>OX392508.1:0-2520000 GCA_947623375.1 Apotomis capreana | reverse complement strand
GTGTGTCTGGGTATGGGACTGTTTCCCGGGACTGCCTGCATGTACTGGTTTCTGCCCATTGATCGGCGTGTTGTGATCGTGTTCTGTGACGAAGCCATGTACGCAGCTGATTAAACGCCAAGGGGAGCATAGGATCTGGGCCAATTGCCAAATCATCGGATCCTCTCCTAGCCAGCTGGTCGGCTGCATCGTTACCTAGAGAGCCACTGTGCCCTTTAATCCATTGCAACGTGATCCGATTATTCATGCCGATCGTTTGCAATGCTGAGTGACACTCTAGTATGAGCCCGGATTTGATTGTTTTATTCTCCAGAGCTCGTAAAACTGCAGCGCTGTCGGAAACAATACGTATCTTTTGGTCTTTGATACCTCGCGTAGCAACTGCCTTGGCAGCCTGTGTGATGGCAAGACATTCACATTGGAAGATGGAGCTATATTTTCCTAAGGCTATTGATATGTTTACGTTTATTTCAGGTGAGTATATTCCAGCTCTTCCGGATGGACAGACGGACGGACGGACCGACGGAACGACGGACCGACGGACGGACGGAATGGACAAATGAGGTGCAAAGTTAATGCAACCGATCACGTTTGTTGTATGGGAGCCTCACGTAACCATTATTTTATTTTATTCTGTACTAACGACCCCGGCTTCACACGGACGCAATGATAATAAGTTATGCATGTATTATACATATAAACCTTCCTCTTAAATCACGCATCAAAATCCGTTGCGTAGTTTTAAAGATCAAAACATACATAGGGACAGACAGACAGACAAACAGACAGACAGACAGGCGTACGGACGGACGGACAGCGGAGTCCCGTTTTTCACACTTTGTGTACGGAACCCTAAAAATACAACTGAGCTTGAAGAAACCCTGTTTGACCTTATGGTTGACTGGTAGAGAATGCCATTTGACTTTAAGTTCGAAATTTATACTGACTATTGTTTTGTGCAATAAGTTTAAATAAATAAAAATAAAAAGGAATTGAGAATTTCATTTTTGGAGTTAGCTAAAAATCTGATAGGCGTGATAAACGTACGAAGACATACATATATACCTACTTACGTAGTCGGATTTAAAAAGTAGGTATCCTACAACCTACAACTATAATTATTATTATGTGGATATCCAGCTCCCCAATTACCAACAAGTCAATAGCAAATCGTTCAGGCGTTATGAAATAACATTTTTTTCATATCAGCAACCGTCAAGCTATATGTAGGAAGTACCTGTACTAACGTTTTACATATTTTTACAAATATCTGCGATGTATATACCTAGGAATTTCAAGTAAAAAATAATTAGTTTCTCACAAATACTCACAATCTACTATTAGGAACCAATATTTTTTTGCCTCATAATAGTATAAAGTTCCAATAAGTAGCTGTTGGATTTTGCTATGAAATTGATTGCTCCTCCGTAACTGTAGTAAAATCTATAAAATAATAAAGTAAGCAATTATAGGAGTGTAAACAAATGAAGGTCAATGACATCATGTCGAAAGAGACAGATGTATACGGTGACATTTACGCCCTTTTTTCGACGATTGTCAAAGTCATTATACAAAATTCTAAAATAGAACATTCAAGAATTTCAGCATTATATATGATTGATACGACAATGCTAAGATAACATGCAGGAATTGCAGGACATGATAGTATTTTTAGACTTATTTTAGGAACTTGAGTACGAAATATATGAATGCCTTTACTGAACTTTACTACTATATACACAATGTGTAATAATTAATTTAGATGGCTATAGAAAATCACGTGTAATAAAATATAATATTACTTAGGCCATTTATTAGGACAGAATTATTATAGCTCACTTAGGGTTTACTTTTTGTCTAGACAAACAGCAAATTACTCAAGAGATCATATGAGAACGTGTCATGAAACACAGTTTTTAATAAGTACGTTTGTTAGGAACAAACAACAAATTCATACTTACCTTTTTTTCCACTATAAAGAATAATCCGGCAGGTGCACTATAATTACCTAATTATTATTGTAAATAACGTTGCTCGATACAAACGTTTTCGAAAAAGAAACACGATACGAATCGAAAATAATGAACAAAACTATTAAATACAAATAGATACGACAGCAAATATGTAAATGACGGAACAAAAATATTACTTTCTTTATCGCGCGGGCGAAATGTGGCACAGGTATTTAACGGCATACAGCCAGGCACTTAAAACCTATTACAAAAACAAAAATAATATTACTTCAGGGTCAAGAGTAATTTATGTCATAATATTTAAAATATCCACCACCTTTCTTGATATAAAACCATCTCTTACACTAAATAAATACGGAAAATAGTTATAAAAGAATAGCGCCAATCTATCATGTAAATATGTAACTACTGTGGTTTCGAAGAGGGACAATAGATGGCGTTGCAATCGAGACAGAGTTTTTCATAGTAAATACGTGTTTTTTAAAAGCTCAAAATAATTAATTTTTTGGCTTTTTTGTGTCTTGAAATGTAATTACGCGGGAATAGCACGTATCAAATTATGTTATAAAACATATTTCAACTGAAATTGAAGCTTTTAAACTGGATATTTGACCCTATTTATGTTGTATGGGAATCTGATCGACTCGAATGACCTTAATGTCATTGTGACAAGTGTGAGCGGGAAAATTGTATGCGACCAACGTCACGGCCACCTTCTAGCTTTTAATAAAAGTAGTCAAATCACAATCGTTTAGATAGCAAATGTTTTTTTTTAAATAAGAATCAAGTACATTTTATTCAATAAAGTGGATACAATACAAATACAATAAATTGTCGTAAAAATAACATTTAGTCGATGTGTGGGAAGGCAGCACCGTCGTCGAATCCCAGCCATTTCACTAGTGGTTTGAACCTATACCGTGTGCCACGAATGCACATGCTAGTTGCACGTATGATGGCAACGCAAACAACCTAAAATATTTTTTAAAAATATGTTAGGTTGTTAGGTGCGTTTATTTTTAGATTAGGTATAGTTATGTTTTACAAAGAAGCGAAAAGTTGAAAAATTTAATGATTCAGACAGGATTTGAACCTGCGTTTCCAACGGCTTTCCGGGCCAACACGGGCGTCCTACCAATTGGACCACCGAACCAGATGTCAGAGCCATTGAATCTTTCAACCAGTTGCTTCAACATGCCTTAGGGTGGCATTGTAGCGCCATCTACCGTAAAGATTTAGACTTTATCGTCTGCACCATCGTCTCGAATTTGTTGAGAATCGATAATAACGATGAGCTACACCCAAATTAATTATTTTTATTAAAGCAGTAACGTCTGCTAACGTAAACCAAATGTCTTACAAAGAAGCGAAAAGTTTGTAAAACATTTGGTTTACGTTAGCAGACGTTACTGCTTTAATAAAAAGAATTATAGTTATGTTTTAGACTATAGTTACGTTGATATTGGGAAACTTAAGTAAAACGTCACCACCCTGAAGTGAAGTAGAGTCAGCATAAAATAATCTAACTCAAGTCGTTATGCTGACTCTACTTCACATCTATTTTTATATGAAGTTTACCTGTTCCTACACGCTTTCTCCACTCCTTTGTCCGGCCGCGAAACAAGTTTTATCGGCGCCCGGCTATTTGCCAACCTCTCTTATTTTTTATGTATAGAAATATTTTCGAAGGGGATTTCTTCCTACGCTACCTTTGTTGAATACTTTATCTAAGATTTTATTATGATTGCGAACCGATCACAAACTGTACGAAAATATTGGATGTTTCCTCGTTGAATACGTGATAAAGGCTGGTTGTTCTTTTCTGTAATAAAGGTTTGACCTGCATATTTATTATAAATAAGTTGGAGTAGACGGGTCTTCTTAAACATAAGTAATTACTTGACAGCAGTTAATACGAGTATTATAAAACGAATAAAGTTCTTTGTTTAAGAACGCTGCATGCTACATGTAACGTCACCCATGGGAATAAGTACATAATATGCATCTCCATACTTAATATCTTTAAATCTTATGTATGGAGGATGAATGACGGTGCGGTGGTTACATCCATAGTCTCGAAAGGTCTTTAGGCATACCTATACGTACTTGAGTACACGATTGTAAGGTTGTTTTGGAATAAACTTATTATCTTATAAGTTGTCACAAACCATTCTGAAACCATGTCAAAAATTGAGAACTTTCTCGACCGATGTTAAAGTCTAATGTAATATTTCTTACATTCACCATTTTGATGCGAAACTAGCGCCACTTTCGATATTTTCTTATGTCTTCTAAATCAGATACATTTTCAGTAATTGGAATCATCTTTATCTCTTTACACTCCTGAAACGAATGAAAAAATAATCATGAGTATTTTTTTTGGTAACCGACACTCAAATTCGGAGCAGTGGTCTGCTCCGGTCAAGCAGAGGCCGTTTGATTCCCATTTGTACTTCAGTGGGTTGTGTAAAATTTTGGCTTCTTATTTATCATATGTATCTTTGTAAAAAAATGTTAGATATCTATTAACACTTTGCAAAGAGGATGTCACATTGCAATAAGTAGTAGTTTGTACAGTGTTTAATATTCTGTGTTAATTTGAATAAAACGATTTTTAACAGAGGAATTTGCAGTAGATAAGTTTAAATATCTACTAAAAAGTAAAACGTTTGTAGAACGTGATAATTAATACTACCTAACCCAACAAAATTAAATTTTATTTTATGTCGTAGATCGCGTGGTAAGATCCTATGCTTCTAGGCATATGAAATGTCTATTTATATAATGGTTTGCAAAGTAATTGTAATCCTTTCATAAGAATCCAAGGATGGAGATCAAATACCTCTTTGAAATTCAAAGGCGAAATAAAATCTCTGAGCCATTATCTAGTCTTTCAGTCGGCCATTTTGTGGACAAAGGCACCTTTGTGACAAAGAACACGCTATAACGATTTCCTGAATTTAAAATGATATTTTTAACAAGCGATAGAGTATAATTTGAAATAAAATTAAGTATATTTCAAAACAATATTCATGCCTAAGATATTATGTTCAGTTTTCTCTCTCTATTCTGGTGCTCATGCAAATAATTTTAATACAGCAAGACGCGTATAGCAAAAATGATCTTAAGGTAAAACTAGTGCTTACTTTTTATTTAATGATATATGTAAAACTTGTTTATGAAAGTGTCTATTTTAGAAAAGATTTTCTAAGCTATTCGTCCACGTATTAAAAAAAATGGGTGCCCTTCGCTTCGTCTAAAATTTTATGTTCTAAAATTGTTTGGCCGAAAATGTTTGGTATAATATTTAATGGTATACTTATTCTTTAGCATAAAGATTTTTTTGCATACATATTTTTTGTTCTAAAACATGTTTGACCTAAAATTGTTTAGTATATTTTGTTTATGACTAAAAGGCTAAAAGTATAATATTGTTAGCTATAATTATTCTTTAGCCAAACATAAAACCTCCTAAAACCCATATGCTGAAGCGAGGTTAGGTTAAGTTAGAACTGCGTCTCCAACAAAAATAAGGCGCTCCCAGAACAGTAGGTAAGGTTAGGTTAGAACTGCGTCCCTAACAAAAATAAGGCGCTCCTAGAACAGTAGGTTAGGTTAGGTTAGAACTGCGTCCCTAACAAAAATAAGGCGCTCCCAGAAGAGTAGGTTATGTTAGGTTAGAACTGCGTCCCTAAAAAAATAAGGCGCTCCCAGAACAGTAGGTTAGGTTAGGTTAGAACTGCGTCCCTAACAAAAATAAGGCGCTCCCAGAACAGTAGGTTAGGTAAGGTTAGAACTGCGTCCCTAACAAAAATAAGGCGCTCCCAGAAGAGTAGGTTAGGTTAGGTTAGAACTGCGTCCCTAACAAAAATAAGGCGCTCCCAGAACAGTAGGTTAGGTTAGGTTAGAACTGCGTCCCTAACAAAAATAAGGCGCTCCCAGAAGAGTAGGTTAGGTTAGGTTAGAACTGCGTCCCTAAAAAAAATAAGGCGCTCCCAGAACAGTAGGTTAGGTTAGGTTAGAACTGCGTCCCTAACAAAAATAAGGCGCTCCCAGAACAGTAGGTTAGGTTACGTTAGAACTGCGTTCACGACAAACATAGGGATTATTAGTGACACCAATATTCGGAATACCAATTTTATGCCTAAAATACATTCGACCAAACAATGTTATTCCATACAAATGTTAGACTAAACAACTTTCGGCCAAATAAATATATGCATAACAATTTCGACCAAACCATTTTCGACTTAAAAAACAATCGACCAAAAATTTTAGACCAACAGATATAGACCCAAAAAAAATTACATTGTTCAAATTGCTGTTTTATTGTATACTAGCTGCCCCGCGCGGTGTTACCCGCTTATCCTACGGGAACACATAATATCTTTATAAATTGTAGCCTATGTGTTATTCTGATGTATAAGCTATATTATTGTAAAGTTTCATTAAAATCCATTCAGTAGGTTTTACGTGAAAGAGTAACAAACATCCATCCATACTTACAAACTTTCGCGTTTATAATATTAGTAGGGAAGTAGGGATTAGTAGGGATTACATACTAATATGACATTTGGCAGCGAAAAAGAATTTATCACCGAGAGACAGTTTAGTATAGAACTGATTAGGTACTACATGGATCGCTTTAAATTAGTTTATATTTACTAAAGATCTGGATATGGTGGTATGTACAATGTTTTGTTTTAACTACTACAGGATTAGAATTATATTTTTAATTGTATTGAGATGGGCACTAATTTCGTGTTTGGTTCATAAAACAGAGTTTAAACTACTGTAATTTTGTCATCTACGTAAGTATGTACCTATTTATTTAAGTCTCGCTCCAGTAATATATAGTTATCTTATAAAAATTTTGGTAACTTTCGAATTTACGAAATAAATTCATGACACAAAAACAAAACTTAACCTTGACCTTTTAAGCCGTTTCACTATAATAGAAATTCCACGGTAACTTTCTATTCAAAACCAGTTACAGATTGTACTCCTAATAGATGGCGCTGGCCGCCGTAATCTAACTTTTAATGCGAAACTACCCACAGCGGCGCGCGTAATAGGGAAAACTATTTCGACCCCGTCCCGCAGGACACAAATATCAGCGATAGGTTGATGGATAATTTGCTGTGCAAATTAAGTAGATTCTAGAAAGTTAGGTATTCCGTTTGAATTTTCTCTGGATTTAAGAGGCCTTATTCCTTTTAAAATACTGATTGTTTTAGACATTTTTCTCTATTGTCAAACGTGTTTCATAACATATTATTGATGTTACTACCTACCTACCTACAGGGCTTTTGGGATATTGGTATATGTTTGAAACCTACAGTTTGAACTTTTCATTGACAATTTTTGTTTCAAAAACTACTCGAAATTGACAAAATTCACGCGGTAAATTAGTTTTTTCAACTAATTTTCGACTGCACGCAACGAAAGCATGAAATAGCTAGGTATGTTACTACTCGTGGAAAAGTATTTATTCACTTCAAAAAGTTAGTTGAAATTATCAATATTATTTGTCATAAAGTGAAAAAAAAATTCAGAAACTAGAAAACAAATTAAAAAAATATGTTAAATTATTGTAACGTAAAACTTAATGCGCAAACCCGACTTGTATTTTACTTACTAATATCGCTTCGATTGATGGTTCGCACAACTCACGTAATCAAAATATATTCGGTAACTACTCTTTTCAATAACTCTTGTTTACGATGCTCTTCCCAATTCTTTTTTTTACGACAACAAACCCAATAAGTTTCTAACAAGTGATACGAGTTCGTAAGTCACTATTCGACATCAATGTTATCAATTGAACAGCCATCAGAATTCATTAAACGGCACGAACGTGCAACTTTGCCGCAAACAGGCCGTTTCTTCCAGTTCCCGCATTTTATAGCTGTTTTATTTTATTCTTAGCTAATAAAGACTGTTTGCTTCAAATAAGCACGTATTTATTCTGTGTTATTTGGAAATAAGGCCGCTAATCGAAACAAAGCTTTACTTTTGGAAACTGCGATTTGTTGAGAATACAAAATATTTATCCAAAGTCTATAGGTATAACTAGCCAATATATTATAAGGACGGCCAACTTTATCAGCCGGGTGGTAAAAATGACGTCATCTGGTCATCGCCTCTTACAAAGCAGTAGTAATGTAGGAAATCCTTCCTCGACCTAGTCTAGATTCAAGATGTAACCTGTTTTAATGTCTATACTGAAAGAAGTCCATCTCCAGTGAGCACCGCTGGACTCCAAATGAAGTGACGCGGTGACGCTTAAGTATGGAATTCAATTATGTAGGTACCTGCTTCAATATAAAACAATCTTCTATATTCTCAATCTATCATTACATACGTGTAATTGTAAGCGGCAATTACACTTCGTTGTTCGCCGCATGCGGTCGCCGAATTCATTTTAAACTACTTAGGCCAACAAACGTCGCCTTCACATTAGTCTGTCCGCCTACTACGGCGACCGCATGACTCTTGAATGGATTCGTTCAACGAACGTCGTCTTTACACTAGTCTGTCCGCCTAATGCGGTGGCCGCATGCGGTGGCCGAATGCGGCGGCTGACGAACAAAGTCATCCATCAGATCTCAGAACTGTCGCGATGTCAAAGCTTGTGCTTAGGAATGGTAGTTTATTAGTTTGCTTAATAATACAGGAAATATTATTAAGATCAATAAGAAAGAAACGAAGATACTGGGTTCGGAACATATATGCACAGCGTTACGCCTATGGAGCAACAGCAACTTTGTGTGATGATGATGACCTGTGCGATGTGCAATTTAAAAAAAATCATAGAATGGATAAACCCCATTTTGAGTATTTATTAGACGGGTTTACAATATTAGCAAAACTATATACTTTAAAAACGTTGATTTTTAAGAACGTTTGACCTAAATCAATTTTCACCTAAGTAGGTACATAAAAATCTTCTCATAAAAACAATCATGAGAAACCGAATAACTACAGACAGACACCCTAATTTTATTTATATAATAATATAAGCATGCACGTACGTCTGACGTTTTTTATTTATGACAACTTCAAATATAAGTGAGGTTTTACTTTATCAAATGATCTGCGGTCGCCGCTGTCGGTGACCTAATAAGGCGGACAGATGCCGTCTTTACACTGCTTCGGTCACCTTATAAGCGTTGGCAGCTGTCGATCGCCGACTGCGGTCGACTAACGTGTTCTTTACACTTTTGCGGTCGCCGCATGCAGCATGCGGCGAACAACGAAGTGTAATTCTTAGAATAACCATAACCCTAAGTGGATGAAATCCTGCCTCTGAGTAAACGATACACTTTTGCGTATAACCAAACACTTTAACCTGCCCAAAGTCCTTTTATTACAGTTCTTTTTGTGAGGAAATCTCGTTGAAAGTGTGGAAATCTTCTCAAAGGATTTATTAGTAGCTGTAGGAGTAGAACGAGTACGAAATACGTAGTATTGATTAAAAAAGTTGTCAAAGACTATGCCGCGTATATTGCGGATCACGGAATACAATATACAGACTGGGTTTGTGTGGAGTTCGTGCACAATCAAAACTATAAGGCAGACTGTGCACGACACATCCTCTCTTTTTATAGTGTTTTACCTTTTTGGACTTTTACTCAACTGAACTAAAGTCCAGTTGTCAGCTCGTTTCCTTTACTGAATCCTATCAGTAACACAGACCCCTAACACAACTTAAGTAAGTTTCTAATAGCCAATACCTGCATTGTTTTATGGCTACCATACAGGATGTAGTCGTTAAGTGTGGCCCACAGACCACCCCCACTAGACAGAGCATGTAAGGCACATGTAAGGTGACCCGCGCGCACCTACGATATGGTACGGCAGAACATCAACATGGCGGCCACCGTTTAGTTGCGTCCATGTTTATGACGTCTCTCTACACCACTTAACACTACAATTTACCATGTTATTTATTTAATTTCTTTTTTCGTTGACGTACGCATGGATCATAAACATGGACGGAACTAAACGGTGGCCGCCGTGTTGATACTTTAATGTTCTGCCGTACCATATCGTTGGTGCGCGCGGGTCGCCTTACATGCTCCGTCTAGTGGGGGTTGTCTGTGGTGTGGCCACTGGCCATGCGGAAATTCCTTAAGTATTAAGTACTCATTGGAAAATATAAAACAACATAACTACATTAGCTATGATCTTATAGAAAACAAAAAAACTAAATGTCTCGTAAATCTACTACTTTATTAGAGATAAATATTTTGTAGGTGATTTTAGTTTCGGGCTTAATATTTTAAAAATATTATTACATTTGAAAGAGACTATTATGAAAAAAAAAACAAATAGTTATTAATTAGGATCGTCACTTACGCGGTATTTGGAAAGAAGAATAGTTTATTTTATTTTATTTTTATTTTATTTATTAGGTTTGCCAACAGGTACAATACTATATAACATACATAAAAAACAAATGCAAGTACGAAACATATCAGAGTATTTACCCAATTACAGGCAAACACAACGTGCGTTATGAACAAAAATTCGCTTACGTTAATAACTGACTTTATGTTCAATAGGTAACATAGAAAAAAAAAATAACACGAAATTGAATTAAAATTTACAATATTTAAAAAGCTATTGCACTATACTTAAAAGACTAAAGTGTCATATTTACGTATACACAATTCTAGGAATAGGTTGATAACTAGATGCATCGAGGGAGGGATCAAAACTACTCAAAAATATTTAATTATTTAGACCAGCCTTAAATTTATATAAATTATTTTTAAACATATTCAAGGAAACGTTTAAAATGTCTATTTGACTTTCCTTGAAGAATTTATTGTGCTCTTTGCACATTCTGGGTATGATGTTATGACAGCCAACATTGGTCCTAAATGTCTTAATAGCAAATGGCCTGAAATTACAGATGCGAGCACGGGGTCTAGGAACAGTGAAGTTAATTCTCTGCAATAGCTGAGGACAATCTATACCACCGTTTACCACTTTATAAAGTAAAACCTGGTCGGCGACCCAACGCCGATCTTCGAGGCTAGCTATATTGAAAAAAGTTAGTCTATCTTTATATGTGTGCAGCGACTGGAGCTTCTTCTCGTGAACTGTTAGGAAAAAGAGAAATCTTTTTTGTACTCGCTCAACCCGCTGTATATTACATTTGTATTGAGGACTCCAGATATTACAACAATATTCTAGCAGGCTACGGACTAATGCAAAATAAGCAACTTTTAGGGCAGATATATACGTCTTTAAAATTCTTACAACTGCGCCAGATAAAGCCTAGAAGTTTATTCGACTTATTTAGAATATAGTCAATATGAGTGTTATACGATAGTTTACTGTCAAGCAATACTCCCAAATCTTTTATGTGAGAAACTTCTTCCAAGGGCACGTTATCGATAAAATAGTTAGTATTTAAAAACGTTTTCTTTTTGGTAAATTTTATATGTTTACATTTATTAATATTTAGGGGAAGTTTGTTGACTTGCGACCACTTTAAAACTCGATTTAAGTCCTCTTGGAGGAGGTGGGAGTCCTCAACGCTATAAATAGTTTTAGTTATTTTAATATCGTCTGCGTGTAGTTATGTTCGGTATTTGGAAAGAAGAATAGTATTATTTGTGGGTATATTTGATTATTGTTATTTATGTATGTTTATTGTTTTTATTTTATTTTTGTAGTTATTTTTTGTGGCTTAAAGTTGTTTTGCATCACCTACTCAATTCTAACTCTTGTTAATCTACCTAAAGGTTGTCTGGAAGAGATCGCTATTTAGCGATAAGACCGCCTGTTGTTAAGCTCAGTCAATTTTTTTACTGTATATCTCTCATGTTTTGTATCCCTGTGTATTTGAGGTGTGCAATAAAGTGGATTTGTTGTTGTTGTTCTTTTGGTATTTTTTTCCTCAGTACTATCCATGTTACTAATAAATAATAACTTTTAAAGTGCAATACTAATAAGGTATAACATGTACCAGAACTACCGGAAGACTTAACTTTGGAAACGACCAGCGTTAATTTGAAGATGTCCGGGTGAGTTTTCTGTAGCAAGTTATTCTGTGTATTGTCAAAGCAACCGCGTGTATGTGCGGAATGCTGCCGCCGAGTCGCGGCGGACTTACAACTGGTCGGAATTCTCTTCATGACTGTATGAGATACGAGCGAACGCTAAATTGGATTAAAGGAAAATGATCCAATCCACAAAATGACCAAAACATGAGTTAAGTATACCAGGCAGGTCTATAAGGTGTATGTTTTCATCCAACAAAAAGACACAGAACTCACACAGCATTTTCATTATTTTAATCGACATCCCCCTTGTATGAAAGGTTAAAATTGATATTTATCAATAAGAATTAATATATATGAAAATCTGGCAAAACAAGAGTATGCTAAATAATCATTAGGCAAAGTTACCTTAGAATTGATGAATATTAGGCGAACTAATATAGTATACTTACTTACTTACAATTAATATTAGCCAAATTGATATTAGACAAAAAAAAATTGAACAAACAAGGGTACTTACCTAAACCCTATAGGTAAGAGAGTCCTATTCAGATATGCATAAATACATCTTATTTGGTATATAAATAAATAAAATAAATATTAAGGTCTATATTAAGGTGTAAATATTAAGGTAAGTAAATTTTATAGTGTCTTTGCATTGTACTTAATATTTTAAGTACGCGTACTTACGTACGTGGCACGGGCTATATCCATTATACCCCGGGATATCCATTATACCTACTCCATTACATATAACTGTACTAGTAGGTGCCCGCGACCTCGTCCGCGCAACACCTTTTTTACTGTAGGCGGGAAAAAAATATCCTTTAAAGATCTTTGGTTGTCCAGCTACCCCCGAACCAAAATTGGTTCAAATCCGTCCAGCCCTTTTGGCATGATGAGAGGACAAATAAATTTTGACAAACAGACAGTACCAGACTACCATGGCGCTGCGCGCCCATACAAAACAAAAGGTGGTTCTGCATCGCGCTATTAATTTTTTTTTCTGAAATCATGACCTGTTCATAAAACAACTGATCTTCAATACAAATCTTGAATTTAATATTTTCTTCGGTTTCCGCGACTGTCACACATTTAAATAAAACAATTTAAACGGATTATATTGCGTATATTCGGTTTAAAGAACTTTATTCTCATCAAGACAATTGTCACTTACATGAGAACTTACAGGCTAATGCAATGTTAGTATAGCACAGTATGAATTTAGATAGTGATGTTAGTAATATACAATGGTATGGTTTTAGATTAGGATATAAGTATTGTAGTGGAGGAAGTAAAGAAAATAAAAATTAAAAATAAAGAATATACCTCACTAAAAAGGTTCTCTAACCTAATAGTTATCATTACTAACTACTTCTTGCATTTTAAATAATTTTAAATAATTATAATCATAATTCAGTTACCTAGTGACTTTTACCTAGGAAGCTAAAGAGTATATTAATTATTTGAGCCTCCCTGACGTTTCAGTACCTTTACAAATACCGTTGTCAAAGGTTGACTGAGAAAAACTCAATTTTTCTCTGTCAAAGTTACATTTGTGCAAACTACCCATTTTATAAATATTAATTTAAAATAAAAGTGTTCATACATACCAGATGGGCCTAATGTGTAAATACAGTTACACATGTGCCAGAAGGGCATTTATTATTTTATTTAAAATATCTACCAGCGGTTCACTATAAGGCTTACTGAGGATAAAGACTTCCATTAAAACATATTTCAAGCCGATGAAGAAGATGTCTCAATACCTGAGGCCCGTGAAGTGCAGCGTCCCTCTGCAGAGTGCTGGTGTTTGCAAGCTGGACTGCGAGTGTGGTACATTGGCCAAACGAAACGAAGTATAGCTACACAGGTTAAGGAGCATGTAGCCGATGTCAAGCACCGTCGTTGCAACAGGTCTGCAGTCTGCGAGCATGTCATGGAGAAACCAAACCATTCAATTAAGTTTGATAACACTTCAATCCTTGCCAGAGAGAAACGATATTTTCCCAGAATGTTGCGCGAGGCTATTGAAATCAAAAAATATCCCAATTTCAATAGAGAAGATGGTTTGTCATTACCACCGGCTTGGGATCCTGTTGTACATCTTATCAAGGATCAAGCAATACACAAGACTGGAAACCTTGGGCCTCAAACGGTGTAAAACAAATTAGTGTTAAAAGTAGTATATGTATATAGAGTTTTTGTTTAAAAGTATTTCATAGTAATAAATAAGGCAATCTGGGAGTTATCTTTGGCGGTTATTTCTCCTCAGTAAGCCTTATAGGGAACCGCTGGTAGATATTTTAAATAAAATAATAAATGCCCTTCTGGCACATGTGTAACTGTCTTTACACATTAGGACCATCTGGAATGTATATGAACACCTTTATTTTAAATAATTATTTATAAAATGGGTAGTTTGCACAAATGTAACTTTTACAGAGAAAAAATGTGTTTTTCTCAGTCAACCTTTGACAACGGTATCTGTAAAGGTACTGAAACGTCAGGGAGGCTCAAATAATTAATATACGCGATATAATCCGTTTAAATTGTTGTATTTAAAATCTAGAATTTTACAATTAGTATTAGATAACGAGTGATGACCTTTTTGGGAGGCATAACCCAGTCATTTAGTTATCATTGGTTAGTAAGTACGTTGGCTGTTATCTCGTTTCATGCCAAAAATAGCTTCATACCTATCTATACTACGTACCTACTACGTAAAGGTCAAGCCAGCGTAACCTAAAAACTTCCTCGTATACCTACAAGTTTGACAACTTATTCGAACATAAGTTGACCGCGATATCCGCATTGTCCGCGTGATAGATGGCGCTGGTGATTGATGGGTTTCGCCTTTTTGTTATCTCTTCCCTATTTCATATGAAAGAAAAATATAGTATGTGTCTATTAATTCAGTATGACATTTGTGCGTTATTGTATGGAGAGCATAAAGTCACATTTGAATTTCAGCATAGATAAATTTCAGTGCTGTAGAATCTATGAGATATAGTGGTTCTAGAAAAGTATGAAGAGAAGTGATGCATTCAAATAACATACAATGTTGTAAAGAACAACTCATTTTAAAAGCGTAAATAAATTATAACGTGTGTTTTTGGTAATAGTAATGGTGTGATAGTAATATAAAATTCAAAGCAAAAAATATTATAAATAATGCTTCGATTTCCAGTTCCAATTAACCGTAACAAAAAGTATGGATTATTCAGTAACACAACAGTTCAGCACACAAACTATACCTTGTCTGTATGCCTCTTTTTAAGTAGGTAAATTAATAGGTTGGTAGATAGCTGCGCCGCGTTCTTATCACATGCATTTTGAAATTGTATTTCTACAATTAGTTTTAAAATCGAGTTTAAATAAGTTCTTTATGACATGGTAAAGAAGACGGGATTTACTCGTGCTGCATTGTTTATTATGATGTTCTTAAGATCTTACTATTTTTCTATAGTAAAAACTTAAATTTAAAGGCTACAATTTTAAACAAAAAAATAAAGAGCTTCCATTTGCATTACCGGCTAGCATCCATTTCGCTTTATTCATCCATTACTACATACACATTCGGCGATTACATGACAAACTTATCTTTGCTGTCGACAAAAACGCTACTTTCTTAACACCACCTCATATTACGCAACAATCTCCAGTATTCGATTCAGTTAAGTTTGCACCTAGAACCTAAGAGGTTGCCGACAGTCTAGGTGCAAACTTAACTTAAGCAGAAAATTCGCGACTTTTTCGCCGATTGTAAAAATAAGTTTGCAGCTCCACATAAACATTTTGCTGGCCCGTGACCGGGTTAAGAATGTGCGCCGGAGAATAATATTAGTTTTTATTACTGTACACTTTATTGCTGGTCAGTGGGGTATATTGTTTTTTGGGATATTACGTGAGTTATATGGGCGTGCGCCACCGCAATGTTAAGTATGTCGTAGGGTATGCCTTGACTTGACAACCTCAAAATCATCCGCTATTTTCTTCACTAGAGGAAGAAAAAGTAAGTACTTACCTAGTTTAAAAGTTATGTATGTTAAAAAAGTTATGTGTATTAAAAGTAAGACTGCATTTTATTTACATATATAAACTGCAAACATCGATTATCGTTTTTCATTTTATGGTCATAGTGGAAGAATGTCATAACGCTAGAGATGTGCCATTCTCGAGAACGTTTCCCGATTTGTAGCGAGAAAGAACGTTCTCGAGAACATTTCCCATACAAATCGGGAAACGTTCTCGAGAACGGCACATCTCTACATAACGCTTACCTATGTTTTTTTTAAATGGCTGACCAACGCTCTGACCTGTCAACAATTTATATATATATATATATATATATATATACTAGCTTTTGCCCGCGACTACGTACGCATGGAACTTGATAAAAGGGATTATTAAAAGTGCCTAAGCAAATGTAAGAGCAATTGTGCTTTTGGTCGAATAATTACTTTTCTTACAGGGTCACCGCATCCCAACAGAAATGTTCACTGACTTTTCAATCTTTTAGGTACAATTTCCAGGATGAAAACTATCCTATGTCCTTCCTCGGATCTTAAACTCCATGCCAAAATTCATCAAAATCGGTTCAGCGGTTTAAGCGTGAAGAGGTAACAGACAGACAGACAGACAGACAGACACACTTTCGCATTTATAATACTAGCTTTTGCCCGCGACTTCGTACGCGTAGAACTCGTTAATTGATATTGACAATTTAAAAAAAAGGTTTCAGGTATTCAATACTCGAATGGAATCTAGTTAGTAGTTTAGTTCTGGGCTTTTGGGTGAAAGTCAGGGACAAAATGCAAAACATCCTTTTTTTGAATCTTTTTGGAGTTGCAAGGCTAAGTCCCATTCGATTCAATAAGTTATCCGAGGCTAAGTTCCATTCGATTCAATAAGTTATCCGAGGCTAAGTCCCATTCGATTCCATAAGCTACTCGTATGCTCAGAAATGGCTCGAGATGGTGACGGTCCATAATCAACTGACGAAGAAGGTATGGTTCTATTCACCAAAGAATTTTGTCACATTATGAAAATGGGACGAAATAATTATTAGGTACTATTATTTTTCTAACTTGGTTTTTACAACTTAGTTTATTGAAGTATAGTTCAATAAATTATCCTAAATGATTTATTTCGGTCAGTAAAAACAGGTAATTTTTTTGATTTGGAGACATGAGCAAGCTACATACTCATAGCTTTGATCTTTGTATTCATGGTTTAAATAAAATTGTGGTGTACCCACATTAAAAAAGAGACATTACATGTTTCATAAATTTATTAGCTACATACTGTTCATGAGAAAAACATTTCGTGCCCAAATATATTGCTGCTACTTTTAACGTTTGCCCCTGTAATTTATTAATAGTCATAGAAAATACTAAAAACTTTTAATGGAAACTGTAGACGTTTAAAATTAAATGGTAAACTATACGGTATAATTGGAACACGTGGTATAAGTGCACTTTGTCCCTTGGCTTCTCCCGTTAAAATCGTGCCCTTCACAATGTATTTCCCTAATTAGGTGATTCTCAATCTAGCGCCGTTGCCAAATTTGGGTGCGTCTAAGTTGCGCATTAACAAAACTGGTACTTTTTTTGTTGATTTTGAAAACAATATCATTTTTGCTGCCAATATGGTTCTTTCACATAGCCAGTTTTCGTCATGAATATAAGTGTGCCTATAAACCGACCATGAAAAAATGCTCGGTCGGTGATAGAGCAAAAAAATGGCACTTTTTTCTATTTCCTCTTATAAGTATCGTAATAAGGCTATCCTTCTCCATCAACGCGTGTCAGGCCCTTGACTTAAGCACGTCGATTATGTAGCATAATAGTTGATTGACAATTCGGGTCTTGTCGAGTATCCGAGTCTAAGATCCGAAAAATACAAAAACTTTATGCACTAATACTGTACTCGGCGATAAATATTGCACATCGGTAGCCCTTAATTTGACAAAAGATGATGAAGGTCGCTGTTTCAAGTCTCGTTATGGTAAAATAGAGCAAAATATTCTGGTTCGAAAAAAATATATATGGAAAAAGATGGTCAAAGAATTTGTTCACCCTGCCATACACGCCAAATTAAGGGTTAGAAAGAGGCAATTCAACAATTGGCTGTTTACGACGATTTCCGAACACTGGCGACCGTCCATCAATCATCGTTTAAAATTAAGAGGAACAAACGTAAATACTTTCACGTTTATAATATTGTTAATGTTAAGTAGGTATCCTATCTTTGCATACTGAGTTATTTACTACTTTATTTATACTCAGTTACCAAGCGGAGGTACATAATCAAAGCTCTTAGGCACTTTTTTCAGATGATGTGCGTATCGGAGCGTGATAGCTACCTGAAGGGCTACTCCGATGTTCGAAATTTTACTTTCGTATAATGCTATTCCATTCACTCAAATATACCTTGACAGGAGATCGAGAGGGATGGCACTATTCGACAGTCGAATTTTGAACATCGGAGTAGCCCTTCTGCTATCACTGGTTTGACATGTCTTGCCAGATGGGTGTGTGATGTTTCAAATCAAATGTGATTGATTCAAATTTGTAAAATTTAATGTAGGTATATGATTCTTGAAATTACGCGATTGTTCGAATTTTGCGGATACATGTTCCCATATCAGAATTTAATGTTTTTTGGAGTTTACTCCTTAAGAATCGATTTTCATATATAAGGGTATGAAAAATGTGGGGTGTAAAATCGAACGTATCTGCCGTGCTAATTTAAAAAGTCGTATCTCAGTATACGATCGGGGTAAAAATACGACTTCGTAATTTAGCAGGTTATGCGTTAAGCGTTATAGACTAAGATCCCGATATAAAATAACCTTCACCGAGATGTTTATTTGAGGAAATGTATTTTATATTTAATTTAATATGTCAATAATTATATTGCATATGGGTTGCCTAACAAATTTTAGTCCAGGGTATGTTTAGTTTAAAATTAAAAAAATTTTTTTTTTACATTTCACCGATTTTATTATTAGATAAATTCATAATTAAATAATTAAACATTTCATCAAATAAACATCTCTGTGAAGGTCATTTTATATCGGGAGCTTAGTCTATAACGCTTAACGCATAACCTGCTAAATTAAGAAGTCGTATTTATACCCCGATCGTATACTGAGATACGACTTTTTAAATTAGCACGGCAGATACGTTCCAAAAATATAAGTATTGCGAGGATTGACGTTTGGTTGTCAAAGGCGACGGTTGAAAATTTTATCAAATTTTATTTTATTTATAAGTTAATTCAGTTTTAGAGTCCTTTTCGCTGTTTTTGCGATGAGTGAGTCAAGTCGAGGTGTCGTGAGTGATACGTCACTTTTAGAATGTGGGCAGCGGGCTGCTCCGTCGTGGCTATCTGAAGTGGAGTTTGATAATAAGGCAGGGCCGAGTCAATCGGATATTGTATCGGACGCTGAGTCCATGTCGGATGTGCGGCATATAGCGGTGAAGCGTGCTTGTGGTCTGAGCGACGAAAGCTGTGGTTGTAGTGATAGTTTTATCACAATAGGCAGGAAACCTAAACGCTTGCGGGTTTTAGCAACCGCCAAAACGCAGCTGGAGCCGGACGGTGTGCCTGACAAGCTATTTGAAGTTTATATAGTGTCAAAAGAAGATTTACCGAAACAGATTGGTTTGGCAAAGTTGCTGCAATTTAAGGGTATAAAAGGATTTTTATCCGTCAAGTTTATGGGTCCACGTAAAGTTCGCATACAGTTTAACTCTAAGGATGATGCGGAGAAGCTTCTGGCTTCTCAGGAGTTTAACAATGAGACGAGACGTTATTATTGGTCTAATATGGCATGCTGCACTTATGGAATTATAAGGCAGGTTGAGTTGGAGGTTGAGGAAGACGAATTTTTATTTTCGCCTTTTGTACGATTTGTTTTCATTTGTGCAATAAAGATTAAATAAATAAATTTTTAAAGAATATTGAAGGGTCTGAAGACATTTAGTCAATATGTAGACTGAACCGTTTGGATCATGATGGGCGTTGGGTTAAGGCTGAAGCTATTCGTCTGTGTTTTAAGGGAACTTCCTTACCGCCATATGTTTATGCCTACGGTTGCCGATTTAAGGTAAATCAGTACACTTTCCCGGTTACCCAATGTTCAATATGTTGGAAGTTCGGTCATCTGAGCAGGTTTTGTCCTACTACTAAAGTTACTTGTCCGAAATGCGGCGGGGAGCATGCCAATTGCGAAACGACTATTTTTAGATGCATTAATTGTAAAGGCAGCCATATGGCCTTAGATAAGTCGTGCCCGGTTTTTGTGAAGGAGTAAGAAATTCGCAGGATTATGTCTGCTGAGGGATATATTGGTATATATAAACGGGCTTTTTGGTTGTATATGCAAAATAAGGAAAAAAAGGATACGGATGTTTGTAGTCAGGATGCGCCATCTGTTTTTGAGAATGACTTAAGTTTTGGAAAGTCATATAGAGATGCTGTTTTGTCGAAGCCGTTACAATCTAAAGAGTCTGAAGATTCTGTCTGTCAGGCTGAGGGCCAGCGATCAGTAAGTCAGTACAGATTAGAGAGCGAGCCGCGGAAGCCAAAAAGAGTAACAGATGTGAAGAGGTCCGAGTGTCTATTGGTCAATCAGCCTACTATTGAGCAGCTGATATGGAAGATCAAAGACAAAATAAGGACAAGAAGAAGAGACGTATTACTTTTGAAAGGCTGGTTGAGAAGACGAAGGATATTTTGTTTTCTACCGAAAGTTGGGAGGAGAAGTTCAAAACGCTGTTTGGAATTGTTGTTAAGGGGATTTTGGATTTATTTAAGGATTTTTTTAAGGAAGGTGATTTTGTACGTTTGTTTTTGTCTAATGTAAATGGCTAGGTCTAATACCAGATCTTTCTTGAATCTAATGTTCAATTCAATATTGGCGGAACCCTTATCGCAATCGGCTAAATTTGTATACACTTTTTTTTATGTAAATAGTGTATACAAATTTAGTTGTTTTCGTGTACATGTTATTTTTAAGTTTATTTATATCCAACAGGGTACATAATGTGATACTTAAACTATTTACTAATCATTATGTGCAATAAACGTATTGAGTATTGAGTATATATTTTATAATCGTTCTTAAGGCCAGGCGCGCACCACGATTTTAGTCGCGCGATAATTTTGTCGCATAAATGCAAGATACGGGTTTATATGAGAGTGCGCGCACCACGATTTTCATAAACCCATAAGTACGCTTATTTCTGCGACAAAATTAGCGCGCGACTAAAAAAAAATCGTGGTGCGCGCCTGGCCTGAAGAGTAAACTCCAGTCGTGCGTCGGAGCTGACACACACACTTTTTTTACAAAGAATAGTTTGGTATGCGTTTCGTCAAGGTCTATCGTAGGTAGATTAGTTTACGTCAAAACGATGACATGTAGGGAGTTGTTTCAACTACAATGATTTGCTCTCCATACAAAGTTTAATCCCGTTCTTCGTCCCTAAAAGGGATATTCGGGATGAAAAGTATCCTATGTCCTTCCCCGGGACTGAAACTATCTATATACCAAATTTCATCTAAATCGGTTCAGCGGTTTAAGCGTGAAGAGGTAACAGACAGACAGACAGACAGACAGACAGACAGACAGACAGACACACTTTCGCATTTATAATATTAGTATATGGATTAGTATGGATATTAGTATGGATATATATTTTTTTTTATGTCATAGGGGGCAAACGAGCAAACGTATCGCCTGATGGAAAGCGATTACGTACCGTCGCCCATAAACACCTGCAACACCAGAGGAGTCACAAGTGCTTGCCTACCCGGAGGACGAAGATAGAATGCCTCTATGCTAGTAATTTCACCGGCTATCTTACCCCCACACCGGAACACAACAATGCGAACATTGCTGTTTGGCGGTGGGTTAGCAGGCAAGACGGTAGTAACAATCCGGACGGACCCTGCACGAGGCCCTACTACTCCAATACTATATTGAATAAAATAAAGTTTCTTTGATGGCCTAGGCCTGCCATGTTGTAAGAAATTTCATTATTGTCTCCCTCATCCTCGCCTAAAACTGAATACTTCCGAACCTAATCATAAGGAAAGTCACGACAAAACAGTGCATGTATTATGGTGTCACTTTTAATTATCAACATAATTTTCTATCATAAGCGAATTTCGAGCATGGTAAAAAACGATTGCTTCAAAAACAAATCTTACTGTAATTTCCTCATACGACTTCCCATTTCATACAGTAAATACGGTTCTTACGACACGTGTGCTCCAGAAGCAGGTAAACTGATTAATAAAAAGCCCCGGGAAGCGCTGTAAATGAGTTTGCAAATGTATAGAGATGTTCCTTTTCTGGGAATATTGCCAATATGTTAAGCAAAGTTGGTCACAAAAAAGGGCTAAACGATACATTGTAATATATCCAAAATACTCATCGTAATTATACTACATCTACTTTATTATACGATTTGCTTTATTTGGAGATAATGCTCACGTTCATCATAACTGTCTAGCTAGATGTACTATTTCTAGCCATTTCGCCTTCACCAAAGCGAATAACAAAAATCGATATAATAATTGTATTATGCTGCGTTATTTTGCTAGATTGGAGATAATTATTACAATGCCACGCTGAAATTGTCTCCTGGAAATAAAAGTAACTACACGGCAACGTTACCACAGGCAATATTGCCGAGGCCGACACATCACTAAAGCCTCAAAGATTTCCGAACGTGGAATTATCAGCTGTTCCTGTGATAACATTACATTTTAATAAATTGCGTGGGATTGCGTCTTTCATCACGTTAACGTCAAACGAAAGGCGCAATATTATGCTTTTAAAAGGTCTTATACTCACTCAGCAATTGTTGGACTTTACTATTTTTTTACATATGGGTAGTACGATAAAACGTACATTGCAACGGGATGAGTTGGTAGAATTATTTTATTATAGGTACTAAATAATTATTTTTCTTCTTTATTTGGCTATTGACGCTAGTGGCCATTGTAAGTGTTTCCGCCACCAACTCCACATATTTCTTTTTTTCTCATGAGACATAAATGTCTTGCAAGTTGCAACGCCCAAGTTATCAGGTTTTATTTGCTTTGGTTGTGATGTGTAAATACTTCGAATTTAAATAAAAAAAAATATTGGAACCAAAGAAAGAGCGTTAAAATAAAAGTTAACGAGTCATTATCGGAAACTTGAATGGAGCCAATTGAGCCATAAACTTAAACCAATCAACTCACACCATAATTCCAAGGATTATCTCAAATAATCCCGAAGGATGAAATATTTTTTGTCGTTGTCAAGCAGACTGTAGTGTCGCCAGTGTTGTTGTTTTACATTTATCAAATTTCAATAAAATCAGCAGACTAGTAACAAAACAATACGCAGTTTCAAACCCGATGCACTTTGTAAAGCTTAAAGTCTATGTCTCGCAGAGTATTTAGCGGGAACAGTTTGTATGAACGTGAAAATTTTAATCGAAGAATTGCTAAGATAACATGTTTGTAATGAATTAATTGTACTATCAGGAGTTCAGATGTTAATAATGATTTAAATTGATTTAATATTAAATTTACAATCACAGTGGTTTGAAGATAATTCGTTTTATTTCCATGGTACATTTAAGAGCATACTTATAAACGAACTTGGTACTTGCAATCTCTTGATCTAATTTGTGATTGGTTTTACGAGGGTTGTTTGATAAATACCCGTGTTTAGAAAAAAACAACAAAGGTTTGTATACGTGTATATTTATTTTTCTACATAGTCACCTTCCAACTCTATACACTTGTTCCAACGGTGTTCTAGCTTTAATAAGCCGTCTAAAAAATAAGATTTCGGAAAGTCGTGAAAATAGGCCTCCGTGGCGGCAATGACCTCTTCATTGGACGAAAATTTCTTTACACCGAGCCATTTTTTTAAATTTGGGAATAGGAAGAAGTCACAGGGAGCCAGGTCTGGGGAATAGGGCGGATGAGGCAGCAATTCATAATGTAATTGCTTTAATTTGGAGTCTGCGATTCTTGAGGAGTGAGCTGGTGCATTATCATGATGAAAGAGAACTTTTTTCTTATTTAGATGTGGTCTCTTTTTTTTCAAAATGGTATCAAATTCTTGCAATAAATTAGCGTAATATGGCCCGGTTATCGTTCTTCCTTTTTGTAAATAATCAGTATGGATGATTCCCTGCGAGTCCCAAAAAACAGTCGCCATGACCTTTCCGGCCGATGGAACGGTCTTCGCCTTCTTTGGAGCTGATTCCCCCGGCAAAATCCACTGTTTAGACTGTTCTTTACTTTCTGGGGTATAGTGGTGTATCCATGTTTCATCAACAGTCACAAAACGCCGAAGGAACTCACCCGGACTACTTTCGTACTTATCTAAACAGTGCCTTGAAATTTGCTTCCGGGTGAGCTTTTGTTCCTCGGTGAGCAAACGCGGCACCCACCTCGCCGAAACCTTCTTCATGCCTAATTTGTGTTCTAAAATGTGCTGCACGCGTTCAATCGAAACATTTACAATGTCGACAATTTCTCTAAGTTTTATTCGGCGATCGCTTAATACAATATTCTCGATTTTTTTCACCATATCACCTGTGGTTACCTCAACAGGACGTCCTGGGCGATCTTCATCAAAGATGGAGGTTCTGCCTCGTTTAAATTCATTGTACCAATATCTAATGGTTGTCATAGAAGGAGTATGATCATTGTAAACAGCTTGCATGCGTACTTTTATTTCATCACAAGAATTTCCTTCCAAAAACAGAAAACGAATTACAGAACGATACTGCTCTTTCTCCATTATTGCAATAACAACGCGAACTCCGTCGTAAAAAGCCGTTAAAAGAAAAAAAACAAAAGAACGCTGTATTTTTTTTTAATTTTCTAGTCCATAAAGGATGCCTAAAAAGTTCGTATACATAATTTCAGCCAGTAACAAGAATAACTTTTTAAAACTTATCAAACAACCCTCGTATTTCTAATAGAATCAAAATCTTAAATGCTTTTGCCTGTTTCCAGAAGATGCACTGCTTGTTTTTGTTGATGTGTCTATGGATAAATTGAAGAAATTCATATCAATTTATCAAACAACCCTCGTATTTCTAATAGAATCAAAATCTTAAATGCTTTTGCCTGTTTCCAGAAGATGCACTGCTTGTTTTTGTAGATGTGTCTATGGATAAATTGAAGAAATTCATATCAGCATAATATAAAAATATAACAAGGTAAGATTGGTATGAGAAAGTAAACATAGATTGGTTAGTTAATGTCCAGGATGATAGTTTCACTGATAACATTTCGGATTGGTCTCATACACGGTGGCCGGTGAGGAATCCAAGAGATACAAAGAGCGCTCCAGCTATTCCTTCTACTAAAATTCTTTCATAACTCACTACCTTTCGTGCGAGTCAGTTGTGGAACATTTTGTTTTTGGATTTAAGACGCGCAATATCTCTTCCGATATTTAAAAGTCTTCTGAAACAATACTATTCACTTCCTTAGGTCTAGTTGTCGGTGACTCGCCTCCCTCCCGCCAGATGGGTCACCATTAATAGCGACACAAAAGTGGCCTAAGCGCAATATCAGTGCGGAAGAGGTGGAGAGGTGTACCTAATATTGGGCTTTAAACCGAAGCCAACTAACCCCTGACGTTTCCACATCCACCCCCGAGCCGCCGGTCTCGCGACTCGTTTTTTTACATATTTGCTTTTCATATTTGTATAGGTTTACCTATTCTGACTTTCATGATTATGTTGATCACGATAACTTTTCTACGAAACACTGTTGAAAAACAAGAACTTAAGTAGCAAGTTGAGGCTGAAACACAAACGTTTTTAACCGAGAAATCCTCTTTTCTAGGATCTCAATTCGTACGACTCGCGGCGAAAGCAAGAGTTGCTGCAAAGTTTAATGGCACCTAATTGGGGCGTAAATTTAAAGCCAATAAAGTCCCGGTTTAATCCCGGGGTTCACGCGGTTGTTAATCTCGGCCCAAAGTCTGGGCCAAAAATGCCCATTCTTGTTTCAGGTGATAATTGTGGTTGGTTGGACTCGAGAGATAATAGGATGATTTGAGGCTAGGCGATTTGTGCGTTTAAGATCTCCTAGATCTCCTATTAAGACGTACTGACGGAGTGTCAGTTCATACTGGATGTTCAAAGGAACCAAACTAGGCAAATTATAAACTTAGTGTAGGTTTTCCTGTAATCTATAAGCAGAGCTATATTATATTTTTATTTTTTATACGCAGTAGTTTCGGAGATAAGGGATCGGAGACCGGTAAATTTTGTATTTTTATAAATAACATCCCACCAAAAACATTTCATGTAAAATTGGCGGCCAAGACTCACATGCTCATGACGCTTTCGCTGTACAAAAGTTGTCAGATCCCTCGAAAAGCCAAGCCCCTAAGCCCTGAGTTTACTAATCCTACACCTTGGCTTCGAAAGTGTGGCTTGGCCGTTTCATAGAGTAAGGTAAATAAGTTTGAAATTTGGCATACCTAGTAGTTATGTATTTTTTTTGGTGATGGATTAATATAATATGGTATCATCGAGCTAGGTCTTATTTACACTATATTTAACTTTTCGCCTTGTTTATGGTTAGAAAGTGTAAACATATGTGTGTGTAATCGACTGTACTGTACATAATGGTAGAAATTGTGTGAGCTGACTATGAGTGCACGTCAACATACATTAGGTATATTTAACTTATTTCCTTACTCTTTAGGTACCTTACGTGTGCATAAAAACTATTTTCTAGTATCAAAACTATAATTCCTACTACACAAAGTGTGACCAGCCGCAGATTTTTTTATTTTTTTTTATTCACAGACTGACCGGCGATGGCGGCGATTGACCTCAGTATCACCTGTATCATTCTAATTTCCCGCCAAAACTTTGAGTAATATTTCATTAGCCAGACTATAAGTAATATTTCTGTTCGGCCCTATGTTTGATTGGTAGAGAATGCCATTTGGCATACATTTCCAGGTAACCTCTAAAATGTAATCCACAAAATTGTGCCTGAACCTGTTGTCAAACATGTTGTCATATACAATACAAAGATGAAAGTATTAATATAAATACCAATAGCAACACAACACAACACATCTAAACAAAGAGGAGCTCATCCAATGATTTCCAGTGATCTTAGCCAGATTATGAATCCACATTATTAGGTTTTCTTGCAACAAGACCGGCCACTCTATGATACTTTTTGTTAGCCAAATTCTAGAATGTTGCATACTTAGCGTGTCCTTTGGCGATTAAGTCTAAGAAAACGCGTCTAAAGTTTGACGAAAGCTTATCCAAAGAGACGCTATGGGTAAAGCCTACGACAATACTAATTAATTACTAATTCGAACCATTACGTTACGTCTAACGAGCCTCAAAACTGTGACGCTAACCAGGATCGACCCTAAGTGCCAGAATGTTTTAAAAATACCCAGCAATTTCTAATATCCGAAGCCAATCAAACGGAACCTTTGGAAGCCGTGGCGGTAACGCGCTATAAAATAAGAAATATTCCCTCTTTATTTTAATTTAAAAACCAGAGGCCGAGTAATCTCTTGGGCCTTCAGTGAAATTGATTTCCCGCCGACCCGCAGCATTCCGAATTATTAAGTGGGGAAAATGTTGGAACGCATCCGTAATGTTTCAGATCTTCATAATAATTATCTTTTTTTGGTTTCATTTCAATTTAATATATTTTTCATGTCGTTCGGCCAGCCGAGTCAATTTATGTTAAGTGTAGGATTTTGTCCATTAATGTGTATAATAAGAACGACGACTCGATACCGATCTTTAAGAGCCCTGTATCGCTTCTTGAAGATCTCCATGTTTTATCGTTCTAGATTGCTCTCTTTAGTGAGAGTAAAGTACGCGAAGTTACCTCTCATTTTTCCGATCTTTGTATCAATATTTAAACATCTCTTCTTTTGAAATTGTACAAATTCGTACTATATTCAAATTAAATATTCATCAAGAACAATAATAAAATGTTAATCATAAATTGAGATCATTTATCTGAGAAACTCTCTAAGATTTGAATATTTGACGAAAAATCTTCCACTGAATCATATTAAAGGAACAATATCAGAAGCGATTTGGCAAACAAAAAAGATGTTTTACATAGATGCTGATATGTTTCAGCAAATCCCGAATGACAAGACAAAAAGATAAATCGTGGAAAGATTTAGGAACGAGCCTGTAAACATGAGCAGCTTCTCAACAAGTAACGAAATTTTCTTTTCGTAGTTCGAGAGCCGGCGGTGAAAAATTAACTTTTGTAAGTCTTCATTTGATTTTCTTTTTCTTCATAGACCATTTTCAAATCTACTTAGGGTCGGCCTTCCTTGTACTTTTCCCCAAAGTACACGATTCTTAGGTACAACAGCGTCGACGTTAGCGTCTTTTCAAGTCTTTTTCGACTGTCGACAGCCGAGTGGTGGGTGGTCTTCCACTACCTCGTTATTGTATCGCTTAGGTAATTTCGATATAGTCGGATATATGTAGGCGCAACTATAAAAAAAAAACTCACTCTAATGCGTTCGTTGCGCACCTCCTATTGAGAAAGTTCGCAACGCTGATGGCAGTGTGACACCTCCAGACCAACGCAACATGAGCATTTAGGCAACATGCAATTTCTTGACATGTTGTTAATTAGTTGCGCAGCATTCCTAGATTTTCGAGATTTCCTAGATTTGTAGGTAAAGGTAACAATTAATCTGCTTAATTACCACTTTATTGATATTTTTTATAAAATATGGAGTGCTTATTAAAAGAATGCTTGCAAATTAATAGTTATTATCGTACTAAAATATATGTATGAGATCCATTACTTATTTATTTATTAATTATTTGTTTTAACTTTTAATGCACAATAAAAATATATATTTACGGACGGACTTCGTGCCTCAAGAGGAAATACCACAGCTCATGTTTTTATACAACTCAAGGTTTCGTTCTCGTCTGTTTCCTCGTCCTCTTCCAAAACATAATCACTCTACGAAATTTTATTTTAAAATTTAACGTAAACTGACAGTACGTATGAGAAAAGGAGCAGTGATATATCCTCTTAAAGCATTCTCTACTAGTCAACCACTGGATTAAACAGAAATGTATAGTCTACTAGCTTTTGCCCGCGACTACGTACGCGTCAAACTTAATAAAAGGGATTATTAAAACCGCCTAAGCAAATGTAAGAGCAATTGTGCTTTTGGTCTAATAATTACATTTCCTACAGGGTCACCGCACCCCAACAGAAATGTTCACTCACTTTTCAATCTTTTTAGGTATAATTTCCAGGATGAAAACTATCCTATGTCCTTCCTCGTATCTTAAACTATTGGTATTTGATCACTGCGACAGACAGACGTCCGACACGCCTGAAGATCCCACGAAAGATGACTACCGACATTCAAAATTCAGACCCAGGTTTTTCACCTGCGAATCTTCGTACAGAAGCCTAAAAATCGGGTAAGTAATAGAACATATATAAACAATAGATATAACACTCATTAGACATAGGCTCAATTGGAATAAATTTAATTGGTATAATATTCAATTTGTATACTGAACGAAACATATAACAATAAAATGCATATTTTCATAGTATATAATGAACTGTAGGTATAATGACATTGTGTATAATCATCTAGTGGTATAACATTTAAAACACTTAATTATTATTACATATAATATACATTTACTCGAAACATCGAAGCAATCGAAGCATTGAAGTAATGTTAGAAATCGTAAGCCAGGTTGGACCTGCGCGGCTCTCTCGCTTCGCTCACTCGTTAGGGTCATAGTCCAACCTAACACTCCTCCTCGCTTCGCTCGTCGTCGTACCTAACCTAAGCAAAGTCAGATCTGCCTTAAGGTAAAATAAGTAATGTTAGGAATCGTAAGCCAAGTCGGACTTGCGCGGCTCGCTCGCTTCGCTCGCTCGTTAGGGTCATAGTTCAACCTAACACTCCTCCTCGCTTCGCTCGTCGTCGTACCTAACCTAAACAAAGTCAGATTTGCCTTAAGGTAAAATAAGTAATGTTAGGAATCATAAGCCAAGTCGGACCTGCGCGGCTCGCTCGCTTCGCTCGCTCGTTAGGGTCATAGTTCAACCTAACACTCCTCCTCGCTTCGCTCGTCGTCGTACCTAACCTAAGCCAAGTTGGATCTGCCTTAAGGTGATAAGGGTAATGTTAGGAATCGTAAGCCAAGTAAGACCTGGGGCGGCTCGCTCGCTTCGCTCGCTCGTTAGGGTCGCAGTTCAACCTAACTCTCCTCCTCGCTTCGCTCGTCGTCGTACCTGACTTAAGCCAAGTCAGACCTGCTTTACCTGCCTTGCCTGCGCTCGTTTCGCTGTTACAGATATAGGTAAGTACTGCGATTTTTTTCATAAAATGCGTATAAAATGGTACTAGGTATGTCATATAATATTATTTTCACTTCTCTCGCTCTAAAAGTTCGACTTTATGCGTAGGCGACATAAAGTCGCTTTTTATGCTCTAGAGCATAAAGTAAAATCGTCGTCGAAGACCAAGGCGATCGGTCCAACAGCCACACGAAAAAGGTTCTTAATAAACAGTTAAAAAAAAAAACATAAAACTTCATACAATAAAACCCGTTCCAGACCTTCCGATCCGATCCGATTTATCGGGAGAAATCGGATAATGTGTAGTGTATAAGATCCTAACAATTGCACTACACATTATCCGATTTCTTCCGATAAATCGGATCGGATCGGAAGGTCTGGAACGGGTTTTAACTCTTTATTTTATTTCGTTTTGTTAGTATTCTAAGACCAAGGCAAATATACCAACAGCCAAAGTACACAATAAAACTTCTTGAAATAAAGATAAACTTGTAACTTTTATGTACTATCATTTATTACTTTTTAAACTATTACTTTAAATATTTCTCATTGCTATTAGAGCAATGAGAAATATTTAAAGTAGCTTTAAATTTTAATTAAATTTGTTTTTAAGTAGTTAATACATGATATGTGTATATATGTTATTTACATGATACAGTTTCATTTCCTCGCAATCGAAGTGAAAAGTAGAGTGTGCAACTCGTCCATAAAACGCATTTTACACTCGACTTTATATTCATCCTCGCTCGCAAGCTCGCTCGGATGGATAAACGTCTCGTGTAAAATGATGCGTTTTATGCACTTGTCGTACAATCTACTATTTATATGATAGATATTTCAAATAATATTATATTATATGTCATAATTGTTATACAAAATAAATATTATATCTAAAATTATTAGAGTAAATAACCATTATAACATATGATATTATATGAATTGAATGTTATACCAATCAAACCTTATATTTCATGAAAATATGGTATTTCTTATTATATATATCGTGCATTATATCTTTTGTATGTTTATAAATTGAAATTATGCCAAAAGTTTGTATATAATATGGGACGCACCCCTAAAAATCAAAACATACAAAAGACTTAAAGTACCTAAATAAAAGCTTATAAAATCAGCAACGTATTTGCCCTGGCTCAATAATCTACAATCACACTTTACAAAAATCTATGTAAAATTATGCGTCGTATTAATTACCATCTCCCGGGTACGGGCACTCAGGAAGAACTTTAAGTACCAGGAAAGTTCAAGGAATTTACATTTTCAATGGGAAATTACGACCGGCGTCAGCGGCGAAACGGCACTTATGCCCGGATACTAGCGATTGACTTTAGACTCAGAATTGCTGTCATTTACTATTTATCTTAGTGAAATATAATTATTTACATTACATTTTTATCCATTAAAATAGAAACGTTAAAGTTTAAAATAGGTTACTATTCCGAAACACATAATTTGTAATTGTGTTTCTAAATTGGCAGAATTAGGAATTAAGGAAATTGAAACTAGTTATTTTTTTTTCCTTTATACTAAAGAGATGAATATTTATTAGTAAACGAAACACAAGTAAAAATTAACAGTATACAACTTAACCTAAATAAAATTAACTAACAAAACCGATGTCCCCCAGATCATGGCCCTGCGGCAGGGTACCCATGATGCCGGCTACAGTTAGTAATAGTAAGTTTTTGGTCAATTGGAAGTCGCCAATCCACAGGGCTTGATTCCTGACCTATGAATGTGTATTTATATTTCTCTTTGCACTTGAATATTTGTATCTTACCTGAATGATTTGAATGATTTATTCGATGTATGTGGGAGATGGGTTACATTTGCAGGTTAAGTTACATAGCACAGAATCACCAGACCCTACCTTTACAGGCGTACATACATGGTGGCATATACATAATTTACTATCTTCTATCTTGAACAATTACAATAAGCTATACTACTTTTCTAAATTAGATGTCAGAGTGCAGAGTCTCGAATTCTCACGGTTAACATAATATTCATAATTAATAATAAGTAGTTAGCAATCATCATCAAAGAAATCATTGATACAGTAATATAGCATTTCTTTGCAAGCTTTTTAATTTAAAATCATCGGGAATTTTATTATAAATTGAGATACACATGTTATAAGAATTTTTAAAAGTTAGTGCCAGTTTTGCAGCGGGCTTGTGCAGTTTGTGTCTATATTGAGATCAGACTTCTCGTGAGCTGAGCTGCTGTACCTCTGTAAATTGATATTTGTATTTATTAACAAATGCAGAAGTCTCCATAATGTACAGACATGGAACAGTAAGAATGCAGTTATCTATGAAATACTGACGACACGACTGTTTGACTAATGCCGAATATGGCTCTAATGCCGCGTTTTTGTACAATGAATATTCTGCTTATGTCTTTGCAATTACCCCATAGAACTACACCATATCGTAAAGTAGAATTTACGTACCCATTGTAGGCAATTAGAGCGGCTTGTACAGAAACAGTTTGCGCTATTCTTCTAAGTGCATATATACGAAACTGTTTACTTTGGAACAGGTGTTATCTAGATGTTTTTGCCAACTACAGTGACAGTCAATTGTTATACCTAGAAATTATGTATGGTGTACTTCTTCAATAGTTTCATCGTCATAAATTACATTAAAATTTTGTGGGGTAGCCCGGTCTGTATGAAATTGAATGAAATTGGTTTTATTAAGGTTTACTTTTTAATTATTTTTTTCTAGCCATTCAATAATTTTGGCCAGTGTACTATTGATTTCCTCATTATATGTAGCTAGCTATCTCTACATGGTACAATGATTGACTTGTTATTAGCGAACAGTATACACTCATTTGGTAAATAATTGGGCAAATCATTTATTGGAGCGGAGCGAGCGAAGCGAGCGAAACTCCCATGGATCGACTCGAATGGACTTTGTAACAATGCGCAGATCTCAGCGAGTTCTCAACCGATTTTAGAATTTTTTGTTTTAAAATGTAAAAAATAAATTTCGCTAGGTCGTGACGAAGAGAACATTTGGAAAAAAAAAACTCCGCTCCAATCTATGGTGCAAGCTTAGCCGGTGGCTGACTCTGCATCGACCTAGTATATAATAAAAACAGCAGTGGTCCCAATATACTCCCTTGGGGCACGCCGCATTCATTAATAACATAAGATGATCTGTATGCTATTAGATATTTAGTTATACAGCAGTATTTCAAGGCTTCAACACATTGACTTCGATGTTCAAGGTACGATTTGATCCAATCGAGAACTATACCTCTTATACCATACCTGAACAATTTTGCTATCAGTCGCTTATGATTTACAAAGTCGAACGCCTTTCTCATATCCATAAATAGGGTCGTTATCGGTACCCGGCCATCTATTGCATTTAATACACTTTTAATTAATTTTAATGAGGCCAAAGAAGTACATCTGGATTTTCGAAAACCATGTTGTTGGTCACTTATAATATTCTTGTTTTCCAAAAAGTTTACCAATCTGTTGTACATCACTTTTTTATACATTTTTGAGAATATTGGCATGAGAGTTATTGCTCTATAGTTAGCCATTTCAGATTTATTTCCCTTTTTTTAGGGTTCCGTAGCCAAATGGCAAAAAACGGAACCCTTATAGATTCGTCATGTCTGTCTGTCTGTCTGTCTGTCCGTCTGTCCGTCCGTATGTCACAGCCATTTTTTTCCGAAACTATAAGAGCAATACTGTTGAAACTTGGTAGGTAGATGTATTCTGTGAACCGCATTAAGATTTTGATGCAAAAATAAAAAAATAATAATAAATATTGGGGGCTCCCCATACTTAAACTGAAACTCAAAATTTTTTTTTTCATCGAACACATACGTGTGGGGTATCTATGGATAGGTCTTCAAAAATGATATCGAGGTTTCTAAAATATTTTTTTTCTAAACCGAATAGTTTGCGTGAAAGACGCTTCCAAAGTGGAAAAAAGGTGGTCCCCCCCCCCCCCTCTAACTTCTAAAATAAGAAAATGAAAAATCTAAAAAAAACATATGATGTACATTACTATAAAAACTACCAACGAAAATTGTTTTGAACGAGATCTAGTAAGTAGTTTTTTTTAATACCTATTAATACCTAACTTTGCACCTAATTTATATGGGGCGCTATACATACCAGGTGCAAACTTAACTTAACCACTTAGGGATGGAAAGTGTTTGTGCGGAGCCCTCGGTGCGCGAGTCCGACTCGCACTTGGCCGGTTTTTATAAATAGGTACCTTCCTTGTCATATAGGGTAAAATGGGTCACTTAAGAGATAATATAACAGTTATTAATGCGAACACAACGTTAGGGATATGAGAGACTAGATAAAAGCGACAGCTAAAATGTAAAACCAGTTTTTTACATACAAACACCAAAAAAAACGGTCAAGTGCGAGTTGGACTCGTGCACCGAGGTTAAACTGCATAATATATTTAAAATTACGTTAAAAAAATGTTTTAACATAGAAAATGCTTATATTTTCTGATCTAGTCTAGTTACCCAGTGAACTGTTTAAAAAAAATTGTTTAATTTTTTTTTTTTAAATTATTTATTGAACATACCCTGGATTAGGGTTTGTTGCAATGTATTTATTATTTATTGACATATTGAATTAAATATGAAATACATTTCATCAAATAAACATCTCGGTGAAGGTCGTTCTATATCGGGTCATTCTATATCGGGATCTTAGACTATTATAATGTTATAACCTAGACTTCTCAGTACTTCTGTAGTCTTTGTAATTAATGGATGACTATTATTGGCCTTCTAATATGTAAACCATTTAATGTAAATATTATAATTACGGCTGTTGTTATCCTGAATACCAATAAATAAATAAATAAAAAAATACCCTTAGAAATTGTAACGTAAATTTACCCATTTACGAAATTGTGACACTTGCCTGTAATTTCGCAGATATGAGAGATACGCAGATAAATCGTACGTAAAAATGTGCGTTTGCCAAAGGGCTTTAAAGTGCAATTTGAATTTCTAAAACCAGTTGGGAACTTTTGAGATTATTTAAAATTTGTCAATTAGCAATTTTGTAAAACTTTATCATGAGTTGTATTTCTAAATCGCATTTTCAATAAATGTGATTTAGAAATACAGCAAATGAATAAAATAAAACGGCATGTTTTCACTATTTAGTTAAGGGTATTACAAGCTATCCTTAAGTTAGTGACCCATTTATGGATTTTAGCTCTGTATAAAAAGGCGCTGCGACAGTCTCAAAAAATAAATATTTCCGGCCAGTGGGAGTCGCCCCATAAATTAACAGTCTTGTGTTGCCGACGCTCCACCGAAGCACACACCCATGCCATGCATGTATCGAAATGATTTATTGTTTAATTTGCATACGCTTCCCGCTCGTACTTTTGGGGGTTCGCAGAGTTATACTTTTTGGGAATAGACTAATCCGTGCTAATAACAATTGATTGTTCAAACGCTGTAAAAGTTCAAAGAATTGACACCTAGCTGATCACTGTAAAGCGATGGCTGAAAAAGGAGGAATCGGCTCTCGAGTGGCCACCACGTACCGAACCGCAGAACGTGGGATTAAGCTAAATGAATAATCCAATCAGGATCTCAGAAAATCTTCGGATGCACGTTACCAATCGTCCTGATCCTTAGTCCAACGGCATACGTCTTTCTGGCTGATATAATGAGATCATTTTGCGTGAATACAGAGCGAGATTACTTTGATCCGTTTATTAATGAATTTCTTTTTCATATCCTTGTTGGTATGGACGTATTTACCCCCCTAGATGGCCCTAGGGCCATCCGGGCCATGGCCCGGGGCGCCAAACAGGCAGGGGCGGCGTAGGCGCCCCTGGCCGATTGTATTTTGTTTTGGTTTTAGCGCCCTTCGACCAACTATTACTTCTCACCTTTTTTTTTTGTCAATCCACAATTTGAAATTGACATTAAGGCCAGTGTCTCGGTCGCTGCGCTCGCGTTTTCACCTGGTTTCGTTATAACCAAAAAAATAATATTTTCTACTATGACCCAACCCTTTAACTTGCTATGTCTACGTGCTTGATAGATACAACTACTAATATAATCTATAATACAAAAGAAAAGTTAAATATTTCCTTGACTTCTGGCGCGGCGGAACTTATTCGCCCGGGGCTCGGGCGCTACATTTCAAAATACGTCCCTGCTTGTTGGTATAAGTGTGGCCTCACAAAATATTCTTTCGGGTCCAAGAAATATAGTCCGTTTCTAGTTTTATTTCATCATCAATCAGAGTAACCATGATTATCGTAGCAGGACAGATTACAAAGGAGATAGCGGAATAATCTTTGCAAAGGAGAGGCAGTCCTAAATAATCAAACGGGAGTAAAGAGACATAGTAAAATTTTGTAAAAAATAAATAGGAATAAGAAAAAAAATGTCTGCGTATTCATTAAATCATTCGCTGTTGGTTTTAAGAGAGCGGTGTGTGTAGCTTCCACACTTTGTGGTTGTTTTGATCCACAATGTTTACGTTATGCCAAAGTTTGCTTTTTTTGGGTTCCGTAGTCAACTAGGAACCCTTATAGTTTCGCCATGTCCGTCTGTCCGTCTGTCCGTCCGTCCGTCTGTCCGTATGTCCATCCGCGGCTTAGCTCCGTGATCATTAGTACTAGAAAGCTGAAATTAGGTATGATTTTGTGTATGTATCACGCCGATAAAACGGTGAAATAAAAACTTTTTTCGGGTACCTAAAGTGGCGGTGATTATTTTTTAGGTTCAAACACTAGCGTGTGGGATGTCTTAGAATAGGTTTTTTAAAAATAATAGGGGTCTTCAAACATCATTTTTTGATAAAGTCAGCAGTTTCGTAAATATTCGCTCCAGAAATCCGAAAAATAGCCCCCCCCTTACTTTTCAACCACGGTTCAAAAAATTATGGAAAAATTCATGAACATGAGGCCTTGTAAGTACTTTCAACGAAAACTATATTGAATACAATCGGTCGAGCTGTTTTTGAGTTATCGCTAAATTTCACAATTTTCTTTAAAATTACGTAAGTGCCGCGCGGTGTCCTTATACTTCGAACGTTACACATATTAGTTAAGTGCCATACTGTACAAAAAAAAACTAAATCTGGCGCGTATAATCGATAACTTCCAGAAGGCTTACGATCTTTTTATAGAGCTTGAAATCTTTCTCGTAATTTAAACCGTCTGTTGTAAAGGATGGGCAAATACAGAACCCTGCATTGAGCGTGGCCTGACCTTGATCATTAAGTACTAGAAAGCTGAAATTTGGTATGAGCATGTGTATGAATTACGCCGACAAAACGGTAATATAAAAGGGTGGTTCTACTCACAAGGGAATTTTCCGCGGCTCACCTTATTTTGTATAGTTTTTGTAGGCAAATTATATTGATTTACGATCGAAACTGTACAACTAACTGGTTTCTAGTATGACACTGAAAATTAGCTAAGCCCTATATATATCTCTCAAAAATTGTACTTTAAAGTGCCAAATTCTCAGTCTCCAGGCATGTCTCTCGGACGAAATGAAAGCTTAATGGCTGCATCATAACTGCATTTTTAGTATGTACGTAATATTTTCGTTAAAATAGAAATCTATAATATATGTAGTTTCAATGTGCTTGTCTAATTTTACCTTAAATGCGAAACTTATAAATAAAAAGGGCATTATATTTTGTCCCTCGTTTTTTACCTCAGTCTCCTGCTACATCAAAACACGTTAAAATCAGTTTGAGTTACCACGTCTAGCGCGTTGCTGTTCGGTCTGAGTGAAAGATCGAAGTGAAGTTAGCATATAAATGATCGCGTTTGTCTCGGTTCGCGGTTGGCTTAGTCGCTATGGCGAGTTGTGTAAGTGAAGTTGTGCTACGGCCAGTCAGCTTATCAGTATCCTGGCCCGTATTTATTTAAAATCCACTGTTTTCTATACACTTTTTTTGCATTTTTGCGTAAATTCGTTGCATTAGAGTACAGAACTGCATGATTTCAATATTAAATGTTGCATTGACGTAGTTATTGGCTAAAAGCTTACAATAATCTCAGTATCCTGTCCTCAGTCTCCTGGGCCCATATATTGTTTAACCTCTCGTATGCCGTGTCAAAAATTTGCTAATCAACTTGAAACCAACTGATATTTTAACGTAAAGTTGAAATTGTCCTGCGCGGATCCGCGTTGCGGCATACGAGGGGTTAAATGTTCATAAATTTGGTATATTTTATTTTTTTGACTGGCCCGTTTGAGATCAGTAAAAGAACGACCTCCGCTAGGCGTTAAGCTACTTTTCTGACCTTAGATGCAAAAAAATGGTGTGCCGCAAATCACTTCATTTTCGTCCCTCCTGAGTAGAACCACCCAAAAGCTAAAAAATTTTTTACCTAAAGCGGTGTTAATAATATTCGCACCGAAAATAAAAAAATTAGCGCCCCCTCTAACTTTTCAACCACGGGTCTAAAAATTATGGCAAAAATTTCTGAAAATGAGGCCTAATAAGTACTTCCAATAAAAACTATATTGAACAAAATCGGTTGAGCCGTTTTTGAATTATCGCAAAATTTCATAATTTTCTTAAAAGGACGTAAGTTGACTTCCAGAAGGTAATAATTAACTACAGTTACTTTGGCGTTTACGACCTTTATATAGAGCTTGTAATCTTTCTCGTAACTTAAGTCTATTATGAAGGATATGCAACTACTCCTTGCCGGCTCATGTGTTTCCTCCCTCTTATAACTTGGGACCCTTCAAACGAAGCGTGAAGAAGCATCTCACGGGCCAGCATGGCAGTGTCAACTGACTTGGCACCGTTGGTTTCTCGTCAGTTGCCATTGCGACTTGGGCTCCCCTTTTTGCTTACCATCAGGCGAAGTAGAGCCAATATGTTGTGCCGTTATAAAAAAAAAAAAAAACAACTACGGAACCCTAGACAGTAACTTGTATATAATCTGTGCCTACACTGAGCGTGGCTCTTGGCCGGTTTTTTAAATAGATAGAGCGATTCCAGATGAAGGTTTATGTAATGTTTAGTACCTACTTAGTGCGGCGCATTCGTGTGCGCCATCTAGCTGTCAACTCAGTCTCCAAATAAATGGCCTAGTGACCGGACGTATGAGCGTTTCATTCCTATATCACAATGGCGTTCGAGGATTAGGAAATTACAGTTTTAAAGTTATATTTACAAGTGCAGTGATAAGAATTCAAGATGTCAGTCGGGAGAATCGGAGAGCTTAATGTGTCGTCGGGCAATTGGAGTACATACGTGGAGCGGCTCGGCATGTACTTCAAAGCGAACGACATTAAAGCTGAAGCGCAGCTGCCGACGCTGATTGCAGTCATGGGCGAAGAAGCATACGAGCTCCTCGGTAACTTGACGAGCCCCAAGAAACCGGGCGACATGACATATGCCGAAGTCACACGAATAATGGGCAACCACATCGAACCCAAACCGTCTTTCATGGCGGAACGATATCGGTTGCGCCAGAGGCGGCAAGGTGAGGCGGAGACGGTCGCCCAGTATCTCACTGATCTTAAAAAGATGGCTAAACATTGCGAGTTCGAATCAACATTAGAAGACAACCTTCGTGACCAATTCGTTTGCGGGTTAAAAAACGACACCATTAGACAGCGTCTTTTTGCGGAAAACGAATTAACCTATACGCGAGCCGTGCAGTTAGCTCTTTCATTAGAAGCGGCAGAAAAGGATGCAGCGATGGTGGAACGCTCGGGCGCGAGCGAGAGGAGCGATGCAGGAGAGAGACCCGCGACGTTGAATTCGTTGCGACCGCGCTCGCCGCGTGTTAAAGATGGCGGTATAACTTGTGCAGTGTGCGGACGAGCAGGCCACCGTGATGCTCAATGTCCTTACAAAGACTTTCAGTGTAATAAGTGTGGTAACGTAGGTCATTTAAAGCGCGTGTGCCCGTCAAGAATGGCGAGTGGTATCGGCGGCGGCGCCCGTGTGTCGGGCGGCGCGCGATGTTTCGGCGGCGGCGCCTCGGGGTCCCGTGGCGGCGCCCGGCGCCGCGGCGGCGCGCGGCTGCCCCGGCGCACGATGCACCATGTCCAGGCGGAGGAAATGGAGACTCCGGATGATGAAACCGACACGTCGATATCCGATGTCGAGGAAGACTTATATCATCTGTGTTTGAACAATTACCGACCGGTGAGCATGTCGCTACACATAGATAACGAGATTATTGCCATGGAAGTGGACACCGGATCCGCGGTTTCGTGTATAAGTAGGGATACTTATAATAAATATTTTAAGAAAAGGGCAATCGAACCATTCGACTTAGTATTAAAGTTCTATGATGGGAGCCGTATCCGACCGCTAGGAATTATAAGACCCGAGGTTAAGTACAATAACGTGTCAAAACAGCTAGAACTTTTTGTCATCGACGGCGGTACCACGTCATTATTGGGTAGGCAATGGCTTACAGAGCTAGGCATTCAAATTCCCGTGTTTCATAACGAACCTGTTAATAGTGACTTGTGTACTTTACTCGACAGGTATAAAGAACTATTCAACGGGGAACTCGGGCGGTTTACTGGTGGCAAGGCGACACTCCGGGTGCGCGAGGGGGCTACGCCGGTGTTCTGTCGGGCGCGCCCGCTGCCGTACGCGTTGAGAGACCGGGTGGAGGCGGAGCTGGATCAGATGCTGCGCAGCGGGGTCATTGAACCTGTGGAGACGTCGGAGTGGGCCACGCCGCTTGTGCCGGTACGTAAAGCTGATGGCTCATTAAGAATTTGTGCAGATTATAAGGTGACCTTGAACCCCGCCCTACTGATCGATAGATACCCGCTTCCCAAGATAGATGATCTATTAGTGAGGTTAAAAGGCGCGCGCGTATTTTCTAAAATTGATTTGACGCAAGCTTATAATCAAGTGGAGTTGGATGACTCAAAACAGTTTACAGTTATCAATACACATAAAGGGTTATATAGATATAATCGCCTTGTATATGGTTTAAGCTCGTCTCCTGGTGTGTTTCAGAGAATAATGTCCAATTTACTGAAAGATCTCCCTCAAGTCGAAGTATTTTTAGACGATATCATCATAGGCTCCGTTGATATTTCATCGCACTTAGTAATATTGGAAAAGGTTTTAGAGCGCCTACATAGTCACGGTATGAGATTAAAACAAAGTAAATGCGCTTTCCTGTTAGAGGAGGTCCAATATTTAGGGTATATAATCTCAAAAGATGGCATCAAAGTTGATCCCTCAAAGATAGAAGGAATTCTTAAGATACCTCGCCCGCTAAATATAACCGAGTTGAGGTCGTTTCTAGGGGTAGTTAACTTTTACGCGCGATTTGTACCTAACTTGAGTGCTATTTTGTCGCCTTTGTACGATTTACTCAGGAAAGGAACCGCATGGGAATGGACTTATAACTGCGAAAAAGCGTTTAAGAGTATTAAGAAACTTTTAGTCAGTGCTGACGTATTGAGTCATTACGATCCGAGTAAACCTCTTTTCTTAACCACGGACGCGAGCAGCCGCGGGGTCAGCGGGGTCTTGACTCAGCCGGGGGACGCCGCGCGCGGGGCCGCCGCGGCCGCGCACACCGCCGGCGCGGGCGCGGGCGCGGGCCGCGCGCGAGAGCGCCCGGTCGCTTACGTTTCACGATCGTTGAATGACGCAGAACGTCATTACTCTCAAGTTGATAAAGAAGCCCTAGCTATTGTTTTTAGTTTGCAAAAGTTACATCAATTTCTATACGGTAGGCAGTTTACGTTACGAACCGACAATAAACCACTCGTCAGTATATTTGGTCCTAAACAAGGTATCCCTGCAATGGTAGCTAGTCGACTGCAACGGTGGGCGATCAAGCTATCCGCATGTACATACGACATTGAATATATACGAACAGATGCTAACGGCGCGGACGGCTTATCGCGACTACCGGTGCCCGTAAAAAACGCTGACTCGCTTGATGGCCCGCCGCCCGAGCAAACGTATTTACATTTCGCGCAAAATGAATTATTATTAGATTATCACGATGTTAAGAGGCAGACCCTGCGTGACCCGATGCTTAGCAGAGTGTTAGGATACTTACGATCGAGTTGGCCGAATGACATAGAAATCAAAAACTTGCAACCATACTTTAACAGAAAGTTAGAATTATACGAAGAATTAGGCTGCGTAATGTGGGGTCATCGCGTAGTAATACCGGAGGGCTGTCGAGAGAGGGTATTGACTGAAATACATGAGAGCCACATGGGCATAGTAAAGACAAAGGCGTTCGCGTGCAGTTATGTGTGGTGGCCCGGGATTGACGAGGCAGTGGAGCGCGTGTGCCGCGAGTGCGGCGTGTGCGCCGCCGAGGCGGAGGCGCCCGCGCGCCACTCGCCCTGCCCGTGGGAGTGGCCGCAGCGCAGGTGGGCACGTGTCCATCTCGACTTTTTAGGACCGCTTTACGGAAAAACATATCTGGTTATGATCGATGCTCGCACAAAGTGGTTAGAGGTATTTCCGGTAAGCAGTACGTCGGCCGGGAGTACAATCGAAAAACTATGCGAAACTAACGCCCGTTGGGGTTTTCCGAGGCAAATAGTGTCCGATAATGGACCACCGTTTACGAGTAGGGAATTTTCAACGTTCTTAACTAGAAACCGAATTGAACACATCCGGTCGGCCCCATACCACCCTGCGTCTAACGGGGCCGCAAAAAACGCAGTAAAAACAGTTAAACGAGTAATAAAAAAAGCGATGCGACAAAAACATAACGTAAATTTGGCTCTTCATAATTTTTTATTACATTACCGTAACACGCCTCATTGCACAACAGGGGAAAGCCCCGCATCGCTCATGCTAGGTCGACAAGTACGTACTCAATTGGACGCACTGAGACCAGATTGTGAAGAAAAAGTGCGTAGTGCTCAAAGGTTACAGGCAGGTAAGGGGTCTATTGCTAACCGTACCTTGCGACCAGGTGACAAAGTATGGATACGACAATATCAGGGAGAGGCAAAATGGCTTCCAGAACCGAACCATTCCGAATTTCCGAGATTCCGAACCATCAGCTTTACAGGTACCACACGCTAGACCAGAGAGACAGACTGACGAAGTAAGGCAACCGCGCGTTGCTGAGGAGTGCGGGGCACCGAACATTCCGGTGGCGGCACCACGCGGCGCGCCGAGTCAGCCGCCGCAGCTCCCGCCCTCGCCAGTATCAGTAACAAGCCACACTCCAAACGCTGCGAGCGCGCGAGACAGAACACCGAAGGACTCACCAGGGTTCGACTCTGGAGACGACCTATTTTTATCACCAACCTCGCCACCTAAACCGCCCCAGCCACCTCGATATGTTAGGGAGTGCAGGCGTAAAAACCCACCTAAATATAAGTCTTAACTAAACGCCCTCATTCTTAAATAAAATAAATATAGTTCCGATGCTGTAAACAAATAAAAGTAGTCTTAAATTCTATAAGTACATATACTTACCTAACATTGTATAATTATTAATTCAAACCACACATAGTATTTACATACAAATACATTATATGTGAATTTGGCCAAGTCATGATTAGAAATAGTAGGAAAAAAAACAGTCAAGTACCTACCTTAGTACCAAAACCTAACAAATTTGTCATGTCTCATGTGTGTCATTCATCTATAATAGTTATTTTTTTGTGTATATTATAAGCATTGTTTTTTTTTTTTTCTTTTAAAGGCGTAGGGAGTCCGTACTACTATTACAAGTACCTACAACTAAAATAACCATTTGTTTTTACCATTCTGTGAGAAAAACCTACCCTAGCCTATACCTACTATAAGTTTTCTAGATTCATGTATGTTTTATAACACGTAGTTAGGACAGGGAGAGATTGCACGTAGTTTTCGGTATTCCGGACTAGGTATGTATAAATATGTAGAACTAAGTAACTTCTCTTATGTTGATTTTGTTCATGAAGAGGTTTACATAGATAGCCAAGACAGTATGGAAGTACTCTAAATATTAATTAGTAAGTAGCCCAGTAAAGTAGTTCAGGGTTAATATATTTTTCGTGATTATCATTGTTTCCTGGACCAACTTAGTGGAGAGTACCTTTTATTATTATAGTTTACTGGATAAGCATGTAATGCTAGTTTAAGAAGGGAGTGATGTAATGTTTAGTACCTACTTAGTGCGGCGCATTCGTGTGCGCCATCTAGCTGTCAACTCAGTCTCCAAATAAATGGCCTAGTGACCGGACGTATGAGCGTTTCATTCCTATATCACAGTTTATAATATACGTAGCATTGCACCCATGCGAAGCCTTTGTCGTCGTTAGAAACAGTTTACGTTTTTGTATAGTTCTTGAATTTGCCAACAGACAAGTCAGTTGCACTTCTAGGAAGTTTATTATAAAATCTTACACAGTTACTTACTTACTCATGAATGATTTTCTTATTTTATGGAGCCTAATGGGAGGCACTGCTAGCTTAATATGCTTATTTCTAGTATTAATATCATGTAGTTCTTTTTAAAATTGGCAATGTTCTTATGTACCAACATAAATAAGATTCTCATAAATGTATTGACAATGCACTGTCATTATTATTAATGTCTTTAAACTTATCTCTAAGCGTGTCTTTATGGTACATTTTATATATCGCACGAATAGCCCGTTTCTACAGAACAAAATTATATTAATGCGACATATACAATGGAATTACTAAAATACACTAATCAAGCTGTTTTCACATCTGTTAATTTGACGGATCTTACAAACTGAAAAAGCTACAGAACTCAGTAAATTCGAGAGATTATCTAATCTAATACCGAGAAAAACTATACTATCAACTAGTTCCAGTTCCTCATCTTTAACATACTTACTACATCTTTAGCTAAATAATGATAGCTACACCCGACAAGGGTCCTTACTCCGTACTTAAGTACTTGGTTGCAATAAAGAATATTTCTATTTCTACTTAGTTTTATTGATCTCGTATCGATATCGATAAATCTATTCGGGCATCACTAACAACAAAAATTTGACACATGGGCTAGGTACATCCTTGAAGTCGATGTGTTGACAAATATTACTGTCATCTAATTTTTTCTTGCGGAAACTTGACCTGCTTTACAGAGATAGCAATACAGTCGTAGGTTTCTACTAAATTACAAGTACTCTATTGAATTTTTCTTACTCTAAGCTACGTGACTATCCACAGATGATTTAAATATTGCGTTTGGATATTGTATTATAAGTGGCAAAATCAAATTATAAAAAAATATATATTTACAACATACAATTGAAACATATTAATTAATATCATGGAAATACGCGGTATACACTTTTATAATAATTATTATCAGCAAGCATTTAACATTAAAGTAAAAAGATTACCGCCAGGTTTTCTGGCATGTAAACCCTTGATTTACGAGCAAGTCTGATGAAAAATATTTTAATAATTTTTTATTGGACTTCGTCCAATGACATGCGTAATGGTAATGAGTAAACTAAAATGAATTTGGTAACAATCATAACATTCGATAAGCGTTTGTCAAGGATGGGCAGATGGCGTCTGCGATTAGTTACAAATACAAATAAACGTTCATCTAATAGACCCGTAATTTTATTTCATATCGATAAATTCCTTTTGTGTATAGTAAGTAGTAGTAGTGTGGTAGGCATTGCTTTATTCTTACAACATTATCAATTGGTACACTTCTTGTAAGGTTCGAATACCTATACGGGGCAAGTAGAGCAAACTAGAAGAAATCGAAGTATTTTGTAATCGAAATGTTATTATAGGTAATGTCACTGTCATATAAAACAATGACAACGTTTTAGTTTTATAAAATGCATTTTTTTTAAATAATAATAATATTAGTCAAAGTGAATATCAAATACAATCTGCAAATCCCTTGACGTAGTGAAAAAATGAAGCTTCTATTCTAAGTCAGTCGACAAAAAAAAACAAGATTCAAGAATTTCGCAATCTCCCTCCAACCCCAGGCGCATATTTTATAGCGCAAAATGGACTAAATGTATCGATAAGTCTGAGTTCATTTCATTCGTATTCCACTACTAGTTCGATGTCGAATAACAAAGTAGTGGTTATCTCTGTATATTTGGCTATTGAGTAGATAGATAATATAAATACTGTGAGCGCCGTGACATTATATTTGTATTCATAAATAATTGCTCGTGGTAAGTAGTATAAATTATACGTCATTATTAGGTTAGCTGATCATTTGATTTCTATAAAAAAGGTACTCCGTTTCAACTACGGATTCAATTGACAAATTAATTTTAATGAAACTTACGCCGATATACCCGTTGAATACTCTGTTCGAACGCCAAGAAAGCAAATATGCCCGTCTGTCTGTCACCAGGCTGTATATCAAGAACGGTTATATTTAGACAGTTGAAATTTTCACAGATGATGTATTTCTATTGCCGCTATAACAACAAATACTAAAAATAAAATAAAATAAATATTTAAGGGTTGCTCCCATACAACAAACTTACAGATAATGGTACGGAGCCCTTCGTGCACGAGTCCCACTCGCACTTGGCCGATATTTTTACGACTTACTATTTTTTCGAAGAGGCTAACAGCATTTCCTTGCAGTACGGCAATTATGTATTAGTAATTTTGCGATTTCTTTGACTTTCAGTTAAATACTTCAGGTGTATGACGATGTTATTCCTGATCCTGGGCACGGCAGTAGTCGGCTTGTTGTTCTGGCTGTTCGTCGAGCAGCGTGCGCGCAGTCGCTTCTGGGCTAACCTGGGAGTTCCTCACTCTCCGCCGCACCCACTTCTAGGGAACTTAGACTTCGCCTTCAAGAAAAATGTTGTGGGTATTTCTTTCAATTCTTTGTTTAGATTTATGTTTACATTTAAATTCATCATCATCATCATCATTGTGGCCATCATGAATATCGCATATTATGAAATTTATATTACAATATTCTGATATTTCTGATAACCGTGAAATACGCCAACTTTGCCTCCACTTTGCCCAAAACGCTACTTAAAAAAAGAAACGTTACTGTAGACAATTTCAAGATGATTATGGCAACACTACTATTTTTAGTGGAAAATAGATTATATCTGTGGTATCACTGGGAATCACATTTGCGCGCAACTTCATTCCGTAACGTGTTGGGACTAGTCGAATAAGGTGCGTGATTTGGCGGGCCAATTCTAGGTGAAGTTCTGGTGTATTTTTTACAGAATGGGGAAGCCTCAGGTGAATGTATCTTATTGCTTGTTATAAAATAAGAACTGTAGATCATTTTTATTGTAGTTTGAACTAAAAATACTTATTAAAACCGGAGTTATGATGGTGGGCAATGTTATCCAGTAACTTGCTAACCTATGAATGCCAACATTGCCCAGACTAAAAAAAGGGTTAGGGTTGTCACCTTGTCGTAATTTTACCTGACTGCGTAAATAAAGGAGGGTTATGTATTTAAGGTAAGGTTAATTATATTTCTATTAAGCCGTTGTACTTTTAGCATTAGCTGCATGTCATGTCATGTCATGTCCATAAAACAAAAAAACATAGAATACTCAATTATGACAATTTTTATTTAGATTATTCTAACGTGAAGTAAAAAAATAACCGCCAAACTATTAGTATCGAATATTAAGCATACATTTTTCATTTTGATAATGGTATTGGTAAAGATGGTTTACTCAACCAAAAGTGACAACCCTGACAATCTCAAACTGCTTGATTCGGTTTGTATGGAGAAAAACAAAATAAGTACCTATGTAACATTGCCCACCCATATTGCACACGTGTTTGTACAGTTAAGACCAAGATATTAAGTAGAACGCCATTATTACCCCAGATTTTATACTGATCCTTATCTTAACGTTGTAGGGGCTATAGTTACGAAAATAATCGATTTGGGCAATGTTTGCAAAAGTTTAGATAACTTTACCCGAGGTGAAAATTGATAAAAAAAATGGTGAAATGTAGATTTAAAAATTGTTTCTCGTAATAAACGCATGCATATGAATACGATGGATGCGTTAGACAAAAAAAAAACTTTATCCCGTCATAGAAAAAATGAGAGAAATTCGGGTTTTTACGAAAAAAGCGGGCAAAGTTGGCATGTTTCACGGAATATAATATTTCTGTTAGTTAAGTAATTCATTTAATGTTTGTGTTGTTTTTTTTCGTTTCTAAAAATATCATTTGAAAGTCTATTAGCATAATTTTATTTATTAACATTTTTATCTCAGCGGGAATAAGTCTACTATTTGAAGAAACTTCCTATAAGGACATCTACAAGGGCTCTCTAGTGTCAGTTCTCTAGTGTATTATTCTAATTATTCAATTTACTAATTTTTGGGTTCCACCCTTATGTTGTTGATATTCCATTGTTTCGTACAAAACGCTTTGCGTCTACTTTTCTTATCAGAACAGCAAAGGAGTGGAACCCTCTTCCTGCGCACCTTTTCCCTGAGAAATATAACTTTGATCACTTAGAAGTCGAGTGTGAATAGGTATCTTCTAGATAAGCATGCTTCATCTTAAGCCTCATCGTTCCTTAACATCAGGTACGTTCGAGGTCAAACGTTTGTCTATCGCACATAAAAAAGTAATCTTTATTGCACAAATGAAACACAAGTCTGACAAAAATCGGACTAGACACATTAACACACAATATATGCAAAATATATATTTATATTTCAGGGTATTTGGATGCGTGAACTCCACGCAAAGTTCTCAGCTCCGTTGGTTGGCATCTGGGTGTTCCGACGGCCAGTGCTGGTGGTGGCCGACCCTGAAGTGGCGAAGCGCATTCTACTGTCAGACAGTGACTTGTTTCGGAACAGATACCTGTCATCGGGCAAGTCGGACCCTATCGGGGGGCTGAACATGTTCACTGTTAATGTAAGTGGTGCTTTCAATCTGTACTAAATAAATTAAAAGATATAATGTTATAAAGGCGAAAGTTTGTGAGTGTGTTTTTGTGTATGTTTGTTACTTCTTCACGCTCAAACGGCTGGACCAATTTTGATATACTTTGGTATGAAGGTAGCTGACAGCCTGGATTAACACATAGGCTACGCTTTATCCCGGAAAACGGAGTGATCCCGTGGGATGAGCGGGTAACACCGCGCGGCGCAGCTAGTGTGGATAGAAGTAGTCAGTACCCTGGCAGTAAGTCCCACGGAGCGGAGGAATGAATGAGGTGCCAGGTGACCCCGCCGAAGACCTATAGTATCTGAACTTGTTATTATAGTAATTTAACAATATGGGTGTAGCCTCGTTTCTGTTTGGCATTATGGTAAATGACTTGGCATCAGTTCCTCATTATGCCAAGTGTTTGCTATACGCCGATGATTTGAAGCTGGTTTATGGTGTACAGCAATCTTCAGACTGTAATTCTCTTCAGAGTGACATTGATAGGATTTATCAGTGGAAGTGTTGAGAACAGGCTTCTTTTTAATGCTGAAAAATGTTCCGTAATGACCTTTAGCCGTGCTCGAAATCCTCAGTGCGCAAAGTATTTGCTAGGTGGTGAGCCCATAGTTCGCGTAGACTCCATTAAGGATTTAGGTGTCACTTTTGATACTCATCTCAACTTCCATGAGCATATGAAAAACTTGCACTGGACTGCTACCGAAGGTTGGGATTTGTTATCCGTAATGCTCGTGAGTTTGACAATCCAAGAGCCATTAAGTTGGTTTACACGGCCTTAGTCAGTCAGGAGCCTCAGTCAGGAGTAAACTTGAGGCAGCCTCTTGTGTGGAGCCCGCACGAGACCACTTACGCGTTACTCCTAGAGAAAATTCAGAAAGCCTTTTTGAGGTTCTTTTACAAGAAACTTTATGGGTACTATCCATTTCTTTACCCATCTCAGTTTTTACTAGGTGTCCTGGGATTCAATTCCCTAGAGGTAAGGCGTAACGTTGGGCTTTTGATGGGGGCGTGCAAGATTTTAAGAGGAGACTTGAATTGTCTGGACCTGGTGGCGCAATTGGCACGCTCCCATGTCCCTTCGATATAGAAGAAGGCTAACCTTCGCCCGCGCCAGTCCTTCCTGCTGGCTGTGCCGGCGGCGCGCACCGTGTCGTACCGGAACTCTCCACTTGTTGGAGCTTTGCAGAGCCTCAATGCTCTCCTTGCATCAGCACCTGACTGCGATGTTTTTGCGTGTAGCTGGGCGGTTGTTTGTAAGGAGTGTTTGAAGTTCTGTGAGGCGATGGATGTTCGAGAATCTTCTGTTTTTAAATAAATTGTTTACGTTTTCACGAATGTTAATTTTGTTTGTTATGTTATGTGCTTAAGTTACATTTTTATTTTTTTTCTCTGTTATTTTTGATACTCACAGTGCCTTAGTGTAAACTGTTATACTGTGTTTGTGTTTGAATAAATAAATAAATAAGTAGCTGAAATTATTAACATAACGGCCAAGAAAGTCATACATACATATAACTTTTTGTGTCTGTTGTTACCATCAACGCTGCATTGTCTGCATAGCAATATGAACACAAGCCAGAGTTATCTTTTCCTGACGTGACCTTTTAGGTAACCTCTTATCTTTGTTATTTCATAACAGTTTAGAGTTTGATTGTTGGGATTGAACAAAACACGCCAGTTAAAGGTACCTACGTGATTTTTGAGGATTTGATAACCTGAACATATATTTCGATCATGTTAGATCTAGAACTATAACGCCTTTTGTATACGGGGCTGCTGTATGTTTTTACACTCACAATTAACTTTAAATTTCTAGCATTCTAAAATTCCTTTAATATATTTTTTCTTAAAAACTAACAGATCACCATCCGCATAAATCTTTTTTCTTAACCGGAATCATTTTTGGATATCCAGCTATCCCTGTACCAAAATTGGGTCCGGTGGGAACATTTTGAACAAAGAATGAATATTTTATAAGGAATAATCAAAGTCAAAGACAAAATATAGCCAAAATTTTTATATAAAAAAAAACATTCAAGGTAAAGGCGACACACGTAGAATTTGAGGTCGTTTTCAATGGACACTATAAATTAATTAAGAAATATTTTTTTCTATTTTTTTTTTGGGGCCAAATTTTTTATCTATAGTTTATTTTTAAGTCTAGTTTTTAATTTTTATTTAAGGTTTTATGTTAATTATTATCTCTGTATTGTTTCTGAATAAACATACCCATGTTGATAGAAATATTTTTTACTATTTTGTATGTTGTGTGTTTTTATTATTAAAAAGTTAGTTCAAATCAGCCGTGGTTCTAATATTTTTAACTGTTCACACCAAGGACCAATAACCAATATCCTTTTACCAAGTAACAATATTTTTAACTTTATTCTAGGAGCCGACTTGGAGTAACGTGAGGCGCCGCTTGACATATATATTTACCGCAGCGAAACTGAAAGCGTTGCATTGGCTCATGTCACCTAAGTCAAAAGCAACGGTAGATCGCATAAAGCAGGACTTGGTAAATAAGAAAACAACAGAAATAAGGGTAATTCTTAATGAAATCTACCTTAAATTATATATAAATAAATATTATGGGACGATCATAATAATATAGCAGTCACAAGGGCCGATTCAGATCAAGATAGCAAAGACCATTATCGCTCTAACTGAAATCGCTGTCCTTGTTAATATATTTAAGAACCTTGTGTACTTTCGATATTTCGAAATCGCTGTCTTTGTTAATATATTTAAAAACCTTGTGTACTTTGTAAGTAACTAAAGAATGTATGTTCTTGTTTCTTCTTTATAAACATAATAAACCACAATGAGTCTTACTAGCTGTATTATTGCAAAAAATTTGAAAGCGAAGTATTAATATTTCTTAGCTTTCTCAAATTACATTTCTGTTAATTGCAGAGCTTGTTTTCTGATTACACAACCGATGTTATTGGCACATTTGCGTTTGGCATCGAGAACAACGCAGTCGTCACGGGAGACAGCCCTATTCGTGCCGTGACCCGCGACTTCATGAAGTTCGACTGGTTCCGTGGATTTTCCTGGTACAGCATCTTCTTCTGGCCGACCCTCGTCGACTTCTTTAGGTATGTGTATTTGATCTTCTTGCACCTTTCATTTTACCAAAAAAATACCTACGTCATTAATTGAAATTAATTTGAAACTGCCATGAAACTGTTAATATTGTACCGTGACCCCTGGCTCAGAGCCCTACTCCGGAAAATTGGAGGTCGTGGGTTCGAGCCCCACTTGCATTGTAGTGCATTGCGTAAATTTTTGTATTTACGTTTAACCCCTGTATCAACATATTCATAAAATTACTGTTAGTACCTAATAATATGTATAAAATAATAATTTTATTAAACTGTTCAGATTTTCAATGTTCCCAAAGAAATCAGTAGAATTCTTCAGAAGAACTATTGGTCAAATTATTAAGCAGAGAACTGCCAGCAACATTCAAAAAAATGATCTTCTTGATGCTTTAATCAAAATGAAAAGAGAAGGACTTGACGAAGGACAAGGTGAGTTTTAACAATAAAATTGTGAAATTCCGAATCAAAAGGACAACTAATGTACATACAGACACAAAATTAAAATAATGGTGACGCAATTGATAGTATGACTACATTTCAGAATTCAGTGATGACTTACTAGTAGCACAGGCTGTGGTCATGCTCCAGGGCGGATTCGACACAAATGCTGCGGCCATGACGTTTATTGTATATGAACTAGCGTACAAACCAGAGATACAGGTAAATAATAATGTTAACAATATTCTAGAACAACGTTAAAAATTGGGGTGCCCGTTGTTTCGCTGACAAACTTTTCATCGAATATCATTTCACCGAAAATGTTTCGCCGAATTTTTACTTCGCGTATTTTCATTTAGTGTAATTTTATCTCATCGACAGTTCATTTCAACTTTTATTAATTCGTAGAAAAACTTTTCAAGGAATATTATTTGATCGATGATTTATTTCGTATATTTTTTAAATGGAGGAAGTACATTACATCGATTTTCATTTCTTCGAATAATATTTAATGTAATCATCAACTTCAACAAAAGGAGCGTTTTTTAGGGATATAAAAAAAACGGCTGAGAGCAGATGCTCTGAAAGGTGAATCATTTAAAGTTTGAGAATAGGTTGAGGTGAATCAATCACCTTTCAGAGCAGATCCGACTCGGCCGGGTTAGGTTAGGTTAGTTTTTTTTTTATATCCCTAAAAAATATTTTCCATTTTAGTTGTAGCGAGCTGGACCCGTACCTACATGCAAGTGAAATGATATCACGTGAAGTAAGTTTTATGTAATTTAAAAAGATTTTAAACGATAAATTATGAAACGTACTTCTATGAAATAATACATCTGTGTAATGAATCATCCGCCATTTGAACATTCGTGATATAAAAATACTCGTAATGAAATTTCGATGAAGTGAGTTGTCGATGAAATGAAAATACTTGAAAAATTATCTTTGAAGTAAAATTCGACGTAACGAGTGTTGGCGATTCAAGGGTAAACCTAAAAATTGAATTGTTTTACAAAATCACAATTTGATAAAAAATCATTGAAATGTAAAAAAGGCATTCTTCTTTTAGGAAAAACTTTACAAAGAATTGTCTGAAGCTAAAGAAAATATTGGTGGCGCTGATTTCAACTTCAGTCATCTGGAAAAATTGACCTACTTGAACTGCGTGATCAAAGGTATTGATTAATCTAGACTAGAAAACATCGTACTACCATAATTATCATTTTAAGGACACTCAATGTACGACAAATTTTTACCTAAAAAACACCAACACGGCCTCTCTTATGCAACTAATATCCAGTGGTATTTAACGTCTTGTGTGGGTAGATCCGTAATATTATAACATCAAATTTGACTCCACGTTCATAACCCTCATCGAGCAATTGACGTTTTATACGGATATACATGTGTTTTACTTAAATAAAAAAAAACTTGTAACCTGTATGTACAGGTTACAAGTTTTTTTTTATTTAAGATATGGGATTATTTTTATGAATTAAATTTTTCCATAAATCGAATAATATGCATTTTATTTGTGAAACAGATCAGCAGATCACGTCATTAATGCACAAGTTATTTTTACAAAAGAGTTGAAAAAGTTGTCACGCTGAAGCTGGCAGTTGGCTATCAGGCCTGGCTGTAGCCTGGCATGTTTTAACGTTTTTAAAAGCATCATTTTAACGTGTTTTTTACAGTATTTATTCTTCGTTCACCAAAAACTTCTTATCGATATAGTTATTTTCTGTAACACTACCGGATTTCCATATTCTAGCGGCGGTTCGATGCCGCAACGGGCCTCTAGTAAGCTCTTATTCAGAATGTGTGCAACTCGGGTATTCTACCCTTGCATCAGGTCATAAATTACTATAACTATTTCTCTTTTAGAGGGCGTCAGGAAATATCCCCCAATGGGCTGGTTGGACCGCCTTGCAGACGTCGACTATGTCATCAACGACAAGCTCACTGTCCCCGCCGGCATTCCTATCTACATCAACGCTATCGGAATGCATCACGATCCTAAATTCTTTCCTGAGCCCTACGACTTCAATCCGGATAGATTCTTGCCTGAAAACCAAGACTATATCGTCCCTTTCTCGTATTTACCGTTTGGCGATGGACCGAGAATGTGCATCGGTAAGACCCAAACCAATCACTGATCCTTGAAATGTGCTAATTAGGTCCTTATAAAATTTACTTTCAAATAGCTTGACTCAATAGCACGACGTAGTCGACAATATTTTTGCCTTTTTATCGTATTCTCATTGCTATTTTGTCAAATATTAACATTTCTATATCAACATCTTCCTTACTTGTTCTATTATAACTACCATATACTTAACTACTATACCAAAATGTGAAATTCGGATGAGCTCTAATGCAGTTTGTTTGCATTAGAATACGAACAAGTTAGGACGTATTGTGAATAAGAAAAAGACATCTTTATATTTGACATGGTGGATAAAGTACTAAATGTAACAAAATGGGAATGAAAAAAAAACTTTAAGCCAAAGCTTTTACAAGAATAATTTCAATAAGGGTTGAGGCGCTGGAATGTCAATTAAGTTAGCTGAAGAGAATATTAAGAATCAATATGCGTTCTAGACCATAGCATACCTTTCACTTAATCAAGATTTAATATATCCAATGAATTGTATGATGTCTCTCAAACTTTGAATATCATCTTGCTAGTCATTAATAATCTGGGTAAGAGGTACCACAAGACGAGTCGGGGTGAAATTTGTGTAAAAAAAAATAATATTTAAACTGCTTCAACTTCATTTGACCTTAAAATATGTATCTTTTTCAGGAAAACGTTTCGCACAGATGACTATGCGTTATCTTCTATCTGAACTGGTACTTGCCATGGAGTTCAAACCTCTGGCCGGCTTCCCGAAGCCGAACAACATGGATTTTGAGAAAAAAGGCCTGTTTTTAATGCCTGGGAAGCCTCTTTCTGTGGAATTTGTTCCGAGAAAATGATAACATGTAGAACTGGAGTTGTGGGACACACACATGTACACAAGCTACATACATGCTTAGTGACACAAGAGCACACATACCTACCTTTATTAACACAATTAACAAGTGAAAATGCAATCTCTAATGGAAAACAATGGTGCAGCTGTACAATGTACCTACAACGAAAACGCTACCTCTAACAAAGAAAGTAATAGTTAGCATGGAGGGGTAATAACAATGTTTCGTGTTATATAATTCTCGAACGGACGCATCATATTCATCTCCTTTTTCTGTTTACTCTCCGCAAAGCTGACATGATCGTCACCTTGTTCTAGGTGCGCGACACGATATATCGACGCCATTACTCTTCTACCACTGTCGTCTTCGAATAATTGCATTGTGCTCCTATTTTTATTATTATACATAGTTGTCAAAAAAAGCGCATACTCTATTAATTTTGGATCATTTAAGGATTATTATTAACATGTTTTTATGCGATTTTACTAATTGGGTAACGTAATTTTAATATCTCTTTAAATTACGGGAAAATCACCTCTCAATGAATGTCTTACTAAATGTATGAGGGCGATTAATCTAATGATTTTGGATATTTTTAAGTTTATTATGTGATTTTACTCATTGGATAAAGTAGTTTCGATATACATTTTTAGTTATTTTGGTATCCATTATATGACAGAATAATCGCCTGGCCAGATTTAAGGATTATACCCTGTATATTCGTGATAAAGTTGAGAAAAAATCAAATTGGGATTAACGTAGTAGTTAGTTGTTAAATAAGGATTTTGTTTACGAGTATAAACCACCAAGCAATATGAATATAGGTAAATAAACATCGTAATATTTTATCGCAGATTTTAGGAACTGTATTAATATTGCAAATATTTTGTTTTACGTCCTCCAATGTTAATCATACGAGCACTAAACCCGAAATCCTAGAGAAATTTACATATTTACTACTTTACCTAACTCACTAACAATATCACTAGTGCTAACCGACTAAATCGCTAAACTAAATATCCATTGCTTTCTCATAAGAGCAATATGTGTATGTAATCTTAAAAAGCAGCAATGAATGCGTATTCGAGCGAAGAGTTTTATTATTGATCGGTGTGCTCGTGTATGTTTGGAGCCTCATTGAATTTCATAAGATGGGATTACAAGTAGACGCCTGTTCGAACATTGCTTATGTGTTATGTGCAAACATGTTATGTTGTGACATAATCATTGGTGGAAAACTCGATGAGTGTATAGTATGATTATTGCGGACGGTTTCTTATTAATAGTCTTATAATAAATACGCCTAGATCTAGAACGAGTCTTTATACAACAGATTTGCGAAAGATTAAGCCGCTTTTGGTTTTATGTGTCTGTGTCTACGAACTTAATAGACGTATTGACGTTGTGACAAATGCGCACACGAACGAAACTTAGCCCAGGCTAACCAAAACTGACTTCACTTTCAAGCGCTAAGTTTCTATGCGTATTTATTCGAGGTGAATAGTATTATTTTGTAGGTTACGTTCCGTCATTAGAATGGAGGAGGGAAAAATATTACAATTAAAGTGATTTTTAACCAACTTCAAAAACGGAGGAGGTTCTCTATACGGTTGTTTTTTTTTATCGTCACAACTCCGTTATTAATGAACCAATTTGGGATATAGGTACTTTTTTGTCAGACCACAAAAAATATTTTTGCCCTGATTGCTCCCATATCCCACTACATTTAGGTGAATAACACATACGCGATCCATCAGGAATCGAAGGAACTCCTCAAATTGTAAGCACAACTGTGACGATTTTTTTATAGTAACTCTCACTGAGGCCGGTTATATAAAGAGTGATTGAGCGAGCAAACTCGATGCATTCGTAAAAAAATAAACCGCTGTATTAGAAATAGTTCATCGAATCGAATACCTCAATCCCCGACAACTTTTGCCGTATCCAATGGTACTTAGTGAAACTGGAGGAAGTTTTGCTTTGTGACACTAAAAGGCAACGGAAGAATGTCCTGAAACTTGCATAAACTGTAATAAAAACATTTCTTCGACGACAACAAACGCCGTCCCTAATAAACTAGTGCAGGTATGTACCCTAAAAGTTTTCAAATAGTCTAAGCACAAAGCAAGGTAAAACAGAAAAGACATTGTAAGCAATGGCTAGAGGAAAAAAACCGGTCCAGTGAAAGTAGCGTCCTGCTTTAGTACTATTTGTTTTTCACGTATGCAAGTATAAACGACACGAGGTCATACGGTATGTTGATGGTATTATCGCAGAATAAATAGCAGTACAAGTATTAAAGCGCTCATAAGGTGAGCATTCAATCAATAGACGTCGAGCTCAACCAGCAGGCGCAGGAGTACGCCTAGGTACCTTTAGCAGATCTGTGACCACCGTCTGTTCAGCGATAAAATATAAAGTGTGAGCAAACGGGTGACGCCGAGTCGCACGACTAACGAGCTCGTGGCATGTTGACTTATATTAGCTGAAAGAAAAACAACAATTTATTTATATTAAGGTGCATAATGCCATCATTGAATAGCAGATTATGGGTAGTAAACCAGTTAATTTATTAACTTGTGTGCCATTAATTTCCGTATAGTCTGTTTCTTTCCGGTTATCATCTAGTGGTGAGAGCTGCTCGGTTACGGCTGCTGCGCGAGCTGAGTTTACAAGGTATTATGGTCAATGGCTACTTGTCACTGGCTATAATATTATCTTGTATTGTATCATATAAACACAATTTCTCTTCTGTGGTTTACTGTATCTTAGAACGAAACCGAATAGTCAAAGGACCAAGTTATAATCGCCTTCGATATTTTTCAAGTTGCATTCGAAATTCAAATCGGATTTCTTGTTTCTGAAATACATTTCTACGTACGTTTGGTTACCGGGTCGGATAGCGAGAACAGACGAGTCCACACTTACTGCACGGTAGCGAGATAGAAATTTTGGTATAGCAACCTTGTTCAGCGAGCCATTGCAATATAATATGTTCGATTATTTTACTTGATATAGCTAGCACATGAGTAAAAAAAGTCACTATATAGTTACCTATTCTAAATAGTTCGCTAATTATTAGTGTACAATCACGTAAAATTTACTATTGAAGTGAGATGTGTTGATAGCTTTGTGGGTTCGCAGACGAATCCGCTAGCTAAAGCTAGCTATTTTATAAGCGCTTTTTTGCTGCCCTGGTACGAAACCCAAAAACAACTCATGTTAAATTGTAAACACAGACTCCTATAAATATGGGTGCTCGTTCAGGTGTTTGCTATTAAATAATTATACAGGCTTCACAGCTGTTATTTACAAAGTACACTTGAGGACCGAACAGTAACAATTAAACAGCTCCGCGCACTCGTTGCGCCGAGTGCACTTCAGTGCAAATAAACGGCCCGGAAATTTACATGTGTGCTTTTATCAACTTTTCGGCAAAATTTCGTGTTGAGATTGTATATTAATGGAAGTTTAACTTAGCCATAAAGTAGTGGAATGGTGATGAGCAAGGTCCGGAATTTTTCATAGCAAAAATCAAACTGTGAGAGGGTTCGACCAAAGTGTTTTATCGACTATCGATAAATAGCTTTCACTTAACGAAACATCGTTAAAGCAATGAAATGAACTTTTGGATATATACAGTGGCGTTCAGCTAATTAGGGACATCATTATTTTATTCCATACAACTGCATATAAAATATAACTTTGGAAATTTGTTGAAAAATGTAAGATGCGGTTGAGAATTTTTATTATTAATAACATGAAGTATGGGTGTTTAAACGGGAGTATAGGTGTTTAAAAAAGGAAAAATAAAGTTTTTGTAAAAGTTGTACTTTAGAAACAAGACATGTTCAAATTAACATTTTTTACAACTCCATATTTTAATTTTAATTAGAAACGGAATATACATATGCCTATTTAAAAAATATAGGTTTTACAGAAATTTCATTTGCACTCTGCTGAAACTTGTTTAAACGCGCGTCCACTATCTATGTTATCTATACTCACAGACCAATAAACCTATATATAACCTAGGTTTATTGGTCTGTGTCTATACTATTATAAAATTCTAGATTTCTATTGAAAATATATTTTCTATGGAGAGGGGTCACCATTTCAGGAAAAATCTTAATAGCGTGATGCACGATCGTCATTTGTTTTGTATAGACTCGCGGCGCCATGCCTGTCTGGCGCCATCTGTTGATCATAATTTCCTATGTCCTCTGATCACGCCGAAACGGCTGGACAGATTTTAACCAATTTTGGTACAGGGATAGCTAGACATCCAAAGATGGTTATAGGATACTTTTTATTCGTCGTCAGTTAATAAAAAAAATACACGGACAAAGTTGCCGGCACGTCCTAGTTAATAATAAAATTGGTCAACTGCATCTTACGTCGTTCATAGAATTTCTAAAGTCATATTTAATATACAGTTGTATGGAATAAAATAATGATGTCGCTAATTAGCTGAACGCCACTGTATATATCCAAAAGCATGATTTCATTACTTTAACGATGTTTCGTTAAGTGAAAATTATTTATCGATAGTCGATAAAACACTTTGGTCGAACCCTCTCAAAGACTGACATTTGCTATGAAAAATTCCGGACCTTGGTGATGAGTAAAATGAAATCTAAGGGTACTGATCTACGAGGACGCCATATCAGTATTCCCAGCATCCTGATCATCCCCATTCACAGGCAATAAACAATCTTGATATGTGCAATAAGAGTTTCCTTTCTAAAAAAAAATATAAAAGGAGTTACCTGCTTGAAACTCTTAGACGACGATATGATTTATTAGAGCGCGGTAGCTAGCGACTTTGCTGTAGTATCCCGGTGAGTCAACGATCTTAGCCTATCTCTCGTTCAGTACTAGACACTTATCTGCACTGGCATTGATGAGTTCTTATCTTTGTCACAAACATACATGAGTCAGTAACATAGTAAGTCAAGGGATACTGAAAGCGTATTACAGAGAAAAAATGTATGAAAACAGGTTGCAGAGACCGGCAAAAAATGGCGTTTTACGCGGGATTCAGCTGGTCCCACACATTAAAATTGTATTGTTGGTCTCTCTCTGTATTGTCGTTCATTCATGACTGAGGATTGTGCTCATCACTAGATGACTTACACATGAATTGAATGGTTTGCCTCCATCGAGTCCTGTCCATTGCTTCTCTTACAATTGAGCAAAACTTGGAGGAATATTTATATTTTGAAATTTTGGCAATTTGTTTAGCTGTTGTACTTACATCTAAAATTATTCCTGACTTTAAGCCCATCTTTGCTCGGAAATTGAACTTCCTGTATTTGTGATATGTTCCTGGCCTGCACTGTAGTGTACAATATCTTTAAAGATTGTGAAATCTATTGCATCACTTTACCCTCCTAATTGCATTTCGGAGACTATCTCTTCCCGATTAACAATTCCGCTGCAATTTACATGGTTCCAGTATATTTTGGCCTCCCCTGCCGCTTTTCACGCGTCACGGGTCTTCGATAAAAAGGGCGGCCGGGGGTACCAGAAGGGTCAAGGGATTCTGGTTATGTTTGTTGACTTTCTGAAGCTGTCGACATTAATTGAAAGAAATTGCTTTACTGCAGCGAAGAGTCCGTTGTCACTTTTTTGCAACTTAATTTAGATGGCAGTCCAGTAGACAAAGACCTCGTAGTGTTTCTTAAAGGCATCTTTCCTGAAATTAGACGTGTGAACTGCAACTTTATTCAAAGCGAAAATTAGTAAAAAAGTGTGTGTGTCAGCTCCGACGCACGACTGGAGTTTACTCTTCAGGCCAGGCGCGCACCACGATTTTTTTTTAGTCGCGCGATAATTTTGTCGCAGAAATAAGCATACTTCTGGGTTTATGAAAATCGTGGTGCGCGCACTCTCATATAAACCCATATCTTGCATTTATGCGACAAAATTATCGCGCGACTAAAATCGTGGTGCGCGCCTGGCCTTAAGAACGATTATAAAATATATACTCAATACTCAATACGTTTATTGCACATAATGATTAGTAAATAGTTAAAGTATCACATTATGTACCCTGTTGGGTGCTGCAAACAAGAACGAGAAGGTAGGCACTTACATAATATTAATAATATACGAGTATAATATACAGCAAAAATACAATATTTTACAAGGAAAATTTACTTCCGATTCATTTTTAACAAATTGGAGAGATCATGAGTAGTAACTAAATAAGGAAGCGTGATGTAAAGCGCCCTCGAGCGGCTAGTTTAGTTACTACAGTTTGCAGTGCTACGGAAAAAAAACCGTATCTTACTATGAAATCCATACAAAGATACGACCTTATTAATTAAGGAGCTTTGATCATTTTTATGAACATGCCAGCTCCAGCAGGCCTAATACACAACATCATTCATCTAAAAGACATAGATAAATAAAAACATTAACCGTATAAACTTAAAAATAACATATACACGAAAACAACTAAATTTGTATACACTATTTACATAAAATAAACTGTATACAAATTTAGCCGATTCCGATAAGGGTTCCGCCAATATTGAATTGAACATTACATTCAAGAAAGATCTGGTATTAGACCTAGCCATTTACATTAGACAAAAACAAACGTACAAAATCACCTTCCTTAAAAAAATCTTTAAATAAATCCAAAATCTCCTTAACAACAACTCCAAACAGCGTTTTGAACTTCTCCTCCCAACTTACGGTAGAAAACAAAATATCCTTCGTCTTCTCAACCAGCCTTTCAAAAGTAATACGTCTCTTCTTCTTGTCCTTATTTTGTCTTTGATCTTCCATATCAGCCCGCTCAATAGTAGGCTGATTGACCAATAGACACTCGGACCTCTTCACATCTGTTACTCTTTTTGACTTCCGCGGCTTACGAACCTCTTGTTGTGTTGTGTCGCTCTCTAATCTGTACTGACTTACTGATCGCTGGCCCTCAGCCTGACAGACAGAATCTTCAGACTCTTTAGATTGTAACGGCTTCGACAAAACAGCATCTCTATATGACTTTCCAAAACTTAAGTTATTCTCAAAAACAGATGGCGCATCCTGAATACAAACATCCTTATCCTTTTTTTCCTTATTTTGCATATACAATTATACAACCAAAAAGCCCGTTACATATACATCCCTCAGCAGACATAATCCTGCGAATTTCTTACTCCTTCACAAAAACCGGGCACGACTTATCTAAGGCCATATGGCTGCCTTTACAATTAATGCATCTAAAAATAGTCGTTTCGCAATTGGCATGCTACCCGCCGCATTTCGGACAAGTAACTTTAGTAGTAGGACAAAACCTGCTCAGATGACCGAACTTCCAACATCTTGAACATTGGGTAACCGGGAAAGTGTACTGATTTACCTTAAATCGGCAACCGTAGTCATAAACATATGGCGGTAAAGAAGTTCCCTTAAAACACAGACGAATAGCTTCAGCCTTAACCCAACGCCCATCATGATCCAAACGGTTCAGTCTACATATTGACAAAATGTTTTCAGACCCTTCAATATTCTTTAAAACTTCGTCTTCCTCAACCTCCAACTCAACCTGCCTTATAATTCCATAAGTGCAGCATGCCATATTAGACCAATAAGAATGTCTCGTCTCATTGTTAAACTCCTGAGAAGCCAGAAGCTTCTCCGCATCATCCTTAGAGTTAAACTGTATGCGAACTTTACGTGGACCCATAAACTTGACGGATAAAATTCCTTTTATACCCTTAAATTGCAGCAACTTTGTCAAACCAATCTGTTTCGGTAAATCTTCTTTTGACACTATATAAACTACAAATAGCTTGTCAGGCACACCGTCCGGCTCCAGCTGCGTTTTGGCGGTTGCTAAAACCCGCAAGCGTTTAGGTTTCCTGCCTATTGTGATAAAACTATCACTACAACCACAGCTTTCGTCGCTCAGACCACAAGCACGCTTCACCGCTATATGCCGCACATCCGACATGGACTTAGCGTCCGATACAATATCCGATTGACTCGGCCCTGCCTTACTATCAAACTCCACTTCAGATAGCCACGACGGAGCTGCCCGCTGCCCACATTCTAAAAGTGACGTATCACTCACGACATTTCGACTTGACTCACTCATCGCAAAAACAGCGAAAAGGACTCTAAAACTGAATTAACTTATAAATAAAATAAAATTTGATAAAATTTTCAACCGTCGCCTTTGACAACCAAACGTCGTAGTGTTATATTCTCTTTGCAAACGTCAATACTCGCAATACTTATATTTTTGGAACATATCTGCCGTGCTAATTTAAAAAGTCGCATCTCAGTATACGATCGGGGTAAAAATACGACTTCTTAATTTAGCAGGTTATGCGTTAAGCGTTATAGACTAAGCTCCCGATATAAAATGACCTTCACAGGGATGTTTATTTGATGAAATGTATTTTATATTTAGTTTAAAATGTCAATAAACATATTGCATATGGGTTGCCTAACAAATTTTAGTCCAGGGTATGTTTAGTTTCAAATTATTTTTTTTTTTTTTTACATTTCAACGATTTGATTATTAGATAAATTCATAATTAAATAATCTTTAATTTTATTTAATTTCAATTCAACAATCAGACCTTTGCAAAATGCTAGTAGGTATAGATTTACCTGTTTATACCTGGCTACCCAATAGTTGTGACGGGAAAAGAATACGCAACCTAACGTTTGCATATTCTATGGGCTTCATACTTTCGATTGGTATAGAATTTATCTAATATTAATCAAACCGGTGAAATGTTTAAAACATTTTTTTTTATTATTAATTAAACATACCCTGGACTAAAATTTGTTAGGCAACCCATACGCAATATAATTATTGACATATTAAATTAAATATAAAAAACATTTCATCAAATAAACATCTCGGTGAAGGTTATTTTATATCGGGATCTTAGTCTATAACGCTTAACGCATAACCTGCTAAATTACGAAGTCGTATTTTTACCCCGATCGTATACTGAGATACGACTTTTTAAATTAGCACGGCAGATACGTTCGATTTTACACCCCATATTTTTCATACCCCGGGCTTATATATGAAAATCGATTCTTAAGGAGTAAACTCCAATAATGCCTCCGGCGAATAGTATTTATCCGAAGCAAATAGCTGCTAAGGAATTTCAAAAGTCATCGAAAGTTGCAATCGTTAAATGCATACATCCGTATACATATCTGTAAATAATTTATTGTACACAATAACAGCGAGCCTATTATGGTTGCGTTTATCACGTGATAAATAAATGATAAAGCATCTGTCACTCACACTCGCATTTTGTCAAAACGTGACGGATGCTTTGTCACTTATTTATCGCGTCATAAAAGCAACCATCATGCCCGCAGGTTATAAAAAACATAATAGAAAACCGAAGTTATATATCGAAGAAGATTAGCGAAGTACCACTGTGGACAAACGAGATATCTATTATATATATCCATATCATAATGTGTGTTTACTGAGTCCAGAAAACTGCATAAAATTACCTAGATTAACATAAACAGTCAATCGTAATGACAGTACAACATCGATATCAATGACTTTTGAGCCTAAAACACAGATTGCAAGTGTAGTAGTAGTAGCCGCACGATATTAAACAAATGAAATCTTTAAACAATTTTAAAAGCAAATAACTGTGCTCTAACTAGGTCAGTATTTAGATTCTACTTTTACCGTGTTGTTCCCGCAATTTCTTCAAGCTCTGCAATTTTAATTTAAAAGGAAAACCAAGCCAACGACAGTTAGATTTTTTTAACTTGGGTACTAAATGGCATTTTTTTCTCTGAATATGTCGCCCACAATGTATGAGGGTAAACTTTTCCCCAGTTGTACCTACCTTACTCACACCTTAATAATTATGCGTATTGGAATACCTAATCTGGAAGAAATCCTGAAAACTTTACTTACGAGGCATATGCGGTGAAGATGTTTCGATTATTGGAATTAGGCGTAACTTTATGGAAATTCCGCGAAATAATAACGTCTTATTAATTTGTGCTTACCGGCATATTTGTTACTCAGTAATAATTTGGATATTTGTTACTCAGTAAAACGTAGACCGACGAACCGATTTATTTGATGATTTGATAGACCGGGTGATTATAACCTAGGACTAGGATATAGTTTTGCGCTGTATTTGTTTACTATATCTATTTACTCGTTAAACATGTCAAAGCAATTGGTAATCTAGGTAATAAACTCCCCAGGTAACACAGTCTGCCTCAGTTTTTGAGTAAAGGTTGTCGATAATGTTAGATATTGATGAAACGAAACTAATTGTACTCGAAATGTTTTATTAATTGAACTCTAAATAAGTGTTATTTAATTTACTATCCCAGATACATTGACAATAAAACTTGCGTTACTCTCTATTGCGGAATTACCCAGTTGCAGTGTTTGGTTTCCATAATGTAAAGAGAGTCTTTTTATGTATATTGTAAATAATTTTGCGAGATGAGCTCTGTCAGGTTAACTCACTTAAGTAAATGGCATAGAACAGGAAGAAAAATAATTTTCCTTTTATGTTGTGGATATCCTTTACTTTTATCTTTTCCACTAAAACTTTGGTTACTGCAGTTTGTTAAACGTAACGTTTGCTGCTACTGGCTGACAGGCTTGCCGGCCGTTATATTTAACAGAATACATTGAAACTGAGTGTTCAAAGGCAAATTTAAGCTCAAAGCCTTTGTCAATGTCAATATCAGGTACCGTGATTATGCTACAGCGGTTTCCTTTTGACCGTGACGTATTCCGTCACGTCGCGCGACATGTGACGTACGACACGCTGACGTCCCGTCAAGACGCCTGTGGCTTAGAGCTTGAATGATGTATGCTCTATTTGGCTATTGCTATTTGTATTTGGCTATATGTATATATTGATGCGGTCTCAATATATACCGATGTAGGTATATTATTATTTGTATTAACTATTATTATTCCATGCATACAGTATGAGGACTCCTTATTAAGGAGGTTATGTTTGATAATTATCAAGTTTAGCCATGGCGATTATGATAAGACCGGAGACTAAATAAAAAACGTGCCAAAGTTTAACGATTATCAAAATTGTTAATATCTTATAATATCTTTTAAAGTATAACAAATTATATCTTAAAATAATATGGGGTTTCAAGCGAAGTCGGTCACAAATAAAATAAAATTAACCTTATTCTATTATTGCCTTTGGTCGCTTATGCCGAATATAAATATCTCCACACGATCGGTTCAATGCCAAAAGGCGATATACATACCGGCTGTTGTCTGTAATAGGAGCAATAAATTAAAACATCGATTGTACCCTTCAAACTAAACAACATTTGTTTTGCAACTTTTATAAATAACTTATATTAAATGATAATTTGTAAAATAACGTTTATTCAAAGAAGCAATGTATTGCGAAATATTTGATATTATTAGAGTGACAGACGAACGAACGACTGTAGTTATTTTTAAGTTGCTGCACAAAATGTTGTTTTGTTTGAAGAGTAGAATTTAAATTTTTATTTATTACTCCTATTAAAGGCAACATCCTGTATACCTGCATACTACATGCATTGCCAGAGGGTTCAACTCCGCATTTAACATTCCCGATGCCATGGCTTATGCGTTATGCGTGACAACGTTTAGTCAAATACAGCTTAATATTTAACAGAGCGTTGAAAAGGTTAAACATCAAATAGTAGCAGTTGGTTTGAGAACCACACAAGTAAAGCATTGTTTCGTCGTTCTTTGCGGGCGGTGTCCGTCAAGTCCCTACTCACAATCATCACACTCGGTCGGTGTTTTTCTATATTTGAAACAGGTTGCGAATAAACACGAATTAGATTCCTCACGCCCGGGCAATTATTTATATTTTGTATTAAGACGTCCGTCCAACAAATCTGCGGACAAGTTGCCGCGTAGACAGAAATGCCGGTGATAAATAAGGGCGAGATAATGCCGACCTCGGCCGTCATCGCTGATTGATGGATGAAGGCCCGTAAACAATTCCACCTAGATAGGGCCGAGTTCATTGCAACCGTGGAATTACTAGCTATTTTCAGACGGCTTGTGTTTAAACGCCTAGCAAATATGTTGATAAATTACTTCCAATAAATTCTTAATACTTGCCAAAACGGATGAATGCTCACCAAATAGTGTATCACAAACTATTGTATAAATAAAGCTAATATTTCTTTTTCTTACATGCTATAAAAATATAATAATAATAATAATAGTTAATTTCAGACCAAATAATCTATATTATTGTTAAATGGATGTCACTGTTGAGGTTTTAGGTAGAAGAATAAGCATCGGGGGGCACGGCAGTGCCCCCGCCAAGTCGAGCGCGAAGCAAACACTGCCGTACCATCCTTTACTGGAACCATTTCACCGCATTTTCAGGCCCCTATTTGAGCACCTCTGGATAAGACCAGAACGCAGAAATTTTCGTCATCCAGTAAGCTATAATCACATACTTAAAATCCAAAATTTCAAGTCTGTAGGTCATTCAGTTCCGAAGTTAAGCGAAAGCAAAGTTTCGCATTTACGACACTCACTCACTCATGATCATCAGTAAAGAACTAGTACTTCCCATAAATTCAGAGAGCTGAAATTTGGTACAAAGTTAGGGTTCAATGGCCACATAAAGCGAAAACTATAAAAATTGGCCAAGTGCGAGTTCGACTCGCGCATGACGGGTTCCGTACCATAAAACAAGTTTGTTGTATGGGAGCCCTTAAATATTTATTTTATATTATTTTTAGTATTCGTTGTTATAGCGGCAATACAAATAGATCATCTGTGAAAATTTCAACTGTCTAGCTATCACCGTTCTTTATATACAGCCTGGTGACAGACGGACGGGCGGACGGACGGACGGACGGACAGCGAAGTCTCAGTAATAGGGTCTCGTTTTTATACCCTTTGGGTACGGAACCCTAAAAACTAGGATAATCGAAGATCTGGAGTACTCTGATTAGAAAACACAAGAGCCCAACCAAACTATTAGAGATCGACACACCGCCTTTACAAAAAATATTCAACTTGTTGTGTTCGGTTGGCCGCCGTCGCGACTGATCGTCTCTCTTGATGATGGATCACGTACCGATTCGAAACATGTCGAGCGTTATTCGATTTCTACGACGTGAGTAAACCCGTTTAAGTATTTAACTTGGTGGGCCGCTTCATTTGATGTCAAAAATCCAAGGTCTGAAGTATTTTGACGACGCGTTTGGCTCGGTTTATAAACACCTGCCTACTACTGAGCCGGCGGTCCCGGGTTCGAGTCCCGGCCAGGGCAAATATTTGTGTGATGAACTCGAATATTTGTGCTTGGGTCATGGTTGTTCTATGTATTTAAGTATATATTTATCTATATAAGTATGTATATCGTCGTCTAGTACCCATAACACAAGCCTTCTAGAGCTTAATTTGGGACTAGATCGATTTGTGTGAGGTTGTGTGATATTTATTTATTTATTTGATGAAGAGCCCCCAGCTGGTCTCAGCTGTATTAGAGATATGGTAATGCCCCCTTCTACTATTGGTACATAAAAAAATCGACTGCCATTGCAAAAATCCAGCGTAGTGGGACACGTCTTCTAATTTAATCTAGCCTATAGCGTCCCACAGCTGGGCGGGTTACGTATTACAATCCCGAAAGTTCATAATACCTACAGTTGAAGGCTTTTTGGTCACCTTCGGCGACCAGCCTCAGCTACTGCGCCTCGCTTGATGCCCGCACTTTCTTACGGCGGCCGGGGGCTGCCCTCCCTCCACGCCTCCGGGCTTTTATATACACTCTAGGGGTAGGGCAGACAAGACCACGTGGAATCGGGGTTGACAGCTTCGGTTCTGTGGCAAGTCGATTAAGAAAAGGAAAGAGTCCGGGAAAGTGGGAAATTAAGTACCTATGACACTAAATATTCGATATTATGATAAAATATTCTGTCATGGACTGCCAACCGAACCGAACTTGTCTGGAACCGAAGCTGTCAACGCTCGCCTCCGCAGCTTCGGCTTTTTAGTCACCTTCGGCGATCAGCCTCAGCCGCTGCGACTCGCTTGATACCCGCACTTTCTTACGCTAGGGACACAGTATAATAAAGAGTACTAACGTACTAGGGCGGAGGGGCTGCTCATCCCGCAGCGCCGGAGCAGATCGGTTCCACAGAAGAGTTCACTTATAAATAGTAAGTATAGTAGTAGGCAAGTAGGTTACGTAATGTAGGTTAATATTCTTTGTATAAAATAAACATTAGAATCTGTAAGATTACAGAAATACGAGATTTTTTTTTTTAATTCTACGACGGTGGCAAACAAGCATGCGGCCCGCCTGATGTTAAGCAGTTACCGCCGCCTATGAACGCTTGCAACGCCAGGAGCATCACGCGCGCGTTGCCGACCCTTTAAGAACCTATTTACTCCCCTCTTGAAGAACCGCATACTGTAGCCCCCGGGGAAAACCTCGGCAGGGAGCTCATTCCACATGCGAAGCGTTCGCGGTAGGAAGAGATAATTCTCGAGAGTTTAAATAATATTCCGGATTACAACCTTCAGGCAGGATCATAGTCTTCCGGATTATAATCTTCGGGATTACAGTCTTCGGGATTACATTCTTCGGGATTACAGTCTTCGGGATTATAATATTCGGTATTTCATCCTTTCGATCAAACGTTCTTTCGGGATTTTAAACTTTCGGTCAAATAAACATTCGACATTTTAATTTTCTTCCTTCCGTCCATAGGTCTTATGATATTCGGTATTTTGAACTTCGGCATTGTAATACGTACCCGCTGGGCGAATGCCTCCCCTTCTGCTTTTAATACGCATATAAATAAAATTAAAGGAAAACTCTGGACAAGACTAGACTGGCTTTTATACTTATACTTACAAGTATACAAGATGAAATAGTCGAACGATTAACTTTATTCTACGTGAACATTACACAATTTAAATAAACAAATTACACCAAAATATTAATTTCGCTCAAAATTTGTTCAAAATATAATGCATTGTACTAAGAGTGGCGGTGATACCCGTACACGTCGCTAGATGGCGCTGACTGATTTTTAAAACGCGCCGTCGTTTATTTTTCCGATAATCTTATATGGCGAAGTGGCAACCGGCCGCGTCACAGTCGTTTACGACATTATTCTACTGCGCTTGAAAACGTTTGCTAGGGATTAGGAGGGATTATTTGCATTTCGTTGATTTCGCTTATTATTTCGTGAGGTTTGCTAAAGTGAATTAGCAGGTTTTTATAAAACAATATGCCCACGTTTCTACAAAAAGTAATGAAATCCCACCAAAAACATTCTGTAAAAAACTAGCCAAGTCTCGATGGAGCTGCTTGTTTATCTCTAAAAAGTAATGAAATCTAGACAAAAACGTACCAAGTCTAAGGTTCCTTGCTGCGATTTCTTTATTATTATAGTTAATGGTGTGTGACTTGGCCGTTGAAGGGTACACAAGGGTACAAAACCAGGTGCTCCATGACACCATTGCACCAATCTGTCGCCAGAACCGCTACAAGTCAATTTTGTTTACACGTAATGTTATATCTGTTGTAACTACCTATGTTTGTAAAGCTAGATAATAGCCCATACTAGTGTACCCTTCAACGGCCAAGTCACACAACATTAACTATAATAATAAAGAAATCGCAGCAAGGAACCTTAGACTTGGTACGACTTTGTCTAGATTTCATTACTTTTTAGAGATAAACAAGCAGCTCCATCGAGACTTGGCTAGTTTTTTACAGAATGTTTTTGGTGGGATTATATTTATCACAAACCATATATTCATAAAACATTACTATATGACACAATCTATTAAAGAGAATAATGAAACCATAGCAACTAGTCAATAGTACTAGTGTGGAGACACGCAGCTAGTGCTGTACATCTCAACACTCCTCCTAAATGATAACATGGCTTACCAGTTATTATTTAATACACAACTATATCTAACTTAACTAAACTAACCAACTAAGAATTAGCACAAGAACTTATCAATACATTTATAAAACTTGTCTGTGCTCAAACTTTTGGTCATCACATCCGCTAAATTTGGTAACCTATCTCAAACACTAAAAACCATTGACCGAATTTCATTTTTCCGAAAACTATTCGAATTATTATCGTTTGTCCGATGACAGGATTCGTACATTTTTCTTTTCACCATTTCACATTTAGTAGAAGTATCGTTTGTCCGAAAAACTTTTCCCGTCACATTTACTTGCCCTATGAGTTGTTACGTATTTTTTTTCGTAGCCCATTTTTCATTTACCCAATGATACTTTTGGCACTGTATACATTTAAACAAATTTTCAGTTTACCTTTTAACTTTTCCCGCCCCATTCAATTGCCTTCTGAATTGAGATGTCTTTCGTTTAATACCCATTTTTTCATTTACGTGATATTATTGACATTACATAAGAACTGCGACCACCATAGCGCGCCAGCCGAGCGAGTGAACCTAGCGTGCCGCGGCAGCAGCCGGCAAAGCTCCAAAACCGACCTGGCTGGGTTAGGTTAGGTTAGAACTGTGACCACAACAGCGCGCGAGCCGAGCGAGCGATGCTAGCGTGCCGCGGCAGCAGCCGGCAAAGCTCCAAAACCGACCTGGCTGGGTTAGGTTAGGTTAGAACTGTGAGCACAACAGCGCGCAAGCCGAGCGAGCGAAGCTAGCGTGCTGCGGCAGCAGCCGGCACAGCTCCAAAACCAACCAGGCTGGGTTAGGTTAGGTTAGAACTGTGACCACAACAGAACCACCAGTCCACTTGAGAACAGTCGAGTAGTTAATAAACCGAATCGTTACATCGGACGAATGAAACCAAAGTCATACAAAAAAAGTCGAATAATTAATAAACCGAAACGTTACATCGGAAAACTGATATTTCGGACAAATGAGATTTAGGGAAACGTGTCATTAGTCGAGTGAATAAAAAACCTAAACAATTAATGCCCAATCGTAATATATCGAATTAAATTTTCAGACAAATGAAAAAAAGTTCAAATGATATTTGTCGAAAAGTTTTTGTCGAAACGAAATTCGGATTAACGTTTTTAGTGTTTCAGATAGGTAACCGCTAAATTTTCATTAGTACAAATATGTTCAATGCTGATCACCTTTTTGACAACCAAGTCTTTTATATAATGAACCCGTATATCAATGTGTTTTGTACGCTTAGAATTCTCGTAATTCTTTGCCATTGATATCGCACTTTTGTTGTCAACAAGTAATAAGGCATTTACATCACAACCTAAGTGTTTACATATGCCTTTTAAATTAACGATTTCCTGTGCTAATGATGCGGCAGCTACGTACTCGCTTTCGGCAGACGATAAAGCTACACATTGTTGCTTCTTTGAAAACCAAGCAATAGGGTTTTGCCCTTGTAAGATAATACCACCGCTAACACTTTTTCTGTCGCTTCTACCTCCAGCCCAATCGGCATCAGAAAATCCGTATAAATTATTGTCGTTTGTCTTTTTAAATAACAATCCTTTTTCCTTTGTTTCTTTCAAATAACGTTGTACTTTTTTTCCAGCTTTCCATAATTCTTCGTTCGGCTTATCTAAAAATCTGCTCAGATATGATACTGCAAATGTTAAATCCGGTCTTGTTGTTACAGTAAGATAAATTAGACTTCCTATTAGCTCTCTATACGGTACATCCAAAATTTCTGTATTGTCCTTTATTTCTATATTGTAATTTCTTTCCATGGGAGTTTTTATTCCGTTACATTCATCCATTTTGAATTTAGTCAATATCTTTTCAATCATTTTAGTTTGTTTCAGTTCTAAAGTATCTTCATTTCTTTTAACTTCCATTCCGAGAAAGTTCTTCATTTCGCCCATATATTTTGCGTTAAACTCCTCCTTAAGTGCTTTAATAGTATCTTCCCCGTTTCCAATAATCAGGATATCGTCCACATAAATCAGCATCCAGCAATCTTCTTTGTAATACAAACAGTAATCATATTCTGATCCTTGGAATCCGTTAGCTTTCGCAAATTCGTCAAGTGTTTCATTCCAACATTTTGGTGATTCAACCAATCCATACAATGCTCTCTTTAGTTTTAATGCTGTATTATTGTTTTTAACTTCTAAACCTTGGGGTATTTTGATAAATACATCAGACTTCAATTTTCCATTTAGGAATGCAGTGGGAATGTCAAGTTGAATAATCTTTAAATCATCCTGTACAGCTTTTGATAAGATCATTCTTATGGTAGAATGTCTCGCAACGGGTGCATAAATGCTGTCAAAAATATCTTCTTTCTTTTGTTGGAAGCCTCTAGCTACCAGTCTTGCCTTTTTTGTTCCATCTTCTTTCTGCTTAAATATCCATTTTGTATCTATCAACTTTCTTCCATCGGGTATTTCTTGTTCTTCCCATGTTTGTAATCTTTGGAGTGCATCTAATTCTTTTTAAATAACAATCCTTTTTCCTTTGTTTCTTTCAAATAACGTAGTACTGTATTTTATATTATTACTTCCATTTTAGTCATTTTTGCTGAGGCAAAAAACTAACTGTTGACCGTGAAATTTTTTGTTATACCAAACATAATTACTACTCACCACCCCAAACACAAGTAACTTGTTTATCGCTTTACACATTCAATGAATATATGATATAGTACTTTAAATAAATATTCGCTACTATTTAAATGCTCACCAAAACGGCTTTTATACCCTAAAACTAATAAATATTAATAATAAATTGTGTATTGCAGAGACACTGTCCTTGAGTGCCGTAAATAAAAATTTAAAGTCAGCCTGCCGTCGACGTACATAACCTAAGCCAAGTCGGACCTGCATTAAGGTGAAATAGGTAATGTTAGTAATCGTAAGCCAAGTCGGACCTGCGCGGCTCGCTCGCTTCGCTCGCTCGTTAGGGTCGCAGTTCAACCTAACCCTCCTCCTCGCTTCGCTCGTCGTCGTACCTAACCTAAGCCAAGTCGGACCTGCGCGGCTCGCCTGGCCGCAGGCCTGCCGGCCTGTGCGTCGCTTGGTGGGGTCGGGGGGCGGGTTGCGGGTAAAGAAATAAAGGGAAACTATTGTAATTTTAGATTGACAATAATATATTTTGACTAAAGGTTAGATAATTTGATTACACTAAAGCAAATTAGACTGCAGTTTTTGGTATTAATGTTGATGTTTTATGAAATCAATATTATTTTGGTGAGCAAAAAATCCATTTTGGGAAGCAAAAAGATATACGGACTCAACGTAAAATTATTCTGGTGTATGTATATTGATTTTGGAATACAAAATGATTTAGTTAAGGGAGCTCTGTATAGAGAGGGTTTAATTTATATGGAGGTAATTCATTTTACTTGGAATTTAGTTTTACGGTATAAAAGCCATTTTGGTGAGCGTTTAAATAGTAGCGTTTTCAGACAGCCCGACAAACAGAGGCTGAATACGACGTTTTCAGAGATATGTGATCGAGATGTCGCCAATATGCGCACTTCAGCGATGTAAACAAGTTATGACATGTCTCTGCCTCATTGATAACTGAAACTTTAATTTATAGGTATAACCACCTCGATTTAAGATGTTGTTAAATAACTTTTCAAAAATTTACTCCCGTGAGTCTCAGAAATATAAACATAGTATTAGTCGCGGCAGTAGAGCACTCCTGATGATGAATCGCATACCGATTCGAAACATGTCGAGCGATACTCGACTTCTACGAGGTGAGTAAACCCGTTTCGTATGTGTATAAAAAAAAACCATAATTAATAGGAAAATGTACTGGAAAGCAATGTATCTAGGTAATATTAGTTAATGCAACTGTTACATAATGTAACTCAAGTGGTTCTCTATTCGTCATAGGCGTAACTCTCATATTCTAACTCTTCTATTTGGCATACTCTTCAACCCAGCAACTCCACAGAACCTTAAAGAGCGTTTTAGTCATTTTTCGTCTGCAAGGTGCGCTAAAAAATTTCTTTTAACTGTCCCCGCCGCACATTATAAATTTTATTCCATTTCTTTTACTGTCCAAGCCGTTCTGCTATGGAACTCGCTGCCAGTTGAATTGCGAAGTTTTAATTCGCTGTCTATATTTAAGAATAAGATTAAAGAGCATTACCTTTCTCTCGATCAAAAAAAGTGTGTGTGTCAGCTCCGACGCACGACTGGAGTTTACTCTTCAGGCCAGGCGCGCACCACGATTTTTTTTTAAGTCGCGCGATAATTTTGTCGTAGAAATAAGCGTACTTCTGGGTTTATGAAAATCGTGGTGCGCGCACTCTCATATAAACCCATATCTTGCATTTGTGCGACAAAATTATCGCGCGACTAAAATCGTGGTGCGCGCCTGGCCTTAAGAACGATTATAAAATATATACTCAATACGTTTATTGCACATAATGATTAGTAAATATTTATTTATTTATTTATTTATTTATGTATTTCCACACTTACAGCTATTTTTACAGGTAACTTAACCTAATGCAATAGCGTAACTATTTTATTTAAACATTGTATTTACACTACATCATACCATTTAACGATGTTAACTATTATACAGGCTCCCGATTATAACAGATTGTATATAGCGCACACTTTGCAAATTCACTCATAGAACATGAGAATAAGTCTATATTTTCCGAGATCACATTAAGGGTACGTATAGCGCGCGCCATCGGCGCCTCGCGGAGCAAGTTGGTGCGCCCGCGCGGCTCCCGGAGCAGGCTGGGCCGGCGGCGGCGCCACACAAATCTATCCGGCACACAAAGGCTCACATGACTTAACATCTGGCTGTTGTATATTTTCCCCCTGATTAATTTAAATACGTAGGTCGCCAGACTCAGTTCTCTACGCACTCGCAGCTCATTGCACCCCACCATTCCCAAAACAAATAAGTTAGGATACAGCAATGGGTAAAAAGGATACACTCCATACTTTTTCCAATAAATATATCTGACGAATTTATTTTGAATTCGCTCCACCATCAGATGATATTTCGTTTCATGTGGATCCCAGATGACTGCATTCGTTTCCAGTTTACTTCGCACCAGCGCATTGTACAAAGCGACAACAGCTCCAGTGTTAGTAAACTCGTGGGCACGGCGAAGTACAAATCCTAGCATTCTATAGGCCTTTTTACAAATGTTTATGATGTGCCCTCGAAACCTCAGATCGGATGTAAATTGTACGCCTAGATCTTTGACCTCCGTTACTCTTTTCAACTTCGTATCGTCGATCTTGTAGTCATGATGTATGGGATTGTATTTACGAGTGAAAGTAATAGTTAAACATTTTGTAACATTGAAGTAGAGCTTATTACCTTCAGCCCATTCAACAACCCGGTTTATGTCGCTTTGAAGCCTGTTACAGTCGGACGAATTTCTGATAGGTAAGTATAATTTCAAGTCATCCGCAAACAGTAAGCAACCTGAATTCTTGATGACCTTGGGTAAATCATTCACCATAATAACAAACTCCAAAGGACCCAGGTTGCTTCCTTGACTTACACCAGACCGTACTAAGTACGGCTGCGATCGAAAACCATTGTATTCTACAAATTGTTGTCTGTCACGCATGTAACTTATAAAAAACTTTAGCAGGTGTGGGGTAAGGCCAACGCCGGCTAATTTTTTGAGCAGAATATCGTTGTCCACGACATCAAACGCCTTGCGAAAATCAAAATAAGCGGCGTCCACCTGACCCCCTCCGTCTACTTCTGGTATTATATCCGTCACATAGCTAAGTAAGTTACTGGTGGTACTGCAACCCGGCCGAAAACCGTGTTGCTCGTCCGATAGCTGAGACTCCAGTTGGTTAAAAAGACTACTATGCAATGCCGACTCAAAAGCTTTCGCAGGAGTAGACAACACTGCTACCGGCCTGTACTGGTCGACACTTTCACCTCCTCCCCCCTTTGGAACGGGAACTACCCGAGTTATTTTCCATACCTCTGGAAATACCTCGTGCTTCAAACACATATTATAAATATGTAATAATGGTTCGGCCAAAACAAATCGACAGTCTCTAATTACATAAGCAGGGATGCCGTCCGGACCGGCTGACCGTTTCGGTTTGAGATTTGTTAGTGCTCGCTCGACTTCGGCCAACTGCAACCTCTCAATGCTTATTCGCGTCGAGTCCGACGGGCATTGTTGCGCCGGCGCCTGCGACACCGCCGCGTCTAAGTCAAGTTTTGCTGGCACGCTACTATAGACAGACTGAAAAAAATCTGCGAACTCATTAGCGCCTTTTGCGTCACTTAGTACTACTCCGTCTTTGGTTATTTTTTGAGAATTCCTCTGTTTACTTTTCGACTTAACATAATTCCAAAAAGCTTTCGGATCCTCTTTTAAATGTTTTTGGACCCTATCTTGGTATTGTGCGTGAGCTAATTTGATTAAACTTTTCACCCTCGCCCTGCTCCTAGCAAAAGCCATATAATTTTCTCTTGACCCGTTACTCGCTTTGTATTTTCTATGAAGAGCAGCTTTATTTTTAATTTCCTTAATTATGTCAGCAGAATACCATTCGGGATAGCTGTATTTTGATGTTATGTTTTTTTTTACTTTATTAGGAACCCAATCATTAATAACTTGGTTAATATTAGCATAGAAAAATAATACACTATCCTCCGCATTATCGATACTATACAACCGAGTCCAATCAATGGAGGCTAAAGACATGTACAACCCCGGATAATCAGCCTTCCTAAAGTTCCATCTCTGGTGGTGATGTTGGTCCCCGAAGTTGGCGTCGTCCTCGCGCGCCGCGTCCTGCGCCTGCGCCGGCGAGCCCCCCGCCACCGTCACCAGTACCTCTAGCGGCGGATGGTACGCATCAACTGGAACCAACGCCTCTGACGCTGCACGCACCCTTACTTTTTCCCCCAGCGTAGTTAAAACTAAGTCCAACTGACGATTATTACAATTTTTTATTTCATTCCTCTGAGTGAATCCACAATAAGTACAAAAATAATTAAAGTAATCACTAACATATGTAGTACACGAAAACAAGTTAAAATCACCTATAACTATTACTTTACTATATTTTATACATAATTGTTCTATAATTCTAAATAGTAACATATAATCACTATCCTTACTATTAGGCGGAATGTAGACAACGCAACATAAAAACAGTACTCGAGCGCGCGCGTAGATATTCGCACAAACCAGTTCGAACACCTTATCACTGACGCTGACGTCATCCGGCAAGCGCACGGGTCGCATCTCGATGCCCGGTGTGGCCACGAGACAAGTGCCACCCTGCTTGCGTCCGTCCGTTCGATCGCAGCGCATAATGTTATAACCTGGCGGTATTATTTCAGCATTTTTGATTGATTCATTACAGCCGGTTTCGGTTATCGCAAATAACTCTGCACTTGATGATGCAACGCCCGCGCAAAATTCTTCCAACTTTGTTCGCAAACCTCTAACATTTTGGTAATACACTTCCAACGGTCTATGTTGGAGTGTATTTAGTTTCTCTGGGGTTACGAAACCACACCCATTCACAGAACTCCACATTAATCGGCCAAACGTTAGGCTCACATAGTTTTTCATAAGCACTTTCCGGAACTCCTATTCGGAACGAAGCATAGTCCCTCTCAGATTTATGCTTAATCTGTTCTACTTTCATTGTGCATTCCGCACCACATATATCTTTCACATAGGCCTCTAAATTTTCTACGGTGGTTTCTTTTTTTAATCGCCACACATGCAGATATTTTTTCCGTTCTGTGCCCTGGATGCCACCTGAATTCTCCTTTCCGCCTTTTTTAATTTCATTATTAGGAAATCTGCTTTTCCTCCTTTTCACTTCGTGCCATTCATTGCTACCTCTACTATTAGAATTCAATGCGTTTTCTGGGTGAACTTCGACTTCGAACCGCTCTGTACCCGCTGCCGATATCGCTTGTTTCGTAGCCCCACACTGTTGCATACTCGTAGTTGCTACCGCTGCGGCGGGTAGATTTCTGGCAGTACCGTATGCATTAGATTGTGCTTGTTCTTCAGGCGATAAAACTGGCAGATTTTTAGCACTGACCTTTGCATATGAATCTACTATCTTTTCTTGGGATGGCATTAGCGGTTTTGACGTCTCTTTTCCATTGGATCCTGTTTGTATGTAAGTCGGTAATACAGATTTATCTGTCTTAATTTTCATGTTATTAATGTAACATTCCAGTTGATCATTCTTGTTCCGTAATTCTTTTATTTGACCTTCTAATACGCTCACCTCTTTTAATTTTTCTCGCGCTACCCTCATTTCTTCTCGCAATTGTTGCAACTCAGACTGATTTTTAAGAAATTGAGTTTTTAACCCTTTGAACGCCTCCATCTGGTTATCCATTCGAATTCGCATTTCAGCCTGCAAGCCGACGAGCATATCTAATACCTTAGACTCACTTTCATTCACTGACACATCCATTTGATGACGATTTCCCCGCCCTGTGTTAACATGACTAATAGGCGTGAATGTCTGATTCAAGACGTTTCCTCGTACCGGGGTTTCGACGTTGCCGCACTTTGGTATAGAGCTCACGCATTCTGGACAAGACCATTGCTTCTTGTACTCCTCCGTGAGAGCTTCAAGTTTTTCCGCGGACATGCCGAGGCACTTCAAATGAAACAATCTCTTGCATGATTCTCTTGAGCATTCTATATACGATAAATCATATATATCGGTCTCACAGGCACCACATCGCGTTGTCATTGCATTGACACCGAACAGCACTATTTTAACAGTTCTACACTAATTAACAGTATTTAAATGTATCGACTCCACGGCAAACACGTCCACTCCGTAACTCCGTAACTCCTTTAAATAGTTTAAGTATCACATTATGTACCCTGTTGGGTGCTGCAAACAAGAACGAGAAGGTAGGCACTCACATAATATTAATATACGAGTATAATATACAGCAAAATTACAATATTTTACAAGGAAAATTTACTTCCGATACATTTTTAACAAATTGGAGAGATCATGGGTAGTAACTAAATAAGGAAGCGTGATGTAAAGCGCCCTCGAACGGCAAGTTTAGTTACTACAGTCTGCAGTGCTACGGAAAAAAAACCGTATCTTACTATGAAATCCATACAAAGATACGACCTTTCTACCGTAGTATCGCAATACTTTTCTTTTTTTTTTCTAAATCTATTAATTAAGGAGCTTTGATCATTTTTAAGAACATGCCAGCTCCAGCAGGCCTAATACACAACATCATTCATCTAAAAGACATAGATAAATAAAAACATAAACCGTATAAACTTAAAAATAACATATACACGAAAACAACTAAATTTGTATACACTATTTACATTAAAAAAACTGTATACAAATTTAGCCGATTCCGATAAGGGTTCCGCCTATATTGAATTGAACAGTACATTCAAGAAAGATCTGGTATCAGACCTAGCCATTTACATTAGACAAAAACAAACGTACAAAATCACCTTCCTTAAGAAAATCCTTAAATAAATCCAAAATCACCTTAACAACAACTCCAAACAGCGTTTTGAACTTCTCCTCCCAACTTTCGGTAGAAAACAAAATATCCTTCGTCTTCTCAACCAGCCTTTCAAAAGTAATACGTCTCTTCTTCTTGTCCTTATTTTGTCTTTGATCTTCCATATCAGCCCGCTCAATAGTAGGCTGATTGACCAATGGACACTCGGACCTCTTCACATCTGTTACTCTTTTTGACTTCCGCGGCTTACGAACCTCTTGTTGTGGCTCGCTCTCTAATCTGTACTGACTTACTGATCGCTGGCCCTCAGCCTGACAGACAGAATCTTCAGAATCTTTAGATTGTAACGGCTTCGACAAAACAGCATCTCTATATGACTTTCCAAAACTTAAGTCATTCTCAAAAACAGATGGCGCATCCTGACTACAAACATCCGTATCCTTTTTTTCCTTATTTTGCATATATACAACCAAAAAACCCCTTTAAATATACATCCCTCAGCAGACATAATCCTGCGAATTTCTTACTCCTTCACAAAAACCGGGCACGACTTATCTAAGGCCATATGGCTGCCTTTACAATTAATGCATCTAAAAATAGTCGTTTCGCAATTGGCATGCTCCCCGCCGCATTTCGGACAAGTAACTTTAATAGTAGGACAAAACCTGCTCAGATGACCGAACTTCCAACATATTGAACATTGGGTAACCGGGAAAGTGTACTGATTTACATTAAATCGACAACCGTAGGCATAAACATATGGCGGTAAAGAAGTTCCCTTAAAACACAGACGAATAGCTTCAGCCTTAACCCAACGCCCATCATGATCCAAACGGTTCAGTCTACATATTGACAAAATGTCTTCAGACCCTTCAATATTCTTTAAAAATTCGTCTTCCTCAACCTCCAACTCAACCTGCCTTATAATTCCATAAGTGCAGCATGCCATATTAGACCAATAAGAACGTCTCGTCTCATTGTTAAACTCCTGAGAAGCCAGAAGCTTCTCCGCATCATCCTTAGAGTTAAACTGTATGCGAACTTTACGTGGACCCATAAACTTGACGGACAAAATTCCTTTTATACCCTTAAATTGCAGCAACTTTGCCAAACCAATCTGTTTCGGTAAATCTGCTTTTGACACTATATAAACTTCAAATAGCTTGTCAGGCACACCGTCCGGCTCCATACATTGTAGTCTTTGAGCTGCGTTTTGGCGGTTGCTAAAACCCGCAAGCGTTTAGGTTTCCTGCCTATTATGATAAAACTATCACTACAACCACAGCTTTCGTCGCTCAGACCACAAGCACGCTTCACCGCTATATGCCGCACATCCGACATGGACTCAGCGTCCGATACAATATCCGATTGACTCGACCCTGCCTTGTTATCAAACTCCACTTCAGATAGCCACAACGGAGCTGCCCGCTGCCCACATTCTAAAAGTGACGTATCACTCACGACACCTCGACTTGACTCACTCATCGCAAAAACAGCGAAAAGGACTCTAAAACTGAATTAACTTATAAATAAAATAAAATTTGATAAAATTTTCAACCGTCGCCTTTGACAACCAAACGTCAATCCTCGCAATACTTATATTTTTGGAACGTATCTGCCGTGCTAATTTAAAAAGTCGTATCTCAGTATACGATCGGGGTAAAAATACGACTTCTTAATTTAGCAGGTTATGCGTTAAGCGTTATAGACTAAGCTCCCGATATAAAATGACCTTCACAGAGATGTTTATTTGATGAAATGTATTTTATATTTAGTTAAAAATGTCAATAAATATATTGCATATGGGTTGCCTAACAAATTTTAGTCCAGGGTATGTTTAGTTTAAAAATATTTGTTTACAAATGAAGCGAAAATTGAAAAATTTAATGATTCGGACAGGATTCGAACCTGCGTTTCCAACGGCTTTCCGGGCCAACACTGGCGTCCTCCCAATTGGACCACCGAATCAGATGTCAGAGTCATTGAATTTTTCAACCAGTTGGCTTCGACATGCCTTAGGGTGGCATTGTAGCGACATCTACCGTAAAGATTTAGACTTTATCGTCGGCACCATCGCTACAATCGCAATTGTCGCTACAATGCCACCCTAAGGCATGTCGAAGCCAACTGGTTGAAAAATTCAATGACTCTGACATCTGATTCGGTGGTCCAATTGGGAGGACGCCAGTGTTGGCCCGGAAAGCCGTTGGAAACGCAGGTTCGAATCCTGTCCGAATCATTAAATTTTTCAATTTTCGCTTCATTTGTAAACATTTAGTTTACGTTCGCAGACGTTACTGTTTTATTAAAAATATTTTTTTTTTTTTACATTTCACCGATTTGATTATTAGATAAATTCATAATTAAATAATCTTTAATTTTATTTAATTTCAATTCAACAATCAGACCTTTGCAAAATGCTAGTAGGTATAGATTTACCTGTTTATACCTGGCTACCCAATAGTTGTGACGGGAAAAGAATAGGCAACCTAACGTTTGCATATTCTATGGGCTTCATACTTTCGATTGGTATAGAATTTATCTAATATTAATCGAACCGGTGAAATGTTTGAAATTTTTTTTTTTATTATTAATTAAACATACCCTGGACTAAAATTTGTTAGGCAACCCATATGCAATATAATTATTGACATATTAAATTAAATATAAAATACATTTCATCAAATAAACATCTCGGTGAAGGTTATTTTATATCGGGATCTTAGTCTATAACGCTTAACGCATAACCTGCTAAATTACGAAGTCGTATTTTTACCCCGATCGTATACTGAGATACGACTTTTTAAATTAGCGCGGCAGATACGTTCGATTTTACACCCCATATTTTTCATACCCCGGGCTTATATATGAAAATCGATTCTTAAGGAGTAAACTCCTAAAAAATGTTGGTTTAATATATGAAACAGTTTTTTAATAATGTTATTAAAACTATCGTGAGATATCTTTACTAATTATAAAAAACAGTATTAACTCACGTAAAAATTGTCAGGAACGGCCCGACATGTTTCGAACTCATTTGGAGCTCTTCATCAGGGGTAGCTATCCGTGCTGCTACGCGACTCGCGACCCACGATTTTTACGTGAGTTTATACCGTTTTTTATAATTAGTAAACTGTTTCTCGTCACTGACTGTATTGCGTTGTGTTATATAAGATTTGTATATCACATCATCATCATCTCAGCCATAGGACGTCCACTGCTGAACATAGGCCTCCCCTTTGGACCTCCATATATACCGGTTGGAAGCGACCTGCATCCAGCGCCTTCCGGCGACCTTTACAAGGTCATCTGTCCATCTTGTAGGTGGACGTCCTACGCTGCGCTTGCTGGTCCGAGGTCTCCACTCGAGCACTTTTCGGCCCCATCGGCCATCTGCTCTGCGTGCTATGTGGCCTGCCCATTGCCACTTCAACTTGCTAATCCGGTGAGCTATATCGGTCACTTTAGTTCGTCTACGGATTTCCTCATTTCTGATTCGATCACGTAGAGACACCCCGAGCATAGCCCTCTCCATTGCTCGTTGAGCGACTTTGAGCTTTGAGATGAGGCCGATAGTGAAAGACCACGTTTCGGTGCCGTAAGTCATCACTGGTAACACACATTGGTTGAAGACTTTCGTCTTGAGGCACTGAGGTATGTCGGACGAAAAGACATTGCGTAGTTTCCCGAACGCTGCCCAGCCGAGTTGGATTCGGCGGTTGACCTCTTTCTCGAAGTTGGACCTACCTAATTGGACCACTTGTCCTAGGTAGATGTATGAGTCAACAACTTCGAGTACCGAGTTTTCAACAAAGACTGGGATGGGCACAACCTTGGCATTTGACATGAGTTTCGTCTTGTCCATGTTCATTTTTAAGCCCACCCGTTGAGAAACTCGATTGAGGTCATCGAGCATCATGCTGAGTTCCTCCATCGACTTTGCCATGACTACGATGTCGTCGGCAAACCGAAGGTGAGTGATGTATTCGCCATTGATGTTGATGCCAAGTCCTTGCCATTCCAGGAGCTTGAAGGCGTCTTCCATAACGGCCGTAAACAGTTTCGGGGAAATAACGTCCCCCTGTCTTACGCCTCTTCTCAGTGGAATGGCCTTTGTGCTCTGCTCCTGAACTCGGACCGACATGGTGGCGTTACTATACAAACACTTCAACACTTCAATGTACCGATAGTCAATATGGCATCGCTGAAGTGACTCGAGCACCGCCCATGTTTCCACCGAATCGAAGGCTTTCTCATAGTCCACAAACGCTAAGCATAATGGCAAGTTATACTCTTCAGTCTTCTGTATAACTTGCCGCAGCGTCTATTTATATTATTGTATTTATGTATGTATTATGTAAGTTTATGTATATCTATTTATGTATGTGTATTTACCCATATGCGTACTTGTTTTCTGTTAGTATCTAATTATGTGCTCCCTTCACCTTCTGCTGCACCTACTCTGTATTAAGTTAAAATTTTCATCAATTTCACTACCCAAAGGTTGTCTGGAAGAGATCGCTTTTTAGCGATAAGACAGCCTGTTGTCTACCGTTATTTATAAATTGTATTTGTCTTGTTTCCTTTTGTAAACTTTTATTGGTGTGTAAAAAAGTATAATAAAAAAAAAGGGAGGCCTTGAAAGGCCGAATTATGGTACCGTGCATACACTACTTTATCGATATATTCATCAACCTATAGATTTCATTTGAAATGTTGATATGAAGTACTCACAATTCCCGCGGAGCGGAGGAATGAATGAGCCGAAATAACATCACTGATTTTGGCCATCTATGCCCCACGGCCATCGTTGCTAAGTAATGTAGGTCTCTACCTATAGTAACTGAACTTGTTATAATAATTTAACAATATGGACGTATTAGGTAAAAATTACCTTATCTTCACAGTATCTTTTTAGTCGAGTAATAAATTGGGCTCTAAATGGTTTCACGCCTGAAGCGAACATCTGATTACCAATGGATTTTTCCTAGTGTTGGGCAATATCAGTCGAGCCAACACGCTATACTCGTACTCATATTCGGTTATTATTTAATAAGTAAGATGTCAACATTTTACAAGTCAATTCGATAAGTCAAATAAGATTACGTAAATACTTTTCCATTACTATTTAATTTTCTTATAAACAGTTTATTTAAAAAAAATACTTAATAAATATTTACAGTATTACATTAAATAAAGGTAAAATAAATACTAAATAAACTACTAATACTATAGGAAAAATAAAAGGATTATAAAAAGAACACCCCTTCCAGAAGCTCAACCTGTGGCATGGACCTCATTAAAATGGCGGCGTTGACTCTCTGTCCTACAAGGCCGAGATCCTTTGCGAGAGGTAAGCGCCAGTTTTTAGGTTCCCCGTAGCGTCGACCAACCCCGACGACAAGACCTTCATGTCGCCTGACCAAGGTTCTAAAGTCTCCACTGCGAGCGCCGCAAACACATGATCCTTTAAACGGCATTATGTACTAATACGTGGCGTTTGAGGATCTGGGCCTGATCACCCGCTGCATCAACCTGTGTAGGAGTCACCTGAATGTGGGATTCGGCACACGTGTCGACACAAGTCGCATCCCACCAAGGTTTTCCCAAACTTCCATGGCCCCAACGTTGCTCCATCCGGATCCGGACGCTTGCCGTCGTCTCTAGCCATACCAACGGGTTCGAGGACGGCAGGCACAGAGGCAGTGGCAAGTGAATGCCGTACCGTAAGTGCATGTTTCCTCTCCTTTTACCAGTCCCATGCAGCAGGTGTTGTTATATCCTGTTAGCGGCTCCACTACTAAACTGGACTCGCTGGCGATAAGTCGACTGGAGTATTTTGAGTTGTGAACTTGAGTTAATTTGTATTAGATAAATTTGTGTTTATTTCGTTGTAACTCAATATTTTTTTAAATTGAGGCTTGCGACAAACTCGATGCAGAATCGATTCAAACAATATTATAGATCCTAAGCGAGTGTGTCCCATCTCTGTTCCGGCGCACATACGCCTAATGAGCTTACGGCATTGCATTGTTTTAAAAAGGAATAAGGCCCAAGTGTTTTTATTCTCTGTTTACGCACCGTGTTTTGGGTAGAAAAGGTTTTTGTAATGAATTCAGTAATTGAGGGTTGGGTAAGGTTGGAAAATATTGAGATTTAACATTTTACAATTAGGTCGGGGTAAATAAAGTGTGTTTATCTTTATTGTATGCCTGCGTTAAGACAAACACTAGCGTTATAAAATCATTATTTAGTTAAAAATTGCACATTTACTTATTGACCGAGCGAGTGACGAGAGCGTAGCGTTTCTGTTGCAGCTTGGTCATTTCTTTCGTATATTTGGATATACGGATTTCCAGCTGTTCTCACCTACATACCGTATTTCTTAACCGATTCTCATGAAATTTTGTGAGAAGGTTCGATAAGTTTCACACAGTTTTTGTTTTTTTTTGAGTCTGTTTAAGTATCTTGGTAGTTGTTAAATGAAATTATGCAAAATGTTTTTTCTCAAACATGCAATGAAATATTGTCTTTACGTTCCTTATAATAGGCTCGGAAGTATCGCTTTTTGGGCGCAACAACTCGAGAGGACTGTAAAGGGATTTCATACTGCTTTTCAGGCCTAGGCCTGCAAAGTAATTTTTTTTTTGTTTCAACAACAAGGTCATTCACACAGCTGGCTGGTTTGACAAAAAGCAGGTTTTGTTTTTAAAGGTTGGTTGTTAGACTAAAATGTCCTATTTGTCAATTAATAAAATGTTGTTCTTTGAAGTATATTTTTTTATTTCATTGTATGTTTGAGAAAAGCACTATCCCATCAAAAACATAAATGTAAAATGAGAGCCAAGTTCAATATCGCGTGCACTTCGCCGACAAAAGAATTGAGATGTGCAAGGGCGCCAAGTTCTTTGCCCTAAAATTTTTAGATACAAGGACATGCGACATACTCAATGCATTTATTTTACTTGGGGAGTAATTCAATATCAAGATTTGACTTGGCTAGTTTTCACAAACTAACTAAATTTTATAAAAGTAACATAGTCATAGTCATAGTTCATTATCAAGCTAACAGTATAAGTAACAAGACGTACACTAACTTGCGTACTTACCTTTACGAAAATAGGTTAATGATTTGATTGATTTTGATTTAAAATATAAATTTATATTTTAAAACTAGCCAAGTCACGTCTTGATATTTAATTTACACCCCAAGTAAAATAAATGCATTGAGTATGTCGCATGTCCTTGTATCTAAAAATTTTAGGGCAAAGAACTTGGCGCCCTTGCACATCTCAATTCTTTTGTCGGCGAAGTGCACGCGATATTGAACTTGGCTCTCATTTTACATTTATGTTTTTGATGGGATATCATTACTTTTTGTACATAAATTATTATGATGTGTAAATTACCTAATTATTATTTGTTAATTAGTTCTGTGTGCTATTCTAGTACATCTTTTGAAAGTTTTGAACAAACAAAGAATTTTCCAAAACGGTTAGTACGTATTGGATTTTTATGTGCATGTATGTGTAAGTGTGTGCGTGTGAGTGTATATGCTATTCTAGTATATCTTTCAAACAAAAAAAGAATTTTCCAAATCGGTTTATAAATGACAGAGTTCTGAGGCAACAACCATCAATAATAATAATAATAAAAAAAAACATAAAAAAATCACTGTTTTAGATTTTTATATGTATACACACACAATTACTAAGCTGGATGCCAAATTTCACCTTTCTAGGTCACCTGGAAGTGGGTTAGGTTTTTGATTACTAGTCAGTCAGTCAGTCAGTCAGTCAGTCAGTCAGTCAGTGATAAAAATACCGTTTTTTGGACTTTAATATCTCAATAACTATTTTACCTATGTTAATGAAATTTGGGGTTCTACTTGTTCTAAAGGATCTTAATACATAAGCCAAATTTCATTTTTTTATGTTAAATAGATTTGGAGTTATTGGGGGGTCAAAAGTGGCTCCAAACGGTTCGTGTAATATAACACACGGCTGCTGCTCGCCAGTTCCTGCGGTGAACTTGGCTGGACACGCTGCCGCGTGTCTAGATACATGCCTCGTCGTGAAATCGGATTCCCGGCCTCGTATCACTATCCGGTAGTATATACCTACTTGGCCAGAAATCCTCATTTTCCCGGCCTCTGATGTAATGTACTATTATTACTATTGAACGGACACTGAATGTATTATATTCAGCTTTTTTCAGCTTCGACGTTTTTCAGGCAAATCTCATATTAGCTGAGACTGTAAAGAAAAACTAAGTTAGTCGCATTCTCAAATATTGATTTACCGCTACTTTTATCCCAACCACATGCAAAAAAGTCCAATTCAGTGATCCATTAAATTTCAAATTTCCCAAATAATTATCCCCGTCAAAACCAAGGGCTGTTAATTATAATAATTAATGACAGTAAACAGAACGGGCCGACCCCGGGTGCGTGCGTGGAAAAACAATGTGTGGCGGCCGGCGCGGGAATAGGACAATGGTGATGTTTACTGTCTAGGACGGAAAACCTAGAAACTGGCCTAACCTATGACGAAAGCTAGATCAATATGAAATGAAATGAAATAATTTATTCAGTAAGTAGGCCACAGGGGCACTTTTACAAGTCAGATTGTGAATCTACCGGCATTTCGCAAGAGGAGACCGCTGTTGAGAAGAAAGCCGAAAGAAACTCAACAGTAAGTCATTTTTTCGTAAATAATACTTAAAACAATTACATAATACATTTGTGTTATAACTAATTACACTGGTACACGTAAAGGAGATGTATAGATACTTACGATACGGTGTTACTTTGCAACCATTCACTCACTCCTGCAGTACGGCACAGAGTTGTGGGGGCGCGCTGCAGATTGGGAACGCGCGTTCTGACTTCAAAAAAGAGCCGTTCGCGCGGTGGTGCAGCTGCCTCAGGAAGCTTCCGTGAGACCCTACTTCAAAGAACTGGGCATACTGACTTTGCCTTCGGTAGTAATACAGCAGATTGCTATCTATGGTTATGAAAATCTCAGCCAGTATAAGAAACGTGCAGACCAAACCCGCTTGCTCCGACACCCGGATAGACTGCTGCCCGTTAAACGACGACTAGCAAGATCTGGAAAGGTAACTCACGTTGTGTGCCCAACAGTTTACAATAAGTTACCAGTGGCAATTACCTCAGCTCCCTCTTTAGGTTGTTTTAAAAAGAGACTAAAAAGTTGGCTTCTCGAGCACACATAGCTTTAATGAATTTTTGAATGTTAAATTATAACATAATAATACTTATATACGGATTTGCTATATACGAGTTAATGTTAATTAAATTTGTATACGTATTAAGTTATAAATGATTTTTATGTATTGACGTGTAATATTGAAAATATTATAAATAAATGAATATGAATATGAATACTCCAAATCAATGTTCATTAGCATAGGAACAATAAAATGAAAATTTGACGATAAATTAAAAATATTAAATTTATATACCCAGAGATGTATAGTCTCTGGGTGTCACAACATGCAATAAAATATAATTACTTAATTAATTGAATTCCATAGAGATGTATAAGGTTATTAAAAATTACACACCAAAATAATGCTTATTTAAAAATTTACTATTGAAACACAACACTATACTACTGGCTTAAAGGCATCACTGTCGTTTAGAAAGTCATTAACAGTATAATAAGCTTTATTCAATAAGTGACGTTTTATTTGCGCTTTGAATTTGCTACAGGGCAATTTTACTACATCAATAGGTATTTTATTGTAGAAGCGTACACAGTTCCCCACGAACGACGAGCTAACCTTACGGAGACGGTGGGCAGGTATTGCGAGCTTGTCCTTACTTCTCGTATTGTAGTGGTGAATGTCACTGTTGAGCTTGAATTCATGGAGATTTTTCCGCACATACATGATATTCTCAAGAATGTATTGAGATGCTACGGTGAGAATGTTTGTTTCCTTGAATTTCTCTCTTAGTGACGTACGACCTCCTAGTGCATAAATTGCGCGTACAGCTCGTTTTTGTAGCACAAAGATGGTTTGGATATCCGCCGCTCTTCCCCATAATAAAATTCCATATGACATAACACTATGGAAATAACTGAAATATACAATCTTTGCCGTCTCGACGTTTGTCAGCTGCCTGATTCGCCTAACTGCATAGGCCGCGGAGCTAAGCTTACCTGCAAGAGTGGCTATATGCGCACTCCATTGCAGTTTAGAGTCTAAAGTAACACCCAGGAATAGGTTGTACCTTGTTTTGCCTAACAACTTTTTGCCTAATTTCGGTTTGCCTAATTTCATTTTAACTAATATTATTTAGCATAACTATTCACTTTGCCTAATTTTCATTTGAGTGAAAGTCGTTTCGTATAATATTCATTTCACATAATCTCATTTCGTCTAATTTTATTCGGCCTAATTTTTATTTCGTATAAACATATTTTGCCTAACAATTTTTTGGCCTAATTTCGTTTTGCCGAATTTTTGTTTAGACTAATATTTGTTTCGTATAATACTTATTTTACATAATCTTTTTTCGTCTAATTTAATTATTGCGTCTTCTGACGCTCCGCTATCCATGGTCATAAAACAAACCTAACCTAACCTACAGTTTTCGGTGTTTAGTCTAACCTACTAACTGCTAAATTTTAATATACTTCATCATCTTCATGGCGCTGTTGTTATAATGGTTTTCTTAATTATTTATTGGATTACAATGGGTGGACAATGTTACCTCCAGGGCCCTATTCAATAAAACTTACAATTTACAATTTGTAATTACAATTACAATTTACATTTTTATGTAGATCCTGTTCAATAAAAAATACAAGTTACAATTTTGTAATGGTGAAAAATTTACAAAATTGTCGGATTGTAACGACAATTTTACATATCTCTGTTCAATAAAGATTTTCACTTGACAGGCAATAATTTACAATTTTGTCAGAAAAACCAGTTTATTAAACGCATACTTGTAGTTACAAGTTTACATATTTGTAGAATTGTAACAAAATTCTGACAGGCGCTCTCACCCGGTGTAAAAATTGTTGAATACAGTTTAGACATACTCGTAGCTTTTCGAAACCTTTGATGCTCACGTGATCATCAAGTAGTGAAAGTGACGAAAAATGTCAGTGGTTATTGTGCTACGCAGGCGAATATTTCGAAGAAGGAGGAATTTCAATCTTGATGTTACCGATTTCACATTTAATGAGAAATTCAGAGTAAGCAAGACTACCGTCAAATATTTGATAAATGCAATGAGCAACGAGCTTGCTCACAGCTCTTACACCCGCCGAGCAAATTTTGTGCGCTTTGCATTGGATGGGCTCTGGCTCACAATACCATATAATAGCAGATAGGTACGCATGGAATTTCTAAAGCGACTGTACATAACTGTCTGACACGGGTGACAACTTTAATTGTTAACAGATTCTTCGGTGATGAGGTCCGCTGGCCTGAAAACTGTCATGAGATTTTTAGATTATTTACGACTCATAATATACCTACCTAGAATAGCTGGTATTGTAGATGGTTCTCTAATTCAAATGGATGCTCCTTGGCAGAATGAACCAGTATTCGTAGATAGAGAATTGATGAATTCTATGAACGTCATGGTGGTATGTGGTCCAAATTTAGATTTAGGTTTGTTTTTTCTAATAATATGTAGTTACCAAGTATGATAAAAAAAAGGTATGAAATAAATAGTGCTTAACTTAAAATAATATATTATTTATGTCCAAGTAGGTTCTTATCTCACCACCTACTATTTTCTGTTTAATTTTGTTTTCTCCGCTACCCAAAGGTTGTCTGGAAGCGATCGCTCTTTAGCGATAAGACCGCCTATTGTCTACCATTGTTTAATTTATGATTTCTTATGTAATATTTTTCTTGTTGGTGTGCAATAAAGTGTTGTTGTATTGTATTGTAGGTACCGACATATGGTTGAAATAATAACTGCGATTTAATCGTGAACGTACTCTGAAATGAAATTTGTTGAACAAGTTAGCAATTAAATTTTATTCTACCGTCATTGTTAGTCATTAAAAAACATAATATTACACTTAATTGTAAATTGTAACTTACCATGACATATTTGTAAATTACAATTGTCATCGAAAGCGACAGGCGTTTTTTGCAATTGTAAAGTTTTATTGAACAGGGTTTACAAGTATGACATTTTAATTTTTTTTAGCAGTGGTACAATTACAAATTTGTACTTTTATTGAACAAGTTTTTACCTTACAATTCTACAATTATGTCACTTTTTTACAAATTTGTCGGATTGTAATGTTTATTGAATAGGGCCCAGAGCTCCAGTTTGGTTCTGTTGTGGTCGCAGTTCTAACCTAACCTAACCCATTAAGTTCGGTTCTATCCTAACCTACTTTACTGGTAGCAGTTCGGTTCTGTTGTGGTCGCAGTTCTAACCTAACCTAACCCATTAAGTTCGGTTCTAACCTAACCTACTTTCACAGTACAGTTCGGTTCTGTTGTGGTCGCAGTTCTAACCTAACCTAACCCATTAAGTTCGGTTCTAATCTAACCTACTTTACTGGTAGCAGTTCGGTTCTGTTGTGGTCGCAGTTCTAACCTAACCTTACCCATTAAGTTCGGTTCTAACCTAACCTACTTTCACAGTACAGTTCGGTTCTGTTGTGGTCGCAGTTCTAACCTAACCTAACCCATTAAGTTCGGTTCTATCCTAACCTACTTTACTGGTAGCAGTTCGGTTCTGTTGTGGTCGCAGTTCTAACCTAACCTAACCCATTAAGTTCGGTTCTAACCTAACCTACTTTACTGGCAGCAGTTCGGTTCTGTTGTGGTCGCAGTTCTAACCTAACCTAACCCATTAAGTTCGGTTCTAACCTAACCTACTTTACTGGCAGCAGTTCGGTTCTGTTGTGGTCGCAGTTCTAACCTAACCTAACCCATTAAGTTCGGTTTTCACCTAACCTACTTTACTGGCAGCAGTTCGGTTCTGTTGTGGTCGCAGTTCTAACCTAACCTAACCCATTAAGTTCGGTTTTAAACTAAACTACTTTACTGGCAGCAGTTCGGTTCTGTTGTGGTTGCAGTTCTAACCTAACCTAACCTACAGTTTTCGGTGTTTAGCCTAACCCGCCCGTAACTAAGTAAGCCCGTAAGTAAGCCCGTAACCTACTAAGTGTTAAATTTTAATATACTTCCATGCAAGCGAGCATTCTGTCGCTCCGCTCGCTTCGCTCGCTCCGCTATCCACGGTCATAAAACAAACCTAACCTAACCTACAGTTTTCGGTGTTTAGCCTAACCTACTAACTGCTAAATTTTAATATACTTCCATGCAAGCAAGCATTCTGACGTTCCCCTCGCTTCGCTCGCTCCGCTATCCATGGTCATAAAACAAACCTAACCTAACCTACAGTTTTCGATCTTTAACCTAACCTACTACCTAACTGCAAAATTTTAATATACTTCCATGCAAGAAAGCATTCTGTTTCAGTTGAATAAACAAGGGACAGCACTCACTACATATGCAATTCCGTGCTCTCAATAACTCATCTATACCTATAACCCGACTCAGTTTCATTGCCTATATCATTGGCCCATAAAGTACATAACACGATAACATTTTAACGTGGCTTCGTAGCATTATCGTTTTTATTTTCACATTGAGGGTAGTTTATATAATACAATATAATTGAATCACACGGAAATATATACATTAACTGCTTACTAATTAGTGCTAAAATAGTTTTATACTCGTTATTAAATGAACTTGTTTAAAAATTGTATCTAATGACGGTCGATGTAACATTACGTTTATAAGTCACATAAAATCAAGTCATAAATACATACTGTTTTGCGCTGTTCTACGTAATAATTGAATATTTTAAAATGTGCAGTGTATTTTTGAGTAAAAGAGGAGGAACAATGTTGAACATTGCTGGATATTCCTTTCATAAAAACCGGGATATCAACAATAAGTATTATTGGTGTTGTGAACTCAGAAATAAGGAAAAATGTACATCACGCGCTGTCACTACTTATAACTTGGAAGATAATCGACATAACTTACTGTCGCATAGTGAGCATAACCACGAACCTTCTGCCTCAAGACTACCATTGGCGAAAGTAATGAATGATTTAAAAAAAGAATCTACTCAAAAAGGTAAACCGTGCCAAGTAATACAAGAAACATTGGCACAAGGTGACCCACTTTTGCTTTCACAATTGCCATCTACTAGTGCTCTAAACCAAGTTATTTACAGAGAGAAAGCTAAGCAAAAAACGATGTTTAGAGAGCCCAAAGACTTATATTTCACCATTCATGAGGATATTTTGCAGACAGATAGAAATGAGTGCATTGTTATCAAGGATGAAATTTTTAACGAAACTAAAAGAGTAATTCTTTTTTCTACAAAGAAAATGATGACTTATTTGGCTAAAAGCACTATGTGGCTTATGGACGGGACATTCAAATCTGTCCCCAACATGTTCCTACAGCTGTATACATTTCATGCAAGAATCATAAATAATAACTCGTCCACTGTGCCCCTATTATTTGTGCTATGTAGCAATAAGGATAAAGCCACGTACAATAAAATGTTCGATCTCATTCATCAGTATTGTAATGAAAACCAACTCACAATTGAAGTTCAGTATTGTATGCTAGACTTCGAATTTACAGCAATCACATGTGTGCGCCAGAACATTGAGAATGTCAAGATTAAGTGCCGTCTTTTTCACCTCGGACAAATCATTTACCGCAGAGTACAATCAGAAGGTTTATCAAGAAAATATGGTTCTGATTACGCATTTTCTATAGAAGTGAAATGTCTTATGGCTTTGGCATTCCTTTGAGCGCCAACAATACCACAATATTTCCAAATTTGGAAAGAAAACGTGTCGAAGGATTGCGCACCAATTAGCAAATGGTTCGAGGAAAATTACGTCACGGGTAAAAATGGGCTACCGTCTTTGTTAGTCATTAAAAAACATAATATTACACTTAATTGTAAATTGTAACTTACCATGACATATTTGTAAATTACAATTGTCATCGAAAGCGACAGGCGTTTTTTGCAATTGTAAAGTTTTATTGAACAGGGTTTACAAGTATGACATTTTAATTTTTTTTAGCAGTGGTACAATTACAAATTTGTACTTTTATTGAACAAGTTTTTACCTTACAATTCTACAATTATGTCACTTTTTTACAAATTTGTCGGATTGTAATGTTTATTGAATAGGGCCCAGAGCTCCAGTTTGGTTCTGTTGTGGTCGCAGTTCTAACCTAACCTAACCCATTAAGTTCGGTTCTATCCTAACCTACTTTACTGGTAGCAGTTCGGTTCTGTTGTGGTCGCAGTTCTAACCTAACCTAACCCATTAAGTTCGGTTCTAACCTAACCTACTTTCACAGTACAGTTCGGTTCTGTTGTGGTCGCAGTTCTAACCTAACCTAACCCATTAAGTTCGGTTCTAATCTAACCTACTTTACTGGTAGCAGTTCGGTTCTGTTGTGGTCGCAGTTCTAACCTAACCTTACCCATTAAGTTCGGTTCTAACCTAACCTACTTTCACAGTACAGTTCGGTTCTGTTGTGGTCGCAGTTCTAACCTAACCTAACCCATTAAGTTCGGTTCTATCCTAACCTACTTTACTGGTAGCAGTTCGGTTCTGTTGTGGTCGCAGTTCTAACCTAACCTAACCCATTAAGTTCGGTTCTAACCTAACCTACTTTACTGGCAGCAGTTCGGTTCTGTTGTGGTCGCAGTTCTAACCTAACCTAACCCATTAAGTTCGGTTCTAACCTAACCTACTTTACTGGCAGCAGTTCGGTTCTGTTGTGGTCGCAGTTCTAACCTAACCTAACCCATTAAGTTCGGTTTTCACCTAACCTACTTTACTGGCAGCAGTTCGGTTCTGTTGTGGTCGCAGTTCTAACCTAACCTAACCCATTAAGTTCGGTTTTAAACTAAACTACTTTACTGGCAGCAGTTCGGTTCTGTTGTGGTTGCAGTTCTAACCTAACCTAACCTACAGTTTTCGGTGTTTAGCCTAACCCGCCCGTAACTAAGTAAGCCCGTAAGTAAGCCCGTAACCTACTAAGTGTTAAATTTTAATATACTTCCATGCAAGCGAGCATTCTGTCGCTCCGCTCGCTTCGCTCGCTCCGCTATCCACGGTCATAAAACAAACCTAACCTAACCTACAGTTTTCGGTGTTTAGCCTAACCTACTAACTGCAAAATTTTAATATACTTCCATGCAAGAAAGCATTCTGTTTCAGTTGAATAAACAAGGGACAGCACTCACTACATATGCAATTCCGTGCTCTCAATAACTCATCTATACCTATAACCCGACTCAGTTTCATTGCCTATATCATTGGCCCATAAAGTACATAACACGATAACATTTTAACGTGGCTTCGTAGCATTATCGTTTTTATTTTCACATTGAGGGTAGTTTATATAATACAATATAATTGAATCACACGGAAATATATACATTAACTGCTTACTAATTAGTGCTAAAATAGTTTTATACTCGTTATTAAATGAACTTGTTTAAAAATTGTATCTAATGACGGTCGATGTAACATTACGTTTATAAGTCACATAAAATCAAGTCATAAATACATACTGTTTTGCGCTGTTCTACGTAATAATTGAATATTTTAAAATGTGCAGTGTATTTTTGAGTAAAAGAGGAGGAACAATGTTGAACATTGCTGGATATTCCTTTCATAAAAACCGGGATATCAACAATAAGTATTATTGGTGTTGTGAACTCAGAAATAAGGAAAAATGTACATCACGCGCTGTCACTACTTATAACTTGGAAGATAATCGACATAACTTACTGTCGCATAGTGAGCATAACCACGAACCTTCTGCCTCAAGACTACCATTGGCGAAAGTAATGAATGATTTAAAAAAAGAATCTACTCAAAAAGGTAAACCGTGCCAAGTAATACAAGAAACATTGGCACAAGGTGACCCACTTTTGCTTTCACAATTGCCATCTACTAGTGCTCTAAACCAAGTTATTTACAGAGAGAAAGCTAAGCAAAAAACGATGTTTAGAGAGCCCAAAGACTTATATTTCACCATTCATGAGGATATTTTGCAGACAGATAGAAATGAGTGCATTGTTATCAAGGATGAAATTTTTAACGAAACTAAAAGAGTAATTCTTTTTTCTACAAAGAAAATGATGACTTATTTGGCTAAAAGCACTATGTGGCTTATGGACGGGACATTCAAATCTGTCCCCAACATGTTCCTACAGCTGTATACATTTCATGCAAGAATCATAAATAATAACTCGTCCACTGTGCCCCTATTATTTGTGCTATGTAGCAATAAGGATAAAGCCACGTACAATAAAATGTTCGATCTCATTCATCAGTATTGTAATGAAAACCAACTCACAATTGAAGTTCAGTATTGTATGCTAGACTTCGAATTTACAGCAATCACATGTGTGCGCCAGAACATTGAGAATGTCAAGATTAAGTGCCGTCTTTTTCACCTCGGACAAATCATTTACCGCAGAGTACAATCAGAAGGTTTATCAAGAAAATATGGTTCTGATTACGCATTTTCTATAGAAGTGAAATGTCTTATGGCTTTGGCATTCCTTTGAGCGCCAACAATACCACAATATTTCCAAATTTGGAAAGAAAACGTGTCGAAGGATTGCGCACCAATTAGCAAATGGTTCGAGGAAAATTACGTCACGGGTAAAAATGGGCAACCACCGAAATTTCGCCCTACCTGGTGGAGCTGTTCAGACCTGAATCATTTAAATTTACCACGAACTCAAAATAACGCCGAAGCATGGCACAATAGACTAAACCGCATCATTGACAAGCCCAATCCAGGATTTTATTTCTTAACTACTCACATCCTTGCAGAAACAAATGTTGCGGAAACGAAAATCCAATCAATTTTTAATGGCGAGCCAAATAACAAAAGATGTAAACAAAGCGTGAAAAATAGCGATAATATATCAAGAATTCTTCAAAATTTTGAGACATACACAGAATTGGAATTATTAAAAGCCATCGCGGCACACTTACGTCTTAAGTAATTACTAATTACCTAGGCAATGTACCTATACTATTATAGTAAATCGTTGTACACCTTCTGGTAGGTAAATATACCTATAAAATTTAAATGTGATTAAGAGGAATAAATAATTATGAAAATTAATGCATAAATTTATTTTAACTTTAACCTACCTATTTAACCATTAACTTGGTTGTACAGTCGCCATCAGATATATCGCAGCATATAAGGCGTTCATAAATATCTGAACACGACTCTTATTGCCTGGGCGTTATAGTACATGTTCAGATATTTATGAACGCCTTATATGCTGCGATATATCTGATGGCGACTGTACCTTGTTTTGCCTAACAACATTTTGCCTAATTTCGTTTTGCCTAATTTTAAGCTATGTATTGATTAGACAAAATAAAAATCGACAAGGTAAATATTATGATAATTCAGAATTAGACAAAAACTTTTTAGTTAAAACGTTATTCGGCTATGTAATGATTAGTTAAAATAAGAATCGACAAAGTGAGTTTTAGATAAAATAATATTCGACAAAACAAGAGTTATGAAAATGATCATTTAGGCAAAACGAGTTTCGACAAAATAATAATTATGAGAAATGATATTATACATAATGACTTTAGATAAAACGTTCATTATGGTAAGAGTTGTTAGACAAACTGAAATTAGACAAAAAAAAATTAGACAAATCAAGGGAATACCCCAGGAATACTGTTTTTTCTTCAAATTCCAGTACTTCGCCTTTCAGTTTTACCTTGGCACAATTTACTTGTTTCACATTTGGTAATGTAAATTTAATGCACTTAGTTTTCTTGGCATTTAAAAGTAAATTATTTGCAGTAAACCAATCCACAATAGAGGACAAAGCATCATTTATCACATCGAAGTTGTTTTCTTGCCTTTTTACTTTAAAAAGAAGAGATGTGTCATCTGCAGATAGTACTACTTATATCATGTTTATCTCGCACAAGGTTTGGTAAATCGTTAGTCGTCCTAGAAAAAGAAAGGGACCCAGAATTGAACCCTGAGGTACCCCCATAGCAACAGCTGACCCAGTCGATTGATTCCCATTGATGTCTACCCGTTGCGTTCTGATATGACGAGACAAGGTCAAGGGCATTGTTTTTGACTCCGTAGTGTTCTAGCTTACGAATTAAATTCTCATGATCAACGCAATCAAATGCTTTGGATAGATCACAAAAAACTCCAATAGCATCTTGAGCCTTCTCCCAGGCATCAAAGATATGTTTAACTAGTACCACGCCAGCGTCAGTGGTAGAGCGACCTTTAGTGATTGCTGTGGAGTAGGTTATTCCGATTGAAATGAGATATAAGTTGATTTAGAATAATCTTCTCAAAAACTTTGCTTAATGCTGATTTTGTACCTGATTTGAATAAGGGAATAATTTTGCTATGCTTCATCAAATCAGGAAATACTCCAGTATCAATACATTTATTAAAGATATCAGCTAAATATGGTGCAATAGATTCAACAATTGAATGTAACTCTTTCACAGAAAGCACACAATAGAAAGCGTGTGATATGCCTTATAGGTATAATTAAAACAAAATTGAAACTATGTTCTCGGAAGAGGAACAAAGACAATTAATAACCAATTTTAAACATTTTATAATGGTTAAACTAGAAGTGCCAGCTCGTTTTAGTATTAGACAGGCTATGTGATATTTTTTCTTTATCGTAGTAGGGTAGAAAGCATCATATAATTTTATCTTTGAATGGTCAACTCTGGTTAAAGTCCGTAAAGGCGTTTTAGCGTGATGAGCGGACAAATGCATTTTTACCAACAGAAGATTGCAATATACGGTTGGTACCGCCTAAACAAATCCATCCTGCATTGCGCTGTTAAGATTGTTCCTTCCTATGAGCCCTCTCGATAGAAAACCCATTTTCAATTTGTATTGAAAATGGGTTTTCTATCGAGAGGGCTCATAGGACAATTTAATAGTGCTAGTTGTGCGACAGAAAGTCACCGGTCTCTCTCTCACAGGGATTGCAGTATGCGATGTGAAAGAGACATGCGAGTCACAGGTTGTGCTAGTTGGGCCATACTGGCGTTCAAAAGTTGTAGGACAGCAGCCTCTAATCTATACAATTTTCATTTAAAACCGCTCTGTCTTATTAGTGTTAGAGAGCGGCATGCCAATGCCGTTTAGCGGGCTGTACGATGCAACCAAAAAGTGTTTTCTCTGACCTGCGACAATATTATTCTTCTCTTTAGCACTTCTACTTTACTTTCAAGTATGATTCTCGTACTTTAATAAAGTCCAATTATCTTAGCGTCCTAGAAAATTAAGTTATGAATAGAAAAATATTTTAAAGTGAAATAATTTAGTAGTCTCAAAGGAAAATTGTAATTTTTCCTCTGAAATTGCTGAACCAAAGTGCGAAATAACTTTGTACTTGAAGTTTATATTTCAAATGTTTAGATAAGTATTTCATTTTCATACTTTCAAATTATGCTTAAATTTAAAATAGCCTTTCTACAATTTACTTCATTTTAGCTGATTAACAATGTAGTTGTATGAATAACAAAAACGGGTAACTAAACATATCGATAGATGCTTAATTCTAAGTTTTAGTTTAAGTATTTAAAAAACGGTTACTTATTTTTTTTACATGTAGGGGGTTTCAGTGCGATTACAATTAGCGATTATTGTATTTATTTATAGATAAGGTGTTAGTTTTATAGGGTCTCTGCCCCAAAGAGTGCTCTGCCCTGCCACAAAGAGCACTACAATAATTACCGGAAAGGTAGATTTATTATGTGTTCGAGATAACTCTTTGTGCAGTGAACTCCACTGCGAGCGAAGTTGCGGATAGCTTATGGTAATACCCAAAATGATTAGATAGCAATCCAATTCTCTGTTTAGCGGCAGCACGCCCTAAAAACGAGGCCGCCGGCCGCGGCTGGCCTCTTTGTGCCGTCGCATTGTCTCATTGTCCTCGCCCTTGTGGTGATTATGCCTTTGTGATCCCTAACACTAACTGATAATATAGTTACCGGGAGTACTGACGAAGACAATGCGCCTCAGTTTTACATGCGAAAAAGTCATGTGCAATGCTGAAAATTGTACGCGTATGTTTTTATCTATGTACCTATAAAGTATGTAGGCTATTATAGTGATAGTCGCCACGAGTCACGAGAGGCGTTGATGCTTTCATCAAGTTTACCTATGTGGTTATTCTCGGTGATGAGTACGATGGCCCAGGAAACGCCCCTAATAGTCAGGACAGAAGTACTGCATTTGCGAGAGCATTATTAGCAGATTTCTGTAAAGATAAAGGCATAGAGCCGATTAAAATACCAACAGGTATACTCCGTGAAAATGTACAGGTGGAAAATACATAGAGTCCTAACTAGTGTCTCAACGAAAATTTGTATTGAAGAGCCGACACACTAGTACCGTCATGTGAGTACAGTGTAAAGATCACTTAACAGCACTTATCGAAGGAGTATTTACACCTCTCCATTTGAGCTATTAATTGGTACGGAGATGAAGCAAAACGAAGACTATGAATTGATAAAGCATGCAAACAGAGAGAGTTCCATGCTCTTTAGAGAAGAAAACAGAAAGAAGGCCAAGGAACAAAGTTGCGAAGGAGAAAATAGGCGCAACAAAGAAAAGAGAGTAGGGTGACAGAGTCACCAACAACAGACCCAGTTCGGCATAAGCGCAAGCCGAAATACCTCGATCCCTACAAAGTCACGAGCGGGATGCGACGAGATCGGTATCGAGTCCGACGATTATATGACTCTACCGAAGGTCCTCGTAACACTACAACGTCCTACGACTACATGAAACGGTGGCCTGGTGAGAATCGCAAGGTATGATTTTTATGTTATTTTATAAAAGGATTCTATGCTTACATTGTGTTAGTGCCCACAATGCTGGTACTGATGTTGTTTACTTCTTTTCTAATGTTGTTTGTTTTTCGTCTACTATTTAAGTTAATATTCCATAAATTGCTTAATGTGTTAAGATACAAACTTTAAGCTCAGATGTACTTGTTATCTTGTAAAGCTTAATTTTAAGTCTGAGACCAGACCATTGTTCACGATGGCTAATTTGATATAGTATAGTTTATTACATAAACAAAGTTGCATAAATTAAATAACAAACATCCAGATGAATTTAAAACCTGCTTTTTCTGGGAGAAAAATACTGCGTGCTCTTTACGAATTTTTCAGTTTTTGAAGAAAGAAGAATTTGTAAATAATGTCAACCGGAATTTATAATTTAAGGTTAATAAAAACAGAAGTGTAATTAAAGATTATCCAGCCAATAGCGAAACACTGGCGTCGCAAGGACATTATAAAGTTAGCTCCGTACAAGACACTGGCTGTTATTTAGTACGGCGCCGGGTGCGCGTAACGACGCGGTGCGACTCCGCTTTGCCTTACGAATGGGCATCAGCTTTAAGTTTCATAATTAATATTTATAAAAATATTTAAATAAAACAATTTAAACGAATTATGTCGCGTATATTAATTATTTGAGATTTTCCAACTTTTTTTATTTTATGTATTTTTTGTTACAGCGGGTAGACACATGTAAAATTACAAATCTCTACCTGTTGGAAAAATACAGCCTTTTGACAGACGGACGGATAAACAGACAGACAGCGGAGAGCTATTAATAGGATCCCGGTAGCGCTTTTGGACATGGAACCTTAAAAACAATGTATGAGTGTCATTAAGAGTTTTTTATTTATCTGTGTACAAATTAAATATTTAATGGCTTCACATGGTATTGTACGGTTTATAATGTGGGTTTATATATTAAAATATAAACTTGTACTCGAGGCACTCTCAGTGCAATTACGAGTAAATGCTGCTCTGCACTAACTTCTAGTACCTCTGTTTGGCCCTCTATGGTTGAGTGATGCAACATGCCATTCGGATTAAGGCCTCCATTTGCATTGATTAAAGTTTTGTGCAATAAAATTTAAATAAATGAAATGATCACTAGTAGAAAACTTTGCGATGTATCAGTTATATTTGCTATTTTATAATCTTAACTTATCAAATCATTTGTAGGGTAGCCTGTTAAGAACCAGCTTCTCTTAACGACATCTTGGAGTTCGCAGCTGAAATGTTGGCCAATCATATTAAATTCCAAATATTCCGCACTCCGAATTAACCATTTTAAACTCGAAACTGTCGTCGGCAGTTAGGCTCTGGAACTTATAAAAAACAATACAATATAACAATACTTTTCTCAAAAATGGTCGGAAATGATGACTTAATTGATAAAAAATCAGGACGCGAGTGCATCGTTTAATTACTCAAAAATAAAAAGCCGGCTCGGCTTGCTTTTCTCTCCTAAATTCCTTTATTTGTGGAGGTACAAACGTAAAAAAAAGTTAAAACGCCCATTTAAAAAAGGCATAGGCCCACAACGTCAGATCAGTAGCTACGACTTATCGCGGCCTTTTGGTTGCCTCACATAGCTTATGGAATTTTAAGAAGAAAAATACACTTATACTTTTTTAATAAAAAAATAAAAAGGCGGCATTATATTAAACGGACGACCTTGGGAGAGAAAATTAATACTCAGCCAGCAATCGCCTACTTCCCTCTCTTCAACAATAATGAAGATACTATTATTAACGGATTCAAAAACAAATGAACGTACGAGAATAACAACACTTTGAAATTTAAATTATTATTCTTATGATTCTTTAATTTGAAAGTCGCAGGTGATGGCAATGACGTCAACGTTAAATGAATTATTTATGTGGTTTACCCTTGTTTGGTCTAATAATTTTTTGCCTAATTTTGATTTGCCTAATTTCATTTTGTCTAAAATTACTTTGCATATTTCTTCAGTTTGCCTAATATTCGTTAAGTCTAAAGTCATTTTGCTTAATGAATATTTTGCATAATCTTGTTTCGCCGAATTTTCATATTGCCTAATTTTTGTATATATAATTTCATTTTATCAATTATTCAACTAATATAATTACATTTCCTATGAACGCTAGTTTGCCTACTACATTTTTTGTATGATTTCAGTTTCCCTAATTTGCACAGTATATTATTTTACGTTTTTTTTTATTACCTATTATTTATTTATTTATTATTCAAAGTATACACCTTAAATATATTCAATTCCCTGCAAAACTTAAGGATGGAAAGTGTTTGTACGGAACCCTCGGTGCGAGTTCGGGTCGCAGTTCAACCTAACACTCCTCCTCGCTCCGCTCGTCGTCGTACATAACCTAAGCCAAGTCGGATCTGCCTTAAGGTGAAATACGTATTGTTAGGAATCGTAAGCCAAGTCGGACCTGCGTGGCTCGCTCGCTTCGCTCGTTCGTTTGGGTCGCAGTTCAACCTAACACTCCTCCTCGCTTCGCTCGTCGTCGTACCTAACCTAAGTCAAGTCGGATCTGCCTTAAGGTGAAATAGGTAATATTAGGAATCGTGAACCAAGTCGGAACTGTGCGGCTCGCTCGCTTCGCTCGCTCGTTTGGGTCGCAGTTCAACCTAACCTAACCTAACCTAACCTAAGCCAAGTCGGACCTCCACGGCTTGCTCGCTACGCTCGCTCGTTTGGGTCGCAGTTCAACCTAACACTCCTCCTCGCTTCGCTCGTCGTCGTACCTAACCTAAGCCAAGTCGGACCTGCCTTAATTGTTATGTTCATAAAATGAGTTTCAACGTGATGGTCGTTAGTTAGAATAACATTTGGCAAAATAATCATTAGTTAAAATAACATTCGGAATATAATCATTAGTTAAAATAACATTCGGCAATATAATCATTAGTTAAAATAACTTTCGGCAATATAAGAATTAGTTAAACTAATATTAAACAAAATAAACTTTATTTGAAGTGATGATTAGACTAAACGAGTTTCGACAAAGCGACCATTTATTGAAACAATAATTATGAAAACTGAAATTAGGCAAACCGTTGGTTATACTAAAAGTTGTTAGGCAAACTGAAATTAGGCAAATAATTTTAAGACAACACAAGGGAATACCTATTTATGTACGATTGCGATACTATGTTACTTATTTATTACAAGCTTTTATTTAGCTTGCATGGTATGTTTAAAGTATGTATGTTCGGGTGAAATCTTGCAACTCAATTTTGAAGCAGATATCGTCAACCGATTGAGCTAAAATTTTGCATACTTACTTAACTTTGGTGACAATACAATAATATGGTACCATGGGGCTGATCTGATGATGGAACCGGAAGGTGGCCATAGGAACTCTATAATAGAAAAAGCAATCCTACCGAGCTTGGGCTCTTTAGAATTGTCTAAGTGAGCATTTGATGGATATTTAAAGAAAAGTACAGTCGGATATAAAAGCTTGCCACTAAAATGTCATTTTTGACAGAAACTTATTTATACTACAGTACGCTGATACTTACACATACACATGATACTCGCACTAAACTACAATCAGCCACAAACTTAAGAACTCTATCTAAATTTGACACAATGATTGACTCCATTGGAATCCAAATAAATCATAATTTATTTCGAATCATCGGGACTCCTGCTATCACTACTAAATTGGCGCTCCACTGACCCGCGTCTTTTATCAATATCATCTACGTAGGAATGTCGTCAGAATGAAAGAATCTGGTCGGCGCACAAAAAAAGGTCGAAATGGGCGGGGAAATTCGCTAGAGACCTTTTCCTTCTCGGATGTTTATCTTCCTCGACTATAAGAAATCTTGGACTCCGAAGTCCCTTTTGGATCAATCTCATGTGACTGAAAATAATAAAGCAAGATACATCGACGATTTTGTTAGAATCAGGAAAGACTTGCAAGAAGTAAACAAGTAATGTAAGTTAAAATGTTTTTAGCGGAGATGATTTAGTTAGAATCGGAGTAATGGCTAAGAATACAGCTTAAAGATGAAGCCGAAATAAGATAAATCCATTGGTGAAAATAGCCCTTAATTTAGTCTTTGTATAAGTACGAGTAAATAATATATAATTTTCAGACAGGAAATGTTTTAACTCTTACTTATATCTCAAAGTTTTGCCAAGGGATCTCCAGAGGAAAAATAATGCTAACACTTTTATTAAGCGGTACCGTGATTATCAATTTTAGCATTTTCAATCTAATTGCCAGCAGCCTTTTTATTGCTTGCATGGAAATTTCATACAATATTCATATTCGTTCATGAACGGAAATTGAATTATTTTAAATCAACGATGGATTAAGACACTTTAGCATTAATATAGCGCAACCGAAAGTTAACTTTAACATTTCTTGGTTTAAACATTTATCCCGTCCCGGTTATTAGAAAAACCGAATTCAGTATTTCATGTGCATATGAAAACTGTCCAGAATATTCGCTAGAGAAGGATAAATGTTAATGTTAGTTGATCAATGTGGCTGTTTTATAGGAAATGTACGAATTGTTAACATTAGTTAATGCTGTAATAAGCACACGCAAAAGCAATAAAAAAAAAGAATCGTGGCTAGAAAAAAGTCTGTACAATATATTAAATTTTATAATATTCTCTCATAACTGTTACTATTTATGTGTCTCGTCTAATGTATTGTGGTGTGCAATAAAGTATAAAATTCTAAATTTTATTATAAGTCAGTTTTCTATGGAGAGGAATCACTATTTTAGGAAACATTTTGCATTATCACTATATCCTCTGTCTCTACAATAAGTGAGTGAAGTGACTCACTTAGCATTGCATTGGCAACACATTCTTCTTTCGCGGCCGGATTTTATTATGAAAAGTATTATTTAATTGACAGGTAGTTTTGGTCTGTGGTTGGCACCATGTGTGTTGGACTGCAACTCAACATTATTGAACATGGTGTTTTCCGGTAGCGTACCTACTTACCTAAAGAAATATTTTAGAGGTTGTCATTTGTTTGTTCTTTCAAAATATTAGTTTTCTTGTGGATTTCAATTTCCTCAGTTATCGGGTCAATCTGTATTTTAATTTGTTCCTTGTCGCGCATAATGTACCCAATTATTAAACCGCGGTGGCTAAACAAAAGAAAGCAACTTTTTAAACACAAACAACACTAATTATTTATAAAACTTTTAGGTTCAGTGTTATCGCTTTTATATTAGTACAGACAGAATTATCCAGGGATTAAAGTAATAATTCGGCGCAGGTGTGGAGCGAAATGTTTTATTAAATTAAAACTTTTGGAATACGTTGCCGCTATGTGGTTTGGGATTTTGTTTGTTATAAAATCACAGAAATGATAACGATTTTTTATTTATTAATTTCCGTGATCCAGTTTATCAATAAAAGAAATTAAATTTACAAAGCCAGGTTCGGAACATGCTGTCATGCATATTCATGTCGGTGTAATTGCAAACTTCACTTAACTTGCCGGATTATTCCATTAGGCAGAGTTTTGGGGAACATATACATACGTTTGACGACACCGTTTTAAATGCAAAGGTATTTAATTAGGATAATGTATGATGAAGACGAAAGTTGGTAAGCAAAATGTACAAATGCTAATTAATGATAAATGTAATCGACAAACTCGAGCTATTCAACCGAAATTCAATGACAGTAAGTACATTTGTCCATAAATTCACTCATTCATACAGTAGTTTTTGTTTTTTGTTCAAATTATATTCATTTTAATACGAAACGAACATAACATATTGCCCATCGGCTATTTAACGATTGACGTGACGTATTTAACGGCCAAACTAAAGTGATTCAAGCAGATTTCGAACATCCTCATCTCGCTTTTGGTTCTCGATCATTAACGGCTAGCGAGCAAAACTATAGCCGAATTCAAAAGGAGACCATGGCCATTATTTTTGATGTGAATAAGTTTCATCAATATCTTTATGGCTATAGGGAACCTTTCATTCTTAAAACCGATTACTTACCGCCCGTGGGTTTCCATTTTTATTAACGAAATATCTGTTACTACGGCATTGCGTCTGCAAAGGTATATAATGAATATGATTACGTTGTGCATTGTAATGATCCGCGACAGCAATTTATTTTGATAGGGCTTCTTTGGCGGTCACAGTTCTGTTCATTGAAATTTCTTGACTCTGTGTCACGCGCGATTAAAAGTGTGTGGTACTAAAGTAGTAGGGGCAGTAGGGCTGGCATATCTTGCCGCCACTTCTCTTGTCGCGCGACTTAGCATTACTTGTCTCGCTCGTACGATATTGATAGGAAAGTGACAGGTAGTATGCGTGACAAAGAGTAGCATAACATAGTTACGATACCATATAAAAAACCTTGATCAAAATATGTCAATAATGGCTGACCGCGTAAGATAAGTTGTGAATGGAACAAACCTGTATTTATTTTTATTTTTAATGCAAAACTGGACCGTATTTTCAATTGGAAAGCGAGACATTATTACGTGGGACCCTGAAATACTTATATAAAATTCAACATTTTGGCAGATGGCTCAAGTATGAACTGATGATATGCATTCCAACTGCATTTATATGAGAACTGCACATTCACTGAGCAGTCGGTATGCAGTTGGCTTGTAGTTCCTATACAAAGGGCGACGAAACTTTTCAAATGCCTCGTTTTTGCGTAAATACTTAGACTTAGCGCTCTTTTCATAAGAATACCGACCATTCAATTTATTTGAATTATTTCGCATCTAAATATTCTCAGGTTCTCTCCTAAGTCTTGTATTGTTTATTATGTATAGCAAAGCAGATCGATTAGATTATACGCCAGCAAATATCTCCTGGGACTTAGCAAAAAGCTTTATGTTCCTTCCGACGAGGATTGGTGCAAAAATATACCGGATATTTCTTATTTTGCCAATGTTTTCTTTAACATGTTTATGCTTAGGGATAGACGTTTGGAGAAAGTACGAATCGAGACATGACATAAGAACCACCTATGTTTAGTCCTAAATTTATAAATAAACTAAGGTCAAAATCTTCAAACTTTTTAGTGCAATATCTCGGTAATTTTAAATTTAAGAAAAAAGTTTTCATGTAAAACCTGCTTATTTTGGCGTATGCTGTAAGATTCAATGATAAAAAAGTAGTGTCAATTAGACATCACACTGACCATTTTTGTTTCTGTCTTGGTTACCCCTTTGCTACACCCTAACCCGTATGTATTTTACTTTCTGTTTAATTATTTCTTTGTTACATTCGTTTTCAAATGGTGCACAATATAAAGACTACTACCTACTACTATAAAGGCGAAAGTTTGTGAGTGTGTTTGTTTGTATGTTTGTTTGTTTTCAAACAGGATAACCAATTTTAATAAAATTTACTATAGAGGTAGCTGACACCCTGGATTAGCAAATAGGCTATTTTTTATCCCGAAATGTTGGGTTTTCGTGGGATGAGCGGGTAACACTGCGGGGCGCAACTAGTTCAGTTATATAAACTACTAGACGTGCCCGCGGCTTCGCTCGCGTAAATCAAATGTACTTCCTATTTGTAACAGTTGAATATGTAATTTTGGGGTAGGGGTCGGGTTGCATCATACTCATCATTACGCATAACTGTAAATAGTCATACATTTATGCGCATAACGTTTTTAATCATAATGTTTAAGAACATACTGTGTAATCGGCATACAGTTGATGCGCATGAAATGATTTAAGCATACTTTGTCATGGTCATACATTGATTACTCATAAAACAATGTAACCATACTTTATAAACGCATACATTGCAAAACGCATAGTCAAGTCGGTTCTGACCAAGTCGGGTTTCAGGTCATAAAAAAAAACCTAAACCTAACCCAACCAAGTTGCATCTAGCCAAGTCGGATTTCAGGTCATAAAAAAAAATAACCTAAACCTAACCCAACCAAGTCGGATCTAGCAAGTCGGGTTTCAGGTCATAAAAAAAAATAACCTAAACCTAACCCAACAAAGTCTGATCTAGCCAAGTCGGGTTTCAGGTCATAAAAAAAAATAACCTAAACCTAACCCAACCAAGTCGGATCTAGCCAAGTCGAGTTTCAGATCATAAAAAAAAATAACCTAAACCTAGCCAAAATAACTTAATCCTAACCTAACCAAGTCGGATGCGACCAAGTCCGATTTCAGGTCATAAAAAAAACTTAAAGCTAACCCAACCAAGTCGGATCTGACCAATATAATATTGATAATTGTAATTATCAATATTATGGCTTGAAAAGTGTATGACATTTACAATTATACTAAAAATAATTGTAATTCTCAGACTAAATAAATGTATGACATACGACATTATGGCTAAACAATTATGACGTACAGAAATTATGACAGCGAACAATTATGACATCGTACAATTTATGCCAAAAAAAATGTATGCGTAGCAACTTTATGCGTAAACTGTTATGACAATCGATATTATGACAATAGTTGTTATGCGACCAGAGGGTCCCCCGTTATTTTGTTTTCTCAATATATATAATGAAAAAAGGAAACTGCATTTAGTTACGGTTCAAGTTAAATAAAAAAAAATTAAAAAGGAAACTGCATTTACTTAGTGCAAATAAAATTAATTATAATCAAAAGGGATTCAACAAATTCTATATTTGTATACATGGGCTCCAGAGTAACACGTAGGTACATGTACAAATGTTACTCAAAGCAAAGCAAAGCCTAGCAAAGCTTAATAAACAAAAGTAAAAATATTAACCATTAATGGGCAGTGCCGTTTCAGTAACAGACAAATCCGTGAGAAAAGAATCCTCAGAAAATAGGGTTAAATAATAGGTTGAGAGGTTAAAAACTTAATGCTACGTTGTGTCTGTCTTGGAAAATAGTGGTGGACGTTAGCCTTTATCGGTAAAGGGCCTCTTAATCTTTCAATAGAAAGAAATATGTTAAAATACATACCCGTTTAACTAACATAGTTTCTGTGTTTATTTTACGCTTGTTTTCTCTCACAAACTCGTTCCTACCCGTTATAGGTAAATATATGCTAGGCGTATACGGAGTATAACGTTTTGGCAACAATATAGTTGATTTGTTTTTCACTAATTCCATTCAAAAACATTATTACACATCACCTCACATCACAGAGTTGAGATTATGTCATGTCGGCGTTTGACATTTCAATTGACTGAGGACTGACGTTACATGTCGTCTCACTCTATCGTATAAGCAAAGTGCGTAGTCATTACATTTCGAGCAAAAAACTTCGATATAACGGCGTACCAACATGACGCCAAAAATGTTTGGCTACTTAAACTTAAGTCATATGGCGAAAAGAAACTTTAGGCTACTTGAACCTAACCCGTAATAGCGAAAATAACCGAGGGATCGCCGAAAATGGCCGACGGTCGCGAAATGAAGAATTTTATGAAATTTCTTTAGCCGATTGTGAAGGAAATACGTAGCGAAAACGGTATTTTTTACGCTCTTATTCTATTCTCATATTTAGACAATAGATTTGAATCGTTGTTTCTGCGGTAACGTGCAACGTATTGGAGAAACGTGATCTAAAAGGACGTCGAGTTTCGTAAGGCGCCATCTCGCTTCCTCCCTAGTGCGTTATCCCGTTCTGGCATTTTCAATTTTATTATATAGATTAGCCGTATTACTAGCGATTTTAGTCAAATTCAATTGTCTTTAGCAAACCTTACTCTAAAAAATAACATAATATTTTATACAAAAAATACAAAATAATTTATTCAGTAACTTATTTTACATTACCTACAGTATCTGTACTCGTGCCTCTTTTTAAGTATACATGATACTTGTGTTGAGAGAGCACCGCTCTTCCGTATGGTATTCGGATTGGGTCCGTATGGATAATAAAATAAAAACCGGCCAAGAGCATGTCGGGCCACGCTCTGTGTAGGGTTCCGTAGTTGCTCATCCTTCACAATAAACTGCTGTTTTAAGCCCGAGGTTTACGTTAAGAAAGATTTTAAGCTCTATAAAAAGGTCGTAAACGCCCTAGAAACTGTAATCACTTATTACCTTCTGGAAGTCAACTTACGACCTTTTAAACAAAAAATATGAAATTTGGCGATAACTTAAAAACGGCTCGATTGATTCTGTTCAATATAGTTTTCATTGAAAGTACTTATAAGGCCTCATTAACATGAATTTTTCCGAATTTTTTTGACCCGTGGTTGAAAAGTTAGAGGGGGGGGGACACTATTTTTTTTGTTTTTGGAGCGAATATTTACAAAACTGCTGACTTAATCAAAAAATAATGTTAGACGACCCCTATTATTTTTACAAGACCTATTCAACGACACCCCACACACCAGTGTTGAAAAGAAAAAAAAAATCACCCCCACTTTAGGTGTTCCAGAGGTACCCGAAAAAAAATTTTTTACTAAATTTTATTTTACCGTTCTGTCGGCGTTATACATACACATACTCATACCAAATTTCAGCTTTCTAGTACTAATGATCACGGAGCTAAGCCGCGGACGGACAGACGGACAGACGGACAGACGGACAGACGGACATGGCGAAACTATAAGGGTTCCTAGTTGACTACGGAACCCTAAAAAGGGTCATAAAAAGAAAACCGTGTTTTTTTTTGTATAAATGTAATTAGTTGAATAGATTAAACAGTGCGATGTCGGGTAAAAAGTATATGTTAAACCAATAAAAACAAAAAAAAGGAATTTATTTACTTTAGTAACGGGAACGGGTAAAATATGGCTCTTAGTTATAAATTTATTTATTTGGTATTTGGTTGTATTTTTAAATCAGCATAAGGGTTGTTTTATAAACAGAGGGATAATCCCGCGGGTCCGACTATTAATTTAATTTAAGGGCTGTTTGTCATCTCTGACGAAGGTTACTGGACGTTCATTATAATGTACGACGCGATTTGTCTTTTTTTAAAGGGCAATGTGCAGGGTTGCATTCGTAATTTACAGGTATGGTAAAGGATTATATATTTTCTACCTAGTTAGTAAAAAGAAAGAAAGTGTTTTATAAACTGCTCTAAGTAGATACTCAATAAATAATAACAACATGAATTTACCTGCACTTATTCATTTAGTAAATGTTTTTCACGCCTGCTTGATTTTCAGCATTTCTTTTACGCTGCTGTAGTAGCTGCTAGCGATTTTCCAATTTAAGAAAAGCCACGGACGCAAGCTGAGCTATCAATAAACCCCGGTAACACACGTATGGTAAAAAAAGAGTGAATGTGAAATAGCGGTTCTCGCAAATTGGCGATGTCAACGCCTCAACCGGCTGCGGGGGGGTTTACTCGTGGAAATTAATGAAATGGTCCCGCAGATTAACTTTGCAGCGCTTTTTATAATCTTCAAACGTTTATAAGTAATCAAAAAAACCGACACCACAGCCGCCGGCGCCGTTCGCAAATAACGACAAGAAAGATAATAAATTACAATTTAGAATATTATTATTAAGTAACATTAATACAAAAAAAAACGGTTTACTAAAATCATTTCAAAAAATTGTTAAATTGATTGTCAAATCACAACCAATTTTTCGCAAAATTCAATTTTGCTGAATGATCACATGTCAACTCAACGTAATAGATTGTACTATGATTTCCCAATCTTACGCTACTGTATGTGTCGACAGTTTGTTTCATAGGCCACTTGTTAATAAGCCCTTTTTTTTGGCAGTGAAGTGGTTTAGTAAGTATAGTACAACAAGTGCATAAAACGCACCATTTTATACGAGACGTTTATCCATCCGAGCGAGCTTGCGAGTGAGGATGAATATAAAGTCGAGTGTAAAATGCGTTTTATGGACGAGTTGCACACTCTACTTTTCACTTCGATTGCGAGAAAATTAAACTACATCATATAAATATTATACTTCAAAACAAATTTAATTAAAATTTAAAAACATTTATATCTACGATAAATTATTGTTGTAGTTTAAATAAATAGTATATTAATTTACTAAAATAAAAATAAATTAAAAAAGTAATAAACTATAGTAAATAAAAATTACAAGTTTATTTCAAGAAGTTTGCTGTGTACTTGGTAGGCTGTTGGTATTTTTGCCTTGGTCTTAGAATACTAACGAAACGAAAAAAAAGGGTTTATTCTATAAAGTTTTATTTTTTTCGTGTGGCTGTTGGACCGATCGCCTTGGTCTTCGACGACGATTTTACTTTATGCTCTAGAGCATAAAAAGCGACTTTATGTCGCCTACGCACAGCATAAAGTCGAACTTTTAGAGCATGAGAAGTGAAAAGTATATTATATACCTAATCGAAAAATGTTTACCGAAAGAAATGTTTAAATAATGTTTGGAGACTGATGTCGGCCAAAGTGTACCCGACGGATTGTAAGAAGATAAAAGTTCGACCACATGTGTTAATATTTATTATAACTTTGGCGATAAATTAAAACCATCTTCCCGATTGAAATTCTTAGGGTGTTATATCACAAATATAAAAATGTTTTAGTGTGTTCATCGTGGATCCCTAAAAATCGGTGCGCCTGTAAAAGGCGCAAAAAGCCGATATGCCACGAAGTTGAGTGATATTCCGACGGCGCGGACGTTAGCGAATAGTGAACATTTTACGTATAGGACCTTATCGTTGTGCTTTTGAAAAATAAGCGCCTATTATATTATATGCATGGTTATAACTGTTATAAGTATACTACAACATTTCATTAGCATAACAGTATAGTAAAACTTAATTATTTAATGCGTCAAGTCAAGCGTCATACCCACAATTTGATTAGTGATAAAATACACACAAATATATTAAGTTATTCTTGATTTCGTTATAGCTAACCAATCATATAGTGCCCGTGTTATAAAAACTCTATGAATGTTAATGACTAAATCATAGTTAAGCTACTAAGGTAATGTTAAATTGTCTTCATAGCAATGTTTAATAATATATCTATTAATCACGTTATATGATTAACAGATATGAAATAAATAAATAATATGTATCAGGCGTCGTATGAGAAATAAAATAAAACGTTAAAACTGTTATTCATTGTATTTATTCATTATAAGTAGAATAACTATACAACACACTTAATAAAAGTGAACCAGGAAGTGAATAAATGAGGATATCACTTAATGATTACTTTATTTAAATAAAACATTAAATGGTTTATCTATAAGAGCAATAAAATTAAAGAGAACCATTAATTATAACAAAAAGGTACTTAACTTACGATTACGACCGTTCTGCTTGATTGACTTCACAAGAATGTGTCACGTTATGGTCTGACGAAGCCTTATATAGGCACTAAGAAAGCACGTGCACTAAAATTGCAATCAACCAATCAGAAATAAGATTCATCGTAATCACCAATAGAAAACATTGACCAATCGGCGACAAGAATAACAAGTCAGCCATATTGGCGCCGAGTGATCAAATCAGTACTTATATCTAAATATCTAACAAATCATTCGATCTTTTTGTGATTATTAACCATTATATAATTGAAGTTATTTTATACACTAAGATTTACATTTATATTCAAATAAATAGTTTATAGTTCGTTATCACTGAAACTACTTTAAGTAAACAAAGCATCATTTTGAATGTGGGTATTTCTAAAACAAAGCATTTGTGAAATCGTAATAAGTAAATCGACATTAAAACAATATCTCTCACGGCCAGACTGACGGTACTACGTCCTCGGAGTAAAAAAAAAAAACAAAAACAATCGAAATAAATGTTATTATCATTTTACAATCATCATCATCGCCATATCATAAACATAAATAAACCTTATATCATTGAATACAATTGTTTAACTTCAGTAATATATATTTAGATGATATAGATGTGTATGTATAATTATTTATTGAAATACCAATCGCTTATAAAAATTATATTGTTATAGCGAGTTCTTTTAGTGGGTATTTGCCAGATACATAGACATACCAATTACATTCACCCGCTGCTAGTGAGAACAATTGGCATCAAGCATTTGGCCGACCAGCGAATACCCTTTGAGATAATCACGATTGCCAAATCATACATAGTCATACCAATCACGTTCACCCGCTGCCAGTGAGACCAATCGGTACCAAGTATGAGGCCGACCAGCGTTTATATTACATTTGTATATATTTATACATACATCTATTCATTTGATAAAAAAAAGGCTGTTATTATCTTACAAAATTGTTATAAATCACTACACATGGTTGGTTGTTTATTCATTAATGGTATTTTCAACAGCAATGTTTTCCTCCACCCATTCTCCTGGCCAAAATCTTAACTTTTCTTTAGCAATAACTATGTTTCTCAAATTGCCTATACCTCTCAAGGCAAACCGATCATTGGGAAGTATTGTGGATATCTCATAAGGCCCCTTAAACTTTTGTCCTAACCGGTCATTACGACGATGGTCTTGATTTACGTAAACTAAATCTCCTACATTATAATTCCTATTATTCCGTCTAAGTGAATCAAAACGCTGTTTAAATTTTTCCGAAATTTGTATTAAGCGTTGTTTTGCAAGATCACGATCGGCCTGTATATCAATAAGTGGTTCGTCATCCCCACCAAGAACATCATTTAATCGCATTTGAACACAGGGTATATTCCCTTCTACGCCTATTAATAATCGTAATGGTGTAAAGCCAGTGGACTTTTGGACAGTGGTATTTATTGTTTGCTGTACTTTCCACAAATCGTTCGGCCAATCAGACAATTCATTTCGCATGGTACTTAACATATTAGTCACAGTTGCTACATACCTCTCTACCTGACCATTACCACGAGGTGTACCGGTGGCTATCATGTGGTGTTCGACATTTAGTTCCCTAAACAAGGACTGAATTTGGTTAGAAGTAAAATTTGTGCCCCTGTCAGTGATAACTAATGATGGTGTACCAAATAATGTAATGGTTTCTCTAATAATCGGTATTAATTCCTGAGCATTTAAGGTTTTAAGTGGCTTCAATAAACAAAATTTAGTAAAACCATCTACTATCAATAAAACGTATTTGCAACCATCGTTAGTTCTCACGAATGGACCAGTGCAATCCAAATGTATAGTATGGAATGGGATTGCAGTTTTATCAATGGGATGTAAATATCCTTGTTTTGGGCCGGAATGCCCTTTTCTTTGAGTACAAATTAAGCAATGATAAATGTATTTTTTGATAAAAGCCGACATACCCGGAAACCAGAAATATTGTCTAATTTTGTGTATAACTTTATCGAACCCCACATGACAGTTCTCATCATGGAAGAGCCGTAAAAGGCTCAGCCTATAACCTTTTGGTACAAACAACCTTGGTTCCGCGCCAGGTTCCGTATAATAGTATAATAAGTTATTTTTAATTATATAGCGATTTTGATCTAATTCTCCAGCCGCTAACTGTGTCATTAAGTTTTGAGTTTCTAGGTCGTTATCCTGAGCACGTTTTAGCCATGATCGCGAAGCATTGTTGTTATCAATTTCAATGAGATTGACTTCAGGTAATAAGGGACTTCTTTTCGGATGTGAAGGCTCAACAGGGTTGCGGCTAAGGAAATCCACATGGCTTATAAATTTACCCTTTTTGTAAACTATATCGAATTTAAAGTCCTGCATTAAAGTCCACCAGCGGGCTACCCTCGGCGACAAATCTCTTTTGGTCATGGTGGATTTTACAGCGTTACAATCTGTTACAATTTTAAAATCGACACCAAGAAGATAGACACGAAAATGTTTCAACGCGTTGTAAATTGCTAAAGTTTCTAGGTCATAAGAACAGTATCTAGACTCCGCTGAGCTTGTTCTTTTACTATAATATGCGACCACCTTATTAACGTTATTGACCTTTTGTAAGAGAATTGCACCATAGCCTATCGAACTGGCATCAGTATGTAGCTCCGTTGGTAGACTTGGGTCAAAAATTGTTAGTAAAGGTTGAGAAATTAGATGATCTATTACGTATTTCCTAGCAGCAACCTGAGTTGGACCCCACTCCCATTTTTGGTTGTTCTTTGTTAATTTTGAAATACAGGCGGTTTGTGAAGCAAAATTCGGGACAAACTTCCTAAAGTAACTGGCCAGACCCATAAATTGTCGAACTTGTTTAACATTATTAGGAACAGGCGAGTTAGCTAGAGCCCTAACCTTGCTCTCACTCGGTCTAACACCGTCTTGAGATATGTGTCTACCTAAATATTCAATGCTCTCGACAAAGAATTTGCATTTCTTGAGATTTATGGTAAAACCTGAAGAACTGAGTGCTGAAATTGTTTGCTCAAGATATTCTAATCCTTGTTCGATGGTTTCAAAAGGAATAAGAATATCATCCATGTAAACTAGTAAGAATTTAAGATGCCGTATCGCTGAAGAAATGGCTCTTTGGAAGACCGATGGACCATTACAGATTCCAAAAGGCATTTTCAGGAATTCGTAATGCCCATCCGGTGTTACAAAGGCAGTGTATTTCGTGGAATTTTCAGATACGGGTATTTGGTAAAAGCCGTTTTTCATATCAATAGATATAAAGTACTTTGCATGTCCGAGTTTATCGATTTGGTCTTCAATAAGAGGGAGGGGGTATCTATCTCTTTCTATTAGTTTGTTCAAGGCTCTATAATCTATACACATTCTGTCAGTTCCGTCACTGGCAAAAGGTGATTTACTTTCCTTGATTATTCCTTTATTCAGTAAGTCTTGTACAATCTCTTTTACCTTTTCCCTCTCTATTGGAGCCAATCGATATGGTCTATAATAAACTATGTCGTTATTCTTAAGTTTGATATTTAGCTCGCCTGTTTTTACATTGCCTACAGCATCGAATACGGAAGGATATTGTTGAAATATTGCTTTTATCTTATCTTGCAAATCATTATCTAGATGTGCCAATGACGTAGAAAGCTCGTGTTGTTGTTGTACATAACCATCATCATTAACTAAATTAACCTCCGGGTTCGACGTAGTGGGCAACGCTTTCCGAACTAAGCGAGATCCTAAAGCATCTGTTACAATTTGTATATCAGGAAATTGAACCGCGTTTCTTCCTATAAGGAGATCATAACGGAAACCATCATCCCTAACAACGTAAATATCAAGTTCGATACATAAATCATCTGACCTTACAGGTACCGTTATCTTTGCGAAAGCATCTAAACTACCTTCACCTATTCCGCAGATAGTGAAATAGCATGGTAAAAGGGGGCACCCAAGACGCTTTGCTATTGATTCTTTGATTATACTGCAGTTTGCTCCAGTATCAATAAGTGAATTAATTTTTACGTCATTGATAGTTACTTCCGTTAGTTTAAGTTCCGATTTTCTAAAAAATTAACCTCTTTAGCTATGGGAGAAGTGTTCTCATTACTTGATTTTGGTTTATATCGGCAAATTGAATCTGTGTGACCGGGTTTTTTACAAAATGAGCAATATCTCTTGTTAAATTCGCTAGTTTTTTGTTCTTGTGACTCTAGACCGTTTTTGGGAACTTCTCGTTTGAAGCACTGCGTCTTGGTGTGACCCTGTTTACCACAGGAGTAACATTTTAAGTCATTTGGTCGATTATTTATTCTGGAACGTTTGGACAAGCTAAGACCGGTATCCTTGGAATTCGTTCCACTTTGCTCTGAAGGTCGTTTTTTAGCTTTTGCGTATGATGTGAACAGGGCAATAAGTTCGGAAGTTGTTTTCACATTACTGTTAAAAGATGCCATACGAACATTAACGTCAGTTATACCACCGCACACCAGCTCTATTAGCTGCGCGTCGTTAAAAGAAATTTTTGTACTCTTGAGAAGTCGAATTTTTTCCCTAGCGTATTCACAGTAAGAATCGGCAGTTTCAGATGTATACAGTACTGCTTTTTGAAGTTTTTCGGAAAGATTTTTCTTTTCGGGATACAAGTCTGTCAGTTCTGAGCGAAAGTTTGTCCAGGTACGGCCCTCGGTAGGATCCCATGACTCGTACCAAACTAAAGCAGACCCCTTAAGGGCCTTACCTGCTTTCGCAACAGCCGCAATGTCGCTCCAACCGAATTCCTTGGAGAGAGCTTCTATTTTGACGCACCAGGACTCGGCGCCGCAGTCACTTGTAGATGGATCAAACGTCGGTAACGCAATATCATCGTCTTTTCGCCGGGCACCAGCAGAGAAGGCATCCTTGATAGCTTTGAGAAGTTCTTGTAAAGCCGGAATATCCATCTGAAATCGTTAAATAATTTATTATAACAGTGTTGCAGGTTAATATCCCACTTCTGATGTTATAAAAACTCTATGAATGTTAATGACTAAATCATAGTTAAGCTACTAAGGTAATGTTAAATTGTCTTCATAGCAATGTTTAATAATATATCTATTAATCACGTTATATGATTAACAGATATGAAATAAATAAATAATATGTATCAGGCGTCGTATGAGAAATAAAATAAAACGTTAAAACTGTTATTCATTGTATTTATTCATTATAAGTAGAATAACTATACAACACACTTAATAAAAGTGAACCAGGAAGTGAATAAATGAGGATATCACTTAATGATTACTTTATTTAAATAAAACATTAAATGGTTTATCTATAAGAGCAATAAAATTAAAGAGAACCATTAATTATAACAAAAAGGTACTTAGCTTACGATTACGACCGTTCTGCTTGATTGACTTCACAAGAATGTGTCACGTTATGGTCTGACGAAGCCTTATATAGGCACTAAGAAAGCACGTGCACTAAAATTGCAATCAACCAATCAGAAATAAGATTCATCGTAATCACCAATAGAAAACATTGACCAATCGGCGACAAGAATAACAAGTCAGCCATATTGGCGCCGAGTGATCAAATCAGTACTTATATCTAAATATCTAACAAATCATTCGATCTTTTTGTGATTATTAACCATTATATAATTGAAGTTATTTTATACACTAAGATTTACATTTATATTCAAATAAATAGTTTATAGTTCGTTATCACTGAAACTACTTTAAGTAAACAAAGCATCATTTTGAATGTGGGTATTTCTAAAACAAAGCATTTGTGAAATCGTAATAAGTAAATCGACATTAAAACAATATCTCTCACCCGCAACTTCGTCTGCGTATTTTTTTTCTTTACCGTAGACGGCTAAAAACTATCCTATAAAGTCTTTGGATGTCCAGCTATCCTTGTACAAAAAATTGTGAAAGAATTTCCAGCCGGTTCGGCCAGGACAAAGGAAATTATCACCAATAGATGGCGCCAGGCCGGCATGGCGCCGCACGCCCATACAAAACAAAAGACGATCGTGCGTAACGCTATTAAGATTTTTCAAAAAAATCGATAATTATAGTACATCAAAACAGTGGTTTTAAGCCCGAGGTTCAAATTACGAGAAAGATTTCAAACTCTATAAGAAAGGACGTAAACGCCAAAGTGACTGTAATTACTTATTACCTTCTGGAAGTTATCGGTTATACGCGCCAGATTGAGCAGAATGTTTTAATGCAGTATGGCACTTAACTAATATGTGTAACGTTCAAAGCCTTCAAAAAGGCCTTGACCGATTTTATTCAATATAGTTTTCATTGAAATTACTTATAAGACCTCATTTTCATGAATTTTTCCGTAATTTTTTGACCTGTGATTAAAAAGTTAGGAGTGGGGGGGACGCTATTTTTGGATTTCCCGAGCGAATATTTACAAAACTGCTGACTGTCAAAAAATAATGTTTGGAGACCCCTCTATTATTTTTAAAATACCTACCTATTCAGCGACATCCCACACACCAGTGTTGGAACGAATAAAAAATTTCACCCCCACTTTAGGTGTACGAGAGGTACCGGAAAAAGTTTTGTTTTAGTTTTTATTTTACCCTTTCGTGGGCGTGATACATACACCATACTCATCCCAAATTTCAGCTTTCTAGTACTAATGATCACGGAGCTAAGCCGCGGACGGACGGACAGACGGACACGGCGAAACTATAAGGGTTCCTAGTTGACTACGGAGCCCTAAAAAATGCGGGAATGAAAGAATTCCGTTTTGACATATTATAGTGGCTAATAAAACTTATCTGTACTTATTTTGTTTTCTTGCACCATTTTTGAGATAAGCACTCGTATTAAAAATGGGTGGTGACACTGGTGACACATATTTATTTATTTATTTATTTAAACTTTATTGCACAAAATACAAAAGTAAGAGTACAAATGGCGGACTTAATGCCATAAGGCATTCTCTACCAGTCAACCATAGGGCCAAACAGAAACAAGCAGTTGGTGCAGGATCATAAAAAGCCGTGGCTAAAAACCTAAAACGAGACAAAATTCAATAAGTTTGATATATATATATTAACGATATAAATACAAATATATATATAATATAATATATATATATATATATATATATATATATATATATATATATATACATATGTACCCCTGTAAAACACCATATAGACAATCAATCCTGAAATTCTTTGGAGAGATGTTTGCGCACCATGCGCTTGAAGAAGAATTTGCTCTGAGCTTTCCTAATGGAGAGAGGGAGATCGTTCCACAAACGAATTGCTTGAATTGCAAAGGAATTGGACATGAAACCAGTACGGTGAGAAGGAAGAGTGAGTTTGAGAATTCGGGATGAGCGCAGCTCGCACCCAGGCCGAGCAGTTAAAAATATGAATTTAGATTTGAGATAGCCCGGGGTTGCTGGATCAAACTAAATTGAGTAAAGAGTGCATAGAATTTTTAATGACCTGCGTTCCCGGATAGGGAGCCAGTTTAGTTGACGACGAGAAGCAGATACATGATCATACTTCCGGAGGCCAAAGATGAATCTTATACAGTTGTTGAGCAACCGATCTAGCTTACTCAACAATTCCTGAGTGATATTGGAGTAGCACACATCAGCATAATCAATAATGGGAAGTATCAACGTTTGGACAAGAAGAGTTTTGGTGCAGACCGGAAGAAAATGCTTAAACCTGTAGAGTGATCTCAAAATGTTGGTGACTTTACGACAGACGTCAGACACCTGGGGACTCCAGGTTAGACTACTATCAATAACCAGACCCAGGTTCTTCACTGTGGCTGCGAAAGGAACAGCAACATCGTCAAAAATGATCGGTGTCAAGCAAGTAAAATCTATGAGAGATAGCTGCCTAGAGCTGCCGAGTATAATTGCTTGACACTTGGTAGGGTTGACAGTTATACCAAAACTTCTGGACCATTCGGAGATGCTGCTAAGGTCGCTATTTACTTGTCCAATCCCATTATCTAAATCACCAAGGCTTACCTGGGTATATAATTATTTGTAGGTCGTCGGCGTAGAGATGGTGAGAGCATTTAATCCTAGAAGTAATTAGGTTAATACATATGGAAAAAAGAAGAGGAGAGAGTATGCCGCCCTGTGGAACCCCAGAAGCAAGTTCGCACCAGTCAGAAAGTTCTGCCAGCACGGATCGCCTGCCGACGATCTTGAAGGTAGGAGGAGAACCACTCCGCCGCCTTTGACGAGATGACATATCATATAGTGGAGTGGCGTAAAAAAAAACTGACCAGATATGAGGATTTTCTTACTCTTCAATGAAATAATGAAGTTTCGTCCAGTATGTAGACCGCAAGCCACAAAAGTCTAATACCGGCATTGTATAATAGGAGACCATTGTTGAGAAGAACCACCGAAAGGAACTCAATATTCAGTATTTTTTTCGTAAAGGATAGGTAGCTACTTTATAATTTGCAAGTATGGAAGCGGGTTGGGATCGGGCTCGACTGGCAGCTAGTCTGCTCATTTTACCACTTATTACCTCGCCACAACGTGAGTTAAATTCCTTCTGCTGAGAGTTCCGACGGACCAACTAGCGATCTTTACAAAGGAAGAGTTTTGGCCGAAGGGTGACATGTTCCGGCGTTTCCGTGGACGGCCCTCTGATAATTAGAACTCGCGTAACACATCGCTGTTGAAAAATGTGACCCAGCTTAGTTAGCTACTTATGACTTTGTATTTGCCATGTAGTTAGTTAGTTTTAAGGTATGTTGTATCTATCCAAAGGGTCACAGTTGCCTGAAATAAATGTTTTCATTTAATTTCATTACATTACGTGAAGCTTTTTTGTAATATTAGACGTTTTTGACGACTAAAATATAGGAATAAAATTAGATTTGGTTTGTAATAAAAAGAAAAGTGTTTTGTTTAGATTAGTTATATGAATTACAGTGAACGTTTAATGAGACTTCCTTGGAATCGATTGTTCCAAATATAAGTAATACCAAATCGTTACAAATTAGTAAACTGACATAACCAGCTGTTGTAGGTTTTATTTGTTTAAGTTAGTAGAGTAGACCTTTATCCAATTTATCCTACGCAATGGGTAAAATCACCTTTGATTCCACGAGATAATTGTATTTCTCTACACATAAATAATATTATCATATCTTTTCCAATTCATGTACACAGATAACTGCGCAATAATTTGTGCTCCAAATGGACTTTTGTAATGAAATTGGCATTGTCAACTGAGAGCCCAATAAAAGAGGAATAAAAAGTATTAATCACATTCTAATGTAAGTCCTTTCCTATTCGCAAATAAAATACGAGGCGACGTAACGAAAGGTGCGCATCGTAGCAAAAAACGGCTGAATCAAAATATTATAGAACATTCACAAATTAACATTTAGAATGGAGCTGACGGTTGTCATCATAGAGAAATTCCCTTTCAATTTTTTATATGATTTTGACATTAAATAAATATAATAAAAAGTTAAACGAACTTAATAAGGAGATGTATAAATATGTCAAAGGCGGCCATGTACATGAAAACTCGAGAGAACAAGTGCGCCATCGGAAGCCGACAGTAGCGCCTCCTTGGACCAGTTCTTGCGCACTCAACAGATTCTTGGCGATCACTCGAAGAAAAAGACCACTACACTTCTCTTTCGGTCACCATCGTGTGCCTTAGAACTGTCCGTTTCCTTTTGATGTTCCAAGTTGATTATAATCGGTGAATCTTTAAACAATGTTATAGTGTTAATTTAATTAAACGTTACTTAAGACTACATAACGTAATTCCTTTTTGTTGTTTGCCTCGATTCCTACGAACAAGCGCACAAAATCTCTGTCTAACTGTCCAAAATAATATAGATTAGCAGCCGTAGCTGCCGCTCTCGTAAGCCTATCAATAAAGTATATAAGTAAAAGCCATGTACGTAAGTAGTTTCGGCGCTGTTTAAATCATCTTTTTATGGATGCAAGAGGACAAAATGATGATGATAATGAAGTTTAAAAGTCGCCTTATTTCTCCGAGATTACCAAAAGCAAATGGGCCATCCTAGGTGCTACAGTAACAGCCCAGCTGCTAATTCTTGTGGCATATAAATTTGTAATACTTATACCTAATGTAGACCAAATAGTGCCCAAACAAAATGCTGGCACCGACGGCACTAAATCCATCAAGCTTCCATTCCATGAACATAAAAACCCATTGTCCACTACTAGCAACCACACACATACATACGCACTAGCATACTGTGGTGCAACCGTCTCTTTATTCTAGTGACCGACCGAAGTTTCGGTTTCGGTTTCGGTTTCGGCCAGTTTCGGCCTAAAAATCATGTTTGGCCAAAGGTTCGGTTTCGGCCAAATAACAGCCGAACCTTTCGGCCGCGCCGAAACTTACAACATGTATAGTCGGGTCGCGTTCGGCTAACGTCGGTTGCGCTCGGCAGTCGGCACGGCGACTACGCCGGCCTCACAATCATTTTGCTCAGTGAGGTTACGTTTGTCTTTGGTCCCCGAATAATGTTAACCCAAGTAGCACAATTGGGTCTAAATAGCTCGTATATCATATCTAATTAGATGCTTAAGTGAAATTTACCACCATGACTAAGTGCTATATAGGTGGCAAGAACCCTTATGCCACCAGTATAGAACCAAAAGGAGAAAAATTGCAGCCTATTTTTGGTGCTAAATAGAATCCATAAGAGATCTCACAATAACCTTAAGTGGAAATTAGAACTATGGGTGAAAGTTATGCGTCCATAAGAGATCTCACAATAACCTTAAGTGGCAATTAGAACTAAGGGTAAAAGTTATGCGCAGTGAACGAATGAAAACATTTCAGTTCGGTCAATGAGTGATAAATGAGTCGCCAAAATTATCTTTGAGTGGCGAGGCAACTGTCAAATTGAAGTAATACGTGATCTGCCATATTCATTTTGGATTTATATGTCTGTTTGATGAGTGATTAAAACTTTACGTTATACAAGCATCGAAATAAGCACGAAATTCTTGCGAATTTTTTTTTACTGTGAAACTATAGTATGTTTTCTTTGTAAATTTCGACGCGCCCTTCATTTGATCAGGAATATTAAAAAAGAGAGTGCTAAATTAAATAAGGAATAGATACTGATAAGAAATAAAACTGTTAAAAACCTGACCTAATGATTGTAGGTTACGTACAATGTTAAAGTAACATCGTCACAACTATCAAAAGTCTGTGATTATGCGTCAGTGTGATAAAATTCTGGTTAAAATAATCAATTTTCATAGGCTTCCATTTGTAAACATGGCGAAACAAAAACCGTCCAAGAGCATGTCGGGCCACGCTCAGTGTAGGGTTCCGTAGTTGGCCATCCTTCACAATAGACAATAAAATCGAATTTAAATTACGAGAAAGATTTCAAGCTCTATAAAAGGTCGTAAACGCCAAAGTAACTGTAATTACTTATTACCTTCTAGAAGTTATCGATTATACGCACCAGATTGAGCGAAATGTTTTAATGCAGTATGGCACTTAACTAATATGTGTAACGTTCGAAGTATAAGAACACCGCGGGGCACTTACGTCATTTAAAAGAAAATTATGAATTTTTGCGATAACTCAAAAACGGCTCGACCGATTTTATTCAATATAGTTTTCATTGAAAGTACTAATAGAGCCTTATTTTCATGAATTTTTCCATAATTTTTTGACCCGTGGTTGAGAAGTTAGAGGGGGGGACACTATTTTTTGGATTTACCGAGCGAATATTTACAAAACTGCTGACTTTATCAAAAAATGATCTTTGAAGGCCCCTATTGTTTTTAAAAGACCTATTCAACGACACCCCACACGCTAGTGTTAGAACGAAAAAAAAAAAATCACCCCCACTTTAGGTGTATGGGAGGTACCCGAAAAAAAGTTATTTTTTTAGTTTTTATTTTACCGTTATGTCGGCGTGATACATACACATACCAAACTTCAGCTTTCTAGCACTTATGATCACGGAGCTAAGCCGCGGACGGACAGACGGACAGACGGACATGGCGAAACTATAAGGGTTCCTAGTTGACTACGGAACCCTAAAAAAGATCCTACAGTGTTTATTTTCACTTATTTGTTCCTTATTTGGAACTATCAAGTCTAATAATCACTTATTTGTATCTTGCGAGTGGCAAAGCAGTGAATGATATTACCAATAGTAATTATTTGCTCTTTTGTAGACTATTAAACAAGCAAGACTATTAAATATATTTTGACAAGGCGCAAATAGGAACAATAATAGAACTTTTAGTTCGTTAGTGGTTCGAAATAAGTGAAAATAACTGCTTTTGGTTCCAAGAACCTCCTACTGACACCTATTTATGCGTTGGAGTGGCAATAAGGTACTTCTTAGGCCTTAAAGTTGCAATATTTTTTGGTTCCAAAAGAGCCGTAAAATTATCCCTTTAGCCACTATTGGTGATATAATTCGCTATTGTACTAGTCATTTGGAACTTTTAGTTCCAAATAAGGGTATGTTCCCACTTATATGTAAAAGTTGCTTATAAGTGATTTTAAGGCCTTATATAGCACTATTGCTTCTTATTGAGTGACAATTTGAACCTGCATGCAACTTTAAGTAGCAAAATCGACTTTATCCCACCATAAGTAATAAAGTAGAAACAAAAAACGTTCCTATGCAACTACAAGTGATAGGATGAACTCATATACAGTTTTGAGTGGTGTTTAAAGCTATAAGTTGTATCAAACACTGTTAAACCACTCATTTAGAACTTAAAGCTATAAGATAAGCTGCAAAATTCACTAATGTGCTGCTTGGGAAGTAACTAACCGAGCGAGCAAAGCATTTTCGTTTCAGCATGGCCCAAAATTCTTTCGTAATCCCGGATGTTTGGATGTCCATACGCTTACCGGCTGTTGGCTTGCCTTAATGTCGCATTTCTCAACCAATTCTCATGATATTTTGTTAGTATACTCGATATATTCATCTTATCGAGTATATTTCATCGATAACTTTTTGAAATTTTCAATATAGTGGAGATTTGCGGTTAAAAATTTACATTTACTTAATTTATTTAATTATTTAAACTTTATTGCACAAAATACACAAGTAAAAGTACAAATGGCGGGCTTAATGGCATAATTTATTTTTTGTTGTAAATTCATCAACTCATAGTGTAATTTTTAACGCAAATTTTCTTAATTTACAAACAAATTGACGTGAAAGTGATTAGGTTTACTTATCTCATAAAACGACTTTTGGATTCGTCATTGTTGCGTGTCTGTAATGAGATTAGTGACTACGTTTGAATTACAGTTACATTACAGTGTGACCAAAAAGAGTATAAATTATATTATTCTACTCTTTTTGATCAGACTGTACGAGGCTGCCTGATTGTAAAAATTATAAAAATTAAAACTCTATAAATTATTTTGTTGCTAGGATTTTACTTATTTCATTTTATACCATCACACAATTAACAGATCGCTGCCTCAGTACAGTATTACAGCTGTTAATGCTTTTCACTTTTTGGGAAATTTAATTTAGACCCAGCGTCAATGTTAAAATGACAATTCAACAAAACTGAAACGTGAGTTTGCTGTGTAATTGCTGCAATTTGTAATTTTTCTACTTTGTCTACCCCCACCTCACTCCAAATCCATCTGCACTTTTTAAAAATTTCTCTAATCGACAAAAATAATCTAAGTAAAGCCTGACCAGAAATATATGAGGAGGCGCCATACTGCGGAATTTCACTAGAATTAATTTCTTATACTGGCAATGATTTTATGATGGTTTGTCAACAATGTGAATGTCATTCGTGATGCTTTCTTTAAAAGACGAAATTTCTTGAAAAAAATGCCTTAAACCATTCATAATAAAAACACCTGGAAAAGAGTGCACTCGATTAAATGATAATACGAGGTTACCATAGGAACTGACAGGTATTTAAACTAATGTCATTAGAGTACGGTTGTGATTGGTTGCAAAAACCGTGCCATATAAAACTTATAAATAAAATCTCAAAAAAAAAAAAAATATTAAATTAAAATATCAAATCTCCCTCTTGACAATCCTCATATATTTCTGGTCAGGATTTATAATATATACTTATCAAAATTTCATGCGCATCGGTTAAGAAATACAACCTCCAGGCGAGAACAGAAAAGCATCCAATCGTCCGTACATACGAAAGAATTTTGGACCATAGTGAAACTGAAACACTTAGCTCCATCGCTCAGCAAAATTTTTCATTGTATTCATTATTAGATCTAGAAAGAACGACTCGCTGACATTGTATACAACGTTTTAATCACGTTTACAAAAGGTTCGGTTTCGGTTTCGGTTTCGGCCGAAACTGTAATCAGAACCGAACCTTCGGTTTCGGTTTCGGTTTCGGCAGAAAAAAGTGTTTCGGTCGGACACTACTTATTCTTACCTCAGTGTTGTTGTTCTCATTACTATATCCAAGCGCACTGCTAGGCCACAACATACACTGATGGACCTGAAAGATGTCAATTTTGACACTGAATCAGACTCGAACTCTCGACGAGACGCTCACTGCTCACTTTTACCTTGACAGAGCTGAATGATGCTGGTTAAGATGCGAAACGTACACTGCACAAATACACTTCGAGTACTCACAACGACAAGAGACACCAGCAGACCTGTTACAGAATTGCTCGGAACTCTCCGCTGTTCTGAGCCCCGTGTTGACCCCCCTGCGTGGCAGCAGTCCACCAAATAAAAGTATACGTAGCATTGGCAGTTATCTTAAATTGTTAGTTTGTAGACTAGGATAAATGTGCAAAGCGTGCGCTCGCTGACCAAGTAATACCTATAACTGCTTAGTGCTTGCATTTTTGAACTGAGAGAAATTGATTTTGAACTGGGTAGGACTGGTACGAGAGTAAAGCCACACACTCGAATTTTATCATGTTACAAACAAGTTACTAGACTCTAGAATTATAATTTGAAGTAAATTTGCAATGCAGTAAAACCAAAAGTGATGTATCTACTCGGTGCCTGCGTTTCTGAGCCATTTGGTGTTTATAAGGGTCCTCGGGCGGTATTTCACGGCACATAAACATTCCGGCCGTACGGAACCGCGCTATATTTCCAACCGAACGTGTCAGATCGGTCACTGTTTTTGTTTTTATTCCAAGCTGGCAGAACGACAAAATTTCATTATTTTTAGAAAATAAATAAAAATCGAAAAGGTTCGGATTTTATTTGGTGACTTTGGTGATACAATCCAGCATGTAAACTTGTCTAAAAATAGATAAACGGTATTTATTCCTTGCCATGCAATGCAAGACTTTATTGTAAGTATTCCCAATAGTATTGCAATATATTAACCAAACATACCTAGGATTACCAAACTCCGGAATCGGACCAGCAAGTGGTTGAAAAATGTTATACAAATTTTGAAAATATGCTTTATTGAAATCTGTCTACTTAGATTTATATGGTAATAAATTAGCGATTGATTTAACATTTTAATTTAAAAATAACCTTTTCCTTTTTCATAAGATTTATTTACTCTATTTTGAACTCCATTTAATTCAAAATAACAAGTGTATCGCCAAGTGCAAATTACAAAAAGGCGAGCGATATTTCTAATTTTACCATAGGTATATCTCCTTTCAACATTCAGAACAGAATAGCAAACATAGCGATTTAATGACAGGAAATGCCAATATAATAATACATTGCTTATTTGGGGATATGCCAAAGTAAGTTCAAATATGAGCCCGTCTCTCTAAACTATTTAACAAGAATCGTGAGTCTGATTGTTTGGTATTATATGTCTCTTGTTTTCCCATATTTTTCCATTTGTCATGATTTTGATATTGTAATCATCGTATCGTAACTATTGTTCCCAGGTGCTCAAGAATTGCTTATTATAAGTATTGAGATTGCATATAAAATTTATATAATTGGTTCAAACATCCACAAACATAAAGACCACATGTCTGGCATTTTTCACAAGCCCACCCATTATAATATAATGGCCCGAAACACCGCAATCATCTCGACAACTCCGAAACTACAAAATAACGACGCGCTAAGCCCAATTTTTGTCCCCATCCATCGAGACCCGTTAGTGTGAACCGGGGCCCCCGGGCGCGTTTACGGGGCTTGTTGTTCTCGTAATGGCGGATTCTTAAGCTTAGCTGTCTTCGGAAACGCATTCAAACGCCACAACTGGAATTGGAGCTTATGATGTGCGGATAAGATGGAGTTTTGTGTGTGGCTAGGGATGAAATTTATTAGTTTCTGTTACGAGATAAAGGATTTCAGAGTGCGGATAGTTTATTTTGAGTTTATGTTATGGATCGAGTGTGCAGGGTGCTTAGTTACCGTTTCAACACTAAATAAATTGGTTTTAACGTCACAATAGTGCTTGAGTTTACTTGCCTCATTTTTAAATTTATTTCTAGTCTTATATTCACTTTATTTATGACCTCCAATTTAGGTAACTACGGATTTTTAAACGAGATTATTATATAAGTACCTGTAAATCTCGTGGCCTCAAAGAACCGCTGTCTGAGAGCAATAGATAAAGTTTAACAAATGCTTTTACATACTAGTCATCTAAAATCTTTTTATTTTGATAACGAAATCCTTTTCTATCCAAATTATAGAAAAGTGTGATTCAAATGAACGTCCCGTACAATTTTACTTCTATGGGTAATACGTAGGGTATAGTCGCTTAGATAACGTTTTGTTGCCGTTCCATGACATCACATAAATCTCTAAATGCCGAATTAATAAATCCACCAGAGTCGTCAGTTCCTAAACCTTTAACTTCCACGACTGAATTTATAAACCAAGCTATCCTTCTAAACAGCAGAGCTGCATAACTTGTTTAACAATAGATGGTGTAACAACTTAACAAGCCCTTTTACAGTCCCCTTGATAAGTGACAATAAAGACTAGAATTCCGCAATGATTTGATAAAAGATTGTTGGCACAATTTATTCGCAAATGTAGTCAGCATTCAACTTTTTTTTAGCCGTTGGAGTGAGAGTCTCTAGTCCTGTGATTGGTTTGGGGATATTGTTGGAAAATACGTGAGATCTCGTTTTGTCGTCGCACAGTTTTGTATTAAAGTTAAATGAGGTTTATTATGGCTCGCTTGGACGGTGCACTGGATGTTGGTGTACATTCGGTGCATTTACGGAGGACGCACGCTACAGTATTTGCATTGTTAATACACTGATTCAATATTATCGACGTGCCGTTGTGAAGCCAGTCAAGTGTTGTTATAAAAATAAAATTTGTTCGTTTAAAGCGAGTATATCGATTGATGTTATACAACTCCTCAGTATTTTTTAGTTTGAGAATTCCGTACCTGCCAATGTAAAAATGGTACCCTAATAGAATCGCTCGTTTTTCTGACCGGGTTTGGCTCTTCCGAGAATCTACTAACCATTACGTAACTGGAGCAATAACCAGACATGCTCTACTAATCAAGCACTTATCAGCTCTAGGTATTACTGACAGTCCTCTTTGCAGAGCCTGAATTTAGGCAGAAAAGTCGCCAGTGATGAAACGTAGAATTGGCAAGTGTAGTGCCATCAAATTCATTTGATATATTATTTACCACTCGCTTTTCGGTGAAGGAAAACATCGTGAGGAAACCAGAGTTGGGCAAAAATTAATTGAATAAGAATAAGAATAAAAACAGAAATTGTATTCTTATTCAAATCGATTTGAATAAGAATAAATTCTTGTACTCGTAATTCAAATAAAATAAATGTGAATAATGTAATGTAATTTTTATTTTAAATGAAGAATAAAAAACTAAATAATTATTTTAGAAATGGCATAATTTAAATACCATTTTATTTGATTAAAATGTTAATTGAATAACGTTAATTTGTAGTATGGATGTTATACAATCGGTTTTATTTTGTAAGTTGATCTTTACTAAGCTTTAATGTTTGGATTTATGTGAAATTAAATAGGTTTTATGACAATAGGTATTTTTTGGTATCTTCGAAATGTTGATAATGATCTGATGATGAAGCTAGAAACTGAACAGCCGAACTTCAATGGGTACTAGTATAGCCCTCGAGTATGGGCTCATTTGGTTGGTTTTTATGAGTCCTATACATTACAATTGGGGAGGTTAGTCTGATGATGGAGTCAGGAGTTGGGTGATGGAACTCTTCAATCAATGGCTACTAGTATACCCCTCGAGTGTGGGCTTGATAAGACAAAATACTACTATCTCTACCTATACCTAATAAGTCATATTAACAATCCAGGTACCCCAACCCTTACATTCGTATTCGTGAAATATTATTTGAATTAAAATATCATGATTAAAATTATTTGATTAAGAATAAGTTATCTTCATTCAATTTTCTCAGCAACGAATTATTCCCGACGAATTTATTTGAATAATCTTGACGGGATTAAAATCGACATGATTTTATTCTTACGAATTCTTATTCAAATTACGATTTTATTCTTGAATGCCCAACACTGGAGGAAACCACCTAAGCCCAATAAGGCCTATTTTCCCCTCTGGGTTGGAAGGTCAGATGGCAGTCGCTTGCGTAAAAACTAGTGCCTACGCCACATCTTGGGATTTAGGTAGCCGACCCCGATTGAGAATACATTCTCTACGAAGATATTGGACAAAGGCTAGGAGGAGGAGGAGTGCTATCAAATTCTGCCGCAAAATAGATGTACGTAACACACCGAGCAGCGAGCAACCAGCAACAACCTTTCACCCAAATAACCTATACCTATACGACAATATAAGGTGGCTTTGTCAAAAATGTGTTAAATCCTTGGTTGCCTTGGCTTAACATTTCCAAACGCTCATTTCACCACGTTGGTCCCACATGTAGTTAGGCAACCATGTTGCAAATTGTTTTTACATTTTTTTATGTCTTATCTCCCACTATTATAACAACAATCTATTTTTCAAATTATAAAATCTATTTAAGACAACATAAACAACGAACATTGAGTTTTTTTGCGTCGACGGGTAAAAACACAGTGAAAATTTTAATGTGATATTGAACAGCATATCTGTGCGTGGGTTCTGTTTTATTTCCTAGTATTATAAGTATTGATAGTATTCAGGTTTACACAACGTATTTCGAACACACTTGAAATAAACAAAACAATAGATGATTCCAGCTATCCAAGGGTAGGTCTTCTAATTATTATCAATTGGGGACCGCGCGAACCGATTCAAATGAATTTATTAGCTTAGCCCGCGAGACCCGCAAATAATTACCTTAAATAATTGATAGTGAGATGGAAATTAGAATTTAGTGTTTAAGAATATTGGAATTGCGATCACGATATTAACGGAAGCGGATTAATTGGGCAAACCAGACTGGAATTTGAAATGGTATACAAATAGCAATAAAAATATTAACCATCACAATGGAGACTGTGTCTCCACACCAATATCTCTTTACTGTATTGTAAGGAACATTTTTAGTTATAATAAGATGAGATGAAACGCCTGTTTTATTTTATCCGATTTTATTAAATAAAGTAAATAGTTATGTATCCCTGTTTTACTGAATGAAATTTTAATGAATCAAGCCCCATCGTGCCCAATGCCACTTATACATAAAGTTGTGACCTGGTTTATTTAGTTCCGTTGTTATCATGTGGAATCGGGCCTTAGTACCCATATGAAATAAAATACTTATCGGAAAACAGGATACTTCTCCAGAGTAAACGGTTATATAAATATGTATGTATGTGAGCGAGAGCCCAAATAAAGTCCTCATTAACATGTCAAAGCCTTCTGTCAAAGCTATTACGGCTAGTTGGGCATGAAACTCGCCGAGAAACCGTATTAACGCCTGAATGATGATAATGTTTCTCTGGTATAATTAATGTTTTGCATGCACGTGTCGTTGCCGCAATACTATAGGGTTCTATTTATAATATAATATATTTCACAAACTGAAAGAACTTTGCTATAGTGACACGAAGAGTAATTTGAATTACTGTTAAAATGTAACATAGAAGCCATGATCTTATTAATTTTCGTCAGACATATTTAATTATTGTATTATGTGGACAATTTCACGTGAGTGTAAACCGCTTAATACAATAATTAGCTATGTAATTTTGACCGATTTTTTTTTCAGAAATTAGTAGATTTGTTGGTGCAGAATGGTTCTCGAGTGGAGACCACGTACCGGCAAGCGCAGTGTAGGACGGCCACCCGCAAGGTGGTCGGACGACCTGGTTAGAGTTGCTGGGACTCGCTGGATGCGGGTCGCTTCTATCTGGCCCATGTGGAAGTCTAATGAGGAGGCCTGTGTCTAGCAGTGGACGTCCTATGGATGAAATGATGATGATGATGACGAATTTTGACCTAGAGGTTTTTCATTTTATGACATAATGTTATTAAGTTTAGTTACATTTTAAAACATCACAAAATAATATTCCTGAACAGGTGTATCTAATATGTGGCGATCATGGAAGTAATACCTACACCATTTCCTTCATAATTAAAAAAAAACGGCGCGTATCGTCAAGAGATTGTAAGGCAGAAAGACCTCTATGGCCCTAGAACTAGGGTTATGAGATGCATGAGCAGATGAATCTATGGTATAGGTATGGCATTGTACTGACCCCATAGACACCTATATCGCAGAAACGGTGATATGTGGATGTGTGGATATGTGGATGTAACCAGGAGCGCCATAGTAGGGACACCAAGGTGGAGCTTGGAAACGTAAAACAACGCAAAAGTTGGCATAGTATATTTTGGATGATGGTGAAAGACGAATTATGGAACGATTTAGGTACTCGTACGTAGCAAATTCCAAACCATTGCAGAACCTTTACGCCTCATCGGCCTTTAAGTTTTATGAACTCCGACTTAATCCCAGTCAAAAAGTTTTACTTAAAAAAATCATTCATTAAAAATACCTACATTTTAGGTATTTAAAACCAACATTGTGACAAGGACTTAAGTGCATACCTATGTAAGTACAGTTGTTATTATATACATACATTTTCCATTGGTATATTGTTTTTAAATCTTTTCAAATAAGCGACACTTTACTCATGTATTATCGAGTAAAAGATTTCTAAATTTAACGAGCACTAGGTAATACGGTATTACTAAATTACCTAATACCTACCTACATTTTTTTAGTCATGATGGTATGGAACTAATTTCCAACTGGTTACAAATTGAACATTTCAAAAGCGAGTTTGGTCCACCCAATGGTATGGTTCACGAAATATAAACCAAGTAGGTAGGTACTTTATGGTAGGTACCGTATTGTGGTACCAGTGTCGGCTCGGCTGTGTTGCAGGAATCGCGTCGGGCAGCGGGACCAATCAAAAGCCGGCCTTACCCGACCTCAATTAGCTGCGCCAGCCCAAACACATTTTGTAAAAGTGCAGAACACATCAGCCCACTCTCTTTATTTCTATTAATTTTTTGTGTCTAGTAGAAAATAAAGGATAAAATTTTCTCGAGACCTATTCTAAAGCTAAATACTGCGATAATACTTGGCTTTATCTTATTATTATTACTATTTATATATTTTTAATTAGTACCTGTCTGGCGTCATTTTACTGCCAAGGCCAAGTGCTACCTTAAATAGAAACCTATTTTCAATTCATACTAATAAAATGAATTCTCTGAAAGTTGATCTGCGATTTGGCATCTTCATAAAGATGTTATTTACTGCCCAGATTGATAACCTAATATCTGATATACCTATATTTGAAAGAAAAAAACGCAACAATGTAATCAATAAAACTTCTGCGCATATTTCGAAAAATGCTACGACTATTGATAGCATTATGTTGAATATTATTCTGGTTTATTCAACTTTTAGATTTAAAAATATAGACTAGATAGTTAGTTTTTTAGGGTTCCGTACCCAAAGGGTTAAAACGGGACCCTATTACTGAGACTTCGCTGTCCGTCCGTCCGTCCGTCCTTCTGTCACCAGACTGTATCTCAAGAACGGTGATAGCTAGACAGTTGAAATTTTCACAGATGATGTATTTCTATTGCCGCTATGACAAAAAATACTAAAAATAAAATAAAATAAATATTTAAGGGGGCCCCCATACAACAAACTTGTTATAGCTAATGGTACGGAACCCTTCATGCGCGAGTCGGACTCGCTTTTGCCCAATTTTTTATATTACCTATATCTGTTTATGACGGCGACCCAAATTGATTTTTGGTCTCCAACACGAGGTACATAAATAAAACTTTGCATCAATTATTTTTAAGAATCTAAGTTTCAATCAAAAGATAATATTACCTTACATGGAGAAACTTGTCTAGCGTACGAAATAGTTGAAGCCCGCAGAGTATAAGGAAGGAGTTAAAACAGCTCGCCGCAATAACAGCTCGAAGTTTCGAGATCGTTCTCTTCGAGGACGCCTGTTATTGCAAGTACGAACATCGGGTACCCGCTCCTGGCCCACGGCAGTCGACCGACCAATAGCGGGTTTAGTGGAACAGTATGGCAAAAATGTTGGTCAAGTCTTGTCGAGATTTGGACTCCTGTACTCGTCTAACGCAGTCCTCGTCCTGTGCTTACATGGAACTAAACTTTAAACTATTTATTCATGTTATGGTGATTTTTTAGTACACTGGCTGAATCCACTGCTTTGCCTACGTACAATTCATACGAGGCCAAATGTGATATACTTAGTAGTTTAACCGTGAAAGCTAACAGAGTTTCTTTTCACATTTAAAATATAATCGTACAATATATTCTGAGATTTTCCACTACACACCTGGCATTAAAAAAATATATTACGATTCAAAGGATTATTTGAAAATTTAATAAGGAGATTTTAGCTCCTTTGCCGCACTGCTTCCACATACGCTACCGTGGCTAACATCTGTCGGACGTTTAATTAAACTTAACCACTCGTAATTAAATGCTTATATTTTGCAGAAGATCGCAGTTCCAAGTTCTGGTAAGTCCAGTTATGCCTGAACCGGGTCAAGCTTAAATTACATTACTTTAAGCAAACGACGCACAGAAATTAAGTCACGACTGAAAAAATCCTATTGTAAAAACCGTACACTTATAAAATTCAATGAGGGGTTTCTGTGGTGATGATGCAACTAAAAGTCGAATTAGACAGCTAAAGTGGCCTGAGATTTACCTACTAACTAAAAAACAAATCTGGAAAAAAAAACAAATTATGGTCGTAGCTCCTTAAAAAAGAGGTGATATTCCATTTATATCTAATTGCCTTACAGAATACCAGCGTAATATCATCACCACTTAAAAGCTTAAAAAAGAGCTTTAAGAAGCCAATTTTTAACCAACAATAGATACATTTTTTACCTCTTTAGGGCAGAAAGAAGAACGTAATTCAATTATAAATATAAAGGCGAGCTTTTGTTCTGCTGAGGGGCTTTCTAAGCTCCGCTAGTAAGGAATGCACTTAAGCTTTTTACGGAAGAGTTACATCTAAACCTTTTTGATATTGAGCTTTTTAGGGTTCCGTATCCAAAGGGTAAAAACGGGACCCTATTACTAAGCCTCCACTGTACATCTGTCCGTCTGTCACACTTGAAATTTTCACAGATGATGTATTTCTGTTGCTGCTGTAATAAAAGATACTAAAAAACAGAATAAAATAAATATTGAAGGGCGCCCCCATACAACAAACGTGATCGGTTACGTTAACTTTGCACCACATTTGTATCCGGCGCCATACATACCAGGTGCAAACTTAACTTATCCCGGACAGTTAAGATGAGATAAAGTATTTGTAAAAAACTAGAACCTTATTGCAGATGAAACTCTGTGCGTATAATTATTTAAATCAATTGTTGTTTAAAACCTGAGTTTTTTAAGCCTGATAAGTTTTACAACGTTCGCCACGTTGCCCAGTGTCCAGTAATGAACGTGTTTTGACAATAAAGCTAAAGTTTTAGGGATATAAAATAAACAATCCTATGGGTATCGGAATTTTGGAATTAACACTTCTCTTTAATTACCTCCACTATCGCAATAATGAAAATGCATGAAGTTAGAATTCCTATTTTTTTAATTACATCAGTATCAGTTAATAAACCAAAATGACTCAAAAAGTATATCCTCACAATAAATGCTAAAGTCTACGTGAAAAATGAGACTTTAAAAATCAGACAACAACGTAAACATAAATGTATCACGACTATATACTTAAACGCAGTATTTGAAGAACTGCATTGCAAAATGCAACTCTCACTTTGACATATCGGAAGTTTTTAATGTCCTCATCACATTGGTAATTATGAGACATAATAATGCTTAACAGATAGGCCGAACGTTTGATTTATTTTAGTAGGTACTTATACAAATGTACTTGGTATTGGTAGTTAGTACACAATCTGATATGTTAATGTGTAGTCATACATATTAATGTAGCACCCGGACATTGTATAATGATAATTCGGCTCTCGTGCCCAAAAATAGCTTTCTTTTTTGTGCTCACACAATACAAAAAGCCCCTTAAAATTGGGACAGAAACAATCTGCGTATAAAAACGAGTGAAAAACATAACAAACAAATTAGAAATGTTAAAATGGTCTGACCGTTTGCGCGGTAAAACAATGCATGGAAAATCCGGGAATGGAAGTATTTATACTTGGTAAATATACTCGCTATTACTAAGTTGACTAACACAGCGTTATTATTGAAACAAACTGAAATCATAGAAAATATCCGTCAGTCTCTGATATAATAAAATAAGAGGAGAGAGCGTTAGCGCACAGTGTTCGATTGGCCGCCGTTGCCACAAAATGTCAGTAGCGGTATGTCATTCTCTTCTTGGTCGTGTACTTCATAGCTGAAGGTCGTGTCCCTGAAAGCTTTTCGTTGTATTGTGTACTAGCTGTTTCCAGTTTGTTCGGTTTTCGGCTTTCTTCAGGGCAGAGAAAACCGGAAGACCAGTGATTTCGGTCACTTGGTCACACCATTGACGCGGGGATCTACCGCGGGGTCACCATCACTAGCCTGTCAAGGCTGTCAGTATTCCGGCGAGCAACATGACCAAAGTACCCAAGTATCCTTTGGTAGCACATGGTTGACAATCTGGTTTTCACCCTCAGTTGTGCTAGGATGGATTTGTTGGTCCTCATGGCTATCCATGGTATACGGATCAACCTCCGCCAACACCACATCTCAAAGGCATCTATTTTCTTTCGGTCTATGGCGCGGATTGTGCACGGTATGTCATTAACCAAATTCAACACATTGTTTACCGCAATGCTGCTCAATCATTCGTTCTTCTTCGGAAATTATTATTGAATTGTATTGAAAATAACTTTAATTTCATCACTGTGGATAGTTTTAGGCATATGTTTGATGCAAAAATTCCGTAAAATTAAAATAAATTATAAATAAATAAATATTAAGGGATAATCTTATACAAATCAACCTAGTCCCAAACTAAGCAAAGCTTGTGTACTATGGGTACTAGATGACGATATATGTAATATACTAAATACGTATTACGAGTATATAGATAACATCCATGACCCAGTAACAAAGATTCTTATTATTAATTCGCGGAATATTTAGTCATATTTCCTCTCGCCCGAAGGCTCGACGACTTCCAACCTCCGAAACAGGCCGGGTTTCGAAAAGGCTACAATACCGTGGACCACATTCACACCTTGCGGCAGATTGTACAGAAGACTGAGGAGTACAATCGCCCTCTTTGCCTTGCGTTTGTCTACGAAAAAGCCTTCGACTCCATCGAAACTTGGGCCGTTCTTGAGTCACTTCAGCGATGCCAAGTCGATTGGCGATACATCGAGGTGCTGAAATGCTTGTATAAAGCCGCTACGATGACCGTCCAAATCCAGGATGTCCAGACGCGTCCAATCCCATTACAACGCGGAGTAAGACAGGGAGACGTTATCTCTCCGAAACTGTTCACGAACGCTCTGGAGGACGTATTTAAAACACTGGACTGGAATGGACGGGGCATCAATATAAACGGTGAATATATTTCTCACCTTCAATTCGCTGACGACATAGTCATCTTGGCTGAATCGCTGGAGGACTTGTCGGAGATGTTGCGGTGCCTAAATGTTTCTTCCAGACGGGTGGGTCTGGGAATGAATGTGGATAAAACTAAAGTTACATAACTTCGACTTCACCTCATTCGTAGACCCAATACCGATCACTATCGATGATATTAGCATCGAAGTTGTTAAAGAGTACACGTACCTAGGCCAGATGGTCCAGTTAGGTAGAAACAACTTCGACAAGGAAGCTGACAGAAGAATCAGGTTGGGCTGGGCAGCATATGGGAAGTTGCGCCATATTTTTCAATCATCATCACTGCCCCAGTGCCTTAAGTCTAAAGTCTTCGACCAGTGCGTCCTTCCAGCCCTTATTTATGGGGCCGAGAAGCCGAAAGGCCTCGTCCACAAATTCCAAGTTGCTCAGCGAGCTATGGAGAGGGCTATGCTCGGAGTTTCTCTGAAGGACAAAATCCGGAACCAGGAGATCCGACGGAGAACCAAAGTGACCGACATAGTCCTAAAGATATGCAAGTTGAAGTGACAGTGGGCGGGGCATATTTGTCGTAGAGCCGATGGTCGATGGGGCAGACGAGTTGTAGAGTGGAGACCACGAACGGCACGCCCTGTAGGACGGCCTCCCGCCAGTTACTAAACAAGAATTTGTCGTTGCCAGTAAAATTAATAAGTACCACAAAAATCCGCAATACAGCGAGGGATGAAAAACAACTTTGTTGGGGCTATACAAACTTCGCCGATAAGATTAGCAAGTGCCGAGCTGAGCAGCGACCAAATAGTCGTGTACTGCGCCCTGTATGCATTATTCTGCGCTCTGTAACAAACAGATTAATCTATTGTCATAGCCAAACTTGTGAGGATTGAAGCGACATTAGCGCGCGCGTTAACTAGAGAACTTACCCTAGAGGTAACTAACTGGCTAAAAGTACATATTATATACTGGTTCCAGGAATTAACAGTAGTTCCAAGTATTTTGTATTCGCAGCGCTCTCAGAGCACAAATTAATATGCGAGTGCCGTAAACAGAGGATGGCATTACTCAAATACTTGGGCGAGTGACGCGCAGTTAATCCCGCGGAACATTTTACACTGTCCTGGAATTATTCGGAAATTATTTTTAGGCTTTCTCGAAAATAAATAAGGCGCTACACTTTCTGCTTTAAATTTTAACGTTTCGAAACCGGATCCTCTAACTTTTGAATTACTACCCGAGAAAAACAATAATCAAGAGGCGAGGAACATCTGTTCTGTGACTGATAGCTGTAATTCAGGCACTTGCTACGACCGCTCTGCGAAGAGCGAATCTTCTGAAAGAAGACACTGAATTAGATATAGTCCAAAGGCGATATAAAATCTAATCGTTCAAGTTTGTTGGAGCTTTTTGTGGCGTTTCTTCTTTATTGGTGGCATATGTCATACACTTTTGACAAATTCAAAGTTCTAATAAAATTAAATCAGCGACTTAATTATGTAACAATCATTGATCGACGGCAAAATAACTAGAGATGCCTTGTCCCGGCCCTTTTTTTCTTCCAAATTTTTCATGTATGATAGATATGTAAATCTAAGTCTTGCTCAAAAGCCCGTCAGTCCATATGATAAAAAATAAATATATAGAAATTTCGAAAAAGAAATTCTGAATTCTGCTCTCAAAATAAACTGCGAAGCTCAACAGACGTAACACTTGAACAAACCGGGCTAATAATTAAACAAAGCCCGTGCTCCCTCGGGCGGCGCTAGGGCTTCTCCGTAATGCACTGAAAGCTGCAAAAAGCTTGGTTTGACTGAACTTAGCCTGAATTTTAGCCCGTATAATTGAAATATACAAAATCCAGCGCAAAGCAAAGCAAAATAGGATGTTTTGATGATTATTTGTCCGGAAATATATTTATGAGACCTGTTGAGGTTTTATATTTTTTTTATACTATTGTTTTTACCAGTCCTTGTCAATAAATTTCTCTATCTAGCTCATGTCATGCTACTTGGTTTTTCCTTCGCTACAGCTATCGAAGATTCCCGTACAAGACCCACCCTGGGGTGGGGTGCCCTTGTGACAGCCACCACTTTGGTTAATTAGTCTGTTTGGCCTGTGGTTGGTTAACTGATAAAAATACCTTGAGGTATTAATTTATTATTTTATCTACACCCATATTGTTAAATTACTATAAGAAGTTCAGATATTGTAGGTAAGGACCTACATTACTTGGCAGCGACCAAAATCAGAGATGTGATTTCATAACAGTACCATAGCCCCCGCGAGGTCACCATAAAAGTATCAATTTTGATACTATTATAGTGACCTCGTCCCCACCGAGGCGCGAGGCAAGTCAACTCATGTATTCCTCTGCTCCGCGGACTGACTGGCAGGACTGAGTGTTTCATATTTTCATAAAAAAAAATCTATGATAATGATGTTGAATATGTGTGTAGATAAAAGTAGTGTATGCAATTGTACATATTTAATTAGGCCTTAAAACACTCACCTTCAACACAAACACTCGCCTTCGGCTCGTTTCATATGTATCAGTTGCATAAACTAATATATTTGTATTTTATCATGTAGGTAAGAACTGTGTATTAAATATTCACGATTTTTATAAAGGCATTTATCAGCAGCATTATCTTTGATATTGGTCTAAGGTCCCCCGGAGACGTTCATAAGCTCGCGCCACGCCTTTCTATATTTAGCTACTCCCTTAGCCACGTTCCAGCTCAGTCCGACAGCTCGCAGCTCGGTTTCCATGGTGCGCCGCCAAGAGTGTACCTACTGGACGTCCACGTCTACGCCTTCCGTCCGGCGGCTTCCACTCGAAAGCGATAATTGAATTTTTCGTTTCTCCTCTATGAATGGTATGGCCTATCTATATTCGCGGTCACAGGTCCATTATATTAGATAAAAAAGATAATACATACTTATGTACTGCTAATTCGACAAAGGACAGTTATATTACTTGTGTTGTTTTGACGACGCGGTTGGCGCAGTGGTTAAGCAACTGCCTACTGAGCCGACGGTCCCGGGTTCGAATCCCAGCAAGGGCAAATATTTGTGTGATGAACACGAATATTTGTGCCTGGGTCATGGATGTTCTATGTATTTAAGTATTTATTTATCTATATAAGTATGTATATCGTTGCCTAGTACCCATAACACAAGCCTTCTTGAGCTTAATTTGGGACTAGGTTGATTTGTGTGAGGTTGTCTGATATATATTTATTTATTTATTTTATTTATATCTATAATATTTATTGTTATAGAATCTTTTTTTATCGATTCTATGTTTTTATGTGTCCTGCTTAGATTGTAGTGGATCGCATTCAATGTTTCTTTATTAATTTACCTTTGTGTCATTATCTATAATAATTGTTTTAAAAGCTATTATAAGCAATTATACATTTTTTAAATACGGTATTTTAGTAATTTTCAACTAAAATACCGTATTTAAAAAATGTATAATTTTGTTGCCTTTTGTAAGTATTTAGATATTGGTGTGCAATAAAGTATGATTGCATGGTAAAACTTAACAAACTGTGCAAATAAAAACAATACTTAAGAAGTTCAAATAATAAAGTATTATAATAGATTATTTTCAACAAAGGAAACTTACAAAACAACTCGTATAAGAAATAAATATCATATTTATAAATATGTATTAATACCAGTAGAATAAACAGGTAGAATGTTTTATTCCAAGTGTACCTAACTGCGTCGAGGGAGGAACGGATCCTAAATAAAATTAAATAAAACAAAACACTACTGAACATCACAAAGTATTAAAACGAAATCCAAAATGTAATCCCTGACACAACAAAATTTGATTAAGATATTTGATTAGATATACTTTTATTAATACGTGACATTTTTAAGTATTTCTGTTTTAACCCCTCGTATAGAAGTCACGGGTTGAAGAGTCAATGCGTGGATGTTTTTTTTTCTTTTCAGAGGATTTTGTGTCGCTTTTTATTTAATTTTGTTTATACTTATATTCAATCCCCACGTGTCCAGAGCTGAAACATTAAATACGAGCAAACTCTTAAATAATGTCTTAATAATTAGTACCTACTTACTTGTATTTTCTATTATCATGAGACATTTAATTTTATTTTGCAGTGAGTGGTATAGAAAATGTCACTACATATAACTAATTAAACAGATAAACAAAATATAACATAGCTTCATTACTGGCTAAGTTCTATTCACCTCACCCGTTACTTGTTGTAAACATATACAGAATGTATTATGTACAATATCTCTCAACAGCTCTTTAGAGGTTACTGAACTGATCGTTCGCATCACAATACATCTTTTACATAATTAAGTACGTTCGGTGTAATATATTATTTAATTCCAGTGGCAACATACACAAACACATAAACGTGATGCCCACAACAGGTGGTCGGCTAGCAAAGTCGGATTAAATAATTTCTATATTTTGGCCAAAAATCTACAAATAAACTTCCAGTCAATATTAAAGACATTAAAATAAATAATATAACGTTTTTCAATGAATTAAGAAATTACTAACAAACAATGTTTCTTATAATATTGAAGAATTTTACAAATTTAATAATGCAATAATACTATAAAATAATTATACAACGATTTCCAACTTGTATTATAATTGTAATGTTACTTGACTAGTAAAAATATAATAATATTATTATTAATTCATTGAAAAACACCGACTTAATACAGAACTGCTGGATGAAGGATGGATACAAATTTACAAATGCCGTTGTATAGCATAATTTATTACCCTAAAACAATAAATAGGGATATGACTATTTCCTGGACTTTGAATTGCAAATATAATACATCTATGAGGCGCTTGTAACATTCTTCGCTCGAGGAAGAAAAAGTTGTACTTAAGCCTTTTTTATACAATACAATACAACAATTCTTTATTGCACACCAACAAGATTTTTTTTACAATTGAAACCTTAATTTATAAATGGTAGACAATAGGCGGTCTTATCGCTAAAGAGCGATTTAATGATAGGAGGCGAAAAATATCATGTGTATATAACCATCTGGAACTACCTACCTTTTATTTTGCCAAACATAAAAATATTCTATATTTTACCGTACCACATGCACCAGACTTAAAAAATGTTTCCTTTTAAAATTTTAACCAATAAATATACTTAAATTCTCCAAATAAATCGGCGTTAGCGTTCTAATCCGCACAGGATCGCTTTTTTTTACAGCGACAACCGTACGTCCTATAACTGAAACTATTTCCACTGAGCGTTCAAATTCCCTCGGGACACATCCAACACACTCAATGCATTTTACCCCGTTTCGCTGTGTAAATATACAGGATATTTGGAATAACTTAAAATACATACAGGGTTCAAACTCTTTCAAATAGCCCCCTGTATAACCTCTGAACCAACCTCGGATCTGATAAAGACAGCGACAGACACCAGCATTTGAGAGTATTCTCTAAATGCTGCAAATAGAGGAAAATGGAGACAAATGGCGAAGGCCGCCACCCGAGTCGAGACCACGGACGAAGATCACCCGTGTACAAATACATCATCATAGAGACCACGACCACTCTAACAAGAGGGAGAAGACTAGAAAGAAGAATCACCTCTTAAGAGCCCACCCATGCAAAATTCGTCAGGTGAATGATCCTAGATCTCAACATCCATAGTGATTAAAAATCTGTCCCTTGGAAATAAGAAATTTAAACAGTTTTTCTTCAATCTTGTCAACGTGAAAACACGATTGGTAATAATTTTCTCGATAGTTTTATCTCTCAAACATAACCCTTTTTTTAGATATTTTCGGTTGGTTCTTCAAAACCCTTCCGTTTTTAACAATGTTTTTTAGCTTAATAGATGCACAATTATAAGTTCTCAAAAACTGTAAAACTATTTTCAGTATAAAATGCGCATGTTTATGACACAACTCAAAAAACATGATTTCCGCGCTTCCGAACACGCACTTCCATCTCGCTCACGCTAACGCTCAGTGAGAGAGAGAGCTAGCCAACGCGATGGCGCCCTCTTAAAGTTCCTATATCGTTATTCCAAACACACATATTCTTGAGTGATACAGGGTGATACAAAATTAGCTTTTTTGACCACTTGTGAGTATACTTGCCTTGACTTCGGTTGTCGCGTCTTACTTGCACGGTATTGAAGGCAAGGCAATGTTATTCGCACGACTGATATTTCCGAGGTGTATGTGAATTCGGTTAAAGGTGAGGCCTTATCAGGTTCCCAGCATCACTGCACTCGTCGTATTTAAACACCCGTGCAACTATAAGTACCATAAACCGATGTTAAAAAAAATTATTCGCTCATTTCGACCACTCCGATGCGATAACTTCAAGCATTTGCTAGTTACGTTAAAATTATGGCGGTTTTCATTTAAATTTGGAAATAATTAACGGGCCTGATTAAGCAATTAAAGTGACGTTCAAATCGGGTATAATTGGATCGTGGCCGGATTATTTGTTGACCGCTGGGCACAAAGTTTATGGCGGATTTTGAGTGTCGATTGAAGAATTTTTAATTACCTATATAATAGAATTAGTATTAGAATTTTTAATTAATTAATTTGAAATAATATAATGTACCTAGGTACATTATATTATTTCAAATTTAAGGAGATACAAAAAAAATAAAAAAAAGATCTGGCACCTCTCGTACACCTAGAGTGAGGGTGTTTTTTTTTCATTCCAACACTAGTTTGTGGGGCGTCGTTGAATAGGTCTTTTAAAAATAGTAGGGGTCTCCAAATTACATTACCTTTTTGATAAAGTCAGCAGTTTTGTAAATATTCGCTCCGGAAATTAAATAAAAAATGAGTAAAAAATGTTTTTAAGTTAAACGGTTTTATTGAAAATGTACCAAAAGGTAAAAAATAATTCGGTAGGTCCTAGGTACCAGACATCACACCACTTTCCTTATCAATCTAGGGCATTGATCAGACAAAAAATAAAATCGTTGGGCGCGTGTAGCCTGCGTATATGTTTATTGTGATATAGCCGTTGACTTGATAGAAATTTCACACACTTGATAGAAATTTCACACGCCCAACGATTTTATTTTTTGTCTGATCAATGCCCTAGATTGATGAGGAGAGTGATGTGATGTCTGGTACCTAGGACCTGCCGAATTATTTTTTACCTTTTGGTACATTTTCAATAAAACCGTTTAACTTAAAAACATTTTTTACTCATTTTTTATTTTTAAGTTTTTAGTTTTTAATTTTGTTACATACTTCTCTTTCTTCTTAATTCATACAGTGCCTCATTATTTCCTGGCTTTTTTACAGCCCAGTAAATTTTGCAACTTTAATAAATGGTATGATTCTGCATAGTAAACTTTGCTCCGCCAGGGTCAGCGATTCAATCCCGTCTGGTATAGAACCTGAATCCAGATTATTCCAGAAAGCCTTTGATGGTGCTATTGTTACTATTACTGGTGACATGTGTTTGGCAGCAGAGACATAACAAAACGAAAAAAAAAGTAACGTTGTTTTTGAAGAGAATCCTACAGGTAGATATTATATTTGATGTGTTGATATTTAGTATTTGAACGTCCTGTACGGACTTGATTAGGATTTATGCAAATTTCACAAACGTGAATGAGAATGTATAAATAGCATTTTATTTTAAATAGAATTGCAGATGATTTCCAGTTCTGCAATGCAGTGCGTTGCTCAGGTGTTTCGGACGATACCAGTTCTCTTTGTCTCTCACGTTGCCCTGTTATCCTGGGGTCATATTACTCAGGTGTTTCGGACGCTACCACATGCTTTTGTCTCTCACGTTGGCCTCAAAACCTGGCCTCATGTTGCACAGGTGTCTCTGACGCTAACCGTTTTCTTCTTTTTTTGTAGTCGACTATGAGTTCCAATTTCACTCTCTTTTGCACGCTTTGCTCTACTTTTTTTTTCGCTTTATTAAGCCTTCTTTTTCTTTGTGTTGCTGTTTCTGTTTTATTTTTGTTTTTTTTTTGTTTTATTTTTATTTACCATTTCGTTCTCATAAGTAATGGACATTAAAACGGTCAACCCCCCTAGAGGTCCAATAGAGGGGCAAGGCTATTAGACAGCAAGATGTGCCGAAGCCTTGAGGGGAAAACGCTTACGATATATACTTTTTATTCACCCTAATGCCACACAGTTCTTGGCACGTTTTAACATTTTACCTTAACTTGGGTGGTGTACGGCTAACGACGTTTCATTTTTAGCCACCCTAACACAGGGTTCGACACGATATAAAATCTTGACTTGGTGGAACCAAGATCCATGCGCTGGAATCCCGATTCTAAGTTGACGAAGTCCTTTGTATTGATAATTTATTTAAATTTCATCATTCATATTACTGTTAAGTATTGACTGCTCTAAACGCTACGATCCACAATGCAGCTTTCGACTTGTCCTTTCATTTAATATCCATCACCCATATTGAAAAAAAGATTAAATCGCCATCGCATCGTCATTGCCGGCCATCTTAGATTTTAAATTTGTCATAGCAAAGTATTACAGTAATCTATTACTCAAGCACTTCCATTTGATACCCATATTGAAGAGTTAGTAAAAAAAACAACTGCCATCTTGTTGGCGGCCATATTGGATTATCATTTATTTTTCAAAGTGTAATCTATTTTACTATGCAAGACTTTTAATTTGATACCCATATTGAAATCTGGATTTCCGGCGGCCATCTTAGATTTTAAATTTGTCAAAACATAATACAGTATTCTATTACCCAAGCCCTTTCATTTCATAGGTACCCATATTCAAGGGGTAGTGAAAAAAAATCACCTGCCATCTTGTTGGCGGCCATATTGGATTTTCATTTATTTTACATAGTGTAAACTATTCTACTAGACAAGACCTTTCATTTGATACCCATATTGAAGGGGTTAGGTATGAAAAGAAAAATGAACCTGCCATTTTATTGGCGGCCATATTAGATTTTTATTTTATTTTCACAAAGAATTCTATTCTACTCATCATCAAGCCCTTTCATTTGATACCCATATTGAGGAGGTAGTGATAAAATTTGTAATCCGCCATTTTGTAGCGGCGGCCATCTTGGATTTACAATGATGCCAAATGCTTTAAATTATATTGTCACCAAAAAAATTTCAGAACAATACGTCAACAAAAAGAAAGAGAAAAATTTCAATTACTGGATTTGACCAAAATAAACAAACAGGGCAAGCTAAATAAAACCGTTTAAAAAATAGCGTCCCCCCCCCTTCCTCTAACTTTTTATTTATTTTGACTTTGCTTAGGCTATACTTATCTACTTATGTTCTATCCGAAACTTGTCGAGCAATCCTTTAGGTACTTCACGGCGTCTGTAGCATTTTATTTTATAATTTAACTAGATCTGATTTACTATTTTTGAATATGCGCATTGTAAAAAACAAATAAAAATTGAGAGTTCACCCCCATATACTCGTAGTAGTCTGCCTTTCATTAATTTGAAAATTTTGTACGTTTTACGGAAAACGTGGTGGTAGTAACGTTTTTTTTGACGCGGTAGGCGCAGTGGTTAAGCAACTGCCTACTGAGCCGACGGTCCTGGGTTTGAATCCCGGCAGGGGCAAATTTTTGTGTGATGAACTCGAATAAGTATGTATTTATCTATAGAAGTATGATTATCGTCGTCTAGTGTCCATAACACAAGCTTACTAGACCTTACTGTGGGACTAAATTGATTTGTGTGAGGTTGTCCGATATTTATTTATTTTAAAATATGACTGTAGAATTTTATAATGTTTTTGATTTGTACTTTTCAAATATTTTATTATTTGCAAGGCGCATAGTTTTTTGTGATATCTACAACAATATCCAGTTTTATGACCCTCTTAAGAACCGAACGACGTACCAAGATACGAAGAGCATTTACCTGAAGATCTAGGTACGAAATGAGCCATCTTACGATATATTTCGTCGTCGACTGAGATACATTTTGTTGGAAAACTCCGACTCGAAACTCCGTGAATGAGTACATGGAACAAAACTTCTAATTATTATATGTATATTTGTTATGGACATTTAATTTGGTATTTTATTTTGTATTGCGATGATGACCCTTATTAGGAGATGTCATCTGATTATTCCTTTGTGTGTATATAGATTGTTTGCTTTGTATTAATTTAATGACCTTAAAATTGTGATGACGATCCATATTGGAAGATTATATTGATTATTTTATTATTATGGTTATTATTTCTTGTGTTTGAAGTTGTTGTAGTTATTATTATTTATTTATTTTTTTATTCTGACGATCATGATGTGAATACTTATATTTTTGACTAATGCAAAATGTATAGAGTTATTTTCACATGAAATTAATGAATCTGAATCTAATCTGAAGCAAAAGATAAACAATTTTCTTTCATCTAGTCGTATTCTAGGTATCTCAAAAATTCTAAAAGTCTATTTTCAAAAGATAAACTCTGTGCCTACTCATAAGTTACTATATGATAAACCAACACGCTTATAAAATGATTTCGTATTTACAATATAATTATGTAATAAAAGTTAGCAAACTTGCTCTATAAAGTCAACCAAAATAAGTTTACCATTGAAACGGATATTAGGGTCAGTAATTCAAAAAGTTTACGGCATCAAAATGCTAGCTATAAATCAAATATTAGACATTTACTTTCAAAGTTTTTTACAAATTTACTTGTAAGTAGTTGATGATAAATTGACTATCACAAAATATTAGGTGCAAGAAAACAGTTAATAACAGAAGAGATCTGATGTTCTTCATCACGATAAAAGTTATTTTTATAATAACAAATAAAAAGAAAAGTTCTTGTTTATAGCTATGAAATATAATCAATATCTACATCAATGTCAGTCAATGAATAGCAAGAGCTCTAGTTAGATCCTTTGATTTCTCAACACTTATCGGTAGCGGAATTTCAGATAATGACTATTAAAGTGTGTCATACTTAGGAATGCCTTTTAATTGACAGTGAAAATCTTCCTTTGCAATTCATCAAGTCGTGTAAAGGTACCGAGACGATTTTAAGAAGCCCAAACTCAGTAGGATTACCTTATCGTTATCTATAAAGTTATACCCATGTCGACTATCCGGCCTCATATACCTAATTTCAACTCAGCTAGTCCTCGGAAAGTCAATCTAATCTTCCTTGAGATATCTTTAAACATACAATGTGTAAAGTTAATTAAAAACTTTTAATAAAGAACATGTCAATACCTCCTCCAGTATTCCATTGGTTATTGCTTTTTTCGACAATCTCCCACTTTTTTAAACTATCCGCTTAACAAAACACTTCACGGGTAGAATAACAATCACGAGCTGTCGACAAAGAGTTCAGTAATTACTGTCGTTCAGAGACGCCGAACTGACGAATTGACAACATTTCATATTTATAACAGGTGGAAATTAATATAGAGATCGACAGGGCTTTATGTCGTGTACCTTAAAAAAAATCTTTGAATTTATTCTTCTGTATTTAAAGAAATATAAGAAAATACATCAAATAACTGCAATCTAAGACAATACGGGCTGAATAGGGCTGTTGTCTAAACCAAAGAGCGAAAAAATATATTTCTTTTTTATTTGAAGTTAGCAGATGACAGATGCATACAGAGTTTTATTAAGTTTTTTTTAAATAAGAAAACCGACTAAAGTAACCGTTCCATTAAGCTCTGGTTTTGGTGCTGCCACATTTTAAAATGAGTATGTCTTTATAAATTAATAATAAAATAAATAATCATCTCAGAAAATAAATAAAAACAGAGATGACTTCATCTTTTTAAGCAGAATTCAGAAAAGTAATAAAATGATAGTCTTAAAATATGAAATGTTGTCAATTATACCTAATAACATGAATAGACACTTACATTTCTTGGTGGATTAATTCTGCCCTACCAAGGTAAAAGGCGACCTTTTGCTATGGAGTTCCATACAAAAAGGTCGCCTTTTACCGTAGCAAGGCAGAATTACTACATTTTAAAATTTCTTACCAAATTTATTTGAATACCTTCATTTATCGTGAAAGTTTGCATGTAAATAAGTCAAACTACGCTAGTAGTTTTAATGATTTAGTAAAGCCAAAAATTAACATCCAGTTTACACAGATACCCGTATACGAGTAAACCAAGATTATAAAACTGATGAAGGTGTTTTATTGCAACATAAGACTTTCTTTATTGTCAATAGATTAAAATAATATGAAGTTAGATGTGTTTGTATATAAAGGTAACAGGGATAAGTAATTCATTGATTCTCACGAGAAAATTAGCGTAACGGACACGTAATCTAAACATAAATTGGATCAAACCTAAATATCGTCTTAACTAAATTGGTGTAAGGTTCACACTAATAAAAATATAAGATGGCAAATTGGGGTAAGGAGCATTTTTTTCAAAGCTCGTGCAATCATTTTAAGGTATGGGTGTTATTTATTCATGAGCAAAAAAAAGCATTAGTGTAAAAGACAGTTTCATAAGTCGTGTAAAGGTAATCCCTTAATTGGAAAGACCTTTACCTTATTCAAAGTGGATTGGTGGCAGTAGTTACCCTATTTGATGTTGCTTTATTAAAATAAAAAAACAGATACATGGTTTTTGTGGGTCAGATTTGATTTTGAACCCATAAAAATCAGTAGTGTAAGGAACACTTTTTTTAAGCTAGATTTTTTTTATATACACCATTCGATAGAGCGGAAAATTCTGAACAAAACTGTATATTCAACTGGGTCGTTCTCAAAAAATTTGCACCGCCACCTGTCAACAGGTTTGTCTTAGAAGAAGTTTTTTACAACGCATTATTTTAAATATTCAATTATCAACACATATCTATAGACACTTTTTTAATAGGGGCCAAATGCTTTTAATTAAAACTAAAGTATATTAATAGACAAAAAAACGATTTAAAACTAGGTTTTGTCGGTCACTTGCCGTGTCCCAACGCGAGGTACTCATGTTTCGTTGTAATAAAAACATATACATTACCGACTTAGCTTAAGTTCAGTACTCCATTTTATTTTCATATATGATGAAGATTGAATACTACAATATCGAATAGTAATACTATGCTTATGTTGCGAATTATTTGCAATTTAAGTTTGTCCACGCCATTTTTTGTCGTTCACTTGTCATGAGACAAACATTACAATTGTGTGACTACTATTTCGTTTCCCCTGCCTCAACCCGCATAAATCGAGACCTTCAGTTGTCACCTAACACTGTTCCAAGTGACACGTCGTCAGTGTGCTGCACTAAAAAAATATGATACATACACTTACGCGAGCGGGAGTTTGTAATGGGTATGTAGTCTATATTCTGCCTTCCATATTTTGGTTAACGTGTGTACTATTGCATTCATTTTAATTTATAACGCGTAAAGTATGGTCTACTTTTATGTGTATAAATATGCAGTTCATCAACGAAATACTTTATTTGTTTTGATGACATAACTGTCATTTTGTCCATCGCCTGTATGTCGTTCACTTGTCTATATAAAAACAGGTGAACGACACATACGGCAGGTGAACGACAATTATTTAGGTAAACACATACAAAATTATTTAAAAACCAGGTTTTATCGGTCACTCGCCGTGTCTCAACTCATGTTTCGTTGTTATAAAAACACATATTACCGAAAAAGCTTGGTTTGAGTATTCCATTTTACTTTCAAGCTGTCTTAGGAATCCTTAGCAGGCAGCGCCCGCACCAGATTTCGAAAGCATCTATCCTCTGCCTGTCAGTGGCTTTGAGCGTCCAGGTCTCTGCCCCATAAAGAAATATGGAGAAGACAAGTGCACAAACGAGGTGGATGTTAGTCCGGTTAGGGTTGTTTCTATCTTTCCATATTTTGCCGCGTTGGGTCATCGCTGTTTTGGCCATTCCGATTCGCCAGCGAATCTCTGGTTTGCATGTGCCTCTATTTGTGGCAATGGAGCCAAGGTACTGGAACTGATCAACAGTATCGAACTCTTGAAGCAGGTTAGTACTTTGTCGACTAGTAATGGTCGAATATCATCAGCTCGGTCTTATTTTTATTAATATCGAGACCCATTCTGAGGCTGGTTGTTTTGAGTCATTCCAAAAGTTGGGCCACTTCTGCTTCGGGTGATGCAAAATAGGCGATGTCTATCACGTACCTTCAAGGGCTCTATATCTGTTAAATAGTATTAGGGATATTATGCATCCCTGTCGTACGCCTTTCCGGAACTTAAAGTTCTTGTATGTGACATCTCCTACCGACACCATTCTGTATCCAGACTCGTAAAGGCTTTATAAAGTGTTACCAGATATGCTGGCAGCTTCAGACAATACCTCCCTTACGCAGCCGAAGGCTTTCTGGTTATCAGATGTGAAGGAATTCCTCGAAGATGACGAAAACAGCAGTAGGTAACTCAGCGGGTAAGAAAGAATATTTCAAAAGAGGCAGCATTAGAATGCAGAAACGTTATTTAAATGATTCGCTGTTGAACTTTCATAAGAAATTTATAAAATCACGTGGGTATGCTTGAGTTTTGCATCTTTTGGCCAGTTATGACCTTTCTGGATTGCACAGGCGTCAAAGAACCTCCTAAAAAATATCCTATGAGATGAGAATTAAATGCTTGTTCTCTTTATTCAAATTACTAACATAAGGAAAAAAGAAAAAAACAACAATCAAAAAAGCACTAGTTGACTGTTCAACCTAGGTTTTATTTAAAATGTAACTTACCTGCAACCGTCGTCGTTAACCTGCTAGCAAATTCAGTTAAGTTGGAACATATTTGTCGCAAACCTGCACCCATTGTCGATAACTTGGTAACAAATGTCGTTTACCTGACATCGATGTCTTTCACCTGTCGACCTAAAATTTCAAACACCTATATCTTCTAAGATATTCAATTTAACTACTTCCCTCGACGTGATATCAATTGTCTGAATATATTTCTAGCGATCCTATGAAAAATAAAAGAAGAAATCGCAACTTTAAAAAAAAATGCAAAATTCACGCAGCGGTGCAAATATTTTGAGAACGACCCAACTCATTTTGCGTATTTTGTCCCTTACCCCAATTGAATCTACGGCCGACGGTATATATTTAAAACCTATAGTTTGAAATTTTTGTTTCAAAAACTACTCAAAATTTACAAAATTCACTCAAAAAACTGTTTTTTTATCTTTCTTTTGACTGCACGTAATCAAAGCATGAAATAGCTGTGTTACTATGTAGAACTCAGGAAAAAATATGATTCGCTTCAAAAACTTGGTTGAAATTATCAATCGTGAAGCGTGATAATAATAATAATATCCTTTATTGTGCACCACATGAAAAAGATTAATACAAAGAAATAAAGCAACGTTAAATAGGGTAACAACAGGCGGTCTTATCGCTAAAGAGCGATCTCTTTCAGACAACCTTTGGGTAGCAGAAAAAGTCGGAGGATACATTTTAAAAAGGTAGTGCAAGAAACTGGTTAAGAAACTTAATTTACACATACATCTGAATTGTTTGTAATATAAATATATATAGAAAATAAATAAATAAATATACATACACATATAACTTATAATTAATACTATATAAAGCTGCATTACCACTCATTTCTAAGTGAATTGATCTCGGGGAAGGGGGGGTGTGGGGGGGGAACTTTTAGTATGGACGTATAGAGGTCGGCGTCAAACCACCGGGAAAAATCCGACTTTTGGTCTACCGAGGAAGATGACAATTTTGATCAACGGCCCGCCGAAACTATAATAGCTAGGGGGGGGTGCTAGACCAAATGTCATAGGGGTTCTCAAGCAATTTGACGAGCCGCCATTTTTTTTTCAAAATGGCGACTTCAAAATGGCGGAAAATTTTCAAAATGTTCGTAGCGCGCTGAAATTTGGTATGTAGGGGGTTTGGGGCCCCCCAATTCTGAAAAATTTTTTTTTTTTTTTTCTAGCGTTAAAAAAAAATTTGTATGGGGAATTTTTTAAGGGTCCCGTATCTCGTAACCGGTTGGAGATGGGTGGGGGGTGCTCGACCAAATGTCATAGGGCCCTTTCACCCGAGTACAGTCGTGGAAAAAAAAATTCAAGATGGCGACTTTTTTTTTTTTCAAAATTTCAAATTGGTGCTAGGCGGCTGAAACTCGGTATCGGGGGGTTTTTAGGGCTCTTGAGTCGGAATCTGAAATCGGATTTTGAAAATTCGGTCAAATTCGGAAAATATCGGACAAATAAAATTTTGTAATTTTAGTTTGACCGAGGGCCGAAGGCCCGAGGGCAAAAGTCCCCCCGCGAGGCCGCAGGCCGAGCTCCGCGTAGCACCGAAGGTGCGGAGCGACCCAGGGAAGGCGCCGGTAGCGCGCGAGCCCAAGGGCCCGAAGGGCCCGCAGGGCGAGCTCACCCAGAAACTTACTATACCCCTAAGTAATTTTAGCTCGACGGAGGGCCGCAGGCCCGACGGCGAGCGTCAGCCCCGCGAGGCCGAAGGCCGAGCTCCGCGTAGCACCGAAGGTGCGGAGCGTCCTAGAGCAGCCGCCCATAGCGCGCGAGCCCAAGGGCCCGAAGGGCCCGCAGGGCGAGCCCACCCAGAACCTTACCCCTCCCCCAAGTAATTTAATGCGAGGCCGCAGGCCGAGCTCCGCGTAGCACCGAAGGTGCGAAGCGGTGACCCCGCGAGGCCGAAGGCCGAGCTCCGCGTAGCACCGAAGGTGCGGAGCGTCCCAGGTATGGCGCCCAATAACTTTCTACACATCTAAGTAACTTAATGCGAGGCCGAAGGCCGAGCTCCGCGTAGCACCGAAGGTGCGGAGCGTCACAGTCAAGGAGCCCAACCACAAAATACTATAACTAAGTAATTTTAACTCGACGGAGGGCCGAAGGCCCGACGGCGAGTGTCAACCCCGCGAGGCCGAAGGCCGAGCTCCGCGTAGCACCGAAGGTGCGGAGCGTCCCAGAGAAGTCGCCCGTAGCACGCGAGCCCAAGGGCCCGAAGGGCCCGCAGGGCGAGCCCACCCAGAACCTTACCCTTCTCCCAAGTAACTTAATGCGAGGCCGCAGGCCGAGCTCCGCGTAGCACCGAAGGTGCGAAGCGTCAACACCGCGAGGCCGAAGGCCGAGCTCCGCGTAGCACCGAAGGTGCGGAGCGTCACAGTCAAGGAGCCCAACCACAAAATACTATGATTCTAAGTAATTTTAACTCGACGGAGGGCCGAAGGCCCGACGGCGAGTGTCAACGCCGCGAGGCCGAAGGCCGAGCTCCGCGTAGCACCGAAGGTGCGGAGCGTCCCAGTCAAGTCGCCTGTAGCGCGCGAGCCCAAGGGCCCGAAGGGCCTGCAGGGCGAGCCCACCTTGACACTGTCACTCTCCGCACCTTCCCAAGCAAACATACCTGTGTGCTAATTCGCCTCCATCTTCTACCTCGCTCCCCTTTCTTAAGCAATTTTTAACTCGAGCTACGTTTTCTTCTGCATCTTCCACTGGCAACCCCTCTCGGGTGACAGAACCCCAGGACAGACCCCCTCGCGGGGTGCTTGCACCCCGCGCACCAAGCAACCTCACTTTAGTTGCGACAACGCCACCAATTTTACAACTCCCGTTGCCCTTCCCTATGGAAATTTTAGAACTCGAGCACCGATTTTCTAGCACTCTCCACTGCCAACCTCCTCTCGGATGACAAAAGGACAAGAGCACAACCCCCTCGCGGGGTGCTTGCACCCCGCGCACCGAGAAAATACTAGTTAATATTATATAAAGCTGCATTACCACTGATTTCTTATAGAAGAATTGTTCTCCCGGAAGGAGGGGTGGTGGGGGGTTATGGCATTAACCACCGTATAGGGCTCGTCTCCGAGACCCCGGAAAAAATCCGACTTTGGGTCTACCTCTCCGGGATAAAATTTCGATCGACGGCCCGCCTAAACGGCACCAGATAGGGGGGGGGTGCTCGACCAAATGTCATAGGCCTTCCCAAGCAATTTGACGAGCCGTCATTTTTTTTTCAAAATGGCGACTTCAAAATGGCGGAAAATTTTCAAAATGGTCGTAGCGCGCTGAAATTTGGTATGTAGGGGGTTTGGGGCCCCCCAATTCTGAAAAACTTTTTTTTTTTTTCTAGCATTAAAAAAAAATTTGTATGGAGAATATTTTCGGGGGCCCGTATCTCGTAAACCGCTGGAGATGGGTGGGGGGTGCTCGACCAAATGTCATAGGGAGCCCCCACCCGAGTACAGTCGTGGAAAAAAAAATTCAAGATGGCGACTTTTTTTTTTTTCAAAATTTCAAATTGGTGCTAGGGGGCTAAAACTCGGTATCGGGGAGTTTTTGGGGCTCCTGAGTCGGAATCTGAAATCGGATTTTGGAAATTAGGTCAAATTCGGAAAATATCGACAAAAATCGATTTGTATGGAGAAAATTTCAAATTGGTGCTAGGGGGCCTAAACTCAGTATCGGGGGGTTTTTGGGGCTCTTGAATCGGAATCTGAAATCTGATTTTGAAAATTCGGTCAAATTCGGAAAAAATCGGACAAATAAAATTAAGTAATTTTAGTTTGACCGAGGGCCGAAGGCCCGAGGGCAAACGCCCCCCCGCGAGGCCGCAGGCCGAGCTCCGCGTAGCACCGAAGGTGCGGAGCGTCCCAGGGAAGGCGCCGGCAGCGCGCGAGCCCAAGGGCCCGAAGGGCCCGCAGGGCGAGCCCACCCAGAAACTACTATACCCCAAGTAATTTTAGCTTGACGGAGGGCCGCAGGCCCGACGGCGAGCGTCAGCCCCGCGAGGCCGAAGGCCGAGCTCCGCGTAGCACCGAAGGTGCGGAGCGTCCCAGGGAAAGCGCCGGTAGCGCGCGAGCCCAAGGGCCCGAAGGGCCCGCAGGGCGAGCCCACCCAAAAACTTTCTATACCCCTAAGTAATTTTAGCTCGACGGAGGGCCGCAGGCCCGACGGCGAGCGTCAGCCCCGCGAGGCCGAAGGCCGAGCTCCGCGTAGCACCGAAGGTGCGGAGCGTCCTAGAGCAGCCGCCCATAGTGCGCGAGCCCAAGGGCCCGAAGGGCCCGCAGGGCGAGCCCACCCAGGACCCTACCCCTCTCCCAAGTAATTTAATGCGAGGCCGCAGGCCGAGCTCCGCGTAGCACCGAAGGTGCGAAGCGGCGAACCCCGCGAGGCCGAAGGCCGAGCTCCGCGTAGCACCGAAGGTGCGGAGCGTCCCAGTTACGGCGCCCAATAACTTTCTATACATCTAAGTAACTTAATGCGAGGCCGAAGGCCGAGCTCCGCGTAGCACCGAAGGTGCGGAGCGTCACAAACAAGGAGCCCAACCACTTACTATTATCCTAAGTATCTTAATGCGAGGCCGCAGGCCGAGCTCCGCGTAGCACCGAAGGTGCGAAGCGTCAACAACGCGAGGCCGAAGGCCGAGCTCCGCGTAGCACCGAAGGTGCGGAGCGTCACAGTCAAGGAGCCCAACCACAAAATACTATGATTCTAAGTAATTTTAACTCGACGGAGGGCCGAAGGCCCGACGGCGAGTGTCAACGCCGCGAGGCCGTAGGCCGAGCTCCGCGTAGCACCGAAGGTGCGGAGCGTCCCAGTCAAGTCGCCTGTAGCGCGCGAGCCCAAGGGCCCGAAGGGCCCGCAGGGCGAGCCCACCTAGACACTAGCACCCTCCACACCATCCTAAGCAAACAAACCTGCGTGCAAATTCGCATCCATCTCCTACCTCGCTTCCCCTTTCTTAAGCAATTTTAAACTCGAACTCCATTTCTTCAGCATTTTCAATGGCAACCCCCTCTCGGGTGACAGAACCCCAGGACAGACCCCCTCGCGGGGTGCTTGCACCCCGCGCACCAAGCAACCTCACTCGCATTGCGACAACGCCACCAATTTTACAACTCCCGTTGCCCTTCCCTTAGGAAATTTTACAACTCGAATCCCATTTTTCCAGCACTATCCACTGCCAACCCCCTCTCGGATGACACAAGGACAGCTACGTAACCCCCTCGCGGGGTGCTTGCACCCCGCGCACCGAGAAAATACTAGTTAATACTATATAAAGCTGCATTACGACTCATTTCTAACTTGTGAATTGATCTCCGGGAAGGAGGGGTGGTGGGGGGTTGATTTTTTTGAGTCACAAAATGGGGGTCGCGAGTAACCCAGGAAAAATCGGATATCCGGTCTACCGTGGAAGACGACAATTTTGGTCGACGGCCTGGCTAAACGGGGCCAGATAGCGGGGGGGTGCTCGACCAAATGTCATAGGGGTTTCTAAGCAATTTGACGAGACGCCATTTTTTTTTCAAAATGGCGACTTCAAAATGGCGGAAAATTTTCAAAATGGTTGTAGCGCGCTAAAATTTGGTATGTAGGGGGTTTGGGGCCCCGTGATTCTGAAAAAGTTTTTTTTTTTTTTCTAGCATTAAAAAAAAAATTGTATGGAGAATATTTTCGGGGGCCCGTATCTCGTAAACCGCTGGAGATGGGTGGGGGGTGCTCGACCAAATGTCATAGGATGTCCCCACCCGAGTACAGTCGTGGAAAAAAAAATTCAAGATGGCGACTTTTTTTTTTTTCAAAATTTCAAATTGGTGCTAGGGGGCTGAAACTCGGTATCGGGGGGTTTTTGGGGCTCCCGAGTCGGAATCTGAAATCGGATTTCGAAGATTCGGTCAAATTCGGAAAATATCGGACAAATAAAATTGAGTAATTTTAGTTTGACCGAGGGCCGAAGGCCCGAGGGCAAACGTCCCCCCGCGAGGCCGCAGGCCGAGCTCCGCGTAGCACCGAAGGTGCGGAGCGTCCCAGGGAAGGCGCCGGCAGCGCGCGAGCCCAAGGGCCCGAAGGGCCCGCAGGGCGAGCCTACCCAGAAACTCTATACCCCTAAGTAATTTTAGCTCGACGGAGGGCCGCAGGCCCGACGGGGAGCGTCAGCCCCGCGAGGCCGAAGGCCGAGCTCCGCGTAGCACCGAAGGTGCGGAGCGTCCCAGGGAAGGCGCCGGTAGCGCGCGAGCCCAAGGGCCCGAAGGGCCCGCAGGGTGAGCCCACCCAGAAACTTTCTATACCCCTAAGTAATTTTAGCTCGACGGAGGGCCGCAGGCCCGACGGTGAGCGTCAGTCCCGCGAGGCCGAAGGCCGAGCTCCGCGTAGCACCGAAGGTGCGGAGCGTCCCAGGACAGCCGCCCATAGCGCGCGAGCCCAAGGGCCCGAAGGGCCCGCAGGGCGAGCCCACCCAGAACCTTACCCCTCCCCCAAGTAATTTAATGCGAGGCCGCAGGCCGAGCTCCGCGTAGCACCGAAGGTGCGAAGCGGTGACCCGGCGAGGCTGAAGGCCGAGCTCCGCGTAGCACCGAAGGTGCGGAGCGTCCCAGGACAGCCGCCCATAGCGCGCGAGCCCAAGGGCCCGAAGGGCCCGCAGGGCGAGCCCACCCAGAACCTTACCCCTCCCCCAAGTAATTTAATGCGAGGCCGCAGGCCGAGCTCCGCGTAGCACCGAAGGTGCGAAGCGGTGACCCGGCGAGGCCGAAGGCCGAGCTCCGCGTAGCACCGAAGGTGCGGAGCGTCCCAGTTACGGCGCCCAATAACTTACTACACATCCAAGTAACTTAATGCGAGGCCGAAGGCCGAGCTCCGCGTAGCACCGAAGGTGCGGAGCGTCACAAACAAGGAGCCAAACCACTTACTATAAGTCTAAGTATCTTAATGCGAGGCCGCAGGCCGAGCTCCGCGTAGCACCGAAGGTGCGGAGCGTCAACACCGCGAGGCCGAAGGCCGAGCTCCGCGTAGCACCGAAGGTGCGGAGCGTCACAGTCAAGGAGCCCAACCACAGAATACTATAACTCTAAGTAATTTTAACTCGACGGAGGGCCGAAGGCCCGACAGCGAGTGTCAACGCCGCGAGGCCGAAGGCCGAGCTCCGCGTAGCACCGAAGGTGCGGAGCGTCCCAGTCAAGTCGCCTGTAGCACGCGAGCCCAAGGGCCCGAAGGGCCCGCAGGGCGAGCCCACCTAGACACTGTCACTCTCCACACCTTCCCAAGCAAACATACCTGCGTGCAAATGCGCCTCCATCTTTTACCTCGCTCCCCTTTCTTAAGCAATTTTTAACTCGAGCAACTTTTTCTTCTGCATCTTCCACTGGCAACCCCCTCTCGGGTGACAGAACCCCAGGACAGACCCCCTCGCGGGGTGCTTGCACCCCGCGCACCAAGCAACCTCACTTTAGTTGCGACAATGCCACTAATTTTACAACTCCCGTTGCCCTTCCCAATGGAAATTTTTAAACTCGAGCACCGATCTTCCAGCACTTTCCACTGCCAACCCCCTCTCGGATGACAGAAGGACGACTGCTCAACCCCCTCGCGGGGTGCTTGCACCCCGCGCACCGAGAAAATACTAGTTAATACTATATAAAGCTGCATTACCACTGATTTCTAAGTGAATTGATCTCGGGGAAGGAGGGGGGGTGGGGGGGTGGTTTTGGTGTCGTCGTATAGAGCTTGGCTTCAAACCTCTGGGAAAAATCCGACTTTTGGTCTACCGTGGAAGGTAAGTTTTTTTTTCAACGGCCCGGCTAAACTATAATAGCTAGGGGGGGGTGCTCGACCAAATGTCATAGGGGTTCCCAAGCAATTTGACGAGCCGTCATTTTTTTTTCAAAATGGCGACTTCAAAATGGCGGAAAATTTTCAAAATGGTCGTAGCGCGCTGAAATTTGGCATGTAGGAGGTTCGAGGCCCCCCGATTCTGAAAAACTTTTTTTTTTTTTTCTAGCATTAAAAAAAAATTTGTATGGAGAATATTTTCGGGGGCCCGTATCTCGTAAACCGCTGGAGATGGGTGGGGGGTGCTCGACCAAATGTCATAGGTCCCCACCCGAGTACAGTCGTGGAAAAAAAAATTCAAGATGGCGACTTTTTTTTTTTTCAAAATTTCAAATTGGTGCTAGGGGGCTAAAACTCGGTATCGGGGGGTTTTTGGGGCTCCCGAGTCGGAATCTGAAATCGGATTTTGAAAATTCGGTCAAATTCGGAAAATATCGGACAAATAAAATTGAGTAATTTTAGTTTGACCGAGGGCCGAAGGCCCGAGGGCAAACGTCCCCCCGCGAGGCCGCAGGCCGAGCTCCGCGTAGCACCGAAGGTGCGGAGCGTCCCAGGGAAGGCGCCGGCAGCGCGCGAGCCCAAGGGCCCGAAGGGCCCGCAGGGCGAGCCTACCCAGAAACTCTATACCCCTAAGTAATTTTAGCTCGACGGAGGGCCGCAGGCCCGACGGGGAGCGTCAGCCCCGCGAGGCCGAAGGTCGAGCTCCGCGTAGCACCGAAGGTGCGGAGCGTCCCAGGGAAGGCGCCGGTAGCGCGCGAGCCCAAGGGCCCGAAGGGCCCGCAGGGCGAGCCCACCCAGAAACTTTCTATACCCCTAAGTAATTTTAGCTCGACGGAGGGCCGCAGGCCCGACGGTGAGCGTCAGTCCCGCGAGGCCGAAGGCCGAGCTCCGCGTAGCACCGAAGGTGCGGAGCGTCCCAGGACAGCCGCCCATAGCGCGCGAGCCCAAGGGCCCGAAGGGCCTGCAGGGCGAGCCCACCCAGAACCTTACCCCTCCCCCAAGTAATTTAATGCGAGGCCGCAGGCCGAGCTCCGCGTAGCACCGAAGGTGCGAAGCGGTGACCCGGCGAGGCCGAAGGCCGAGCTCCGCGTAGCACCGAAGGTGCGGAGCGTCCCAGTTACGGCGCCCAATAACTTACTACACATCCAAGTAACTTAATGCGAGGCCGAAGGCCGAGCTCCGCGTAGCACCGAAGGTGCGGAGCGTCACAAACAAGGAGCCAAACCACTTACTATAAGTCTAAGTATCTTAATGCGAGGCCGCAGGCCGAGCTCCGCGTAGCACCGAAGGTGCGGAGCGTCAACACCGCGAGGCCGAAGGCCGAGCTCCGCGTAGCACCGAAGGTGCGGAGCGTCACAGTCAAGGAGCCCAACCACAGAATACTATAACTCTAAGTAATTTTAACTCGACGGAGGGCCGAAGGCCCGACAGCGAGTGTCAACGCCGCGAGGCCGAAGGCCGAGCTCCGCGTAGCACCGAAGGTGCGGAGCGTCCCAGTCAAGTCGCCTGTAGCACGCGAGCCCAAGGGCCCGAAGGGCCCGCAGGGCGAGCCCACCTAGACACTGACACCCTCCACACCTTCCCAAGCAGACATACCTGCGTGCAAATTCGCCTCCATCTTCTACCTCGCTTCCCTTTCTTAAGCAATTTACAACTCGAGCTACTTTTTTGTCTGCATTTTTCACTGCCAACCCCCTCTCGGGTGACAGAACCCCAGGACAGACCCCCTCGCGGGGTGCTTGCACCCCGCGCACCAAGCAACCTCACTCGCATTGCGACAACGCCACCAATTTTACAACTCCCGTTGCCCTTCCCAATGGAAATTTTTAAACTCGAGCACCGATCTTCCAGCATCTTCCACTGCCAACCCCCTCTCGGATGACAGAAGGACGACTGCATAACCCCCTCGCGGGGTGCTTGCACCCCGCGCACCGAGAAAATACTAGTTATACTTATATAAAGCTGCATTACGACTCATTTCTAACTTGTGAATTGATCTCGGGGAAGGAGGGGTGGTGGGGGGTTGATTTTTTGGAGTCATAAAATATAAGTCGCGAGTATTTCAGGAAAAATCGGATATCCGGTCTACCGTGGAAGACGACAATTTTGGTCGACGGCCTGGCTAAACGGGACCAGATAGCCGGGGGGTGCTCGACCAAATGTCATAGGCCTCCCCAAGCAATTTGACGAGCCGCCATTTTTTTTTCAAAATGGCGACTTCAAAATGGCGGAAAATTTTCAAAATGGTCGTATCGCGTTGAAATTTGGTATGTAGGGGGTTTGGGGCCCCCCGATTCTGAAAAACTTTTTTTTTTTTTTCTAGCATTAAAAAAAAAATTGTATGGAGAATATTTTCGGGGGCCCGTATCTCGTAAACGGTTGGACTTAGGTGGGAGGTGCTAGACCAAATGTCATAGGGGGCTCTCACTTGAGTACAGTCGTGGAAAAACAAATTCAAGATGGCGACTTTTTTTTTTTCCAAAATTTCAAATTGGTGCTAGGGGGCTTAAAATTGGTATCGGGGGGTTTTTGGGGCTCCTAAGTCGGAATCTGAAATCGGTTTTTGAAAATTCGGTCAAATTCGGAAAATATCGGACAAATAAAATTTAGTAATTTTAGTTTGACCGAGGGCCGAAGGCCCGAGGGCAAACGTCCCCCCGCGAGGCCGCAGGCCGAGCTCCGCGTAGCACCGAAGGTGCGGAGCGTCCCAGGGAAGGCGCCGGCAGCGCGCGAGCCCAAGGGCCCGAAGGGCCCGCAGGGCGAGCCCACCCAGAAACTTACTATACCCCCAAGTAATTTTAGCTCGACGGAGGGCCGCAGGCCCGACGGCGAGCGACAGCCCCGCGAGGCCGAAGGCCGAGCTCCGCGTAGCACCGAAGGTGCGGAGCGTCCCAGGGAAGGCGCCGGTAGCGCGCGAGCCCAAGGGCCCGAAGGGCCCGCAGGGCGAGCCCACCCAGAAACTTACTATACCCCTAAGTCATTTTAGCTCGACGGAGGGCCGCAGGCCCGACGGCGAGCGTCAGCCCCGCGAGGCCGAAGGCCGAGCTCCGCGTAGCACCGAAGGTGCGGAGCGTCCTAGAGCAGCCGCCCATAGCGCGTGAGCCCAAGGGCCCGAAGGGCCCGCAGGGCGAGCCCACCCAGAACCTTACCCCTCCCCCAAGTAATTTAATGCGAGGCCGCAGGCCGAGCTTCGCGTAGCACCGAAGGTGCGAAGCGGCGACCCCGCGAGGCCGAAGGCCGAGCTCCGCGTAGCACCGAAGGTGCGGAGCGTCCCAGTTACGGCGCCCAATAACTTTCTATACATCTAAGTAACTTAATGCGAGGCCGAAGGCCGAGCTCCGCGTAGCACCGAAGGTGCGGAGCGTCACAAACAAGGAGCCCAACCACTTACTATAAGTCAAAGTATCTTAATGCGAGGCCGCAGGCCGAGCTCCGCGTAGCACCGAAGGTGCGAAGCGTCAACACTGCGAGGCCGAAGGCCGAGCTCCGCGTAGCACCGAAGGTGCGGAGCGTCACAGTCAAGGAGCCCAACCACAAAATACTATAACTCTAAGTAATTTTAACTCGACGGAGGGCCGAAGGCCCGACGGCGAGTGTCAACGCCGCGAGGCCGAAGGCCGAGCTCCGCGTAGCACCGAAGGTGCGGAGCGTCCCAGTCAAGTCGCCTGTAGTGCGCGAGCCCAAGGGCCCGAAGGGCCCGCAGGGCGAGCCCACCTAGACCCTGGCACCCGCCACACCTTCCCAAGCAAACATACCTGCGTGCAAATTCGCCACCATCATCTACCTCGCTCCCCTTTCTTAAGCAATTTACAACTCGAGCTACTTTTTCTTTTGCATATTCCACTGGCAACCCCCTCTTGGGTGACAGAACCCCAGGAAAGACCCCCTCGCGGGGTGCTTGCACCCCGCGCACCAAGCAACCTCACTCGCATTGCGACAACGCCACCAATTTTACAACTCTCGTTGCCCTTCCCTAAGGAAATTTTAAAACTCAAACTCGATCTCTTCAGCACTTTACACTGCCAACCCCCTCTCGGATGACAGAAGAATGACTGCTCAACCCCCTCGCGGGGTGCTTGCACCCCGCGCACCGAGAAAATACTAGTTAATATTATATAAAGCTGCATTACCACTGATTTCTTATAGAAGAATTGTTCTCCCGGAAGGAGGGGTGGTGGGGGGTTATGGCATATACCACCGTATAGGGCTCGTCTCCGAGACCCCGGAAAAAATCCGACTTTGGGTCTACCTCTCCGGGATAAAATTTCGATCGACGGCCCGCCTAAACGGCACCAGATAGGGGGGGGGTGCTCGACCAAATGTCATAGGCCTTCCCAAGCAATTTGACGAGCCGTCATTTTTTTTTCAAAATGGCGACTTCAAAATGGCGGAAAATTTTCAAAATGGTCGTAGCGCGCTGAAATTTGGTATGTAGGGGGTTTGGGGCCCCCCAATTCTGAAAAACTTTTTTTTTTTTTCTAGCATTAAAAAAAAATTTGTATGGAGAATATTTTCGGGGGCCCGTATCTCGTAAACCGCTGGAGATGGGTGGGGGGTGCTCGACCAAATGTCATAGGGAGCCCCCACCCGAGTACAGTCGTGGAAAAAAAAATTCAAGATGGCGACTTTTTTTTTTTTCAAAATTTCAAATTGGTGCTAGGGGGCTAAAACTCGGTATCGGGGAGTTTTTGGGGCTCCTGAGTCGGAATCTGAAATCGGATTTTGGAAATTAGGTCAAATTCGGAAAATATCGACAAAAATCGATTTGTATGGAGAAAATTTCAAATTGGTGCTAGGGGGCCTAAACTCAGTATCGGGGGGTTTTTGGGGCTCTTGAATCGGAATCTGAAATCTGATTTTGAAAATTCGGTCAAATTCGGAAAAAATCGGACAAATAAAATTAAGTAATTTTAGTTTGACCGAGGGCCGAAGGCCCGAGGGCAAACGCCCCCCCGCGAGGCCGCAGGCCGAGCTCCGCGTAGCACCGAAGGTGCGGAGCGTCCCAGGGAAGGCGCCGGCAGCGCGCGAGCCCAAGGGCCCGAAGGGCCCGCAGGGCGAGCCCACCCAGAAACTACTATACCCCAAGTAATTTTAGCTTGACGGAGGGCCGCAGGCCCGACGGCGAGCGTCAGCCCCGCGAGGCCGAAGGCCGAGCTCCGCGTAGCACCGAAGGTGCGGAGCGTCCCAGGGAAAGCGCCGGTAGCGCGCGAGCCCAAGGGCCCGAAGGGCCCGCAGGGCGAGCCCACCCAAAAACTTTCTATACCCCTAAGTAATTTTAGCTCGACGGAGGGCCGCAGGCCCGACGGCGAGCGTCAGCCCCGCGAGGCCGAAGGCCGAGCTCCGCGTAGCACCGAAGGTGCGGAGCGTCCTAGAGCAGCCGCCCATAGTGCGCGAGCCCAAGGGCCCGAAGGGCCCGCAGGGCGAGCCCACCCAGGACCCTACCCCTCTCCCAAGTAATTTAATGCGAGGCCGCAGGCCGAGCTCCGCGTAGCACCGAAGGTGCGAAGCGGCGAACCCCGCGAGGCCGAAGGCCGAGCTCCGCGTAGCACCGAAGGTGCGGAGCGTCCCAGTTACGGCGCCCAATAACTTTCTATACATCTAAGTAACTTAATGCGAGGCCGAAGGCCGAGCTCCGCGTAGCACCGAAGGTGCGGAGCGTCACAAACAAGGAGCCCAACCACTTACTATTATCCTAAGTATCTTAATGCGAGGCCGCAGGCCGAGCTCCGCGTAGCACCGAAGGTGCGAAGCGTCAACAACGCGAGGCCGAAGGCCGAGCTCCGCGTAGCACCGAAGGTGCGGAGCGTCACAGTCAAGGAGCCCAACCACAAAATACTATGATTCTAAGTAATTTTAACTCGACGGAGGGCCGAAGGCCCGACGGCGAGTGTCAACGCCGCGAGGCCGTAGGCCGAGCTCCGCGTAGCACCGAAGGTGCGGAGCGTCCCAGTCAAGTCGCCTGTAGCGCGCGAGCCCAAGGGCCCGAAGGGCCCGCAGGGCGAGCCCACCTAGACACTAGCACCCTCCACACCATCCTAAGCAAACAAACCTGCGTGCAAATTCGCATCCATCTCCTACCTCGCTTCCCCTTTCTTAAGCAATTTTAAACTCGAACTCCATTTCTTCAGCATTTTCAATGGCAACCCCCTCTCGGGTGACAGAACCCCAGGACAGACCCCCTCGCGGGGTGCTTGCACCCCGCGCACCAAGCAACCTCACTCGCATTGCGACAACGCCACCAATTTTACAACTCCCGTTGCCCTTCCCTTAGGAAATTTTACAACTCGAATCCCATTTTTCCAGCACTATCCACTGCCAACCCCCTCTCGGATGACACAAGGACAGCTACGTAACCCCCTCGCGGGGTGCTTGCACCCCGCGCACCGAGAAAATACTAGTTAATACTATATAAAGCTGCATTACCACTCATTTCTAAGTGAATTGATCTCGGGGAAGGGGGGGTGTGGGGGGGGAACTTTTAGTATGGACGTATAGAGGTCGGCGTCAAACCACCGGGAAAAATCCGACTTTTGGTCTACCGAGGAAGATGACAATTTTGATCAACGGCCCGCCGAAACTATAATAGCTAGGGGGGGGTGCTAGACCAAATGTCATAGGGGTTCTCAAGCAATTTGACGAGCCGCCATTTTTTTTTCAAAATGGCGACTTCAAAATGGCGGAAAATTTTCAAAATGTTCGTAGCGCGCTGAAATTTGGTATGTAGGGGGTTTGGGGCCCCCCAATTCTGAAAAATTTTTTTTTTTTTTTTCTAGCGTTAAAAAAAAATTTGTATGGGGAATTTTTTAAGGGTCCCGTATCTCGTAACCGGTTGGAGATGGGTGGGGGGTGCTCGACCAAATGTCATAGGGCCCTTTCACCCGAGTACAGTCGTGGAAAAAAAAATTCAAGATGGCGACTTTTTTTTTTTTCAAAATTTCAAATTGGTGCTAGGCGGCTGAAACTCGGTATCGGGGGGTTTTTAGGGCTCTTGAGTCGGAATCTGAAATCGGATTTTGAAAATTCGGTCAAATTCGGAAAATATCGGACAAATAAAATTTTGTAATTTTAGTTTGACCGAGGGCCGAAGGCCCGAGGGCAAAAGTCCCCCCGCGAGGCCGCAGGCCGAGCTCCGCGTAGCACCGAAGGTGCGGAGCGACCCAGGGAAGGCGCCGGTAGCGCGCGAGCCCAAGGGCCCGAAGGGCCCGCAGGGCGAGCTCACCCAGAAACTTACTATACCCCTAAGTAATTTTAGCTCGACGGAGGGCCGCAGGCCCGACGGCGAGCGTCAGCCCCGCGAGGCCGAAGGCCGAGCTCCGCGTAGCACCGAAGGTGCGGAGCGTCCTAGAGCAGCCGCCCATAGCGCGCGAGCCCAAGGGCCCGAAGGGCCCGCAGGGCGAGCCCACCCAGAACCTTACCCCTCCCCCAAGTAATTTAATGCGAGGCCGCAGGCCGAGCTCCGCGTAGCACCGAAGGTGCGAAGCGGTGACCCCGCGAGGCCGAAGGCCGAGCTCCGCGTAGCACCGAAGGTGCGGAGCGTCCCAGGTATGGCGCCCAATAACTTTCTACACATCTAAGTAACTTAATGCGAGGCCGAAGGCCGAGCTCCGCGTAGCACCGAAGGTGCGGAGCGTCACAGTCAAGGAGCCCAACCACAAAATACTATAACTAAGTAATTTTAACTCGACGGAGGGCCGAAGGCCCGACGGCGAGTGTCAACCCCGCGAGGCCGAAGGCCGAGCTCCGCGTAGCACCGAAGGTGCGGAGCGTCCCAGAGAAGTCGCCCGTAGCACGCGAGCCCAAGGGCCCGAAGGGCCCGCAGGGCGAGCCCACCCAGAACCTTACCCTTCTCCCAAGTAACTTAATGCGAGGCCGCAGGCCGAGCTCCGCGTAGCACCGAAGGTGCGAAGCGTCAACACCGCGAGGCCGAAGGCCGAGCTCCGCGTAGCACCGAAGGTGCGGAGCGTCACAGTCAAGGAGCCCAACCACAAAATACTATGATTCTAAGTAATTTTAACTCGACGGAGGGCCGAAGGCCCGACGGCGAGTGTCAACGCCGCGAGGCCGAAGGCCGAGCTCCGCGTAGCACCGAAGGTGCGGAGCGTCCCAGTCAAGTCGCCTGTAGCGCGCGAGCCCAAGGGCCCGAAGGGCCTGCAGGGCGAGCCCACCTTGACACTGTCACTCTCCGCACCTTCCCAAGCAAACATACCTGTGTGCTAATTCGCCTCCATCTTCTACCTCGCTCCCCTTTCTTAAGCAATTTTTAACTCGAGCTACGTTTTCTTCTGCATCTTCCACTGGCAACCCCTCTCGGGTGACAGAACCCCAGGACAGACCCCCTCGCGGGGTGCTTGCACCCCGCGCACCAAGCAACCTCACTTTAGTTGCGACAACGCCACCAATTTTACAACTCCCGTTGCCCTTCCCTATGGAAATTTTAGAACTCGAGCACCGATTTTCTAGCACTCTCCACTGCCAACCTCCTCTCGGATGACAAAAGGACAAGAGCACAACCCCCTCGCGGGGTGCTTGCACCCCGCGCACCGAGAAAATACTAGTTAATACTATATAAAGCTGCATTACGACTCATTTCTAACTTGTGAATTGATCTCCGGGAAGGAGGGGTGGTGGGGGGTTGATTTTTTGGAGTCACAAAATGGGGGTCGCGAGTAACCCAGGAAAAATCGGATATCCGGTCTACCGTGGAAGACGACAATTTTGGTCGACGGCCTGGCTAAACGGGGCCAGATAGCGGGGGGGTGCTCGACCAAATGTCATAGGGGTTTCTAAGCAATTTGACGAGACGCCATTTTTTTTTCAAAATGGCGACTTCAAAATGGCGGAAAATTTTCAAAATGGTTGTAGCGCGCTAAAATTTGGTATGTAGGGGGTTTGGGGCCCCGTGATTCTGAAAAAGTTTTTTTTTTTTTTCTAGCATTAAAAAAAAAATTGTATGGAGAATATTTTCGGGGGCCCGTATCTCGTAAACCGCTGGAGATGGGTGGGGGGTGCTCGACCAAATGTCATAGGATGTCCCCACCCGAGTACAGTCGTGGAAAAAAAAATTCAAGATGGCGACTTTTTTTTTTTTCAAAATTTCAAATTGGTGCTAGGGGGCTGAAACTCGGTATCGGGGGGTTTTTGGGGCTCCCGAGTCGGAATCTGAAATCGGATTTCGAAGATTCGGTCAAATTCGGAAAATATCGGACAAATAAAATTGAGTAATTTTAGTTTGACCGAGGGCCGAAGGCCCGAGGGCAAACGTCCCCCCGCGAGGCCGCAGGCCGAGCTCCGCGTAGCACCGAAGGTGCGGAGCGTCCCAGGGAAGGCGCCGGCAGCGCGCGAGCCCAAGGGCCCGAAGGGCCCGCAGGGCGAGCCTACCCAGAAACTCTATACCCCTAAGTAATTTTAGCTCGACGGAGGGCCGCAGGCCCGACGGGGAGCGTCAGCCCCGCGAGGCCGAAGGCCGAGCTCCGCGTAGCACCGAAGGTGCGGAGCGTCCCAGGGAAGGCGCCGGTAGCGCGCGAGCCCAAGGGCCCGAAGGGCCCGCAGGGTGAGCCCACCCAGAAACTTTCTATACCCCTAAGTAATTTTAGCTCGACGGAGGGCCGCAGGCCCGACGGTGAGCGTCAGTCCCGCGAGGCCGAAGGCCGAGCTCCGCGTAGCACCGAAGGTGCGGAGCGTCCCAGGACAGCCGCCCATAGCGCGCGAGCCCAAGGGCCCGAAGGGCCCGCAGGGCGAGCCCACCCAGAACCTTACCCCTCCCCCAAGTAATTTAATGCGAGGCCGCAGGCCGAGCTCCGCGTAGCACCGAAGGTGCGAAGCGGTGACCCGGCGAGGCTGAAGGCCGAGCTCCGCGTAGCACCGAAGGTGCGGAGCGTCCCAGGACAGCCGCCCATAGCGCGCGAGCCCAAGGGCCCGAAGGGCCCGCAGGGCGAGCCCACCCAGAACCTTACCCCTCCCCCAAGTAATTTAATGCGAGGCCGCAGGCCGAGCTCCGCGTAGCACCGAAGGTGCGAAGCGGTGACCCGGCGAGGCCGAAGGCCGAGCTCCGCGTAGCACCGAAGGTGCGGAGCGTCCCAGTTACGGCGCCCAATAACTTACTACACATCCAAGTAACTTAATGCGAGGCCGAAGGCCGAGCTCCGCGTAGCACCGAAGGTGCGGAGCGTCACAAACAAGGAGCCAAACCACTTACTATAAGTCTAAGTATCTTAATGCGAGGCCGCAGGCCGAGCTCCGCGTAGCACCGAAGGTGCGGAGCGTCAACACCGCGAGGCCGAAGGCCGAGCTCCGCGTAGCACCGAAGGTGCGGAGCGTCACAGTCAAGGAGCCCAACCACAGAATACTATAACTCTAAGTAATTTTAACTCGACGGAGGGCCGAAGGCCCGACAGCGAGTGTCAACGCCGCGAGGCCGAAGGCCGAGCTCCGCGTAGCACCGAAGGTGCGGAGCGTCCCAGTCAAGTCGCCTGTAGCACGCGAGCCCAAGGGCCCGAAGGGCCCGCAGGGCGAGCCCACCTAGACACTGTCACTCTCCACACCTTCCCAAGCAAACATACCTGCGTGCAAATGCGCCTCCATCTTTTACCTCGCTCCCCTTTCTTAAGCAATTTTTAACTCGAGCAACTTTTTCTTCTGCATCTTCCACTGGCAACCCCCTCTCGGGTGACAGAACCCCAGGACAGACCCCCTCGCGGGGTGCTTGCACCCCGCGCACCAAGCAACCTCACTTTAGTTGCGACAATGCCACTAATTTTACAACTCCCGTTGCCCTTCCCAATGGAAATTTTTAAACTCGAGCACCGATCTTCCAGCACTTTCCACTGCCAACCCCCTCTCGGATGACAGAAGGACGACTGCTCAACCCCCTCGCGGGGTGCTTGCACCCCGCGCACCGAGAAAATACTAGTTAATACTATATAAAGCTGCATTACCACTGATTTCTAACTTGTGAATTGATCTCCGGGAAGGAGGGGTGGTGGGGGGTTGATTTTTTGGAGTCACAAAATGGGGGTCGCGAGTAACCCAGGAAAAATCGGATATCCGGTCTACCGTGGAAGACGACAATTTTGGTCGACGGCCTGGCTAAACGGGGCCAGATAGCGGGGGGGTGCTCGACCAAATGTCATAGGGGTTTCCAAGCAATTTGACGAGACGCCATTTTTTTTTCAAAATGGCGACTTCAAAATGGCGGAAAATTTTCAAAATGGTCGTAGCGCGCTAAAATTTGGTATGTAGGGGGTTTGGGGCCCCGTGATTCTGAAAAAGTTTTTTTTTTTTTTCTAGCATTAAAAAAAAAATTGTATGGAGAATATTTTCGGGGGCCCGTATCTCGTAAACCGCTGGAGATGGGTGGGGGGTGCTCGACCAAATGTCATAGGGGGTCCCCACCCGAGTACAGTCGTGGAAAAAAAAATTCAAGATGGCGACTTTTTTTTTTTTCAAAATTTCAAATTGGTGCTAGGGGGCTGAAACTCGGTATCGGGGGGTTTTTGGGGCTCCCGAGTCGGAATCTGAAATCGGATTTCGAAAATTCGGTCAAATTCGGAAAATATCGGACAAATAAAATTGAGTAATTTTAGTTTGACCGAGGGCCGAAGGCCCGAGGGCAAACGTCCCCCCGCGAGGCCGCAGGCCGAGCTCCGCGTAGCACCGAAGGTGCGGAGCGTCCCAGGGAAGGCGCCGGCAGCGCGCGAGCCCAAGGGCCCGAAGGGCCCGCAGGGCGAGCCTACCCAGAAACTCTATACCCCTAAGTAATTTTAGCTCGACGGAGGGCCGCAGGCCCGACGGGGAGCGTCAGCCCCGCGAGGCCGAAGGCCGAGCTCCGCGTAGCACCGAAGGTGCGGAGCGTCCCAGGGAAGGCGCCGGTAGCGCGCGAGCCCAAGGGCCCGAAGGGCCCGCAGGGCGAGCCCACCCAGAAACTTTCTATACCCCTAAGTAATTTTAGCTCGACGGAGGGCCGCAGGCCCGACGGTGAGCGTCAGTCCCGCGAGGCCGAAGGCCGAGCTCCGCGTAGCACCGAAGGTGCGGAGCGTCCCAGGACAGCCGCCCATAGCGCGCGAGCCCAAGGGCCCGAAGGGCCCGCAGGGCGAGCCCACCCAGAACCTTACCCCTCCCCCAAGTAATTTAATGCGAGGCCGCAGGCCGAGCTCCGCGTAGCACCGAAGGTGCGAAGCGGTGACCCGGCGAGGCCGAAGGCCGAGCTCCGCGTAGCACCGAAGGTGCGGAGCGTCCCAGTTACGGCGCCCAATAACTTACTACACATCCAAGTAACTTAATGCGAGGCCGAAGGCCGAGCTCCGCGTAGCACCGAAGGTGCGGAGCGTCACAAACAAGGAGCCAAACCACTTACTATAAGTCTAAGTATCTTAATGCGAGGCCGCAGGCCGAGCTCCGCGTAGCACCGAAGGTGCGGAGCGTCAACACCGCGAGGCCGAAGGCCGAGCTCCGCGTAGCACCGAAGGTGCGGAGCGTCACAGTCAAGGAGCCCAACCACAGAATACTATAACTCTAAGTAATTTTAACTCGACGGAGGGCCGAAGGCCCGACAGCGAGTGTCAACGCCGCGAGGCCGAAGGCCGAGCTCCGCGTAGCACCGAAGGTGCGGAGCGTCCCAGTCAAGTCGCCTGTAGCACGCGAGCCCAAGGGCCCGAAGGGCCCGCAGGGCGAGCCCACCTAGACACTGTCACTCTCCACACCTTCCCAAGCAAACATACCTGCGTGCAAATGCGCCTCCATCTTTTACCTCGCTCCCCTTTCTTAAGCAATTTTTAACTCGAGCAACTTTTTCTTCTGCATCTTCCACTGGCAACCCCCTCTCGGGTGACAGAACCCCAGGACAGACCCCCTCGCGGGGTGCTTGCACCCCGCGCACCAAGCAACTTCACTTTAGTTGCGACAACGCCACTAATTTTACAACTCCCGTTGCCCTTCCCAATGGAAATTTTTAAACTCGAGCACCGATCTTCCAGCACTTTCCACTGCCAACCCCCTCTCGGATGACAGAAGGACGACTGCTCAACCCCCTCGCGGGGTGCTTGCACCCCGCGCACCGAGAAAATACTAGTTAATATTATATAAAGCTGCATTACCACTCATTTCTTATAGAAGAATTGTTCTCCCAGAAGGAGGGGTGGTGGGGGGTTATGGCATATACCACCGTATAGAGCTCGGCTCCGAGACCCCGGGAAAAATCCGACTTTGGGTCTACCTCTTCGGGATAAAATTTCCATCGACGGCCCGGCTAAACGGCACCAGATAGGGGAGGGGTGCTCGACCAAATGTCATAGGCCTCCCCAAGCAATTTGACGAGCCGCCATTTTTTTTTCAAAATGGCGACTTGAAAATGGCGGAAAATTTTCAAAATGGTCCTAGCGCGCTGAAATTTGGTATGTAGGGGGTTTGGGGCCCTACGATTCTGAAAAACTTTTTTTTTTTTTTCTAGCATTAAAAAAAAATTTGTATGGAGAATATTTTCGGGGGCCCGTATCTCGTAAACCGCTAGAGATAGGTAGGGGGTGCTCGACCAAATGTCATAGGGGGCCTTCATCCGAGTACAGTCGTGGAAAAAAAAAATCAAGATGGCGACTTTTTTTTTTTTCAAAATTTCAAATTGGTGCTAGGGGGCTGAAACTCGGTATCGAGGGGTTTTTGGGGCTCCTGAGTCGGAATCTGAAATCGAATTTTGAAAATTAGGTCAAATTCGGAAAATATCGATAAAAATCGATTTGTATGGAGAAAATTTCAAATTGGTGCTAGGGGACTGAAACTCAGTATCGGGGAGTTTTTGGGGCTTCTGAGTCGGAATCTGAAATCGGATTTCAAAAATCCGTTCAAATTCGGAAAATATCGGACAAATGAAATAAAGTAATTTTTAGTTTGACCGAGGGCCGAAGGCCCGAGGGCAAACGTCCCCCAGCGAGGCCGCAGGCCGAGCTCCGCGTAGCACCGAAGGTGCGGAGCGTCCCAGGGAAGGCGCCGGCAGCGCGCGAGCCCAAGGACCCGAAGGGCCCGCAGGGCGAGCCCACCCAGAAACTTACTATACCTCTAAGTAATTTTAGCTCGACGGAGGGCCGCAGGCCCGACGGCGAGCGTCAGCCCCGCGAGGCCGAAGGCCGAGCTCCGCGTAGCACCGAAGGTGCGGAGCGTCCCAGGGCAGCCGCCTATAACGCGCGAGCCCAAGGGCCCGCAGGGCGAGCCCACCCAGAACCTTAACCCTCCCCCAAGTAATTTAATGCGAGGCCGCAGGCCAAGCTTCGCGTAGCACCGAAGGTGCGAAGCGTCGACCCCGCGAGGCCGAAGGCCGAGCTCCGCGTAGCACCGAAGGTGCGGAGCGTCCCAGTTACGGCGCCCAATAACTTTCTACACATCTAAGTATCTTAATGCGAGGCCGAAGGCCGAGCTCCGCGTAGCACCGAAGGTGCGGAGCGTCACAAACAAGGAGCCCAACCACTTACTATAAGGCTAAGTGTCTTAATGCGAGGCCGCAGGCCGAGCTCCGCGTAGCACCGAAGGTGCGGAGCGGCGACCCCGCGAGGCCGAAGGCCGAGCTCCGCGTAGCACCGAAGGTGCGGAGCGTCATAGTCAAGGAGCCCAACCACAAATAACTATAATACTAAGTAATTTTAACTCGACGGTGGGCCGAAGGCCCGACGGCGAGTGTTAACGCTGCGAGGCCGAAGGCCGAGCTCCGCGTAGCACCGAAGGTGCGGAGCGTCCCAGTCAAGTCGCCTGTAGCGCGCGAGCCCAAGGGCCCGAAGGGCCCGCAGGGCGAGCCCACCTAGACACTGTCACTCTCCACACCTTCCCAAGCAAACATACGTGCGTGCAAATTCGCCTCCATCTTCTACCTCGCTCCCCTCTCTTAAGCAATTTACAACTCGAGCTACTTTTTCTTCTGCATTTTTCACTGCCAACCCCCTCTCGGGTGACAGAACCCCAGGACAGATCCCCTCGCGGGGTGCTTGCACCCCGCGCACCAAGCAACCTCACTCGCATTGCGACAACGCCACCAATTTCACAACTCCCGTTGCCCTTCCCTATGGAAATTTTACAACTCGAATCCCGTTTTTCCAGCATTTTCCACTGCCAACCCCCTCTCGGATGACAAAAGGACAAGAGCACAACCCCCTCGCGGGGTGCTTGCACCCCGCGCACCGAGAAAATACTAGTTAATACTATATAAAGCTGCATTACCACTCATTTCTAAGTGAATTGATCTCGGGGAAGGGGGGGTGTGGGGGGGGAACTTTTAGTATGGACGTATAGAGGTCGGCGTCAAACCACCGGGAAAAATCCGACTTTTGGTCTACCGAGGAAGATGACAATTTTGATCAACGGCCCGCCGAAACTATAATAGCTAGGGGGGGGTGCTAGACCAAATGTCATAGGGGTTCTCAAGCAATTTGACGAGCCGCCATTTTTTTTTCAAAATGGCGACTTCAAAATGGCGGAAAATTTTCAAAATGTTCGTAGCGCGCTGAAATTTGGTATGTAGGGGGTTTGGGGCCCCCCAATTCTGAAAAATTTTTTTTTTTTTTTTCTAGCGTTAAAAAAAAATTTGTATGGGGAATTTTTTAAGGGTCCCGTATCTCGTAACCGGTTGGAGATGGGTGGGGGGTGCTCGACCAAATGTCATAGGGCCCTTTCACCCGAGTACAGTCGTGGAAAAAAAAATTCAAGATGGCGACTTTTTTTTTTTTCAAAATTTCAAATTGGTGCTAGGCGGCTGAAACTCGGTATCGGGGGGTTTTTAGGGCTCTTGAGTCGGAATCTGAAATCGGATTTTGAAAATTCGGTCAAATTCGGAAAATATCGGACAAATAAAATTTTGTAATTTTAGTTTGACCGAGGGCCGAAGGCCCGAGGGCAAAAGTCCCCCCGCGAGGCCGCAGGCCGAGCTCCGCGTAGCACCGAAGGTGCGGAGCGACCCAGGGAAGGCGCCGGTAGCGCGCGAGCCCAAGGGCCCGAAGGGCCCGCAGGGCGAGCTCACCCAGAAACTTACTATACCCCTAAGTAATTTTAGCTCGACGGAGGGCCGCAGGCCCGACGGCGAGCGTCAGCCCCGCGAGGCCGAAGGCCGAGCTCCGCGTAGCACCGAAGGTGCGGAGCGTCCTAGAGCAGCCGCCCATAGCGCGCGAGCCCAAGGGCCCGAAGGGCCCGCAGGGCGAGCCCACCCAGAACCTTACCCCTCCCCCAAGTAATTTAATGCGAGGCCGCAGGCCGAGCTCCGCGTAGCACCGAAGGTGCGAAGCGGTGACCCCGCGAGGCCGAAGGCCGAGCTCCGCGTAGCACCGAAGGTGCGGAGCGTCCCAGGTATGGCGCCCAATAACTTTCTACACATCTAAGTAACTTAATGCGAGGCCGAAGGCCGAGCTCCGCGTAGCACCGAAGGTGCGGAGCGTCACAGTCAAGGAGCCCAACCACAAAATACTATAACTAAGTAATTTTAACTCGACGGAGGGCCGAAGGCCCGACGGCGAGTGTCAACCCCGCGAGGCCGAAGGCCGAGCTCCGCGTAGCACCGAAGGTGCGGAGCGTCCCAGAGAAGTCGCCCGTAGCACGCGAGCCCAAGGGCCCGAAGGGCCCGCAGGGCGAGCCCACCCAGAACCTTACCCTTCTCCCAAGTAACTTAATGCGAGGCCGCAGGCCGAGCTCCGCGTAGCACCGAAGGTGCGAAGCGTCAACACCGCGAGGCCGAAGGCCGAGCTCCGCGTAGCACCGAAGGTGCGGAGCGTCACAGTCAAGGAGCCCAACCACAAAATACTATGATTCTAAGTAATTTTAACTCGACGGAGGGCCGAAGGCCCGACGGCGAGTGTCAACGCCGCGAGGCCGAAGGCCGAGCTCCGCGTAGCACCGAAGGTGCGGAGCGTCCCAGTCAAGTCGCCTGTAGCGCGCGAGCCCAAGGGCCCGAAGGGCCTGCAGGGCGAGCCCACCTTGACACTGTCACTCTCCGCACCTTCCCAAGCAAACATACCTGTGTGCTAATTCGCCTCCATCTTCTACCTCGCTCCCCTTTCTTAAGCAATTTTTAACTCGAGCTACGTTTTCTTCTGCATCTTCCACTGGCAACCCCTCTCGGGTGACAGAACCCCAGGACAGACCCCCTCGCGGGGTGCTTGCACCCCGCGCACCAAGCAACCTCACTTTAGTTGCGACAACGCCACCAATTTTACAACTCCCGTTGCCCTTCCCTATGGAAATTTTAGAACTCGAGCACCGATTTTCTAGCACTCTCCACTGCCAACCTCCTCTCGGATGACAAAAGGACAAGAGCACAACCCCCTCGCGGGGTGCTTGCACCCCGCGCACCGAGAAAATACTAGTTAATAATATATAAAGCTGCATTACGACTCATTTCTTAATGAATTGTTCTGGCGGAATGGGGGGTGGTGGGGGGTAGTGGTGTATACCATCGTATAGGGCTCGCCTCCTTGAATAGAGGAAAAATCCGACCTTTGGTCTACCGTGGAAGGTGACAATTTTGATCAACGGCCCGGCTAAACCATAATAGCTAGGGGGGGGGTGCTCGACCAAATGTCATAGGTCTTCCCAAGCAATTTGACGAGCCGCCATTTTTTTTTCAAAATGGCGACTTCAAAATGGCGGAAAATTTTCAAAATGGTCGTAGCGCGCTGAAATTTGGTATGTGGGGGGTTTGGGGCCCCCCGATTCTGAAAAACTTTTTTTTTTTTTTCTAGCATTAAAAAAAAATTTGTATGGAGAATATTTTCGGGGGCCCGTATCTCGTAAACCGCTGGAGATGGGTAGGGGGTGTTCGACCAAATGTCATAGGGGGCCATCATCCGAGTACAGTTGTGGAAAAAAAAATTCAAGATGGCGACTTTTTTTTTTTTCAAAATTTCAAATTGGTGCTAGGGGGTTGAAACTAAGTATCGGAGGGTTTTTAGGGCTCCTGAGTCGGAATCTGAAATCGGATTTCGAATATTCGGTCAAATTCGGAAAATATCGACAAAAAACGATTTGTATGAAGAAAATTTCAAATTGGTGCTAGGGGGCTGAAATTCACTATCAGGGGGTTCATGGGGCTCGCGAGTCGGAATCTGAAATCGGATTTCGAAAATTCGGTAAAAATCTGAAAATATCGGACAAATAAAATTTTGTAATTTTAGTTTGACCGAGGGCCGAAGGCCCGAGGGCAAACGTCCCCCCGCGAGGCCGCAGGCCGAGCTCCGCGTAGCACCGAAGGTGCGGAGCGTCCCAGGGAAGGCGCCGGCAGTGCGCGAGCCTAAGGGCCCGAAGGGCCCGCAGGGCGAGCCCACCCAGAAACTTACTATACCCCTAAGTAATTTTAGCTCGACGGAGGGCCGCAGGCCCGACGGCGAGCGTCAGCCCCGCGAGGCCGAAGGCCGAGCTCCGCGTAGCACCGAAGGTGCGGAGCGTCCCAGGGAAGGCGCCGGTAGCGCGCGAGCCCAAGGGCCCGAAGGGCCCGCAGGGCGAGCCCACCCAGAACCTTACCCCTCCCCCAAGTAATTTAATGCGAGGCCGTAGGCCGAGCTCCGCGTAGCACCGAAGGTGCAAAGCGGCGACCCCGCGAGGCCGAAGGCCGAGCTCCGCGTAGCACCGAAGGTGCGGAGCGTCACAGTCAAGGAGCCCAACCACAAAATACTATGATTCTAAGTAATTTTAACTCGACGGAGGGCCGAAGGCCCGACGGCGAGTGTCAACGCCGCGAGGCCGAAGGCCGAGCTCCGCGTAGCACCGAAGGTGCGGAGCGTCCCAGTCAAGTCGCCTGTAGCGCGCGAGCCCAAGGGCCCGAAGGGCCCGCAGGGCGAGCCCACCTAGACACTGTCACTCTCCACACCTTCCCAAGCAAAACATACCTGCGTGCAAATTCGCCTCCATCTTCTACCTCGCTTGCCCTTTCTTAAGCTATTTTAAACTCGAACTCCATTTCTTCAGCATTATCACTGCCAACCCCGTCTCGGGTGACAGAACCCCAGGACAGACCCCCTCGCGGGGTGCTTGCACCCCGCGCACCAAGCAACCTCAAATGCATTGCGACAACGCCACCAATTTTAAAACTCCCGTTGCCCTTCCCAATGGAAATTTTAGAACTCGAGCACCGATTTTCTAGCACTCTCCACTGCCAACCCCCTCTCGGATGACAAAAGGACAAGAGCACAACCCCCTCGCGGGGTGCTTGCACCCCGCGCACCGAGAAAATACTAGTTAATATTATATAAAGCTGCATTACCACTCATTTCTTAATGAATTGTTCCGGCGGAAGGGGGGGTGGTGGGGGGTGGTGACGTATACCATCGTATAGGGCTCGCCACCTTGAATAGAGAAAAAATCCGACCTTTGGTCTACCGTGGAAGATGACAATTTTGATCAACGGCCCGGCTAAACCATAATAGCTAGGGGGGGGGTGCTCGACCAAATGTCATAGGCCTCCCTAAGCAATTTGACGAGCCGCCATTTTTTTTTCAAAATGGCGACTTCAAAATGGCGGAAAAAATTCAAAATGGTCGTAGCGCGTTGAAATTTGGTATGTAGGGGGTTTGGGGCCCCCCGATTCTGAAAAACTTTTTTTTTTTTTTCTAGCATTAAAAAAAAATTTGTATGGAGAATATTTTCGGGGGCCCGTATCTCGTAAACCGCTGGAGATGGGTGGAGGGTGCTCGACCAAATGTCATAGGGGGCCCCCACACGAGTACAGTCGTGGAAAAAAAAATTCAAGATGGCGACTTTTTTTTTTTTCAAAATTTCAAATTGGTGCTAGGGGTCTAAAACTCGGTATCGGGGGGTTTTTGGGGCTCCTGATTCGGAATCAGAAATCGGATTTTGAAAATTCGGTCAAATTCGAAAAATATCGACAAAAATCTATTTGTATGGAGAAAATTTCAAAATGGTGCTAGGGGGCTTAAACTCAGTATCGGGGGGTTTTTGGGGCTCCTGAGTCGGAATCTGAAATCGGATTTCGAAGATTCGGTCAAATTCGGAAATTATCGGACAAATAAAATTTAGTAATTTTAGTTTGACCGAGGGCCAAAGGCCCGAGGGCAAACGTCCCCCCGCGAGGCCGAACGCCGAGCTCCGCGTAGCACCGAAGGTGCGGAGCGTCCCAGGGAAGGCGCCGGCAGCACGCGAGCCCAAGGGCCCGAAGGGCCCGCAGGGCGAGCCCACCCAGAAACTTACTATACCCCTAAGTAATTTTAGCTCGACGGAGGGCCGCAGGCCCGACGGCGAGCTTCAGCCCCGCGAGGCCGAAGGCCGAGCTCCGCGTAGCACCGAAGGTGCGGAGCGTCCCAGGGAAGGCGCCGGTAGCGCGCGAGCCCAAGGGCCCAAAGGGCCCGCAGGGCGAGCCCACCCAGAACCATACCCCTCCCCCAAGTAATTTAATGCGAGGCCGCAGGCCGAGCTCCGCGTAGCACCGAAGGTGCGAAGCGGCGACCCCGCGAGGCCGAAGGCCGAGATCCGCGTAGCACCGAAGGTGCGGAGCGTCACAGTCAAGGAGCCCAACCACAAAATACTATGATTCTAAGTAATTTTAACTCGACGGAGGGCCGAAGGCCCGACGGCGAGTGTCAACGCCGCGAGGCCGAAGGCCGAGCTCCGCGTAGCACCGAAGGTGCGGAGCGTCCCAGTCAAGTCGCCTGTAGCGCGCGAGCCCAAGGGCCCGAAGGGCCTGCAGGGCGAGCCCACCTTGACACTGTCACTCTCCGCACCTTCCCAAGCAAACATACCTGTGTGCTAATTCGCCTCCATCTTCTACCTCGCTCCCCTTTCTTAAGCAATTTTTAACTCGAGCTACGTTTTCTTCTGCATCTTCCACTGGCAACCCCTCTCGGGTGACAGAACCCCAGGACAGACCCCCTCGCGGGGTGCTTGCACCCCGCGCACCAAGCAACCTCACTTTAGTTGCGACAACGCCACTAATTTTACAACTCCCGTTGCCCTTCCCAATGGAAATTTTTAAACTCGAGCACCGATCTTCCAGCACTTTCCACTGCCAACCCCCTCTCGGATGACAAAAGGACAAGAGCACAACCCCCTCGCGGGGTGCTTGCACCCCGCGCACCGAGAAAATACTAGTTAATACTATATAAAGCTGCATTACGACTCATTTCTAACTTGTGAATTGATCTCGGGGAAGGAGGGGTGGTGGGGGGTTGATTTTTTGGAGTTATAAAAAATTGGTCGCGAGTAACCCAGGAAAAATCGGATATCCGGTCTACCGTGGAAGACGACAATTTTGGTTGACGGCCTGGCTAAACGGGGCCAGATAGCGGGGGGGTTCTCGACCAAATGTCATAGGGGTTCTCAAGCCATTTGAAGAGCCGCCATTTTTTTTTCAAAATGGCGACTTCAAAATGGCGGAAAAATTTCAAAATGGTCGCAGCGCGCTGAAATTAGGTATGTAGGGGGTTTGGGGCCCCCCGATTCTGAAAAACTTTTTTTTTTTTTTCTAGCATTAAAAAAAAATTTGTATGGAGAATATTTTCGGGGGTCCGTATCTCGTAAACGGTTGGACTTAGGTGGGGGGTGCTCGACCAAATGTCATAGGGGGCTCCCACACGAGTACAGTCGTGGAAAAAAAAATTCAAGATGGCGACTTTTTTTTTTTTCAAAATTTCAAATTGGTGCTAGGGGGCTGAAACTCGGTATCGGAGGGTTTTTGGGGCTCCCGAGTCGGAATCTGAAATCGGATTTCGAAAATTCGGTCAAATTCGGAAAATATCGGACAAATAAAATTGAGTAATTTTAGTTTGACCGAGGGCCGAAGGCCCGAGGGCAAACGGCCCCCCGCGAGGCCGCAGGCCGAGCTCCGCGTAGCACCGAAGGTGCGGAGCGTCCCAGGGAAGGCGCCGGCAGCGCGCGAGCCCAAGGGCCCGAAGGGCCCGCAGGGCGAGCCTACCCAGAAACTCTATACCCCTAAGTAATTTTAGCTCGACGGAGGGCCGCAGGCCCGACGGGGAGCGTCAGCCCCGCGAGGCCGAAGGCCGAGCTCCGCGTAGCACCGAAGGTGCGGAGCGTCCCAGGGAAGGCGCCGGTAGCGCGCGAGCCCAAGGGCCCGAAGGGCCCGCAGGGCGAGCCCACCCAGAAACTTTCTATACCCCTAAGTAATTTTAGCTCGACGGAGGGCCGCAGGCCCGACGGTGAGCGTCAGTACCGCGAGGCCGAAGGCCGAGCTCCGCGTAGCACCGAAGGTGCGGAGCGTCCCAGGACAGCCGCCCATAGCGCGCGAGCCCAAGGGCCCGAAGGGCCCGCAGGGCGAGCCCACCCAGAACCTTACCCCTCCCCCAAGTAATTTAATGCGAGGCCGCAGGCCGAGCTCCGCGTAGCACCGAAGGTGCGAAGCGGTGACCCGGCGAGGCCGAAGGCCGAGCTCCGCGTAGCACCGAAGGTGCGGAGCGTCCCAGGACAGCCGCCCATAGCGCGCGAGCCCATGGGCCCGAAGGGCCCGCAGGGCGAGCCCACCCATAACCTTACCCCTCCCCCAAGTAATTTAATGCGAGGCCGCAGGCCGAGCTCCGCGTAGCACCGAAGGTGCGAAGCGGTGACCCGGCGAGGCCGAAGGCCGAGCTCCGCGTAGCACCGAAGGTGCGGAGCGTCCCAGTTACGGCGCCCAATAACTTACTACACATCCAAGTAACTTAATGCGAGGCCGAAGGCCGAGCTCCGCGTAGCACCGAAGGTGCGGAGCGTCACAAACAAGGAGCCAAACCACTTACTATAAGTCTAAGTATCTTAATGCGAGGCCGCAGGCCGAGCTCCGCGTAGCACCGAAGGTGCGGAGCGTCAACACCGCGAGGCCGAAGGCCGAGCTCCGCGTAGCACCGAAGGTGCGGAGCGTCATAGTCAAGGAGCCCAACCACAGAATACTATAACTCTAAGTAATTTTAACTCGACGGAGGGCCGAAGGCCCGACAGCGAGTGTCAACGCCGCGAGGCCGAAGGCCGAGCTCCGCGTAGCACCGAAGGTGCGGAGCGTCCCAGTCAAGTCGCCTGTAGCACGCGAGCCCAAGGGCCCGAAGGGCCCGCAGGGCGAGCCCACCTAGACACTGTCACTCTCCACACCTTCCCAAGCAAACATACCTGCGTGCAAATGCGCCTCCATCTTCTACCTCGCTCCCCTTTCTTAAGCAATTTTTAACTCGAGCAACTTTTTCTTCTGCATCTTCCACTGGCAACCCCCTCTCGGGTGACAGAACCCCAGGACAGACCCCCTCGCGGGGTGCTTGCACCCCGCGCACCAAGCAACCTCACTTTAGTTGCGACAACGCCACTAATTTTACAACTCCCGTTGCCCTTCCCAATGGAAATTTTTAAACTCGAGCACCGATCTTCCAGCACTTTCCACTGCCAACCCCCTCTCGGATGACAGAAGGACGACTGCTAAACCCCCTCGCGGGGTGCTTGCACCCCGCGCACCGAGAAAATACTAGTTATACTTATATAAAGCTGCATTACGACTCATTTCTAACTTGTGAATTGATCTCGGGGAAGGAGGGGTGGTGGGGGGTTGATTTTTTGGAGTCATAAAATATAAGTCGCGAGTATTTCAGGAAAAATCGGATATCCGGTCTACCGTGGAAGACGACAATTTTGGTCGACGGCCTGGCTAAACGGGACCAGATAGCCGGGGGGTGCTCGACCAAATGTCATAGGCCTCCCCAAGCAATTTGACGAGCCGCCATTTTTTTTTCAAAATGGCGACTTCAAAATGGCGGAAAATTTTCAAAATGGTCGTATCGCGTTGAAATTTGGTATGTAGGGGGTTTGGGGCCCCCCGATTCTGAAAAACTTTTTTTTTTTTTTCTAGCATTAAAAAAAAAATTGTATGGAGAATATTTTCGGGGGCCCGTATCTCGTAAACGGTTGGACTTAGGTGGGAGGTGCTAGACCAAATGTCATAGGGGGCTCTCACTTGAGTACAGTCGTGGAAAAACAAATTCAAGATGGCGACTTTTTTTTTTTCCAAAATTTCAAATTGGTGCTAGGGGGCTTAAAATTGGTATCGGGGGGTTTTTGGGGCTCCTAAGTCGGAATCTGAAATCGGTTTTTGAAAATTCGGTCAAATTCGGAAAATATCGGACAAATAAAATTTAGTAATTTTAGTTTGACCGAGGGCCGAAGGCCCGAGGGCAAACGTCCCCCCGCGAGGCCGCAGGCCGAGCTCCGCGTAGCACCGAAGGTGCGGAGCGTCCCAGGGAAGGCGCCGGCAGCGCGCGAGCCCAAGGGCCCGAAGGGCCCGCAGGGCGAGCCCACCCAGAAACTTACTATACCCCCAAGTAATTTTAGCTCGACGGAGGGCCGCAGGCCCGACGGCGAGCGACAGCCCCGCGAGGCCGAAGGCCGAGCTCCGCGTAGCACCGAAGGTGCGGAGCGTCCCAGGGAAGGCGCCGGTAGCGCGCGAGCCCAAGGGCCCGAAGGGCCCGCAGGGCGAGCCCACCCAGAAACTTACTATACCCCTAAGTCATTTTAGCTCGACGGAGGGCCGCAGGCCCGACGGCGAGCGTCAGCCCCGCGAGGCCGAAGGCCGAGCTCCGCGTAGCACCGAAGGTGCGGAGCGTCCTAGAGCAGCCGCCCATAGCGCGTGAGCCCAAGGGCCCGAAGGGCCCGCAGGGCGAGCCCACCCAGAACCTTACCCCTCCCCCAAGTAATTTAATGCGAGGCCGCAGGCCGAGCTTCGCGTAGCACCGAAGGTGCGAAGCGGCGACCCCGCGAGGCCGAAGGCCGAGCTCCGCGTAGCACCGAAGGTGCGGAGCGTCCCAGTTACGGCGCCCAATAACTTTCTATACATCTAAGTAACTTAATGCGAGGCCGAAGGCCGAGCTCCGCGTAGCACCGAAGGTGCGGAGCGTCACAAACAAGGAGCCCAACCACTTACTATAAGTCAAAGTATCTTAATGCGAGGCCGCAGGCCGAGCTCCGCGTAGCACCGAAGGTGCGAAGCGTCAACACTGCGAGGCCGAAGGCCGAGCTCCGCGTAGCACCGAAGGTGCGGAGCGTCACAGTCAAGGAGCCCAACCACAAAATACTATAACTCTAAGTAATTTTAACTCGACGGAGGGCCGAAGGCCCGACGGCGAGTGTCAACGCCGCGAGGCCGAAGGCCGAGCTCCGCGTAGCACCGAAGGTGCGGAGCGTCCCAGTCAAGTCGCCTGTAGTGCGCGAGCCCAAGGGCCCGAAGGGCCCGCAGGGCGAGCCCACCTAGACCCTGGCACCCGCCACACCTTCCCAAGCAAACATACCTGCGTGCAAATTCGCCACCATCATCTACCTCGCTCCCCTTTCTTAAGCAATTTACAACTCGAGCTACTTTTTCTTTTGCATATTCCACTGGCAACCCCCTCTTGGGTGACAGAACCCCAGGAAAGACCCCCTCGCGGGGTGCTTGCACCCCGCGCACCAAGCAACCTCACTCGCATTGCGACAACGCCACCAATTTTACAACTCTCGTTGCCCTTCCCTAAGGAAATTTTAAAACTCAAACTCGATCTCTTCAGCACTTTACACTGCCAACCCCCTCTCGGATGACAGAAGAATGACTGCTCAACCCCCTCGCGGGGTGCTTGCACCCCGCGCACCGAGAAAATACTAGTTAATACTATATAAAGCTGCATTACCACTCATTTCTAAGTGAATTGATCTCGGGGAAGGGGGGGTGTGGGGGGGGAACTTTTAGTATGGACGTATAGAGGTCGGCGTCAAACCACCGGGAAAAATCCGACTTTTGGTCTACCGAGGAAGATGACAATTTTGATCAACGGCCCGCCGAAACTATAATAGCTAGGGGGGGGTGCTAGACCAAATGTCATAGGGGTTCTCAAGCAATTTGACGAGCCGCCATTTTTTTTTCAAAATGGCGACTTCAAAATGGCGGAAAATTTTCAAAATGTTCGTAGCGCGCTGAAATTTGGTATGTAGGGGGTTTGGGGCCCCCCAATTCTGAAAAATTTTTTTTTTTTTTTCTAGCGTTAAAAAAAAATTTGTATGGGGAATTTTTTAAGGGTCCCGTATCTCGTAACCGGTTGGAGATGGGTGGGGGGTGCTCGACCAAATGTCATAGGGCCCTTTCACCCGAGTACAGTCGTGGAAAAAAAAATTCAAGATGGCGACTTTTTTTTTTTTCAAAATTTCAAATTGGTGCTAGGCGGCTGAAACTCGGTATCGGGGGGTTTTTAGGGCTCTTGAGTCGGAATCTGAAATCGGATTTTGAAAATTCGGTCAAATTCGGAAAATATCGGACAAATAAAATTTTGTAATTTTAGTTTGACCGAGGGCCGAAGGCCCGAGGGCAAAAGTCCCCCCGCGAGGCCGCAGGCCGAGCTCCGCGTAGCACCGAAGGTGCGGAGCGACCCAGGGAAGGCGCCGGTAGCGCGCGAGCCCAAGGGCCCGAAGGGCCCGCAGGGCGAGCTCACCCAGAAACTTACTATACCCCTAAGTAATTTTAGCTCGACGGAGGGCCGCAGGCCCGACGGCGAGCGTCAGCCCCGCGAGGCCGAAGGCCGAGCTCCGCGTAGCACCGAAGGTGCGGAGCGTCCTAGAGCAGCCGCCCATAGCGCGCGAGCCCAAGGGCCCGAAGGGCCCGCAGGGCGAGCCCACCCAGAACCTTACCCCTCCCCCAAGTAATTTAATGCGAGGCCGCAGGCCGAGCTCCGCGTAGCACCGAAGGTGCGAAGCGGTGACCCCGCGAGGCCGAAGGCCGAGCTCCGCGTAGCACCGAAGGTGCGGAGCGTCCCAGGTATGGCGCCCAATAACTTTCTACACATCTAAGTAACTTAATGCGAGGCCGAAGGCCGAGCTCCGCGTAGCACCGAAGGTGCGGAGCGTCACAGTCAAGGAGCCCAACCACAAAATACTATAACTAAGTAATTTTAACTCGACGGAGGGCCGAAGGCCCGACGGCGAGTGTCAACCCCGCGAGGCCGAAGGCCGAGCTCCGCGTAGCACCGAAGGTGCGGAGCGTCCCAGAGAAGTCGCCCGTAGCACGCGAGCCCAAGGGCCCGAAGGGCCCGCAGGGCGAGCCCACCCAGAACCTTACCCTTCTCCCAAGTAACTTAATGCGAGGCCGCAGGCCGAGCTCCGCGTAGCACCGAAGGTGCGAAGCGTCAACACCGCGAGGCCGAAGGCCGAGCTCCGCGTAGCACCGAAGGTGCGGAGCGTCACAGTCAAGGAGCCCAACCACAAAATACTATGATTCTAAGTAATTTTAACTCGACGGAGGGCCGAAGGCCCGACGGCGAGTGTCAACGCCGCGAGGCCGAAGGCCGAGCTCCGCGTAGCACCGAAGGTGCGGAGCGTCCCAGTCAAGTCGCCTGTAGCGCGCGAGCCCAAGGGCCCGAAGGGCCTGCAGGGCGAGCCCACCTTGACACTGTCACTCTCCGCACCTTCCCAAGCAAACATACCTGTGTGCTAATTCGCCTCCATCTTCTACCTCGCTCCCCTTTCTTAAGCAATTTTTAACTCGAGCTACGTTTTCTTCTGCATCTTCCACTGGCAACCCCTCTCGGGTGACAGAACCCCAGGACAGACCCCCTCGCGGGGTGCTTGCACCCCGCGCACCAAGCAACCTCACTTTAGTTGCGACAACGCCACCAATTTTACAACTCCCGTTGCCCTTCCCTATGGAAATTTTAGAACTCGAGCACCGATTTTCTAGCACTCTCCACTGCCAACCTCCTCTCGGATGACAAAAGGACAAGAGCACAACCCCCTCGCGGGGTGCTTGCACCCCGCGCACCGAGAAAATACTAGTTAATACTATATAAAGCTGCATTACCACTCATTTCTAAGTGAATTGATCTCGGGGAAGGGGGGGTGTGGGGGGGGAACTTTTAGTATGGACGTATAGAGGTCGGCGTCAAACCACCGGGAAAAATCCGACTTTTGGTCTACCGAGGAAGATGACAATTTTGATCAACGGCCCGCCGAAACTATAATAGCTAGGGGGGGGTGCTAGACCAAATGTCATAGGGGTTCTCAAGCAATTTGACGAGCCGCCATTTTTTTTTCAAAATGGCGACTTCAAAATGGCGGAAAATTTTCAAAATGTTCGTAGCGCGCTGAAATTTGGTATGTAGGGGGTTTGGGGCCCCCCAATTCTGAAAAATTTTTTTTTTTTTTTTCTAGCGTTAAAAAAAAATTTGTATGGGGAATTTTTTAAGGGTCCCGTATCTCGTAACCGGTTGGAGATGGGTGGGGGGTGCTCGACCAAATGTCATAGGGCCCTTTCACCCGAGTACAGTCGTGGAAAAAAAAATTCAAGATGGCGACTTTTTTTTTTTTCAAAATTTCAAATTGGTGCTAGGCGGCTGAAACTCGGTATCGGGGGGTTTTTAGGGCTCTTGAGTCGGAATCTGAAATCGGATTTTGAAAATTCGGTCAAATTCGGAAAATATCGGACAAATAAAATTTTGTAATTTTAGTTTGACCGAGGGCCGAAGGCCCGAGGGCAAAAGTCCCCCCGCGAGGCCGCAGGCCGAGCTCCGCGTAGCACCGAAGGTGCGGAGCGACCCAGGGAAGGCGCCGGTAGCGCGCGAGCCCAAGGGCCCGAAGGGCCCGCAGGGCGAGCTCACCCAGAAACTTACTATACCCCTAAGTAATTTTAGCTCGACGGAGGGCCGCAGGCCCGACGGCGAGCGTCAGCCCCGCGAGGCCGAAGGCCGAGCTCCGCGTAGCACCGAAGGTGCGGAGCGTCCTAGAGCAGCCGCCCATAGCGCGCGAGCCCAAGGGCCCGAAGGGCCCGCAGGGCGAGCCCACCCAGAACCTTACCCCTCCCCCAAGTAATTTAATGCGAGGCCGCAGGCCGAGCTCCGCGTAGCACCGAAGGTGCGAAGCGGTGACCCCGCGAGGCCGAAGGCCGAGCTCCGCGTAGCACCGAAGGTGCGGAGCGTCCCAGGTATGGCGCCCAATAACTTTCTACACATCTAAGTAACTTAATGCGAGGCCGAAGGCCGAGCTCCGCGTAGCACCGAAGGTGCGGAGCGTCACAGTCAAGGAGCCCAACCACAAAATACTATAACTAAGTAATTTTAACTCGACGGAGGGCCGAAGGCCCGACGGCGAGTGTCAACCCCGCGAGGCCGAAGGCCGAGCTCCGCGTAGCACCGAAGGTGCGGAGCGTCCCAGAGAAGTCGCCCGTAGCACGCGAGCCCAAGGGCCCGAAGGGCCCGCAGGGCGAGCCCACCCAGAACCTTACCCTTCTCCCAAGTAACTTAATGCGAGGCCGCAGGCCGAGCTCCGCGTAGCACCGAAGGTGCGAAGCGTCAACACCGCGAGGCCGAAGGCCGAGCTCCGCGTAGCACCGAAGGTGCGGAGCGTCACAGTCAAGGAGCCCAACCACAAAATACTATGATTCTAAGTAATTTTAACTCGACGGAGGGCCGAAGGCCCGACGGCGAGTGTCAACGCCGCGAGGCCGAAGGCCGAGCTCCGCGTAGCACCGAAGGTGCGGAGCGTCCCAGTCAAGTCGCCTGTAGCGCGCGAGCCCAAGGGCCCGAAGGGCCTGCAGGGCGAGCCCACCTTGACACTGTCACTCTCCGCACCTTCCCAAGCAAACATACCTGTGTGCTAATTCGCCTCCATCTTCTACCTCGCTCCCCTTTCTTAAGCAATTTTTAACTCGAGCTACGTTTTCTTCTGCATCTTCCACTGGCAACCCCTCTCGGGTGACAGAACCCCAGGACAGACCCCCTCGCGGGGTGCTTGCACCCCGCGCACCAAGCAACCTCACTTTAGTTGCGACAACGCCACCAATTTTACAACTCCCGTTGCCCTTCCCTATGGAAATTTTAGAACTCGAGCACCGATTTTCTAGCACTCTCCACTGCCAACCTCCTCTCGGATGACAAAAGGACAAGAGCACAACCCCCTCGCGGGGTGCTTGCACCCCGCGCACCGAGAAAATACTAGTTAATACTATATAAAGCTGCATTACCACTGATTTCTAAGTGAATTGATCTCGGGGAAGGAGGGGGGGTGGGGGGGTGGTTTTGGTGTCGTCGTATAGAGCTTGGCTTCAAACCTCTGGGAAAAATCCGACTTTTGGTCTACCGTGGAAGGTAAGTTTTTTTTTCAACGGCCCGGCTAAACTATAATAGCTAGGGGGGGGTGCTCGACCAAATGTCATAGGGGTTCCCAAGCAATTTGACGAGCCGTCATTTTTTTTTCAAAATGGCGACTTCAAAATGGCGGAAAATTTTCAAAATGGTCGTAGCGCGCTGAAATTTGGCATGTAGGAGGTTCGAGGCCCCCCGATTCTGAAAAACTTTTTTTTTTTTTTCTAGCATTAAAAAAAAATTTGTATGGAGAATATTTTCGGGGGCCCGTATCTCGTAAACCGCTGGAGATGGGTGGGGGGTGCTCGACCAAATGTCATAGGTCCCCACCCGAGTACAGTCGTGGAAAAAAAAATTCAAGATGGCGACTTTTTTTTTTTTCAAAATTTCAAATTGGTGCTAGGGGGCTGAAACTCGGTATCGGGGGGTTTTTGGGGCTCCTGAGTCGGAATCAAAAATCGGATTTAAAAAATTCGGTCAAATTCGGAAAATATCGGACAAACAAAACTTAGTAATTTTAGTTTGACCGAGGGCCGAAGGCCTGAGGGCAAACGTCCCCCCGCGAGGCCGTAGGCCGAGCTCCGCGTAGCACCGAAGGTGCGAAGCGTCCCAGGGAAGCCGCCAGTAGCGCGTGAGCCCAAGGGCCCGAAGGGCCCGCAGGGCGAGCCCACCCAGAAACTATCTACCCCACTAAGTAATTTTAGCTCGACGGAGGGCCGCAGGCCCGACGGCGAGCGCCAGCCCCGCGAGGCCGAAGGCCGAGCTCCGCGTAGCACCGAAGGTGCGGAGCGTCCCAGGGAAGGCGCCGGTAGCGCGCGAGCCCAAGGGCCCGAAGGGCCCGCAGGGCGAGCCCACCCAGAAACTTACTATACCCCTAAGTAATTTTAGCTCGACGGAGGGCCGCAGGCCCGACGGCGAGCGCCAGTCCCGCGAGGCCGAAGGCCGAGCTCCGCGTAGCACCGAAGGTGCGGAGCGTCCCAGGACAGCCGCCCATAGCGCGCGAGCCCAAGGGCCCGAAGGGCCCGCAGGGCGAGCCCACCCAGAACCTTACCCCTCCCCCAAGTAATTTAATGCGAGGCCGCAGGCCGAGCTCCGCGTAGCACCGAAGGTGCGAAGCGGTGACCCGGCGAGGCCGAAGGCCGAGCTCCGCGTAGCACCGAAGGTGCGGAGCGTCCCAGGACAGCCGCCCATAGCGCGCGAGCCCAAGGGCCCGAAGGGCCCGCAGGGCGAGCCCACCCAGAACCTTACCCCTCCCCCAAGTAATTTAATGCGAGGCCGCAGGCCGAGCTCCGCGTAGCACCGAAGGTGCGAAGCGGTGACCCGGCGAGGCCGAAGGCCGAGCTCCGCGTAGCACCGAAGGTGCGGAGCGTCCCAGTTACGGCGCCCAATAACTTACTACACATCCAAGTAACTTAATGCGAGGCCGAAGGCCGAGCTCCGCGTAGCACCGAAGGTGCGGAGCGTCACAAACAAGGAGCCAAACCACTTACTATAAGTCTAAGTATCTTAATGCGAGGCCGCAGGCCGAGCTCCGCGTAGCACCGAAGGTGCGGAGCGTCAACACCGCGAGGCCGAAGGCCGAGCTCCGCGTAGCACCGAAGGTGCGGAGCGTCACAGTCAAGGAGCCCAACCACAGAATACTATAACTCTAAGTAATTTTAACTCGACGGAGGGCCGAAGGCCCGACAGCGAGTGTCAACGCCGCGAGGCCGAAGGCCGAGCTCCGCGTAGCACCGAAGGTGCGGAGCGTCCCAGTCAAGTCGCCTGTAGCACGCGAGCCCAAGGGCCCGAAGGGCCCGCAGGGCGAGCCCACCTAGACACTGTCACTCTCCACACCTTCCCAAGCAAACATACCTGCGTGCAAATGCGCCTCCATCTTCTACCTCGCTTCCCCTTTCTTAAGATATTTTAAACTCGAACTCCATTTCTTCAGCATTTTCACTGGCAACCCCCTCTCGGGTGACAGAACCCCAGGACAGACCCCCTCGCGGGGTGCTTGCACCCCGCGCACCAAGCAACCTCACTCGCATTGCGACAACGCCACCAATTTTACAACTCCCGTTGCCCTTCCCTATGGAAATTTTAAAACTCAAACTCGATCTCTTCAGCACTTTCCACTGCCAACCCCCTCTCGGATGACAAAAGGACAAGAGCACAACCCCCTCGCGGGGTGCTTGCACCCCGCGCACCGAGAAAATACTAGTTTACATATATAAACTCATATATACATATAATATACGTACATGAAGTAATAACGTACATTCAAAATTAATTTCAGACATCACCTAAGGAAGTGATAAATAGTGCTGCTTCAGGTTACGTTTAAAGATGGGGAGGGATTGAGCTTTGCGTAAGTCGAGCGGCAAAGTATTCCACAACCGAATCGCTTGGCAGGCAAAAGAGTCATTTAAAAATTTTGATGAAGAAGGAATTGGAGAAAGAAGATAATTTGTCATATTTGTCGTGATATTTGTCATAATATGTTTTTTTTTTAAAGAATAAGGCCTCTTAACGACCAAGAGCAAGCAATAAAAAACAAAATGAAATTCAAAATAAATACATAGCATGTAAAACAATGAAATGGCGATGGACAGGATATAGGTGAGGAAAATGGACCAAAATAGTTACAGAGTCGTACCAAAGGGATGGTCATAGAGGGCGGCAATCGAAACATTGGGGAACAAAATAAAAACATTGGATGCGTATTGCTAAAGATCTAAAGATAGAGAAAAATGGAATTGATTAGAGGAGGCCTTTGATGAATCACAAGCTATGTTTAGAATTAAAACACCGAACGCCGATAGTTAAGAATAGATTAGATTTAACGTTTAAAAGAAATATAATAAACGTTATTAAAATTATTGTTTCTGTATTCAATTTGTAAACTTTTTTGGTGTGCAATATAGCATTTTGTATTGTATTGTATTGTATTGTAAACAGTAATAAAGGCTTATTTTATTTATGAGCAATCATTCCACTAAATATAATATTAAGAATACGCGACACTTCACTAAATATAAGAGCACTCGTACTGAACGCAATACCATTTACTAAAAGGTAATCCAATATCGTAAGTAGCAAACAATATACCCGTCACATCACAGAAAGTTGTCGTCAGTCACCGTCGTCACCGTGTTGCCGTCAATTATAATTATATGTCAAACACATGTAATGTATCTTGTTTCCAAATAAATGCAATGGAATCAAAGATTTGATGTTAATAACGTAACTTAGTTGAGAGAGCACTATACCGGAAATGAAATGAAAATCTTTATTTGCTTTAAGTGTAATTACATTTGGTTGACATAGTAAATGGCTTGTTTTTAGATCATACACTTAAATATCACAGCATGCAAAAATTTCAAATATTATTATTATTAATTTTTAATTTATTATTGTGTTACTCATTTTCCATTTTTTTACATTGACTTACACTCTAGAAATTCATTTAATGTATAAAAACATTTTTCTTACAACCACTGACATAAAGGCCCCCATACATGACCAGATTTACCTTCAGTTCCATCTGATCGGACTTAAATCCGTAGGTACCGATTCAATCACATCGGCCTGATCAGTTTTGCCTTCCCATGTATGGTGACCTTAACACTCGTCTGAATTTCGTTAAGCTTGGCAGTTGTCTAATTGCTAGTGTGGTTGTATATTTTTATAGTCATTATGTGACAATTGTTCCTCTGCAGCGCGGTTTTATATCGCGGAGCCATTAATTTTGCAGGATCTCTTGGTCGAAGTTTCGGATTAGCTACTGATGTCGTATATAAATTGGGATTTGCCCATACAAAAATGCCTATTTCCAAGATATACAACCCTGTAAGAGTTAATAGGTTGAGCTTCCTGAATAACGGTCTACATGACTCTAGGGGTCCTACTCCACTGATGGCTCTTATACACGTTTTTTGGCTGGTAATGCATTTTTCGCAATTGTTGAATTACCCCAAATAATAAGCCCCTACCTTAGAGAGATGCAACATTGTCGTGGTATGCGGTCAGGGCAGCTTTTTCACCAGCAATACGTTTTAATCTTCATCTTAAGGGCTATGTAAATCTATCCAATTTGGTACAAATATTGTCCACATGTTTCCAGTTACAGTGACGATCTACAATAGTACCCAGAAATTTGGTTACATCTACTTCTTCGATTTCTTCTCCCTTACATTTAATGCTTAATTTCGGTGTGTGTGTCTTTGTATTGCAGAATTGTATGTATTTTGGTTTTTGGGTATTCACTAATAAAACATTATTTTCCAGCCAATTACATATAGAGATAGAGTCAATATAAATATAACTATATTAATATCATTCAAATATGAAATGTTATCATTGTTATCATTAGGAATTATGATTGAAATGTCATCTGCAAATAAAACTGTTTTATAAATACAAGTCCTCGGAAGATCATTTATATATATAATAAATAGCAAGGGGCCTAATACACTGCCCTGCCCTCCAGAATTATTAATTTTAAGTGATGACCTATATTTTTGTACTTCATTCTGTCTATTTATTTTATTTATTTCTACACACTGGTTTCGTCCAGAAAGGTAGCTTTTTAGCCAATAACGCAGTTCCTCTAATGCCATATTTTTCACATTTAGCTATTAACGTATCATGATTTTACATAATCGAATGCTTTGCTCATGTCATAAAATACTCCAGTTAAATACTTATTTTTATCAATTTCATCCATTAAAGATTCTATTAATAGCAGGCTAACGTAGTCGATTTTCCTTTGAGGAAACCTCTTTCATAATGACCTTTTATTTGTACGCAGTGTGATTTGCCTATTTTCTTCAAATACCCATTCCTTCAATTACTCAAAGGTTAACCTGGAAGAGATCCCTAATAGGGATAATTTCGGCTTTGTACATGTTTTATTTATTATGAATGTATTTATAACCAGTCGTTGAGTACAATAAAGTATTTACATACATACATAGTACATACCTTTGTGTCAATGTTCTGTCTGGTAGAATCCGCAAATTAATTTTTATCTTTAAGCATCTGCGCCATGTTGCTAACCTTAACATAATTAAGATGGTTTATTTTGCATTATGTCAATCCCTATTAGGGTATTGCATCCTGACGTGGGGAGGAGCAGCAAAAAGCCATCTTATAAAAGTTGAACGAGCCCAGCGCGCCCTACTGAAGGTTGGTTACTGCAAACCATACCGTTACCCTACTGAAGATCTTTTCAAACAGTGTCAGGTTCTTACGGTACGACAGTTGTTTATTCAACAAATATTAATGAGGCAACATGCAGAACATTTTTCTCAGTCTAAAGATACCTCCAATCAACGGGGTAGACGTATAAATGTTATACGCTGCACCGTGTCTTGTAAAACTGCGTTTTGCAAAAGATTCTTTTACTACCTAGGTTGTTTTCTCTACAATAAGGTAAATAAAATACTAGCAATTGAAGGCAAAAGCAAGTACTTATGTAAAAAAGAGGTGACAACTTGGTTGCTTACCCTAAACTACGATTGCACTGAAAATCTTTTGCGTCCAATAACATAATGTACACTGTCACACAAATACTCGTGCATTCAAACATATTATATATATATTTACACACGCATACATACAGGAGTACGTTGATCCCATGATTTTGTTATTATAAACTCTCTTCTCTTTGTTTTGTACAAAATATTTTAAGCTTCAATAAATATTATTATATTATTATTAATGTTTTAAAACACCATAGTTGCCCAGTTATATTAGTGAATATTTTGTATTTATAAATAAATATAAATAATAATAAATAAATATCGGACAACCTCACACAAATCGATCTAGTCCCAAATTAAGCTTAAGAAAGCTTGTGTTATGGGTACTAGACGACGATATACGTACTTATATAGATAAATATATACTTAAATACATAGAACAACCATGACCCAAGCACAAATATTCGAGTTCATCACACAAATATTTTCCCTGGCCGGGATTCGAACCCGGGACCGCCGGCTCAGTAGGCAGGTGTCTACAAACCGAGCCAAACGCGTCGTCAAAGTACGGAAATACCTTTTCAACATTTGCGCTTACGACGATCCTCAAAGGGGTATTTTGCGATTCTAATTTGTCCATACAAAAGTACCAAAAAGAGAAACGGGAGCGTAACGAACAGTCTTTTTGGAAGCGATTGGCACAGCACAAAGGCAGCGATGCAGTAAGGATATTGAAATGCAGCTACATTATTAATTAATTAATTTGGAAAATAAATGAACGCACTTTTAATGATCATTGCTAGACACGTAACGTATATGAGTGCGCGAGGGATAGGGACGGACATAGTTTAAAGATTTACACTAGAAGGTGCTCGCAACTTCGTCGACGTAGTTGAGTAAAAAGTATCCTATACCTAAACATCTTTGGGCATCCTGCAGGATGCTAAATTAGTTAAAATTCGTCCAGCCGTTTCGGCATGATGAGCGGACAACCTTTTTTTACTAACAGATGGAGCTGAACCGCTGGCGCAAAATCGGATTTTAGGATGTTATAGTAGGCTAGCTAATACAATTGACGAGATCTTAGCGAAAAGTAATGGCAAGTGGCAACAGGACGCTATAATTCATTTGTTTATCTAAAAGGCAGCAGAAATATTCGACGATTCTATTCTGTGGTGATAGGTTTTTTGTGCTGTCGGCGGCCAAAATCCACTGAAACAGCACCGTGTGCAGGTAAAAACCGACCGCTCTGTTCAAGTTAGTGGTTGGCTGGCCGGTGATGTGACTATTTCTGCGCGGCCGCAAGGGAAATGAATCGAATATACTTATTTTACTTATTTATATCTAGTATTTATACGTAGATTTTTGATGATGACAAAGATATTAAAATAGGTAAGTGAATTTTATTCTTAGTTAAAATGGTCTAGACAATGCAATTGTTAAAGAATTTTTGAAGATTTTTCAATTAGATTACGGGAATTGTTTGCAGGATGCTTAAAAATATTTATTCCGTCAGTTACCTGATGCTTTTAATCTTTGGCAAAAATGACTGCAAGATATAGACCGACGCATGGATTTGGAGTTAGAAAATGGGGATCTGAGTTATTATGAGTTAGATTTAAAAAAAAAAAAAAAATATCGTAAGGCTGTTAAAACAATCTTAAACTCAGCACTGGAAATCGAGAGATGGAGGCAGTTTTATGAAGAGTATCTCTTTCAATAATAATAAATAATAAACTTTATTTCATAACAATAATAAATAATGACCTCTTTTCATAAGAAGGCAGCACTGTATTTGTACACGCCGGCCTGCCTATTAAACGAAAAGAGTGGTGTGGCGGAGTTCCCGAGGCTGGCCAAAATGTTTCTTAATGGTCTAGCAGGTACCCCAGTTATTAAAAAGGCTAGTGTTTAAAGAAAATGCTGAAATGTGACCATTAAAAACTAAATGCTTAATGATGCGATTACTATTTTGGTCTCTGTAGAGCTAGTATTATTGTTTGAAGAGTAATTCAATATATTCTGGTGCTATAGTTCTCTATATCTCTCAAGAAGTTAAATAAAGTAAGAATAGGTATATAAAGTATAAATTATTCATGTGCGACGAATTAGACGACTCACTAAATATAGGAACGCATAAAGTTTGGAACACAATAAATAAGAGACAGCACTAAGAAAATATTGTTGACAGTCAACCATAGAAAAGGGGGTGCAAGTTCGTTTTAAAAAAGGACGTAGGTAGTCACTGGGTAGTAGACAGGAAATAAAAAATATATAAACTGATAACGTTAGCGTAACACTTCTTTATAAACAACATTAGCGGTGTTCCCCATACAAACTTTGCACCCCTTTTTAACCCCCTTAGAGGTAAAATTTTCCAAAACGCTGTAATCACTTTTTTTGTATTTGATTAAGTAAGCTATCTACAAAGTTTCAAGTCTCTAGTTCAAAAAATAAAGTTTCTCCCATGTAAACATTGCACCCCTTTTTAACCCCCTTAGGGGTGAAATTTTCTAAAACGCTGAAAGTACTTTTTGTGTTTTTGAATAAGTAATCATTCTACAAAGTTTCAAGTCTCTAACTCCAAAAAAAAAGTTTACCCCATACAAACTTTGCACCCCTATTTAACCCTCTTAGGGGAGGTATTTCCAAAAATCCCTTCTTATCCCTAGCCCACGTTATAAAAGTAGCCTACTGTGCAAAAATCAACTCTCTAACATTAGTAGTTTCGGCTGTGCGTTGATGAGTCAGTCAGGACTTCTTCTTTTATATATTATCTTATATCTTATATAATTATTTGTAAAGAGTTAATAAAGTGTCTTAAAAATATTGAAATAGCGATAGCGTTACTATAGTTTGTCATTCGCGGTATTCAGAATGACCAAGCGTAGTACCATCTCTTGATACTTTTTCCGACGCATATTTTTTATATACCTACATAGAAAATATCCATTCTCAGTTATGTCTTTATGAACTCCAGGTATCCGGATTGTAATTAAATTAAGTAGTCACTGGTAGATCAAATAGGCGATGGTGGTGGTATGGTCTAAGGTGGCAAAACACGGTCCGGAGCATAATGACCCAGCTAAATGGGAATCACGACCCTTAGCAATGAGGAAATCGACGCGAGGAGGAGGAGGTAGATTTAATAGAAAAATGTGTTCCTACCTACCTACATGTGTTCGTCCCGTATTTTTTCATTGCGAGAACGAATGTCAGACGGAACGTCTGTTAGGTATAGTATCTGACATTATTGTAGAGTAGAGGCTAGAACGTAACGCCTACGAGTTAGTTCGACCCGTCAGCGGAGGCTTTTGATAAAACGTATACATCGTGAAGGTTCTCCTTCACTGTTGGTGCTATATGGCCACCGACATAAAAGTAAACTTGTATATTGTATGTTTATATTTAGAATAAGACGCGTGACATCCGTCAGTAAAATAAAATGTAGTAGTTAGTCTTAGACTAGCCTTCGGGCAATAAACATCTTTACGAAGTACCTCTGCTCTATTAATTATTCCACCTCTGAAGTTATCCCCCCCGGCTGTCGCCACACTTGGTGGAGGCAGCAAACCCTATATTTAGAGTCACGCGAGTATTGAAAGTTTCCCCGCTCCCAACTAATTTTGTCCACAGATTCTCGGACCGCTGTGACAATTACGTACTGAAAGCTTACGGTTGGCATAGGAGCCAGACAGGAGTGAAGCGCACCGTCTATATGCGCACGAAGCAAAACGAAGAATAAGTGCACATTTGTGGTATTGTATGTAACTATTGATTGCACCGCCGTGAAGGAGCGAATTCGACAGACGGGTGAAGTTGACGAATCATTGAATCACCCATTATCATTTTTCATCCCAAGCGATTATAATTTGTTTGTGCATTGTTTCGGACTCCACATAAAAATGGAGACGAGTACTTTTAATGGCTTTTCCGACGTTGGAGATTTTTAATTAATGGCCCAAGTGAGAAAATACGAATAAAATAATCACAAATGGCGGTTGCGGTTTAATTGTTCGGGACCCGCATTACAGAATAGTATTAGACATCGTTTTAGGATGTTATTTTAAGGTTAAACAACGAATTCCCGTCGAGCCAAGAAATCATGTACAAGGATGTTATCATCGACGGCAAAAGTCGCAAGAATCATCATTAATTCGTTTCTTTACGCTTGAAGCACACGTTGTTGACATCAGACAAGCGATTGTCAGTGAAAATATGGAATTTTACCAGTGAGAAACATTCAGTTTCAGTGTTGTCAAATGATGTAACAAATGTTCTTAAAGAGTGGAAGCCTTCAAGTTCAGCCATTATCACTAATTATACAATATGTTGCTAGTAAAATTTTATTTGATTAATATGTGCTGTGCCGGACCGAGTGCTTATCAAGAAAGTGCAACATCAGAAACAGCGTGCCTGAGCGAGGAGGGCCGCTCAAGAACTGAAGAGCGACGCTGGACACCGTGGACGCCGATCGGAACGCTGCGCTTCTAACAGGCAATAATGATCCATAATATATAATTTGTAGTATATATGTTTATTAGGATGTAAATAATTGTCCCATAATAATTATGCTAGGTGTATGATAGTTCTAGATGTTACTAAGGTCCTACAAATAATCATTTTTCTACTTGAATTATGACCATATAAGATAATACACCGATTGTCTCCATTGAATTATGTGGTGCAAAAACTCACTCCCAGTGGTCGTGCCAAGAATGTAATAATTCATATTAACAGATTAAAGAAATTCTTTAATCGTTAATCCCAATTAATATAAACAGTTCTATATATTTCTAGGGTGTAAATAATAAAACTATTATTTTTCAGAAATTTTTAATTCAGGCTGACTGTACAAGGATGCAATTGTATTTGTTGCATTTACAAGTGTCACTGTTGTAAATATAATTTAATTTATTTCCACAAGATATTAGCTGCATTTCTAAGATATTACTATAGGAAGTTCAATTTATAATTTCCTGCACTATAAATTATTGCACTTTGAATTTATTGCATTTTCAGTACCTTTTACTTGAAATAATTTTAACTTATTGTTTCCTCAGACCTCCAATATTTATTTATAATACTTTATTTCCAGCATTTTAATTTGTGTATGCTAATACATTTTTTTCTTTTCCATGTAATTCGACACTGCAAGGGCCGTTGCTGTCCCAGTTCCTTGGGATTTCAGCTGCTGGTGTGATTGAATGCCTCGCGCATTCGTCATCCAGGGGCGGCAGAGGTTCTGGCACGGGGTGCCAAGAACTTCATGCGGCCTGCATCGGGCCGATGCAGTCTGAAGATTTTGTATTGTTGTTTCTTTTGTCCTTATAATAAATAAATAATTTATTTAATTTTAACTAGGAGATAGGTAGGAATCTAAATAAAGGAATTTTTCGTATTTTTCGTTGATAACTAATTTTACGAATTGACGTTGACATTGCATTTGACATGTCAATATGACGTGTCATGACATCGTCTATGGTCGTGAAATTAGTTATGAGGTAATTTTTTATCGGTAAAGGTTTGTACGGTACGGAATCTTGAAGCATAATTCATATGCTTCAGGATTCTAATGTGAAAATAATTAAGGTACAGATTTCTGGGGCATATTTAATATATATGCGCCAGGATTCTAATATAAAGCTAGTGGTAGACGGGTATCACTATTTGTTAGTCCTGTATGGATGTTTGAAGCAAGTGTCATAGACAATGTTTTCAAGCATCTAATACAAGGGCAGTGATATACCGTGGTACAACTGTTTGGGGCATGCGACGTGTGTCATATGTCATACTCCAGGCAGTTAAGGTTAGAACATTCGTGATAATTAAGTCGAGTGTTGTGCCGGTGTTACACCAGGCGATTGAATTACTAAAGCCTGTCATTTTAAATTTTGTATCGAATGGTCTATGCTTTAATATATTAAGTCAGATGACTTTTGGGGACTAGTGAAGTTGGTGCCTTGCCTTTTTAGCAGGTTTTTGTCAAGGCGAAGCCAGTGTCAGTCAACATGTCAGATTACGTAACATGCCATAGGCTAGTGTCTGCTCATGTCCTGACCCTGGTTATCTCTTAGCAAGAGACCATCTGGGTATGAATGTATGGGTATCCCTGCATAGGTAGGGACCTCTTATATGTTAGGCAGGAGTAGTTTTGTTTAGTGTCTGTATAGTAAAACGAATGTCCCTCGTTTACCCCGAGACGGCGGGAAATGTGAAGGTTCTCCTTCACTGTTGGTGCTATATGGCCACCGACATAAAAGTAAACTTGTATATTGTATGTTTATATTTAGAATAAGACGCGTGACATCCGTCAGTAAAATAAAATGTAGTAGTTAGTCTTAGACTAGCCTTCGGGCAATAAACATCTTTACGAAGTACCTCTGCTCTATTAATTATTCCACCTCTGAAGTTATCCCCCCCGGCTGTCGCCACACTACATCTATTGCACAAAGTGCTTTTCACGACTAATGCGAGGAAACATTATGTTACAAGTGTGGTTAATTGGCCAGAAAACATAGCGTTATTTTGCATCCTGAGTGTTACAAAAATTAGGGCTATCATATATAGCTGAGTGTGTAATGACTAGCGTCCGCACTCTTCTCGCGATCGCGTAACAATTGGGTAGTTTGGACAATAAATAGAAATAACTTTCTAGTGTACATACGAATTACGTCACATGAAGTTTCCAGTCAATATGGTTTGTAGACATAAGAGGCCGCAACACTAATATTTAAGTCGTATGGTTATTTTATATTTGTATATTCATCCCAAATAAATGAAAGTGAAGTATAAAATTCAATATTTATACTACATAGGAATTATATTAGGGCATAATTCGTATGTGGCCTATTTTGCAAGGATTTTTTGGTATCGTTTCCATAGGTAATAGACATAGTTTCCCAGTTCAACTGGTCGACTGCTGCTGCTGTACTTAACCTAATGGTGATTTATGAGCGCCCTTTTTGTTCCAGCGATCGTCACCGAGCGAAGTTCACTGTTTGAAAAATGTCTTCAATCTTCATTTAATTTTAATTTGATTATAATAGTTTAGATAGATTTAGTTGAAACAGCAAATTAAAGAGTTGTCTAAACGAGTGAGTCAATTAAATGTATTATATGTCAGACTTGAAATCAAGTGTAATCAAATCATTACTATCCTCGGTTCGGTCCGATGTATAAATTGTATACCAGAATAATGTACACGTTCCCCGAAAAGAATAATCAGAATTGCAAGGCATTACTTAGCATAAAGTCCTTTTCCACGGCAGCTGCACCGCATGTTTGGTTAAACAATAATCCAACTCTCTGTGATTTCACCGACTTCAAAATAAGAGCACGACTCGGCAGCTCATTAGGACAGCCTTTTTCAGTCTATTGTTCCGAGGGATTTAATTTCCTTTGGCCTGCTTGTTTTTAAAACGGGCTTGTGGTATGAAGTGGGATTAAAGTATTTGCTACAAACAAATAGCAGAATACTTAGCGCTCATTTTGGAATGCTGGTAGATGAGGTTTCGCATTCATATAACAAAAATATGAAAATCCGAAGAAAATATGAAAGTCCAAATTGTGAAAATGTGAAATTCCAGGGTTTTCTGTCTATTTTACGGAGTGGCATTTATCACATTCATTAATTTTCTTATTCATCTTTTATATGCTCTGCATATGTGACACTCAGCTATATCTTATATTTCATAATAAACTCGTATACCTATATGTTGTTGTACGAAACAAAGAACGTGTAAAGCGCACATCCTAGGGTATGGCTAATGCGCATAAGCATTTCAAACACATATGACGCAGAGGGCGCTCAAGTAGCGTAAAGAATTATGGAATGAAAGATTTGGTGTGATTGACGTAGCGATCTAATGGCTCAGTTGGGAGAGCAATGCGCCGGAAACGCAGAGGTCGCAGGTTCGAGTCCTGCTTGGATTGTAGTGGATCGCATTCAATTTTTCTTTCTTAATTTACCTTTTGTGTCATTATTTACGAAAAAAATATGCCAATCAAACATCAAAGACACAATATTTCACATGTATCTGATATATATATATATATCTGAGACATGGTCGTTCACAATGGGACTCAGAGTTTAGGTATCGGACTTCTCATAGAATGGAGCCGATACATTAAAGTGTAATTCATAACTCATACTCTTCATTAACATAGATCTGCAAAAGTTCATCTCAATCGATCAACGGGAAAGGGGCCTTGATAGATTTCTGACTTAATACATTTGATCACAGGAATACAGGCAGACAGGTAGGAAAAAAGCTCGTAAAAAGCGGATCCCGGATCGTGGTGATGACGTAACTCGTAATTATTTAATTATATTTTGAATAGGAACTGTAAAATTCCAAGCAGTTTGGGTAGAAATGGATAATACCCAGTAGATAGCCATACCCGTTAAATACCTTCGATATTTACTCACCGCCTATCTCTATTTGCCACTCGTTACGAGTTTTATAAAATCCTTTATATCTGCTAAAGAGTACAGTCGAGTTATTAAAATAAGCAAACATTTTATCAAAAATATGTGAACAAATACGCCGTTAATAGTAGAGGTGTGTTCAGATATTTTTGATAACATTTCATCAAACCATAAGGTCCTTTGGGTAAATTGCGTCAGCGGGCCAAGCTCACCAACCCTATCGAAATATGGAAAAGTACAACTGCAAAAGTATAAGGCCATCTTAAAACCACGCAACTATAGTAAAAGTAGACAACAGCAACTATATTTATACTTGTAGTACAACATCTGCAGTTTCCGATATTTTGATAGTAATATCAAATATATGGTATGCGAAATTGTCCCGACTGACTTTATCAGTCATAAATTTGACTCATTACACTCTTTGTATAAGCGTAAAATGGCCTATTAACCAAATTTTCTTCAATTCTCTTAAAAAATAAACATCGTGTATCCTGATTTATCCGAACAAATTAAACCGTCATCGACAACATGAATGACCGCGACGTTCTCCACAGCGGACATTACAGCTCACACAACTACGGCTCGTCGCTTCCAATTACTGGCACACGCGTCAGGTCTTCGAATACATCCAATGCTTGCTTTTATTTTACTGACTTAATAATTAACTTCGGTTCTGTTAATAAAATTTATAATAAAGTTGGTTCTGGAATTTTCTGGACAGCTATCCTTGTAAGTAGCAAATTGGTTAAAATCGGTCGAGCTGTTTCGGGATAGTGAGCGGGCAAAGAAAGTTCTACCAACGGGTGGCGTTGTATATCCATATGGCCGCGCCATGACTTCGTTCTTAGCGGCGAGCGGGGCGGCAACCACCGTCATATGAAGCACGCTGTAGAAATATGGCTAGGCTGTCTCACAGACAGTAATCGCACCCTTGGTAAAACAAAGCCACATCTGCAAAATGTGTACTTTACAGGAGAGCAGTTTAAAAATTCTGCAAGTGATTTTTGCTGATAACATTTTTGCGTTTCGTCGAATTGTCATATACTTTTGCATATACGTTTAAATTAATGTAATCAATTAAATGTGTTATGTCCCATTTAATTTAACGCATTATTTTTCAAAATACTGTAACGGATGTGCACATACGGCTATTTATTACCAAGCATCAGCCGACGTATCAGCAGATCCGTCATTATTTTACAAAAATCTACGTGACGCATGTGCACATATACGTCTTTGTTTTATGAATAACCCTTGAAAGTATGAGGTCGTACTCGTATATGTGTAAAATATTATATTTCTATAGAATCCGAAAGATTTAGGTATCTGTAAATAAATATTATATCATATAAATGCAATAGAGCGCAAGTAAACGATCGAAAGATTATAAATGAAACATAGCAAATTATATTAGCACTGTATAATAGAAACGTCTAAAGGTGAAGTGTCATAAAATTGTTATTATTTTTATGACACAGAATAAGACTATTCATTCAAATCTATACAACCAGCAATATACACATTAAAACCTAATACGCCCCCATAATGTATATGTGGGAGGAAGGCCGGGACTATCCCGATCAGCCGTGTCATTGTCCATAATGTAAGCGCAGACACAAACACTCACTCACTCGAAATAACAACACGTACGACGGAAATAACACCACGTGAAGATAGTTAATAATTCGAAAGGAAACGTGGTGGTCCCAGAGACAGCGTTACGCATCGACCGTCTCGATCCGCGCTCTGCGTCAGAATGACGTGACAGCTCGCCCGACAGCAAGCCACCCCTTCCCCCATGATGTCATCGCTACTTAGCTGTCAACAACTCCGTAACGCCATCTCTGATTCCACTCAGACTACTCTGACGCTTCCTTCACTCGTCCATGATCGATATCGTGCCATAGTACATCGCTATGCCGCTAGATAGTGCTGTTACAGCCTACGTCAGTACGTCAGTGGTGCTGCTTCGACACGGCCATCCTGCTTGTCACACGTCCTCGGGTGACTGACCTGCCAACAAAACGGACAGAAAACATCTGATACGCTCGGCCAATTCTGACCCAAATAAGGGGTAAGAATAAGCGTACACGTCATATGATAATCAAATTTATTAAACCATCTCACAAAATCAACACAGTTTCATTCATCGTACTACCTTAACACATAACACAAATACCATAGTGCACTGAACTCTCATCAATGGACACAATGATCCAAAGGAACCCACAACCTTCTATGATCCGAAAGCATGGGCTCATAGGGACACCTTCTATAGTCGACATTTGGACAATAGGAACACACAACATCACACAGGAGATCGTCATTACCAATTTTGGTAACGGAACACTCACATTACAATCTTCACTACTTTTGATAGGCAAACGAACGCGACCGATAGTAACATACCCCATATTTACCTTTCAAAATATAGTGGGACTCTTAATACTATAATCAACATACCATAATTACAAACATTCGTAACAGCGAAACTTTATCACTCTGGATCAGATTGCTCAATTTCCTCAACAATATCTGTTGGCACATAACCGTCCGGCATACCGCGTAAACGGTCAGGAGCATATTTATAGCTGCGTTTAGAATTTAACGCTTGCAGCTTGTACCGGTCACCTTCCAAAAGTTCCACTACTTTAAATGGGCCTCTAAATTTCGGGTCTAGTTTGGTTTGATTGCGTTCTTCGTTCTTCAGCGACACAAAATCACCCAACGCAAACCTATGAATTTGAGCTTTAGTCTTATCGAACCGTGCTTTATCGTATGTCGCGCTCTTTTCCATATTCAAAACCGCCTGCTCTCTAGCTTCAGACAGGTCAAAGTTAGGGTCAACCTCATCGAGAAACATGAGATCAAGTGGTCTAGCTACTTTCCCTACCATTAATTGTAACGGGCTAAATTGGGTGACGCGATTCACAGTACAGTTTAAAGCCAATTGTATGTCCGGTAACGCATCCTGCCATGATCGCTCACCTTCAGTCTCTACGGCCGTCAACATTTCTAATAGGCTCGCTTCAGTAAGTCTATTTACTGCACAGTACTAACAATTTTTAGCTAGACTGATACAAGTCATACATAGTCACTGAATTATACAGCCGTTTGCCATGGAACTTATTGGAAATCAACTCTTCCATAAGCGATCACTCGGCAACCGAATCACAATAAAATGAGAACTCCTCACCCGATTGCCTCATATGGTGTGGTGTGGTGACGTCACACGTCAACCCTCTTCCCCGTGGTTGAAGGCGCCCTGTCGCTCGCCTTTGCGCAGTTCTTTACGCGATGTCTTGTACCGTGGCAGCCGAAGCAGACGACTCATGGCTTAGCTGTTAGCTGCTAAGTCCGCGAATCTTTTCCTGAAACAAAAACTTCAAGCACAGTATCACAAAGCTCGGTCATTCTAACCTTAAATCCAACAAACTCAACTTCAATTCAACAACAAATGAAATTGGATTTGTAATTACTTATAGTCAAATGAATCGTTTCTTTTTTTATCTGAAATAACATGCCATACGAATAATAATAATCCAAAAAAAAAGGAAACTCAAATCAATCTAGCAAAGTTAGGTAGGTACACTGAAATTATGATTCGTTAATGTGAACAAATAATCTACGACGTAGATGCAAGAAAAGATTTAAATCAAATCATTATTTCCATTTTAATAACAAACTTTACTTTGTATGATAACCATTGGATTACCAAGGCTTTACCGATTATGAAACATTAATGATAAAAATCAAACCTCAATTTCAAATTCTTGTTCTAATATTTTCCTAATCCTATTAGTGTCTCCAGTTTAAATATTTTAGGCTGAAGCGATCACCACAGTTAAAAGTAACATTAAAATCGTTTAAACAAATCTCAGGCTCACCAGTTCTTACGGAAGGTATAGGCGCTAAACTATACACCAGCTAAATGTACACCGAGTAAGAAACTATTCAAGACGTCAACAAATTCAATTCTACGGAACGATTGGAAAATCATGAAAAGAGGGTAGATTTATTATTACTGCAGCCGCCCCTACGACTAAGTACAGTGTATGATTGATGCACCCTCATAGCGCAATTTTTATATTCTAAAATTTAATAATGGTAGGTAATCTGTGTATTGATCATATTAATCAACACTAAATCTCTGTAACAAAATTTCGCGTCCGGTCATTACATCACTACGCAAACAATCGTTACAAAAACGTGTAATGAACTTTCTTTGAAATGATTATTAATTTCTAGCACGCAATATTCAACTTTTACTTGGAGTGTTGCTTTTACCAGTACCCGTTAGTACTTTTTTTGACAAATACCTACTAAACTGAATAAGTGCGACTCAAGTCTACCCCATAATCTAGCTACACTTTTATTTGTGAACAAAATATCGGAATCGTAGTGAAAAGTTAACGACTGACCTGATGTGTTTTTAAAATCTGTCGGTGGGGCCATGGTGCCTACGTCCACGCGTCGCTCGTAGTTGACCGTCGCTTCTGGGTCACTTCTACTGGTGCAACAACTGACGATGTGTCCCGCTGTTCTTGAAGTAAACAATGAACTTCGATGTAGTTTGTATTGTGACTGCTGGCTTTTGTCGCCGAGGTGGTAAGTTGTAGTTTTCTTTTATACGAAGTAAGCAATCGAATTTTTCATGTCCGTTTCTCTCGCAATGAAAACAATTTAAACAGAGCAATCTTCATTTGTTTTCATGCGGTTTTGTAGGTCTCCGTGACGGTGTTAGCTTGAGTTTCAATAACGGAAACGCTTGTAGCTCCTGTTCCTTGATTTAGTGATGTCAGGTTCGTTGTATTTCAAAGAGTAACCACAAACTTTTTTCTTCCGTTTTATTCGCTTCGTGTTCCATCATTCTTCGTGTTCGCTCATGGGCCGTAGATACCATCCCAACTTCTGATGTGGGAGGAAGGCCGGGACTATCCCGATCAGCCGTGTCATTGTCCATAATGTAAGCGCAGACACAAACACTCACTCACTCGAAATAAGAAGAAGATAGTTAATAATTCGAAAGGAAACGTGGTGGTCCCAGAGACAGCGTTACGCATCGACCGTCTCGATCCGCGCTCTGCGTCAAAATGACGTGACAGCTCGCCCGACAGCAAGCCACCCCTTCCCCCATGATGTCATCGCCACTTAGCTGTCAACAACTCCGTAACGCCATCTCTGATTCCACTCAGACTACTCTGACGCTTCCTTCACTCATCCATGATCGATATCGTGCCGTAGTACATCGCTATGCCGCTAGATGGTGCTGTTACAGCCTACGTCAGTACGTCAGTGGTGCTGCTTCGACATATATATTAACAAAACAACAAAAGAACATTCGCAAATAGCAATAAACTACAACTAACGACTTATACCTAAACCAGTCATGAACATATAGTGCTTTGCTTTGGGTAAAGCCTTAGTTAAAACATCTGCTAACATCAAGTCAGTCGATAAGTAAGCAAGCTTCGTATAAAATGATACCTTATATCAATATGCTTACTCCGGGAATGGAATACTGGATCACTGGCTAGGCAGATGGCCCCTTGGCTATCCGCGTTTAAAATTATTTGTGCGAACTTACGTAATCCAATTTCAGTTAGCAGACTGTTCAAATAGATAGCTTCTTTCATCGCCGATGCCATACTAATGTATTCAGCCTCACACGTGGATGTCGAGACGCTTTTCTGTTTCTGTGACTTCCATGACACACATGCACCACCTAACACAAAAGCATATCCAGAATATGAACGTCTATCTATCAAACATTCACCCCAATTCGAATCAGAATAGCCTTGTATGGACTTACCTGTCTTTTTAAAAACTATTCCATATTCTTTAGTCCGTTTAAGATAACGCAATATACGTTTCGCGGCACTCCAGGACTCTTTACTTGGGCAATTAACAAACTGTGCTAATTTTGAAACGCTATTTGAAATGTCCGGTCTGGTTCCCACGGATAAATATATTAAACTCCCTATTAATTATTCGCGATACGGGTATCGCTCGTCTTCCATTTTGGTATTTGGATCGGATAATTTAAGCTTTAAGTTTATTTCCATCGGAGTACACACAGATTACTTGCATTTATCCAATCCAAACTTACGCAATAAATCTTCAATGTATTTTTGTTGTGACAATTTAATTTTGTCATTGACAGTCCGCTCAATGTCAATTCCTAACATATATTTCGCGATGCCAAAATCTTTTAAATCAAACTCTCTGGCCAGTTCTTTTTTGAACTTTTCTATGCAGACTCTTTTCTGCGATGCCACTAAGATATCATCGACATAGACTGTAACAAAAAGTTTGGTATCATTATCAATATCTCTGAAATATAAACATGGTTCATTTAACGACTGTTTTAACCCCATCCGCCGAAGTTGTTCGTCAAGTCTTGCGTTCCATTGGCGTCCAGCTTGTTTTAAGCCGTAGAGCGATCGTTTGAGTCTACATGCGTTTCCTCCTGTTTCCAGATCCGCCAACATTCTCTTTGCTCCTTCATATATGTTAGAACCTTGTTCTTCTAACTGTAGAAGCTTCAGCAAGCATTTTTTGAACATTTCGGGAACTTCCATGTATATTTCCTCTTCTAATGAACCATTCAGATAAGCCGTATTGACATCAAGTTGATGAATTTCCATATCCAACTCCACTGCAAGGGCAGCCAGTAATCTGATGGTATCCAACCTCGCCACAGGAGCGAAGGTGTTATGGTAATCGATACCATACTGTTGACTGTAACCTTTTGCGACAAGTGTGGCCTTCTTCTTTTCTGTCTTGTCTACGTTTACTTTGGTTGTTAAGACATATCGACATCCAACCACATCACGACCTTTAGGTCTTTTGGTGATATCCCAAGTGTCATTTTTTATCATGCTTCTTATTTCAGACAAGATGGCTTCCTCCCATTTGTCCTTTTCAGCACCAGATAACGCCTGTTTTAATTTTATCTGTACGACGCCGGCAAAATCTTGACAGTCAGAAAATTCTTCTATACAGCCTTCTTGCAACGAAACTTCCGGTTCTACCTCAACCTCTCGATAAATTTTCTTTGGCCTTCCCACATGTCCCCTCTGAATTCGCGGTCTTCCTGAAGCTCGTTTCGTTGTCTTATCTACGTCCATATTCTGTTGTTGTATACAATTGGATGGACCAGCAACTGGTTCCGGTTCAACAACCTCATGATCATCCTCAACGCATGCATCAATCGGAACATGATAAGATGGGTCAGGAATCGGCTCCACGTCAGCGACATCATCGACAATGTCCCTATCTACCTGATTTTCTTCAGTTTCAGGAACAAACACGACAGAATTTTTAACTGTCTTTTCAGGCTCAAAATTTATCTCTACGAAAGTTGGTTTCGATTTTTGACTGGCATCGATTTCCAAGTTTTCGATACTAATTGTTAGATTTGGAACGCAACATTTTGTATTTCGTTTTTGTGCCGCCTGTGGCGCCACTTTCTTACGCTGTCAGATTTCTGATCTTCTTTTTGTTTTGTAACGTACTGAGACTAAAAAGCTAAAGTAATATATATTATAATTGTTTTCCACACAATCCAACGCATTTTCCTTTATGGTAGCGAAGCGTGGTTGGATCAGTAAACGTGAAAAACAAAGCTTCCGTTAGTGTCAGCCGCACGAAATGTTTTGAGGTTAAGACAAAAGAAGAAAATTTCGAACGTGCAAAATACGTGAAGATGAGCTCAAATATGTTCAGTTTGGAGAAATTAACTGGCCGAGAAAACTTCTCGACATGGAAATTCAGCATGAAAACATATCTGGAGCACGAAGATTTGTGGAAATGTGTTGTGCCGACTGCCGATGAACAAGTCGACTCCAAGCTAGATATCAAGGCCAAAGCTAAGTTGGTTTTACTTTTGGATCCACAAATCTATGTACACGTACAGGAATGCACAACGGCCAAACAAGTTTGGGAGAATTTAGAAAAAGCCTTTGACGATAATGGTTTAACAAGAAGGGTGGGCCTGCTCAAAGATCTCATCAACACAACACTTGACTCGAGCAATGGCGTGGAAGATTATGTGAGTAGAATAATGTCTACCGCTCACAAACTTCGGAACATTAACTTTGATGTCAATGATGAATGGCTTGGCACTCTCATGTTGGCTGGATTGCCTGACATTTATAAGCCTATGATTATGGGGCTAGAGAGTTCCGGTACTAAAATCAGCGCAGACTTGGTAAAAAACAAGTTAATACAAGAGGTTAATTCGTCAGACCAAAATGCTGCATTTTATACAAACTACTCTAAGAAAACCTACACTGAGTCGTCAAAGCCGAAGGGACCAAGATGTTACAACTGTAACAAGCATGGACATTTTGCGAAGTTCTGTAAAAAACCGAAGAAACCTGCGAATAAGACTTATAGCAAAGGTGAAAGTTCAAATTTTGTCGCAGCATTCTCAGCCACAATTGGAGAAATGAGTAACAAATGGTATATCGACTCTGGCGCATCCATGCACATGTCAAGCAGAGGAGATTGGATGTATGATGTCACCGAGCCATCTGTGAAAAACATAACTGTTGCTAACAGAGAGCCGTTACCTGTAAAGGGAGTTGGCTGTGTTGATATTCAATTGGAAGAAAACGAGAAGATACAGGTCAAGAATGTTTTGTATGTACCTGGGCTAGCAGCAAATCTTCTCTCAGTCAGCACCATTGTGAAAAGTGGACATAAAGTTACATTTAATGACAAGAAATGTGAAATCCGTGATCCTAATGGAAAACCTGTATGTTCTGCCACACTACATAACAAGCTATATATAGTGGACACTGTAAATAGCTCAGAGACTGCTCACTTAACTTCAAATGTAGAAAAAAGTGAAGATACTTATCTGTGGCATCTTCGTATGGGTCACCTGAACATTCCTGATGTGAAGAAGCTGCCGAGCTGTGCTGAAGGTGTGACTCTGTCTCAGGATAAAAGTGATGTCACCGGTTGTATCCAATGTTGTGAAGGTAAACAAGCTAGGTTGCCATTTAACAATGTTGGCAGCAGGGCAACTAAGCCTCTCGAGTTGATACACTCAGATCTGTGCGGACCCATGGAGATCCTGTCATTTGGAGGTATGAAGTACTTTATTACCTTTATTGACGATTTCACACGTATGACTCATGTGTATTTCACTAAAGACAAAATGAATGTTACGGATATATTTAAAGACTTCAAAATGAAAATGGAAAATAAATATGAACATAAAATCAAAATAATCCGTACTGACAATGGGCGTGAATACTGCAATAGTACATTTGAGAAATTCTTGTCTAATAATGGAATTATTCACCAGACTTCAACACCATACACACCTCAGCAGAACGGCTTGGCGGAGCGCATGAACCGGACATTGGTGGAACGAGCAAGGTGCATGATATTCGCTGCAAATATGTTCCCAAAGAGAAACGCCAAAAATGGGATAAAAAATCAGAGAAGATGATACTAGTTGGCTACTGTGAGAACACTAAGGGCTATCGCTTGATGGATTTAAAAACACATAAAGTGACCAAGAGCAGAGATGTTGTTTTTATTGAGGAACATGGAAATAGTCTCACATCGTGTAAAAATAATGTTGTTTTGTCACTTGAGGGAAATCCTGTGAGTCCTGCGACAGACGCAAAGTTGGAGGCCGACTGTATCAGTCAGCAAGAACAAAACCATTCAGTGGAATCCATCATCCCGACACCTTCAGATGCAGTACCTAGTAATTACACTGATAATAGGTATGATGATGGTGATTCAAGTGAGTATGCTACTGATACTGGTGATCTTGATGATGCCTACACTCCTCCTCATCAATGCCAACTACAACAGCCATCTACAAGTAAAATGACACTGAGGCCGCGTGAAAAACTGCGAAAAAGAAATGATGAAGGCACCCTTTTATGCTTTCGAATTTTACAGATCCACAGTCCGTAGAAGAAGCCATGTCATCCCCGCAGGCTTTAGAGTGGTAACAAGCCATGGATGAAGAGTACCACTCTCTCATGAAGAATGATACTTGGAGCCTGACAGAACTGCCGGCGGGGAAGAAGGCACTCCCTTATAAGTGGGTTTTTAAGACAAAAACGGACCAGAGTGGAAATATTGTTCGTTACAAAGCCAGGCTTGTCATCAAAGGATATGCACAGATTAAAGGTATAGACTATGATCATGTATTCTTTCCAGTTGCGAGGTACACCACTATACGCTACCTATTTGCTCTGGCGGCCAGATACAGTCTTCAGATTGATCAGATGGATGCAGTGTGTGCTTTTTTGCAAGGTGATATTGATAAAAACATCTATATGTTACAACCTGAAGAATATAAACAAGGAACACAGGTATGCCTCTTAAAGAAATCAATTTATGGCCTGAAACAGGCTAGCCGCTTGTGGAATATAAAATTAAATAATGTTTTACAAGAATTGCGCATGTTTCAGTCAAAAACAGACCCTTGTGTTTATTATAATGCAGAGCAAAATGCCTTCATTGCTGTATGGGTCGATGACTTGATAATATTCACATCACAACAAAGTTATAAAAATACTCTTAAGGAAAACTTAAAACAACGCCTTGAAATGAAGGATCTCGGAGAAGCGAGACAGTGTGTTGGTTTAAACATAACAAGAGATGGCGACAGTGTGATGCTGGATCAAGAAAAATATATTAAAGAAATACTTGCCAGATTTAATATGTCGGATTGTAGACCTACAAAAACACCAATTGAGGTTGGTTTTAAATTTAATGAAAACGGTGATGATGGAATGCAAGACTGTCCTTATCAGCAGGCCATCGGTGCCCTGTTATATGTGGCTCAAGGTACACGACCAGATATTTCGTTTGCTGTCAACATGCTGAGCAGATACAGTAAGGAGCCTAAAGAGGAACACTGGACTGCAGTCAAAAGGATTTTTAGATATTTACAGGGTACAAAAGATATGAAATTAATTTATACCAAAGATGGTAATGAGAAAATCACAGGATATTGTGATGCTGACTGGGCGAGCGATGTACGCGACCGCAAATCGTGCACAGGCTACGTTTTTATGCTGCAGGGAGGTGCTATTTCCTGGCGCTCGCATAAACAGCAGACCGTGGCCCTGTCAACTGCCGAGGCCGAGTACATGGCCATGTCTTCTACAGCACAAGAAGCACTCTGGCTACAACAGCTAGACGAAGAACTTGGTACACAGCAGAGTGACCCTATGAACATTTACAGTGACAATCAAAGTGCAATAAAGCTCTCTTATAGTGACTGTTACTTACCTAGATCCAAGCATATTGATATACGCTTTCATTTTTTGAAAGACCATGTTAATAAGTTAAAGATAAAGTTTTCGCATGTTAGTGGTGATAAAATGATTGCTGATATATTAACTAAGGGTACCACTGCTGATAAACATTTGTACTGTGCAATAAAAATGGGATTGCGTTCCAAGGGTGGGTGTTAGATTTGGAACGCAACATTTTGTATTTCGTTTTTGTGCCGCCTGTGGCGCCACTTTCTTACGCTGTCAGATTTCTGATCTTCTTTTTGTTTTGTAACGTACTGAGACTAAAAAGCTAAAGTAATATATATTATAATCGTTTTCCACACAATCCAACGCATTTTCCTTTACTAATCTCCAATGGATCACTCTTAGAAATCTCACTCTCATTTGATGTCAAGAATCGGTCTTTATGAAATTTGACATCTCGCGAAACAACAAATTTTCGCTCTTGTGGCAACCAAATCTTGTAACCTTTTCTGTCCTTCGGATAGCCGACAAATATTCCTTCAACCCCGCGAGGGGCGAACTTATATTTTCCCTCTTCCTTATTTAAAATGTGTACCTTCGCACCAAACGTTTGCAAATAATTTATTTGCACGGGTCTCTCGTACCATTTTTCATACGGTGTCGCTCCTCCGAGGCTACTTGTAGGACAACGGTTTCGGATATGGCATGCAGTAAGAACAGCATCGCCCCAAAAACCTGGAGAAAGGTTTGATGAAATCAACAAGCATCTTGACATTTCTACTAACGTCCTGTTCATCCTCTCGGCGACTGCATTTTGCTGTGGAGTATAAGGGATCGTAAGTCTTCTCGCTATACCTTCATCTTGTAAATATTTATCAAAATCTCGATTGCAAAATTCGCATCCATTGTCTGTCTGGAAATGCTTGATTTTCTTGCCTGTCAAATTTTCAACATAATTCTTATATATCTTGAAACATTTGAGCGCCTCACTCTTCTTGTTTATCAAAAATACTTCACACCATCTCGTTGAATCATCGATGAACGTGATGAATATTTTGCGCCACCTATCGCCTCATGGCGAATAGGTCCGACAATATCAGAGTAGACAATCCTCAATTTTTCTTCACATGGACCTTCATGTCTCGAAAATGGTAAAGCACACATTTTCCCACTCACACATACTGGACAGTCATACAATTCACTCACATCCGTCAACTTTATATTCATGCCGGATTTATTCAGAATTTTGACAAGGTCTCTTCCATTCAAATGCCCAAAACGTTCATGCCACATCTTTACTTCATCAATCGTATCCGTAATTGCCGAAACTATTCCCATTCGTTCTTCAACATAATAAAGATTACCTATACGATTTGCAATGAATACAATGTTACCACAACTATCACTAACAGATGCTACATCTCTGTCAAACGTAACGCTGTATCCTTTGTTAGTTATTTTCGCAACTGAAATTAGATTAGTTCGCAAATCCGGAACAAATAAAGTATCGGGCAATTCTACAATTGTTTTTGAAATATTTTCGGATGGAATTAATTTGATTGTGCCCTTACCTCGAACTTTAGTGCTTGAATTTGTTGCCAAATTCAGCTTACCGGACAGGGGTATGAGTGAATTGCCAAATTTTGAAGAATCGTTACACAAATGTGAAGTACATCCGCTATCAATGATCCAGCCTCCATTCCCGTTGTATGCAGCCTTATCACCTGGAATACAATTAAATGTTACAAGGTTGAAATCATCATTTTTATGTAATTCACTTTCCGAAACATACTTTGCACTATCACGATACTCCTTATCCTTCTTCAAGGGACATTCCGATGATTTATGGCCATGTTTATGACATTTGAAACATTTGTATATGAAAGTTTCTTTATCGCCCTTTTTTGGCTTAAGATTCCTTTTCGGTTTTACAAGGAGAGCTCTCTCTTCGCTTCCTTTCTGGCGTCTTGAAGACACTTCCTCGATTATTTTGACTTTTAAAGTTTCGGGATCTGGTAATGTATCCCTGGATTCTATAGCACACCTGAAATTCTCAAAGCTCGGTGGTAGACTATATAGCAGCATTATCGATACTAAATCATCATGCATATCAATTTCCATATCTGATAATTTGCTTTTTACGTCAAAAAATCGCATGACATGTTCTCGAACGTCACCGCCTTCCGCCATTTTATGCAGCAATAATTCTTTTAAAAGTGTAGCTTTCTTCGCAGGCCCCTTGGATGCATGAATGCTCTCCAATTTAAGCCACACGTCACGAGACGTCTTGCATCCACGAAGATGCCGTAACTCACTCGGACTAATTATTAAAATTAGGTCAGACTTTGCTTTTGCATCTCCGTCGTCCCATTTTACCTCTTCTTCAGGCTCGGCTGGTCTACACTTGCTTCCATTTACAAAACCCCAAGCATCGTTTTTCACAAGGATAGCTTCAGCCTGAATCCTCCAAGTCTCATAATTGTTTTCGGTGAGCGGTTCTATTTTTATAGTACTCATTTCATTAACTCTTTTACGTTAACCTTCACTCTGTCAGCTGTTCGTACTCAATTTTAAACGTACCTTAAATATTGATTGACTGTGAAAAACACAATTTGCTTCAATTTAATTTTCCTCGCTTACTGAACTCCTGGGTACCATAACCACTGTGGCGGGATGCTCCCGCAGAGCGCATATAAATGCAATAGAGCGCAAGTAAACGATCGAAAGATTATAAATGAAACATAGCAAATTATATTAGCACTGTATAATAGAAACGTCTAAAGGTGAAGTGTCATAAAATTGTTATTATTTTTATGACACAGAATAAGACTATTCATTCAAATCTATACAACCAGCAATATACACATTAAAACCTAATACAAGTGAACTTATTTTACCGAATTATTTACTTAAATAACTAGGCAGTAATCAGTAAAAATACTGTGCGGTTTGCTACTAGAACACAGTAAGTGCAAGAAAATAAAACAATGTTATTAAATTTAATACATATTAACTTTTTATCGGCATGATAAGGTATCATCACTTACATAATATTTTCCATAAAATATGTCATCATCATCATCATCATCCTCCTAGCCTTTGTCCCATTTTTTGAGAATGAATTCTCAATCGGGGTCGGCTACCTAAATCCCAAGATGTGGCGTAGGCACTAGTTTTTACGCAAGCGACTGCCATCTGACCTTCCAACCCAGAGGGGAAACTAGGCCTTATTGGGCTTAGGTGGTTTCCTCACGATGTTTTCCTTCACCGAAAAGCGAGTGGTAAATATCAAATGACATTCCGTACATAAGTTCCGAAAAACTCATTGGTACGGGCCGGGTTCGAACCCGCGACCTCCGGATTGAAAGTCGCATGCCCTAACCACTAGGCTACCACCGCTTCATTTTCCATAAAATATGTACTCCACAAAAATAATAAGCGTTAAAAACTGAAACTAGTAAGTAACAACTCGTTCATACTAAACACTATATAAATTTTATTTATGAAATACCCGTACTTGTATTATAATAATAATATAATAATAATAATAAAAGCCATTTATTTCCAAATAGAATATCTTACATTTATCATTATCATGCAGCAATTAGATTAGTAACTTCTATTTATGTATTTATATTTCCTGAGATATTATTTGACGTCTTTCTTTATTGAAAGACTTGATGTAGTATATAGACATTTATAGATAATAAATGTACCCTCGATCCGCCAGCTATCGGTCATTACATTGACAGACGTCACCGGTGGCGGACGCACTGCAGGTTTACTGAAAGCCCGATTAATGTGTTTATTGAAGTATCCCAATAGGAAACCCGTAGTGAACACTACAATGGCGACGAGTATAAAGCAACGGAATAAAAGCGTGAGTTAAATTTGACTTAAAAATCATTGACGTAATTACCGACCTCGTTGACAGTATTTTCTTGGAAATTAAAAAGGGACGACAAGGGCATTGGAAAAGTAGATGCGGTTTCTTTGGGGTGATAAGACTATTAACACAAGTTTTCGGTTGCTAAATGTAGGATAATTTTATTTTGGGTAGTGTATATTAGTCACGGAATTCGTGCTGAGGCCTACCCACGACATGAGGCTGAGGCCTACCCACAAAGCACCACCTTGTGGAAAGTTAAATAAATAGGAACACAGGCGAAGTGTATTATTTTGAATATTAATTTGTAGTTGTGCACTCGAGGAATATAAATATTTAGCAGTTTAGCGTAATTCTCGAATTGGTCGTGTTACTAATCTTCGACTGCGCAGTGGCGCAGTGGATGACGAATCACAATATAATAATTATGAACAGATTGGGAAAACGATTGAACTGCTAGGCGTCCATTTAATTTATACGACTGTTATTTTTTGCGTACGTACTTAATTGAATACGCTACTTAATACTATCCTATGAAGTGGGCTTGATTGTTCTGAATTCCAAAATATATTGACGGGTTAAATATTATAGTGTGATAACTGATAAGCTTACTTGTCTTACGTTGAAAATGATTTTTGGAATAATTATCCAGAGTATCTTGTATAGCTGATAAACCGTAAAACCGTATGAACATCCAGCTCAAGGGTCATGTATTAGTACACATGACACACATAGGTGCATATGTCACATGTAATCAATTTGGTATAACAAAATCAGTAATTACATACCAGCAGATATTTTTATAGAATTACAGACCAGCGTCTTGTAAGGTATAGAACAACGAAATATAAAGAAGCAAGAGAGCCTTACCTACGTCTGTGGGAATTTCGTTGTAATTATAAGCTATTTGCGAGTGTTGACTGTTGAGCGGTCATTATCATTATATACCAAGACGGATTAAAAGCGATATGGAAGACTTTTATTTGGAAAATCATTTTGAGTTAAATTATAAATGTATTTGTTCAGTAACACCGTAATCCAGTATACAAACAGTTTAGTATCTCTTAAGTATTTAATACTTGTGCTAAGAGGCAGCACTCTTCTACATGGTAAAGTTATTTGTATTATTGAGGAGTTTATTACTTTTAATTAAAATGTTACTGACTTAGTATACAGTGGAAGTCAATATGATAGGCTATGACTGGATTGTTATAGAAAATAGGTGTATCTATAAGGAAGGTCAATATGATAGACCAAGTTGAATTTAAAAGTGATATGGAAGACTTTTAAGTTGAAGGTCAATATGATAGGCTATGACTGTATGGTTACGGAAAACGGAAGGCTTTATGAGAGGTCAATTTGATAGACCATGCTGGATTGCCAATATGATAGGCAAAGGCCGTATGAGAGGTCAATTTGATAGACCATGCTGGATTGCCAATATGATAGGCTAAGGCCGTATGAGAGGTCAATTTGATAGACCATGCTGGATTGCCAATATGATAGGCTAAGGCCGTATGAGAGGTCAATTTGATAGACCATGCTGGATTGCCAATATGATAGGCTAAGGCCGTTTGAGAGGTCAATTTGATAGACCATGCTGGATTGCCAATATGATAGGCTAAGACTGTATGAGAAGTCAATTTGATAGACCACGCTGAATTGCCAATATGATAGGCTAAGAGGATTGTTAAAGTAAGCGAAATGCATTTTGAAACGTCTATTTAATAGACCACGGGAACCAAAGTATTCGTAAGAAAGATATCGTAAGGCTTAAAGGCGAAGCAAATATAATTGCATGGAAGGTAAATTTGATACACCATAGAAATATTATAAGCGGTATGTAAAGTGCCGCGTTCGTGCTGGAAGCTCAATTTGAAATACCATATTATAAAATTTGATTACTATATGTATTAAAGCTTCCTTTTAATTGGGAAATATTAAAAGTAGTTACTTTAAATTCGAATTTGTAATGAACCTGAATCTAAGGTCTCCAAGCGTTCATAAACTGGGGAGTATGTGCATTTGAGACTTCTATTAAAATTTGAATATCGGTGGCTTCGACGCGTCGATTAAATTGAAATATGATGTGCTTTAAATCTTTCATTCAATTGAAAACGGCTGTTTTTTTAAGACTTTCATTAAATTGGAATATCTGAGGTTTCAGAGGGTCCGTAACATGGGAATATGACTTGGTTTTGACTCCCATTCAATTGGGATACTAGAGATCTGAAAGCCTTCAGTGAATTGGAATTAATTGACAACCTTTATTGAATTGAAAATAGTTTGGTACTTCAAATGAATGCCTGGATAAAACTGTAATTGTTCGAAAACATTTTTAAATTGACAAAAGTTTGGCATTTAAAATGAATGCCTATATTAGGTTGGGATTGTTTAACAACCTACATTATATTGACAAAAGTTAGTATTTTGAATAAGAGCTTACATTAAGTTCGAATTGTTTGAAAACATTAATTAAATTGACATTAGTCCGGTATTTCAAACGAATGCCTAACCTATTAGGTTGGAATTGTTTAACAACCTCCATTATAATGACAATAGTTTAGTATTTAGAATAAGAGCTTCCATTGAGTTTGAATCGTTGGAAACATTAATTAAATTGACAATAGTCCGGTATTTCAAACGAATGCCTCCATTAAATGGAAATTGTTTATCAACCTTCAATTGAGAATGGTCTGGTATTACAGATGGAAGCCGGAATTAAATTGGAATTAGTATATCACTGTAATTTAAAACTTCGATCCAATTAGAAATGTTGCGGTTTCAAGATCTTAATTCAATTGGATCTTATAGTTGCAATTTAGTTTAGGAATTCAAATAAGTGCCTTCATTAAATATGAATCGTTTGAAAACATTAATTAAATTTAAATAAAACAATTTAAACGGATTATATCGCGTATATTAATTATTTGAGCCTCCCTGACGTTTCAGTACCTTTACAGATACCGTTGTCAAAGGTTGACTGAGAAAAACACAATTTTTCTCTGTCAAAGTTACATTTGTGCAAACTACCCATTTTGTAAATATTAATTTAAAAATAAAGGCGTTCATACATGCCAGATGGGCCTAATGTGTAAAGACAGTTACACATGTGCCAGAAGGGCATTTATTATTTATTTAAAATATCTACCAGCGGTTCACTAAAGGCTTACTGAGGAGAAAGAACCGCCAAAGAAAACTCCCAGATTGCCTTATTTATTACTATAAAATACTTTTAAACAAAAACTCTACATATGCTACTTTTAACACTAATTTGTTTTACACCGTTCGAGGCCCAAGGTAAATAATTAATATACGCGATATAATCCGTTTAAATTGTTTTATTTAAATGTGTGACAGTCGCGGAAACCGAAGAAAATATTAATTAAATTGTCAATAGTCCTGTATTTCAAATGAATGGCTCCATTAAACTGGAATTGGTTATCAACCTTACATTGAGAATGGTCTGGTATTCTAAATGATTGCCGCAATAAAATTGGATTCTGTTTATCTGTGATTTAAAATCTAGATCCTATACGAAAAGACGCGATTTCAACATCTCAATTCAATTGGACTTTAGTTGCAATTTCGAAAATTTGGATTCTCATATTCTTTTGAATGGTATATCGGAATTTTAGATGACAAATTATAATGATGGCCTTAGTGAGAATATTGAACGAGAGTACATGATGACGTATTAAGCAAGTTAGCTACTTTCAGTTTCAGTTTCATTTTAAATAATTGAAGATAAATAATAATGAAGATAATAATTGATGGTAAAAGGGGGAAAAGAGCAAGCACTAGTTCTTAAGCGCTTGACAAGATGGTTGTTGTGAAATAATTATCCAGATAAGGCTACATGTCGCAATTCTTAAAAATTCTGGTATCAAGTGTATAGACCTTTGTTTTAATAATTCATTTATTTTTCAAATAAGTTACACGATATTACAGTTATTAACCCTACATGCTTTGGAACTACAAAACTACATGCAGACCAAACTTAAAACTAGTTAGATTTAATTTAATAAGCGCCTTAATGGCTTAAGCGACATAACAGCGTGGCTCCGTTGCGTTGTTTGACCCGCAGCTCTGGCATAACTGTCACATGCGACTATTTCTCGCGCGAGATATTTGCCTGTCTCTTGCTGTGCAGTAATGTGAAGGAGTGACGGCTAACGCTAAGTCGCGAGGCATAGTTGTGCTGGACAGGCTGGCAGGATTAGGCAGGTAGTAGCAGCCTGTAGCTGCTGGGACACGCGTAGCTCTAACGAGCTGAATTGCACGTAGTGACAGGTCTGAAGTGGTACACCTTCATGTCCTCTCGTTGGACACGGTGTCTGTGCCACTTAGTGTTGTGGGGCACCATGCGCTTCTTGCTCTTCCTTTCCACCAGTGTGACTCCCTCCCTATCCACATTGGTGTGGGAGAACTTTTCCTTATCGCGAACGCGTACGGGGACCGGTTAGCCGCGACCGCGACAGACTGATCGGCGACTACAGCATATTGCACGCTGTCGCGACTTCGAAACGGTATCCTTTGTGTATCCTCGATGTATCCTCTAAAGCGTTGTGTCAAACAAGGTTCAGGGCAAGTTTATATTGCAGAACTAGTTCTAATGGGTTGTGTGAAAGAAACGAATTAAATTTTAAATTTGCTTTGATTTCAGAATATTGTTTTCAAGTATCAGGAATGTTGTTTCAAGTCACTAATGTCGAGAACTATCACTGGCTTAGAAGTGAATATACTTACGGCATTTTACGATAAGGAAAGTAAGCTCGGAAAAAATCTTCATTAAAATCTTTGAACTAATTTATATATTTTGCTGACAGGCTTGATAGAATTATATTAAAAATGCAATCTGTGAGTTTTATTGCGGCGCTTCTTTATCGCGCAAGCCTTGTTTAGAAGCGCCGGTAGATATTATAAACTTTCAAATATAAATAAATAGCTTTCTAGCTACCGCATGAGTAAATACTTAATAAATATCTTAGAAACATTTAGTAGGTATGAGATGGTAAAAAAAATATAAATTTACTGAATAGTTAATAAAAGTAATAACAAATTGGAAATAAATAATAAAATAGAAACGAACTGAAATAAAGATAAAAAATTAAAGCAAAAAAAAAAAAAGTTGTCAACGGGATATGGAGGGCGGCATAGAAGTTTCCATGGGCTAAAGGAAAAAGTGGGTATGATTAAAATAAATAAGTAGAAGACCAAATTGTTCATGTTGACTACTAATTGTATTAACTTGAAGAAAACTAAGTACAAAGAGGATTATAAAATCATAATACAAAACAGCTCGGGTTCTTAACGAGACGTCGTAATCGACATAGTGTAAAGAGCGTTGTGTTGTTGGTCTTCGAGATCTTTGAGCGAGCATTTCGTGTGTTGGTGTTTGTCATAGCTGTCTGGTGTAGGGCGCCTGGAAGTGGACCCTAAACAGAATTAGTTGACACTTGGGCGGGACAGTGAGTAAGTCTACTAAAGGCTTGTAATACTTGTAACTACCTAATTCCAAGCAATTTCTAATTGGTAAAAAGGGAGAGATGTAGTATATAGACATTTATAGATAATAAATGTACCCTCGATCCGCCAGCTACCGGTCATTACATTGACAGACGTCACCGGTGGCGGACGCACTGCAGGTTTACTGAAAGCCCGATTAATGTGTTTATTGAAGTATCCCAATAGGAAACCCTAGTGAACACTACACTTACAATACTCGTTTATTATATTCATTAATTCATTGTTATTGTTCATTTAAATTCATCATATAGATACAGTATTAATTATTAGTATTAATTACGAACTATTTAGTACATTTATAATCTGCATGATCTCGTTATTTATTTTTAAATACATTAATTTTATTTAACAACTTACTGTAATATCGTTTACTAATCTATCAGTATTTACATTGAATTCAGTTGATTTATATTAACATGTAATTTATTTGATAAGTATTTATAATTCTAGCTGTAATTTCTTAAATTGTAGTTTATTTAATATTAAATATAAGTAAATATTTTTAAATACATTAATCTTATTTAACATTTATTGTAGTACCGTTTACTTATTTATCAGTATTTACATTGAATTCATTTGATTTATATTAACATGTAATTTATTTGATAAGTATTTATAATTATAGCTGTAGTTTCTTAAATTGTAGTTTATTTAACATTTAAATTATACATTGTGTATACTCTATTGGGATGTCCATTTCTGGACATAGGCCTCCTCCCTTCTGTTCCATTCGTCTCTGTCAGCGGCTACTCGGGTCCAGGTGACGCCCGCCTCGGCGACGATGTCGTCTCGCCAGCGGCGGCGCGGGCGGCCCCGCGGCCGGCCGCGGTCGCGCGGGTACCAGTGTAGTAGAGCTTCGCTCCATCGGCTATCTGTGGTCCGAGCCGTGTGTCCAGCCCAACGCCATTTTAGTCTGCATGCCATTTCTGCTGCGTCTTTTATTTTGGTTCTATGGCGAATATCTGTACTTCTTACTCTATCGTTTATCTTAAGGCCCAGCATACTTCTTTCGGCGGACCTTTGAAAAACCTGAATTTTATGTATAACCTCTCTTGTTATCGGCCATGTTTGGCATCCATATAATAAGGTAGGAGTGACTACTGAGTCCATAACCTTTTTCTTTAGTTTAATGTCCATTTTTGACTTAAATATATGCTTAGCATATTTTGTACTTGTATTATAAAACTTAATAAACGAATAGATAAGAATATGAAACTTTTTGATAGTAGTATATACAACTGTTACTTAATGATAAGCCTTAAAACATGAGCATTGACCTGAGCTTGGTTTTACGAAACACACGAGTGTTTTAAGACCTAATAATAATATAAGTCATAAACTGTTTTCATCATAGTCCTTAAAATTTGTATCAGATTATTATTTTACTATGCAGCGTTTTTGTGGCAGTGTTAAGATTAAGAATGACTAATAAAGTCCGATGCGGGAGTGACAGTGATGAAGATTGACATTTCAATAAAGGGTCGTTAGATGATCGAGCTGGTGAAACAACCCTCCTCTCTCACAAATAAATGTTAACAAATAAATGTCTGATTCTGATTCATTATGGTGTCTCCTCTCGCGTTTTGCGGCTAAAACCTGAAACCAGCTTTGATTTCTCAGTCTTACAGTCTTCGGCTAAAGACTTTCTCCACTTGCTATGCTCGTCGGCTAGAGTTTCCCAGTCTGCTGGGCTGATGCCAAATGCTGGCATTGCTCGCTTAGTGCAGTCCTTGAAACACAACATGGGCCTCCCCACATTTCAGGGTACATATATACACAGTAAGCGAGTAGCATCCATGCGGTGCACATGCTTCCCCAGCCAGCACAATCTACGCTGTTTAAGCATAATGCTGGAAAACTGCGCGACTTACGACACTCATTCGTGACCCTGTCTCGCCAAGTGATGTTTAGACTGCTACGAAGGCACCGCAAGTGGAAAATATTCAGCCTTATTTCTTGCTTGGCGTACGACGTACTGGTTTCAGTTCCACACAAAACTATACTCAGAACACAAGTTTGATACACTAACACTTTGGTCTTGATTGTCAGATAGTGACTAGTCTAGACTCCTGCACTGAGCTTCCCAAACATTGTCAACCGCTTTACCAAGCCGGCTCCCGATATCCACATTCAGCGACAGATTGCTTGACAAGTGGGATTGATAGATAAGGGACGACAATATCCAACAAAATAGTTGTATTTTGGTTAAAACCTTGCGCCAGAACAACTGTCTTCGTAGCATTAATGGACATGGAAAAGAGAGAACAAGGGTGTACGAAATTATCGAAAAGAATCAGTAACTCTTGGGAAATGTTTGGCAACGAATGCGGCATCATCGGAAAATCACAGTGAATCTATGTACTATACGTTTACGACGAGACCTCAACAATCAAAGTTTCCCTTCTGCTCTTGTGTGTAAAGTGTATCCCCTAAACTAAAGTTCCCAAATGCTACCTTCAGAAGCAGGGAAAAAGATGTCGAAAAGTATCGGTGGCAATACTCGGCCGCAGTCCCCTCCGCATGTCGAACAAAGCAGAAGTCCGGCTATCGTGCGTGGAAAGATTTAACTAGGTTAAAAGTTTTGGTGGACATCTGTCAAGAGCAGGGCCTTCCTTCTTATCTTTTTCTGCTTTTACAAGCACATTATATGCTAGCAAGTAAGTAAGTAGTAACGGGTTATTTTTTCGCTGATAGGGTCGGGTAGAGTAGATTCTTCTAAGTTCGCTTTGTCGAAGATTTCCTCGTATCCCAACATTTCGAGATTCCTTTAGAAACTTCAAATAACGAAAAGAGTAATCACTTCTTTAAAAACGGCATCATAGAAATAAATACAATATGATAAATATGTTAAGATCTACAAATAAGTAGATTTTATTAGTAGGTAAAGTTCGTACAGTTCATATAGGTAATAAAAATAAAAATAAGATAAATTTAATGGTTTAAAATGGTTGGAATTACAGGTAAGGCATTAAGTTATTAAATATTAATAAAACGTTAGATTATTTTTACAATAACATGCTTTTTTATTACCTTCAAACTTTTTGATAACGACGCATCTTAAACTACGACCTAAAATAACGCAACATGTTACGATGCGACTATGAATAGTTTGTACAACAACGACGCAAATAAATATACGACCATAATTTAAAAAAACAATTAAATCACCTTAAACTCTTCTTATAAGATTATGGCAATATTGCCTATCATGTTTGTTAAAAAAAATATTAATTATTTAAAAATCGATAAATAACGTCGAATGTGATCATGCGACTGGCTATTTAATCTCAACAATTAGAACTCAAACAGTCGTATGTGCACATATGATTGTTTATTACAAGATAATTTTCTTGACCGTAAAAAGTACTTATCATTACCGGTTTCGTTTTCCGCATCCATTCTCGCTGATTTAGATCCAAAACGCAACGCATGATCACAGTCCGGTAACACCGACGCATCTGACTTTACGACAACGCGCGCGCCGATATGCACTCACAGGAACGACGTCAAAAAAGGACGCATACGCATTTGTGTCATTATTTTACGTCGCCTCTTCACTTGCGTCGTTTCCCGCTTAAAATATCTCAGAAACGAAAAAAGTTAAAATTATAAAAAAAATCTACCGTGTAGAACGCATAATTCTAAGGATATTCCGTAATAAAACCACTTTTGACGCAAAGTCACATGTTGCATTATTTTACCAAGGGTGCGAGTTTATGTTTTCAATATAGTGATAGTATTATAATAAATTATTAATATCAATTGCTATCTATAAAACGGACAGGCCATACTTTTGAAACCAAGGTGTAGTGTTAGTAGAGTCAGGGCTTAGGGACTTGAAGCCATACTTTTTAAACCAAGGAGTAGGGTTAGTAGTCAGAGCTTACCTAGGTGCTTGGCATTTCCTGAGATCTGATTACATTTTTACAGCGAAAGAGTTATAAGCATGTGAGTGTTGGCCGCCAAATTCACATGAAAGTTTTAGTGAGATTTTGTTTTTAATGCTTGCTGTCACTGCTGATGGTCGCGCGTAGTTAGTCGCCGGGCCGATACAATGCCTCTAAATTTTTCTCCTCCATATAACTCAGTAAATGAGTACATGGATAAATAATTTATATTTCATTTTACATATATTGTTTTTGGTTTCTTGTAGTACATTGTTGACAATCTTAAGGAGATATTTTTATATTACAACCACATTTAACTGCATTATGATTATGACATGTAAATATCTTTTGTTACTATCAATTGCTATGTTTTTCACTCTTATCTCATTTTTAGGGTTCCGTAGTCAACTAGGAACCCGTATAGTTTCGCTATGTCCGTCTGTCCGTCCGTCCGTCCGTCCGCGGCTTAGCTCCGTGATTATTAGTACTAGAAAGCTGAAATTTTGTATGAATATGTGTATGTGTAACGCCAACAGAAAGGTAAAATAAAATTAAAAAAAAATTTTTTTTCGGGTACCTCTCCAACACCTAAAGTGGGGGTGATTTTATTTTTCTTTTCAACACTGGTGTGTGGGGTGTCGTTGAATAGGTCTTGTAAAAATAATAGGGGTCTTGTAACATTATTTTTTATAAAGTCGGCAGTTTTGTAAATATTCGCTCCAAAAACAAAAAAAAATGTACTTTACAACCACGGGTCAAAAAAAAAACGTAAAAATTCATGTTAATGAGGCTTTATAAGTACTTTCAATGAAAACTATATTGAACAGAATCAATCGAGCCGTTTTTAAGTTATCGCCAAATTTCATATTTTTTGTTTAAAAGGTCGTAAGTTGACTTCCAGAAGGTAATAAGTGACTACAGTTTCTAGGGCGTTTACGACCTTTTTATACAGCTTAAAATCTTTCTTAACTTAAACCTCGGGCTTAAAACAGCAGTTTATTGTGAAGGATGAGCAACTACGGAACCCTACACTGAGCGTGGCCCGACATGCTCTTGGCCGGTTTTTTATCTTTATGACGATCGTAATTTATACTGTCATTTTATATTATGAAATAAATAAATGTAAATGTAAATGTATGATGAATACTTACTATATACAGGGTATTTTTGTCATAGCAAACTTTTCGATATAGCCTATGGAAATTTCTTAAACTCTTGTGAAAAGTGCTAGGAATTTCCGTGATTGACTACCTAGTTAGTTTAGACTAATCACGGAATATTTTAGCAATTTTCTTATTTTTTCAAAACGTTATTTCTAAGATTTTAAAAATGGTCTAAAAATGACATCGTGTCGCGATCTTTTAAATAATTCGTGGTAGGGTAAATCGCTAATTACTGACCACCATTCAATAACTGGTCACATCATACTAAAAATGAACTATGTTCACCTACAAACAGAATTCATTTTAGTATAAGGTAGGGTCATTGTGGTAACAGTGGATCGCCTTTTCTTCAGAGCGACGTAAATACGTCACTTTATTAGTTAGGCGGTTTTAACTTAAAAAGTTTAAAAAGTACACTAATTGGCTTTATATTTGTCATAGACAGGAACTGTCTATCTTTAACGATGTAATTGTTATTCCTCTTTTTAAAAAAAATGGAACTTGATCCACTGTGTACTTATAGGTGTACACACTGACTATAGTACTAAGTACACAATGGATTGGGGGTGGGTACAGTGAAACAGGTATCATGTTCTTTTGATTAAAACAAATTATATTTATTTAATTTTACTTCTTGTAATTACAAATTAAACAGTCTCAACTTAGGAACAACTACGCATATACTGAGATCGAAATATCAACATAAAGTTACACAAATAACTGGAACAAAAATCACTAAATTATTATGTCTTAGGAATAAAAAACAAACAAACCGTACCTAGCTTTTTTGGCACCAAAAATTAAAAAGTTTAGTTTTCGTGTTCATTAGCATATAGTAATATAGTATATAAATGCAGCTAACTGCTATTTGGCTTTTAAATTCACTATAAAATGTCATAATAATTAATAATCAACAATAGTAAACAATTGAATTTTATAACAATTAAATCACAGGCAAAAATTGGTCCTTACGATATTATAATAATTATTATAGGTTCTTTTACTTAATACCTAGTAAAAACTTGCATAATAGGTAGGTAGATACTTATAAGTACATACCTATAAAAAAATCCAAAACATTTCAAGAGTCTTAACGTATATCGATTAGTGAAAAGTCAATGGTATCAAAGCAATAATAAGATTGCTGGCGCAAAGTGCTGCCCCCGACACTTGGCTTCGGGAGCAACATTTTTATGTCATGGTCCTTGACATAGGCCAAATCGGGAACAGTCGGAAAGCTTTAAGCCAGTCGATACCTGCTAGTTGGTTTTTAGTCCAAGATTCGGGAATTTTCAACTTATTTATAACAGCCATCTCATAAGCCACTTTTCGGCAGTCTTTAGTTGATAAGCCATAGAACATAAGGGCGCAGCTTGAAAAATATTCATTTAAAGCCATTTCTTGTTGATCATCGAATATCTTGTTGACGGCGTAATTGGGTTCAAGTTTTATATTTTCAATACAACCTCTAGCCTTCATTTTGACGTTGTACCGGTAGAGAGTCGTGAAGGGAATATTATTTTCCTTGGTTGCTAGACGGATTGATTTACCCCTTAAAACTTCTTCTAGGGCCGTCTTCATTGCTTCTTCCGTTATTTTTCCTATCTTCCTGCCTCCCGGCGCAGGTTTTCGTGGCATTCTACAACAAAAAAATATTGAACTTTCCGACACTATGTAGGTACACACTGAATCACTATCCACCGTGTACCCTACGCGTTTGATCCACTGAGTACCCCCACGCCATTTCAAATTTATTACGCCGTTACGAGAAAAATATGTATTATGACAAGAGTTATCAACTTTACGTTCAAAATAAAGCTTAATTAATAGTTATCTATTGAGAACATTCATTAGGGACACAAAATAAATAGATATGTGAATAGAAAACATCAAAACTTACTTGTTTTTCAAATTTTCGGCACGGCGCAACACATAACCTGTCCTAACACGTGTACGCGACGGCACATCGGCGCGCGGACTAGTGTGGCAGAGAGGGGCAACCGAAAGCATGCCGTGAGACAGAGATAGCCTCTGTCGAATCATTCTTTCTCTAAAATCTAACGATGATCCACTGTGTACACTTGATCCACTGTTGGCACAATGACCCTACTGGCCACAGTGGCCACCTTAAAATATCTCTCTCAATAACTAAAATTAATTCAGTTATTATTCAGTGAACAGAATTATTTTTTAGGAGGAGGTGGCCAGTTATTGAACGGTGTCCAATAATTGGTGATTTACCCTACTACATCCCAATGAGAACGAAAATGTAATTACGGTTTCGGCCGATTAGCGCATATCACTAAATTAACAGATCTGTACCGGCGAGATCTCGAACATATGGTAGTGTCCTCGAGGCCCAAAACTACGAGTATACTTAATTGATTAACTACTGTTTGTAGGTTATCAAATAGTTTTTATTTTGTACCGAAATGAAAATGGCAGGCAAGCGCTACATTGATTGAATAAAAAAAACCTTCAGATAATATTAAAAATGTCGGAATTTCATAAAATGTCCATTGTACTTATGTAAGGTTAATTTAATTAAAGACGTCAAAGGACTGTCGTAGTTATTACCATCGCGCAGACGCTTCGGAAACATGAAGAGTTGCCCTATTTCATAAAAGATGAAAAAAAAATGCATTATTGTTGTTGTTGAAAAAAAAAGTTAAGAGTCTTTAGTACAAAACAAAATCTGATTTAATCACAAATGTATGGTTTCAGATTTTTTCCCAGTACGTGCAGTATAATTACTTGCCAAATTTCATAATTCTAGGCCAACGGAAAATACCCTGTAGATGTCTATTCCCTCGAGAGTGTCGAAACATCCGTTTTTTGCGGCATAAACGGCTATATCTGTTTTTACGTTAACATGGAAGTTTTGTTTTTTTACAGCTTTAAGGGTTACGTAAGTATATAGTTTTAATTTCAACTCGATACCTCCACGCGTTCCCGAGATAAAGGGTCTTGACAGACGGGCATACAACAAGGTGATCTTATAAGGGTTCCGTTTTTCCTTTTGAGGTACGGAACCCTATTTATCCTGTGCAATAAGATAATATAATGCCTGAGGAAATTCGGCACTACAAAAGGGTAAAATTTCGGGAAAAAATATGCCCTTAAAAATAGACATTTCTAATCTTAACCAGTTGCACGACACACAACTAGCATTGGAATGTGAACAATATTGGTAACTAAGTGACGATTATAAATATATCTTTAGCAATTATACATATTTTGTTTATGCCATAATTGTATTAATAGTGATTTCAATTATACCACAACGATGACACAATTCCTCAACAACAAAGCTTTAGAAAAACCCTGACTGTGTTTGTTCACGATCAATGCATCCTTTGTTTGTCGAAACAGGACGGAATAATGGTGGAAAAAGGACAAAAAGTTAGTCCATGTTGTGTTAGAGTGTAATTGCGCTTTTTCAGTTGACTGGTGACAATTGCACATCGAGCAAACGGTCTGATTGTCTACCTTTTGCTGCTACACGGTCGACACGGGCCGCGCAAAATGGTTTTTGTTCTGTTCTAAAAATAATTGTTCTCTGAATAATGCCGTTTTAGTATTGTTTCGTATAACCGGCTTGGTAAATGCATGCTTGCTTATATTTCGGATACGATAATAATAGGATCATAAACACCCAATAGTAAACCCAAACCCCTGAAAAACGGGGTGGAATTGGCGGCTAAAAAAATAAAACCTGGGATAGCTTTCGAGCTTCACAAAGACGCAAACTGGTCTGATTGGTTAATTTTCTCCGCTCTACTTTAGTGGATGTATATATTTATTTGTATTATATTCTGCAAGTAGGCCACAAGGGCACTTTTACATGTCTGAGTCTGCCGGCATTTCACAAGAGGAGACCACTGTTGAGAAGAAACGCCGAAAGAAATAATCTGCCCAATTGAAACAGTCTGCTTAGTGTTTCATCACCTGTATATATTTATTTGTATTATATATGTATATTCATATCAAGTATTATGTATACGTGTTATAATTATGTTTTGTTACTTATGTGTAAGTTAGTTGCACCGCCTAAAATTTTTCTTCTTTGCCCTAAGGTTGACTGGTCGAAAATGCCTCATGGCGTTAAGTCCGCCTTTTGTACGATAAGTTTTCTTTTGTACAATAAATATTAAATAAACAACATGGGACAAGTGCGCCAGCAGGGAAAACACACTTACCAATAACTAACTACTCGTAACTATTTTGGCTCAGTGACCCAAACAGGATCTTAGCCAAAAGAGAGTACGCCTCTTATCCCGATCCTGTGCAGTTTCTTGCCAGTTTTCGGCTTGGAGCTTGCTCACGCTGATCCACCTCTCACGCTGGTCGCCCCAAGTATGATCTCCTGTCGCGCGATCCTCTTCCATTCTTTGTGTAGGTGACCGAGCCAACGAAGTTGTCTCTCCGATAATATTCGGCTCGGCCATCAGCTCCTCAATCTCGGCGTTGGTACGGATCCGCCACGTACAATCATTCCTCTTGGTAGGTCTCAGGATCTTCCGAAGCACTTTGCGTTCCGCTACCAGGAGACATGTTTATGTATCCGTATTTTGGAATTCTTGCTGAAAGGCTTGGACACTAAAACTTTATGGAGGGCTGCACTACTCTGTAGAGAATTTTGAATGCACACATAAACAATACTACAATCATCATCATAAACTTAAGAGCTAAGCTCTTATCGGTGGAGCAATTTCCAATTTTCTCTATCTTGAGCTCTCTCCTTGACGGCCTGGTACGACACGACGTTCACCTTTTCCTTTATTTGGTCCATATAAGCTCTTCTTGGTCTTCCTCTTTTTCTCCGATGGAGAAGGTTAGCTGAACTGAGAAGAGGTCAAACGAGGAGGTGCTCTAAATGGTGAATGAGGACAGGTGTCTTTTAAAAACTATCGAAAATCGCAGAGGGAAAATGATTGGACGCCTGTTACGGCACGACGAATATCTAAAAACTATTATAGAAGGAAAAGTTGAAGGAAGGAGGAAATACAACAATACACCTACCAATATAAGAACAGCGGATTTTTCTCAAGATTTTTCATTTTAGAAGAAGAATATTGATACCTTAATCCAGGCCAAACCACACAATACCAGTCCGTAAACAATACGAACGGTTAAATCATGTTTTTATTTAATCTCCCGCACGCCTGGAAAAACATTTAAATGGAAACAAAATGGAATGTCCAATTTACATTTGACTTGGATGGGATATCGAAATGGCTGATTGACGTTTTGCCTGCTGGCGGTTTCAAAAGCGGGATTTGAACATTTTTTTTATATAATGAAATTGACGCCGTTTACCAATAAGGAAGGTAATTAAATTCAAGCTTTCCACTACCGGTTGTCTGGAAGAGGTCGCTCTTTTGCTCTATAAATCGTTCTTTCGCATTTGTTTACTAGTAAAGTTACGGCTCACGACTTTAGTAGCTACGAACAAAAAACCGAGAAAATTATTTACTTTGTGCTGTCTGCCTAAGCGAGTATTGGTTGTAACATAAATATTTAATGACGTACCCTTGGCACTAATAGCCCCGACGAAACGAATAAATCCGACAGAGACAAATTCAAATCAGCCAAAGCGTTCACGACTTCTTTATAATTTGATAAGACGTTGTCCTATCTCCTTAGCACACAGACACGACACGCGACACGCAGTGAAACTTCGATTTTCACAAACTTGTAAAGTTGTATGCTTGTAATGAGTTCATAAAACAATATTTTAATATTGAAAACCGATAAATATATTTAAGGTGTTAAAGGGTATTACATCTTTTGACGGAAAATCCTCATAACTTTGCACCTACTGGGGCGTTAAAGACACCAAGATTTTAGTGCGTTAAATTACTACCTTCATTCTCAACTTAACCAATCACTATATAAGATTATTTTTCAACGATCCAGATGATCTTTAAATTTATTGGCAATATACATTGGAAGTATCTTGTGTGGTAATTTAAATTTTAATTTAAACAAATACATTATTTATTGCATGCGTTATTTTATCTCTGGCTCTGGTAATAGTAGCCGAGAAAGTCATCGGCGAGTTGTTTTTTACCCGGATACCGCGGGACCGGCTCTCCAGCCCGGATCGCCCGGATCGCCCGGTTAAGTTCCCGATTCAATGCAAACTGTCCCGCGCTTTGACTAGTTCGCCATTGACGACGAAGTTAAAGTGGAATGAAATTCTCTTTTCTGTTGGTTATGGTGTGGAGTATGATTTAATTTCGATTTAAAAATGTCTGACTCAAATATCTGTTCCTAGGTCACGATGATTGATACACTTAATATTGAAGTTGAGTATTTATTTACCTATATATAGTTATTTGTTATGCAAGGCTGCAAAGTTATTATTTGGCGCGAGTGTTCAAATTGAAAGCTGAGCGTAGCGAGGCTTTCAAGACACGAGATGCTAAATAATTTCGCAGCCATGCGGAACACACAATTTTTCACCTCACTACAGCGAGGAAAATGCAAGATTCAAGAAAAACAATCAAAACATAAAAATAATTATTTAATTTTGCCATCTATTTAACACATCAAATTTAAAACATAACACACTCAAATCCAAACCAAATAAATACGAGGGAAGCACACATATCAAAAATTAAAAGTAATATGGCCGTAATTTGTATTATCGTCGTCGTGTATATTTTATCGTTGAGTTTTTCTTAAGCACTGTTATATTATACCGGGTGTAACCGACGGTGTACCGAAAACTGAAACCATGGCTTCAGACCATTATTCTGGACTGGAAAATCGTGGAAATTTCTTTGAGAAAATTCACAAATTTTCCTCACGAGTTTTCATTTTTTCTTTATTTTTCCGTTAATCGAAATCTACCGGTAACAATTTTTCATGAAAAATCGCATGAAAATAGCATTTTCCGCGAAACACGCAACGTATCACAAACAGTATTATGTAAGCGCGGGAAGTGGGACAGATAACGGTACTGGCCGGTCATTGATCCGCCAGGCCAGTTAGTACGCGCCCGTTGGCCGTCACGGTCGGACGCATGATTAATGTTTACCTACCCGCACATTTTTGCTTTACTTGCTTGAATGAAAATAATCTTTTTAGACTGTTTTAATTTATCGGTCAGTTGTTATTGGTGTTAGGTACTACATACTAGTTGTGATCTGTGGTTGCGTTGTTTTTGTGGTTGCATTCATTCATGTCATTCGATGCGCATTGGCGTAACGGTATGTTTTGCGCCGACGACGCGTGAGTGGAGTGGGTAGCGCCTGGAACGGTCGATGCTTGCCGCGTGCTCCCCTCCCCGCGCGTCTGCACCCGAGAGAATTGGACGCAATACATTGCGCGTCGAGTTTTATAATTTATTTTAGAAAACCTTATCCTTGAGTTTTCCAAGAAAATGAACACTTGTTTTCAGTTCGTGATTATGGTCTAAAACTACGGTTTTCGTTTTCGGTACGCTGTCGGTTACACCCTGTATTTGTATATGAAACTACTTGACACATTCGTTGTGAATGTGGGAGAATGGCATTCTGGGAAGGATTAGTTGGCCACTCGGAAGTATTTTCCATAACACTAGCTTTGGAAGTTATTGCACGATGGGATCTGAACAAGATTATGTCGGCTTTATCTTCTTTAAAAACGCCAATAGTTTCGGTAAATTACTTATAGTCTCCAAATATTTATAACAAATCCTTTTTCGTTTTAATACAGGCTTTTAGCATTGAATAAATAGGTACTCCAAATTGGGCTTAACTGTCTTGTTTTGGATATTTCTATAAAGTAAGACAACAGTATTATATTCTTCACAGAACAAATTTACGTTGTTTACGTGTATTGTGAAAACTTCCAACTTTTTAATTTGTTTTTTTTTTCTCGGGTGCGTTCAGAAATGACACACTTATGTTCCAACTTTTATGACAAATAAATATTAAAATTTGTGTTGTATTTAATATATTTACTAGTCGTAATATATAAATGAAACGAAACTGAAATACTTACTATTAATATATATAAACATATTCAACATAAAATAAAGTGTAGAAAAAGTAAAAATTTCAAAATCTGTAACCACAAACCAGGTTTCTGGACGTGATATTGTAGATGTATTTTTTTTTAAAGAAGTATTTAAACATAAGCAGTATGATTTTAGCCGGCCTGACCAGATCGCCCTTTATGAGCGTGCGTTGATTGGTTATTCGAAGATTTATCGACTGATGAATCAGTCACGCGTTGAAGGCGTCTTAAATATAAAAAAAGTTACATGCACCACAGAGAATCAAAATCGTCGTGTTCGAAATTCAAATGACTTTTGCACGCTAGCGGATAAAATAGACTTTTGCACGCAGATTTCGCCCTATAAACGGAGGTTTTCCGGGCGAGTAAGGTGAAAAGTACGTTTTTCGTCGCCTAGTGCCCATAACACAAGCCTAAGAGCTTATTGTGGAACTAGGTCGAGTTCTGTGAGGTTTTATTAGTATATTTGTGCAAGTAGTAGTGTTGTTAGTCCGCTGTTTTCTAACATAATTGTGCGCATCGGGTTACAAGCATGAAATTTCTACCACAGATAGACTGTTCGTTGGTGATTATTTTCAGATGTGGAGGGAAGTCAGATTCGCCCCCTGTGAGGCGTGAGAGCGGAGTGAATAGGACCAAGTATACCTCTTTTCTTTCTTTATTGCTGGTCAGTTAAGTCTACTAGGACTTGTCTGGTATCGTTTCCGTGTAAAACGGATATTAGAAATTCATTTTTTATGTTATTTTTGTATAGTTCTATATAAAAATATGGGTCATCATCATCATCATCATTTCAGCCATAGGACGTCCACTGCTAGACACAGGCCTCCTCAATAGATTTCCACATGGGTTGGATAGCAGCGACCCGCATCCAGCGAGTCCCCGCAACTCTAACCAGGTCGTCCGACCACCTTGCGGGTGGTCGTCCTACTCTGCGCTTGCCGGTACGTGGTCTCCACTCGAGAACCTTTCTGCCCCAACGGCCATCGGTCCTTCGAGCTACGTGCCCCGCCCATTGCCACTTCAGCTTGCTTACCCGGTTTGCTATGTCGATGACCTTGGTTCGTCTACGAATCTCCTCATTTCTGATTCGATCTCGTAGACAAATCCCGAGCATAGATCTTTCCATAGCTCGCTGAGTGACTCTGAGCTTCCTTAAAAGGCCCATAGTTAGAGACCACAATATGGGTGTATGGCCGAAAAGGTGAAAATCTAAACAAGATTTTTATTCCGTAAGGTAAATTAGTTAAATTTCGTTAATATTTTCAAATTTTAATTATTATTTTAAAAGGCTTATTTAATCTAGTTTCTAAAAATATATGCATATTGGGCACTTCTCATACAAATAGTAGCTTAAAATATATGTTTAAGTCGGCGTAACCAACGTAAATCTCCGCATCCTATTTCGCTTCATTAAATACATTAAATTATGATTATTAACAAGCTTTTACATACAATATTTACCAAATACGTCCTAGAAAAACAAATTTATGTAATTAAAAAAAAATTTTTTTTTTGCTAATGTATCTCGAGCACACGGGCTAATATGTCAACATCAACAATTTATTTAAGTTACTGTTTGTATGAAGAGTGCCCAACATGTATATAGATTTAAAAACAAGATTAAATTTGCTGTTCTGCAATATTTTTGTTAGTTGTAAATATTAAGGAAATATAACTAATTTATCTCCCTGAATGAAAAAACTTTCTTGTGATTTTTACCATTTTGGAAATACACCCATATTTTTTTATGGTCCTATGAATAGTTAACATAAAAGATAAATTTCTGATATCTGTTTTATACGAAAACGATACCACATAAGCCCTTAGCCTTAACTGATCAGTAATAAAAAAAAGAAAAGGAGCAGTACTTGGTCCTCTTCACCCCGGTCTCCTGCCACGAAGGGGACGAATCTGACTTCCCTCCACATCTGCAAATAATCACAGCGGAACGCTCTATTATGTGTGGTAGAAATTTCATGCTTGTAACCCAATGCGCACAATTTCGCGGCTTAGCAACTCTACTAAAGCCATCGTGTGTAAGAAACGAAAACAACAAAGCAATCGCCACAGGACTGTTGAATGTATAAGTAGATCTTATTAAGCATATCGGACACTGCCAAGCCTTGCGCCAGAAAAGTTCGCCCATGAGCGCGTGCGTCTACACCGCTTCCTTCCTTTACAATGTTCACATGAAATATTACGTCCATAATTTGGTTGGTTAATACAAAATATGATCCACGCGCATTTTTTCCCAACAGTCGTCTCATCTTGGAGCCGGCAGAGTAAAGTTAAAGCTGGACAACTTAAATAATAAAAGGCGTTTGTTTTAAGGAAACGCTGTAGAGTAGATACATTATAATTATAAGCACAAATCGCTAATTTTATTGTTAAATTATTCCTTTTTTTACAATTTAGGTACTAAGAGGTAATTTGTCAGTTCAAATTACCTCTGTTCGAAATGTTATCACAATTATGTCCACTTTAGCGATGAACTATTTAACTTTTTTATATTAGTTTATCTAGACACATATTCATCATCATAATATCATAGATCTTGTTTTATGTAGATATGAATTACTGAGTACTACTTAGTATAAGATGAACTTTTAGATATATAGTATAATCACACGTTAAATTAATTGTAATAGTAAGATCATTAATTAAATTTATTTGTTCGCTATGTCTAATATAAATAGGTATAACTCGAACTTTAAGTCATTTGTAAATGTAAATGTTTACCAATAAATACTAAGAACTATTAATAAAAACGGAGGCGACGCCGGCGGCAGCGGCAAGCATTACAATTTCATGCCAGTCACTAGCGGTGATGATTATGGAAACAAAATTTAAGTGTACTTGTAACACCGAACAGACAGTTGGTCAGTCTTATGCTATCTGAGCCGCGGGCAGGATATTTGGCTAGCGTGACTAGTTTTTACATATTTGGACTAGTTTTTAGGGTTCCGTACCCAAAGTGTAAAAACGGGACCCTATTACTGAGACTTCGCTGTCCGTCCGTCTGTCACCAGGCTGTATCTCAAGAACGGTGATAGCTAGACAGTTGAAATTTTCACAGAAGATGTATTTCTATTGCCGCTATAACAACAAATACTAAAAATAAAATAAAATAAATATTTAAGGGGGGCTCCCATACAACAAACTTGTTGTAGATTATATATACATATATATAGGTACGGAACCCTTCATGCGCGAGTCGGACTCGCACTTGCCCAATTTTCTTGTATCTCATCAATAGGTAAATATCACTAAGGGTGAAAATTCATATATTCATATTATTTTGTTACAATTTTAACTCAAACACATCAAACTAACTTGATCTATTTTAAGATGCTTGATTTCAAGTGTCGCAGTAGCATTATACACATTTTGGTGTAAAACAGGACGGAGACTTGGCGTTTGTAGTGTTGGGCTACTCACGCAGGTATTGTAAAACTGATAAAAAATACCGACTCAACTATTTCCCAACGCTTGTAAAAAGCCAAGCATGCAGATAAACGAGGCAGTCAATTTACAAAAGTGTATTGGAGGGCTCTCCGCTTGAAATCTCCATTCGTAATGAGAGGGATAACGGGAGCACTTGGGTAAGTTCTGAAAAAAATTTCCATTCATGTTGGTTGCATTAAAATAAAGGGTTTGTCGTGTTTTCTGTGGGCATTGTCAATGTTTCAAATTTCATATCAAAAACTTTACGTTTATTCTCTTTTTAAGTTAATAATATGAACATATACATTATATTAGTGAAACCTATACATTATGTTAGCGAGTTATTAGTGACGATATCCAAGAAATATGGTTTGTGCGTGTCGTGGAATTAAAAGCTTGAAATGGCTTTACTCGTCTCTTTGGTCACTCTACATACAATATTTATACATGTTACATAACATTTCTCATTGCTTCGTAACTTTCTAAGACTAGCTCTTTACTTATTAATTCCCTGTGTTTCATTTTATTTAAGGATCTAAGAATCATACAGTAACTAAATAATTTCATAACTTTCTTTTTATCTACAGCAGTTCTGGCTGAGTATTGTCTACCCGTTTTTCTTCACGTAGCCGTTCATTCATCGAGAAAACTCAATATTTTAGTGAATTTGCATGAACTGAAACAATTGATTTTGTATTTAGGTTAGGCCCTTTAACTAATTATTTAATTTTATTTCGTTCCATTTGATTCCGTTTCATTTCCTATCATATGATCCTCTTTCAACAGTAATTCCCCCGTATTAAATAAATCGTGGGATTCCGTAGAAAGGTACCTACTTATTGCCTTCGTCATTAATTTAGGCCATCAGCCTTTGGCCTGTGATGGTTGCTTTTATCACGACATAAAAGCATATAATATAAGAGACAAAAGATGAATAATATAAGACGATAATAAGAAACAAAAGCATCCACGTTTTGACAAAATGCGAGTGTGAGTGACAGATGCTTTATCATTTATTTATCACGTGATAAACACATCCACCAGAATGCCCGCTGGGCACACTTCCGAGCGATAGTGATTTGGGGCAATTTCTTTATTTGTAATTTAGACCATTTAATGTTACCTTGCTTAGTGTGCGGATGGAGGATGAGAGTCGTGTGATAAAGCGATACTTGGGCAAATAATTATTACTTTTATTTAAAAATTATAAATAAATAATCTAATACAACGCACATTTGTACATAAAGATGTCCTATTAACAACACTATATTTATTCCAAGTTGACTTCCAATTGACCGTACCCGTAGAACCGACGTTCGCGCTGGGGCCGATGAGATTTTCAATGGCAACCATGTACTGAAAGACGCGATGTGAGTAAGGCTTACTACAAGGTGGACCAGTGACTACTGACGAAGGTACATTAAGTTCGCTGGATGCGTGTAGCGCAGGACCAAGCATAGTGGTGTTATTTCCCTTATACCTATGCCCAGCAGTTGAACATCTTTTGGCTGTTAGTTAATGATAGTCAATTCATGTTCAGATATTTAAGCACTTACTACATTATTATTTGAATAAACAACTTAGTCAAATTCGCTTTAGTTTATTCACGAAAAAGTATGATGGCAAGCGTCCACAGCAGTGTAGACAGTTCTCTGTACAGCTAACTTCTCCTGTTACGGGCCTGCCCGATCACGTAATTACCGCGCTCAGTAAAGTTGTCGCTTAAAACTAACGTTATGGGAACTGCACTGTACACTAATTGTGCTAGGCTCAGTAGGATTCGCAAAAATGTACGGCTAGCATTGAGAAATGTAAGAGACAGCAACGAGAAGCAACAGCGGAACCCTATTACTGACCCGCTCCCGTAGCGCGGAAATATTCCTGTTAGCGGGTTTGTACTACTAATATATATATATATATATATATATATATTAGTCCATGCATAGGCTAGCTTAAACACTAAAAGTGTGACAAACGGTTGGGGCGTCAGCATGATGCTGATCGTGTCGTCGAACGACACTTCACTTCAGCGCTGTTTTTCAGCCCTAACCAGACAACAGAGAGAAATGTCATTTATTTCGCGACAAATGTAATATTTGCCCAAAAAATAAAATAGATTAAAATGTAATTTTTTTTACAGTTCAATTCATGCTAATAGGCATCACTGCTTACCTACTATGGATTTCCTTACTCTTGAACTCTTATAATAGATAATTTATACACTTTAAATTATTAGGTACAAAATGTAATTTATGCAGGCTATAATTTTAATATTTAATATGTATGTTAGATTGTAAGGTATTTATCTATGGGCCTTTGATGCCTGAAATAAACGAATTATTATTATTATTATTATCTCCTTTATTTATTTTAATTCTTAGGCTAGGTTTTTACAATATCTGTATATAAAAAGTAAAATACAATAAAGAAATTACAAAATATATAGACATATTATAAAAAACCTAACCTAGGGTGCCGCCGGCAGCGGGGCAAGGCCCAGGCTACCGGTGGTTAGGGCTGCAGAGAGAGGAACCTCCTGACAATGCGCGCCGTGTCCAGGAGTACCGCCTTCTGTATCTGGCCCTTGATCCAGCCATCTAGCGAGAGTCTCTTAAGATGTTTGTCGAGACTCTTCGCTATAAGACCGTTCGCCGAAACGACTATCGGGACAATGATCGTCGAGTCAACATCCCACATGGCGGTCACCTCGTGAGCCAAGTCAAGGTACTTGCTGAGTTTGTCCTTCTCAGCCTTCACGAGGTTCTCGTCATGGGGGATGGTGATGTCGACGAGCACTGCCTGGCGCTTGGATCGATCTACCAACACGATATCAGGCTTATTGGCTACAATAGTCCTGTCCGTGATGATAGATCGATCCCAATAGAGCGTGGCATGACCATTCTCAAGAACTGGCAACGGTGCGTACTTATAGTACGGCACCTCAGACCCCACAAGACCGTATCGAAGAGCAAGTTGCTGGTGAATAATCCTGGCTACTTGGTTATGTCTGTGCAAGTACTCGCCGTTAGCAAGATGAGAACAACCGGAGATTATATGCCTGAGTGACTCACCGGGACGGCGGCATGCCCGACAAATGTCGACCGTACCGTCCTTCAGGATATATCTCCGGTAATTGTTCGTCATCATTACTTCGTCCGCATAATAAATAGGCCTTATCATCTATAACAGATGATTTAAGCAGCATCGCGACAACACTTGCGCTCGTGACTTAATAGTCCTATTCGGGACTGAATCCGTCGGCCGCATTCCCGACAAGTGTATGCACCCCCAGGTGGACGGGAGTTGACGGCCCCATCGTGACGCCTCGTGCGTTTCTCCCTAAGCACCCCAAACCAGGTTTCGTCGTGCTTTGACTGTCCCTCATAAACAAGGCGTCGCCACTTGTCACGATCCTCGGCTAGCTCTTCCCATTGGTTGCTAGGGATGTTAAAAGCAACCATATCACGCTTGGCACAGTCTTTGAAGCGCAACATGGGTCGGCCTACGGGTCTCTTTGCCCCAGCGACCTCTCCGAGTAGAATCTGCCTGGGCAAGCGAGTGTGCTCCATGCGGTGCACGTGACCCAGCCATCTCAGCCTCCGCTGCTTGAGCATGGCTGTGATACTGGGTAGCTGAGCCGTGCCCAGGACAGCTTCATTTGTCACACGATCCCTCCAGGTGATGCCTAGAATGCTGCGAAGACAGCGCATGTGAAAAGTATTCAGTCGGCGTTCTTGTTTTGCATATGTCGTCCAAGATTCCGCTCCATATAGAAGTGCGCTCAAAACACACGCTTGGTAAACAAGCATCTTTGTTTTAAGCGTAAGATGCCTGTTTTCCCAAGCCCTCGTACGGAGCTTCCCAAAAGTCGTGGCAGCCTTGCCGATGCGGGAGTCGATCTCTGCGTCAAGCGAGAGATTGCTCGACACAAGCGAACCAAGGTAGCAAAATTTGGTGACCACCTCCAGTGGAGCGCCATTAAGCAATACACTGGAGGCTCGGGGAACCCTTGCGCTAAGATGACGGTCTTCTTGGCGTTCATGGACATTGAGAAGTAATCGCATGCTCTAGCAAATTTATTCATTAGGCTCTGGAGCTGAGATTGATCGTGCGCGACGAAGGCAGCGTCATCGGCAAAAAGAAGGCTGTCAGCGAACAGATCCTCCCTGTGGCGCTTTGACTTGAGCAAGGAGATGTTGTACAACCTACCATCGGAGCGCGTGTGTAGGTGAATGCCTTGCTGGTCATCTCCAAAAGCAACCTTCAGGAGTGCAGAAAAGAATATACCGAAGAGGGTGCCAGTGCCAGTACACAACCTTGGCGTACACCCCTGCGCACATCGAACGGCGCTGATATGTCGCCGTTGTGCAACACTGTGGCTTCCATACCCTCGTGGAACGACTGCACTACCTTCAGGAGCTTTGGAAGGCATCCAATTCTTTCGAGAACCGAGTACAACCCCTCCCTGCTCACAGTATCAAAAGCCTTGTTCAGGTCAACGAATGATATAATTAGAGGGGTCTGTTGCTCTCTGCATTTTTCTTGTAGCTGCCGCAATGAAAATATCATGTCTACCGTTGATCGTTGGGATCGAAATCCGCATTGTGCCTCAGGGTAGATGCGGTCGGCGAGCTGCTGCAGCTTGCCCAGAATGGTTCTTGCAAATGCTTTGCCGACGATGCTAAGAAGTGATATTCCTCGGTAACAATTGCAGTCACCGCGGTCGCCTTTGCCTTTATAGAGTGTGACGATGTTAGCATCACGCATATCCTGAGGCACGTAGCCGGCATCCCAGCATGCGGAGAGATGGTTGTGAAGGAGGGGGAGTAGACACTTAAGTTTAACAATCTCGGTATGCACTTCATCTTTGCCAGGACTCTTTCCGCACTTGAGACGTTGGGTGGCCAGGTAGAGCTCGTTTACTGTGGGAGCAGCGTCGAGTTCGTGCCAGGTGGCCAGGTTCGGAACTAAATCCGTTGATTCTGGCCGAATATCGACAGGACACGAGTACAGCCCTGTGTAGTGCTCTACCCATCTCGTCATTTGACGGCTGTTGTCTGTTATTACCGACCCGTCTACTTCCCTAAGTGGCGCCGTCTTTTTTGGAGCAGGCCCAAGTGCTCTTTTGATGCCTGCATAAACTCCGCCGAAATCTCCTACGCCAGCGCAAGCCTGAATACTTTGACAAAGCTCCGTCCAGTACGCGTTGGCATAGAAACGAGTGCCACGCTGGAGTGTAGCTTTGGTTTTGTTGAGATTCATCCGAGTCGCAGTGCAAGGGTTCAGGCGGAAATTTAGAGCAGCTTGGCGTTTCGAGTCGATAAGTGGCCTTAAATCCTCCTCATTTTCGAGTTAGTCGTGAGTTTTTGCTTTTTGGTACCCAAAAGCTTTACCTACGGTGACAGTGAGGAGAGATTTTAGCCTCGCCCATTGAGCCTGCGGCAACGCTGACACGTCCCAGGTTGCAACTTCCGCACGGACCATAGTCTCAAAAGAGTCCACCGCCTGTGGATCCCGGGTTTTGATAAGATTTATCTTTTTACGACCCAGTGGCTTAGACGAGTGGATTCTCTTGGGAACAAGCCGAACATTGGTAGCAACCAGGCTGTGGTCGGTGGTACAATCGGCACAGTGAAACGTGCGGGTGTGGAGGGTTTCCCGCAGGTCCCTCCTTCTGGTGAGGGCAAGGTCCAATTGATGCCAGTGTTTTGATCGAGGATGCATCCAGGAAACTTTCCGCATGAATTTGCCTTTAAAGAAAGTATTGGTAACACACAGTTGGTATTTAGAGCAAAACTCTAATAGTCGTTGCCCATTTTCGTTTTGCTTACCCACACCATGTGCATCCAGGCATTCAGGCCAGGCTGATGAGTCCTGACCAACACGAGCATTGAAATCGCCCAAAATGTGCAGTCTGTCAGTTGGGCGCACCTTTCGCAAAGTTTCGTCGAGCAGGTCATAAAATTGATCTTTGGTCTCAGGTGAGGAATTTAGCGTTGGGGCGTAAGCGGAGACCAGGGTAAGGTAGCCGCTTTTGGTGTTAAGACGCAAGACCATTATGCGTTCAGAAACACCCGTAGGTGTTTCTATGATGTTAATTAAATTGTTGCGAACCGCAAATCCAACGCCATGCTCACGAATTTCCGCTGAACTCTTGCCCTTCCAGAAAAAAAGTGTAATTAGCTTCGCGAATAGATCCTTCGTCTTCGATCCTGGTTTCCTGTAAAGCCGCAATATCTACGTTGAGCCTTTTAAGTTCAATGTCGATAACAGCAATTCGTCCGCAATTGCACAGACAAAACCTTCGGTTTCCCCGAAGAGATCCCCGAAGCGTAACCAGTTCACCGACGCGAGCAGATCCACATCGGGCCCCGTAAGGGCCTTGTAGAACCGCCCGTGTAGCTCCTTGCTCTTCCATACGGCCCTGCGGTCATCGGTGCTAAGCACCTTTGGTCTGCGCCAATTCTCGTTTGCTAAGGAGAGAGAGGTGAGGCCTTTGTCAACTGCTACTACATCGCGATGAATCCCACACTCGTTGTTTAGGAAATACTCCCTAAGACTGCACACCTCGCGGTTATGGAGGTCCTTGGCGTTTAAAAAGCCACGGCCTCCACACTTACGCGGGATGTACAGTCTCATAACTGACGAGCGTGGATGCCTCATGCGGTGTGTAGTGAGCAGCTGACGGACCCTCGTATCCAGGGCGTCCAGCTCAGTCTGAGTCCACCTTAGTATGCCAAAGGAGTAAGTGAGCAGAGGCATCACCCAAGCGTTGAAGGCGCGCGCCTTATTGCCACCGGACAAAAGACTGTTAAGTACTTTTGTCAAACGACAAAAGAAACGCTCCTTCAACGCCTGTCTAATGTCTCCGTCCGCAATACCCAATGACTGTGACATACCAAGGTACTTGTAGGTTTCAACTTCGGAGATAGACCTGAGGGACATGGTCTCAGAAAGCTGTAAGTTCGCGGAATTTACGACTTTCCCCCGCTGTACATGCATGACCGCACACTTGTCTACACCAAACTCCATTTTGATGGCGCTACTGAAGGTTTCAGTTACTCCCAGTTATTTCTTAACTTTAGTAGTGTTAAAAATATAAGAAATACATGTTTTGTTGTTACTAATTGAACTGCAATTTATTGTATTTCCTCGAAGGTCTGATGAAAAACATTATATGCATCATGGGCGTGTAGGAATTTCAAACTCGAATCATAAAATATTTTTGTTAGTAATTGACAACATTTAATATTTTAAGACCACAATTTTATTAATTTTCTGTATTCCGTTTAGAAAGAGGGCGTAATTACTGTTTTTATATTTTTCCTGAGATTACTATTTATTTTATTGTTAACTTATTAGAATTTAATCATTCTAAAATGTAGTAACTCCCAAAGTAGGAGAAAGGTTACTTTAGTCTGGTGTTTAATTAAAAAAACGAATCACATTGAGCTTGATATTATTGACAGCTTATTTTTTTTTTCGCTGATAGGTCGAAGCTAGCAACTATAGGCAGGCATAGTTGACGTAGATTTTGGTTATTTTATATATTTTTTACATACAGAAAAATTCAAATGTTTTTTTAGGTAATACGGTGAATAGAGACTAAAGTACTATGTGTGACCTTACAAACGGTCCGGTAGTTTTGAATTTTTGATATGTTGTCTAGGATGGTTAGTCAGTGTTTAAAATGCAAAATGCACAATTCCCCCCCCTCCGCGCCCGCCGCCATATTGAAAAAACCGGCACTTTCTTCATATTTTTGCTCATATCTTCCTTTAGGAGCATTTTAGCTAGAAGAAAGCTTCGACAGTGTTATAGAGAGTTAAATTTACTACATTCTTCATTTTATATTTTTTTTCTAAGACAGATAGTTACGGAGATATCCACATTTAAAAAAACGTAAAAAATCGCAATTTCCTACTGAAAAACCAACTTCTGGATTATATCTTCGTTTAGGAGCATTTTAGCTACAACAAAGCTTGGGCAATGTTGTAGAAAATTAAATTTAATATAATTTACACTTCAAATTTTGTTTCAAGAACGGTTAGTTACGGAGATATGCACATTTAAGAAACAGGAAAAGTCGAATTTTCCGAAAATTTCTCAAAATTCTTGGTTCAGAACGCTGTCATGCAGTGACGGACTAGTCTAGGACAAAGTAAAACATGTAGGAAATATAATTGCTTATAAAACTCATGTCCATTTTTCACAAATTTTCGGAAAATGTGACTTTATTTTTTACATATCTCCGTAATTATCTATCCTAGAAACAAAATTTGAAATGTAAATTATAGTAAATTTAATTCTCTATAAAATTGCCTAAGCACTGTTCTAGCTAAAATGCTCCTAAACGAAGATATAATCCAGAAGTTTGTTTTTGAGTTGGAAATTGCAATTTCTTAAGTTTATTTAAATGTGCATATCTCCGTTACTATCTGTCCTAGAAACAAAATATAAAATGGAAAATGTAGTAAATTTAACTCTCTATAACATTGTCCAAGCTTTCTCCTAGCTAAAATGCTCCTAAAGGATGATATGAGCAAAAATATGAAGAGAGCGCCGGTTTTTTCAATATGGCGGCGGGCGCGGAGGGGGGGGAATTGTGCATTTTGCATTTTAAACACTGACTAACCATCCTAGACAACATATCAAAAATTCAAAACTACCGGACCGTTTGTAAGGTCAAAATCCTTTATTCACTGAATTAAGGGTGTACATGACCAAAGTTCTCTCGATCTCTTTATTTGATACTGATTTATTTATTTATTTATAATAATATAAATTTTCCCCTGCTAGAAACGTGAAAAGTCGTCAATTCCGTGTTGTTGGAACGTAATTGAAGTGTCACTAATTGATTTAATGTTCCTAATTGGATAGCATTATTAACACTTGAGTAGTCGCTAATGTAATGGGTCTACAAGACTCATCTGCTTACACTATCTCAATTCTTTTGTCGGCGAAGTCGACAACGTTGCTCGCTATATTGAACTTGGCTCTCATTTAACATTTATGTTTTTGATGGGATATCTACTAACTTGTCCGAATTGCATCGCGCGATGCATGTGTTTGCAAATTCTCCTTCAAGCGCATGTTGTGCAAGCATCTTTCGGGCAATCTTTCTTTCTAACTTACTTCGAAATATTTTACTTTGGGTACCCAATAGAAAACTTATCGTACAAAAGGCTTGCTTAATGCCATGAGGCATTCTCTACCAGTCAACCATAGGGCAAAGCAGAAAAATTGATTTGTTATGTAATTACTTTGTTTGTCTTAACCTTTGATCCTGCATCGACTATATATTTCTGTTTAACCCAGTGATTGACTGGTAGATAATGTCTAAAGGCATTTAGTCCGCCATTTGTACTTTTTGGTATTGTACAATAAAGTTTAAATAAATAATGAAGAAATATTCTTAGTACCTTCCAATGAAAGTCCTTGGCACCGATTGTCGCATAAACAGTCAGTCGGCGCGCAGCGCTTGTGAGCGACAGACGCAAAGTGTAGATAGGCCCAGTAGCGATCATTTACTGACGTACAATTTATTATAATATGGGTGCACTAGACCCAATATCGATTAAATATGTAGGTTGTATTTATGTTTTGTTTTTACCATTATTTGTCTTACATTTCCCATTTGTAAGCGTTTAAGATTATGGCTCTGAGGGCTTTGTCCGAAAAAGGAGATATCAGATTATAATATTAACGAAGAGATTGATCAGAAATGAAAATTGTGTAAAAAATCAAGCACAAAAAAGACTCGATTTCAGTGTGCTTTTTTTAATAGGGGCAAGTGCTGAACCTGTGGACACTTTAATTATGCCATTTGACCTCTTTCTGTGTCAAATACTAAGTGTAGCGCCAGCTAGCTCGTTGATTGGGTTCTTTTAAGGCTATGTGAAGTGAATACGCGACACAAATTAGATCTGACTTCAGTTTATTCAATAAGTAGTTGCACCTTAGTACACATGGGGAACTTATTAGAATATTGTGCAGTATACACTTGTGAAAACACAGAATTACGTTTAAGTTAAGGCAAGGGACACTAAGTGTATCGCGTCGGTTGTCGGACTGCGCGGGAGCGGCGGGAACGTATATCCAACCGCTCGCTCACGCGCGGCACGGCACGATGCCGAGCCGCGATTGGCTCCCGCGGTGCAGCAGGGGATCCGTCCAATCCGCGCGTTTGAGTAGTGCGCGTTATACACTCCCCCTCCAAGTTCCCAGAACGACCCGTTGGGGACTTGGTTACACTATCATCTCGCGCTAAATTACGAGGGCGACCACGAAGTCGCCGTGGTTGGACAGGCACCGAAAGAATACCTTGATCTGGGATGTATGGTGTTAGATCAGAGCTATGCATTTTACCCAGATCGGTATTTGTCTGTATGTCAGCTATAACATAAGAAGTAGGACTAATGACTTTACTAATACGATACGGACCATCGCGTTTTGGCATGAATTCCTTTGTTAAACCTTTAGCAGCATTACTAAGCAAATGTGTGTCTACCAGAACCAAGTCATTAACACTAAACAAAGGTGACTGCCGTCGGTGTTGGTCAGCATCGCTCTTCTTCTGATCCTGCTGGCGTTCAACTTTCTCCTTTATGACCTCCCAATTATCAAGAAACTTCTTCAAGTAAGGAGTTATTTGTGGCAGGAAGTTTTCTTTCGATAAAATACCTCTCAGATCTCGTTGTGCATCAAACGGAGTCCTCAACTCTCGAGCAAACATCATATGAGCTGGACTACATCCAGTGGTGGCACAAACAGCACTGTTCATTGAAAACCTGATCGAAGATAGGTAGTTAGGCCACGAACGATGATTGTTCTTTACTAAAATAGAGAGCTGAGTCTTGAGGTCTCTATTTTTGCGTTCTGCTGGGTTGGCTTCAGGATGATAGAGTGGTATAAGATTCTGTTTGATCCCCAATAAAAACATAGTTTGCTGCATAACCGCTGAGACAAACTGAACTCCATTGTCTGAGATGACTCTTCTTGGGAATCCATACCGTAGGAAGTACTGCTCGATAAGCGCTGACGCGCAGACTTCTGCCGTGGCGTCCTTGAGGGCTATCAGCTCCACCCAACGCGTAGCTGTGTCCTCGATGAGCAGCACCCACTTTTCTCCATCTTTTCCTTCAGGGAGAGGGCCGAAAAGATCTATTGCTAGCACCTCGCCTCTCTGATTCAGAACTGGGGTCTGCAGTAGTCCTGCAGGTCTCTGATTGCTTATTTTATAGCGTTGGCATTCTTCGCATCGCTTGAGATATTCCGTGACGTATTTACGCATTCCAGTGAAGTAGTATTTCTGACTAATTCGTGCGAGAGTCCTATCTACGCCCTGGTGTCCAGCAGTTGGGGCGTCGTGATACTCTTTTAGGACGGCTTCCCTCATTGAGGTGGGTACTACCAGTTGTGCTTCCTCCGACTCAGAGTTGGGATTGTAATAGTAAAGGACCCCTTGTGTCATAACATATCCTCTTTCTAGCCATCTGGTCGAATTTATGGGATTCGAGTCTTCCAGGTCTTGAATTATCTTGGCGACTTCTGGATCTTGCAGCTGAGCAGTACGAAGTTCCGTCGGATTTATTTGTGGAATATCAATTATAATAGAGCAGACTCCACATTCTTCTTGGGAGTTTTCATCACAGACAGGTCTACTCAATGTGTCTGCTATGACATTGGCCTTTCCCGGTGTATTCATATTTGATATCAAAACCTTGCAGCTTAAGTGCCCACCTGATAAGGCGACCACTTGGTGACTTGTGAGTCAAGAGCCACTTCAACGGCTGATGATCACTCTTCACAATCACTGTATGACCATCAATATAGGGTCGGTACTTCTCTACCGCCCAGATCACAGCCAAGGCTTCGCGTTCAGTTGTGCTGTAACGGCGTTCTGCTGGAGTGAGCAGTCGACTGGCGTACTCAATGGGATGCTCGTCGTTCCCTTCGTATTGCATCAGGGTTGCTCCTAGAGCATAGTTGCTTGAATCAGTCCGCAGAATAAATTCCTTGCTGTAATCTACTTGTACCAGGATCGGAGCAGAAACTAATCGGGCTTTAAGCTCCTTAAAAGCCTGTTGTTGCTCTTCTTGCCATTTCCATGGTTCATTTTTCTTGGTTAGCTTGGTGAGCGGTTGAGCGATCGCTGAGAAATTTGAGACAAATTTTCTGAACCAAGCGCAGGTTTGGAGAAATGTTCTAAGATGCTTGAGGTTTGTTGGCTCTTTCATGGTCATGATGGCTTCAACCTTACTGTTATCTGGCTTGATACCTTCAGGTGTGATGAGGTGACCGAGGTATTTGACCTCTTGGCGGGCAAACACGCATTTCTCTCGGTTGGCTCTCAATCCAAACTGATGTAGGCGGTCAAACACAAGTTCCAGGTCTTCCAGGTGTTTATCGAAACTGTCTGAAATGACCAAGAGATCATCCAGGTAAGCCAGGACTGTAGTATTTTGCAAAGTAGCACCAGATTTAAACTTATCCATCAACCGCTGGAAAGTGGATGGGGCATTCTTGAGCCCAAATGGCATCCTGAGAAAGCGATAGGTTCCCAGTGGAGTAATCACAGCTGTTTTATCCCGGTCAGCTGGATTTACACTAACTTGCCAATATCCAGATCTTAAATCGATGGTACTTATGAAGCAGTGCCTTCCAGTCGACTGAAGCAGCTCATCAATCAAAGGTAAGGGATAATTATCTGTCTTTGTGATGCTGTTCAGCTTTCTATAATCTGCGCAGAATCTGACAGTATTATTCTTTTTAGGTACAAGAACCGCTGGTGATGTCCAAGCAGATTCACATTCCTCGATTATCCCATCCCGGAGCATCTTTTCAATTTTTGCCTTCATTATTTCCTTTTTTGCAGGTGTGAGCCGGTATGGAGGTACAGATATAGGTGCATGGTCTCCTGTGTCTATATGGTGTTCAACTATTGGAGTGGGCGCTCCCCCTAGACTGAAGACTGCACTATTCCTCTCTAATACTGCGGCTAATCTCATCTTTTCTTCTTCATTTAGCATGGATCCTTCGTCAGCCTGAAGTATACTGCTTGCAGCAATTGATATTTGGGATGGCACATTAGATTCAAATTGCATAGGGTATTTCTCATCCCCAGGAAAGCACCAAGTCATGTGATTAAAATCCAGGTCAAGTCGAGATGCTTTCACAAAATCTATTCCCAATAAAGTATCATTTTCTTCAGCGTCCGGTAAGATCACAAACTCCTGAGGTATTACTCTATTCTTTACTTTGACATCTAAGGTGATTGTAAGTACTGTTTTAACTTGAGGTAAACCATCGGCTAATCTTACTCTCATTTGCCTTTCGCAGAACTGTTGATTGTTCTCCAGTAAGAGTGAGTAGAGCTTTCGACTTGCAAGGCTTCTCTTTGCAGCTGTATCAAGTAATGCTCTTCCTCTTATGTTGAGAATTTCAATTCCTATAATTGGTCGCTGATGTCTGTTCATAAAATCTTCATAAGAGTCAAATAATTCCAACACGGCATCCTCAGAGTGATTTGCTATATTTGTGTTCTTTAGGGCTCCATGTGCAGGCTTCTGGAAGTCCTCAACTTCTTGGCTGGATCCTAAAAAACCCACAGATGAAAATATAATATCTTCACAAGGTATGGTAACGCTACTGGATTTATCTATACTATGACACAAAGTTGATGTACTGTTATTAGTTGTACTATGGCCTTTGTTATCACTGTTATCAACAGCTGATGTCAACCTAGGTTTAGCGTCAATGACTTGTTCCGGCATCATGGGCATGTTACTATTGCAATCTGACATGGTACAAAATGACATGTCCTTACTATGGGGATAATTTACTTGAAATTGATTATCATTATCACTCTTATCAGTTAAAGATTTTGCAAATAGTGTAACCGATTGAGGAACGACAAGGGGGTCGCCCTGGGAGCTGTCGACGACGGCGCGGGGCGTCGCCGGCTTTGCTACGAAACCGTCACCAAAAAAATTTGCAGGAAGTGCATAACGAAAATCAGTAAGAGACACGAACGTCTCGTCAAGTTTATCATTTTGACATTTAGGTATAGAGGCAATAGAACTCACCTGGGTAAGCTGCTTACCAGCGAACCTTAACCCTTGATTGGACGAATCCAGACTGCAGTTGACAGAATAGAATGTAGCATTACATTTGTCGCAATTTGCACGTAAAACACCTTTCTGACCACATCCATAACAATGTAAAACATTTACATCTGTTGCGTTATTATTATTATCATGCGACTTACTACTAGAGTCTTTAGGTAATTTTCGACATTCTTCTTTTACGTGACCGAAACGCTTACAATACCCGCACTTCTTACTATACGATTTAGTTTTCGCGGCGGACGCGGACGCGGTATTGTTATCATTGGATCGACGCGGCGGAGGCGCACGGGGCTCGCGGGGCGGCGCGGCGCTGCGGGGCTCGTGGAGCGGCGGCACGGCGCTCGCGCTCGCGCTCGAGGCGGCGCGCGGCGGCTTCGCCACGGCGGCAGGACGACTCGGCGAGGCGTGACTCACGCAGATTTCGCTTAGCGACTCCTCCACGGCGCCCGCCTTTTGTAACAGTATCTTAAATGTTGCGCAATCTTCTCTTTTAACGCGTTTTCTTATACGTTTATGTAGAAGTCCATACACCATGTCTAGTTGAATCTTTTCGGACAACTCATTCCGCGGCAATCTTGACAAGAGTGCTCTACACTTTGTGACGTAAATATGTGTATTTTCGTCGCCTTGTGGTTCAGCAAATAAGTCGCGGTAAATGCGCGGCGGGGCTCGACTATCGCCGTAGGTATGGCGTAGGCTATCTATCACTTCGGCCCATGACGAAATTTCGGGTTTTATTCCTTGCCACCAGTCTGCGGCAGAATGTGTTAGTAGCATAGATAACCCACGAATGGCGTTTTCGTCTGAGATGTTCGCACAGTCCTTGTATGCTTCAATGGCGTCAATAAAACCTTCTATGGACTCGTCTGTATTTCCAGCGAATCTAGCTTTGCAGCGGGAGAAGTTTCCTCCTTCTGATGGAATCGGTGTCGATGTAGACGATGCGTGCCTGGCGGTAGTGATGACGCTTTCAAGCAGCTCCTTGAATGCGTTGGTCTGCGACCGCTGCATGGACTCCATTAGAGACGCGATGTCGTCTCTAGAGAACGAGCCTTCTCTGGCCGACGCGAAGTCCTCTCGCGATGGCGACGACAAACGACGATTCCTTTTTGGCGGCATTTTATACCACAATAGCGAGTCACGACACGAAAGTTCACTTTTTCACTATAGCCTCACGCGTGGGCAGCCATTTTGTAGCGCCAGCTAGCTCGTTGATTGGGTTCTTTTAAGGCTATGTGAAGTGAATACGCGACACAAATTAGATCTGACTTCAGTTTATTCAATAAGTAGTTGCACCTTAGTACACATGGGGAACTTATTAGAATATTGTGCAGTATACACTTGTGAAAACACAGAATTACGTTTAAGTTAAGGCAAGGGACACTAAGTGTATCGCGTCGGTTGTCGGACTGCGCGGGAGCGGCGGGAACGTATATCCAACCGCTCGCTCACGCGCGGCACGGCACGATGCCGAGCCGCGATTGGCTCCCGCGGTGCAGCAGGGGATCCGTCCAATCCGCGCGTTTGAGTAGTGCGCGTTATATAAGTCAATAACAGAAGTTTATAAAAATATAGTCCAGTAAAGAAAGTACAAACGAATGTCAAAGTTATTAACATAAGAAATGATAAAAGTTAAAAACTTGCGATATTTCGCAAAGTTTCAGTTATGAGTGAGTTTGAGTATTATTACATGATGGTTTTATTTCAAACTTTAAAAATAAACATAATTTTATGTCATACATTTCAATCGTTTATATCATAATAATATCGTCAGAAGATGGCCTGGGACCACTAGACCCTTTAGTGACTAAAAGCGTTGGAGACTAGGGCGCGACTACTCAAGTGTTAATAAGACAAAGTTCATTCTTAGTTAGACACATAGGCAGTAAAATATTACCCTTATTTACCATAAACGAGGTAAATAATATATACGAAAAAAGTACTTAAATCTTTAAAAATATATATAAAGGTAAGGAAAAAAGGTAGGTAGGGAGAATATTCGAACATATACTAAACCCTTAAAACCACCTGTAATGATTCACCCGTAGACTAGATTGCCTGAGATACACAAACAGCGTACAGACAGGGCCATCCCTCGGCGACGCGAGTAGTGTTAATATAACTTTTAACTGTTTTCCAGCCCCTCGAGGAACAGGCTTCAACGGCATTGTTGGATATTTATGGACAGTTATTTTTAGCCACTTCATTTCGCTATAGCCTATCTTCAGTTTTATTCCTTTAAAAGATTCGTGGATGAGTCATGAATAAAACAATTGTGGCGTGGCCATTAAACAATCGTGTAATGGCGCCAGAAAATCGTTTTTTACACTCGCGTTCTTTAATCTGTCAATTATAATTTCACAGACATAATCACAACAACGCACTTTTTAATCCTGTACCAACATTCTATACTCTATTGGTACCCGCTACAGAACTTTAATATTCTTAAGATATCCCTCTACTCAACTCAAATAATTTCAAAATGAAAACAACAGCATATTTGATTAAAAAAAAAGAACGCCACTGTTGTTGTTGTTGAAATTACTTGTCAAAAAATTTAACCAATTACCAGGCACCCGCCGCCGTGACCATCGCGATCATGTTTTTTTTAATAGGTCAGTTTTAGTTGAACGAAAAAGGTTACATCAAAAATAAAAATTCATAGTGGGGAATGACAATTAAAGTAAAAAATGTTTTCCTGTGTTTTGCTCGTTTATAAAGTATTGTATGCAATAGTTACACAATTAGGTCTTAAAATCTCGTACCTTACTTAGGCCACTCGGCAAGCCTCGTGACCTAAACGCAGTACTCGACTTTAAGAACTTCCACTGTGCAACGATTGCATAAAATACTATTATAAGTACTTTTTAAGCATAGGGCTGGCAAATATTTCCCTTAGCTAAACTAATTAAAGCAATTTCAATATGCTTTATACTCGCAATACGAGTATGGCTTCTTTTATTTAATCAGCCAGTTGTAAGTGTCTAATGGTTAGGACCTTTAATTACGTTGTGTGTATAGAATCCCAAGTTACAATTGTGATGACTAAGAAATAGCTGAAGTTTAAGGTATTTCTTAGTCAACTCAAAATATACAAACAATAAAGATAATTAAAGAAAGCAGCGAGAATATTAGTCTTATGGAACTAAAGTACGGTCATAATACCTTAGTGGTGCATTGTAATTATCCAATCCAATATATCCTTTGAGTAAATATAATCCAATTAGATGCAATAGAGAACGGTGCGCAAACTAGAAGAGGGGCTAGCCCACTGTGATTCCGCCGCAGGCCATAAATCGAGGGTAATGAGCGTACCTATCCCGGTCTAAAAGGTAAGTAAAATGATCCAATAATAGACAATCTATCAAATACTAGGAATATTATAATAACAAATAATTGCAATTATCACAATTATTACAGTGATTCCGCTTCCATACAAGGGCGGCCATAAATACCTTTACCGCAAAATACAGATTTTTTTCTATTCAAAATCTTAAAATACCGTGAAAGCAATATGAAAAATGAAATTTTAAACATTTTTGGGAACATATATTTAAAAATACGTTGGTTTGACGTCTAGAAATGCCTCGCTGTAATATATATTGGATAAAAGGTGGATTTAAGAGTTGTGTGTTGTTAAAAAAAAAACATCAAATGGAACAGATAATATTAAAAAAATCATATAATTTATAGTCAACAAACTATACAAACCCTACAAATACTATCATATAAAACAAATAATAATAATAATAAATTTAAAATAATAAATTTATTACAGATTTTGATAAAACACTCATTTTTGCAAGCACATCTCAAAACAGTACCTAAAACAAAGACATTTATAAACATTTTAGAAGAAAATCTCATTATTATTGGCGAAGACTTATTCGTTGACACCCATGAACTAGAAAAGTTGACAACAGACGCGAAATAAACTTATAGCTCTTATTAAGGACACTTTAAAATGAAGTATGCCTCTAGCGTGGCACAGGTCGGCATCAAAGTATAACTCTAATTGAATTCGTAGTTAAGATTATTTTTTACAAAAGATAGACCTCCCGTAGAATATGTGTATAAAATTCAAACACACATATACATACATGAAACATATTAGAAAATAAAGTACATATCCTTTTTTGGATTTCCATGTTTTCACCACGTGTTAATAATCGCGTCAGAAGTGCACTGCTAATGTGGGTTGAGATGTTATCACTTTCGTTGCACAAATGTTAATGATAATTGCAATTTATTATTGTCATATTTATAGTATTTGATAGATTGTCTATTAGTGAATAATATTAATTACCTTTTAGTCCGGGATATGCTCATGACCTTTTTCCGATTTATGGCCTACGGCGGAATCACAGTGGTCATTGTTGCTTTGTTATGTCAGTAAACCTATGTATGGGGTCTATACATAAGTGAGGAGAGTATGAAACAATCTGAGGTTGTACACGCTGAACTCGACATGTTACAGACAGTCATTCTCCAGTCAACTAATGAGAGATTTAATGGATGTATGAAAGTTATATATATATATATATACACGATGATTTTTAATCGGTGATCAGGAGTAGAAAAATATTAATATCCAGCTAAAATTAAACCTAATAGGCGAGGTCTCATGCAATTACCTCACTGTTTATTTAATTAAAAGTTGAAACATAATTAAACCTAACAACCACTAGATACACGGTCATCCTACATAAATTTATTAAAAGTACGATACCTACGTCAATTACTTTCGGGTTTCGTTCTCGATATTAGCACATATATACACATGTAGTTTCACAATAGACTCGCCATTTCGCACTGTATTTTGGAGAATTATAAAAAAAATAAAATGGGGGTATGAACCATCATTTGACGTCCTACCCGCGCTTGACCGGCGCCATCATTCACATTTTAGTGCTTCGCTGTTTCGCACGATACACTTTATAATTTATAGTTTTAGTGAAGTGATTACAAGTTTACAGTTATAATACCATTACAAAATGCCTAAGCGTAAACGCGCTAAGTGTGATGAAGATGATTACGAGTACTTAGAAAAACAATTACGTAAATTAAGACGTAAAATTCAAAGTGGGCGTAAACGCCACCGTCGTGACAGTTCTTTGTCTTCGGGGAGTGATACTTCGCTTCATAACCCACCTGGTGAGTTATTATTGATTATGTAATGAATACAGTTTGTTCATCGCGTTCGGCCTGTAGTCCATAACCGTTATTTTTAATGTACTACAGTATAAATGTACGTATAGGTCCTTACTTACAAAAATATTATATATACTGTCTACTTAAAGGGTAATCGGACTGTCCACATGGGGCTTTCCAAATCCTAATGAAAATATGTACTACCACTTAATGGATAATCGGACTGTCCACATGGGGCTTTCCAAATCCAAATAAAAATATGTACTATCGGGTCCACCATCGGGGTGTTTCCACTGTTACATATGAACCGTTACACTTTAAACAGTATCATAATGGGTTTGCGTGTTTCTCACTATGGAGCCTCACTGCCCGATAAAACAACTGTTTTATTTTTATTTCTTCATAGAATGCGATCTGAACGCCCCCGTCGACGATGACGTCAACATACCAGAAGCCGGATGTTCCTACTGGAACGACTGGCCGGAACCATCCGAGTTGAGTGATACGTATGACCCAGCGGTGGATGGCGATGCAGGCCTCGGCCCGCCGTCCCCCGGGCAGCCGCCCGCCACTGATATGCCGTTACCTGCTGTTACCGCCACCTTGCCGTCTCCTTCATGCGCCGCAATGCCGCCGCCGGCTGATGTTGCACCTCCAATACATTCTAATGTGGTGTCAACAATCACAGTGGTACCCCCGCCCAACGCGACAGTATCGCAACTAACCGCGGCCGCGCCTCTGTCATCTACGCCCGCCGCCGCACCAGCAGCTGCGCCGCCACCGTCGCCGGCCGCCGCCTTGCAGAACGACTCCGTGGAGTTGCCGATGTCGACTTTGGACCCAGATTTATTGGCAATACTGGGTGAAGATCCCACTGTGGTTAAGGAATATGGTGATGACATACACAATGACCTGGCTATTAGACTTAATCATTTTGCCACCTCTGGTCTGAGTAAAGAGGCTCGAAAAGAGATAAAAGAAAAATATCTGATACCGAATAACTGCAAAATGATAAAAGCGCCTACACTCAATGCCGAAATTCGAGCGTCACTTATTGAAAGCCAGGCCAAGCGCGACAAAGGCATAGAAAATAAACAAGTTTTAAACTCTTGCGCTTTGTCATCACTCGGCAAAGCGATCACGCTCCTTCTTTCGTCTGATCACAAAAATCAAGAGGTTCTTGGACTGTTAATGGATACGGCTCGAATTTTGGGTGACATTCAACACAGTGATTCGATATTACGCAGATTTTTTGTTCTTTCCACTGTGAAAAAGAACTTAAAGACCAGATAGAAAAAACTAAAATAGAAGACCAGCTTTTCGGTAGCAATTTGGCAGAAACTTTAAAATCAGCCCGAACTATACATAAATCTGGGGCTGATATGAGAGCTCCGACAGCTACTGCAAAAATCGGGCCAAATAAGACGGCCACATTCCCCAACAAGTCTTTAAACGTGCGTGCTCCCCCCACGAGCCGCAGGCCGGCACAAGCGGGGGGAGCGCGGAGTGCACGGCCGACACGTCCAGCTCCGACGCCGAGACAGCCGACGACGACGCACCGCTACCACAGCAGCAGCTCGAGGACATCGTCTCGTCAGCAGTATCAACGACCCAGACGTTAGATACGGTAAAGCTTGCTGGCCGACTTTCTCATTTTTATCGAGAGTGGTCAATTATTACCAATAATCCTATTATACTTTCATGGATAACTGGTTATGAAATACCCTTCACAACCCCGGTTATACAAACAGTTATCCCTACAGAGCAAGCTTATACACAATTAGAATATAACGCATTTAAGCATTCCATTACAAATCTATTATCAATTGGAGCTGTGTCATTATGCCAGCCTTGTGAAAATCAGTTCATTTCAAGTATCTTTCTCATACCTAAACCAAATGGTCAGCACCGTTTTATATTAAATTTAAAGCAGCTAAATAAGTTTCTCAAAACACAACACTTCAAATTAGAGGACTTAAGGACAGCTTTAAAACTTATTTCAAAAAATTGTTTTATGTGTACGATCGATCTTAAGGATGCCTATTTCCTAATAAATGTACATCCGGACTCTAGGAGATATCTACGATTCCAATGGGATGGCAATTTATTTCAATTTAACGTTTTACCTATGGGGCTAAGCACTGCCCCATACGTGTTCACAAAGATTCTTAAACCGGTAGCTAAATTATTAAGATCCAAGGGATATTTATCAACCTTTTATTTGGATGATTTATTTCTAGTCGGTGACTCGTATGCTGAATGTAAACAAAATATGAATGATACTAAATCTTTATTGGAATCTTTGGGCTTTGTCATCAACATGGAAAAAAGCACTTTTATACCTAAGCATTCCTGCAAATTTTTAGGCAACATCATTGATTCAATTAAATATGAAGTTAGATTACCAGAAGAGAAAAAAGAAAAAATTAAAAAAGAAGTTCTAAAGTTTAAGAAACTGAGAAGGTGTAAAGTTAGAGAGTTTGCTCGATTTTTGGGATTACTGACATCAGCATGTCAGGCTATAGATTACGGGTGGCTTTACACAAAGGATCTTGAACGCTGTAAATATTTATCTCTTAAAGACGACAATAATTATGATAAATTTATGACGATTCCGGACTCATTATCTGCTATATTTGATTGGTGGTTACATGCTATACAGAACTCTGTTTATAAGATAAAAAGTGATGACTATTCTTTAGAAATTTTTACAGATGCCTCAACAACGGGGTGGGGGGCAGCTTGCGGCGATGACACTGCCAGTGGTCCATGGGATGAACATGAGCGCTCGTTGCACATAAATTATTTAGAAATTTTAGCAGCATTTTTGGGGCTCAAAGTTTTCGCTAAAAAAGCATTTGACTGTCAAATATTATTGCGTATAGATAATACGACAGCCATATCGTATATAAATAGGATGGGTGGTGTCCAGTTCCCTCACTTAACTAATATTACTCAACAATTATGGCAATGGTGTGAACCTCGAAAAATTATTGTTCACGCCGATTACATTCGATCTTCTGATAATGTTATTGCTGACGCCGAATCGAGAAAATTGCATCCCGACATTGAATGGGAACTATCTCAAAATGCTTATACAAAGATAGTAAATAATTTTGGCGTTCCGAATATTGATTTATTTGCAAGCCGGATTAATTATAAATGTGAAAGGTACATCTCGTGGCACAGAGATCCAGATGCCTTTGCAATTAATGCATTTACAATATCGTGGACCATTTTTTTCTTTTACGCGTTTCCTCCGATATCAGTGATTTTGAATACTTTGCGTAAAATTGTTAACGACAAAGCCACAGGTATAGTAGTAGTGCCACAGTGCACACAGCCATGGTATCCGCTGTTTATGAGACTTATAGTTTCAAAACCACTGATTTTAAGATCTCACAGTGAATTGATAATTTCTCATTGTAGCGATCGCGCAGTACACCGCCGGATTACCCTGGTTGTCGGGAGGTTATCCGGACATCGCTACGACAAAGAGGAGTCCCGCCGTCAACCATTCCCGTAATGCTGGCATCTCTTTCAGAGAATACAATCAAGCAATATGAGTCTTGCTTTAGGAAATGGTTCACATATTGCCAAGAAAATAGTATTGATATTTATAATAGCACAATGTTAAATGTTCTCGGTTTTCTTACCCACATCTATGAGACAGGCGCTAAATATGGTACAATTAATAGCTGTAAATCTTCATTATCCTTAATACTGGGCCAAGATATCACAAATTCTGATTTAATTAAACGATATCTTAAAGGTGTATTTCGGTTACGGCCTACATTGCCCAAATACAATTTGACTTGGGACGTCGATACAGTACTAAATTATATATCTGACTGGTACCCAAATGAAAACCTAAATTTAGAAAAACTTAGTAAGAAATTAATAACATTGTTGGCCATAATTACTGCTCATAGGGTCCAAACTCTGTCAGTCATAAATATTAAAAATATCAGAATTCAAGATACTGTAATTATTATTCATATTCCGGATCTTATAAAAACGTCACGACCAGGATCACACCAACCAGTTCTTTCGTTACCATTTTTCTTACAAAGACCACAAATATGTCCCGCAGGTACTCTACGGGCATATCTGGATAAGACTAATAATTTACGTAAAGAAATCGATTCATTATTCATTTCATTTAGAAAACCTCATCAAAAGGTAACTTCCCAAACATTAAGTAGGTGGGTCAAAAGTACGTTAACAAGTAGTGGCATAGACACATCCTTGTTCACAGCGCATAGTACTAGACATGCGTCCACTTCGAAAGCATTTAAACTAGGCATTAATCTAAACGTTATTCGCAAAACCGCTGGTTGGAGTTCAACTTCTACGGTATTTGCTAAACATTATAATAGAATGATATACACTGACATACCGAACGTTGATTTCGCTAAAAACATATTAAATACTTAATTAATGTTAATCATAAGTAATATTAATGTAAACTAATTCATATTACTGGTTAATTATAATTTCATTATTCGCTAGAATAACTGATCACTGCTTAAAAATTAAGTTTGTTACTTTTGGTAAATGTAAATATACATTTATGGATTATTTCATACATTGTTTAATTATGAAGTACAAAGCTTCTTCAATAGGTATTTCAAGACGTTATTTTCTCTAAACATCTACATGTGTATATATGTGCTAATATCGAGAACGAAACCCGAAAGTAATTAATGATTAAACGAACTTACCTGTTGTGAAGTTCAATCATAATTACTCGAAGGGTTTCGTTCGAAGATATTAGCAACCCTCCCATCCCAGGATTAGTCTAGCCCCAAGTCCTGAAATACCTACATATATATATAAAACAGCTCAGCAAATCTCCAAACAGAATGATGGCGCCGGTCAAGCGCGGGTAGGACGTCAAATGATGGTTCATACCCCCATTTTTTTTTTTTTATAATTCTCCAAAATACAGTGCGAAATGGCGAGTCTATTGTGAAACTACATGTGTATATATGTGCTAATATCTTCGAACGAAACCCTTCGAGTAATTATGATTGAACTTCACAACAGGTAAGTTCGTTTAATCATTAAGTGTCATCGCTTTGGCGGGAAATTTAACAAAATTTCCTAAGACTTTGTATAGGTAATGACAATGACAATGACAAGTTATTACTCATAAATTGTCATTGCCATTAAATTATTAAAAAGGTTGTAAGCTTACAGATACAGATTAGTAGGGTGACAAGGAATTTAAGACAAAATTGATACTTTAAATAAAAATTATCAAAGAAAAATAAGTTTGTTTTCATGTAATTTCGACTTCAACGTGACCGCCATCATTTACTGAGTTAGAAAAGTTGGAACCTGATCACCGATTAAAAATCATCGTGTATATAGATTAGATTAGATTAGATATATTTGTTTCTCTTTGAAAATTACACAATATTTTACGTGTCGTAGATAAAATAGAATGGATTCACAAAAAGATCGTCAGGTATATTCAATTATATAAAATTAATAATCTGGTACTTATTCAAAAGTCACAGTCTAGCAAAAATAAATAAACAAAAACCAACAATGAAAACAAGAAAATAATATGTCATAAACTAAAAATATTATATATATATATGTTATATATCTGAGTAAAACGTGTCATGTATGTATGTAATATAAAGTCATATTATAGTAAACAACTCTAGAATCAGGTTGACAAATAGGTTAGGAATACCCCTACAACTCGATATAACATCCGGACTGAACAAATTCTTAATCTCTTGTTAGTTCCACTTTCCAATTATGACAAAAAAATAGTAAAAGGATATTACATAAGTACCTAAGTATATGTATAGGCGAAATAAATGTTTCATATGTTAAGACTGCACCGAGCAAAATGTGAAAAATAGGCAGTTGCCGTTAAGTAGACAACGTCAACACTAGTTGTTTAATCCACTTCTAAACTATATATTTAGCACTTCGAAGAATGTGTTAACAACTTTTCCGTGGAAAAATTATAAGATTATTAATAATTTACCCTAGAAAACTAAGTAAAGTTGGACGAAAATTGTAAAATCGTAGGCAGGCGTTGTTTTCTTATACTTTAACAATGGAAATCTATTCTGATTTTCAGTTCAAAAAAAAGATGAATGTTTACATTACAATTTGTCCGCATCAAATATTTCAATTATTGTTTGGTATTAAAGATCCAGATTTATCAAAAAGTGCTTTTAATTCTCCATACATTTTTACTATGGCGGCGGCGCGCCGATTTCAATACGCATTCTCCGCGCTCTATGGTTATAGGCGCGTTAACGGCTAACGCTCGGCGCCGCCTTAAGTAAATGTATAGTTAGTATAACTGCTATGCTTGTCGTAGTGCGGATCACTGAAGAGAAAATATCACTGCTTTTTTTTCCATACAAATTGATTCTTGCGCAAACGGGCATAGTACACAAATTTTATAATAATTTGCGCAAAAATTGAAACAGTCCGTCACAGGACGTTTCTTTCCCATTTAGTTCCTAAAATTTCGTAAAGATCGTTTAAGTTTTGGAGGAGGAAACAGACGAGAACGAAACCTCGATCTGTATAACCCAGTTCTGTTAAGTTTGTAGATTTTTTTAGTCTAAAATTTGTAATCCTTACTAAAACCATAACAATCAAATTACAACTTATTAAAAATCCACAACTACGTGGGACATAAGTTCGTTGTGTACTAAAAGAATTTGTAGGTACACAGAATACGTATATAAATATTCATCAACTCAAAGAAAATATCGAGAATGGAAAACCTCAGATTAAGTGGGCTCGGATTGTCGTTTACAGGCTTTCTAAGGAATTATTTATAAACACAATAGAATCCTTATAATAGAGTAATTACGTTTGGATTATATTTTTCATTATTTCGCTGAAGATAATTTCGTACAAATAAATGCGAGTTATTTGAATACTTTTCTCGTGTATTTCACACACACATGAACTTGACTGTACGTTTAATGAATCTAGAAGGTGGTTGACTTTTTACTATTTTTCCTTGGTCAGAAAGGAAATTGAAAAAATTAGAGCAGCGGACAATAATGGATTTCCACACTTATTTCGTTGGCCTAGTCCAGGGAAGTAATGCAGGTGCCATAAACGGGAAACTTCACGTTTCTTCATTTCATAACAAAAACGCATACATTCCGAGCATGTTTGAATAGATCTTTCCTGTTATAACGTCATAGTTCATTGGAATAAAAATAAAGGACCTGGATGTAACAACGAAAAACTATTTTAAGTTTCATTCATATGCATAAAGCTTCGTCAAATAAGCGCCTTCCATATTTTAGAATTGAAATGTACTTATACAGAACTAGGTACAGAACCTTCACCGCCAGTTATTGCGCCTGCGGCATCCCGGAAGCTTTGTCGCCAGAACTTAAAAGTTTGCTGCAATGAATAAACTTTAAAAGCTCGTAGAGCGTGCTAAGGCAGCTTTAGTAGAGCTTAGTTCCACTATATTTTTACAAAGCTCCAGGCGCGTCATTATGGAAGTTTTATTAAAAAAGCTCGCGTTCAAAGCGCGACTATAAACATCTATTTGCATCTTTTTTATGTTTTCTTTAACTCGGACTTGTGGATTGTTTCAACTCTTTTCAAACTCGCTTAAGCCTACTTTTATATAAAAGGCATCTTCACTACCGTTGCGTTGACTTCATTTTCGTGGGAGTTAAGAATAGCTCGTTGATGTTTTTAATTCCTACTTCCTTACTAATATTATAAATGCGAAAATAAGTCTGTCTGTCGATTTCGCTATCTGTTACTACATCACGCTTAAACCGCTGAACGTATTTAGATGAAATTTGGTATGGAGATAGCGCAGGAAATGCCATAGGATAGTTTTAAATATAGAAATTGTTCCTTAAAGGGGTAAAAAGGAGTGTAGGATTAATAAATTGGAACTATGGAAGTATGGATAGTTCATAACCTGCGAATTTAAGCATACAAATATTTATTGTGCACATACGCTATTGAATTATGCGATGCTTAGATGTGCAGGAGGAGTGACCCGATTGGACAAAGTGCGAAACGAGTATGTCAGAGGATCGTTCAAGGTAGCACCCATCGTCGAAAACACAAAAAGCACCCGGCTCCGTTGGTATGGCCACATTCTGAGACGCGAAGATGATCACCCCGTCAAGAAAGCCCTTAATATCCCCGACCGACCGAGAGGAAGAGGACGACCGCCTAACACCTGGTTAGGTATATACGCAAAAAGAGATCCAACAAGCGAACCTGAGCATAGAAACAAGCCAGAACAGAGCACTCTGGCGCAGACGTACATGGAGACCCGACCCCAGATAAACTGGGAAGAGGGGTGGCCAAAGAAGAAGATACGTTATTGAATTATTGCCGGCAAATTTTATTCAGGCGTATTAATCAATCTAGGTTATATAATATCTCATTAAATTTATAGTGTTATTGGCGGTTATTGACGGAATTGTATGGTAAGGTAATTATTACCTTACCATACAATGGGTACGTATTACAATGCCGAAGTTCAAAATACCGAATTTCATAAGACCTATGGATGGAAGGCCGAAAATTAAAATGTCGAATGTTTATTTGACCGAAAGTTTAAAATCCCGAAAGAACGTTTGACCGAAAGGATGAAATCCCGAAGACTGTAAATCCGAAGATTGTAATCCCGAAGACTGTAATCCCGAAGACTGTAATCCCGAAGACTGTAATCCCGAAGACTGTAATCCCGAAGAATGTAATCCCGACGGCTAGAATTCCTACAGTTCACATACATACGTATCACAAGTACAACAAAAGGAGCGTTTTTTAGGGATATAGAAAAAAAAAACTAACCTAACCTAACCCGGCCGAGTCGGATCTGCTCTGAAAGGTGATTGATTCACCTCAACCTATTCTCAAACTTTAAATGATTCACCTTTCAGAGCAGATCCGACTCGGCCGGGTTAGGTTAGGTTAGTTTTTTTTTTATATCCCTAAAAAACGCTCCTTTTGTTGTAGTTATGATCATATTCTTAAAAAAAATATATATTTTTTTTCATTGGCATTTTACTGACAATGGTTGACTTTCGGGATTATAACATTTCGAGATTCAAAACTTTCGGGATTATAAAATTTCGAGATTTTAAACTTTCGGTATTGTAAATTTCGAGATTTTGAACATTCGATCTTTTCAAAATAGGTCTTTTGAGCATCGGTATATCGAATATCGGCTTTTAGTACTTTCGGTAACCCGTAGTCCGAAAATCAAAATACCGAAAGTACTAAAAGCCGATATTCGATATACCGATGCTCAAAAGACCTATTTTGAAAAGATCGAATGTTCAAAATCTCGAAATTTACAATACCGAAAGTTTAAAATCTCGAAATTTTATAATCCCGAAAGTTTTGAATCTCGAAATGTTATAATCCCGAAAGTCAACCATTGTCAGTAAAATGCCAATGAAAAAAAATATATATTTTTTTTAAGAATATGATCATAACTACAACAAAAGGAGCGTTTTTTAGGGATATAAAAAAAAAACTAACCTAACCTAACCCGGCCGAGTCGGATCTGCTCTGAAAGGTGAATCATTTAAAGTTTGAGAATAGGTTGAGGTGAATCAATCACCTTTCAGAGCAGATCCGACTCGGCCGGGTTAGGTTAGGTTAGTTTTTTTTTTTATATCCCTAAAAAACGCTCCTTTTGTTGTACTTGTGATACGTATGTATGTGAACTGTAGGAATTCTAGCCGTCGGGATTACATTCTTCGGGATTACAGTCTTCGGGATTACAGTCTTCGGGATTACAGTCTTCGGGATTACAATCTTCGGGATTACAGTCTTCGGGATTTCATCCTTTCGGTCAAACGTTCTTTCGGGATTTTAAACTTTCGGTCAAATAAACATTCGACATTTTAATTTTCGGCCTTCCATCCATAGGTCTTATGAAATTCGGTATTTTGAACTTCGGCATTGTAATACGTACCCAACGTATCTGTTTATCTTTACTCTTTTTCAAACCGTTCCCACTCCAAAAAGCCCGATGTATGGATAATAGATTTTCTGTACGGCCCTTTGTACAAATAACTTTTTAACTGTGTCAATTGGGTAGATTATTCTAGTTTATAAGATTTATATTCGTTCAGGAAACTGTAAGTCTTCAAAATGAAAAGTTTACTGTATCACCTACAACCATGTAAGACTGTTTGTTTCTAATAAAATAAAATAAAAATAAATAAAAAATAATATTATAAATGCGAAAGTGTGTCTGTCTGTCTGTTAACTCTTCACGCTTAAGCCGCTGAATCGATTTTGATGAAATTTGGCATAGAGATAGTTTAAGATCCGAGGAAGGACATAGAATAGTTTTCATCCTGGAAATTATACTTAAAAAGATTGAAAGTGAGTGAACATTTCTGTTGGGGTGCGGTGACCCTGTAGGAAATGTAATTATTAGACCAAAAACACAATTGCTCTTACATTTGCTTAGGCACTTTTAATAATCCCTTTTGTCAAGTTCCACGCGTACTTAGTCGCGGGCAAAAGCTAGTATGATATAAAGTTTAAATAAATAATTAAATAACATTTATTTCGCAAGACGCCGTCTACAAGAGTGTGTGATTACAAAAGCTCAGCTTCCTTAATAAATAGTAGAGTAGGGTAGACAGTACTCAGATGGAATTAGTTTTGCCTTTATGTCGATTGATTCCACTTCACTACAATGAAAAGCTTAGGTATAAGTAAAACAGCAAGCGATACAAGTGGGATGAAAATCCCATATAGATTTTGAATTTAAAATATCCCACGAAGTAAATTCAAAACTTTTATAATTGAGCCGCAGTTTGGAACACTCCTCGCTAAGGATTGGTGGCAAATCCAATCATTATAAAATGGGCAACGCTCGGCGCGGCATTGTCGGCGTGTGTTCATTTCTATTTCATTCACAACGATAGAGGAGACAGTCGGTATCGTGAGAGTTCATTTATTTATTTAAAGAGGCATTTCTCAAAAAGTTCAATATATTTTTCCTGTTTTGTTAACAGTTATTTTAGAAATGTTATATCAATATTATGCTTATACTTTTTAAATTATAAATAATTAAAAAAATAATAAATAAATAAATATTAAGGGACAATCATACACAAATCGACCTAGTCCCAAACTAAGCAAAGCTTGTACTATGGGTACTAGACAACGATATACATAATATATAAATACATTATATAGATAACATCCATGACCCAAGAACAAATATTATTTGCCCAAATATTTGCCCCGTATATTATATTATATTTTTTAATCTGAAATTAATGTAGTGGAAATCATTGTATTAAGCGGTCTACACTCACGTACAATGGTCAGGAACGGCCCGACATGTTTCCAGAGAGCTCCGTATGAGTCCGATACATGTCGGCCGGTCCTGACAATTTAAAATAAATAAACCACTTAGTAGAACAAATAAAATAATTTATTTACTTCCAAAAATACAATACAAACTTTGCTATCCACAACACAGGTTTCGTCCACAGTTCCACACATAGAATTTGCATCCGCCTCAGGGTTCTTAGTAGAATAAATTAATATGTCAAGTTTTATAAGATTATTGGAAATCACACAGAGAAGGTAATAAAATAGGCAAAATTTATTGTATTTAATTGACGTCTTAATTTGGTACTAACTTTTTAAGAAATGCTCTAAAATCCTTTATTGCACTATACAAGAAAGTATAAAATTGGCGGACTTTAATGAATGAGAATGAGAGTGAATGTGAATATTTAGTGTGTCTACTATTTTAGGGTGTACAAAAATGTAACCGATACAGTCATCATAAATTATGTTATGATAATTTTGCATTACCTATCCAATTTGTGGACCATAAAAAAAATATATATATATTTATTTGTCAAAAGTGGGTTTACATAAATAACTTTAGCTTGGACTAGATTCTCCAGTTTTTGTCTGTAACTCGTCTGACGTACATTACGTAACATTATCGGTTGCGTTAACTTTGCACCTCATTTGTGCGGAACCCTTAGTGCGCGAGTCACACTCGCACTTGGCCGGTTTTTTATTTATATTTCTGGCTTTATATAATAAAAAATAACGACTAGTGATTAATTCCATTTTTTAAGTTCAAATTTACGGATTACACATTTCAAAAGGTTTTATCTGTTAACCAGATATATGAAAAGAGCATGTTAAATGTTATTTGTCAAATACTGATCTCGAACCACTTACTAAAGGTACAAGACAGGTACAAAATAAACTCTCTCAGCACGCTCCCCGCCCTGTTTCATCAGATTAAGGCGAGAACACACGCAGTGGATTTACTCCCTTCCCTTATAAGGATTACCTCTTTACATTACGTTGCAACAGCGCCGTATAAAGACCAACCACGCTACCTTGAATTAAGACTTAATTTTAAACGGACGCGGTATAAAGCTGTGTTCTCACTATACGTTATAAGGAAGTTAAATTTATATTAAGTCACCAAGAAAACAGTTGAAGCCGCAAGAAGACGTTTAATGGCGATTTAAGGCGGGTTGCAATCTGGCTGCGAGAATAAGAACGAACCGAGCCGCGCTCAGGTCGCGTCGACGCGTTTTTGACCCGGAACAAACCGCTATTGCACCCACATTTTGTTAACAGCTGCTATTTTTGATAACTTCAGTTTTATTTTTGGTGAATATTGTGGGAAACACGTATCGTGCAACGTATGACTTGGTTGACTTCTCCATACATCTTCGATCGATGTATGTGACTGGCGAATCAAAGTTTGAATTATTATTTCTTTTATAACTGATTGTATTCTTTTTAATGGACTTATAGCACTTCTATAAACGAAAGCAAAAGCAACAAACACTTTACCTGCTTTTAATAAAATATAAACAAAAATACCTAATCAATGGGTTTAGGCACAACTTTGCGGAGTCCCATATTATCCGACTGATGTTCCTATTCAATTTAAAGCCTGCATCATATTGTTTAAAAAAATAATACTCACTCAGGCTGCACTTAGCGGCTAAATAAAGGAGGCACTAAATAACTACACGTCATCTTAAAACAAATGGCGATATCTCATAAAGAATATTAATTACCGATTTATTTATATACATCTTGCTTAAAAAAATCTGCATCAAATGAACTAAAAATATTAGCAGTACGGTAAAAAGGCAAACGTTTGAATTGTTGAAGGGCAATTGCCTGTAAGCAGTAGGCGCTAGCTTTCACATAATTTCAATTTATTTGAGATGTCCAAATATGTGTTACCGCCATTTTGTTTCTGAGGTCAGTATTTCTGCCGTCATATCGAAATAGGGCGCTTCTACATAAACTTGAAAACGGAGAAAAAAAATATTTTGTAAATTTGAAATTAAAAAATTCGCTGCGTGAAAGAATATAAAAAATGTGATACTTTTTTAATGCAAAAACGTTTGGAAGCATTTGAGCTATAGGGATTGATATGCAAAATCCAATTTGGATAACATTTAATAATAAATAAATGATATTTTATCTTTTCTCTTAGTAAAAAAAATACAAATAAATTCTTTTATACTACAGTAAAAAGACGTGTCTGGCTAGAAAGGTCTTTTCAGCGTAGTAATTTATTAAAACTTCTTTTTTACTTAGTAATAATACGCATAGCGCATTTTAGTTAACGAAATAAAAAGGACGCATATAGCCAGTAACTGTTTTTTAACGTAGGTTGTAAGTAAAACATCGACCTACTTAAAAAGAAGAAAGCAGATACGTCTGTAACGCATTTTGATTTTTGATTTTTGACCAGCCCTAAAGTATTAGGGCTGGTCAAAAATCAAAACCAAGTATGGTACATTATTGTTGAAGTGAGTAGGCAATTGCTTTTTTTTTTTAGTTACGTTACCTACAAATAAGTTTTAGTTTTACCGCTTTATAAATGTCAAAACGGAATTCTTGCATTGACGACTTTTTACTTGTTTTAATAAAAAGTACAAGTGTATTTTTTTTCCGAAAACGTCAATAGCTATTTGAAGCAACTGATTTTAGCTTATGTATGCCTTTTCTATATGGCCGTTTTTTTTAATGATTGTACCTGTCTCCTTTGAAGGAAATGTATATTTTAATACGACAACCCTTTAAAATTAAAGAAAAGCAAACTTATATATTTATGTATATTTATTACAGTAGACTCAAAATATACACCAGACATCAAAGCAAGAATAGGTTTAGCAAACGTGGCTGTTAAAAATAAAAATAATTTAATGACCGCAAATATATCCCAGAAAATAAAAAATAACAAACGATTTTTTTTTATGGGGTGCATAGTTTTCTATGGGTGTGAAAATCGATCATGCTGCAAAGGTAAGGGAAGGTACGGAAAACCTTCGAAATGTGGTGTTGGTGAAGCATTTAACAGTAAATGGTTGAACACCATAAGTCCGGTCCGGTCCAGGGATAGTGGCGCTACAAACAGCTTTCATATGGCAATAATGTGCATACGTTATATTATTAAACGTGAGTAGCGATTTATCACAGACCAAACTGAAAATATTTTTTACCGGAATGCTGCTCAATCCTTCGTTCTTCTTGCGAAATAATTACTGAATTCTATTGAAAAAACTTGACTTTTATCACTGTGAACAGTTTTGGCTTTATTATGAAAAAAATACTAAAATGGAATATCTAAAAAGTCCTGTTTCCTCTTTGTTTACTTACATCAGTGACATTCACTGACTTTCAACGTTAGTTACCAAAAATGTGTCGCTGTCAGTAAAGTAGTACCTCTAAAGAACCGCATTATGGCGTGGGTTGAAAAACACCCTGTTAGAGTATACATACTATATCAGCTACACCGACAGGAGTTTGAGTCTTAAATTTATGATGATAATTTGAAGAAAACCTTAAAATTTCCTTCAACTGCCTGGAGACGCATCTGATTGAATTGATATCCAACCGCGAGCCCCCTTTACCCCGTAACGCTTAACTTTACTACGTAGAAAAGACGGTACTGACACTTGCGCCTGACTTATTGTGACTTAAATGGTGATTTCACTAAGATGAAAAGGCGCAACTACGCAGAACCGTCTTTTCTTCATATTATCGTGTAGAAGCGCCATTTATTTTTATGAAAATGTCCATATTTTTCTAAAATAATAAAACGCTTTTGCTTAGATGGGTCTTTTTATTTTAGCATACATCAGAAATGCCTTTTCTCATTCGTTGTATACGTGGTATCCCGCAGATACGTCCTTTTTGATTGTAGGTTTCACAGGGTTCTGTTCATCTTTAGTCAAATTTAAAAATACTGGTAGATCCGTCTTTTTTTGCTGATTCCGAATATGTATAGAACTCATTTTTGACAAAAATGTTAGATGCGCCCTTTTTCGATATGACGGCAGATTTACAGATCTGTCTCAGTTAGCGGTCGCTGGACGTACCGACTACGGACCCTCACGCGCGCGAACTTCATAGCGGACGGATTAGGTATGGTTAACGGAGCGATGCGACATACTAAACCCATTTACTAAAGACTAACTAAAAAAAATCCTCATACTCAGATGAACAGAAATGTATGGGTGTAAATCTTTTATTCTCAGTGTAGGTATCCCGATAAACAACACTGAGGATACTCTTCAATTAAGATTTGCTCCTAGCAATATCTGTGCACTTACTCTGTTACAATACCTAAATTATTCACCAGCTGTCGCTGCCTTAACGAATTTAAAAAAATGTGCTGTTTACATATTATGTAAAAACATTGAGTCGTCGGTTGCACTATGGTACATGAGCTTGGAGTTTTCTCCACCGCCCTTTTGGGCGTGCCACTAGTAAACCGGCCTTGCGCTCATGTATGATAAGTTTTTCAAATACAATTCTCCATTACAGCAAAAAGATGGAACGTACAGTTCGGTGCACTTAGAGGCTAAATAAAGCCGGAGTAAAGATCTGTCTCATTTAGCGACGGCGGCAGCTTGACTGATGGCTCCGAGCGGGCATCTCACCCGGATTTGGGATGGTTTACGGAGTGACTTTGCTGCTTTAAAAATACTGGAGAACTCTCCCACTGTATATTAGGCAAGCTTGCAGCCTGAGCTTGCAGCAAATTCGTCTTCATGTGCATGTTGCGCGAATATTTAAGGAAATAGGTGTAATTGAATAGGAAGCGAGTGTATCCTAATCAAATCCTATCCTTCTTCCATATATGTAAGTATAAATATTTATGTAATTTTGTTTGTGTCAAATATAACAGATTACTTATTGGTTTAATTATTGTATTAAGCGGTTTACACTCACGTGAAATTGTCAGGAACGGCCCGACATGTCACAATCCTGTGACAATCCCATGGACACCATTAGTCAAGTGTGCGTAATGTCTAGTGATGACAAAAGTGACGTTGGAGTGCTGGACGGACAAGTTGCGGGCTTGCAAGCACCCCCCGCCCCCGCGCGCGCGCTCAGAGCGGAACGTCGATCAAAGTATCAGCAGTGACGAGGTTGCCGCGGCGGTGTACGGGCAGCCGTCCCTGATGACGAGCTCCATACGAGTTCGAAACAGGTCGGGCCGTTCCTGACAATTTCACGTGAGTGTAAACCACTTAATACAATCCATACTAATATTATAAATGCGAAAGTGTGTCTGTCTGTCTATTACCTCTTCACGCTTAAACCGCTAAACCGAATTAGATGAAATTTGGTATGGAGATAGTTTGAGACCCGGGAAAGGATACTTTTCATCCCGAATAAATGTAGTGTTCCTGTGGGATGAGCGGGTAACACCGCGGGGCACAGCTAGTAATTAAATATGTCTCACGAAAGTTTTAATAAAAATATAGATTACTAGCTGTGCCCCGCGGTGTTACCCGCTCATCCCACGGGAACGCTAAATTTATTTGGGATGAAAAGTATCCTATGTCCTTCCCCGGGACTGACACTATCTATATACCAAATCTAAATCGGTTCAGCGGTTTAAGCGTGAAGAGGTAACAGACAGACATACATTTATAATATTAGTATGGATTGGTTTGCTATTCAATAAACTAATAATCCGTTATATTTAGAAACTTCGCGGACTGATAAATTAGGTCATTGATGATACATGAAATGGGCATTAGAGGGTTGGATCCCGGAGAATCTTAGAACAGCTACACCTCCCGCATTAAATTTTCCCAGGGCTGCATATTCTAAGGGGAATCTCGTAAGGAAAGGCTAACACATCATAGTGCTGGCAGTCGTGTGGGCATGGCGATTGCAGTTCAAACCCGATCATTATTGGATGACTTACTATATACTCGTAACTCGAATCTCAGATGCTCTCAGTACAATTACATTTCTGCTGTTAGCATAGCTATATGTTTCGCGACTCTTAATTGTCGCGCGACATAGTATCACCCGTCACTCTCTCACAGTACTGTACAGAAAGTGATAGGTAGTTTATCTCGCGCGAGAAAGAGCCGTGTGTCACGTTGTGCTAGAGCTGCTGCACCAACTCTAGTATCTCTGTTTACCCCTATTTTTTATTTGTTTATTGTTCAAAAGTTATAGCACAAAAGAAAGAACTTATCGCACAAAAGGCGGACTTAATGTCATAGGGAATTCTCTATGGTTGACTGGTAGAGAATTCTATATGGTATTAAGTCCGCCATTTGTACTGACTTCTTGTTTTGTGCAATAAGTGCAGTGGTTAAGCAACTGCCTACTGACCCGACGGTCCCGGGTTCGAATCCCGGCAAGGGCAAATATTTGTGTGATGAACACGAATATTTTGTGCCTGGGTCATGGATGTTTTATGTATTTAAGTACTTATTTATCTATATAAGTATGTATAATATATCGTCGTATTATCGTCGCCTAGTACCCATAACACAAGCCTTCTTGAGCTTAATTTGGGACTAGGTTGATTTGTGTGAGGTTGTCTGATATGTATTAAAAAAAACTACATATCTTCTATCTTATTCTTCTATATATATCGCAATTGATTTTTATATATATTATATTATATAAAAATCAATTGCTGTTCTTTTGTCTCGCTAAAACTCGGCAGATTTAGCTGATTTTGATTTTGAAATGTTTGTCGTAGGCCAGGGAAGGCTTAAACGGGGAGGTATTAGCAGCTTGAGGGTACCAGGCCACGAGGCAAATCGCCTATGAGATGGACAGATCAAATAAAAGCTGCAATAAATGGCTCATCGTCACTACACGAATGTACAAGGAAGGCGGCTATCAGAGAAGAATGGCGGCGTGTTGTGAAGCTTGCCACCAACATCTGAAATGATGACCACGACCACTCTGCCAAGAGTGAAAACGACAAAGAAGAAGAAGAAGATTAGCAGCTTACTGACACAAACCGAATCCTACGCGGGCGGAGCCGCGGGCACAGCTAGTATTAAATAAATAAGTAATATTATACTCGTATCTCTAAGTAACTAATTACACTCCTTCGGTACGTGTAAACAGAACATCTATTCATTACACAAACCCTCTAAGCAGTAGAACGCCTTGCACAAGACTTATTGCATCCTTCAGAACTTCAGATAATCTGAAAAAATCACAACCCCCGTTTTTTCACCGGTTCAACCTAAAATGAACCTTAACCTCTTCCCTTAAGGTACACTGGAGTGTGTTTGTTTAAGGGATTTCCCCGAGGAACACCTTCTCAACAAGCCATCAGTGGTATTTATCTTCATTTGCTCTTAATTCTGGGATTAACATCGTGATGAGGTTCTTCCTAAAATGCTTTGAGTCAAATGCCTTGTGACGTCATTATCATTATAAAGATAGGAGTCGGTGAAGTTTCAGATGGAGACTGAAATAATTATCTCATGTACTTTAACAATCAGAAATTCTTATTTAATTTATTTAATTCTTCTAAAACACATTATTATTATTACAACTTTCAATTTCATGACATGTTTGCAAAATAACTGAAAGATAACTTAACTTTCCTTTCCTTTGTCCTTAAAGAGTACAACCTAAATACAAAAAATAAAAACAAGTAGTATAAAAAAACTGTGATTAAAACTGACATTCACGTAAACGTTAAAATGAAATAATGAGCCTTATTCTGTAAGCAGGCCACAAGGGCACTTTTACACGGCTGAGTCTACCGTCTACCTACGTTTCACAAGAGGAGACCACTCATCATTATTGAGGGGTAATTTTTTCGTAAGCGATACTTACTTTTAACAGTAATATAAAGATAATGAACTTAACCTTAAGAATTTATTACGCTTATTCAAACCTACTTCTTGAAGAAAACATAATATATGAAAAGTGTGCCCATAAAATAATCATATTGTATTTCAAGTAATTAATAGGTACAGAAAAATAAAATGGAAATTGCGAGACGACGATATAACGGTGTACCACCGTACAGTATATATAGAGAGACATAGAAAAGTAGACAATAAAACAACATTTATTAATTTTTACCGGGCTTTTATCCGATATTATCAAATAAAGGATATAATATTACACATTACCAAATTTTATATTTTCAAAAATATCCTGATTTGTGATTTAAAAACCATTGGACACTATTATACCTGAATTGTTGTCAATTATATCTTATTGCGTTGTTCATACTTTACCTATGTTTCTCCATACATTCTGAACTTTCAAAGATAAACTTTTCCACCACTGAATTATTATTTAAATATGTTCATAGGCTTATGGCACGTTATGGCACAAATTGGACGCACTGTGCATACTTTGTTATTTTGAATTTGACATTCTTCTTTTTTTTTTATTAAATTGGTAGTTTAAAGTGGCAGTAAAGGGCTCCATATTTTTATGGCTCGACTGTACAGTCGCCATCAGACATATCGCAGCATATAAGGCGTTCATAAATATATGAACATGCACTGTAACGACCAGTCAATAAGAGTTGTGTTCACATATTTATGAACGCCTTATATGCTGCGATATATCTGATGGCGACTGTACCACGTCTGCAAATTTATAGGTTAGCGGATAACATAAGTAGAATTGATATGACTGTGCATAACATTAGAGCAATTTCGGAGTTTTGTCTTCAAACTTTGGAGGGCGTCAGTGTAAGGCGGCGTGTGAGCGGGCCATTCTACTGTTATTTTCAAGTGGAATTCACATTACTTATCAAAATGTCGCCACGACTGGCTCGCCCCTAATATAATTAGACACGTGAAGTAGTAAGTATATAAATATATATAGTCCTCCTCATCGATTTCGATGACGTGACGGCGACCCTAAGCATACAACACAAAACATAATGGACTTCTCCTATTATGAGCTCTAATGTGGCTGGCTAGACCAAACTTAGTTTAACTCTACTGTCACGCGTGTATGAGAGTATTTAAAACTAAATTTGGTCTGATATAAGGCTTATGTGAAATTGCCAGCTAATTTTGACTGCGTGTATTCCGTGATTCCACCAGGTCGTAGGTCCAAAATAATTACTGGTTCGTCCAATAAATAATAAAAACTTAAAAACCACCCAGGTGCGAGTCGGATTTGCGCATTAAAGGTTCCATACAAACGATGAAAGCACTGAATAATCTGAATATTGTTGTGACGAGAAGGTAAACTGTACTGAGAGACAAATTGAACTTTGGCGTTGCAAAACTGTTGGCACTATAATTTTCCAATTACAATTTTTTTTCTTTTGTAAGGTAACTACCAATTAAAGATTTTTAGACGTTTTTATTTACTTAACTTAGGTACATGATGTTGCTTCTTGCCTAATTACAGTTTTCTGGGTTAACGGAAAGTAGGTAGGTACCCTATATATTTTGATTCATTTGCAAGCGACAACAAATGCAGATCGACGAGCTTAGCATGTATTTTGAAGATTCGCCAAATGATACAATTATATTCTACGGCATACTGGGCCCTATTTAATAAACATTACAATTCGACAAATTTGTAAAAAAGTGACATTATTGTAGAATTGTAAGGTAAAAACTTGTTCAATAAAAGTACGTAATTGTACCAGTGCTAAAAAATGTTAAAATGTCACACTTGTAAACCCTGTTCAATAAGAGCATTTCTCAAAAAGTTTGTACCTACATTTCTCGGAAAGTCGTAACAAAGAAAAAATATCACATTTTAATGATTTTGTTGTTGCATATTATTTAACTGTTATGTAAGGATTCAGTTTATTAATTTTTGACAGAGATTAGATGTGTAATTTTAACTGTAAAGTTTTTTTAATTGAGCCGAGGCAATCAAAATTTCCGGTTTTGTTACCCTAATTCAAACGGGAAATAAAATAAACACATACGCATTACATTGAATTTATTTATTAGTTAACATAGTAATAACCAATACGCGTATATTTTTTCATAAAATTTGCTTACTATATTCCGATAAGTTAAAGATATAATGGTAACTACTCTTGTACGTTACCATTTAGTCAAAACTCAGGTTTAAACTTACAATATCACGCGTATTAAATTGAGTTATTTAAAATATCTTTGAAGAACAATTTATTAGACCATCTAAATTATATTTTAAACATGTATTAAATGTATGTTACTAAACAAATAATTAACAAAAAACAACAAAAACCTCTAATATTTTCAAGGGACAGTAACAATAATAGGAACATTGGTAACAAAATCGGAACTATTAAGCATAGTGTACAATTAGTACACTTACAATATTTACTAGATGCTTAACAACTCACTTTAATAGTAATTACATTTCTTACTATATAATTATTAGTTTTGTATCACAAAAAATAATCATACAGATTAATTAGTGCTTAAATAATGTGCCAATTCAAGCAGAATTGACATGAGATCTTCTGTTATTATTCAAGAGTATTGTTTATAGGAACAATAAAATAAATCACAAAATGCAGTTTTGACTACTTGTAGACGTGATCAGATCACAATAAAGAATCCAAATAATAATAAAATTAAACATCAACAAGTACAGTGAAATCAGAGTATTACAGTACCTACACGGCAATCTTTTTAAGTTAGTATAGAAATGCCCATATTAAATGAGCGTTATGAAGTCTGGTTTTATTATTTTAAATTTGGCCCAATATTTAAATGTATTTTTATTCTGAGTATAATAAGTAGGGCATCACAAAACGAAATACAACAAAAAAAAATATACAAGGCCACTTTTTTTTGTGCTCCATACATTAGGAACTTTTTACTGGAGTAATCTGGAGGCAATAAACCGGAAATATAAAAATAAATAACAATATGTATCCATTAATGGCATTAAATGGCAACTGTGCCCGTTAGAAATTAAAAAAGAAAGAAAAATGACCCATCCTAATAAATATGCAATCTGGGGCTTTTCGAATTACCGCCCGTGGTTTGTCTAAAGTTTTACGTCTGGCCTTGGCCGGGATGTGGGATTTTCGTCCCGCGAAGCGGGCGTAAATCCCGCCTTACAGTCAAGGGTGACGTAAATGGTTTTATTTAACAATTAATATTTACAATTACCAATGATAATAAACATATCGTTTATACAGTATAAAAAAAAACGTAAAAAAAGCCTCATTTTTTTCTTCAGCTAGAAAAGAAATCAATAATATTATTTAATTCAAAATCAGAAACTTTTGCTTTATAATATTATGTTTTTATTAAAATTGAAAATATATTTTTTTTTTTTTTTAAAGAGAAATATATATATTATTACATCATTCTCTATAGTCTATACTACTCCTTAGACTTTCTTTTTTGTTACCTTCACTTCCTAGTCATACGAAACGATTCAAAAGTAACAAAAAAGAAAGTAAAGAAGTGATGCTCGGACGTTTTAAAAAATATTTTAACCGAATTTAATGAATAACTCGAATATTTTATGTACTGTATCTTAGTCGTAATAATATGATTAAGTGATGAGTTGAAACAAAACTGAAGAAAAAGTGAAACTTACCAAGTTATCCCGTAACAAACAAGGAGTTCAAATTTTCGGTTGCCACCAACGGCGAGCGTGTTTCTACCGCTGCGTTTGATAGACTGTCAACATGCCAATTTGGCCACTCTTAAAAATATCCCTAGTGTTACCACTTTCCTATAAAACTGCAATTGAATTAACAAAACCCCAGAATTCTATTAAAATAGCGTAACAAACACCGGAAACAAAATTGGAACTTTTTCTAGGACAAATTATTATCTTTTATTATAAATATATACGTTAAATAACGACAACAATACTTATTTTTTATGAATTCTGAGATATCTCTTTTGTAATGAAACACAACACTTAACCCGAAACACTAAGTTTTGTTACAGAAAATCGATAATTTAACTACAATTTTGTTAAGGGGACATTTGCATTGCCATACAAATGAGACCTACCCAATATTTTAAAATATTTTTATAAAATTATATTATGCATTATGATTTCAGACAATAATATTATCTTAGAAATACTAAACTTATTTTTAAGTTTTCAAGGTCAGATTATATTAGATATTGTCTCTTAATTTATTACAAGCTTCGAACCGGCCCGGACAAAGACGTAAAGTAAATGTACAAACTTTTTGAGAAATGCTCATAAAACTTTACAATTGCAAAAAACGCCTGTCGCTTTCGATGACAACTTACAAATATGTCATGGTAAGTTACAATTTACAATTAAGTGTAATATTATGTTTTTCAATTACTAACAATGACGGTAGAATAAAATTCAATCGCTAACTTGTTCGACATATTGCATTTCAGAGTACGTTCACGATTAAATCGCAGTTATTATTCCAACCCTACATATTATTAGAAAAAACAAACCTAAATATAAATTTGGACCACATACCACCATGACGTTCATAGAATGATTCAAATCTCTATCGACGAATGCTGGTTCATTCTGTCAAGGAGCATCCATTTGAATTAGAGAACCATCTACAATACCAGCTATTCTAGGTATATGAGTCATAAATAATCTAGAAATCCCATGACAGTTTTCAGACCAGCGGACCTCATCACCGAAGAATCTGTTAACAATTGAAGTTGTCACCCGTGTCAGACAGTTGTGTGCAGTCGCTTTAGATATTCCATGCGTACCTATCTGCTATTATATGGTATGGTGACCCATGGAAAGCACACAAAATTTGCTCGGCGCGGCGGGTGTAAGAGCTGCGTTTCTGTTACTTCCGTGAGCAAGCTCGTTGCCATTTATCAAATATTCGACGGTAGTTTTGCTTACTCTGAATTTCTCATTAAATGTGAAATCGGTAACATCAAGATTGAAATTCCTCCTTCTTCGAAATATTCGCCTGCGTCGCACAATAACCACTGGATAATTTACTATACTTTCACTACTTGATGATCACGTGAGCATCATATTAGGTTTCGAAAAGCTACGAGTATGTCTAAACTGTATTCAACAATTTTTACACCGGGTGAGTGCGCCTGTAAGAATTTTGTTACAATTCTACAAATATGTAAATTTGTAACTACAAGTATGCGTTTAATAAACTGTTTTTTCTGAAAAAATTGAAAGTATTGCCTGTCAAGTGAAAATCTTTATTGAACAGAAATATGTAAAATTGTCGTTAAAAATCCGACAATTTTGTAAATTTTTCACCATTACAAAATTGTAACTTGTATTTTTTATTGAACAGGATATACATAAAAATGTAAATTGTAATTGTAAGTTTTATTGAATAGGGCCCTGGTAGCAGTAGCCATGGACTGTTATCAAAAACCATAAAAATTAAACATTCACGTAAAAAGCGATAACCGATATCGTACTTAGTAAGTGTGACTGCAAAATTAAGTAATGCAATAATGAATTTTATTCTGTAATTAGGAGACAAGGGTAATTTTTCACGTCTGTGTATACCGGCATTTCACAAAAGGAGACCACTGTTGAGAAGAAACGCTGCAAGAAACACAACAATCAGTATTTTCTTTAGAAAGGATACTTAACTGGTATAGTAATATGAACATAACCTAAGCTTATTATTTACCTATATTAAGAATGGGTACAATTTAAATGCTCACCAAAATAGTTTTTATACCCCCAAAACTAAATACCAAATAAATTGAATTGCCTCCATTTAATATAAATTCTCTCTATACTGTGCTCCCCAAATTAAATCATTTTGTATAGGTACCAAAATCGATGTACATTACACCAGAATAATTTTATGTTGAGTCAGAATATCTTTTTGCTTCCCAAAATGGATTTTTTGCTCACCAAATATTGTTTTCATAAAACATCAAGATGATTACCAAAAAATCTTTTTGCTTCCCAAAATGGATGTTTTGCTCACCAAAATGGATGTTTTGCTCACCAAAATGGATGTTTTGCTCACCAAATATTGTTTTCATAAATTAGTGTTTCAGCTAGGTAACCATCTAATCCTGATCACCTTTCAGAGCAGATCCGACTCGGCCGGGTTAGGTTAGGTTAGTTTTTTTTTATATCCCTAAGAAACGCTCCATATTGTGCGGTAGTCAATATTAGCTATGCTATATCAATTTGAAATTTTCTCCATACAAATCGTTTTTTTTTTTCGATATTTTCCGAATTTGACCGAATTTTCGGACAAGATTTCAGATTCATATTTTTGAGCCCCGAGAGCCCCCGATACTGAGTTTTAGCCGCCTAGCACCAATTTGAAATTTTGAAAAAAAAAAGTCGCCATCTTGAATTTTTTTTTTCCACAAGTGTCTAACAACCAATCTTTAAAAACAAAACCTGCTTTTTGTCAAACCAGCCAGCTGTGTGAATGACCTTGTTGTTGAAACCAAAAAAAAAAGTTACTTTGCAGGCCTAGGCCTGAAAAGCAGTATGAAATCCCTTTACAGTCTTCTCGAGTTGTTGCGCCCAAAAAGCGATACTTCCGAGCCTATTTTAAGGAACGTAGACATTTCATTGGATGTTTGAGAAAAAGCCATTTTGGTGAGCATTTAATTTTTTGCCTCAGCAAAAATGATTAAAATGGTAGTAATAATATAAAATATTAGTGACATCCATTTAATAGTAATTTAGCTCATCCTTCACAATAGGGCTTAAAACTGGTTTTAAGTTACAAGAAAGATTTCAAGTTGTATAAAAAAGGTCGTAAGCGTCAAAGTAACTGTAATTACTTATTACCTTCTGGAAGTCAACTTACGTCCTTTTAAAGAAAATTGTGAAATTTTGTGATTACTCAAAAACGGCTCGACCGATTTTGTTCAATATAGTTTTCATTGAAAGTACTTATAAGGCCTCATTTTCATGAACTTTTCTATAATTTTTTAACCCGTGGTTGAAAAGTTAGAGGGGGAGGGGACGCTATTTTTTTATTTTCGAAGCGAATATTTACCAAACTGCTGACTTTATCAAAAAATAATGTTTGAAGACCCCTATTATTTTTAAGTGTTCGAGAGGTACCCGAAAAAAAATTATTTTTTAGTTGTTATTTTATCTTTTTTTCGGCGTGATACATATACATACTCATACCAAATTTCAGCTTTCTTGTACTAATGATCACGGAGATAAGCCGCGGACGGACGGACAGACGGACAGACGGACATGGCGAAACTATAAGGGTTCCTAGTTGACTACGGAAGCCTAAAAAGCACGATTTACGCACCTCACCGTACAACGTGATATCAATCCTCAATCATGTCGCCGTGTGCGATTCGAAACGAGTCATTGGCGAAATAACTCTTGCTCAGAAGTAAAAGCCACAAAAAAAAAGGCTGAGGCTTTTTCAAATGGAATCACTAGTTTTTGTGGGTATATAATTGCGGTCACGTTGTGTTCTTTAATTTAATTTGTAAAAATCACTTAAATCTCTCCTTGACGTATCCGTCAATCGCTCATGTTAGATGTGGAATAATGTTGTTTCAACTCGCCAATCGCTGCGAGTAATCGCAAGACAATGGGTGGCTTTTTGTAGTGCCTGATGCCTCGTCGTAGTTCGCAGTACAATCTGGTTTAATTCGGCCGCAGATGTGCAACTTAATGCATTGCGCACTGAATGCATTTAACGATAACTTTGATGTACCTAATTGTGTTTTGATTCTATTTCCTAAAATAACGCTTATGCAGTTTATGATGAAATAGTCTAGTAAATTATTATCTGCTGTTGGAATTTGATGTTTTCCTATAACAAGTCACATCTTAAGTCTATAAAATATTCAAATTACTTATTCAACGAAAATGCAGCAATTTGAAGAAGAGAATAGAATAGCAGATCTTAAGTGCGTCACTCATCTATTATTCCGCTTTCTGGGAACTGATGAATGATGGCATGTCTACAATGAAATACAGTGCGTAAGCTGACACAATGTGATTTCAGTTATGTACCCGGTATCGCTCGCTATCGAGAAAAGAACCTCTCAGTTGCCACGCAAACCCAGATCCCAATTTCAGAGCTATTAGTAAACTTTATAAATGTATTAAGCGGTTTACACTCAGGTGAAATTGTCAGGAACGGCACGACGTATTTTGAACTCGTATGGAGTTCTTTATCAGGGATTGCTACCCGTACAGTCTCGCAGTAACTTGGTCACCGTGAGTTAAGAGTGACTAAGTTACCGCGGGACTGTACAGGGAGGAAAGTTTTTATACGATTAATTAACTTTATTCTGTAAGTAGGCCACGAAGGCACTTTTTGTCTGAATTTACCGTCATTTTGTAAGAGGAGAAAAAACTTAAATTTAATAAATAATTGTTTGACGTAGCTATTTTCTTTGCAAAAACCTTTATTTATGTTCTAAATACCTGTACGTACCTAAATGTATGTTAATTTAAATAAAACAACGCAAATTGGAAATTTGTTGAAACATTATATTTATTCTATTATATACCTACGCAAATTAAAATTCAGGCGGGCCGCATGTTTGTTTGCCACCATCGTTGTATAAAAAAAATGTTTTATTAGAATGATACCTACCTAGTGACCATCTCGGAAACCGAAGAATATTAATTATGAATGTTATTTTTTCCAACGCTGTGAAATTAAATTAGAGGAGTGTTAAACAATGTTAACAACTTGCATTTCGTCAACTAGTTGAAACAACAAGTTATTTTGGCTTTGGTTGAGAGCTGAATTAAGGCTTGTTTTGACGCAGCTTGCGTAAAAATGGCTGCTTCACTGTTAGACTAAATAACAAACTAATAAAGGGTGAATATCACAACAGCATTTTTTACGTGTCCAAGCTGAGAATCCCAGTGTAAAATGCATATTTTTTTCTAAAATTTTTATGGTTAATTTATTGGAATAACAAAATAGTTGGCTACAAGTTTAGATTGCAGTAAACATATATATTTATTAAAAAATTGGGCAAGTGCGAGCCCGACTCGCGCATGAAGGGTTCCGTACCTATACATTGTACCAAACCCAGCACCTCGTCAACATTCTCATCCTGAAGCTGCTTCATAAAAATCGTCATCGGAATACTCAAAGCTTGAGACAGACTCCATTTTGTATTAAACTCTAAAGTTTATGGTCAGAAATCCACTTCTTGTTCAAAGTAAGGTTATGTTTTGTAATAAATATCTCATTTTTCATTTAGCTGCAACTCTTGATCTTCCGAATTTAAACACACGTTATATAGGAAGCCTTCTTGGCTTTATTGGCCGGCAGCACAGGAATTGTGATTCTTATGAATGGATCTTGGATAATTTCCTTTGTCGGCGACTCATTTCATATGATGTTGTAAAAGCGTTCTTCATATTCATTGCTTAATACTGAAATGTAAACAACATATGGATTAGAGCTTGTCTATTAAGGCATCATTAATTGTATCACAGAATCATATAAATACGTAACAAGATAGCATCTAGTTATTACTTGTAAAAGCAGAGATGTAAGAAATATAGGGGAACCAATGATTAGTTTTGGTTAGGTACGGTAGATAGGTTATCCAAGGTAACTATTGGAAAATGTTTAGGCTGAGCCGTGGAAAAGGGTTTTAGTATTTACTTACCGGGCAAATATTTTATTTGCAATTATCCAAACAAGGTTAGATATATTGAAATCCTATTAAAAATAACACAAGAGATTTCTTTACTTTTGTTTACATTAGTATCTTTTTAATATTCTATAATCTATGGGTCAATTTGGAGTAGCCGGGGTTTAGCAATACATAGAGCAAAATGATTGACGGACTGACAGAATTAAGTAGAAATTAATTTATGTAAACAATTTTGATAGAGAGTACAATTAATGCTAGCATTTATTAAATGAATGTGGTTGTTGAGAATAAGAAATATTTTTAAAGTATGGAGGATTGACTGCAAATATTGAAGGAAAACATTGGGCAATAATCATAAAGCAAAGCAGAGTTTAGCGCACATAAACAATATCTAAGATAGTCTATGGAATATAGAATTTCGGTGATATAAAAGGTATCTCAAACATTTTATTTCAATGGAAAATATTAAAGATTAGATTTAGAATGTAATATTAATCATAAAATGTACCCTGATTTAAGCTTCATTTATGGGCATAAGAATTATAATTTATAGTTATAGTCAATCAAATTGGAAAACGCTAAGTCAGCGGTTTTAAGACTGTCTTAGGGGCTGCATGATGACGTGGAACCAATTTCCCGCGAAAATCGGAAAATAGCCACGTAGATTCAATTATTAAAAAGTTAGAAAGCGGGTATAAAAGGCCATACATTGGGATGGGGGAGTCATTCAGTCATCAGCAGTGAACAGTACAGGAACTCTCTCCAGGATCTCGGGTAAGAACTCTCCCAACAATACCTGATACCAAACAGGTGCCAACGAAAGTATTGTTGGGCTTTATTTACTTAGAATATTTCCAATAATGCCTGATACCAAACAGGTGCCAACGAAAGCATTATTGGACTTTATTCTCTATGTATTTACTTGGGGAACTTTCTAATAATGCCTGATACCAAACAGGTGCCAACGAAAGCATTATTGGACTTTGTTCTCTTTGTATTTACTTGGAAAACTTTCTAATAATGCCTGATACCAAACAGGTGTCAACGAAAGCATTATTGGATTTTAATCCTTATGTATTTGCTTAGAAGGTAGAATCTTTAACCCGACTGGTGACAAAGACCGATTCTATCTTCTAAAAGGCAACTTATCTCTGTCGACTGAAAGACTAAAACCTCACAGTTGATGTCTATCAGTCTGGACTTAGAATCCTTGCAAAAAAACAAACATATTTCTTGCATAAGGAAATATGTTAGTCTGGACATAGTTTCCAAAATTAAATAGAAGTCGGGAAATTATAAATCCCATTGCCTTGTCATGCTTTGCGAACTGTTTACTAATGCATTTATTTCTTTTGTATTGTGTTGTGCCTTTTGTAAATGTTCATTCTGTTTTATGTGTGTTCATATCAGACTGCGTTTAATTCTGAGTTCGTCACAAAGATTAAGTTAAAAACAGACTACTAATTGATAATATTTGTTTCGAAATTTATTGTTGAAATTCTATGTTTAGTTGTGAGGACGGATTTGGATACGGACTGATATCTCTCATGTGCTTAATTCGGTTAACGTATTGTAACTTAGTCATATATCGGAGCAAAGTTATGTACATAGATTGTTTAAATGTAGACTACTGATAGTTATGCCATCAAGTTTGAGAATTGGGACTTTGTTGGGTACATAACTTTTATCCAAAGTGATCGAAGTAACCTTTTAGGACCATTTCAACCCTACCCAAGGGATAACTTTGATTATTTGGAATTCAATTTTCACCTGACCTTAGCAGTAGGACTACTGCAATAATGACACTCCAATAGCCACGCGCGCTAATTGAGTAGATTTTTAATTGCTGATAGGTCAGAAACTCCATGCTTTTATTAATAGTAAAACAGCCAGAGATAGATTTCAGCTCGGGATTAATGCAATCAGGTTTCATAGTGCAATTCCACAACTACTTCGTCAAAGGCGCTATTAACACAACCCCTGAATGCATTTAATTCCAAGTATCTACAACTGGATTAGAGCCAAATATCTTAGGTCAGATGGACCATGTGGAGTTTCTGCTAATTATTAAACTAGTGGAACCTGGCGGGATCTTGGGGATTTGCAGCGACAAAATACTAATAAAATCAATTCATTAGGGAGACTCTACGCTATCTGATTAAATACGTAAATAACCAAAAGAAGGCATCTGTTTGTGTAGATGAGGTCAGAATCCGCAGCGCAACTACAACTACCCTATTTCGTCGAAAACGCTGTTAACACAAACTTCTGATCTCATTTAACTTCAGGTCACTTCAACTAGTTTTAATCAGTCTTTTGGACTTAGGGGAGTCTCTCGATGTCTGGCAGAATCGTAGGGAATTACTGTGAAATAAAACTATTAAAATTAACTCTTAGGGGACTCTATGCTTTTAATACTTGTACATCCAAATGAAAGTTAGACCTGTGGTCGTTGGAATTGGGCTAAGGCGCATTCCCTAACTATAACATGTGAAAAGCGTCTTTGACACAGCAAACGTTCCGTTAAGCGATTCGTTTTTAGGAGCTTAATTCCAAATACCACAGGACTTGAATTGGACTTTAACTTAACTACTTAGAGCTATTGTTGCTATATGGAGTCTTTTAAATAGTGAACTTTTCTTCTCTGGTTATATTGACGCTTTGGCGTGTCAATATGTATGGGGCTAGGAAGAAGTATTTTGGAAACAAATCTTTGGAGACTCTATGATTTATTTTTAAATATCCACTTGAAAGTCTAGTCTGTGTTCAATGTAATTGGGCTAAGGCGCATTCCCTAACTATAACATGTGAAAAGCGTCTTTGACACAGCAAACGTTCCGTTAAGCGGTTCGTTTTTAGGAGCTCAATTACATATACCACAGAACTTCAACTGGACCTTAACTTAAAGCCCATCGTTGCTACATGGAGTCTCTTAAATAGTGAACTTTCCTCCTCTGCCTATATTAAGGCATTGGCGTGTCATTATGTATAGGGCTAGGAAGAAGTATTTTTATGATATTAATGAAAGACTACAGGACAAAATACACTGAAAGGTTACTATAGTACTCTTCGTGAAATGCATTTCATGGTTGGAGATAAGTTAAGCTAATCGTATAGGTATAGGCAGAGCCTATGATGGCTATTCATATTTGTAATAATTCACTTGCTTAATTGTTCAAAATATAATTTGTATTAAGGCAGTCTGATGGGTTTCTTGACGGTTCTTCCCATTACAGTAAGCCTTATAGTGAACCGTTGGTAAAGTTAAATAAAATAAACTAATAAAAGCCCTGCTGGCACAAAATAATTAAATTACAAATCAGGCCTGACGGGCAAAAATAAAATACAATCATACAAAGATTCAATATACATGCTTTATTAACCTATCATTTGTTTCATTGTAATCCTATTCCTTTAATTTTAGAAGCCCTACATCTTAAGCTAGCTAGGTGTTCCTAATCCCACTATCAATCACTCTACTGCTCCAAGGACCTGTTTATGTAATAGAATAACTAAGGAGGTTGTAGGATTTAATAACTAATTACAGTCGATTGGTTGGTAGTTGAGGGAGGCTATCACTCATCTCAGGCTAATTATTTAGTTCACAAAACCCTAATCTTTCTAACTCCATTACCCATTATATGTAAATGGACTTGAGCTATCTCTTAGTCAACTTAAAGAATCAGGGTTTCTATGCATAACGTATATAAGGGGTCCTAATCACTAGAAGATCACGCCTTGGCCATTAAAGGAAGAGAAAACCATATTATTATTTAAAAAGATATAAAAATCTTTTTTAGAGGGGAGGGGTTTTGTACAGTTTGGTGCCGTGACCAGGATAAAATAGGGGTATTTATCAGGGTAAGGGGGATATAATATGGTTTCTATGTGACCTTCTAGGTCACAGTTTGCTGTTCGTGAAAATGGAGGTTTTCTGAGAGAATAGCTTAAGTCCATATAAGTAAAATTGTGTTATAATTTTTCCACTATTGCATGCATTACTTAATTTAGGTTTAAAAGCTATTTTGTTGACTAGTGACTGGCTCTTCATAGCTTCGCAGGGATTTGATTAATTTTCAAACTTCCAGTGTAGTCCCCGCTTGGCCCTGGATTTATCTTCCGCTGAAAAAATAAAAATCAAGGGGTAAATTTTGTGTTAATACTTTTTATGCACTTTGAAGTACTGGTCCATTATAATAGATACCTTTTATAATTATGAAAACTATATTTCCACATTGCTTTCAGATCAGCCTTTTGAACGCCGGATGGTGGGGTTGTTCACTATGACACAAATTTCACAGGAAAAGTTAACGGAGAACTTTTCAAGTTCATAGAGGTTTAGCTGTAATGTATCAACATTGACACCTTTCATCAGCTTGGCGGTCAAAGGGTTGATCACATGGGGGGCAGATCTTGTATATAATTCCATATATGGGCAAAAGATTAAGATTTGGGGGGCAGTCTTATATAATTTATATTCAAACAAATTCATTAAATGTATTTCTAGGGATTAAAAATTTAGCTTATAATAATTATTGAGAAAAAAAAACAATTGATAAACAAAAACAACTTCATCAGATCAATTGTTATATATTTTCAATGTATTAATGCAAAAATTTAAAACTATTGTTCAAAAGGAATATTATTTTTGAGTAAAATCTAATCACAGACAGACAAGACAGGCACAAAGATATTGGTGAAAATAGGTTAAATTAGTTAAAATATTTACCTGTTGGAAATCTCCTTTTCAAATTTTAAAGTTCTTATCTTCCATCTCGGTTCTCGCTGTAAACAGAAGGGAGAATATTAAATTTTGTTTAGCAATTATCATTTGTCATGAAGTTAGGGGGCAGACAGGAACTCTTTATTTATATATCAATATGTGTACATAAGCTTATTTATATATCAACATTGTTATTAGTAGTTCTAATTAAATTTGACTTACCATGAATAGTTCTTGAGAGAAAAATCTTGACATGTATTGAATGTGTAATTGTTGTTTGTTATATTTTCTCTCACCATTCGAATCTGAAAAATAAAAGGGAAATGTGAATAAATAATCATTTTATATGGGTTATGTCCAAAGCCAAGACAAATTAGTTGTTAACAAGTATATTGTTTACACTATTTTTGTCCATTTTCTTTCTATACATCAAGTATCAACAGACACTTTACAGTTAAATTATCACTTTTCAATATTTCATTTAACATTTTAGAACTAGTAGGCGGCGGTGACAATAAAATTCTAATTTGCCAGTAGTTCACCTTCAATGTTATATAATGTATTGATATTACTTCTCCTGGGGCAATAAATAATATTATGTACAAAGTGAGTATTATAAATTCACAGTAAAACTAAATCTAAAAAATAAAACCAAGTGGGTACTCCTTGTATTCCAACGTAAAAACAACATGTCTTTATTGTCTGTTAGTGATTTATTCATACATAGTTGTAATCTGTTTACTTATAGGTTGTCAAGCTTATTATTTAGGTACATTAGTAACAATTAGGTTTTAGATGCTCACAAATAGCGACTATAATTGTTTTTATAATGAAATATTCATAAAGCGAAATGTAATATTTCTTTTGAATAAAATAAATGTCTTTAACCAGAATGTTAGTCTATAACAAAATAAAAGGAGAAAAGTGCTTACCTTGTACATTGTAGGCTCCGGGTTTAGTCAATATAAATATGGGAAGGTCACCAATTCGCAACAATTTGTAGGTTAGTTTGATATCATAAACTTTGTTCTAACATCCATGCACCTTACGATAGAAATAATATCCACATATAACACATATTGTTTAACGATTAACTATCCACTTATAGTCTTAACTTCAAAACACGTTATAAACACAACTCCACATGGTTATTTGTTATGTATAATGTTTTCACAACACGATAGTACCGGCCGGCACAAACAAACACTCATGTAAATGAATAAAATGTCAACGGTAGATTAATAGGATGAATTAAATGTAGACATTTAAATTTCAAAGTATAGTACAATATTAAAAGAGATAACATATCGCCATTATTGAATTTGTCAAGGTTCTCACTGTTCTCAGGGTCAAAATAGTGTTGTACTGGTCGATACTGTTTTGTAAGAAATATCGATATACGGCGGAATTTGTGAACAGATAATAAATTTTGTCATTGGGGTTTAGGTTGTTCATCGGTATTTAGCTTCAATTATCAGATCAGATTTGCTGGAAATTACCAATTAACAATGTCATGCGGTGTTTCAAGATTTTGCACATACCTTAGTATGAAGCAATTATTTATTTCATTTCTTTAACGCGAGTGTTATAGTGTCTAGAACGTGTCGAGTGTATGTGTTTATGATGTGAAATTAGTGGCAGCCACAGGGTTCATTTACATCCAATCTCAAGACCACAATGTGTGTGTGTGTTAAACTGTGTAATACGTGCTTTACAAGAAATGAAAATTTACTCGGAAATAAATGTTAATTGTCAAGATCTTCAGAATCATCATCAGTTATTGGACAAAAGATCAATTGGGCGATCATCAACGTGATGGATTTCATCGAATCAGAGACAAGTTACAGCATAATCAACGCATAACGCTACACGGGAACATAAAATGACAGAAGCAGTAGAAAAGGCTACCCAGGACCAATGCCAAGAGTGCACGACCAAGAAAAATAAACGCCTAGTAACGTTGGGTTCAAAAAACTATCGATACAATACCTTTTCAAACTTGCGCAGCCCTAACATACCTTATCAGTAGTTATCAAATATTCCTGTAGATGGCGCCACTTATGCGGGCGATTCTTGATAAGAATCTAAAGAATTATATACCTAATATAAAATAATGATGGGGTAATGAGATTAATATACGGGGGGCAGAGGACTAGCAACTTAGAGAGGCTATTTTGGTATACCACTGGAATATGCAAATTTTGGCCCCGTCAAATTATTGCCAAGAATAGGATGAACAAGGAGATCGCAAGCGCCGCGAACCTATACAGGGTCAACAATGTGTAGTTAAAATTCATACTGAAATGATGGGCTCTTGTGAAAGGCAGATTTTGGGTACAGTATATAGTAATATGTCGGGTTAATATTTCATATTGTACTATTAACACTGTCTTCTTTTATGGTTACACATAGTTCTCAATAAAAAAAAAAAAAAACACCATTTACAAATCCTTTAATTAACCTTTTACATTTTTCATAAGGCAGCGGCCAAGACCTACCACAAACAGATAGTAGGAGCGCACCCATCATGGCAACAATATTGCGGGAAACGCAGATAACTTTTACTACAATAAAGGTAAGAGTTTGATGTTCATTTATTCAACTCATGGAGTTATTGGAGCCGAAGTAGGTCTTCATGTTTGACTGCACCGAGCGAGCACTGCATGTTCATGGATTGTCAGGGGAGCCACAACACTGGGTAACTTATTTAATGAAAATTGTAAGTGCAATTTGTATCTTTGGATCTTCTCTTGATTTTCATAGGCTTCTGCAGCGGTCACTGATCATTTTATTTTGAGACATCATGGCTATATACTGAAAAAGAAAAATGTATATAAGTATTGTTGAGATTTAAATACTTCATAGATAGAATATTTGACTCTTGTATAGTTATATAAACAAAATCATAGCTTAGAACAAGGTTATAGGAAGGAAGTTTCTTTGGATTACATTTAAATTCGAAATTTTACCTTCGTCATGATTTCGATTTTTGTTATTTTCTATACAGTTAGAACTAGGGCGATTTTGAAAAAAAAAGGGGGTCAGTTCGGTTACATAACATTAGCATTTTACAGGTTGTAAATAAGATAAAATAGAAAGTACTTACCAGTGTGATTCTTGCGTAGTTTAATCAGTGGCATGTTTTTCGGCAAGTTGCTTGGTTTATAGAGTGCTGAGTCGCACATCCAATTACAATGTGCCGGACTACCAGTTGTTCTTTTAGTTTAATCTGTTGTTCATGGTGGCATTGTGTCGATTTTTAGCCATTTATAATAAACGTAATGGAACAGTTAACAAGATTTTGTAGTTTGACATTGACAATATGACAATGACAATGACAATATTTGACTTCGTTTGGTTGACAGTCAAAGCAGAGTGACCATACGCGAAAATATGGGTTCACAGTCATAGCTGGCTAGATTAGATAGAATTTGACATATTGGATGATTCAAATAATCTTATCAGATCGGTTTTGCAATTTGGTCATTTTAGCTGAACGATTGAATCATTTTATCAGAACATTCAGGATATTCTTATAGTTTGGGCTTGAACAAACATTTGACAGTACCCTGTTGATGTTTGTTTGATTACTAATTGTAGCAAAGAGATATTGTTGGTCAAATCTAACGATAATATATTTCATGGTAATCAAATCGAATTTATCGACACTTTATTCCCTAATCTGCATATATATTTTTGGTTAGGTTGTTTAAATCAATGAACGATACGAACAATCTGACCAGATCAGGCTTAAAATTGATTAAACTCTGAATCTGGTATAACTATTTAGACTTGCAATAAGGGTCATGTACTATTATTGTTTAGTTATATTTGTTATAAATAACATTATCATTTAGCTTTGTTCAGATTTATCTTTTATAGAAATCTGCACTCATTTGTTTGTCTCTTTTAACGTTGCGATTAAGGGGATTACTTGTTAGTAGATATAGTAAAACGGAATTTAATTGTAGTTTTGTTTACGAATAGGGTTCTTTTTGGGTGGAGTTAAGGGTTCCTTTTATTAGTGGTTCTTTTGTAAATTCTACTCTAATTGAATTTATTTTTGTTATAGGCAACATTTTAGTAAGTTCTGCATAGTTAATACTCAGCATCTATTCTAGATGGCGCTAGTGGTTGTTTTCATTGTTTATAATCATTTATTAGAATGCTTTAAAAATATAAGACAACGCGCTTTAAAGCGCTTGCATATACCTTGAGTGATATTGCTTGTATAAACTTAACAAAGTTAGATATCAGAAAATTATATTGATTTTGTAGTTAATACGCTGAGTTCTAGATGGCACTAGTATCGAGCTTTACATGCTTATATCAAGTTTCTGATAAGAGAAAAAAAATAATTGCAATGTGTTTCACGATGTGTAATGGCCTAGTTATTGTTAGAGTTAAAAACAACCATATCTTGGTTGTATATAAAGTATTTACCCAGCTACGCGATAGATGACTCTATACGCTGCTCATGCATTTTTGATTTATTGGGGTTCATTGATATATGTGTTCTCGATTTCGATCGGCTAGGGAATTTATGTGCATCACTCTCGCCTCCACGTGTATGGAGAGGGACAGACTTCGGAACTCACGAATCAGTAGTAGGGATTACCCCGTTCTGGTGCATTTCTGAGGCACACTTTCTTTGGATCTTCTGAAGTGTACTTAGCGCACTAACGCTTCTGTTAATGAATATTAATCCTTTAATTAGATAACTCCCTCTATAGTGTAACACTATATCAGCATACGTACTTTATACTGTTTATCGGGGTTCCCTCTTCGCGTCAACCGACCCGAATCCCTATCACTCTTGGAAACTTTTTTTTATTACTTGTATTGTTGAATGTTCATATTGGGTTTAGGAGTTTTTTCATTTGATGCAGCAGTTATAGCAGTTAAATAATTTGCAATTCTTGTAAAAGGTTTTAATATAATATCAACCTGGGGTAAGTCTTAATACTACGTACTTATAGGGGAATCTAGGCAAGTGAACGAGACAGGAGAGCATGGGAGGGAGAACAAGTGCACTAAGAGAGAATGTGAAAATTGAGAAAAAAATAAAAAAGGGGGAATGAACTAAATGAAGATGGTGCTATTCGAGAGGAGTTTTACTGTAGCGTGGGGGGGGATCTAGGTATTTCAATCTAGAGTTTGCGTTTGTAATTTTGCATAGACCTATGCAAAATTTCAATACGCAGGGGGCAGAGCTGTACCAAACCCAGCACCTCGTCAACATTCTCATCCTGAAGCTGCTTCATAAAAATCGTCATCGGAATACTCAAAGCTTGAGACAGACTCCATTTTGTATTAAACTCTAAAGTTTATGGTCAGAAATCCACTTCTTGTTCAAAGTAAGGTTATGTTTTGTAATAAATATCTCATTTTTCATTTAGCTGCAACTCTTGATCTTCCGAATTTAAACACACGTTATATAGGAAGCCTTCTTGGCTTTATTGGCCGGCAGCACAGGAATTGTGATTCTTATGAATGGATCTTGGATAATTTCCTTTGTCGGCGACTCATTTCATATGATGTTGTAAAAGCGTTCTTCATATTCATTGCTTAATACTGAAATGTAAACAACATATGGATTAGAGCTTGTCTATTAAGGCATCATTAATTGTATCACAGAATCATATAAATACGTAACAAGATAGCATCTAGTTATTACTTGTAAAAGCAGAGATGTAAGAAATATAGGGGAACCAATGATTAGTTTTGGTTAGGTACGGTAGATAGGTTATCCAAGGTAACTATTGGAAAATGTTTAGGCTGAGCCGTGGAAAAGGGTTTTAGTATTTACTTACCGGGCAAATATTTTATTTGCAATTATCCAAACAAGGTTAGATATATTGAAATCCTATTAAAAATAACACAAGAGATTTCTTTACTTTTGTTTACATTAGTATCTTTTTAATATTCTATAATCTATGGGTCAATTTGGAGTAGCCGGGGTTTAGCAATACATAGAGCAAAATGATTGACGGACTGACAGAATTAAGTAGAAATTAATTTATGTAAACAATTTTGATAGAGAGTACAATTAATGCTAGCATTTATTAAATGAATGTGGTTGTTGAGAATAAGAAATATTTTTAAAGTATGGAGGATTGACTGCAAATATTGAAGGAAAACATTGGGCAATAATCATAAAGCAAAGCAGAGTTTAGCGCACATAAACAATATCTAAGATAGTCTATGGAATATAGAATTTCGGTGATATAAAAGGTATCTCAAACATTTTATTTCAATGGAAAATATTAAAGATTAGATTTAGAATGTAATATTAATCATAAAATGTACCCTGATTTAAGCTTCATTTATGGGCATAAGAATTATAATTTATAGTTATAGTCAATCAAATTGGAAAACGCTAAGTCAGCGGTTTTAAGACTGTCTTAGGGGCTGCATGATGACGTGGAACCAATTTCCCGCGAAAATCGGAAAATAGCCACGTAGATTCAATTATTAAAAAGTTAGAAAGCGGGTATAAAAGGCCATACATTGGGATGGGGGAGTCATTCAGTCATCAGCAGTGAACAGTACAGGAACTCTCTCCAGGATCTCGGGTAAGAACTCTCCCAACAATACCTGATACCAAACAGGTGCCAACGAAAGTATTGTTGGGCTTTATTTACTTAGAATATTTCCAATAATGCCTGATACCAAACAGGTGCCAACGAAAGCATTATTGGACTTTATTCTCTATGTATTTACTTGGGGAACTTTCTAATAATGCCTGATACCAAACAGGTGCCAACGAAAGCATTATTGGACTTTGTTCTCTTTGTATTTACTTGGAAAACTTTCTAATAATGCCTGATACCAAACAGGTGTCAACGAAAGCATTATTGGATTTTAATCCTTATGTATTTGCTTAGAAGGTAGAATCTTTAACCCGACTGGTGACAAAGACCGATTCTATCTTCTAAAAGGCAACTTATCTCTGTCGACTGAAAGACTAAAACCTCACAGTTGATGTCTATCAGTCTGGACTTAGAATCCTTGCAAAAAAACAAACATATTTCTTGCATAAGGAAATATGTTAGTCTGGACATAGTTTCCAAAATTAAATAGAAGTCGGGAAATTATAAATCCCATTGCCTTGTCATGCTTTGCGAACTGTTTACTAATGCATTTATTTCTTTTGTATTGTGTTGTGCCTTTTGTAAATGTTCATTCTGTTTTATGTGTGTTCATATCAGACTGCGTTTAATTCTGAGTTCGTCACAAAGATTAAGTTAAAAACAGACTACTAATTGATAATATTTGTTTCGAAATTTATTGTTGAAATTCTATGTTTAGTTGTGAGGACGGATTTGGATACGGACTGATATCTCTCATGTGCTTAATTCGGTTAACGTATTGTAACTTAGTCATATATCGGAGCAAAGTTATGTACATAGATTGTTTAAATGTAGACTACTGATAGTTATGCCATCAAGTTTGAGAATTGGGACTTTGTTGGGTACATAACTTTTATCCAAAGTGATCGAAGTAACCTTTTAGGACCATTTCAACCCTACCCAAGGGATAACTTTGATTATTTGGAATTCAATTTTCACCTGACCTTAGCAGTAGGACTACTGCAATAATGACACTCCAATAGCCACGCGCGCTAATTGAGTAGATTTTTAATTGCTGATAGGTCAGAAACTCCATGCTTTTATTAATAGTAAAACAGCCAGAGATAGATTTCAGCTCGGGATTAATGCAATCAGGTTTCATAGTGCAATTCCACAACTACTTCGTCAAAGGCGCTATTAACACAACCCCTGAATGCATTTAATTCCAAGTATCTACAACTGGATTAGAGCCAAATATCTTAGGTCAGATGGACCATGTGGAGTTTCTGCTAATTATTAAACTAGTGGAACCTGGCGGGATCTTGGGGATTTGCAGCGACAAAATACTAATAAAATCAATTCATTAGGGAGACTCTACGCTATCTGATTAAATACGTAAATAACCAAAAGAAGGCATCTGTTTGTGTAGATGAGGTCAGAATCCGCAGCGCAACTACAACTACCCTATTTCGTCGAAAACGCTGTTAACACAAACTTCTGATCTCATTTAACTTCAGGTCACTTCAACTAGTTTTAATCAGTCTTTTGGACTTAGGGGAGTCTCTCGATGTCTGGCAGAATCGTAGGGAATTACTGTGAAATAAAACTATTAAAATTAACTCTTAGGGGACTCTATGCTTTTAATACTTGTACATCCAAATGAAAGTTAGACCTGTGGTCGTTGGAATTGGGCTAAGGCGCATTCCCTAACTATAACATGTGAAAAGCGTCTTTGACACAGCAAACGTTCCGTTAAGCGATTCGTTTTTAGGAGCTTAATTCCAAATACCACAGGACTTGAATTGGACTTTAACTTAACTACTTAGAGCTATTGTTGCTATATGGAGTCTTTTAAATAGTGAACTTTTCTTCTCTGGTTATATTGACGCTTTGGCGTGTCAATATGTATGGGGCTAGGAAGAAGTATTTTGGAAACAAATCTTTGGAGACTCTATGATTTATTTTTAAATATCCACTTGAAAGTCTAGTCTGTGTTCAATGTAATTGGGCTAAGGCGCATTCCCTAACTATAACATGTGAAAAGCGTCTTTGACACAGCAAACGTTCCGTTAAGCGGTTCGTTTTTAGGAGCTCAATTACATATACCACAGAACTTCAACTGGACCTTAACTTAAAGCCCATCGTTGCTACATGGAGTCTCTTAAATAGTGAACTTTCCTCCTCTGCCTATATTAAGGCATTGGCGTGTCATTATGTATAGGGCTAGGAAGAAGTATTTTTATGATATTAATGAAAGACTACAGGACAAAATACACTGAAAGGTTACTATAGTACTCTTCGTGAAATGCATTTCATGGTTGGAGATAAGTTAAGCTAATCGTATAGGTATAGGCAGAGCCTATGATGGCTATTCATATTTGTAATAATTCACTTGCTTAATTGTTCAAAATATAATTTGTATTAAGGCAGTCTGATGGGTTTCTTGACGGTTCTTCCCATTACAGTAAGCCTTATAGTGAACCGTTGGTAAAGTTAAATAAAATAAACTAATAAAAGCCCTGCTGGCACAAAATAATTAAATTACAAATCAGGCCTGACGGGCAAAAATAAAATACAATCATACAAAGATTCAATATACATGCTTTATTAACCTATCATTTGTTTCATTGTAATCCTATTCCTTTAATTTTAGAAGCCCTACATCTTAAGCTAGCTAGGTGTTCCTAATCCCACTATCAATCACTCTACTGCTCCAAGGACCTGTTTATGTAATAGAATAACTAAGGAGGTTGTAGGATTTAATAACTAATTACAGTCGATTGGTTGGTAGTTGAGGGAGGCTATCACTCATCTCAGGCTAATTATTTAGTTCACAAAACCCTAATCTTTCTAACTCCATTACCCATTATATGTAAATGGACTTGAGCTATCTCTTAGTCAACTTAAAGAATCAGGGTTTCTATGCATAACGTATATAAGGGGTCCTAATCACTAGAAGATCACGCCTTGGCCATTAAAGGAAGAGAAAACCATATTATTATTTAAAAAGATATAAAAATCTTTTTTAGAGGGGAGGGGTTTTGTACAACATATATCGAGGGCTGAGCGGTCAAACCCAATAAGTATCGAAAAGTAAGTTTCGAGAAAATTGAAGTTGAAAGTTTAAAGACCCACAGATGCGGTTTCTTAGATTGTCATCATATGGAAGTTTGTTAAACGAATACAATAGTTATCGCACTACAATTTTATTACTAATAAGCATACCTGAATCGTTCTGCTTATGAATTATTTCAGTTTCAATTTCATCCGGGAGAGACTTATGGGGTTTTTCCTACAAATAATTTTAAACATTAGGGAATTATTTGGTTTTATTAGTAATTATGTCAACATTTTGTAACTTAAAAGTAGCATTAAAATTAATCCGAATCGCAACTATCACAATAAGTTGGTTCTACATTATAACAGTTTTCAATCCATGAATCCACGGGTGAAATTCTTCGGGTATTATACCTTTTTTGTACATTTTTTCCAAATCTTTTTTCTTAGCAATACTAATCGGCAAAGGGCTGTCGTATAACGATTCTATTTCTGCTGGGTATTCCTTTTGAATAGAAGGTAGATTAGATTGTGAAAGTTTTCGCGTTTTTGGAGTATTGGTTGTCGTGTTCGATGGCGAGAGGTCCATGAATAGGAAATCTTCGGACAAGTCATAATTAAAGAAGATCTTGTACTTTTCACCTTTTACATATTTAATCCTTTTAATTTTTAACCACCTTATTTGTTCATTGTTATTGTCCTTAATTTTTGACTTCAGCAAAGCATCTGCCAGTTTAGTAAGGTCTTTCATTTCATTGTATTTAAATTCTTTTATTTTGTAGTTCTCTATTACGTATTTACGTTTACCTTCTTCTAAATTAACCTGTTTGGTCTGTTTTCTTCTAGCTTGTTTAAATATATGTCTCCAATCTGATACGCTATTTCACGAAGTGTTTTTAGCCGCATTCTCTATGGCCGCATGCATGGAATCAACTTCCATGTGCGTATATCCGCTTTCTAAAAACTTTTGCTCAATCGTGTCTAGATGTGCATGATTTTGTACGGTCCATAAAAGAAGAGCTGCAATGTTTCTGTTCCGATTTTGCCCTCCGCAGGTGTCAGAAAAAATTGTTAGTTATGTCATATTAGTGGGAAGACATTCTGATAAGTAGCTAATAGATAACATTTTTCCTATTTATGTGATCCTGATATTCGAGTTCTAAAGCAGCTTTTGCGTCACCCTCAGCCTTGTCATATTTACAGCATACGCCACACAAGTCTTTTTTCGGTTTGAAAAAACTCATATTGTATTCTTCGCAAAAAAACGAGCGGTACTTAAACTCCGATAAGGTCCGCTGCAACTCATCGCATTTTTCCATGTATAGTCTGTACATATTAGTAACAGACTTTAAATCAGCAGGTAAATATTTTTTCTTACTATCTTTGCGGCAATAATGTGATTCTATCAACGGGAACGACTCAATGTGTTCCCGAACAAATTGGACATCATCCTCTTTCGTCTTATTTGGAGGTGCCTTTTTACCTCTCTGATCTTTCGAGTTGTATATGCCGAGACTGTCAGATTTTGCAATCGCATCGCTAATCACATCCACGGAAATGCACAACGTGGAGGTAAAAAACTTTTGGCAAACTTGAATCTTTTCAGATTTTTTAGCAAAGTAACATTATTTGCTAAATGATCGTTCTTTCTTCCCTGTCGACCTTTGCACTTTTCTTGTTTTTATTTCTTGAACCGTAATACATGACAGGATATAATTCTTCTTATTTTTGAAATACAACCTGTAAAAATGTCTACACAGCTTGTGCCTCTCGTCTTCAGAAAAAAAACTCAAACAGCAAGTAATTAAATTTACAGTTTCCACAATCGACAGGCTTAAGTATTTTTGAAGGCTGTACTTTACCCTTTGAAGTATAAGTAAGTCCGTCGAGTTTTCTCTTTTTGTTTATATTTTTTTTCCACTCGACAGGATTGGCTTTCCTGTGGCGTTTTGAAGGTTTGACTGACAGCCACACTCTTTGCAAAACGTCTTCTAGAATAAGGGTTACCATTTCTATATTTGAATTAGTATGTTCAGTGTCTGAGTTATCTGAATCGGAAGACGATCCCGAGCCACTGTCACTTCCGTTTCGCTCAGCCTTGGTTTTATCATTGGGGTCCGTATACTCTGGGTCTAAATTGGAATAGTCACTCCCAAACAAGTTCTCATCATCGTCTGACTCTCTAAAAGTCTCCATGTCAAGGGATATCGCTTGAAAATAAACCATAAAGACAATGTAGAAAGTCATCATAATTTTTATTTATTTTAATAAGACACCAGAAACCTTAAGAATAAGTAATGAAATAAAACTTACCTGAAGAGAATACCGCGCTCTTATCAATGACATTCTCCATCTCTGTAACGATCTCCATTTGAATTTCATCCAAATCCGAAGAGTTGCGGTCAGTGTTATGTCTACTTAACCGTGATGACCCTGAAATGAAAACCAAAAAAATACGTATTTAATATAGATATAAAACCCATTAAGTGCACGTTTTGGGAGGCTAAAGAGATTTATAGGGTTTTACCCAATACAACAAGCGATTTTTCTATATTTTAATATTAGGTTTTTCTTCTATCTAGACTATAAATACGTACTTAGCTCTTGTCCCAAATGTGAAGTTCTGTCGGTATCTGCCTTCTCCTCAGAATCATTCCTAACTGTACCTTTAAAATATCCAACAATAAGTCAATTTATTATGATCGGCTAAACAAAATAACAACACTTATTGGGTTTTACTTCTAAAAACTTTAAATACTATCATTTATTTATTTATTTAAACTTTATTGCACGAAAGAAAAACTTAACGTACAAAAGGCGGACATAATGCTATGAGGCATTCTCTACCAGTCAACCTTAGGGCAAAGCAGAGAAATTGTAATCATTATTATATACTAACGTATTTTTTGCTTACAATAGGTACGTAACTATGGAAAACGGTGTGTTCATTTAAACAACCCAAATGACAAGATTAACACTTCTCAAAGTGCCTATTTTCTGTTTAAAATAAAATTTAGGTTATAATAATTAAGATGATAACAAAGTATGTAACTCCGACTCACCTGATTCCGGATTCCCATGGCGAGATAAGTTCACCAACATCCTAGATCGGTTCATTGTACTGTTTTTCACTCTCACAATCTTACACTATCGTAATTAACCAACTTTAACGTATTTTTCGATAATTATTTCGAACGCGACAAAGCGCTGCTCACGATCGTCAAACCGAACCAGCGAGTCTAGCGACAGCGACGACACCACACGGAGATTATCGTTCTGTGGTCAAGTACTACAAGTACTACTTATTTGGTTCTTCCCCTAAAGGTTTTTTGCTACAGTGTTGCTTGTTTTTTGAAGTAAAATCTAATAATTCGTTTTGACTGTGAAAAGTTTTATATTTTCTTAAGGTGAAATCATATACTTATTGATACATGTCTTTACTATGAAAAAAAAAACATTACATTTAGAATAATGTATGTTTTGAAACCCGTTTACTAAAAATAACTGTTTTTACCGAAATATATCAAATTCGATGTGAGCTTATTATATGATCGGTAAAGGCCTTTACGTAAAGATAAAGAGTTTTGGCTTGATTATGTAAAAAAAAAGTCACCTTTATTGCTACTTATATGGTTATTCCAAAACACATAGAAAATAAATCAGGCACTTAGTGGGTAACGGCATAACCAAAAAGGTTTATACAAGCACAAATCACGATTTCTGTTTTCACCAGTAGAAAGAACATGTAAAGTTAGGTATGAATAGTTGATTACTTTAAATTCAAGATTTTTTCGACTTATCGGGTTTGACCAGTCAGCCCTCGATATATAATCTATAAGTAACAAGTTTGTTGTATGGGAGCCCCCCTTAAACATTTATTTTATTTTATTTTTAGTATTTGTTGTTATAGCGGCAATAGAAATACATCATCTGTGAAAATTTCAACTGTCTAGCTATCACCGTTGTTGAGATACAGCCTGGTGACAGATGGACGGACGGACGGACAGCGAAGTCTCAATAATAGGGTCCCGTTTTTACCCTTTGGGTACGGAACCCTAATAAAAAATAAAAAGTAAATTATTTAAAAACAAGGTGGCTTGTCCTCAACGTACTTCTTATGAAACAAGCGCTCAGTATGGCTATGTTTTAAGCTTGTATATAATTAAGGCATCAAATTAACAATTTATGAAGTCATAGCCTCTTAATGTTGGTATAATTTCATTATTTTACCTATTTAAATACAAATTACTCTGGATCAAACTTTGTCCAGGCAAAATTGTAAGTTACGGTGGCGAAATTTCAAGGTGTCGTAGTTGGTTATTAAATGGCGCAGGAGTTGTAGCGTTGGTTTACCCCGCTTAGGTCAGTCGTGCGCTAGCGCTTGCGCGGAGTGGAAGTGCGACTGAGACGGTGTGTTTCCCGCCATAACGTACGTAACCTCTTTAAAAATACAGGGAGACTTCAAATTGGTAATACAAAATTAGTTTTTTGCCCACATCATCCCTAACGTAAACCCCTATACTAAGTCTCATGCTTGTAAAATAATCAAAAGTATCTTATTTTTAAGTTTTAAATCATCCCATTTTTATTAAGTTATTTATTTATTATTTGTACATGAAGAACCAACAGCTTAACTTACACTAATAGTGACATAACTTGTAATACAGAGCCAATTATAGGATCTCACATATAGCAACATAATAATATTTAACATTAAGTTAAATAACACGCACAGTTTTACATAGGCACATGCAATATTAACAGCAAGTTAATACTAAAATACAGAAACTGAATTATGAAGTTGAAATAAAGTTGCAGAATAAGTACCTAATTAATTACAGTGTGTTATTTCCCTAATCTGCACTCTGCACAGTTCAAGCACAAAAGCTAATAATTTACCAAATTTAAACATACTTTGAGCATTTCTCAAAAAGTTTGTACATTTCTCGGATAGTCGTAACGAAGAAAAAATATCACATTTTAATGATTTTGTTGTTGCTTATTATTTAACTGTTATGTAAGGATTCAGTTTATTAATTTTTGACAGAGATTAGATGTGTAATTTTAACTGTAAAGTTTATTTAATTGAGCCGAGGCAATCAAAATTTCCGGTTTTGTTACCTTAATTCAAACGGGAAATAAGATAAACACATACGAATTACATTGAATTTATTTATTAGTTAACATAGTAATAACCAATACGCGTATATTTTTTCATAAAAATTGCTTACTATATTCCGATAAGTTAAAGATATAATGGTAACTACTCTTGTACGTTACCATTTAGTCAAAACTCAGGTTTGAAATTACAATATCACGCGTATTAAATTGAGTTATTTAAAATATCTTTGAAGAACAATTTATTAGACCATCTAAATTATATTTTAAACATGTATTAAATGTATGTTATTAAACAAATAATTAACAAAAAACAACAAAAACCTCAAATATTTTCAAGGGACAGTAACAATAATAGGAACCTTGGTAACAAAATCGGAACTATTAAGCATAGTGTACAATTAGTACACTTACAATATTAATTAGATGCTTAACAACTCACTTTAATAGTAATTACATTTCTTACTATATAATTATTAGTTTTGTATCACAAAAAATAATCATACAGATTAATTAGTGCTTAAATAATGTGCCAATTCAAGCAGAATTGACACGAGATCTTCTGTTATTATTCAAGAGTATTGTTTATAGGAACAATACAATAAATCACAAAATGCAGTTTTGACTACTTGTAGACGTGATCAGATCACAATAAAGAATCCAAATAATAATAAAATTAAACATCAAAAAGTACAGTAAAATCAGAGTATTACAGTACCTACACGGCAATCTTTTGTATAGAAATGCCTATATTAAATGAGCGTTATGAAGTCTGGTTTTATTATTTTAAATTTGGCCCAATATTTAAATGTATTTTTATTCGGAGTATAATAAGTAGGGCATCACAAAACAAAATACAACAAAAAAAACATACAAGGCTACTTTTTTTTAGTGCTCCATACATTAGGAACTTTTTTCTGGAGTAATCTGGAGGCAATAAAACGGAAATATAAAAATAAATAACAATATTGTATCCATTAATGACACTAAATGGCACCTTTTTTCAACTGTGCCCGTTAGAAATTAAAAAAGAAAAAAAAAATGACCCACCCTAATAAATATGCAATCTGGGGCTTTACGAATTACCGCCCGTGGTTTGTCTAAAGTTTTACGTTTTGCCTTGGCCGGGATGTGGGATTTTCGTCCCGCGAAGCGGGCGTAAATCCCGCTTTACGGTCAAGGGTGACGTAAGTGGTTTTATTTAACAATTACCAATGATAATAAACATATCGTTTGTACAGTATAAAAATGAAAAAAAAACGTAAAAAAAGCCTCATTTTTTTCTTCAGCTAGAAAAGAAATCAATAATATTATTTAACTCAAAATCAGAAAACTTTTGCTTTATAATATGTTTTTATTAAAATTGAAAATATATTTATTATTATTTTTTAAAGAGAAATATATATATTGTATTACGTCATTCTCTATAGTCTATACTACTCCTTAGACTTTCTTTTTTGTTACCTTCACTTCCTAGTCATACGAAACGATTCAAAAGTAACAAAAAAGAAAGTAACGAAGTGATGCTTGGACGTTTTAAAAAATATTTTAACCGAATTTAATGAATAACTCGAATATTGTATGTACTGTATCTTAGTCGTAATAATATGATTAAGTGATGAGTTGAAACAAAACTGAAGAAAAAGTGAAACTTACCAAGTTATCCCGTAACAAACAAGGAGTTCAAATTTTCGGTTGCCACCAACGGCGAGCGTGTTTCTACCGCTGCGTTTGATAGACTGTCAACATGCCAAGATGGCCACTCTTAAAAATATCCCTAGTGTTACCACTTTCCTATAAAACTACAATTGAATTAACAAAACCCCAGAATTCTATGAAAATAGCGTAACAAACACCGGAAACAAAATTGGAACTTTTTCTAGGACAAATTATTATCTTTTATTATAAATATATACGTTAAATAACGACAATAATACTTATTTTTTATGAATTCTGAGATATCTCTTTTGTAATGAAACACAACACTCAACCCGAAACACTAAGTTTTGTTACAGAAAATCGATAATTTAACTACAATTTTGTTAAGGGGACATTTGCATTGCCATACAAATGAGACCTACCCAATATTTTAAAATATTTTTATAAAATTATATTATGCATTATGATTTCAGACAATAATATTATCTTGGAGGTACTAAACTTATTTTTAAGTTTTCAAGGTCAGATTATATTAGATATCGTCTCTTAATTTATTACAAGCTTCGAACCGGCCCGGACAAAGACGTAAAGTAAATGTACAAACTTTTTGAGAAATGCTCCTTTACGCTCGGGTATACCTACTACCTACAATGTTAATTTTTATTCAAAGAAAAATGATACCGATTTACTGCTCACAAAAGTAATGGAGCAATTCAAATTGAAAATATCAATATCCAGGTCTCTTGTCACATTATTTTATCTTTTTAGGCTTAATGCAGTTACTCTACCATCATGATTTAAAGCAAAGAGGTTTTCACCTCACTCGCTCGTAAAACCTCCATTTATAGGGCGAAATCTGCGTGCAAAAGTCTATTTTATCCGCTAGCGTGCAAAAGTCATTTGAATTTCGAACACGACGATTTAGATTCTATGTGGTGCTTGTAACTTTTTTATATTTAAGACTCCTTCAACTCGTGACTGATTTCATCAGTTGATAAATCTTCGAATAACCAATCAACGCACGCTAATAAAGGGCGATCTGGTCAGGCCGGCTAACATCATATGTATGTTTGAATACTTCTTTAAAAAAAAAAATACACCTACAATATCGCGTCCAGAAACCTGGTTTGTGGTTACAGATTTTGAAGTTTTTATTTTTTCTACACTTTATTTTATGTTGAATATGTTTATAGGTATATATTAAAAATAAGTATTTCAGTTTCATTTACATATTTTGATTAGTAAATATATTAAATACAACCCAAATATTAATATTTATTTGTTATAAAAGTTGGAAGATAAGAGTGTAATTTCTGAACGCACCCGAGAAAAAAAAATAATTAAAAAGTTGAAAGTTTTCACAATTCACGTAAACAACGTAAATTTGGTCTGTGGAGAATACAATACCGTTGTCTTACTTTATAGAAATATCGAAAACAAGAAAGTTAAGCCCAATTTGGAGTATTTATTCAATGCTAAAAGCCTGCATTAAAACGAAAAAGGATTTGTTATAAATATTTGGAGACGATAAGTAATTTACCGAAACTATTGGCGTTTTTAAAGAAGATAAAGCCGAAGTAATCTTGTTCAGATCCCATCGTCCAATAACTTCCAAAGCAAGTGTTATGGAAAATACTTCCGAGTGGCCAACTAATCCTTCCCAGAATGCCATTCTCCCACATTCACAACGAATGTGTCAAGTAGTTTCAAATACAAATATAATAAGCACTGTTATGTGCTTGTGCTTAAGAGGCCTTATTCCATTTAAAATTTATTTTTTTCATTTTATGACGAATATATTGATAATTTCAACCAACTTTGTGAAGTGAATAATACTTTTTCCCGAGTTCTAGGTAGTAAAGTAGCTATTTCATGCTTTCATTGCGTGCAGTCGAAAAGAAGTTGAAAAAACGAATTTTCCGGGTGAATTTTGTCAATTTCGAGTAGTTTTTCGAACAAAAATTATCAATGAAAAATTCAAACTGTAGGTTCCAAATATATACCAATAAATCCCAATAGCCCTGTTCTAGGTAGTAACATCTATAATATGTTAAGAAACATGTTTGATCATAGAGAAAACTGTCTAAACAATCGGCGTTTTAAAAGGAATAAGGCCTCTTAAGAAAAACTCAACGATAAAATATAGTAGGTACACGACGATAATACAAATTACGGCCATATTATTTTTAATATGTGTGCTTCTCTCGTATTTATTTGGTTCGGATTTGAGTGTGTTATGTTTTAAATTTGATGTGTTATATAGAAGGCAAAATTAAATATGTTTTTTTTTTTATGTTTTAATTGTTTTTCTTGAATCTTGCTTTTTCCTCGCTGTAGTGAGGTGAAAAGTTGTGTGTTCCGCATGGCTGCAAAATTATTTAGCTTCTCGTGTCTTGAAACCTTCGCTACGCTCAGGAATCTTTCGCTCATGGTTCAATCTTAGATTCCTTCGCTTTCAATTTCAACACTCGCGCCAAATAACAACTTTGCAGCCTTGCATAACAAATAACTATTAATTTACTTCAAATCAACACTTTCCTCTTTGGTTAACATCTGACAAAGCATTTATAAAGTAAACGTGTTTTGATTACTAATTATCACTTGTCAAAGAAAAATATTTTACGCAAAATGTTTATTTTTAAGTAAATGCCTCGTCTTTACCCCTACAGTAACATTCAAAGAATGGATGTTATTTTTTTATTTTACATAGCGAGTACAGTGCTTATTCAGGAATTATTTCAATTAATAACTTGTAAACTTCGATTGACGTAACTAACGTAAATAACGACGAGTGACAGATACGACAGTTAGTTATTGAATTTGCGGTAACCATGAGGTAATCACACATTGGGACTAATTATTTGTTTTGTTAGAAAATTAACGGTAGTTAAAAATTGCAAGAATTGACTTGATGTAATACATTATTTATCATTAACTGAGCCACAATCAAGTGTTTTGTATTACTAATTTGAAGTCATCCTGTAGAATATTCTATACTTTTCTTTGCTGATTTTTTTGATGGACACTGAATAAAAAAACAGTGATAAGGAGGTTCCGGTGTAGGATGACATTTCAGATATTATATGTAAAAAAAAATAGGAGTTGTAGTAATTATAAAACTACGAAATCCTTAAATAATCAAAGAGTAACATGGGAAAAAGTGGGTTACATTGTTTTCTCCTTCACCCTTCCAATAAATAAAAATACCTTCATTTCAATTTGAAAAAAGTAATCTACGCCAGACTCACTAACTTCTTTGACAAGTTTGATATCCTCTCTGGGAATCAGTTTGGGTTCCGCAAAGGGAAATCAACTACATGGGCAATTTACAATCACCTAACAGAAATTTCACTCTGTAGAGATAAAAGAACACCCGTTACAGCTATTTTCTTAGACATGTCGAAAGCGTTTGACTGTGTCAACCACGCTATTCCATTAAGAAAACTCTACGCCTACGGTATAAGGGGAAACGGTTATGATTGGCTTAAATCATATCTAAGTAATAGAACTCAGACAAAAGAGATTTCGACGTACTGTCCACAGTCGAAAACGGTAACCCGATATAACTCAAGCCTTGACGATGTTATACAGGGAGTACCACAAGGCAGTATTCTCGGAACTTTGTTATTACTTGTATATATCAACGATTTACCTCACATAACACAACACAAAGTATTTCATTTTGCCGATGACTGCTCCGTAATCGTGGGTTGCGAGAATCCAGACGCATACGAAGCAGATTTAAATAAAGTATTTAGGAGTATAAATGAGTGGCTAAGTAGTAACGCGTTAATGGTTAATTTGCAAAAGACACAATATATCCAGTTTAGTGCACCCCAAGCTAAAACGAGGGAAGTAACTATTAATTACAACAACGTTAAAATAGGCAAAGTTACCTCAACCCGATTTCTAGGTATCATACTGGATGGTCATAACAACTGGAAAGATCACACGGAGTACTTAATCAATAAGTAGACTCGATTCGTTTTTGCTCTTCGTAAACTAACCCAAATTGCATCTCAGGAAACGGCAGTCCAAGTTTTCCATACTCATGTAATGTCGAACCTGAGGTACGGAATTATTCTATGGGGCAACTCTAAGAATACTCTAAAAGTTTTTCGTCTGCAAAAAAAATGTATACGTGCAATATGTGGCACTCGTACGATCGACTCTTGTAAATCCATATTTAAGTCTCTTCAGGTAATGACTCTGTATTCTATGTATGTATATGAGATTTGTATTTTTGACAAGAATAATATGCACCTTTATAAAATAAAAGCATCCAACCCTAGAAGCACGTCCAAACTCCATGGTCTCAAGAAAAATAGTACATTCTACATGTCTATTAAAATTTTCAATAATCTGCCAGAAGATCTAAAAATGTCAGAACTACCAGAATACAAAAATAAGCTTCTGAAATGGTGTACTGAGAGAGCTTACTATAATTTAAGTAAACATTTTGAATAAATTAATTTATGTAGGTAGTATAACTACAACATCTGATTATTATGTATAGACAATTCTGATTATGTAATGATATATGTACCTAGCCAAGATTATATTATGGTATTGTAGAACTAAGAAATCTAACATGTAGTTACTTTAATTAAAAATTGTAGTGTATGTGTAGTTTGTTATTTTAAGTTAATGCAAAAATTGTACGCCGCGCCGGTTATCGGTAGATTGTGAAGAACTATAATATAATGTAAGACCTACTTTTTGTACTACTTTTTGTAATATTTCAATAAATATATGATTATGATTATATATGATTATGATTCAAAAGTAACCAATCTTTTCTAATGAAACTTTTTTTTACATTGACGAAGATAAAAAAAATTAATACACCTCCGTTGTAATATAAGGTAATCTATCTGTTTTATCATCTGTGTGGCAGCATTTGTCCTAAGCTGATATTGTATTTGCACTTACAGCGGACCCGCTGTTTGTTTGTTCCCAACTACTTAACTCTCTGTTTAATTCTGTGTTATATTTTGGTTAGGACGCCTAATCCGAAATGTACTGTCGTAATGCATTTAATACATGTTAATGTATTTTTTTTGGGTGTGTATTTTCAAACATAACTTTTGAAGTCCTATTATCGGAAGTCTGAAAATATTTCTCACACTATTTTATATCATAATGATCACACTTCATAATTTTTTTTAATACTAACGTTCGGAACTCATATTAATCATCAGAACTCATAAGATTACTATTCATACAACTTGTTTATAGGTACTAATATTTATTTTCATGTGTTTTCTTACACTACTAATCTAATTCATAAATCATAATCATCCGAATTCATAAATTATAAAATTTAAACGAGCGAGCGAGCGAAGCGAGCGAGAAAACCTTTCAGAGTCGATCCGACGTGGCCGGGTTAGGTTAGAAGGTCAGGCGGGAGCGAAGCGTAACGAGCTCCCGCCTGACCTTCGAGGTTATTTTTTTTTTGCGTACCGAAAAAAGTTTTGCTTGTATTCATACTGCTTACATACAAGAACAATCTACCCAATCACTTCCAGGGAAGTATTAATAGGATTATTATAATAACTGTCTGTTATGAAGTAAAACAGTTATGAAAAAAAGAATTATGAGTTTTAACATTTCTTAGTCAAAAAAAATATGATAACTGACTGTTATGAGTTCCGGTGGTAGTAAAATAAAAGTATGAAGAAAAAAGTATGAGGAAAAAAAATATGAAGAGTGATTGTTATGAATAAAAATTGGTAGTGACATAAAAAATAGGAATTTTTAAACGTGATGCAATATAAAACGTAAAATGCCTGTGTCTGTCTTATTTTCAAAGCGTAATTATTTCTATTTTACAGCTTAGTATCTGGGTTTATTTATTCGTTTATGAATTCATCCTGTTTGTATGACTATTGCTGTGCCGCAATAATTACTTATATCAGTAGTCGTGACATTGACAGTTCTTTTTTTTATTTGCCTTACAAATTCCGTGTAGACCGAGGAGACCGAGGTAATGTTGTAGGTATACGATCGAAATTATAAAAAAATGTAAAACTATACATTGTATTTACATTTTTATAGTATACAACGTAAACCAGTCGTAGATTCAGAGTCCAAATAACGTATACTAATCTGGTGAAAATATAATACCTTTGAAAAATGTAAGGTTCCCAATTGTCTTAGTGATAATAAAAATAAAAAGGAGCTGACATAATATGAATGTGTATCGGTGTTTATTACATATTCGAATATCATTTTTTTTTAAATGGTTGGGAATGTTGACTTTATATTTAAAATCAGGACGCAAAATGCATAGTTTATAAAAATTTAAAAAAAACCTAGCCAGGTCGGTTTGCTCGACAATAATGTATGTTAACGAATAAATTTTCATTCATTTTTTTTTATTTGTCGAGGTACAAACATTTAAAAGTTAAAACGGCCATATTATTATGAAAAAAGGCACAGGTCCTAAACTTAAACAGCCAAAACGGAAGATCTAAGTAGCTACAACTTATCGCGACTTTTTAGTTGCATCAAATTAATAGCTTATGGCGTTTTCGAAAGAAAAATACGCTTACACTAATACACTATTTAAAAAAAAAGAAGCGGTGGCTAATAAAACTTATCTGTTCTTATTCTGTTTTCTTGCACGGTTTTTGAGAAAAACACTATATTTGTCTCAGCCGGAAGGAATTCCTGGCTTTGTATTAAATTAAACGGACTCCCAAGGTCCGTCCGTTTAAAATTAACACTCAGCCAGCAATTTCCTACTTCCCTTGCTTCAACAATAATGTACTATTACTTAACGGCATGTTTTAGAAGTTCTGCTATTTGATTGACACACCAAAAACATTTAAATAAATATTATAACAATTCAGCGGGTGAGTAAGTTTATACCTAATGAATTATTATTATCGCGTCATAATAGCGATGAAAGACTAGACTCAGTCTTCTAAGGCCTATTATTAGGACTCGACTTTCTTTTTTAAATAGATTCTTAAATTAAGACGATTTGTTGGAATTATTATTTATATTATCAATCAATCATTATACAAATCGATTTAAACGACTCGCGTTGTTTCAAAAAGGACTCACGCCGTCACGCCCTAGTCGTGCTAGATCATCAAAACAGCTCTACTTGAAACCTGGATAATTATTTGCATAAAAGACGATAAACATTGTCAAACATTCTTTTTAAAATTTTATATACTGTATTTGATGTGTTATTCCCAGATATTATGGGCCACAGTTGCCTGAAAACAAATGATATTGATTTGATTGATTGAAAGAAACTGTCCAGTTAATAACGGATCACCAAATACTCGTATAATCATAAACGTTCACCTGAATTTCATAACTCTATTCTATCCTATGAAACTTACGCCTAGTCATGAAATTTGTTTTCCTTTATTTGTAAGAGCCCTGAGCCCATATAAATTCTACGGTTTTCATACGTACGTTACCTTTTTTGTGTGTTGGCAAATTGTCAGGACGAATTGCACAGAACTCGAGTGATCCCCGAGGACGAGGGCCGACGTTTCCAGTTCTGTTCTGAATAAAATATACCATATTTTTGCAGCAGACGTCATGGGACATCAGAACTGCTTGTCTAAATAAAGCCGCAGTAAATGGACAAAACGGATTCCGTTTGAATATTTGACAATATTTTTAAGGACACATTTAAAATTGTGCTTCGGGCGGAATTGAAATCTGTGTCTCTGATTTGGTATAGTAATTTTGACAGTTTCTAGCAGAAAATAGCTGCTGAGGCCAACTGTATACAAATTAAAGTTAATTAGTGTTATCTAAAGTTACATACATAAATATTAAAGCTAATAGTATATTAAAGCTGATACGAGTATTGCGTATTTTAAATACCTAATGTGAATATTCAATCATGTGTACAATGTATTCTCATCTAAAGTTTCATACATAACTAATAAACTAAAACTTGATTGAAACTTCTTGATATAAAGTCTTTTCCTCTCCTGATTTTGAAGCGCTACAGGAGATTTTTGGAGAAAGCTTTTATAGCTGACTGTATTTTTCTTTAACCCCATTCAACTACTCACCGAGACAATTTTACGAAGCCCTAAATTGGTAGTGTTGCGTTATTTTATTACACTTTTTAGGGTTCCGTACCTCAAAAGGAAGAAACGGAACCCTTATAGGATCACTTTGTTGTCCGTCTGTCCGTCCGTCCGTCCGTCTGTCAAGACCCTTTTTCTCAGGAACGCGTGGAGGTATGAAGCTGAAATTTATATCAATTACTCAAGTCTACTGTCCCTTGAAGCTGTGAAAAAATCAAACTTCTAAGCCAACGCAATCAAAAGATACAGCCGTTTATGCCGCAAATTTTCGACACTTGCAAGGGAATCAAAACCTACAGGGTGCTTCCCGTGAACTCAGAATCTTGAAATTTGGTACGAAGCAACGTCTTATAGCATAGATAAAGGAATAATTACGAAAACCATAAATTTTTTTTTTAATACCTAACTTTGCACCTAATTTATATGGGGCGCTATACATACCAGGTGCAAACTTAACTTAACCACTTAGGGATGGAAAGTGTTTGTACGGAACCCTCGGTGCGCGAGTCCGACTCGCACTTGGCCGGTTTTTTTTTCTTTTAACATTTCGACTCCATCATTAGACAAGTGTCATGGTGCAATATTTTAGTGTCATAGAAGTTACGAAGGTATACTGTATTTCAGATTAACTGGTCTTCGGGAAGTGGTTTATTCCTTGCAAGATTTGACCCGAAATGTCTAAAACTAAACTGGCCTAAAGTACTGTGAACAGTTGATTAGAGGTAAGTAAGTGGCACACAGATGAGGCGCAATTCTAAAATTATATCGATCAATAGGATAAGTAATTTTTTTACGTGTCGCGTTCTTGCAAGTATTGTATACTTAAATAAATTAATTCACGGTTTTCATATGTAAAGAATATATTTAGAATGACAGAGGAAAAATCAAAACAGACGTTGCTACGAAACGATGTCAAGTATATGACACGCCTCCGCCACGATTCCTGGAATCTGCGGTGCCGGGAGCAATTGATCCAGGTGGCGAATCCATATACGTCCACTGTCGGTTGCTATCTCATAGTGCTGTCGTCCGAGACGGCGGTTTACTATGCCAAATGCCCACTTTTTTCCTGATAGAGAATAGTCCCGGGCTTGCACTCTGCTTCCTACCGCAAACTCTCTGACTTCTTTTTCGTGCCGGGGATGGGTTCTCGGTGGTGGCCGAATCTTAGCAGCTAGTCTGGTTCTCACCTCTCTACCAAACATGAGCACGTAAGGCGGATATTCTGTAGTACTCGGCGTAGCCCGGAGGAGTCTTTTGACAGTACGGATGCTGTGTAATATCCCGCCTCTCTCACCCTCTAATTTGTGCAGTGATCTTTTCGCCCCCTGCCTGCTATACGGCCACATCTCAAAAAACCATTTTTTCGAGAAATCGCTTGTTAAAGTTTTGGCAGCGTAGTGCGTGGTAGTAAAACGGGGCTTACTCCAAGAGTTTTCGGTCAATTCATTTTAAATTTAGTTTTTTTTATTCTACATGATATAACGCTTCTCATGAATACGTCTTTTTTTATAAAACGTGTATATTTTCTAAGATACGAGGCCTTTAAGATATGTACTTGGAGTTGTGGCCGTATTGCAGAAACATTTTGTTGAAATTTTGAAATGCGTCCCAAAACCGATCAAGTATTATTGGAAAATAGTAACATAAAAATTATTATGCAAACATTAAAATGATTAAAATACCTTTATTAATCAACTTTTGTTACAGTAACAACATCACTGTAAGTGATAATCAGTGCATGCAGCTTTAATACCAACTTTCTAGATGCAGATATCATCATCATTTTGCATATAATTAATGACTATCTGGTACCTTCTCTTAAAGGCACTTGTATCTTTAATTGAGCATTTCTCAAAAAGTTTGTACATTTACTTTACGTCTTTGTCCGGGCCGGTTCGAAGCTTGTAATAAATTAATAGACGATATCTAATATAATCTGACTTTGAAAACTTAAAAATCAGTTTAGTATCTCTAAGATAATATTATTGTCTGAAATCATAAGGCATAATATAATTTTATAAAAATATTTTAAAATATTGGGTAGGTCTCATTTGTATGGCAATGCCAATGTCCCCTTTACAAAATTGTAGTTATTTTATCGATTTTCTGCAACAAAACTTAGTGTTTCGGGTTGAGTGTTGTGTTTCATTACAAAAGAGATATCTCAGAATTCATAAAAAATAAGTATTATTGTCGTTATTTAACGTATATATTTATAATAAAAGATAATAATTTGTCCTAGAAAAAGTTCCAATTTTGTTTCCGGTGTTTGTTACGCTATTTTCATAGAATTCTGGGGTTTTGTTAATTCAATTGTAGTTTTATAGGAAAGTGGTAACACTAGGGATATTTTTAAGAGTGGCCATCTTGGCATTTTGACAGTCTAGCAAACGCAGCGGTAGAAACACGCTCGCCGTTGGTGGCAACCGAAAATTTGAACTCCTTGTTTGTTACAGGATAACTTGGTAAGTTTTACTTTTTCTTCAGTTTTGTTTCAACTCATCACTTAATCATATTATTACGACTAAGATACAGTACATACAATATTCGAGTTATTCATTAAATTCGGTTAAAATATTTTTTAAAACGTCCGAGCATCACTTCGTTACTTTCTTTTTTGTTACTTTTGAATCGTTTCGTATGACTAGGAAGTGAAGGTAACAAAAAAGAAAGTCTAAGGAGTAGTATAGACTATAGAGAATGACGTAATACACTATATAAATTTCTCTTTAAAAAAAATTAATAAATATATTTTCAATTTTAATAAAAACATATTATGAAGCAAAAGTTTTCTGATTTTGAGTTAAATTATATTATTGATTTTTTTTCTAGCTGAAGAAAAAAATGAGGCTTTTTTAACGTTTTTTATTTTTATTTTTATACTGTACAAACGATATGTTTATTATCATTGGTAATTGTAAATATTAATTGTTAAATAAAACCACTTACGTCACCCTTGGCCGGGATGTGGGATTTACGCCCGCTTCGCGGGACGAAAATCCCACATCCCGGCCAAGGCAAGACGTAAAACTTTAGACAAACCACGGGCGGTAATTCGTAAAGCCCCAGATTGCATATTTATAAGGGTGGGTCATTTTTTTCTTTTTTAATTTCTAACGGGCACAGTTGAAAAAAGGTGCCATTTATTTAAAGGTGTCATTAATGGATACAATATTGTTATTTATTTTTATATTTCCGTTTTATTGCCTCCAGATTACTACAGAAAAAAGTTCCTAATGTATGGAGCACTAAAAAAAAGTGGCCTTGTATGTTTTTTTGTTGTATTTTGTTTTGTGATGCCCTACTTATTATACTCAGAATAAAAATACATTTAAATATTGCGCCAAATTTAAAATAATAAAACCAGACTTCATAACGCTCATTTAATATGGGCATTTCTATACTAACTTAAAAAGATTGCCGTGTAGGTACTGTAATAATCAGATTTTACTGTACATTTTGATGTTTAATTTTATTATTATTTGGATTCTTTATTGTGATCTGATCACGTCTACAAGTAGTCAAAACTGCATTTTGTGATTTATTGTATTGTTACTATAAACAATACTCTTGAATAATAACAGAAGATCTCATGTCAATTCTGCTTGAATTGGCACATTATTTAAGCACTAATTAATCTGTATGATTATTTTTTGTGATACAAAACTAATAATTATATAGTAAGAAATGTAATTACTATTAAAGTGAGTTGTTAAGCATCTAATTAATATTGTAAGTGTACTAATTGTACACTATGCATAATAGTTCCGATTTTGTTACCAAGGTTCCTATTATTGTTACTGTCCCTTGAAAATATTAGAGGTTTTTGTTGTTTTTTGTTAATTATTTGTTTAATAACATACATTTAATACATGTTTAAAATATAATTTAGATGGTCTAATAAATTGTTCTTCAAAGATATTTTAAATAACTCAATTTAATACGCGTGATATTGTAATTTCAAACCTGAGTTTTGACTAAATGGTAACGTACAAGAGTAGTTACCATTATATCTTTAACTTATCGGAATATAGTAAGCAATTTTTATGAAAAAATATACGCGTATTGGTTATTACTATGTTAACTAATAAATAAATTCAATGTAATTCGTATGTGTTTATTTTATTTCCCGTTTGAATTAAGGTAACAAAACCGGAAATTTTGATTGCCTCGGCTCAATTAAATAAACTTTACAGTTAAAATTACACATCTAATCTCTGTCAAAAATTAATAAACTGAATCCTTACATAACAGTTAAATAATAAGCAACAACAAAATCATTAAAATGTGATATTTTTTCTTTGTTACGACTATCCGAGAAATGTACAAACTTTTTGAGAAATGCTCAATTATCGTGTTAACATGTACCATATATAACATGTACCATGTACAAGGAGGCCCCGTAGTTTTAGGTTTTAGCGTGGACTAGGTTCCCGTTGATATAAGTGTACTGTTTCCCAGAATTCTTCAACTTCTTTACAATATTACCTTTTCATAGTGCAGGATAAGCTTTTCGTTTTCTACTTTTAGGTTTAGCAATACTGGATGAAGACTGCTTCGAATCAAAGTCCCAATTTATGTGAGTCGGTATTTACAACGATTTTTTAGAAAACCTTGCACCAACATGTAGGACATGGCTCTCACATTTCTATTTAGACATAGTCTCGAATAATATAATTCCACCTTAGTTCAACTGCATACACTGAATTCTCCACCTTAGTTCAACTGCATACACTGAATTCGGGTAATTCAGGGAATTCGGGTTCTACAAACTTTTGGACAAGCCAATCTACAATCAAATCAAACCTATAGTTGACAAAATAATTCCTGTGGAGCAGGCTGGATTCCGTAGTGGTCCGAACTGCGTGGATCAGGTTTTATCGCTCAAAACACATATAAAAACAGGCTGGATTTCAAAGGTAAGAGAAAACCGTGGCAGTTTTTATCGACCTTTCAGCTGCATTCGATACCGTATGGAGACAGGGGCTTATCTATAAGCTCATGACCGTAGTGCAGATGGTGGGACTAATCAACTCTATGCTCAGCAATAGGAAATTTATCGTCCACCTAGGAAACACCTCAGGCAAAGTCAGGAAGCTGAACAATGGACTACCGCAAGGATTGGTCCTGGTCCCGCTCCTGTTTAACCTAATAATTATATCGTGTGTGTATAGGTTGACCAGAAGTGGGGTCAGGACCGATTCCGAAAACAGAGAATCGGAAATTTATGTATGCTGATGGATGACATCGCCTTCACAAACCAGTATGCCAAATTTAAACCCTCGAAGAAAGCCCTTCCTTGCGATCTGGAATGTTTTGAGTAATACTTAAATAAATGGATACTGCAGCTGTAAAACAGAAGTTGCGACATTCCATTTCTGTAAGAAAGAAGCAAATTATGAGCCAAATGTCTGCTTCAGAGAGACGGCGCTTAAATTAAATCCTACACCGAAGTACTTGGGTGTCACTGTAGACCGCAATCTTACCTTTGCGCCACACATTAGTAAGTTAGGGAAGAAGCTACAGACGCGGAATAACATACTCCACAGATTAAGGGGAACTACTTGGGGAGCACCAGCTGACGTGCTACGTACTACCGGTCCTAGCCTAGTTTACTCCAGGGCAGAGAACTGCTTGCCAGTTTGGCTCAACAGCGCACATGTGCATCGGATAGACGTGTTAGACCAAACCATGCGATGCATATTGGGAAACATCAAATGTACTCCTCGGGTTTGGCTGCCTGTGTTGAGTCATACAGCTCCCGCCCAGCTAAGAAGACAACAGGCACTGGTCCACGAAGCACAAAAATTCGTGAATTGTCCCAATTTGCCCATCCATGTAGAGTTCGCAAACCTGCCGCCTCATCGGTTGAAGTCGAGGCACCCACCGTACAATAGAAGAACTTATAATTGTATAATATGAATGACTGTACCTACATAATAATGCCATACGAATAAATAAAATAAATAATAAGTAGGTACTATCGGTACCCACTGTTGTGAAACAATCAAAATGACGTTTATTTCGCTTATATTAAAGGGATTCATCGTAATAATACTAGAATTTACGTTATTCTTATAGGACGCAACTCAAAAAAAAATTATAAATGTATGCTATACAGCCACAACTGGCAAGTGGCTGTCTTGCAGGGAGTCAACTGACAATTTTTGGTCAGATCCATAAGGCCACTTGTGGAAAAAAGGCTTTTAAGGACACTTTTTCTTATGGCTCTCGAAATAAGGTCATAAATTAAACTATCCTGACTACGAATCTGCAAAAATCCAAAAAAAATTTTTTTTTGAGTAGTGACCGTATAGCAGGCAGGGGGCGTTTTAATGGTTTGGACATAACGTTCTGCTTGACCATTGGTTACGGGGTGATAAGGGGCGATGGTTTTATGCACCACGCCAATATCAGTCAAGAAATTTTCGAATTCTTGGGAAACAAACTGTCGTCCATTGTCGGATACTATAGTGTACGGTATCCCAAAAGTATCAAATAATTCATCTAGTTTCTGAATACAGAATGAACTCGTAGTTGTTTTCGTAGGTATTATTTCTACCCATTTAGTAAAAGCATCCACAATAATAAAAAGTTGATAGCCAGATACAGGACCAGCAAAATCTATGTGTATCCTTTGCCAAGGTCCTGTGGGATCTTCCCAGTGATGAAGTGGTGCTTTTGAAGGTTCATTCTGTTCTAGTCGGCAAGTTCGGCATGATTTTACTTTGTCATCAATGTCTCTATCTATGATTTTCCAATATACAAAACTGCGTGCAAGGAGTTTCATTTTCAAAATTCCTACGTGTCCAGTGTGTAGTTCATCTAGAATTTGCTGACGTAATTTGAAGGGAATCATAACTCTCGTGCCTTTCAAAATGCAATCGTTTTGTATTGTTAATTCATTGTCTTTATATCCCGATTCTCTGATTGTAGTGCCAGACTGAATACTTTTTAGGATGCTCTGTAATTCGGGGTCTTCTTTTGTTTCTTTAGCAATTATTTCTGGTGATATGTTTAGTGTATTTATCTGGTTTAGTTGGTATATGTAGTGTTGGTCGATGCTGCTATCGTTAATTTTCTCAACGGGGAAACGTGAAAGGTAGTCGGCGTTTGAGTGGTTTGAAGAGCTTCTGTATTCAATGTTGTAGTCAAATCCAGATAGAAAATGTGCGTAATGAAAAAGTCTCATTGTGCTCAAGGCTGTTTATGTCTGATTTGGATGAAAGATTGACGTAAGAGGTTTGTGATCTGTAATCAGAGTGAATTTTCGACCGTAACAATAGTGGAAGAATTTCTTCAGCCCCCAGAAAATTGCTGTGGCTTCTTTATCAATCTGGCTATATTTCTTTTCACTGCTCGTCAGAGATCTTGAAGCAAATGCTATAGGTCTTTCTGATCCATCCGGTAATTTATGACTCAGGACTGCCCCAAGTCCGAAAGGTGAAGCATCTGTGGCCAGCGTCAGTGGTTTGTTCTGATCGAAAAGTATTAGAACTCTATCACTCAGTATACTTCTTTGTACATTTTTGAAACTTTCTTCACATTTTGTCGACCAAATGAATTTTGCCCCTTTTTTGAGGAGATCGTTCAATGGACTTGTTATAGATGCAAGATTAGGTATGAACTTGTTGTAATAGTTTGCCATGCCTAAGAAAGTTCGAAGCTCGTTAACATTTGTTGGACGTTGGGCGTTGGAAAAAGCTTTAATCTTGTCTTGATTCTTATGTAATCCGTCTTTGTCTATCGTATGTCCTAGATAATTGATGCATTGTTTGAAAAAGTGACATTTCTCTTTATTCACCCGAAGGTTTGCTTCTTGAAGTTTCTGTAATACTTGTCTTAGCCTTGTTAGTAATTGTTCTTCAGATGCACCTTGGATAAGGATGTCATCAAAGAAACATTTTACTCCATCAAGATTCATGAGTAACTGGTCCATAAACTTTTGCCAAAGGCTTGGAGCAACTTTGACGGCAAACATTAGCCGGTTTACTTTGAAGGTTCCTTTATGCGTACTTAAGGTTTGTAACAGGGCACTTTCCTCATCCATAACTATGTTTAGATATGCCTGCGTGATATCTAATGTACAGAATAGCCTTCCGCCATTCATTTCGGCTAGAATGTCTTCAATAATTGGAATCGGGTACTGCTCATCTTTTATTGCCTTATTTAATGTAACTTTGTAATCGGCGCACAGTCTGATACTTCCGTTAGGCTTCACGATCGGTACGACAGGTGTACCCCAATCAGAATGATAAATCTTTGTAATAATGCCCAGTTTGGCAAGTCTTTCAATTTCGTCATCGACTTTAGTTCTCAAGGCATAGGGAATTCTGCGTGGTTTGATGAAAATCGGTTGACCATTTTCCTTGAGAGTCAGGTGGCCTCGAATGTTCGGAATTTCTCCCAAGTTTGAACTGAATACAGTAGATTCGTACTCTTCTAATAACTTTTCCAATTTCGGTACTTTTTCACATGTTTGGACAGTTCTCATGTCGGCGAGCTTAATGTTAAATTCCTTCATCCAACTTCTGCCCAGAATCGGGTCGACATTTTTATTAATTAAGTATAATTTTCCATAGAATGTCTGATTCTTGTAGGTACACTTGACGTAACTTACGCCAATGGGCTTAAAGATTTCTCCTGTGTAGGTTCGTAATTTCATGTTCGTATTGAATATTTTTTTGTTTATGTTTAGCTTCTTATAATCACTTAATGAAATTGTAGATAGCGTAGCGCCGGTGTCAAATTCCATGTTTATGTTCTTTCCTTCAACGTTGATTGTTATTATGTATTTATCTGAATTTTCGCTTTTAATAAGATTGATCTCAGCGGCGCTGTCAGTACTTAGGTTACTTGCTGAAGTGACCAGTAAATTCGTTTCATTATTTCCACGTCTTTGTAGGCAAACTCGGGCTAGGTGACCTTCTTTTTGACATTGAATTGCGGCACGTGGTTTTTAAAGCACCGCATTCATTTGCCTTGTGATCATCTTTTCCGCATCTGTAACATTTGCCTCTGAGGTCTCTGATCGAAGTTGGTGTTTTTATTGAAGTATTTCTTGGTGGTACGGATGGTATATTTGATAGTTTATTCATGTTATCAATAAACGACTTGCGAATGGATGTGGACATGGCAGAATTTTCATGTTTTCCCATTTCCATTGATGTGGCCATGTGAACTAATGATGAAAATGGTGTTGTTTCTTTTTCTTGTAAGATTTTTGTGCGGATTTCTCCATCTTTTAGTCCTCGTATAAATTGCAGTGATAAGAAAGAATCCAAGTTAGGTTTCTTGCAATGAAGACACTTGAAGTCACAGTTCAATGACAATCTTTTCAATTCCGATGCATAAATAGTTACAGTTTCATCATCGTGTTGCGTACGAGATATCAAGGTGTGTTGAGAAGCCCATATGCTTGGTTTTGGGTCGATGAAATTATCTAAGATATCCGTAAGTTCTTCGAATGACTTATCGATTGGATCGTCGGGAGAGCATAGGTCATGGATCCTTTCGTGTATGTCTGGTGGTAACGTAGACAGTAGTACGTAAACTTTCGTCTTAGCATCAGTTACGTTGTTAAGTATGAGATAAACAGAGAGTCTCTTTACGAAGTTTTTGAAGGATTCCTTCTCTTGGAATGGTTGAAAGGTGAGTCTGGGCTGAGGTTCGCGCCTGTTATTTGATGTGGTGGCTGCTTGGTTGACAGCAGGTGCGTTATGAGCCGGTTCCGAAGTAGGTTTGTATGTATTCAACATTCGTAATATTTTGGTACGTAATTTTGTATTATATTTCATCTATTTCATACCTGTACTCGGTTTCTGTTTCGAGGTTCTCGTCTTGCGTTTCTTCTTCTATTTGAGATTGTAAGTTTAAAAATCCTTGGTACGTATTTTGTAATGTAAGTAGTCGTGTTTCTAGTTCTTCCGAAGTCTGTGGATTTTCTTCTTGAAATGCGTTGTAAGTTTTTGTCAGCACGCCGCGTAGCGTGGCTCGCGCACGTTTGCCTTTTTTAATATCAAAAGACATCGTCGCCAATATTGTATACTTAAATAAATTAATTCACGGTTTTCATATGTAAAGAATATATTTAGAATGACAGAGGAAAAATCAAAACAGACGTTGCTACGAAACGATGTCAAGTATATGACAGCAAGTAAAATCATTATTTTTAATCCGAAATGAAAAAGAAACGTTACATAATAATGTATTTAAGAGAAGGTGTAATCCGGCGAGTTGGCCAGGGCGCAAGTGCGGGTTACGGCGGTGCCCTCGATAAATTACCTCAGTGCCAGCGGTGGCTTTACAACTTTAAGGGCACGGAGGGAGGTATTTTTCCTCTAATTATTGACTTAGATTTTGACCGTTTTTTTGCACGTGGTGTGTTCACTGGAGTATTATCAAGTAAATCAATTTTATGTACATAAATATGTATGTATAGTAGCGGTTAGTAGTTAAAGGAGTCAAAAGTGCGTTGCCGGCCTTTGAGGTGGGAGTACGCTCTTTTCGTGAAGATTTGAAGGTCGTATCGGTCCGGAAATACCGCAAGCGACAATTCATTCCACAATGCAGTCGGCGAGAACCATGAACGTAATATCACTTTGAAACGTCGGGAATTAAATAAACACTTTTATAACGCGGATTTTTTCACTGTCTTCTCAAGACCGCTCTCGAACACCATGAGTGATGAGTTATTTTAGTATGATGAGATAATTAATTTATCTATTGTGATAAATGTGCCATTACATTTCAAATTAAGACTATACACTACTTATAATATTAATTCTACAATTTCAATTACTGTGTATTTCTGTGCTTAAGTCTGTCTCCAGGATCAATCGTTCGGTTCGGTTTTGCTAAGATGACGCTATGTCACTGAAAAACAGTCGGTCATAATTCAAATTTTATTCTCAAAGTTCCACACACTAAGACGGCGAAAAACTTAAGATTAATGTTATTACGATGGTTCCGTTCATTGCAGAGCTATCTGATTCATCTTATGACGACCGTCTGAAGGACACAGCTATGCGGGTATATTGTAGTGGGATGGGCTTTCGAAAACCGGCTGATCACACAACCTGACTTATTCTGATCAAAGCAAATTTAACGTATTCAATACCGGGGGGCGTGGCCAAGGAAAAAAATTGTATGTCGGTATATGCGTTGCTGGCGCTGACATTGAATGCGTTAAATAAAAACAATCGGGCGCCGGGAAGTCGTTGGCAAATGATTTGAAATCACAAATCACTTACACACAAACGTTACATCTTAAAGCTTCTAATAACCTTAGTTGAATCTCCTAAATAAACTTTTCGGTTGACTGAGAAAAATATAATATTTCCTTGTCAATGTAACATTTTGCTTAAATGTAACTTACACTTTTTAAAACATGAATTAAAAATGAGGATGTTCATGGACCTTGTAGTGTTTGTATAAGTAAAGACACGTGTGCTAGCAGGGCAGCAATTACTCTATTTAAAAATATATACCAGCGGTTTACTATAACGCCTGCTGAAGAGAAAGAACCGCCGAAATAAAACTCTGACGGTCAAGTGCAAGTGGGGTTCGCGAATTGGGGTTTCTCCATACGGCTTCCAAAATAATACCCCACGCATAGAAATAAAACAATTTAAACGGAATCCAGCTCGTTTATTAATATTTTGAGCCTTCCTGACGATTCATAACAGTTACCATTCTCAGAGGGTTGACTGAGAAAAACATAATGTTTCCTTGTCAATGTTACTTTTGCTTAAATGTAACTTACACTTTTTAAAATAAGGATGTTCATGGGCCTTATGTAAAGACTCGTGTGCGAGCTGGGCAGTTATTACTTTATTTAAAAATATATACCAGCGGTTTACTATAAACGCCTGCTGAAGAGAAAGAACCGCCGAAATAAAACTCCCAGACTGCCTCTGATGGTCAAGTGCAAGTGGAAGTGGGGCTCGCGAATTGGGGTTCTGCATACGGCTTCCACTACGGAGCTGTGTGTTCCCTATTGTTGGTATCATTTATCAAACATCCGTTCAAATTGTTCTATGTAAATACGTAATCATCTCAATTAATAATGTTTTAATGTTTATTCGGGCACAAACGCTAAATTGTTCTTACAATACAAATCAAATACATAGCACATTAACCAATAGAGATGCCAATATTAACATTATAACATTAATTTAAATATTGTAAATAGAGATGAAATTGAATGTCATATAATATATAATTAATTGACACTTGCGAACAAGTTTGATTCAAGTTATCGAGTTGCCCCCTATTCCTTAACCCCCGAGAGAACTAAATATTTAAACGATTCCTGTAACTTTGCACAAGAAACGAAAAAGATAACGAATTAAGTGCCTCTGCATTTTAGTAAGAGCAGTTATCAAATATCATTGAACAGAATATTTCAAAAATAAAACAGAATTTAAAAAAATTGTGTGTATCAGATGAATTTATATTCTCCAAGTAAACAACTTCTGTAAATACCAGGAAATACGTTTCATAAAATCCTGTACAAACTTTGGAGAACAGCAAATAAAAAGTAATTGAACGGAAACTACCGGAGGGCAGGAAACCAATGTAAGTATTCAGATATCAGTTGTCATTGCGGTTCGCAGTCGTCTTAATTGGACAATAAAATTAAAACTACTGAAATCTCATTATTGTCTGGAGAACAAATATATCAAAATTGGTTTAAATAATTTCTACTTTATTCACAATTTGTTATCGTATAAATAGGAGAAGTATTTTATTTATAAAGTATGAACTTTTCGTGTAAGCAAATACACCATATCAGCGATGGACATTATAATCTTGGTGTTTTCTAGCAGCAGGTGCCCGACTGCAAATACCAGCAGCGGACTCACCCGAGTCAGCCGTGAGATCGTGGTATAATATGAGGGATGCGTAATTCACGAACCTTAACTGTCTCAGCGCCAGAATGATGATACAATTTCACACGAAGTCCCAATAATTTAATCTGCACTCTTCACGCAGTTTTCTAAAATATTGAGACTTCTCTACTTGCAATATTCATGTATATATATGTCTCTATGACTCTTAACTATGTTTATATAGTACTAGCTTTTGCCCGCGACTACGTCCGCGTGGAACTTGGAAGTATGGAAGCAACCTCATACAACACACACACGTTACAAAAGGGATTGTTAAAAGCGCCTACGCAAATGTAAGAGCAATTGTGCTTTTGATCTAGTTATTAGTTATTACATTTTCTAGAGGGTCGTTAATGTCATCATGAATTACTTACTCACTTTTCAATCTTTTTAGGGATAATTTCCAGGATGAAAACTATCCTATGTCCTTCCTCGGATCTTAAACTATCTCCATGCCAAATTTCATCAAAATCGGTTCAGCGGTTGAAGCGTGAAGAGGTAACAGACAGACAGACAGACAGACAGACAGACACACTTTCGCATTTATAATATTAGTATGGATGTCTATTGCAGTTTATCTTTTTATTTTCAGTTAATTTAGAAACTAATTCCAAAGACAACCCGCACCAGACCTACAAAGTACAAACACTAATTGTAACTTGAACCTTCGTTGACAAAAAAGGTTAATAACGTAATGAAAAGACAAACACGTGCCCAAAAATAAATAGGTAACCGGATCCCAGCCATTATCAAATTAGGTTTATTAATATTAAAACGGGCGAAGGCCGGTTTAATGTAATAATTGATATAATTTATACGAGTGGGCCGGAGAGCAATGAATAATTGCAGCCCGTGCTGGTGACGTCTTGGCTTTAAATATTGTATCGTTATTAATTGTCTTATTGGACAGTTTAATTTTGAATTTCAATTTGGTTATTGCATTTTAAAGAAATTGATGGTTGGGACTTGGTTGAATTGATCCAGAAAGCCAGCAGGTCGTTTATCAGAGTGAATCCAGTCTTAATACGAATGGGTTACGCTAAAGAAGCCTGCTTAACTCACGCTACTAGAATTAAGATTTTAGTCCTTTTTACAAAACATGTACCTGTTGGGAACTCCAACATTAATATTAGTTTAGTTTCATAAGTTGGTACTACTTATTTTATACCATTTCTATGTTTTGTTGTCTATGACGATATAGACGCCCCTTCACTCTCTTTGTGCTAACCAAAATGGTCGCAATACACGTTTCCAAAAGTAAAAAGTGATTTTATTGCTATGCTACCGCGCTGCCGTCCATCACATACAAAACGAAAATTAGTGCATTGCCTAACAGCCTACACAACACATGGTCCTTCGAGAAGACGAGAGTGTTGAACGCTTGACCGGCGCGGCGAGATCGGAAACCGACCAGCAAAGCAACGTGAGTCAACATTTATTACTCACACAACTCACTAAGAGCGAAAACTTGCATCAAGTACCAGCGACGCAAAATCTTCGTCGCAGCGATCTACAATTTTACTCACAATATTTAAAATCACCGTGCTCGACTACGATCATCTAAGTTATCTTGGACGTCGAGTATAATCAACGGTCAACGTGAGTCGATATTTGTAATCTTCAATACATGCAAGCAAGAAAAACATCGAAGCGGCGCGACATAAGTAACATATTCGCCACTATCGCAATAAATTAAATTACATTATATTACTAGTAATCAAGTCATCAGTCATCACAATCGTGCTAACAGAACTATTCAAGAATCCACGATTTGTGCAAAACTGCGATATTTGTACAACATCTTGTGTTCGTCAAGGAGCAACGCATTTCATTTCATCAAGATATCTGGCTGCGAGTAATAATTTTGTGCCTCAATAATACCTACCTTTCAAAGAAAATTTAAGTTCATCGATTCATCAATTCACCAAAACGACCTTCGAACTGCAGACTAGGACGGAAGATCGACTATCTGCGTCTCGCTTTCACTTGGGAGCTTGCGCCGGCGATGCGGCGTTAGTGCGGTGTGCGGCAAAAAGCGGAACTACAACTTCGGATGAAGAAGCGGTGCAACACTAATATTTTGCATCTGTATTTCTCTGTTCGCTGATGGTTGATAGACGCTTAGAAGTAACGGGTTTTAATATTCTAAAAATTGTAATATTGTTAATTTCTAAGAAGTGTAGTGATATAAGTGCGTAAACATGTCTGTAGATTTAAAACAATTAAAAGCCTCACGAGGCTACACCAAAGCTTCGATTACGCGATTATATACATTCGTGTCGAACCCCCAAGATGTTGAACTAAGCTTGGTTTCTACTTTACAAAGCAAACGAAGCCGACTCGTAGAATTGTATAGTGAATACGAGTCTTATAACAAGCAAATTCTAGCAAACGACGAAGCCGACACTGAGGATGTAGATGACATTGAGGCAAAGTACTTCCATATACTTACAATCCTCAATGAATCAATTAAAACAAAGTCGACGCCATCCTCAGACACGTGTGCGGGTGCCACATTTAAAACTAAGTTGCCTACCATTCAAATTGGTACTTTCACTGGAAAATACTGTGAGTATACACCGTTCATGAATTTATTTCGTGCGATTATCCATAACGACAACTCAATTGATAAGGTTCAAAAGTTGTACTATTTAAGGTCCTTTTTAGACAAAGAGCCACTCGATATTATAAAAAACCTCCCTTTAACGGCGAATAGTTATGAAGAAGCGTTAAAGTTGTTAAACGATAGGTACAATCACACTTCAAAGATAGTAAATGAACACATAAATTCATTACTTGACATGAATGTACTCTTTTCAAGTCCAATCCAGCGAACCTTAGAAGCTTCGTTTCTAATGTTAAACAGTGTTTAGCTTCACTCAAAAACCTCAATGTAAACATCGAGTCCTGGGACCCAATTATATTAGCCATTTTGTATCGTAAATTAGATAGCTTCACTTCGCGGGCCTACCAACTGGAGCGGAATGATGCCTCGGAACCTACGGTGGCAGACTTTCTCATGTTCCTGGAGAGGAGGGCATTGGCGTTGGAGAATGCTGAGTTGGTGGCTCCAGGCAGGTTTCAAAAGGCAGTGGTGAACGTAACTACCTCAGGATCAGGACTCAACTGTACATACTGTAAGTCTACCAATCATAAATTATTTGAGTGTAACAAATTTAAAATATTAGCACCATGTGACAGGATAAAATTTTGTAAAGATAATAGTTTGTGTAACATCTGTCTGAACCCTCACAATGGCAAGTGTCGCTTTCATTTCCGGTGCAATATATGTAAGCAATCACATAATACCTTACTTCACCAGGAACCGGCACAACAAAACAATACACCAGCCAAGCAAACGGTGTCTTTAATTTCTACATTTAAAGGAGATAAGGTACTGTTGCCCACGGTAAAAGTGAAACTCCTCACAAGGACAGGTAGTATTGTCCATGTGAAGGCAATTCTAGATTCAGCTTCACAGGTGTCCCTTGTCACAAGCAAGGTCATAGATACCCTCGGATTAACACCGAACAAAGACATCACAAATATAGTCGGTGTCAGCAATAGCAGTAATGCAGCGAATTATTCAATACCATTGGAGATTTTCTCTCTTGCAACCCCATACAAAGTTACAACAAACTTTCATGTATTGGACAAAATTACATGCAAAATCCCTCAATATAAAATTGACACAACACTTCTGAACATTCCATCAGATGTCAATTTAGCCGATACAGATTTTTACAAACCATCAGAAATCAACATGCTTCTTGGTGCGGATGTGTTTTTTCAGGCCCTGATTCCGGAGCCACAAGCTGCTCTCCAGCAACCGGCTTCGCAGCCTGCTAATCACTTAACAACACAGCCACACTTCGTAACTACAAGGTTCGGGCATGTCATTGCTGGGGCTCTGCCTCGCCATGCATGCTCTGATACAAGTAAGGTCTCATTATTATGTCTCGAATGTGACTCAGGTCTCAATGAAAATTTAAAACAATTTTGGAAAACTGAAAGCATACCTGAAACTTATTCAGAAAAAATGTCAGAGCATGATTTGTGTGAACAAGTTTTTCAAAGCACAACTGTACATGAAAACAATAAGTTTCAGGTTGACTTGCCTTTAAAGTTACCTTTAGATGAGATAAATAATGCACTTGGAAATTCATTTGAATATGCATATTATAGGTTTCTTAACCTGGAAAAGAAATTGCACAAAAACATAAATTTGCTCGCAGATTATGATAAGTTCATCAATGAATACTTGAACTTAGGGCATGGACATTACATAAATTTTAATTCATTGGACTTTGAGACACAGCCGATATATTTTATGCCGCACCATGCTGTCATTAATGAGAACAGCAAAAGTTCTCGTACCAGAGTTGTCTTTGATGCTTCTCAGTGTACCGACAAACGTTTGTCGCTAAATGATATTTTGCTAAATGGGCCAATGGTGCAAAAAGAGCTGTTTGATATAATGCTTTTATTCCGCTTAGGACAATATACGTTCTCTACTGATATACGTCACATGTTTCGCTGTGTTAACATTAACCCAAAACATGCTTGCATGCAAAACATTTTGTGGAGAAATAATCCTGAGGAACCCATTAAATGCATCCAATTAGATACCGTCACATACGGTCAAAAAAGCAGTAGCTTCCTAGCTACACGATGTCTCTTCGAACTTGCGAATAAATATGAAACCGAGTTCCCTCTAGCTTCTTATATTATAAGAAACTGTACTTATGTTGACGATGCCTGCTACTCGCACTCAGATTTAAATGTAATATTGGAGGCAAAGCAGCAATTATGCGATTTATTAAGCAAAGGTTCTTTTTATACACATAAATGGGCCTCGAACAATCAGTTCATCTTATATGGAATTCCATCAGAAAAACAGCATTTTGATGATCTTGAATTACAAAAGAATAATTTATACCTAAAAACACTTGGCTTGACACTTAATGTAAGAGAGGATTGTTTTGTCTTTTCTTGCCCAGAACCGTTTAATAAGGAGTATCCCACCAAAAGAGATATACTGAGTTATATTTCCAAATTTTTTGATCCCGTAGGATATTTAAATCCGATTATTGTGAGAGCTAAGGCTTTCATGCAAAAAATCTGGTCTGAAAAAATTGGTTGGTCTGAGGTTCCCTCAGAGCCATTACGTTTAGAGTGGTTATCATTTGCAAAACAAATATCTCAAATGAAACCTTTTACTATAAATAGAAACATACCTATCCCACCTGATGCTATTGCACTTCAACTGATTGGTTTTGCTGATGCTTCAAGCTCCACTGCTTATGGGTGCTGTGTTTATCTTCGAGTGGTCAACAAGTCTGGTAATGCTACGCTTTCCTTACTTTGCTCTAAGTCTCGAATCAACCCCCTCGACAAAGATGCACTTAGCACACCGCGATTGGAACTGAATGCCATGCTTTTACTAGCCAAGCTGATGAACCGTGTTTATGAAACTCTAAAGTTAAAGATAGACATTCAAGATGTCATTTTATTTTCCGATTCACAAATTGCATTGGCATGGGCTAACACTGAACCGATGAAGCTGCAAGCTTATGTCGCAAATAGGGTAAAGTTGATTCGAGATCTAACCTCTAGATGGCGGTGGCTTTATGTGAGCAGCGAGGATAATCCGTCCGATTGTATAAGCAGAGGCGCAGATCCTGAAGAGCTACGTCACATGACTTTGTACTGGCAGGGCCCTGAATTTCTGCAAAATGGTAACTATCAATTTGTTAATAATTCCGCCTCACCGTCATTTGATGACCTGCCTGAAACGAAGAAGCAGCTTCCTAATACCAAGGTATCTCTCGTAACGCAAAAAGAAAACTTATTTTATGAGTTTTGCGACAGATTTTCAGACCTCAATAAAATGATACGTGTAATGGCTTATATAAACAGGTTTTGTTATAACATAAAAAATAAAAACTCGAGAAAAATAGATTTCTTGTCGTCAAACGAATTGCAAAAGGCTTTATTTCAAATTCTACGACATGAACAGAGTATTCATTTCAAAAATGAAATAAATGATTTAAACTCTAATAAAGAAAACGTTAAAGGTACACTTAACCCTTTACATCCCTTTCTTGATGGTCAAGGTATTCTGAGAGTTGGTGGCAGGATAAAAAACTCAAATGTGTCATTCTCACAAAAGCACCCCATAATATTACCCAGAGAATCTCGTATAACCAATCTTATTGTAAAGCATGAACATCTTAGATTGCTCCATGCTCCACCTAAACTGTTATTGTCAGGTTTGAATGAAAAATACTGGATTGTTAATGGCCTCAGCTATGTGAAAAATATTGTTAATAAATGTTTGCCTTGTTTCAGACAGAAAGCTGAATGTGCCAAACAATTGATGGGTAATTTGCCACCTGAAAGGGTCAACGCTTGTAGAGTGTTTCAAAAGATAGGGATCGATTTTGCTGGCCCTATAGCTGTTAAAAACTCGCGTGTGAGAAGAGCTCTACAAACAAAAGGCTATATATGTGTATTTGTATGCTTTGTAACCAAGGCCATACATCTAGAGCTCTCCTCGGACTTAACCACTGATGCATTTCTTGCTTGTTTTAAACGCTTCATAGCGCGAAGAGGCTTGCCAACTGACGTATTTACCGATAACGGCGGATCCTTTAAGGGGGCAAATAACAAATTAATTGAGCTGTACAAATTAAATACTTCGCAAGAACATCAAAAACTGGTGCAAGGTTATGCAGCACAGCAAAACATTGCCTTTCATTTTGTGCCGAGTTACTCACCAGTATTTGCTGGACTTGCTGAAGCTGCTGTAAAAAGCACAAAGTATCACTTGAAGCGTATCATACAAAATTATGTTCTGACTTATGAACAGCTGAATACTGTATTGTGTCAAATCGAAGCTGTATTAAATTCCAGACCGCTGTTACCTGTGACAACGAATGATATCAATGATTTCAGCTACCTAACACCTGGTCATTTTTTGATTGGTACTTCAATGACATCCTTTCCAGAAGCAGACTTGGCTGACACACCAACGAATAAAGTAAATTTTTGGGAAATGTGTAACAAGATAAAAAGTCACTTTTGGAAGGTATGGCATAAGTATTACTTGAATGTTTTACAATGTCGTCCTAAATGGCGCAATACTAAGTCTAACGTTGAAGTGGGCGCTCTGGTGAGTATGAAGGAGCCTAACGCCCCGCCCATGTCATGGCCTATGGCCAGGATAGTCAAAGTATACCCTGGTAATGATAACAAGGTCAGGGTTGTTGACCTTATGACCCCCAATAAAAAGGTGTATAAGAGGTCATTAAGTGGGTTTGCTGTGCTACCTATTGAATAAACTGTTGTTATAGAATATAAGTTATAGATAGTAAGTTATAATAAAACGTGTCTCAGTTGTCATACAGCATTATCATATATAGATAAGTAAAAAAAAAAAACAATATGTTAATATATATTGCTTAGTAATATGACAAATATCATGTAATAAATAGGCTAATAGCTGCCACACTTTTACCATTAACATGATGTTGCCTTTTGTTTGATTATTAGATTATTTAACGAAATATTTTCTGTATTCTGGTTTTCCTTAACTAAAGTAGATCTTAAGTATCCTTTTAAAGGCTTGAGGGTTCAATTAAAACTAATCTTTGTTAAGAATATATCATTTATTCAAAATTTAATGCTATTTAATGTAATGACGTTTTGATAATTTACTTACCTTGTAATGTAGTACCATTGTGCTGAAAAACAAGGCTTGTCCTTTTCAATTCGTTTCTAGTTTATTTAATTGTTTAACAGAGAATGAGTATAAATACCTACGTTTAAATTACATACGTTCAATTATTGCATTTGTAATATTATTCAAAAAATAATAATAATAAGATTTGTACAAACTCAATACTACATACAATATTCACTACAATATAAACTAATTAGTTTGAAATAGCTGTAAAAAAAATATTGAATGAGTCTTTTTTAATCTTAACTTCATTGTTGGACATTATGTTACCATTATGCTGGCTGCTGCTGAAGCATTTAAGTTTTCTATCCTGTAGACAGTAAGTTTATGATGGCATCCTCTGCTGTGGCCCCAGCATGTTGGGAACTCCAACATTAATATTAGTTTAGTTTCATAAGTTGGTACTACTTATTTTATACCATTTCTATGTTTTGTTGTCTATGACGATATAGACGCCCCTTCACTCTCTTTGTGCTAACCAAAATGGTCGCAATACACGTTTCCAAAAGTAAAAAGTGATTTTATTGCTATGCTACCGCGCTGCCGTCCATCACATACAAAACGAGAATTAGTGCATTGCCTAACAGCCTACACAACAGTACCTACACAGTTAAAGGCTTAATAAAAACAAAACTACAATCGCGTCATTTGTGTAACGAAAGTTAGTCATACGAAAGATATGAGTTAATATTTCGTTATACAAAGGAATCGATTTAGTTCAACGAAGTAGGTACATGCTTTTTTGTAAACGACTCATTTGTACCTACGTTCATTCGATATAATAAATATTTAGTGACATATAAGATTTTTTATTATTAATATGAGTACCGAAGAGGAAAAATTATTGGACACCTGTGATGGCATGATAGATATTTTATCAATATTACAACACAATGTGGCTTCATCGCATTCTTAAAGTGTTTATTTAATTACCTCGACGATAAAAAAAACCAAGTGCGGGTGGGTGGTTCGAAATAATCGAGCGACACAAAGACGTTGATGCCCGCCTCTTCAGTCCCTTCGAGACTATGAACGTACGTTCGAAACATCGATGTAATTAAATAAACACTACTTGAACGCGATTAAGCCCCGTTTTGTTAAAAAAATATGTAAAAAAGCGTGTGGTAAAATAAATATCCTATCATCAAAGGAGAACTTGAAGAACTAAATGAACCATGAACCGCGCTTACATGGATCAAATAACGAAAAAGGTGAACATTCATTTTGTCCACCGGCGAGAGTCCACTTCTCACACAATATACACATTTACGTATAGGTACATATAATACACGGCACTCCCCTACTTGACCTAATAACGCAAGTGCTAATATTATTACACCTATCAATACATCCTCCTAGCCTTTGTCCCATTTTTTTTTTTGAGAATGAATTCTCAATCGGGGTCGGCTACCTAAATCCCAAGATGTGGCGTAGGCACTAGTTTTTACGAAAGCGACTGACCTTCCAACCCAGAGGGGAAACTAGGCCTTATTGGGCTTAGGTGGTTTCCTCACGATGTTTTCCTTAACCGAAAAGCGAGTGGTAAATATCAAATGACATTCTGTACATAAGTTCCGAAAAACTCATTGGTACGGGCCGGGTTCGAACCCGCGACCTCCGGATTGAAAGTCGCATGCCCTAACCACTAGGCTACCACCGCTTCCCACCTATCAATGTTAGCTTTAAATTTTCATTAGCCCTAATGTATTTTTACCCAATTTTTCTTTAAACTTTGATCTTTGTATTTAAGGCTTAAATTATTAAACCTATTTTTTACGTTAAAACAAAATTGGAAACCGGATTTGGACAAATATCGAATTGGCTGAACCCCGAAAACTGTAGGTTAGATAAGGTTTGTATTGTGACCACGTATAGTGGAGCGAGCGAAGCGTCAAAAGATTTCCATGTACATCCAGAGACTATGGCAATCCCGACACCGTATATTTAGGATTATAGATAATTAGGTTTAATTAAATTATAAGTTATTATAATATTAGTAGTCTAAAAAAACCAGCTAAGTGCAAATTAGGGCTAGTAAGAATTCGGTATTTATGTTATTAGGCATGATGAAAATTCGGAATCCTGAAATTCTATTATTCATTAATTAGGATGAATGAAAAGTGATTTTCGGACTACCAAAATTACGGCCAATGAAATTAGGATGAAAGTTTTTCGGGCTAACGTAGGAGAACGGAACCATATTTAGAACCATATAGTTAACATAGAGTATTTACTTTGTTATTTGCTTCGTCTTTGACACAAGTCGCTCAGTATGCTGTCCCGCGAAACCGTCCCTCTGGCTCCACAGAAAACCAGCGCCGTGGGCATTGCTATAACTAGCAAACCCTTTGCTGAGTGGAGACCATTGCGGATGCACATCTGTTATGTACACTGTCTTTAATACTTACCTAATATTGTAAATTGTAATGACGTTCTATCTTGATTAAAGCCTTTTCTATTTTATTTCTGATGAAGATTAAAATACTACATTATTTTTTTTATTACATCATTTAGCAACATTTTCACATTTACTTTTTTTTGTATTTCTATTTCATATTTTCTTATAAAAAAAAATATCAATAAATTGCACTAGCCTCTGAATGTAACTGAAGATTTTTAATAGCGCTTGCAACTAGACCTACTTGAATAATACGTTTTTGTCAAAAATTTCATTTTAGTGACACGCTTTTATAGCCGACTGTAATTTTCTTTGGATATCCATCAAATGCTCACTGAGACGATTCTAAAGAGCCCAAACTCGGTAGGATTGCTTTTTCTATTGTAGAGTTATTCAGCATCAGATCAGCCCCATGGTACCATATTGTATTGTCACCAAAGTTAAGTAAAGTAAAGTTAAGTAAGTATGCAAAATTTCAGCTCAATCGGTTGATACATACATACAATGCAAGTTAAATAAAAGCTTGTAAAAAATAGATACTATAGTAATATTAATAGGTATTTTGAAGACATGTTGAAACCAAGCGGCAGAAGTCGCAAAAACGTTTCAATATGGCCACGGACTCTAGAGATGAAAGGAATGACTTTGAATCAACCTGTTTCATAACAATACGATTGAGTCAACAGACAATAAAAGGTAGAACGCAGAATCTTTGAAAGCGATGCCGCATTATGCAGCGCCATTAGCGGGGCGAGGTCGTTGTCGAATTTTTTTAATAAAACTTGTCCCGTTAGCGTAACTGCGGTTTGTTTACAATAAACAGCGCGTTGGCGCCCCTTTATTGTCCAACTTGCGCTGTTTGAGCGCTTTTTGCTATTGATCTGTCAGAGGTTTTGGTTATTGCGCTTATCATTAATTTCTGCGGTGAATTTGTCGGAATAATTCTGTTTTTTTTTTTTTTAATACAGAACGAGAACTTCACTAGACTTTGTGAAGAAAAGTAAAAAAAAAAAACGCTTTCTTACAAGTCGGTGATACCCAGGTATCTTCTAGTAAAGACTGAATTAATATATTTGGAACATATGATTACACTGGAATTTAAAAAAACAAGTAGTAGAAGTAGAGTGACAGATGGCACAGGTGTGAGCTGCGATTGGCCAACAAACAAACTCTATGTGGACAAATACCCCTACATCTCAAAACCAAACGCTTCGAACAGTGAGTCATGCCCGTGCTCGTATAGGTATTGTGTAATAATAATAATAATAAGCATTTATTTTCAGGCGAAAAACCCATAGTTACATACTTACATACAATTTAAAATAAAATGTAAAAGACAGAGATAAAAATAAAAATAAAACTTACAAACTAAAACATAGAAATAAAACAGTTACAATTTACAAATAAAATCACAACTGCCCATTCCCAGACCGGTGCAATTTGAGCCAATGCTTGTTGAACTCATCGGTGTAGTCATTACCAATGAGACACAAGATTTCGTTTTTAGAGGCCCGAAGCCTCTCTCTGAAAGCGGCTGACCTCTCTCTTAAGATGGCGAAGAAGTCAGGGACTCTCGCGTCTGCGAACATGCCTTTCGCGCTGCAGAAGGGTGGCAGTTTCAGCAGTATACGAAAGGCATTGTTATATTGTACTCTTAGCGCGCTGAACGAGTGTTTCGTGTACTTTGTCCACAGCTGACACGTATAAAATTATAATAAAAATACAACTATCATTTATCCATTGCGTCAAGCGCGGCCATCACAATTCTACAGTAAAATAGTAATGCTAGAAATTGGTGATCCGCATAATAAGATGCAGCTGCTCTATATCGTAACGATACACCGCCCTGTTTTAATCAATAGCAGTATTGTTACTTAGCAACGGAACGAACAATTTTGGAAATAAATGTAGCAGAATACAAATTCTCTGAATTCTTTAAAAATCTTGATCCTTTGTAAAAAAGTTTCAAAGGCTTCGAATACCCCTTACAATAGTGCCCCACGCAACGAGCAAGTTGGAGATTGATTTAGCCCTCGAACTTCGCAAGACCCCAACTATGTAATTGGGTAGCATTAAAATTTCCCTTTCTCCTATAGGTACCTTTTTATTTGAGTTACGAAATATCGAGTTTTGTGATTGGTTGAGTTGAGTATTTCCACGGTTTTTCACTTACTTAAGTTGAAATAGCTGCCTTTTGCGTTTGGCTGAAGTTGGACAAAATTATATGCTTTTGTCACTTTTTACGGCATATCAATAGTATTCATTTTAAAACTACATGTAAAGAAGAATTAAAATGAAAAATGGGTGTACTTATTTGAAATTTAATTCGCGTAAATTAACACGATGTAAGTAGTAATTAATATTATTACACCTAACAACGTAACATAAATTTCATTGGCCCTAATAATATCCTTACAACTATAATATGTATGCCCTAATTATTTATTTCCCTTAAAAATTAAATATTTTAATCGTTGTACTAATATGAATTAAAAAACGTAAAGTGGTAAATTGGTAACTCCTAATGATTATTGAACCGTATCATTACTTAGGTATATTAAGTCTCAAGCGTAATAATATATAGTCGCGGCATCGGCAGCGGCCGGCGAAGCGCCAGAACCGAACTGCTACCAGTAAAGTAGGTTAGGTTAGGTTAGAATTGCGAGTACAACAACAGCGCATGAGCCACGCGAAGCGCCAGACCGAACTTATCAGTAAAGACGGTTAGGTTAGAATTGCGGCGATCAAATCAGGTACCTTGCGCCTTTTAGTACATTAGATTAATAAATAAATAAATACTATGGACAATCATACACAAATCGACCTACTCCCAAACTAAGCAAATCTTGTACTATGGGTACAAGACGACGTTATGCATTAATATATAAATACATATATAGATAACATCTATGACCCAAGAACAAATATTCGAGTTCATCGCACAAATATCTGCCTCGGCTGGGATTCGAACCCGGGACCGTCGGCGCAGTAGGCAGGTGTCTGCAAACTGCGCCAACCACGTCATCGAATAAATAATAAGGTTTCGTAAAATTTACATAATATCATTTTTAGAGGTACTATAATATTAGCAGTCAAAGAAGGCCAAGTATAAATAAGAGCTACTGATAATTCGGTTTTAAGAAATTAGCCTACGAGTAACTTAACATTATTGAAATGCAACCGTCGATAATAGTATAGGATAGGTTATGTGTAGACAGAAAAATTAAAAAAAAAAACCTTTAAGGTTACAATAATATGGCAGTGAATTAGCAACTTGCTCATGAAGCTCCGTCTGGTGATTTTTTTAGCTCTTTAATTAGTTGACGAGCATTTTTAAGTTTTTAAATAAGTTAGTAAAGTGTCTTAACTGCATTAATAGTATTTATTAGTATTTTATTATTTTATTAATTAATTGTATACAGTAAGTACTTAACTATTTCAGACCATTATATTCACCTATGTGAACTTGGCCACCGACCTTGAATTTTTTTTTGTTTTATTTTTTTTTCTGATAGTGTTTTGTTTGTAGTTGATTGTAGTAAAACGATTTTTGTTTGTAGTTGCGCGAAAAAAAAAATAGGGGGCCCAAAAAAAAGCCAGCCCCCGGTTTACAAAAATCAAACTTTCAAGCATAGTATACGGTGCAGAATTGTTTGTAGTTGATTGTAGTTCAATTTTTTTCGTTTGTAGTTACGTGGAAAAAAAATAAAAAAATAAAAATGAAAATCGCTATCAATTAAATTGCTCACTAGCCCGTTTAAGTCTTTTTAACCTACTACTAAAAAGGTGGTTTACCAGTTTTATAACCCAATGAGCATGATCGCTCTTACAAAATTTTTAATTTCTTACAAAATAGGAACACAATTAAGTGATAGACATAAATAAAAAGGTTTTTTGTCAAAAATATATTAAATTTCTAAAATAACTGACGAATAAAAACTCTACAAGTAACTACGTTGTTTGTTCTCTCTTTAAAATCGAAGCCAACAGAGCACACAACAGAAACCATATTAAATAGCAAAGACAAAAGCGTAATAACATTTGTCGTGAAACAATTTTCGTTTGTAGTTGGACCATTTTTAAATTGCTCCTACATAAACTCAAAAATGTGTAGAGTCAGATCCGTAATCTCTTGTAAAAGCTCAAAATTTATTGGAATTCGGTAAAAACTATTTCAAATCGAAAACATGACGGTGTTTTCGTTTGTAGTAAAAAGAAATTCGTTTGTAGTTGGATATTTTTTTAAGAACGAACACTAATAGCAAAAAAATGTATCAAATAAGAACCGTACTCTATTGTATGAGCTCAAAATTGATTGGACTTCGGTGAAAACTATTTCAAATGGAAGACATGACATTGTTTTCGTTTGAAGTGAAAAGAAATTCGTTTGTAGTTGGACAATTTTTAAATTGCTCCTACATAAACTCAAAAATGTGTAGAGTCAGATCCGTACTTTCTTGTAAAAGCTCAAAATTGATTGGAATTAGGTGAAAACTGTTTCAAATCGAAGACATGACAGTGTTTTCGTTTGTAGTGAAAAGAAATTTGTTTGTAGTTGGACAATTTTTTGTGAACGACCACAAATAGCAAAAAAATGTATCAAATAAGAACCGTACTCTGTTGTATGAGCTCAAAATTGATTGGATTTCGGTGAAAACTATTTCAAATGGAAGACATGACATTGTTTTCGTTTGTAGTGAAAAGAAATTCGTTTGTAGTTGGACAATTTTTAAATTGCTCCTACATAAACTCAAAAATGTGTAGAGTCAGATCCGTACTTTCTTGTAAAAGCTCAAAATTGATTGGATTTCGGTGAAAACTATTTCAAATGGAAGACATGACATTGTTTTCGTTTGTAGTGAAAAGAAATTCGTTTGTAGTTGGACAGTTTTTTGAGAACGACCACAAATAGCAAAAAAATGTACAAAATAAGAACCGTACTCTGTTGTATGAGCTCAAAATTGATTGGATTTCGGTGAAAACTATTTCAAATGGAAGACATGACATTGTTTTCGTTTGTAGTGAAAAGAAATTCGTTTGTAGTTGGACAGTTTTTTGAGAACGACCACAAATAGCAAAAAAATGAATCAAATACGAACCGTACTCTATTGTATGAGCTCAAAACTGATTGGACTTCGGTGAAAACTATGTCAAATGGAAGACATGACATTGTTTTCGTTTGTAGTGAAAAGAAATTCGTTTGTAGTTGGACAGTTTTTTGGGAACGACCACAAATAGCAAAAAAATGAATCAAATACGAACCGTACTCTATTGTATGAGCTCAAAACTGATTGGACTTCGGTAAAAACTATGTCAAATGGAAGACATGACATTGTTTTCGTTTGTAGTGAAAAGAAATTCGTTTGTAGTTGGACAGTTTTTTGGGAACGACCACAAATAGCAAAAAAATGAATCAAATACGAACCGTACTCTATTGTATGAGCTCAAAACTGATTGGACTTCGGTGAAAACTATTTCAAATGGAAGACATGACATTGTTTTTGTTTGTAGTGAAAAGAAATTCGTTTGTAGTTGGACAGTTTTTTGGGAACGACCACAAATAGCAAAAAAATTAATCAAATACGAACCGTACTCTATTGTATGAGCTCAAAACTGATTGGACTTCAGTGAAAACTATGTCAAATGGAAGACATGACATTGTTTTCGTTTGTAGTAAAAAGAAATTCGTTTGTAGTTGGACAGTTTTTTTTGAACGACCACAAATAGCAAAAAAATGAATCAAATACGAACCGTACTCTATTGTATGAGCTCAAAACTGATTGGACTTCGGTGAAAACTATTTCAAATGGAAGACATGACATTGTTTTTGTTTGTAGTGAAAAGAAATTCGTTTGTAGTTGGACAGTTTTTTGGGAACGACCACAAATAACAAAAAAATTAATCAAATACGAACCGTACTCTATTGTATGAGCTCAAAACTGATTGGACTTCAGTGAAAACTATGTCAAATGGAAGACATGACATTGTTTTCGTTTGTAGTGAAAAGAAATTCGTTTGTAGTTGGACAGTTTTTTGGGAACGACCACAAATAGCAAAAAAATGTATAAAATAAGAACCGTACTCTGTTGTATGAGCTCAAAATTGATTGGATTTCGGTGAAAACTATTTCAAATGGAAGACATGACATTGTTTTCGTTTGTAGTGAAAAGAAATTCGTTTGTAGTTGGACAGTTTTTTGAGAACGACCACAAGTAGCAAAAAAATGTACAAAATAAGAACCGTACTCTATTGTATGAGCTCAAAACTGATTGGACTTCAGTGAAAACTACGTCAAATGGAAGACATGATATTGTTTTCGTTTGTAGTGAAAAGAAATTCGTTTGTAGTTGGACAGTTTTTTGGGAACGACCACAAATAGCAAAAAAATGAATCAAATACGAACCGTACTCTATTGTATGAGCTCAAAACTGATTGGACTTCGGTGAAAAGTATGTCAAATGGAAGACATGACATTGTTTTCGTTTGTAGTGTAAAGAAATTCGTTTGTAGTTGGACAGTTTTTTTAAAACGACCACAAATAGCAAAAAAATGTATAAAATAAGAACCGTACTCTGTTGTATGAGCTCACAATTGATTGGACTTCGGTGAAAACTATTTCAAATGGAAGACATGACATTGTTTTCGTTTGTAGTGAAAAGAAATTCGTTTGTAATTGGACAGTTTTTTTTGAACGACCACAAATAGCAAAAAAATGAATCAAATACGAACCGTACTCTATTGTATGAGCTCAAAACTGATTGGACTTCGGTGAAAACTATTTCAAAAGGAAGACATGACATAGTTTTCGTTTGTAGTGAAAAGAAATTCGTTTGTAGTTGGACAATTTTTAAATTGCTCCTACATAAACTCAAAAATGTGTAGAGTCAGATCCGTACTTTCTTGTAAAAGCTCAAAATTGATTGGAATTAGGTGAAAACTGTTTCAAATCGAAGACATGACAGTGTTTTCGTTTGTAGTGAAAAGAAATTTGTTTGTAGTTGGACAATTTTTTGTGAACGACCACAAATAGCAAAAAAATGTATCAAATAAGAACCGTACTCTGTTGTATGAGCTCAAAATTGATTGGATTTCGGTGAAAACTATTTCAAATGGAAGACATGACATTGTTTTCGTTTGTAGTGAAAAGAAATTCGTTTGTAGTTGGACAATTTTTAAATTGCTCCTAGATAAACTCAAAAATGTGTAGAGTCAGATCCGTACTTTCTTGGAAAAGCTCAAAATTGATTGGATTTCGGTGAAAACTATTTCAAATGGAAGACATAACATTGTTTTCGTTTGTAGTGAAAAGAAATTCGTTTGTAGTTGGACAGTTTTTTGAGAACGACCACAAATAGCAAAAAAATGAATCAAATACGAACCGTACTCTATTGTATGAGCTCAAAACTGATTGGACTTCGGTGAAAACTATGTCAAATGGAAGACATGACATTGTTTTCGTTTGTAGTGAAAAGAAATTCGTTTGTAGTTGGACAATTTTTAAATTGCTCCTACATAAACTCAAAAATGTGTAGAGTCAGATCCGTACTTTCTTGTAAAAGCTCAAAATTGATTAGATTTCGGTAAAAACTATTTCAAATGGAAGACATGACATTGTTTTCGTTTGTAGTGAAAAGAAATTCGTTTGTAGTTGGACAGTTTTTTGAGAACGACCACAAATAGCAAAAAAATGTACAAAATAAGAACCGTACTCTGTTGTATGAGCTCAAAATTGATTGGATTTCGGTGAAAACTATTTCAAATGGAAGACATGACATTGTTTTCGTTTGTAGTGAAAATAAATTCGTTTGTAGTTGGACAGTTTTTTGAGAACGACCACAAATAGCAAAAAAATGAATCAAATACGAACCGTACTCTATTGTATGAGCTCAAGACTGATTGGACTTCGGTGAAAACTATGTCAAATGGAAGACATGACATTGTTTTCGTTTGTAGTGAAAAGAAATTCGTTTGTAGTTGGACAGTTTTTTGGGAACGTTCACAAATAGCAAAAAAATGAATCAAATACGAACCGTACTCTATTGTATGAGCTCAAATCTGATTGGACTTCGGTGAAAACTATGTCAAATGGAAGACATGACATTGTTTTCGTTTGTAGTGAAAAGAAATTCGTTTGTAGTTGGACAGTTTTTTGGGAACGACCACAAACAGCAAAAAAATGTATAAAATAAGAACCGTACTCTGTTGTATGAGCTCAACATTGATTGGATTTCGGTGAAAACTATTTCAAATGGAAGACATGACATTGTTTTCGTTTGTAGTGAAAAGAAATTCGTTTGTAGTTGGACAGTTTTTTTGAACGACCACAAATAGCAAAAAAATGAATCAAATACGAACCGTACTCTATTGTATGAGCTCAAAACTGATTGGACTTCGGTGAAAACTATGTCAAATGGAAGACATGACATTGTTTTTGTTTGTAGTGAAAAGAAATTCGTTTGTAGTTGGACAGTTTTTTGGGAACGACCACAAATAGCAAAAAAATGAATCAAATACGAACCGTACTCTATTGTATGAGCTCAAATCTGATTGGACTTCAGTGAAAACTATGTCAAATGGAAGACATGACATTGTTTTCGTTTGTAGTGAAAAGAAATTCGTTTGTAGTTGGACAGTTTTTTGGGAACGACCACAAATAGCAAAAAAATGTATAAAATAAGAACCGTACTCTGTTGTATGAGCTCAAAATTGATTGGATTTCGGTGAAAACTATTTCAAATGGAAGACATGACATTGTTTTCGTTTGTAGTGAAAAGAAATTCGTTTGTAGTTGGACAGTTTTTTGAGAACGACCACAAATAGCAAAAAAATAAATCGAATACGAACCGTACTCTATTGTATGAGCTCAAAACTGATTGGATTTCGGTGAAAACTATTTCAAATGGAAGACATGACATTGTTTTCGTTTGTAGTGAAAAGAAATTCGTTTGTAGTTGGACAGTTTTTTGAGAACGACCACAAATAGCAAAAAAATGTATAAAATAAGAACCGTACTCTGTTGTATGAGTTCACAATTGATTGGACTTCGGTGAAAACTATTTCAAATGGAAGACATGACATTGTTTTCGTTTGTAGTGAAAAGAAATTCGTTTGTAATTGGACAGTTTTTTTTGAACGACCACAAATAGCAAAAAAATGAATCAAATACGAACCGTACTCTATTGTATGAGCTCAAAACTGATTGGACTTCGGTGAAAACTATTTCAAAAGGAAGACATGACATAGTTTTCGTTTGTAGTGAAAAGAAATTCGTTTGTAGTTGGACAATTTTTAAATTGCTCCTACATAAACTCAAAAATGTGTAGAGTCAGATCCGTACTTTCTTGTAAAAGCTCAAAATTGATTGGAATTAGGTGAAAACTGTTTCAAATCGAAGACATGACAGTGTTTTCGTTTGTAGTGAAAAGAAATTTGTTTGTAGTTGGACAATTTTTTGTGAACGACCACAAATAGCAAAAAAATGTATCAAATAAGAACCGTACTCTGTTGTATGAGCTCAAAATTGATTGGATTTCGGTGAAAACTATTTCAAATGGAAGACATGACATTGTTTTCGTTTGTAGTGAAAAGAAATTCGTTTGTAGTTGGACAATTTTTAAATTGCTCCTAGATAAACTCAAAAATGTGTAGAGTCAGATCCGTACTTTCTTGGAAAAGCTCAAAATTGATTGGATTTCGGTGAAAACTATTTCAAATGGAAGACATAACATTGTTTTCGTTTGTAGTGAAAAGAAATTCGTTTGTAGTTGGACAGTTTTTTGAGAACGACCACAAATAGCAAAAAAATGAATCAAATACGAACCGTACTCTATTGTATGAGCTCAAAACTGATTGGACTTCGGTGAAAACTATGTCAAATGGAAGACATGACATTGTTTTCGTTTGTAGTGAAAAGAAATTCGTTTGTAGTTGGACAATTTTTAAATTGCTCCTACATAAACTCAAAAATGTGTAGAGTCAGATCCGTACTTTCTTGTAAAAGCTCAAAATTGATTAGATTTCGGTAAAAACTATTTCAAATGGAAGACATGACATTGTTTTCGTTTGTAGTGAAAAGAAATTCGTTTGTAGTTGGACAGTTTTTTGTGAACGACCACAAATAGCAAAAAAATGTACAAAATAAGAACCGTACTCTGTTGTATGAGCTCAAAATTGATTGGATTTCGGTGAAAACTATTTCAAATGGAAGACATGACATTGTTTTCGTTTGTAGTGAAAAGAAATTCGTTTGTAGTTGGACAGTTTTTTGAGAACGACCACAAATAGCAAAAAAATGAATCAAATACGAACCGTACTCTATTGTATGAGCTCAAGACTGATTGGACTTCGGTGAAAACTATGTCAAATGGAAGACATGACATTGTTTTCGTTTGTAGTAAAAAGAAATTCGTTTGTAGTTGGACAGTTTTTTGGGAACGTTCACAAATAGCAAAAAAATGAATCAAATACGAACCGTACTCTATTGTATGAGCTCAAATCTGATTGGACTTCGGTGAAAACTATGTCAAATGGAAGACATGACATTGTTTTCGTTTGTAGTGAAAAGAAATTCGTTTGTAGTTGGACAGTTTTTTGGGAACGACCACAAATAGCAAAAAAATGTATAAAATAAGAACCGTACTCTGTTGTATGAGCTCAACATTGATTGGATTTCGGTGAAAACTATTTCAAATGGAAGACATGACATTGTTTTCGTTTGTAGTGAAAAGAAATTCGTTTGTAGTTGGACAGTTTTTTTGAACGACCACAAATAGCAAAAAAATGAATCAAATACGAACCGTACTCTATTGTATGAGCTCAAAACTGATTGGACTTCGGTGAAAACTATGTCAAATGGAAGACATGACATTGTTTTTGTTTGTAGTGAAAAGAAATTCGTTTGTAGTTGGACAGTTTTTTGGGAACGACCACAAATAGCAAAAAAATGAATCAAATACGAACCGTACTCTATTGTATGAGCTCAAATCTGATTGGACTTCAGTGAAAACTATGTCAAATGGAAGACATGACATTGTTTTCGTTTGTAGTGAAAAGAAATTCGTTTGTAGTTGGACAGTTTTTTGGGAACGACCACAAATAGCAAAAAAATGTATAAAATAAGAACCGTACTCTGTTGTATGAGCTCAAAATTGATTGGATTTCAGTGAAAACTATTTGAAATGGAAGACATGACATTGTTTTCGTTTGTAGTGAAAAGAAATTCGTTTGTAGTTGGACAGTTTTTTGAGAACGACCACAAATAGCAAAAAAATAAATCGAATACGAACCGTATTCTATTGTATGAGCTCAAAACTGATTGGATTTCGGTGAAAACTATTTCAAATGGAAGACATGACATTGTTTTCGTTTGTAGTGAAAAGAAATTCGTTTGTAGTTGGACAGTTTTTTGAGAACGACCACAAATAGCAAAAAAATGTACAAAATAAGAACCGTACTCTATTGTATGAGCTCAAAACTGATTGGACTTCAGTGAAAACTATGTCAAATGGAAGACATGACATTGTTTTCGTTTGTAGTGAAAAGAAATTCGTTTGTAGTTGAACAGTTTTTTGAGAACGACCACAAATAGCAAAAAAATGAATCAAATACGAACCGTACTCTATTGTATGAGCTCAAAACTGATTGGACTTCGGTGAAAAGTATGTCAAATGGAAGACATGACATTGTTTTCGTTTGTAGTGTAAAGAAATTCGTTTGTAGTTGGACAGTTTTTTGGGAACGACCACAAATAGCAAAAAAATGTACAAAATAAGAACCGTACTCTGTTGTATGAGCTCAAAATTGATTGGATTTCGGTGAAAACTATTTCAAATGGAAGACATGACATTGTTTTCGTTTGTAGTGAAAAGAAATTCGTTTGTAGTTGGACAGTTTTTTGAGAACGACCACAAATAGCAAAAAAATGAATCAAATACGAACCGTACTCTATTGTATGAGCTCAAAACTGATTGGACTTCGGTGAAAAGTATGTCAAATGGAAGACATGACATTGTTTTCGTTTGTAGTGTAAAGAAATTCGTTTGTAGTTGGACAGTTTTTTGGGAACGACCACAAATAGCAAAAAAATGTATAAAATAAGAACCGTACTCTGTTGTATGAGCTCAAAATTGATTGTATTTCGGTGAAAACTATTTCAAATGGAAGACATGACATTGTTTTCGTTTGTAGTGAAAAGAAATTCGTTTGTAGTTGGACAGTTTTTTTTGAACGACCACAAATAGCAAAAAAATGAATCAAATACGAACCGTACTCTATTGTATGAGCTCAAAACTGATTGGACTTCGGTGAAAACTATTTCAAAAGGAAGACATGACATAGTTTTCGTTTGTAGTGAAAAGAAATTCGTTTGTAGTTGGACAATTTTTAAATTGCTCCTACATAAACTCAAAGATGTGTAGAGTCAGATCCGTACTTTCTTGTAAAAGCTCAAAATTGATTGGAATTAGGTCAAAACTGTTTCAAATCGAAGACATGACAGTGTTTTCGTTTGTAGTGAAAAGAAATTCGTTTGTAGTTGGAAATTTTTTTGTGAACGACCACAAATAGCAAAAAAATGTATCAAATAAGAACCGTACTCTGTTGTATGAGCTCAAAATTGATTGGATTTCGGTGAAAACTATTTCAAATGGAAGACATGACATTGTTTTCGTTTGTAGTGAAAAGAAATTCGTTTGTAGTTGGACAGTTTTTTGAGAACGACCACAAATAGCAAAAAAATAAATCGAATACGAACCGTATTCTATTGTATGAGCTCAAAACTGATTGGATTTCGGTGAAAACTATTTCAAATGGAAGACATGACATTGTTTTCGTTTGTAGTGAAAAGAAATTCGTTTGTAGTTGGACAGTTTTTTGAGAACGACCACAAATAGCAAAAAAATGTACAAAATAAGAACCGTACTCTATTGTATGAGCTCAAAACTGATTGGACTTCAGTGAAAACTATGTCAAATGGAAGACATGACATTGTTTTCGTTTGTAGTGAAAAGAAATTCGTTTGTAGTTGAACAGTTTTTTGAGAACGACCACAAATAGCAAAAAAATGAATCAAATACGAACCGTACTCTATTGTATGAGCTCAAAACTGATTGGACTTCGGTGAAAAGTATGTCAAATGGAAGACATGACATTGTTTTCGTTTGTAGTGTAAAGAAATTCGTTTGTAGTTGGACAGTTTTTTGGGAACGACCACAAATAGCAAAAAAATGTACAAAATAAGAACCGTACTCTGTTGTATGAGCTCAAAATTGATTGGATTTCGGTGAAAACTATTTCAAATGGAAGACATGACATTGTTTTCGTTTGTAGTGAAAAGAAATTCGTTTGTAGTTGGACAGTTTTTTGAGAACGACCACAAATAGCAAAAAAATGAATCAAATACGAACCGTACTCTATTGTATGAGCTCAAAACTGATTGGACTTCGGTGAAAAGTATGTCAAATGGAAGACATGACATTGTTTTCGTTTGTAGTGTAAAGAAATTCGTTTGTAGTTGGACAGTTTTTTGGGAACGACCACAAATAGCAAAAAAATGTATAAAATAAGAACCGTACTCTGTTGTATGAGCTCAAAATTGATTGTATTTCGGTGAAAACTATTTCAAATGGAAGACATGACATTGTTTTCGTTTGTAGTGAAAAGAAATTCGTTTGTAGTTGGACAGTTTTTTTTGAACGACCACAAATAGCAAAAAAATGAATCAAATACGAACCGTACTCTATTGTATGAGCTCAAAACTGATTGGACTTCGGTGAAAACTATTTCAAAAGGAAGACATGACATAGTTTTCGTTTGTAGTGAAAAGAAATTCGTTTGTAGTTGGACAATTTTTAAATTGCTCCTACATAAACTCAAAGATGTGTAGAGTCAGATCCGTACTTTCTTGTAAAAGCTCAAAATTGATTGGAATTAGGTCAAAACTGTTTCAAATCGAAGACATGACAGTGTTTTCGTTTGTAGTGAAAAGAAATTCGTTTGTAGTTGGAAAATTTTTTGTGAACGACCACAAATAGCAAAAAAATGTATCAAATAAGAACCGTACTCTGTTGTATGAGCTCAAAATTGATTGGATTTCGGTGAAAACTATTTCAAATGGAAGACATGACATTGTTTTCGTTTGTAGTGAAAAGAAATTCGTTTGTAGTTTGACAATTTTTAAATTGCTCCTAGATAAACTCAAAAATGTGTAGAGTCAGATCCGTACTTTCTTGGAAAAGCTCAAAATTGATTGGATTTCGGTGAAAACTATTTCAAATGGAAGACATAACATTGTTTTCGTTTGTAGTGAAAAGAAATTCGTTTGTAGTTGGACAGTTTTTTGAGAACGACCACAAATAGCAAAAAAATGAATCAAATACGAACCGTACTCTATTGTATGAGCTCAAAACTGATTGGACTTCGGTGAAAATTATGTCAAATGGAAGACATGACATTGTTTTCGTTTGTAGTGAAAAGAAATTCGTTTGTAGTTGGACAGTTTTTTGAGAACGACCACAAATAGCAAAAAAATGAATCAAATACGAACCGTACTCTATTGTATGAGCTCAAAACTGATTGGACTTCGGTAAAAACTATGTCAAATGGAAGACATGACATTGTTTTCGTTTGTAGTGAAAAGAAATTCCTTTGTAGTTGGACAGTTTTTTGAGAAAGACCACAAATAGCAAAAAAATGTATAAAATAAGAACCGTACTCTGTTGTATGAGCTCAAAATTGATTGGATTTCGGTGAAAACTATTTCAAATGGAAGACATGACATTGTTTTCGTTTGTAGTGAAAATAAATTCGTTTTTAGTTGGACAGTTTTTTGGGAACGACCACAAATAGCAAAAAAATGTATCAAATAAGAACCGTACTCTATTGTATGAGCTCAAAACTGATTGGACTTTGGTAAAAACTATGTCAAATGGAAGACATGACATTGTTTTCGTTTGTAGTGAAAAGAAATTCGTTTGTAGTTGGACAGTTTTTTTAGAACGACCACAAATAGCAAAAAAATGAATCAAATACGAACCGTACTCTATTGTATGAGCTCAAAACTGATTGGATTTCGGTGAAAACTATTTCAAATGGAAAACATGACATTGTTTTCGTTTGTAGTGAAAAGAAATTCGTTTGTAGTTGGACAGTTTTTTTTGAACGACCACAAATAGCAAAAAAATGAATCAAATACGAACCGTACTCTATTGTATGAGCTCAAAACTGATTGGACTTCGGTGAAAACTATGTCAAATGGAAGACATGACATTGTTTTTGTTTGTAGTGCAAAGAAATTCGTTTGTAGTTGGACAGTTTTTTGGGAACGACCACAAATAGCAAAAAAATGAATCAAATACGAACCGTACTCTATTGTATGAGCTCAAATCTGATTGGACTTCAGTGAAAACTATGTCAAATGGAAGACATGACATTGTTTTCGTTTGTAGTGAAAAGAAATTCGTTTGTAGTTGGACAGTTTTTTGGGAACGACCACAAATAGCAAAAAAATGTATAAAATAAGAACCGTACTCTGTTGTATGAGCTCAAAATTGATTGGATTTCGGTGAAAACTATTTCAAATGGAAGACATGACATTGTTTTCGTTTGTAGTGAAAAGAAATTCGTTTGTAGTTGGACAGATTTTTGAGAACGACCACAAATAGCAAAAAAATAAATCAAATACGAACCGTACTCTATTGTATGAGCTCAAAACTGATTGGATTTCGGTGAAAACTATTTCAAATGGAAGACATGACATTGTTTTCGTTTGTAGTGAAAAGAAATTCGTTTGTAGTTGGACAGTTTTTTGAGAACGACCACAAATAGCAAAAAAATGTACAAAATAAGAACCGTACTCTGTTGTATGAGCTCAAAACTGATTGGACTTCAGTGAAAACTATGTCAAATGGAAGACATGACATTGTTTTCGTTAGTAGTGAAAAGAAATTCGTTTGTAGTTGGACAGTTTTTTGGGAACGACCACAAATAGCAATACCGTACTCTATGTTAAATTTTTACTCATACTTTTCGATGCACCAGTAGAAGTTAAGTCTGAGTTAACTAACCCGAGGTTAATGTAACATTCATTTAATCCATTCATATCCAATCAAATGTGATAGAATAAAATGATGAATGATTTAAGTGTGGTGCTCTCTGTCGCTCTACAGTACTTTGCATAAGTATATTCCATTATGGCAGATTTGGAATGACATTTCGTTTTTTAACGTAATATACCTATCTGTATTAACTGTCAGTGAAGCGTGATTATTGTTTTTGCACGAGTTGTGTCCGCTTTATATATTTTGTTATTTTGTTTTTTGTTTTGATATTTATGATAATTATTGACGTTATGATTTTAAATGTTTCGGAGTTATGATCGGTAGTAATAGTGACTAAGTACAAATAGTGACTACTACAAAATCGATACTCTTACTGAAAAGCATCACCCTGGTGTACCTATGTATGTAAAAGTAACAATTAAAGAGAGTGTGTCCAAATTCAATAGGATTCAGTATTTATTTCGTAAGAAGAACGAAGGATTGAGCACCATTGTGGTAAACAATGTTTTGAATTTGGTTAGTGACAAATATTTGACAAATCACTATTAACGATTAATAATTGAATAACGTATAATGCGAATATGACGTACATGCACATTATTGCCATATTAAAGCTCATTGTAGCGCCACTATCCCTGGGCCGGACCGACACTTGTCAGGCTAAAGGCAGGTTTCAAATGATGGGGTATGCTTAATTTTCTATTTTCTTTTCCAGGTACTAACTTTTCACTTCCAGTCTTAGATTAGAAGATAAGATGAAGAGAGAGGAGGTAGCGTTTTTTAAAGGGTGGACGTTTCCATGACCACAAAGAGCAAAGATTGTATAGAGTTGGCATCGTAATGTTATGCACAGATCCGAAATTAAGTAAAATGTAGGGCAAGTTAAACACTCTTATTTAAAATTATATATCTTGTTCTTGATTTTGAAAACAAATGAATGTCTATTCATATACTGGACTGATTGGAGCCAAAATTCAAATGGATAATTTTCTGTAAGTACGCATTGAGAATCTTTTCTTTTTTCGCGTTGCATTCTCCAAGAGATCGTATTCTAACTCAAATGAAATTAACTCGTCCGACATCTGAAAAACCAGCACCATTATGAACTCTAAAGTAGGTATAAAGATTTCTAAGAGATCAAGTTTCATATTACAAATAAATAAATAAATAAATATCGGACAACATCACACAAATCGATCTAGTCCCAAATTAAGCTCAAGAAGGCTTGTGTTATGGGTACTAGACGACGATATACATACTTATATAGATAAATATATCCTTAAATGCATAGAACAACCATGACCCAAGCACAAATATTCAAGTTCATCACACAAATATTTTGCCCTGGCCGGGATTCGAACCCGGGACCGCCGGCTCAGTAGGCAAGTGTTTACAAACCGAGCCAAACCCTTCGTCGTAAATATTAAACATTAAAACCACAAATAATAATAATAATAAAGTATTTACAAATGAAACAGAAATATCACTGAAATTCCTAGGCCGTTAAAACACAATATTTCTATTATGTAATAGATTTCCTCACTAGTAATCCTCAAACTATCCAGAACAATAAATTCGATGAGGAACTATTTAAGTCGCAAAATTTGACATTCGCGCGATTCAGTTTCGTCTCAAGTGACACATCGTGGTACGAAAAGCACTTGAAATGAGTGAATGAAATAGTTAACACGCTGTTACTGAACTGCATCTGTACTGACTCGTGAACAGTGGCGTGCACGTCATATAGGTAGGCAAAAAAAAAATTGAAAATCGGTTCACGGTTCTCGGAGATATCGAGTAACATACACACAAAAAAAAAAAAAACATTAGTTCGAATTGAGAACCTCCTCCTTTTTTGAAGTCGGTTAAAAAGCAGTGCTTACCCTACGATTAAACTCGATTATCCTGTATTTATTTATGTATCCAATATTTATGTCATATTATATTATATTATATTACAAACGTACGTACCCACAATTCCCATTACATAAGAAGTATATTCATTAATCAATAATTTCACAATTCAGCGATCTGCGCCATCTATCGGATTAGCGTTACCAACAAAGCTCAACAACTCAAAACTGAATCGGTTGCGCTGCACTAGCGCAACGGTGGGAAAGGCACAAACTAAACTGCCTAATATATAATGGCACACAAATAGGGGTGTAGCATTGTGCAGACACAGACACGAAATAGTGTGCGTTGCTGTAAATACGTGGCACACAATGAGAAAAATCACGCATGTTTGCATTCAGTTAGGCACTGCTTATTGAAAAGCGACTGTTTCATTCCGCTCTGGGCTTGTGATGCGTAAATTTGCAGCTTCGCCAAGCGTTTTGTTGGTCTAAAAAAAAAAAAAAAATTCAGCTGTTTATTTCACTAAAAGTAATTTTTGTTTTACAAAGCTTAGAGAAAATCTTTAACTTATTAAGATTATATTACTAGGCCTTAGCATACCACTAGGTATAGGCTCATACCTATTCCTATTGATATGTACTCAGAATACTAAATACTCGTACACCTATGTAAATAAATAAATAAATAAATATTAAGGGACAATCTTACACAAATCGACCTAGTCCCAAACTAAGCAAAGCTTGTACTATGGGTACTAGACGACGATATACATAATATATAAATACATATATAGATAACATCCATGACCCAAGAACAAATATTTTGCACAAATATTTGCCCCGGCCGGTATTCGAACCCAGGACCGCCGACTCAGTAGGCAGGTGTCTACCAACCGAGCCAAACGCGTCGTCGTGTATATTTTATGATTCTATATTATCATTAGTTAACATGTTTTTGACAATATGTTTAATCTGCCCTGGTTTATTTAAGTTATTTATGATACTATCCATGACATGCGTGGGGAATCCATTCAGTGTATGAGGTAACAGGTATGTCCATACTCTTTTACCACATATGTTAGTGCTCCTAGGAACTATAAAGTGTTTACTATCCTCCAGTCTTCTCAGTCTGGTAGGTCTCTCATACCTGGTTAAATCTCCCACCCTGTCTTTATATTCTAGTATTACAGCTAATTTCACTTTATCATATATATTTAAAACTCTACAGTGTCTGAACAGGTTGTCATAGTTGTTTCTGTACTTATGTTTAATTTTCAGTGGCACAATGGCTTTCAGGAGCTTGATTTGCAGGTTATATATACGTTGCAGGTACGTTTTGAACGTTCTGCCATAGCTAGATAAACCATAGCTAATAACAGAATCTGCCATGGCCATGTAAAAGAGTCGAAGAGTATTATAAGGCATCTTATTTTTAATTATGCTAATATTGCAGAGAATTGCTCGTAGCTTATTACATACATTATCAATATGGTTGCCCCAGTTGAACCTATTATCAATTTTTAAACCCAGGTATGTATGATGTGTTACTACTTCTAGGGATTCACAGTTACAGGTGAGGTGAGTAGCGTGTAGGCATGTATGTTCATGGGCCACGACTCTAGGTACCAAATTAGTTTTTATGTATGGCGAGTGCACATGCATTACCTTGGTTTTTTCATAATTTAGGGATAACCCAGCATCATGAGCCCATTTACATAGCACATCAAATTCTTTTTGCATCATTGTTTCTGCTAAACACTCATCCTTATCTGCTATCAGTAAACATGTATCATCAGCAAATTGGTACACCGAGGCACAGTATATTATATAGGCTAAAGCAGTATGGAAACTACGAACAAACGGTCTAAACAGCGCACACACACAGACGCAAGCGTTTACGAGGCGTCTCGACGGACTTCACGGTGCTGTCAGTCGCGCGTGGCGCATCGAGACGACCGGTCATTGTTTGTGTTTATTGCACGTGCGAGCGCTGCCGCGATTTTAAAAAAATGCCACGAGTGTATTGCTTTGTATACGGCTGCTTGAATTCTGCTTCTTTAAAACCGGAGCTTTCTTTTTTTAAACTTCCTGCTGATATTGAAAGGTAAGAATGCTTTATTATCACTACATAGTATAAAACAAAGTCGCTTCCTGTCTGTCTGTTCCTATATATGCTTAGATCTTTAAAACTAGATTGATTCAAGATAAAGGTTTATACGTATAATAAGGTAAGTCGGGGCTATTGTAGCTATGGGGTTATTGTAGCTTCTTACCATTATAATGGTCTGTGACCCTTAAAATGGTCTGTGTATATATAGGATTGTTTATATATACCATTGGTCTGTGTATCCTATATATACACAGACCATTATAATGGTCACAGACCATTATAATGGTAAGAAGATACAATAACCCCATAGCTACAATAGCCCCGACTCACCTTACATGCATAATTTATCAGCATTGCACCTGAGCGGACCCTAACGGGTTGCTAGTTTATAAATAAAATGCATTTCCTTTTAAATAAATCGTTTGGTTGTTTATGTGATATTTGGTGTAAAATTAACAAGTATAAAATATATATTGTATTTAGGTTAGTTCGTGGGGTAGCGTCCAGGAAAACAACGGTTGGTGATGGTGGCAAACACTATAATTGTTATAAAAGTCACAGCACAGTTTTATGGGAAAATAAGAATAACACAAGATACAGGCAGACTATGAGAAAAGCTAGACACGCGAGCGATTCGTACGAGTAGTGCGCGCGAACGTTGTATGTATAATCGAATGTTCGGGAGTCGGGACCGACGGACGCGATGGCAAAGCGTGCCGGCGCCGCCCGCTCTCCTCCTAACCCCTCGGCTGTCCGAGAATTACGTGCGTAAACACGTCGAATATTGCGTGAATAAGTATAAGTGACACTCGCGCACTGAGGGTTCCGTACAAAAACTTCCCATTTTAACTGCCTGTTTTAAACTAGTAAATTCATTCGATTACTATCTCCTTTATTTATCTTTCATCTTAGGCTAGGTTTTTTTACAATAAAAAAGTAAAATACAATACAGTAATAACAAAATCTAAATACATTATAAACAATCTAACTTAGGGTGCCGCCGGCAGCGGGTGACAACCCTAGCGCGTAGGTATTTATCTTCAAAAAAGGCCTTAGTTTCCATACTGCTTTAGCCCATATATATACTGTGACCGAGGCCTCCCCGAATATGTTGCACATGTCGTTAACATAAATAAGGTACTCCGTAGGTCCGATTATAGAACCTTGAGCAGTGCCCTGTAGCGAGTGCCGCAGTTCACTTTTTTCTCCTGCAATGCTGACTGTGTTCATTCTGTTTGTATGGTAGTCCTCAAGCCATTCCAAGGTGGGCCCCTGTATACCATTCTGCTGGAGCTTTTCATAAAGCTTTTTATGATTTAAGGTGTCGAATGCCTTGCTGAAGTCAATCAGTACCAGAAAGACATGTTTCTTATCATTTAAATGCATGTTTAGTTCATCAGAGAATTGTGCTAGCAACTGAGGTGCACTTTTGCCTTTTTGGAACCCATACTGCCTTTTATGTATGATGCCATTGCTTGACAAGAAGTTATTTAAGTTGTTTCCTATATATTTTTCTACAATTTTGTCAATAACTGGTAAGATAGTGATAGGTCTGTAATTATTTGTGTCTGTGCAATTTCCTTTCTTGTGAATTGGCCGGATTAATCCAATTTTTAGTTTATCTGGGTATGTTTTGTGTTTTATGCACTGGTTGACTAGGTGTGTAAGTACTGGTATCATTTCGTTTTGTATAAGTTTTATGTCCCTTGCTCTAATGTTGTCATATCCGGCACTTTTTTTTTCATTGATGTTACTAACAATTTTGCCCATTGTGTGCTCCTTTATTTTGCTTAATTTTAATGTTACGTCTGGGATTTTTATAGATGTTCTCGTCAAGCAATGGCTCATCACAGGTACTCAGTATTTTTGAAGAGCGAGGTATCAAGTTCAAATCTGTGGAAGTGAACACGTAAATTTGCTTTTTTTTTTCGTTTTATTAACTACTTTTTATTTTTTATTTTAAAATAAGATTCTTTTGAATCTTCTTGTTTTATGATGTTCGTGTTTTTTCACATGATTTACGATTGACATGTCATGTTTTGTGTAATGAATTTCGTTTATTATTTTCATCTTGCCGTTTTCTTCCTTCTATACCGGAGATACAAGCCAAAAGCGTTTCATGCTCTTTAATAAAACAAAGCTACCTTATCTAGTTTATAATTTTTTTGTATGGTAGAAAAAATAAAAAATTTCTGCCTACCCTGTCAAAGTCGTGAATACAATGTCGTGGTGTGAAATAGCGATGGTACAGTTCAGCTTAGGGCCTAAAGTGAGTCGCGTTAAGAGATCGTGGTAAGGCTCTCGCCTGCGCCGCCACAGCGTGATGGTCGGTTGAGCGCAGTGTTACTACGGGTCCGAGCGATACCTTCGTCGCGAAACTCACTTCCAACTCGAATGAAAATCCAAAAAGCGTTCGTTATACCTGTACGGTTTCTAGCATTATTAACGCTTATACTGGGCCACCCATACGTTATTATCTTATTATGCATGCGGTCAATCCGGTGTTGTGAGATCGAAATATGGGAATTGTCTTGGCAAAAGACGTAACGGTGAATACAGCTGATTTTGATATCGTAACGTATCGTAGTCGTAAAGTCGCAACACGATCTTGTGATTATGATTAGACAATTCGCCCCCTGCCTGCTATAATGTCCGTGAAGTTGGCAAGTCTAGTTCCAGCATATCACAAAATTATTGGAGTTCTATTCGCTTGCAACATAGTTCTATAGTTCCTGATACTTTTTAGAAATAGTTCTGTTGTAGTAACGAAAATAGAGCCCATAACAGTTTTCAACCAAATGATCTGCTAACTTCACGTAGCAGATCAATTTCCTCCAAAACAAGCCAAACAATGCTATAATGTCAAATTGGAGGTACTATCTTAGTTCCTTATACTTAAAAAAATTGTTCACGTTGTTTAATAAAAATAAAACGTATCTTTCTTAAAATAAAATAAAACTACTTTATTTAAGTATAGATGCGATCTGCTCAGAGATTTCTAGAAGTACTAGGCCAGTGTGTGGCCTCAATGTAACTTTAATTACTTCTTACGTCCTTTTAAAGAAAATTATGAAATTTTGCGATAACTCAAAAACGGCTCAACCGATTTTGTTCAATATAGTTTTCATGGAAAGTACTTATAAGGCCTCATTTTTCCATGAATTTTTCCATAATTTTTTGACCCGGTGTTGAAAAGTTAGAGGGGGGGGACACTATTTTTTTTTATTTTCGGAGCGAATATTTACAAATCTGCTGACTGTATCAAAAAATAATGTTTGGAGACCCCTATTATTTTTTTAAGATCTATTCAACGACACCCCACACACTAGTGTTGGAACGGAAAAAAAATTAACCCCCACTTTAGGTGTTCGAGAGGTACCCGAAAAAAACATTTTTTTTTAGATTTTATTTTACCGTTTTGTCGGCGTAATACAAACACATACTCGTACTAAATTTCAGCTTTCTAGTACTAATGATCACGGAGCTAAGCCGCGGACGGACAGACGGACATGGCGAAACTATAAGGGTTCCTAGTTGACTACGGAACCCTAAAAATCATGAGTTTCGAATTCCAGCAGTTGGGAGAACTCTTCAATTTTCTATAGATATGAGTCATAGTTATCTTTTAAGGCCCCACACTGTCCTAGAACTCTTGGAAATCTCTCAGCAGATCATACCTGTAGTTTGGTAAACTCGAAATTATTCGTATTTTGTATTAAAAAATCATTCATGACTTCAGTTCTAATTAGTTTAGAGTTGTAGCTATTGTCTGAGGTCACACATCGGCCTAGAACTCCTGGAAATCTCTCAGCAGATCATACCTGTACCTTGATAAGCTCAAATTTTCAAGTAATTTGTAGTAAAAAAATCAATCATGAGTGTCGAATTTCAGCGGTAGGGAGAACTCTTCAATTTTCAGTAGATCGGAGTCATAGCTATCGGCTTAGGCAACACATCGTCCTAGAACTCCTGGACAACTCTCAGCAGATCACACCTGTCTCTTTGTTAAATTGATTTTTTACATAGTTTTAAGTAAAAAATCATTCATGAGTTCCAAATTCCAGCAGTAGAAAGAACTCTTCAGCTTTTATTAGTTCAAAGTTGTAGCTATCGTTTGAACTCACACATTGGCCTAGAACTCTTGGAAATCTCTCAGCAGATCATACCTGTACCTTGATAAGCTCAAATTTTCAAGTACTTTGTAGTAAAAAAAACATTCATGTGTTTCGAATTCCAGCAGTTGAGAAAACTCTTCAATTTTCAGTAGATCGGAGTCATAGCTATCGGTTTAGGCCACACATCAGCCTAGAACTCCTGGAAATCTCTCAGCAGATCACACCTGTCTCTTTGTTAAATAGATTTTTTACGTAGTTTGAAGTAAAAGTTCCAGCAGTAGGTAGAATTCTTAAGTTTTTATTAATTTAGAGTCATAGCTATCGTTTTAGGCCACACACTGGCCTAGAACTCCTGGAAATCTCTCAGCAGATCACACCTGTCTCTTTGTTAAATTGTTTTTTTACGTAGTTTGAACTAAAAAATCATTCATGAGTTCCAAGTTCCAGCAGTAGGGAGAACTCTTCAGTTTTTATTGGTTTAGGGTTGTAACTATCGTTTGATGTCAAACATTGGCCTAGAACTCCTGGAAATCTGTCAGCAGATCATACCTGTACCTTGATAAGCTCAAATTTTCAAGTACTTTGTAGTAAAAAAATCATTCATGAGTTTCGAATTCCAGCAGTTGGGAGAACTCTTCAATTTTCTATAGATATGAGTCATAGCTATTCTTTAAGGCCACACACAGTCCTAGAACTCCTGGAAATCTCTCAGCAGATCATACCTGTAACTTGATAAACTCGAAATTATTCGTATTTTGTATTAAAAAATCAATCACAACACACATAGAGGCTGAGTTTCAAAAGAGAGAGAAAATCGTGTCAGTATTTTCGACCTCTCAGCTGCATTCGATAGCGTATGTAGACAGGAGCTTTTCTATAAGCTCATGACCGTGGTGCAGATGGTGGGACTAAATCAACTCTATGCTCAGCAATAGGGCATAATTTATCGTCTACCTCGGAAGCACTCCGAGCAAAGTCAGAAAGCTGAACAATGGACTACCTCAAGGATCGGTCCTGGCCCTGCTCCTGTTTAACCCATATCGTGTGTGTATAGGTTAACAGGAGTGGGTCAGGACCGATTCCGAAAACAGAGATCCAAATCGCCATCACAAACCAGCATGCCAAACTGAAATCTTCGAAGGAAGCTCTTACTCGCAATCTGGAATGACATTTCTGATTGGGCTACCCCAATGCTAGTAAAACAGAAGTTGCGACTTTCCATCCTTGCAACAAAGAAACAAAAATTTGAGCCAAATATATGCTTCAAAAAGACTGCACTTAAATTAAATCCTACACCAAAGTACTTGCGTCACTCTAGCTAGACCGCAGTCTTACCTATACGAAGAAGCTACAGACACCGAATAACATACTCCACAGACTAAGGGGAACTACTTGGGGAGCAACAACTGATGTGCTACGCACTACCAGCCTTAGCCTAGTTTACTCCAAGGCAGACTATTGAGCGCCAGTTTGGCTCACCAGCGCACAATGGCGTTTATTTCGCTTATATTTAAAGGGATTCATCGTAATAATACTAGAATATATACGTTATTTCTATGGGACGCAACCCAAAAAAAATATTATAAATTTATGCTATACAGCCACAACTGAAAAGTGGCTGTCTTGCAGGGAGTCACCTGTAAATTTTTGGTCAGATCCATAAGGCCACTTGTGGAAAAAAGGCTCTTAAGGACACTTTTTCTTATGGCTCTCGAAATAAGGTCGTAAATTAACCTATTCTGACTACGAATCTGCAAAAATCCGAATTTTTTTTTTTTGAGATGTGGCATAATAGCAGGCAGGGGGCGAATTGACGTTTAGTTACATAGAGTTAATCGGTATCTATACTTTGACGACATAATAATGAGAAATTACTACATCCGTCCTTTTCTAACTTAATAAAATATATACTTTCATGATAAAATACGTATCTTCTAGGAGCTTCTGGTTTATTATACCCCGGCTAGCTCATCACTAGTTATCAGTGCTTGTACTTTCCTGTAGTGATATAGTCGAAGGCCTTTTCCAAACAAGTAACACCACTCTGTCATCAAAGTTCACAATCCTTGCTACTGCACTTGACGAAATCACTTCTGTCAATTTGCAAGCCGGTGGGAATCGCGTTCTATGAACGTCATGCCACTGCTGTTATCATCATTCGCTAGTTTTCGGTTCTCACTCCCTCTCAGTATCAACAGTCAACACTCAACACTAATATCAACACAAACTCAAAAAATCTTTTTTATAAAACTCGTATCTATTAATATTAGTGTTGAGTGTTGAATGTTAATTTGATATTCGTTAGGTTTTTGAATTTACCGCGTCTTTCAAGGGACTCTACTCGTTTGACAGACTCTACCTCACACACTCAGTTCAGGCGACGGCGAAGTACCGAAGAGAAACACATCTGTGAAGATTTCGCGCCATTCTGATGAAATTATACCATTAGATGAATTCGAAGTAAAGCATTGAATTAATAAATCTCTAGTTACACCTAGGATACTTTTTACCCAACTAGGGTATTAAAAATACACGTATGAAGTTGCGGGCACCAAGTACTAAATAAAACTATATAATCCATGTTCGTTGGACTACAACCAAGTGTTAGCATTACAAAGTTTATAGTGCGCCGCAGAAGCTCACTATAGAACATGCCACAACTTAGGCGGCAAGCGGCAACGACGCGCAGCGGCCAAACGCGTGTCTCGCTCACTCGAACGACTTCGCTCTCGGACTTTACTCAACCGGACGCTCCTGCTGCTTGCCGCCGAAGTCCTGGCATGTTCAGAAAAATTGTGGGTCTGTATACGCATTAGGGAGATGTCATGTCTTCCATTTGAAAAAAATTTCACCGAGGTCCAATCAATTTTGAGCTCCTACAATAGAGTACCTACGGTTCTTATTTGATAATTTTTTTTGCCATTCGTGGTCGTTCTCAAAAAAATGTCCAACTACAAACGAATTTTTTTACACTACAAACGAAAACACTGTCATGTCTTCGATTTGAAATAGTTTTCACCGACTTCCTATCAATTTTGAGCTCATAAAATAGAGTACGGTTCTTATTTTATAAGTTTTTTTGCTATTTGTTGTCGTTCTCAAAAAATTGTCCAACAACAAACGAATTTATTTTAAGTACAAACGACAACACTGTCATTTCTTCGATTTGAAATAGTTTTTACCTAATTCCAATCAATTTTGAGCTTTTACGAGAAAATACGGATCTGACTCTACACAGTTATGAGTTTATGTAGGAGCAATTTAAAAATTGTCCAACTAGAAACGAATTTCTTTTCACAACAAACGAAAACAATGTCATATCTTCCATTTGACATAGTTTTCAACGAAATCCAATCAATTTTGAGCTTAAACAACAGAGTACGGTTCTTATTTTATACATTTTTTTGCTATTTGTGGTCGTTCCCAAAAAACTGTCCAACTACAAACGAATTTCTTTTCACTACAAACGAAAACAATGTCATGTCTTCCATTTGACATAGTTTTCACTGAAGTCCAATCAGTTTTGAGCTCATACAATAGAGTACGGTTCGTATTTGATTCATTTTTTTGCTATTTGTGGTCGTTCCCAAAAAACTGTCCAACTACAAACGAATTTCTTTTCACTACAAACGAAAACAATGTCATGTCTTCCATTTGACATAGTTTTCACCGAAGTCCAATCAGTTTTGAGCTCATACAACAGAGTACGGTTCTAATTTTATACATTTTTTTGCTATTTGTGGTCGTTCTCAAAAAACTGTCCCACTACAAACGAATTTCTTTTCACTACAAACGAAAACAATGTCATGTCTTCCATTTGACATAGTTTTCACCGAAGTCCAATCAATTTTGAGCTCATACAACAGAGTACGGTTCTAATTTTATACATTTTTTTGCTATTTGTGGTCGTTCTCAAAAAACTGTCCCACTACAAACGAATTTCTTTTCACTACAAACGAAAACAATGTCATGTCTTCCATTTGAAATAGTTTTCACCGAAATCCAATCAATTTTGAGCTCATACAACAGAGTACGGTTCTTATTTTGTACATTTTTTTGCTATTTGTGGTCGTTCTCAAAAAACTGTCCAACTACAAACGAATTTCTTTTCACTACAAACGAAAACAATGTCATGTCTTCCATTTGAAATAGTTTTTACCGAAATCTAATCAATTTTGAGCTTTTACAAGAAAGTACGGATCTGACTCTACACATTTTTGAGTTTATGTAGGAGCAATTTAAAAATTGTCCAACTACAAACGAATTTCTTTTCACTACAAACGAAAACAATGTCATGTCTTCCATTTGACATAGTCTTCACCGAAGTCCAATCAGTTTTGAGCTCATACAATAGAGTACGGTTCATATTTGATTCATTTTTTTGCTATTTGTGGTCGTTCTCAAAAAACTGTCCAACTACAAACGAATTTCTTTTCACTACAAACGAAAACAATGTCATGTCTTCCATTTGAAATAGTTTTCACCGAAATCCAATCAATTTTGAGGTCATACAACAGAGTACGGTTCTTATTTTATACATTTTTTTGCTATTTGTGGTCGTTCCCAAAAAACTGTCCAACTACAAACGAATTTCTTTTCACTACAAACGAAAACAATGTCATGTCTTCCATTTGACATAGTTTTCACTGAAGTCCAATCAGATTTGAGCTCATACAATAGAGTACGGTTCGTATTTGATTCATTTTTTTGCTATTTGTGGTCGTTCCCAAAAAACTGTCCAACTACAAACGAATTTCTTTTCACTACAAACAAAAACAATGTCATGTCTTCCATTTGACATAGTTTTCACCGAAGTCCAATCAGTTTTGAGCTCATACAATAGAGTACGGTTCGTATTTGATTCATTTTTTTGCTATTTGTGGTCGTTCAAAAAAAACTGTCCAACTACAAACGAATTTCTTTTCACTACAAACGAAAACAATGTCATGTATTCCATTTGAAATAGTTTTCACCGAAATCCAATCAATTTTGAGCTCATACAACAGAGTACGGTTCTTATTTTATACATTTTTTTGCTATTTGTGGTCGTTCCCAAAAAACTGTCCAACTACAAACGAATTTCTTTTCACTACAAACGAAAACAATGTCATGTCTTCCATTTGACATAGTTTTCACCGAAGTCCAATCAGATTTGAGCTCATACAATAGAGTACGGTTCGTATTTGATTCATTTTTTTGCTATTTGTGAACGTTCCCAAAAAACTGTCCAACTACAAACGAATTTCTTTTCACTACAAACGAAAACAATGTCATGTCTTCCATTTGACATAGTTTTCACCGAAGTCCAATCAGTTTTAAACTCATACAATAGAGTACGGTTCGTATTTGATTCATTTTTTTGCTATTTGTGGTCGTTCTCAAAAAACTGTCCAACTACAAACGAATTTCTTTTCACTACAAACGAAAACAATATCATGTCTTCCATTTGAAATAGTTTTCACCGAAATCCAATCAATTTTGAGCTCATACAACAGAGTACGGTTCTTATTTTATACATTTTTTTGCTATTTGTGGTCGTTCCCAAAAAACTGTCCAACTACAAACGAATTTCTTTTCACTACAAACGAAAACAATGTCATGTCTTCCATTTGACATAGTTTTCACTGAAGTCCAATCAGTTTTGAGCTCATACAATAGAGTACGGTTCGTATTTGATTCATTTTTTTGCTATTTGTGGTCGTTCTCAAAAAACTGTCCAACTACAAACGAATTTCTTTTCACTACAAACGAAAACAATGTCATGTCTTCCATTTGACATAGTTTTCACCGAAGTCCAATCAGTTTTGAGCTCATACAACAGAGTACGGTTCTAATTTTATACATTTTTTTGCTATTTGTGGTCGTTCTCAAAAAACTGTCCCACTACAAACGAATTTCTTTTCACTACAAACGAAAACAATGTCATGTCTTCCTTTTGACATAGTTTTCACCGAAGTCCAATCAATTTTGAGCTCATACAACAGAGTACGGTTCTAATTTTATACATTTTTTTGCTATTTGTGGTCGTTCTCAAAAAACTGTCCCACTACAAACGAATTTCTTTTCACTACAAACGAAAACAATGTCATGTCTTCCATTTGACATAGTTTTTACAGAAGTCCAATCAGTTTTGAGCTCATACAATAGAGTACGGTTCGTATTTGATTCATTTTTTTGCTATTTGTGGTCGTTCTCAAAAAACTGTCCAACTACAAACGAATTTCTTTTCACTACAAACGAAAACAATGTCATGTCTTCCATTTGACATAGTTTTCACCGAAGTCCAATCAGTTTTGAGCTCATACAATAGAGTACGGTTCGTATTTGATTCATTTTTTTGCTATTTGTGGTCGTTCTCAAAAAACTGTCCAACTACAAACGAATTTCTTTTCACTACAAACGAAAACAATGTTATGTCTTCCATTTGAAATAGTTTTCACCGAAATCCAATCAATTTTGAGCTTTTCCAAGAAAGTACGGATCTGACTCTACACATTTTTGAGTTTATCTAGGAGCAATTTAAAAATTGTCCAACTACAAACGAATTTCTTTTCACTACAAACGAAAACAATGTCATGTCTTCCATTTGAAATAGTTTTCACCGAAATCCAATCAATTTTGAGCTCATACAACAGAGTACGGTTCTTATTTGATACATTTTTTTGCTATTTGTGGTCGTTCACAAAAAATTTTCCAACTACAAACGAATTTCTTTTCACTACAAACGAAAACACTGTCATGTCTTCGATTTGAAACAGTTTTGACCTAATTCCAATCAATTTTGAACTTTTACAAGAAAGTACGGATCTGACTCTACACATCTTTGAGTTTATGTAGGAGCAATTTAAAAATTGTCCAACTACAAACGAATTTCTTTTCACTACAAACAAAAACAATGTCATGTCTTCCATTTGACATAGTTTTCACCGAAGTCCAATCAGTTTTGAGCTCATACAATAGAGTACGGTTCGTATTTGATTCATTTTTTTGCTATTTGTGGTCGTTCAAAAAAAACTGTCCAACTACAAACGAATTTCTTTTCACTACAAACGAAAACAATGTCATGTCTTCCATTTGAAATAGTTTTTACCGAAATCCAATCAATTTTGAGCTCATACAACAGAGTACGGTTCTTATTTTATACATTTTTTTGCTATTTGTGGTCGTTCCCAAAAAACTGTCCAACTACAAACGAATTTCTTTTCACTACAAACGAAAACAATGTCATGTCTTCCATTTGACATAGTTTTTACCGAAGTCCAATCAGATTTGAGCTCATACAATAGAGTACGGTTCGTATTTGATTCATTTTTTTGCTATTTGTGAACGTTCCCAAAAAACTGTCCAACTACAAACGAATTTCTTTTCACTACAAACGAAAACAATGTCATGTCTTCCATTTGACATAGTTTTCACCGAAGTCCAATCAGTTTTGAGCTCATACAATAGAGTACGGTTCGTATTTGATTCATTTTTTTGCTATTTGTGGTCGTTCCCAAAAAACTGTTCAACTACAAACGAATTTCTTTTCACTACAAACGAAAACAATGTCATGTCTTCCATTTGACATAGTTTTCACTGAAGTCCAATCAGTTTTGAGCTCATACAATAGAGTACGGTTCTTATTTTGTACATTTTTTTGCTATTTGTGGTCGTTCTCAAAAAACTGTCCAACTACAAACGAATTTCTTTTCACTACAAACGAAAACAATGTCATGTCTTCCATTTGAAATAGTTTTCACCGAAATCCAATCAGTTTTGAGCTCATAATAGAGTACGGTTCGTATTTGATTTATTTTTTTGCTATTTGTGGTCGTTCTCAAAAAACTGTCCAACTACAAACGAATTTCTTTTCACTACAAACGAAAACAATGTCATGTCTTCCATTTGAAATAGTTTTCACCGAAATCCAATCAATTTTGAGCTCATACAACAGAGTACGGTTCTTATTTTATACATTTTTTTGCTATTTGTGGTCGTTCCCAAAAAACTGTCCAACTACAAACGAATTTCTTTTCACTACAAACGAAAACAATGTCATGTCTTCCATTTGACATAGTTTTCACTGAAGTCCAATCAGATTTGAGCTCATACAATAGAGTACGGTTCGTATTTGATTCATTTTTTTGCTATTTGTGGTCGTTCCCAAAAAACTGTCCAACTACAAACGAATTTCTTTTCACTACAAACAAAAACAATGTCATGTCTTCCATTTGACATAGTTTTCACCGAAGTCCAATCAGTTTTGAGCTCATACAATAGAGTACGGTTCGTATTTGATTCATTTTTTTGCTATTTGTGGTCGTTCAAAAAAAACTGTCCAACTACAAACGAATTTCTTTTCACTACAAACGAAAACAATGTCATGTCTTCCATTTGAAATAGTTTTTACCGAAATCCAATCAATTTTGAGCTCATACAACAGAGTACGGTTCTTATTTTATACATTTTTTTGCTATTTGTGGTCGTTCCCAAAAAACTGTCCAACTACAAACGAATTTCTTTTCACTACAAACGAAAACAATGTCATGTCTTCCATTTGACATAGTTTTTACCGAAGTCCAATCAGATTTGAGCTCATACAATAGAGTACGGTTCGTATTTGATTCATTTTTTTGCTATTTGTGAACGTTCCCAAAAAACTGTCCAACTACAAACGAATTTCTTTTCACTACAAACGAAAACAATGTCATGTCTTCCATTTGACATAGTTTTCACCGAAGTCCAATCAGTTTTAAACTCATACAATAGAGTACGGTTCGTATTTGATTCATTTTTTTGCTATTTGTGGTCGTTCTCAAAAAACTGTCCAACTACAAACGAATTTCTTTTCACTACAAACGAAAACAATATCATGTCTTCCATTTGAAATAGTTTTCACCGAAATCCAATCAATTTTGAGCTCATACAACAGAGTACGGTTCTTATTTTATACATTTTTTTGCTATTTGTGGTCGTTCCCAAAAAACTGTCCAACTACAAACGAATTTCTTTTCACTACAAACGAAAACAATGTCATGTCTTCCATTTGACATAGTTTTCACTGAAGTCCAATCAGTTTTGAGCTCATACAATAGAGTACGGTTCGTATTTGATTCATTTTTTTGCTATTTGTGGTCGTTCCCAAAAAACTGTCCAACTACAAACGAATTTCTTTTCACTACAAACGAAAACAATGTCATGTCTTCCATTTGACATAGTTTTCACCGAAGTCCAATCAGTTTTGAGCTCATACAACAGAGTACGGTTCTAATTTTATACATTTTTTTGCTATTTGTGGTCGTTCTCAAAAAACTGTCCCACTACAAACGAATTTCTTTTCACTACAAACGAAAACAATGTCATGTCTTCCTTTTGACATAGTTTTCACCGAAGTCCAATCAATTTTGAGCTCATACAACAGAGTACGGTTCTAATTTTATACATTTTTTTGCTATTTGTGGTCGTTCTCAAAAAACTGTCCCACTACAAACGAATTTCTTTTCACTACAAACGAAAACAATGTCATGTCTTCCATTTGACATAGTTTTTACAGAAGTCCAATCAGTTTTGAGCTCATACAATAGAGTACGGTTCGTATTTGATTCATTTTTTTGCTATTTGTGAACGTTCCCAAAAAACTGTCCAACTACAAACGAATTTCTTTTCACTACAAACGAAAACAATGTCATGTCTTCCATTTGACATAGTTTTCACCGAAGTCCAATCAGTTTTAAACTCATACAATAGAGTACGGTTCGTATTTGATTCATTTTTTTGCTATTTGTGGTCGTTCTCAAAAAACTGTCCAACTACAAACGAATTTCTTTTCACTACAAACGAAAACAATGTCATGTCTTCCATTTGAAATAGTTTTCACCGAAATCCAATCAATTTTGAGCTCATACAACAGAGTACGGTTCTTATTTTGTACATTTTTTTGCTATTTGTGGTCGTTCTCAAAAAACTGTCCAACTACAAACGAATTTCTTTTCACTACAAACGAAAACAATGTCATGTCTTCCATTTGAAATAGTTTTTACCGAAATCTAATCAATTTTGAGCTTTTACAAGAAAGTACGGATCTGACTCTACACATTTTTGAGTTTATGTAGGAGCAATTTAAAAATTGTCCAACTATAAACGAATTTCTTTTCACTACAAACGAAAACAATGTCATGTCTTCCATTTGACATAGTTTTCACCGAAGTCCAATCAGTTTTGAGCTCATACAATAGAGTACGGTTCGTATTTGATTCATTTTTTTGCTATTTGTGGTCGTTCTCAAAAAACTGTCCAACTACAAACGAATTTCTTTTCACTACAAACGAAAACAATGTTATGTCTTCCATTTGAAATAGTTTTCACCGAAATCCAATCAATTGTGAGCTTTTCCAAGAAAGTACGGATCTGACTCTACACATTTTTGAGTTTATCTAGGAGCAATTTAAAAATTGTCCAACTACAAACGAATTTCTTTTCACTACAAACGAAAACAATGTCATGTCTTCCATTTGAAATAGTTTTCACCGAAATCCAATCAATTTTGAGCTCATACAACAGAGTACGGTTCTTATTTGATACATTTTTTTGCTATTTGTGGTCGTTCACAAAAAATTGTCCAACTACAAACAAATTTCTTTTCACTACAAACGAAAACACTGTCATGTCTTCGATTTGAAACAGTTTTCACCTAATTCCAATCAATTTTGAGCTTTTACAAGAAAGTACGGATCTGACTCTACACATTTTTGAGTTTATGTAGGAGCAATTTAAAAATTGTCCAACTACAAACGAATTTCTTTTCACTACAAACGAAAACTATGTCATGTCTTCCTTTTGAAATAGTTTTCACCGAAGTCCAATCAGTTTTGAGCTCATACAATAGAGTACGGTTCGTATTTGATTCATTTTTTTGCTATTTGTGGTCGTTCAAAAAAAACTGTCCAATTACAAACGAATTTCTTTTCACTACAAACGAAAACAATGTCATGTCTTCCATTTGAAATAGTTTTCACCGAAGTCCAATCAATTGTGAGCTCATACAACAGAGTACGGTTCTTATTTTATACATTTTTTTGCTATTTGTGGTCGTTTTAAAAAAACTGTCCAACTACAAACGAATTTCTTTACACTACAAACGAAAACAATGTCATGTCTTCCATTTGACATACTTTTCACCGAAGTCTAATCAGTTTTGAGCTCATACAATAGAGTACGGTTCGTATTTGATTCATTTTTTTGCTATTTGTGGTCGTTCCCAAAAAACTGTCCAACTACAAACGAATTTCTTTTCACTACAAACGAAAACAATGTCATGTCTTCCATTTGACATAGTTTTCACTGAAGTCCAATCAGTTTTGAGCTCATACAATAGAGTACGGTTCTTATTTTGTACATTTTTTTGCTACTTGTGGTCGTTCTCAAAAAACTGTCCAACTACAAACGAATTTCTTTTCACTAAAAACGAAAACAATGTCATGTCTTCCATTTGAAATAGTTTTCACCGAAATCCAATCAATTTTGAGCTCATACAACAGAGTACGGTTCTTATTTTATACATTTTTTTGCTATTTGTGGTCGTTCCCAAAAAACTGTCCAACTACAAACGAATTTCTTTTCACTACAAACGAAAACAATGTCATGTCTTCCATTTGACATAGTTTTCACTGAAGTCCAATCAGTTTTGAGCTCATACAATAGAGTACGGTTCGTATTTGATTAATTTTTTTGCTATTTGTGGTCGTTCCCAAAAAACTGTCCAACTACAAACGAATTTCTTTTCACTACAAACAAAAACAATGTCATGTCTTCCATTTGAAATAGTTTTCACCGAAGTCCAATCAGTTTTGAGCTCATACAATAGAGTACGGTTCGTATTTGATTCATTTTTTTGCTATTTGTGGTCGTTCAAAAAAAACTGTCCAACTACAAACGAATTTCTTTTCACTACAAACGAAAACAATGTCATGTCTTCCATTTGAAATAGTTTTTACCGAAATCCAATCAATTTTGAGCTCATACAACAGAGTACGGTTCTTATTTTATACATTTTTTTGCTATTTGTGGTCGTTCCCAAAAAACTGTCCAACTACAAACGAATTTCTTTTCACTACAAACGAAAACGATGTCATGTCTTCCATTTGACATAGTTTTTACCGAAGTCCAATCAGTTTTGAGCTCATACAATAGAGTACGGTTCGTATTTGATTCATTTTTTTGCTATTTGTGGTCGTTCCCAAAAAACTGTCCAACTACAAACGAATTTCTTTTCACTACAAACGAAAACAATGTCATGTCTTCCATTTGACATAGCTTTCACCGAAGTCCAATCAGTTTTGAGCTCATACAATAGAGTACGGTTCGTATTTGATTCATTTTTTTGCTATTTGTGGTCGTTCTCAAAAAACTGTCCAACTACAAACGAATTTCTTTTCACTACAAACGAAAACAATGTCATGTCTTCCATTTGAAATAGTTTTCACCGAAATCCAATCAATTTTGAGCTCATACAACAGAGTACGGTTCTTATTTTGTACATTTTTTTGCTATTTGTGGTCGTTCTCAAAAAACTGTCCAACTACAAACGAATTTCTTTTCACTACAAACGAAAACAATGTCATGTCTTCCATTTGAAATAGTTTTCACCGAAATCCAATCAATTTTGAGCTTTTACAAGAAAGTACGGATCTGACTCTACACATTTTTGAGTTTATGTAGGAGCAATTTAAAAATTGTCCAACTACAAACGAATTTCTTTTCACTACAAACGAAAACAATGTCATGTCTTCCATTTGAAATAGTTTTCACCGAAATCCAATCAATTTTGAGCTCATACAACAGAGTACGGTTCTTATTTGATACATTTTTTTGCTATTTGTGGTCGTTCACAAAAAATTGTCCAACTACAAACAAATTTCTTTTCACTACAAACGAAAACACTGTCATGTCTTCGATTTGAAACAGTTTTCACCTAATTCCAATCAATTTTGAGCTTTTACAAGAAAGTACGGATCTGACTCTACACATTTTTGAGTTTATGTAGGAGCAATTTAAAAATTGTCCAACTACAAACGAATTTCTTTTCACTTCAAACGAAAACAATGTCATGTCTTCCATTTGAAATAGTTTTCACCGAAGTCCAATCAATTTTGAGCTCATACAATAGAGTACGGTTCTTATTTGATACATTTTTTTGCTATTTGTGGTCGTTCTTAAAAAAATATCCAACTACAAACGAATTTCTTTTTACTACAAACGAAAACACCGTCATGTTTTCGATTTGAAATAGTTTTTACCGAATTCCAATAAATTTTGAGCTTTTACAAGAGATTACGGATCTGACTCTACACATTTTTGAGTTTATGTAGGAGCAATTTAAAAATGGTCCAACTACAAACGAAAATTGTTTCACGACAAATGTTATTACGCTTTTGTCTTTGCTATTTAATATGGTTTCTGTTGTGTGCTCTGTTGGCTTCGATTTTAAAGAGAGAACAAACAACGTAGTTACTTGTAGAGTTTTTATTCGTCAGTTATTTTAGAAATTTAATATATTTTTGACAAAAAACCTTTTTATTTATGTCTATCACTTAATTGTGTTCCTATTTTGTAAGAAATTAAAAATTTTGTAAGAGCGATCATGCTCATTGGGTTATAAAACTGGTAAACCACCTTTTTAGTAGTAGGTTAAAAAGACTTAAACGGGCTAGTGAGCAATTTAATTGATAGCGATTTTCATTTTTATTTTTTTATTTTTTTTCCACGTAACTACAAACGAAAAAAATTGAACTACAATCAACTACAAACAATTCTGCACCGTATACTATGCTTGAAAGTTTGATTTTTGTAAACCGGGGGCTGGCTTTTTTTTGGGCCCCCTATTTTTTTTTTCGCGCAACTACAAACAAAAATCGTTTTACTACAATCAACTACAAACAAAACACTATCAGAAAAAAAAATAAAACAAAAAAAAATTCAAGGTCGGTGGCCTAGTTCACATAGGTATTATATTCTGACCATTCTCGTTCCACATTTCAGTGTCTGGATTTGACCGAACTAAATAGGCTGAAATTGGTCGTTTCGAATCCAGTCATTTAGGTACAACCGACCAGGGCTTGTTGTTCAAACACGGTTCACCAGCTGCGGAATATATTGGGAATGTATTTCAGGAAATTTCAACAATAGGAACAAATACCGAATCAATTCCGAATAATCGACCAAGTGGGATCGTACTTTTTGTGTTTTTTTATCTCTCTCTCGTCTCCTCGCCACATATTCTACAATCATGATAATAAATAATCTATACAACACAATACAATACAATACCAAATGATTTATTTAAACAAAATTCTGAACTTAAATAAAGGCAACAGGTTAATCAAAATAATATACGCATACAATCAAATTCTTAAGAATTTTATTTAATAAACTCAAATGTAAAAGCCTATACTTAGATAAGATAACGTGTTCCCGGTCTCGAAATTTTCCAGCAAATAAAGGACTAACGATAACGGGCCTAAATATCTGTTAATAGTAAAAATATGAACAGGGCGATTGAGGAGGGTAAGGAGCCAGGTTATCTATTATAATGTTCAAATCAAATGCTTATAATCACTACATACTATAAAACAAAGTTGCTCCCTTCTGTCTGTATCTTTAAAACTACGCAACGGATCTCCATCGACGCGCGACGTCTATGTTTCTAACTAACAGTAGAGATTGTAGCTAAATGGTGGTTTTTCATGCACTACAAAATTTAAGTTGTCAAGATTTTTTTAATTATTTTGACACAAAGAGTAATAAAATGTGTAACTTTCACATTTATTTACATAGAGAGGTGTGTTCAAATAATCTACATATATTGGTTGGTATATTCCTCTGTGGGGGATATAAATTAGAATAGTGCAGTTTACGTGAAAAGACCCAGGATACAAATTAGCAGTTTATTATTAATCAAGTTGTTTACAACACGTACTGTTCAAAGAGTATTTTAGAACTGACATTGTAGTCAACACAAACAAACGTTGCTAATACAAATTTTAAATAGCAACCTGTTCTAGATTTAGTTTTACAAAGTTCTAGGCCAGTATATCATACACAAAAGGTTTTATGCCCAATATCACAATTAATAATTTCAATACGCCCCCTTAATGTGCATATTCAAAAAGACATAAAACAAAACACGTACAAAATCAAAGTTATATCAAAGAACACAATATTAATTAACAAAGTAAACAATTAGCTAACAATGCCTAAACTACTCATGCACCTATAATGCTTAAATTTAGGCAAAGCCTTTGTTAAAATATCTGCGAGCATTGAATCTGTGGGCAAGTACTTCAGCTCGATACTTTTGTTGTTCTTTAATACACTTCTTATGAAATGATACCTGATATCTATGTGTTTACTCCGAGAATGGTACATTGGATCACCAGCAAGACACAACGCCCCTTGATTATCTACATGTAAGGTCAATTGTGCAAACTTACTTAACCCGATTTCAGTCATCAAGCTGTTCAGATATATCGCTTCTTTCATCGAGGACGACAAGCTCACATACTCAGCTTCACACGTGGATGTTGCCACACATTTTTGCTTTTGGGACTTCCACGACACGCATCCGTCTCCTAACATGAAAACATAACCAGAGTAAGAACGTCTATCTATAAGACACGCGCCCCAGTCACTGTCTGAGTAACCTTTTAGTGAATTACCTGTTTTCGTAAACATTAGTCCATGCGTTTTTGTGTGCTTCAAGTAACGCAGTACGCGCTTTGCAGCATTCCAGCACTGTTTAGTTGGACTATCTAGAAATTGACTCAACTTTGCTACGCTGTTCGTAATGTCAGGTCTCGTTCCCGTCGACAAATACATAAGTGAACCAATTAATTCACGATATGGATATCGTTCACACTCATCACAAATCTCGTTAGATTTTAATAATTGGTTCTTCACTTCCATTGGCGTACATACTGAATTGCACTTATTCATGTTAAATTTATTTAAAATATCGTCAATATATTTTTGTTGTGACAATTTAAAGCCATTGTCAAATCTGTCAATTTCAATTCCGAGCATATATTTCGTAACGCCATAATCTTTCAATTCAAATTCAGCGGCCAGTTCTCTCTTGAAGCTTTCGATACAACCTCTTTTCTGTGATGCGACCAATATATCGTCAACATAAACTAATACAAAGAGTTTTGTATCGTGGTCAATGTCTTTAAAATAAAGACAAGGCTCATTTGATGATGCGGCCAATCCCATTAGTCTCAGTGGCTCATCCAGTCTGATGTTCCACTGACGACCGGCTTGTTTGAGCCCGTATAGCGACCTCTTGAGTAGACATACTTCGCCCCCAGCCTTCAAGTCATTCAACATCTTACTGGCTCGTTCATGTATAGGTGAACCACTCAGTTCGGTCCGTATAAGATCCTGTAAACATTCTTCTAAAAGCTCGGGTACTTTCATATATATATTCTCCTCTAATAAACCATTTAAATAGGCGGTATTAATATCCAACTGATGAATTTCAAGATCAAGTTCTGCTGCAAGTGCAACTAACAATCTTATTGTATCAAGCCTCGCGACAGGTGCGAAGGTATTCTGGTAATCAATACCATAGCGTTGGCTAAAACCTTTCGCCACCAGCCTCGCTTTCTTCTTCTCAGTCTTATCCACGTTGAGCTTCGTTGTTAATATGTATCGACAGCCTACAACGTTTTTGCCCATTGGTTTAGGTACTATATCGAAAGTATCATTTTTAATTAGACTACGGACCTCCGAAATAATTGCATCTTTCCATCCTTTGCTTTCGTTTCCGGATAGAGCCTGCTTTAAAGTCACTTCAGTAACTCCAGCAAAATCCTGACAATCCGCGTATTCCTCTGTGGACTCCATGCCTTCTTCCAATGGAACTTCTGACGCCACGCGTTCTTCCATAGAAGTCTGTGGTTCCACGTCAACCATGCGATATATTTTTCTGGGCCGTCCAACATGACCTCTCTCCAATCTCGGTCGGCCTGGACCTCTCTTCATTGCCCTCCCCCATCAGCATGTACATAATCTTGTTGATGGACATGCACATGGTGCGACGGACCAGCGACGACTTCCGATTCTGAATCATATATCGGTTGGTGAGAGTCACCAGAAGGTATTCTCTCACCCTCCCCAAGATCTCTGTTCTCTTCTTCATGCTCAGAAATATGCTCAATGCGTTCGTCCTCAAGGTCAGGAATAAGTACGCTTGGATTTTCTTCCGGCCTTTTGGGGTGAAACTCAAAGTCAACAGTTAATGGTTGTTTCTGATTAATAACTGGTCTTTCTTTTTGTATTTCGAAGGGATCTTTGTCAATATTCCCTGTTTCATTCTCTTGACACTTATTTTCGTAGAATTTCACATCTCGTGAAACGATAAATTTTCTCTGCGTCGGCATCCATATTTTGTAACCTTTTCTATCGCTTGGGTAACCCACAAAGATACCTTCTTTGCTGCGTGGATCGAACTTGTCCTTCCCAATTGTTTTGTCCAAAACATAAACTTTAGATCCAAATTGGTGTAAGTAATTTAGATTTACCGGTCGTTCACTCCACTTCTCAAAAGGTATTCCACCATCAAGACTTTTAGTTGGACAACGATTTCTTAGATGACATGCTGTTAATACCGCATCGCTCCAGAAACCAGGAGAAAGTCCTGACGAAATAATCATGCATCTCGCCATCTCCACCAACGTTCTGTTCATCCTTTCAGCAACTGCGTTTTGCTGTGGTGTACCAGGAATGGTTAATCTCCTCGCTATCCCCTCGTTTTTCAGGAATTCATCAAAATCTCGGTTACAATACTCGCCTCCATTATCGCTCTGTAGAAACTTGATCTTCCGTCCCGTGAAATTTTCGACGTGCTTCTTGTATATTTTGAAAGTTCTGAAAACTTCACTTTTCTTATTTAACAAATATACTTCGCACCATCTTGTATGATCGTCAATGAACGTGACGAAGAATTTTGCTCCATTTATTGCCGTATGCTGCATGGGGCCGACCACGTCAGAATGAACAATTTTTAATGTCTCTTCACATGGTCCATTCGTTCTATAAAACGGTAACATACTCATTTTTCCACGCGCACAAATATCACAATCATACAATTCGGCTACATCTGACATTTTATAATCCATACCAGATTTGTTCAAAAGTTTGACGAGATCTTTCGCATTTAAATGTCCTAACCGTTCATGCCACAAGCGTACATCAACCTTTCTTTCCGAAATCGCTGACACAGTACCACACTGTTCCTCCAAGTAATATAAATTACCTATACGATTTGCGATCAGTTTAGTGTTACCATAACTATCTTTTACACTAGCTACGTCACCCTTAAACGTGACACTAAACCCTTGATCCGTAATTTTTGCAACTGAAATCAGGTTACACCGCAAATCCGGAACAAATAAAGTGTTTGGCAATTGAACCACGGTTTTAGAACCATTATTACATGTTAATAATCTCACTGTACCCTTACCTTGTACATTTGTGCTCGAGTTTGTCGCTAAATTTAGCTTACCAGACAAAGGTAACAATGTATTTCCAAATTTCCTTTCATCATTGCACAAATGTGACGTACACCCACTGTCGATGATCCAACTTCCATTCTCGTTGTAAACAGCCTTATCATCTTTTACACCCTCGTAGATGTCGTAATTCGCTCGGACTTATGGATAGAATGAGGTCTGACTTAGCTTTGGCATCCGCAGTCTCCCAACGTTTCGCCTCTCCAGGCTCCGCAGGTTTTTCAATACTGCCATCAACGTATCCCCAGGCGTCATTCTTTATTAATATTGCTTCGACTTGGATTCTCCAGGTCTCATAGTTATTCTGGTCGAGTTGCTCAATTTTCACAGTACTCATACTTACGATTAATAATGTGTCCTTTTGCACTAAATACGATCCTGGATCGTCAAGGCGCCCATAACCACTGTGGGGGATATAAATTAGAATAGTGCAGTTTACGTGAAAAGACCCAGGATACAAATTAGCAGTTTAGTTTATGTTGTCTAATACAAATTTTAAATAGCAACCTGTTCTAGATTTAGTTTTACAAAGTTCTAGGCCAGTATATCATACACAAAAGGTTTTATGCCCAATATCACAATTAATAATTTCAATATCCTCTGTCGAGGTAAACGGGTTAAATTAAATCAAGATTTTCGATTGTTAATACCTTTACCTACGTACCTATGTTCGCTATCGCATCTCTGTGTTAACAAATATCTTTGTTTACAACCACGTAATATACATCAAATTGTGCAAATATTGCCTTGTTTGCTCTATTTAATGCCGTTCAGTACGTAAATATCTAACATGTATGTAATCATTAACGAATAGGTATTCTGTTTGGGTGCGGTTCAATTTGCATAAAAACTTTTAGCATATTTTGATTTAACTACTTTCAAAATGCATAATAAACACATTGCATAAAAACAAAATTCATAATTTTGTCAAGCATAATATTTAAACATCATAACCATTAATAATCATAATAACATTCGTTATAATGTTCATAAGTCATAATGTCACTTGGTATAACATTCATTCAGAATAATTATGAAAACTCATAAAAACACTTAAAATAATTATCAAGTTGCATAAATATCATACCTATCAAATAAGTCCTGAATAAAAAGTTGTTGTGAGCACTGAAATTGGTAGGTTATGGTTTTTTTTACCCTAAAAACGAAACTGCTCCAAGAGATAGGTAGGTTAGGGTTTTTTTACCCTAAAAAGGAAACTGCTCCAAGAGATAGGTAGGTTAGGGTTTTGTGCCCTAAAAACGAAACTGCTCCGAGAAATGGGTAGGTTAGGGTTATTTTTTTTATGACCCTAAAAATGAAACTGCTCCAAGAGATAGGTAGGTTAGGGTTATTTTTTTTATAACCCTAAAAACGAAACTGCTCCCAGAGATAGGTAGGTTAGGGGTTTTTTTTTATGACCCTTAAAAGGTTATTTATTTTTTATTTGCTCCTTATTTGGCTCGGCAATGGGGAAGAATGAATAAGAAAAAAATATTATATTTTTTGCATGTATTTATTTAGGCAACATTTTATGCTTTAGGTTATTATGAGAAAAGTATGATATAACAATGGTAAAGTATACAAAGTGACTATTATGCTATTAGTCTATTATGCAATTAAACTATTATAATTTTCGAAATTATGCAATTCGTTTGTATGCATTTTGTTTTTATGCTATATGATCACTTATGCAGGTTGAAATTATGCAATTCGTTTTATGCAAAATGAAAATTCGCAAATTGTTGTTATGCAAAACATTACACACCCATTCTGTTCAGTACATGCACGAGCACATGCTTATAAACATACCCCGGGGATTTCGGTGCACGTGTTTTGACGCCTACCGCCCTAGTGTTAAATCATGTATGCATCGAAAACTCCGATTATAACCAAACAGCTCCAGGTAAGCAAAACATCCACTGAGTTACAAATTGCAAACATCTTCTTCCCATTTCAACTCGTTAAAACCCCATGCATATTCTCGCAGGGCAAACATTTGCCGAAAACCTATCGGCTATTCCGGGTATCTTAACGGCGTTAAAAGTGTTTACCCCCGCCGACCCGCGTCACTAAACAAAAACATTAGCGTCTTTACTACACCTCCCCTCCACTACACCTACCACCCTTAAAAAACAACCGTAGACTAAAAAGGTCTCATAGAAATCGGCGGCTTAACGAGGCGCGTGAAAAATGTTGCTATAATATTTCTCCAGGCTGTGAGCTTGAGTGCCCTTGTCGGTAAGTGTGGATATTCCCCTGTCCAATGCAGGGTGATAGAAGAAATTTGTTGAGCTCGGAACACTTCGGCAATCCATTTATCACCGTCAAGACCATCGGGCGGATTCGGAAAAAGTGATTCATCAAATGCGGTTTTAAAATTTTGGTTTTTTTTAGGATTCTATTTGCGTAATTCATCTGGGATTAAGGGTTTTGGTAGATTTATGACTTGTCTCAGTGGGCTTGCGCTAGGCGAAGAATTTAGATGAGTGAAGATGAAGAATTTAGGTGACACAATTTCCTTTCTACTGTTAGATGAAGAAACCGATCATCGTGGAACAACACAAGATGTCGGGCACTAGTGGCACATCACTAGCGGGTTGTGGCAGTTCGATTCGAGTAATTTTCGAATGTTGAAATATAAACCGTGCTAAACTCTTTTTTCCTAACTGAATAAATGTTTTAAAGAAATAGTTTGTGCTGTTTTGTTTTTAATACTACATAGGTCTGAATGCGTTTGTACTTAAGTCAATATATTATGGTATAAAAAATAGTTATTAAATATTACTTCTGTATTTTATATACCATTAAGTTTGGGAGGACGGGCCCGAGGGGCATTACAAAATGATAATTATTTATTTAAATTTTATTGCACGAAACAAAAGTCAGTAAAAATGGCGGACTTAATGCTAAATGGCATTACATATATACCAGTCAATCATAATCTTTTATCTTTAGTTAGTAATTTAGCCGTATTTGCTCCCGGAATGACTCGGGGCGGGTTATTTGATTAATACTTATTCAGGTAGTGTTAGGTTAAGTGACTGATTACATTGACATTTTGCAATTTTTGAGTAATTTAGTAGTTATTATTTATTACCTTTAGTTTCTGTAAATCAGTTATCAACAATTGATTTGTTTTACGTATTCTCTTAAACATTCCTCGTGTGACATTTTACGCATTCCAATATAATTTTACACCGATCCAATCCAATTTTATTTTCTCTTTGTCACCCCGCCAGACAACGCGGCGTCATAAAAGAATTTCGAATAAAGCGGTAAATCGTCTCCACCGCAATAGACTCCCCGCACCAGATGTCACTACTCATAATTATGATGACGTCCAATGAAACTGCAGTGAATTTTCTCACCAACTTAAAACTACCGTCAACACTCAAAAACTCAACCTTATAGTACGACCACCAAAAAACTACCCTAACAGTATGAATACCTGAATTGTTATCCTTAAGCAATTTAAACTTTATGTCATAAGTAATACGACGGTAGTGAAGTGCAGTTAAAACAAGTACATGGTAACGAGTTCAGTTTTAAATTTGTCACAGTAAAGTGTGATTTATAGTTATAGTTTTAAAGCTTCCGCAGTTTTCGTTTTGCACTTTTTGGGCAGCGAAGTGATTTTTATGCTTTAACTAAACTTTAAAATGGGCGAACAAAAACCAATAAAACGTGAATTGCTTTTGTGCATTGTGATGTCCAGGGTTTCCGTGCAGGAGTAGATTCAATAAAACACTTAAATGCGTTTTCTGTCGGCCATCACCTGCCCGCTGCCGTTGACGTCCGTCATAGCAATGGCGGCCCGGGCAGGTCCAGAGACACTTTATTATCATAAAGGTGTCTATACACCACACCATCCTCTTTTCATAAATTCGAAATAGTTATTTATTGACACCTTATTTATTTATTACTAGATATTAACATTTCATATCGCCATTGCATTACATGTACATTTAATATATTTATGGAATCTAGATTGATTCATATTATTAATAATTACAAATATCCTGCAGATTCGCTCACTGCTCCGTCTGAGTGAATTGAACTAAATTCGAGGCTTACCTCTAGATGCCCCACACCAGCCAGCTACGCCAGACACCAAGGTGCGAAGCATTTGCTCAGACTCAGGGTTCGGCTGAGCACGGTTATCGTGGCGGTGTAGTGCATCCAGCACGTTCGCTGTGACAGCGAGGATGAGAGTTTCGCCATTAATATGGGTTGCTTGTGTGTCAGCGCAGTGAGCAAAACAGACAACATAGTTCAAAGTAACCGGTATGCACAACATACCTATTAGTAGTATCTCGGTCACTAGACTGTAGTAGTGTCTTTATTCTGTGACTGTAGTTGGAAATGTAATATTTCTAATTCAATCCTTAATCATGAATTTGAATGTACACTGAAATGTAACACGAGTTTAATCTTATCAACAACTGTATTGTAAATTTGTAATAAATGTGTCATACTCATAAAGAAATGTTTTTGCTTTGTTACTATTCGCGTATTCGGTATTTATTCTCCTTTTGAGACAAGGCTTTTAACCATAAGTTTATGCATACATGAAGTTAATTTAGTGAGTATACTTATTATTTAGTAGTTTGAAGTTCAATAATTTTGTCTTTATTTTTACATCATTAAATAATTCTGTGTTCTCGTTTCCGTTCCCTCCTCTTTCCATTTGTGTTTTTTTTTTTTAGGTACTTGTTCTTTATTGGTAAATGGAATGAATTAAGTGATGGAATATTTTGTATTTGGTTTTGTAACAGTTATTTTTATTTTATTGCTTTCGCCAATCATAACATTGGATTACATATATATTCATTTACTCGTGAATTAATGTACTATGGAGCTATTGTTTTCGAAAATGTAGGAATCTACCAGCGCTTCCAACTAAGGCCTTTGTGAGAAAGAAACGCCGCAAGAAAACTCACAGTTTGCCTTTTTTCAATATATACATTTTCCAATTTTTGGCATGAAGTTAAAAATCTTCTCACGAAATGTAAGTATTTCAGAATACTAAACCGGCGCGGCGTTGACTAGTCATCACTTGAAAAGAAAATCTGTTTACTTTAGAATTTCTATATAGTGAAATTTACACAATTGATTGGTACACCGACCATAATCTCAAATACCGTAGTAACTTCATAAGGAATCACAAATTTTTACTGCATTATTGAAATTTATATTGAAAGTTACAGGTGAGTATAATTCAAGGAAAATAGAAAGGTAAACACACTACCCACGTCTCTTATGAGGGCTCGTGGATCATTATTAACTAGACTAGATGCAAAATATTATTAATGCTGCGTCTCTCGATTAAAACAGTCTTCAATTTGGAAAACCCTCGTCCAACCCAAATTTTATTCATTTTACCATTTAATTCAGGGACAGCACTGTTGTGATGCATGTATAATCACGAAGACTCATTTATCATAAGTACTGAAAGTCTAAAATTAGTTTGTTGTAAATAGGAACCACGATCGTTTACACTTCATTCTAAAGCAGGTCGCCGGTTTCACAGCCTTAATATATATATATAATTAATAATATCATCGTGTAGTACCCATAGTACAAGCTTTGCTTAGTTTGGGGCTAGGTCGATTAGTGTATGATTGTCCCTTAATATTTATTTATTATTTATTAATTATACATTTTATTATTTATATATTCCTTGGCAAGTTTTTCACCTTTGTGGTCCCTCTGGCACCTTGTTATTTTGTGCCCATTGGCATTTTTTGTATGCACGTTAGCATTTTGTATATTATGTATACCGTGGTACATTTTGTACACCATAGTACATTTAAACCCTCGTCCAACCCAAATTTTATTCATTTTACCATTTAATTCAGGGACAGCACTGTTGTAATGCATGTATAATCACGAAGACTCATTTATCATAAGTACTGAAAGTCTAAAATTAGTTTGTTGAAAATAGGAACCACGATCGTTTACACTTCATTCTAAAGCAGGTCGCCGGTTTCACAGCCTTAATATATATATATATATATATATATTTATATATATATATATATAATTATTAATATCATCGTGTAGTACCCATAGTACAAGCTTTGCTTAGTTTGGGGCTAGGTCGATTTGTGTATGATTGTCCCTTAATATTTATTTATTATTTATTAATTATACATTTTATTATTTATATGTTCCTTGGCAAGTTTTTCACCTTTGTGGTCCCTCTGGCACCTTGTTATTTTGTGCCCATTGGCATTTTTTGTATGCACGTTAGCATTTTGTATATTATGTATACCGTGGTACATTTTGTACACCATAGTACATTTTGTACACTATGGTACATTTTGTAAACTATGGTACATTTTGGCCCCTTCGGCAATTTTTTGTTTCCAAATTAGCAGTTTGCATTATTATTATTATTTTTGTGCCTCTTCGGCATTTTTTTAATACTTTGTGCTCCTTCGGCACTTTTTGTTTGGACTTTGTGCTCCTTCGGCATTTTTTAATACTTTGTGCTCCTTCGGCACTTTTTGTTTGGACTTTGTGCTCCTTCGGCATTTTTTAATACTTTGTGCTCCTTCGGCACTTTTTCTACACCATTGTACCTTTATTATTGTAAACCCGATGTAATGATTATTCAGTCTACCTAGTCGTAGCGCGAACAACCGAGTACACTGCTAGAAAGGATATAACGGAATAACATAAATTCCTCAATCAAAATACCTTTTAATTATACCCAATCAAATTGCATAATATTGAGAGGAAGTTTTTATTTGTTTATTGTAAGGATGTAGGTACTACAATATGATTACTTGATTACGATTTTTATGTACATACGTACCCCAAGAAATAAGCAAATACGTAGGTAACTGCGCTGTTATAGTGATTGATAATTTCTAACTGAAGATGTACTTTAAACGCCACAAACGACAATTTACTTTGAGATGTCTTTACCATCATACCTGTGTTAGGATTTGCTTGTACTCGTAATCGTTTATTTATAATGCACGGATACTTTAAATGTCGTTACTACTAGTATATATATTCTTTTGTTATATACCTTATTCTACAGTGAACTCAAATTCAAGTCAAATCGTCTCACTTCTAGAACACGTTTTATTTAAGTAATAGAGTATCGTAAAACTAGTTGTCGAGTTTAAGTGTTGTTAAATAAATACCGCGTTTATTATATATCCAATCAATTTCGCGGTTAGCCCTCTACGGCGGAATTACTGTAATATTTTTCATTTGTGTCCCTATTACGGTCATCTATACGACTTACATTTTAGAAGACTACTTTTTTTTTCTTTCATTGCCAACGCGTGACAGTTTATTTTGTCGTTCATCTACTTTTTAAAGGACATTTCAAGTGAACATGAGAAATGGTATTTTTGCTACGGTGTATGATGTAAATGTATTTTTCCGAACATATATATATATATATATATAGGCATGGTTTATTATTCTTTATAAAGTTAATATTACTAAACTGACATTGGCCAAAGCCACGAGCTGCCATTCCTGTATTAATATATAATATATCCTTTTAGGGCTGATCCGTAGATCATTTTATTTTCCCGCCTGTCATTTCCAATCAATGACAGCTTGTGTTGTAGTTGTTTCGTGCTGAAACAGCTCAACTGATTTTATTTTGATACCCTAAATAGGGTTGTTTTCCGCCAATCCTGTTGGCTTTGTTTTAATCTCATAGTCTTGTTTTAACTATGGTCCAATCCTATCCCGAAGCGGTGGTAGCCTAGTGGTTAGGGCATGCGACTTTCAATCCGGAGGTCGCGGGTTCGAACCCGGCCCGTACCAATGAGTTTTTCGGAACTTATGTACGGAATGTCATTTGATATTTACCACTCGCTTTTCGGTGAAGGAAAACATCGTGAGGAAACCACCTAAGCCCAATAAGGCCTAGTTTCCCCTCTGGGTTGGAAGGTCAGATGGCAATCGCTTTCGTAAAAACTAGTGCCTACGCCACATCTTGGGATTTAGGTAGCCGACCCCGATTGAGAATTCATTCTCAAAAAAAATGGGACAAAGTCTAGGAGGATGATGATCATGACTTTATATACAAAACAGATTTATATTTAAAAGTAATATTTAATTTAGCACACGGAAACTAATTATACTACGAACGAGTTTACGGAATTAGATTAGATTACATTAGATTAGATTCGATTACATTAGATTAGATTAGATTTGACTCGATTAGATTAGATTTCGCTAGATCTGAATAGATTTGACTATATTTGAATCGATTTGGCTAGGTTTGCTTTGATTTGGTTTGTTACCCACATCATGATCTTATTTCATACAATGCAGATAACCTTTACTTAATATTATGTAGCTTAATTTCAATTGAATCATTCCGCTGCGTTAAAAGGTTCGGCGTACCTGTATGCGTACATATTAACTAATATGTTTTATATGCGGAGATTATAATTTTAATTTGTCTACGCCAGTTCAATACCTGTTCCGTAAGTAACGACCTTCGGTTATTATTATATTTTATTTAGGTACAACATATAATATTATCCACCTTCGGGATGCTAAAATGTACCTTTATTATTATTATTGTTATCTTTTATCCACCTTCGGGATAGTAATACGCACATTTACGTATATCTAAACAAATATATTATGCATATACATTTGTATATGTTCCCCCTTTGGGATACTTATATAGTAGTACGCTGACAAGGAAGAAAGAACACATTTAGTATTGATATTCATGCAATACTTATGTGACAAGATTGACGGGTGTATTCACTTGAAAAATGAACCATGATATGACACGGTTATCTTATTTTATCACTTACGACAGTGAGTATTACATAACAGCCTACAATTATATACGGACTTTATTGTATTACAATTAATTATGTCAGCTACGAATTTACCATGTCGTGGACTTCGTCTATGAACTCCGTAGTCGATCGTAATTCGTAACGCACAGTGAATACTCGTATGCTAAATATAAAGTTAGCTATACCCGCGTTATTAATGCAACAAAATGACGGTTGGTAGCCGGTAATCTATCATGACTGTATGTAGTTTTAACGTTCAATGTAGTTACTATTACTTATGTTGTTTATAAGTACCTTTAAGACCGCCTGTTGTTAACCTCTGTCAATTTTTTTACTGTATATCTCTCATGTTCTGTATCCCTGTGTATTTGAGGTGTGCAATAAAGTGGATTTGTTGTTGTTGTTGTTTAGTTATTATGAAAATTACCAACGTGTCCGTACCCAATATGTAGTAGTAATCTACATTTAAGAAGTACTTAATTTATTGTTGGAATAGGTAATTAAGTATCCTAAAAAGTACAGAAAACTGCGAAACAATAATTCTGATGGTGTTTCATAACAACTTATTGCGCGACAGCTAGATATGTGCAAGAATGTTGAATATTTTCGTTACACAACCGTACTGCCTTCCTTTTGTTAGTTTCATGGTAGTCTTTATTTGAACATACTTATTCTCAAGGCACTTAGATATTCACTTTTGGTGTGTACTTTATTTAGAAATATTAATATGTAACGAAACATTTGTAGGAAGATAACCAATTTGTAACTGGCTGTCTAACAACCATCAAGCATTTTATTTAATACTTAACCAAATATTTTAATTGTACGGTTAATTCCTTCCTTTCATAATACTATAATACAACATAGCTAACAAACAACATAAAGTGCCAGTGGCAATGCCAAGAATTTTATGATCACGCTTTTTATTTCAAAGGCACACGAGTCCGAAGCACAGACTTAAATATGGTTACCTATCTGAAACACAAATTTTTGTTTCCCGTCTGTAACGTTTCGCCAAATTTTCATTTGTCCGAAATTTTCATTGTACGTATATCTATGTCGAATTTAACAATTTGTTACCATAACACAACAACAGGAATGCATTTAGGTAAGTACCTATTAGCGGACACATTCTGTTTACGACTAATTACGCCGACCGTTATCAGTTTGTTTTCAATTCCTCTGCTTATTTTTTTTTTGACATAAGTGCACAAAGTACTAGTCAGAATGTTATGCGACTTTTGTTGTAGGTACTTCAATATTCGAAACCACTATACCCACTTTTTCCTTTTCTTTTCCTTTTACAGAAATTAATTAAAAGGATTCCACTGATTATTATTATCGGTTACTTGTACACTTCCTTGTTGCGTTTTTTAATCCTCGTCGCCAGTGTGATGTCCAGGGTTTCCGTGCAGGAGTAGATTCAATAAAACACTTAAATGCGTTTTCTGTCGGCCATCACCTGCCCGCTGCCGTTGACGTCCGTCATAGCAATGGCGGCCCGGGCAGGTCCAGAGACACTTTATTATCATAAAGGTGTCTATACACCACATGCATCATAATCCCAAGGCGTTTCCTAAAATATCGTAGTTTTGTTAACTTCTTGAGGAAGAAACAAACAAAACCTCGATTTGTATAGCCCGGTTACGTGAAGTTTGGACCTCCTTTAAAACTTCTTTTAATTAAGTACCAATACCTACCTGACGCAATGCAGGGAGCAGAGGTTAAATACAGGTGATAAAATTACGAACTATTTGAAACCAAGCTTTATATTTATCCTACAGTTGCCTGCACCGATCGTACTAGGTGTTCGTCAGGCTGTACCACGGAATGTTAGACCTTTTGGCCCACAATAGTACAGTACTGCAGACGCCGGGAAAGAAGGGCTTGCCGGATGAGTAGATACAGACACGAAGCCGGCGAGCCCTTTTCACGGCTAGGCATGTATAGTGATTTTCTCAAACATATGCAATGAAATAAAAGAATGCACCACCCAAAAAAATATAATTCAGCTGCTTAGCCTGTTTATGAACACAGATGCCATGTTTAAAAAAATACGATTGATCTTTCGTCATCACACACTCTTCTTTGGAGTGTGGGGGGGGCCTTCTCTGTGCATTAACGACGGGCAGGTCTGTCTGTTGGCTCTCTGGAGAGCCTTTTAGTGTGGCGAGTCTGTTGCCATCATGGCGTCAAGTCGTCTTGATGGTGTAGAAAAAAAAGTACTTAAAAAATACTTTCCGGCTTAGGCCTTAAATTTTGTATGAACTTCCTTCACAGTTCTCTCGACTTGTTCTGCCCGAAACGTGATACTTCGAAGCCTGTTATAACGCACGCTATGACAATATTTCATTGTATGTTAAAGAAAAATGTTTTACTTCAACGTTTATCTTACAAACGCCTACAATGTGGAAGCTGTCTTATTACTTAATCGTAGGACAGTGATGTAGTCATTGTTCCCTTAAAATAATATTTATGAGAGTTCTTTGTAATATACTATTATAATAACGCATTGACCTATTTCCAATACAAATTGTTTTCCAATTACAAAAATCTGCGAGTCACTTCAGCACACTTAATCACTTATTCATCCTAATGACGAAAACATGTTAATCTTTCAGCCGATATAGTGATTTTTTTTATTGCTCGATACATTATTCATTGAATCTTTGATTATTGAGGTGGACTCATTAGTAACAATGCTTGATTTTTAATGTGTCGGTAATCTAGAGCTGCGGTTCTCAACCTTGAAACACTGACAGTGGCATGCCTTGCGTAAACCCAAACCAGTGCTAATAACTGATTTGACTCTATCAGAAAACATAATAAGGAAAGAGTATGTTTTGCGATGGTGGGACATTTGAGAAGGGAAAGTAATAATTTATTCAAACATAAAGTTACATTTTGAAGCTTCAATCCATGTGTATCTGTTGTGTACTGGTGTATTATTTGTTACTCACTGCGTTCAAGATACTGCATCATAAATGCGATCGGCGTTCACGCCGTACACCTTACCATGAGTTATCGTGACCGAGCTGGCTAACGACCGCGTGAACGACTTGTATGGATTACAGTACAGCGCCCTAGTGGTGAATTTGTAGAACTAAAATTTTCCATACATATTGCCTACGCAGTTGCTGACGAGTACGGTCACTGTAAACTCATGGTGCAGTACATATTGTCTCACCGGAAGATCAGCGCTGGCTTTCGGGTTACATTGAAGCTGAGGTGGGATCAACGGAGCATAATTTATAACTTGTAATTATAGTTTATATAATTTTAATAGTTATTGTTCGATTAATTTTTTTTTTATATGTAAACATCAATAGGTATTAATAATGAAGGACGTGGAAGTATTGAAGGGCATAACACCGCGAGTACCCTCGGAGAAAGCGCAGCTCACCTGTCGAAATCCCTGGGTCCTCACACTCATGTTGCTTCGGGGCGCCTTCCGGGCCTACCTGATGAAAGGCGAGTCACCGTCTGCCCCAGGAAACGGTTGGATTGATAGGGTATGGCCGATGGCGCTTTTTTGTATTATGTTGCCATAGTCGGGTATTACAATAGAAAAGCTTGAACTGTTCAAACTGTTGCAATACAAAAAAAAATACAATGAGAGTTCTTCTAACACCACTCTCTGGTCCCTACAGCTTCTACTGATAATGTTTGTGTGGTGAGATAATGACCGACGGAGGACAAACACGGAGCCGCTTCAAACGGGTGCAATTCTCATTTGATGCTGTCTTCTCCAGTGTACAGTCACGAACAAGCGTCTTAAATACTTGGTGCGGGGTTAAAATATGTATTGTATAAATAAACATTGCTTGCAATGTTGCTTCTGTCAATTTAAACAGAGTTGCTTAAGTTTATATTCCAGAAATTAATAGATTGGACATACAAAGTGGTTCAGTGGTTCTTCGCACGATTAATCCGGAACAACATTATGTCGCTTCAACGTTTCTTTCGGGAACAAACGCGTAACATTTTACGGGTTATTTCAATTAAGCGACATTTGCTTAGGAAGTTCCAATTACTATCATAGATAATATATTTTTTTATATAAAAAATATGTACCTATAGTTATAAACTAAGTTGATTGCAATACCCTTACATAAATAAATATCAGACAACCTCACACAAAATCGATCGATCGATTGACGACGCGGTTGGTGCAGTTTGTAGTGCATCTACCTACTGAGCCGGCGGTCCTGGCTTCGAGTCCCGGCCAGGGCAAATATTTGTGTGATGAACTCGAAAATTTGTTACTGGGTCATGGAAGTTCTCTATATTTTGTTTTTATATATTATACATATCGTCGTCTAGTAGGTATCCAATTATCCATAGTACAAATTTTGCTGAGTTTGGGACTTTGTGTAAGATTATTCCTTAATATTTATTTATTTATTGTTTAAAAGTGCCATTAAAGTGCCAAATTAAATTATTGTTCGATAGTTATGCCAAAATAAATTCATACATACACCTACACAGAACCCAAAGCTCTAACTAAACTAAAAAAAGTAATGATTTTTTGTTAATAAAAGTTTATAATCAACTAGCTGTGCCCCGCGGTGTGCCCGCTCATCCCACGGGAACACTACATTTATTCGGGATGAAAAGTATTCTATGTCCTTCCCCGGGACTGAAACTATCTATATACCAAATTTCATCTAAATCGGTTCAGCGGTTTAAGCGTGAAGAGGTAACAGACAGACATATTGAGGTTTGTAAATTATAGTGTATATCAGTCTTATTGCCAGGCACATAATGTTTATGGTTAAAAACCTATTTGAAATTATGTCATTGCTATGTTTGTGTCACTTGAGAAAATATAGTTCGTTATTCATCAAGAAATCTTGTTTATTTTAATAATATTTAATAGGTTATGTGGTCCAGGCATGTGCCGAAGATAAACAAAGAGCAGTAAAAAACGTAATTCTCGTTTTCTAACAAAAAAGTTAAGAAAGATGGATTTTAGTGGAAAAATGAATATTGACAAGTTCGACGGCTTGAACTTTAAGCAATGGAAGTTCCAGATCAGCTGTGCTTTAAGGGCTAAAGGTATTAATATAATGACGCCGAAACCGACTGCGAAATCGGAGGTGGCACAATGGTTAAAAGACGACGGTATGGCCATGTTTATATTAACGTCGGCCATGGATTTGAAACAAATCGCACTGGTGGAGAATTGTGATAGCGCATTGGAATTGATGACTAAACTGGAGTCTATTTACGAACAGAAGTCGGAGCTAAACAAAATGTTGATACATGAGCGATTCTATCAATACAAAATGACAGCTACTGACAACATCGCTCAACACATATCAAAAGTTGAGAGCTTAGCCAAGCAGTTAAAGGAAAACGGGGAGAATATTAGTGATACTGCCATAATGACAAAGATCCTCAGTTCACTGCCTGCTAAATATCGATCCCTCAGGCAGGCTTGGATGTCCCTAGATCCTGCGAAACAAAGTATACTAAATCTCACTGCTCGTCTTTTAGACGAAGAAGCGAGCTTAAGTGTTGAAGAAGAAAGTGATATGGCTTTGTTCGTTTCCAAACAGAAACCAAGGTTGTCAATTGAAACGTATTCAAGTGACAGAGGTAATCTGAAGCACCGTTTTCCATGCTACAACTGTGGAAAACGAGGGCATTTTATTAAAGAATGTCGTAAACCGAAAAAAAACAGCGAAGAGATCAATATGTTGGCATTTCATGCGTATCTTAATGAAGAAACAGAGAGCGAAAATTGGATCCTTGACAGTGGAGCTTCAGCCCACATTTCTTTTAAAAAGGAATATTTTAGTGAAATTAGTCCTTATAATGGACCTTCGTTAAAGTTAGGAAACCAGGAAGCTGTCAAAATACTCGGAAAAGGAAGTATTTTAATTAGAAGATTTGCTAGTGGTCAGTGGAAGACGAGTCTTTTGAAAGACGTTCTATACGTGCCAAACTTCAAGCGCAATCTGTTGTCTGAAGGTGTTATAGCAAAACAGGGTTATCAAATCGTAAAAAATAATAATGATGCATTGATTTATAACGGAAACGATTTAGTAATGTGCGCATCTTTAGAAAGGGACAACTTGTACAAATTGAACATTGAAGTGATTCAACAGCAGAAGTCCAACAGAGGTCTATGGCAGCGAGATGATGTCGCAAACTATTCAATAAACTTGGTCAATGAAAATGATTCTCCTGTAATCAGACGAAATTTTACCGAAATATGTTTGGAAGAAGTGGCAGATGATCAGCAGCCATTTGTTTCAGCAGAAGAGGACGGAAACGAGCAACAAAGCGATGAAGGTGGTGAGGTTGATGAATTCTATGATTGTGAAGTAAGTATGAGAACAGTTGAAGATGAAGACGACCCGACATACATGCCTTCAAATGATTTGGATGCGAGAGATGTAGGTCCACTCAACGTAACCCTTCGTCCCAGAGAAAATAGAATGTCTGAGTCTAACATTGTAGGTTCTGGCGTTCCTGATCCTGAGACTTATGATGAGGCTACCATATGTGCTCAATGTGATAAATGGCGTGAAGCCTGTCCAAATAGAGTGGGAGCACAACAAAATAAAATGTGTAAACGAGCAAGATCGTTATTTGGCTTTAAACAGGATCCAGGTGGAATATAAAGTTTATTTTGAACGACTTGAGCGTTTTTATATATATATTATTTTAGGATTTGTTTACAGTTAGTTTTGTATAATTTAAGTGGGAGTATTGAGGTTTGTAAATTATAGTGTATATCAGTCTTATTGCCAGGCACATAATGTTTATGGTTAAAAACCTATTTGAAATTATGTCATTGCTATGTTTGTGTCACTTGAGAAAATATAGTTCGTTATTCATCAAGAAATCTTGTTTATTTTAATAATATTTAATAAGACAGATAGACAGACAGACAGACAGACACACTTTCGCATTTATAATATTATAGTATATAGTATATATAGTATATAGTATATAGTATAGTATAGTATAATAGTATATAGTATAATAGTATATAGTATATATAGTATACTAGCTTTTTCCCGCGACTACGTCCGCGCGGAACTTGGATGTATGGAAGCAACCCCGTACAACACGATAGATATATCCATATCCACCTAATCACCTTAATTAATAAAAGGGATTATAAAAGCGCCTAAGCAAATGTAATAGCAATTGTGCTTTTGATCTAGTAATTACATTTTCTATAGGGTCATCAATGTCATCATGAATTACTTACTCACTTTTCAATCTTTTTAGGGATAGTTTCCAGGATGAAAACTATCCTATGTCCTTCCTCGGATCTTAAACTATCTCTATGCCAAATTTCATCAAAATCGATTCAGCGGTTTAAGCGTGAAGAGGTAACAGACAGACAGACAGACAGACAGACAGACAGACACACTTTCGCATTTATAATATTAGTATGGATAGTATATATAGTATATATATAGTATAGTATAGTATATATAGTATACTAGCTTTTGCCCGCGACTACGTCCGCGTGGAACTTGGCAGTACGGAAGCAACCTCGTACAACACGATAGATATCCACCTTATCACCTTAATTAATAAAAGGGATTATTAAAAGCGCCTAAGCAAATGTAAGAGCAATTGTGCTTTTGGTCTAATCATTACATTTCCTACAGGTTCAATATTTTTAGGGAGAATTTCCAGGATGAAAGCTATCCTATGTCCTTCCTCGGATCTTAAACTATCTCCATGCCAAATTTCATCAAAATCGATTCAGCGGTTTAAGCGTGAAGAGGTAACAGACAGACAGACACACTTTTGCATTTATAATATTAGTATGGATGGATATAGTAAGTATAGTATGGATTTGCCCGCGACTACGTCCACGTGGAACTTAGAAGGATGGACGGATGTGTAAGACCAGAATTTAAGTGATAAGGTCAATAAATTATTGGTAACTGCGAGATAGGTAGGTTTAAAGAAACATAAGTAAAACCCCTAGTAGTAAACTGTTTGAATAAATATTACATAGTATTTTCTTCGGTTTCCGCGACTGTCACACATTTAAATAAAACAATTCAAACGGATTATATCGCGTATATTATTTGAGCCTCCCTGACGGTTCAGTACCTTTACAGATACCGATGTCAAAGGTTGACTGACTACTTTTAACATTAATTTGTTTTACACCGTTCGAGGCCCAAGGTTTCCAGTCTTGCGTCTTGCTTGATCCTTGATAAGATGTACAACAGGATCCCAAGCCGGTGGTAATGACAAACCATCTTCTCTATTGAAATTGGGATATTTTTTGATTTCAATAGCCTCGCGCAACATTCTGGGAAAATATCGTTTCTCTCTGCCAAGGATTGAAGTATTATCAAAATTAATTGAATGGTTTGGTTTGTCCATGACATGCTCGCAGACTGCAGACCTGTTGCAACGACGGTGCTTGACATCAGCTACATGCTCCTTAACCCGTGTAGCTATACTACGTTTCGTTTGGCCAATGTATGATAGACCACACTCGCAGTCCAGCTTGTAAACACCAGCACTCTGCAGAGGGATGCTGCACTTCACGGGCCTCAGGTATTGAGACATCAGGTATTGAAACGTCAGGGAGGCTCAAATAATTAATATACGCGATATAATCCGTTTAAATTGTTTTATTTAAATATTACATAGGTTTTTAAAATGTGTAACAGAAAGAAAACAAAGGCCTATTCGAACCGCCTCCATTTACATGTAAGTTTTTCACCTTAAAACTGCAGTAACATTATTTGTCCTTCTCGGGGTCTATTAACACCACATCAAATTTTATCTTTACCGGGTCAGAAGTTTAGGCGTGAAAATGTAACAGAGAGACAGGCAGACAGAGAGTATTTCGTATTTGTTCCGTATTTATCAACAACCTCGTACAACACGATAGATATCCACCTAATCACCTTAATTAATAAAAGGGATTATTAAAAGTGCCTAAGCAAATTTAAGAGCAATTGTGCTCTTGGTCTAATAATGACATTACAAATTCTACAGGTTCATCAATGTCACTACTATACTGTTCACTCACTTTTCAATCTTTTTAGGGATAATTTCCAGGATGAAAACTATCCTATGTCCTTCCTCGGATCTTAATCTATCTCCATGCCAAATTTCATCAAAATCGATTCAGCGGTTTAAGCGTGAAGAGTTAACAGACAGACAGACACACTTTCGCATTTATAATATTAGTATGGATAGTATGGATCTTCTGTAAAATTCCAAAAATGTCGCTTCAAGAGCTTCACCAGTCCACCATCGACATGTTTAAAAAAAATGTGCTATGCATAAGAAAATTTCTCGGGTGCTAGCATATCAAGGAAAGTGACACAAATTCGGGTGGAACTGGCAGTTATTCGTGGCTGTCACTGCGGCTGCGCACTGACGTCAGACCGCGCCAGCTGCGGGGACTGTCACATCATGCTGCAATTCTGACAGTTCAAGCCAACTACTTTTATGCAGTGTCAAAACACATGAATAGAATGGAATAACGGGTATGGAGTGTAAAAAAGAGGAGCGGTATCTTCATATATACAAAAGAGGCTGCTGAAAGGTGTTATCGGTTTGTTTATACGTTTTGAATAAAACTTAATTATGCGTATTTTCTGTGGATACTTAAAGGAACTATGTACGAGTAGGAATTACTCTGGTCTCCTAAAAAAAACAATTAGCCGCAGTTCACTCTGTCTAAACCTTGGTATTGTTTCATACTTTCTTGTTACTCTAGCGCTATTCGGACTTTACTACTTACTGCTCACCGCTGAGACTTTTTCAGATATTCTCATATAAAAGATGCCGCTCCTTCCCTAATTACACTCCATAAGATAAACCATTTAATGGCGTCATTTGATGCCGCGGTCAAATGTCAAATGCTGGTGTCAATTAATGCTGACCCAACCGAATCTAACCCCATTAATAATTACAATAATTTCCACCGGGCTATTAATCAAAGCGTAGTCTACAAGTAGAAATCATAAAACGAGTGTGTGCAACATAAATATGAGAAGATTTACGCAATAAAATCTTATTAACGATTCTGGTTTTAATGTGGAAAGAACATATTTTTAAATTAATTACACAAAGGTAAATACGGTAGAAAAAAAATAATGTGATCCATTACAAAGTAAGTAAGCAGAATTCGATCCGGCGACTCTACGTTTTTGGCGTAGTGCTCTCTCAACTGAGCTATCACATCGTAAGTCAATCACAGCCATCTTTGATTCTATAATTCAACGCTACTAGAGCCTCCTCTGCCTCATATGTTTTATAACATGCCTACACGCAGTAGCACCTTCTGCTTACATTGCAGTGGCTTATTTTTTTCCTGTGTCAGTATTTAAATATTAGAAGTGTTTAGGAAATAGTATGTGTATAAAAAAAAACAGATAAAATTAGGCACGATTGTTAAAGAAAGTTAATACTTTATTTTGACACCGGTCATGGGATTAAACGTATAGTAGCCAGGCAGTGAACATCCGCAGACCTCATCTGAACTGTGAACTCCTATCCCTAGGCCGATTCCAATTCTAAAAGCGCCGAACCATTCGAGTCCGGCTTACCCGGACGCCACAATATTGACGTCAGCGCTGACGAGGGTACGCCCATTAAAACTTTGATTACACCCACAAAGACGGCGACAAATTCCAAATGGATTTTGAATAATGTTTATTTAAATTTGGATTTAACTGTGGAGTTTAAAATTGGTTTGTTTTAGTTTATTTTAATGTTTGATGGGCTATTGTCTGATGAGTTTGCGTTTGCGTAACGGCTGTAATTGTTTCTTGTTTTGCTATCTCGTGTTGGTCCGTTATTTTTATTTGATAAAAATAATGAAATGTTAACATAGAGGAAGTTATTGTCGTCAATTGACTGACAGATCAAAGACTCCGTGACTGTCTGAAAAGTTATTATTTATTTATTTTAACTATGAAATAGTTAGTATATTATATTAATAGAATAGAATAAAGCTTTATTCAAGATAACACATCATTACAATTACAATATTAGCTACCTAAGTATTAAAGACAGTATACAAGAGATGTGCACCCGAAATGGTCTCCACTCAGCAATTCTGTTGGCTTTGCTAGGTATAGCAATGCCCACGGCGCTGGTTTTCTGTGTAGCCATAGGGACGGTTTCGCGGGACAGCATACTGAGCGACTTGTATCAAACACGAAAACGAAGCAAGTAACTTTAATTATTCTTAATTTATCAATTTTAAAATCGTTTTACGCGTATTTTTTAAGTAGTTAAGTCAATTATTTCCACTACTTCGTTCAGTTAATCGCTTAACCTTTTGACCAGTTCTGTGAACAAATAAACTTTTCTATTCTCACTAGTTTTTATGTTTATGTTAATTCCTTTTCTATTGTGATGCATGGGTCATCGAAACACTTCTCAACGCACCAGTATCCAACAATGCGCGTATACTGCATGGCACGTCGAATCACTACAGGTCAAAAGGTATCATGAGCCTTCAAACAACTAACACACATACGTCTTTCTAGCCCCACATAGCCGCACTGAGGCAACACGGTCGTTATTGAGCGCACCGCGACATTACGCCACTTTAGTAGGAATCGGTTTAGTTGTGTTCACAATTTTAGTTTCCGAGTTGTTTTCTTTAACACGCATTACAAACACATACGAAGCGCAGTTAGAAACAAAGAGCACGGGAAATAATACAACCAGCACCATTGTTGCAGCAATACGGGATAATGTCTGCGAACAAATACTTATGTGTAGTGAACTGAATTAGGTCTATAGCTGAAGTGAAAAAGTGGTGAGTAAGAATTTTTTGATATATACTATTTACATACATACACCTCCGCTCCGTGTGACGTCCTTAAGCAAGGTGCAGGTATTTTAGCATTGCCTAAAGTGCCTAATTCTCATTGTTATCCGATAAAGGTAAATATTTATATTGCATATAACTTCACTTTAAACTAACCAGAATCTTTAATAAAGTTAAGTTAGTAAAATACATGCATGCATGAGGTTAAATACTACTTACAAATTATAAAAAAAAATGTGTGATCTCTATAGATTTCACATGGGCATAAATAGGAAACGGATCAAAAAAGCGATTATCTTGAATTAATCTAAATGAATAAATAAATATTAAGGGACAATTTTACACAAATGAACCTAGTCCCAAACTAAGCAAAGCTTGTACTATGGGTACTGGACGACGATATACATAATATATAAATACATACATAGATAACATGCATGACCCAGGAACAAATATTCGAGTTCATCACACAAACATTTGCCTCGGCCGGGAATCGAACCCAGGACCGCCGGCTCAGTAGGCAGCTACACTACAAACCGAGCCAACCGCATCGTCCATGTAATTTATTTTTATTTATCCCAACTCAATGTCCTATTATATGCTATAGCTAAATATGCTTCATACCTATTCACGTTAACACTCCCACAGACAGTACGTCAATAGAAACGTGAATTATGACTCACGTAATAATGGCACCCTGTCTGTGGATGGCGACTTTAATCGCAAAACTACCACTCCTTCTTCACCCGAAAATTCCTCATATTTTTTTATATAAATGCTTTGTACCGTTTTGGCAAAAAAAATGTCTTTTATCATCACCATCATCATGCAATTTTTTATATAGTTCTATGTCCGAGGAACGCGTTTATACACGAAATAAATGGAAACCAACCATTTAAACATTTACGTTTATAATATGGGGTAAACATTTCCATTAAAATGTAGTCATGATTTTAAATGTTCTTAACTAGAAACGAACGCTGAGTATTCGATTGGCTGCTACCGCAACTGATCGGCCCTCCTGATCATAAATCGCGAACCGATTCGAAACATGTCAAGCGATATTCAACTTCTGCGACGTGAGTAAACCCGTTTCGTAATTATTTGAATATGCCTGAGACTCGCCGAAGTTTCTGTGTAAAAAAACTAGTCATGTCAGAAATTACTATTAATCCTTAGCTGGGTAGCGTATGTAATCTACCTAGATTGGCAACAAAGAGCAGTGGTTCCGAGGTCCACTCACTTAACTTTTTGTGCAATAAAAGGATTTCGCGAATTAAATTCTTTTGTCTGTTCCACAAGGCTGCGATTGGATTTTCGTTGCTTCCGGGAATATACAAATTGACATACATTGTTTCAAGCAAACGAAATGTATCACGTTTTGCTCGCATGTTCAAAATGAAATATTAACGGTTCTTAATTGGGGCCATTAAGTTTGACAAGCGTAAGCAAATATATTCTTTTTCTCGATAAGTAAAATAATGAGCAAGACAAATTAAAAATTAAAAAAACTTAGAAGAATTATTTTGAATTTTGGCGCCGTATGCCTGACGCCGCCCGCCCTCCATCGCGCAGTTCATCAATCAAGTATTTTAATACAATGTTAGAGTTTTAAAATGGTAGGAATAGTTATAATCATCCTGATAAGAGTCATAATCATACCCTTCAGGTACAAACGCTACCACCACAACAACCCTTCAGACGTAATGAAAAATCTCATACTTTAAAATTTTCTAAGGGTCCTTTTACGAAGCTATAAAGTAGGTACAATTTATGATGAAACCTTGTAGACTAGAGTTTGTTTTTGCTTCGGCAGTAAACTTTTACGACCGGCATGACGCTACGAGTTACAAGTCTCTACGGCGTAGCAGGCTCTACGGCGTAGCACTTGCTACGACACAGTTGGAGTACAAATAATATTAGTTTGTTGGATATGAGATGCTGAGTAATAGAAAAATAGAATTTATGTTTGAACCGACTTTGAAACGGAGGATGATTATTCCGTATATTTTTGCAGTAGTCATCATAAATTATTTAAACTGAGAGGTAGTTTTCTTAGAATAAAATACTTCAACTGTGGTATGATGTGGTAATTATTATTACGAAAAAGCTAATGAAATATTAAATTTCTTAGTGTTTATTTGTTTGTTATTCTTTTTTAATATCTTATCTTAACTCTCAAATAGGATCAAAAAATAATGTATGTATACACTATGAAATTGTGGTACTTACTGCCTTTTCGCAGAATAATTTTTGGTCGTTTGGTTTTTCATTTCGCCGAATTTCACTTCGCAGAATTTTTATTCCTCCGTAGTCATATATAATATTTTTCACTCTTGCAAATATTACCTTATTGTACTAAATTGTTATAAAACAAACCTAGCCTACTGGTTAGGTTGTTGCTATAAAACAAAATCCTAAATAGTTGACGGTTTCTGAGAAAAATGCTTTCTACAAAATGACACTTCTGCGAAACGAATCATTCGGCCAAATCTAATTCTGCGAAAAGGCAGTACACCCAAATTTCATTTATTGTGCTCTGAAATTGATCATAGTATTTAAATAGCACAAGATGTTATACAATAAATTAAATACAATAAAGGACGGTTAAAATTAATGGAACTTAGGAGGAACGAGAAGTGGTTTTAATTGTGTAAATTAAGTCTATTTCATATAGGCATTGTGCGCGTGACATCCCATTTCTTGGTAGATCGTAAATAAGTATAAATAAAAATATCATACTTTTAAATTCGAACTAGGGTGCCTGCCGTAGCGCATATCGTTTTTTGTCCTAAAATATTTTGACCAAGAATGTTTGACTACTTGTTTATCATATTTATTTTTGCGCATACTGATTTAAAGTCCTAAAGTATGTTTGTCCTAATATTGATAACTCGAAAATCGAATTACCTAAAACGTAATATTCCCAAAATTAATTATCTTAAGAATAATTTTTCCTATCATTAAAATGGCTACAATTAAAATCTTAGAGCACCTAAACTAAATTATGGTAGGAACGAACTTTTCTACCTTAAGGCAGATCAGACATAGGTCAAGTTATCCTGTGGACCCCATCTAAGGTGATATGGAGGGAAAACGCGCTGGGTTTTTAGTGGGTACACCGGATCTGCCCGGGAACCCCACATACCTGTTCCGAAACCCTGATCGAACGGGATGCGTAACCCATTTTCGAGCGAGGAGGAGTGTTAGATAGGACTGCGACCATAACGAACGAGCGAAGCGAGCGAGTGAAACGCCCGAACCGAGTTTTTCAATCGTCTCGGTAGAACTGATACCCTACAGTTAATGTATCAGCGTGAAGCAAAAGAATCATTACGTATTCTACCTTATGGCAGGTCAAGCTTAAGATATAGTACGAATCGTGCCATTACTGCCATTGTCATTGCGTTTTCTCTAGGTGTTAAATTTCAACGTTTCAAAACTCTGCTTGTTAAATATCATTGAGATTTATGCGTAATGATATGTACATAGTCAAAACAATCTTGCCACATTAAATACTAGAAACATCAAAATTATGCACATAATTAATTTGACAGGTGAATATTAGGCACAACAAACGATAGGACAAATAATATTTACACTGTTAGCTAAAAATGTCTCACCCCAAGCGATTCTAAAATACTGTGCAACTGCTTCTCTCGCATCTCAGTGGGGCAATAGGCAAGGATGGCCGTGTTGGCCCAGAAAGCGTTTGGACATGCGGGATCAAACCTCGCCTGAAGCATTGAATTTTTCGCTTCATTGTAAACATTTAACTGCCATACCCTAATCTAATTAATTGTAACAGCGGTGGTAGCCTAGTTGTTAGAACATGCGACTTTCAATCCGGAGGTCGCGGGTTTGAACCCGGCCTGTACCAATGAGTTTTTCGGAACTTATGTACGGGATGTCACTTGATATTATCACTCGCTTTTCGGTGAAGGAAAACATCGTGAGGAAACCACCTTAGCCCAATAAGGCCTAGTTTCCCCTCTGGGTTGGAAGGTCTGATGGCAGTCGCTTGCGTAAAAACTAGTGCCTACGCCACATCTTGGGATTTAGGTAGCCGACCCCAATTGAGAATTCACTCTCTACAAAGATATGGGACAAAAGCTAGGAGGATGATGATGGACCATAATCTAATTAATTGCTGGAATGTGACTTAGACATTGGCAGTCGTTTTGAAGTTTTGATCCAAGCCCTTTTTTTCCTTATTCACACTTGTGCCAACTGACCCGGCCTAGACCTAACAACAATCCTACAATAACACAAAACATCATTATGTTTATTATAACTCATTCACATCAGTGATGCCATTCCTAACTCAGGGTTGCGGCAGTGAACAGAAACTTCTGCCATAACAAGCTATGACAAAATGCTATAGCGCTTACACCGAAAATTAGTGAGGGCTATAAAATCAAAAGCCTTCTAGGCCGTCTATCACACCGCAGTAGAATAACTTATACAAGCGGAGAAAAATCATCATAAGCAGAGAGAAAGGTTAGGGTTCCGTCAAACGAGAAATTTACAGATAGGTTTACATCACTGTACTTTGGTTTCGTATTCCATTCAGCTATAACATTGTGACGTTATGAATTAAAAAATGTAAATGGCATTATCTACACCCCAAAAGAAACCTCTGTAAAACTGTAGTTTTCTGCTACATTAATATTATTTCGCATGAACGCCAAATCATATGCCAGCCACCAATGCCACAATTCACAGGTCGTCATTCTACCAAAAAGCCCTAAAATTCCAACGTTTTATTGTCCTGAAGAATTCTATGATGTATAATTTTATTATAGATGGCATTACCCAACCTACATGTACAAATTCAAAGTTATTTAATTTGCTAGAATTAGAATTACCATTTTTCCTAAAACAACGTAATTGATTTATAGAGCAATTTGACTCTATGATAATAGATAAACTGGTGAATTTTGGCCACACATTATATTACCAGTGGCCGTATGATGTTTGAGTTAATGACCCAATAAAGAATTGACACAGCATTGGTAACATTTTGACAAGCGTGTGAGTGCGAAAGTGACAGATACTTTGTCGCTTATTTATAACCATCATAGTCCGCAGTGGGTGTCATTTTAGAGGTTCTTGTAGTAACAGATCCGTAAACGAGTCCTTGTCTAGCTAACTTGGAGAACTATGTTTAAATTAAATAAATATTCAGAACGGTGTGAGGCGCTCCCCGGTGACTCGGCAACCAGTAATTCTCCGGCTCGTCCAACGAGGCAAGTTTAATGAAATTCTTCCCGGCGGCGGCACGTACTCGCGCTGTTTTTACAGATTCTTTGAGGTTACACTTGCGTTTAATGCATGTTTTTTTTTTATTAAACTTTTACCGGGGAGCCCCTGCTTACATTTGCTAAGCTTAACATTTGTTATGTAAAAAAAAATTGCTTGTAGTATTTTCAATATTGTAAAACTAATTTGAAAGAGTGTGCTGGTGTAACTTTAGTTCGGTGAATAGAGACTAAAGTACTATGGGTGACCTTACAAACGGTCCGGTAGTTTTAAATTTTTGATATGTTGTACAGGATAGTTAGTCAGTGTTTAAAATGCAAAATGCTCCGCGCCCGCCGCCATATTGAAAAAACCGGCACTTTCTTCATATTTTTGCTCATATCGTCCTTTAGGAGCATTTTAGCTAGAAGAAAGCTTTATAAATGTTATAGAGAGTGAAATTTACTATATTGTCTATTTTATATTTTGTTTCTAGGACCAAGAAAGATATGCCCATTTCCCGAGATAAGCACATTTAAAAAAACGTAAAAAATCGCAATTTCCAACAAAAACAAACTTCTGAATTATATCTTCGTTTAGGAGCCGTTTAGCAAACAGAGCCTTAGCAATGTTGTAGAGAATTAAATTTACTATAATTTACATTTCAAATTTTGTTTCAAGGAGGGTTAGTTACGGAGATATGCACATTTAAAAAACTGGAAAAGTCGCATTTTCCGGAAATTTGACAAAATTCTTGATTTACAACGCTGCCATTCAGTTACGGACTAGTCTAGCACAAATTAAAACATGTAGGAAATATAATTGCTTATAAAATTCATGTCCATTTTCGGAAAATGTTACTTTATTTTTTACATATCCCCGTAATTATTTGTCCTCGAAACAAAATTTTAAATGTAAATTATAGTCAATTTAATTCTCTATAACATTGCCCCAGCTCTGTTCTAGCTAAAATGCTCCTAAATGAAGATAATTATAATCCAAAAGTTTGTTTTTAAGTTGGACATTGCGATTTTTTACGTTTTTTTAAATGTGCATATCTCCGTAACTATCTGTCCTAGAAACAAAATATAAAATGGAGAATATAGTAAATTTAACTCTCTATAACATTGTCTAACCTTTCTTCTAGCAAAAATGCTCCTAAAGGAAGATATGAGCAAAAATATGAAGAAAGTGCCGGTTTTTTCAAAATGGCGGTGAGCGCGGAGTGGGGGGGGGGGGGGGGGGATTGTGCATTTTGCATTTTTAACACTGACTAACCATCCTAGACAACATATCAAAAATTCAAAACTACCGGACCGTTTGTAAGGTCAAACTCCTTTATTAACTGGATTACTTGTTTCATTGATGTACGAGTATTAATGTGAAAAAAATCAAAATAACTGTATTAATAGAGGCCCTGGAGGGAAACTTCCTTAAATGTTTGTTACCTCATTTTGCAGGAAAAAAAATAGATTTTATTTAAAGGAATAAAACCGCACTCAAAGATTATTTTAATTGGAAAATATTTTTATGTCATGACTGTTACCGTAGCCTTCGTAATAGAATTGATGGTAAAATAGAGCGGGAGAGGGGACCGACATCTTTCATAACCACGCGTGAAAAAAAATTATACCTATTTTTCTTATTCATTTAAATGAGTAATATAATCCGTATTTTGAAACACGCTTTTGTCTGTCTCATTAAAAATTTGCGACATTTTTTTCTTTATAAAACGTAACGGCAACCGTTACATAAACAGGGACAATCCAAGTGTCTACCTTAAAGGCTACCATCGTTTGCGCAATCATTGTATAACGACTGAGATCTCAGTATTATTAGCCAGCTATTGATTTTAACTTACACGTTTTACCATTAATTCATTAATTATTATCAAGCTATTTAATAACTTTGTGCGTGTTTCAGGTTCACACCAAACGAGTGGAGGTAAAGTTATAATAAAAGTATTTATCGGAAAACCCGCAACCACTTCATCAGTTTTTCAAACTTTTAACACCGACATCCTAACACAAACTAAGGAAATAAGGATTCCTGGACTCGCCAGGGTTGTCGTAAAAAGTTGTACAAGTTATAACAAGTTTGCATGTCGTTTTACAACCCACTTTATTCTTTCCCTTCTATTATGCTTTACTGGGATAAACAAATTACAATACCTGTTATGTTATGAATTAATATTTTATCTTTATAAAACTTATAACATCAGCGAAATATTTAACCTAGTAAACCGCAATTTTATCTTCTATTTGACCTTTTACTAGGAGACATTTTTTTTCGTGCTTATATAAAACAATCCATAATATGAAACAACTAAAACGGAACGTCATGTCATTATCAGTAGTAATAAATAAACAGTCAATGTCACAAATGTCATGAACCTATTTGCCCAAGTAAGTGCTTTATAATTTTTTAACGGCAAGCTGTCTGTCAGTTTAATTTTGTTACAAGTTTTTACAATTCTTATTTACACATTTACACAAGGATATACATTTCAGTGCTGCTTTTTTGCAGGTACACGACAACTGTTGAGAGTCCGAAATTTAAAGAAATATATTGAAATATCGAAACTAGCTATCTTTGATTGCTCCCCCCGCTCCCCCGTGCAACTTTTTCACTGTACGAACTATTGGTGCGTGAACAATGGACTATTGTTAATGATTAAAAATAATAATTATAAAAATATATTCATTAGTTTTCAATCTATAGTGGTTTAAAGTTAACTCGAAAATGGAGCATTTTAGTAAAATTTCAAAAAATCTTAGAGAAAGTGTAAGAAATGTTATAGTGTGCTATATATTCGTGATCTACTCAATAAGCCCTTTCATTTGATACCCCACACGGCATGGCTTGATGACTTTTTTTTTAAATTTGTATGGCATTTTTAATTGCCGGGGGGGGGGAGGGGGACCACAAAACTGGTTGGCAACATTTGTTTGTAGGATGTCTGGGATCTATAAAATATATATCAGAAGTCAGATTGAGGTCCGATATTTTTGCAAACGGATATCTCCTTGTAGCCTGCTCTAAGAAAAAGGCCTGATCTGACTTGGTTGTGAATTGTTTGCCTGTAAAGAGGCAGGTGGCGACGTAATTGCGCCAGCACGAATGCCATGGGTTCTACTGATGTGTATATTAAGTCCTTTCTGACCTTTAAAGAAACGAATCTGGGAGCAATGTGGGCACTGTACGGAATTCTCCAGCGACAGCGACACAGACCTGGAAGCGACATTCTGAGAGGAGCCCGTGCTATTAGGATTCATCAAGTAAACTATTAAAAAACGCAATATATAAAAACTTACGGCTACGATAACAAATAAAGTATTTAAAAAACCGCTCCAAGTTTCGGCATACAAATTTCCCCATAAAGTTCCTGGGGGAAGCGGTGGTTTATAATTGCACATATAACTAGATAGTACTCATGCACTGATAGCAATCACACTCGTAACATGATAGAGATTCACGCAAAATATTAGCAAAAACTTGAAAACAAAAACACATTTCTCAGCTGTTGTAGATTGACAACTGTCAGTCAAGCTGCCCGATGCGCACTTGCGCAGCAACGCGGCGTGTAGGCCGCCGGCCGCCGCCGCAGTCTCCGCGGAGAAATTATGAATATGTTTCTTGTCTATGTTATTTGTTAAGCCTCTTGTGGTAATTTAAAATAAAAAATAAATGGCAGAGAACAATTAATATTAATTTTCTCTAACGGAAGCCATGTTTTCCCGTTGCTAAGTACATTTAAAATACATTTCATCAAATAAACATCTCGGTGATGGTCATTTTATATCGGGGTCTTAGTCTATTACGCTTAACGTAACGCATAACCTCCTAATTTAAGAAGTCGTATTTTTACCCCGATCGTATACTGAGATACGACTTTTTAAATTAGCACGGCAGATACGTTCGATTTTACACCCCATATTTTTCATACCCCGGGCTTATATTATGAAAATCGATTCTTAAGGAGTAAACTCCAATTATGTCAAGCTGTTACAAGTGAAAAACTACCTTAATTTAACAAGTATACGGTCGTTTGAAACTTTGGGAAACTGATTTCATTTTATCTTAGTTTCGTTTAATCTATACATCCATAGATTATTTGTATAAAAATCCCAAAAATGATTTCTGAAATTTTCCAGAATGAAGCTGTAAGAAGACTCCAAACTAAAGCAGACGAATCCTGTTTACTTCTTACCAGAGCATCATACAGCAGATTTATAGCTCTGGGTTCTACTTCTAATCTACGAGAACCGTCGGCAGCAAGAGCCCTAATGTGAGCATGGAAAAAGGTATACGGGAATCAAATACAACACCTAGGTGCTTAATAGAGAAAATCCTGTTAATTGGCTCTTCACTCAGAATATATTTTGCATATACGAGAGCACAAGCCCAACTAAAAGTGCACATGTATACAACACTAATACGCTTACTAATAATTATGCAAGACACAAATGATTTCTACTCAATTTAATGTGATTGTTAGACATAATAAATGTGGACTGTAGAGCGTTCAAAAAGCTACTTTTTATCGTGACGAAATGCACGTTTTGGAGACATTTTACTGTTATAAAATTCTAGATTTGTATAGAAAATCGTTTTTTTATTGAAAGGGATGATGATGTCAGGGGAAAATCTTAACAGCGCGATGCAGGAGCGCTTTATGCTATGTATGGGCGCGCGGCGCCATGACATGACGCCGTAGAAAAAAAAACGCGGGCAAAATAGCGGGCACCTCCAAGTAAATAAATATATTTTTCTCAAAAATGAACGAGTGACAATTTTGACTTTATATGCTGATAACAAATCTGGATGCGAAATGCATAGTTTTTGGTAAGTCAAAAATTAAAGAAAAAAACCTAGCCAGCACGGTTTACGCGACAATAGTGTTGTATAACTGGTAGCGACAACGCCGACGCATCAACGTAAACCGGACCGCCGCGGAGAGCGCGGCCTGGAGTACCGTTAACCGACTGCGGCGGCGGGCGACCACTTCCCCTCGCGCCTTGCTCTGCGCTCGCACGACATTTGTACGCGCCGCGATCCGCGACTATTGTTAATATTTATTACTAATACATAGTGTTTACAGTCCGCTACGTTTTACTTGTAGTCTAGATCTCCCTCGGTATTAATTAGGGCACTAGACGCAACATATGGTCCTTAAACTCGCCGAAATAAGCGATCAATTCCTACGCGGACTCGCGGAGCGTAATTTCTACTAAACATCGCATCCATCGTGATGTACTCGTCGGCCATCAAGACAGTTCCTGAGCACGACGAGATTCTGGGTGCTGATCATCACAGCGCATCACGAGCATCATCTGGCGCCGGTCTTCAGTGGACTTCGGGTTCGGTCGCTTAGTGCAGAAATCATCGAGCAATACTCGTCTTCAAGTTTTCAAGCAACGACCGTCCCATCTACACCAAGCAGCATAGCAACGGGCGAACATAAAGCGAGAACGAAGTGATCAGTGCAAATTACGTAATCCTTACTGGAGTATCCCCAAAAGTATCTACAAAGAACGACAGAATTTAAAATCATCGGATAATCGGATATACCGGGATAGCATTAGAAACAGTGAGACCTTTCCAATTTTTTTTTACAATTTTATCAATTTCAAATCATAATAATTACCTACTACAATTCATTTTAAAATCATATTTCAATTTCAATTATATACACATCATAACTATTTCCTTGCGAAAACGTAAGAAAATATCATTATTATTGTGTTTCTATCAAATTTATTACACATCATAATTATTTACTTACGAAACCGTAAGAAAATACTATTATAATTGTGTTTAAGATAGCTTCATTGTTAAGTAAACACCATATACATGTCTACTTACGAAGTCACGATCTATTTTATCTACAAATTTTAATCTATTCATTTTATATTCTGTTTACAAAACTTATCATTATTTATTTTAACAATCAATTCGAATAAAATACAATTACAATTTTAATGTTAACATAATTATTTATACACATTATACGTATTTAATCATCCTTTATTTTAACCTTTTATATCATCAATAAATTATTTTTACACACAATAAGTCCCTATTGACTACTTACAATCAAATATACTAAGTCTGCGCAACCATAAAACCTAGCTCACAAAAGCTATTCAGTGCATTCATCATTTTAAAGGCTCATAAAAACATAATACAACAAAAACGTTGCTAAGTCATTGCAGCGGTGCATAAAAAGTTCATACCGATTAATGTAAACAATAAGTGGGTACACATACATAACACAGTGTTTCTATGTCCATACAACTCGTACTGCGGGAATAAAATAGCAATATTGTTGCGCCTGCCAAAAGTTTCATAGCAACAAATTTTACGTGGATCCTATTCTGTCTGCTAATTTATTCACGAAGTGAGGTTACGTTGTGACTTGTGTTATTTTTAAGTAGTAAATTATTATTTTTTCAACTTTTTTAATTTGTTTTTGACATAATGACTAGCGAAATTAGATTCAAGGAGTTAGTTAAGAAGCGAGCCACTATTAAAACAAAGCTTACACAATTTATATCTTACTTGAGTACATCAAAATCTTGTGAGCAGTTAAGCGACTTGCAATTAGTAGAACTAGACATGCGTATCAAAAAATTGGATCTTTCCTACGAATGTTTTGATTCCTATCAGAGCGAATTGGAGATGCTAGCGGGGTACCCAAGCACGCAGTATGGAGTGTTGGAAGGTCGTGATGCTGTCCATGTTTGTCTATGTTATATTTTGAATTTGTTTTAGGAATTATATTTAAAAACTGATTGATGTACAGTGTCATGTGAAGTTGTCTATTTTTTCTCATATACAAATATAAACATAATGTTTACTATTTTACGTTTTAATCCTTTCCAAAGCTAATCCACCTCATCAGTGGTAGCAGAACGTTGAATAATTAGTGGCAAATGGAAGAAAAATAATTAAAACCGTGAGTAAATGAGATAATAAAATTTTCAAAAATGAGCTCAAGTCTAAGAAGCATAGAACCGCTGACAAAATCAAATTACGATACCTGGTGCTTACAAGCACAGGCGATTCTCATAAGATACGATCTGTGGGATTACGCTAGTGGTGAAAAAACGTTAGCGGCAACTGCGACTGCCGAACAAAAGAGTGCGTTCCTAAAGGAAGACTTAAAGGCAAGGTCGGAGCTATTTTTACTTTTATCTCCACCAGAACTTAAGCAAATAAAGGGATGTAACACATCCAAGGAGGTGTGGGATAAACTAAAATCTGTACACCAAAGTTCAGGACCTGCGAGAAAGGCTACGCTATTAAGTCATTTTCTTTAATACTAGCTATTAAAGAAAATGACTTCACAAGAAGATGTGAGAGACCATCTCAGTAACTTTATGGACGTAGTGGGTAAATTAGAAGACATGGATGTCAAAATTCATCCAGAATTATTAAGCATTATGATGCTATACAGTTTACCTGCAAATTTCGATGGCTTCAGAACGGCAATTGAGTCGAGAGATATTTTACCAAGTCCTGACATGTTAAAAGTAAAAATCATAGAGGAATACGAAGCAAGAAGGCAAAGCGAAGCAAGCGAACCTCAAACTTCAGAAGCATTCTATGTTAAAACAAAGAAAAAGGTACTATATTGCAACAAATGTAAGAAGAAAGGGCATTCCACAGAAAATTGTTGGTCAAAGAAGAGACCTGATAACCCTAATAAAACTAAAGGTCCAGAAAAGACCTACAACATCTGTTTAACAACAGAAACGTCGAAATGTATAAGCAATTTATGGTGTCTGGATAGTGGCTGTACGTCACATATGACGGGTGACAAAAGTATACTCTGTAATTTGATCCCTGCGTCTGACACTCTAAGACTAGCTTCAGAAAAGCATACGACCCAAGTTAAAGGGAAAGGAAAAGCTGAACTCTATACAGAAGATTGCAAGCATAATATAACTGACACATTATATGTACCAGATTTGTCAAACAACTTGATGTCAGTAAGCAAAATTACAGATCATGGCTATAAAGTTTTATTTGAAAAGGAACAAGCCAGCGTCATAAAAGACGGAAGTGTTAGCTTAAAAGCTAAACGAAGAAATGGATTATATTTTATTGAATTCGATAAGCCGGAAGAGACAGCAAATTTCACGCCCAGTGCTGAAAGCGAAATTATGAAATGGCACAAGAAATTAGGTCATGTCAATGAAAGAGACCTAAAGGAAATGGTTAAAAATAAAATGATGCGAGGACTTGACTTTAAAGAAAAAACTTTGGGTACCTGCGAGACTTGTATCAGGAGTAAATTTACCACTCTACCATTCCAAAGCCATGAACTAATAATCTCTACCGAAGTGCTCCAGATAATTCAGATAAGTCAGAAGCCAAAGGACACAAAATTTTGTCGAACAAATGGGTATTTCGGATTAAAGATGACGGTACGTACAAAGCCAGATTAGTCGTACGTGGCTGCGAACAGAAGGGAAACCTGGATTTTGAAGACGTATATAGTCCAGTCGTGGCTCAATCTGCATTGAAAACTTTACTAGCCGTTGCCGCATCCAAATCTTACCACTTCATGACATTTGACGTAAAGACAGCATTCTTGTACGGAGAGTTGACAGATGAAGTTTATATGAAATTACCTGTTGGCTATAAAACTGACTGCAACACTACTGAAGTAGTTTGCCGGCTGAAAAAGTCGTTATATGGACTAAAACAAGCACCATTCACTTGGAACAAAACTTTTACCCAAGCGATGTTTGAGTTGGGTTTCAAGACGATAAAAACCGATCGATGCGTTTTCATAAACGAAGATAAGTCAATAATAATCGGATTATTTGTCGATGACGGACTTGTCATAGGTAAAGACATGAAAAAGATCGAAGTTATTTTGAAGAAGCTTGAAACCAAATTTGAAATGAAAAAGAATCAAAATCCAAGTACTTATCTGGGTATGGAAATAAGAAATTCAAAAGAAGGAATCATTCTTACTCAGAGATCTTATATAAATGATGTACTGGAAAAATATAATATGAAAAATGCCAAACCTTGTGACACGCCCGCAAGTACAAGTAGCGATTCGAAGTCGATACAGGAAACTGCCCAGGAGAAGGAATATCCCTACAGGGAGGCAGTGGGAAGTTTACTGTACCTGTCTACCAGAACTAGACCAGACATCGCACAAGCGGTCAATCAAGTAAGCAGGAAGGTCGAAAATCCCACTAGAGAAGATGTCACAAAACTGAAGAAAATATTTAAATATTTGGTAGGAACCAAAGACAAAGGCATTTTGTACAAAAGAAACACGCCAATAGAGAATATCGATGCATACAGCGACAATAAACAACACAACGTCAGATTGCCCAAAATTAATTTACCTCATTTTAGCGGTGGCTACCAGAATTGGTTGGAGTTTAAAGATATTTATGTTTCTTTGATTCATACGGAGGCAAGTATAGACAACATAAATAAGTTTCATTATCTGCGCGCTTCTCTTCACGGAAGCGCGGCGTTAGTAATTAGAAGCTTAGATTTTAGAGGCGATAATTACGAGTCTGCCTGGAAACTTCTATGCGATAGGTACGACAACAAGCAGTTGCTCATCAACAATCATGTCCAGGCACTTTTTAACGTAGAACCCATTAGTAAAGAGTCTAGTCAGGGCCTGCGACAAATTGTTGACACTACAAATAAAAACTTAAGAGCCTTATCAACACTTGACCAACCAACTCAGTACTGGGGCACATTGATAATACACATGATGGCATCTAAATTAGATCCTATTACAAGCAGGCACTGGGAGGAGCATAGGAACTTATTGAAAGAATATCCTTGCCTAGATGATTTTATAACATTTTTAAGTAACAGGTGCAATCTTCTTGAAACATTGGAAGAGGCAAAAAACAATAAACCTAAAACAGATACGTCATTTCATAAACCTAAAAGTTTCCTAGTGTCTTCGAATAGTGAAGGTCAAAAGGGTAAAACATATAATGTCAATTGTCCTCTGTGTCATAAGCCTCATTATTTATTTAATTGCGAAACTTTTAGGGCCTTGCCAGTCGAGCAACGCTTGATCAAGGCAAAAGAATTTAAGGTATGCATGAATTGCTTACGTCCAGGTCACACAGATAATAAATGCCGGCTCAGCCATTGCAAATATTGCAAAGTTAAGCATAACACCTTACTTCATATTCACAATGAGCCCGTAAGAATACCTGAGCACGTAGCATTAACCATAAATAATAATCAGAATGTCAATAACTTATCTCAGCATGTACTTCTTTCTACAGCCTTGGTCAGGGTGTGCGACAGCAAAGGTCAGATGTACAACGCCAGGGTCTTATTGGATAATGGGAGTACGGCCAATTTCATATCGCAGGACTTATCTAGTAAGCTTCTCTTGCCAACTAGGCCTGTCAAATCAAAAGTCACCGGCATAAACAATCAGGAGTCTAGTAGTGCACAATCTTGCTCTCTTACATTAGAGTCTTACGATGGCGGCTACAAAACAGAAATCGATTGCTTAGTTATGCCTAAAATCACTTCTTCAATACCTCATAAATAGCTCAACGTAGAAGGTATACCCATACCGTCGGGAATTTGTCTTGCCGATCCTTCATTTCATGAGCCTTCTTCGGTCGATATTCTTGTCGGCGCACAGGTCTTTTGGAGCGTCATTGGTTCCAACCGCATATATTTAGGTAAGAATAATCCGACTCTTTTTGAAACGAAGCTTGGTTGGCTCTTGTCGGGCGTCTTATATCAGCCAAGTTCCGTTAACCCTGTTTGCTTGTTCCTCAATGACGAGCAAACAGATACGTCTCTTACTCGTTTCTGGGAACTAGACACCATACCGCAAAAGCATAATTTAACGGTAGAAGAGAACACATGCGAGGACAATTTCGTAAATACCACAAAAAGGAACGAGCACGGACGATTTGTGGTAACCATGCCTTTAAAAGAGTCTCCTGAAGTTTTAGGGTGTTCCTATGAAATGGCTAAGCGCAGGTTTTTGTCGCTCGAACGCAGGCTAGACAGGGATGCCCTACTTAAAGAGCGTTATGTAGACTTCATTGAAGAATACGAGGCATTGGGCCATATGAGCGAAATTATTCCATGTTCTTGGTTGCCATCTTATTTCCTGCCGCATCACGGAGTTATTAGGGAGTCTAGTACCACCACCAAGCTTCGTGTTGTCTTTGACGCTTCCGCTGTCAGTAGCACCGGAAAGTCCTTAAATGATATCCAGTTGATAGGGCCCAGGATACAGGACGACTTATTTTCCATACTGCTTCGGTTTCGTCAACACAAGTATGTCGTGTCAGCGGACATCGAAAAGATGTACCGACAGATCCTAATAGATGACAGCCAACGTCCGTTACAGCAGATCTTATGGCGGTCAGACCCCTCAAAGCCGCTTAAAATATTTTCCCTCAAGACGGTGACTTACGGCACGTCTTCTGCTTCGTTTTTGAGCACGCGATGCCTCTTACAGCTGTCACGGGAGTCACCAGATATTCAGACCCAAGAAGCCATCGCCAGAGACTTCTATGTGGACGATTTTTTGTCTGGCTCACATTCAATTGATGACACCGTTGCAATGTGTCGTAAGGTATCGGAAACTCTTAAATCTGCATGTTTTAATTTAAGAAAATGGCAGTCAAATAGTTCGGTAGTGCTTAAAGCGATTTCCGATGACACTTCCAATGTAGAGTCTATAAACTTGAGTGAGCACGAGCTGTCTAAAACATTAGGCCTCAAATGGCAGTGCATTCGTGACATTCTTGCCTTCCAAATAAATATAGCTTCACCAGCGGTGGTCACAAAACGTCACATCCTTTCGACAATCGCACAAGTCTTTGATCCGCTCGGGCTAGTAATGCCCTGCGTGGTAGAGGCCAAGATCATATTGCAGAAACTGTGGGTAAATAGATATTCTTGGGACGAGCCGCTCGCTGGGGATATAGTAACATCATGGAATAGTTTTGTTAGCACGCTTCCTATTCTCAATCACGTTAACATACCCCGATGGGTAATATGCGACTTGGCTATGAACATACAATTTCACATTTTTTCACTCTTCTGAAAAAGCATACGGAGCCTGCTTGTACATCCGTTCCGTGGCGGGGGATGGCTCTGTGTGTGTGCGTCTCTTAGCATCGAAAAGCAAAATTGCGCCAATCAAAGCCACTACAATTCCTCGTCTTGAGCTCTGCGGGGTCTTATTAGGGACAAGATTGTGCACTAAGGTTCTTGATTCACTTCGGCAAAAACCTGATCGTTGCGTTTTTTGGTGCGATTCGATGATAGTAATGGGTTGGCTATCATCTAATCCAGCTCTTCTACGGCCTTTTGTCAAGAATCGCATCTCGGAAATACAAGAAGGCTACAGTAATGATTCTTTTCATTATGTGCCTTCAAAGGAGAACCCCGCTGACCTTATAAGTCGTGGGCTCAGCGCTGATCTCCTCTTAAAAAATGAGCTATGGTGGTCAGGACCGGCATTCCTGAAACAAGACCCGTCCCTCTGGCCAACTCCTCCAAGTACTAAAAAGGACAGTCCGTTGCCAGAGACCATAACCAATAGGGCCTTGGTCGTATGCTCTGATTGGTCACCTGAAACTCCTTCATTAAATCCATTAAACGAATTAATTAAAAACAAATCAAATTACTCAAAATTGCAAAGAATCGTAGCATACATATTGCGATTTATACATAAATGTAGAAACGCTGATTGCAAACTGGTTGGTTCCCTTTCATCCTCGGAATTAGCTTCTGCTACCGACCTTCTTATCCGCACATCTCAACAAGATTCATTCCCTGAAGAATATGCCCTTCTTAAATTAGGTAAAGAATTACCAAAAAAAGGACGCCTCTCTTCACTTTCACCTTTCCTTAACTCTGGGCTTATCAGAGTTGGGGGTAGGCTAGGGAACTCATTCTACGATTACGATGTTAAGCATCCCATAGTCATTTGTAGTAAACATCCACTTTCAAGGTTGCTCTTTAAAATGTACCACAAATTAACGTGCCATGCTCCTCCCCAGTTGTTATTAAATACCGTCAAGCATGTTTACTGGCCTTTAGGAGGTAAAAACCTAGCGAAACATGTTGTCCGCACTTGCATCCGGTGTCTTAAACTTAAAGCTGAGACAGTGCAGCCAAAAATGGGCAATTTGCCGAAAGAGAGATTGCACCTCGAATATCCGTTTTTTGAAGTCGGTACTGACTACGCGGGACCGATTCTGTTAGCCGACCGTAAGGGTAGAGGGTGCAGGTTAATAAAGGCGTACATTTGCATCTTTGTGTGTTTAGCTTCTAAGGCACTTCACTTGGAGCTCGTCTCGGACTTGACTAAAGAAGCGTTTATAGCAGCTCTCAGCCGTTTTATGGCTCGTCGTGGTAAGCCGAGAACCATATTTTCCGACAACGGAACGACATTCGTTGGCACCTTCAATGAGCTCTCTAGAGTACTGCAACAAGACTTTGCTGTTGACATGGCCAACGAAGGCATAAATTTCTCGTTCATTCCAGCATACACACCACACTTTGGAGGACTATGGGAATCGGCCGTCAAATCGGTGAAGCATCACCTGCGGCGAACCCTAGGCCTTACACATCTCACTTACGAGGAGATGTCCACATGCTTAATACAAATTCAAGCCATCTTAAACTCCCGTCCTCTTACACCTCTTTCTGATGATCCTTCTGATCTTGCGCCGCTAACGCCGGGCCACTTCTTAATTGGTAGGTCTCTTATGTCTGTGCCTCATCCCCAAATCACTGACCAGAAGATCACCTCGCTTCAGAGGTTCCAACGCGTCGAATTTCTAAAGCAGCACTTTTGGGCAAGATTCTCCAACGAATACATATCTGGACTTCAGCAGCGAACCAAGTGGCGCAGCTCCAAAGGACAGTTGAGCGTCGGGACCATGGTGGTAATCAAGGAGAAGAACCTACCTCCTCTTATGTGGCTCCTGGGTCGCATCATACAAGTGTTACCCGGTAGAGACGGCGTAGCCAGAGTGGCCGACATAAAAACGAAGAAGGGAATCATTCGCCGGGCCTTCAACAATATCTGTCCTCTGCCCATTCTTACTGTTGAAGACTCAAGCTCTTCAACGCCGGGAGTATATGGTAGCGACAACGCCGACGCATCAACGTAAACCGGACCGCCGCGGAGAGCGCGGCCTGGAGTACCGTTAACCGACTGCGGCGGCGGGCGACCACTTCCCCTCGCGCCTTGCTCTGCGCTCGTACGACATTTGTACGCGCCGCGATCCGCGACTATTGTTAATATTTATTACTAATACATAGTGTTTACAGTCCGCTACGTTTTACTTGTAGTCTAGATCTCCCTCGGTATTAATTAGGGCACTAGTGGTCGCGTCTAGACGCAACAATAACATTCCTTTATTTGTCGAGGTACAAACTAAAATGTTAAAACGGCTCTATAAAAAAGGCATTGGTCCTAAACAGCCAAAACGGAAGATTAGTAGCTACGCTTGCGACTTTTTTACAAGCTTTTATTTAACTTGCATGGTATGTTTAAAGTATGTTTGTTCGGGTGAAATTTGCATCTCAATATTGAAGCAGATATCGTCAACTGATTGAGCTGAAATTTTGCATACTTACTTAACTTTGATGACAATATAATAATATGGTACCATGGGGCTGATCTGATGATGGAGCCGGAAGGTGGCCATAGGAACTCTATAATAGAAAAAGCAATCCTACCGAGCTTGGGCTCTTTAGAATCGTCTCAGTGAACATTTGATGGATATCCAAAGAAAAATACAGTCGGCTATAAAAGCTTGCCACTAAAATGTAATTTTTGACAGAAACTTATTGTTGCCTCAAATAGCTTATGGCGTTTTCGTAAGTAAATACACTTTTACTTTTTAATTAAAAATAAATAAAAAGGCGACAATGCAAGAATTCAGTTTTGATTTATAGTGGCTAGTTGTTTTCTCGCACCATTATTAAGAAAAGCACTATATTTGTTTTATGTCAGCCGGAAAGGCTTCGTATTAAATTAAACCGACGACCTTGATGATGATGATGATGATTTGGTGTAGGGACGCCCGGCCGAAGACAGGCGGGCTGTCAATCGCTTGACTGCGTTCATTCAGCCTAATTCCCAATTGGAGCCAACGGTTACTGTCCCGGCGGCGCTCCCATACAGCCTTCTTCCTCGAATCTTCTTGTTCTCCTGCAGAAGGAAAGGACATCTTTAAGGCTAATGTCCCTCAGCTCTTCCTCTTCTAGTTTATCTTTTCTGAAGATGCTATAGCGTACTATCGCATACATGCCACACTCTGCTATAACATGCTTACTTGTCTCCTCCTGGCCACAGTGTGGATCACTTACTACACCCATAATGTGAAGGTGCCTGTTAAGGCTATTGTGTCCCGTGATTATGCCTGTTAATAATCTGAGAGTTTTCTTACCTAGTTCCAGTAGATACCTGGTCCTTTTTCTGTTTATGCCTCCAAGGATCATCTTCGATTGTCGACATTCCGTTGTCTCTAACCATTGTCTATTGGCCTCTTCCTCCATTAGCCTAGCTATAACTCCTTTCGTGACTTCTGCCGATATTGGCAGTGCAGGTTCGGGTCCTATGGGTTCCCTCTCTGCTCCTAGCCTTGCCATCTCATCTGCCCTTTCATTCCCTGTCACACCCTGATGTCCAGGTACCCATGCTACCGTAATCTTTGTGTGTTCTCCAAGTTTGTTCAGGGCTTCTCTGCATTCCTTTACCAAGGACGAGCTTACCGTTTGTTTGTCCAACGCTTTTAGTGCAGCCTGGCTGTCTGTGTATATAACGACAGATCCCATTTCGTGAGAACATTCATCTATTATTTGTGCACATCTCATTATGCCGCACGGACGACCTTGGGAGTCAAACAAATACTCAGCCAGCAATTGCCTACTTCCGTCGCTTCGACAATAATGTACGATTTACGTGCGGGTAAATCCGGGGGAGGAAAGCTAGAGCTATGTATCATTAATATCAGTAAGGTATCAGTAATCAATCGGCAACGTTCACCGGTAGTCAAAGTGACCGCAGCTTGCAATTACTGTTCTGCATTTGTTTGTCGCTGGCTGCTCTGTTTTTCGACACGGCGGCCATACTTTGGTTCAGTCAGAGTTTATTATGTTTGTTAACGTGATGATGATAGATAAGTGAAATACATACACTGCTAAGTAAAGATACTTTATAATTATTATTTTATCGGGCAACCTTGCTGTTGTACAGTCATAAATATAATAAGCATTCCCAAGGCATCAAAAATAAATGTACGTAGAATGGTACATATATGTACAATTTTTATTTTCGAAGTCTTGATTAGGATCAGCGAGTAACTTGACTTGAGGTTTAATTTATTTATGACACTAAACATAAGAATCTCTGAAAAATGGCATCACAATGAGGTGTAAAGTTTTATATCACTGAAAAACTATCATTAACTCCGTAACCATCATGCCCTTATCCCATTTGTTTGAGATTGGCGCAGCATCTTTTCTTCCTCCATTCCTCTCTTCTATCATCCGTTATGTCGTCGATTATTAATTTTTATTCATATCAATCCTCCCAGAATCCATCCACCCTTTATGGTCTTCTTCTTCTATATCCGTCCACATTCATGCTTTACGCTTTTCTGGTCTTCGCACCACGAGCCCATACCTTCACTAATGAATATAAAGTTTTTACAAATAACTAGTTCGCGAAATCCTATACGACGACCCAGATACGTAGTTACTACAACAACACCGCTGTTGGGGATTTTTTTTTGACGTGACAACGTCTTAAATTAGGTTGCGGCTCGGAGTCACTCATGAAAAAGTGTAACGCCCGCTCACGTCTGATGAGAGAGAGAGACAAAATATATTTCTATAGTTAAAATTTGTGCAATTCTTATTTTCATTCATCGAGCATTACTGTAACAAGAGGGAAGAGGGAAGAGGGCGGAAGAGGGAAGAGGGAAGAGGGAAGAGGGAAGTGGGAAGAGGGAAGAGGGAAGAGGGAAGAGGGAGGAGGGAAGAGGGCGGAAGAGGGAAGAGGGAAGAGGGAAGAGGGAGGAGGGAAGAGGGCGGAAGAGGGAAGAGGGAAGAGGGAAGAGGGAAGAGGGAAGAGGGAAGAGGGAAGAGGGAAGAGGGAAGAGGGAAGAGGGAAGAGGGAAGAGGGAAGAGGGAAGAGGGAAGAGGGAAGAGGGAAGAGGGAAGAGGGAAGAGGGAAGAGGGAAGAGGGAAGAGGGAAGAGGGAAGAGGGAAGAGGGAAGAGGGAAGAGGGAAGAGGGAAGAGGGAAGAGGGAAGAGGGAAGAGGGAAGAGGGAAGAGGGAAGAGGGAAGAGGGAAGAGGGAAGAGGGAAGAGGGAAGAGGGAAGAGGGAAGAGGGAAGAGGGAAGAGGGAAGAGGGAAGAGGGAAGAGGGAAGAGGGAAGAGGGAAGAGGGAAGAGGGAAGAGGGAAGAGGGAAGAGGGAAGAGGGAAGAGGGAAGAGGGAAGAGGGAAGAGGGAAGAGGGAAGAGGGAAGAGGGAAGAGGGAAGAGGGAAGAGGGAAGAGGGAAGAGGGAAGAGGGAAGAGGGAAGAGGGAAGAGGGAAGAGGGAAGAGGGAAGAGGGAAGAGGGAAGAGGGAAGAGGGAAGAGGGAAGAGGGAAGAGGGAAGAGGGAAGAGGGAAGAGGGAAGAGGGAAGAGGGAAGAGGGAAGAGGGAAGAGGGAAGAGGGAAGAGGGAAGAGGGAAGAGGGAAGAGGGAATAAATATTTTACCGAGAATAAGACGTTGTCACGTAAAATCTTCCTTCGCCCGTAAAACCGACTTTACAGGCAACCATTTTTTTTTTTTTTTTTCATTTATTATTAATAAAACGTATACACAGCGTTTTATTACATTTAAATTTCGCCAAACTGCATAACATTTTGTTGGCGAATATGTACACTCTACTTTGTTTTCCTGTTACACTGCGTAACTCACTAACCACTAATTACCTAAACTACTTTTTTTTTACTTAAAGCCTTGGGGCTCAGGCCAAGACTCCTCGGGACTCGTTCAAAATGACATACTTTCCACACTTGTATCAAAAACTACTATTTTTGATCATCATCTTTTTTCACGAGGATTCGCAGGTCTTGCACCCAGACGTATTTGTATTTACCTGCTCCTTTAAGTACCGTTTTTGTGTACCAGAGTAGCTGCCTTAAATGCCTAGGCAAGCACTCGTTAATATACAGCCGGGTTTCGTCCTCATTTTCTAGTATGTCCGCATTAGCTAGTTTTGTTTTTCTTTTAGAAATCCATTCGCTCCTTGCACTCTTAGTACGAAGCGTCACAACAATTGGCCGCGGTTTAGACTCATTTTGCTTTTGTCTAACTACCCTCTTTACTTCCTCAATATCGTTTGTTTAAGTTAAGTTTTTGGGCTGTTTTTTCTACAATGTTCAAGGTGTTTTCATTCTCCACTTCAGCAATTCCAATGATCTCTACACATTTCTCAACTTCCTTCAGCTCCAGCTGAGCAACTCTCGCCTCTAGGGCCTCACACACTTTTTGCAGGTGTACATTTTTGCATTCCATCGCAGCGATCTTACTTTCCGCTGCTACCTTAAAGTCCAAGAGGGACTGGTATTTCTCTGCATAGAAGTCCACAGAGTCTGTTAAGTCTTGGATTTGTTTTTTCATTTGATATAATATTTCCAGCTTATTGTTGACTTCAGTAAGCACGGTTTCTGCATTTGTTTTGGTCGCATCAGGTATGTTTAACTTCGGCGTCTGCATACTAGGGTTGCCCTCGGCTTTGGATACCTCCATTACACTTGACTTTGGTGATTGTTCATGTACTCTCGGGCTACCTTCTGCTTTAGCACACACATCGCAAACCTCATTTTTAGCTTGGTACTGTTTCATATTCACGCATTGTTTGTGGAAGATGCCTTCACAAGGTCCCTTACACCTGACCACATCTCCTTTGGTCGTAGATATGAAAAGCTTACACTTTTTACGTTGCACCATGGTAATCACAGGTTTCCTGAGCGGTAGTGAGAAAGAATATCAGAATAACTTGACGCAAATGTAAACAACACGTCCTTACGCGGAGTGCACGCGCAGCGAACTTCTTCGATATATGGTCACTGGTGCACTCACCTTTGTTCTTATTCACTTCACAACGCGCCACCGACGTACGCTACAACTGTTTAGTACTAGCACTTCACATTATAGTAACAGAATGATAAACCCGGGTTTTCTTGTATATTTGCATTATTTTAGGCGTAAATTATTATTATGTACGTTGACACACGAGCACAGAAAATCGTAATGTGACGTGACACTTATTGTTTGTTTCTAGCGGCCAACACGGTTAGGTCGCTCACCGAGCAAGGAGGATGGATATTGTGCACCAATAATTGTTGCGTAACCAACCGCTCATACACATGATCCTCAAACTTTTCGTCAAACATTCCTAAGCTACGACTCAACTTAATCTCAGAAAGTGGTTGTCGGATGCCTCAATTTTGATAATCGAGTAACTTTTTACTTGTAGTTAACATTTTGGAGCATACCTGTGCGAGTATGATAGAGTATAGTTCGCGTAGAACACGCTTCAAGTAGGTACCTTTACTTTAAACTTTCGGTAACAGCTTTAGTTGCGTCTAACGCAGCCTCCGTCCGTGATCTCTGATTTTGACGATACGGTTGGCGCAGGCTTTAGTGCAACTGCCTACTAAGCCGGCGGTCCTGGGTTCGAATCCCGGCAAGGACAGATGTTTGTGTGATGAGCACGAATTTTCTCCTGGGCCATGGATTTTTGTATATCGTCGCCTAGTACCCATACTACATGCATTGCTTTGCGACTTGGTCGATTCCTATAAGATTGTCCCTTAATATGAATTGATTTATTTATATTTTAACAGTAAAAATATCGAAATGGCGACTCGTATCGCTAAAATACAAATAAAAAAATTGAGAAATATGTCTAAATTTAAGATATCTCATTTAAAATATTATATTTGCATATGAATTTAATATAATAAGGACTAAATATAATCATTGCAGTGCTTTTAAATCTAAATCCGAAACAGAAATAAGGTATCAGTAAGTTAATGTGTGTTTACATAATAATCTCAGTACGAATGTACGAATTTTCTAGGTACCTATTCCGTAATTCTCATCTAATACGATTATTGTGAAAGAAAAATGCCTAATACTAATGTTTTAAAGCGCCAAATACCCGCAACCCCTCAAAGCTAACGAACACTAAACTTCTAAAAGCTTCGACGAGGTTTCACTGAACTTATACATATTTCTGTAATAACGTAAATTGCAGTTAACTCTGAGAGAGCTTTCTGAACTGAACTTGGAGTTTTTATGTTTTTTGGCATCAAGTTCAATGTAATTACTACTCAGGTAGCGTTTATGGGAGGGCTTAGCGGGCAAGGCCAGCGGACCTAGCGTGTACAGTCGAGTTCATTTACATCTACACACTTACGAGAACAAAAATATCTGAACACGACCCTAATGTCAGGAGCATAAAGTCGTGTTCAGATATTTTTGTTCTCGTAAGTGTGTAGATGTAAATGAACTCGACTGTACGTGTACATACATGGATGGAGAGAGTTACGAATTTCAGACTAAGCCAAATCATCCTAACCTCCAACTACTTACTTATCACACTTTCAATTTGTTTCCCTTTTGCTAAAGTTATATAAAACCGGATATATAATACAAGCGCAAGCAAAATGCTTCTGTCCCGGGCTGAGCCGCGGGAGGAGGTAATAAAAATAGGCAAAATACCTGCACCCGGTTCATTTGTTGGTTGTTGGCGTCGCGCTCCCAGACGCAACAGCTAGAGTTTTGCGACTACATACTCGTAGTTGGCTTTAGGGTTGACTATTGTTCCTCATGATACGATTTTTTTAATAGTGGTCGATTTGACCATTTCTACTCAGCGATCCCGAAGAAGTCCATAGGTATATATAACAGTAGATGGCTTATATCGAACTGCGTCATAATTTAATGAAGCGATAGGAGATCCGTATAGATGTTTTTGGTTATTGACGATAACGATGTGTCAGTATCTGACGTGGCCAGGTGGAGTTCACACCTCAATCCTCAATATCATTGATCACTCAGAAGGAAGAGGGGAACATGGAACGTCACCCAACAACAGGAGGTGTGTCAGTCATACAGCATTTTATTTGGTTGGGAGAGAATTAATTGACCTGATATGCATTGGTGCATAAAGTTACTTCACGTGGTTAAGAGGCCTTACCCTTTTTTAATTTTTTTTATATATTATAACAAATATATTGATAATTTCAACCAACTTTTTGAAGTGCATTATACTTTTTCGTGAGTTCTAGAAAGTAACATAGCTATTTCATGCTTTCATTGCGTGCAGTCGAAAAAAAGTCGAAAAAAAAACAATTTATTGCGTGAATTTTGACAATTTCGTTTTTAAAACAAAAATTATTAATGAAGAATTCAAACTGTAGGTTTCAAATATATACCAATAAATGATAATAGCCCTGTTCTAAGTAGTACTTAACATTGATAATAATTATCTTAAGAAACATGTTTGATCATAGAGAAAAAAATATTAAACATTTTGAACGAATAAGGAGAGGAAGAAAGGACAATAGAATTCCAAGGAATATTATATTAGAAAAATACCAAATTGAGCCTGAAAATTTTACCTTCAGCGTGAACCTGATGTGATAATATGAAGTCCATTGTATTCGCATACGTACGGTCGCTGACATCGGAATCGATGAGAAGGGACTATACAATATGGTGTGGTAGTAATGGGACAAGGTCTGTCACAAGATCAACTGATGAGTTAGGCCAGTTTGCAGGATTTTGCCGTTAACAAGTATCCTACTCAAAATTGTCAGCCCTAGTGCTCTCGCGTTTTAGATTTTAAATTTTTCAACTTTTCTGTGTTCAGAATAGAATGCAGAAGTTGCCCCAACTCGGCTATTGTTGTAGATTTTGAGAGATTCCGGGCTTTGGCTCTTAAGTAGTTTTATAACATCGTGTTGGTAATTGTTTAAAATGTTATTTTACAACTAAAAGCCGGAGGACGGCGACGTAAAATATGCACAACTCTGATACAACTTCGCAAAAAGGTCGCAGCAACTAGCTAACGCCTTATTAATATTATATTACTTAAAGACCACTTATAGATAAAGACGGCGGAGTCAGGATTACCCTCTAAACATTTGAAAAACTGATCACTGGACAAATATGTAATTCTGAAAAAAAATCGTGTTAACCTTGTGAGGCCCAATGTACCTCTCAGTGGACAAAGTAACACTTAAACTCTGACCCAGACAGTGCTATATGCGCACGTAAACGTACATTACGATGTACAAGATTCATTTGGTGCATTCTATTCGTTTAGATCCTAGAGCAACTTGAAAAAAATATTTAAAAAACCCTAGTTGAGATCTTCGGCCGCAGGTACCTACCTATAGGTACGTGTAAAGAAATTGTATATTGGGTGATTAGGCTTTATGGTTTTATTTGGGCTTAGGCCTCACAAGGTTAAAAGTAATTATAAGACAAATACAAACTCAGTACTTACAATCACATATCAAATTTCTCAGGACATTTAATGATAGATACATTTCGATTATACAATAAAGAGGAATGAAAGTTCCCTGCTTGGTTTTTGCCAAACACTGCAGACATGCGCATGTACATTTAAATCATAGTTGTTTGTTACCTTAAATAACACTTACTCGTCGTTTGTGTCATAATTTATAAAAATAAAAATGTGGTATTACCACATAAAAAAAAAAAAAAACATAGAATCGATAAAAAGATTCTATACAAATACTTACTCGTAAGTCAAAGATAGATAAATGATGAATAATGGTGCATTAAATAAAGTATTCACCATACCAAACGTTATTTTACCAATTGAAAATATTCTTTATATTTTCGTGTTTATAATTCCATATACTTACAGTTCGTTCTCTCGACAGTTATGTCACATTTCCTTTTAGTGTCCTTAATGTGTAGGTACTTAATGTCGCTAAAATAATATCACACCAATAAAATATATAATAAATATTGGTAATATGTCAGTAGTCCACGCGACGCGACGTGGTCGACGTTACTTAGGTAAAATCAAATTCGCTTGTTATTCACTTGTAACTAAGTTTGTAAGTAACTAACAATGTGATCAAATCTTAAAAGCAGATTTTAATCTACTTCTTCATATTGTCATATCAAAATGAAACATAATATGTATCTAACAATTTAAACGGATTATATCGCGTATATTTGAGCCTCCCTAAATAAAAATTAAAATGTGTGACAGTGGCGGAAACCAAAGAAAATATTATATATTACAATAATTAGCTATCTTCGACTTGGTCTGATGATGGATATAGGAACTCCTAAACAACATGAGATAAACTTATCGTTTTTGGGCTCATCCCAAAAGGAAAAAAACGGAACCTTTATGTATATATATATATATATATTTTTTTTTATTACGCGCCGCGGGTGGTATCGGTCGTATACAGTACGTCTTCCGTATACTTTACATCAATAATATAAATATGGCAAATATGTCGCCCGAAACTGTTGAAAGTATATTTATAAAGTGTCTTTCACCGATTACACATCAAATTTCAATACTAACACAAGCAGTGAAGTCCCTAGAAGAAAAAATAGCGGCCCTCAATACAAAAAAAGCCGTTAACAAGGAAGCCGACCCACCAGTTAAAGTTCCCGAACAGCCACCGAGAAAACCCGAGGAGCAGCGCTAACCAAAGTGCAGCGAAATATTGCGTCCAAATGCTATCCCAGGTACGTCAAACAAAATCGCACCAAAATCTTCTCGGAGTGAGCGCGCACTGGCAAGAGAATCTCGCACCGTACCCAACACCAACAACACCGAGCCCTCGCGTAGAATAAGCCTGACCCCTAAAACTAGTCAGTCTCCACTTGACGCTCCCCAAATTCCCCCGCGGACTACCTCCAATAAAGAAATCGCACCTCGTCAACAGGCACACCGTACGAGTAATAATGCACAACCTATATCAGAGACTATTCTTCCGATAACTTCGCCAGCTGCCCATAGTGATAACGGCGCCAACGAGAATCTTTTAGACCCAATCGACGATAATCCTAATCGATGGCAAACGGTCGCGAGTCGAAAACAGAGTCGACAATTAAAAAGAAACGTTATAAGAGGATCTGGAGCATCGGATGAACAGCTGTTAACCGTCGAACGAGTTAAAAAACTTCACGCCTGCTTTTTCAAACACGACACTACCGTGGAGTCATTAAACACTTATATGCAAAACAAATGCAAAGCACACCGCTACCACATTGAAAAATTAAGCCTGAAACATACACACTACGCATCATTTGCGATAACATTGCCGGACAGCGCATTTAACACATTTATGCAAGCGGACAACTGGCCGCCGGGCACCCAAATATCAGAATGGTTTCGTCCGAGCGCCGGGCGAGCGAGGCGTTCGTCCAACCGGTTCGACAACGGGTCCCCCCGCGCGACTTCCGCGGCGGCAGCCCTGCGCCCGGGCAACGAAGCGCGCTTCGATGAATCAGCTGGCAGCGCACACGACGAGTAATGTGAATGCAACTTTGTGTATTTGTCAGCAAAGTATGCAATCCCTAAACTCTAAGACGCGACAGCTCGAAGTCCTGTTACAAAACGACCTTAAATGTGAAATTCTGGCATTAACGGAGCATTGGCTGACAAATAAACAACTAGACTGTATCCACCTTAATAATTATGTTTTAATATCTAAATTTTGTCGAACTATTTATGAGCACGGCGGATCTTGTATATTTGTTAAAAAACACTTAAAAGCTACAGAACAAGTCGATTTATGTAAATTATCGGTAGAACAATATTGCGAAATATCTGCGTTAGAAATTTTAGATCTTAAACTCCTCGTAGTCTGTATTTATAGGACAAATTTAATAAGGGCACATGAGTTTTTAATTGTCTTGGAACGATTGCTCAACAAGATTGATGATATGGGGCAGGATTGTATTATTGTAGGCGACATGAACATTGATGCGCTCGTAACCTCTAATGAATGCAAAGCGCTAGTGGATACATTATCATCTTTTAATTTTAAGAATCTAGTCGATTTTCCAACAAGAGTGTCTTCAACGTCGTCTACCTCTTTAGATCACATTTACACGAACATGCCAGGTCTTTGTTCATCTCCATCCGTAGTGGTAACGAACATCAGTGATCATTATGGAGTCAGAGCCGAAGTGGTGGCGCAGAAGGACAGACCGCCGCCGCGCACCTGCCGCGTACGAGACTACTCGCGCGCTGCGAAGGCCGCCTTTGTCAGCGCCGTTCAAAGTGTTGACTGGGACGATATATACATGCGTAAAACTTCTGTCGATGACCTTGCTGTCGCTCTAATTAATATATTAAAAAACAAATTTGATATCTGCTTCCCACTAAAAACGAGAAAAAATCCCGTTAATGTTAAAACTTGGGTCAACGACGAGGTCCTTAACTTAAAATATCTTCTCTTTGATCTTATAGATTTACAAACTAAATTCCCTGATGAGGACAATATTCCAAAGAGAATTGCAGACTTACAACTAAAATGCAAAATAGTCTCGCGCAAAGTTAGAACTGACTACTATGCCGACCAAATAGCCAACAGTGATAATAAAATAAAAACTATCTGGAACATTGTTAAGACCGAGACAAATAAAGGCAAAAATAATACACTAGATTACACTGATATCCTGAAAAGGCATGATGGAACTAACTATGATTGTAAAAAGAGCCTCGTCAATGAATTAAACCGTCAGTTTGTGTCCGCGGCAGCACAGTGCGGCGCCCCCCGCGCAGACACCGCGCGCGCCTGCGCGGCGCTCGGCGCAGCTGTGCCGCCAGCCGACCGTTCTTTGAGGTTTAAATCCTTTTCACCGTTCGAAGTATTTCAACTTATACGGAATAAGATAGCAAAGAAGCCCACTAAAGATATTTACGACATATCAACGGAACTACTATATATGGCAAACGAATCTCTTGCTACTCCGCTCGCACTGCTCTTTAACATGTGCATAAAATACGCCTCATATCCTAAGGCTTTTAAGGAGATCAAAGTATGCCCTCTGTACAAGGGCAAGGGCAACAAAACGGACTCTAATTTCTATCGTCCCATAAGTGTGATACCTGCCATGGCAAAAGTGTTCGAAAATGGTCTGACAACGCGTTTAACATCATATCTACACGAAAATAAGATGTTATCGGAACGACAGTACGCTTACCGAGTCGGTCGGTCGACCACGATGTTGGCGCGGGAGGTCGTGCGCAGTATCCTGGCGGCACGAGAGCAAAAGCTTGAGGTCGCTGTGCTCTTCTGCGATCTCTCCAAAGCCTTCGACGTGGTCGACCACTCGACTCTCTGCTCTAAATTGTCACATTACGGAATTCGTGGACCAGCATTGTCCCTATTAACTGACTTCCTCCGTGACAGAAGGCAATACGTAGTTGGCCAGAGAGGGGAGTTAAAATCAGACGGCCTATCAGCTAAAGTAGGTGTGTTCCTCAGGGTTCGTCACTGTCAAACTTGGCTTTCTCCCTACTTCTTAACGACTTGCCTGTCTCGGTAAACCATGCTGACGTCTATATGTATGCGGACGACGTTGCCGCTGTAGTCTCTGCCCAATCATTGAATGTATTGGAGATCCGCCTAAACCAAGTAGTAGCCAACCTAATCAACTGGTTTAATATTAACGGTCTAATGCTAAATTTAACAAAAACCCAATTCATACAATTTGACCTAACAGGGCGTTGGCGACGTCCACTGCAAGTACACTTTGACGGCAAGCAAATTGAGCAGGTTAAGGATACTGTTTTCTTAGGTTTCCACCTGGACCAGGCCTTGACGTGGGAGCTTCATATAGACAGCCTGTGCTCGAAGCTAGGAAGCGCGTGTTTCGCCCTCGGAAGACTCGCGTCGACACTCCCGCCACATACAGTCCGCGAGTGTTACTTCGCCACCGTGCAGGCGCTCGTGCAGTACGGACTCGACCTTTGGGGCCGCGCTGCGGACTGGCAGCGCGTCTTCCGCTTGCAGAAACGAGCTGTTAGGTTTCCACCTAGACCAGGCCTTGACGTGGGAGCTTCATATAGACAGCCTGTGCTCGAAGCTAGGAAGCGCGTGTTTCGCCCTCGGAAGACTCGCGTCGACACTCCCGCCACATACAGTCCGCGAGTGTTACTTCGCCACCGTGCAGGCGCTCGTGCAGTACGGACTCGACCTTTGGGGCCGCGCTGCGGACTGGCAGCGCGTCTTCCGCTTGCAGAAACGAGCTGTTAGAAATTACGGGACGTGTACCTTGGGATCAATCAGCAAAACCACATTTTACATCCCTTAACATCCTAACATTACCGAGCCTGCTGGTGCTGCACGTCGCCGTCTACGTGAGGGAAAACCGAGCTGAATATAAGACATGGGGTGAGGTTTCTGGACGGGTAACTCGCAATAGCGACAAACTTTCCGCAATACCGCACTCGTTAAAAAAATCCTCCAAAACAATGCATGTAATGGGTCCAGTCATATATAATAAACTACCTTCACATATAAAAGACACGCCAAGCCTTGCCAGTTTTAAATTTAAACTAAAAAAATGGCTTGTTGAGCAATCGTTCTACAGTATAGAAGAATTTCTAAACTGGGATAAATAATAGGTAAACTTGTACATACATAAAATAATAAATTGTCATGTCTTCGCCTCAAGATTTAAATAATTAGACAAAAGTAGTTGCCCTGCAACGTTCGGACCTATTCGCACCTAGTTCGGTATCGTAGAAAGAGAAAAAAATATCTCCCTTCCTCTACGACACTGACGACGGCTGCATACCTCATTCCTGTCCGTGCGCGCGCGGCGAACGCACCTGGTCAACATTACACTAAGCTCCAGTATAACTATTACGAATATATACCTACCTACATCCGGAATAAGCAAACTTAGATTATGCCGAAAAGGAAATCGAATACGCAAGAGGAGCGATGGAAGAAGAAAATAAAGAAATATGAGTCTAAATTAAAACGAAAATCTTCTCGAATAGTGTATTCAAGTGACGAAGAAATCGAAAATGGTGAGTACTAATTTATCTAATCGTGGTTTGAAAGTGGCAATTACATACTGCATTACAATTTATCCCCGATCTAACACGAGATGTTAGGCAGTGGAAATATAGCACCGAGTCATTACGAGATAATGACCAGTAGCAAATTCACAGAGTTAACACGAGATGTTAACCGTTATTTTTCAAACGATAATATCAGGTTTTAACCTGTTTTTTATCCTTTGTTTAAGATGTACCGCCGCCTCTTGAAGATTTATTGGCACCGAAAATAGACGAACAATTGGGTGTGCCGGCCGGGGCCGCGCCAGGGAACCCTGAACCCACCTTGCAGCCCCCGGATCCAGTTCAAGACCCATCGCCACCGGCGGTTCCGGTAGCGATCGAGCCTCCAGCGCAGCAAGCGGAAAACGTTCCGGCACCAACACAACCTGAGCTCGATGTGATCGATCCCGAGTTACTCCAGGCGATCGGAGATTTCGTTCCCGAGGCGGCGGAATGGGGCGACGACATTAATGACAATTTGTCAAAAATATGGACACCAATTTTAAAAGACGGGCTTAAAAAAGAAATTAAAGAAGACGTTTTGAAAAAACATTTATTGCCAAAAAACTGCCCCTTGTCCAAGTCGCCCATTCTCAATCCCGAGGTAGCCGCTATGCTGACCGAAAATTCAAAAAATAGGGATTGCTTAAAAAACAAAACCAACTGGGTTGCGTTTTGTCCGTTCTTGGCAAGATAATCACGGGTATGCTAAAAAAATCACTAGATACCCATGGGGCGCTTAAATTGTTAAGCGAAGCTTCAAAACTAGTAGCAGATTCCCACTTCACAGAAACTGAAACTAGGCGTGCTCTCATAACGCCATTGCTGGAAAAAAGTTTTGTCGAAGCTTTTAAGGATCGCAAACGTGATTCACACTTGTTTGGCGATAAGCTTGGAGAATTTATTAAGTCTTCTAGAGGGATCAAAAAAACGGGACAATTAATTCAAGCCGTTCCAGCAGCCTCTAACTCCAGTTTAAACTGGAAGGGCCCACCGCCTCGCCACTTTCAGCGCGGCACGAGAGCGCCGCTGAACCGCAGCGGTGCCGGTGGGCCGCGAGCGCCCCCGCCCCCGCCCCAGCACCAGCAGCCCCTCCCGCGCCGGCGCACGTCGGCCACGGCGCCCACCGCGCCGCGCCCGCCGCCGCCGCCGCCAGCGCAGACGACGCGCCGCTCGTACACGACGCCCGCGTCGCGCCGACGCTAGACGACGAGGTACGCGCTGGGCGCTTAGCTTGCTTTGTTGATAACTGGCGGTCCATAACTAATGATAAGGTGGTCATTGATGCTATATTAGGATATAAAATTCCTTTTGCCAGCGAACCATATCAATGTCCGAGCATTCGACCTAAATTGTCACTGTCAAAAAATGATCACACTTTAGTCAAAAATGAAATTATTCGATTGATTCAAATAAATGCCATAAGGCAATGTGAACCGGTACCTAATCAATTTCTATCTGGCATCTTTCTTGTACCTAAAAGTAACGGTGAAAAACGTCTTATTTTGAACCTAAAGAATTTAAATAAATTCATTAAACCAAACCACTTCAAAATTGAGGACATAAGGACCGCCATCAAACTTTTAACGCCTAACTGTTACTTGGTAAATTTGGACCTCAGAGAAGCATATTTTTCTGTGAGAATTTGTAAAGAACATAGAAAATACCTTAGATATTATTTTGATGATATTCTTTACGAATTCCGCGCTTTACCTTTCGGGATGTGCTCGGCACCACATATTTTTACAAAAATAATGAAGCCTGTATCCGCTTTTTTGAGGTCACGTGGTCATCATTCCGTTCAATATTTAGATGATAGCTTGCTTATTGGCCGAACTTTTGATGATTGCTTAAACAATCTTAACGAAACGATCGATTGCTTAACAAGCCTAGGTTTCGTAATAAATTACTCGAAAAGTTCCTTGCTTCCAAAGATGTCCTGTCAATTTTTAGGTTTTATTCTTAGATCAGATAATATGACCCTAGAACTACCCGCAAAAAAGAAATGCGACATACTGTCGCGCACCCAGATTTTGTTAAGTACCAAAGCTATGTCTATACGTTGTTTCGCTGCTTACTTAGGTACCCTCACAGCCGCATGTCCAGCAGTCGCTTACGGCTGGTTACACACGAAATCGTTGGAAAGGGCTAGATATGTTGCTTTACTAAATAATGAGAATGATTATGATAAAATAATGGATATTTCGAATAATTTATATGACGATCTGCTATGGTGGAAAAATAATGTTCTAAATTCATTTAAATCATTAGTGGCAGATGACTATCGTCTTGAGATTTTTACCGATGCTTCCCTGAACGGTTGGGGGTCCGCTTGTAACGGGGAAACCATCGGCGGTTCCTGGAATAATGACGAGTCTAAGGAACATATAAATTATCTAGAATTGGTAGCTGCTTTCTTTGGTCTCAAATCCTTTGCAAAAGACTTAAGTAATTGTAATATTTTGCTGCGCATTGATAACACTACCGCCATTGCTTGTATTAATAAAATGGGTGGAGTGCAAAACGTGCACCTGGATGACATTGCAAAAAAGATCTGGAATTGGTGTGAATCTCGGTATATACACATCTTTGCATCGTATATTAAGTCTTGCGAAAATACCGACGCAGACAGGGAGTCGAGAAACATCGATATTGAATGGGAATTAGATAACTGTGCTTTTATGCAAATAGTTGGTAAATTCAGCAGGCCCGAATGAATGCAAAATGTACTAAGTACATTTCTTGGAAAAGAGATCCTTTTGCATTCAATATCGATGCTTTTACTATAAAGTGGAATAATTTCGATTTTTACGCATTCCCGCCTTTTTCATTAATATTAAAGGTATTAAAAAAGATTGTTTTGGATCAAGCTACTGGAATCATTGTGGTACCATTATGGCCATCACAACCATGGTTTCCTCTGTACAAGTCCTTAATCATCAGTGAAGTAATAACTTTCACTCCGAGTAAGAAATTATTATTTTCTAATTTCAGGGAGGTTCATCCAATGCATCAGCGCCTTTCCCTGGCTGCGTGCATCTTATCAGGCAAGCGTTTGCCGGCCGTCAAGTTCCCCAATCAACGTTAACCGTTATGATTTCCTCTCTTTCTCAAAATACTATATCACAGTATTCTTCGAGCTTAAAGCTTTGGTGGAATTACTGCAATAAAAAAGGCATTGAAGCACTGGATATACAAATTTTTTATGTATTAGATTTTTTAACAGAATGCTTGGGGAAGGGGGCTTCGTATGGTACACTTAATAGCCATCGCTCGGCTTTATCGCTTATTTCAAGAAATCATTTGAGTCAAGACGACCGTATAAAGAGGTTCTTTAAAGGTGTATTTAAGTTAAAACCAACCTTCCCCAAGTATTCTCATACATGGGATCCTACTATAGTTCTAAATTACTTAAGTAAGCTGTATCGACATGAAAATTTAACCCTCGAGATGATTAGCAAGAAACTTGTAGTTTTACTAGCCCTGGCCACAGGCCAAAGATGTCAGACTTTGTCATTGATTAAAGTTTCAAACGTTAATATTTCCGATGAACGGATTGTGATAATATATTACAGATTTAATTAAGACATCGGGCATAGGCAAAAAACAGCCAATCTTAGATTTACCTTTTTTCCACCAACGAACCTGTGTATGCCCGGCTAGGGCCTTAGTTGATAACATGCATAAAACATCTTCAATTAGACCATTAAATGAAGACAAACTATTTTTAACATCAAGAAGTCCATATCATGGAGTATCTTCTCAGACTATATCACGCTGGATTAAGCAAACACTGTCATCTAGTGGTATCGACACTAATACATTTAGTGCACATAGTACACGGCACGCTTCTACTTCAGCTGCTGCGCGGGCTGGTGTTAGTGTCGATACTATTAGGAAGACAGCGGGATGGTCTGATCAATCGTTAGTTTTTGCAAATTTTTATAAACTACCGATTTTAGAGCCAAACTCTAACTCTAGTTTTGTTAATGCATTATTTCAATAAATAAAAATAAGGTATCTGTGATAAACATTACAATAAATCTATGTAAGTTACGAAGTAGAGAATACATTTGTTGTTGTTGATTTACGCTGTTGTTTTTTATTACATATATTTCAACATTGAACTCTACTCTGAACATCTACTTTTGTCTAATTATTTAAATCTTGAGGCGAAGACATGACAATTAGATGATCAAACGAACTTACCTGAAGTGAAGTTCGATCTTAATTGTCATGTCTTCGACGAAAGATTTAAGGTCCCACCCTCCCTTTGAGACCCTTATAATTTTACGTCAATGTTGAAATATTCTCTAAAGAAATGAGGTATGCAGCCGTCGTCAGTGTCGTAGAGGAAGGGAGATATTTTTTTCTCTTTCTACGATACCGAACTAGGTGCGAATAGGTCCGAACGTTGCAGGGCAACTACTTTTGTCTAATTATTTAAATCTTTCGTCGAAGACATGACAATTAAGATCGAACTTCACTTCAGGTAAGTTCGTTTGATCATCTAATTGTAATGTATTTTATTGAAATAATGAATTATATTTAATGTATTTTAATTTAACGACATGTAACTTTTCTTACGAATAAAGATGATTATGATTATGATTATTATAAGAATATCATTTTATTGTCCGTCCTTCCGTCTATCTATCATGGCCCATTATCTCGGGAACGCGTGGAGGTATCGAGTTGAAATTATAACCATACTGCCGTGCCGTGCTAAGGCAAAAGGCGGCCTTTTTGTATGGAGCTCCATAGCAAAAGGTCATCTTTTACCTAATAATATATCTTGTAGGTATGTTACTTTGGCCTAGACACAAACATTTGAATCTAAATATTCCTTCGATATTGTGAATGAGTATGAGAGTCGTCCCAACAGTCATCATAGGAACTTCATAAACATCATAGTATTTGTATAATAAAATTTTACAGTGTTCGGCGTCACAACGCGTGCCCTCTACAAGAATCAGAAGTTCCAAGGTTAAATAATATATACTTATTGAAGAGTATTTCAATCCAGAACATTCAAAAATCCTTTCAAGGTCATTCAACAAAGACCGTTTAAGCATGAGTGAATACATAAAGTTCACATTTTTCAATTCTCAAAGTAACAGAACGGCTTTTACACAATTGGGATTGGGCCCGTTGAGCGAGCGCCCTAAACGATTTATCAAACAAACCAACACACACGCTTCACTGAGTAGCGGCAATGAAGTGACGATGTAGACTGTTGAACTCTTTTATGCCTAGCGTTACTGCCTACTCTAACTTACCCTATGAGCGCGACTCAGTCAAACTTCTGCAATTCACAGGCTTCACTAAAAGTGATAGACTGCTTTAGTACCCATCTATATTGAGAACACAATATGAATTATGAATTCATAATACACTTGCCCTTTCTTTTTGTAGGGTTCAGAATATAAATGTAGTACTTACTATTCTTGATGTCGCTATTAAGTTAGCCGTGCGATTATTGATAGTTTAATTAAACCATAATCCCGGCCCGGGATTGAAGCAGCTTGTGTAGTTTATGTATCTAATGTGACCAATGATAAATGAAATCTTATGAATTGATCCATTAATAAAATTATTTGAGTTTCCAGCTATAACGAAGTTACTCTTAATTAACAATCAACTGTTGAACCAGCGATACGAGGTACGAAGAAAATTTTAAATGCGTACACTGATAGCTGATTCAATATTTCAATAAAAAAATGGGGTGTTTCTACATTAAAAATAATAAAATATTACATGTTTCACAAATTTTTACATTAACTCTTGACAGTGATGTGCCATTTTCGAAAATCGGCACATCTCTAACTCTTGTTTACCAAAACCTGTTTTGGCCTAAAACGACAGACAAAACTTTACGAACAAGGCAAGTGTCCAGTCTGCTCATCAAATCTTAGTACAAAATAAAACAGATTGCGGGCAACGCATTTGTTCACATCTAACTTGGTATAAAAGGTAATTTGTAGCCGGGAACAAAGCATCGGCAGGTTTACCGCGCCGGAAACTTCTTCTAGCGAGAGCTTCGCCTTTGAAACCATTTGCATCTATTCGCGAGCCCGCGGTTCATTTAGTTACTTCATTTGGGGTTGAGTAGTTTGTTGATTTTGTTGGTATTTAATTTAATTTTGGATTAATTGTGGATATGATATGCAGTTTTAGCAAATTATATACACTGTGATGAGCTGCTGAAAGTCTTTAAGTATTTGAATCAAAATAAATTAAACTGGTACATTTTGGATGAATAATCTATATATTACCTAACCTAGCGTGTAATGATACACATATTTAAGTGTTGTTTCTTATTGCTACCCTTACTTAGCTTGTAATACCTAAATACCTACATTTGTAAAAGATCCTTAAAAACATGGCATCCAGCTCTAGCGACGTCTTACATAAAAAAAAAGTGATGTATATGTGAACCACAAATATTAACTAGTCTCCATGATAAAAACCATGTGCGTTTAACAACCACATGCACTCTAACAAGAGAGTACCCTACGACAAAGCAAATAATAGGCAATATACTTACATTCGTGAGACATATTTTCCAGTACCTACTAGTTAATTAATAATTATTAAAAGAAATTTGACGACGCGGTTGGCGCAGTGGTTAAGCAACTGCCTACTGAGCCGACGGTCCTGGGTTCGAATCCCGGCAAGGGCAAATATTTGGGTGATGAACTCGAATATTTGTGACTGGGTCATGGATGTTATTTGTATTTAAGTATGTAGGTATTTATCTATATAAGTATGGTAATCATCGTCTAGTGTCCATAACGCAAGCTTATACTGGAGCTTACTGTGGGACTAGATTGATTTGTGTGAGGTTGTCCGATATTTATTATTTATTATTTATTTATTATTATTAAATGCATTCACGAATGCTACAGTGTATATACTTATTTGCGAGCGTAGTACGGCATCTGAAGAACAACTGAACTGCTATTTGACGACACTTGTGCATGCGCCCGCGCATAACACATAGAAAACAGCGGCATCCTAATTATTAGTTGTGAAGTTTTTTGCTTATGTATTCAGTTTTCTAGATATGTGAAACGCTTCTTAGTAGAGTTTTTAAATATGTGAAACGCCTCTATTGTTAACTGCGTAGAAGATAAAAAGTTGTTTATGTGTTAAATTGGGGTATAAACTATCTTTTTTCTATATTTCATGCAAATCCGTTGAGCCGTTTCAGCAAGATAAAGTTTTCAGTTCGAATTCCGGCAAGGGAAAATATTTGTGAGGTGAATTCGAATATTTGTTCCTAGGTCATGGGTGTTTTCTATATACATATTTAACTAATTATGTATGTATATTGTGCTCTAGAACCATAACTATTACAAAAATTGTTTAGTTTGGGGCTAGATTGATCTATGTAAGATGTGGTGATTTTTTTATCGCACATATCGCTGTGCTGCATAGCTAAAGTCTGGAGGAAAAGTTGCCTAGACTCGTGTTACAGTTGAGCACAATAAAAGTAGTTCAATCGCTCCAAACAAAACATCCAGTCAATCCTATTACACCACCCCATTAAATATCTGCAACGTCAATTGACCAGTTCAGTTCAAGACAGAAGTAATCTACGTAATTGGCTAAACTACGGGGAACTCGGGCAAACTTCGGGAGAACCCTGGCTAACTCGGGTGGCATCGGAAGACAGTTTGGAATCAACAAACCGACAGCATAGTTTTATTGAAGTTCATTGTGAATACGAGTATTATTAAATGGTCGTAAACTATTTTAGTATTCATATTCATATTCATTTATTCAACATTACAAGCCATGTTTATTACAGAGGATGTTAATTATTGTAGGTAGTTGATACATGACACCCTGGTAGGGCATTTAATGTTAGTTATTAGGTAATAAGAACTTGCCTTATTCTATAAATATCCATTCATGCATATGGGGATTACATAATTATTAGAAAATACAGTACCTATAAGTATGTCAAAATAATGCTATATAAAATAAAATATTACAATTATCGAAATGATGTCGTTTAATTACAATAAATTCAATAAATTAAAGTAAGTTACTACTTATCATTGGCCTAAATTATTCATAAGAGATGGCGATTTTAATGTCTTATGTTTCATGGATTCCATTTAGCAATGTATCATCATTTAAATATTCGTCGATTGTATAATAACACTTGTCAATGAGCAGCTTTTTTAACTTACTTTTAAACAGAGAGTCCTTAGTTTCTTGTTTTAACTGATCCGGTAATTTATTTGTTATAATGGCGCAACGACAGTAAGGACTATTTCTATGCATAGCTAATTTTGAAAGTGGCAGGAAAAGTTGGTTTTTATTCCGTCTATTGCTGGTGACCTTTTGCAGCGGAAATAAGTTTGGGTTATTTCTTACGAACATTGCCGCTTCCATAGTAATTAGTAGTAGTAATTAGTTGCATGAACATAGATGTATGTATGTGCCATAATTTTTTCTTTGGCATTTTTGTCCTCATTCAAGGCAATGAATATTCTAATATACATCGGTGTAAACTGTAATTTTATATAACCTGTTCTTAAATAAATAAAATACCGACATTATATGCGTTCTAATTATGTAATAAATCAATTCTGTAAGGTCTGGGCCTTAGAGTGAATGCGCTATTATCAATTTAAATATGACGATCGTATTTATGTATGCCGTGAACGTCCACTGCTAATCGGGAGGCCTATCTCCCCTAGACAGACCGCAGCCATTGATCTGTCATCATCTGTCTGGGAGCAGTCCTACGCTGCACTTTTCTATACGCGGTCGGCACTCCAGGATTTGGCTGCCCCAACGACGATGGCCGACGGCTACATGCGTCACCCATTGCCACTTCTACTTCGGCTACATTGTTTTTTTTTTTGCATTCTAACGACTATTGCTAATAATTATATTTGAGGTCACTTAGTCAAAATAGAAACTTGTCGTTCAAAACATTGCTTATACTAATTTTTGTGTGATTACTGGTTTCCGTGTGATTGACAAATGACCCAGGCGACTTGTTTTTACTTACAAAAAACCATTTAAAATTATAATTTCCCAAACATTGTTGTCCAAATTTATCCCTCGTCTGAACTTGGCACAAACTCCCAGCAACAAAGGAAATGTTCCGAAAGCATAATTAAAAAATGTCAGTAATTATAACCTGGTCATTAATAAGCTAAAGAATGTTCTCAAAATGAGTTTCTTTTTTCTCGGACATATTTACTAGATAATGTTTAATTACGAATTTCGTCAGTTTTAATAATGGTTTCGCCTTTTTATACGAGAGTCGTATTGGTAAATAAAAGATGTTATAAGACAGCCAAAGTAAAGTTCACGTTTTCACGATTATTAAAATGTTAGGAAATAGAATGAATCAAATTCAAATTCAAATTATTTATTGCTCAAATTGTGGTACATAAAGGTCATGCATAAAAAGTGTCAGAACAGCACAATTTGCCCACATGTGGCATGCAAAAAATGTGTGAATCAGCTAGGCTAGATTCATATTCCATATTACATTATTTTATTATTGTTTATAATTATCATTAAATATTAACATGTTCCTTTGACCTCCAAATTATTATTCTACTTAATTAAACATCATTTTATACAATTATATATATAGTAACAATTATCAGGTCGCAAATATTAATCGGTAATGTCATTAAAATATTCCTCAATAGTATAGTAAGCTTTACTGATTAAAAAGCTCTTTAAACATTTTTTAAATTCAATTGTAGTATTGAGCTCCGTAACAGCTTTCGGCAGTTTATTAAAATTTTTTGGGGCCATCCCAAGAATGCATTTAGAGAGGAGAGCTGTTTTTGACGGATGTGCAAACAATTTATTCTGTTGCCGTTTACTGTTGAAGCATTGAAACAGTGTTATATTGTTTTTTACGAATATAGCAACTTCATAGACATATAAGCATGGCAGCGTTAAGATTTTGTGGCTTATAAAATGCTGTTTACATGATTCGGTGGGCATTAAGACACATATCGCTCTTAGGCATTTCTTCTGGGCTTTGAATGCAAGACCGCGATTTGTTGAATTACCCCAGAAGATAACCCCATATCGTAGCGTTGAGGACACATACGCATGATAAGGTTTACCCTTGAATCGCCGACACTCGTTACGTCGAATTTTACTTCAAAGATAACGTTTCAAGTATTTTCATTTCATCGACAACTCACTTCATCGAAATTTCATTACGAGTATTTTTATATCACGGATTTTCATATGGCGGATGATTCATTACACAGATGTATTATTTCATAGAAGTAAGTTTCATAATTTATCGTTTAAAATCTTTTTAAATTACATAAAACTTACTTCACGTAATATCATTTCACTTGCATGTACGGGTCCAGCTCGTATTTTTTAGGGATATAAAAAAAAAGTAACCTAACCTTACCCGGCCGAGTCGGATCTGCTCTGAAAGGTGATTGATTCACCTCAACCTATTCTCAAACTTTAAATGATTCACCTTTCAGAGCAGATCCGACTCGGCCGTTTTTTTTGTAAATGTATAAATGTGCAGTAGGACATATAAAATTGTATTAAAGTAGGTAATACGTCGAAGAAATGAATTGCAATGTTTTGTAGTTGTGCCAATTAAGATAATTTGAAACAAATCAGCGATTAAGTAATATTCGTTGAATAGTATATCTACGTAGTAAGATAAATTTAAATAAATAGTAGTTGAAATAAAATAACGCCAAACAATATTACTAGTACTGAAGTTTCGATGAATCGTTGTCGATGAAATAATATTCGATGAAAAGTTTGTCGACAAAACAAGGGTACACCGCATGATAAGCTGATAATACAGCTGGTTTACTCACTATCTTATTAAGCATGCATACGAATACCTATTAAGTTTGTTACATATGCTTTCTATGTGCATTTTCCATGACATAGTACTGTCTAGGATAAGGCCTAAAAATTTAGTTTCATTTGTTTCTGTGATTGTATGTTCCTTGTACTGTATTTTTACATTTCCTGAATTATTACCTCGTAGTCCAAAGTGCATAATGCAAGTCTTATTTAAATTAATTTTTAAAGAGTTATTGTTTAGCCATCCAATTACAGCTTCTAAAGTGTCGTTTATTTCATATTCATTATTACAAGTTGTTATGTCATTAAATATAATAGTGCTATCATCTGCAAATAATATCATTGGATGTTTAGTAATTTTAGGCATGTCATTTATGTATACTAGGAATAGCAAAGGTCCCAATATACTTCCCTGTGGAACTCCATATCGCACTGTTTTCAGTTGCGAGGTGTACGTAACTTCATTTTTAGTTTTATTGCACAGTTGAGTAATCTGGGTCATTTGCTTCCTATTACTCAAGTAAGACTTTATTAGTTCAAGTACAATACCCCTGATTCCATATTTATTTAACTTGATTAAAAGTATCTCATGGTTTACTAGGTCAAAGGCCTTCGTCATATCCATGTAAATTGCAGAAACGGGCAATATCTTGTCCATGTTTATTACAATTTTTTGGACTAACTCGAAGATCGCCATGTTAATTGACTTATTTTTGCGGAAGCCTTTTTGTTCGTTGGCCAATAAATGATTACTTTCGAAGTAATTATAAAGACTATTGTATATTACCTTCTCAATTATTTTGGATATGATAGGTACTAATGCTATCGGCCTATAGTTTTTAATTTCATCTTTTTTGTCCTTTTTATATATAGGTTTGATTATAGATACTTTTAGTTTTTCAGGGAATATTCCAAACTCAATACATATGTTTGTTATATAGCTGAGTACAGGAGCAATTAAATGTGATACTTTTTTTAGAATTTTTGTACATATACTATCATACCCGGCACTGTTAGTATTTTTCAGTGTACATATAATCTTGCGAATATCTTCTGGTATCGTAGGTGACATGAAAATAGAATTGCTAGAGGCGTGTGAAAATGTTGCTATATATTTATGATTATCGATGTCCTTATTATTTAAAGCTATGTCCTTTTTATTAGGTTTGCAATTGTTGTTATTTCCAGCTATATCAATAAAATAATTGTTGAATTCCTGAGCTATTGCTTGAGGATCGGTTATGACTGTACCCTTAATATTTAAACGTGTAATGGTATCCTTAGGCAACTTCGGTTTATTGTTGTTTATGACTTGCCATGTGGCTTTCGTTTTATTAGTTGAGCTTTTAATATAATGATCGTTTTGTGCCTTTTGTGTCAACTTAATTATTTTCTTGAGTCTAGTAGAGTACGTTTTAAACTTTATTTTGTCACTAGTCTTAGAAGATAACCTATATTTCCAAAGCATTTGTCTTTTCCGTTTACAGCAGTGTCGTATACCTTTTGTGAGCCATGTTGTTTTTTTCGCGATCGAGATTTTTATTTTCCTTAATGGGAAACATAGATTATAGAAAAGTTGAAGTTCTTCTATAAAGTAATTGTAAGCTTGATTTGGATCGTTAGTCGCATATACTTCACTAAAGCTCAGCTTTTCAATACATTCATAAAATTTCTGTATGTTTCCTCGGAATAGTCTCTTTGCTCTCTATACCAGTGTGTTAGTACATAAGTTTTTTTGACTGGGCATGTCATTAGTTGTGCCGTGTGGTCGGAGAGAGCTAGTTCGATGATTTCACATTTGCTGCCTTTTATGTTGTGAATGATATTATCTATGCAGGTCTTGCTTACCATACGTGTGGGTTTATTGAACCCAATTCTAAGGTTATAGCCTCGTATTAAATGTTTGAATTTCGATGAAGCAGTTGTATTTTTTAACAAGTCAATGTTGAAATCTCCGCAAATTATGACATTTTTATTCTTAAAGCGTAGATTGTTTAGAATTCCACCTAATTTATTATAAAATATTGATAATGACTTCGAGTCTGTCTTAGGGATCCGATATATGCAAAGAATAATTAATTTATGCTCAGGGAGCTCTACGGCGGAGCACTCGACTATAGTTGGAATACTAAGCGAAGTAATTTTTTTCAAGGCCAAAAATTTGTGTTTCCTATTAACAAGTATGCAAGACCCTCCGTTACGATTTTCCCTAGAAAAAATGTCTGCTAAAACATAGTTAGTGATATTCAAGTATATTTCATCGCCTTCCCGCATGTTATGTTCCGTGATGCAGACGACATCCACCCACTTATTCTCACCAACAATTTCATGCAAATGTATGTTGAGTTGATCAGCTTTACTTAAAAGACCATTAATGTTTTGGTCCATAATATAAATTTTGTTAACGAAAAAAATCCTTATTGATATTAGCATTATCATTACTCGAAGGTTGATCAGACCCTAACACAATCGCCCTCTCTTTAGTCTGATGGCCTACAGTTAGCTTCGAATTGGCCGTTTCTAAAGTGAGATTTAAAGATGGTGGTCCTTGATTTGCTAGGCCTACTTCAACATCTGTCTGAGTGCCCCTAGAGGCTTTACTGTAAAGACCCACTGGGGTCATTTCTACGGCTGTATTGGGAAGAACGTTGTCTTGAGTTACAAAATTCCTAGGATCAGCTTGCGTATTTTTTGCCAAGGTAGATGGTATACTTTCAATTTTATGTACTAGAGCTATGCTTAAACTATGTAAAAAGTATGGTTTCTTAGGTATGTGTTGCTGGTAGTTCATATTAACAAATGACACATTTTTAAACATGCTACACATATATCTTAATTCATAATTTAGTTTGCACTCATTTAGATATTTATTGAATGGAATTTCCGGTATTATGACATTGGTGTGCGGAACGTTTTTTAACCAACTACTAAGATACATTTTGAATTCAAATGGATTACTATCATTCGTTCCTCCTAATACAATAATAAAATCATTTACAGTTAATTTTTTGTATTCATCGTCTTTAGAATCCAATAAACTGCGCATATATGCGCCTGGTTTAAAAAATGAGAAAACTTGAAACGTGCTACCTAGAACTTTCTGCAGCATTTTCCCAAGATGTCTACCTCGCTGATCGGCCAAAAGTATGATTCTTCTTGTATTCTGGCCCTTTTCTTCAGTACCCTCTGGAGTTCTTGGTTGGCTCCTACTTATTGCCACTGGATTTATGTGTGGTCCTATAATAGTAGGTGACTTGTCGATGTTTGATGGTGGTATAGTAATTATCGAAAGGTTTGCAGATATCCCCTTGGAAGATGATGAAGGCTGGTATGTTTCCTGGATTTCCTGGGCTGTGGTATTTAAACTTTTTGAAAATTGTTTTGGTGTATTTAAGGGAGATGTCCGAAGCGTTTTCATGTTAATTGAAGTAATATGTTTAACTGCTGCTGACAATAGCTTATTTTTCGGAGTAAGATAGTTATCCCTAGGCGACACCGGCTCAATCGATACCTTTTTTAATAGTTCAAATTGCTTAATTTTTTCATCAAGTGTTACTGTGAGATTTGCGTTTTCCAGGCTCAACTTTTCAATCTCAAGATGAGCACTATTCAGAGCTGTCGTAATATCATCTATTTGTTGCTTTAGCTCTATGATTAGAGATGACTCCATTCCCAGAGTCGGCTGGCTTCGCATTGTGTCATTTAGTAGAGTAGAATTTAATATCGAACGATTTGAAAGCGTCATGGAAATATCTTCAGCTGACATCGCTCTCTTATTTATTTTTCGGAATGTAACATGTTCGTCCATGATTAATTAGTAAGTATGGGTCTAGTTTGTTTTTTTTAATGTATAGTTTGGACCGGTATTTAAGCCCGATTCGGACTTAACATGTGAGCTAAATTTGGACCGACTTCAAAAGTCCAATTCGGACCGTGCTTGTGTGTCATTAGCCGGCATCGAGATCCAAACGCGCTTGCTTCGGACCGCTGTGAAATATAGAAGTAATTCTTTTGGCTGAGCGAATCCACTTAGCTTTGTACCCGATGAACAATACCCATTATCTGTATTGTTAGCTGTGGCCACTACTGCCACTTCAAAATGTAAGGCGTTATAAGTGCAAATTACTTTTACACTAAATTAGTCTTTAAGGCAAACGAAATAAGGTTTACTCTTAAACAAAGAGAACAGAGATGTTGGTCACTTCATTGTCTTATAAGCATTGAAACGAGCTTCACTGCTCTTTCACTTACGAAGTGACCAACATCTGTGTTCTCTTTGTTTAAGAGTAAACCTTATTTCGTTTGACTTAAAGACTAATTTAGTGTAAAAGTAATTTGCACTTATAACGCCTTACATTTTGAAGTGGCAGTTGTGGCCGCAGCTAACAATACAGATAATGGTATTTGTTCATCGGGTACAAAGCTAATGGGATTCGCTTACCAAATGTGATTAGAACTATACTCCTCTATTGTTTGCGTGTGTAGGTAGATGCGCTTGCGCTGATTGGCTGGCGATTAGCGTAGTGAGCATGCGCAGAAGCGGGTTTCGCACAGTATACAAAGCGGGTTTGAATCATTGGTGGTTTAACGATGTTTTGGATTTGTAGAGATAATTTACTCACATTTCCGCAGTAAGTCCGAACGATATTTTGTCACTAATTCTTGACAAATTTGTTATGAAGCACAGTTCCGGTGTTATTTTTAGGAGTATAATGGTTATAGTATTATTTCACAATTTAAACTCTTGGAGTAAACAAATGTACGTATTTCCCGTTGACAGCCCTGGGGCGTTTTTTTGAATCGCGTTATGGTATGAAGGTTTATTTTATTTATAAGTAATATTTAACAATTATGATCTGCGAGGTTTTATTTTTTTTTTTTGCTTCACGTAATTAAACATTTCAACTCCACCCTTTTAAAATACGAGAATGGCAAAGCAAACTAGTCTATGAGACAAATTTTCAATAAAAATAAGACTTATTTTTTACTACCAAGAACTAGATGGCTATGATATAAATGCCTGATTTGTTATTCCAGTTAAAGCAAAAAAATATTCATTAAAAGTTTTCAACTAATCCAGCTTTAAAAACGACTCGTAACAAAGTAAGGCTGTAAAAGATACGTGTACCGATTATGTTGCCGAGTATCGCATAATTCTATTAAAGTGCAGACGAGTGGTCACGTGTAGTGTTAACGGCGCAGGTGCGCTCCTTCCGAAGCTATCGCCAGATTAGAAAAAAACATGTATTGAAGCCATTCTCTGCTATCAATTTGCTGGTTCGGAGGAAGGCTTTGCATGCTTATCTCATTCTATGCGTTTTTTTACCAAAAACACTTAGCAAAGAACCACTGTTTCGTATACCTATAGGTACAGCTTAACGGGTCAGGGCGGTTGGAATCAGGAGCTTCATCAATCAAACAATACTATATTCACTACTGAACTATAGGACACGACCAACAAGATATGCTGAAGACCTAAGACCTAGTAGATGTAGGCTTAATATGGCCAAGAAATGTCCGAAAATCATGGGTCAAAAATTGTACAACCATTTGCCGAGGACAATTAAGGCTCAGACTGAAATGAACACTTTCAGTCGCCAGGTAAAAAAACTACTACTCAGTAAAACCTTGTATAGTATAAAAGAATACATGAATAATAAATACTAATGACAAATTAAGTGTATAATAATAATAAATATGTGGGTACAGTTCCTAATGTCTCTAAAATATAAATATTGTTTTTGTTTATTAAGCTAATTATAAATGTGGGTAGATAATTGTTAATCTCAATAATTATATTAAGTAAGTACCTGACTGTTGATAATTTGCCTTTATTTAATTTTGTTTAAAGTTTTTATAAGATGTGTAAAATCATGACGATCTCAATATGTTAGCATATTTTCTATTTTGTAAACTATGTAAAACTATTGAGAAATAAAGAAATCTGAATCTGAATCTGAATCTGAATCTGAATCTATTCAAATGATAATAATCACTAAGACACAGGAACGCCACACAGTTTCCTAGCGAACTTAACGACCGATAGAAGTAGAATGATCTCTTCGCTGGCCACGCCGCAACTCCTAGACTCTGGACAGCGCCACGGGGCCCTGTGTCACTACGCTGACAGGAGCGACAGTTGCCAAGAATGTGAAAACTCTATTTATTCAATATTCTGCACTGATTTTGATTACATAATTTTTTCTTTAAATTCGTCATAAAAATCACTGCTTTTTTACTACTTTTACAGTGAGCCATCTTGAGCATATATTTATGATTTGATTCTCTTTGATTTGATTCGATTTGATTTGGCCAATATTTGTCGAATTCTCAGCAGACATGTCACTGACGTTGTCACAGATGCCCAGGTGGCGGTGTGTTCCGGTTAAACTTCAGTCGAGTCATGAGGATGCGACACAGCTCTAACTTTCTCAACCATTTTTACTCAATGTTGGGTAAATTTAACGTTTATGAACTAATACAATTAAAATAACTATCAATTTGAACTTCATGCAAGTTCTCTATATTGTTAACAACTTGCTTTTCGTTTAATTATATGGAAACTACAAAAAACAAGATCGATCGACATTTAAAAACCGGCCAAGTGCGAGTCGGACTCGCGCACCGAGGGTTCCGTACAAACACTTTCCATCCCTAAGTGGTTAAGTTAAGTTTGCACCTGGTATGTATAGCGCCCCATATAAATTAGGTGCAAAGTTAGGTATTAAAATATATAAAAAAAAAACTACTTACTAGATCTCGTTCAAAACAATTTTCGTTGGTAGTTTTTATAGTAATGTACATCATATGTTTTTTTTAGATTTTTCATTTTCTTATTTTAGAAGTAAGAGGGGGGGGGGGGGGGGGGCAACTTTTTTCCACTTTGGAAGCGTCTGTCACGCAAACTATTCGGTTTAGAAAAAAAATATTTTAGAAACCTCGATATCATTTTTGGTGACCTATCCATAGATACCACACACGTATGTGTTTGATGAAAAAAAAATTTTTGAGTTTCAGTTCTAAGTATGGGGAGCCCCCAATATTTATTATTATTTTTTTTATTTTTGCATCAAAATCTTAATGCGGTTCACAGAATACATCTACCTACCAAGTTTCAACACTATAGCTCTTATAGTTTCGGAAAAAAATGGCTGTGACATACGGACGGACAGACGGACAGACGGACAGACGGACAGACATGACGAATCTATAAGGGTTCCGTTTATTGCCATTTGGCTACGGAACCCTAAAAAGGACAAATAACTGGTTACATACTATGTGAAACATTAATACATCATCGTAATTCGTAACTAACTCATCGTTATTTTACCCAATCATCGTAAGTCGAGCTCTACGAGCAAATGAGATGGAAGTCAATTGTTTAGAAGTATGCATTTAAAGTTCCTTATTCAGAAAATAAAATATTGAAAGACATTTCCGTATCTTTCATTACCGTGGATGTGTTTAATTAAAGAAAGTTAATTAACTTACAATCACAAAGCGTGCATTTGTTTTATGTCGGCGACACAATTGCTATACTTGTATCGCTAGATAATTAATCATTACCTTCCTGCGGTTTTGTAATTATATTACCATATAATATTCGTTGGAAAACTTGAAAACCGACATTAGTGGTTTAGAGTTTCCAACAAAGTTTATACCTACGTTCGGTTAGATAATTATGTTATTCGATAGTTTGAAATAGGGTTGCCAAATGTAGGAACTAAGTACCATGGTATAATACGCGCTTGAAAGTTGTAAGTGCTGCTTCGATTTTTTTTGCAAGACAACCTTAACCTCCTTCAAAATCCTACTCAACCACGAACTGATTTTTTTTCTTTCTTTCTTTCTTTCAATGTTATTATTTTTAACCCCCGCGAAAAAGAGAACAGGGAAGAAAGTTTAACATTGTGTATCTGTGGCATCGTATCCCAAACGGATGGTCCGATTTGAATGCGTTTTTTCTTCAATCTATTGTTTGTCGATGGTTCTTAGTATATTTGACTGGGTCGAAGGTTTTTTAAATTTGTTTAGTTATATTATAATTACATTTTCTGTTCGATATTCAATTTAACTTGGAGATTTAGGAATATGTCTTTGGAGATTTAGGAATATGAGGGTGTGGTAAAACAATGCGGTAAACTGCCACAATTTGATCTGAAAATGCCCGTGGTCTAACTGCCAATCGAAGTACGAGATTTAAAACTGTCATGGTTTTCCATGCAAGAAACTGCCAGGTTATGCAAGTTACGCCTCCATTCTCCGAGGATAGACAAACTCCAAAGCACCATAACTTGGCAGTTTAGCCGAAAGAGGATCTACTCTTTCGCTGGTCAGAAATTGTATCAGTTGAGTAAAGACACTATAATAGTAATTTATGCAACCGTTGTATAAGAGGGGGCAAAAAATGCGAGTGGCATGGGTTACGATGTGAGCGTAGCGAACATCGTAAGAAAGATGCCACGAGCGTTTTTTGACCTACTTATACAACGTTGCATACAATACTTTTTCTACGACTCGACATTTCATAAATAAAATGCAAATAAACAACAAAGAAAATGATTACATGTTCCCGCTTCGAATCAACAAAATAAAAAAAAATATATTGTCTCTGGTAAACTTTTTTTTTATTGACGTCCATCTGTCAAAAAATATGAACTTATACATAAAGGTTACGTTCACTATACTAAACATCTGTAAAAAAAATGTACTTATACATAAAGGTAGGTAAACGTTCACTATACTAAACATCCATGCACTGAAGATAAAACTTTTTTTTTAAGTTGGCAGCAATGCCTTAGTACAATAAGTTTTTTTTTTATTGCAAATTGTGTGAATGCAGCTGTTTGTCTTGTACCTAATCTGTGGTACTAAAGTGATGCTTTTTTGGCGACATTATAACATCGTTTAGCAGTGTTTTTTTGGGCAGTAGAGTATAGACTTTAACAAACTTTCATAATTTATGTTTTTATATGTATTAGAGTTAGTAACTATATAAATGACAGAAAAAAGTACTGGAGTAGAAAAAGGAATTTAAAGGATGAACGAGTTCACATAAATCGAGCTGGAATGGAGACCAATTCCTTGCCAAGGTTACACGTGTTACATAACGACTCAATAATAACTTCCACGCATACCAACATTAAATCCAGCAAATAAACCTTTCCTGTCGGTCACGTATTCCGTAGTTTCTCGCCCTTTAGAAATCTATTTCGCCCACAGCAATCAAATTACGGGCTCGCCATGGATTAGATGCTGAAAGGTCTGCGGACGTGCTGGGCGGTTTTTAACCCTCAAGGATGTTTAGCGGGAGTTTTTGTTTGGGCAAGGGTTAATACGTTTAAAACGATTTTAGAAAATCATACTTGGAACGTGATGGCCTCTACTCTCGTGATGCCATACGGCTTGCTAAGTAACGAGATTATGTACTGTCGATAACGATAAATTGTACACCATGTTATTTAGTTTTTCCATAAATAATGTTTATTAGTGTTGCAGTAGCTAAAATTTTAAACAAAAGTATAACTAAATTGGCTTATGAAAACTAAAATTATGTAAGCTAAATCTAAACAACATGTAAGGAATTTCTTTTCCGCGGTGTGGTTCCGAAAATACTGGCAATATAAATACGCCTGAAAACTGCCGGGTCCTTGGTCCACAGAACTTATTGTTGCCCATCAACTACTTCGATATGTCCATGTACGGTGTGGAATCTGTGAGCGCTGGGACCCCGCGGATATTAATTATAAAGTCTTGATTTAATCCCAAAAGGTACAAAATTGTATTCGAGACCGAGAGTTGGAAGTTGTCAAAACAATTATAATTATTAAAATTAAATTAAAATTAGAAATGCCAGTAAGTTTTTCAATTTTGGCTGATGACTTAAAGGTGGATTTTAACGAACAAGCGATGGTGATATGTGAAGTAGGGAATCACAGGATACAACATGTCGGTTATATACAGGTAAAACCTAACCAGGTAAACCTTCTGATCATTTAATGACTATCACGAAAATATCTGTATAAAACTTTAAAACTCCTAAAATGCCGCGTATTTAAGTAGCTAAAACCCTCCGATTCAATCAGTAGGCGCTAAACGTTGTATTTTTTCAGCGCAAATGTTTGATCAAATCGCTGTGCTGTTTGTGTTCTAAGTTAGGTGAGAGGCTGCATAAACTTAGGCGGTTGTTTACTGTTTAACTTGTCACGCACTTTGCCGCAAACGTAGCGATTAGTGGCGTTAAAATAAAATAAAACGACTGTAGTTTTTTTGGGTGATCGGGAACGATACCTGAACTGTAAACGCTAAAGAGTAGTACATAGGGCTCGTGTGACTTTTTCCAAATAGCGTGAAAGAGAGAGCTTACTGAATGTTTTGTTTATTCGTGGTCTCCTTGCCCGAAAATAGCAAAGTGCTTGAATTAAGAGGGAAACAAATGTAGAGTCTAAGGGTTGATAATATGCACAACCTGTCGCTGATGCTATGCGCTTTTTCAAGTTTGTAATTTGAGTTTTTATCATCCCATGCGCTTATATTAAGCAATATGCGTCGCCTTCAAATTAGCCTAAAACGCAGCATTTATGTCATTCTGTCAGCATACATTAAATTTAAATGCAATTATATACACTTAAGGCAGAGCTGTCAAAATTCTTAATACTATCTCTGGACGAAGGCCAAGTGACTCGGCAGGAAACACAGCGTTTCTGTCGCGAGTGCGTCGGCGGCACGCACGGCGCGTTTGATTATGCTAACGCGTGTTGACGCACGCGGCTGTCGCTGCGTGCCGCGAGTGCGCGTAATGCCGCATTATCTATTCCGGCTGTGATTGGATTTTCATCCATAATGGCCAGTTTGAGCCTGGAATTAAAATTATCGCCGGTTATAAATCTCGTTTCGTATCTACAACAGGCTGCTCTTAGCTAAGAGCAGCCTTGATAGTCAAATGATCAGGACGCTAATTCGAATGTGATAATGCTTGTTTTCAGCGTGTTTAATAAGTTAAAATGGCGGCAAAATAAACTGAATTTATCTGATCGTTTTGTGTAGGGGCAAGTGCTGTACCTGTGGACGAATAACCATAGACAAATACCAATCACTTATTTGAAAAGGATTTTTTTCATATGGCAACACCTACCTAGTCGCTATCTTTACAGATGACAGAAACTGCGTGTTTTGTGGCCTCCGAAAGTTTTTGTGACAAAAAGTAAGTTTTTTTCCTTCTTTTTAAGCATGTTTTATACTAAATCTGCAAATGTTACGGGTGTCTGCAGTGGCATATTAATTTATATCGTGTAAACGTTATTTCTACAAGATTTCGTTAGTCGTAGGTAGCATTAATAGTGACCAGTATGAATTCAAAATAAAAACCGCCGAAATTGTACCTGTGGACACCTCCGTAAATGTACCTGTGGACTGTCCATATGTACAGTTATACTGAATGTTCCTGTGGACAGTAAAATTAATATTTTTGTTTCATTTAGTGCCTCGTAGTAAAACTGACTTCAGTAAGGAAAGCCACAGAGAAGTTTAAAAACCCAAACTCGATAATCTTTAAATACAAAAGAAAATAATTACTGTCAAAATATTGGTGAAGAAGGCTTAGAACTCCTCAAAAATGATATCAGGAGGATCTTTAGCAATACTGAGGATCAACAGCTGTATGATTACTTAAAAAAAGCAGCATATCTACACATGGGCCTGAATAAAAAACAAGTTCGGGAACTTGCCTATGAGTTTGCTTAACTAGGATCCTAACAGACACGCTGTTAAAAAAAAACCGGCCAAGAGCATGTCGGGCCACGCTCAGTGTAGGGTTCGTAGTTGCCCATCCTTCACAATAGCAACAATAGACGAAAATTACGAGAAACATTTAAATTACGAGAAAGATTTCAAGCTCTATAAGAAGGTCGTAAACGCCAGATTTACAGTAATTACTTATTACCTTCTGGAAGTTATCGATTATACTCACCAGATTGAGCGAAGTGGGAATATTTATTTGCGTGTGTGAAGTAGACCCTGGTACCTAGGTTGTTATTTCATAATTCTATATGTTATTATTATCAAATCGCTTTTGTTCCATACCGTTTTTGCGCCGCAATATATGTAGCAAAAATATTACATTTCATATTCATAATTATATTTTTACTTCTGAAAGGAAAGCAAATAAAACCCGACCGCTAGTTAATACCAAAGGAAAATATGACACAATGAAAATCTCATTCGCAAAAAAGGACCATAGATATCTCTCAGTAGATTAAATAACACAGATTTATTACGTGCACGGAATAGCGAGGGGATAAATAGTGGGCCCGCCTGGCTGGAATACTAACGAGCTGCTTCGACTTTGGAAAAATTAAATTAACAGGAGTTGGGAACTTAACTTCGTGTCCACGACACGGTTTTGCTTGTAATAGTTGGTTCAAGGACCAGCAAAAAAGAAGGTTGCTTCAAGCAGGGCTGGTTCAGGGATGCGTTAAGTTTTTTAACAGAGTGAAGGATATTTCTTCGTAACTCATTATTTTGCCCAAAGGAGAGTCCCAGAAGATGAGTTTTACGCGAGCTCTGAATGCGTCATGCGGAACCATCGTCGTCATTTTTACCCACGACGCGTCGTGACGTCGTCGTCGTCAGTAAAAATGACGTACGTTGCGACGTACGGGACGGAATGGAGTGGTGAGATGGTACCTATATATAATTATTGAGGTTAGAGGTTGATTGTGTTTAAGTCTGTAACCAAAACCATTTTCCTGGGAAATTGCTTACTGGAACAATGCATTTATTGCATTAAACGGCTGCCATTTCAAAGCAAGATCTGAGATTAGTTTAACGTTGTAGACATCGACGGGGCGCTGCAACAGCCCGAAAGGTTGACGCTTGAGAGCTTCTCGGAAACTACCCCTCCTTTTTTTGAAGTCGGTTAAAAATTCATGAAAATGAGGCCTTATAAGTACTTTCAACGAAAACTACATTGAATAAAATCGGTCGAGCCGTTTTTGAGTTATCGCACATAATTTTCTTTTAATGACGTAAGTGCCGCGCGGTGTCCTTATACTTTCACATATTAGTTAAGTGCCATACTGCACTACAAAATTCCGCTTAATCTGGCGCGTATAATCGATAACTTCCAGAAGGTAATAAGTAATTACAGTTACTTTGGCGTTTACGACCTTTTTATAGAGCTTGAAATCTTTCTCGTAATTTAAACCTCGGACTTAAAACCGCTGTTTTAAGCCCGTCTATTGTGAAGGATGGGCAACTACGGAACCCTACACCACAGAGGCAAAGAATGTAGCGTTGATGAAGAATTGAAGACGCATTTGATTTCAGATAGAGACCTCTTTTGTGTTGAGGTATCTGCGTTCCTTGCCCATCTGTTATTGGCGGATATTGTTGTAACTAAGTGGAGTGAAGGATGAAAACAACTCAGATCTATGTTTTATATGCCTGCTATACATATTTTACATGTACATAGATTTATTTCCCATTGGTGTTTTGGGTTAATTTTAAAATGTTATTACATATTGATTGATTCCGCAGATATAAAACGTATTTGTTTTGTTTCTGATTCTGGGTATTAATCGTTTTTTTTTTCTTGTCTTTTTGTCATATTTGTATGTTTATTACATCATATCTCTTATGTCTATATAATAGTTGAGCTGGATGCACGATGCATCGAGGTATGTTTTATAATATTTATATGTTTAATTTTTTCCCACGCTTATACTTAAATTATTCCAAGTATCATCCCCATTACGATTGACGTAGCAATACTCTAATATTTTTCTGCGATCCTCGTAAAATCGTCGTTCCGTCTTGGTGGAATCCTGAAAAAGCAGAAATGGAGAAGGAAAGCGCGAAGTGCCGCGCTCTCTGACGCCAGGACAAACAGGCTGCAGTCCCTGTTGGACCAGAACAGACTGGCGTCGTGATAAATTAAGAGATCTTGACAGGTTATCGATCAACCAGTCACAGGAAGGGGCCCTGTTACTGCTCCAAAAGTTCTGCATTTATAAATGCGTACTTGTACATTTATAAATGTGTACATGACCTTGCTTCGGCGACTGATTAAGATTTAAGATACAAGGGCTCATTATGGAAGGATGAGAAGTTTAGAACAAAGCAGCCTACGTACTTAATTTACGCTGGCATATATTTCTAAGTTACCTAAGGGTGGAGTACATAGCTTATATATCTAGTGTCAAAATTTAATGATATTGGCTCCTGCAGAGATCCTTTGACTTAGATTTGAAAGTCAAAATTCCTTCAAGCTCACTTATCAAAATAGCGTTCTCCAATCACCCACACTGAAAATCTAAATGTTAGACACAGTGCATAATATTATGCTCGGAAATGACAGTAAATAAATAAATATTAAGGGACAATCTTACACAAATCGACCTAGTCCCAAACTAAGCAAAGCTTGTACTATGGGTACTAGACGACGAATCGATATATACATAATATATAGATAACATCCATGACCCAGGAACAAAATAAATATTCGAGTTCATCACACAAATATTTTTCGCAATGTCGCATGTTTCTCGTTATTCTGCATTATTCCGAAAAAGGGATTTTTTTCTAATTTTTTTTTATTCAAAATAGCCATGCACTTAACCTCGATTGCACCTGATGTTAAGTGACAATAAGGCCTAAGATGGAGCATGCTTGGCTAGAAGATGCCTATTCACTCTCGACTTGAAGAGATCCAAGTTATATTTTTCAGGAAACAGGTACGCAGGAAGAGAGTTCCATTCCTTAGCTGTCCTCATAAGGAAAGTGATTAAAGCCCCAATATAAAGAACAAACGAAATTCAAAGAGCCCAAAGAACAGTTTCAAATTCACGTACGAGTACCTATTCAAATTGCGTACTAAAAACCTTCGAAAGTCTTAATTCCATTGAAACAAAATGTAGCTGTGGTAAGAGAGAAGCAAAAATACTCTGTGCTGCTGTAATTCATGGACAACCATATTTCGGTTACCGTGGATGTACTCCGGACAAATGACAGCAATCTCCCAGGACAAATTACTCGATTAGAGCTATATATTACCGACTCACTTACCTGGGAAGTAGTGTTTTAAGTCCCCATATGTTGCGGAGATTTTTTTACATTGGATTGGATCGTCTTAGATTGGAGGTTATTTGGTGAATGGGGATGTGCTTGTTTTTATGGAGCTGTAGTTTGGATATGGAATAAATACATTCATGACATGAATCATCAATTTATTTAGCCTTTGTAATTTCATTGGTATACTTGAACGAATTTGAGTTATAAATGAGATAGAACCAGGTTAGCTGGCACCAGACCTGGTCCTCCCTCATTGATACTCGATCACCCAAACTCAAGTGGCAGTATATGAAGTCAATTGCTCAAAAGGCTACTGTATATACCCACCCTGTAAATACCTACCAATAAATAATAGACCCGAACATAATTTCGTACCCTCAAAACAAAACACTATCATCAGGACCAACAATGAGAGCATTGGTTATATCTACATGACATCCAACAGTAAACCTAATAAATATCACTGCCCCTATCCATTATTATGCCCCTGATATTAAAGATAAGCAAACAACAATAATGGAAAAACTAGCATTATGCACCCTAACCTAATATAATTTGCAATAAAGAAAAACGATACGTTCCCGAGCCGTAAGGTTTTACGAGGTGCGGCAATCATACGGAGGCAAACTGTCTACAACATAACTGGTTGTTGCCAAGAGTTTTCCGAGTTAGGATCATAAATTTGAATTCATTCTTTGACGACGCGGTTGGCGCAGCGGTTAAGCAACTGCCTACTGAGCCGACGGTCCTGGGTTCGAATCGAAATGAAATAAGGAATAAGTGATTGATTTGAAAAGAAATAAGGGGGAAAAAAAACGCGTTATGTCAAACGTTATATTATTTGACGACGCGTTTGGCTCGGTTTGTAGACACTAGACACCTACCTGCCTACTGAGCCGGCGGTCCCGGGTTCAAATCCCGGCAAGGGCAAATATTTCTGTGATGAACTCGAATATTTGTGCCTGGGTCATGGATGTTATTTGTCGTCTAGTGTCCATAACACAAGCCTATTAGAGCTTACTGTGGGACTAGATTGATTTGTGTGTAGTTGTCCGATATCTATTTATTTATTATTTATTTATTTATTCTCAGGTTTTTCACGAAATACATTAAAATACGAATTTCATGGTTTAAACAAATCATCACGAACGAATAATAGTAAAAAATGGAAACAAGGATCACAAATAATGTTATTAAAATCAATTTTTAATGGCGTTTTGAAAACCTTAAGTATCCATCAAAATTTTCATAAGAATTTAAATAATATACTTATGTGCTTCAATTTTTGGCATTTCTTTTCCATCAAGCTTCAACCAAAAAAAACTCAGTTTATTTTTAAATATGTTAACAGTAACTCACTATCTTTAATTCTAATGGGCCATTTCCGCAAAGTAACGCCTTATGCATTTAATTATTTAAACTGGGTACGGTAAGGATCTCTAACCCTGAAAAATATGCCTTACACGACGACGTTGTCTAGATGTATCCTAGCAATGGTCCTAATCGTCCTTTTGTGGGCAACAAAGGCGGAATTCATAGTGTAAAGATAGCTGCTTCCCCAGAATTTGATGCTATATCGTAACTTGGACTCGATCAAAGCATAGTTTACCATCTTTTTACAGCTTGTACAAGTAAAATATACCTTTGACTCGGATGTATTTAAAATTTTATTTTTGTGACATAAATAACATCTTCGACCACTCACGTCTTCAATTATTCATGAATCAGCAAACGCCGTATGTGGAAAGGGTCTTTAGACGATGGACGGATAGATGGATGGATTTAGTCAGTGCTTTAGGAAACCAATGAATGTGGAAACCAGGAGTGCCGTCGTAAGGCTTCTTGTTAAAAGCGTTGGTCAAGCAATGTAGATGCTTTTAACTGTCCGACAAAACTGTAGTGTCGTCCCGTTTTCTTCCCGATTGATTTGAAAGGGACGACACTACAGTATTGCCACTTTATAATTTATACTCTTTTATGTCTTACTACTATAACGAAAAGAAAAACCTGTCGTATACAAAAAGTTTACACGGTCTATAATTCTTAAAGGAGCACAAAGTAAACAGTCGTCGAGACCCGAAACGGAAAGCATGGGTTCTCAATCAGTAAGAGCCCGGCTCAGTCGTAACTAAAGGAAAGTAGCATAAAACATGGCGCGCGCCCGCGGAATGCGATCAAAGGGCTCCCGATAACCTCCCAATAAAAACTTGGTAATTGGTTAAATTTATTCAGGTCAAGGCGTGCTGTGCATACCTAATGCTGAGCCTTTGTCTAAAATTAGAACTCATTTCAAAATTTGAAAAGCGGAATTTATTGGATTTAGACGTAATTTTCAAGTGCACTGAATTACTTGACCCAAACAAACTGTAATCTAAGTAAAAATTGCAAAAGTGGAACAACAAATTTTCGTGTGCATTCACACAGTATTTGGGAAGGGTGCCTTTGTAAGATGGGCCGGTGATTTTGAGGGTTGCAGGCATCTGATGTTTGGATTGCGTTTCAAACAACAATAAGTGTAGGTACACCTACAATATAAACTTTGTTTTTGAAATTTAAAAAATTTGCACCTTGATTTGTACCTATGTTTTTTAGGGTTCCGTACCTCAAAAGGAAAAAACGGAACCCTTATAGGATCACTTTGTTGTCCGTCTGTCCGTCTGTCAAGACCCTTTTTCTCAGGAACGCGTGGACGTATGAAGCTGAAATTTATATCAATTACTCAGGTCTACTGTCCCTTGAAGCTGTGAAAAAATCAAACTTCTAAGCCAACGCAATCAAAAGATACAGCCGTTTATGCCGCAAATTTTCGACACTTGCAAGGGAATCAAAACCTACAGGGTGCTTCCCGTGAACTCAGAATCTTGAAATTTGGTACGAAGCAACGTCTTATAGCATAGATAAAGGAATAATTACGAAAACCATAAATTTTTTTTTTAATACCTAACTTTGCACCTAATTTGCAAATTTTCGACACTTGCAAGGGAATCAAAACCTACAGGGTGCTTCCCGTGAACTCAGAATCTTGAAATTTGGTACGACGCAACGTCTTATAGCATAGATAAAGGAATAATTACGAAAACCATAATTTTTTTTTTTAATACCTAACTTTGCACCTAATTTATATGGGGCGCTATACATACCAGGTGCAAACTTAACTTAACCACTTAGGGATGGAAAGTGTTTGTACGGAACCCTCGGTGCGCGAGTCCGACTCGCACTTGGCCGGTTTTTTTTTTTGTGCTAGATAGGTGGTAAGCATTTGACCCCAATTTTACCTGTTGTGAAGTAACGAAACGATAAAGCCCGCCTCTTGAACACGCTTACTTAGATAGTGCTTATTCGCTCTCACCTCTAATCTGATTTGATTTCAGGAAAAAGGTATGCTGGAGGAGAGTTCTACCCTGTGGCCGTTCTAATAAGGAATGTAGAAGCAATTTGTACGCAAAGTGGAATAAGTAGAAAACTTAAGGACATATTTTAATGTGACATCTATTTTTATACAAAACTGAGCGAGTGAAGTGAGATATTTAAATACATAATGAGACGAGTTTACTCATTCATGTTGTATAAATCGAACAGTGAGTGTTCGATTCGCCGCTGCCGCTGCCACCACTGATCGGCGCTTCTGAAGATGAAACGCGAACTGAATCGAAACATGTAACGCGATATTCGACTTATACGACGTAAACCCGATTCGTAAAGTTTTTTGAATATGATACCTGTCCAAAGATTTCACTTATAAATGTTCCGCTCTTGCACACTATTTATCACATGAACGAAAACGTATTTTATGTCATATTAAAGTAACTTACTTTTTTGCTTGCGACGACACTAATGTGTGGGTGTAACGATTTTTTATTATTATAAAACTGGGTATTAATCAAAAAATGTTTAGTTAATATATATATAAAGCGAAAGATAAATATGTATATAATACTAGCTTTTGCCCGCGACTACGTCCGCGTGGAACTTGGAAGTATGGAAGCAACCTCGTACAACACGATAGATAGCCACCTAATCACCTTAATTAATAAAAGGGAGCGCCTAAGCAAATGTAAGAGCAATTGTGCTTTTGGTCTAATCATTATATTTTCTACAGGGTCATCAATGTCATCATGAATTACTTACTCACTTTTCAATCTTTTTAGGGATAATTTCCAGGATGAAAACTATCCTATGTCCTTCCTCGGATCTTAAACTATCTCCATGCCAAATTTCATCAAAATCGATTCAGCGGTTTAAGTTATTCAGAGTTTGAGGGTTTATTCAGAGGTAACAGACAGACAGACAGACAGACAGACACACTTTCGCATTTATAATATTAGTAAGTAAGTAAGTAAGTATGGATTCTCTATATACCCACATCCATATATTACAAAATAAAACATATAACTTGATCGACTCCAGTCAAGCACCAGTTTTGATCATTTGCAAATTGATAATTATTTTGACGTAAGTACACCCTCAATGGAAAAAAATATTTGACCAGTTACTCAATAGAAAAAATATAATATAAGATTGATGTCGTTATTATACCAATGTAGTTAAGTAAATATGACATATTTGTAGTATTTTTCGTCATTCAGTTCAAAAATTTAGTCATGCGCAATAATTAACGTATCAAATTGTCGTTGACTGAAAATATAAATTAACCACACGCAGTCATGTTAATTAAAGGAACATTAATTAAAGTGGTCTGAGTGACTTTAATTACACCAGCGCATACAAAGCAAAGAGTTAAGGTTGAGTTAAGGTCAAAGCCTTCACATTGCACTGATTTAATCTATCCCGTCTCAAAAATACATATAGATGGAAAACTAGATAGAGGGAGGGGACATCATCTTCCATAAGTAATCGTGAACAGATGATATTGTATTCGTGAACAGGATGTTTGTTTCGTACTTAATAGTAAGCATTCAAATGTTGATGAAGTCCTCCTTGACGACGGCGACACTCTGTCAACTGTTTCTGGCGTGTGCGTGCACGGGACTTGTGAATCCCAGTTTATTCACGTAGTATTTATTTATTCAACATAATGACGATGCATTACTCATCGACAGTGAGTTGAATAAAAATAAACCCCTGAACTAGGAACATACAAAAAAACGGCCAAATGCGAGTCTGACTCGCGCACCGAGGGTTCCGTACAAACTTTCACTTATCCCATCTTAATTGGCCTGGTTGAGTTAAGTTTTCACCTGAAATGTATGGCGTCGCATACAAACGAGGTGCAAACTTAACGCAACCGAGTTCTCCAAAGAAGATGTTTGAAAAGGACTATTTTATTATGATTTGTGTATGAATGTATAGTTCTCAGATTTTTATAAGTATTTGTAGTATGTGGCGATATTACTCGCCAAATTTCATAGTTCTAGGTCATCGGGAAGTACCCTATCATTTTGATTCCCTTGCGACAAAAACGGCCGTATCTTTTTTTTTCACGTTAACGTAGAAGTTAGATTTTTTCACAGCTTCAAGGGACCGTAGACTTGAGTATATGGTGGTGTTAATTTCAACTCTATACCTCCACGCGTTCTCGAGATAAAGGTTCTTGACAGACAGACAGACGGACGGACAACAAAGTGACCCTATAAGGGTTCCGTTTTTCCGACTCAGGTACGGAACCCTAAAAACGGCAGTTCCGCCACAAACATTGCATTTTAATATCGTAAGCGTAGCATGTCAAAACAGATAGCGGAGTCAACATGGACGTTAGGGCTTCCGGCTTCCTGTTTGTGTGGGTAGGAAGTGTATGTAGAATTAATGAATGAAAGTTATTTACTTTTGCATTTTTCTTTAAGAGACTCTAATGGGGTCTGAGAACCAAAAATGATCTACTTGGGTCGTATAGAAACCATATCTGGTCCTTAAGATGTAGCTGCCAAGTCCTGTATCGCCAATTTGCCATGTTCCTCTACTTTGTTGTATACATTTATCGAGCACGGGTGCGGACAAAAGTAAAAAAAAAAATAAACAATATTAACTTGTCCGTTATGATTGTCCATAATCAGAAGCAAGAGATCCCAAAATATTTAAACGCTTGTTTGTAGTTTTTGTTTATTAAAATAATGTTACCAGATGTTTTAATCATAGTACTGAAATAAAATATGTTTAAAATGCCCAATGTATTTACGTTTATAAGTACGTATAGTTGATCGAATTTGCGACATTGTTGTATGAGGTTGATCAGGAAGCCCACTGAGCCAAATTACTTCAAAAACTGACGGTTGTCAGACAGTGCTTTGGCCGATGTTGTGAACTCGAGAGCACTAGCTATCTCTTTTAACTTGCTTGGAGTGCGCTTCAGGACTTGGCACCAGATCAAAGAGATTTGTGTTTTAGTTTCCGCGTTTAGAAAACTAGTTTTGACGATAAGGAAGGAAATTACTTAGAGGCTATTCTTCAAGGTCAATTGGACATGTTGATTGAGAAACTATTGACGATTTCAAATGGATGTGGTTTTAAACTTTAGTTAGTACTTTAAATTTGAAATCGTGAACCATTCATAGTTATATCGCACGGCGAACAGAAACGACTTTTTTTGACTAATTCAGCAAAAGATTAAAATTATCCGCAATACGTATTTATTTAATTTTAAATGACTAGCTGTGCTCGCGGCTCCGCGCGCGTTGAAAGCGGTCTGTGTCAGTTTTGCTTTATCACAGTTTCTTGATACCCCGCAGACACGACTTTCCGTTCTCTCCAAATCTATTGGAATCTTGAAAGTTGTGCGTGCCGTTTTGCCGTACCCCCTCTCTAAACTTAGAATTAATTTGGCAAAATCCTTTCTCAGCAGCTTACTGACAGTCACAACACATTAATTTCAGCGCCATCTGTCAGTTTATCAGAGTACTCGATGGTCGTAGCACATGTTTGAAAAAAGTTTGCACCTCATTCCTAAGTACCGCCATAAGACTTAGGTGCAAACTTAACTCAATCAAGTGTAGTGGCTACTCCCCCTTTAATTGGTAAATTTTTGGCCGGGGATTTTGTCGACAGATTTATGAAGTTTTCATCAAATACCGTTCAGCCGTTTTCACGTGATACGTGGTCAAATAAACAGATAAACATACAAACAGACAACGTATTCTCTGGAACGTATTCTGTTATCGTCACGTATTTTTGAAAATAAAATTATGTTTACTGTAAAAAAAATCTTGTCGATCGGTAAGTCGTTGCATGCTTTTAAAATGACCAACCGACAAACACACTTTAGTCTTTCACGTTTATAAAGCGCGTAAACGTAACCATTATTGACACAACGCAATTATATTGTACTACTCGTGAACGGGTGCCGTTTGTGGGGTCCGGTCTGTTCATGCTAGCAAGGGCCAAATTAAATATGTAGCAACCGCATACTAGTGTTAAATTAAGCAAACGTGAGAAACTTCACCTGTACTCGATTGAAGTTATTCAATGTTGATTTTATCTTTTTGAACTCTTAGAGACTGTATACATCTCTAAGAAACAGCTTAGTGTAGTATGACACTCAGAGACTTTATACATCTCTGAGGAAATTAAATCATTTTAAAATATTTTATTGCATGTTATGACGCCTAGAGACCATATACATCTCTAAGAATTTTAGGTTTAATAACTATTTTCTAAATTATTCACGTTGACGCCTAGAGACCTTATACATCTCTATGGAATTAAATTAATTAAGTAATTATATTTTATTGCATGTTGTGACACCCAGAGACTTTATACATCTCTGGGTATATTTAATATTTTAAATTTATTAAATTTTTATTTTATTTGGAGTATCTATACATCTACTTTACGTGTACCCAGTGTAATTAGTTATAACACAACTGTATCATGTAATTGTTTTAAGTATTATTTACGAAAAAATGACTTACTGTTGAGTTTCTTTCGGCTTTCTTCTCAACAGCGGTCTCCTCTTGCGAAATGCCGGTAGATTCACAATCTGACTTGTAAAAGTGCCCCTGTGGCCTACTTACTGAATAAATTATTTCATTTCACTAGCATTAACCCGCGGCTTCGCTCGCGTGCCTATATAATGTACATCATCCTACGGGAACAATGCTCTTTTTTTCGGTATTAAAAGTAGGCTATTTGTTAAGTTAGGGTATAATCTGCAATCTGCATTTCCCTCATGTATATCCGTCCAGCCGTTTTAGCGTGAAGAAGTAACAAAACATACACAGACTTTCGCTTTTCTAATATTACTGGGAAATACTTTTTATTTTATCATGTCCACTTTATCAAATCAAACCGAAAACTCAAGCACTCAAATCAAGCGATCTTAGCTTTTACTGTACCAAATAAAGTTCACTTCAAACTTCATAACTCGAAGTGGCGCTAAGACACCGGGATATGTGTGCATTTTATTTGTATAAAGCTTTTATAATGTCCCGAGCGTCCGCTTATCGACTTGGGATATTCGAGGTTGGTTTAATGATTCTAAGCCATGTTCTAAGTTACGTCATGTTCTATTGTAAGATATTGAGGTTCTCTTCGTTGATGAATGAAAAATGAATTATTTTGAGCCAGATAAATATAATTCAGAATTCTAAAATGACTTAACATAATTATTGAAAAGCTTAAATGTATTTATTACGGATGCAGGAAGTTTCCCGATCATTACTTCTCCCGTCCCAACGCGCCGCCCGCCTATAGCTACCGATTGACGACGATCGAGATGCCACCAAATACTATTTTTTTAATCTATTAGGATAACGCAGGTCTCTATCCATACCTCAAAAGCAAAAACAGAACCCCCTTATAGGATCACGTGTAGCTGTCTGTCAGTCCGTCTGTTACAACCGATTTGCTGCAAAACTACTGAACCGATTAAATTGCAATTTGGCGCAAATGCTTTCAAGAATTTTCATGACCACAAATCAAATTTCAAAATCGGTGGTATTTTCGTAATTAACGTCCCAACAAACCATAAAAATTACACCCATACTCAAATTTAGTCATTTCAACCCCATCGCACCCCAACAGGCGAGACGGTATTTCACGTCCACCACGTTTGTTTTTTTAAATCGTTGTTGTTTTGGTAATCAGCGACCCGAAAAACCATAGAAACATTACCCTTGTTGATTTTCAGACTTTGTCACCATATTCTCCTCCTTTAGGGGTTGAATTCTCAAAAAACATGAAACACGTGCTTACTCATTTATCGTTAGAAATACTCCTTGGAAGTTTTCAATAAAATAGTCTAATCTTTTTTCCCCATACAAACTTACGACCCCCATTTCACCCCTTTGGGGGGGTGACTTTTGACAAATGCTTCTTTTATTGCACCCCTAGACTTTATAAGGACACGTAGGTTCCAAATATGGACTCTAGAACCAGCGGTTTAGTATTTAGACATTTTAACCCCATTTCACCCCAACAGGGAAGATGTTAATTCACGTCCGCCACGTTGTATTGAAAAATCGTTGCGGTTTTCGTAATCAGCGACCCGATAAACCATAAAAACAATACCCATGCTGATTTTCAGATTTTGTCACCACATTTCTACCTTTTAGGGGTTGAATTTTCAAAAAACCTGAAACACGTGTTTACCTACTCATTTATCGTTAGGAATACTCCTGTGAAGTTTCGAATAAAATAGTCTTACTAATCTTGTTTCCCCATACAAACTTTGGAACCCCATTTCACCCCTTTAGGGGGTGAGTTTTGAAAAATCCTTTCTTAGCAGATGCCTACTACATAACATCTACCTGCATGCCAAATTTCAGCCCGATCCGTCCAGTGGTTTGGGCTGTGCGTTGATAGATCACTATGTCAGTCAGTCAGTCAGTCAGTCACGTTTGAGTTTTATATATATAGAAGAACAAATCTAACCTAAATCTCTTGACCTAAACCCCTTGCTATTATCGATTAAATATCTACGAGATGTAACGACTATCTTCTGTCGAATCTACGATAATAAAGGGAGAAACTCACATGCTAATGTGCGACTACCAAGATCAAATCCAACCCTTTCGCAGCTGGATAAAGTTCGTATTCGCTCGCTGTTAATCGCGTATTTCTGCCGGGCTTACGATTTTATGGCGGGATCATTTATCGGTAGAATTGCCTACAATGCGTTCAGTTGCCTTTGTCATATAAATATTAAGAAGTTGGATCCAGACGCTGAGGTAGGATTTATAGTCGAGACTTCGTGCCGTATATAACGATGGTACTGTTAAAGGATTTAATACCTTGTCGGTGTAATGGCTTTGATGCATTGGTTTCAGGACGGCGTTCTGTGATAGTGGTTTAGAGAACGGATGGCGCAACCGACGGTGTTAGGAGTGTGAAACCGTTCTCAGATGCAGTAGGGATGCTCGCTCGTATTCAGTCTTAACTTCGCTTAATATTTTTTTTAAGTTTTTTTTTTTTATAATAAGGTTTATTTAATGTAAAACAGTAAGGTTTTGATATATTTACAACGGACAAATGAGAACTGCTAATATTAGATTTCTCACGTAAAATAACATAAATAGTGAACCAAATGTAATACAATTCATTCTTATTCTGAACCCATCGTTTCAACGAAAACATGCTCTGGGCACACTCGACACACTCTCTAATTGCCCCCTGCGTTCGCAAACAAAATAAAACAAAACAAAAACCCAATTCCAAAACGAAGCTAATTATCAGGAACACGTAATCCGACCCAAGAGCTTTGTACTTAAAATTGTCACGACCGTTATATCTGAGATACATTCGGGCAAAGAAATTCAGCAAGAGACAGCCCTGGGCTTTATAGTGAAAAAAGTTAGTGCGCTGTCCTATTCCCGCTCGTTTTTTCGAAGTGAGATGGATATCGGTTTCGCGAGATCGCTTCCAATGCGGGCGAGCGGGAATAGGGTTGGCAGCCTAATCCTCGTTGATGGATCGTTGTTCTGTTTTTGCGCAAATGAGCCGGGGTTTGTCCCGTATTTGCACTTGTCATAATTATCGAGATTTCATGTGACGTGAGTAATTGTTTTGAAAATCTTTCGTATTTTATCGAATGTTTCATTAAAATGGGGCAGTTTTTTATCGTCCTTTAAAAAGGAACTGTTCTATGAAATTATTACAGTATTATGATTATTATCTTAGGTATGTTCATAATACTGGACCGAAGTGCAGGTTAATAGCAGAGCTAAGTCTATTAACAGTTTAATTTTTTTTCAATCCTCGCGGCCCCCGGTGCAAATACAGAGTTTTCGCAGAGAGCTAACTTTGAACAACATCAGTTAGGCAACATATTTCTGTCGCTGACTGTACTGTGCTCGCAGGGCTGGCATATTATTACACAGCGCGCATAGTTGACGGAAATATGCGCTCGAGTGTACCAAGTCTGCCTGCACTGTCTTGGGTACACTCTGCCACTGCCGCTGGTGTCGATCGTCATTTGATATTCGGTATATAGGAATGAGTTTTCAAAAATCTTGAATTTAGTTTTCTTGTTTTTAGATCGAAAGTTTTATATCTCTAATTCAAAAATTACTCTATTTCCATACAAACTTTCAACCCCAATTTGACACTTAAGGGATGAATTTCGAAAAATCCCTTCTTAGTGCTTGCCTGCATCGTATACTTGATCTTTTCTAGAAATTTGAACTTCCTAGTTTCAGTAGTTTCGGCTCTACGTTGATGAGTGAGTCAGTCAGTCAGCCAGGACTTTTCCGTTTATACGTATAGATTTTATTTTATTTTGTAAAGAATATATAGTACTTTATGGATAAGTTCTTTGAATTGTTAGACGTATACTTATCAGATCAAGCCAACTAACATATCGTGAAAAATAATTTAATAAAGAAATTTTGAATTATGACCCTAATAAATGGATGAACAGCTAAATGAGTAATAATAACCTTTTAAGACTTGGGCTGTTCCCATTTTTAATCAATTTTTTTTTCTCCCATTTGATACATAATTACTAATTATAGTTTTGGCGAAGGTGTTGCCTACAGAAGCTGCCTTATTTTAAAGTCCCAAGTCAGGAGTGTCACAAAAAGTAACTCCGCCACATATTCCGCCGGGCGACCGTACCCGCTAGCAGTAGTTCGGCAAACTCGTGCCCGCTACTTACCACAACTGCGATAAACACCAGCCAGCTACTTACCGCGCAAACTTGCGCGAGCACTGCGCGCTGTGTACTGCGACGGGCATTCTTGTTTAGACATGTTAGTAGGCTCCATGTTAAACATGTTTGGTTTTACACTTGTTTTCTACTTCAGCGCTAATCATGTAATTTTTTTTTAGGTATATAATACTGTGTACACACCAACACATGCATTTAATTAATAAACAAAATGGTGATTAAGCAAAGCGTGCGTGAATTGAATTTTGACAATACTTTAAATAGGTCCGTAATTTATATAAAGAATTGATATGTCTTCATGTATTTGCTTAAAAGTAATTTGTAATATTTTATCTCGATAGACTTAGTATCTAAAATAAGTCTTGATTAAGGGTCGTTCATTTATATTATTTCTTATTAGTGCAGCGGTAAGCGACTGCTCTCGCTTGTGAAAAGGACATTGCGCTTGAATGGATTCCACTGACGTGACGCCTCAGAGCCATCCGTAAAGAATCTTAAGCTGTAGATCTTTTTGTCAGTTTCCGGAATGAGACAAAGAGAGAAACTGGGTAATTCCACATAGATAGAAAGAAGACACACGACGGAAATATGTATAATCCCATCAAAAACATAAATGTTAAATTAAAGCCAAGTTCAATATCGCGTGCAACGCTGACTTCGCCGACAAAAGAATTGAGATTTATATGGGTGACAAGTTCTTTGCCCTAAACTTTTTAAGATACAGGAACATGCATCATACTAAAATAAATGTATGTAACAATTTCTTGTTTCTCAATACTACTACAACAATGTTTGCTACTTAATTATAATTCTTAAATTATAACAAACAATTATTTATTCAATGCATTTATTTTACTTGGGGTGTAATTCAATATCAAGACTTGACTTGGCTAGTTCTCACATATAAGTTAATATGATATTTATCTAATCCTTAACTTATTTTCGTTAAGGTAAGTACGCAAGTTAGTGAACGTCTTGTTACTTATACTGTTAGCTTAATAATAATACGATGTTATATAAATATTATATATATGTCGAAGATTAAAGGTTTGAAGAACTAACTACACAGCATTTGGATACACACAAATGAGTTGAAGTCATCGTGAACACCCGCAATCTAAGATAACATTGCAGAGAAGAAAAGGAACTATCAACCAACAATTGAAAAGCAAGTGATCTGAACGATTGGCACCACGCGTGCGACTGCAAACAGCATTGCACTCAAATGGATTCCGCTCGTCACCTCCGTGGTGAGGCCGTATTCTGAGATCACCAAATACATTTATTGAAAAAGTAGATTCAACAGAATTCAAGTATTTTCATTATGTACGAGTATGTTCAAAAACAACGCCAACCACTAGTTATTGCCCATGCTAGCAGCATCCTTTCCATCCAGTATGGTGCAAATGAAAACTATCGTAAGCGCAGCGATCACGGGTAAAGGGCAAATAAGAAGGAACCATGAATTTCAGTTTTTTACAAACCTCGTGGTAGACTCCCAAAGGTCGTTCTGGATATTCGTTGTTGTAAATAAAACTGCTTATTTATTAAATTTATGAAACATATAATGTCTCATTTTTTTATGTGGGTAGGTACACCACAATTTTTATTTAAGCATTAAATACAAAGATCAAAGCTTAAAGAAAAATTGAAAAAAAAAAAAAAATTGAAAAAAAGGAGCTACCTGGGGGAAGAGACCGGGAATCGAACCCGGTACCTCTGGATTGCCGGTCCAGCGCGTTAACCATTTCGCCACCCTAGCTCCAATCCAGAGGTACCGGGTTCGATTCCCGGTCTCTTCCCCCAGGTAGCTCCTTTTTTTCAATTTTTCTTTAAGCTTTGATCTTTGTATTTAATGTTTATTTATTGTTTTGTAAACTTAACACTTGGGTTTAACCGCGGCGACATTTTTCTATAGGACCATAATTCCAAAGAAATACTTTAATAATATCAGCTATTTATAAACATATGTATTTATTTACTTATATTCAAAGGTACTGTAAGTCATTAGTTTACATTGTCCAGCCTTGGACGTCTTTCGACTGGTGTGATGAAAACTATACTTGAAACATATCCCTCAAACTGTCAGAATAAGGCAAGTCCTCCTGCTGGCGACACGGCGCACGCATTACCGGCCGGCGCCGTGACGTCATCAATATGCATGCTCGATGGCGCAAATACGAACAGTTTAAACGGCCGGCTGTTGCTGCGAGAGGTGAGGGCGAGCGAGGTGAAGTGGTAACGGCTTGATGAGCTCTAGGTAATCAAACGGTTGTTTGGTTTTGTGACACGATATTATGTTTACAAAGGGTAATCCTTTTGTGTACGAAACATAATATCGTGTCATCGTGTATCTGTATTAACAGTATGCCAAAAAACCGGCCAAATGCTAGTTGGACACGCGCACGAAGAGTTACCATTAATAGAAAAAAAACGGCAAAAAAAATACGTTTGTTGTATAGGGGCTCCACTAGAAATACATCATCTGTGGAAATTTCAACTGTGTAGCTATCACAGTTCATGAGATACAGCCCGGTGTCAGAAAGACAGACAGACAGACAGACAGACAGACAGACGGACAGTGGAGTCTTAGTAAATAGAGTCCCGTTTTTAACCTTTGGGCGCGGAACCCTAATTATATGTACATATTACCGGTCTGTTCCACCTTTGCCCTACATTTTACAGAAATTGTGCTAATCATGATCTTCATTTAAGGTCTCTATGATGATAAAGATTGCGAACTGTTCTACTTCTCATGACTGTATTGACAGGCTATCATGTAGGACATCTTTGTGGAACTGATGCGGATATTTATTTTTTCTCACCTCACCAACGCAAGGCCCACTAGCTGACTGGTAAAGAAAGATAGTTGTCATTAAGTCCAGTTGAATAATAAGTACATTACTGCAGAAGCTGGGAAAAAAGGGCTTGCCGCGGATGAGTAGATTTACGGCTGACCGTAGGGATACCGATGTGCAACACCAGAGGAGTCATAAGTGCTTGCCTAGGTACCCGGAGGACGAAGATAGAATGCCTCTATGCTAGTAATTTCACCGGCTATCTTACCCCCACACCGGAACACAACAATGCGAACATTGCTGTTTAGCGGTGGGTTAGCAGGCAAGACGGTGGTAAACGTAATCGTAGTTCTAAAACGTAATTATTCAATGAAATAAAGAAATAAACCACTCAAAAACATTTTGCTGTTTAGCCTGTTCATGAACACAGACGCCATGGTTAAAAAAATAGCTTCCCGGCCTAGGCCTTCAATTTGACTATGAAAATCGTGTACAGTTCTCTCAAGTTGCTCCGCCCGAAACGTGATACTTCGAAGCCTGTTATAAACTCACGCTATGACAACATTTTATTGCATGTTTGAGAAAAATACATAAAAATAATTATGCATAAATTCCTTTACAACAAGTCCTGTGCACATGAAAGCGCGGTCTTGACCGCGAGCGGCGGCCTCGCCGCGACGCCGCAGACGGAATTATTCAGCACCCACTTTGAAACTGCTCGGGAAAACGTGGTGAAAACCTACGTGTTCAGATGTTTCGCAATTTTTCTGTGGATTTGTAGTCTGAAATCTGTTAAGTTCATCGTAAAAGAGTTATGTATGCAACAATTCAAGATTTACAAAAGACCAGAGCGCTGTATAATAATTTAGCTGTATAAAAGCTAATAGATTCTAGTGGTGGTGGTGGTGGTGGTGGTAGTGGTGGTGGATTCTGGTGGGTGGGCGGCAGGTTCTAGTGGTATATATAGACTTCAAAAAAGCATTCGACACGCTGGACCATGATCAACTGCTTCAGGCCATGGAGGAGTGTGGCATCAGGGGACCCATGAACCAGTGGTTCCGTGAATATTTAACGAACCGAACTTTAAGAACCGTGATAAATGGGACGACTGGTTCCGAGGCAGAGGTGAGCCTTGGTGTGCCAACCGGGTCGGTGTACGGGCCGATTGGCTATATCATGCATGTGAACAGTGTGTCGAATGTTGTCCAACACTGCCAAGTTTATATGTATGCCGACGATATGTGCCTGCTGCTCGCCGGCGAGGATGTGCCCGACATGGTAAACAAGGTGCAGGAGGATTTTTTAAACATAACGAAATGGGCGCATGACAATGGAATTATATTAAACATCAGTAAAACTAAGTGTATGCATATATTTTCACCATACAATAAAAAAGAAAAAAATGTAAGCTCAAGCGATATTAATATTATAGGACACACATACAATTGCCTGCACCAAAATAAACATAACTGTACTTGTAGTCAACTTGAGGTTGTTGATAGTTTTAGGTATCTCGGCTTGATAATTGATAAACATTTTAATTGGAAATTACACATTAATCAAGTCTGCAATAAATTAAGGTCAATTTTAGGTCAATTTTATTATCTAAGTAGAATAGTAAATAAACGCACCCTGCACATTGTTTACCATGCTCTCGCTGACTCATTACTGAGTTATGGGCTGAGCTGCTATGGAGTTACTTTTAAGACATATTTAGATAGGATAAAACAGCTACAGATAAGACTAATGAAATATCTAGTAGGCAAAGACATAAATAGAAAATATAGGACAAACTATGATGCACTGTTTTCGATCTGTAAAATTCTCCCTGTAGATTGTAATACTATATACCTAATTATCCTAGAAACTTATTATAGTGACGAGTATAAGGTACAAAGGCAGAAAAAACGTCACTGTACTAGGTCCACTAAAAGGAAATTATTGATGCAGCCGGTTGCCAGAAATTATTACGCTAAAAGAACCAGAGTACCTTATTCCTAAAATATACAATAAATACCCTTTATTGCTTGACGAGGAAAAATTTAAAATTGGAAATTTAAAAAGTAAATTGAAAAAGATACTACATGATAATTACTAAATGTAATAGCTACCTCCTCCAGATTTGTATCTTGCACTCATAATAATTTCGTGTGTCGTACCTACCAACGCAGACTTCATTTACCATCCATCAGTAAAATATATACTCTATTGCAACGCTATAGAATCTGCATTGGTATGGCGACTAATTTTTCGTTTGCATATTGCATGTTTGTTAAGTTAAGTCGTTAGTAAGTAAGCATCACTGTGCACAATAATTGTAGTGACAGAACGCGACGCCAACAAACTGTTTCACAGTTTGGCGCACTTTAAACACATTGTAAAGTATGTGCTAATATTAATGAATAAATAAAAAAAAAAAAAAAAAAAGATCCCTTGACACGCTCTGATTTTGCCTCAATACAACTCTTGTGCTGCTTGGGCAAGATCTTTCAATAGGTTTATTAGGAGTTAACCGTGCCTATAACGAGAAGTTTTGTACCTAGTTGATGATGATGGTGATATCCAAATCGTATGCAGTCTCAGAATTGGAATTAATAACTTCGTTAATCCGAAAAATTAAGTAAAATGTACATTTTATTTTATGAGAATGTTTATACAAGCAAAATTAACAGTCTGGTTTGTAGAAGCTACCAAACCAGACAAGAAGTTTTCGTCAATTCACACCAATCGGGAATCGAACTCCGAAGACTAAACTTAAACTTGAGGTTCGCAACGCAAACTCAAAACTTCCCAAAGACAACAAGCATTTAATTGTAACGCTTTGAAACTCCCTAAAAACAATAACAATATCCAGCAAACGCTCATTTAACCAAATATTTGCCCTGAACGGCAACTCTGAAATATTACTAAATTTGTCGGAAATAATTACTGCGGTTGGAATTGTACGAATAACAACTGGTTTCGGGCGCCGGAACCCTTTATTTTGACTGGTCTACGGTTCAAAATGGATTGGATGTCGATAAAGTGATTAAAAACCAGAATTCGACGATTCTTGACGGCGGGTTTCGGGGCGCGGGACAGGGGCGAAATTTTGGTGCCAGAGCGATGAGTTGCAAAATATGACTTGAATGTTTTTGTGTAGCACTTCCATAAACAAAGACTAGTATATGTATACGTTTATGTTAATCAATACAAAACAATACAAACATACTAATTATAATTATATTGTACAAGACCGGCGCCTCTTAAAGTGTTGAGTGTGAAGATAGAGGAATAGGTACTTAAGTGCGTAAGAGTGCGGCACTGCGCCCGCGCAGTGCCGCACTCTGCCGCCTGCGCCTTTTGTGACCATGAGAAACTAACAAAAAACTCTTAAACAGATTTTGAACATTTATTTGTAAGAAGGAATTACCCTCCTCATTCCTAGAAAAAAATACAGAAATAAAAAACAAAATATATTTATCTGTAGCTTAAAAAAAAAGAAGAGAACGTTTTTTCCCGCCTTATACGGGCATCGTATGGTAGCCTAACGGAGGTGATATTTTTTCTGACCCGGCAGGGGTGCTGCCGTGTCCCTAGATACCTATTTAGGTAGTATAGTTGAGGAAAAATAAAAGGAACAGTAAAATACGAGTAAGCTTAGTAATCCTAGGTAATGATAACTATACTTACGATTATTTTTATACGTATATCCAGTATTACCCCTATTCGTAAAGTGGGCATGTAATTATTTTCCCGTCTATCCCATGGCGTAGATATTATCCATACTAATCCATACTTCCATAATAATATTACAAATGCGAAAGTGTGTCTGTCTGTCTGTCTGTCTGTCTGTCTGTCTGTCTGTCTGTTACCTCTTCACGCTTAAACCGCTGAACCGATTTAGATGAAATTTGGTATATAGATAGTTTCAGTCCCGGGGAAGGACATAGGATACTTTTCATCCCGAATAAATTTAGTGTTCCCGTGGGATGAGCGGGTAACACCGCGGGGCACAGCTAGTATTATAAATGCGAAAGTGTGTCTGTCTGTCTGTTACCTCTTCACGCTTAAACCGCTTAATCGATTTTGATGAAATTTGGCATAGAGATAGTTTAAGATCTGAGGAAGGACATAGGATAGTTTTCATCCTGGAAATTATGTCTAAAAAGATTGAAAAGTAAGTAAACATTTCAGTTGGGGAGCGGTGACCCTGTAGGAAATGTAATTATTAGACCAAAAGCACAATTGCTTTTACATTTACTTAGGCGCTTTTAATAATCCCTTTTATCAAGTTCCACGCGTACGTAGTCGCGGGCAAAAGCTAGTATACTATATTACTTATATTGAATTGGTCTTTCAAAATGATGTTTCATGCAAATATATTTTAATCAAGAAAAAATATTTGTGAAATTTTAAGCTTTAAAGTGCTAAATAATTAATTTAAAAGGAAAATTATAAGAGCAGAGTAGGCTTTGCAAAGTTTTCGAGTACCTAATAGACAAAAACTTGAAAAAATTACCTACTCGGAGATGTAAAGCAGGTAGCAATAATTAGTGTGAAAAGAACCAACGACGACAAACGGAAACGAAACTGCTTGTCCTCTGATTTTATGAAGTCAACTGAGGAGCATATGAGTTTAAGAGACGGAATAAATCGGGAGGCTAAGCCCCCCCGCCCCACTCAAAACAGAATGGAAACAAGATAACTTGTATTTCGCTTCCTTAAAGTCAACTAAAGCCAGACCAGAAATATATGAGGATTGTCAAGAGGGCGCTATATTTATAAGATTTATATGGCAACAATTTTGCAACCAATCGCAACCGCACTCTAATGACATTAGTTTAAATGAATGAATGAATGAATAAAATTTTATTATGGATAATATACAATCCATAGCGTATTAGTAAGTGTTCTTATATATAGGGTTAGTATTACATATTTATAATTATTATATTACATATTATACTACATATTGGGCCGCGCCTTTAACCTGCTCTGTCCAGAACCTCTGTATAGGGCAATCGTATCTCCCAGCGACCGCGTTTAGAATGCTGTTGGGACTACCTCTTATATGATTCCAGATCGACACGATACGCTTTCTCATGATGGCATGAAAACCATCCGTGCGAGCTTCCGCAAACATGCCAGATGCACTACACCACTTAGGCAGTCCCATCAGCATTCTAAAACCATTATTGTACTGAATACGCAGAGCATTGTAGGTGCGTTTTGTATACCTAGCCCATAGGCTGCTCGTGTAAAAAGATTGGCTATAAGCTTTAAAAAGCGTTATCTTAACTTCATACGTACATCGAGCAAACCTACGGGCAAGCATATTACTCCGCACCGCCAAGGCTCTGCGTTCCCTTTCAATATCTAAATCGTCGGTAAGGCCAGTGGTTAGGATATGTCCAAGGTATTTAACCCTGTCCACAACCCTCAGCTGGGTGTTTCGGAGTACAATAGGAGGTACATAATAGGGTTTTATTTTACCCGCTTTAAATATCATGACCTCGCTCTTATTTGGGTTGTACTCTAAACCATGGGCCAAAGCATAGTTCTCACATGTCCTAAGCAGTATTTCCAACGCACTGATCGATGGGGCCAGCAGCACCATGTCATCGGCATAGCTCAGGTTATTTATACAAGTGCTTCCTACGTAACAGCCCGCATGCAAACCGCTGAGCCCACCGATCAGCTCGTTAACATATAAATTAAACAGCTTAGGAGATGTGATCCCTCCCTGCCTTACCCCACATTCCAGTTTGTACTCCGCAGACATCATATTTGACCAACGCACCTGATTGAGTTGATTGTTGTACCAATGCCTAAAGAGAGCCACATATTCCCCCGGTATACCCGTTCTACTCAGCTTTTGCCAGAGCAAAGCATAATCGACTCGATCAAATGCCTTAGACAAATCGAGAAAACAGGCATACACAGGGGTTTTCCTATCCGTGTAATACCTGACCGTATGTTTTAGACACAAAATGGCACTATCCGTAGATAGACCCGCCCTAAAGCCAAATTGGGCGTCGTGGATTTTTACGTGTTGGTCAAGTACGTCGTCCAACATACGGTCAAGTATCTTAGCGGTAGTGGTGGCAAGCGAGATAGGTCGGTAATTTGCTCTATCCGAAAGGTCACCCGTTTTATTCTTTACCACTGGCACAACAATCGTTCTCATTAATGCTTGAGGAAGATACGAGTGCCCCACACACAAGTTATAGAGCATGGAGAGAACACGAGAAATATGGACCCCCGCATATTTAAAATGCTCCACACTTAAACTGTCATGCCCCGGAGACTTACCCCTCTGCATGCTGTTTATGACCATATTGACTTGTTTAGCTGTTATATAGGCAGTACGGTTGTCTCCCGTGGCCACAACTTCTCGCTCTCCCTCCACAGGTGTATTCAGATGTAACAGAGATTTAACAGTGAAATGCTCTCTAAACAATTCCGTAATTTCCGCACAGTCGGACTTGCCCCCCACACTCTCAGGCAGGCCAGGCTTCACGTTTAGTTGCTTGGTACCTTTCCAAAAATCCTTAAATTGCTTATTTTTGTGCGCAAGAGCCAGCTTATCCATTTTTATCTGTTCCTGCCGGTCTTGGCACCATTTTAATTTAGCCTTAAATATCTTCTTTGAGTGTTGCATTCGTTCAAAAGTAGCTCCTCTCCACGGCTTGCCTGCAAGCTCCCAAAGCTGAAACTGTAACCTGGCCTCCCTGTGAGCTTCAGCGACGTACGTATTCCATCCCGCGATACATTTAAATTTTCTGCGCATTTTATAAGTTGAGGTCATTATGGAAGCAGTTTTGAGTGTGTTTATAATGTTTTCATATAAACTATCAATCACTTTGCCATGATCCACATTATGACACATCCCATCACAACAGTTTCTGAGAGAGGCTGGAAAGTCAATTTCCTTCAATTTATTGTTACAAATGTTCATGTATTCATTTATTTGATCTTTCTGCCGTTCGCCCCAAATAACCTTATTCTTAAAATTACGATTAGTATTATTTATAACAGGTTTTATTAAATCTAACTTACATTCCATGAGTACAGGAAAATGATCAGACCAGAACACATCATGCAAAACAGTAATGTTATGTATAGTGTTATATGCACATCTTGTTACAATGCAATGGTCTAACCATCTCCTGCACCCATGCACATCACTAATATAGGTATAGGTTTTTGAGTCACACTTATCAACATCGGCACATAACCACTGCTGCTCCAAGCAGAACTCAGCCATTTCATGAAAAAACGGTTCATTTATATGGGCATTAAAGTCTCCTAACATAGCTAAATACCGCTTGAACATCACTATTGTCCGCAACTGTAGATGATAGCACTCCTAAACACTCAGTAAACAAGGGCAAGTTCTCACTCGAGTCCGTGGGCATATATACGGAAGCCACTAAGAATGAGGTGTTATCAGTTTCAACCTTAATGAACACTATTCTATCACTGTTACATTCAATTATCGTAACATTTTGGAACGCACTCTTTCTATATAATATTCCCACCCCGCCATACGGTCTACCTTTAAGTAATCCCGTCGAGATATCAACAGCTGATTTACCAGTCCAACCAAAGTCCCTATCTATTGTACTAAGGATAGGCAAATCAAAGTTCAAAAGCCAAGTCTCTTGAAGAAGCACTATGTCAGCACTTTTACATAACTTTTTTACTCCCTCTATTGATCTCTTCAAGGATTTACAGTTAAAAGACACTATTTTACACATTTCGGTCATTGTTTATTTTGTATTTCACTCGACTTATTTTCCCTATCATTAACGGTACCCTTAAAAAATACAAAGCGCCTAAACGTTATACCGCTAGGCCATAAGTTATCATTAAGAAAGGTTCCCAGTTTTGCTTTACTAACATATACTTTATAGGAGTAATACCCCTTGTCTCTTTTCATAGCAATTTTTAAATACCTGTCAGTTCCTGTGGTAACCTCGTAATATCATTTAATGGAATGCACTCTTTTCCGGGCTGTTTTTCATGTAGTAAACACATGTACACTTTATTTATAATATTACGTTCACGACTGTGAATAATTTTATTCATTTTCTTTGGATATTTTAAAATATTTGTCTATTTCTATTTTTTTTTTTAATGGCAACCGGTCACAGTTAAGCGACCATTACTGCCAATGTCTCGTTGCCAATCGCACTCGGCGACTAGATAGAGGATTGATACCACGTTGTACGGTGAGTTGATAAAATCGTGCTTTTTGTAAAGTGATAGCGATTTACAAAAAACCACACGGACTATCGGGCCTTGACCCAGGAAGGGCTATGTACGCTTCAAGTTGAATTCTTCATTAGCTATTCACACATTCGTTTGATCACTGCACAATACGCTATCAATACTACACATTGAACGACAAAAATGAATAAATAACGAACAACAAAACCTAAACGCATGCGGCCATCTTAAGTCACGGACCGGAAGTCCCAAAATATTTGTCTTTTAAAGAAAGCACCACGAATGACATTGACATTGTTGACAAACCATCATAAAATCATTGCCAGTGTAAGAAATTAGTTCTAGTGAAATTCCGCAATATGGCCCATCCTCATATTATTTCTGGTCAGGCTTTAAAATCTAAAATCGTGTAATATCTTTGTAATAACGGCTACGAAACCCTATACTGAGCATGGCCCAGCCCAACATGCCCGGTTTTTATTATAAGTAATAACTTAGCATTAAGTTTAAACAACAACATAGTATATACAATATTCCAATACGCCCCGTATTCCTGCAGAATCAACGTTCATAAACTTTATTCGAAAATCAAACGTGCAAAATGCAAATAGCGATGTTTACATTCGTACAAATGGACCCTCAGTCCGTATGGCTCGTGCAAGTACAGTCGACACACGGCGAACGTATCGGCGCGTGCGATCTTGTACACGGCGCGTATTCCGTGTGGATGGAAATATCGATGATGATACAATTATTAAATACTTTTTTCGATTAAGTGAGGGTAAAAAATTATGATATTTACATAATATGTAATCATTCCCTCAGCTGTAGAAAGTTCCTTCGGGGCTGCGTAGTCGCGGCCTCACTTGCACCCTATTGTCAGGAGCATAAAGTCGTGTTCAGATATTTTTGTTCTCGTAAGTGTGTAGATGTAAATGAACTCGACTGCACCATAAAAAGTGCCTGAGGCTGACTGGCAGAGAACGCCTCATGGCATTAAGTCCGCCTTTTGTACGGTAAGTTTTCTTTTGTGCAATAAACATTAAATCAATAAATACATATTATTACTTACTATGCGGCCTTAGGCTTTCCATACCAAGGGCAAAACAAAACTTAACTGTTGTTTAATTTTCAACGTTTATTACTTCTCGTTATGTCCATAGTTTCACATTACGATGGGCACCTGGGCACTGTCGGGACGTAATTTTCCATGTTGCCTCTCTTTCAATCTTTTGTATCATGATTGAAAATATCACAAAGAGGTATAACATGTTACATTTCACCACATAACGACCAGCTAGTACGTCTAGTATGTAAATTTTAAGTATGGTGTTAATATATATGCCAATACAATAAATTTAGGAATGATGACTATGCATAAAAGTATGAATAGTAATGGCAGTAGTATAGTAGTTTTCAGACATCATTATCTCTCATAACTGCTTCATTTAAAATATCAGCAAAATTAAAACATAAATCGAAATATTATAGGACTAAGGGTGCATTTTTGGAATCTCACAATAAAAGCTTTACCAAGTTAATATCAAAGAAAAGCTGGTACGTAATCGGGGCCCAGTAACTCACTGCCATAAGTCATCGAAGTAAATCGGGCCAGGCATAAATTGTACCAAATGCGATGTTTTCGCATGCTTTATAGCTATCGCATAAACGTGTCGCTTTGATTGCTGTTCAATAAAATTGGGATCAGAAGTTATGGCCGAAACATCATGGAAAAACTGCCACGTCGCTTTATTTGGGGTTAAAGGTTGAATAACTTGTTGGTTATTATGTTTATATCAGAACAAGCCGAGAGGTTTTTGCGAGGATCGCGAGAGATGTGTCGAAGGATGATTTTCAGTGCACTGGTTAAACCATTCGTTTTCCGATACAAGCAACTGAGGGAAAAAAAATGTTTTCTCTAAAAAGGTTGGGCCAGAATGGATGCAAAAAGCCACGAGTAGACGGCTGTGGAGGGAAATAGGGGAGGCCTACGCCGCAGAGGCGACTTTTACCTAGTGAATTAAGGAAACGTAGTTTATATCAAATGTAATGTTAAAGTAATAGTATAAAGGCTTTTTTATTTTATTTTATTTACCAGCAATTGCGACTTTCCATCCCCAGTCGAAGATCCAAATGCGGACCTGAAACTATGTAGGTGGCAAAATATATCTTAAAGGATATAATCGTTACAATGTCGAGGACATGGCGAAGTGAAGAAGTAAATCACGGAAAGCTGACGGCACTACTATATGGGATAAATAGCTAGGAACAAAGAGATATCTCCCATATTTCCCTCGTCGATGAAGATGGTGCTCGGATACAAGCAAGCGATTGCAAGCGACTAAAAAGCGAATAAAACAACGGGCTTTAATTAATAGGGACAATAAACATGATCGTGAAAATAGGAGCCAAGTTCAATATTTGGAATATGCGTACCCTACATGTCAACTTCATCGACAAAATAATGGGTGCCAAGAGGGGTGTAGACTGTAGACTGATGTTAAATTATACAACAGAGGTACAATTAGCTCAATATGTCATGAAACTAAGAAAAAGACAAAAAAAAAATTATAAGTATGTAACTGAGGTTATACGCTATTTTTTTTTTTCTAAACTTAAATTAATTTGAAATTGTTTTCAGAATCCTCATAATTTAACAAAACAATAATTGCAGGACAACCATGAACTTAATTAAACGCACTTTTCACGGTGTTAATGGCAGATTACTTATTGTCTCTATACAAATATAGGTACCCAACCGACAAATTACGTCACATGTAGGTGACCATTAGTATAGAGCGTGTTTAGCGTTCCGTAGGAATGATGAACTTTGACGGTCATTTCTGATTTTTAGAGCTGTCTAAACTCTAAGTGTACTTAGTCCCATATACACATGCTGATTCCAATAAAAAATTTAATCGATTAACATCTTTAAAAAAATGTCTACACGACTATAATGTGATAAGTCTTTGATGATACATTTTATTTTTAGATGGGAGCGTAATTGTAGCGTAGTCAGGCGAGCAGTAACGCAGTTAGTGCAGCGAGGCTCGCCGGCGATCCGGCTAAAGAGTGCCTAAGGCAATTAGTCACCGCACCACGATATAACAAAATCAGTGAACGGCAGTGTAATCTGAAGCTGAAGGTTTTTATACTGAATAAATGTACAATGCAGCCTGCCCTAGTGTAAAAAAAATATCTTTTTCTCAACCGATTCTCGTGAATTTTTGTGAGCAGGTTCAATAATCGGTTAGATATTTTTGTCAGTCAGTTCTTCGAAATTTTCGAAATGGAGATATGGGGGTTGAAAACGTGATAATGACATATTTCATCCGTTTCGAAAAATGATCGCGAAGTCTACAGCTTACAGAGACAGTACCTAGGTACTATAATAAATAAGGTAACAAATATACGTACTTTATTAGTACAGAGTAATTAAAAAAGCGCGTATTTTGAGTAAAGCGCAAAATATCGACTACGTTGTGTAATTTTAATAATAGTTTAGGTAGACGTTTTATTTGCCAAAAGTAAAAAAAAACTGCTGAAATACAGTAGTGTTTTTTTTTTATATTGGTTGAGTAAAATAACAAAAACCTTTTATCGGTCTTTTTTAAAATTGGTCGCAAGTTCGCAACAGAGTTACTTGATTTTCTGCCTAGGGCAGCCATGTGTATACGTACTCGTACATGTATCGACGAAATTGTCATAATAAACGTTTTTATTTTGAAGAGAAATTAAAAATTCTATATAATGTCCACTGCCTATGTCCTATTGCTATTATAAAACTGAATTGATTTGGAAAAAGTGCCCTCTCCAGTCCACTAAAGTCTGCAATGTATATTGCTTGCTTTAGATAAGGTCGCAAAACTGATAACCAGTCGGTTCCTGAGTTTAATCCTCACTGGTTAGTGAAAAATTAGATCTGTCCGTGTATCCGACATGCCGCCGCAACAACATCGGAGCGGCTCAAGTTATGAGATATAATATATCCCCTTGTTTCAATTGAGAACCCAAACTTCAAAGCTTTCAGGACATATTCCTACTCGTACAATATTATCTTCGGTTGCCGCTTATATAATAAAACAATTTACTTAATTATATGAGCTTGATGAGAAAAGAGGGGAGAGGCCTTTGCCCAGCAGTGGGACATAATACTTAGGCTCATGATGATGAAGATGATATGAGCCTTCCTGACGTGTAAATAATTTTACTATTACAGTTTATTTATCTATTTAATCTTTATTTCACAAAAGAAATAGGTTATGTTATCGTACAAAAGGTGGACTTCAGCGAACTGGTTAAACGTGTGCACATAGTTACTTAAAAATCGGCAATAGTGTAAATCGCGTCTACTGCTAGTTCTTCGGTTTACTTTATTACTCCTTTAATTTTTCATGATAATGATATGTAAATTTCCTTCGTCATGAAAGAAGAAAGGTTTAGTGTTGATGAGCACGACAGCTTGCTCGTTAGGGTGGAGTGAATTTGAGCAAGAAAATTTTTTTTTCCAAATTTTTATTCTCCTGTATGATCAATAGTTGATCGTATGTAAAAGCTTTATTTATACCAAAAATCAAAACTCTGCGACTTTATTTTAAGGTGGCGCACTACGAGGGTAATTTGCAAAAACAATAAAATTTTACATCTTAGGCGTACCCGCAGGTTAATTTATTATTGTAACTATATGTCATAAAACTTATGTTGCGGCTCACTGTAGGGTGATATATTGAGTGTATTTGCGCTATATTTTAAAAAATACTCGTCAATAAGTGTTAAGGACAAGTGTAAAAAAGTTTAATTGGTGTTAATTTTCGCCTGTAACATGCCCAAAACTCGAAAATACTTGCGATGCCCTTTGTTTGGAGATCCAATAAAACTAAGTGGTAATGTGTTACCAACGTATTGTGATATTATAAAATATTATTTGTGGCTTAGAAATGAGATTCTGGAGCTGAATAATGGTAAAGACCCTGCTGTGAAAGACTTGTGTGAAATGATCGCCACCGACATTGAATGCAGCAATGCTCGTGGCAGCGACGACCGCTGGGGACGACCACGCATCGGAAGACGCAGTGTAGTTAGGCAAGGTAAACTGACGATATTATCCATTATTGGGCGTCTAAGAATGATGCTGATGAATTGAATGCTGGAGCAATTAATTCCACAGCCTAATTGGAGATTGGCCCACCTCATTACATCGCAGGATTAGACCCACGAACGTACGAACAAGCTTATATTTAATGTAATGAAGCTCACATAGTAAGTTCATGTTATTGTGAACTTGTTCGTATTCCGCTTTCACTGTATAAACACCGCTTGGACGGCAGCCTATGACCATCGTTTTTATCCGACGTGCTCTCTTTGGCGTTTCGTGACGTATTAGTTCATTAAGGCCTCCGTACGTCATAACCTAATGTCAGAAGCTCCAAAATATTCGGATTTTGGTGAAATCCTTCACCCAAATTATCCAGAAGACATTTTACCGAATCAACATAGGTGCTTTTTTGAGAGAATTAATTTCATCTAAAATGTATCCGTTACATTGCTTGTACAGTCGAGTTCATTTACATCTACACACTTACGAGGACAAAAATATTTGAACACGACTTTATGCTCCTGACAATAGGGTCGTGTTCAGATATTTTTGTTCTCGTAAGTGTGTAGATGTAAATGAACTCGACTGTATATAGTCAACACATGGAGTTACAGTATGATGGTACAAATACTTAACACGTTCGATTTCGAAACAAAAGACAACGCGAATGCCATAGCATCCGCGTCAGCAAACGTGTTAAGATATTTATTTTACTCGTAGATGGTAGTTGGTGTACAACCTACTGTTTGTTACAGGGAATTTCTCCTTATGAGAAACTAAAAAAAGAAACGTGAAGAGGAAGTAGTTTTGTGGACAATAACGTAGGTAATGCTTAGCTGTCTTATTAATAATAAGGCAGCCAAGCATTACCTACGCTTATTTTCAAAATCAATCAAAATCAAATCAAAAATGTTTATTTGGTAAACTATACTTAATTGGTACATACAATAGTGACCGGTCCCTCCTGGTAAAGTATGACAATACTTGTGTTAGGAGGTTCCGCTCCTCCCCGGAGTTGTTACAACCACAAGTATAAAAATAATGTTAATGAGTAGGTAGTTATAGGTATGCAACTATAACATAAAAGGAACATTAATTGTTCCTAAGCCGTTACTAAAAACTATTCGTTTTATTTACATATTAACTAGCTTATATCTAGATCTAGACAAGAAAATAAGTGTGTGTGTGTGCGTGCGTGTGTGCGCGTGTGTGTGTGTGTGTATATATATATGTCGAAACAGCACCACTGACGTACTGACGTAGGCTGTAACAGCACTATCTAGCGGCATAGCGATGTACTACGGCACGATATCGATCATGGACGAGTGAAGGAAGCGTCAGAGTAGTCTGAGTGGAATCAGAGATGGCGTTACGGAGTTGTTGACAGCTAAGTAGCGATGACATCATGGGGGAAGGGGTGGCTTGCTGTCGGGCGAGCTGTCACGTCATTCTGACGCAGAGCGCGGATCGAGACGGTCGATTTGTAACGCTGTCTCTGGGACCACCACGTTTCCTTTGTCCGCCATCTTTGTATCCGAATTTACCATGGCAATCTTAAGTGATTTCGTTGAATGATTATTAGATGTGATTAAAGCGAATTATTAACTATCACGTGGTGTTATTTCCGTCGTACGTGTTGTTATTTCGAGTGAGTGAGTGTTTGTGTCTGCGCTTACATTATGGACAATGACACGGCTGATCGGGATAGTCCCGGCCTTCCTCCGACATATTATATGTATGTATGTATGTGTGTGTGTGTGTTTGTGTGCATTTCGGTATGTGTTAATCCCATAACACTTGTTTTGATAGGGTTACAAATAATGTTTATTTTAGCAATTAAGTATGGACACATCATAGATCATAGTACTTCTGTAGCCCTTCTGGAGTACTCCGACGCCGACGATCGAAATTCGAAGTTTGTCACGTGCCTCTCGTGTCAAACAACGTTTGAATGAGCGGGATGGCACGATAAGAAGCTCAACTTTCGATCGTCAGAGTAGCCCTCCAGTAGTCGACATGGTACGTAAAGTTAATCAAACAAAACTTTGTCACCGATTATGTATTCGAACTCGGATATCCATTCGATAGCTCACAGTTAGTAATTACTTGAGCTCCGCTCAAACCTCGTCCTAGTTATGGTCTTCGTATATTTAAACAGTCCCTTTGTCTTTACTATAAAGTTTTAAATGGAAATAGATAAGTAGCGTAAGTTGAGACTATTTGGAACCCAAGGGGTCATTTTAGTAATAAGCAAAACAAATTACTTTTAAGCTCCATTTTTTTACCACTGGATTATTATATTGGGTATATAAATGTTTTTTAACATTGCTCAAAAAGTTTGTACAAAATGAAGACAAAAAAACCGGCCAAGAGCATGTCGGGCCACGCTCATTGTAGGGTTCCGTAGTTGCCCAGCCTTCACAATAGACGAAGGTTTAAATTACGAGAAAGATTTCAAGCTCCATAAAAAGGTCGTAAACGCCAAAGTAACTGTAATTACTTATAACCTTCTGGAAGTTATCGATTATACGCGCCAGATTGAGCGAAATGTTTTAATACAGTATGGCACTTTTTTGCGATAACTCAAAAACGGCTCGACCGATTTTGTTCAATATAGTTTTCATTGAAAGTGCTTAATAAGGCCTCATTTTTATGAATTTCTCCATAATCTTTGACCCGTGGTTGAAAAGTAAGAGGGGAACACAATTTTTTGATTTCTGGAGCGAATATTTACAAAACTGTAGACTATATCAGAAAATTACGTTTGAAACCCATATTATTTTTAAAAGACCTATTCAACGACACCCCACACACTAGTGTTAGAACGAAAAAAAACAGGGTTTTAGGTGTACGCGAGGTACCCGAAAAATATTTTTTTTTTAGTTTTTATTTTACCGTTTTGTCGGCGTGATACATACACAAACTCATACTAAATTTCATCTTTCTAGTACTAATCACGGAGCTAAGCCGCAGACGGACAGACAGACAGACATACGGACAGACGTTTTTTTTTTTTTTAAGACATGACTTGAACTGTATCAGGGCTGGTTAGCCCTCACTACCAGTAGTCGGACTTTGTGTGGGAGTATAACCCGCTAGTGGGATTATCTCCGCGCCACAGGGGTAATTTGGGTTGGGGTGACGCGGGCGCACTGGGCGCATGGACTGCGTCGTGAATATAGACTGAACCGAATCAGTCTGACTTAGGGCGGAAGGAGACGGACAGACGGACATGGCGAAAGTATAAGGGTTTCTAGTTGACTATGGAACCCTAAAAATTAAAGTTCAATATAATTTTCCTATTTTGTTACCAATTATTTTAGTAATTTTATATTATTGTAATGGCTATGTTCGATAATTAATGTTCTGTAATGCTTATACTTTTTTAATTATAATATAATCTGCAATCAATGTATTGGAAATTACAAAGAAAATTGCTAACAAAATAGGAAAAATATAACTGAACATTTGTACAAAGTTTTTGAGGAATTTATATTAGGACTTAAAACTTGGAATAAGCCTAAAGTATTACTTCAATTTTATTACCCGCAATTTGGACTGCAGACTTCTCCGTAGTCGGATAGAAGAACGCTAATAATCTGTTACCAGTAGAAACCTGGCTACCGACGTAACAATAATTACTGAAATTCTTTACGAAATTTTAGTTCTTAAATTTTAGTTAAACTTAGTGGGAAGGAAACGTTCTGTGTCGGACCGTTTTGATTTTTGTGCTTATTAAATAAACTCTGTGTACATCAGTTTTTCCGTAAAGGCTTCTGTTTTTGACCGAAATTCCACTGAAAATGGATGCCTAAAATAATAATTTGCGCAAAGATCGAAAAGGTCGGACATACCTCATTTCCTTACCATTCAGTACCTAAAATTTCGTAAAGATTAGTTAAGTATTGGTGGAGGAAACAGACGAGAAATAAACCTCGATTTGTATGGAAAATGAACGGTGGCAGTACCTCTTAATGAATTTGTCCCACAGCAGTTAATTTTATTTGAAAATGGAAACAGCGTAGGTGGCTCCAATGAAATAAATCCCTACTTATTTGAACTACTATTTATCCCTTTGATTGCTCATGAACAGAAATAGAAGTACAAGTGTTATTTAATTTCCACCTTTTGTTTTAAAGAGATTATTACGACTTATTAAATATTCTCAGAGATTTCATACATCTCTGAGAATATTTAATAGATTAAATTTAATTTCGATGTACCTACCTCTAACATTGATTTGGATAATCTATACATCTCCTTTACGAGTACCAATTAAGGTGCGCCCAGACCGCCGCTTAAAATACGGTGACGGTACGGAATCGCAGTGACGCATCGTATCCGTACCGTTTTTATCGCATGCCCTCCACACCGCCGCTTAAAATACGGAGTCGGTACGGAATCGCAGTGACGCATCGTATCCGTACCGTTTTTAACGCATGCCCTCCACACCGCTGCTTAAAATACGGAGACGGTACGGAATCGCAATGACGCATTGTATCCATTGTATAATAATTCAGTGAATTAAGGAGTTTGACCTTACAAACGGTCCAGAAGTTTTGAATTTTTGATAATATGTTGTCTAGGATGGTTAGTGTTTAAAATGAAATTTTATTTAATAAATAAATAACCGACTTCAAAATAACTGAAAAGCCGAAAATAACCCATTCATGTACAGATTACATTTGAATCACTTTTTGAAGTCGGTGCCAAACCTCACGTAAACTAGAATATAATAATATATAATATCGAACAAAAATTTGCGCGGCATCATTTTTCATAGTAAAAGTTGAGTGGTTTGGCACCGACTTCAAAAAGTGATTCAAATGTAATCTGTACATGAACGGGTTATTTTCGGCTTTTCAGTTATTTTGAAGTCGGTTCTTTTTTAACCGACTTCAAAAAAAGAGGAGGTTCTCAATTCGAACTAATTTTTTTTTTTTTTTTTTTTTTTTTTTTCTATGTATGTTACTCGATATCTCCGAGAATCGTGAACCGATTTTCAATTTTTTTTTTTTAATCGAAAGGGTATAACTCCGAGTTGGTCCCGTTGGCACTAAGTCGGGATCTGATGATGGAATCTTGGAGAAATCGAGGGAACTCTTCAAATGTTATAGGGACATGTACGGCGCTTTCGGTAATTTATTGATAAAGTCAAGAATTTACATTCAGTAAATAGGATTTGGCCACTAGAACTTTTATATGAATCACTAAAAAGCAAAAAAAAAAAAAATTTTTAACAAAAAAAAGAACCGACTTCAGTAAAACTAAAAAACCAAAAATAACCCGTTCAAGTACAGATTACATTTGACTCACCCTTCGAAGTCGGTGCCAAACCTCGCATAAACTATAAGTAATATAAATATAAGAACTGAGTGGTTTGGGATCGACTTCGAAGGGTGAGTCAAATGTAATCTGTACTTGAACGGGTTATTTTTGGTTTTTTAGTTTTACTGAAGTCGGTTCTTTTTTTTGTTAAAAATTTTTTTTTTATTAAAAAAAAATGTATTTTAAACACTCACTAACCATCCTAGACAATATTATCAAAAATTCTAAACTTCTGACCGTTTGTAAGGTCAAACTCCTTAATTCACTGAATTATTATACAATGGATACAATGCGTCACTGCGATTCCGTACCGTCTCCGCATTTTAAGCAGCGGTATGGAGGGCATGCGTTAAAAACGGTACGGATACGATGCGTCACTGCGATTCCGTACCGACTCCGTATTTTAAGCGGCGGTGTGGAGGGCATGCGATAAAAACGGTACGGATACGATGCGTCACTGCGATTCCGTACCGTCACCGTATTTTAAGCGGCGGTCTGGGCGCACCTGTAATTAGCTATAACATAAATGTTGAGTTTATTTGGCTTTCTTCTCAACAGCGGTCTCCTCTTGGAAAATGCCGGTAGATTCACAATCTTACTTGTAAAAGTGCGCTTGTGGCCTACTTACTGAAGAGATTAAGTATTTCATTTCATTTAAACCGACTATGTCAGAAGGAGGATTATGTTTTTATTATGCAAAGTGTAAGTAAATGAATTGGGTGCCCGTCTTTAGATATGACTTTTCGGACCTAAGCTAATGTATGGTTTCATCTAATATAACGTTTGATATAACGCGGTCTTTCCCCTTATTTTTTTAACCGACTTCAAAAAAAGGAGGGGGTTCTCAGTTCGGTTGTATGTTTTTTTTTTTTTTTTTAATGTTTGTTACCTCAGAACTCCGTCATTTATGAGTCGATTTGGAAAATTCTTTTTAGGTTCATGAATAGACATCTCAAGGTTGGTCCCATAAAATTTTGGTGAAGATCGGATGACGAGATCCATGAGGAATCGAAGGAATTCCTGAAATTTTATAGGCACTTATAATATTTTTCACATATTTTATAAAATTATTTAAGTATTTGCATATGGTAGTCATCATCTTCCAATGCTGAGCTGATGATGGAAGGTACAACTCCTCAACGGTTAGGAGTTAGGAGATAATTCAAACGAGATGCACGCCTTCAAGACCTCCCTGATCACCCTGCCATAAGTGTTTTTAACAATCACTAAAAAGCAAAAAAAAAAATTTTTAACAAAAAATAGAACCGACTTCAGTAAAACTAAAAAGCCAAAAATAACCCGTTCAAGTACAGATTACCTCTGACTCACCCTTTGAAGTCGGGGCCAAACCTCACGTAAACTATAAAATATAAATATAATAACTGAGTGGTTTGGGATCGACTTCAAAGGGTGAGTCAAAGGTAATCTGTACTTGAACGGGTTATTTTTGGCTTTTTAGTTTTACTGAAGTCGGTTCTATTTTTTGTTAAAATTTTTTTTTTAAATCAATGAAGTTGTAAAGTGTAAGACGAGTAAGGTTAGATTCTATTTAGAAATTTAAATAATTTCATATCAAACGTTACATTATGTTAAGTATTACTTATAATAAACAAAACGGTCTCATATAAAATAAGGGTCTTTTCAAAATGTATTTCAGGGTAGGACGGTCGACCGTTCAGGTTTCTATAAAAACATAAACAATGAAATACCCGTTAATAAACATAGGCAACGCCGCGCCGCCTCTTACCGTATTGTTTTAAAACAAATTACTCAACTGTTTTGCCGTCTGCTTAATTTCAACTAATAAAGTATTCTGCGAGATATTTTGAGTCTGTACTTTATCTCTCTCTATATGTGTAATTATATAGCGATTAATGTTTAAATAGCAGTCTTGTTTCAAGCAGAGAAAGTTTAAACTTCGAGTTGTTTGTGAATGTTCGACGGCGTTGGAAATCTAGGGGCTGGATTCGACGTCTCAAACGACATTTTGTTCGATGCATCGCTGCTGGTCTACTTTAACGAGTTTATTTATTTTTGGATGACAACTAAGCAGGGCGAGGGTTCCATACATATCTCTCTGATAACTCGGAGCTGGCGAAACGGCGATATACCCAGTATAGAGCAGTATAGAGCATGGGGTTTGTGTTAGAAACACACTAAAAACGCAATTAATTTAAACTCACACTTTATTACAAAATTGTAAACACACAATTTATACAAACAATGCTTAAAAACCTTAGTCGCATTAGTCACTCAAGAATAAATTTATCTCTCCGATTTATTACTATTCGTAAGTACCTAGTTGAAACTTAAAAACTGACTGCTTACCGGCCGTCGGCTTTATACTTTGAGGAATCACAATCTGGAACACTCCATGCCTTTCTTGTCTGTTGTAGCAACGGCCTTGAGAACATTTCATCCATTGATGTGTCTTTCTAAAGGTGCAATATCTGTCACTCACATCTCGAGTGGCCAGCTATCACTTTCTAATAATTATATATCTGTCACTGATTGATTATTTAGAGATATCGCAGTACCTCGTCGAATTCGGGTCCTGGTGTTCGGTTTCAAAACTCCGCAATGTAGTAAGCAGTTAAATAAATAAATCTGAACTAGAACTGTCCGCCGATCGTGCTCGGACTCCGAAAGGAAATAATTTGCAGCTTCCTACCGAGGCCGCTGCCTCTCGTTACTGCTCTTTCTGACTTTTGTTGTAGAAGGTTTACGAGTATTTTTTAAAGTAATACATTTACAGCGAAATTACGTAGATGGATGTTAGTTTTTATAGTGAATTAGAAAGCATACCTTTTGTGATGTATTTACATTTAAGAAATGAAATGAAAATCTTTATTTGAAATCTTTATGTGGAGTAGATGATTGTAACCACGGACTAATAATTGGCAATGACGACTCAGAGCCACGTCCGACCAATCTGATAGAATGTGCCACCATAGCTGGTGCCCCATACATTTGACATGTGGTAGGTTGCATTTTCTAGATTTTGGGCAGAGGCCAATATTTGAATAATTATTAACAATCAATTGTAAATCCAATTGTAAATTCTTTTGGGCGGTGTCGTCGCTTAGGGAGCTGTCGTCCAGGTACCCCATATTTCTGGAAGAAGAATTTAGATTACAGATCACCGGATGAATAGCCAAACTGGATAAAGCAGGTCCAAGCGGGTCTCCCTGTTGGCATCCCACACTTGAATGGGTAGTGTTGGCATAGTGCATAGATCTCGCTGCTATACTAGTTAGTGCCACCCATTGATCTATACCTATGCAGAGAACCGATGGCCTTTGGGGTAGAATGCTTCTTGAGGGGCGATTGAGGACCGGAATACGCAGCGTGGGAAGGCTAACAAGGTGGACCGACGACCTGGTTAGGATCGCGGGAAGAAATTGGATGAGGGCGGCGCAGGACCGATCGTAATGGAGAACTTTGGGGAGGCCTTTGCCCAGTAGTAGACGTCTATCGGCTGATATGATGATGATTATTATTATTGATCTATATATTTAGAAGCGTTTTTTAAACGCACCTTTTTTTTTTACGTTGCTTAATTAGAAATATCACACTGCCTCGAATTTGAGCGCTGGAATGAATGTACGAATGAACGAAAGGAATGAATTTGGGCCCTGGTAGCAATAAAATAGAGTAACACGTATTCCGAGTAAAGCAGCGATTAATCTTCATGTTAAAATGATAATATCTAGGCTTGGGCCTTTTGGGTGACACTGACATGTTACATATAAGTATGTTAAAATATTTTTTCAAAGTCTAAATGTCTGAATAATTTAAAATAATACTTTACGACTCGCGAAATAGAGCACCACTGGTTAGAGCCGTATGAGGAATTAATAAAATATGATGAAGAAAAGTGTAGTTTCTTTTGTTTACCATGTGTATTAAATAGCGTGTTTTTGTATATACGAGTACCTACATAATGTGAAATGACTGTGTAATGTATACTTTGATTTAATATCTTAACTTAAATTTACGAAACGTTATTTTATTTTAAATACATTGCATTGGCATACAGTACTTCGAAATCATACTCATCCACGATCTGACTTTTCCCTGCCTCTGCAGTAATGTACTATTTATTTATTTTTATTTAAAATAATTACACAGCATTACAGTTAGTACTAATGCACTGTGAATTACAAAAATAATTTAACATAACATGTTACATATTAGGTAAATTCGATTACTGAAAAAATACTATAGGGGGAAGTCCCCTAACGCCGGACGGCACCTAACGCCGGACACTCGAACTATCTCGGCAACTGGAAGCTCGGCAACGGCAACTCGGCAAGTGGAAGGTGCGCGGGGGACCCGCGCACCTTCCACTTGTCCTTGATTCGCTCGCGTTGCTAGTTGCCGAGATAGTTCGAGTGTCCAGCGTTAGGGGACTTCCCCCTACCACCCACATGACTCCACACACCTACAGATCACCTCCACGCGGGGGTTGAATGACGATAATAGTATTTTCAACAGTGTTTATTGCATGTGCAGTATCACGTCGAAGTCAAACCTCACTGAGTAAAATATAAAATTTACTTCAGAACAGACGTCCAAATGGAAATAAATTGGTAGTCTTTTGTAAAGTCACTCTTTATTTTGTGAGAATGTGCAAATGACCAGCAAAGGAATGGCGACCATCTGATAGCAAAGTTCGAGAGTTCTCGCCTGGTTGCTGCCCGAGATTGTTTCTGATCGCTTCGCTAATCAATTAAAGCGATAAAGTTCAAAATTTTAACGGACTGAAGTTTTCAAATCGAAGTCAAGGAAATTTATGACTTCATTAGAAATGAGTAACTGACAGCAGTGCTAATATAATGGTTTTTAATAAGCAGTATTTTGTATGATTTACACAAGAAATCAAATAAAAACAAATTAAAAACGGTAGACAACAGGCAGTCTTATCGCTAAAGAGCGATCTCTTCCAGACAACCTTTGGATATTGAAGTTGATAATAATTTATTTAGTTTTTAATTGGTAAAATGTTGGCCGAAAAATTGCCAATATCACCCTCGATCATCTGAAAACTTTACTTTATAAATAGGCTTTAAAAGCCTTATTTACGTGTCTGATTTGACCAACGCAGCGCTTTGGAGATGGATAAAATAAATCAATATTAAAAGGCGACCTTACACGAATCGATAGAGTTAGTGGATGGGTTGTAGTCGGCAATATAAATATACTTAGGTATAAGAAAACATCCATGACCCTGGAACAAAATATACGTATGTGTCGTTGCCGAAATTCGAACTTAGGCCCGCCCGCTTCACAGGCAGCTGTACTATTTCGGAGTCAACCGAGTCTAAAGCGATATCTGCTAGCTGTTAGCACGAATATAGACGAATAATCTCTACACTCCCGTATTCGGCGAGTTTCGTGTAGTTTTGCCGGGAATGTGGAGCCCGCTTAAGATTTGTAGCACGTCACACTCACAAGGAGACAAACCATCAAGACACCGACAACTTTGAGGGTATCACTATCGAAGAATCACTTTCTTATTCAGATGCTTATCTATTTACCTTATCGCAACAATACCTTTTCAAAACCCGAGTCCCCTTAACCTGATTTATTCCTCAAGGCCCATTCATACTATGTATGAATGTATACGTTTGAAAGCACCTAAAATGACAGCGTAAATAAAGAACTCCCAGAACAAGTCACACAATAACCAATACACTAATAAATCAAACAGTTCCGACGTGCCGCCATTGCTGGGGAATATAGCCCTTACGTGAACGGAATAGAGGATAAAATGGGGTGAGCTATGTATGACTGCAGGTTTTAGTATGTTGTTTTTGTAAGAAAGAACAGCCTCTTCAGTTGTTTTTATATAGGTAAACTAAATGGATTGTCCACATCTTCGATCATTTATGAAGCACTATGTGTATATTGAATTTCATTTTAATATTTATCCATTATGTAGGTATATTGAATTGACCATCTTTTGAACATTACTAAATCGCAAAATATCCAATTGGCATATAGTCCATAAAGTGACACTAAGCCGTGTCATTTCATGGACGCGGCTAGGTGTCTTTATGGACACACAATAGACATGATGACTGCTGGTGAATATTTCAACATATTGCAGTTATATGATTAACCTTAATTAAAAATTTAAAACTCTCCCGACACATGAGACCCTCTGAAGTGTGGTAGGTACGGGAGATAATAATACGACGATACTCGGTGTTAGAATGAATCTTTATTGAATAATTTCCAATGCTTATACTTTCTTTAAGGTCATTTCCATGTATGGTACAACATTCCAAAGGGTAACACGCGTCGCATTACAATTCAAGGTTATCGGTCAAGGTTGTGCTATAAAAGGATTAAAAGGAGTTTGATATTGTTTGTTGAATCATCTGTGTGGATCAGCTGGGACCACACACCGCACCTCATTCGATTAGAGATATAGAAAACTACTAAAATTGAAAATAATTACAAAATTCGGAATTCTTTGCTGGATATCTTGGAATTGGAACCTATATCCACCAAACATAGCTAAGAACTATATCAACGGACGAGTTTCGATAAAAAAAACACATTCTAAGTGAGCCATCCGTTTGGGAGCCACGATGCCACAGACAGACACACAGATACACATGTGAAACTTATAACAACCCTCTTTTTAGGTCGGGGGTTAGTAAAAATAGCTCAATTTCCCAAAAAATAAATACAAAATCAAAACAATATTTAAGGGCCTTATCACACTTGCGATTTGCGAGCGTATTTTGTATAAAGGCGATCGCGCAGCGTGTTCGCCGCGTCAGTGCCCCCCATCTGTACCGTGGGAACCCAGAACGATACCTACACGTCGCCTGTCGTGGCCGACACGCTTAGCCAGTCGGTTGCCACACGCGCTCACGGCCGGACGCCGCCGGTCGCGCTATAAAATCACCAAAAAAATGGCGTCGTCGCGAATGAGACCAACGCGCTGCAGTGTTGCAGGGTGTAAAAGCAACAGACATTTATCCTTTTTTCTTTGCCGACAGACGATGAAATGTTACTAAAAATTCTTAGAAAGTTCTAATAAGCACCTACCTAGAAACGCATTGCATACACTGTTATAATAGATACATGTAATGTTGAATAAATAAACCTACCTACTTAATATACTTAAATTCATAGAAAACATCCACTACCTATATCAACAAGTGACAATAATTTACTCACTAAGATTTACCAAATCAGTTCAGTGTGGCGGGATTGCACGGCCTAAAAAGGGCGTAAATGTCGTCGTTGTTCTTGACACTTAAGACCTTTTGCAAGGAATGCATTCGCAAAGATGAAACGCGTGATGATCAGATTATTATACAACTTGTACCTAGTGACTGTTTCGAAGCTTATATTAGGTTACTTAGGTACCTACACAGAGAGTTGTTTTTGTTTCTGGTTTGTGGTATGTTCAGATAGAATAGGTAGGTAAGATTCCGATATACCTACTCAGAAATTAAAACGATTTTGATAGTGTGCCGCAGCGCATGTGAATACCTATTTCTAGTAGGTACCTAATGATAATTAAATTTGACTAATAAATAAATCGATCGTATTTTCATTAATCTTGACTTTTTATAAAATCGTTTCTAAGCGGTGTCAACCCTAGCCTCGTTTTGCCGGCACGTGCGGCCAACGACCCGCGCGTTCAAGGTCGCTCCATTGTTAAATTGAGTAGGCATGAAAAGCAGTAGGTATTTGCCTTTTTATTCAGACATGGGTATCTGTTCGAAGAACTATTGTATTAATCTGTGGCCGCGTCGCTTATTTGTATAGAAAATACGCTCGCAAATCGCAAGTGTGATAAGGCCCTAAGGGGTGTTTTTTTTTATTCAACTTCGTGATCTAAGTTCAGCCCTTGCTGTTCTTTTTAGTTTAGAATCTAGTTTAGGTAGAACGTCTGCAAGAAAAGTGATACAATATAAAATAGATATGCATTATTTTCCAAAGTTACGGTGAATTGGTTTGATTGTTACGATTTATGGAAGTGCTGAAAAAAATCGTTGTAAGGGTTCTTACCTACTACATTATACGGTTTTAACACCCACATGACCCCATACACCCAAAGATCACCCCCATAATGGGGTTATATTATAATCTATAAATAATCACAAAAAAGAAGTCCTATACAGAATTATGCTGATGACTGCAAGGACGCAAAAACGAGCAAACTTGAGTTACAATGTAACTATAACTATTGATGTGAAAATAATAGTTTGAGAAAAACTGATTCAAACATTTATTTGCCAAGAATACCTACAGTTACAAAGGTGTTAAATACAATGAAAGTACCATTTATTCAGCCTACAAACAGGCATGCAAATGTTTTAAAATAAATTAAGAATACATAATAATTGATTATTAAAAATTAAATGCTTAATAAAATGTCAATAGCCTAATTGTACCTTATTCTACATGTCTCGAGATTTTTTTTTACATTGTAGAAACATCAATCGAGCAGCTCGATATTTAAATTTCTTTTTTCCTTCCATTGACCTAATATCATGCAGGAATGCGATTGTAAATGTCAATGCACATGTTAAAGACATTTATCTTTTTATTTTTATTTATTTATTTATTTTATAATAATTACATATCTGCAACTTACAGCTAATTGCCAAGGCGTTACAGATCTTAACTTAAAATTAAACAACAAGCATTATATATATCCTTAAAAGTTATTAGTAAAAAATTAGAAACAAAAAAAAAAAGAAAAAGAAAGAAAATAGTAACTAAACTTTAGTGCACAGTAAAACAATTTATAAAAGAAAAATACGAATACAAATACAAACATTGAGTTTACCGCCGTTCGAGATATTTTCTGCACTCCACTAGTAGATTCGCAAAGCTAGTAGAAAATATATCGCAGTGCGGGGCCACGTCGAGTACCGAGTTGATGATGGAGAGCGCGCTCGAGATCGGCGCATGCTTCAGTAGCGCAGTGCGTGCGCTCGGCACCGCCAGCAGGCGAGCGCGCCGCAATCGTGATCGCGCGCTCTTATATCTTATAAAGCATTGTATGGCAGCGCGGCTTTTGTAGCAGATGCCTCCCTTTTTATTAAACGGTTTTATTTAGCTTGCCCTGTTTGTTTATTTATTTATTTATTTGGGTCAAATCTAGTAATTGAAATTTGACCCCCTTCCTGTTGACGTATTGATCTGAAATTTGGTACGCATCTTTAGTTTTGGTGACAATATAATAAATATTCGGTATCATTGTAAATCCAAGATGGCCGCCGCTACAAAATGGCGGATTACATATTTTATCACTACTTCCTCAGTATGGGTATCAAATGAAAGAGCTTGATTAGTAAAATAGAGTAATTCATGAAAATAAAATGAAAATCCAATATGGCCGCCAATAAAATGGCAGGTTAATTTTTCTTATCATAACCTCTTCAATATGGGTATCAAATAAAAGGACTTGATTAGTAGAATAGACTTCTTTATGAAAATAAAATAAAAATCCAATATGGCCGCCAACAAAACGGCAAGTTAATTTTCTTTACATAACCCCTTCAATATGGGTAGGTATCAAATAAAAGGTCTTGACTAGTAGAATAGATTACACTATGAAAAATAAATGAAAATCCAATATGGCCGCCAACAAGATGGCGGGTGTTTTTTTTTTCATTACTCCTTCAATATGGATATCAAATGGAAGGGCTTGAGTAATAGAATACTGTAACTTAACAAATGAAAGGGCAAGTCGAAAGCTACATAGTGGATCGTAGACTTTAGAGCAGTCAATACTTAACAGTAATATGAATCATGATGAAATTTAGGCAACTTATCAATACAAAGAACTTCGTCAACTTAGAATCAGGATTCAAGCATGGATCTTGGTCCCACCCAAAACAAGATTTTGTATCGTGTCGAGGACTGTGTGGCGTTAGGGGGGCTAAAAATGAAACGTCGTTAGCGGTACACCACCCAAGTTAAGGTTAAAACGTGCCAAGAACTGTGTTACATTTGAGTGAATAAAAATTATACATCTTGTTGTCCTCGTCCGAACAAAACGATAAATAACAATAAAACAAAAACAAACAAAAGTAAAACCGAAACAGCAACACAACATAAAAGAGGCTTAATAAATATACATACATAGACTGCTAAACTTATAATCCTTTCCTTTGGCTTTACCGTTGTCGGGTGAAAAGCGAAAGAAAAGTACCTATAGAGCAAAACGTGCAAAAGAGAGTGAAATTGAACCTCACAGTCGACTACACAAAAAGGAGTAAACAGTTAGCGTCAGAGACACCTGAGTAACATGAGGCCAGGTTATTAGGCCAACGTGAGAGACAAAGGGATCTGGTAGCGCCCGAAACACCAGAGCAATATGAGGCCAGGATAATAGGGCAGCGTGAGAGACAAAAACAGCTGGTAGCGGCCGAAACACCTGAGCAACGCAAAGTCAGGTTAAATAACCAACGTTAGCGTACCCTGCAATGCAGAACTGGAAATCATCTGCAAACGTTCGAAAATACTATGAATACATTGTTAATTCACGTTTGTGAAATTTGCACCAAGCGTTACTATCCTAATTATGTACATACAGTACGTTACAATACTGGCGCATTAAGATATCTACCCGTAGAATTATCTTCAAGGACAACGCTACTTTTATATATTCCCGCTGTCAGACACAAATGTCACCAGTAATAAAACAATAGCACCATCAAATTCTTTCTGGAATAATCTGGATCCAGGTTCTATACCACACGTGATTGAATCGCTGACCCAGGCAGAGCAATGTTTGCTGTGCAGAATCATACCATTTATTAAAGTTGTAACATTTACTGGGCTATACAAACCTTTGTAGTAATGAGGCACTGAATTAATTAAAAAGAATGAGAAGTATGTAACAAAATTAAAAACGAAAAACTTGAAAATAAAAAATTTGTAAAAAACTTTTTTAAGTTAAACGGTTTTATTGAATAGAAATTTCTCACGCCCAACGATTTTATTTTTTGTCTGATCAGTGCCCTAGATTGATGAGGAGAGTGGTGTGATCTCTGGTACCTATAGGACCTACCGAATTATTTTTTACCTTTTAGTAAATTTTCAATAAAACCGTTTAACTTAAAAAAGTTTTTTACTCATTTTTTATTTAATCTAGTCTACCTTTGTGTAGTTGTGTAGTAGCTGACTTTTATTATAGTTCCGCCCGATAACTAAGCTAAGAGTCATAATAAAGAATAAACCACTATAGAAGATTTTGATCGATTTTTCTATCGATTTGATCTTCACAAAAGCCACTTGATGACTAATATAAATAAAAATAAATAATTATTTGTTAAGTATTTATGTAAATGGAACGCAGTTAGTCGTTGGGCGTGACGGTGTGACTGACCGTCATGTACGCACCCTATGGTCGCGTCCTGGCCGAGCGAGCGCGGCCTGCGAAGCACGCTCAACATTCACTTTTGGAGCCCCACAAAAGTGGAAATAAATAATTGGTCGATCTTTCGCTCGCATCAGTTGGCTCGTTAGCTTCTATATTTGAACTTTTGCCTATTCAAAGCAACTCACGCCAGTCGACGATGAATTCACCGCAGACTGCCATTATCATCAAACCATAACCATCGTTGTGTTTTCGTCACACAGACCTAAACCTAAGTATCGAGAAAAACATAACCTGCCACTTCGACAATGTTACAAAAACTACTCAGCCTGTCCTCCCTGCTCCTTTGTAAAAGGAACTAGCAGGACAATCGCGACGGAGTCAGGTCGAGAATAAATTCCCGCCTGCCGCGGATTTACGGAGCCTTCTGTGTCGGCCGGCGGGCCCGGAATTTGCATTACAATTGATTTCAATTGATTTTTCAAAGAGCCTTTAAGGATTACTCTGATAAATATAAATCAGTGGCATATCTCGAGCCACATTTATTTTGACTACGGTGCAGAGTTTGTGAAATTAGGTCTTGCAGAGCTAGGGCGTGTAGAGTAAGAAGTTTGGCTCTACATGAGATCCTGATACGTTTTTGACAGTGCGAGTCATATGGTCTTATCTTGGCATCATATTAATGTATTGGTGGAATTATAATGTATTCATTATAAATGTATTGGTGGAATTATAAAGTAATAATTGTAACATTAATAATGCTAACGCATTTTGATATTATTTTGTAATTTGTTTTATTAACAAATGTTGTACCAAGTGACGTCTTATAGTGACGCTGGCGTCCGAGGAAGACATTGTTTCAAGGATCAAGCTTAATAACTTCAAATGGCGGTCGCTGCGCCATCTATCCTGATTCTATATAATCAACCAGGGAATGTATCGATTCATAAATTTTATATTAGACGCTGAGAAAATATCATTCATTCATGTAATGAGTTCATTCGTGCTTCTGGGACGAACAGGCGTCAGGGATAAACTTGGGTAAGGCTCAGGCAACGAAGCCTTTTGTTATATCTTAATTGTGCGGGGGAATTATATGTCATCATCTCAGCCATAGGACGTCCACTGCTGAACATAGGCCTCCCCTTTGGACTTCCATGTATACCGGTTGGAAGCGACCTGCATCCAGCGCTTTCCGGCGACCTTTATAAGGACATCTGTCCATCTTGTAGGTGGACGTCCTACGCTGCGCTTGCTTGTCCGAGGTCTCCACTCGAGCACTTTTCGGCCCCATCGGCCATCCGCTCTGCGTGCTATGTGGCCTGCCCATTGCCACTTCAACTTGCTAATCCGGTGAGCTATATCGGTCACTTTAATTATATGTAATTGTAAAATATATTTAAATGTTGATGATATGATTGGAGTAATTAGTTTAGTGGAGTAGTTAGTTATTTTTAAATTGTAAACATAACCTATATCTTACATGTTTGGTTTCTCTGTTATTGTAAGTTGGTTAAAAAACTGATAAACTCATAAAAATAAATAAATTTAATCTACCTCTGTCGCATGATATGAATTGCGTATATTTATACACATTCATATCTTAGATGATTAAAATATGTACATATCTAGATGTAAAAGTAACCAAGTTAGTTACCGAATAAAAAGCAATACAAATAACGAAGAACGATAAAATAGTTGCGCCAAAACCGCAACTCGATCGTTTAAGATCATCTATGCCGTTAACCAGAACGCCGCATCTGACATACGAAATGCAAATGGAAAATAGAAAATTCGAAACAAAACACGCTCGTAGCTAGGACGGACGCAAATTCGTGAACACCCGAAGCTCTCAAAGCAATTCCGAGCCGTAAAAAGACGTACGTAGTTTGCCTGGCTCGTATATTGCGAGGGGAGCGTTGCTAAGGAGTAGGACGTAGTATGTGACATTTTATGCGGCATTTGATTACTGTAAGGGACGATCTAGGGTACTAATTCGTGGTAGGTATATGGGTTTTATTTAACTCTATATCGTGAGGGGATGGAAAGTTAAGCTGCCTGACACGTCACCGGTTCCAAGAAATGAGTTATATGTAAAAGAAAAAGAAGAAATACATTTCATATGTTCCCTTACTGAATCTTAACCTGTGAATTTGGGCGCTCTGGTGTTAACTGGGATGAAGATATGAGGGTTTAATAATGAGACGAAACGGTTCGAGGAAAGGTAGGTAGTGCCCCGCTTCTTTTTTGTTCGTCTCGGCGGGGGCACTACCGTCACCCCAGATTTTCGTCCATTAAACAGATGGGCCGTTTCCACGCCGTTTCTAATTAACTATGTAGGAATTTAGTTGAAATCTGCACTGAAAAATAATAGCCAGTAAATCCCACTGACATAACAGTTATCTAGTATTGCAGTTACTGTAATAACATTAAGCCTAAATAGGGTTCACATTGCATGTTGATTTAAGATGTTTTGTTTAAAACAGCTGTGAAGTGCGCGTGTTCTCAGATAACAGGGGATTATTTTTGCAGTCCGAATCTACTCAAGATTCTAATTCCAAAATAGAAATAATAATTCTTACTAAACGAACATTACGTCAATGTCAACAAATATTATATTTTGCTTAAAAATGTAAGATACTGACAGTTTTTAATTGATTTTGTTTCATCTTTTACGTTTCACAAGTTTAACACAAATTCAAACTAATTCAATCGATTTGAATTTAACTAGCACGTTCATATCCATACCACACCCCTTAATATTAACTCGAATAATTTGCCCGGCGCACAATGGCAAACTCATTATTGTAATGACGTCAACACAAATCCGTTCAAATGCCAGATATTATGCATAAACTGTATGATTAACCAATTTTCGTTATTGTTTATTAGTGGGACGTGGTACGATCCGTCAATCACATCGATGTGTTAAGCTTGTTTATTGACAGTCAACTTTGAGAAATCGTGAAAAATTTAATTCTAAAAATATACAAAAGGAAACGTGTTTAAGCTAAGTAAAAACATTCTCTTCTATACTCTCTTTCTTTTTTTCTTTTACATATAACTCATTTCTTGGACCCGGTGACGTGTCAGGCAGCTTAAGCCTAACTGTTGTCAGTTGGATTCACTGTATATTTTTAACCCCCGACGAAAAAAGAGGGGTGTTATAAGTTTAACATGTGTATCTGTGTATCTGTCTGTGGCATCGTAACGCCCAAGCGGATGGACCAATTTAAGTGCGGTTTTTTTTAATCGAAAGACTTTTCCGTCGAGATGGTTCTTAGCTATGTTTGGTGGAAATAGGACCAGTACTTTCCAAGATATTTAGCTTTAATTGGAACAAGTGACTAGATCTCAGCCAATAATGAAGTCAATAATCCGAAATATTGGCTAAATGTTAAGTTTTATTAGCATTTTCTATATGACTCACTAATTGAGGGTCTCATGATGACCAGGTAGTTGTCAATGGATCTCAGCCAATATTGAATCTAAGAATTCCAAATTTTGGCTAAATGTTAAGTTGTATTAGCATTATCTATATCACTCAATAAATGAAGGTCTCATGATGACCAGCTAGTTGTTAATGGATCTCCGCCAATATTGAAGATAAGAATTCCAAATTTTGGATAAATGATAAGTTTTATTAGCATTTTCTATATCACTCAATAAATGAAGGTCTCATGATGACCAGCTAGTTGTTAATGGATTTCAGCTAATATTGAAGCCAAGGATTCCAAATTTTGGTTAAATGTTAAGTATTATTAGCATTTTCTATATGACTTACTAAATGAAGGTCTCAGGATGACCAGCTAGTTGTTAATGGATTTCAGCCAATATTGAAGCCAAGGATTCCAAAGTTTTGGTTAAATGTTAAGTATTATTAGCATTTTCTATATCACTCAATAAATGAAGGTCTCAGGATGACCAGCTAGTTGTTAATGGATTTCAGCCAATATTGAAGCCAAGGATTCCAAAGTTTTGGTTAAATGTTAAGTATTATTAGCATTTTCTATATCACTCAATAAATGAAGGTCTTATGATGACCAGCTAGTTGTGAAAGGATCTAAGCCAAGAATTTCTAATGTTCGTTAAATGTTAAGTTTTATTAGCGTAATCAACAGATTAATAAATTTTTGACAGTATAATAATTTGGTACCTTGGAGCTGAAGATGGCCGTAGGAACTCCTAAACAGCACAAAATAAACCCATGGTGTTTTGGCTCGTCTGATTGTTCTTGAATAACAGCTTTTTAGGATTTTGTAGTTTGTGTCAGTCTGTCCACAGCTTAGCTCAGAGACATAGTAGTTGAATACATTTTTAAAAACAATTTTTTGTGTACCTCCCTACACGTAACAAAAGTGGGGATGTTTATCCCATGGTGTGGGGTATCGATGATTAGGTCTCTCAAAACTAAGTCAAGTTACCTAGCACCAACTGCAATTTTTATGGAGCTAAGTAACCCACCCGTACCGTATTTGGATCCTGTAGAATAGAAACCTGGTTCTGTTTTAGGCCATAAGTAGCAGGTTTTTGCGACTCATGCAGTGCATTTAAAGTATATATTTTGATTGTCTTGGCTAATAACTTCGCCATTTTGCCATTATAAGCATTAACTAGTCTGACTAACAATTTTTTCCCAGAATGTTGCTTAAGGCTATTGAAATCTAAATATATCCTAACTTCAATCTTAGAGAAGACGGCATTGGCGGGCTTGGGATCCTGTTGTACCTACATATAGTCAAGGATCAAGCTCGACGAAAGATTGGAAACCCTGGACCTTAAACGGTGTAAAACAAAAATAGTGTCAAAAGAAGAAAATTACGGGACGAAACTTCTGTTTGTTTAAAAAATATGAAATAAAAATAAAATTTAAAATTTAAAAAACCCCCGACATGACAACCAATAAAAAGAAAGAAATAAAATCTACGAAATGTGCCTATACAATGAACAGTAGAAAAAGAATTCAAGCTTCGTTGCGTCGGGGGACCGCTAAGTAAATGAAATGCAATTTACTGAAAATCGTAAAGTGGGAAGCCCAAATGCATACGTGCAATTCTGCGTTGAAAAATATATTTCATTTCGTTTAGGTACTTAGCGGTCCCCCGAACGCAACGAAGCTTGGATTCTTTTTCTACTGTTAATTGTATAGGCACATTTCGTAGATTTTATTTCTTTCTTTTTATTGGTTGTCATGTCGGGGGTTTTTTAAATTTTTAATTTTATTTTTATTTTCAGTGTGGTTGGTAATGTCTAGATTATAAATAATAATTATTTAAGTATTGTAAATAAAAACCGGTCAAGTGCGAGTCGGACTCACGCACCGAGGGTTCCGTACAAAAACTTTCCATCCTTAAGTGGTTAAGTTAAGTTTGCACCTGGTATGTATAGCGCTCCATACAAATGAGGTGCAAAGTTAACGCAACCAATCCCTTTGTTGTATGGGAGCCCCCTTAAATATTTATTTTATTTTATTTTTAGTATTTGTTGTTATAGCGGCAACAGAAATACATCATCTGTGAAAATTTCAACTGTCTAGCTATCACCGTTCTTGAGATACAGCCTGGTGACAGACGGACGGACGGACGGACAGCGAAGTCTCAGTAATAGGGTCCCGTTTTTACCCTTTGGGTACGGAACCCTAAAAAGTAAACTTATAGCACAAATTGTGTTGCATTAGTCGATGTAAGCTCTAAAATTATATTCATCTTGTACATTGCCACGATTGTTGTCCTTTACATTTCTGATTCTTAACTAACTTGTCACCGCTGCCTTTTTCGTGTCGAGTATTTATAATTAGTACTCAAGTATTTATAATAACTAGTTCATAATTATATTAGAATAATGAATATTTTTAGTTTGTGACATATTATTTTCTTGTTTTCATTGTTGGTTTTTGTTTATTTTGCTAAACTGTGACTTTTAACTAAGTACCAGATTATTAATTTTATATAATTGAATATACCTGACGATCTTTTGTGAATCCATTCTATTTTATTTACGACATGTGAAATAGTGTGTAATTTTCAAAGAGAAATAAATATATCTATCTATCTATTCCTATTGTATCCCCACCGTAACTATTGTATTAATCTGTGCCACCGTGCCGTGCGTCGTGCTTTGACTGACATCTCTAGCACAACTGTGATAGGCGACTCTTTCTTGCGCGAGATATTTTATCTATCTCTTTCTGTGCATTACTGTGAGAGAGTGTTATTTTATATTAGCTACTAGCTGCTGTGCTGGTATTGTTGGGTCGACCAAGTCCAGTTGTGCTAGGTTCAAGTGCCCGATTTCAATTGGTCACAAGCAGTGCGGGACACAGCATGATGGCGTAGCCAAGATACAAGCCAGTCTAGCCTTAATTAGTACTAAGGTAAATACAAGGATTAGTAACTAGAAGCAGTCACAACAGATAATAAAAAGTTTTCTTGCATGAGCAAATACTTTTTTTTAGTTTTTTGACACACACTTGGTTTCAAGAACACCAAGATTCATTTCATTTAAATAAAAAATAGAACACATTATTTTAAACCTTGCAATCCTAAGATGTAATTCGTCTAAACTTGAACTTTGGCCAGTGACGTTAACACTTTGCACGCCGTAAGTTATAATCGGTACCGCGCTCCAACAGCTGATCACGGGCACCACTCGTGATGCTCTTTTTCCCAAGAACGCCGCGCATTTTTTAAGGTGCCACCTTTGGTTCCCCGGCGATTTTCGGTGATATTGTAAGATTTATAAAATAATAATTAGCGTAGATACAGGAATAATTTCTTTTTTATTTAAGAGGTGTTTTAGTATTTTATAATGATAAAAATAAAACAATGTGTTTATAATATTTATTTTATTTTAAAACTGTCGCTGAAAAGAACTCGTTTTATGAAAAAATAAAAACTCTAACATGGATTTGTTAGGTAACCCGCGCAGCGCACTGACGAGGCAGCGCGGGCGACGCATCGTCATGCCGTTCCCCCAACCCTCACGTTAATAAATTGTATGTGTGCGGGTAGCTTAAACGTTCTTCTACACGTTGCTATTAAGCGGTCACGATATGGTCAGGATCACGAACTGTGTTCGATATTTTAATACAAACAGTATGAAATCTGATCACGAGTACTATTCGTTATCCGCGACTCTAAGAAAAAAAGTGTCACGAGTGGTACTCGTCATCGGCGAGCTAGACATGGCAGTTATTAAAATGGCCGGCGAATTAGAGAAAAAATGCGTACCGAGTGGTTCTCGTGATCGGCGTGCAAAGTGTTAAATATAATTAGTTACGTATAAAAGTATAAGAAAAAAATCATGTAACCTAAAGAAAGTTGTTTTTGCTTACCGGGTGGCTCCGTCATCTTAGATTATAAAGGAAGTGTGTTTCATGAAATAAATATTTTTTTTGAATTTTAGAAAAATCATTGGTATCATGGCAATAACCAAGACTGCGCGGAACTTAATGGCCTGGAATAAACGAGAATTCTTCGGACTCCAGCCTCATACAAGGTTCTAGTTCTCACCGCTCAAGATAACCAGCTGCGAGTTTTGTAAAATCGAGTTTCTCTGAAGAGGTAACCCGTTCGAGTGTTTCCTCTATTGCGATTTGTGTCCGGAACTACGAAATTATGGCTGGTTATTGAACATTCACAATATTTGGCATTCATCATCTTTATAAATGGGATATATTTAATTGCACATCTATATAATTTTTCAGTACACTTGGTTACTCCACTAATTAACTGAATGCATACCAGAAAAACTTATGCTGTGCAAAAAAAACAATTGATTAACTGAACATGTCCTACAAAAAAAACTTAAACATCATACAAAACCAGATGACCTTTTTAACCGAATTCACACCAAAAATATGGTTTGTACATCAGATGCGCACTAATTATCCTCGCACTGCACACTAAGATCCGACTCGGCCGGGTTAGGTTAGGTTGGTTTTTTTTTTTATATCCAGTAAAACAGTTTTGCAAATACATTTAAATAGTATATTGAATTCGCATTATTTAGTGTGCATAATTAGTGCGCAAGTCAGTATTTTTGGTGAAACTTTCAATTATTTTGATCGAAAAAAGGGAATATACAGATATCGATTTAAATACATGCCTTTATAAATTAGGTAGTTTGCACAATTAATCTAACTTTGGCAGAGAACAATTGTGGTTACTCAGTCAACCTTTGAGAACGGTAAACTGGAAAGCTGTCGGATCGTCCGGGATGCTCAAATAATTAAAATACGCGATACAATCCGTGTAAATTGTTTTATTCAAATGTGTGACACTCGCGAAAACCAAAGAAAATATAATTGAACTATTTCTTCGATACTCATGTGAAATCCTATAAATTTATATAAGTATTTGTAACTCGTACTCCCTCGTTAAAACCAAGGTCGGCGATAAACGCCCCAGTATCGAATGTAATCGTGTAATCTCAACATTTTTCAATCCGTAGAAAGGAGTTCGTTTACAAAGAAGATACGGGAATCTACATACAAATCGGATACATTCAATTTAACAGTACAAAGGGTGAACGTCGGCCATTATTTACCGATATCGCCGGGATGTGGATGCCGATTGGGGTCTAAACAGCCAGGTTTATTTGTTTAAAAAGTGTTCATTTCGAAAAACAGTCCGACCAAAAAGAGTAGAAATTAAAAAGTAGCAACACTGTAGTGTCGTCCCCGTTTTCTTATATTGATTAGAAAGGGAGGACGCTATAGTATTGCCACTTTTTAATTTCTACTCTTTTTGGTCGGACTGTAGAAGTGGGATATCCTCTCCTTTAGAATCACAGGTCCCTGATTGATGTCACTTCCGACCAGTTAAGTACCTACTGGAATGCGTCCTGGTCATGCGTCACGACGGTTTCGAAAAGGTTACGTCCGTTACCAAAAAAGTTTGAGAACCGCCAAACTAGACACGTGCTCACTGCTCAGATTGACTTAAGGGACACTGCAATAAAAAGTAGCAACGATAAAACAAATACAATTAAAAATGAACATTTGAATAGATCATTTTCATTTTATCTCGCTTTCTGTGCTCCTTATGAATGAATGAATGAATGAAATCGTTTATTTCGAGTAACATTGGTGACTCATATTATTTGTTAGTATAAATCTATATATAAAGTGTTAGTAAAAACATTACAAAAAAAAATAAAAAAATTCACACAACATACAAGCTTTTTGACACATGCTGTTCACAGCAGTGTCTTGTGTAAGGACAGTCAAGCCTGTCCCCAATCGAGCGTAGGATGGGGTTGGGGCTGGCCCGCGCCCGGCGCACCAGGGATGTGCAGCGTTTGCGCATGGTCGCATAGAAGCAGTCGATGCCTGCTTCCGCAAACATCCCTGATGCGCTACAGAAGCGGGGCAGCCCCACCAGCACCCGGAACGCGTTGTTAAATTGAACCCGAAGGGCCCCATAGGCCCGTTGCGTATAATATGCCCACAAGCTGCACGTATACGGGGAAGTGCAATAAGCACTAAAAAAGTGTTAATTTCACCTCCCTGGTACAGCGCGCAAACTTACGCGCAATCATGTTTGCCCTCACCGACAGGGCCCTCCGTTCGCGCTCGATATCCATGTTGTCTTTTAAGTCTGAGGTGACAACATGGCCTAAATATTTAAAACATCTCACCCTTTCCAAAGGACTACCATACAAATTAATAGAAGGTACCTTGGGTATCTGATAACCAGAAGGCTCAAATACCATGTACTGAGTTTTACCTACATTGTATTTTAGCCCATGTTGGATAGCGTATGTCTCACAAGTATTTATAAGCTTTCGCAAACCACAAGCCGATGCGCTCAGCAAAACCATATCGTCGGCGTAACTCAAATTATTCAAACAAATTGTGTCAATATGGCAGCCGATATGCGTTTTGCCGAGCGTCTCGAGAAGCTCATTTATGTAAAGGTTAAAAAGTGTGGGTGATGTCAAACCCCCCTGTCTCACCCCACACTCCAACCTGTACGGGTCTGAAAAAGTACCTGACCATCTAACACTATTGACCTGGTTCCCATACCAATACTTTAGAATTTGTATGGTCTCATTAGGTAATTTAATAGCTTTTAGCTTTTCCCATAGGATATTGTAGGAAACCAGGTCAAAAGCCCTAGACAGATCCAGGAAGCACGCGTAAACAGGCGTTCTTCTATGTAAATAATATTTGACAGTGTGCTTAAGGCACAGTATTGCACTCTCCGTTGATAACCCTGGTCGAAAACCAAACTGGTTGGGGTTAAGACTCACGTACTTATTTAACTGTACATTAAGCACACTATCAAACACCTTTGCAATAACAGTCGCAAGGGATATAGGCCTGTAGTTACTGGCGTTGGACAAATCTCCAGTTTTATTTTTAGGTACAGGAATAACAACAGTTTTCATCATATCCTCGGGTAAATAACAGTGCCCTACACACAGCGTATAAAACAAAGCTAACACTCTTGAGACGTGGGGACCTGCATTCTGGAGATGTTCGATGCTGAGGCCATCATGGCCTGGGGATTTACCTCGGGAGATAGATTTAATAGCCTTGGCCACATCCTTAGCCAAGTATCCCGGTCCAGGTTCCAAGTCGATAGTCTCAGCATCGATAACCTCATTTTGCGATGATGGTTCAAGAGGAGAGTTAACAATAAAATTGTCTTTAAAAGTGTCAGCTATGTCTTTTGTGTCAGTTTTGCCATTAACACTCACAGGACACGAAGGTCGGTATTTCATGTTATTTGTGGCTTTCCAAAATGACCGGAAGTCTTTTTTGGAGTGCTGCGAAGCAAGAATGTCCATTTTTATTTGAGTCTGATGGTCTTGGCACCATTTTATACTTAATCGTTTTTAACAGACTCAACATTATTTTCTCGTATATTTTTAATAAATTTCTTTTTTCTTTGACAATTACAAACTTGAGTAAGTTAGTTAAGAAATTTTTACGAGCAAAACTTTAATTTCAACAGTTTTCCTTCTTATTATTAAAGAGTTCTAAGTTCGATGGCTTTGCGATATTACAATTTTAACGATATGTCACCTTCATTGGTCATTATTAGGTCCATTATCGCTATTCTAACTGCAGAGCGTGACATTGCAGCCCGTCTAGTACAACTAGGCTTCGTGACTCGTGTCGATTGACATAACCATAACTTCGCCCGTCACTGTCTTACAGTACTGCGAAGAAAGATATAGGCAATATTTCTCGCGCGAGAAAGATTAAAGAAGAAATGTATTCCATAACAATCTTACAATCGTCAAAGAGTCGTGTGTCACAGTTGTACTAGAGGTGTATTGAGGTTAACATTTTAAAGGACATAATTGTTTCAACAATAACATGTGATTAAGTCATTTAACTAGCTAGCTATCCTGAATTTAACGTCTATCAAAATTACATATTCTTCGTTGTACTATTAATACCTATGTAATCTCAGTAACATAGAATAGAACATCATTAAAGTAGACACATAGCGGTGAAACGTCGAATTTAGCCTCAGACCTTTTTCAGAACACGAACAAGCTTCAAAGTTATAATTGTAATGAGCTGACGTTTCAGAAGGCGCTGGCTAATTATATCGACCAGCCCTAGAGGTGGCCTCGCGGTATCCCCATCCCGCCTCTTGAGACAAAAGGGCAAGATTAATTCCTAACTTCACTACAGTTATGTCCTTAAGCGGGCAGAGGTCGGTGTTTTCGTCTGGCTTAGTGAATTATTTCTGTTACTTTTAATTTGAGTGATTCTACTTTATTGTACGCTAAAGGTAAAAGATTACGGAAATCCGAGACCTTGGCCTGACACTTGACCGACAACTGGACTTCAGACAGCACGTGATGGTCACCTGTGAGAATGCATGCAAAATGCTAGGTTTCATCTTCAGGGTAGTATACCAATTCACAGGTGTCAAAGTTGCGGTTCTACTTTATAATGCTTTTGTCCGCAGTAGATTAGAATTTGGCGCTATAGTTTGGGATCCACATGAATCAAAATATGTAATAATGGCGGAAAAAATCCAGCGTAAATTCGCAAGATTCGTGTATAGGCGCCAGTATGGATACTATCCGCATCTTTATCCGTCATTATTCGTGTCTGGCATTGTAGGGCTAGATACACTAGAGCTCAGGAGGAAAATGTTAACTTTAGTGCATTACTACCAGCTACTCAACAACAGAGTGAGCAATCCGTCTGTATTGGAGGTAATAGGACTGGCCGTGCCGGCGGTGGGCGGCGAAGGACGCTCGGTGAGCGTGGTGCCGCGGCGCCGCCCGCCGCTGTTCGCGCGGTGTGCGGCGCGCACTCGCCGCGGCGACAACGCGCCAACACGCCGAGCGTGCGCTCTACTTAATGACATGCTAGCGCGCCTCCCCGATGCCGACGTGTTCGCTGATGGGGTGGGAATGTTTGTCAGATTGGTCGCATTGTATCTCAACAACTGCACAAAGTAACCGACTCGACAATCATTTCACAATTTATGATTTCATTTTAATTTATTTTTTATTATGTACCCGTTTTTGTTTTATTTTGCAAAAATGTATTATTATTATTCTTTTGTCTTATTATAATTTTGGAATTTTAACGATCTTGACTATTATTGTTTATTATTATTGTTTTTGATCCTATGAGTATTACGATATTTTGTTTATATTTCTCGAAAATAGTTAAGCCGTAATCGTTTTCCAAACCTACTCTAATGGGTATTTTAAAACGATGTTTTAAATACTGAAAATATAACTGGTTTCAGGCAAAAAATACTTTCGAACAAATGAAAATTTGGCGAAACGTTACAGATGAGAGACAATGTTTCGGAGTTGAAATAGGATACCAGCGGCAGCCTTTAGGGATCGGGAAAAGACGTACTCGGTACTTAGTAATTATACATTTTGTTCCGGTCGCGCTACAGACGATTGGATGTTGGGGATCAAAAGGCCATTGCCGTAGAGACTGGGTGGCGATTACTGAAGAGGGGTCTTGCCTCGTTTCGGGTCATTGCTGGTGCAAATGGACACATCGCGATTCGGCGCGGTAATGCGGCAAGTGGGTGTGGTTGGAAATTGTCGCTAGAAATAAATAAATATTAAGGGAAAATCTTACACACATCGACCTAGTACCTAACTTGTACTACAGGTGCTAAACGACGATATACATAATAATTATATTAATACATTCAAACTGCACCAACCGCTCCTAATGTGTTGTATTGTTATATTTTATTTATTACCTACTACTGTGTGATTTGATGTTGTGATTGGGACATGTAATATTTTTAAATATTGATCTCAATATTTTGTATTTTTCGTACTAAGTACCTACCTAAATCTTTAGCGGGAAGTTTTATTTTAGGATTACCTAAAATAAAACATACCGCCAGTTTTTTCTATTACTGATACGGCAGAACAGCTAGTGAAGTCGAATTCCCCTGCAGCATCAAAACAATTACTACTTAACAATAAAACAAAATGACTGTGGTGCTATAATTTTTTGTAGGTTGGTAGTAAAGCGGAATGGCGCGGAGTGGGAGGCGGTTCCGGCGGCACCGGAAATGGCTGATATGTGACTTTGTTTTGTGCCGTTTGTCCAGTTTCCTCCAGCTAAGCGAAGAAATAGAATTGGTTGGTAAATTATCTCTTCCTTTGTCTGTAGTTTTGGTACTCTTCAAAAGTATTTTTAACTTATCGTCGCGTAAATAAAGTGACCAGTGCTTAGATAGGTATATTTTTCTGTTCTATTATTATTATTACACAGTGTTATTGTTTTACTTTTCAGACCACCCTCAATCATTATCGTTACTCAATCACACTGTGTCGGATAAATTCGCGCATAACTCTTTCTTGATCAAATAATTTACAGTGAAAAAGACAAAAAAAGTGCTTAAAACGTATAATGTACTCCATAGTTCCATACGTATTGTATCGTGTTGCTTGTATTTTTATATTTGTTTTATCGATCGGTCTCCAACGTTCTTACCTTACTGGATAACGAATCGCACAACTCACAGGACAGTATATCCAGAGCTGCACTAAGCACCACTAAGACGCTGAGTAATGGTTCGTTTTCGCGCTAGATTCGTCCCCGGCTAATAATGTGGTCGGCGCCGGATTACCTTCATTACGAGCAGGTTAACTTCTCACTCTAAGCCCGGCTAAGAAATATGTCTTTAACCTGGCGTACACAGACATATAAATCGGTTTTTCTGCGGTTTCGCCCGGTTAACCTCACTTCGACGATTGACACTCCGCACTGTTTGAATTTTACCGTAATGAAATTTCTTTATCATAAACCTAAATTTGATCGACTTTGCAACTAAAAGTAAGTTAGTTGTCAGTTAGAATGAAATACGAACGCTGAAACAGAGTTCGACTCTTCAGTCGTTGTATTAAAATGTATTAATGTGCGCTGTGCCTGCGACGCGTGCTCTTCCAACATCTCTTCATTTAGCTTGCGCTAAATCATGACGAATTTGAGAAGGTGAAGTTAGTTCATGTACCTATTCCCGCCGCACACTCAGGTCAGTTTAAAGTCACAGCATCGTCCTGTTGTACTCGACGCCGGTACTCGGCGCAAACTCTTTTCCCATATGTGTAGCGCCATCTCTTCATAGAACTTGAAGCACTCGCAAGTTCTTCTTGAGATAATGGCTCATGCTCAATTGGAAAAATATATGTGTGCCACACAATACATATAAGTTATTTATTTATTTAAACTTTATTGCACAATACAAAAGAAAAGTACAAATGGCGGACTTAATGCCTTTAGGCATTCTCTACCAGTCAACCACTGGGTTAAACAGAAATATGTAGTCGGTGCAGGATCAAAGTTAGAGAGAAACAAAATAATTAAAACACAAATCAATAATATAAGATATTATATAGGAATGTAATATATAATTACCATAAACGTAATACACGAAAACTTTATATGATATACTTACATACATATAATTATGTACCCAAAGTAAAATATTTCGAATAAAGTTAGGAAGAGAGATTGTCCGAAAGATGCTTGCGCAACATGCGCTTGAAGGAGAGTTTGCTCTGAGCTTGTCTAATGTTAATCGTTAAAAAAATACCTAAACCATCGAAACCCTATAATGAAATACTTAATTAATTACTATTTGTCTGTCTGTACTTTTATTATCACAGACCAAGAAATTGGAACCGTTAATATAAGGTGGACACATATTTTTTTACGGAATCTATTACTTTTGATATTGAATCGATAAATTATAAAACAACTTTGGCTGTTTTAAAAACCGAGTATTTTTTGGTTTAAAATATTGTTATTGCAAATGAGCGAAGGAGATAGTCCTGTAATTAATGAACATAGAGTGCCGGCTATCCGGCAGATAACGGCTCATTACTCGTAAATCCGCCAAATAACCACCTAAACCGGACTGCGCCGGTTGAAACCAGTTTTATTAGGCTTTTGCACACTAATTAGATAGTGCTTATCTGGACGTAAGCTTTTGTTTTAATATATTTGAGTTGATTTAATGAAACGGTTTACGATTTATATTATATAAAAAAAAAAACTACTTACCAGATCTCGTTCAAAACAATTTTCATTGGTAGTTTTTATAGTAATGTACATCATATGCTTTTTTTAGATTTTTCATTTTCTTATTTTAGAAGTTAAACGGGGGGGACCAACTTGTTCCACTTTGGAAGCGTCTGTCACGCAAACTATTCGGTTTAGAAAAAAAATATTTAAGAAATCTCGATATCATTTTTCAAGACCTATTTATAGATACACCACACGTATGTGATTGATGAATAAAAATTTTTGAGTTTCAGTTCTAAGTATGGGGAGCCCCCAATATTTATTATTATTTTTTTATGTTTGCATCAAAATCTTAATGCGGTTCACAGAATACATCTACCTACCAAGTTTCAACAGTATAGCTCTTATAGTTTCGGAAAAAAATGGCTGTGACATACGGACGGACAGACGGACAGACAGACGGACAGACGGACAGACAGACATGACGAATCTATAAGGGTTCAGTTTTTTGCCATTTGGCTACGGAACCCTAAAAATGGAGGTAGAAATAAAATACAGCTATCTCACAGGCCGGGACACTGTAAAATTTTATTTCGCACACCAATAAGAACTTTTTAAGAATTTAGCGCTTCCTCCTGCAAACGCTAGAAATTTAATTTAATTACTGAGATCATTCTCATTGAAATATTTATGTATAAAAAATATTATTTGTATTCACAAGATTGCCACAGAGTGGAAACCCAACAAACAGTCTGAAACGGAGCCGTGGCCTCAACGGCGACGGGACGAGTTACCCTCCGTTATAAAGGAATGGCTAGAAGCCAAAACTCCCGTTTTCATCATCAGATCAGCTTAAAGATTCAAAATCATTGTATTGTCACATGAATCACAGATACATGCAAAGTTTCATTTCAATACGACATTTAGAAGTAGGTTCAAAATTAACTTCTAAGATTTGATTACATTGTTAGTTACAACTTACAAACAAAGTTACAAGTGAAGCTAATAAAAGTGCGTTAAAATCGAACTAACATACTACCGCGTTTGAATATAGAATATGAAGTAAAAGTTATAAAAAATCGAACTAACATACAACAGCGCGTTTGAATATAGAATATGAAGTAAAAGTAATAAAAAATCGAACTAACATACAACAGCGCGTTTGAATATAGAATATGAAGTAAAAGTAATAAAAAATCGAACTAACATACACCAGCGCGTTTGAATATAGAATATGAAGTAAAAGTAATAAAAAATCGAACTAACATACAACAGCGCGTTTGAATATAGAATGTGAAGTAAAAGTAATAAAAAAGAGTTAAAAAATTAGGTAACTTACAACTAGAAGGTGTTCGTCTTGTTCTCTCACTAGCACTCTCTTCCATTCGATAATCAGCCTTGCTATCCTGTTCCGAAACAAATTGAATGCAATTCGTTTGCGATTGCTAAACGTAGGAAGGTTGATGAGCGCGGTCGCGATCAAGAAGCAATTACACAGGGCCGCGAACTTAATTAAAACATTTCATATTTCTAACGGGTGGGAATTAATAAGGAGATCGAGAGAGCCGGGTCGTGTCGTTAAATATTATTAGTTTTTTTGTATAATCATGAAAACATAAGCTGTCAACAATGTCAAAGGTCAGTTGTTTTTAGGGTTCCGTACCCAAAGGGTAAAAACGGGATCCTATTACTGAGACTTCGCTGTCCGTCCGTCCGTCCGTCTGTCACCAGGCTGTATCTCAAGAACGGTGATAGCTAGACAGTTGAAATTTTCACAAATGATGTATTTCTATTGCCGCTATAACAACAAATACTAAAAATAAAATAAAATAAATATTTAAGGGGGCTCCCATACAACAAACGTTATGGTTGCGTTAACTTTGCACCTCATTTGTATGGGCGCTATACATACCAGGTGCAAACTTAACTTAACCACTTAAGAATGGAAAGTGTTTGTACGGAACCCTCGGTGCGCGAGTCTGACTCGGACTTGACCGGTTTTTTATTTTAATACACACCAGACTAAAGTAACCAATCCATTTTGTCATAGTTTTGGAGTAACTACATTTAAGAATTTAGTAAATTTCAATAAATTGATAATAATATAATTTGTAATCTTATGAGAAATATAACAATAATTACGTCCTTTTTCTAAGCGGAATACAGAAAAGCTATAAAAGTTTAGTCTTAAAAATATGATATCTTGTCAGTATACCTACTATACCTATGGCTTAAGTTTAATGGAGCACCAGATGTTGTAAAATGTCAAGGCAAAATAAAAAAAAATTTAATATCAAAAATAGTAAATGAGCACCAAAATTGATCCCCAAATTATTTTAAAATAATAACCAAAAATTTTTACTGATCACCAGATAGAGTAAAATTTATTGGCAAAATAATCACTCTTGGGACCAAAAATAGTGAATGAGCACCAAATTTAGAACATCAACTTTATGTAAAAATATAACCACAAATATTGAAACTTACTATCCTACTTAAAGTAAATAACTCCACATTTATAATTTTTTAACCCAAAAAAGTAGACGTTCTCCAAAAAGTGATTACCATTTTAATATGAAATTACAATCAAATATTTTTTTTATTTTTTATTTATTATATTAAAAAAATTACAATCTGTTGCACTTTATATATGTTTCGCCAAACTGCAATGCAGTTTGTTGGCGAAGACCGCAATATCATCTTGTAACCTAAAAAAAATAAAAATAAAACCCAAAATATTTATTAAATGGTCACCAAATCTTAGCGAGCAAATTATCCGTCCACACCATTTTATGAATTGTTTCCAGCTTAAACTTTAAAAGTAATTTATGACTTTTAAAGCAGTCTAACTGTTGTTAGTACCGTTATAGAGGCATTGAATCCCATTATTAAACATAGAATCTACTGACATCTTAAAAAAATATCTACAAGCTTATTAACGCCAAGCATTCGGCTTCTACTCACCCAATCTTTAGAACCGCCAGTGAGCGCAAGTTCTAATTTGATAGTCTTCTTCAAAGTCTCTGTATTACGTACGAACTTCGCCTATTACAGGAGCTAATAGGCGATAGGACATGAGTTATGCCGGCCGGCAAATTGGCCGGCGAATCGACGGCAATTGCCGTTATTAGCCAGTCTTTAGCCGCCGTAAATTTGCCGGCAGTTACCGTTTGCGGTACGGGTGACGGGTTCCCATTGATAAATCTGAGACGCCTTATTTATACAAAGGGCAACTACGTTAACATATTTTTTTAATTTAGTATTAGGCGTGTAATAATAAAGTATCCTAAACCTATCTTTGGATGACCTCCAGCTATCCCTGTATCAAAATTGGTTGCCATCCCACCTCCCGTTTCGGCGTGAAGAGAGAACAAAGAAAATTTTACCAACAAATGTCACTGTGGGGCAGGTGTCACGCTGCTGCAATGCGCTTTTTCCTGAAATGATTACCCTTCTCCTTAGAAAATTTATACAGTTTTAAAATTTTATAATAGTATAGATAATGAAGTTTATTGTAAAATTATCATAGGTACTTGTAATGCTTATTTATTTCATGGTAAATATTTATGTGTGACAAAGAGGCCGCGTCAACCGGCTTCGACTGAATATAGTTATGAATATAGAAAGGCTAATCTCACAGTGGTTCAAGCTACGGCTGAAACCTAAATATCCGTTTTTTACCCTTCGGGGGAAAAACGGTTCTATTAAACAGAAATTAGTAGGTGGTGAGATAAGAACTTAAGTAATTTGAGAAGTAATAAATAAATGTCGTACAAAATATTAAAGATAGATAAGTCATACACAGACACAGATAAGTATCCATATATATATATTATAATTTATAAACATAACGTACATACATACAAAAAGGAAGAATGAAAGATTATCACAGCTAACATAAGACTTCTAATGAAAAACGACAGCATAGACTTATAAAAAGACATACGCAGACAAATGTTTTTAGGTTTATTATGTTTACTATAAATAAATGAGACAATGGGTTTCCAGAAGCATTCTACATTTATTACAAAAAGGTGCCGAAATCAAATCAAAGTCCAAGATTAAAATGGATTTTAACCAAGATGTCACCACTGTTATTACACTTACTTTGGCAGTGCGCTTTGTTCGAAAGCTAAATTCATTATGTTTTGATAAGTTTAATTTTGAATAGTTACTCGTAATTTGCTATTCATTTCGAAACCACAATCTCAACATTAACCAAAAACAATTACAGCCCCTGTGGCCATAACTAACTAATCGTAAATTCCCATAGTACCCAGAATTTAATAACGAAGTAATAATTTGCACAAATTGCAAACGGCTAGGCTGCCCAATAACAATGATAATTGTACCTTCTCATTCCAAAAGGACGGAAAGTAGTCGGCGACTTCAATCATTTATGATCTTCTGATTAAATGATGTACTTGCTCGAAACCAAAACGACTGGAGACACATGATGCTTCAGCGCGTTTGGGACTTTTTGGTTTATATTATGCTCTATGGATTCACGTAATTGATGATGCTGGTATTAGGCTGTGGTGGTTCGAAGGTTTGTCAAGTAATGTATGAACGATTTCAGAAAGTAGAAATTGGAGTCTTCAATGTTATACATGTTGTTCCATACGGACGAGAAACTAATGCGAAATTATCTTACACGTTATTTTGTTCTTTGCCGGCTTTTGCAAAGAAATTATACCAGTATCTGATAGGAAATTTTGAATGACGTGCGACGTTTTTGGTTGTAGCACGTTGTGGGTGTGTCATACGTCTTGGTATTGTAATTGTTTAACGCGCTACTTTTATTAAAGACACCCTAAATAAGACGGACCCGACTCGGTCATTATGATAATGGACTTTAGAGTGCCTATTGAATCTATGCATTGGTTAGAAGCCACACATGTTATACCACTCCTGAGACCCTAGACTGTAAGTGTCCCATCATCAGATCCGGACTTAATGATAATGGGAAAACCATAGTTGTATACTCATTAAAATAAAAAAATACTTTGGAAATCGGTTTATATTTCACGAAGAAAATCTGTGAACATGCAATAAAAACATTCAATACAGACGAACACTAAATCTCTTCCTTTTTTAAATCGGTTAAAAATAAGAAATAATCACAAAAATATAAACATAATATAAACAGTATCAAAACGTTGGTCGTGCCGACCCTACCCAAATAAAGGCAGAGCGATAGGGCAGGCAGCCGAAATTTGTAGGCATATTTCATGACAAGCAGCGCGGAGTGAATCTCTCTTGGCATTACCTACTAGAAAATTGTAAATATGAAATCTTTGTCCCTTCATAACGCCTAAACAGCTTAACCGATACCAACAATTTTTGATACACGATTAGTTGCGCAGCCCTTGATGGGCAAAGGATACTTTTTACCCGATTATGCAAAAATCAATACCCGCTTTTTTCGGTGCGGACTAAATTCGCGGGCTCCTTCTCGTTCATTATATAAAGTTGAGATACCGAAGTATAGATATATTATAGAGATATATTTGCCACTCTTGATAAAGTATCGGAGCCTGTGGATATATCGTACCCTTGTTATATTATCAGACTATTAAACCAAACCGACCAATGCCTAGTAATAGGGTTGCCACTCGAATGAGGAATGGGCCTCATTTGCAATTCAACTAAGCTCCAATTGGCTCGATGTACTACAACCCTAAGACGATTTGTTCCGTACCCGGGTACCATTAGTTGCGTCATTTTAATACTATCATAATTGCATGGGAATAGTTGGAGGGCATACATACATACTTACTCAATGTTATTTAATTAAAGAACTGGGTCAGTTTCTAATCTAGTATAATTTAGAAACATATCAATATTATTTAATTGCATAGAAGAAAAACGTATGTAACCTTACTCTAAATAACCTATAATACAATTATAAAAAGGGTCATAAAAATAATTTACCTTATAAGTATTAATTTGTAACTATCCTTTATTTTAATAAATATAATACATTTTTAAGATTACTTTTATTTATGATAAGAGAATTTGTCGATATAGCAAACCACACGGTCAATCCCAAAATGCCGATAAATGTCAGATTATAACTACTCTGTAATCACATATATCATCATCAGATAGAAAATGATTCAATTTTACAAATAAATAGTAATGTCTTTTTAAAATAGCAGCGATTACAAAATCCGGGTCGCAGCGTATCCGCAGCGGGCGGGTGCGGTTCGCACGCGGCTCGATTTGAGATTGTGTATTCAATTTCCTTAGGAGAGGCGAAGCAGACGTATTTGTATTGGTTAGCGAGAGGTTAGAGGCCAGTAGGGGGTATAGCTGCTTAGAATAAGTTTTTTGCGGTGTTATAGCTACATTGTGCTGGACCACATTTGAAAACAAAGATAACGAGTAATTTTTTTATTAATTAACAGTTATATTAATAAAAAGTACTAAGTAGTAGGTAAATGCAAAGAAAATGGAGTATAATGTTAGGGATGATGATGATAAGATGTCCTTGCCAGACCAGACCCACGTAACATATTTTGTTACATAGAATGTACTTATTATGTACTTACCTAAAATATTCACTTAATTTTTATTTTTGCGGTGTGTCGCAAGTTTAACCGAATGAATTCAATTCGCATATTTTACGAGTTATCGGGTAATAAACAACTTAAAAATATTTATTTTATATCATCCGTTTCTTATCATCTTGTTTAAGTCCCCTTTTGGCGGGGTACGTATCTATAATTAATTGATGTACATTATTTTAACTAACTGAGCGAGCGAAGCGTTTCCGTTCAGCTCGGCCAACACTTATTTTCTTAGTCCGCGGGGCGGAGATATATACGTAAGTAAGTAAGTAAGTAAGTAAGTAAGCGGTACCTAATTGATTGATTGAATTCATTTTTTATATTGCGGTAATGTCCTCTACACGTTGGCTTCAGCTCCGTGCGCACCTCGTAAGGGTGGGGGGTGTTATATACATTTTCAAATGTAACTCTGATGACGATATGAAAAATGTTACAATTACAAACTTGTTTATTCAATTAAATAAGTTTGTAACCTTTGTCATATTTGTAACAGTGTTACACCAAACTCCAACCTCCTCGTTCCTAATCCGCGTCGTATTTGCCACGGATGTGTTTGTCCCGGAGCGTCATCCGGCGAACAGCCGGTTAATAACAGCTAGCCTGAGACTAGCGGTACTGCGCGAGAGAATCGCAGTATCGCTGCTCTTTGAGCCGCATGGATCAATGTTGGGATAGGTATATTTGACCGAGCTAGTGAAGTGTCTCCGTTTCTGCTTGACCAAAAATTTCTTCGTAGGTTCCGATTTCAGACTGGCGGGATTCCCAGCAGTTCTCGCCTACAGGCTGCATTTGTCACTGTTTCTCGTGAAATTGGAAAATTTGTGATTAGGTTCAATAATTTGAAGCATTTAAAGGTTGGGCGTGGAAAAGAAACACCCAAATGCCTTCAAAAATTTATTATAAAAAAAAAACGAGCAAGGGGTCGTGGTCGAAAGTAAAAAAATAGGCCTGTCTGGTTCGCTGACGCAGGTGGGTACTCCCCTGACGAGTGCGCGGTGGTGGTGCAGGTCCTGAGTGGAGTGGCCGGGAGCGACCCGGGGGACCGTCGGGGACAGCTGGTGCTTGAGCTTGCAGTGGAGGGACTCTCTGGTGCCGCGGCTACTCTGTGGCCGGCCGGTATCACAGGCTGGGCCACATCCGCCGGGAATTAACCGTAATCTTGCACCCTGGAATGCACATCATCCGTTCTTTAGGACCACGTAATCTAGGACCGCTCCTTATGAACCCCAACTATGTCGCTAGGCAATAAACAAGGGAGCAACGGAAAGTAGCTGGTGGGTGTTCATAATCAGAACGGAGTTACAGTTGGTGCGATGATAGAAAAGTGCAAAAAGACAGAGCGTCAACATTAGGAAATTAAATAGGATATAAAATTACATTAATTTACTTGCAAAATAGCATCAAGCTAAGCACTATAATACGGGAGTGAACAAAATATGGTTACAAATCTGTTTGGGCCAAATGTATGGGCAGCCATTTTATAACGGTACTTTAACCGATACGGCGCAGCGTTCTTCATGCGATAACTCGGTGAATACTTTTAAATACGTGATGCTAAGCGTGAAGGAAGGCAAAATTAACACAAAGAAAACATTATGACAAAATAAAACTAGCAATTCTTAAATCTAAGTAACGATCGACACTTACCCTTTATTAGGGGAGCAAGACGGTACGTAAGCACGTTCGATGCGCACTTGTTAGGTACTTTACCACATAAACCTTTCTAAATTTAAAATATGATTATTATTTTAAAAACTTAAATTTCGCCAGCGCGTGAGACGACACGGCCCAGGGCCTGTGAACGCAGCCGGCAGGTGAAATACGTGCGACCGACGAGACGGTCTGAGCGAGAGTGAGGCGCGGTGGGGCGCGCCCGCGCATATGAATATTCTAAGCGAAGCAAAACTGCTGACGCGGTTGCTGCGCCGCAAGTACAGTTGCGCGCAGTAAAGTGTATACAATAATCGTTTTAATGTTGTTACTTGCATAGTAAATTATTAAAATCTAATTATTTTATTTATAATAATACTAACATTAACCTTACTATTAAGTTAATATTTTATTTGATACTTTAATTTATTTTTCTTTTACTTTTACAACAACAGTAACGTATGCATCGTTACATTACCCCGCGCGCCACCGAAGGATTTTATCGGCCTATAAAGATAAAATCCGCACTAACTGAAAACGTATTCGCATTATCCTTTTAAAAAAACTTACATACTTCACGCGTACAAATAAGCGAAATATAAACATTTTGAATTATATACGCATTCTTGCATTTGGTAAGGTGGCATGTCTATAATATCAGAACAAATCACCCATACAAATACTAAGTGCTACAGATGGGAAAATGTGGCTATAAGGGTAACAACATGACACTTAGTCAATTACCTAAACATTATTACACATAAGTTTTATATCTTTGATGTGCCAAGTCCCCAGATTCTTGCCCGACATATCGGCTAAGACATACACCAAAGGTGACTTCTTTTCTATGACACGACATTTTATGAATTTTGGTGCGAGTTTTTTACTGAAAAACTTATCCTTGTCACTTAGGACATACGCACGCTTCATTACTACATCCCCGACATTGAACTCTGATGGTCTACGACGCAGATTGTAGTGAGACGTATTCTTAGCGTGAGCGTGCCATAGTTTAGCTTGCACCTCATTGAAAATATCGCTAAGGCAACCAAGATTTTCAGCGTAGACGTCGCGCGGTAAGAACAAAACCTCGTCGCCTAACTCATTGTCTAGGTATTGCGTGCCACAAGTGACGAGTTCCCTACCGAAAACCAAAAAAGATGGAGAGTAACCGGTCACCTCACATCTTGAGTTGTTAACTGCAAACTGCACCTTAGGAATAAACGTATCCCAACTGCGATGATCGTTATTCACGAAAGTTGAGAGACACGTAATTATTGTCCTATTATGGCGTTCAACTAGGTTGACCTGTGGTGTATATTTCGGCGTAAAGAAAACATTTGGCACCTTGTAATTTTGGAAAAGCGACTCAGTGATTCTACTAATGAACTGGCTTCCATTGTCTAAAAATATGGTTTGAGGTACTCCGTGGACCAGAAACACAGACTCTTCTAAAATTTTAGTAACTGCGCTAGCAGTTGCGCTACGAAGTGGGAATATCAAGCAGAACTTGGTGAAACAACATGTAACAACGAAGATAAAACTATTTTGCTTCCTAGTAACAGGCAGAGGGCCCATTAGGTCAATGGATAACATCTGAAACGGTCTGGAGCATTGTTTGGGGCGACCCATTTCACCCAAGGTCTGGTGATTCTGAGCTTTATATGCTAGACATTTATCGCAAGCTGCTATGAATTTCACGACGTCACGGTACATACCCGGCCAAAAATAGCGCAACGCAAGACGATGGTACGTCTTGTAAACACCGAGATGTCCAGCCGTGGGTTCAGCATGATTTTCGTTAATGATCTGGTCGCGTAGCTCGGAAGGTACAACTTCTTTCCACGAGAACTCTGAAGAAAGTGGGTGATTGGACTTAGCACGCCTAAACAACCTACCATCCTTAATGATGAAATTCGAGAAAGATTGCGGCTTACTTTGACAAGAGTTAAATATGTTTTTGTACCAAGAATCCGCCGTGACTAAGTTAGACCCAGATGTGCTTAATGCTGACACGGGAAGAGCTCTAGAAAGGGCATCGGGAATAACATTGTCTACGCCTCTACGATGCTTAAATTCCAAGTTAAATGAGGACAATCTAACCCCCCAGCGAGCTAACCTACCGGTTGGGTTTTTTAGGGACAGGAACCATTTCAGCGCACTGTGGTCTGTATATACAGTGAATGGCTTCCCGTTCTCCAAATAACACCTCCAGTGTTCCAATGCAATGACCACAGCCAGAGTTTCACGCTCCGTAATGCTGTAGTTCTTCTCTGCTGCAGACAGCGACTTGCTCATATAAGCAATAGGGTGCTCCTTACCATCTATAGTCTGTGTCAGCATCGCACCTACGCCGTAGTTGCTGGCATCTGTGTGCACCTCGAATGGCTTGTCGTAATCTGGGCAAGAGAGAACAGGAGCGGAAACTAGACACTCCTTTAATTTCTTAAAAGCAGCATCAGCCTCAGCAGACCAGTGAAAAGGAGGTCCACCTTTCCTACTCGAAGTCAGCTTATTCAGTGGCCCCGCTATCGTACTAAAATTGGGGACGAACCTACGATACCATGTAGCGGTCCCGAGAAAGCGCTTGATGTCCTTCCGACAAGAAGGTGTCGGGTAGTTGAGAATTGCCTGAACTTTCTCAGGATCGGTACGTAGTCCACAACTATCCACAACATAGCCGAGGTACTTGAGCTGACTACGAAAGAACTGGCACTTCTCCAAATTAATGGTAAGGTTGGCCTGTTTCAGCTTACCTAAGACTCGTAGTAGCAGTGACACGTGGGAATTGAAGTCATTCGAGACGATAATGATGTCGTCGAGATAAGCGAAGACCTTGAGGTCAAATTCCCTAAATAATAGGTCTACTAACCTCTGCTGGGTGGCTGGTGCATTGGTCAATCCGAAAGCGGTACGTTTAAAGCAAAATGTACCCCGGTTAGGAACGTAAAACGCAGTCTTCTCACGATCTTCCGGAACTATCGGAATCTGCCAAAACGCTTTAGATAAGTCAATGCTAGTTAAATAACGCGCATCGCGAAGATTATCCAGAATTTCGGAGATGTACGGAAGATTATAGGCATCCTTTTTCGTGACAGAGTTGAGCTTGCGGCTGTCAAGACAAAAACGTGGTTCGCCATTCTTTTTGGTAACAATAAGAACGGGCGAAGACCAGGCACTTTCGCATTTCTCAACCACATCCAAAGCCAACATCTCGTCGACCTGCTCCGCCAGAATCCGCTGCTTCTCCGGGGACAACCTGTAGTACCTTTGACGAATAGGCTCAGAATCTCCGGTATCTATGCGATGAGAGACCACACCAGTTTTACCTAAACCCCGATGTTCAGCAGATATGTCGCTAAATTGCGAAATAATGTCATCAGCCACCAATTTTTCTGATCCGGTTAGGTTATCATAAGCTTGGATGAACGCAGGACGAACCTCGCTAAGACTAGCATTTAGAATGGCGGCATTAGAAAACGTAATGCACGTTAAATGCTTAGGAAAAATGTTAAAATCGTGCCAAAAATCTATTCCTAAGACGAGGTCAATATTGATGTCTGGCACAACAAATGCTTTAATAATGTGAAAGTCGTTCTCGAAATGTATAGGTAAATGCATATAGCCAATGCTGGTCATTAATTGACCGCCCGCAGCAGTTACCGTAATCTTGTCATCTACATGTAATTGCACACCTTCCTCTAAAAATCTGCGATATAATGCAGAACCTAAAATACTCACAGCAGAGCCGGAGTCGAGAAGACCGTAAACTTTAAAATTATCTATTTGGACACAAGCATAAGGCCTTGCGTCACACACAGGTTTGTTCAGCAGGATTGTACTAATTTTGTATGAATTGAAAAAGAATTCGAGGGTATGGAGCCACTTTTGCCAATCCTCATTATCAAACTTAGATGATGATTGTTGATTACTGTTACAATCCTGCTGGTAAATTAGTTTTTTTGGCATGACCGGTTTATTTTTACCACACTTGGGACAATCTGGGGCCTTGACACCATCTTCGCCACACTTAAAACAAAAGACCTTATCCTTGTTTGCTCTACACTGACGAAGGTTATGAGTGTTATTACGACATCTTGGACAATAAACTGTTTTCTGTTCTAAGCGCTGCATTGCATGAACATAATTGTTACCCCCAGAGCCAGCATTACCATCCGAACTGGAATTCTTTTTATTCCTATTATAGAAACTGTTATCGTTATTGTTACTGTAACCTCTATTCCTGAAATTGTGATTACCATTACCGCTATATTTATTGGTTGACTGACCAGCATACGCAAACTCAGGTGCTAATGTGCCTGTCCAAACCTTGGGAGGTTCATGGAAACCTACCATACGAGCTTGGATACTCTCATAGTTACGACAGAGTGTACGCAATGTGTCAACATCAGTAATTTTTGGCGCAGATGCCAATGTGCTCGCGTAACAAGGACGGATGTTGTGCAAAAGTGTCTCTAACTTATCCTCTTCAGGCATGCGCTTAGACAACCGCGAAAATAACCCCGCCATAATGGACAGATAAACGGTAATATTTTCCGACTCACCCTGAGTTCTCGCCCTAATCTCGTTTATAAGCCTATAATCGTAATCTTCCTGAGAAAAATCAGTCTTAAGGCGGAAAACTAAATCCTCCCAACTAGACACCTGGTCCTGAATGGCACGGTACCAATGTAAAGCGTCACCAGTAAAAATTTCCGTAGAGTACGACAGCAGTTTTGCCCCACTTATATTCCTAGCCTTAGCAAAATCGGTGATAAGTTGAATGAAAGAGCGCACGCACGACTTTCCATCAAACTTATGCTTTGTGAGCTCACCAGCCACGCTGCGTTCACAAGTAACGTTAACACTAAGAGGTGAGATTACCGATTGTGGTTCGCTAGATGAAGAGGCAAGGAAGTCAGTGCCGGAATCCTTAATTACGCTATAACGGTCCGAAAGAGCCTTAAATTCGGATACGCATGAATCGTAAGCCTGCTGAATTGTACTGTCGCAAGTGATCCGATTAAGTCGGTGATAAAGATGACATATTAGATTTTGTGCACGCAGCAACGCATTTTTGTCGTTGGGTGATTCTATAAGCGCCCTGAGCTTAGTTAAAGCATCGCTGACTCCCTTCAAATCATCACTAACAGTCAACGCGCTCTCAAGGATGTCTTCAGAAGGAAATAAAGGACCTAGCTTAACTATTTGCTCGCGCAGTTTTTGAACGGTGGCGGCAGGAGTGGCACCTCGAATCGTAACCTCGTACTCCAACTCCGCCTTTTGCAACGACAAAAACTTTACCCGGTAAGCCATTTTAAATTAAAAAAAAAAAAAAAAATGAAATGCGCTAAAACTGAATCACGAAATTCACAAACTAAGCAACCGTGAAGGGGTAAGTGTCGAGCGATACAAACTTAAAACTACTCCGTTCTGTCACAAAAATCATACAAACGGGTAACGTTATGGTTGTTAATTAGAATGAAAATTAATGATTGGCTTCGTAAAAAAAAACAAATTAAAAGCAACGCCACCAAAAGAAAAGAAAGAAGCAGCGCAACAGAATAAAAATAAAATGCAACTAGTGTGTACTTACAGTAAAAAACAAACACCAATAAAAAAAATTTAAAAAAAAAAAAACAATAATTAAAATAATAATAATAATAATATCGCCTGCGTGACTCAACTGGACTAGAGTTCTACAGCAAATATAGTTAAAATTCCAATTATAACATTAAAATAAATATATCACAGACAAAATAATCACTTTCTACACCACTTGTGTTGGTCGATAGTACATTCGGCACAAATCACATAGAGTATCGAACGACACAGAGTGATGCAACAAAACACGTAATGCGAACCGAGTTATTAAAAACGAATTAAAATAAAATTGAGTACACACTAGTTGCTGCAACCAAAAAACATAAAAAAAACAAACGTTTCACAAACATAAAAAAAACAACACAAACACCAACTACTTCTACGCAGCGAAACCAGACCTTGCCCCACGTTGGGCGCCAATGAAGCATTTAAAGGTTGGGCGTGGAAAAGAAACACCCAAATGCCTTCAAAAATTTATTATAAAAAAAAAACGAGCAAGGGGTCGTGGTCGAAAGTAAAAAAATAGGCCTGTCTGGTTCGCTGACGCAGGTGGGTACTCCCCTGACGAGTGCGCGGTGGTGGTGCAGGTCCTGAGTGGAGTGGCCGGGAGCGACCCGGGGGACCGTCGGGGACAGCTGGTGCTTGAGCTTGCAGTGGAGGGACTCTCTGGTGCCGCGGCTACTCTGTGGCCGGCCGGTATCACAGGCTGGGCCACATCCGCCGGGAATTAACCGTAATCTTGCACCCTGGAATGCACATCATCCGTTCTTTAGGACCACGTAATCTAGGACCGCTCCTTATGAACCCCAACTATGTCGCTAGGCAATAAACAAGGGAGCAACGGAAAGTAGCTGGTGGGTGTTCATAATCAGAACGGAGTTACAGTTGGTGCGATGATAGAAAAGTGCAAAAAGACAGAGCGTCAACATTAGGAAATTAAATAGGATATAAAATTACATTAATTTACTTGCAAAATAGCATCAAGCTAAGCACTATAATACGGGAGTGAACAAAATATGGTTACAAATCTGTTTGGGCCAAATGTATGGGCAGCCATTTTATAACGGTACTTTAACCGATACGGCGCAGCGTTCTTCATGCGATAACTCGGTGAATACTTTTAAATACGTGATGCTAAGCGTGAAGGAAGGCAAAATTAACACAAAGAAAACATTATGACAAAATAAAACTAGCAATTCTTAAATCTAAGTAACGATCGACACTTACCCTTTATTAGGGGAGCAAGACGGTACGTAAGCACGTTCGATGCGCACTTGTTAGGTACTTTACCACATAAACCTTTCTAAATTTAAAATATGATTATTATTTTAAAAACTTAAATTTCGCCAGCGCGTGAGACGACACGGCCCAGGGCCTGTGAACGCAGCCGGCAGGTGAAATACGTGCGACCGACGAGACGGTCTGAGCGAGAGTGAGGCGCGGTGGGGCGCGCCCGCGCATATGAATATTCTAAGCGAAGCAAAACTGCTGACGCGGTTGCTGCGCCGCAAGTACAGTTGCGCGCAGTAAAGTGTATACAATAATCGTTTTAATGTTGTTACTTGCATAGTAAATTATTAAAATCTAATTATTTTATTTATAATAATACTAACATTAACCTTACTATTAAGTTAATATTTTATTTGATACTTTAATTTATTTTTCTTTTACTTTTACAACAACAGTAACGTATGCATCGTTACAAATTATATAAAGATTTATTGTCGAATCCGATTTTGGAAAAAGTTTAAAATGACGGAAATTTGGCGTAGAAAAAATATATTTCAGCCATTTGGAAAAAGGGGCGTGAGATCTACGGCTCACAGGGTCACTAGTTAGTTAATATTTAGATTGGTGATCATAACAATGACAAACACCAGTGATTGCTATAGGTAAAAAAAGATTTGGGAATCGAAATCCGAAAGGAAATATCTAATATCGTGCAAGGATATAGTGGAGTGACTGGGGGTTTTAACCTGGGACTTTTCATCGAGTCAACCAAAAAAAAAAAGGTCGATAGGGTCAGAATCACTTAGCCTATCCTGGCACGGCCCTTAATTCAATGACCATCATAATTAAATTTGCGCGGCGATAGTGCTCCTGCTACAGGCTTAATACATTTCATAAAAATATTTTCACTTCTCGTGAAGTTGTTCTGTATGTCGAGAGTAGGCTGCATAAAATGGCTTTTAATGCTCTTGTGCATAATGTAATTTCTACTTTGAAGAGTAAGTTAGGCGTTACACAATACACCTTTATTTTATAGATATGTTTTTGAGAGATTAAAGTTATACATCTTAATTTAATCACGACATGATTATGTATTACGGACGCGCATTTACATTAATAAAATAAAAAATACCTAACGCAATAAAATGATAACTTGACATTGAGGATAAGTACCCTAGTCGAACGTCGTCATGAAAAATTGTGTGTAAGTATGCCTTGAATGAACATAACATTTTGTAGACAATTTATCATTTCCTTGCATTTAGCGAAGTAAAATCAAAAATGGAGCATAAAACCCATTTAACCCTCAACGTGAACACCCATTAATTTCGAGTATATTAACATCTCGGATAAAAAAAAAACAAAAGTATTTATTAATTCCACCACAAAGTTTGTACATTTGTTAAAGTTTAATTTTGAAATAACCTAGCTCGTTTTATGCTGTTTTTTTATAATCTAATAATACTGTTTTATTAACGACGTTACCACACCTTCTATTACACCTAAATATATTTTTTTGCAAGCCACTCCAAACTAAAATCCTGATATTATCTGGTATTTCTTCCTATTTGATGTATCACGCCCACGATAACCCAGTAGCTCCGCAATCCGGTCCCGCCGGCTTACCGCTATTATTTTTTGACTCGCGGTTTTATGCAAAACGTTTCTAAGGTTGTTCGCAAAGAGGATTGGGGCTGCTTCGCCACTTTCTGGCGTATTTCTGGGGCTTAGGCGGATGACATGCTTTGTAATTGTTTTCTTGCAATGCTGAGGTATTGGGATGTTGCTCTGAGAAAAATTGTTCGTGTGTTGTATTCTAATGTTATTATATCCATTTTCCGCTATAATGGTTAGCGTGTTTTGCGTCGCGCTCAAATTTAGCTATATCAGCTTTATGTAATACTAAAGATTAAATGCACACTAATAATAAAAATAATAGAGAGTAACTGTTGAACATATTTTCATTATTGTGTGGTTAGGAATTACTTAGAACCCAGGAAGAAAGGTTTTTTACATTGTAAATAAGTAGGTAACCTTTTACATCATACTATAAATTATTTCGTTGTTTAATTTAAAATACTCTCGTAATATTTTTCTTGTCGTTGCGCAATAAATAATTGATTTTATAGTTTTGTTAATTTCTGGTTTTTGGCGTAAGTCTTATCTCCTGGGCCTTCAAAGCAATCACTTTTTCACGCGGCACCTAATGGCAAGGGAGTAAAGTCACGGGTCACTAATCCTTAGCAATATATAATATTATACGACACCATATTCCGATCAATATGTTCCTTAACGCTTGTTAATCTCTCCGAGACACTAAATCCTAGGAAACCTAGTCCTAATAGTATTCGGGTCGGGAATCCGTGATTTACTACAATTGCTCAGTAAATCATGGCTGTTGATCACTTTCTGGACCAGGAAGATTTGATTGCTTCGTCAATTTTATTGCTCGATGAGAAAGAGATTGAGAATATAAGTATTATTTTTTGAAATGATTACATTATTATAAATTCCTATTTTAGTCGTTTTCTGTTTTGCCAATGTGACAAATTCGCATAAAAGCTACCTCTACGAAACTACTGAAAGAATTGACATGAAACCAGCATAGTGCGAAGCAATTGAGAGTTTGAGCATTCGGGAGGAACAGCCATGATGGGGAATTTGAAAGACGAATTTGCTTTTGAGGTATCCTAGAGCAGAAAGCTCAAACAGGATAGAAAACAGGGAACATAATTGTATGGGATCTACGAGGAATGGGAAGCCAATTCAGCTGACAGTGAAAGAATGAAACATGGTCATATTTAAATAAATATACGGAGTTCGAAGATTAACAGTGTTAAGGAAACGATCAAGCGTATTGAGTGACTCTTGAGTGGTGTCAGTGAGGCTCAAATCAATTAATTACAAACCATTATCAAAATCTTTGACACATACTGTTACGTATGTAGGCACTTAAGCGTAAAAATAACGTATGACCAATAAAAGTGCGTATCCAAGCAGCCGTTAATTTTAATTGCCTCTTGTTCCCGATACAACAAGTACAAAATTAGAATCTGCGGTATGAGTTTACTCTCTTAATCGCTCGTCCACTCCGCGTCCCGTCCACAGCAGCCCGTCGGGAAACGACGTCGACACATTTATTGAAGCAGCCATCAATCTCCATCACGATTGACGTGCGCGAGCGGTGAATACTGATGAACTAGCGGCGCGCGCGACAGGCGGTTAGATGGTGAAAAAGTCATCTTATCCTACAACTTACTTTGAAAACACGTACAATAAACGTTGCAAAATCAAGAAAAAAATATTTCTCCAGTAAGTTTTATGGGTTTCAATATAATTCAACAAGAAAACCAACGCAGTGACACACACACGTTTATCGGTGTTTTTATAGTAACTCGTTCAGCAGATCTTGGCAACACGATTTCTATTCGTTGAAGTCGGTTATTATTTGGGAAAAAATATTATCATACTAGCTTTTGCCCGCGACTACGTACGCGTGGAACTTGATAAAAGGGATTATTAAAAGCGCCTAAACAAATGTAATAGCAATTGTGCTTTTGGTCTAATAATTACATTTCCTACAAGGTCACCGCACCCCAATAGAAATATTCACTCACTTTTCAATCTTTTTAGGTATAATTTCCAGGATGAAAACTATCCTATGTCCTTCCTCGGATCTTAAACTATCTCTATGCTAAATTTCATCAAAATCGATTCAGCGGTTTAAGCGTGAAGAGGTAACAGACAGACAGACACACTTTCGCATTTATAATATTAGTATGGATATAGATGGATAGTATGGATATGGATGGATAAAAAAATAACTCAAACAAATTCTGTATATTGTTGAAATGGTTTGTAGGTTTATCCTTCCATAACGAAAGAACGAAAAAAAGGAATAACGTGTTTTTTCATTATTAAGAAAGACAGGCTAGATAAAGATTCACATCAAAGTATAGCCATGGAGACTATAAAAAAATACCTGATATTCATATTCATATTCATATTTTTATTTGGTAAAGATAAAAATTCATTACACGTTCGTGATATTAAACAACACGTATAAGACCTTGTAAATTAAATTAAATCCATTTATTTCAGCCACTTTAGCTCAAACATATACTTACCAATGTAACATGTAACAATAAAATAAAATACACACAATCACATTAAATTTGGCATAGGCAAGTAAGATACAAAGCAAATCGCTAGTAACTTGACCTGAATTAAACACGTCCCGATCGAAAGCTTGCTGAATCTCCTTAAGGAAATTAGTGACCGATACCAATTCGACCTTCAATAAAAATTCTACGTCGAATTGGCTAATTTGGTATGTAACTTGACCTGAAATGCTTTGATGGAACAGCTTTTCTTATACCTATGGGTTTGAGTAACACTAAGAGAGCTATATCGAAAAGTTTAAGAAAAATTTTGTAGATAAGCTTTTAGTTTTTGTAAATAATCTTTTTACAACATAATACAACAAAAATATCGCATTCTAAAGTTTTTTTTTACATAGCAATTTTTGAAAGTTTTTACAGCCTTTACTGTTACTAAATCAATGACATACATATATTACGTATCCTAGAAGTAAGAAGATATTTTGAATAATATATAAGCTAAGTCAAGTCAAATAAATAGCTAATATACGAGTAGTGTAGCGATTTGAAATCACCAGTAATCATCAGTTGATTATGCGATCATAAGCTACTGCATAGAGTTAAAACAACTACATAAATGTATCACATAAACGGCTTCATAGTAATTTAATTTGAAAATTGCTTTCTGCGAAAAAATCAGTGCGATAAAAACATCTTAGGCGTCTGGCGGGTGAAAAAGCCTCTGAAACGTTCCCTCGTAATGGACGAGGTTAATCAACTCCCGTAATGCCTTGCTTCGGGGTTTAAGACTTTCTAGAGGTATATCGAACAAGTTTTACACTGATTGTCTGTACGTCTGGTTTTTATTTTTTCAATTGCTTGAGGTTCTGAGAGTGAGTGGTGTCAATGCGTGAGTGTATTTTTTATATATATACTACTTAAATATCAGCCATATTTTGTAATTTTCATAATTATACTAATATGTTTTGTATATTTTTTATGCACGTATAGTTTCAGTTACTTATATTATTTACTAGCTGTGTCCCGCGGTGTTACCCGCTCATTCCACGGGAACACTACATTTATTCGGGATGAAAAGTATCCTATGTCCTTCCCCGGGACTAAAACTATCTATATACCAAATTTCACCTAAATCGGTTCAGCGGTTTAAGCGTGAAGAGGTAACAGACAGAGACAGACAGACAGACACACTTTCGAATTTATAATATTAGTATGGATTAAGTTTGACCTATTAACGCGAATTTTTTTTTAGCCCATCAAAACACTTTTTTAATGGAAGTTTTGAAGTCAAGTTTTATAAGTGACAAAGAGACTTGTTTAAACTTAAAACACTTGGTATAAATTTTATGTTAGTAACAACAATAACCTAATTCTGACAGTTGATTAAAAAAACAGATGTTATGTTCAAACTTAAGATTTACTTATTCTGTATTTTACGAGCTGTATAAAGCGCTATATATAGCCCGTGCGTTTTGCAGCACGTAGCCGCACTCAGATTACTAATAATAAATTAATAATATATAACTTAAATAAAATAGTCGACCAAATGTAATAACTATATATTAATGTCATATTAAATTGGTCTAAATTAGTATTTCAAATATTAAAGCTGCATTGACTGGCTCACAGTTAAACAAATTTTGGTAAAGAATTGGTGTGTAATCAAAATATATCATTTTGCCCACGGTCTTCTCTCTCTCTCCACGCCTTCGGCTTTTTATATACTCACTAGGGGTAAAACGCTAATACCACATGGGGTCGGAGCTAACAGATTGGGTTCTGTGATATAATCTAACACTGACTTTGACACGGATTCAAAATTTTAAAAATGATATTCTAAATTCTTCTCGGCAGCAAATTAAATATTTCAAGCGCATCGGGCCACTTACGATTAATCAAATTTTAGTAAGCTATCAATGGGTAAGCAAAATATTTTGTCCATCAAAGAGATAGAAGTGTCCAAAAGTTTGTAAATTTCAAAGGCGCACTGTAAAAATGTTATCAAACATTCGCGAGGCTCATATTTCTGGGCGGTTTGCCCTCGGGCATCTAAAGCAGCCTAACCTTCAAAGTAACCTATCTCTGTATAAATCAAAAGAGAGATTACGTTCCAGATATAATAATACGTACCCGTGTTCAATTATTTACCGATTATTTGTTACTAAAATATATTTGGCAAATGTTCCTGGTTTTTTTTAAATAATATTGTAAGGCAGCTATTACACGTTCAGTCCATCAGTCTGGTCAGAATTTTGAGAGAATCGTGTATCCCTCTCGGACTACCGGTCCGGACTAATGGTAATGAATGACAGTAAACTGACAGTCCAGAATGATGGACTGAACTGATGCCAGACTGAACTTGTAACCGCTGTCAAAGCTCTTTAAGTGAGTTTTGTTTGTACTTAAATAGTACATTACGTAACAAGGGTGGTAAACGAGGAATTACAAACTAGTGTCTATTAGAAGCCCGAAGCCGAAAGCGAGGGCTTTAATGACACGAGTTTGGAATTCCTTTACCAGCAGAGTCACGTACGACGTTTTTCATCACACACACAATTTAATATTTGCCCAGTCCATAGTGATAATAATGCTTTTATTAAGTAAGGCGTTTGTACGTTTGTTTGTATATTGAGGAATAATATATATAGGTTTAGCAACACGAAATTCCCGTAGCATAGTAAATCGAGAAGACATGGCGGTATTAATGACACGATTTTGGAATTCCTTTACCACCAGTGTCACGTACGACGTTTTTCATTATACTTTAGAGGAAATGAAACAAAAGTAATAAATCAAGTAGTCAATACCAAAATTACTTACCGCCCTAGGGCGTAATATACGACTTACCGCCCGGTTTTCTAGCATGTAAACCCTTTATTTACGAACAAGTGTGATGAAAAATTAATTGTTTCAAAGTAAGATCTTTATCCTAGAGGATAAAAATCATGAGAGCAAACTGTCGCCGTGTATATTTCGCAGACAGAAATAGCAACCGCAATAAAACCTCATGTTATTTGACAGGTAAAACCTCAACAAGAAGCGAGTCTCGCTTCTGCGGCCCAGGGGAAAGTGTTAAAGGTTACCCTTTTAAGCACTTATTTTACGAGGCTGATTCCTGATTTTATTCCCGTTGCGTTGACTCATAGGATGAAATGTTGGGCTTGTTAAAAAATAAATAATAGCTCACCCACTTGAAGCATCTCTATTTAGCCCTATATGGTTTACTGGTAGAAAATGCCATTGGCACTAAGTTTGCCATTCGTACTGACTTTTTTTGTGCAATAAAGTTTAAATAAATGAATAAGTGGATCATTGGGAGACCGCATGTCCTGTGGATTTTGAGTGCATAGATGACAGTTTGAATTGTACTCTCGTGCATGAGGTTATCGGGAAGACACATATGTAATTGCAATATAGGGACGGGCGTTGCGATATACCTAGTGACATCTCGTCCTGGTCACAACATCGCATCGGATATCTATACTATTACAAAATTGTTTTCCATGGAGAGTAGTTTGATTTCCAAAAATATCTCAACAGCGCGATGCAGGATCTGCATATGCGTGCGGCGTGAGCCGTACAGTCGCCATCAGATATATCGTAGCATGTAAGGTATTCATAAATATGTGAACACGACTCTTATTGACTGGGCGTTACAGTACATGGTCACATATTTATGAACGCCTTATATGCTGCGATTTATCTGATGGCGACTGTACCTACACTTTTTACACGTAAAATATTTTATTTATTTAATTGAATCTGGCGTTACTTTGCGGAAATTTATATTAATTGAAACAAAAATATTATTATATTACGATTAGCAAAGCAATATTTTTGCTTTAAGTAAAATATTTTATATATTCCATAATTTCAGTCAGACACTAACACTCTCTCTCTGCACTTAAATTCCTCTTTGACTTTTAGTATGGATAATAATAATAAATAAATAAATATCGGACAACCTCACACAAATCGATCTAGTCCCAAAATAAGCTCAAGAAGGCTTGTGTTATGGGTACTAGACGACGATATACCGACTTATATAGTTAAATATATACTTGAATACATGGAAAAACCATGACCCAAGCACAAATATTCGAGTTCTTCACACAAATATTTGCCCTGGCCGGGATTCGAACCCGGGACCGCCGGCTCAGTAGGCAGGTGTCGAAAAACCGAGCCAAACTCGTCGTCAAAGGATGAAATCTGATTAAAATTTCGGCCACATGACCTGGAAGGTGTGGTCCCTACGTGATTATTTTGTTTTGATTCCTTTTGTAATTTTTAATGGTGTGTGCAATAAAGTCTTATCTTAAACATATTATTGAACTATAGATGTTTTCTTTAAAGATACCCTTAGTGCTGAAGAAGACAGATTGAAAACTTCGGGTCCTCTCAGGCGTCTAACTTGCAATGGGTGTATAGACATTTATTTTTTTGAGGATGTCAATCGAGTCTATTTTTTATTGGGATCAAATGGGACTGACTACACTTAGACTACTCTAAAAGTAAAAAAAAAACCGTCAAAGTTCAACATTCCTACGGAGGACTACACTATAACTTGTAATTCCGCGCTAGTCGCCATTACCGCGCTAGTCGCCATTTGAATAATACGACGAAAGAGCATGATATTCATATATTTAATTGTGTAATTCCTTCCGTGAGGCAAAATTTTGCTAATGTGTTTTTTGATTTAGCGATTTTTATAACATGCTTGTGCAGTATTGTTATTGTGCATTAGGTAGGTACTTAGGTTGTCAGCCTATCAAGGCTCTAAAAGTTAAGGTTTAAAAGTTTAAGTTTGTAGATTAACGAATGTTCATAGTTTTTACATATATTTGCTGCCAGTGCGCGTCGGTACATCAATGTGCGCTGTTTACTTAAGTGTATGTTTCATGTACAGCAACTATTTGTGAGTTCCTGTAATTGGCTCTGTATTTCTATTTAAGTTTCTATATTTAGTGTATTAGCGGTTGGTTCTCCTAAAATAAATAAATAACACACCGACATGTGACGTCATCTGTGGGTTAGTTACCAATATATGAATGGATATAATAAGTAATATGCCATATTCACCGTAAAAAAGTTTTAAATAAAAAATATTGTTTTCTTAAATTATGAGAATTCTGAAAACAATTTCACAATTTCTTATGGTTAAAAAAAAGCATAAATGCATACCTTTGAAGTCACATATTTAAAAAGAAAACTTTGTTCTCATGTCATATTGAGCTAATTTAATTTATTTAAATTTATTTATGTATAACTACAGTATGTTGTAATTCAACATCAGTCTACACCCATATCGTCCTCATAGAAACAAGTTACTTGAAAAAATGGGCAACACATACGAACTGTAAAAGATTTAAGAGTAAAATTGTGAATAATGGTTCGAGTGTTTGCATAGGTAAGCGGTATTTCCGCGTTGGACTCAAAAACCATGCTTAAGCGCGCAAAAGGTTTTTGTCTCTATTTTGTTGTTAAACCGTGAAACAGAGTAGCATTGGCCCTTTCCTAAGCTTAGAAATATACGCTCAATATCAAAATACATACTCGTTTAAAGTTGAGCAAATTCAAATCTTCTTTAGAGTGTACGGTGTAAAAAACAATACAATCGTATAAGTTTCAAGGAGCTTTCGTACGAGGTAACGGCAGTAGTGGAGCTTAAATAAAGCTCTCAGGCTAAGTTAGTCCCGCCAGGAGAGGCAGTGTCAAGCGGAGCGGCTTACCCGGGGCTGGGGGGAGGCACGGGAGGGAGCGGACTGCACAGTTTTCAGAAGTGCATTTTTTTCTTTTGATTTATTTCTTTTCAAATCAAACGTTAGTACATTAAGTCTAAAAACGTTACAGCAAACGTCGGGAACCCGACCACTATAGTACGAGTATTGTTTTATTTTTTATTGAGTTCCACGGTTTGGCGAAGGCCTACATGTCAGAGACAACAATGGGAATGAAACACATGCCAAATTAAATTATTATGACAAAATAACCCACAAATTGAGGCACAACGAAGTTCAACCGTTAGCACGGCGATCTTTGAAAAAAAAAAACATTATATTATAATAAAAAATAAAAAAATTACAATGTCAAATTCAAGTTGATTAGCCGTATGCTTCCGATAACCTTTTTCAATTCGGATTTAAACAATTAGCAACAAATCTTTATATTGAAACGGAAAATTAATGAACGATTGGAAAACTTAAACTATTAAATTTTTCTCACTTAGTGTAAGTTTTCTAAAATAATTTTTAGTTTAACTTTTTCTATTCTTCTCTTACTTACTCATAAAGCTACTTTGCAGATTATTATGAGACCTGTGATGAGTGTGGTAACTTAACAAAAAAATATAAATTCTTATCCCAAGTATTATATTATAATAGAAAATACTGAAGCGGTTCTCTTGTGCATTGCACCCGCCACGCCGCGACATCCCGCGACGCGTGTCGCGCGACAAAATGCTCATTGAATTGCATAAGGCCGGATTACTCGCGTGTACGGGGCGTTTTTATTTACACGCCTTCTCCGGAGTTAGGAGACTTTCTACGGCCGAATAGAGTATAAATTTTACAGGTGAATTTATGCTTGAAGTGTTCCAATGCAAACTTGGCAGTTTCAACAGAAATAGTGAGATTGAAAAATGTTCTCGTAGTAGATAGATTTTTTCTAAGGTTTATGTTTTTTACCCGGAGTAAGTAGAATCACAATTATGCACGTTAAAATATTGCACCTGTAACAAAAATGATTTGATAATCAGCTCATATTGTAGTTGAATTCATTAAATCGGATTACGTTATGTATCAAAATGGAAATTCCATTCCATATACTTTTATAATTCATATAATATCAGCTGTTGCGGAGCAAAGCTTTTAAAATATGTGTGTTTATTCTAGAATTGTTGAACATTGGCTTTTTCCATTAGAGTTCCATAATTAAAGCCCGAAACCCTCGGTCATCAGACTTCGCCGAAATATGCAATATTTTACCATTACCCCGGCGAAATCCACTAACGACTTTATTCATTTCTTTTGTCATTAGCAAAGAATCCTCATTACGGGACGATGACTCGGCGGAACCCGAAGATATTTATCTCGGGGATCGATTGCGATTTTATTAGGGTACCGTAACAAAAATAGATGGACGTGCCCGATAGGGTGGCTAGTTACAAAAACGTAAGTCATCGGTATAAACACGTATATGACGGTATATGTACGTGGTAGATACGCGTTCCCGGCGATTAGGGATTAGACGTTCGGTTGGAAAGGTGTTCGGCTTCCTCTGCTTAAATTTGGAATGTAAACAGTTTCCGTTGTTTTGTAATACATAGGTACCATATATTATAAATATCTTCATTTATCTTCTGCAACACACACCTTTTACACCTGCCTACTGAGTGTAAACGCAAGGTTTACAGTACCTTTGAATATAATTAAATAAATACATGTGTTTTAGAAATAGCTGATATTATTGAAGTATTTCTTTGGAATTTGGTCCTATAAAAAACTGTCGCCGCGTCTAGATTCAAGTGTTTAGTTTACAAAACAATAAATAAGCAAATTTATGGTCAGCGATAATTTTTTCAACTTTCGTCTCGTGAGAAATCTCAAGTGTCCAGCTCATTTAGAACAAGTAATGAAAAGGTCGTAAGAACATTAGATTAACATATGCGTTACACCTTATTATTATTGAATGCGTTGTCCTTTAAAACAAAAGGGCATATATTGATAGTAATTTTATAGGTGTTAGACCGTTTAGTTCCGCGGTATTGATATGCGTAAAATATTATTTTGAAAAAATAATAGGGCAGTTGGGATTGAGAGTTCGGATTGGGAGCTGGTCGGTGACGCGCGCGTTTTAATTAGCCCCTTTATTATTGATTTTCTTTACATTCAGTAATTGAAATATTCTAGGTAGAATAGGTTTTATTAGTGACGAATAAGTGTTAAAACGCGAATCGCGAGTGTTAGTTTAGGTTTCGGAATCGTTCTCGCCGTCTATCTTATTATATCCTACGGACAATGGACAATTTTTACATACTTTAAGTGCTAGTGATTTTGCTTTTTATAATTAATTTAGTGTTAATTAATGTAGTATATTAGTATAACAGGGAGTACAGATTTTCTATTTTATCATATAGGTGCTGCTGTGTTCTGCAACTTTCGAGTCGAGTCATCCTCCGTTGTCATTGTCTTGTCATTGTAGATCACTTCTGCAGTTGTTCGACCACAAGGATGGCGAGTTCGAGTGTTCCAGAGTACGAGCGTTCCAGACAATAGTTAGGGATCTAAATTGTATTTTTTATTTTCTATCGTCTAAAAATGATGAATGTGATTTATCTTTGTATTTCAATATTTTTATCGCAAAATTCACAGTTAGTACTTTAAATAGGTAGTTAGGTATTAAGGGCATCTGCGCCCAGGCCATCACTTTGTTGGCTTCGATAGTTAAATTCACTCCAATCTTATGTAGCTCCCGTCTTGTCGGTTTGCCTGATTGGAGTTATAAATGACTTAGGGATTATCACAGCACTAGGACCAGTAGTGTACGCCTTGATTGTGATGACTACTTGCTGCTAGCTTAGGCAGGGCACCGAGATCGTCTCTGACCGGTCGGAGTATACTCGTTAGGACGAGATTCAGTGACGGCTGAAATACGTCCCGATATGTTTTTCCCTTAACCACTATGGTTCCCTCTTTTTAGGCTACGTAGGTAGGAGAGATGAATTAATGAATGATGTCGACTAGTATGTTGGGTGACGGTTTGATTGTTTAATGGATTTAGTAGGCCATCAGTAAGGTCGTAGGGCAGGTGAAGTTTGTTGACTTGCTGCTTAGCCGGGTTATAGGCGTGAAGGGAGACCCGGTTCTTAAAAAAAAAATAAGCTAGGTTCCCCTTTTTAACCGACTTCAAAAAAGGAGGAGGTTCTCAATTCAAACTAATTTTTTTTTTTTTTTCTATGTATGTTACTCGATATCTCCGAGAATCGTGAACCGATCTTCAATTTTTTTTTTTATCGAAAGGGTATAACTCCGAGTTGGTCCCGTTGGCACTAAGTCGGGATCTGATGATGGAATCTTGGAGAAATCGAGGGAACTCTTCAAATGTTATAGGGACATGTACGCCGCTTTCGGTAATTTATTGATAAAGTCAAGAATTTACATTCAGTAAATAGGATTTGGCCACTAGAACTTTTATATGAATCACTAAAAAGCAAAAAAAAAAAAAATTTTTAACAAAAAAAAGAACCGACTTCAGTAAAACTAAAAAACCAAAAATAACCCGTTCAAGTACAGATTACATTTGACTCACCCTTCGAAGTCGGTGCCAAACCTCGCATAAACTATAATATAAATATAAGAACTGAGTGGTTTGGGATCGACTTCGAAGGGTGAGTCAAATGTAATCTGTACTTGAACGGGTTATTTTTGGTTTTTTAGTTTTACTGAAGTCGGTTCTTTTTTTTGTTAAAATTTTTTTTTTGACCTAAAGGTCTAACTTCTCAGGGTCCCTTTGAAGTCGGGTTTTCAGGCCGTCGTTGTTTATCATCGAGCCAGAGTTCACTTTCTATATTTAATATTAATATAATTTCGTTTTTTTACTATTAATATTTAATTATAATAATATGATTTAATTAATTTATATTCCGGTTTAGCTTATGCTGATTTGGGTGAGTTTGCATGTTCACTAAGATTTATTTCAATTAACATTTTATAATTAATGTTTTATCGGAATCATTGCGTTTCGTTGACTTCGGTTTATTACGGTCGGTTTTATTTTAAACCGAGTTTTTTCGTTTATTACGGATTTTGATTTATTATTTTATTTTAATGCGGAAGGTTTTATTTTAAACCGAAACGATTTTTTACTTTTGCGGATTTTGTTTTCTTAAATATTTTATTTATTTACGATCGGTTTTATTTTAATCCGATTTCTTTAACACAACGTCAAAGGGTCCTACATTTAGTACTAGACGATCACACGTATTTTTATTTATGGCCAATATTTTAGATTACTGGTATTTTATTTGAATAGTCTTTTATATACTTACTTATATAGGGATTTAAGGTTTATTTACATGAGCCGGCGGTCCCGGGTTCGAATCCCGGCCAGGGCAAATATTTGTGTGATGAACTCAAATATTTTGTGCCTGGGTCGTCGTTGTTCTATGTATTTAAGTATAACATTATTTATCTATATAAGTACGTATATCGTCGTCTAGTACCCATAACACAAGACTTCTTGAGCTTAATTTGGGACTATATCGATTTGTGTGACGTTGTCCGATATTTATTTATTTAATTATTTATTTATCTTCTCAATCTGTCAGACATCCTTTACGTTGCCAAGTATTTAATGCATACGATGGTTTTTACATTATGATTTATAGAAAGGATTCACAGATAATTGGGCTGGTTTTTAAATGTCGATCGATCCTACATACATGAAATCTATAGCATGATATATATAATATATGTATTTTTTTTTAATAAATAAATATCGGACAACCTCAAAAAAAATCGATCTAGTCCCAAATTAAGCTCAAGAAGGCTTGTGTTATGGGTACTAGATGCCTATATACGTACTTATATAGATAAATATATAATTACATACATAGACCCAAGCACAAATATTCGAGTTCATCACACTGATAGCCTATTGTGCAGTGAACTAACGTATGAGTGAATGGTTAATGAAGAATTCAACTTGAAGCGTACATAGCCCTTCTTGGGTCAAGGCCCGGTAGACCGCGTGGTTTTTTTGTAAATCGCTATCAATTTACAAAAAGGCACCTCACCGTACAACGTGATATAAATCCTCAATCTTGTCGCCGTGTGCGATTCGAAACGAGTCATTGGCGAAATACCACTTGCTCAGCAAGAAGGTCAAAGCCACAATAAAAAAAAAAAAAAAAAAAAACACAGACATTTGCCCTGGCCGAGATTCGAACCCAGGACCGCCAGCCCAGTAGGCAGATGTCTACAAACTGCGCCAAACGCGTCATCAACAAATTCAACATCATTCTACACCCCTATAAACGGAATCCTAACTAGTAGGGTCACTTTGTTGTATTATGTATGTTTGCCTGATCCTCTTTCGCGACGCTCTGTCTCAGGAACGCGTGAGGGTATTAAGCTAAAATTAATAATAATATATCATAATGAAAAACTAAACTTTCAATTCAACGCATTCTAAAGGTAAGGCCGTCTATGCTCCATAGGCTTACTTTGGCGCATGTATTGCAGCAGACGTAGCAGAGCTAAGGATCGCACTCAGTGGTACACCCTTGGTGAGACCTATGTCGAGTAGTGGACTGTATTCGTTTGATGATGACGACGTTGGTGGAAATCAAACTCTATAGGGGATTAACGTTGATTATGACGTACGTAAAGTAAATCATCTGCCATCCGTATGTAGTTAGGTACTTACATCACAAAATAATTACTTATTAACGTATTTGGCGTTGGAAAACTAATCAGGCCTATGTCGGTGATGGGTTAACAGTTATCCAACGGGAATGATAAGTTTGTCCATCAGTTCAATTTATCTTTTCGCTGAACGTATGTTCGGTATTTTCATAATTAGTAACCTATTATTTTTACAAGCTTTTAATTAACTTGCATTGTATGTACGTATATAAGTATGTTTGTTCGGGTGGAATCTTGCAACTCAATTTTGAAGCTGATATCGTCAATCGATTGAGCTGAAACTTTGCATACTTACATAACTTTGATGACAATACATTACCATGGTACCATGAGGCTGATCTGATGATGGATCCGGAAGGTGGCCATAGGAACTGTATAATAGAAAAAGCAATCCTACCGAGTTTGGGCTCTTTAGAATCGTCTCAGTGAGCATTTGATGTATATCCAAAGAAAAGTACAGTCAGCTATAGAAGCTTGTCACTAAAATGAAATTTTTGACAGAAACTTATTTTATTCTTTCTTCACTTGTTACCATACAAAACTGTTCGTACTAGTGTTGTGATGTTACACAAATTACAAAACCCCATTAATCACAGCGACTCTGTGTTCGTGCAACTGGTCGGCGAGTGTTCTGGCGTCTGAGGCGTCAGTAAAGAGGCAGGTTATTTCCGCGGCAGCTGCCCCGCTTGTAATTACAACAACGCGCCAATAATTGAATGAAATTGCACTGAGCGCGGTGCTCACACGGCTAGGTGTGGAAGGACTGATGGCAATTTTAATATTGAAAGAACAAACAGTTTATGTGCGATTGGGGCTCGCGCATTAAGGGTTCCGCACCACTACCAGTACAATACAGCAGATAATGCTGTCTAAATCTTTACTATATTATTAATATCTTTACTACTATAATATAAGGATAATTTATTTCGGATTTAATTAGGTTAGTAGGGACTTACCTACTATTCTTTTGAAATTGCAAATAGTCAGGTCTAAACAGATAGCCAAAAAGTGAACAAAAAAAAGAGTAACTAATAAATAGACAGGGTTGTGGCTAACATGCAGATTAACAAATATATAAACTAAAAAGTATACTTACTTTTAGTTGTCTGTCGGAAGAGACCGAAAGTCGAACTCGGTACCTCTGGATTACCGGTCAAACTTGTTGAACCGTTGAACACGTTGGACCGCTAATCCAGAGGTACCGGGTTCGATTTATGGTCTCTTGAGCCGGGTTTTGCTTATTTTTTTTTGCACTTTGATCTTTGCATAAGTGGCTCAGCATCCATTACATTTTAATGTAAGTATTTTACATGTTATAGGTACATAACTCAAAGATGTTTAGGTTGTAAGAATTACAATTCCCAGTATATCATCGTACTGACGTGCACACTCGGTGCCCTTTATTGCCATTTATGGCTTCCCCGTGGGTGAAGATGAAAGAAAACTTATAAAATCCCATAACTTGGCCACCCGAGCTCGCGTGCGTGCCCCGCTTGTCCCTCCCCCCCGAAACCTCACATCCGAAAGCCAATCTACAATTTTGGAATCCGAAATGCAAATTTCAATTTGAATGCTCCGTTTAGGTATAAAAGTTGAGCACGAACGGAAATTATTTTCGCTATTTCCGATATAATTTAGGCAAGGAGCCAAAAGCGGGCGGATCCGCGATCACTTTTTTCCATCGTGTGGGTATGTTTGCTCTTGCTGGTTACTTGACGGTGAGTGAGTCATTGTGACAATTGGGATAGTCCACAAAATTACCTTGCTTTGATTTTGTAAATAATCGGTAAATCTTATATAACAGTTTTATTAATTATTTATTAAAGGTATTTCCTGCAGTGTCCCCTGGGCCCTTTTAATTGTGTGTTGCATTTTTTGCAGAAAGTATCAAGTTAGATTTTCTTTTTTTATATAAATACCTCTCGTCCCGTACCCAATTGCTTCACTCCACACCAGTCAGTTTACAACGACGTTCGCCACTTCAAAAATAAAATAGTAAAGGTGGCTGTCAAGGCCGCTGAACTGAAATGGGACTAGCACTGGGACTGGCACGTCTATCACATACGTCCGGGAACGCCTTTTCGGAAACATACGATTATTATTTTTTGGTTGATGATTATTTAATAATTTTATAAATATATTTTTTTTCTGACAACAGGGATTGATGTTTTTTAGTCATATTGCAGATTTTTAGTGGTTGTAATTTATTTTACTGGCAACGACAAATTTTGGTAACTGACGTTGAAAGTCAGTGAGTGTCACTGATGTAAACAAAGAGGAAACGAGACTAAATATTTCGGACTTCCGGTTTGTGACTTAAGATGGCCGCATGCCTTTAAGTTTAGTTGTTCGTTATTTATTCATGTTGGTTGTTCAATGTGTAGTATTGATAGCCTATTGTGCAGTGAACTAACGTATGAGTGAATGGTTAATGAAGAATTCAACTTGAAGCGTACATAGCCCTTCTTGGGTCAAGGCCCGGTAGACCGCGTGGTTTTTTGTAAATCGCTATCAATTTACAAAAAGCAAAACCTCACCGAACAACGGCATGCTCTACGAGCAAACTTGAAATTGGCGAAATCATCATTAACCTGATGGAAGCCATATTTTAAAATTAGAATAGAATAGACTAAATATTTCGGAATTTTTAAGTAATTCTTGCATAATAAATTGAAATTAGTTGTATCCAGTACAAAAACAATATATATGAAAACCCCCAGGACATTTGTAACATCTTTAATAACTATTTTATAGACTCAACCAAATGCCAGGAATTAAAACAAAATAAACTTCCTACCATGAATTACTTGCCAGAAAAAAATCCGCACACAATATTTCTAAAACCAGTTGACGAAGACGAAATTTTCAAAATAATTATGTCATTAAATAACAGTAAATCCAGTGGCTACGACAATATCACTACCAAACTTCTAAAATTATGTGCTTCATATGTATGTTTCCCACTTGCACATGTAATTAATTTATCATTTGTTGAAGGCATTTTTCCACAGAAATTGAAAATATCCGTTGTTAAGCCTATATACAAAAAAAAAGGAAATAAAGAGGATCCATCTAATTATAGACCAATTACATTGGTACCCATTATCTCAAAGATAATTGAGAAGGCATTTCTCACTAGAGTGAACAACTTTCTGACAAAACATAATGTGTTATGCGCTGAACAGTATGGATTCCAGAAAGGTAAATCAACGGAACTGGCTTGTTTTGACCTTGTTAGATTTATAACTCAGAGTATTAACAGCAAAACTCCAGTGTTGTCGATTTTTCTGGATATGACGCGAGCCTTTGATTTTGTTAACCATGCTACACTCCTAAAAAAACTCGAAGTGTACGGAATTAGAGGAAGAGCACTTGAATGGACAAAAAGCTACCTCGAAGAAAGAATGCAGTGCACAGAGACCAAAAAAATTACTTCTAAAAAAAGTGTTATTTTAAAGGAGACATATAGATCAGTTCTTAAAGTAAGTAATACTGGTGTTCCACAGGGTAGCATTCTGGGCCCGTTGCTTTTCCTTCTTTATATTAACGATTTACCTAGGGCTACTTCTCAAAAGACCATACTGTTCGCAGATGATACAACACTTTTAGTGAGAGGTAACAACAGTGCTACCTTCGAACAAGACTGTAATAAGGCAATTCTAGACATAGCTAGTTGGTTAAATTTTAATGATTTGCATATTAATATTAATAAAACGAATTACATCCAGTTCATTTCATATAATTCTGCGGGTTCAGCTGTAAATGTCCAATTAAATAATAATAATGTTCAACAAGTTGATACGGTTAAATTCCTTGGTATCACTATAGATAAACACCTAAACTGGAAAGAACATATTGAGAAAACCAGAGAAAAGTTAAACAGGTTTATCTTTGCTTTAAAACGACTTCGAGAGACAGTTTCGACAGAGGCCGCAATATCAGCTTACCACGGCTATGTATCTTCGGTGCTAAGGTACGGATTGATTCTCTGGGGAAATTCTGTCAACGTAGACACAGTCTTTAAGATTCAAAAGAAGTGTATAAGAATCATTAGCAATGCAAGACAGGATGACACTTGTGTTCCATTGTTCCAAAAGTTGCACATACTCCCATTGCCATGTCTGTATATTAAAAACATTTGTACTTTTGTAAAATCCCAACAGCATTATTTCACACAGAGAAACGAAATCATTCAAAGACAGACTAGACAAAATACTATGAATCGTATATGTAAACCTCTCTGTAACAAGGCGATGTATGGCAAAAATGTATACATAATGGCCATAAGAATATATAACCATTTGCCGGAACGCCTAAAATTGCTACAGGGAAATAAGTTTAAGCGTAACCTAACAAACTGGCTTCTTGACAAGTGTTTTTATAGCGTTAAGGAATATTTAGAATTTAATGTGACTGAATAACTGATGAAATTTTGTAATTATGTTTATTGATTATGATTATTATTGATATTATTTAATTTGCTAATTGTTGTATAATTTAATTCTTTAATTAATTAATTTAATATTATTTAGTTTTTGGCCCCACTGACAAACATTTGCACGCTTGCTTGCAAGTAAAAATACATGGAAACGAAATTGTACCCTAACACCATACTGACTGTATTTTCGCAAATAAATATTTGAATTTGAATTTGAATTTGAATAAAGCCAAAACTATACACAGTGATGAAAGTCAAGCTTTTTTCAATAAGTAGGATTCAGTATTTATTTTGCAAGTAGCATTCCGGTAAACAATGTTTTGAATTTGTTTAATGACAAATCCTAGGCAAATCGCTACAGACGTTCAATAATGCAAATATATTACGTATGCACAATTGCTATATCCCTGGGCAAGACCGCCACTTCTTAACACTTTGCACGCCGATCACGAGAACCACTCGGTACGCATTTTTTCTCTAATTCGCCGGCCATTTTAATAACTGCCATGTCTAGCTCGCCGATGACGAAGTACCACTCGTGACACCTTTTTTCTTAGAGTCGCGGATAACGAATAGTACTCGTGATCAGATTTCATACTGTTTGTATTAAAATATCGAACACAGTTCGTGATCCGCTTAATAGCAACGTGTAGAAGAACGTTTAAGCTACCCACACACATGCAATTTATTAACGTGAGGGTTGGGGGAACGGCATGACGATGCGTCGCCCGCGCTGCCTCGTCAGTGCGCTGCGCGGGCTACCTAACAAATCCATGTTAGAGTTTTTATTTTTTCATAAAACAAGTTCTTTTCAGCGACAGTTTTAAAATAAAATAAATATTATAAACACATTGTTTTATTTTTATCATTATAAAATACTAAAACACCTCTTAAATAAAAAAGAAATTATTCCTGTATCTACGCTAATTCTGCCGTCACACCGAAATAGGGCGCTTCTACATAAACTTGAAAACGGAGAAAAAAAATATTTTGTAAATTTGAAATTAAAAAATTCGCTGCGTGAAAGAAAATAAAAAATTTGATACTGTTTTAATGCCAAAACGTGTAAAAGCATTTGAGCTTTAGGGGTTGATATCCAAAATCCAATTTGGATAACATTTAATAATAAATAAATGATATTTTATCTTTTCTCTTAGTAAAAAAAATACAAATAAATACTTTTATACTACAGTAAAAAGACGTGTCTGGCTAGAAACGTCTTTTCAGCGTAGTAATTTATTAAAACGTCTTTTTTACTTAGTAATAATACGCATAGCGCATTTTAGTTAACGAAATAAAAAGAACGCATTTAGCCATTTACTGCTTTTTAACGTAGGTTGTAAGTAAAACATCGACCTACTTAAAAAGAAAAAAAGCAGATACGTCTGTAACGCATTTTGATTTTTGATTTTTGACCAGCCCTAACACTTGGTACATTATTGTTGAAGTGAAGGAAGTAGGCAAATGCTTTTATTTTATAACGTTACCTACAAATAAGTTTTAGTTTTACCGCTTTATAAATGTCAAAACGGAATTCTTGCATTGACTTTTTATTTGTTTCAATAAAAAAGTACAAGTGTATTTGTTTTCCGAAAACGTCAAATGCCATTTGAAGCAACTGATTTTAGCTTATGCTATGCATTTTCTATATGGCCGTTTTTAGGGTTCCGTACCCAAAGGGTAAAAACGGGACCCTATTACTGAGACTTGGCTGTCCGTCCGTCCGTCCGTCTATCACCAAGCTGTATCTCAAGAACGGTGATAGCTAGACAGTTGAAATTTTCACAGATGATGTATTTCTATTGCCACTATAACAACAAATACTAAAAATAAAATAAAATAAATATTTAAGGGGGGCTTCCGTACAACAAACTTTTTATAGATTATGGTACGGAACCGTTCATGCGCGAGTCGGACTCGCACTTGCCTAATTTTTTTTAATAATTGTACCTGTCTCCTTTGAAGAAAATGTACCTATATTTTAATACGACAACCCTTTCAATTTAAAGAAAAGCAAACTAATATATTTATGTATATTTATTACTTACAGTAGACTCAAAATGTACACCAGACATCAAAGCAAGAATAGGTTTAGCAAACGTGACTGTTAAAAAAAAATAATTTAATGACTGCAAATATATCGCAGAAAATAAAAAAATAACAAAAGAAACTTTTTATGGGGTGCATAGTTTTCTATGGGTGTGAAAATCGATCATGACGCAAAGGTACAGGAAGGTACTGAAAGCCTTCGATGGTGTTGGCGAAGCATTTAACAGTAAATGGTTGAACACCATAAGTCCGGTCCGGTCCAGGGATAGTGGAGCTACAAACAGCTTTCATATGGCAATAATGTGCATACGTTATATTATTAAACGTCAGTACCGATTTATCACAGACTAAACTGAAAACATTGTTTACCGGAATGCTGCTCAATCCTTCGTTCTTCTTGCGAAATAATTACTGAATTCTATTGAAAAAACTTGACTTTTATCACTATGAACAGTTTTGGCTTTATTATTAAAAATACTAAAATGGAATATCTAGTCCTGTTTCCTCTTTGTTTATATCAGTGAAATTCACTGACTTTCAACGTTAGTTACCAAAAATGTGTCGTTGCCAGTAAAGTAGTACCACTAAAAATCCGCATTATGGCGTGGGTTAAAAAACACCCTGTTAGAGTATACATAATATACTATATCAGCTACACCGACAGGAGTTTGAGTCTTAAATTTATGATGATAATTTAAAGAAAACCCTAAAATTTTCTTCAACTGCCTGGACGCATCTGATTGAATTGATATCCAACCGCGAGCCCCCTTTACCCCGCACGCTTAACTATACTACGTAGAAAAGACGGTACTGGCACTTGCGCCTGACTTATTGCGACTTAAATGGTGATTTCACTAAGATGAAAAGGCGCAACTACGCAGAACCGTCTTTTCTTCATATTTTCGTGTAGAAGTGCCATTTCTTTTTATGAAAATGTCCATTTTTTTCTAAAATAATAAAACGCTTTTGCTCAGATGTGTCTTTTTATTTTAGCGTACATCAGAAATGCCTTTTCTCATTCGTTTTATACGCGGTATCCCGCAGATACGTCCTTTTTGATTATAGGTTTCACAGGGTTCTGTTCATCTTTAGTCAAATTTAAAAATACTGGTAGATCCGTCTTTTTTTGCTGATTCCGAATATGTATAGAACTCATTTTTGACAAAAATGTTAGATGCGCCCTTTTTCGATATGACGGCAGAATTATTATTTTATAAATCTTACAATATAACCGAAAATCGCCGGCGAACCATAGGTGGCGCCTTAAAAAATGCGCGGCGTTCTTGGGAAAAACAGCATCACGAGTGGTGCTCGTGATCAGCTGTTGGAGCGCGGTACCGATTATAACTTACGGCGTGCAAAGTGTTAAGCTATATGTGTGACGGCACGCACCACTACATCAAGCCTCTACGATACACGGACCTCGATACCTCGGGCTTACTAAGTTTGGCATCATTAAACTCTATTTGGTAATATGAATACATTTTATGCCAATCATAGTGGTTAGTTGGGTAAAAATAGCGCATTAATTGGCTCGCTAAAATTTAGAGATCATTTAATAAATATTTTGAGCTTTTAAATTGAATATTTTAGGTTACAAGATGATATATATTTGAATGTAATTTCATATTTAAACGGTGATAATTTTTTGGAGAACGTTTACTTTTTTTGGGTTAAAAAATTTATGGTAATAATTTTACATAAAATTGGTGTTCTAAATTTGGTGCACATTCACTATTTTTGGTCGCAAAAACTGATTTATAATATTTGCCAATAAATTTCACTCTATCAGTTATACAATTTTTGGCTATAATTTTAAATTAATTTGGAGATCATTTCTGGTGCTGATTAACAATTTTTTTGCCGTTACATTTTACTACATCTGGTGCTCCATTACACATAAGCCTTTTTTGTTTCACATGAGCCATGATCACACCTATATATTTTATTATTATTTTTTACGTGCCTCTTATAGTTAAAACAAATTTTAACTTGATGATAGGTACCTGTCATGGTTGTTCATAATATTGAAATCCAGAATACCTAAAGTATTTCATTTCAGCCATTAATAAATTATTAGCGCAAGTTTATTTATTAACTACCATCTTCGTAATTTAAGTTCCAAAGTAGGTACGCAGAAATTTGTCCTCACGGTTGCCGCAGAAAACGCTGTAAGTGTAATATTTATGCAAATATCCAGTAATGGGGAAACAATTTGCGAGACTCTTGAATGTATTTACAACTTTAATTTCTCTTCGTACTTACCGCACTTTGTAAGGGAAATGGGGCTCTGTGTGTTTGTTGAAATGAAATCTGTCCAAGCGTAAAAATCGCGCACGTACTGATGAGTACATATTTACGGAATTTGTCCTATACAGCTTACTGTAAGTCTGTCGTGAGTCCACACTAAATATGGTATTAATCTGAACCGACACCATTTTGACCAGGAGAGTGAGAAAAATAGGAGGAAAATAGGTGTTCATTTTTGCTACTTCGCAGATTTGTGCTGCCGCGCTCCAATTGTACTACCTACTTAGGTAGTATAATTGAGGAAATTAATTATGAACAGTAAAATTACCTTAGTATTTGCAATTTATATTATCTAGGAGCACGGCAGGAGCCCTGCCAATTCGAAAAATTAACACCTGGGTTAGGCTTCCGTTGCGATGCCCGTACAAGGAGGGAAAACACCTTTTTTTTATGTCATGGGGGGCAAACGAGCAAACGTATCGCCTGATGGAAAGCGATTACCGTCGCCCATAAACACCTGCAACTCCAGAGGAGTCACAAGTGCTTGCCTACCCGGAGGACGAAGATAGAATGCCTCTATGCTAGTAATTTCACCGGCTATCTTACCCCCACACCGGAACACAACAATGCGAACATTGCTGTTTGGCGGTGGGTTAGCAGGCAAGACGGTAGTAACAATCCGGACGGACCCTGCACGAGGCCCTACTACTCCAAAACCTACATCGTTTTTATTATTTTAAGCGGAAACTTTATGAGGGGGTCATTTCTAACTTTAAGGAACTTTTAATTTTTTTTTATCCATTCCCCCTGATGAAGTTAAGGCAGCACCTTGTGACAAATGCGGCGAAAGGCCGATTGTGCAAGGTGATGTTACCGAATGTTGTTGTTGAAACTTGACGGGCCACTCTTGACAATTTTTACGTAAGTCTTAAACAGTTAGATCCCTTTTTAAGATGGCACCAACCAGATTGACCAATTAACAAATAAATTAGCTACGGCTTGCTACGCCCTAAAAAGTCTAGCGAGTACAGCAGACAGATCCACACTAAAAACTGTTTATTTTGCATACTTTGAAAGTGTAATGAGGTACTGCATTGAGGTTTGGGGAAACTGCACAAACATTGGTACGGTGCTCTTAAAACAAAAAAAAGCCCTCCGATTTCTTACGGGGTGTCCACATGTACCTGTTACTCACAGATCCATGTTTGTAGAACACAAAATTATGACTGTTGTATCCTTATATTTGTACTGTGTCTGCTTGTATGTATTTAAAAATAAAGACCAACTAAAAGTCTCTAGACAAAACACATACAAACTCCTTAGAAATAAAAATGAATTTTCAGTACCCAAGAGTAATTTTAAATATTTTGACAAAACTTTAAACAGTACTGCAATTAGAGCTTATAATAAATTGGACATTAGTATTAAGGAATGTAGTAGCTACAGAATAATTGAACGAAAATTAAGAGATTATTTTACAAGTAGACCTTTCTATTCAATTAAGGAATTTTATGCTAGAGCGCTAGATTAATTTTAAATAAGTATTCAATATTATTATTTTAATTTATATTTAATTTTCATTCAAATACGACATGTTTATAATTAAATTTATTTTGCTATCAATAATGATTTGATTTTACTTGACATTTTATTTATTTTAATTGAGCATTTTGTTACTTTTACTTCTTTTATACTTGTATTTGCACGCATTTGAGTATGTTTTATCGCAAATAAATGATTGATTGAGTTTAAAGTACTATTCGAAATGTCTCACAAAATTTTAATAAGATTATTGATATTGTATTAAACGATGTATTGAAGAACAAATTTGGTTGTTGAAAAGAAACAAATTGGGAAACATAATTAGCCTGTTGGCCAGTAAACCTGACGGAACACGTAGCGTTACGTACAAACCAAAGCATACACTCGTAAGTATTTTACGTTGACTCAATGGACACGTCTAGGCTACTAATGAAACTAAACCTAAATCGGCCGTGGCATTGACAGAGAAACTCAATTAATGCGAGCTGCCGGCTTTGGTGAAGAGCCCTTATATAAAAAAAATTTAAACACATCAGGCGCTGCAAGTATATGTACAAACATGGTATGAGTTCAATAAGACATTTGTTGGAGAAGAACTTAGTATAAAGCAATTAAAGAGAAATACTTTAATTAACGTACTTTCTACTACAAATAACACTTTTAATAATATTACTTTATTTGTATATCATATAGGACCAAATTTACGCAATTTGTTTACACTGTAAGCTTCCTTTATTGAATTAATGGACAATATATTAATACATCCTACAATATGCAATAAAATTCACCTATTGTTATCATCATGATATTGCTATGGTATAAACCTAAAAGTCGCTGAGGGAACGAGTTATACTACTCCTAATACTATTTTAATCATTTTCAACACTAGTCTAGTGCGCGTTTTCAAATTATTATGCAATTTTTAAACCTTTATTCAACGTTTCGAAATAAAAAATGTTCAAAAGTTGCATGTTATGAGGATTATTCAAATAGATGGTCAAAAAGTTTATTTTAAAATAAACACATACAATATAATATGTACAGTGCTAAAAACTACAGATAAACGTAAAAGAAAGGATACCTAATTATTATGTACAATTTGTTAAAACTATTTAGAAAAAATATATACATTTTCTATAAAAAGAATAGATAAAATAGATACGTCTTGTGTAGATTAAAATAATTCGTCGAATGCTGGGATTTTTTGTGTAGGTTAATTGTAAACCATTTGAATTGAAGCTTTTCCATAATTACATTAAACATTAGAGCAGCGATCCCGCGAAACGTCTTCATTACCCGAAGCCTCGGGCCTTTGTTTACTGCACCGTGGTACTACCAGCGGCGAACGCGGGCAATCGTTGTAACTTTGTCACATTAATTTCTCATTGTGCTAGACATCGTTGGGAATAATTTCCGCTCTGTAAAGTCACTTGGCAAATTACTTCGTGATTTACCCTTCAAGGCAGCACTACACCGAGGGCGTCGTTAATTCGGTTTGTATTTCATTTTATTTTAAGTTGGCCTTGAATTTTACGACGTTTTTAAAAATAAGAATATCCTACAATATAGAATAAATTTTATTTAACTGTTACGTAATGCGAGATCTTATTACCAGTCATTGTGTTAGGGTGTTACTTATTTTGTCATTTTTTTCCCCTCCCGCCCCTGGTTTTGTTCTAGAACCTTGTAAAAACGTCTCTGTTTTTTTAAATGTACTTTTAGGGATAGCTACTGCCTATTCATGTATACAGTTTATTGTATTTAGGTACAGAAAAGTAACAAAATATGAAGTACCTACCCAGTGCTACATGCTATAGGTACCTATCTCCCGCAGAGCGGAGGAACAAAATGTGGTGACCCCGCTCGATACTTGATGAAATGTAGTTAATTATGTTGATATGAAAGAAATAAAAGCGTTTTGATCTTCTAATATTATTAAAAAGTTTATTTTGCGAGTGAGCCTCAAGGTTTCTTTTAGATGTTATGATTCTACCGAACGCTCCGAAAATGATGAAAATCACTAGTTTGCCTAGCCACCAACATTGTGTTTGTAACTGCAACACCTCCGCCATACTGAATCAATGTTTCTCCTTTGTCGCACTCATAGTTGCACGTCTAGTATAACTGTGACACGCGACTCTTTGTCACGCGACATATACTACCTGTCACTTACCTTTCGATACCGTGCGAGAAAGACAAGTGACGCTAAGTCGCGTCGCGCGGCAAGGTGTGCTAGCCCTGCTGGACTCATTGGGAACATTCGATCTGTATAATACACGATGATTTTTCATCGGTGATCAGGAGTAGAAAAATATTAATATTTAGCTAAAATTTAACTTAATACGCGAGGTCCCGCGCAATTACCTCACTGTTAAATTAATTAAAAGTTAAAACATAATTAAAACTAATAACCACTAGATACATAGTCATCCTACATAAATTATTGAAGTACGATACCTACGTCAAGTGTCTTCGCTTTGGCGGGAAATTTTACGAAATTTTCTACGACTTGTTTATGGAATGACAATGACAAATTATTTCTCATAAATTGTCATTCCCATTAAATTATTAAAGAGGTTGTAAGCACACCGATACAGATTAGTTCGGTGACAAGGAATTGAAGACAAAATTGGTTTCAAAATAATAATTATCATAGAAAAATAAAAGTTTGTTTTCTTGTAATTATGACTTCAACGTGACCGCCATCAATTACTGAGTTAGAAAAGTTGGTACCTGATCACCGATTAAAAATCATCGTGTATAATATGATACACAAAAAAAAACTTTATGAATAAACATTTTTCTTTGTAGTCTATGATGTACCTCTATATGAGTTATTAGCAATGCTGTGACAATTCTACGTTACCGCATTCCGACTCTTACGTATCTTGGTGAGCCTCGGCTTAAGCCGACAATAAGAACATATCTGCGGCGTGATTATTAACTCGGGACGTTCGAATGAAACGCCAGCTACCTCGAAGGCCCACTGGTAAAAGCGTGTAAGTGTCAAATATGTATTACGAACACCTACGTTCTAGTCTTAAAATTTTAGGTGATCCCAAAATTCCGCAAGAACCGAACTCGATGAGGACATTGCTCTATACTGAGCTGTTCGAAAATCTCACATTGAATCGATTGCTTTCATAGTGACTCCGCCAGACTCATCGCATATTCTTTAAATGAAATGATTATTATTCCAAGAGAGGTGCCTCCTGCAATTTATTTTTTCCTATTTCAATTCTTCTTATACTATGTTCCCTGTTTATGATCAGAAATTTACATTTTACAATTGTGATACTTTTCATTCAATGTTATCACTCATGCTTCCAATTTGTCAGGTTGAAATAAGACATAAGGTAAGGTGGGGGAAGATTGAATGGTTTTTTGTCGAGATAGACAGTGTTGTTTTAAAACCCTTATAAAATAAAAATCTATTAATATCCCTTCAAGTGTATTAATTGGAAGGCATGGGCAAGGGTTATATTTTTGTATTCTGTTGATAAAACTCGGCTATGTCTATTCTAATATATAAAAATAATAAAATAAAATACATCTTTGTCTAAAAAAATGACGGGTCAAGATGGAATGGTGGAGGGGTAAGATTGACATAGTTTCTAAATGCTTTTAAATGAATGCAAACGGTGGCTGTTGCTCGTTATTCAATAGAGTTTCTTACGCTGAACAGATACAGCTGATTGTTGCGTGAATATTCCTGATAGGTAACGAGAAAACTACAGTAGAAAAAAAAACTATTTCACTCTTACCCCGCTATATAGGAAAAAGGACAGTGATTCTCAAACTTTTAATTGGACACTTAAAAATTGAACACTTTTATAATATGAAGATCAGTTTGGATTCAAAATAACGGTTTAATGATGATAAATTCTTTATTTTATCAAACAAATTTATAAAAAATTGGGCAAGTGCGAGCCCGACTCGCGCATGAAGGGTTCCGTACCTATACATATATATAATCTATAACAAGTTTGATGTATGGGAGCCCCCCTTAAATATTTATTTTATTTTATTTTTAGTATTTGTTGTTATAGCGGCAATAGAAATACATCATCTGTGAAAATTTTAACAGTCTAGCTATCACCGTTGTTGAGATACAGCCTGGTGACAGACGGACGGACGGACGGAGAAGTCTCAGTAATAGGGTCCCGTTTTTACCCTTTGGGTACGGAACCCTAAAAAAGAACGACTTCAATAAAACTAAAAAGCCAAAAAGAACCCGTTCAAGTACAGATTGTACAGATTACATTTGACTCACCCTTTGAAGTCGGTCCCAAACCACTCAATTATTATATTTATAATATATTATATTATTATAGTTTACATGAGGTTTGGCACCGACTTTGGCACGTCGCACAAATGCGTCGATCCTGGCCGAACTGAAGATCAAGTGCTGCTTATCAGCCATTTGCCTCCAGCGGATCCTGCAGTATTTCGGTCACGTGGCTAGACGCGAGCCAGATAGTTTGGAAAAGCTCATTGTAGTTGGCCACGTGAAAGGAAAGAGGGCCCGTGGGAGATCACCGACCCGATTGACCGATGCCGTGAAAGAAGCCTGTCAGGAAAATCTACAGGCGTCAATCCGGAAGGCGGAAAACCGTGTGGAGTGGAGAGCTTTGGTGCAACACATAACGCCCTCAAATGGTCACGACCCTCAGTCATGAGAAAGCGAGGAAGAAAAGAGAGAAGTTTTATTGAAGTCGGTTCTTTTTTTTTTGCTTTTTAGTGATTCATATAAAATACTTATGGTGGGATAATCGGGGAGGTCTTGAAGGCATGAATCTCGTTTGAATTATCTCCTAACTCCCAACCGTTAAGGACTTGTACCTTCCATCATCAGCTCAGCATTGAAAAATGATGACTAACATATGCAAATACTTAATTAATTTTAGAAAATATATGATAAATATTATGAGTGCCTATAAAAATTCAGGAATTCCTTCCATTCCTCATGGATCTCGTCATCAGATCTTCACCAAAATTTTATGGGACCAACCTTGAGATGTTTATTCATGAATCTAAAAAGAATTTCCCAAATCGACTGATAAATGACGGAGTTCTGAGGTAACAAAAATAAAAAAGGGGTGTTTTCTTGCAGCATGATTGATTAATTTTGTTACAAATTAAGTTGGATACATGTATAATATTAGGAAATGAAACATGAATATGTGTTCCATTTGACATACATTTAAAATCCGCGTAGCAAATTAATTCAGAGTCTTAGGTGCTTACATTTAAAATAACAAACACCTTGGGAACAAGAAAAAATATTATTGATTATCCAGAGATCACGACACAACAAAAGTATTTGTATGAGGCAGCTTTAATTGTTGAATTGAATTAAACTCAACGCGCAAAACAAGTAGGTATCATAAAGGCAAATCTACTCGTAACTAAATAAAATAACAGATATATAAATAAAAAAGAATTACTCAAATGGAAAGTAGTGTTCCCAAACGAAAGCTTCATAAAGTTATCTCAATCTTTAAAATATGGCAAAAACAACAAATTATAAATTACAGATTTATTGAACAATGAGTGGGTACATCTCTTTGATCTGACGATTTCCCTCAAATCGACTTAGTCACAAACTAAGAGAATATTGTTTTTATAATTATAAATTGAAGACTCACTATATGTTTCATTTATACTTCATAATAACTATGTAGTTATTATTTTTAAATATGTATTTACCTTATCATGAGGCCAATAAAAAAAATTGGTTCGTTAATAATTTTTTTAAGTCCAAAGTTTGAGAATCTGTCTGTTTTTCTATGACTTTCAAAAACGGGGGAAGATTGAAACATTACTATTTCAATGTTACCCCATTGAAATGTACTGGGGAAAGATTGAAGCTTCTCGTAAATCATAATATAAGAGTAATAGATACACCTAGCACTAGTAAATAAATATAAAATCTAAAATAATACATAAATATTCAGTCAAAACTTTTATTCACACCCTATTAATCAAGTTATGAAACACGGGGTAAGATTGAAAATCGACGAATTGACCACGAAATGCTGACCTTCACAAAATAACACATTACACGCGTCTACGCACTCCGAGCGGTCTCGGGCGACTGACTGGCGGATCCTAATAAAATGGCGGTTTAGTTGATGATACCAGCATTAAAAAAAATAAAAAAATTAGGGAGTAATGTGACACTTTTTATCTTCCCCCTTTTTTCATCTTCCCCCACCTTACCTTAAGTAAAATCAATGGTGATTGAATACAATGAGTGCAACAATTTTATCATTAGAGAGAAGATTTTTATTAAAAAAAATGACATACGTCATTTCACCCCGCCCTTTGTCCCGCTTCGCTCATTTGCAAATGGCAGCAAACACGCAATGTCCTTGTTTATTCCCGGCACATGAGAAATACAATATGGACCGTTCGGTTAATTTGGACCGTGGAGATTAAAAGGCCTTTTAACGAAATATACGATTAAGACTTGGAGTATTAAATTTAATGTAAGTTTGTTTATAACACAAAATATGCTTCAACGAAGTTTCATGTGATTTGTGGCTATGTTTATTACTTGTACGAGAAACAAAATAAAAAAACGAGATCGAGAACATTATGCTGTGTTGGCAACTTACATTCGAGGGTTTAGCCTCTGTAAAGTCATCTAACAGAGAAAAAATACGGTAGCTCAGGGGTCGGAGCACTACTCCGGATAAGTAGAGGTTGAGGATTCAATCCCCGCCGGCAATGTAGTCTGCAATGTGTCCAATATTATAAAAAGATGTCCCCTGGACTCACCATTTAACCTTTAGAACGCTTTTCCTCCCATGTCAAAATGTGGCTTATACGCCAATAGTTGAAAAAAGAAAGAGCGAAAATATACCTTATCCGACAGCAGGAAAATAGCTTTGACAGCGTCCGCCATTACCCCTTAGGTGGTCGTTGGCGTGGTAGGCACGACAGCACACGACCACTTTAGCGGCTCTTGGCGTTCAAACAATTTATATACGACACACATCTATAAAGGGCATTGGCATAGAATAAAAAAAAGGGAGTGTCTAAATTCAGTCTTGAAATATCATCATTTAAAAAGTTTCAGTTTTTATAATAACATGGAGCAAAATGATAATTTCTTACTGAGCTGAGCCTTTTACTTTTAAAAGCCAAGATTATCTTAGAACGTCCATCACCAGTCAGATTATCGTTTTAAAAAACCGGTCAAGAGCATGTCGGGCCACGCTCAGTGTAGGGTTCCGTAGTTGCCCATCCTTCACAATAGACGGGCTTAAAACCGCTGTTTTCGAGGTTTAAATTACGAGAAAGATTTCAAGCTCTATAAAAAGGTCGGAAACGCCAAGGTAACTGAAATTACTTATTACCTTCTGGAAGTTATCGATTATACGCGCCAGATTGAGCGAAATGTTTTTTTTTTTTTATTTATTTCAAAAAAGCATGGTACACATTTTATAACAAATTTCGCCAAACACGAAGTTTATTGGCGAGTATTGCACTCACTTTTTTAACATTAGTACCATTAAAATTTTAACTAGGACTTCACTAGGATTTAATACAGTATGGCACTTAACTAATATGTGTAACGTTCGAAGTATAAGGACACCGCGCGGCACTTACGTCACTTTAAAGACAATTATGAATTTATGCGATAACTCAAAAACGGCTCGACCGATTTTACTCAATATAGTTTTCATTGAAAGTGCTTATAAGGCCTCATTTTTATGAATGTTTCCATAATCTTTTGAAGATACGGACAGACGTGCTCATTACTAGCACGAAAGCATGCTTTTATTGAGCAAGTGCTCATTAGTAGCACGTGTGACACAACGTTGCTAGTAATGAGCACGCTTATTTAGAGCATGCTGAAAAATCAACCGACGTTTGATTTTCGAGCATGCTCCCTGAGGCGCGGGTGGAAGGGGGCGTGCTCCGTGCACGTCTGAACAGGTTTGCTTATTAGCATGCTATTATCGATTCGATCTCGATGCGCGGCAGTTGCAATTCAACATGTCGCGTTGGGGAGAAGAAAAAACTTTGCTTTTTGTATCATACTATAGAAGTTACCAATGTCTGTGGAACCCAAATTCTCCTTTTTTTAGTTCTTTTCTTTTTCACCAAAATGCTCTTTATCAATTCCGTTCCGTTGCAAGCAATATGATTATTATATTGAGTTCTGCACGGATAGCACTGTCACTATATCTGTGTACATCCATTTTGGCCGAGATAGAAGTGCCAAATAAGTACGTATGTCCGTACGGTTGCTAAGGTACGGACAGACGTGCTCAAAAAAAAGCATGCTCATAAGCTTGCTTAAAATTAGCATGCTCTGCAACTGTTCACATTTGCCAGCAATAAGCATGCTTGTTTTAAGCACACTCATAAATAAGCATGCTTAAAGCAACCGTACGGACATACGTACTTATTTGGCACTTCTATCTCGGCCAAAATGGATGTACACAGATATGGTGACAGTGCTATCCGCGCAGAACTCATTATAATAATCATATTGCTTGCAACGGAATTGATAAAGAGTATTATGGTAAAAAAGAAAAGAACTAAAAAAAGGCGAATTTGGGTTCGTAATTGGATAAACAGAAGAGAATCACTGGGAGCAAGTAATCGATTGTTGGCAGAGATGCGAAGCGAAGATCTCGACAGTTTTTTCTTCTCCCCAAGGCGACATTTTGAATTGCAACTGTCGCGGATCGAGATCGAATCGATAATAGCATGCTAATAAGCAAACCTGTTCAGACGTGCACGGAGCACGACCCCTTCCACCCGCGCCTCAGGGAGCATGCTCGAAAATCAAACGTCGGTTGATTTTTCAGCATGCTCTAAATAAGCTTGCTCATTACTAGCAACGTTGTGTCACACGTGCTACTAATGAGCACTTGCTCAATAAAAGCATGCTTTCGTGCTAGTAATGAGCACGTCTGTCCGTACCTTTAAGCATGCTTATTTATGAGTGTGCTTAAAACAAGCATGCTTATTGCTGGCAAATGTGGACAGTTGCAGAGCATGCTAATTTTAAGCAAGCTTATGAGCATGCTTTTTTTTGAGCACGTCTGTCCGTACCTCCCGTGAAAAGTACTCTCGAATTAGCGCCCTCTGTATATTTTTCCATAAGTATATTGTCACTATGAGGTTCCAACTGATACTTATTTTATAAAACTTTAAACCATTCGCCAGATGTCACGTGACCGCCTCTTTAAAAAACAAGGTGATTTTGAAAACCAGATTGAGTAGCTCCACTTATATACTAAACCTAAAAAAGATTCTGTACAGATTCTATTGCAAAACATGTTCCCCTTATAAAACACCATTGCACTGTCCCAACTGGCACGTTACTCCACCTCACAGCAATAGCCGCTGATTGCAGGCGCCCCGCGCTGCGCCGGTACCCGGTGGAGCAACTAGACAGGCGGACCCTATGTAAGCTGGATCTTTAATATATTTTCCAGATAATAATACCGTGGAAGCAATAGCGGAGTGCAGGGGTAATGTAATAACGCCAATTGAAATTAGAAGCGGGATAAAATGCGATTGAAGAGAGAAGAGTTACTATAAGAATCAAAGCACTAGATATTGGATAACAATTTATTTTTATATTGAACTTGTACAAATTATCAATCTCATAAAATAATCAGCGACAACTACGCTGCCAGGCGCCAATCTCGCTGTCAGTTGCGTGTGTTGCCAGCGCCATCAAGTAGGTACGTTCCGTTACGTGTTTTTAACAGTCGGCGTTAAAATTCAATCACATTAACAATTTCTGTATACGTGAAACTTCATATCATCCTATTTTAAAACCAAACCCTGCTATTGAGAAATATTCATTCTCAAACATGCCATGACATGTCGTCATAACGTGCGTTATAACAGGCTTCGAAGTATCAATCTTTCGGCCGGAACAACTCGAAAGAGCTGTAAAGGAATTTCGTACAAAATCGAAGGCCAAAGCTGGAAAATATTTTTTTTAAAGCGTGGCGTCTGTATTAATAGACAGGCTGAACAGCTGAATTATATTTTTGTGAGTGATGTGTATTTTTATTTAATTGCATATGTTTGAGTTGTCCTCGGAGTTGCCAGTACAAAATTTCCTACAGAGCCATCCCATCAATGTTACTATAAAAAAAAAGGTGTTACAAAGGAAGGCACTAATATTTACATGCCTAGCCGTGAACAGGGCTTATCGGCTTCGTATCACTATCCTACACCTACTCACCCGGCAAGCCCTTCTTTCCCAGTCTGCAGTAATGTACTATTGCCCACCGAACCCACTTCTACATGTTGCATTTTTCGTGGCGCTCGAACTTTTCACTAGTAGTCTCTCTGTAAGGTGAGAACAAAATTTCGCAAGAACGACTCGCTGGCTGAGTGGCCCCGCGGCAGAACCCCAGCGATTTGCGCCGAGTCGTTACCACCGATACAATTTGCACATAAAGGCTCAAATATTGCGCGTTTCGCGCAGTAGATGCCCGCTGAATATTCTAGAACTGCTCCGCCGGGCTAATCCTCCTAGTTAGTATTAAAGTTCTTGATGGTCATTATTATTTTGAATGGTATCGTCATTGTTTGTACTTAAAATTAACTACCCTTTATAAAGGTTTTTGCCATTTTCGATAGTTGAAATGCTTAATATAACAATTTCAAAAATTTAAGCGTTTTTTTTAGGGTTCCGTACCTCAAAAGGAAAAAACGGAACCCTTATAGGATCACTTTGTTGTCCGTCTGTCCGTCCGTCCGTCCGTCTGTCAAGACCCTTTTTCTCAGGAACGCGTGGAGGTATGAAGCTGAAATTTATATCAATTACTCAGGTCTACTGTCCCTTGAAGCTGTGAAAAAATCAAACTTCTAAGCCAACGCAATCAAAAGATACAGCCGTTTATGCCGCAAATTTTCGACACTTGCAAGGGAATCAAAACCTACAGGGTGCTTCCCGTGAACTCAGAATCTTGAAATTTGGTACGAAGCAACGTCTTATAGCATAGATAAAGGAAAAATTACGAAAACCATATTTTTTTTTTTAATACCTAACTTTGCACCTAATTTATATGGGGCGCTATACATACCAGGTGCAAACTTAACTTAACCACTTAGGGATGGAAAGTGTTTGTACGGAACCCTCGGTGCGCGAGTCCGACTCGCACTTGGCCGGTTTTTTTTAACTGCAATCCCTAACAACGTTTGTCCTTATATCACTTGTCCTAAGTGTTTTGTCCTAACTGGGTATTATAGTCCTAACAATTAATTGTCATAACAATGATTTTACATAATGTAATAACTGTCATAAAACTCATTTATCCGAAGTATGTTTACCATTGAAGATATCAGAATCCCTAATGTTTTTTGTTATAACATCGTATTGGGATTTGAGCCCGGAACCTCCAAATGAACTGCTACCGAAACATTAAGTCAGTTTAGGTTAGAACGGTGATCCCTACGAAAACGCGTCGACGCGATATGCGTCATACTCGTGAACGGGTGCCGTTTGTGGGGTCCGGTCTGTTCATGCTAGCAAGGGCCAAATTAAATATGTAGCAACCGCATACTAGTGTTAAATTAAGCAAATGTGAGAAACTTCATCCTGTACTCGATTGAAGTTATTCAATGTTGATTTTAACTTTTTGAACTCTTAGAGACTGTATACATCTCTAAGAAACAGCTTAGTGTAGTATGACACTCAGAGACTTTATACATCTCTGAGGAAATTAAATAATTTTAAAATATTTTATTGCATGTTATGACGCCTAGAGACCATATACATCTCTAAGAAATTTAGGTTTAATAATTATTTTCTAAATTATTCACGTTGACGCCTAGAGACCTTATACATCTCTATGGAATTAAATTAATTAAGTAATTATATTTTATTGCATGTTGTGACACCCAGAGACTTTATACATCTCTGGGTATATTTAATATTTTCAATTTATTAAATTTTTATTTTAATGTTCCTACTTAACATTGATTTGGAGTATCTAACATCTCCATTACGTGTACCAGTGTAATTAGTTATAACACAAATGTATCATGTAATCGTTTTAAGTATTATTTACGAAAAAATGACTTACTGTTGAGTTTCTTTCGGCTTTCTTCTCAACAGCGGTCTCCTCTTGCGAAATGCCGGTAGATTCACAATCTGACTTGTAAAAGTGCCCCTGTGGCCTACTTACTGAATAAATTATTTCATTTCATTTCATTTCAACGATCTGCTGCTATAAAAGGTTAAGGTAGAACTGCGCCACGAAAAACTAACTGCTGCCAGAAAAGTAGGTTAAGTTAGAAGTCCGACCCTCCCGAAAACGAACTACTGCCTGAAAAGTAAGTAAGGACATAAAATATTAGAGCAATCACAATTATGGCAAAGAATCATCGGGACTAGGAGGGTTGGGGAACAAATCGTCGTTATGACAAACAGTATTAAGGAATGCAAAAATAGGATAAAAATCCTTTAGGAATTCCGGTATAGATCCGTTAATGTAACATTTACTCTATTTGACAGCACCAGTTTTCGCTAAAAATCGATAGAATTAATGTCGTAAATTTATTAGCCTACTTGAGTGTCCAACTGGTCAACAAATGCCTCTCCCCTTAATTTACACGACTCCCGATATCAATTAATAAATAACTCAATTATTCATTAACAAAAAGTAACTTTAGAACCACATGTTAAAGCTCAAAACTCCTTTTGTATCACTGTTTGAAGATTTAAAAATAGAATCTTACATACATTTTAGTACCTTTCGGCAAGCAGCTCGTCATCAAAGGAGTAAAAACTGTTTGGGAGTCAGAAATAGCACTTCAAATAGTAAACATGTACCTAAGAGGTATGTGCCGACTTAAAAAGGAGAGATCAAAATAAATTTCCAAATATGTAGTACGTAGTTGCATTTTTGTACGGTACAGGCTTAAAAATGCAGAAGCGAAGAATTGAAGCGAAGAATTGGAGATGTTATACAAGGTGGGTCCTGTAACAGGAGCAAAAAATTTAAACATAGATTTTACTCGCCAAACTGAACAACATCTGTTCAGAAACTTAAAAAAATACTGTTTTCATATGTTTCTTATTTCAAACAACGTAAATAGCATTTTCAATGTACGCCGTCCAACATTGACAACACCTTAGCGTTGACATAGCTGTCACTTTACTAAATAATATATCAAATGTTTCGCAATACATTGCTTCTTTGAATAAACTGTATTTTACAGGTTTACATTATAAATGAGTTATTTTTAAAAGTTGATTAATAAATGTTGTTCAGTTTGAGGGGTAGAATCTATGTTTTAATTTATTGCTCCTGTTACAGGACCTACCTGGTATAAGAGGCACATAATCGACATAACAGGGGGGGTATTCGACCAATTTTAGAGATATAATGGAGATCTCTCATTTTCATCGCCATCCGTCACTTTTGACGTGTGCCTACTTGACAAGTGGCGATATCGCAACTTCGTGAATTCGGACGCGCAAAATTTTCGTTTCCTTTGTATGTGACGGCAAAAATAACAGGCTCATACTTTAAATTGACCGCATAGTACGTGAAATTGGTCCGTTACCTTTCGTTCAAAACAGAAATTTATATACATGAATAACATTTTTGACAATCATTATCGCCTTCGTATTTCCAAAATTGAGATGCGATATGTCACTTTTAAGCTCATCGCATTTAAATGACAGTTCAATGGCGATATAACTGTTATCTAATGGAGATTTGACGTTTGGAGATATCTCCAACGGCATTCTCGAATTGGGCCCCAGGTTGCCAAACGCATCGAATAGATCCTGTCACTATTGGAGATCAAATCTCACCTAATATTTTAATCACTACGCGGACCTTGAATCATAATCATAAACGTTTGGATTATTTGCTGGTGAATGGTCTGGCATATAAATACATAATTAACACATTAACGGACACAGAATCATTTTAAAAATTGCATATTGTGGCACAGACAAAACTCGTACAAAAAAATCTACCTAAAAACGGCTGAGGGCATTTGCCTTTATATAAAAACTATGAGAAACGGCTTCGGCTGTAGACAGAGTGTCAATGTTGTGAAGATAAAAAAGTCACCGTCCATAGACGTGGTGCCCAATTACGAAGGCTCTTATTTACGTTTCTCGACGTTCAATCCGTAAAAGCTAATCAAATTAACTATAGCTAAAGTTGCGTTTAAGTATAATTTTCGAAAAAAATATATACTGTTAAGTTATTTTTTTTATTAAAGCAGTAACGGCTGCTGAAAAATTTAATGGTTCAGACAGGATTCGAACCTGCGTTTCCAACGGCTTTCCGGGCCAACACGGGCGTCCTACCAACTGGACCACCGAACCAGATGTCAGAGCCATTGAATCTTTCAACCAGTTGCTTCAACATGCCTTAGGGTGGCATCGTAGCGCCTTTAAATTTTTCAATGTTTCGCTTCCTTGTAAACATACTGTTAAGTTTCTTACGGGCGTTTTCTCAACAGCGGTTTCCTATTGTGAAATGCCAGTAGATTCAGATTCAGACTTGTAAAAGTGCTCTTGTAGCCTACTTACAGAATAAACATTTTGATTTAGAATAATGACCATAAAATCTTCGCGCAAGTTCAAGAATAATATCACGTTAGTTACGTACGTTGCGTGTACCTACATAATTTACACTCACTTGAGCCAACTTTGATGCGAGTCCGCGCCAAACTTCCTCGGAATGAATAAAGTTACTTCCTGATACATGTACTCTACATGGATCTGGCAGTTTACACGTTATAAACATACCTGAGCACAGACACTAATTAGTGATGTAGCAAAATATTTTACCGACAAAAAATATATCGATCTTACTGTCAATGTTACTAAATGTTATTCAACATATAAATAAACATTATATTATTATATTATTTATTTTCTCTCCGTTTAATAATAATGAAAACATTAAACAAATTGAAACATGTATTTATTTGTTTCTTTTAAAATAGTTTTCATAGTTATACAATCAATATTTTTTCCATATTCGTCGGTATTAAAAAGTGCCGTCTAGATGAAAATATCCACTTTATCAGATATCGTATGGAACTTTTTTAAAGTTATCGAGAATTTTCAATTCGCATTTGTATTAATATGTAGGTACATCGACATCTTTTTTTATCGATATCATAACCCCAGAACGTGCCCCGAGTTATAACTTATAAACATTCTTGTGTAACGAAGTAGTGTTTATATTATGTCTATCGTTTAATTATCCATAGTGTAGGCGTACCCCCCGCCTCCCCTTCTTAACCCCTGATATTTAGATAATTATATTTAATTGGATGGAATGTTGTGTAAACGTAGGTCCTAGAATAAGGTTTAGCATTTATAAACAAAAAACCGGCCAAGTGCGAGTCGGACACCCGCACCGAGCGAGGGTATAACTAAATATTTTTTACTTTTTTGTTTTCTGTATTTTTTGTTATAGAGGGTACAGAAATACATCATCAGTAAAAATTTCAACTGTCTATAGCTATCAGGGTTCATGAGATACGGCCTGGTGATAGTATTGAGCAAATAACGCCATGTTTTTTTACGGGAACCCCACTTAAATATTTATTTTATTCTGTTTTTAGTATTTTTTGTCGTATATTTATGGTAACAAAAATGAGCAGCTATCACGGTTCATGAGATACAGCCTAGTGATGGACGGACGGATAGCGGAGTCTTAGTTATAGGGTCCCGTTTTTACCCTTACAACGTCGTGTTAATTTAAAGTGTATTGAATTTTCTCACTCATTGTCATTGCCAAAAGACCAAACCAGCTGTCTAATGTCACTACTACCTGGTCAAGTCAATGCGATTGGGTTGGCGAAGTTACGATATCCTTAGGATACGATCGTGAATGATCAATTCTGATTATGTACTGATATATGTAACTAAGATTATATTATGGTATTGTAGGACTGAGAAATCTGACATGTAGTTACTTTAATTAACAAGTGTAGTGTATATTATGTAGTTTGTTATTTTAAGTTATTGTAAAAATTGTACGCCGGTTATCGGTAGATTGTGAGGAACTATAATATAATGTAAGACCTAATTTTGTAATCACAATGTTACAATAAATATATGATTATGATGATGACGACGTCAAAAATGACAGTTGGCGAGATAATGGAGAGATCTCAAAAATATAGGTCGAATTGAGCCCCAGTTTCTTGGTTGGTATCTATTTTATTTATTAATTTTGAATTAAAGTAAAACTATAGTACGTAAATAGACGACTGGTCTGATTAGGTATTAAAATACTGAAAAATGCCTGGTTCTGTTCAGTGTTGCTGCATTGAACTTAAGATCGCAAGCCTCCGTTAACAAGAGGCTATCACTGAGCCGGCAAAACTGTAAACGTCCGAATATTCTCAATAACTCAGGCGGCCAATTAGCCGACACTCCGCTTCAATTCGGGCTCCGGCCCAACAGGAACATAAAGACAGTAGCGGCACCACCCGTTAGTAAGGGTTTACCTACATTGATAATACACAAAATATTGATTTAAACTTACACATATTTTGCCCGTTCGGTAGTCTATTTAACCGACTTCGAAAAAGGCGAAGGTTCTCTATTCGACTGTATGTTGCTTTTTTTTTTCATCATGATCGCGCGTACCTATATATAGACGGAAAATGATCTGTGGAACATTATTTATACGAGCTAAATCCCATTTTGTTTGTGATTATACATAAACAAAATTTGGTTTTGATTTTTTCCTTCATTTAAGCTCTTCTCTCCTTCGCATGTGAGCAACATCCTGACAGCTAAAACTATCTTCCGTGCAATTTAATGTGTGTAAATATATTAGCAACTAAAGTAACCAACATGCAAGCAACAAATAAAAGGACAAAACAAAAGAATTTAAAATTAGGTGAATTTTATTACAATAAATTAAGCAAACTAACCTTCTGCCCGCCTCTGTCCTGCGCGTTACCGAAAGGGATGGGCGACAGAGACAAACGAGCTAAATATTTCAACGGCGCGCTAAGTCAGTTTTTGCAACTGCCATCTCTTAAAACTCCTGTAATTACGTTAGTTCCGCGGACGCTATCGGTTAAGTTTTATTGTAGTTTAACTTGCCATTTATTGGTCTTGGGAAATTTTAAAGTAGCATTTGGAACAGGTAATTGGCGAGTCCGTGAGGTGCTGGCAAAGAGGGTACCTGTTTCAAGTTGCCTCTTAATAGTTCTACTTTAACACGGACTTGGGTTATTGCCTCTTTGTACAGCGGCCAGCGCAATAAGAGGACCTTATGATATTTCAAATTTAACCTTTATAATGGATATTATCCATTTCCCACGTAACAGTTGACAACCTCACACTCTTATAAGCAAAATTTTAATTAAGTATAGTCACTGCAAACCATGTTCCTATTCGATAAAAGGATACGTTTATGAAATGAAACATTCTGTAAAATGTTTGTCTCTAAGAGAAGGGTTACTCCTATCTGCACATTAGGTATTTCTGTTTCCACATTGTAGGTTTTACTATGAAAAATGTGGAGACAGAAAATATAATATTTCATCTGACAAAAAGTGATGTCGAAACTTAATAATGTACCTGTTGGTTTTCCAAGTTGGGTCTAGTAGTACAACTCCGTCGACTGAACAACTCTTGAGGGACAGAAACAAAATAACATCACTCTGGTAAAGATGTAATAAATTATGTTTCGGCGTCGTTTTTTGTCGCAAGGGTTTGTCTTACAAATACGCTTTATTGCACACCAAAATATATTTACACAAGAGTCAAATACAAACAAATTAAAAACGGCAGACAATAGGCAGTGTTATCGCTAAAGAGCGATCGGTTTTAGCATAGGAGCTTTTTGTATTCATTATTTTGGCAAAAAAATCGTGATCAAAATATACAAGCGAACTAACTTCACAAATACTAACACTATACATTATCATACATAACGTAAACACCCCGTCCACACGAATCTCTACACCCGTCTCTTAAATAAAGATTTTTGAAACTTGAGGACAATATATTCCAGTGGCTACTTTAATTTGCGGCTTCATTTGACATTGTGATGTTGGATTTATGTTAGTGAAGTTAACGGCAGCAGGCGGCAAGCGCGGAGATGTCGATCTCGATTTGCCACTTAGCATAAAAATTCTTCTAAAAATAACACCGTTTTAGTACTAAAGTATATCGAACGAGACTTAATCGCTTTAAAAGCAGTGTTTATTTGATGACTTCGACCAGAAAACTTGAGCTTAACTTCCTTGGAGACAAATTGACTTAACATCGTGTCCGAAATATCGAGATATAGAGATATCACAACGTCTATACCAGGTGTATCCTGTAAAACATGGATTCTGTTCTACAAACTAAACAATATTTTTGTTCCGCAACGTTCAACAAAAAAATACTTTTTCAGATTGACATAAACATCGCTCTACCAAAGATCAAAATTTCACAATACAATATTGGAGGCCAAGTCTCAATTTGCGTCGCTGCGCCAGAGGAGTGAGTAAGTGACATTACCTCTTTGAATAAACGTAGTTTAAGAAGTTATTGTCTAATAAAAGTCATGTTCAAAAATTGCTTTATATATATTTTGTGCGGTTACAATGGTAGGTAAAGGTTTACGTTTTAATGTATAACTCCATCTACAGGCCACGCGCGGTAGAATGACGGAATAAATAAACAGAACTGTAGACGGATCTCTCTTGATCTTCACAAAAAGCGTTTGAAAACTGCCCATAATTTAGCCCAGTTGCCTTTGCCAAAACAATGCAGCTTTGACGTTTGCCTATATTTTTATAGATATCTAAAATACTGCATTTTTGCATGTTTTTACGGCTGTGATATTATTAATATTATTATTTTGTGGGCAAAACTATTAATTGCTATTAAACTTCATAAAAGTCGTCATGCTTCGCACAAAAATCACGTCCATAGTTATAAAGCTGGCAGTAGGGAAGATCTACATCCGTTAGCAAAGCAAGGCCGCACACTTAAGGGTCACGCGGGCGGTGGGGTTTGAAGTCTCCCCTACAGCAACTGCAACAGACAACGCTTGTAAAATCGACGGCTGCTGGGTCAGAAAGAATGAGTAGTGACCACGTACTGGAAGGCGAAACTCCCTAAACAGCGAAACAGGCTTCATAGACGATGGATCGATGATCCAATGATAAGGTGCGGGTATCGCAGGACTGCTCAACGTAGAGATCTTTGCCTTGCCTTGAAGGTCTTTATTCTGCAGCGTTATTCGCATAAAATGTATATAATATGCTCGTTTATTGTGTAATTATTATTCTGTTAATTTATCGTTCAATTATAGAGAATTGGTATCAATTTACTAATTAATAATGATTATATTATGTATATGGTTGGTACGGGATACTAGTAATCAAATTATAATCGAAGCTGAAACCAAATCTATTTCTATTGACAGTGACCGGTATATCGTTGTCGATCTTATCTAGACCATAATACTATAAAATAAAATCGCTTCCTGTCTGTCTGTATGTCACTATGTATGCTTAGATCTTTAAAAGTACGCAACGCATTTTGATGCGGTTTTTCAAAAGATAGAGTGATTCAAGAGGAAGGTTTATAATTATGTGAAATACTTGCATAATTTATCAGCAATGCACCCGTGCGAAGCCGGGGCGGTTCGTTAGTCTAGAACATAATATTTGCCTGGTATAGTTCAAATGGTTGCTATTTGAGCTAACTATATTAATGGACTGACAAATTATCATTAAAAGGTTGACGGAGCATATTGCTAAAGTAGTGTGATATAGTATAATATTTGACGACGCGGCTCGCGCAGTTTGCAGACACCTGCCTACTGAGCCGGCGGTCCCTGGTTCGAATCCCGACCAGGGCAAATATTTGTGTAATGAACTCGAATATAATATTTGTTCTTGGGTCATGGATGTTATTTATATATGTATTTATATATTATGTATATCGTCGTCTAGTACCCATAGTACAAGTTTTGCTTAGTTTCTAGGGACTCTCTTAGGGACTAGGTCGATTTGTGTATGACTGTCCCATGATATTTATTTATTTATTTATATTGCGGTGGGTGAATTCGGAGCATTAGTACGATCATATTTTGGAAGGGTGTCATTAGAATGCCCGATTTAACGGCAGGATTCGAGTTATTTAGGTTTTATGTCAATACGAGTAGCAAAATAAAAACCAAAAAAAATACTAGTCTCTGCTGAAAATCTATCGACTGTGATAAAATAAACGGAGCCTTTTATTTCTATATACGTTTACCAGAATTCTATTTTCCAAGAAACCGTTGACTTTTAAGGATTATTACAAAACAAAAAATAACCGGACCAACGAAAATGCTATTTCACCGAATTTTGCGATACTTTATTAATGGTATTATATCGGTAACACATCTATTTGTGCAAATATCTATTCTCTCTCTAGTACCTACGGCTAACAGCTGCTGAGAAATCCATATGCATATTTAACATAATTAACACACATTATAATGGGTCTAATAGTTCAATCAGTGACCGGAAAATATATAGACATCGCTCTCAGTACAAAATTGGCTTTCAAAAACGGTCCCACCATTTTACTGACAACTATCCCCTCTACAAGAATTCGTCTTGCCAACAGTTTAAAATATTAGCCTATACGAAGTCATCCCTCCTCTTAGCAGTAGTTGTAATTGGTTAGTTAAAGTTTTCATTGGCTAAAAATAGACTTGTAATTGTCAAAGTCCATGCGCGGCGCACGAAAAAGGGTAGTTGTCAAACCTAATATGGAAGCAGTAATTGAAAGGTAACCAGTTTAGAAAACTTCTAAACTTCTAAACGTGTAAACAGCGTATTTTTTTGAAAACTCGAATGCAACTTTACTGTCGCAAAATCTCAAATCAAAGTAAATTTTGATTGTATATTTTATAATTTATTTTAATTTTTTTTTGAAGACTAAACAAATGTTAAACGACTGACGAGACAATATTGCACACATACCGTACTAATTGGTACCACATTGCGTCTTAGTTGGATGAATCCGGCATTGGTTTGATAATAATCATCATCATTAAAATGAACGCTACAGATAGGCGAAGATATTGTAGGAACACTAGGAACCCACTGCGGTTCTCTGCATTCTAGAGAAACTGCATTTGTCCGCAAGTAAATGAATAATAAGAGATGTTAAATTATGAATATTAGTTACTCATGAACATATACTGTAGATACCGCAGGTAACAGAATATGTGACACTGACAGGAAAATTTTACTATTTACGGTACGAAAAAACATAAATTTACAGAAATTAATTTACACACGTATTCCTTAGAGTCCAAATCGATAACTTTTACGAAAAACTACTATCTTGACTTGTCACTAAAATGGCGACGTGTCAAACGGCTTTTCGCATATAAAATATTATAAAATTTTATTGTTTAGCAATGTAATGCATTTTTAAAACGACCAGATATACCTTAAATAGATGTGTACCTGTATGTGCACATAGTGGAAACCCAAAAAGCAAAGCGTCCAGCTGTTTATCCGGCCGTCTAGATCCGGCATAAAAATTTAAGGCCCCGGAAAATTTTTAATATACGCTAGCTACAAGATATAATCGGAGCGTCTAAACCACGTGAAGGAGCTCCGCATGCGCCCCGACCGCCAGCCCCGTTACGTTGTGACAGGCTGTCACAATGTCAAGTCAATAGGAATTTTGAAAACATTGTTGTTTTTTAATGTTATTGTTACGTGAAAATCAGTTAACTTATCAGTGTGGTGTGTGCTATGTTCTCTTTTTTTTTTCTATTTTTTATTATTATTCTGTATTGTTTATTTTTAAGTCTAGTTTTTAATGTCAACACAGCCCCTTCCAACATCGGTGGACCTGTTGACTTGCCCCTTATGTGGGGACAACAAACAATATAAGGGGCAGCGGGGGCTCGCAATCCATACCACCCGCCGTCATGGCACCCGGATGGTTTTCGATCCCCCGCTGCTCAGCGCCTCACAGCCTGCGCCAACGTCATCTCACGTGGACTCTACAGGGGTATTAGTCAGCAGCTCCACCGAGTTCGCTGAAAAGTTGGGTCTATGGAAGTCTAACCTGCCGGTCATAAAAAGAATACCCCGCGGCGCGCGGATTTCAGTGGCCCGCTGCCTCACCACAGTCGTCGCCAAAGTCGTCGCTGAGAATTCAACCCAAGCAAACGGCTGAACCATTTTGGTCCAGACAGTTATTTGATATTATTTACTATCGGTATTTTTTAATTCGCGTAAACGAAATTATTGATACATTAAAAAATATATAGAGAGTGAATCATAGAACCCCACACTTTTTTGAAGTCGGTTAATAAATAGTTACATAATACCTAAATTATGTAATGATTTTTCGAATTCCAACAACTTGTCAAAATAAAATATATTAAAGAGGTCGGGACGAGCAAAAGTGCTTAAAAGTATGGAATTACGATGAAGACACGCTCAGCTCAAAAAAATTGTATTCAAATTATAAATTAATGTATTCATTTTCCTATTATCCCCAAACAATCAAAAGCGTCTACTCACATTTCCCTACACAGTCCTCCATGCTGACAGAGCTAATAAGAACTCTCTCACTACTCAAATAAAAAATAATACCATAGGCTTTACGGAACCACATATTAACCCCCAAAACGTTAAAAGAACTCGACCTAACTCTCAACAATATTATAAAATTAAAACCATAGAAAGTAAAATATCGGAGGGTAATGTGAGTGGAGCTGCCCGGCTACTTTTCTCCAGCGACGGATTGGCGACACACTCCGCCGAAACATTTGCCGCCCTTAGGGACAAGCACCCAACCCCCCCCGCTTCTATACAGCTGCCAGATCCCCCTTCTCCAGATGATGACACCATCACCATAACCGAGGAGGCAGTACAAGAGGCTATTTTCTCGTTCCCGAATGGGTCAGCTGGTGGTCTAGACGCGCTGTCACCTCAGCACTTGAAGGACCTGACAACTGTGACTTCTGGGGATGCTGGAACGGCTCTTCTTAAGGAGATAACCGCCCTGGTGAACCTCATGCTGTCCGGCCGCGTCAACTCGGAGATAGTCCCCGTCCTTGTCACGTAAATAAATAATGCCCTAGCCTTCTAACTAAGGGGTTACCTATCCGGACAAAATAATACAAGAAGTTGAATTTAAACAACAATTTAATAACAATACTATAGAATAATTACTTTAGGTCTATGTTGTATCCTTAAATTAAGTTTTATCTTTAAGTTAAGTTTTAGTTTAATTAAGTTTTAAGTGAAGTTTTAGTTTAAATTAAGTTTCAAGTTCTTCGATATGCTAAGTTTTAAAATAGATTTAAGTTGTTTTAGGTTTTAAGTTAGATAAGATCTTTAATTTTTAAGTTAAGCCTTAACCGTAGTTAGGTAGCAAGTTGAGCCTAAGAAAGGTCTAGAGTGGGTCCGAAGCCTAGATTTGGGTCTTCCTACTAGAGAGCTGGTCGTCCTTCTGATACCCGACGTCCCTCGGTAGTGCGCGGCGTGGTAGCGGCGGTAGGTATGACCAGTAGTGCAGCCGTCCTCCAAGGTTCAAGGGCAGGGTTGCCAGCGTGCGACAGCGCGAAGCTTTCTTGGGCCACTCCAAGGCCAGGGGAGTAAGACCAGCCTCTCACTAGGCTCCAAGGTCTTAATAGTTCTCAACCCGTAGGGTGTTCCTGGAACGTGTCGAAATAAAGAATTATTAAAGAGTCATTATTTCGACCTGGACTGCTAACATCTCACGCGCGCACTAGGGATGGGTATTTTATTTACAATTAAGCAATCGAAAGTGTATGATGGGCAGTCCAGGCACATAAGAGGTGAAGCGGTGATATGAGAATCAAATGCTAAGCTCAATTTATATAAAAACGGCAATAGCGAAGTGCATAAGCAATGCCGAAAACGAAAATAGTATATTTTGCAATAACATGAGATTCTCACATCATTACAATAATAACAGCGTAGCATAATTATAATTAACAGTAAGCGTGATAATGAGGCGTTTCAATTATTTAGTCATTCCTTATAGACAAATATTAATAAATCTTTATTTTGGTAGAATATAAGTATAATTATATTAAACATTTAGTAGGTATTTATACTCTTATTTCTTCTTATTAATTGTTAAATTTCTATAAAATGTTCCTTATTAATTTTCTATTTTTTAGTTCTTTTATCGTAATATGTATCTATTTATTTTATAACTAAATAACCAGTTTAACACATTTATATTATAATACTTGTCTATAAGCATAACTTGATTACAGGTTTGCGGCAGGCAAAATCATATTCGAAGAACCATGGTTTGCAATGAGAATTCATCTTTTATAATGATATTTACATGATGTGAAAAGCGGAAATAACTATGTGAGATACAGAATGAATGAAGATATTATTAGATTAAAACTAAATAATGCGTGATAAGTAATGAGAAGCGTAATTCAATCCAGAATGTTCGACTAGACAAAGCAAGGTTACGGCAAGGTTAACGCTAACGGTACCATGTTAACGGTACCTCCTCGCTTCTACTGATTCACTATTCTAAATTAACACTACAGCTACTTAATTTACAAGATAATTGCAACACTTACCCAATTTGGGACAATAAACTCACTGATTTTAATTTTATTATATTAATTTATACACGTCCGCTTAGTAGCGGGCGTACGATAATCAAGTTCTGAAGCAAAGTGGCGCGGGCTCACAAGCGAGAGCCGCCGGCCGAGTGTGAGATGCAACCCGTGCACAGTGCCTGCCCAGGCGCAACGATTTGGCGGGGCGCGTTCGGATAACTTCGGCTGCGCTTCGTATCTCGCTGAGATGTGAGTCAGCGCGCGCGGGTTAACTAAATGCATATTACGATTTACTTTGTCGAGATTATTTGTTATTAAAAAAAAATTGAGTTGATTTACGAGTAAGATGCTTTAATTCCAACATAATTCTTTATTTAAATAGGTTGTTTATAATACGTTAGTTATAAGTATAGTTAAGGCAAGGCTTCAATTAGCTTTCAATTATAGATGTACTCAAGGTATTAACGTATTAATACGTTACAGTACCCCGTCTCCTAGAAGAAGGATTTTTCCTCGGAGAAAAATCCGTCTTTTAAAAGGACACTTACGCTGCCACTCCTTAACAGGTAAGGATATCAACAAGGACAGAAGAAGTCACCACCCGCTTCAACTTGAGACATTCCTTCAAGGGACGGAATGCCTCTGGTGAAGGCTTTAAATTTAAAACAGTGTAAGTAAAAATTGTAGAACCTGCTCAGTTTATTTTAAAGAAACTCAGGGTACCACTATGAAATATGAGTACACGGGTACAGTAACTACGCTTCTAAGAGGCCGTCAAAAATGAAAACTTAATAAAATGGTTTCTAAAAAGCATTTACAAAGAAATAATAATATAATCTACAGCTGGACTTCATTTAATAATTATGAACGCAGCTGCTCAGTTAGACGCCTTTTACGTCACGCTATCTGGCGGCGGTAGGGAAACGTATTCTTACACCCGTCCCTACACGGGGAACACGAAAGTAAGGAAACATAAGCTTGGTTAGACAATTTAAAGTCTTTGACATGCCAGGCACCTAGATCACGTCCAGACATATCCTCCACAATATACACCAAAGGTGAACGCTTTTCTTTTATACGGCATTTTAGATATTTCGGCGCTAGTTTCTTTGAAAAGAAGGCACCTTTGTCGCTTTGAAAATAGCACCGTTTCCAGACTACATCTCCTACTTGAAATTCATAATCCTTACGTCTAGTATTATACCGTGAAGCATTCTTTTGATGACTTTGCCAAAGAGCTACCTGGACTTTATCAAAAATGCCGGATAAATAACCAAGGTTTTGTGCATAAAGTTCTCTTGGTAGAAAAACCATCTCATTAGGGATGTCATTATCAATGTAATGAGACCCACATGTGACTAGCTCTCTTCCATGCACAAGAAATGCAGGAGTATATCCAGTGACTTCGTTGATGGAGTTGTTAATCGCGAAGCGGACTTTGGGTAGATTTACGTCCCAAGTCCTATGGTCATTCTCCACAAAGGCCGATAAAGCTGTTACTATGGTTTTATTGTACCTTTCAACCGTGTTTATTTGTGGAGTGTATTTAGGTGTGAAATGGACGTTTGGCACTTGATATTTTTTAAATAAATTTAAAACTTCGCGACTAGCAAACTGACAACCATTATCCAGAATTATAGATTGAGGCACGCCATGTACTAGAAACATATCCTCTTCAAGAATCCTAGCAGTTATTTCGGCAGTTGCTCGACGCAAGGGAAAAGTGAGGCAATATTTTGAGAAACAACAAGTGATCACTAAAATATAGCTGTGTTGTTTCCTACTAATGGGCAAGGGGCCAACAAAGTCAACAGAAATAACCTGCCACGGCCTGCAGCAGTCCTTAGGCCTACCCATTTTACCTAGAGTTCCATGAGTAGGGTCTTTGTGGGCAAGGCAAACATCACAATTATTGACGTATTTAACTACGTCACCGTACATCTTTGGCCAAAAATATGAAAGGCATAGACGCTTGTGCGTTTTGAAAATACCTAAATGGCCAGCCGTCGGCTCACTGTGGCACATGGACAACGCATCCTGACGTTGTTCTGTATACAGGACTTCCTTCCAGCTGAACTCAGACGTCAGAGCATTTTGATTCTTCATGTGTCTGAACAATTTACTGCCTTGGACGATATAATTAGGATAACTAGCTGGTGTTACGTACACGTTGTTCAAATAAAATAAAACTCGTAGGCACAAGGGGTCTGATAATTTATTACAACCAAACAATTCCTAAGCATAATCAATTTCCATTATAATCAAGCTTTAAAGTAATTGTCAATTATAATTATTAAGTAAACAAGTTATTACAGGTGCTAAGCTAAGCATTATTAAAAGTACAGCGTGAAGACTGACTAAACAAAACAAAATCAATTGCAATATCTAAATCTATTACTTTACCAGCAACGCACAACATGTAGCAAATTAATCGCCAAGATACTTGAAACCTAAATAAAGCAAACCGTTAACATTATACAATGAGGTAGGTAGGCATAATTACTAAATTGATAGTTATCGTTGAAGCCTATTGAAACACTAAAGAGATCCACTACTATTATTAATACAATGATTAATACATAATAAAAAAAACTATGAATCATCCATCATCTGTCTAGGATGACTAATTATTAATTAAACGAATAAACTTTTAAAAGAATTTAACACGATTCAAATTACTGGTACTATAATTTAAACAACAAAACAAAACGCGTCCACGGAATTTTAGCAGGGAAAACGGTCGAACTAAAACCAAACAGTAACAATGTTTTTTGAATAAAATCCGTTAAGTACTTTACGTTATAGGTTCAATAGCAAATAGAAAAATGCGCATAGCAGAATGTGGATGTGAATCGAGCCAAAAGCAATAATGCCTAACACTACTAATCAGATTATAAGAACAAAGAAACTTATCTTTACACACAAAAGCACCACTAAGTTTTTATAACCACTTGTCGTCACCAAACGCGAAGAAAGAATGACCGCTCCGGCATCGCACGTTCCCGTTAGCGTCGACAACTTCCCGCCAAACTCTCTCGACTCCTCATTGGTCAGTGGCGTTCCACCAATCACGTTCCAAGAAATCAGCGGCGTGGTCGGTGCCGATTCGTTGTTCTTGGCGGGAGCGTAGACGCGGCGCCCTCTGACAACAACAGCGGGAACGAAGTGACAGCGCGTCATAGGTGCGATGGTTGCGCCATCTTGCGGGTAGAAGCGAAACACGTAGCTATTTGTCACACTGGTGAGTGCAAACACCCATTAAAAATCTTTAAATACCACTCGTCGCTGGTAGCCGGTGGGGTGGTTGGAGTAGATATAGCAGACACAGGAACACATCTCGATAAGCTGTCCGGTACCACATTGTCCTTGCCCTTTCTGTGCTTGATGATCAAGTCAAATGCCGAGAGCCTGACACCCCATCTAGCCAGTCGACCGGTCGGATTCGTCAAGGACAGGAACCACTTGAGTGCAGAATGGTCAGTGTGGACGGTGAAGGGGCGACCGTTCTCCAGGTAACATCGCCAATGCTCAAGGGCTGTTAGTACGGCAAGAGCCTCTCTTTCTGTTACACTATAATTTCGCTCAGGACCTGTAAGCGATCGGCTCATGAAAGCAACTGGGTGTTCGACTCCGTTTACTACCTGTGACAACATGGCTCCAACGCCGTAATTACTTGCATCCGTGTGTACTTCAAAAGGAAGACTGAAGTCTGGACAAGCAAGTACGGGTGCGTGGACGAGACATCTTTTTAATTCCTCAAAGGCTCTAGCAGCATCAGAGGACCATTCAAATTGAGGTGAAGGTTTCTTGGTCGAGGTGAGTTTATTAAGAGGGCCTGCGATGGTACTAAAGTTAGGGATAAAGCGTCTATACCAAGAGGCGGTGCCCAGAAAACGCTTCACTTCTTTCCTACTTTTTGGGACAGGGTAATTGACGATTGCCTCGACTTTGTCAGGGTCCGTTCGTAAGCCGTGCTTGTCAATGACATACCCCAAATACTTAAGTGAGTCTCTAAAGAACTGGCACTTTTCCGAGTTAACAGTTAAGTTTGCTTGTTTAAGCCTATCAAGGACGCGATCAAGGATACTAACATGTTCTTCGAAAGTTTCACTAATTACGATTATGTCATCTAGGTAGCAAAAAACTTTTAACTCGAAATCGGGCATGAAAAGAGAATCCACTAGTCGCTGTTGGGTCGCTGGAGCATTGGTGAGGCCAAAAGCGGTGACATTGAACATTAATGTTCCTCGGCCTGGGACGAAAAATGCCGTTTTCTCCCTATCTGGCTCGTGGATTGGTATCTGCCAGAATGCCTTCGAAAGGTCAATGCTAGAGAGAAATCTAGCGTTTTTTAAGTTGTCCAGAATTTCTGAGACGTAAGGAAGGCTATAGGCGTCCTTTTTGGTAACCGAATTTAGCTTTCGGCTATCAAGGCAAAACCTAGGTTTGCCATCTTTTTTTCCAACCACTAAGACTGGGGAAGACCAAGGGCTTTCGCAAGGAGAAATGACACCCAGCGATAACATTTCATCCACTTGCTCTGTAATAATGCGCTTCTTTTCTGGAGACAGACGGTAGTATCGCTGCTTTATGGGTTCCGCTGTACCTGTATCTATGCGATGGGATATAAGAGATGTCTTGCCCAGGCCCTTGGTTTGAAAAGAAATGTCGTTAAATTTTTAATTAATTTATCAGCTAAGAGCTTTTGTGACTGGTCAAGATTACTATAAGAGAAAAGGTGGGTTTCAATTGATTTGGAAGAAATTTCAGACAAACAAGGTTCAAGGAGAGAAATATAGTCAATACTGCCAAGGAATTTCGGACAAATTTGAAATTTCTTCCAAAAATCAACACCGAGGATCAGATGAGTTTCTATTTCAGGTATTACATAGGCTTTGAGTAAGTGGGTGCTATTTTCTAAACAGACAGGAAGCGAAATATATCCGAGAGATTGGATTTTTTGACCGCCAGCTGCAGTAACAGTGATCTTATCAGTTGGTACTAACTGTAAACCCAATTCCGATAGATGTTTATAAGTGTCGCTTCCAAGGATAGTTATAGCAGACCCTGAGTCAAGTAAACCGAACATTTTAAATTTAGGACTAGTATCAATAGCAATTTTAATAAATGGCCGAGGATCATTAGAAGGTTTAGAATTGAAAATTGTTGCAACTTTATACGTATTGAAGAAGTGCTTAATCGTTTTAAGCCAATCATTCCAATCAGAATTGTTATGTTGTGGTTTGCAACAATTTTCACCTACTAGTTTTTTGGAACAGAATCTTGTGCTACCGTGGTATTAAGTTCACGGTTTTTAGGAGGGTTGCACTGCAGACAATCTGGAAAACGATAGTCTTTAAGCCCACACTTAAAGCAAAAGATGGTACGTTCGGCAGTGCATTCTTTCATTGTGTGGGTACTGACACGACAACGGTAGCAAAACTTGTCGTTTTTTATCTCCGACACATTGTAGGACCTGTTCTGCGAATATCCGGTAGACGCATGTGCAGGAGATATTCCTGGACTCACCTTGAAGTTAACCTTGTTACTCTCCCTCTTAGGTTGGTATGAGTATTCCAGCGCTAGCGTGGCTGAGGTAGCCAAAGGCGGTTCCCGAAAAGTATCTGACCTAGCTTTGATTTGCTCATAGTTTTTACACAGGCTGCGCAAACTTGATATAGAGTTGAGGTTAGGACATGTAGCTAAAACACTTGAGTAACACGGGCGTACATTATGTAGGATGATTTCTAGTTGTTCCAGTTCACTTAACTTTCGATCAAGTCTACTAAACATGCCATGCATAATGGCTAGATACACCGTGATCGATTCTGAGGGGCCCTGGCTCCGATTTCTAATTTCCCCTAGCATGCGATAGTCAAAATCGACCACATCAAAATCATCTTTAAGCAAATCTAGCAATTCAGCCCAGGAATGTACGGTATCCTTTATGCTGCGATACCAGTGTAGAGCGTCACCGGTAAATATTTCCGTCGCTAGAGAGAGCATTTTATCGTCAGGCATATCCTTAGCTTGACGAAACTCTTTAGCACGTGCAATAAAAGCACGCACGCAAGATTTTCCATCGTATTTCAGTTTAGAAATATCAGACTGCAGACCACGATCACAAGTTACCTTAATGTTATATATACCCTTAGGTGGGCCAGATTGTTCTAGGTTAGAGCAAGGAACGTTATTAATACCATCTGGTCCAGCTTGTGTATCTGGGACATCTACGGGGAACATCTGATTCCTCTGACTACCAGCAAGAGCCGGCTGAGCGTCAGATTGAGGGAACAAGGACAAGATTTCTTTAAGAGATGAACATTGCTCTGTATAAAACTCCCGAGTTTCTTGAAGCAATGCAATTTTTTCGGGTACGTTATCGGGAAGAGTGATCCTATTAAGCCTATGGTGTATATGGTTGAGATATGTCTGAGTGCGTTCGAGCAAACTCTTTTGTTGGGGATCTTGTTTGAGACACGCTACATTAATTGCCGCCTTTGCTAGGGTATGCTTTATACCGGCAATGTCCTCATCAAAATCGTAGCATGAGTCAAGTATTTCCTCCGAGGGAAACCTGATCGCAAGCTTCGCTATCTGTTGCCTTAACTCCTCGACCCTATCTTTTGGTTCCTCCGCGCGTATTCTTATTTCGTAAACCAACTCAGCTTTTGTTAATTGTAAAAATTTTATTGGGCGAGACATTTTGCAAGAAGTTTATCACACAACCGAGAAGTGTTGCAAAAATCTATTAAAAATTACAGTTATGAACAAAGTGACGGTAAGAAAGTTACAATAAGAAGATATAGAAGGTAATGAGATCAGAAAGAGTTCTAGGGATATATCTTAAAGCTAATTCTGCGACATGCACACACCAACACCAAGAATGCTAAAAAAAAAAAGGAAACTTACCAACCCTCAGGCAGGTTGAAGACCCAAAATCTATTAAAATAAAACACGTTACGGGCGCCAAACTGTCACGTAAATAAATAATGCCTTAGCCTTCTAACTAAGGGGTTACCTATCCGGACAAAATAATACAAGAAGTTGAATTTAAACAACAATTTAATAACAATACTATAGAATAATTACTTTAGGTCTATGTTGTATCCTTAAATTAAGTTTTATCTTTAAGTTATGTTTTAGTTTAATTAAGTTTTAAGTGAAGTTTTAGTTTAAGTTAAGTTTTAGTTTAAATTAAGTTTCAAGTTCTTCGATATGCTAAGTTTTAAAATAGATTTAAGTTGTTTTAGGTTTTAAGTTAGATTAGATCTTTAATTTTTAAGTTAAGCCTTAACCGTAGTTAGGTAGCAAGTTGAGCCTAAGAAAGGTCTAGAGTGGGTCCGAAGCCTAGATTTGGGTCTTCCTACAGCTGGTCGTCCTTCTGATACCCAACGTCCCTCGGTAGTGCGCGGCGTGGTAGCGGCGGTAGGTATGACCAGTAGTGCAGCTGTCCTCCAAGGTTCAAGGGCAGGGTTGCCAGCGTGCGACAGCGCGAAGCTTTCTTGGGCCACTCCAAGGCCAGGGGAGTAAGACCAGCCTCTCACTAGGCTCCAAGGTCTTAATAGTTCTCAACCCGTAGGGTGTTCCTGGAACGTGTCGAAATAAAGAATTATTAAAGAGTCATTATTTCGACCTGGACTGCTAACATCTCACGCGCGCACTAGGGATGGGTATTTTATTTACAATTAAGCAATCGAAAGTGTATGATGGGCAGTCCAGGCACATGAGAGGTGAAGCGGTGATATGAGAATCAAATGCTAAGCTCAATTTATATAAAACCGGCCAAGTGCGAGTCGGACTCGCGCACCGAGGGTTCCGTACAAACACTTTCCATCCCTAAGTGGTTAAGTTAAGTTTGCACCTGGTATGTATAGCGCCCCATATAAATTAGGTGCAAAGTTAGGTATTTAATTATAAAACAAAAACTACTTACTAGATCTCGTTCAAAACAATTTTCGTTGGTAGTTTTTATAGTAATGTACATCATATTATGTTTTTTTTTGATTTTTCATTTTCTTATTTTAGAAGTTAGAGGGGGGGGGACCAACTTTTTTCCACTTTGGAAGCGTCTGTCACGCAAACTATTCGGTTTAGAAAAAAAACATTATAGAAACCTCGATATCATTTTTGAAGACCTATCCATAGATACCCCACACGTATGTGTTTGATGAAAAAAAAATTTTTGAGTTGCAGTTCTAAGTATGGGGAGCCCCCAATATTTATTATTATTTTTTTATTTTTGCATCAAAATCTTAATGCGGTTCACAGAATACATCTACCTACCAAGTTTCAACAGTATAGCTCTTATAGTTTCGGAAAAAAATGGCTGTGACATACGGACGGACAGACGGACAGACGGACAGACAGACAGACATGACGAATCTATAAGGGTTCCGTTTTTTGCCATTTGGCTACGGAACCCTAATAAAAACGGCAATAGCGAAGTGCATAAGCAATGCCGAAAACGAAAATAGTATATTTTGCAATAACATGAGATTCTCACATCATTACAATAATAACAGCGTAGCATAATTATAATTAACAGTAAGCGTGATAATGAGGCGTTTCAATTATTTAGTCATTCCTTATAGACAAATATTAATAAATCTTTATTTTGGTAGAATATAAGTATAATTATATTAAACATTTAGTAGGTATTTATACTCTTATTTCTTCTTGTTAATTGTTAAATTACTATAAAATGTTCCTTATTAATTTTCTATTTTTTAGTTCTTTTATCGTAATATGTATCTATTTATTTTATAACTAAATAACCAGTTTAACACATTTATATTATAATACTTGTCTATAAGCATAACTTGATTACAGGTTTGCGGCAGGCAAAATCATATTCGAAGAACCATGGTTTGCAATGAGAATTCATCTTTTATAATGATATTTACATGATGTGAAAATAACTATGTGAGATACAGAATGAATGAAGATATTATTAGATTAAAACTAAATAATGCGTGATAAGTAATGAGAAGCGTAATTCAATCCAGAATGTTCGACTAGACAAAGCAAGGTTACGGCAAGGTTAACGCTAACGGTACCATGTTAACGGTACCTCCTCGCTTCTACTGATTCACTATTCTAAATTAACACTACAGCTACTTAATTTACAAGATAATTGCAACACTTACCCAATTTGGGACAATAAACTCACTGATTTTAATTTTATTATATTAATTTATACACGTCCGCTTAGTAGCGGGCGTACGATAATCAAGTTCTGAAGCAAAGTGGCGCGGGCTCACAAGCGAGAGCCGCCGGCCGAGTGTGAGATGCAACCCGTGCACAGTGCCTGCCCAGGCGCAACGATTTGGCGGGGCGCGTTCGGATAACTTCGGCTGCGCTTCGTATCTCGCTGAGATGTGAGTCAGCGCGCGCGGGTTAACTAAATGCATATTACGATTTACTTTGTCGAGATTATTTGTTATTAAAAAAAAATTGAGTTGATTTACGAGTAAGATGCTGTAATTCCAACATAATTCTTTATTTAAATAGGTTGTTTATAATACGTTAGTTATAAGTATAGTTAAGGCAAGGCTTCAATTAGCTTTCAATTATAGATGTACTCAAGGTATTAACGTATTAATACGTTACATCCTTTATGGTGCAAATCTAGTAGCCCTCGCCAAAAAGGACGGCGGTATTCGCCCGATTGCCGTCGGGAGTACCCTCAGGCGCTTAACATCTAAGCTGTGTTGCCGAAAGTTTCACCAGAGGCTGGGTAAAATATTCAAGCCGCGACAACTGGGTGTCGGAGTAAAAGGCGGCTGCGAGGCAGCGGTACACTCTGCACGTTCCTTTTTGAGTCGTCCGGACTACGAGGTATTTTTAAAAATTGATGTAAAAAATGCATTTAATTCGGTCGATCGCGGTGCCCTCTTAGTCGAAGCCAGAAAAGAATTGCCAGAGCTTTATAAGTATCTCTGGCAATGCTATGGGGCACCCACTAAATTACTTTTTGGTGACAACACTATCCCATCAAGTGTGGGATGCCAACAGGGAGACCCGCTTGGACCTGCTTTATTTAGTTTGGCTATTCATCCGGTGATCTCAAATCTAAATTCCAAATTTAATATTTGGTACCTGGACGATGGTTCCCTAGGTGGAGACGCCACCACCGTTTTACAAGATTTACAAATAATAGTGGAAAAATTTTCTCACATTGGACTTTGCCTAAATTCAACAAAATGTGAAATTTACCTTCCTAATCATCTTTCATTGGAAAAAAGGATTGAAATTATTACAAATTATACGCAGTCTTACCAAACATTTCGGTCCTATCAAATTCATCCCTCACACTTTTAGGCTCTCCAATTTTTGATGAAGCAGTAAAACCCATCATAAATTGCAAACTAAACCTTTTTAATAGCACATCAGACCTTTTATTTGAAATTAACCCACACATGGCACTTTTTATTATCCGATTCTGCTTATTCACACCAAAATTCATGTATTTAATCCGCAGTTGCTCGATATGGAAATTTCCATCTATTTTGTCAGCCATAGACAATTCCCTTCGGTCGACAATTTCAAAAATATTAAACGTTAATTTCGATGACAGGACCTGGACTCAAGCGGTTCTCCCAATAAGATTTGGGGGCCTGGGCGTTCGCTCGTCGACTGAGGTGGCACTTCCGGCGTTCTTGTCCTCTGCCTACAGCTCGTTGTCTCTTGTCGGTATTATTTTAGATCTTCAACAGATTTCCGACACAGAGCTAGCGAGCCTGGCGGAGGCAAGAAATGCGTGGTGTGTCTCTTGTCCGGGAGCCGACATTCCATCCTCCAAATCTTGTCAGAGGGCCTGGGACGCTCCTCGTCTCAAGGCATCCCATACAGCCCTGATCGACAATAGTTCTGACGACTCAGATCGTGCCCGTATCTTAGCGGTGTCTGCGCCTGAATCAGGTCACTGGCTCCGCGTTCTGCCCTCCCACAACGTGGGAACAGTTCTTGACCCAGGCTGCCTGCGAATAGCAGTTTGCCTGAGGCTTGGGTCAAGAATATGCATCCCACACACGTGCTCCTGCGGCAAGGGCGTGGATCAGCTGGGTCGACACGGCCTCTCATGTCCCAGAAGCGCCGGTCGCCTATACCGCCACGGCGCCATAAACGACTTGGTCCGCCGTTCGCTTGCTACCGCCTCTGTACCTGCAATTTTGGAACCCGTGGGTATGGCCAGAGACGATGGCAAGCGTCCGGATGGCGCCACATTGGTACCGTGGAGGCTGGGGCGAGTCCTGGTGTGGGACGCAACATGTGTCGACACGTTCGCCGCGTCCCACATCCAGGCGACTCGTTCACAAGCCGGCGCGGCTGCCGACCAGGCTCAAATCCTCAAGCGCCGCAAGTACTCATCTTTGTCTAAAGATTATGAATTTGCGGCGCTTGCGGTAGAGACATTGGGACCCTGGTCGGCCGATATGAAGGCATTTATGAGGGCCCTGTCGCCTCGGTTGGTACGTGTCTCAGGGGACCCCAGAGCTGGCGCGTACCTCTCACAGAGGATCGCTCTTGCGATCCAAAGAGGTAACGCCGCCAGCGTAATGGGAACCATGCCGCAGGCAGACCTTCTGGATGGGGTATTCTTTTTATAGAAAATGTATATATTTTATTCTTATTTTTTCTAATTAGTTATAACAAATTGTACATAATAATTATCCTTTCTTTTATGTTTATCTGTAGTTTTTAGTATTGTAAATATTATATTGTATATGTTTATTTTAAAATAAACTTTATACACATTTTAACCCATTTTGAGCAGTTTCATCAAAATGCCCATTAATCGGACACTAAAATTGGTACAACACCTTTAGTAAAGACCGTCAGATATATTATTATAACATTTTTCAATTTTAGCAGATTGTAGGTGTAAATCTTAATACCTGTACGTAAAATATAAATACCTTAAAAGGTAATGCATAATACCATCCCCATACAAATGTCTTCTAAAAATATTTTATATTTAAATAATTCAAAGAACTTTAGCTACACCAACCAATGGATGCCGTGGTTTTTATTATTATTGCTGGAGTGGTTTCGAAACCATTTCACTGCACATGAAGTAATTTTGAATGAAATGCAGATATTATGTTAATTTTATACAACCTGACATGTTCTGCCATCGACAGACGCCATCGTATTAAAACTGTCAATTTGGCCTTGGTACAGATGAATCGTTCTAAGTACCTACATTTCACGTGGGGTAATTTCTGAGCTCTAATGAGACTTCTATGTTTATATGCGTTCAATAAAATTAGCTGAAAATTTGGCAAAATTAAAGGACAATCTACCAGGACAGTAGGGTACATTATGAACATCTCAAATATATTTATTTCATAAATTTAAATTAAACGGTTTTGAAGTTATTTACGAAAATTAGCGAAAATTGACGATTTCTCCACACACCCCTTATTTCCTAATATACCGGGGCTAAAAATTAAAAAAAAAAAACCAGGAAATAGTTCAATACCTATAGATTACAGAAAAATATTTAAGAAGTCTATGATATTAAAAGTAACACCGTTTAACTAGTACGAATATTTATATTTGACCCAATGGCCAAATGAATTAAATTTATAAAATAGCATTGCAACGGTAAATGAAAGAGTAATAGAAATAAATTATACATTTTTAGAAAGAACATTTATTATATTCTTTACTTATGTCATACATATTTTGGCGGAAAAGTGTGAAGTTTTTCAGAGAACTAACCTATTAGCAGAAAAGAAAGGTTAATTATTAAAAACGTTAGTATTTGGTAACACATTGCGTTAATTCTATAAGTGATATCGCTTTTGTATGTATAAACGGTATAGTGAATTTATCCAGTATTATGAGTTTGAACACCAGAAAAACTGTCCTCATGGTGCAAGGCGGAAACCAGTCTCCAAGAATCATGCTCCACGGTGCGCTACTTGATGTCGTGGATCATTTCTGCTATCTTGGCTCTACCACCACCCAATCACTATCTAGCGACAAAAGAGATAGATACTTGGATAGGCAGAGCATCAACTGTTTTTGGGAAGATTTTTGCACGCGTGTGGAGGAACGGTAAGCTCACTACGTATTCCAAAGTACTTGTACACCAGACCTGCGTCCTAAGTGTATTGCTGTATGCGTCAGAAACTTGGACTACATATGCTAAACAAGAACGCAAACTCAACGCTTTCCACATGCGCTGCCTGAGGACTATACTTGGAGTCACTTGGCACGACAAAATCAGCAACGAGGTAGTACTCTCAAGAACGCATTGTTGCAGCATAACTGCTATGCTAAAGCAGAGAAGACTACTCTGGTTCGGTCACGTTCATCGCATGGACTCGGAGAGACTAACACGCCAAGTAATGCTGGGTCAGATAGCGGACGCAAAAATACCTGTTGGGCGTCCAACATCAACATTCAAGGACTCCTGCAAGCGGGACATGAATAGTTCGGACAGACGGGTGGGAAAAGCGCGCCGAGATGAGACCTGATTGGCAACATGACATTAAAGTCGGAACATCAAAACATGACGATGACTGGCTGGTGAACCTTAAGCAGAAAAGTCTTCGTCGTGCTCTTTCACCTCCTGCGGACTCGCGTTTTGTGTGTGATTGATGTGGCAAGAAATGCCGCGCTGCTATAGGACTATAGTCATCAACGGCGATGTGGGAACCCGTAAACCCACAAGTGCTGCAACAAACATCTACAACAGATGTTGTGGCCAATGATAATCCAGAATTATTTGGTTCCTACACGCTTTATATGTATGGTAAGGAATTAAGTTTATATATTTTATCATGAAGACATAAACTTAATTTCTTGATACCGTATGGGCCAGACGGTCCGTTGGACTTATTTACGTCACTCTATGAAATGGCCAAGCCATACTTTTGAAGCCAAGGTGTAGAATTAGTAAACTCAGGGCGTAGGGGCTTGGCTTTTCGAGGGATCTGACGACTTTTTTACAGCGAAAGCGTTATGAGCATGTGAGTCTTGGCCGCCAATTTTACATGAAATGTTTTTGGTGGGATTTATTATTCATGTAAGTTTATAATCTTATCATATATATCATTAGGTATATGATTTGCGTTGGTATTACTTTGTCTGTCTGAACCTTTGATCCTGCACCGACTACATATTTCTGTTTAACCCAGTGGTTCACTGGTAGAGAATCTTACATTAAGTCCGCTATTTGTACTTTTCTTTGTATTGTGTAATAAAGTTTAAATTAATAAATAAATCACCTAAAAAGCTCACACATCTTTTACACAAATTTATTAGAAAAGTACCACCTGTTCTCTTTAACAAACGCTCTCATAAAAAACATAACCATACATCTCGCTATAATCAGGTAAAAACCTTCTCAGCTGGGAATATCACAGCGGATCCACCCTTCAAACTCAACACATCTCTGCTTACATTTTCTGAACTAATTTAAAATTTTCCAGTAAAAAAACACGACGGAGTTGGGAGCAGATGTGTCGTCGAGTTGAAATATGGCCGCCATAGTTTTATATTAAATTTGTCCTCCGGGTTGCGATTGTGACAGAGCGGCGAGTATGGCTGGTACGAATACTTTTCTGGTATCCAATTTCGAGTGAATAAGTGCTTTACAATGGGCAATACTTCATTTTCAATAAATATTGATGAAAAATTATCGGTTATAGGCCCACTAAATGCGTAACTTATATACCAATTGCAAGCTCATGACAAAAATTAAAAGGTACCTACATTTTTATTTAGCGGTAAATTTTTAATAGCGCCACTTCGCCTGATGGTAACCAAAAAGGGGAGGGCAGCTGACAGGAAACCAACGATGCCTTGTCAGTTAACACTGCCATACTGATACGAGAGATGACTTCACGCTTCGTTTGAAGGGTTCCATGTTGTAAGAAGGAGAGGAAACACATTAAATACACAATTAGACATGTTGTACTAAAATGCTACGGTACTGAAATTATAATCATAAAAATATTGCAAAGATATTCAAAAAGATTAGACCCTAATAGAACTACCGCAAAGCAGCAGTTTTATACAGGTACCGAAGTGTAAAACTGTTGCTTTGCGGTACGATAGTGTTTTCACAAGAAGATTTTTTAATACGGCGACGTCTCTTCACACCATTCTAAACACTCGTGGTATACTAAAACTAGACGCAGTCTTTCATGATACTGTTACTGTCTTTATCCTGTTTTATAATTGTGAGTTGCCAGACTTAACTATAGTATGGCTTGAGGCAGAAAGCTCTTCGAGTGACGACCGCGAACTGAAAAACTCTGCTTAGGAAAGGAACCTTGAATCTTTCAAATCTATTGGAAATTTAATAGCCGATGGTCCAATATGCAGTTCGTCTAAATCGCATTTCGCCGTCTACTGCCTGTGCGATACGTGATTAAGTAGCTCGTCCATTTAGAAGAATATCCAAATCGCGATAAAAATGGCCATTTTATTTAAAAAATGAAATGAAATAATTTATTCAGTAAGTAGGCCACAAGGGCACTTTTACAAGTCAGATTGTGAATCTACCGGCATTTCCCAAGAGGAGACCACTGTTGAGAAAAAACCAAAAGAAACTCGACAGTAAGTATTTTTTTCGTAAATAATACTTAAAACAATTACATTACATTTGTACGTATAAAGCGCACATCCTAGGGTATGGCTAATGCACATAAGCATTTCAAACACATATGACGCAGAGGGCGCTCCAGTAGCGTAAGAATTATGGAATTAAAGATTTGGTGTGATTGACGTCGCGATCTAATAGCTCAGTTGGGAGAGCAATGCGCTGATAACGCAGAGGTCGCAAGTTCAAGCCCTGCTTAGATTGTAGAGGATCGCATTCAATTTTTCTTTCTCAATTTACCTTTGTGTCATTATTTATATAAAAAAAACTGTGGTATTTCCACATAAAAAAATAGAATCGATAAAAAAGATTCTATAAAAATATTACATTTGTGTTATAACTAATTACATGGCTACACGCAAAGGAGATGTATTCTCAATCAATAATAAGTAGGAACATTATATAATATAATTTTAAAGATCAATTTTAAATATGAAATATACCCAGAGATGTATACAGTCTCTAAAAGTTCAAACAGATAAAATCAACATTGAATTACTTCAATCGAGTACAGGATAAAGTTTCTCACGTTTACTTAATGTAACACTAGTATGCGGTTACTAAAGCCTGACCAGAAATATATGAGGATTGTCAAGAGGGCGCTATTTATAAGATTTATATGGCAACAATTTTGCAACCAATCGCAACCCACTATAATGACATTAGTTTAAGTACCTGTCAGTTCCACTACCTATGTTAACCTCGTAATATCGTTTAATGGAATGCACTCTTTTTCCCGACTGTTTTTCGTGTAGTGAACAAGTGTACACTTTATTTATGATTTTACGTTCACGACTGTGAATGGTTTTCGGCATTTTCTTTGGATTATTTTAAATATTTGCCTTTTAAAAGAACCACCACGAATGACATTGAAATTGTTGACAAACCATCATAAAATCATTGCCAGTGTAATAATTGAAGTTTTTAATAATTGAAGTTTCGCAATATGGCGCATCCTCATATATTTCTGGTCAGGCTTTACATATTTAATTTAGCCCTTGCTAGTGTGAAAAACGGCACCCGTTCACGAGCATGACGCATATCTCAGCCATCGCCTCCCTCAACCATATTATAGGGAAGGCTGCGATCAACGACGCCACCGTAAGCAATAAAGACATTTAAGCGAGCATGACATGCTCAAGCTGCCGGGCCTACTTGGCAAATAGTATTTATTTGCCCGGTGAGAAAAAACAAATTGTGCCCTCATGTTACATTGAAAATGACCCACTAAAATAATGTTTTTTTAAAATTTTACCATTGACACACAACACTAAACTACTGGCTTAAAGGCATCACTGTCGTTTAGAAACTCGTTAACAGTATAAAACGCTTTATTGAGAAAGTGACGTTTTATTTGCGCTTTAAATTTGCTGCAGGGCAATTTTACTATGTACATCAATAGGTATTTTATTGTAGAAGCGTACACAGTTCCCCACGAACGACGTGCTAACCTTACGGAGACGGTGGGCAGGTATTGCGATCTTGTCCTTACTTCTCGTATTGTAGTGGTGAATGTCACTGTTGAGCTTCAATTCATGGAGATTTTTCCGCACATACATAATATTCTCAAGAATGTATTGAGATGCTACGGTGAGAATGTTTGTTTCCTTAAATTTCTCTCTTAGTGACGTACGACCTCCTAGTGCATAAATTGCGCGTAGGTACAGCTCGTTTTTGTAGCACAAAGATGGTTTGGATGTCCGCCGCTCTTCCCCATAATAAAAATCCATATGACATACCTAACACTATGGAAATAACTGAAATATACAATCTTTGCTGTCTCATCGTTTGTCAGCTGCCTGATTCGCCTAAATGCATATACCACGGAGCTAAGCTTACCTGCAAGAGTGGCTATGTGCGCACTCCATTGCAGTTTAGAGCCTAAAGTAACACCCAGGAATACTGTTTTTTCTTCAAATTCCAGTACTTTGCCTTTCAGTTCGACCTTGGCACAATTTACTTGTATCACATTTGGTAATGTTAATTTAATGCACTTAGTTTTCTTGGCATTTAAAGTAAGTTATTTGCAGTTAACCAATGCACAATAGAAGACAGTGCATCATTAATGACGTCGAAGTTGTTTTCTTGCCTTTTTACTTTAAAAAGAAGAGATGTGTCATCTGCAAATAATACTATATCACGTTTATCTCGCATGAGGTTTGGTAAATTGTTAATACATATACACTAGAAAAATAAGGGGACCCAGAATTGAACCCTGAGGTATACCCATAGCAACAATAAAAAAAACACACTATTTTGATAATCAATTTCAGGATTTTCAAGATAGTGACTTTTTTCTAAAATTTCCAATTGGTCCGAGAGTTGAATCGAGTAGTTGAAATCTGAAATCAGAATTCTGACACCTTCGGAAAATACCGGATGACCAACATTTTGAAATTGTACCAAGTGCCGATGGCCCGAGAGCGAGCATCACGCAGCGTGACGTAATACGTGTTAGTCGCAATACTCGATGGGCCAAATTTGTGCTGATTCAAATACTATTTAAATGAATTGTGCGACCAACGAACTGTCAAATCTATTGTGAACCGGCAATTTAATCATAATTGGATACATTCGTTTTATTTTTGATTTGGTTATATTTGGTCTTAAAAGAAGATTTCGGCTTCATTGTTCAGCTTAGCTTAATGACGCGTTGATAGGTTCAGTAATACACAGATACATAACATATAAAGATGCAAAGTTCTTCCTTATAATAAGCCACGCAATGGGAGCTTTTACTAATGAGTTTCAAATATTTAGACGTAAGTACGAGTATATGAAACGGGTGGGATTACAGTCATTGTCAATTAAAGAAGCAAGTAAATAAACAACAGAATCTCCTAAGTAGGCAATTTTGTGAATTAATAAAGGGCTCGTCACACCGCCGCGATTAATCTCAAGGATGGGAATTGCGATATTCGTTGAATATTATATTAAGCATTAGACGAATTAATATACCGAGCGCTTATGGGGAATGAAGAAACTTATAATAACATAACTTGAATTGTTAAGAATTTTCGCACCCTCTTTAGTTTTTTTTCGATTTTCTTATAACTTTTATTGTGAACGAATAAGTTGGAGTTTAGTGATGTTTTTTCTTGATAATGAGTGAAGTTACATGCTTAACCAGATATCTAAAATATGGTTCTAATAAAAATCGAATTCTTTAATGTCTCTAAACTCAGTTGGCACAATCGTTGCGTAACAACTCTGCGATTACTTATTATGATGGCTGCTTCTTATTTGATGATGGTGTCCAAAAAAGTCGATTTTTTATGTTGAAAAATTACGGCTGATTTGGATACTCTTACGAAAACCTTAATTTCGTAGTGTATCCCAGGAGGAACACATTCTTAGACCATCTTTTTCCATTTTTTTTCGAATCAGAATTTTTTGCTCTATTCTACCTTAACGAGGCTTGAACTAGCGACCTCCGTAATTTTTTGCGAAATTAAGGGTTAAATAAAAATAATTATATATCAGTCAATCGCACACAAATCGAACTAGTCCCACATCCATGATCCAGGAACAAATATTCGAGTTCATCACACAAATATTTGCCCTTGCCGGGATTCGAACCCAGAACCGTCGGTTCAATAGGCGACTGCACTACACTGCGCCAACCGCGTCGTCAAATGGGTACATAAATGAGTGATACTTATTGTATCTAGCTCAACCTGCCAACCGACTCGTCGGGCAATCGCGAGAGAACATCGTTTAACGAATAAAGATTAAACATGTCATCCCGAACGTTACTTAACCCCCGTACCTTGCCTTTGTTTATCCTGATACCCGCCTATTAGCGTGGAATAATGGCCCCACTACCATTCATAATAAGACGCATAATCGTTAATCAAACGGCGTCCTTAGTGGCCCGTGAAGAGCCTAAATAAATGATATCCTGCTCACAATAAATGTTGGAGTTGTATAGGGCGCTATATGACCGTTATGTAACTAAAGTGAAAGGACTCTGTATCGGTAAGTGGCTTTTTCAGAGACTTGAAAAGAGATCCTCAATAATAATACTACTTTATATACTTATTACGCATGTTACATATAAATCTAGTAATTAACATTTCTGTATAGATGAAGCGCGCAATTTCTTATGACATATCTGTTTTTTACCATTTCATTAGATTTTTTAATGTATGGTCCTGATACATTTTAGCTGTTTATGTTTGTATACGTATGGATACACAACTCATATTGTTAGTTATGAATAAAATGTTTGATTGATGATTGTTTGAACCGTCATGATCATTTTCTGGTTTGTTCGCAAATTCTCACAAAATCATTTTTTCATAGCAGCTAATTTTCACATCGCGTTTTTTCATGATCGCCAATTTTATTATTCGTCTTTCTTCATGTAGCCATTTTTCATGAAGCGTTTTATAATGTTCGCGTTTATTTTTTTCGCTTATTTACCAGTAGATTTTTTTTTCAGAAGCATATAATTTTCAGCAGCATAAAGCGATAGCGAAAAAACGCGATAAGATGAAAAAATGATTTAGTGAAAATTATCGAACAAATCCTCAGTGCTTCATCAAGTTAGGGTCCTGAGATGTTTACTTAAAATTATGGTAGTTTTGGCAGATTTGCTTTTTTTAGGGTTCCGTAGTCAACTAGGAACCCTTATAGTTTCGCCATGTCCGTCTGTCCGTCTGTCCGTCCGTCCGTCCGTCCGTCCGCGGCTTAGCTCCGTGATCATTAGTATTAGAAAGCTGAAATTTGGTACGAGTATGTGTATGTATAACGCCGACAGAACGGTAAAATAAAATTTAAAAAAATATTTTTTTTTCGGGTACCTCTGGAACACCTAAAGTGGGGGTGAATTTTTTTTTTCTTTTCAATACTGTTGTGTGGGGTGTCGTTGAATAGGTCTTGTAAAAATAATAGGAGCCTTCTAACATTATTTTTTGATAAAGTCAGCAGTTTTGTAAATATTCGCTCCAAAAACAAAAAATATTGTGTCCCCCCCCTCTAACTTTTCAACCACGGGTCAAAAAAATTCGGTAAAATTCATGTTAATGAGGCCTTATAAGTACTTTCAATGAAAACTATATTGAACAAAATCGGTCAAGCCGTTTTTGAGTTATCGCCAAATTTCATATTTTTTCTTTAAAAGGTCGTAAGTTGACTTCCAGAAGGTAAGAAGTGATTACAGTTTCTAGGGCGTTTACGACCTTTTTATAGAGCTTAAAATCTTATTTAACGTAAACCTCGGGCTTAAAACAGCAGTTTATTGTGAAGGATGAGCAGCTACGGAACCCTACACTGAGCGTGGCCCGACATGCTCTTGGCCGGTTTTTTTTTATTTATCTGTATCATAATTTTTATTTTTAACTTTTTTTACGCATACATAGCAAACTACGGACGGCTTGGCCGCTAAATAATATTCTCTTCCAGACAATTTGCGTTTGTAAAATGAACATGAATATTACTATATCGACAAAATCCTGACGGAACGCATTGAGAGATCCCTGCTGTACAACCGTATAGACAGACAGACAGTTGTTTTGCTTGATGTGGGTAAGTCGCAATTTCCCTGTTGAGCCAGATATTATGTAGTATTCTATGATTCATTACTTTTTAATGAGGAAACCCCACAATCTGTTACTTTTCTTATTTTATAACTTATTAATAAACTATATAATAGGTACAGTCAGCAAAGAAAGTGGTCTACCACTTTTGGACTCTATTACATGTAAAATAGAGTCGAAAAGTGGTAGACCACATTTTTGGTTGACTGTACGTGAATGCATGCGTTGAGAACATTGGCCAATGCGCTTATACTCGTAAACACCAGTTTAAACCGCTTTAAAAAGCGGAATAAGAAAACATTGTTTCATGCTATCCGCACAGTGGTCCTAATATAGCTCAGATCAGAGGTCGTTCGAACCCATTGTATCTACATATAAATAAGACATGTAGTATCACCTCCAAAGTAGGATCAACATTCTTCAATAATAAACTAAACTATTTCTAATAAGATTAACCTTAAAAAATCTTTTAAAAGTTTCAAAGTGAATATGTGAATAAATTCATGCGGAGAATGTATTTTCGCAAAGGACGAGCGGAGTTTCGATTACAAACTATTTTCCAATAATAGAAAGAGTTGGGCAGATTAAATTCAATCTTGTTTAACCTTCTGGGAATCGCAAGAGTATTAACTTTTTATACATAGTCTGAGAATAAATACATAGAAACGTAATTAGCGCTTAAAAGTGAAGCCAGTTTTAGCCAGGCATGGGCTAAATTTCGTCAGTTGGCGCATCTGCCACAGCGTCAAACGTCTCTGTAGTACGCAACACACATGCACACTGCGACCAGCGTTTTGTGAACGGAAGGGTCGCCACAATCTTCGCACACAGAGCACTTGAACGCAGAAACACTGCGAGTCGTATAAAATTTCAGCATGAGAGTTGTAATTCCTAATTTCGCCGTTTTACAAAAAAGGTTGGTCTCACTATAAAACCGAGTTCTAATGGTTCTAAGGCTTATTTATTCTAAGTACGTAGACTAAATAAGTTATAAACATATATGTCCTCGCTCCTATAATCCCAGCCTAGAAATGATGCCAGTTTATAACTTAATATATTATGATAATTTATTCAAGGTTACTTCGTGACAGTTTGTTCATCATACACATAGCAATCTACGTTACTAGGCTTCCTAACTCCATCGTGGAAAGCGGAACTTGGACACAGCTGTCCAGTCCTGTCTGTGTAAGACATTTCACAACATTGGATAAGTTATTGAATTTGTTTCATACATTTTGATGCAGAGGTTGTAATTAGTTATTTAAATAGAACAATTTGCGCGATCTACTACATTGAAGGTATGATCGAATCGATGACCTCTGCTTATCCGGAGCAAAGCTACCCCTTAGCTAACGCGACCTAAGTTATTAACATACCTAGGATAACTCGGGGCACGTTCTAGGGATAGGATATCGATAAAAAAGATGTCGATATAATTAAATTAATATATGTGCTCATTGAACATTCTCGATTACTATAAAGAGGTTCGATGTCATATCTGATATCGAGCCTCTTAAATTAAGGTCATTAATAAAAGTATGAGGATGTCATTTCAATCAAAATGTCAATTTACGTATATTATGAAAATTATTTTAAATTAAACATGTAAATACACGTTTTAATATGTTTATTTGAATATGTGGAGAAATAAGTAATATTTATGTATGTCGATGACATTTAGATGTTGACAGTAACATCGATATATTTTTTTGTCGATAAAATATTTTGCTACGTCACTTTCGTATAGGTGCCCCGAGTTATCCTAGGTATGGTTATTAAGTTACAATGGACATTAACCTACATACTCGTATATGCTCAAATTTAGTTATTTCAATCTTATTTTTTGTTATAATAATTTAATGTTTTTATGGTAGAATTAATGGGTCTCAAGTTACCATTTGTTTCTCAATTTTCGTAAACATTGAAGGAACGTTTGTTTTACTATACGTAGATTAAGCGTAACATCATTATAAACAGTAGGCATTTATATTGTCTATTCGATGTGCGAGCCTAAGAGATAAATATAATATAAACTGAAACTAGGTAAAACTATAACCCAAAAAGTTACCGGTTAAAGCTCCTTAACCTCCTGCAACAAAGTGGGATATCGACGGTTGTTATCAGGCCGCTATTCACCTGTATTATCCTGGAATAATCCGGGATTTTCAAATTTCCCGCAGACTATGACGCATAGTGAGTTAAGATGTTTATCCTTTAAGAAAAATCGCTCCTGAACCTTTAATATATATGCAGATAGTGCCGCGCGGTAAGCGGGGAGATCGCTTGAGAGAAATGGAATTATTTAAATAATGTGTTTGTACCTATTATTTTTATTATTTTGTAGAGCTACATAGAAGGCGTCTATAGGCAGTAGAATGTACGTGTCTACACTATGTACGAAGGCCGCAGTGGCGCTAAACATTTTATCTTCAGAATGTTGTCAAAGTAAAATTTTATAAATTGAATCATAATGTGGCCGTTGTTAAATTGTTCGAAACTTCATTCCTATGGTGTTAATATTCAGATCATGTGAGTGGTTTACAGTCATGTGAAAATGTCATGAACGACCTGACATGTTTCGAACTCCGCTCACATGATCTTTTTGATTGGTCCGATAAATTCTTCAAAAATTTAGGGTACGCTTGTCGAGAATTAAGTACTTTTTTGTAACTTGAACAGGTGTTCTCAGAAAGCATCGTTTTGATTTGTTGACGTTGGTATTTTTGGTTTAAAAATAAGTATATGGATATCCATGTTTGTAACATCATTATGAAAAATATTTAACCCTCTCACCTCTTGAATAAATTCAATTAAATTAAATCTACGTTTAATAAAGTGTAAACCACTTAATACAATAACTAAATATGTTTCACGAAAGTTTTAACAAGTTTAACATATTTGAAAATATTATCAGTATTTATGGATTGATAAAAGTGTTTGATCGTGTACGAACAGATGTATGTAAAAAAAAATCCAAATTGTCCATACAATTACAATTAGAAATTTCAAAAAAAAAATATAACAGTATTTGCGAGTATTATAAAAGTATGTAGGTAAGCAAGGTAGCCCCAGCAGCAACGAGTTTAAGTCTATTGATAAAATAAGATAAGATCAGATATTCATTGAATAATAGCTTATTTTACAGTAATAATAACTATAGACTAAGATATTCTACTTGGTAAAATAGATGTAAAGTAATTCCATGGTTATTCAAAGGCATGATTTTGCACGTGTCAAATCACAGGGGACTCTCTCGGTCGCTCGCGGCGACGGCGGTAAACAATTGGTTTGGGCGGTGAATAATTCATCGCCGCCCGCTTATTCCGCGCTTATTTGCTCCGTACACTTAAAACATAAAACGATGTTGTGTTTGCTCTGCAAGTGATGTACGTGATCACACATTACTATAATTGGTACATCTACAATATATTTGAATAGTGTTTTCCTACTGAGGCTAAATTATTGTTCACTTGTCAGGATTTTTGTAAAGACCTATACCTTTTTAGGGTTCCGTAGCCAAATGGCAAAAAACGGAACCCTTATAGATTCGTCATGTCTGTCTGTCCGGCTGTCCGTCTGTCCGTCCATATGTCACAACCATTTTTTTCCGAAACTATAAGAGCTATACTGTTGAAACTTGGTAGGTAGATGTATTCTGTGAACCGCATTAAGATTTTGATGCAAAAATAAAAAAATAATAATAAATATTGGGGGCTCCCCATACTTAGAACTGAAACTCAAAATTTTCTATGGATATGTCTTCAAAAATGATATTATCGAGGTTTCTGAAATATTTTTTTTCTAAACCGAATAGTTTGTGTGACAGACGCTTCCAAAGTGGAAAAAAGAAAATTGTTTTGAACGAGATCTAGTAAGTAGTTTTTTTTTAATACCTACCTTTGCACCTAATTTATATGGGGCGCTATACATACCAGGTGCAAACTTAACTTAACCACTTAGGGATGGAAAGTGTTTGTACGGAACCCTCGGTGCGTACTTTAGATAGATTTTGGTTTTCTACTTGGTTTATAAGAAACTGGAAAAGTAAAAAAGAAATCTTATTTTAATTTATTTGAAATATCAAAAGTGTTACAGAGGAGTTATAACAAAGCTTAAAGTTAAAACAAACACCCAATAACAGTGGTCCACAGATACATAGTTAGTGAAGCCTAAATAGAACGAGTAAAAGAAAAATCTGGAAACATGTTACTATTATTTCAGTTGAGACAATAAAAGTTTTTAATAATAAATAATAAGAATTAAAACTATTGTGAGACATCCGAGTCTGCGGACCGTTTGTCGCGCAGCAGCATGGATTGCTGCCCCTGATGAGGAGCTCAATACGAGTTCGAAACATATCGGAACAGCCCGACCAACAATTCCTATCATCATCATCATCAGCCCGGAGTCGTCCACTGCTGGACATAGGCCTTCCCCAGTTCGCGCCACCATACCCGGTCCTCAGCTTTCCGCATGCAACCGCTTCCCGCCACTTTTTTTAGGTCGTCGGTCCACCTGGCGGGAGGCCGTCCTACAGGGCGTGTCGTTCGTGATCTCCACGCTAGAACTCGTCTGCCCACAATTCGTATATGAATTTATTTTTTTATGAATGATATAATATTGGCTCGAATATAGCGAGACTTAATCGCGTTCAATACTTTTTTATGAGAATTAAGAAAAAAATATATGTAGGTATGCTTGCGTGCGTGCGTGCGTGCGTGTTTGGTGTGGTGTGTGTGTGTATTTTGTTTGCCCTGATATATACAGTTTGTAACTCTCTCATTCTCTCTCTTCTTTACAGTATACTTTCTCACCCCGCAACTCCCTGCTACCTCAAGGAGCGTTTCAGTTACCTTCGTTCTATTAGCTCCTCTCAAAATTTGCTTCTGGCTGTCCCTTCTTCTTCTTCTAAATTCTATAACAGCTCATTTGCCTTTCAGGCTACTCTATTTTGGAACTCTCTCCCTGTCGAATTGAGATGTAGTCAATTCGTTGCTGCTTTCAACACACACCTTAAAGAACATTACTTGTCTCTACTTTAATACTTTGGCATTGTGACTGACATAATCTGTGGCTCGTTACACAAAATAATATTTCAAATATAAAGTTTAAGTAAGTTTATTTATGACTCTGTATTTAGTTATATATTTTTTTTGTATATTTTCATGTCAGTTTATGTATTAATATATTATTATAGGTTTTAGTAGACTTTAATAATTTTTTAGTAGTTTTCTTGATAGCTTTCTGCGTCGCATCTCATTTTCATTTATATTAATCCGCTACCCAAAGGTTGTCTGGAAGAGATCGCTTTTTAACAACAACATCGCCTATTGTTTACCTCTATTGTAATGATAAGTGTTATCTGTATTTGTATTTCTTTCTTCTTGAGGTGTGGTGTGCAATAAAGAGTATTCTATTTTATTCTATTTCTGTTAATTTTCCCGATTTTGTGACAAGCAACGAGTTTCACTTGACAGAAAGTGATAAACATTTTGTCAGTTAAATGCACAGTATGATTATGTTTGGGCAAAATATTTATTCAATTATGTTTTCTAAAAGAATAGAAAATAGGACTATGTCATATTAGGATAAATGGGCAGGCGATATAGAAGAGTAGATTACTCAACTGACAAGAGAGCGTAGCTTTAAACTTGCGAATGATTGAATGAACACAGTCCTTGTAAATATCTTCCATTTGCCCAGCCTTTCACCACGGCTCAGCCAGGCCTACGTTTTCACTCCGGCGAAATACGCAGTGCAATAATGAAACGCAGCGACCACCTGCGCCGTAACTTTTTAATTATCCGCCGTTTACCGCGGTCATTCCTCGCCGCACGAGTGCTCACAGCTTATTCAACACAAGATGTTTCTATAATTACCTTTGACTGAGGTTATTAACAATTTGGAGACACATCATTCGCTGGGGCTTTCAATCCCAGGATTTTTTGTATGGGCAATCCTGGGATTGGAAACTCTCTTGCACAGGGTATAGCTGTACAGTAATTGTCTTTCACTGATGTAAAAAACTTCTACTATTGTATGTTTTCTATTCTAGATTAAATTCTAGAGGTGCTCACCGCGAGCATTTGTCTGTACTGTAACATTTATGATTCGAATTGAGGATTACATTACAATACTGCCTTCTTGACTACGTATATATATACTCGTATAACATAATATATAATAATGAATGTGCAACTAAAAGCCCTAAATATTAAGTTATTACTAACGTTTACAAATGACTAAGGATTCGTAACTGGCGTAGAATAGTTTTACGTATTACGTGATCATGATAAAATATGCATCATAATATCAACACAGATACAGATTGGGGCAGTACACTTGCTGACTTCTTACGAATCTTCGTAAGCATATTGCATTATAGTGGCACCTCACCCTCGGTGCGCCAGTCTGATAAAAATATTTACAGTAATAATAAATAATTGAAATAATGAACTTAATTCTGTAAAAAGGGAACAAAGGCACCTTAACATATCTAAGTATACAGGCATTTTACAAAAGAAGAAGACTTTTAAGAAGTAATGCCGAAAGTATTGTAACTAAACTATCAGTAATATTATTAAAAGTATCGTGAGACATCTTTAATAATTATAAAAACGGTTTAAACAAATGTAAAAGTTGTCAGTGGGTCGCGAGTCGCGTAGCAGCACGGATAGCTACCCCTGATGAAGAGCTCCAAATTAGTTCGAAACATGTCGGGCCGTTCCTGACAATTTTTACGTGAGTTTTAACTGTTTTTATAAATATTAAACTGTCAGTATTTTTTTAGGGTTCCGTACCCAAAGGGACGTACCCGAAGTACGACCTTGTCATACTTATCAGTGGACTGGTAACAAGCACACTGTGTGAACTCACACAAACAGCACTTAAAATACTAGAGAAATGGTGCAAGGAGAATGACCTATCGGTAAACCCCAAGAAAACTAAATAAATAATAAATATAAAGGGACAATCATACACACATCGACCTTGTCCCAGACTAAGCAAAGCTTGTACTATGGGTACTAGACGACGATATACATAATATATAAATACATATATAGATAACATCCATGACCCAAGAACAAATATTTTGCACAAATATTTGCCCCGGCCGGGATTCGAACCCGGGACCGCCGACTCAGTAGGCAGGTGTCTACCAACCGAGCTAAACGCGTCGTCAAACTGACACAATTCTCTTTATACGAAATGCCATGCCTCTTCGGTACAAAGCTTACACTCTCCAAACAAGTAAAATATTTAGGGATAACCTTAGATGACAAACTGATCTGGAACAAGCATCTTGAGAACAGATTAAACAAAGCCACAGTCGCTTTCTGGCAATGTCGAAGAATGATAAGCAAAAGGTGGGGACTCGCCCCGCACATCACTCTGTGGCTATACAAAACGGTAATCGTACATATGATCAGCTACGGAGCAGTGGTATGGTGGCCTCGAACGCAACTAGCGTGTGCGATTGCCGGCCTGCAGAAAACACAAAGACTAGCATGCACGGCCGCAACAGGCTGCATGAGGACCACTCCCACCGCAGCACTAGAGATGATCCTAGGTCTTACGCCACTGCACATACACATACAAAAAGAAGCAGCCGCTACGGCGATACGACTAAAAAGCCTAAACCTATGGACGAATAGTAATACCCAACACACAAAGATCTACAGTGAAATGATCACAAAATTCCCTACAATGGAAGCACCAATTGACAAGATACCTAAGACATTAACCTGCAAGAAGGAATACGTCATACTCCTAACAGAAGACCCGAATGAGGGGCTCAACCTAGAGGACCTGAGAATCTTTACGGATGGGTTAAAAACTGAGAAAGGAACGGGATGTGGTGTATTCTCGGAGGATTTGAGTATGCACATCTCTAAACCCCTAGGTGTACACAACACGGTATTCCAAGCTGAATGCGTAGGAATAATAGAAGCCTGCAACGCTATAAAAAGACGCCAGGTTCAGAACACAAACATACGAATACTTTCAGACAGCAAATCCGTACTACAAGCACTAAACAGTGAAATGTGTACCTCTGCTTTAATATACGAATGTCATCGCAGCATTACAGACGTGTTCGATGACAAAAATACGGTAACATTACAATGGATAAAGGGACACAGCGGCTCGAGAGGCAATGACGCAGCGGATGAATTGGCCCGTAAGGGATCAGAGACACCGCCATGCGGGCCAGAGCCAATAATACCCCTACCACAATCTTACATATACAACATAATGAACCAACATACATTAAACCAACACCAAAAATACTGGGAAGATATGGGAACGTGTAGACAAACAAAAGAAATACTTCCGAATAGGAACCACAAACTCACCACCATCTTACTGAGAATCCACAGGAACCAACTACGCAAGATAGTAGGATTAATAACGGGACATAATACTCTGAACAAACACCTCTTCAATTTAGGTATAAGAGACAGCCCAGTATGCAGAGCATGCATGGAGGCAGAAGAAACCACCAATCATATTCTACTAGATTGCAAACAGGTAGAAGGATACAGGATGAAATACCTAGGATCTCCAAGTACCGTACACGAAGCCATAAGCAACATCAAGGCTTTGCTTAGGTTCGTGGAGGAGTTGGGGTGGTTGGAGTAGCGCTACCCCCTTTTCACGCAAAGTAGGCACGTTGGATGTCGATTTGCGGAAAATGCCCAGCGCAACTAACTAACTAACTAACCCAAAGGGTAGAAACGGGACCCTATTACTGAGACTTCGCTGTCCGTCCGTCTGTCACCAGGCTGTATCTCAAGAACGGTGATAGCTAGACAGTTTTTATTTTCACAGATGATGTATTTCTATTGCCGCTATAACAACAAATACTAAAAAGAAAATAAAATAAATATTTAAGGGGGGCTCCCATACAACAAACGGGATTGGTTGCGTTAACTTTGCACCTCATTTGTATGGAGCGCTATACATACCAGATGCAAACTTAACCACTTAAGGATGGAAAGTGTTTGTCCGGAACCGTCAGTGCGCGAGTCCGACTCGCACTTGGCCGGTTTTTTTTTTAAACTTAAATAGTGCACTAACTTCCACCATACTACGCTACGCCAAAGCCAAGCCAAGTTTGAGCTCGTTTGCAACTTAATGATTCTTTTCATCTGTGTTTACGGACTTGTTTAAGCCGCTATTTACTTTATATTATAGTCAAGTAAAAGTAATACTAGATTTTTTTTAGGATTAATTTGACATAAACGATTTTCATCTATTAAACAGATGGGCGATGGTCGTTTCTAATTTCTACTTTTATTACCATTTTACTGATGTAAAAATCTTAAATCCAATAGGATTTAATAAAACCATTTAATATATTTGAAGACCATATAAAGGTCGTAAAAGTTTAAATATAGATTTCCACTCAACAATCCATACATTTTAATTTAGTTTAGCGTAAAATATTAAGGTCTGAATAATAAAATTAGGCAAGTGCGAGTCCGACTCGCGCATGAAGGGTTCCGTACCATAATCTATAAAAAGTTTGTTGTATGGGAGCCCACCTTAAATATTTATTTTATTTGATTTTTAGTATGTGTTGTTATAGCGGCAATAGAAATACATCATCTGTGAAAATTTCAACTGTCTAGCTATCATCGTTCTTGAGATACAGACTGGTGACAGACGGACGGACGGACGGACGAACAGTGTTTGCCCTTTGGGTACGGAACCCTAATAACGTTAAAAAAAATTAAAATTGGGCAAGTGCGAGCCCGACTCGCGCATGAAGGGTTCCGTACCTATACATATATATAATCTATAATAAGTTTGTTGTATGGGAGCCCCCCTTAAATATTTATTTTATTTTTAGTATTTGTTGTTATAGCGGCAATAGAAATACATCATCTGTGAAAATTTCAACTGTCTAGCTATCACCGTTGTTGAGATACAGCCTGGTGACAGACGGACGGACGGACGGACGGACGGACGGACGGACAGCGAAGTCTCAGTAATAGGGTCCCGTTTTTACCCTTTGGGTACGGAACCCTAACAAGATCGACGGTTTTGCTAAATAATTCCAAATAACATAGGCTACAAACACGGATTAGTTAGTAGATAACTTTAAAAGGTATCTAATGATCTTTCTGCAGACAAAGCTGTAAGTACGTACAACATTAATCATTTGTCAAATAACAAAGATTGAAAGCTCCAATATTCGCGATTCGCGATACGCCATCAAAATGCCGAGGAGCCTGGGAAAAGTCTGAGTAGTTTCTTAATGGCCTCATGGCAACCTTGCAGATCGGAATCAATATGTTTTGCAAACATACTTATATAAATTTATGACACATGTAATGTCCCATTTTTTATGTGGGTACACACGACAATTTTTATATAAAACTATTGATACAAAGAATAAAGCTTAAAGAAAAATTCAAATGAGTTACCTACCTGGTGGAAAAGACTAGGAATCGAACCCGGTACATCTGGATTGCCGGTCCTGTTGCAGAATTGACAACATTTCATATTTATAACAGGTGGAAATTAATATAGAGATCCACAGGGCTGTATAACGTGTACCTTAAAAAAAATCTTTGAATTTATTCTTCTGTATTTAAAGAAATATAAGAAAATGTATCAAATAACTGCAATCTAAGACAATACGGGCTGAATAGGGTTGTTGTCTAAACCAAAGAGCGAAAAAATATATTTTTAGGGTTCCGTAGCCAAATGGCAAAAAACGGAACCCTTATAGATTCGTCATGTCTGTCTGTCTGTCCGTCTGTCCGTCTGTCCGTCCGTATGTCACAGCCATTTTTTTCCGAAACTATAAGAGCTATACTCTTGAAACTTGGTAGGTAGATGTATTCTGTGAACCGCATTGAGATTTTGATTCAAAAATAAAAAAATAATAATAAATATTGGGGGCTCCCCATACTTAGAACTGAAACTCAAAAAATTTTTTTTCATCAAACACATACGTGTGGGGTATCTATGGATAGGTCTTCAAAAATGATATCGAGGTTTCTAAAACATTTTTTTTCTAAACCGAATAGTTTGCGTGACAGACGCTTCCAAAGTGGAAAAAAGTTGGTCCCCCCCCTCTAACTTCTAAAATAAGAAAATGAAAAATCTAAAAAAAACATATGATGTACATTACTATAAAAACTACCAACGAAAATTGTTTTGAACGAGATCTAGCAGGTAGTTTTTTTGTTAATACCAAATACCTAACTTTGCACCTAATTTATATGGGGCGCTATACATACCAGGTGCAAACTTAACTTAAACACTTAGGGATGGAAAGTGTTTGTACGGAACCCTCGGTGCGCGAGTCCGACTCGCACTTGGCCGGTTTTTTTTATTTGACGTTGTCAGATGACAGATGCATACCGAGTTTTATTAAGTTTTTTTTTTAATAAGAAAACCGACTAAAGTAACCTTTCCATTAAGTTCTGGTTTTGGTGTTGCCACATTTTAAAATGAGTATGGTTTTATAAATTAATAATAAAATAAATAATCATCTCAGAAAATAAATAAAAACAGAGAGAGATTACTTCATCTTTTTAAGCAGAATTCAGAAAAGTAATAAAATGATAGTCTTAAAAATATGAAATGTTGTCAATTGTATTCTATCATAATTGACAACAAAATTGATTGTAAGTATATATATATATGTGTGTATGTTATATTTTTTAATTTGTGTAGGTACTTCTAGCTTTGTTCTAGTTACCATCGAGCTGGACTGATAATGAAGCCGGATGGTGGTCATAAAAACACTAAAAAATAACGCATTTGTACGGTTAAGGGTTCTTCAATTTGTCTCGGTGAGAGTTAATTTTGCATGAATGTAAATACTTTAATGCACATAAAAACAATATTGACAAAGACTCAAACTACTTAGATTACTTTATGATCGGGCTGATAGAATCATTAACGATTCATTGTCCCTAAACAATGAAGTAAAAAAAATAGTATACGCGAGTCCTACTGGCAGATGACCGAGCTTTTATTATTGTTTAAAACGGGTGCCCGTTGTTTCGCCGACAAACTTTTCATCGAATATCATTTCACCGAAAACGTTTCGCCGAATTTTTACTTCGCGTATTTTCATTTAGTGTAATTTTATTTCATCGACAGTTCATTTCAACTTTTATTATTTCGTAGAAAAACTTTTCAAGGAATATTATTTGATCGATGATTCATTTCGTATATTTTTTAAATGGAGGAAGTACATTACATCGATTTTCTTTTCTTCGAATAATATTTAATGTGATCATCAACTACAACAAAAGGAGCGTTTTTTAGGTACCTATATAAAAAAACGGCCTAGTCGGATCTGCTCTGAAAGGTGAATCATTTAAAGTTTGAGAATAGGTTGAGGTGAATCTATCACCTTTCAGAGCAGATCCGACTCGGCCGGGTTAGGTTAGGTTAGTTTTTTTTTTATATCCCTAAAAAATATTTTCCATTTTAGTTGTAGCGAGCTGGACCCGTACATGCAAGTGAAATGATATTACGTGAAGTAGGTAAGTTTTATGTAATTTAAAAAGATTTTAAACGATAAATTATGAAACGTACTTCTATGAAATAATACATCTGTGTAATGAATCATACGCCATTTGAAAATTCGTGATGTAAAAATACTCGTAATGAAATTTCGATGAAGTGAGTTGTCGATGAAATGAAAATACTTGAAACGCTATCTTTGAAGTAAAATTCGACGTAACGAGTGTCGGCGATTTAAGGGTAAACCGTTTAAAAGTACCTAGCTTATAAAAACGTACTTTCAATGTCAGTATTGCTGCAGACTTTTATTTCTACCTATATGAGTACGGATGACAGCTTCCATCAAAAATAAATCAGACAGCTCTTGGAGTCGTCGGTATAATAAAAATCTTATATAATTATAATTTGTCGAGTTGACTGTACAAGTTGATTTTATTGCGATACGTTTCAATATAATTTCGTCTCAAATATATTTATTACTCTCCGCGACGTCTAGCACGAGAAAATATTACTCTCAGTAATATTCTACGGAGCTACGATGTACATAAAATGAATTAAATTCAAAACTTATTTTGTTTACTCTGCTGTAGATATTGTCAATTTGAGGTGGGTAGTATATGTATTATATCTGGGGGCACGGTAGTGCCCCCGCCAAGACGAAAAAAAAAGAGGCGGGGCACTACCTACCTTTTCTCGAACCGTTTCGTCTCATTTTCAAACCCTCATAGTTTCGTCCCAGTTAACACCAGAGCGCCCAAATTCACAGGTTAAGATGCAGTTAGGGAACATATGAAATGTACTAAATTTCATTGATCTAGCTTTTATAGTTTAGGTTTTATTGGTACCTAAAATACGCCGATTTTGCCACTCACTCACTGATGTATCAAAACCTCTGGGGTACTTCCCGATGACCTAGAAAGCTGAAATTTGGTATGTAAGCTAGGTTTAGTACACAAACAATAGAATAATTCTGAAACTTGGAACTTTTACCCCCCAACCCCTTAAACTAGGGGATGAAAGTTTGTATGAGACTTTCGCAAATTTTGATACTAGAGGTCTGAAAATTTATACCTATTGGGCTCATTGTTATAAATAAAATACTCATTTTAGGATTTTTAGAAAATCACCCCCCACCCTTAAAATAAGGGAATGAAAGTTTGTATAGGCTTTCCATAATGGGGGATAAAAGTGTATATATATATATATATATATATGGGGCTAAACGTAAGTATTTCTTAAATACACAATTATTATTACTACTTAGAAACACTTCAGCACAAAAAAAAACATATAAATTAAAAATTACCTTACAAAAAGAAATGAGATCCCACCAAAAACATTTCATGTAAAATTGGCGGCCAAGACTCACATGCTCATAACGCTTTCGCTGTAAAAAAGTGGTCAGATCCCTCGAAAAGCCAAGCCCGTAAGCCCTGAGTTTACTAATCCTACACCTTGGCTTCAAAAGTATGGCTTGGCCGTTTCATAAAGTACCGTAAATAAGTTTAACGGACTGTCCGGCCTATATGGTAAGGAATTAAGTTTAATATATTTTATCATGAAGACATTAGCTTAATTTCTTGATACCGTATGGGCCAGACGGTTCTGTGGACTTATTTACGTTACTCTATGAAACGGCTAAGCCATACTTTTGAAGCCAAGGTGTAGGATTAGTAAACTCAGGGCTTAGGGGCTTGGCTTTTCGAGGGATCTGACCACTTTTTTACAGCGAAAGCGTTATGAGCATGTGAGTCTTGGCCGCCAATTTTACATGAAATGTTTTTGGTGGGTATACTATAACAAAATAAGTTTTCAATTTAATTCATTTTATGTATATTATATAGGTACAGTCGAGTTCATTTACATCTACACACTTACGAGAACAAAAATATCTGAACACGACTTTATGCTCCTGACAATAGGGTCGTGGTCAGTTATTTTTGTTCTCGTAAGTGTGTAGATGTAAATGAACTTTACTGTACTATTACTGATTTAATATTTTTCATTAATTCGAGGTGGGTACACATATTACTACGCATCATTATGCCGCGGGGGCACAGTTTTGTAGATATTTAAGCTTAATTTAATTTACTTAATTTTAGATTTTACTTTTTTAGTTTTAATTTCAATTTAATTGTCCTATCATTATATTAAATATATTCATATTACATATTGGTTTATGCCGTAATATTAATTTATTTTCATTAAACACTGTGACGTAAACGTCTTTTTTCATCATTTACAATTCTTACTATTTGGTTTAATTACGGTAATCGCTTTCCATCAGGCGATACGTTTGCTCGTTTGCCCCCTATGACATAAAAAAAAAAATTAACGGATTCAAACGAGTGAAAACCAACTTATTCATTAAAAACCCATGAAAGCATTTTAATTTAAAATTTCACTAGCTTTCGCCCACGGCTTCGCTCGCACAGGTCTGGAAACATGTCTGTGTAACTTTCTATCGTTTTATTGTTTCTTAAAAGAATACAACTAATAATTATGGTCGATTTATGTATTTCTATTTAGATCACGTCGTAGCATCATCGTCATCGTCGAAGCAGAAGAATGCATCTGTTATTGTTCGGAATGTGGGATTATATGGCTCAATTCGGTTATTGATAATGAATTTACTTGTCGTTGTAAAGAAAACGATAAAAAAGGGATCCGGTAAATGTCTATGCCCTAATATTGCAAAAATTAAAACAGTAACATCCTATGTTCCCGTCAAAATGTTGTTAATTTTACTGTCTTCGTCGTACCTAAAGAAAACTTTTAATCATCCTACTTTATTGACAATTGTAGTTCCTAACAGGGACTCCATTAATTACTCATTTTTCGGAACTAATCTAGGTGCGTTGTGATCGCAAGATATCCAACACTCCTATTCTCTTAGTATTAATTTGCGCTGTTACTCAAGTCCTACTCAAAACATACGACATTTATCATACACACCTTTGCTTTCCGTTTAATACCCTTAAGGATAGGAATTGTGGATACCGTTTAAATCAGTATTCTCAGTTAGTAAAAATGCTGTTTTTTTACATGTTAATGCAGGCCCAACACAAAACTTCATCACTCTTACTCAGAAGATCTCACGTTTTTTATACAAAGTTTTACCATCTAATCGCCTTGCATTTATCCTTTTTAGGAGATCAATTTCCAAAAATGAATGCAGAGTATAACATGAAAATATTCCTCACATAAACTTTCATCTCCCCCTTAGACAAAAATGCCGAAAGTAGTATTTTAATGGCTATACAAAATAATGGAATATGAGCAGTCTTATCTAAAGAATCCCAATTAGGGATCGGATCCATCCAAAATTTCACCTCCTATTAAATTAAACCCATTTTGGAAATTAATTCCCATGAGGTTGTAGTATAGTTTCTCAGTTTTAAATGAATATTCTAAAAAAATACCTGATTACCTTTTATTTATTAATTCATAACATGTCAATGTTGTCACCTTCAATATAACCTGCTTACAAAATATTTATTTTTATTACTTTGTAATGATGAACTTATACACGAAATACCACTTTACCCCATTAGGGGTTGAATTTTCAAAAACAATGCTCAATCTCAAATCAATGCTCTCAGTTTTTGATGAAGAGTCTACATGCAAGATAAGGTGCTTTCTCATAAGGCTACGTTTTTATACAAAGTTGCACTTTCCATTTAACTTCTTTTGGGGATGAATTTTTAAAAATGATAAAAGTTGTCGTCTTACTTTGCTAAAAAGTTGTATTGAAAATGGTCGCGTATATCGCACGATTAATAAAAATTGGGCAAGTGCGAGCCCGACTCGCGCATGAAGGGTTCCGTACCTATACATATATATAATCTATAACAAGTTTGTTGTATGGGAGCCCCCCTTAAATATTTATTTTATTTTATTTTTAGTATTTGTTGTTATAGCGGCAATAGAAATACATCATCTGTGAAAATTTCAACTGTCTAGCTATCACCGTTGTTGAGATACAGCCTGGTGACAGACGGACGGACGGACGGACGGACGGACGGACAGCGAAGTCTCAGTAATAGGGTCCCGTTTTTACCCTTTGGATACGGAACCCTAAAAACTAGACGGTGCCCGCCACTTTGTTTTTTTTTTATTAACATAGGCGGCTAAAAAATATCCTATCTTTGGATATCCAGCTATTCCTGTTCCAAAATTGATTAAAATCCGTCCAGCCGTTTTGGAGTGATGCGAGGACATCTCGTCGGGTCAGGCCCAGAAACTACCTCAAGAAAAAAAAAATATAAAAAAAAGAATTCGCCAATTTATTCCAGTCGAAAGTCGTTACGCAATGAAATTATCGTAGTCAAGGTCTACCGTAGCGGTACTAAATATATTGTATGCAAGATATTAGTGATTCACACCGATATAATAGATAGCATGCCGCTACTGTAGATCTCCGCTGCCTTTGTAAGTGTTGAACACTGTAACTCATAGGTATATCTCATATCTAGCTCTAAGTAGTCGGCAACGAACAAAAATTAAACCCCCTCTCCGAGTTTCCACGTCTACCCGTATTCCCGACTCACTAACCAAATTGTAGATCCGCATTCAACTGTAAAGCCAAATTTCCGAAGTTAAATTAGAACTTTACAATGTTACTGCTTTAAATATATCTGTCAGGCAGACGTAAACAGAAGTTTAACTACGAGATATATTAAATGACTAATTACTCCGAGTCAGAGCCCTGGCTTTAATTTTCTGGTAACTGTTATTTTTAGTTTTAGTCGTTTCGTTTTAATTAAGTCCAAGTGATTGATTAGTTTCTGTTTAATAGTTTAATTAAAGTTTTGTAATTAAGTTCTTTATGGCCTTAGCTTTATTGGATATTAACGCTTTGCATTTTTTCAGTTTTGGCAGAGGCTAACAAACAAGGTACAGTGCAACAATCCAAAGTGGATCTTGGCCTCCGCTCCACTCTACGCCACGCTCTCGACCCTGAGCAAGCTTCAGTCCCACCGATCTTTCTGCATTTAGTCACTTTGCGACCACTCGGTCGTCCCAGATCCAGAACCTCTCCCGTTCTCTGACCGTGCCCGAGCCAGAGAAGGCTGAGGCTAACTGCTGATATTTAAGCGGTTTCGACACAGACGTTACGAGCTGTTACGATGTGTCGTATCGAATTTTATTTCGTATTTATAAGAATATTCATATATTCAACAACATATCTGATGCAAAAATTCAGCTCCCTGGGTCCAAAGCATTGATCTGGGTTTTAATGTCTCAGTATTGAGGATTGAAAGTCAACCCACGAGTAAGTTATTGTTTGTAATTTTCACCTATTCTAATGAAAATGTATTTAATAGTCAGTTAATTATGTGACTCAAAACTTATATGACTTTACACATAATTACAGTTAATTGCGATTTATAATTACGTTTGGATATGAAGTACAAATTCAACATGTATAAATTTTATCATTCAATGTAACACCATTGTTTTCAATATCAATTATGATAAGGTATCTCATAAATATCAAAATGCCAAGAACACTCCACTCGGTTTAAATCATATACAAATTAATTATTAACTGTGTGTACTTATACCACTAAAGCGTAACCGATTAAATTGGCGATTAATTGCTCTAAATAGTTTTTGTTCGGCTTTTCTATAGGCAGCGGTACATTCAGTTCGAGATTCCTAAATATTTAGGTACTCAAGTAATTAAATTTCTATGCCATAAACCATATTCTATAGACTATCGGTTAAAACTTATCATGCTAGCGTTTCTGGAAGGAAACCTAATTTTACCTGATGATGAATTCGAAACACAAAGTGCTCTTGCACACTTAGTTAGATCGTCCTAATTAAAATATAGTGTCACGAGTTCACAAAGCCAGCACGGAATCACGACATAATTTTCTTCCGTAACAGATGTCCGGCCTAACTAGGTACGAAGTCAGCCCGAACGGCCGACCAGCCGACCGCATCGCAAGACAAACGCCTGCTCCCCGCGATACCAACTCACACAACTCCAAACCACTTCGAAAACGCAGTAAAACCCTCGCAAAACTGTGGACTTAGAGCTGTTCAGATCAAAAAGGCAACTTTCTGGACATTAGAGGCAAGCACTCAACAACTGAGGTTTTCTGTTTTGCTAGTTTTGGAGTTCTTGTTCCCGGTCTGACAGTTTGGGCTTATTTAGTTCACCTTCCGAGGTAACTTTGGTGAATTATAAATGTAAATGGTTCAGGTATTTTCGGAGGTTTTAAACCGTTTCGGTTAGTTTACGCCTACGCTTTAATTTTACCGTGAAGAGGGTCGTGAAGTATTAACCCTATATTACATATTATATATTTGTATACTTGCTGATTAGAAATAGTACACTGGTATGACATCTCATATCTTTAAGTCTTAGTTCTATTTTTAAATTTATATTTGCGAAAATCATTTTCCTATATAAGGTAATAATAATAATAATCACTTAATTGATCCGTTTTTAGGGTTCCATACCTCACGGGAAGGCGTGAAGGTATCAACTTGAAATTTAAACGTATATACTCAGGTCTACAGTCCTTTGCAACAGGGAAAAGATTAAACTTCTACTAAGTTAACGAAAAAAGATACGACCGTTTATGCCGCAAATAACGTATATTTCGAAACTCAAGGGAATAAAAAAATACACGATATTTTCCGTTGACCTAGAACTATGAAAGGCAAGTAATACCGTCTTACACTACAAATATAGGCAAAAATCTGAAAACTATACATTTATAATTAAATCATAAAAAAATAAAGGCTTTATTTATAGAACGTAAAACCGTTTGTCAACGGTAAAGTTGAGTTTGTCGTTCAGTACACTTTATATTTTCGTTAGAACAATATGCAGTGCTTTCATAGTTCGTACGAAACCCTCAGTGCACAAGTCCGACTCGCACTTCACCGGTTTATTTTTATTTTTATTGGAGCATGGACTCAATAACTTATCTATTAATAATTATTCAATCAAAAATTCGATTAAATGTTATTATTTTATAAACACTTAATGTACTTATATTAAAAGTTGTCGACAATATAAAATGTTTGCCCGAGAAGCCATACTTTCATTATTATTCGCGCTTTAATATTTATTATTCAAACAAACATTGCTCTGACGTCCATTTGGGTACCTAAACTATGATTAATTAAAGGATACTGTTGTTGGTATAAGACTGGACTTAACCTATCTGAGAGTAAGTGTTATTCTTGGAATAAAAGTTTGATCGATTGCAGCCTAAGTCGCAAAAATAGTCGAACGCAATCCACTGTATGTTATTTAGTATGGTATTTGTGGTGTAGTAGGGCGTCTAGTGGTAGTACCTTTCAGATCACGGCAGCCGATCCCTCCCTCTCAGTGGAGGGGTGCTGGTATCACACTGGTCCACAGGCGTTCTGCAAAACTCTCGCCAGTGGCTCCAAGAAGCTGTTGTGCATGCAGCGGCCACACCACGGTAAACCACGTCGGCTCGTGGGCTAAACCTGGCTGAGGGGGACCTACACGCTTCGGCGGACGGGTCAAACGCGGACACCTCCCGCGGAATGCACGAAGACTGACTCGGCGGAGAAGGCAGCTCGATAGCTGATAAGCGACGGTAGCTGGCAGACACGGCGGGACAGCAAGGCATTGTGGAAGGCCATAAGGGTGTTCGGTGGAGGGCAGGGTAACCGACGGCCAGAAACTGCATCCCTCCTTTCTCCAATCGTACTGGGAAACCACTCCATTGGCTTCAGAAATGTAGGGACGAGAGAGTGAGTTTGGACCCGCGCAACTGCTTACTCACTGAAAACTATTCACGCGCAGATGACTTCAAGCTATGTGAACTGGACTGATTTCAATTCAAGCCCTGCGGCGATAGTGTACTGGTGGTGGAGTGGTATCATGATGGGATATTGCTCTAGCTGGGAGCTGCACGTAGGCGATCAGGCGAGAGTGGTCGCTCTTCGGTCTCGAGGTGGTGAGAGAACGAGTTCGGCAGCACGCCTGATGACAAGGCAGCCCTATTTAGGGACGCACTGCCTTTCCTAATCCAGGGAGAGGCCTAGAAAAGGTGGCCTAAACAAAGCTCACCCCAAAACCTACCTATACAGTAGCCGTGCTTGTATGGGCATCAAATCACACGCGGTGGCAAGAATATGAAAAATAAATGTTATTCCCAACCCAACGACTTAAGCATAGCTGCATGGAATGTTCGAACCCTCGTGGATAATGATAACAACATCTGCCCTGAGCGGAAATCCGCTATAATAACTAAGGAGCTTCGTAGATATGGAATCGACATAGCGGCGTTGTCAGAAACTCATTTACAGGAAGAAGGTGAGCTTTACGAGAAAGGGAGTGGATATTACATCTACTGGAGTGGAAGACCAGCAACGGAAAAGAGAGGAAGCGGTGTTGGCTTTGCAATAAAATCCTCCCATAGCGCGTATGCTGCCGGAATTGCCAAAGGGTTTGAGTGACAGGTTGATGACGCTGCGCCTTCAACTCGTGGGAAATAAATATACCACATTCATCAGTGCCTACGCTCCTACGCTCATGGCCTCGGATGAAGATAAGGGAAAGTTTTATTCCGACCTCCGAAATGTCCTTATTAGTATACCACCTACGGATAAGATCGTGCTTTTAGGCGATTTTAACGCTCGCGTTGGTGCAGAACATATGGCCTGGGTTGATGTTTTAGGACCTCATGGTATAGGGAGCTGTAACAGCAATGGTCTAGAACTTCTTACGCTTTGTTCGCAATTTGAACTGTCGATTACGAATACATTTTTCCGTCTTGCAACAAAGCACAAGACTACCTGGATGCACCCGAGATCCAAACACTGGCATCTTATCGATTACATTATAGTCCGCAGGAAGGACCTCAGGGATGTGCTCATTACCCGTGCTATGAGGGGTGCGAATGGATGGACTGATCACCGCCTCCTAAGGTCTAAAATGCGCATGATGCTACACAGGACTCGTCGGTCACGCCATAAAATACCCATTAGAGCCTTATCTTCAGGACTTATAACCAATCACGACGCAAGATCTTGCCTGGACAAAAATTTTCAAGAACTTTCGGCCAAGCGGCAATCACTAATCACTACTTGTGATGGTATTGGCGTAGACTTAGCGTGGAACGCTTTTGCCAGTGATCTATCACAGGCCGCCTATAAATCCCTTCCTTTACCACCTAAAAAACACCAGGACTGGTTTGATGAGAACAATGTTGAAATTCAAAGTCTACTTAAGGAGCATCGTCGCTTCTTGCAGAGTCCATCTACCTCATCTTCACGTAAAGCGTCTGTGCAAAAGGCACTCCGGCAGAAAATTCGGTGTTTGAAAGATGCCTGGTGGCTTGAAAGAGCGCATGAACTCCAGCACTGGGCCGACACTAAACAGATGGGGAAGTTTTACCAGAGTCTTCAATCAGTGTTTGGACCTCGGCTGAAAAAGATTGTACCAATGCGTACACTAGATGGATCCAAACGCCTGACCGACAAAAACGATATCTTATGCAGATGGGCGGAACATTTCCAGTCCGTTTTCAATCCCATCAGTTCTTCATTTGACCCCGTTTGTTTGGACGATATGACGCGAAGACCGGAAGTCACCGACCTTGATAACATCCCCACACCGATTGAACTACAAAAATCCATTCAACGCCTTCAGAATGGGAAAGCTCCTGGTTCTGACGGCTTGCCACCGGAGTTGTTCAAGTACGGCGGTCCGGAAATCTTCAATAACTTTTATCAGCTGATTCTTGAAATCTGGGCTCAAGAGAAGATTCCGCAGGCATGGAGGGATGCGTCGATTTGCACGCTTTATAAGGGAAAAGGTGACGCCTTGGAATGCGGAAATTACCGGGGTATATCTCTCTTAGCGGTTGCAGGCAAAATACTTGCGCACATAATGAACACTCGTCTAAGCGCATTAGCTGAGTCGATTCTACCCGAAAGTCAGTGTGGGTTCCGGCCGAATAGGGGAACCATCGACTCCATCTTTGTCGTGAAGCAGCTACAAGAGAAGTGCCTTGAGCAACAGCAACCGCTATATCTTTGTTTTATAGATCTTGAAAAAGCCTTCGACCGTGTACCCCGCGAAGCTCTTTGGGAAGTCTTAAGGCGATCAGGCTGTCCCGCTAAATTCGTGAACATAGTTCGTCAATTTCACGATTCTATGCAGGCGAGGGTGCAGTTTGATGATAGCCTTTCTGAGGGTTTCCAGGTCACGTGCGGCGTAAAACAAGGCTGTGTACTGGCTCCAACATTGTTTGGCATTTTCTTCGGTGCGGTTATATCTGATGCTGTTCGATGCTGTCGGGACCCCATTTCTATTACTGTACGAACGGATAAAGGCGTGTTTGATTTATCAAGATTTCGAGCTAAGGGTAAATGCCAACAATTCAAGGTTCTTGAAGCACTATACGCGGACGACGCCTGCTTCATGGCCAATAGCCCCATTGCTCTCCAAACCTACATTAGTCATCTTCAAGCCTCCTGTTCAAAGTTTGGTTTAACCATCAGCAAATCCAAGACGCAAATAATGGTGCAAACTCCACGCGGAATCCAGCCTGTTAAGCCTGACATCTTTTTGGGTAACAGCGTTCTGGACGAGGTGTCCCGCTTCCGGTACCTTGGCAGTGAAATAAGTAATGACAATCGTCTAGACGCGGAGATCTCAATACGCATCGCGAGGGCTGCGTCTGCGTTTGGCAAGCTAAATCAGCGGATTTGGAAGTCGCATGACCTTAAACTCGCTACTAAGCTGTCCGTGTACAAAGCCATTGTATTGCCAGTTTTGCTGTATGCTTCTGAGACATGGTGTCTCTATAGACGGGACATCAAGAAATTAGATTCCTTCCATATGAATTGTCTCCGCAACATCCTGAGGATAAAATGGGAGGATCGTGTGACGAACACCCTGAGACGTTCACATATGCACGGCATGGAGGCAATGCTGATGAAGAACCAACTGAGATGGTGTGGCCATATCGTCCGTATGGAGGATAACCGTCTGCCGAAAGCAATCTTCTACTCTCAACTTTCAGTAGGCACGCGTAAAGCTGGGGGACAGCATCTCCGTTACAAGGATGTACTTAAGAGACACCTTACCGCCAGCAGTATATCTCCTGATGGATGGGAAGCCATGAGTCGTAAACGGGATGTTTGGCGGTCCACTGTACGCGTTAGAGTGAAGGAGTTTGAAGAGGCGCGTCTCGAAGCGCTGGATATGAAACGTCAAGAGCGTAAGGCGCGACCGAGGCCATCTTATGCATACACTTACAATGTCCGTGGTGAGCTCCACTGCCCGCGTTGTGACCGGATTTTCACCAACAAACTGGGTTTTGCGAGTCATATCCGCGCCCATCGTCGTAGGAGTCCTACGAGCCCTACAACTTGAAGTCGCTGTCATCGGACCCAATGAAGAGGACATCATCATCATCATGTTATTTAAATTTCCGTGCCTGTGACGTAGGATCCCGTTGAAAGATAAATTGAGGTAAAAATCCAATACAGAACCAAGCCATTTGCATTGAGTGCTCATTTTGGATTCTTCCGCCACCATAACATGTTATATTGTTTTTATATACATTAAAGTGTTTAAATATACTTGTAGGTATTGTAATTTCTGCGGCAGCGATGGCGTGGCGGTGGAGACGCTCGAAAGCCAGCTTACCGCAATCCTGGGTGATATTGACGGATCAGCGCCATCCGTAACGCTTACTGCCATGCACGAGATCGATGCCCCGAGATTTTAGGGTTCCGCGTTAAGGGGAATCTGCGCGTAATTTCAATCTGTCTGAGTGATATAACGAGGCATGTCAAGACTTTATTACCTATGCTTCTTGTTCATTACTTTTGGACAGTTATAGTATTTCGAAATGCGAAATCATTTATTTTATTTCTTACTTTTTTTTACAAAATAAAGAAACAACAACGACAAACGGAAACTATTTAGTATAAGAGACGGGGGGATCGGGGGGCAGAACAATAGAGACAATAAAACAAACAACAACGACGAACGGAAACAAGACCACTTAGCCTCTGACTCTGTTGAAGTCAACTGAGGAGCTGACGAGAGTAAGTGACGGAGGGCTCGGGGGGCAGAGCCCCTCGCACAAAAAAGGAACAACGTAAACAAGACAGCGTGTCTTCTGATTTTATGAAGTCAACTGAGGAGACGATGAGCATCAGAGACGGGGGCTCGGGGGAGAAAAGTCGGGGCACTAAAAACAAAATAAGTATCAAGAATTATCATAATTATAAACGAAGAAAAGTTTGTAATGATATCGTCTTAATAACGGCTACAGGACCACCAATTTTTTTTTCACACAGTCAGGTTTTGTTTTCCCTTTTCAAATAATGTTAAAAAGCTAGAAGAGCTGAGAAAGTTCCAAAGTTGTCAAATTGAGAGCATTGAGGCGCGCCTGAGCCGCGGTACAGTCGGCCGCGGGAACCACTCAGAAGTTACAAGTATCTCACTTCGGTTTTGAACACTTCCTTAAACCGAAAAGTTATGTTTGGCTTCCACACGAACGTTGTCAATCTTCAAAACTTGTACTGTCACATAAAAGGTCAAGACATACGCAACAAATCAGCTTTAAATGTTATCTAATTTCAAGAACCTCATATGTGTCTATGTATACACGCAGTTATAAAATATATTATCAAGATATTGGAACACATCCTTAATATAAAAGATATGAGAACACATTCTTAATAGCAAAATTAAGCACATAGTTATACTAAAGTGTAACTATAAGGATAGACACAATGTGTATATGTGTGACATACTCGCACTCGTAAACACATTAATTGATATACATAAACCCTCATGTGTTTATGTATACACGCAGTTGAGGGTTTATGTATATCAATTAAGGTGTTTACGAGTACAAGTATGTCTATCCTTATACTTACACTTTAATATTATATATGTGTTTAATTTTGCTATTAAGGATGTGTTCCAATATTTTTTTACATCTGCTCTTGCTGATTGCCCCTTTTGCTTAATGCTCTTAGTCAAATCACAGAATAAAAACACTAGCCAAATATTCATTTATCCAGAAACCACAGGGCGGATACAGCCTACTAAAAACTGAATCTCGAATGTTGACACTGACACTGCATTGACACTGCAATGTGTGCATTTAAGACGCAGGGATATTTATTAGTTACAAATAAATATGACATAATAAGTTAGAAAATTATCACAACTACACAACACTACATCACCATCATCATCATTTCACGAGTTAATGTCCATCTATGTAGTACTTACTCACCCATCTCAAAATCATCTACGCAGATAACAATTAATCGTTTCAGCGAACGGTCTTATAGCGAAGAGTCTCGACCAAAATCTTCAGAGACTCTCGCTAGATGGCTGGATCAAGGGTCAGATTCAGAAGGCGGTACTCCTGAACATGGCGCGCATCATCAGGTTTTTTTTTAATTTATATTTGTATATTTTTTTTATATTTTACTTTTATATAAATTTATTGTAAAAAAACCTAGCCTAAGCTTAAAGATTAATAAAGGGAATAATAATAATATTTATTTATGAAATCATCTATATAATAAAATCGAAAATGCCACAACGAGATAACGCACTAGGGAGAAAGCGAGATGGCGCCTTATAAAACTCCACGACCTTTTAGATCACGTTTCTCCAATACGACACACGTATCCGCAGAAACAACGATTCAAATCTATTGTCTAAATATGAGAATAGAATAAGAGCGTAAAAATTACTGTTTTCGCTTCGTATTTCCTTCACAATCGGCTAAAGAAATTTCATAAAATTCTTCATTTCGCGACCGTCGGCCATTTTCGGCGATCCCTCGGTTATTCTCGCTATTATGGGTTAGGTTCAAGTAGCCTAAAGTTTCTTTTCGCCATATGACTTAAGTTTAAGTAGCCAAAAATTTTTGCCGTCATGTTGGTACGCCGTTATATCGAAGTTTTTTACTCGAAATGTTATAAGTACGCACTTTGCTTATACGATAGAGTGAGACGACATGTACGTCAGTCTCAGTCAATTGAAATGTCAAACGCCGGCTTGACATAACCTCAACTCTGTGATGTTTAATAATGTTTTTGAATGGAATTAGTGAAAAAAATCAACTATATTGTTGCCAAAACGTTATACTCCGTATACGCCTAATAATAATAATAATAATAGCCTTTATTTCCCAAAATGAGTGATTACATAATGAATGTTTCGTGTTGTGTTTGATTTATTAAACTATATTATATCCCTCACTTCGGTGTGCCTCTTGGCATAGGCCTCCTCCAACGATCTCCACTGAGCTCTATCGTTAGCGACTCTTGTCCAATATGGGCCAAGGGTAAGACGAATGTCATCCTCCCATCTTCTTGTTGGTCTCCCCTGTCTTCTGGTGCCGTCTCTCGGGTACCATAAGGTGACCTGTTTGCTCCACTTATTTGTTTGGCAGCGGAGCATGTGTCCTGCCCATCCCCATTTTTGGTGATCAATGCGAACCAGGATGTCAGTCAGTATACGCCTAGCATACATTTACCTATAACGGGTAGGAACGAGTTTGTGAGAGAAAACAAGCGTAAAATAAACACAGAAACTATGTTAGTTAAACGGGTATGTTTTTTAACATATTACTTTCTATTGAAAGATTAAGAGGCCCTTTCACCGATAAAGGCTAACGTCCACCACTATTTTCCAAGACAGACACAACGTAGCATTAAGTTGTTAGTCGATTTTGACGAAACAAAGACCAACCTCTCAACCGATTATTTAACCCTATTTTCTGAGGATTCTTTTCTCACGGATTTGCCTGTTACTGAAACGGCACTGCCCATTAATGGTTAATATTTTTACTTTTCTTTATTAAGCTTTTCTTTATTAAGCTTTGCTAGGCTTTGCTTTGCTTTGAGTAACATTTGTACATGTACCTACGTATTACTCTGGAGCCCATGTACTTACTTATACTTATACAAATATAGAATTTGTTGAATCCCTTTTGATTATAATTAATTTTATTTGCACTAAGTAAATGCAGTTTCCTTTTTATAAAACTTTTATTTAAGGTGCAACGTAACTAAATGCAGTTTCCTTTTTTCATTTTATATATTGAGAAAACAAAATTACGGGGGACCCTCTGATCGCATAACAACTATTGTCATAATATCGATTGTCATAACAGTTTACGCTTAAAGTTGCTACGCAAACATTTTTTTGGCATAAATGGTACGATGTCATAATTGTTCGCTGTCATAATTTCTGTACGTCATAATTGTTTTAGCCATAATGTTGTATGTCATACATTCATTAAGTCATAATATTGATAATTACAATTATTTTTAGTATAATTGTAAATGTCATACACTTTTCAAGCCATTACAATTATCAATATTATATTGGTCAGATCCGACTTGCTTGGGTTAGGTTTAGGTTAATTTTTTTTTTATGACCTGATACCCGACTTGCCTAGATCCGACTTGGTTGGGTTAGGTTTAGGTTTTTTTTTTTATAACCTGAAATCCGACTTGGCTAGATCCAACTTGTTTGGGTTAGGTTTAGGTTTTTTTTATGACCTGAAACCCGACTTGGCCAGAACCGACTTGACTATGCGTTTTGCAATGTATGCGTTTATAAAGTATGGTTACATTGTTTTATGAGTAATCAAGGTATGACCATGACAAAGTATGCTTAAATCATTTTATGCGCATCAACTGTTTTACCCTTTGGGTACGGAACCCTAAAAACGTTATGCGCATAAATGTATGACTATTTACAGTTATGCGTAATGATGAGTATGACGAATACACGTATTATGCGTATCAAAAGTATGCCTTTAAATTTTATTAAACCCGACACCTACCCCAAAATTACATACTCAAGTGTTACAAATAGGAAGTACATTTGATTTACGCGAGCGAAGCCGCGGGCACGTCTAGTAATATTATAATTGGCATAAAAAGTCTTACATCTACGTATACAGAGCATTCATAATACCGGGTAATACTGGCATTCATTTCCAACGCTATGCGCCTGCGAGGTGAGGCAACTTCATTCGGTGCGGGGGTGTGGGTGTCCATTCTGTATGCGATACCAGGTAAACAGAATGCATTTAAGACGTAATAACGTTAAATGCATTCTGTGTACCTCGTATCGCTCGCTCTTACACGAACCAGATAAGAACCTCTCAGTTGTCACCCGAAGCCAAACCGCAATCTGAGAGCTCACGGACTGTATTCAGAGATGGGCAAAAGTTAATCGATTAACGATTAACGATTAAGATTAACCTACTTAATCGCGATTAACGATTAAACATGACGATTAGTTAATCTAATCGTACGAGTTCCGATTAATTTAATCTCGATTAAGTTAATCGTAGATTAACATCCAGCGATTAAATTTTTAATCGATTAATTGATTAGATTAATTTTTAGATTCGATTAATATTAAGAAGATAATTATAAGATATTTTTTGTAAGTCTAAGTCTACCTAGGAGATCTTAGATTACTGCACTATAAAAACCACCTTGCACACTAGAATGTTTTTTTCTAGTTAACACATGACAAGACATATTGTTACGAGCGTGGGGTTCGTATATGATAGAAAAGCACAAATTAATCCACTAAATAAAACACACACTTTATTACTCAAAATAACGCACTTACAATTCACACGAACTGTACTTAAAATCCACTAATTAACACAAACACACTATTACACAAATTACGCACTCACTATTCACACGAACTGTACTGTAAGCGCACTAATCACTTGAGTCTTTCTCTCCGATTATCCTTTACTCGCACTGTATCGCAGTTAAAATGTAACTAACTCGCGCCGGCTGCTTGCGCCTTTTATATCCCGCGGGGCCCGCTTTCTCGACGCATTGTCCACACCTATCGCGAATATTCTAGTAAAGTCCAGCGTGAGGGCCGAGAACATTCGAGGCCATATATGTCTCTCTCTAATGGTGCACTCTCTGTCACTCCCTTCTCGAATGTTCCGAGTATAGCTATCTCTTTCTAGTAGTCCCATCCTTGTTACACACTTCTCGAATGTTCTGAGCATAGCTATCTCTTTCTACTAGTGCTATCTCTGTCACTCCTACTGGAAATTTCGCCATATAATGATTTGTGCTTCAGAGGCCCATAAGGGGTCCTGAAAACGCCTGAAAACGGGTTTTCAGGTTATGGCGTCATCTGATAGAGGGTGCCCTGAAACGGACTGAAAACATGTTTCAGGCGCCTGAAAACGACGGCAACTTGGGTGAAATTTCGATCTTTAGATATGTGATAGAGCAACTTCTGAAACGGCCTGAAATGACTTTTCAGCCTGCTGAAAACGCCTCTAAGGCACTGAAATTGACGTTCAAAGTTTTTGACCTAACCTACCGGCGTAACACTACCCCCTCCTAAGACATGCTCGTCCCGAGCATCATTGTTTCCGTGGTATCTGGCCAGCCGGTCAACATGAACAATCTTGCTCGGACTACGAGGATTCCGCTGGATTCGATATGTGACGTCGTTTATTTTAGTGACTACCTTGTAAGGCCCCTCCCAATTCGGAGACAGTTTCGGGGACTTCCCTACACGTCGCATAGGGTTATGTAGCCAAACCAACGAACCTTCCTCAAAACCCACTTGATAAGACTTGCGGTCATATCGGGTTTTCATCTTTATGCTAGCGTGGAGCCCGTGTTCACGTACCAGGCTGTGAACATCATCAATCCGATCCCTCAAATCACTCGCATATTCTGTGATAGATCTCGGTGTATCAGGCGGACGTCCAGTCAGGAGGTCTGCAGGCAAACGGAGTTCTCTTCCGAAATTCGCATACGATGGAGTAACCGCCGTACTTTCGTGAGTTGCCGACCTATAAGACAACAGGAAGAGGGGGATATGCCGATCCCAATCTTTTTGGTGACTCTCAACGACCTTGGCTAGATGTCTCTCCAGTGTCTGGTTAAATCTCTCGACCATTCCATCCGACTGTGGATGATACGCCGTAGTCCTTGTCTTGTGAATTCCCATTATGCGACAAGTCTCCTGAAAGACCGCAGATTCGAAGTTTCTACCTTGATCACTGTGGATTTCGAGAGGTACCCCAAACCGGCAGAATACTTCGTTCACTAACTTTTCAGCTATGGTTACCGCTTCTTGATTTGGAATGGCAAATACTTCAGGCCACTTCGTGAAGTAATCCATCACGACAAGAATGTACTTGTTTCCGGAGTCAGATGCAGGGAATGGTCCTGCGACGTCTAATGCAACCCTTTCCCAAGGGGCTCCAACGTTGTACAACTTGAGTGTTCCTCGGCTACGGGTATGCGGTCCCTTGACTGATGCACAGTTAACGCACCTTTTGCACCAGTTTTCAACATCTTCTCGGCAGTGAATCCAATAAAAGCGTTGCCGAATTTTCATTAGGGTCCTTTTTACTCCAAGGTGTCCACCGGATGCTCCATCGTGAAAGCTTCTCAAAACATCTTTCACCCTTTTCTTTGGGACAACGACTTGCAGGTGAGCATCCTTCCCATTTGTTGATTCCCATTTTCTACATAGAACGCCATTATGCATAACCAAGCTATCCCATTGTGCCCAGTAGCTTTTTGTTACCGCACTCATTGGAGCTACATCACACCATCTTGGTTTAGGCGCACCAGCATTAATCCAATCAAAAATGGGTCTCACATCAGCGTCCTCTCGTTGTGCTTGCTGCATTATTTCATCACTCCACTCATCGCTAACCGTATCAGTTCTTATCATTCGAACACATTCCTTGTCTTCTTGTCTTGAGCAATGTTTACAGTCATTCGCACAAGGTCTTCGTGATAGGGCGTCAGCATTTCCATGCGATTTTCCACTACGGTGTTCGATGATGAAATCATACTCCTGCAGTTGTTCAATCCATCTTGCCACTTGTCCCTCGGGATTTTTAAATTCTAGCAACCACTTTAAAGCAGCGTGGTCAGTCCTGATACGAAACTTCCTTCCCAGCAGGTATTTGCTGAAATGCTGTAACGTCTTGACAACTGCTAGCAATTCCCTCCGAGTGACACAGTAATTCCTCTCTGGTTTCGACAGTGACTTACTGAAATATGCAATCACAACTTCGTTGTCTCCTTTCTTTTGCGACAAGACACCTCCAATACCAGTGTTGCTAGCATCTGTGTCCACAATGAAATCCACTTCCGGGTCTGGATACCCCAATATTGGCGTTTCACAAAGTCTTCCTTTAAGCTCGTTGAAACTTGACTCACATTGCTCGTTCCAGTCAAATGATCGTTTTTCTTCCGTTAGTTGATGCAAAGGCTTTGCTATATCCGAGAAGTTCTTCAAAAACGTCTGTAGTATGAGCAAAGCCCCAAAAAGGCACGTACTGCAGTCTTGTCTTTTGGCGTCGGCCAATCCTTCACGGCGCTAATCTTCTCAGGATCTGTCTGGATGCCGTCCTTTGAAATCACGTGTCCCAAGTAATTCACTTTACGTTTGAAAAACGAGCATTTCTTCGGACTGAGTTTCAGATTTGCCCCTCGTAGTTTGGCTAGCACCTGCTCCAATTTATTCAAGTGGTCATCGAAGTCTCTACCAACGATAATAATGTCATCTAAATAGACCAAGCAAGTTTCTCCTAGAAGTCCAGCTAATATTTGTTCCATTAATCTCTCAAATGTGGCTGGTGCATTACACAGTCCAAATGGCATAACATTGAACTGCCAGAGTCCCTTGCCAGTAGAGAAGGCCGTCTTCTCTTTATCCTTGTCCTTGATTTCGACTTGCCAATAGCCACTTTTCAGATCCAACGTTGAAAACCATTTCATTCCGTTCAATGTGTCTAAAGTGTCGTCGATTCGTGGAAGTGGATAACTGTCCTTCTTGGTTACATCATTAAGTCGACGGTAGTCAATACAGAATCTCATGGTGCCGTCCTTCTTCTTAACCAAAACTACGGGAGAACACCACGGGCTTGTTGAAGGTTCAATAACGCCGCTTCTTTGCATTTCCTCGATCATGCCCTCAACCTCCTTCTCCCGAGCTACTGGAACTCTCCGAGGGCGCTGTCGGATCGGCATAGTTTCCCCAGTGTCGATCTCATGCTGGACCACTCCAGTTCTTCCAATGTCATCATCATGCGAAGAAAAGACGTTGCGATATCGTAGCAGTAAGCTACGCGCCTTAAGGAATTCCTCCTCGGTAAGGTGCTCCCTGGAGTCATTCAGTAATTTTTCAACATCCACTGAAGGCTTAACATGCCCAGGTTTCACGCTTACCTCAGATTCCCGACAGCCTCTTATCCAAGAAATTTCTTCGCATGATCCGACCAGGGTTCCTTTATTGAGGACGCATTCCGTGTCGCTTGGATTAAGGATCCTTACAAATGCTGTAGATGCCGTGGTTACCATTGTACGGGCTGTTATCCACGGTATATCAGCATCCAACCTCTCTACCACTACACAGCGGTGTGATTGCGGCCTTGTGGAGTTCGGCAATTTCACTGGAACTAAAACCTGCGACCTTGGTTGAAGAATGGTTCTCCTGGTACAGTAGACATTTCCATTTACTCCACCTTGTATAGGAATCTCATCAACTCCAAACTTTAGAACTCCAACCTTCAAGTCGATTTTACAGTCATATCTCCTCATAAAATCCAATCCAATAATGCAGTCGTCCACGATGTTAGCCACGATCACTTTATGCCAGTATTCTCTTTCACCTATTTTCACGGCCAACCCTCGCTCCCCTTGGACGGAAATGTACTGGCCGGTAGCGGTCTGCAGCTGGAGATGCCTAGGTCGGACTAGATGATCTCCGGTCAGGTGTTTCAGTAGCCGAGAGCTGATCACCGTCCGAGAAGCTCCGGTGTCTATGGTAAGGAGACATGGTATTCCACCAATTTCTCCTTTGACGACCAGACTATTCCCGTCGTTCGCCTGTGAGATCATAATTGGGACATTTCGACCACCAGCCAGCACTCGTCCCATAGTCCTGGCTTTTATTCGTTTCCCTGTTGGGGCTCTGACTCCACAGAGCCTATTGCCCTCGCCATTGGAGCGGGGTCTCTGTCCCTTCTATTCCTTTTCGGACAGCCTGACTGCAGGTGACCACGTTCTCCACATTGGTAACAACGTGGCCCAAATTCGCGGCGAGAATCTACCGGATTCGTAGTCGACACTTCTCGCACCCTGAAAGGCCTGGATGAGTCCTGTCGTACAGCTTCCACCTCGAGAGCGTGGGCTACGGCATCTTTCAGGCTGCCGTGATGTCCCAATCGCACGGCTGCCCTCACTTCCAGATCCCGGATCCCATCGATAAAGGCCTGCACCAGCATACTGTCCACAAAGGATGCTGACGTACGTTGATAGGCCTTCCTAACCAACTTCTCGATTTCCAAGGCCCACTGTTGTAAGGACTCGTTACGTCCTTGCGTCCTATCCTTTAACTGGGCTCGGTATACGTGCTCCAGGTGACTGTCGCCGTAACGTGCCTCCAAGGCTTCCAGAAGGCGGTCGTACGTCCGGTCGTTCCCCAGAGCTTCGAGTATGGTAAGGGCCTCGTCGCGCAGCGCCAACGTCAGTGCTGTCCTGGCTTGCTCCTTACTCCAGCCATTAGCCTGGGAAACGGACTCAAACTGCAGCTTATAGGCAGTCCACGATGAAGTACCATCAAAGGGGGGCACTTTGAACCTGCCACCTCCAGCCACCGATTCGACGGGTACACAGGTGCTCGTACCACTAGCCACTTTAACTTCTAATTTCTGGAGGCGGTTTTTATAGGCTTCGACGTCCTCCTTCACAGTTTCCACCTTTTCATCGACCTCATGGACTCGACTTTCCAATTTTATGTCCATGTCGGCCAGTTTTTCCTGCACCTCAAGCATTTCATTCTTCCATTGTGTCATGGACTCGTGTACCTCACGGAGCATTCGAGCCTGTTCCTCCTGTTGTTCCCGAAGGATTCGTGCCTGTTCATCCTGTTTCCTCGCCTGTTCGTCCTGTTTCCTCGCCTGTTCGTCCTGTTTCTTCGCCTGTTCGTCCTGTTTCCTCGCCTGTTCGTCCTGTTTCCTCACCTGTTCGTCCTGTTTTCTCGACTGTTCTTTTAGGAGGACAAAGATGGCGTTGAGGTCCACTCCCTGTGCAGGTTGAGCAGGTGATTCCGAGGAACCAGGCGTAGAATCTCCAGGTCCGGAAGTTTGGCTTCGCGTCGTCACTCCTTTCGGCTCGGTTTCTCGTGGCATTAACGGCATTTTCTATCCCACTTCTGACACCAAATGTTACGAGCGTGGGGTTCGTATATGATAGAAAAGCACAAATTAATCCACTAAATAAAACACACACTTTATTACTCAAAATAACGCACTTACAATTCACACGAACTGTACTTAAAATCCACTAATTAACACAAACACACTATTACACAAATTACGCACTCACTATTCACACGAACTGTACTGTAAGCGCACTAATCACTTGAGTCTTTCTCTCCGATTATCCTTTACTCGCACTGTATCGCAGTTAAAATGTAACTAACTCGCGCCGGCTGCTTGCGCCTTTTATATCCCGCGGGGCCCGCTTTCTCGACGCATTGTCCACACATATCGCGAATATTCTAGTAAAGTCCAGCGTGAGGGCCGAGAACATTCGAGGCCATATATGTCTCTCTCTAATGGTGCACTCTCTGTCACTCCCTTCTCGAATGTTCCGAGTATAGCTATCTCTTTCTAGTAGTCCCATCCTTGTTACACACTTCTCGAATGTTCTGAGCATAGCTATCTCTTTCTACTAGTGCTATCTCTGTCACTCCTACTGGAAATTTCGCCATATAATGATTTGTGCTTCAGAGGCCCATAAGGGGTCCTGAAAACGCCTGAAAACGGGTTTTCAGGTTATGGCGTCATCTGATAGAGGGTGCCCTGAAACGGACTGAAAACATGTTTCAGGCGCCTGAAAACGACGGCAACTTGGGTGAAATTTCGATCTTTAGATATGTGATAGAGCAACTTCTGAAACGGCCTGAAATGACTTTTCAGCCTGCTGAAAACGCCTCTAAGGCACTGAAATTGACGTTCAAAGTTTTTGACCTAACCTACCGGCGTAACAATATTATATTTTTGTAAAATGCACAAATGAGCGTGTTCCAACTTTTAATCGATAATTAATCGATTAAAATGACGATTAGTTAATCGAAGACTGGCGATAAATTTAATCGTGATTAAATTAATCGCGATTAATTTTGATGTTTTTTTAATCGATTATACCCATCTCTGACTGTATTATACCTAAAGCTAAGCGGAGCAGAGATGCGCGGAATCCAACAAGCAGAGCTGAGTATGTACACGTGATTGGTCGATTCAGCACATCTCCGCTCCGCTCACACCTCAGTTGAAATGCAACATTTTAGTCTCGTTTTATATTTTCCTTATTAAACGAAATTGTTTTGTATTGTTTGCAAAATCTATATATTAATATTATAAATGCGAAAGTGTGTCTGTCTGTCTGTCTGTCTGTCTGTCTGTTACCTCTTCACGCTTAAACCGCTGAATCGATTTTGATGAAATTTGGCATGGAGATAGCTTAAGATCCAAGGAAGGACATAGGATAGTTTTCATCCTGGAAATTATCCCTATAAAGATTGAAAAGTGAGTAAGTAATTCATGATGACATTGATGACCCTGTAGAAAATATAATGATTAGACCAAAAGCACAATTGCTCTTACATTTGCTTAGGTGCTCATTTATTAATTAAGGTGATTAGGTGGATATCTATCGTGTTGTATACGAGGTTGCTTCCATACTTCCAAGTTCCACGCGGACGCAGTCGCGGGCAAAAGCTAGTCTATAATATTTGCTCTTTTAGTAGTAGGTGCATACGCATATTTTTTTTATACCGTAATCGGGTGAAAATTATCCAATTCTTTGGGTGTCCAGCTATCCCTGTACCAAAATCAGTTAAAATTTGTCCAGCCGCTTCGGCGTGATGCGAGGACAAAGGAAAATATGACCAACAGATGGCGCCAGGCTGGCACGTCGCCGCGCGCCCATACAAAACAAATGACGATCCTGCATCACGCTATAGAGACTTTTCTTGAAATCATGACCCCTTTCCATAGAAAACTGATTTTCAATGCAAATCTAGAATTTTATAAATTTATAATAGTATAGATGAAAAGCGTAGTTTTCCTGGAAAAAAGCTATTGGGGATATTACTGGCCACTGTTCCGTTGAAAATACCTATTATTCTTTTTTATGTCGCTACAGTGAACATGTCCAGGGAGTGGAGTCATTGAATCGACGTTGATTGTGTTATACTATGCCAAATAAAACCGGTCAAGCGCAAGTTCAGGTTGCGTGAAAAGGATTCCGTAGAGAAATATTATAGATGACGCGTTTGGCTCGGTTTGTAGAGACCTGCCTACTGAGCCGGCGGTCCCGGGTTCGAATCCCGGTCAGGGCAAAGATTTGTGTGATGAACTCGAATATTTGTGCTTGGGTTATGGTTGTTCTATGTATTAAAGTATATATTTATCTATATAAGTACCTACGTATATCGCCGACTAGTACCCATAACACAAGCCTTCTTGAGCATTTGGGACTAGAACGATTTGTGTGAGGTTGTTCGATATTTATTATTATTATTTATTTATTTGACACCTACTGTCAGCCTAGGGTCAAATCATTTGTGCACCGTAAACCCCGGAGTATGATGATGATTATATAATGTATAATAATTTTATGAGCAGTTATTAACACCAGCTTAAGTGGTGTAGATCTTACTAGAACATCGTAAAAGAAGATATAAAGCTATATGTATTTCAATATTTTTTATATCATCGTCTTACAACGTCATCGTCTTACCATTGCTTAATTTGGGGCTAGGTCGATTAGGTAGGGGTTAGGGTCACTTTTACAGCCCTTTTATGTTTATTTATCATCTCTTACTCAAAACAGAATTTTTTCTCGTAAGTACAAACTTTCAACCCCAATTTGACCCCTTTAGAGATTGAATTTCCAAAAAAAAGTCATGTATTTACGTTAGACGATCGTATTTATGTCACAGATCTTTTCAGAGCAAATTTACTGTGTGAGTCGGACGGACAGAAAAACGAAGTGATCCTATAAATTTTTCGTTTATACATTCGGAGGTACGGAACCCTAAAAACAGAATTTGACGTTTATTCGGTGTCCTAAAGCGAATAGAATTTATGAATTTGTGCAGTATGTGTTCTAAAAATTGCTTATGAATAGAGTTTTAATGTTATGTTTTGGACTAAGTGAAACATAGGGCATTGTCTATAGTGCTCGGGCATTATTATTCATATATTAAAGACCATATGATACATTGGAATTTTTTTCGTATATACCGTTAGGTAAGGACTTAAGTTAGCCTGTCGTAATTCACAACGTTCCGCTAGACGTACAAGCACGTGGACATCAAAATTTTTACTTAAGCCATTATTTGGAGAATACTGGAATACAATAGATGGTCTAGTATAATTTAGGCAATCGTTTTGAAATTATTTTATTCACTACGATAAGAGAAACCTTTGAACTAGCTTAATTCACGTTTTGGTGAAAATTCAATTTCTGTAATATTCACTTTTTAATAAAAAAAAAACTGTAATATTTGTCAAAATGAACCCGACCTTATTTAGAACTTTATCAGGGGTTTCTCCCAGAAGCTCCATATTACAGCCACAATAATTGAGTTGAGCCGAGTGCTAGCAACTACTACGATAAACGGACAAGGTCATACTTGATACCGAGGATCTTCAATAGTATTCCCCCGGAGGATGACTTTACTAGTCTACGATGTTTCCAAGCTAAAATAAAACATTTGTTCTTAGATAATTTTTGTAGTGAAATTTAATAGTATCGGTGTTGTCTATGCATTTGTAAACGAATGTAAATTATTACAACGTGTTAGAACTTCATGGTGTACAGTTAATTGTGCTGCTCAGCTGTTAGTAGTATATTTAAGTGTAGGTAGTTTAGGTAATTAGTGGTTAGTGAGTTACGCAGTGTAACAGGAAAACAAAGAAGAGTGTACATATTCGCCAACAAACTGTTATGCAGTTTGGCGAAATTTAAATGTAATAAAACGCTGTGTATACATTTTATTAAAAATAAATGAAAAACAAAAAAAAAATTACAATGAATCCGCAAATACGGCAAGCAATGATGAGCAAATGTATATTTTGCTTCAGCAAGTAAGATTTATAATAAGTTTTAGTTGTCACCAACAACATTAAAAAAACTGTCGATAATGGAAGTAATTCTTGACTAAATGCTCTGTCAAACTATTTGACGTGTGAGTTTTAATTTCTAATTATTGGATTTTTCTTACTAGTAATGGTAATATTGAATAAATAATAATAATAATAGTAATGGTAATATTTTTTTGTCATCCTTGCATAGTTCGTTGGGTCTCATAGGGAAAATTCTTCGTTCAAACTATGAGATCTCGGGCATGGAGGATGCCAGAAATGCTTGGTTGAGTGTGTGCTCCGGTCAGGAAATTCCTGAGTATCCGCAGTCGCAAAGGAATTGGGACGACCCGGTGTGCAAGTTGGCTTTTGCTTCCCTTCTCGGCGAGGGTGACGCCGCGGAAAGAGCCAGGCTTTTGGCAGTGGGTACTAAGGAGTCTGGGTATTGGCTCCACGCACATCCTTCTCCCAAAATCGGAACCTATTTAGAGCCCAATACCCTTCGGCTCTCGGTTTGCCTTCGTTTGGGTATCCCGGTTTGTGCCCCTCATCGTTGTCCCTGCGGAGCTGATGTAGATCTGTTAGGGCATCACGGTCTATCCTGCCAGAGAAGTGCGGGTCGTTTCTCTAGGCACGCTGCTCTTAACGATGTCATCCGTCGGTCTCTTGCTTCGGTCAATGTCCCGGCTCTATTAGAGCCGACCGGCATTTCGAGAAGTGACGGTAAGAGACCTGATGGGATGTCTTTGGTACCTTGGAGTATGGGGCGGGTGCTGGTGTGGGATGCAACCTGTGTAGACACGCTAGCCCCATCGCATCTCCAGGGTACTGCTGTAAGGGCGGCAGCAGCAGTGGAGGCGGCTGAAAAGGCTAAGGTGGTGAAGTACAGTGGTCTCGGCGCCGAATACACTTTTGTTCCGTTTGGTGTCGAGACCTTAGGTCCATGGGGCCCTGGCGCTCTGAGTCTTTTTGGGGATTTATCTAAAAGACTCAGAGAAGTTACGGGGGACCGGAAAGCTGGCAACTGCCAGCTTTCCGGCTGCCAGCTTTTGGTGGGAGGTAACTACCTCGCTCAACGTATTAGTCTCGCAGTTCAGCGGGGTAACGTAGCCAGCATCTTAGGTACCATGCCACGAGGGCCTTTTTTAGATTTAGGTTAGTTAACTTGTATGTATTTAGGTTAATGATAGTTTTAAGATGATTTGTATGTTTTGTTTTATTTTAAGATTGACTTATTTTGTAATTTGATGTTCACATTTTGTAAGGTTTTTTAATAAATATATTTAAATTCAAAAATAAATAATAAATATTAAAAAAAAAATATTGAATAATATTTCTTGTTTAAAATTTACGACTTCAGGCAAACAATTGCTAATGGAACATATAATTGTGAACGCCCACGTGCGGGTAACACACTGTATAAATTATAATTTGTATAATTATCAAACAATACATTATCTACAATTGTATCGCGTCAATCGAAACCTTTATCTTCTCTTCTTTATGTTCGTATCTATTTTCACACACGGCTTATCATCATGACATTATTCGGAGTTTTGTGATATAAAATTTCGCGGAACAGAAATGTAATGAATATTTAGTTTCAGTCAATACAAACAATCTCGTTGAATTACTACGAATAATTAATAGTTGATAATAAAATACTACACAAAGTTGTTTATTTTTATCTTCGCAAAACAGTGAATGTTGTTGGTTGTTTGTGTAAATTCAATTGGTCATAGTGCGTAACGACAGGACCAACCGGTGAATGTATGTCGATACGACTGGCTGCAAATACGCGCGAATTTCATCTAAACAAAGACGGAAGGCGGAGCCAAGCACCAAGGAGAGGATTAGTGTATAGGCTACTACCGTTATTCAGGCGCGCAGGCCTCAGTGAGCCCATCTTACAGGCCTTACAGCTGAACAAAATGCCAAGCAGCTTATTTCACGTCCTTAAATTTAATTAATTTTCGAACCATGTCAACCAAAATGAGGTGTTATAATAAATTTAACTTATGTTTCTCAACATTTGTGTGCCGGTCTGTCGGCTCTTAAACTTCTTATTTGTTTTTTGTTTATTTATTTTTTTAAAAGTGTCCTTGTCCATATCATTCGTTTATTATATTTACGTGTTTATTCATTTTTCGTGTATACTCGTATATATTTTTCATATTTTTCTGATTTTTGCACCGCCTAATAACAAAATATTTGTTCAAGTTCTGCTCTACCCAAGGTTGTCTGGAAGAGATCGCTCTTTAGCGATAAGACCGCCCGTTGTTTACCTCTAATTGTTATTTCTTGCATTGTATTTCTCCAGTATGTTTTATGAGGTGTGCAATAAAGAGTACTTGTATTGTATTTGCATCATAAAAAAAAATTGATCAGGCCGCAGCCATGAATAATATTTATCCACTCGTTATTTTTCAGCATGACTCTGATGTCACCCTGTATAAACACAAAGGGCATTCGTCTAAGCCATACTAACCCTATTACTGCGTTAGCCGCGAACTAATTATTCTCTAATACAATCTAAATGAGATCATTTGCTAGATTGGTATCTATTGTGGGTAGCATCAACTGGCGGAGAGTGAATTATGTACTCCGAAGGTCAAAGGCTGAACATCTACAATTTCGTACCGTATTCCAATTAATTAGCTACAAAAATGAAGATATAAACACTTTTTTTGATTTAAATTGAGATGAATTGTACTTTTGTAAAGGTAATATTATACAAAGTTGACAAAATAATACGTACCTACAGTAAATTGAAGATATAAAAAAAAAAATTGAAGAACAGGGCGCTAATTTTACATCGATGAATACGATACAAATACAAATCCTCTTTATAGCATACCTGAAATACACAGGGAACGGAAACAACGCATAAGGTATAAAAGCAGAGTTAAACTACAGGCGGTCTAAGCGATCTTAGCTAAAAAGCGATCTCTTCCAGGCAAACTTTAGGTAGCGGAGTAAAACAAACCTTTGAATTGAGTATACTTTTGAGACTAGAGAGCGATAAACTGATGAATACGCTTCAACTCCAACGGCATATTAATCCATCAGGGCTATCCGACGATATCAGCCTGCATGCAGTCGTTCAATTCCAGTTCTGACAAGTTGACACTCGTCTGAGTGACAAGTCAACTGTTTGACATAGCATCCAGATGTCTCACATCAGAAATCCACATGACTATCCTAGATATTAATATGGGGTGCGTCTCATTTCATAGAAAAACAATTAACATATTTTCATATGACCGAACATACGTTTGGTAGAATTTTCAGTTTGTATAACAACGTTTCATAGAATGTTTATTTCATATATCGATATTAATATGCCATCATGGCTGAATATGTGTATAACGATAAAATTTGTTATAAGTATTAATCCACCATACGTACCATTTATTCAGTGAATAAATGATGATTGATCGATTGATAGATAGCGGCACTTCAAAACTAGTCGGATCGAATAATCTACCCGCTAACTCGACGGGCATCATCAATAGAAAAGTACAGAGTCGGCCGCTGATAAATTCTCTTTTCGGTTCGATCTCATTCAAAATGCATCATTTTGTAGATATATTTTTTTGAGTTCAAGGACACCACATGGTTTCAGCAAAACGCCTAGTCATATAAACTCTGCGAGGAGCATTTCTTTGAAAATTGAAACGGTGATATTGTTTGGCTTCCAAAGAGCTCTACTTTAACTCCAGCAGACTTCTTTTGAATATGATTACTTAATAAAAAGTCAAATGATCCTTCAATCGATTTTCACCTAAGAATTCTAAAATATTTCTGACACATCACACAGAGAGTTAATTCTATGAAACGTTTGCAAGTAGAAGAGAAGCAACCGCGTGGACGGTCCCCAACAAGCTACCTAGACCTTATTATTAAAATTAAAATAAATAAAAAAATAACAAACATTTGTTTTTATTTAAACGGTTTTTCTACGGGTAATAAAAGGTAAAAAATAATTCGGTAGGTCCTAGATACCAGTCATCACACCACTCTCCTAATAAATCTAGGGCATTGATCAGACAAAAAAATAAATCGTTCGCCTGAAATGGTGGTTGAAATAATTAAATCACTGCATGCTCGCTTCATGTCAACCCATATTATGGAACACAATGTCAATTTTTCATAGCATATTTGAGAAAAAAATATTAACAAGATTAGTTTTGGGGTATATAATACATTCCTGATACTATACGACTTATTTTAATTTGTAGCTCAATATCCAGCACAGTCTGATTTTCCTTCGCAAGCACACGCGGGGTATTGTTACATTTATATCCCGTCCAGGTAATTCCTGAACACGTGTCTCGAAGCGATCGCGATACGGCATATATATTGCGGGCGGGAACAGTGAGGGGTCTTTGGATCCCCCTGGAGCACCATTTTGCCTTAGAAAAGCGTTCTTAAGCGATTGACTTCTGCATCTTTCCAAAGTAACAGCATAAAACACTAGAGAAGGTTCTCTCTTTTAATATTTTCCAAAAGACGTCTAAGAGCTGTAATTTATTGGCTGGCTGTTTGAACGCAGTTAGTAGTGGGACATGATGACACCACCAATCAACGCATGTGCACCCGTACGACTGGCTACGCACATCGAATTTGCCCAAACAATAGCTGAAACTATTCGCGCGATGTGAGCCTGTCTTGCCTTTGGTTTAATTTGTTGAAATTTACCTATAGGTTATTCTTGAAAGGTCGGCACGCGTAATTATTTTTATAAAACGGATTTTATTCATTATGTTACTCTTCCTAAAACATATTTTTAAAGTTTATTCATTACATTTGCACATGCCAATATATGACCATGTTTCCAGTTTCCGTTCGCAGCTCAAGTGGCTTCCTATCCGCTTTCGTCGTAATTCTCACATTCTCTCTCTTCTTTACAATATTCTTTTTCACCCTGCAACTCCCTGCTACCTCAAGGAGCGTTTCAGTTACCTTCGTTCTATTAGGTCCTCTCAAAATTTGCTTCTGGCTGTCCCTTCTTCTTCTTCCAAATTCTATAACAGCTCATTTACCTTTCAGGCTACTCTATTGTGGAACTCTCTCCCTGTTGAATTGAAACGTAGTCAATCCGTTGCTACTTTCAAAACACACCTCAAAGAACATTACTTGTCTCTCCTTTAATACTCTGTCACGGTGACTGACATAATCTGTGGTTCGTTTCACAAAATATTATTTTATATATAAGGTTTAAGTAAGTTTATATATTTTTTTTTTTTTTTTTTTTATTTATTTAAATAAATACATGGTAGGCTTACAGTTTTTACCAAGCGCCTACAATGCTAGACTTCACAATACATAAACCTTTAAACGGTAAGCACTACAAACTAATGACATAACAATTTTTTTTAGAAGGTATAAACATAACATAACATTCTTTTTCTCATGTATTTCAAAATCCAACGATGTTTAAATTATATAATTATTATAGTTTTATCCATCCACTTATGAAATGATAAAATGTACTTATACCCCATATTATCTATTTTTACTGGTTATAATTAATAATTAACAAATCTAGCATAAGTAATTTATTTTCACACAATTTAATTTCAATACAATGTTATTTAATTTTGTTAAATTTGTATTTGGTGATCTATCATTAAGTGTGTTAATGCACGTAATCCTAGTTTAAGTCTAATTTTTAAGATATTGCTATGCCCTAACAGGGCCCATGTAAAGGACTCAAACAAGTGTAACATCTTTGTAAACAACCATGGTGCAATGAATAAATGAAATGAAATGAAATGACATTTTTTTTTTTTAGAAGTAACAGTTGCACATTGCACTTATTTTAGCGAGCAGCGCATGCCAGCTGTCGGCAAACAGGTCGGCATCTTGCTCCAGTACCAGCTCATTGAGCAGCACGGGCGCTCGTGCGCCGGGCGCGTTCTTAGCTCGGCGCGTGCGCATCCCCGCCGCCGCCCGCTCCGGCGCAGCGAACAGTGGGCGGCGGCGCCGGCCCGCGCGCCCGTATTGCTCAGGGACGAATAAACGAATATTTTCTAAGGCTATCGGGTTATCGATTTTCCCTCGTAACAAAAGACAGTAATGCACGGCGAGATGGACTTTCCGTCTATAATTGAGAGTGTCGAGCCCGACCATGCCCGCCACAAAAAGTGATGGAAATAAAAATGGATAATATCCATACTGTTTCTTATAGATGTGACGCGCAAACTTTCGCTGGACTCTTTCGAGCATGAGTTTGTAAGTCTCCTCGACAGGATCCCATATTACAGAGTTAAACTCCAACTTACTACGTACGTATGCGTTATACAATATAATTGGAACAGTCGTGCTGGTAAATTGTGGTGCCATACGCATTACAAAACCTAGCGTTTTGTTCGCGCTTTTTACTACTGAGCGAATGTGGCTATGGAAATCTAACTTAACATCAAGCTCGAGACCCAAATCACGGATATTCTGGACGCGAACAATAGCCTCGTTGTCGAGGTGATATGTAAACTCCAGAGGAGACTTGCTTCTACTAAAGGTAATGATTTTACATTTCTTCCCATTGAAATACAGTCTATTGGTTAGGCTCCAATTCAAAACGGCATCTATGTTGCGCTGCAGTACATTACAATCATAAGTTGTATCAATGGCATAGAACAGCTTTAAATCATCAGCGAACAGTAGGCACTTGACGCCGCTGACCACCGCAGGCAAGTCATTGATCATCACCAAAAATAGGGTGGGTCCAAGCGTACTTCCTTGGCTCACTCCAGATCTGGTGAAATACTCGTTCGATCGATAGCCCGACAACTGTACAAACTGTCTCCGATCCTTCAAATAGCTTGCGAATAGATTCAGCAAATTCGGAGAAAACCCAAACATAGATAACTTATTCAGAAGTATATCGTTATCGACTAGGTCAAATGCCTTCTGGAAATCAAAGTAGGCAGCGTCCACCTGCCGGGATTGGTCCATATGGAGAAGTGCATAGTCTACAAAGTTGATATTATTAGTAGTGGTGGACCTGCCTCTACGAAAACCGTGCTGGGCATCTGAAAGACGATTTGAGATAAGAGGCGCAAGAGATTCGTTAATTACTCCCTCAAAAATCTTACCAAAAACGGAAAGAACGGCAATTGGTCGAAAGTTGCTAATATCGGAAGCAGAAGCTTCCTTCGGGACAGGCGTAACTCTTGATATCTTCCAAAGATCTGGGTAGATGCCCTGCTTAATAGAGAGGTTAAAAACGAACAACAGAGGCTCCTCCAATACTGATATGCAGTCTTTGACCAGGAAAACGGGGACGCCGTCGGGGCCAGGCGCAGAAGAAGTTTTCATTTTTCTAATAGTGCGACGCAATTCCCGTGAAGTAACACTCTGTAAACTAATACAAGTAGAGTCCCTCTCGTCGACATTATTTTGAGAGGCTGCGTCAACGTTCAGCAGGGGAGTATTGGGGTGGAATATAGAGCTGAAATGTGTAGCGAATGCATGCACTGCGTCCTGCTCCGTCAAGCTATCACTTCCAGCCGTATAGGAGACTGGCCGCCTATTACTGCGCCTGTCACTGACATGCCTCCAGAAGTGAGCGGGGTCCAGGCCAATTGAGTTCTCCGTTTCCAGTAAATATTGTCTATGTGCCGAAGCTATTAACTGTTTAACTAGACTACGGTAGTACCTAAACAGCTCCTCATTAAAAGGTAGTCCCTTAATTTTAAATTTCTTGTGATTAAAGTTTTTTAACTTAATGTATTTTATAATTTCGGCTGTGAACCAAACCGGATAGTCACAGTGCTGACGTGAGCCACTCACTGCAGGCTTGTAGATGGGAACAGTTTGATTGAAATTAATTATATATGAGTATATATTTAGTCTTATGTTCATTTATGTATATTTTTATGTATGTTTATGTATCAATATATATTATTATAGGTTTTTAGTAGATTTTAATAATTTTACAGTAGTTTTCTTGATTACTTTTTGCATCGCCTACTCATCTCATTTCATTTATATTAATCCGCTACCCAAAGGTTGTCTGGAAGAGATCGCTTTTTAGCGATAAGATCGCCTATTGTTTGCCTCTATTGTAATGTTAAGTGTCATTTGTATTTGTATTTCTTTCTTCTTGAGGTGTGCAATAAAGAGTATTCTATTCTATATTTAAAAGTTTTCGACACGGCCAAGCACACCATGATGATTTTAAAATTGGCGGAATTAAGTTTAATATCAGTTTGAATTGTTTGAAACGAATATTAAACGTTATTCATATTATAAATGTATTTAAAGACGATTGCTTTTTCTTGTTATTTTTAATGGTATGTATGGAATTAGAACTGAAAACGTGGCTTATTATTTATATCTTCAAAGAATTTCATACTTGAGAAAAAATTGTTACACAATTCGTCAGAAGGGTTTTTATATGTGTAAAAGGATCTACCAGCTGTTAACTAGAAGGCCTGCTGTATAGAAAGAACCGCCGAATGAAATTTCGCCGAGTGCCTAATTACTAAGTTTTACGCGTAATCTTCCTAAGTGAGCAAGTCTATTTATAACTTTATTAATTCTTATACAAATTTACTCAGGGTCAATTAAGCTAAAGTAAATTAATCAAAAGGTTCAGGTATTGGATAACACGACGATTAAAATATTTGGTAAAATGTATACGCTATAATATTCCTTGTGCCTGTATTGATATTATGTCAGTATCGTAAAATCAATTACAATACAATATACATTAGGCGATCTTATCGCTAAAGAGCCATCTCTTCTAGACAAAGGTTGGGTAGTTGGGAGCTTGAAAATTAATTGTGTTAACAATTATGAATATTAGCCGCTTGTAAAGCAAAAATTGTTTTTGATAAGGAAACCCTAAGGTTCTGGAAGAGATGGCTTTTTTATAAATGGGTAAACATAGACCTAATTTCAGCCACAAAAATGAAAGAGCATTATATGAAATCAAAGTAGGTTTAAGATCACAAAAGCAATACGGAATCAGAGCTGGTCCCTGACTTATGCTCCACTCTGAAATCACGTTCCATCGACACTGGAAAGGGCTGGAAGAATGAGTTTATGTGGAAAATAAAAATAAAATCCCAGCGGGTAAATGCTTCCAGTTTTTTTTCACAAGTGCACAGGTATTATGATTAAATTTGAAGTTCTGTTAAAATATTTTCATATTGTTTCACTGTTTATTTTTTTAATAAATGTATAAAGTAGTATAGGTGATTAGATTTTGAAATTGTTTGATACACGGATGCTTAGGCAACTAGGAAAGGAATGGCTTCTATTATTGCTAGATGCCTTAAATAGTATAAAGTAGTATATAAGTAATTAATCCAAGATAATTATTTGTTTTTTTGTCAGTTTGAAGTCGGTTAAAAACACGTAAAATTGTCAGAAACTGCCACATGAACCAGCGAACATGTCGGGCCGTCCTTGACAAACTCTACGTGGGTTTAAACTTTAAACCGTTTTAAATTATCATAAAAGATAAAAATGTCTCACGATGGTCTTAATGAGATTAATACTAGACAGTACCATAGGGTATTTTTAAAGAGGTCAAAAAGTGGATTGCATTTAATAATTTTTTCACGAAGAATGTAGACTTCTATTATTCCATATCAAAAGTAACTCCATGTGAAAGCTACTATCATCCCACACCCTACGACGCTAATTTCCGCCAAGATCACCACAAGACTCCAATTTGGCATCTCCTTCATTTATGAGAACTCTTGGCATTTTGGCTAATTTAATTTCAGACTAAGTCCGGGAGTAGAGCGCAAAAAACTTAATTCGATTGGTTACATTTAAATACATACTAATATACTTTTCGACAAAAAGAAATTAACAAAACTGGGAACTATTTCCTATACATAAATGTCATCATCGTCCTAGCCTTTGTCCCATTTTTTGAGAATGAATTCTCAATCGGGGTCGGCTACCTAAATCCCAAGATGTGGCGTAGGCACTAGTTTTTACGAAAGCGACTGCCATCTGACCTTCCAACCCAGAGGGGAAACTAGGCCTTATTGGGCTTAGGTGGTTTCCTCACGATGTTTTCCTTCACCGAAAAGCGAGTGGTAAACCACTAGGCTACCACCGCTTCCCTTCTTTTTTGTACGATAAATATATCTGGTTTTAAATAAGTGCTTGTACTAATACGAGACCACAAAATAGGGTACTTGAAACGTGTAATTTAAACTTATTGTTACATGTAGCTTGTAATTCCTAGAACCAAAGTAAGTATGTACAGTCGAGTTCATTTACATCTACACACTTACTCGTATTACGAGAACAAAAATATCTGAACACGACCCTATTGTCAGGAGCATAAAATCGTGTTCAGATATTAATGTTCTCGTAAACGAGTACATGTAAATGAACTCGACTGTACCTAGTTAAATTTCAATGAAAATTATTTAATAAATTAATATTATTTAAATAAGTTTCAGTTTTTTTATCTGTGAGTCAAATGATTAAAACGACGCCATCTTGCTAAGGGCGTCATACTGTTATAAACAGCTGCTGTCAAAAGGAGTGTAGAAGGACGGAGTAGCATTTTTCGTAGGGATCTATTTGAAAAAAAGTGTCCAGCGGTAAAGGCAGGTACAGATAGACAGCAGTTGAACTGCAACCTAGCTGGAAAATGGCGGTTCAAGTGCAGTATTGCTGCAGTTGGTGTAACTAAATTAAAACTGCAAACCCACTGTGCAGTCCGCTTACAGTCGCCGTGCAGACCTGTCAACCGCATAACGACTGCAAGCACGCCCGGTAGTAATGCAGTCGTGTTACAGTTGGAATTACTGCAATATAACTGCATCGTACCGACGTCGTAGCAAAAAATAGCAGTAGGTAATATTTTGTTAAATCTCATACTGAAATATGTGTGCATTTTATTCACTTCCACAAGTAACTGGCGGAGCGGAACATAAACACTGCACACATCATGAGCAGTTCTATTGCAGTTTCTGCAACTGCAATACGACTGCATTACGACCGTGCAGCCAGCTTGCAGTCGGTATGCGGTTGACAAAACTGCACGGCAACTGAAAGCAGACTGCATAATCGGTTTGCAGTTTTGACGCAGTTACTCAAGCTGCAGCAAAACAACACTCGAACTGCCATTTTGCAGCTAGGTTGAAGTTCAAATGCTGTCCGTCTGGACCGGCTCTAGTTGACACTACTACTACTACTACGTTGGGTACTAGTTGAAAAAAGGCTCCGCGAGCGGCGCTGGAGTGACTGGTGTAAGTAAAACTGTCTACAGTCCATAAACTGCAGCATATTAAACCTCAACTTATGGAGGGTAGAAGTATTTAAACTCTTTGCCTTCCGTTGTAAAAACGGCAAATCAATGGTTTTTTCAAACTTATAACTTCAAAAACTCGAAATTAAAATCTTCACACACAATTTCGCCCCCTTACAAGCCTTTGTATAACTTAAGTAATCTTTTCTTTTTTGGAGTTAGATTAAATATTATTGATGTTTAGCTCATTCGAACTAAGTTTAATAAATAAGTAAACAACATAAGTAAAAAAAACAGCCATTTGTTTCAATATTTCTTGCCTGGCAACGGCGTAGATCTCAATTTCATAAACATTACAGGTATACGTTGTGCATCAAACGTAGGTTAGTTTCATAACATTATGTTTAAAAGTGAAATCTGATATTAGTCAAAGTGAAACCTGAAACTTCACTTGCCTACCTTAGATATTGCATTCAACGACGTTGGCTCAGCGTAGCCTAACTCCCAGCCTACATCTACTACATCAAAAGGACAACGAACTTACAGACTCAGTCGTAACTTAATTTTGATTTCTCTATCTGGGTCGCTTGACTTGGCATTTAAACTCGGTAATCATGTTATTCTTCGGACCGGGTTTAAACCAAGTCGGAACATAAGGCTAATTATGTTTATAGACCGTCAAGGATTCGGCTATCTGAAGAATTTTAGACTTCCCTACGAATTTTGTTTTTATTAGAAAACTGATCGCACGGACGACCACGTGCCGAAGGAAACATCGTAAATAAGAAAAAAAAACCGACCAAGTGCGAGTCGGACTCGCGCACCGAGGGTTCCGTACAAACACTTTCCATCCCTAAGCCTAAGTGGTTAAGTTAAGTTTGCACCTGGTATGTATAGCGCCCCATATAAATTAGGTGCAAAGTTAGGTATTAAATTATAAAAAAAAAACTACTAACTAGATCTCGTTCAAAACAATTTTCGTTGGTAGTTTTTATAGTACTGTACATCATATGTTTTTTTTAGATTTTTCATTTTCTTATTTTAGAAGTTAGAGGGGGGGGACCAACTTTTTTCCACTTTGGAAGCGTCTGTCACGCAAACTATTCGGTTTAGAAAAAAAATATTTTAGAAACCTCGATATCATTTTTGAAGACCTATCCATAGATACCCCACACGTATGTGTTTGATGAAAAAAAAAATTTTGAGTTTCAGTTCTAAGTATGGGGAGCCCCCAATATTTATTATTATTTTTTTATTTTTGCATCAAAATCTTATTGCGGTTCACAGAATACATCTACCTACCAAGTTTCAACAGTATAGCTCTTATAGTTTCGGAATAAAATGGCTGTGACATACGGACGGACAGACGGACAGACGGACAGACAGACAGACATGACGAATCTATAAGGGTTCCGTTTTTTGCCATTTGGCTACGGAACCCTAAAAAAGGGGCTCGACGTTTGATATAACGTTTTTTGACCTAATGTAACGTTTGATACAACGCTTTTTTTGCTTCCATTTTTAGGGTTCCGTAGCCAAATGGCAAAAAACGGAACCCTTATAGATTCGTCATGTCTGTCTGTCCGTCTGTCCGTCTGTCCGTCTGTCCGTCTGTCTGTCCGTCCGTATGTCACAGCCATTTTTTTCCGAAACTATAAGAGCTATACTGTTGAAACTTGGTAGGTAGATGTATTCTGTGAACCGCATTAAGATTTTGATGCAAAAATAAAAAAATAATAATAAATATTGGGGGCTCCCCATACTTAGAACTGAAACTCAAAATTTTTTTTTTCATCAAACACATACGTGTGGGGTATCTATGGATAGGTCTTCAAAAATTATGTCGAGGTTTCTAAAATATTTTTTTTCTATACCGAATAGTTTGCGTGACAGACGCTTCCAAAGTGGAAAAAAGTTGGTCCCCCCCCCTCTAACTTCTAAAATAAGGAAATGAAAAATCTAAAAAAAACATATGATGTACATTACTATAAAAACTACCAACGAAAATTGTTTTGAACGAGATCTAGTAAGTAGTTTTTTTTTTATATTTTAATACCTAACTTTGCACCTAATTTATATGGGGCGCTATACATACCAGGTGCAAACTTAACTTAACCACTTAGGGATGGAAAGTGTTTGTACGGAACCCTCGGTGCGCGAGTCCGACTCGCACTTGGCCGGTTTTTTTAACTAGCCTGTGTTTGTGTCCCAATGATGAGCAAAGGCCTCTCCCTCAGACTTCCACAGGTCCCTGTTTAGTGCCTGTTCCGGCCAGTTGCTGAGGAATGCGTCCAGGTCATACCGCCATCTCCGTCTGGGCTTACCCCGTCTGCGTCGTCCATCTTTGCTTCCATTTATTTAATTTAAAATCTGTTAGGGTGTGAAGTCGTCAGGTAACCTCCTTTCCTCGTGTGCTGGGGCTCGACTAATCTGTCTTATTGATATTTATTCGGGCTTAAGTCGGTGCATCCTGGAAACAACAGCGAGCAAAAGGCCTTTGCTTCCTGGTGGCCGATAACTTGACAGTCTTTCCACAAGCTCTCGTGTAACTGAGTAAATTAGTGCCCCCCGTAGGGGCTAAGTGTCCAGGTGCAGAGGTAGAAGACGGCGGGTCTCCCTTGTGGATGAGTACCTTGGTTGGAGGTGTCCCATGGAGGTCTCCCAATTCATTAAAAAACATTTCTGAAGGCAGTCAGTCAGCGTCTTGAATTTTTGACGGATCGACAGAAACGTCTCTGGATCCAGCTTCTCTAAAAAAATGGAATGTTCAGATGTCCGGCTATTTTGGCACATTTCGCATTACAAGCCGCATTTCTGGACTGATTGAAATTTTGTGAGCAGGTTTATTAATTAAACAATTTTTTTTTATCGAGGCTCACAGTCACTAGTTTTATGTTATGCATAAAAAGAAAGAAAACTGCAATACTCGTACCACCATCACAATGCAAAATAAACTTAAAGTTACTCGTAGACTCATGCATCAAAACAATGAAAATATTATGTAGTCAGCAACTGTAACTTCCATCCTACTCGTGCCACTACTCGTACTGGCATAATGAAGCGCAGTTAACAAACACATTCGTTCCCACCGCGCAGCGAACACATTTACCTGTCGAGACCTTAGTTGCAATATGGGTAGCTTACTTTAGAACTGCTATCAAACTTGTGTTTAATATGTATATAGCTGAAACCGTTGTGTTAACATGCATGTAGCAGCACGATAGCCCCCGATCCAGTAAAAAAAGGTTTAGTTTGCCGTTGCGATTCTTGCGATATCCGTAAAAGTCGGGGAAAATGTTTTCATCTTTTCATCAATATTTTAATCAGAATACTTACTTTTTTCTAGGATATTCCTAACTATAAACAAAAATTCAAGACTTTTTCAAAATTTCATCCATTTCCCATTGGGCTAGTTTAACATACGTATTACGATTACGTTTTTCACTGTTTCAAACGACTGTCACGGAACTTTCAAGAAAAGAGCTTGTTATGCATGCACTTGTTACTCCTCAGGTGTTGCAGATGTCCACGGGCGAAGGTAATTGCTTACCATCACGCGATTTATCTGTTAGTTTAGCTCACGTTCGTTTATATCACGAAAAATTATAATTTGGGAAGTATTTTCTGTTTCGTCAATTAAATGAACATGTATTCATTTTATATGCCTTTAGGTTCAGTTTGAATCATTACAACAACATATTGCCCTATTTTATATTATAAATTTTTAATACGCATAACCCACACATAATAAAAATAAAAAACCGGCCAAGTGCGGGTCGGACTCGCGCACCGAGGGTTCCGTACAAACACTTTCCATCCCTAAGTGGTTAAGTTAAGTTTGCACCTCGTATGTATAGCGCCCCATATAAATTAGGTGCAAAGTTAGGTATTAAAAAAACTACTTACTAGATCTCGTTCAAAATAATTTTCGTTGGTAGTTTTTATAGTAATGTACATCATATGTTTTTTTTAGATTTTTCATTTTCTTATTTTAGAAGTTAGAGGGGGGGGGACCAACTTTTTTCCACTTTGGAAGCGTCTGTCACGCAAACTGTTCGGTTTAGAAAAAAAATATTTTAGAAACCTCGATATCATTTTTGAAGACCTATCCATAGATACCCCACACGTATGTATTTATTGAAAAAAAAAATTTTGAGTTTCAGTTTAAGCATGGGGAGCCCCCAATATTTATTATTATTTTTTTATTTTTGCATCAAAATCTTAATGCGGTTCACAGAATACATCTACTTACCAAGTTTCAACAGTATAGCTCTTATAGTTCCGGAAAAAAATGGCTGTGACATACGGACGGACAGACGGACAGACAGACAGACAGACAGACAGACAGACATGACTAATCTATAAGGGTTCCGTTTTTTGCCATTTGGCTACGGAACCCTAAAAACTCGTACAAAATAACCGTCACGTGTCTCTGATTACAAGCGGTTTACAATTTTTTTTTTTTATTAGTGACATACTTGCGTCTGTCATTCATACGTCAAAAATATTGTATGAATATAATTATCTTTGCGGCTGTTAAATCTTTATGGATGTTCATAAACAAATTATACACCCACATTTTAATACTATGCAATTATTCCCTTTCATTAAATAATATTCCGTTTTTATTCATAAAACTCGGTTAAAACATCGTTCTCGTGCTTTTAATGAATGTGAGTTTTTGACTTTGTTCAAGAGTTATAAAATTCAAATGTCGATAAGCCAGTTAAGTATACAAAAATATGAATGAAGAACCCATCGTGCTTGCACTTAATCGGTTCTTTACAACTTTTTTATTATGATTAGGGCAATTTGGTTGTATGCACACTTACGCTAGGCCAAGTCTTTTGTCCGCATACATAGTATTACAATTAATTTAATGTTATATAAAGGACAATTCAACACTGGTACAAGTAGGTACAGTTCTAAACAAACGCATCAATCAGCCGCAGGTGGCGAGAGCTCCGAACTCGCACGGAAGTGAATTGCAACTTGCGCGCGTAGTGTACCTAACTGCAAATAACATGAGCACTTTAATCGAGTGCGTGGAGTGGCCATTTTTTCGTGTATGTGTGCCGGGGTTAATTTTGTTTGCATTGTAAGTAAACTTAAAAAGTTATTTTTTTTGTCTTTTTTGTTAGATGTAATTTTTACCCTTGTCTAATCTTCATGCATTTACACAAACCCTTCAAGATCATAGGAGTTATGATTATGTCGCATCGATGCTGCAACTGTCACTTTATAGACACTCTAAAGTATATCACGCTGGAATTGGACGAGATGATGGTCAGTTTTGACTTCTAGTATCTTTTCACTAACGTCCCCGTGAAAGAGATAATTAGGGAAAGACTAAGTGACAATGAGATGCCATTCATACATGGTGTTGTAACGAAACTGTTTAGAGGGCAGTTACTTTTTGTATCGCGGAAGACAGTACCTCCAGATTGAGGGTATTGCCATAGGTAGCTCTGTAACATTTGCTAGAATTAGGACCAAACCACTGGATTGAGCTTAATAATATGAACGTCATTTCTATACGAGAGCAAGATTGTACGTGTAGCAGTTGAAATAAGAAAACATAAGAATTTCAACCGGGAAGACGGTTGTAAACTTACTCTTCATGGTTATAGCTTCGTTTAAGCTTAATCACATTGAATATGTCAATACTAGCATTCGTAAACCTGTTTGGATGTTTAAAAAACTCAGATATCTGGGGGCACGGTAGTGCCCCCGCCAAGACGAAAAAAAAAGAGGCGGGGCACTACCTACCTTTTCTCGAACCGTTTCGTCTCATTTTCAAACCCTCATAGTTTCGTCCCAGTCCCGTCCAGAGCGCCCAAATTCACAGGTTAAGATGCAGTTAGGGAACATATGAAATGTACTAAATTTCATTGATCTAGCTTTTATACTTTAGGTTTTATTGGTACCTAAAATACGCCGATTTTGCCACTCACTCACTGATGTATCAAAACCTCTGGGGTACTTCCCGATGACCTAGAAAGCTGAAATTTGGTATGTAAGCTAGGTTTAGTACACAAACAATAGAATAATTCTGAAACTTGGAACTTTTACCCCCCAACCCCTTAAACTAGGGGATGGAAGTTTGTATGAGACTTCTGCAAATTTTGATACTAGAGGTCTGAAAATTGATATAGGGACTCCTTTATTATTTATAAATAATAAAAAAAATAATTCTAGGATTTTAAAAAAATCACCCCCCACCCTTTAAATAAGGGGATGAAAGTTTTTATGGGTTTTCCATAATGGGCGATAAAAGTAGTATATATCGGGCTAAACGTAAGTATTTCTTATACACAATTATTACTACTTCCATATCTACACTTCGACTTTGTATTTTAAATATTTCTTTATACATATACCTACCAAAATGCAATAATAAATGCAGCGCAACTAACACGCGGCATTATATATTTTAATTTATTCTATCCGTCTTAAGTAGATTTAAGCGCAATATGAATGCATAAGAAGAAATGATATTATCTGGGGGCACGGTAGTGCCCCCGCCAAGACGAACAAAAAAGAAGGGGGCACTACCTACCTTTTCTCGAACCGTTTCGTCTCATATTCAAACCCTCATAGTTTCGTCCCAGTTAACACTAGAGCGCCCAAATTCTCAGGTTAAGATGCAGTTAGCAAACGTATAAAATGTACTAAATTTAATTGATCTAGCTTGTATACTTTAGGTTTTATAGGTACCTAAAATACGCCGATTTTGCCACTCACTCACTGACGTATCAAAACCTATGGGGTACTTCCCGATGACCTAGAAAGCTGAAATTTGGTATGTAAGCTAGTATTAGTACACAAACAACAAAATAATTCTAAAACTTGGAACTTTTACCCCCCAACCCCTTAAACTAGGGGATGGAAGTTTGTATGAAACTTCCGCAAATTTTGATACTAGAGGTCTGAAAATTTAAACCTATAGGGACTCATTGTTATAAATCAAATACATATTGTAGGACTTTTAAAAAATCACCCCCCACCCTTTAAATAAGGGGGTGGAAGTTTGTATGGGTTTCCCATAATAGGGGATAAAAGTGTATATATATGGGGCTAAACTTAAGTATTTCTTAAATACACAATTGTCTACTTCAATTGACGCCCAAGAAACCCTGCAGCCCAAAAAAAATAAAACAACTAGGGCACCTTACAAAAAGAAATGAGATCCCACCAAAAACATTTCATGTAAAATTGACGGCCAAGACTCACATTCTCATAACGCTTTAGCTGTAAAAAAGTTATCAGATCCCAGGAAAAGCCAAGCCCCTAGGCCCCGACTTTACTAATCCCACCACCTTGGTTTAAAAAGTATGGCATCAACTGGCTTCAAGCCCCTAAACCCGGAGTTTACTAAACCTACACCTTTGTTTCAAAAGTATGGCTTGGCCGTTTCATAGAGTACCGTAAATAAGTCTAGCGGACTGTCCGGCCCCTATGGTAAGGAATTAAGTTTATAAGTATATATTATCAAAGACATAAACTTAATTTCTTGATACCATATGGGCCAGACGGTCCGTTGGACTTATTTACGGTACTCTATGAAACGGCCAAGCCATACTTTTGAAACAAAGGTGTAGGTTTAGTAAACTCCGGGTTTAGGGGCTTGAAGCCAGTTGATGCCATACTTTTTAAACCAAGGTGGTGGGATTAGTAAAGTCGGGGCCTAGGGGCTTGGCTTTTCCTGGGATCTGATAACTTTTTTACAGCTAAAGCGTTATGAGAATGTGAGTCTTGGCCGTCAATTTTACATGAAATGTTTTTGGTGGGATACGTATTACTTACAAAACACTTGACTGTTTCTGCGAAGTTAAAGCACGCCAAGTATTCCACCTCAAAAGTCAGCATACGAGTATATGTGCCAGTCGTTGTGGAATCAGCAGGATCATAGAGCCTTGAAGCCCGCCATCTGTTTAAGGAGCTAGGACGACGCCTAAACTTTCGAAGCTTATATTTCCGACACAATCTTAAGATTGTTATGGAATAAAGTTTTAAGGAACAGGGGTTGCGATCTCCGCTCTGGCTCTTATCTGGTTCAGCAGGTCTCCATAGCCATTCAGCGGGGCGACGCTGCTGGTATGGGGACCTTTGAGTCAAGCATAATGCAGATTTTATAATAGTTGCATACCTAAGAATAGGATTTTTTGAGGTCATAATTTATTTGAAATATGTTAGTACTATTTGGGTAATATGTAACAGTTTTAATCTGTTTACTGTTCGTTCTATGAAAATAAAGTTATAAATAAACAATTTTGAATCAAATTTATGTTGCCCTAGCTTTGTCAATCGTGATCTACTGCTTATGTATATCAGTCTGGGCCTGCTCGGCAAAATCTAAGTTTTTTGAGGTGGAACGAGGGCAACGTTGTTTGATAAAGGCGATGCCTTTCAAACCGTTCCTACAGGTCCCCAAACAACATAATATATAATAAAGCTGAAGAGGCAGGAAAGAAGAGGAGGAAAGTCTTTACATGGAAGGTATTCGAATAATAGTTGGCGGGGTATACTTAGAATCGATAACAGAACACGTTCCAACAGTTTATAGATTTTTTGTATAATAAAATAATAATAATAAATATTAAGGGACAATCATACACAAATCGACCTAGTCCCAAACTAAGCAAAGCTTGTACTATGGGTACTAGTCGACGATATACATAATATATAAATACATATATAGATAACATCCATGACCCAAGAACAAATACTTTGCACAAATATTTGCCCCGGCCGGGATTCGAACCCGGGACCGCCGACTCAGTTGGCAGGTGTCTACCAACCGAGCCAAAGGCGTCGTCTGTTTATCTATCGCGAATCACGTGAAAACAGCTAAACGGATTTTGATGAAAACTTCATGAGTCTGTCGAGAAAATCTCCAGCCATATTATAAGCTATAAAAAAATACCAATAAAAGGGGGGTGTAGCCACTACACTTGATTGAGTTAAGTTTGCACCTGAATCTTATCACGCTACTTTGGAATGAGGTGTAAACTTTTTTCGAACATGTGCTACGACTATCGAGTACACCGATAAACTAACAGATGGCGATTGAATAATCGCTGCTACGTTGGTGACAAAACGGCTCGCACAACTTTCAAGATATTTGGACAGCACGGAAAGTCCTGTCTGCGGGGTATCAAGAAACTGTGATATAAGCAAAACTGACACTGACCGATTCAACGCGTGCGGCGCCGCGGGCACAGCTAGTACAAAATAAATGACAAAAATGTACATTTTGAGTGCAATTCTAAAACTACATAAGACCTTTGCAGTTTAATCCTATCTATGCAAACACGCAGACGTAAAAACAGCGCTGCCCCTCTTCTAACAAGTAATGCTAAAAGGCAATATGAAGCGCAATCTGCGTTCATATATAATAAAATAAATGAAAAATTAAATATTTATCCACTGCAGCTACACAGATACAAAAATAAAATCTGTTGGATTGGTTAAATCGCTCAATTACGACCAAACTGAAGCTTTGCTGTACCGTAACTTGTGAATAACGAATATTGTGTGCTATTAAGTAAATAAGACCTCTATTTTGCAATAACCATCTGGCTATTGCAAGGGTAAAAAAGTAAATAAGTAGTATTAAAATAAAGATATACGAGTATGTAACTAAAGTAAAATTATTCTGATACACACAATTACTGGAAGTAAATATTTTCGGTGTCCTGTCGTTTGACCAAAAATTGTTTAGCAAATTGACACTTGGCAAACAATTACTGGATTTTTTTTATTTTGGCAAATCTTTTTGTTACAACAACTTTTTTGACAAATTATTGTCATAACCAAATAATTAACCAATAAAATTTAATTACGCATAAGAGATATTTTTGACAAATTTATATTTAAATACAAAGTTAACTAATAAATGCACTTAGCTTAAAAATGTTTGCTATAATGTATTATTTTTGACATGTGATTTAGTTGATAAATATTGCATGTAATAACCCAAAAGTTAAAATACTTGTTTTACTTGAAAATGGTATAAGCGAGCGAGCGAGCAAGACCTGTCAGGGAAAACCGACTCGGATAGTAACTTGCCTCAAAATAATCTGCCCCAACGGCAGCACCTTCCACACTGAAGTTTTTATCACATAGCAATTTGTTACATAATAATATTTGGTGAACGTATAAACATTTGCGTTTTTGTAAAATGATAGGTACATTTTGCTGAATAACATATTTGCCAATTAATACATTTGTGAAACGTTGCTTGTTAAATGAACATTTGCGAACAGTGTTTTGGTTTAACATTAGTAAACCAAATATTTTCATTATCATTTCATTGTCAAGTGCAGCCAATGCGGGTACCGAGCTTAAAATACACGCGCGGCAAGAACACGTTGATGTCCGTCACTCGTTTCGGCATTGTGTGACCTTTCTCAAGGATCAGTTGTTCAACCTCGACGTTTGCTTCTGAAGACAAATTTAATAGAGCCGAAGACAGGATTCTGTTTCTATTCTGGTATGAGCATCCATCTGATATGAGGATAATTTTTTTAAAGCCCTCGGGAATTTTCGATTTGAGAAAATGAATTAGACAGGAGGTAAATTTGTTCTTCGCCATCACCTTCATGCCATACATATAATTGTACTTCCCTATCGTTATTGCAGTAGATACTAAAATTATGAAGTTGAAGTTTTTGTTTATAATATTGGACAGAAACTTTTAGCTTGGGGCATAATAACACACCTTGTACATCCATTGTAATCACAAGAACATCAGGAGAACACATACTTAAGGCCTGTCTCTTGGCTGCATAGGCTTCCTCTTTCTTATTGATGTGTTCGTTGTATTCATCCTCGGTAATATTGTTCTCTTTGAAAGACGTACAAGTGTCACATTGGTCTTTCCTCGGTTTGTAAATTGATATTTTTTCAGATCTGAGAACCGAAGAAAAAAGTGTACGATGAGATGGAGGTTTGCCATGTTCAAGGCACCATTTTTTGTACACTCGATAAAGATGGGATTTGTTGTGAAAAGTACTTTCAACATACACTCGTTTAGATGAGCTTCTACAATAGTGGCTTGGTACTTTTGGCAACAAATTCAACCATTCTTTCACAACACAAGATTTTGGATTCGTCAATTGTATTTCACGTGTATTTTGTCGTCTACTTTTTCTGGTAATAACGTTTTCAGTCTCTAAACGTTCCAAGTTTAAAGCTTTTGTCCAATCAGATAAAGTGTCGTAATTAATATCTAAAGTACTGATGAAGAACTTCTTGCACACCCTAATCAGCTCATTCTTTTCATTAGGCAATTTGTAATCATATCCCATTTGTTTTGATGACACGTTTCGTGTTTGATTTCTTCGCCGTATTATAGGACGTATAATAACCAAATTGTTTATGTATGCCTTTTTGGCACCCCAAGAATCTAGGCTCTAAAAGTATATAAAAATGTTCTCCCGTTGGTCCTCAGACATGTCACCACAGACGAAAGTTCTCTCCGTTTTTATTGAGTCACCGTGGGGACAAGGCTTATCTTTTTTGAACTTCTTGGCTTTTTCAACAAATGTATAACTACATTTTCCATTTTCATCGATCACACGTTTTCTACCGGTATAGTTTTTCCCGTTTAACCTCCGATTCTTATTGAAACCTCTACTTTTCCTTTTACTGTAGACCTCAGAATTGTCGTCATTATCACTAGACACAACCTGCTGTTCTATAACTCGTAATTCACCAGTTATTTCGTCAAGAATAGTTGTTGTTCCTGTATTATAATTTACAGGGCTAATAATCGATTCAGATTGAATTGAAGGTATAAAATGTCCTGTTTGTTCATCTAACACTAAACTACAATTCGAGGGAGGAAGACTTGGTGATAATGATCTCAAACTATTAGACAGTATTTCACTCTGTGTATTCACTTTCACACCAGACAATGTTTCGCCTACAGGTGACTCTGGATATTCCATCATACCAAAAGAAACATTTTGATCGAATGTTTCGTTGCATACTTCTTTAATACAGGTATTTATCAAGGTAGAATTTATCGAAACCAGATCGCTTTGATCTTGACTTGTGTGTTGGTAAGATTCACATTCAATGTTCGACATAGAACTGTTATTATTATTGAAGGAAGCATTTCTGTTTGGATAATAATTTGGACAACTGTTTGTTGGATTATATGAATCAGGCAAAAATCTGTCAGAAGAAAAAGTTGGATCAGGTTCATGGTTACTTATTTGACCTGTGCTTAGATCAATCAACATCTTAGATCGCCATTGTTTGCCTTTTCTAGACATGACTTCACTTCAATTCACTTCACTTCACTTCACTTGACCGATCTGTCAACAAAGGGGCAATAATAATTAGAAATAGACTCGAATAAGTAGTATAATAAATCGAATAATATGAAAATGTTTAACTTTTATGGTCAGCCACAGTAAGTTTTGCTTATTTTTAAAAAGATGCTTTAATGCCTTAAAATAGGCAATCCAGCAGGAATCGACTTGTATCAACGCCACGCCACTGTCACAACGATAAATGAGGCAATAGTGTTTTCCTCGCAGTTATACCAATAGATAAAAAAATGGTGTTATAATTTTAATATCATAACTAGTATTATTAGACTAAATAGAACAAAAGCAGACATTCCTTTTCTATTAAAACAAGTAGGTTGATACTAAGCCTAATCCAACAGACAATTATATTTTTTAACAGAAAAAGGCACCTAAGTTAGTAGGTAAGTTTGTTTTTATCAATATTCTTGTCAATAATGAAATCATTATTTCATTATTAGTAGATATTAGGTTAGAACTAAGTGTAAATATCTGCTTACTACTTGTTGTATAAATGATTTGCTATAATATACGTAAGAAAGTATCGGAATAAAACTTACCTTAGTAAGATATTATATTAAGCTATAATATATTGACAATTCACCATATCATCACTTTATGTTAACTCTCAGGTTAAAACAATTTGTTGTGAATATGAATATCCAAAAAAAAACTAAGCGACAGGACGTTTTCTGATCGAATTTTGAAGGTACACTGAACAACACTGTCACTCCTATACTAAATCCACACAAATGTGCAGCGGTGATTATCAATTTATTTGAATTTCTCTGGCTACCAAAACCCATACGTGCTAAGGAGCACATGTGTTATTATTTATGGGGTAAATTCACAAATGTATTTTTTTAAATCCTGATCCAAGTAGAATTTGCGTGTACTGGTTTTTGCATTAGACGCAGAATTAAATTTTAAGGCCAAATCTCGAAGAACCAGAATATCGAAAAAATGCACATAACGGAATTGGCAATCTCACCGACGATAAGCGATTCTCCAGCTTGTTTGCTACTTGGGTAAGTATTTATTAATTCAAGAGTAATTACAGTCAGGAGCTGCTCATATTCTTTTATTTCGGCACTAAACACGCTATACTAGATCATTACAAGTTGCCTGTTGAGTTGTAGTCAATTACGAGTTTAAATCAGGGACCGGAAAACCCCTCTTTAAAGTTAAGCCTATTGATAAGGTAACCCCAACAATTTGGTAACCATAACATAAGGTAACCTTTTCATTTGGTAACCCTATGTTAAGGTTACCATATCATAACAGTTAACTACAACCTCAACACAGTTACACAGTTACGGTTGAAACCCTAACGCGTAAGGGTTTTTTATAGCAGTTAACTCTAAACCCCTACGCGTTAGGGTTTGGAACTGAACCTTGAAGGATCGTTATAGATGAGCGGAGTTGGCAGAATGTTCACGTTTTGCCGTGTTTTTTTTACACTAGTTTTGTTTTGACTTTTTGTTTTTTGTTGTTGTTATTAGATAATAAATACTTTATCTTCGCTTTTTATATGTTTCTCCTACACTGATGTTGTTAATTAGTTGATAATTTGATGTGATTGTTCTGCTAATAAAAAAGTAATAACATCTAATAATAAATAACTATAATTTTCATACTAAAGTTTTTTCTTATCGAAGAACGATCGGCAACTTTGCTGCGTTACCAGCATTATACCTGATAACAGTAAAAACCATCGTATAAGAACAAAAGAGAGTTTGACTTGCAGCATGGTATTTTTAAGTATGCAACGTGCTGTTTAAAAATGACGGATAAGATAAAAAATGTAAGAAAGAGATGGGATTAGTATTGTTTTGAAGCATCATGGATGCTAAGCGTTAGTTACTCAGTATCCTCCAAATCGTCCAACTGGTCAGTTAAAAACGGGTGCCATAAAATAACGAATATTAAAAAAAAACTTTAAAATGGACAACAAAAAGCGCTTGCTGCCACTGCCATGCAACTTTCCCGAGGAATATAGTGACTTTGTAAATAAACTTAACAGGCAAAAGACAGCAGAAACTGGTAAGTTATGCATTCTTATTATGATGATATTTCAATTTTGTTTACCATTAAGTCTTTGTAAATACTATCGACCTTAAAGGTACTCGAACTGATATTTTTTCCTTAATAGTATCTGCAATATGTTTGTTTATTTTCAACCATATTCTAATTATATATATACCTATACGTACATATATTTATTTATTTAAAGTTAATTGCACATTGCATTCCACAAAAACGTAGATATAAATGGCGGCCTTTTGCCATGAAATGAGGCGTTCAGACAACTTGTTTAAATGAATGTATATGTAAATATATAATATTTAATTACTGAGTATACAAATTCGGAATATCTACTACAATGACATTTCGTAAATGTGTGTTTGTGCATTTTCATTTATTATACATTTTATTCAGAATATGTTGGCACATTTAGCTAAAAATCATAAGTATATATATATATATATATGTATATTGCATTATTCCAATTTACTTTTTATGTTCGGGTTTCCTTAGAGCTGCCAGTTTAGCATTCCTAACAAGAAATAGGCATTTAACGTTGTACTTTATTGGACGGCGCTTACATTTCTAATATATAAATGTAATATTAGTGACGTATTACTTACTAAACTTAAAATGAAATGCCAAATTAAGTATATATTTTTTTATTTCAGACTCAAAGTTAAATCAAGAGAGGAAGGAAGGTTATGAAAAACGTACAGAAATTTTAGCGGAATTCAAGGAATTGTTAGAAGATGTACCGGACGATAAATTGAAGGACATGTGGGCACGTGTAAAATATATGACAGAATTGTATCATACGGCTTTCCAAAATTACGTAAATAATAAGTAATCCATAATTTGGTAATATATTTGATAAGGTCTAATTTTAAAGTGATTTGATTTTTTGATTGCTGATTTATGTCATTGTTTTTTTTTATTATGGTGTTTTTAATGTATAGGTGTTATAAGTATTAATTGTTAAGAATAGGTAGTTATTAAGACTGATTATGCATGTTAAACTGTGATGATGATATTTTTATGGTTTTAGTAGTATAATTAAACTTACTATTTTTGTTATCTGATAAAAAAATGACTATTCTAGTTAATTATTTACACACCCAAATTTTATTTTATTTTATGAACATAGCATGATTATATACTTTTAAAGGTATTATTATAGAAATCGCGTTGATGCTGGAAGAACATATTGACCCTTGTTGAAATTTTAATAAGGTACCTAGGTATATATTTTAATATTTCATATTTATTTATAATATTATATTTGTTATATATATAGAAATCATATATATATCTTATAATACAATATGTATGGTTTGTGTGCGTAAGCTAGCTTGATTTCAAGTTTTCTTTTGTTTTTTTATTTTGACCACTCGGTGAGCCGACTTATTTTATGATAATATGTTAATTTACTTTCTGATTACTGCTGTAACAACTTTTAATGTAAAGATAATTTTTAAAATGGTTGTGTGTTGATAGAACAGTAAACTGGATTTTTAATATATACAAATAAATGCCATTGATTATTAATTTAAATTGTTTAATTTTTTTCTTCCAAATGGATGTTTTTTTTTATTTTTCTTAGTTTACAAATCGAAGTCGATAAGATTATTCGAACCAAGTTTCGAATAATTTTATCGACACAAATATTTCATATAATTAACTAACCTAGACCTCACAAATCTTCATAAATCGGTTGAGAAATGTGACCCCTAAGCGAGACCAGCCGGAAGTCCGGACAAAAGGACATCTGTCTGTGTGTAAAGAATTTTCTTTCTATAGTTAAAAAAAAAGTTATAGAATACATAATATAACAAAATTAACTTTATTTCAAATAACATTTTAATTAATTACTTAAAACTTTTTTAGTGTTTAAATGTTTTAATAATTATTACGTTTTTAACTATTAATAAAAAAAAGGATCATGATTTAATCAAGACAGAGTACAAGAAATATTCTTGTTCAAATCAATTTGAATAATAAGAATATCCACAGAACCATCATTAATATTGCTTATCTTTACAATTGAAGGGTGTAATTTGATTAAAATAATTTGAAGTTCGTTATTGACACATACATCAACCTAAATATAATTATACTTAGATGAAAAGGGATGAGTGAAATGCTAAGAATTATTTTTAGTTTATTGTTATCGGGGTATTGGCATTTACTGCACACTGAGACGCGGTATTTATTATTGTTTTAAGAATAATCAAAATGCAGTTGTGCCTTAACTGAATGCCGCATTAATTGTTATATTTTTTTTATCGAAACAATACTCATCTGTATTACGGGGTATGAAGGAAATGATAGTTAATTGTTTTTGCGATAAACCAATATGTGATAACAATGGTGACGGCAAAAATAAACGAATAACTTTTATTTTTTCCGTCTTACAGTTATTTGTCAAGCCGCAAAGGCAAAGATGAAATATGAAAAAAAAACAAACAACACATTGTTTTCGCCGCTCGAGCTAAGCAACGCTACCATGGTAACATAAGAAGTTTCTACACCAAAGACTTAAAGTTGAATATTGACTGAATTGTCGCTTTATAGCATATTGTTACAAACCTCGCAAACCAAACACGTTTATGACTTGCAAGAGATAAGAAATTTACTGAGTTACTGTTATTCAAAAACTAACCTAATAAGACATAATTTAGGGATCATATTCGTTAGAACTCGTTCAAAAACCCTTACGTTAAGGTTATTAAGTTAGGGTTAGTAGTTATTATAACTGCTATTCAAAAACTGAACTAATAACACATTACTTAAGGATCACATTCGTTTGAACTCGGTTCAATACCCTAAAGACTCGGTTAGTGGGACGGGGTAGGTTAGTTAAGGTAACCGGTAACCGCGTTAACTGCAACAAAACAGTAACCGTATCATTGAAACAACCACATCATTGGGTTAACAATATGTAAGGGTTTTTAAAAACAACTTCTAAAATAACCTCATCAAAAACCCTTGTTAGGGTAACCGGTTCCGGTCCCTGGTTTAAATATGTTTAAAAGGAATCTCAAGGCTTTTTTGCTAAGGAAGTGTATCTATTCGGTAGACGAACTTTATCAAAATGACGGTCAGTAATTGAGTGAGTTATAAAATTTATGTAGTTATTTAAATTGTCAGGAGCCTAAGCCTGACCCACTCCATTTTATTATTGTATGATGTAGGTATATTGTTGTGGTATTCTTCTTCTTATTTCTTTCAAATGTTGTGATAGTTTAGTATGTTTTGACATCAGATAATTTTAATGAAATAATATGTAAGAATAATAATAATAATCGTTATTGTAGTAATAATTGTAAAATTTAATGTAGAATTAACTGTGTCTTACACTAAAAATCGTTCAAACACAATACATATATTGTTCAATGAATAAATGACTTATGACTTATGACTTAACATTATAATTATCTTCTGCGATTGCCGAACTTGGTCTAACCTTAAAGTCAAAACGCCAGTAGCCTCGTCGCTTGCATCAGCGCTAATCAGCGATCTCGGTGTAAACGAGCCATTAGCATACAATCTCGACCGAAAGCACCTGATTTACCTGCTTAGCACATCAAACGCCTTGATACTGGAGCATTACGCGTAAATGAGCGCAAAGAGCGGCGATGTACCAACAAACCAGCTTAGCACGACCCTCGGCGTGGTACTCAAATGAAAAAGAATACTATAAGGAAGGAAAGATCTGAGATGCCTGGTTGGTTAGCGCTTCATTACTCCTTACGCGATCCGCTTAATTTAGTTACAGTTTGCGGCGAGAGATGGCGCTGAGTGTTGATTTGCATCGGAATTTCGGTTTATTATGATTTAAGTGTCGGCTGGCTTTTAAACGTCAGTGAGCTGTTAATGCTTTTTGTAGAGCTACAAGGGATAAGAACTATGTAGTCACAAATTTAATTTTAAATTATAATAAATAAAGTACAAAGAGCCCCCACCAAACCCCAAGCGTAACGTAGTTTTATATCCCAGCGAACGAGAGTTTAAATCATTTACTAAGAGGTGCCCGTAACTTCGTCCGCGTATTTCTTTTTTCTTTTCCGTTGTTGGGTAAAAAGTATTATATAATCTTTGGACGTCCCTGTACTCAAATTGGTCAAAATTCTTCCAGTCGTTTTGGCGCAATGAGAATAAACTAATTATATTTATGACCAACAGATGACGCCTAACAGGCTTGGCACCACGTGCCCATACAAAACAAAATGCAATCCTGCATCGCGCTATTAAGATTCTTCCTGAAATCATGATCATGACCCTATAAAACAAAACGATTTTCAATACAAATAGAGTTTTATAATAGTGTAGATATATTAACACTGAGCATTCATTAACAAGTTCTCCGTGTTGGCTCTACTTTGTTAAGTAATTAATATAGCCATGACCGGCGACAGCAACCCAAGCTAACGGACGAGCCCTAAGGGCTGAAAGGCAAAGCCGAACTTACTTTTAAAACCCGACTACAGATAGCACAGGGAAGTTGACCGGACCTAATTGTAATTTGTACCTACAAGTGTAGTTGTAGAAGACCCAAGCAGCACATTAGTGAATTTTGCAGCTTATCTTATAGCTTTAAGTTCTAAATGAGTGGTTTAACAGTGTTTGATACAACTTATAGCTTTAAACACCACTCAAAACTGTATATGAGTTCATCCTATCACTTGTAGTTGCATAGGAACGTTTTTTGTTTCTACTTTATTACTTATGGTGGGATAAAGTCGATTTTGCTACTTAAAGTTGCATGCAGGTTCAAATTGTCACTCAATAAGAAGCAATAGTGCTATATAAGGCCTTAAAATCACTTATAAGCAACTTTTACATATAAGTGGGAACATACCCTTATTTGGAACTAAAAGTTCCAAATGACTAGTACAATAGCGAATTATATCACCAATAGTGGCTAAAAGGATAATTTTACGGCTCTTTTGGAACCAAAAAATATTGCAACTTTAAGGCCTAAGAAGTACCTTATTGCCACTCCAACGCATAAATAGGTGTCAGTAGGAGGTTCTTGGAACCAAAAGCAGTTATTTTCACTTATTTCGAACCACTAACGAACTAAAAGTTCTATTATTGTTCCTATTTGCGCCTTGTCAAAATATATTTAATAGTCTTGCTTGTTTAATAGTCTACAAAAGAGCAAATAATTACTATTGGTAATATCATTCACTGCTTTGCCACTCGCAAGATACAAATAAGTGATTATTAGACTTGATAGTTCCAAATAAGGAACAAATAAGTGAAAATAAACACTGTAGGATCTTTTTTAGGGTTCCGTAGTCAACTAGGAACCCTTATAGTTTCGCCATGTCCGTCTGTCCGTCTGTCCGTCCGCGGCTTAGCTCCGTGATCATAAGTGCTAGAAAGCTGAAGTTTGGTATGTGTATGTATCACGCCGACATAACGGTAAAATATACACTAAAAAAATAACTTTTTTTCGGGTACCTCCCTACACCTACACCTAAAGTGGGGGTGATTTTTTTTTTCGTTCTAACACTAGCGTGTGGGGTGTCGTTGAATAGGTCTTTTAAAAACAATAGGGGCCTTCAAAGATATTTTTTTGATAAAGTCAGCAGTTTTGTAAATATTCGCTCGGTAAATCCAAAAAATAGTGTCCCCCCCCCTCTAACTTCTCAACCACGGGTCAAAAAATTATGGAAAAATTCATGAAAATAAGGCCCTATTAGTACTTTCAATGAAAACTATATTGAAAAAAATCAGTCGAGCCGTTTTTGAGTTATCGCAAAAATTCATAATTTTCTTTTAAATGACGTAAGTGCCCCGCGGTGTTCTTATACTTCGAACGTTACACATATTAGTTAAGTGCCATACTGCATTAAAACATTTCGCTCAATCTGGTGCGTATAATCGATAACTTCTAGAAGGTAATAAGTAATTACAGTTACTTTGGCGTTTACGACCTTTTATAGAGCTTGAAATCTTTCTCGTAATTTAAATTCGATTTTATTGTCTATTGTGAAGGATGGCCAACTACGGAACCCTACACTGAGCGTGGCCCGACATGCTCTTGGACGGTTTTTGTTTCGCCATGTTTACAAATGGAAGCCTATGAAAATTGATTATTTTAACCAGAATTTTATCACGCTGACGCATAATCACAGACTTTTGATAGTTGTGACGATGTTACTTTAACATTGTACGTAACCTACAATCATTAGGTCAGGTTTTTAACAGTTTTATTTCTTATCAGTATCTATTCCTTATTTAATTTAGCACTCTCTTTTTTAATATTCCTGATCAAATGAAGGGCGCGTCGAAATTTACAAAGAAAACATACTATAGTTTCACAGTAAAAAAAAAATCGCAAGAATTTCGTGCTTATTTCGATGCTTGTATAACGTAAAGTTTTAATCACTCATCAAACAGACATATAAATCCAAAATGAATATGGCAGATCACGTATTACTTCAATTTGACAGTTGCCTCGCCACTCAAAGATAATTTTGGCGACTCATTTATCACTCATTGACCGAACTGAAATGTTTTCATTCGTTCACTGCGCATAACTTTTACCCTTAGTTCTAATTGCCACTTAAGGTTATTGTGAGATCTCTTATGGACGCATAACTTTCACCCATAGTTCTAATTTCCACTTAAGGTTATTGTGAGATCTCTTATGGATTCTATTTAGCACCAAAAATAGGCTGCAATTTTTCTCCTTTTGGTTCTATACTGGTGGCATAAGGGTTCTTGCCACCTATATAGCACTTAGTCATGGTGGTAAATTTCACTTAAGCATCTAATTAGATATGATATACGAGCTATTTAGACCCAATTGTGCTACTTGGGGAGTCTCATTCATAATCAAGATCAGTCAAACGGACATCTTCAAAATGTGTGAAACTTTTCGAATAACGCACCATAGTAGTAGGTCTTCAATAAAAGAAAATTTAAGTTACTAAAAACTAAACTACTAAAATAATTACTATCAATCCAAATTGGCACCCCACACCCTATTTGGATTTCTGATTGTTCTCGCCTATAGGCCACATTCTCAACTGATTCTCATGAAATTTGGGAAGTAGGTTAGTTTTTCGAAATCCGATCATCAAAACATCCATCATAGCGGTACGTATATTATTATAAAATACAATTTTTTTAATAGTAAAACTGAGTATTTCTGCAAAATTTTGTCACACCTTTATATGGGCAGTAAACCATCATGCGTCGTGCAGATCAATTTAAACCTACATTAATTTCTATAAGGTTCAGTTCAGTGACGGCTTTGTAATGGTTCCCTCTCTGCGAGTACCAATAGTGATTACGTCGTCTCGTGTATCGGTGCAGTCACGTCTCATTTACGTGCCGGAGGCTTATTCAGGTATCAGAGACTTCGCTGATTACTGCTTTTAGCAGGAAATTCCCAGTTTGGTCATCATTTCAGCCATAGGACGTCCACTGCTGGACACAGGCCTCCTCAATTGACTTCCACATGGGCCGGATAGAAGCGACCCGCATCCAGCGAGTCCCCACAACCCTGACCAGGTCGTCCGACCACCTTGCGGGTTGCCTTCCTACGCTGCGCTTGCCGGTACGTGGTCTCCACTCGAGAACCTTTCTGCCCCAACGGTCATCGGTTCTTCGAGCTATGTGCCCTGCCCATTGCCACTTTAGTTTGCTAACCCTGTTTGCTATGTCGGTGACGTTAGTTCGTCTGCCAGTTTGGTCACTTAATCATAAATGTGATTTCCCTGTTACTGACTGCTATAATAATATCTGACAGGAAGAAAAGATGGAGGCACTTTTACTTAGCTAGATAGTGTAAACGAAAGTATCATTGAAAACAAGTAAATAAATAAATGTTTTAAATAATAGCTGATATTATTAAACTATTTCTTTGGATTATATTATAGTCCTATAAAAGAATTTTCCCAAGTGCTTATTTTACTTAACTAAGTGGGTTGACTTGTGTGTTTGGCTGGGTTATTGGCGAGAAGGGAGACCCGATACACAGAAAAAAAAAAGCTAGGTTCCCCCTTGTGATGTAAAGATCTGACTTCCCAAGGTCCCTTTGAAGACGGGTTTCCAGGTCGTCGTTGTAAATCGTCGAGCCAGAGTTCATTTACTAAATTTAATATGAAAACAATTTAGTTAAGCAATTATTAATCATTTAGTATGACTATTTAGTTTATGCTGATTCTGATGGGTTTGCATGTCCACTAAACTTTATTTTGATTTCTTTTAACATTTTACAATTATAGTTTTATCGGAATTAATGCGTTGAGTTTCATTAACATCGGTTTAACTTTTAAACAGAAATTTGCTTATTACGGATTTTTTTCGTTGATTCATTTTCTATTTCATTACGGTTGGTTTTATTGCCAAATAGTCGTTTATAATGGATTATCAATTGTTTGATTATTTTTAATTTTAATCGTTTATGAGATTATTTAATATTCCTTATCATTTTTTTTAGGGTTCCGTAGCCAAATGGCAAAAAACGGAACCCTTATAGATTCGTCATGTCTGTCTGTCCGTCTGTCCGTCTGTCCGTCCGTATGTCACAGCCATTTTTTTCCGAAACTATAAGAGCTATACTGTTGAAACTTGGTAACATGGCACTCAACATAAAAAGATAGTAAATTTATTGTAGTTTTCAAAAAGGTACAGCATTTTCTAATTTACGCAGCAGTTTACGAGATATTGATATTTTACACCAAAAGGAGCTCATACTGCAGTTATTCCATAGTATGGTACCAGAGCCCCTACTAGGCTCAGAGTTTGAATTTTGAACAAAAAATCGATTTAAAGAATACTTTATTTAGAATAGGAACACAATTCAATTTTAGAATAAAAAAAAATGAAATGTTCATAGCGAACCTGGCAAATAACGTAAAAAGATCGCAAATTTAGAGTTGTTTTTAAAATAGTATTGAAGTGACTTAATTATTTAGCGGTTTATAAGATAATGCAAAAATAATACTGGTTGCCATTTTTATCTGTTAAGTGAATAAAAAAACTAAAAACATTAAAAAAATACGATACCTGTTTTATGTAACTAAATTAAATGTTCAAATTGTCCGCCATTGACTTGAATACAAGCTCGGCATCTCCTTAAAAATGCTCGACTGATGTGACGTGCACTTCTTGATACGTCGTTTTGGGCCTCTGCGTAAATGCGTTGTCTCAGCTCCGCTATACTGTTAATCGGTTCATTGTAAACTTTTTCTTTAATATAACCCCAGTAGTAGAAATCCAGAGGATTTAGGTCTGGAGATCGAGGAGGCCACAAAATGGGACCCAGACGGCCGATCCATTTCTGTGGATAAGTTTGGTTTAAATGTAGTCGCACTTCGCGTGCATAATGTGCTGGACAGCCATCATTCTGCAGCCACATTGACCTCCGCGTAGCTAAAGGTACGTCGTCGAGAAGATTTCGCAACTCATTCTCTAAGAAATGCAGATAACTTGGACCATTCAGCGTTTCTGGTAATTCAAATGGGCCAATTATTTTCCCATCTAATATTCCAGTCCAGAGGTTCACTTTAAATTGGTACTGCGACCGATCTTCCCTCATTAAATGAGGATTTTCTAATGCATAACTGTGTAAATTGTGCATGTTCATAAATCCATCTCTCTTAAAAGTGCTTTCATCAGACCATAAAACCATATTTATGAAATTGGGATCCTCTCTGTGTTTTTGCAGCATTGTCTGGCAAAACTGAACACGAAGTGGGTAATCACGGGGCAGCAACGCTTGAACACGTTGTATGTGGCATGGATGATATCCATATCGACGTAATATTCTATGGGCAACAGATTTTGATATTCCTAAATTACGTTCAATGTTCCGTGTCGAAGTGGATGGGTCGTTTTGAATCTCTTGTAAAACATCTTCATCGTAATCTCCTCTAGGTCTTCCCAATCCACCACGATTGCCAGGCAAAACGCCTTGTGAGTATGCGAGATGAACATTTCGAAATACTCGATGGTCCGGATGCCTTAAATTTGGATATCTTTCCCGATAGAGTCTAGCTGCAGCACAAGAGTTACCCTGACATTCCCCATAGACAAAATGCATGTTGGCATATTCTTGAGGAGTATAATTCTCTGGCATATTTGTAACAAACGCACTACAATTAATGTTAACAGAGCCAAAGTAAATCGAAGTTAAAATCAATAGGCAGAACTCGAGTCCAAGATGCACAAAGCAAAGTTAAATTGTACCAAAAATCCAACGCACAAGGCAAACACGAGTTCTATTGGTAAATCAAGTCTATTTAAGAAAATAAGAAACCAAACTAAATAGAGAACATCAAACGAATTGACGAAGTGTCCTAAAATTACTAAAATACTCTTTAATCAGAAAGCCGACTTGAATTCGAATTTCAAATTGTGTTCCAATTTCAAATTGTGTATTCTTTGAATCTATTTTTTGTTCGAAATTCAAACTCTGAGCCTAGTAGGGGCTCTGGTTCCATACTATGTAATAACTGCAGTATGAGCTCCTTTTAGTGTAAAATATCAATATCTCGTAAACTGCTGCGTAAATTAGAAAATGCTGTACCTTTTTGAAAACTACAATAAATTTACTATCTTTTTATGTTGTGTGCCATGTTAGTTTACAATACTTTTTTTAAATGAAACTCGATCAAAACCGCTGGCTAAATTTAATAAATTGCTATAATTCGTTTTTTTTTTTATTATTTTTACCGACAAAGCATCATGATATGTAATAAATTGAAATTACATTCGATAGGATATGTTTTTAGTGACATCCTGCAAAAAACAGATTTAAAAAATACCTAAATTTGCAGTGGTGGCAAACGACATACTGACGCAGGGCCTCAAAAGTCACGACTTTTTTTAAAATGCAAATATCTCGAAAACCATGAACTTTTTATGAAGGTCAAATTAACTTAATATGGTTGCTTATGAGCTGTTCTATCACCCCTCTTCATTTTGGCGTTGGTTTTAGGGACACCCTGTATATTTATAGGTAGGTACTGTGTAAATATAAACAGTAATCATATATTAATACATTTTTTTTGTATTTACTCTCTCTCTGCTCTCTGTACAATCAGATTTCTGATTTGCACCAACTTCTAGTATTCTCTGATCTCTGTTTGGCCCTATGGTTGACTGAAAGAGAATGCCATTTGGCATTAAGTCCGCCATTTGTGCTGACTTTTGTTTTGTGCAATAAAGTTTAAATAAATAAAAAAAATGATTTGTTAATTAAGAAGGTGTCTTGACATTTCCACCTTAATTCCATTTTTGGCATGTTATTTTTTATATTGTTCTTATTATATCTGAAGAGTAATATTATTTAAAATGACGATCATAGTATAGATGCATGTTAATTGACTTAATGTAATTTAAACTGACATTTTATTTTATGAAATACAGAAATCTTTCATCTAAATCGTATCCATTTCATAACCTGTGGGTTGTAATTAAATGATTGCTAGTAAAATGTATTAATAATCATAATAAGTCATATATTTCGTAACTTCTAATACATTTTATTAATCTCTAATGGCGATTACTTAATTCTACGCAGATGAAGTCATGGGCGGAAACTAAACTAGCTTTTAGTTCCGATTTATTAATATGAGTACAAACTCATACGCACAGCTTAAGAATGGTGAAAGACAACTGTAGTGATACGCGCTGTTCCGACTGTTACCATTATATGAACTTTTGAACTTATGAACCAAAACGAGAGGAGTCGATCCCAAACCACTGTTATTATATTTATATATTAAAGTTTACGTGAGGTTTGGCACCGACTTCAAAGGGTGAGTCAAATGTAATCTGTACTCGAACGGGTTATTTTTGAATTTTTAGTTTTACTGAAGTCGGTTCTTTTTTTGTTAAAAATATTTTTTTTTCGCTTTTTAGTGATTCATATGAAATACTTATGGCGGGGTGATCAGGGAGGTCTTGAAGGAATGCATGTCGTTTTAATTATCTCCTAACTCCTAACCGTTAAGGAGTTGTACCTTCCATCATCAGTTCAGCATTGGAAGATGATGACTACCATATGCAAATACTTAAATAGTTTTAGAAAATATATGAAAAATACTATGACTGCCTATAAAATTTCAGGAATTCCTTCGATTCCTCATGGATCTCGTCATCCGATCTTCACAAAATTTTATGGGACCAACCTTGAGATCTGTCTTCATGAAATTAAAAAGAATTTTTCAAATCGACTCATAAATGACGGAGTTATGAGGTAACAAACATTAAAAAAAAAATGAAAAAAAAATGGTTGCCTGTAAAGTCGGTTTTACGGGCGAAGGAAGATTTTACGTGACAACGTCTTATTCTCGGTAGAATATTTATTGATATGAATATTATTATTAATAATATTCATATTATTTTTGCACAATAGGAACAAGGAATTGAATGACAATAGGAATTGCACAAATTTTAACTATAGAAATATATTTTGTTTACTAAAACATTGTACATGTAAACTTAAACTTAACTAAATTCCTATTTGAGTGATTTTGTTGAGGATAGGACGATGATAGGAGAAATATGAAATGAAAGGAAGTGTTTCTGCTGTAATGTGTCTAATCTTGCGAAAGTCAAGTCGATGGTTGTTCCTTTTAACGTAGAACGTAATTTGCTTATATAGAAAAAATTATAATCCCTCTTCCCTCTTCCCTCTTCCCTCTTCCCTCTTCCCTCTTCCCTCTTCCCTCTTCCCTCTTCCCTCTTCCCTCTTCCCTCTTCCCTCTTCCTCTTCCCTCTTCCCTCTTCCCTCTTCCCTCTTCCCTCTTCCCTCTTCCCTCTTCCCTCTTCCCTCTTCCTCTTCCCTCTTCCCTCTTCCCTCTTCCCTCTTCCCTCTTCCCTCTTCCCTCTTCCCTCTTCCCTCTTCCCTCTTCCCTCTTCCCTCTTCCCTCTTCCCTCTTCCCTCTTCCCTCTTCCCTCTTCCCTCTTCCTCTTCCCTCTTCCCTCTTCCCTCTTCCCTCTTCCCTCTTCCCTCTTCCCTCTTCCCTCTTCCCTCTTCCCTCTTCCCTCTTCCCTCTTCCCTCTTCCCTCTTCCCTCTTCCCTCTTCCTCTTCCCTCTTCCCTCTTCCCTCTTCCCTCTTCCCTCTTCCCTCTTCCCTCTTCCCTCTTCCCTCTTCCCTCTTCCCTCTTCCCTCTTCCCTCTTCCTCTTCCCTCTTCCCTCTTCCCTCTTCCCTCTTCCCTCTTCCCTCTTCCCTCTTCCCTCTTCCCTTCCCTCTTCCCTCTTCCCTCTTCCCTCTTCCCTCTTCCCTCTTCCCTCTTCCCTCTTCCCTCTTCCCTCTTCCCTCTTCCCTCTTCCCTCTTCCCTCTTCCCTCTTCCCTCTTCCCTCTTCCCTCTTCCCTCTTCCCTCTTCCCTCTTCCCTCTTCCCTCTTCCCTCTTCCCTCTTCCCTCTTCCCTCTTCCCTCTCCCTCTTCCCTCTTCCCTCTTCCCTCTTCCCTCTTCCCTCTTCCCTCTTCCCTCTTCCTCTTCCCTCTTCCTCTTCCCTCTTCCCTCTTCCCTCTTCCCTCTTCCCTCTTCCCTCTTCCCTCTTCCCTCTTCCTCTTCCCTCTTCCCTCTTCCCTCTTCCCTCTTCCCTCTTCCCTCTTCCCTCTTCCCTCTTCCCTCTTCCCTCTCCCTCTCCTCTTCCCTCTTCCCTCTTCCCTCTTCCCTCTTCCCTCTTCCCTCTTCCCTCTTCCCTCTTCCCTCTTCCCTCTTCCCTCTTCCCTCTTCCCTCTTCCCTCTTCCCTCTTCCCTCTTCCCTCTTCCCTCTTCCTCTTCCCTCTTCCCTCTTCCCTCTTCCCTCTTCCCTCTTCCCTCTTCCCTCTTCCCTCTTCCCTCTTCCCTCTTCCCTCTTCCCTCTTCCCTCTTCCCTCTTCCTCTTCCCTCTTCCCTCTTCCCTCTTCCCTCTTCCCTCTTCCCTCTTCCCTCTTCCCTCTTCCCTCTTCCCTCTTCCCTCTTCCCTCTTCCCTCTTCCCTCTTCCCTCTTCCCTCTTCCCTCTTCCCTCTTCCCTCTTCCCTCTTCCCTCTTCCCTCTTCCCTCTTGCCTCTTGCCTCTTGCCTCTTGCCTCTTGCCTCTTCCCTCTTCCCTCTTCCCTCTTCCCTCTTGCCTCTTGCCTCTTGCCTCTTGCCTCTTGCCTCTTGCCTCTTGCCTCTTGCCTCTTGCCTCTTGCCTCTTGCCTCTTGCCTCTTGCCTCTTGCCTCTTGCCTCTTGCCTCTTGCCTCTTGCCTCTTGCCTCTTGCCTCTTGCCTCTTCCCTCTTCCCTCTTCCCTCTTCCCTCTTCCCTCTTCCCTCTTCCCTCTTCCCTCTTCCCTCTTCCCTCTTCCCTCTTCCCTCTTTCCTATTCCCTCTTCCCTCTTCCCCCTTCCCCCTTCCCCCCCTCCCCTTCCCCCTCCCCTCTTCCCTCTTCCCCCTCCCTCTTCCCTCTTCCCCCTTCCCTCTTCCCCCATCCCTCGTCCCTCTTCCCCCTTCCCCCTTCCCCCTTCCCCCTTCCCCTTCCCCCTTCCCCCTTCCCCCTTCCCCCTCCCCTTCCTTTGTCACGTCAAAAATAAAAAATAAAACATACAACCGAACTGAGAACCCCCTCCTTTTTTTGAAGTCGGTTAAAAATATCAACTTTAAATTGAAATTTCAATTGTTGAATGACACAAATCTCCGTTGAATTAACCTACATCATACCTACATCGATACATTCACAGGTAAGTTAAATTTAATCTATAGATATCAGTTACTAATTCGTTTTCCTTCTATAGTGCAATAAAAAATATGTATTACGTGCTTTGCGCCGTCTATAACGTGCAGTTTCCTCGATGAAGTAAAATGAAATACAAAACAGGCAATAACTTAAATAACAGCATTAATCGAGCGAACGCCTCAGCCGAGAAGAGAAATCATTATTTAATGCATAAAAACTTTTATTTTCTCGCTGAAAAAATGCGTATTTTAAACGTTTAACTTCATACTTTTCTTATAAGGACAAATTGATTTTTCTTTGAGAATCATTCATGCTTTCGAGATACTCTACGAGTATGTCGCCTTGACCAAAAGGATTTTTATTTCCTTGATGCAAGAAACGTATCGCATTTTTAAATTTTTAAATTATCGATATAATTATATTATGTCGGCGGCCGATCGTAAAATCTGGCAGATCACGAAATTCCTAGGCATATCGGGAGACGCCGCCATTTCATGATTTGGCTAAATGACATCTGCCATATCGTTCAAGACATAACGTTTAACGATTTGCCCAATGACGTTTAGGCAGATCATGAAATTCCGAGGCCTATCATGAAAGGCCGCCATTTCATGATCTGTCTAAGTAACACCCACCAGTGACGTTTAGGCAGATCGTGAAATTCCTAGGCATACTCTGGGAATAGTTTCAGTACTCTGGAAGCAGTTTTGTTTTACGGGTCACGAAAAAAAAACCCTAACCTAACAGCTATCTCTGGGAGCAGTTTAGTTTTTAGGCTCATAAAAAAAATAACTATCTAGGTTAGGGTTATATTTTGTATGACCCAAAAAACGAAGCTGCTCCCAGAAATAGGTAGGTTAGGTTTTTTTTTTGGGCCTACTACTTTTTAAGTACCCGGCGGTGGCGGCTCGGCGGCGGCGTGAAAAAATCTGTATATCTTAGTGAATATAATCTTTGTTTTATTCCGTTCGACGTCCAGGGTTTCCAGTCTTGTGTCTTGCTTGATCTTTAATAAGATGTACAATAGGATCCCAAGCTGGTGGTAATGACAAACCGTCTTCTCTATTGACATTAGGATATTTTTAGCAAAATCATAAAATGGCGGCGTTTCACGATATGAGTAGGAATTTCGTGATCTGCCGCATTTTCACGATATGCCCGGTATACAGCTAGGAATATCGACGAATGCGTTGCTCTAATCGATCTGCCGTATTTTTTATCAGGGATATCATGATATGCCTGGTCAACTTTTAGCCAAATCACGATATGCCTAGGAATTTCGTGATCTGGTGGATTTTACGATCGGCCGCCGACATATACATAATATAATCGTCATTCGTTAAAACGCGATGTTTGCGATTTGAGTTACCTACTTAAAGTGACATTTCACGTGACTATCCGGTGAAGTTAAGTTTGCGCCTGATATCAGTACACGTCTGTATCGAAATGTCTTGAAGATATATGTGAAATTAATGTTTGGATACAAAAATGGCAATGTCATTGAATACGATCGGCAAACTCCCTCTGCCTCTAACTGCCTCTGCATAATGCAATGTTTGTAGGTATCATGTAGGTGTGGTGAACGGTCGCTAGTGTTGTGGTTGTGGAGATATTTAGTGCACTATATTAGCTGTCATGTGGCAGAAACGACATCAAAGCAACTCAACCAACGTTGACCAACGTCGCGCACAGCAAAGTCAACGTTTGACACTGACATGTCTTTGAGCTTCGCAAAGCTCCACCAAATGAGGGCCTTGGTTTGTGGTCGGTTGCCGATGACGTCGTATCGGTCTTTTACAGTTATTGAAGTAAATGCTTCATAAACTCAAAACCAGTCGTCTGCTGAAGATGATTCGTGCTGTAAGACGTCATCGTCACGAGTTAACTTTAAATCTTAATCAGATTTGATTGTTCGGACGTGTAAGTCAAATTGTTACTGTGATTATAAAATACCGCAGAGAGCGTCCGTAAGATTGACAAATCAAACGAAATTAATTAAGAATTCAAACGTTTGTTGATATACCGCTACAGATTGTCTGGAAGAGATCGTTATTTAGCGATAAGAAAGCCTGTTATTTACCTCTGTTTATTATTAAACTGTATATCTTTCATGTTTTTTTATCCTTGTGTATTTGAGGTGCACAATAAAGAGGATTTTGTATTGTAAGGTACGAGTATAAAAATCCAAATAAGAATGAACAAAGTTGTGACCTTTCAGTTTCACAGAGTTCCATGTAAAGAATTCAAATAAGTCTAGAAAGGAAAGCGTTATTGAACAAAGGCTCCATCTATATCCGTAGTAGGTTGTAGTATGGCGCTGTTATTTGGGATCCCTACGAGGATAAATATTCTGTGTTGGTGGAAAGAGTACAGCGTAAATTCGCCCGTTGGTTGTACTGCAAGGCCTATGGGTATTACCCATACTTGTACCCTTCATTGTTTGTCACCGGGATGGTGGGGCTAGACACGCTACGGATGAGAAGGAAATTGTTATTGTTAGTCCACTACCTGTCTATTGTCCATCACAGAGTGGACAGCCCGACTGTGCTGGAAAAGATAGGTTTGGTGGTTCCGACGAGGGTCCCCCAAGATTTAGATTGCGTGGCGGTGGCGCCACGCCGCCGGCCAGGCCTGCTGCAGCGTGTGTCCGCTCGCACGTGCCACGCTCGACACGCTCCTACCGCTCGCGCAATTTCGTTGCTATACCTGATGCTCACTCAGCACGGCGATGCTGATATATTTGCTGATCGCTTTGCTCAATTGTGCTGTATTGCTAAGCAGTTCCTAGATAATGTGAATTAATTGTTATGTATAAATTTTAAAATATTGTATTATTATTATTTTGAATGATCGTTTCTCTTTGACATGTATTGTTTTCTTTTTATGTAATAATTTATCGTGTAAGTGCTTTGGTGTCATGTATGCTGTAAACTTACATTGTAATTAAATGAATAAATAAATCTAGGCCAGATTAGACTTCGTTGGGGCGGAGTCGTGACCTATAATTCGTTTGATCTACAATTTGGAAAAGTTCCGTACAATATTCGAAACAAACTGGTGTTTAACTTTTCCATTCTGGTACTAGTTAACTTATTGGAGAGCCTATTGTATCTTTTTACTTGGTACATAATACCGTTACATACCTGGCAGAAAAAGGTAAATTATCATGATGAAGCCACCTTTAATCCCCTTTAACATTAACTTGTTTACTTAAGATTTCTAATAAAAAGATATCATATTATATAAATATTTATTTTGCGTTTTATATATGTCTCGCTCGCTCTTCCGGCGATCGAGATAAAACCCTCTCAGTTGTCACCCAAACCCGAACGGCAATCTGAGAGCTCACGGATTAAGCCGGGTACTCATTAGCGAGCTGTAACTGTAACCGTTGCAGGTACTGTAACCAAAAAAACATAATGTGTACGTGGTTTGCAAACCTGCTGCGAGCGGTACGCGTGCGGCTCGCAGCGAGCCGACCTTTACAACGTACTCATCTCTGAACCTGTAACGTTGCACGTAACTGTAACCGTTACTGTTACCAAAAACATAGTGTGTACGTGGTTCGCGAGCCTGCAACGAACGCTACACGAGCGACTCGCAGCGAGCCGACGGTTGTCGGTTTTTACCGCGAATCAAAGGGCGCTCGCAGGGCGCTCGTGGACGTCAAAAGAGGTTGTTACTAGCCGCTGCGAACCAGCTATATATTCATTAGATATTCAGAATCAATTGCACTCATTTTCGTGAAATTTTTATAATGACAACTAATTTCTTGATTTTTCAACATGAAAAGTTCACTCACTTCTTTCCCGATACATTCTATGAATCCACCATTTTCGTGGCCATTAATTATGATCATCTATAAGTTTTGTATGCTGCATAAGCGAGAGCCCCTTTGTCCGGAGTTACAAACCAAAACTGCGAATAATCCGGCTTGTCAGTAGCCTTCTCGTACACACTAGAACCTCGTTACTGTATCTATGTGGTTACAGTTACAGCTCCCTAAATGAGTACGCTCGGCGAAAGCGTTGCGGCGACGTCGTGATCATGAGCCGTAACACGCGTACACACTAGAACCTCGTTACTGTATCTGTTTGGTTACAGTTACAGCTCGCAAAATGAGTACGCTCGGTGACAGTGTTCGGGCGACGTCGTGCGCCTAAACTGTAACACGCGTACACACTAGAACCTCGTTACTGTATCACGCATGTTACGGTTACGGCTCGCTAATGAGTACCCGGCTTTATATAGCGCATATTCATCATTTGAATTTGTTCAACCGACATCAACCTTTGATAACAACGGTAACTGTAAAGTTACTGAAAGAAAGAAAGAAAAAAGAAAGAAAGAAAAACATTTATTCGGGGACAAACACAATAACGCAGATAAATAGTGACAAACAAAGAAAATAAAATCTATAAACTAAGTACTTATGCTAAATTATGCTTGCCTCGAAATGGTTCCACCTCAGCGTAATGCTAGCTCCCGAGAGAGCAAGCGCTGATCTTTCGGTGGGACCACAAGTGGCGCCACGGCACAGCACACACGAAATACTGATCGCGTTCAGGTAGCATTTAACCTGAACGCAACGACAATCAAACGCTGTCACTGACGTCACTGTCAATAATTGCAGTTCAATTTAGGTTACTTGTATAATGTACTTAAAAGTTAAAACAGCACAGAATTCCTTATTATACACGCGTACACACTAGAACCTCGTTACTGTATCACGCATGTTACGGTTACGGCTCGCTAATGAGTACCCGGCTTTATATAGCGCATATTCATCATTTGAATTTGTTCAACCGACATCAACCTTTGATAACAAGGGTAACTGTAAAGTTACTGAAAGAAAGAAAGAAGAAAGAAAGAAAGAAAAACATTTATTCGGGGACAAACACAATAACGCAGATAAATAGTGACAAACAAAGAAAAAAAAATCTATAAACTAAGTACTTATGCTAAATTATGCTTGCCTCGAAATGGTTCCACCTCAGCGTAATGCTAGCTCCCGAGAGAGCAAGCGCTGATCATTCGGTGGGACCACAAGTGGCGCCACGGCACGGCACACACGAAATACTGATCGCGTTCAGGTAGCATTTAACCTGAACGCAACGACAATCAAACGCTGTCACTGACGTCACTGTCAATAATTGCAGTTCAATTTAGGTTACTTGTATAATGTACTTAAAAGTTAAAACAGCACAGAATTCCTTATTATTATTAAGATTAATTATTATTATTAACATTTATACGAAAAATAGTGAAATACTGAAACACTGGCCATTTCTATGTAACAATATTTTGTATGAAGTACTCTGATTTGTCAGTAAACTGCCTTATTGCGAGTACTCCTATATTCAGCTAATGTACACAAAGCCTCACCTCAGGAACTGCACTTGAGCTAATTTTTCCCCTCAAGAGCCATTAAAAGAGCGATAAGCCCGAGTCAGACCCGCGCATACAAACGGCTGATTACTGAGCACCGGCTATTCTGCACTCTGTCGATATTGCGACTATTGTCTAGCGCTCGACATTTCGCTGGCTCAAACAACAAAGTTCTATGTTTCAATATTTACCAATCCATACTATATACTATAGTACTATTATATATTATATACTATATATACTATATACTATATATACTATAATATTATAAATGCGAAAGTGTGTCTGTCTGTCTGTCTGTTACCTCTTCACGCTTCAACCGCTGAACCGACTTAGATGAAATTTGGTATGGAGATAGTTTGAGACCCGGGAAAGGACATAGGATACTTTTCATCCTGAAAAAAATTTGTGTTCCCGTGGGATGAGCGGGTAACACCGCGGGGCACAGCTAGTTCATGATAAAGGTCAAAGGGGTCCCATCTTGATAAAAAAAATAATTCTGACAACCTGTCATGAATAGGCCACTACGTAGGTATGTATATGACTCCCTAAATTGACAGCTGGATTGGATCCATCTTTAATGAAAGCTAGGTACAATTTTTGTGCTAACCTGCTGTCGAGTGAGGTTAGATAAACAGATCAAAAGTGTACAATACAGATATTCGGCAAAGAATTGCTTTTTAGAAATTAATTTTTAAAAGCGGAATATTTCCCCCATATTACTTAATTTTTCTGTATTCATATTTTTATCGATCCCTAGACACGTATTTTATTTAATGTCTGCCATCAACTATAAACGGCATTATATTAACGATGATTATGAGAATCGCGAGAAATCGCCATAAATTTATTTTTCATGCATTTGCCAGTTATGATGACCTCACTTAACTTTGGCCACGAACAATGATACGAAGAACAATGTACAATGATAGGAAGAACAATATACAACGATACGAAGTTTAATTTTGACTACGCTGTAATTGGAACATAGTAATCTGTATATTAATATTGAGCCTGCTTTTTAGGGCCATTCTAACGAGTAATGATGCTTCGTTGTGATGGTGATGGCCTTTGTGTGATATTCATACAAGCTTATACGATAACAGTTATGTTTATGTATGTGTAGCTTCATCGTAAGGGTATCATTATCATTAGATTAGTAAACACATTATTTGAGTAACCTTTATAATTAAGCCTTTAATACAAAGATCAAAGCTTTAAGAAAAATTGAAAAAGGAGCTACCTGGTGGAAGAGACCGGGAATCGAACCCGGTACCTCTGGATTGCCGGTCCAGCGCGTTAACCATTATGCTACCCTAGCTCCAGGAAGACCTGACGAATTTTTCCTTATGCTTTGTGTGTCGGTTTGCATTGTTTTATTTGAAAGGTTTCTACACCTTAGCGACCTCCATGTGAATACGTTAAAAAATTTAACGGCAATCCCGAGGTACCGGGTTTGATTCCCGGTTTCTTCCACCAGGTAGCTCCTTTTTCAATTTTTTTTAAGCTTTGATCTTTGTATTAAAAGCGTAAATAAAAAAATGTGGTGTACCCACATTAAAATAAATGAGACATTACAAGTTTCATAAATGTATAACCTTTACAATTATTATCCTAGTAGACTTAAATAATAAAAAGGTTTATGGGCGCTGGAATTCTACGGGCCTAAAGTCTCGTCGAAAATTATATTCGGGTTCATGAAACTTATTTCGGTTACATAGGGGTTGAACAAAATACAAATGTTGTGTCAAGTCAAGAATTACGATAATTTTCTTAAATGTAGTTTTTCTTAACTAGTTAGCACTGATTGCTAAGTTATGGATAAATGTATTTCAACTCGTAATTAGTAAAAATAAAAAAAAACCGGTCAAGTGCGAGTTGGACTCGCGCACCGAGGGTTCCGTACAAACACTCCTTAAGTGGTTAAGTTAAGTTTGCACCTGGTATGTATAGCGCTCCATACAAATGAGGTGCAAAGTTAACGCAACCAATCCCTTCGTTGTATGGGAGCCCCCCTTAAATATTAATTTTATTTTAGTTTTAGTTGTTATAGCGGCAATAGAAATACATCATTTGTGAAAATTTCAACTGTCTACCTATCACCGTTCTTGAGATACAGCCTGGTGACAGACGGACGGACAGCGAAGTCTCAGTAGGTAATAGGGTCCCGTTTTTACCCTTTGGGTACGGAACCCTAAAAACCGGCCAAGAGCATGTCGGGCCACGCTCAGTGTTGGGTTCCGTAGTTGCTCATCCTTCACAATAGACGGGCTTAAAATAGCGGTTTTAAGCCCGAGGTTTAAATTACGCAAAAGATTTTAAGTTGGTTGAAAAGTTAGAGGGGGGGGGACACTTTTTTTTTTATTTCTGGAGCATATATTTATAAAACTGCTAACTTTACCAAAAAATGATGTTTAAGACCCCTATTATTTTTAAGACCTATTCAACGACACCCCACACACTAATGTTGGAACGAAAAAAAAATCAACCCCACTTTTAGGTGTACTTAGGGACGGATGGACGGACGGATGGACGGACGGACAGACAGACAGACAGACAGACTGGCAGAGATGTAAAGTTGCCATATCTCATGTGTATTTGTTGTGCATGGTTGTATGCGGCAGTATTAAGCAGAGCGGTAAGCTTTATGTTCATCTAAATAATTATTTAAAATTTTGGGAATTAGGTATTTTGTAACTAGAACGACAAATCCTCAAATTCAAATGAAAGAATGAGTATTTTTGATGGTGATTTAATGTTTGTGAAATTTTGCTAGTTTTAATATTTGTATCCATTTTGCTAGTTTTAATATTTGTATGGCAGTCCAAATTTACAATAAGGTTCCATCACATATAGCTGACCTTCCACAAAAAAAATTCTCGAATGCTCTACTAAAGTGGCTGGGTGAACAAAATTTTTACTCTTTACAAGAATTTCTAGCCCATACCTAGACTAAGAATTTAAGCAAGTTAATTATAATTATATAGTGTTTATTATTATTGAATTATAAAGATATTAAATTGTAATGCTACGTTCATTTGACATACGATTGATTTGACTTAATAAATATGAATTTTGCATGCCTAATATAAGGTACAAACATTACTGAGACTGTTGAATAATGTGATCCATCTTGTATACATTTACGTATTGTTTAGCAAATAAAATATTTCATTTCATTTCATTTCATTTCCATTTTTTTTATAAATGCATGGTTACAAATAATTGGCTATGAACATGCCAGTATTCGAACAAGGCAAATATATTAATATTTGTTTGTTCATTCACTGGTTTCAGTTTTCCAGTGAATTAGCCCCGTACAAGCTTGCTTGTTCTGAGTTTTTACAAAATGAGGCATGCATAAAAATATCAACGCGAAGAGTAGAAAAGTAATTGTGCGGAAGCTATGTAAAACTTGGTAAGACCCATACAAATCACTGTTTCATTCATTCGCTAGAAAAAGATGACCCACACTATTGAACAGTTTACCTACTTGCGAGAAAACTTTGTGGACCGTCCGATGGTATGGGCATGTAATACGAGTACAAAAGACGAGCGCGAATAAGCATGAATGTGGACGGATATAGAAGAAGACCAGAAAGTTCTCAAAAATCTACTGAAAATATTTACCATAGTTAAAAGTAAGTTTCCCTGCAGAAAATCGTGGTAGGCAATATTGCAAAATTACTAAGATCTTGAAAAGTAAATTATGGTATTGTTATAATTGTTTCCCTTTTTTTTTAATCAAGATTCTAGTCGATCAAGTCGGGTTTCAGATATAGTTCGAGTTGGTGTTTTATTTCTGATGGTTTACGAATTGAATATCGAATCACTGAATAATTCAGCCAATAGTCTAATCCTTTAAGCAGAAAGACACGGAAAACGAAAATAAATATCGTTCCATATAAGCCGCCGAGATAAGTATTACTTATTCAACAAATATGTTCTGTTTTCACACAAGCGATATGAAAATGTTCCTATATAAACACCGCCAACCCATCGTGTATCCGCTTTGTTTATCTATTTAATATTTATGGAAGATAATGAAACTTTCACTTACATGTAATACAAAAGACGAGCGCGAATAAGCATGAATGTGGACGGATGTAGAAGAAGACCAAAGAAAAAAACCGGCCAAGTGCGAGTCGGACTCGCGCACCGAGGGTTCCGTACAAACACTGTCCATCCCTAAGTGGTTAAGTTAAGTTTGCACCTGGTATGTATAGCGCCCCATATAAATTAGGTGCAAAGTTAGGTATTAAAAAAAACTACTTACTAGATCTCGTTCAAAACAATTTTCGTTGGTAGTTTTTATAGTAATGTACATCATATGTTTTTTTTAGATTTTTCATTTTCTTATTTTAGAAGTTAGAGGGGGGGGACTTACTTTTTTCCACTTTGGAAGCGTCTGTCACTCAAACTATTCGGTTTAGAAAAAAAATATTTTAAAAACCTCGATATAATTTTTGAAGACCTATCCATATAGATACCCCACACCTATGTGTTTGATGAAAAAAAAAATTTTGAGTTTCAGTTCTAAGTATGGGGAGCCCCCAATATTTATTATTATTTTTTTATTTTTGCATCAAAATCTTAATGCGGTTCACAGAATATCATCTACCTACCAAGTTTCAACAGTATAGCTCTTATAGTTTCGGAAAAAAATGGCTGTGACATACGGACGGACAGACGGACAGACAGACGGACAGACGGACAGACAGACATGACGAATCTATAAGGGTTCCGTTTTTTGCCATTTGGCTACGGAACCCTAAAAATGATGGAATGTGTGAAAAATTATATGAACACAAAATAATTATACGACGAGATGATGAGTGATAGGCAGGAATGGAGGAAGCAAACATGCAGCGCCGACGCCAAAATAAATGGGATAAGGGCAAGGGACTGATGATACGAGAACAACTGTCCAAAGTACTTAGTGTCCGGCGACTAGCCTCGCACGGCTACCACTTTGATCGGGTCGGAGCGTGGCCGGTTGGCCATCTAACTTCGCAACTTTGTGTCTGACCCAGGTCACCTTTGTTTAGTGTTGCGACACAACGTTATTTCAACAACAGCAGCTTAGTCCAGTTTGCTTAGTGGCTAGCAACAACTGACTTAGAAATTTTGCGTGTTAAGACCAGCCCGAACAGCCGTGGAGATAAACCAATTTTTTTAATACATTCATAATACATCTAATAAGAACTGGCTGTATCATTGCTCGGTCAGTGTTTTGTCAAAATGATGGTTGGTTGTGCAAATCACTATAATTCAATCGGGTTGGGGTAGCATAATGACACCATACCCATCGTGTTTTTAGGGTTCCGTACCCAAAGGGGTAAAAACGGGACCCTATCAATGAGACTTCGCTGTCCGTCCGTCCGTCCGTCCGTCTGTCACCAGGCTGTATCTCAAGAACGGTGATAGCTAGACAGTTGAAATGTTCACAGATTATGTATTTCTATTGCCGCTATAACAACAAATACTAAAAATAAAATAAAATAAATATTTAAGGGGGGCTCCCATACAACAAACTTGTTATAGATTATGGTACGGAACCCTTCATGCGCGAGTCAGACTCGCACTTGCCTAATTTTTTCTAAGTCCCCAGCCGCCTTTGTTATACTTTGGCCCAAAATCGGTTCATACCTGAAACGATATACGTATTTGGCCTCGATAAATATATAATCATCGTAATACCCTAATTTAATGGGTGGTATGTAAAGAAAATGCAACAAAAAGCAAAAAAAAATTGGGCTTCAAGATTGGCTGAAATCCAATGAAAGCTGAATATCTCGTAGAAGACGAATTTTATTTATATCAGTATTAAAATAATGCTATTTAAGAACCATTACGACATACAAAGGCTTTCGATTAAATAAAATCGCTATCAAATAGGTTTATCAAATAAGTATATGATCCGATCAGCGTGCCAACTATAGGTACCTACTACTCTTCTTATCTCAGCTATTATTGCGTGCGAAAGTAACTAGAGCTACCCTATTGATTATTTCAATCAGTTTATGCTGACCTCGGTAAACGACAGACCTGTGCCACTTGTCATGCACCTCTGTATTTTGATTTTGATACACCGTTTTTTACTGTGCTTATTAAAGATGGCGAGCTAAACACGAGTAGCACAATTTATATAATGAGAAAGGCTAGAAAAAGGGGCAAGGAGTTTTGCGCTATGGGGCTGCATTGGTGCGCTCTTAAAGCGTTCAGTAGGTACAATGTATCGCTCCTTTTGATATTCTATCGCCACGGGTAAGTAAGTAATAAACAATGAGCGCAGCAAGGTGCATTCGATAGTAACACATTGTTATTGCCCGAACACTCCGCTAGTGCATTTGGCTCCGATATAGGGTTAAAGCCAAATCCGGTATCGGGTGCAATCCTCCTTAATATTTTATATACATTTCAACTAAGTACTTAACTTAACGAGCCGATACGATATCCCTATAAACCTTAGTATTTGTCATAAATATCAACTATTATCTAGTTCTCAACACTCAACCCGCTTTTAAGAAAAATGGCTTCTACTCGTACAGTCAGGCAAATAACAATGTATATGTATAGGCCGATGCGTCATGCTTGGATCATGTGTGGGTGCGAGCGGGACGGGACGTCGGCAAGCTCTCGTCGTACGTGCTGGAGGCGCGTATATCCGATCATCATGCCGTTGGTATCGTACTGGACATGAGTGTAAGTGAGAACATACAATTATCAATGAACCTTAGTGATCAAGTGCGCGAATTTATTTGTGAGAAACGGGTTGAACAGAGATTAGACACCTTTGATTGGGCACGCCTAACAACCATTTCATGCCCGCTTATGTTATTTGGGACTATATGTTCAGTTTTTGATAGTATTTATAAGGATAGTACAATTGTAAAGACTGCGCAAAAAAAAGTTAAAAGGAATAAACAACCATGGATAGATAATGAGTTGTATAAAATGTTAATGCATAGGGATTATTTATTTAGAGTATGGAAGTCGCAACCTAAAAATATGACTAAAAGGCTCGAGTATACAAAATTTAGAAATATAGTTAATAAAATGGTAAATGAGGCAAAAAACCGGTATAGACAGTCGGAAATACTGAATTGTAAAGGTGATTTTAGAAAAATTTGGGCAAGTATTAATTCGTGGTTGGGGAAAAGTAACAATAGCTTAGATGATGTTATATTAAGATATTTAGGGAAAACAGAAAGTATTAGTAGTATTTGTACAAAGTTTTCCATAACTTTTACACAGGAAATTCAGAATATTAAACACCAATGTAACACAATGTTTTTAAAGAGAGAGGATTATGTGAAACCGTGTGATTCGAGTTTTAGGTATACCAGAGTGAGTCCGGCAGACGTAGAAAAGGTTATAAATATGTTGTCATGTAAAAAAGCGGCAGGTTTAGATCACATAAGGGTGAAAGACATCAAGTATTTGGGGAATCAGTTAAGTCCTATTATTGCTCAGTTAGTGAATGCCTGTCTAAATAATGGTGTATATCCTGACCAGCTCAAGAATGCGATAATACGGCCGATTTACAAGTCTGGTAGCCACTTAGAATACATAAACTATAGACCCATAGCCATCCTATCTGTCATCGATAAGATTACTGAAAAAATTATAGTTGGTCAAATCTGTAGGTTCTTGGAGCAGCATAGTGTACTTTCAGACACCCAACATGGCTTTCGGAAAGGCCGCAGTACTATCTCGGCGTTAATGGGGTTCTCTGATTATGTAAACGTTGTCTTGACTCGGGTAATCAGGTAATAGCACTTTTTATAGACTATAAAAAGGCCTTTGATACCCTGGACCATGACGTCTTGTTACAGGCGATGGACGAATGCGGTATTCGTGGCCCTACGAACAATTGGTTCAAAAGTTTTTTGACAGGCAGAAAAATTAGCACAAGTATCGCGGGGGTCACGGGAGACGAGGCAAACGTGGAACTCGGGGTGCCAACTGGATCCGTCTTCGGACCCGTCGGATATGTGATGCATGTTAATAGTGTTTCAAATGTTGTAAAAAGGTGTCGGGTGTATATGTATGCAGATGACATGTGCATGGTCTACGCCTCGAAGGATGTACCAGAGATACAGAAGTGCATACAAGAGGATTTTGAACGCATTACTATGTGGGCGCACGATAATGGTATCCTAATAAACTTCTCGAAAACCAGATGCATGCATATACACTCGCCATATAACCAGCAGGCTAAACTTGTTGCCGGCAAAGACTTGGATATAATAGGACACACATACGACTGCCTACATATGAGCAAATTGCAATGTAGCTGCGCTAAGTTAGAGTATGTTGAGACATTTAAATATCTAGGCCTTACGATTGACACAAAGTTTAACTGGAAACCACATGTTAGCGATGTTTGTAACCGGCTCAGGTCTGTATTAGGGAAATTTTATCTATTAAGCAAAATATTAAATAGGGACACATTACGAGTTGTATATTATGCACTTGCCGATTCGCTTATCAGCTACGGGCTCATTGTATACGGGCGAACATTTATGACCTCCATTAGAGATTTAAAAACTTTACAAATAAGATTAATTAAATTCCTTGTAAGCAAGAACCTAAAAGAAAACTGTAATAAAGAGTATGATACATTATTCCCGTTATGTAAAATCCTGCCAGTTGATAAAAAAATTAAATATTTGATAGGTTTAGAACACTACTACAGCGAAGAGTACAAAGTTAATACGAATAAAAGATATGAAACTAGAAGTGTAAAACAAAAAAAATATTTTCAACCAAAAGTAAAAAACTATTATGGTGAAAGAATGTCCAAATTCCTAGTACCAAAAATATTTAATAAGATAGATTTGCTAAGACAAGAACCAAAATTAAGAAAAACACTGTTAAAATCAAAGCTTAGGGATTTCCTTCTCAATAACATGCTGTCAGCAGGTTGAAAGAACTCATCCTACCCTATTACAATCGGATACCTCAACTGCGAAAGTTGTTGTCGAGAAGGAGATATCTCGTCATTGCTTATTCTGTTGATAAGATACGCTAAGTTGTTTTATTAAAATTGAGCGCGTCTCGCCAATAAACGTTACAGTTTGGCGAGAAATTACTTAAATGTGTATTTTATGTATGTTTTTTGTTGGTAAATAAATAAAAAAAAAAAAATAATAAATAAACGGTTACCATTTTGTACCGAATGACTTGTGAAACCCTTAAAAAACTATTTATTTTGTTGGGGACTGTAGGATCTGCCTGTAAAAGGTATATGTTTGTAACACTGGCTCACTCGCCGCCGCACACATAGCAATGTCATACGTCCACTCCCGCCCTCGGCTCGCGTGTAACCATAGAGTAAATTATATATACTGAGATAGAGTCATCAGCTTCCTTTGTGTACTAGCGCCATCTATTGAGTGAGTCTCGAGTTATCTGAGTCATGTACATATGTATACATAGCAATCGCTATGCACTGTACTGTACGTACTTTCAATACATATATGTCGGGGACAGGTCTGGATGGCCGGTGTGGTGTGGCACATTAGATGAGCTATTCGACATAGTTGCGGACGAGGAGGTAGTTGTGAGCAAGATGAAACACTACGGATGCAATTAACTTGATTTATTCCTTATACAATGAAGCACAAAATAACAGTTCCTGGCACAGAGGTCTGTAAGCTAGGTTATCAAAGTCTCACAATAGTCTTTATTAAATTAACACTGTAGGTATTGTTGAGTTATAACGTTTCACTGATTCTAACTTGGTATAGCACAACGAAACGGGACAGTTCCAAGGCAGTAGTGCACTCGACGGCGACCCAGAGTGAAGTGTCGGTGGGCGTTCGCTGAGTGAACCGCCAAGACTCTGTCTAGCGCGCCAAAACAGGTTCAAGGGGGCGCTACTGTCGCCTTCCAATGGCGCGCCTTTTCGTTGAGCTCCCATACTAATGACCGTCTCCGACATATATTATATGATTCATCTGTACCTCACACTTAACATAATAAGTGGGCTTTAAAACTAGTTATGTTTGTAGGAAGGTATAAAAAAGACACATTTATAATTAATTATTTTTATTTAATTAATTTTGGGGAACATAATTAGAACAAACGCTTACCACAGGTAGACACACAGAACATTTTTTACTGCTACCATGACTTTAAAATAGTTTAAAACGAGGCAATCGTGATCTATTACAAAAAGCCGGGATCGAAATCCTTCCTGGAACTTCTGTCGTCGGAATCCAAGTTAGCGTAAAGGTCAACAACGTAGAGCAGATTCGCTAATGTCCATAAAGCACAGCCGAAGTAAATTTCTTATACCCGTTTGAATATCCACCAGAAAACAAACTTGTCCATAATCCATAAAGTAAACTGTCTAACAGCACTACGCTACGCGTTCCTCTACATTGAATTGTATTAACTAAGTAGTATTTTAGTTTTCTTTCTTCTATTGTTTTTTTTTACATTAAAAAAATACGCATTTATATTATTTTCAATTTTTTTTGTGGATATAAAATTTTTGTGACAATCATCATATAACTGCTTAAAATAGAATAGGTGAAATCTAAAAAATAAATGAGTGGAATCGAACGGGGATCTAATCTTAAGCCGTAATGTTGCCTGTAATGATAAATTAAAATAATGCTTCATAATCTTTCACAATAACTTATAATTATGTTTTTATTATATGTTTATTTATGGATAAAATAATAACATAAAAACAGATTTCATTTTAATAACACTAATTCAAATATTGAATTTAGCTCCATCTATCGAGCGAGTCTCGTACTAAACGCACGCAAGTTTTAATGTATGAAATCTGTAAAGTACTGAGTGAAATGCCCCTGCGTGTAACTAAACGCAGCATTCAATGTGACGTGCGCCCGAGACAGTGTATATCTATTTATCTATAGATACTACTACAAACACTACAGGCACCCTAGTCGGCAAAAAGTGTATTGTAGATGGTTCAAACAAAATACCTCACTTAGCGATTGCTTTGCACCACCTCCTGTTAGTAACCAATGAATCATGAGCGCAGCGAGGAGTGTTTTTATAATAGGCAATTGCCAAAGTGAAATCTTTAAAAATTTTATACAGGTACAACTATCAATTTAGCCTGCGACTGAAGAATTCGTCAAAAAGTTTCTTAGTGTTTTATATACATTTCAACTATATAAACGTACCTTAAAAAATAGGTCAGGATTTTTACAATCAGACGGATAATATAGGGGTTCCATTCATAACGTTAATACTATGGAACCCCAAAAAAACACTGCAAGGGTACTTATCTCCATTTACAAAACACGAGCGTCGAACGCTTATATTTTTAAAACATAGAAAAATAGGTAAGTAATAAGTATTTACCAATATTACCTGCAAAACGGAACAAATATTTCAACAACAAAATATCGTACAGCGTCATAAAATACAGCATTATATTAAATAACGCTTAACTAGTAACATCACATAAGCAATATTACATATTTTATTCATTAAATATATAGGTATATAATACTCGATATCATTAAGACTCCAGTTCAATTGCAAGTCAGAACGTGCCTGTGAAAAAATAACAAAACACGAGCGTCGAACGCTTATATTTTTAAATGGTCTTTGTAACCGGCCAGTTCTGCACCGCACCGTAAAGGTTTGCCGCGTTACAACAAATAATCAAGTTCATCACACAAATATTGACCTTTGCCGGAATTTGAACCGAAAACCGTGAGCTCAGTAGGCAACTGCACTACCAATGCGCCTGCTGCGTCGTCGACTGGTGGTTCAGAAAACTGTTATACAGGTCATTTACTCCACAGCGTTTCCGCCTTATCGAAATATTTTTAATAGAAAGACAATTATTTATTTTTTATTTCAGTGGCACCTTTTAAAACTGCTTTATACTTAAATAATGCATCCCAAGTAAGGAATATTTATGCTTTTCAACCCTTTCAAAGTGAAGGCGACTCGGAGCGTAATTCCACGGCTATTAATGCTTGAAATGCAAATAACACTAAAGAAACCACAAGTGGACTTCGCAAATGTAAATAAAACATTTAAGCCAGAACTGGGATTGCTACCTACTTATTTATCACAATAAATTCACAATGAATTACTTTGCTGCCCTCGCCTCGGGAGGAAAACAAAGACGAACGTTGTGTCAATTAGAGATCTGTATCAGCTGTCACAAGATCGAAAGTTGGAGTGTAATTTTCTTTCCAAATTCTTATATAAACTGTTATAAGTTAGGTAACCCATCGGTAAGGAGAGCCATCTTGAATTATACCTAAATATAATAATGCAGGAGGCAGTTGCCGCCGTCAAGTTTTTGTATGGGATTTTGATATTTTGTGTTCTGAATCCTATCTTGTCGGGCATCTACTGAAAGGGCCATGAGCTTTTTATTGTAACACATACTGCATTATTACGTAGTACTACTACTTTTCTGAGAAACATTATCGGGGGCTAAAGTTGTAGGATATGATATGATTAACTATGAAGCATACAATAACCCATGATAGACTAACATAGAATATTACAAAGAATTATGGATTCTATTATGTCCGAAATAAAAAGGTTTTATTCATTCATTCATTTATTCATAGACTCTTACCTAGCACACCAAGAATCCAACTGCAAGTATATTTGAATATACTATTTATTTTGAAATATTCAAAATCTCATTTATACAATTTGGTATATTTTTAAGTGATACAGTTATAATAGGACGTTATAATAAACCAATGTGACCAATTGCACAACAACTTTATAAAAGAGGAAGAGTAGAGAGCCCAGTAGCGTGGCGTTGAAAAAAAAAACTCGGGGCAAGCCGGGGTAGATTTTTCTTAGTTGTCTTCTTCAGTCCCAATGGAGAATGATGTTCAATCCCTGAAGTGGGCAAGCTGGACTCGGGTTCTATGGAAGCCACGCCACAGAACGGAACACACGTTTGATACACTCAGGTCAGGCCTTGAGTAGCTTTGCAAAGAAATAAAGATAATTTCTTGGTCTGACTGAGACAGTTGTGGCCCTGTAGGTAGGTACTACTCTATGTAGGTCCTAACTGTATGTAAACCGCTTCATTAAAAATGTGTATGAATAGTATTAAATCTAAAGACCATAAAAATACCGCTATCATAAGCAGGTACATTCTTCTTGCTCACAATTTCGCGTAGAATAATTTCATCCGCTGGGATATTTCCGAGTTTCTCATTTCTCGACTTAGGCAATATGTATGCAAAACATTATGAAGCTAGGCTAGCGGAGAAAGTAAAACTTCCACCCCATTACTACTACTTATTTAAGGTAGGTATGCAAACTTTTTGAGGTATTTTCTTACTGTCAAAAAAAGAAACAAATTATTATAAAGACATTTTGTAAATTATTTTTATTCTAAATAATATATACCGGGTGGCTCATTTTAATAGGTCAGTATGGGAAAGTCTGAAACTATAAAACATACGAAGATCTGTTCTTAGGAACCACGACATCAATTTTAATAACAAGAAAAATCATAAATCATACATTAAAAAATACCTGTACTCAGCTCGGGAATCGAACCCGGTTATTTTTAACCGACTTCAAAAAAAGGAGGTTCTCAGTTCGGTTGTATGTTTTTTTTTTTTTTTTGTTTTTTTTTTATGTTTGTTACCTCAGAACTCCGTCATTTATGAGTCGATTTGGAAAATTCTTTTTAGGTTCATGAATAGACATCTCAAGGTTGGTCCCATAAAATTTTGGTGAAGATCGGATGACGAGATCCATGAGGAATCGAAGGAATTCCTGAAATTTTATAGGCACTTATAATATTTTTCATATATTTTATAAAACTATTTAAGTATTTGCATATGGTAGTCATCATCTTCCAATGCTGAGCTGATGATGGAAGGTACAACTCCTCAACGGTTAGGAGTTAGGAGATAATTCAAACGAGATGCATGCCTTCAAGACCTCCCTGATCACCCTGCCATAAGTGTTTTTATGAATCACTAAAAAGCAAAAAAAAAAAAAAAATTAACAAAAAATAGAACCGACTTCAGTAAAACTAAAAAGCCAAAAATAACCCGTTCAAGTACAAATTACATTTGACTCACCCTTTGAAGTCGGGGCCAAACCTCACGTAAACTATAAAATATAAATATAATAACTGAGTGGTTTGGGATCGATTTCAAAGGGTGAGTCAAATGTAGGTAATTTGTACTTGAACGGGTTATTTTTGGCTTTTTAGTTTTACTGAAGTCGGTTCTATTTTTTGTTAAAATTTTTTTTTGAAAGAATAAACTTATACTATTTCTATTTAGATATCGATTGTGTAGGTTAAGCAGTAAATGTCTCTATGAAACATGATGTCTAAAATGAATAAAATGCATTGTTTTCACATACTTTAATCAAAACAACCGGGTTGGATTCCCGAGTTGAGTACATTTTTTTACATTTGAGTACGTTTTTTAATGTATGAATGCAGTTTTTCTTGTTATCAAAATCGATGACATGGTTCCTAAGAACAGATCTTCGTATGTCTTATAGTTTCAGACTTTCCCATAACTACTGACCGATTTAAATGAGTCCCCCTTTTCTTCCAGTGAATTAGACTCAAGGCTATTTCTTCAAGAAAACATCTCAGTCGTCCCTCCACCACCGGCTAGGTATGCCACGTTTCCGATTCGAGTTTTAGGGCTTCCACTCTGTAGTGGTCTTAGCCCATAACTCATCCGGCATACGCCAAACGTGGCCAACCCAGTCCCACTTTAACTTGGCCGCTTTCTGAGCTACGTCAACAATAACTTGGGTCTTGGAGCGTAGAAGGAGGTTTTAATATTAAAAAAAAATATGACCGCTTTATATAGGTGTAAGGGGTGGACCAACGAATAGTGAGGTATTTTGGCCATGTTGCACGCAGAGAGACGAAGAATTTAGAACGCCTGATGGTAACTGGTAAAATCGAAGGTAAAAGACCTAGAGGCAGAAGTCCCAAAAGGTGGGCAGACCAGATACCTGAGGAGCTGGACATATCTGTCAGTGCTGCACTCCACCAAGCAACGGAACGTAACCGATGGAGACAACTAGTTGACGGAATCAGAAGGAGTCACGATCCTCAGCAGTGAGGGAACGAAGAGAGAGAGAGAGAGAGAAGGGGTGGACCATGACGCAAAGAGACCGCGAGGCGCCGAGAGGCCTTTGATATGTGGTGCTGGCGAAGGATGGAGAAGATAAGTTGGATGGATAAAGTTACAAAACTTAAAAGAGTGGAAGAAAAAAATAATTTTAATAAATTTATAAAGTAAAGGAGAAGGAAAATGTTAGGTCACCTTATACGACATGATGCTTTTATAAAAAGGTTGAGGGGGAATCGAGGAAGAGGGATTCCAAGAATAAGTTACATTAAACAAATAAAAGAGAATGTAGAGTTAGATGGAGAAGACTACATACGTGTACTTCATCAGCTACATCGATAAGAGTTTGATTGTTAAATTTATGATGATGATGTAAAAAATGGCCGTAAAGAGAGCATATCGAGATACCGCTGAAAGGGCGAGATGTAGAAGAATCTGTGCACCCTAAATAATAAACTGGCGAGAAAAAGCGAAGAATGACATTCTCTTGTTTCAGAGGCTAAGATCTTTTTTGGGTCACTGAGCCAGACTAGTAAGTAGGTAGCAAACAAAGATTTTATGGCAAGTTCAAGTAAAAAAACTAAAACTTAGTTGTATAACTTTTTCGTAAGATCGACTGCATAAATATGAGTTTGTTTTTGTATTTATATAGACACAATTTTTTGTAATTTTTACCCAATCCTCGAATAGTCGATGACTGAGAGAACTGTCACATAACATATCTTTGTCAACTGATATGTATAGCTGCATTGTTGGCCTGTAGTAACTCACGCATTCTTCGTTTCCGCGCCGTCAGGCTCGAAAAGCGCCGAATAAATAACTCTAATAATTTATCGGCTGCGACAGCCCTGGGGGCACTGGCCTTTGGATAAGTTTCGGGGGTAGAGAGTGGCGCTGTTGTGGTGCAAATTAAAGGAGGCTTGAGTGGAGTGTTTTGTTTTTTAAACAGTAAAGTTGTCACAGTACCGATAGTTTATTATCTTACGATATTGCTTCTCATAGCAATCAGCCAAGCATACCTACGAGTATATCCGTAGTGCGAGGATATTTGCAAGCACGTCAGTTGGTAAGGTTCATTCGTAACCTATAACTATATGTCTGTTATACATAACGTAGCATGAATTTAACTTTTATTACTTAATTTAAAAAATATATCAGTTTTCGTACGTAGGATTCGTAACTATGCAAGAATCTTGAGATAACTTGTGCCAAGAGTTTCTTAAACTACTTATCTTCTTCTTTGGCGGTACACTCTTGCCAGAGTGGTCGTGGCCGTCACGTCGTTGATTTTGTGGCCTGCTTTACAATGCGACGCCATTCTTCTCGTACTGCTGCCCTCCTGGTACATTCGTGTAGAGGACCGTTGACGGCGGTTTTTACTTGATCCGTCCACCTCATCGGTGATCTTCCGCGTGGTCTGGTTCCCGCGACTCTTATCTCGATCTCTTAAACTATACATTTCGATTATTTAACTCCTTTCTTTGTCGCAGTAAGCCTATGAATTGTACGGGCCTCTAAATATGAGGTGTTTGTGTAGATCCCGAAGAGATCAGGTGACAAACGACGCCCAGCGCGAACGATTTGTCCGTCCGTCTGTCTGTGTCGCTGTCAGACATATCCGGGATCCGCTATAGATTTACCTTTGAGCTTACTGGCTTGCAAACAGAATATGATATCCAACGATTTTTTCAGTTACCTAAGCTGCAGCGTATCGGCTTTTTCGAAATCTGTGAAATGCGGTATATCATCATTCATCGTAAAAGTTTTACTTGTATAATAGTAAATATTAAGGGACAATATTAAGGGACAATCATACACAAATCGACCTAGTCCCTAACTAAGCAAAGCTTGTACTATGGGTACTAGACGACGATATACATAATATATAAATACATATATAGATAACATCCATGACCCAAGAACAAATATTTGCACAAATATTTGCCCTGGCCGGGATTCGAACCCGGGACCGCCGACTCAGTAGGCAGGTGTCTACAAACCGAGCCAAACGCGTCGTCGAAAATCATTTAAAAGTTATTCGAATATGACAAATACTTAAACATAACACTCTTTATAACACGTTCACTACTAACTAACCTAATCTTAAAAGATATTGTCTATGTATAATATGCGTTTGGAAACGTGGATATTTACGTTTAAAAGTGAAATGCAAGTTTATGTCAATGTGTCCCAACGAATCAAACTGGAGTTAGTTTACGAAATAATGTTACAGTCCCGTCACGCCAAAACGTCTGGACAGATTTTGATTTTTAATAAGGCTGCAGGATACCTTAACGGGGAAGATACCTGTATACTTTTTCCTGACTACGCTGAACCAAAAAAAGCATTATTATATCATGATATTCTCTTCTATCACCAACGAAGTTGCCCATTTTCTGGTTTTTAATAGTGACAATTAATATTAATTGTCACTAATAAAAACCGGCGGTATATACCGCCACCTTCAACGGTTTACGAACTATAAATGTATTAACCGGTCCTATAAACTAAACTAACCGCCCCAATTACCACCAACGCAATAAGCACAAGTTTATGAATTTGGGCGAAATTGGAAACAATCAGACAGCATTAATTACAGGGCTTTCATAGGCCGGTAATTGCCGCGCTTTGCATAACGGGGTGAGACTGAGGGACAGACCCGGCGCCCTGTACTACTACTACTCATGAACTCGTTTTTGGATACCTACAGGTATAGGTTCAACTTTTTAAGCTGCTGGCGGTTTCCTCGCTCAAAGAATCAGTTTGGCGATTCAGCGAGGAAATGTTTGGCACTATGCCGCAGGGACCATTTTTAGATTTAGTTTAATTATTTGTCGATTCATGTTTTTTATGTGGTAATAACTCATTTTTATTGTTATATAAATAAATCCCGCTTCGATTGTAGTAGATCGCATTCAATTTTTCTTTCTTAGTTTAATTATGTTCGAGTTTAGTTTATTTTTAGTATAGTTTTATTGTAAGTATTTTAAGTTGTATTTCTTGGACTTTATTTTGAATAAATATGAAATTAAAACTTTTAAAATACATTTAAGGTGATCGCATTTATTTTAAAATATACATAAAATGGTAAGAAAAGATAATTATAAACCTTAAACTAACTAAATACTGTATAATATAATTTAAAAAGGGTAATTAAAAGAACACCCCCCTCTAAGAGGTCCGTATTGGTCACAATTATTTGTTTATTTATTTAATCTATAAAGCATAGATCAAAATAATACAAACGTCAGACTAAATGCCACAACGCATTTTTTACCAGTCAACCATAGAGTTGAACAGAAACATTAAGTTGGTGCATACATGTACCTAGTGAAAACATTATACCAATAATTGGAACATAAGTGTTCATAAGTATCATCGTCATGCAGAAATTAAATCTCCTTTAACATTATGAGTAGGTACTTAGTAACACTATTACTCGTTCGTACTGAACAATCAAAATCTCTTACATAATTTGTAACTACCTGACGATGGTTCAGACAACTTCAATGGCTGTGCTCTCATTTGTAGTTTCCTAATTGTTTGTTTATCGTATTAGGTACGTTGTCCGAGTAACACCGGGTGCCGCGCTTGTACAAAGACCCACCGCGTGTGTTTGTCTGTACGCACGCCACCTGTTTTACTGTTTAGTCGTTTAGAGCTGTATTTGGAAATTGTTTACATTTCTCTTTTGTTACATCTATTATGTAAAAATCAAAAGAAGTCAATAGATATTAATCCGATGGAGGGCCAAGGTGACCGACATACTAAAGATAAGCAAGTTGAAGTGGCTGTGGGCAGGGCATATTTGTCGGAGAGCCGATGAGTTCGATGATGGGCAGATGAGTTCTGGAGTAAAAACTGCGAAAGACTCGCCCTGGGGGACCGACGACCAGAAGAATGTCACGGGAAGCGGGTGAATGCGAAAGGCGGACCGCGTATGGTGGCGCGAATTAGGAAAGGCCTCTGTCCAGCAGTGGACGACTTTGAGCTGAAGATGAGATAAATTAAAGTGTCGCTCCCTTGAAAGCTGGCGGCATTTCTACGTTTCATGGCAGTGCTGAATCTCTGTCCTAAGAAATAGCCAGCCTAAAACTAATTGATTTATTTCACATCTACGAAACGTCCTCAATTTGACGTATGTCAATAATATACAACTTAGTTCCAGCAAAAATGTTAGATGCACTCCTTTTTCTTACGATGACAGTATTATACATATTCTGATAACACTCATTATTCATTATACATCAGTATAAGTCTATAATATTATTCATTATACATCAGTATTAGTCTATAGTATATATAATAGTTATCTGTGACTGTGTGTTTTGTATGAAAGATGACAGATCTCAAAAGGTATACCGACCTAATAATAACGAATAGCAAATAAAACGCCTATTTTTCTATCCGAATAGTTATTTAAATCAAAGAAGTGGAACATTGTGCGCCTTTAAAAACATACGCGATTTTCATCATTTTACATTCAGCACTATTTGAAAGTTCCTATTTAGATTTTGTAAATTTCCATTTGGATCCTATTTTTAGATTCCATTCATCTTAAAATTAATATGTTTGAATATGATAGATTTGTTGCCGCTGTATATATGTAATTCTTAAACCTAGCCCGTATAATACGCGTTAAATTTTATATTTTCGCGTAAATTCTATAAGCATAATGTAATTTCGTTGAAAAAACATTCTAGAGAAAAAAATATTCTAACTAGGTTGTAAGCAATTCTAATCAACTAAAAGGCTATATTATTAGCCGAGAATTTATCCAATCGTAAAATGTTTAATTTAGTCGTAAATAGGAGACGCACGTCGTAAACACAGCTCGTGGGTTTTATACCCGCTGCGAATACATAAGGACTAGTGTTTTGCCGCGACTCCGCCGGTGAAGAACTGCCTTTCAATTTGTTCTAGTTTATTTTAATTTTAGCTTTTTTGTACATAGTAGTTAGTAGTGTTTAAGGTTTTTTTTTACTGTTACTTTGTTTATCCTTTTTTGTTATCTTTAAATAAAGTTTTAAACCCCTTGTCAAGGAATACTAAAGAAAAATTCGAAAATTATGCAAGAAAATATGAAGGAACAAACCGTCACTCAAGAGTGCACGTAAAAAACAGTAAGTAGTACCATTTCTACAGTAAATTAGCCTTAGTTATACTCTCGCTCTAACTCTCTACGTTATAACCAATTACTTGTCACATAAGCTGTTTCAAAATCAGAAATTTGTGAAATGGTTTTTTTTTTATCAGAAATCGGGGTATATTTAAAAATCTTAAAACGTAATTTCATGGTATTTTTTTTTATCATGAATTTTATAAAAATGAGCCTCGTTAAAAAATTAAATCTTGGTCTCGACGTTTCGGACGTTACATTAGGTTGTCATTTAATTGTATGGCACTGATTAGTAAACGATTTGGACAGTTATGACTGCGGCCGCGCCGCACGCGATGTTTCAATTACAGCGGCCATTTTTCACTGCTATCATTGCGCTTGATTAATGGAAGTATCGAGCGATGGACGCGCGATACAGGCGGGGGCAAAAGTGTCAAACTATCAAAAACCCAAATAAATTAGTGGCTCTGTGAGCTTTACACCTCATGGGTTGGTTTCTAAATGATTGTTTTTTTTATAGGTTTCCTCCTCTACCTCTCTCCTCTCTCCTCAAGGTGACAACGGCCGGAAAGCATTTGGACATCCAATCTTCCCAAATTCCTAACATCCAAACATTGGACAGGCTAACAATTTTTGGGCCTAGCTGAAATGGAACCGCTTCGCTCGCTTTGCTCGCCCGGTCAAAAATAGTAGAAATAAGAAGGGTTTACTAAAGTAAGGGGCAACAGTGCCTAAATGCGTTGTTGGGCACTGACATTTTTGATGTCACCGCTATATTTCCATTCGATCAATATGCTCGACGAGTCATTTCAATATTCATCCCGGAATATGTCTAAGACACGTGAAACACATACTTTCGTTAACGATACAAACTACTTTTTGTTTAATTAAAAATAAATGTATTTAGCGTGGTCCCCACCCTAGCTTGAAAGCTCATCCAATTTCGTTCGAGACAACTAACATTAGTTTAAACTTACGCGCTCGCCTGTACTCGCGTAGGCAACAGCGCGGCCTATTTACCGACTAGCGCTTTTGTGCACCATTGTACCGCACAATTAATGGTACACCCATTATCTAGCTTGAATGAGGTGCGCGGCTCAGATTGGGTTCACCCAATCCGATTGTTGCTTCGTGGGCATCGCGCAAGGCCGCGGGTCTGCAGTCGTATTGTAAAGTAACCTTCAATTCTTAGTACGTTTATAAGGTGTTGGAGTACTTCTAACCTAACTAGTTAGAGAATTAGAAATAAAAGTTTATTTTTTATGTTTAGGTTTTGCTTTCTGCGACTGTCACACATTTAAATAAAACGATTTAAACAGATTGTATTGCGAATATTAATTATTTGTCAAAGGTCGATTCCCTTTCGTTGTCAACCTATGACAATGGGTACAGAAATGTCAGCGAGGCTCAAATAATTAATATAAGTACGCGATATTTATGTTTAAATAGTTTTATTCGAAGTTTATTTGCCTTGATATATTCTTGATACTTATATTTTATTTCGGCTCATGAGTGGCTCAGGATGACCCAGTTATGATTATTAATTATTGTATTAAGCGGTTTACACTCACGTGAAAACGTTCACGTTCGAAACATATCGGGCCGTTCTTGACAATTTTACGTGAGTATAAACCGCTTATTACAATGATTATGTTTCTGTTACACTTTCTACCTTGTACAAATGTACACTTTGCCATACTCTGTGCAAATGTACACTTTGCCATACTCTGTGCAAATGTACACTTTGCAATTTTGCAACTTGGTTGTATCCCTCAATAAAGCAATCATCCAATTCCTATGTCGTAATTTTTTTTTATGCGAATTGATAGAAATTAGATTTATGTTCTTAAAATAATTTTATCTACGCACATATCATTAGTGCACTAAAATGCGTTCAGAAACCGTAGGAAATGACCAGCATTACTACAACCAATTTTACTATGAGAACTTTCTTATCTGTGGCAGTAGGTAAAATCTGTACTGTAATGTTATAACAGTATAAATTTTTGTAAGGTTATGAGTTTAAATTTGGAACAACTGTCAAAACTAAAGTAGGTCTCTATTCTAGTATCCATAGATATTAATATTGTTATCGATACAAAACGTCAATTCAGTATGTTTTTTTTATAAAAACCGCACGACATTTGATCTCGAGTGACATGAGAATATGGATACATTCGTTTGTTTGTATATGATTTAGAAAAAAAAAAACATTCGTCTTGACGGAGGTTCGAATTGCCGCCACTATTGTTGTCATTTTCTTTGCTGTTACGAAAGTATAATTGTGATAAGTTTATTGTAATTCACATTTTAGTTGAAAATATTGTTTCAATGTAAATGTAAATTACAATTATTACAGTAAATAATCTGTTTATGTATTTGTTCAGATTTATTTCTTACTGCATTAGTATATGTCGTTTTTAGATATTTTACAGGTAGCACTAGTGGTGCCGGTCATTTCCTTATGGCTTCTGAACCCATCTTAGAGTACTTATGATATGTGTGTAGATAAAGTAGTGTATACAACTGTACATAATTAGGCCTTAAAACACTCGTGTGATCCTATTATGAAACTCGCTGACGCTCGTTTCATAAAACCACACTCGTGTTATAATGCCTCTCATTATGTATCAGTTGCATAAACTACTATAATTGAATGTCATAATATAATAAATGTAAAATAAAATTATTTGATAGTATGTGATATCTTTATGATAGTAATTTAAATTGACAGCAGATATGAAATGAAATGAAATGAAATGAAATGAAATAATTTATTCAGTAAGTAGGCCACAGGGGCACTTTTACAAGTCAAATTGTGAATCTACCGGCATTTCGCAAGAGACCGCTGTTGAGAAGAAGGCCGAAATAAACTCAACAGTAAGTCATTTTTTCGTAAATAATACTTAAAACAATTACATGATACATTTGTGTTATAACTAATTACACTGGTACACGTAAAGGAGATGTAAGACACTCCAAATCAATGTTAAGTAGGAACATAAAATAAAATTTTAACGATAAATTTAAAATAATATTAAATATACCCAGAGATGTATAGTCTCTGGGTGTCACAACATGCAATAAAATAAAAATTACTTAATTAATTTAATTCCACAGAGATGTAGAAGGTTTCTAGGCGTCAACTTGAATAATTTACAATAGAAAATAATGATTAAACCTAAATTTCTTGAGATGTATATGGTCTCTAGGCGTCATAACATGCAATAAAATATTTTAAAATTATTAAATTAATTAAATTAGAGATGTATAAAGTCTCTGAGTGTCATACTACACTAAGCTGTTTCTTAGAGATGTATACAGTCTCTAAGAGTTCAAAAAGTAAAAATCAACAGAACAACTTCAATCGAGTACAGGATGAAGTTTCTCACGTTTACTTAATTTAACACTAGTATGCGGTTGCTATATATTTAATTTGGCCCTTGCTAGCATGAACAGACCGGACCCCACAAACGGCACCCGTTCACGAGTATGACGCATATCTCAGCCATCGCCTCCCTCAACCATATTATAGGGAAGGCTGCGACCCGATCAACGACGCCACCGTAAGCAAAGACCTTTAAGCGAGCATGACATGCTCAAGCTGCCGGGCATACTTGACTAATACTATTTGCCCGGTGAGAAACAACAAATTGTGCTCTCATGTTACATTAAAAATTACCCACCAAAATAATGCTTATTTAAAAATGTACTATTGACACACAACACTAAACTACTGGCTTAAAGGCATCACTGTCGTTTAGAAAGTCATTAACCGTATAATACGCTTTATTCAATAAGTGACGTTTTATTCGCGCTTTAAATTTGCTACACGGCAATTTTACTACATCAATAGGTATTTTATTGTAGAAGCGTACACAGTTCCCCACGAACGACGAGCTAACCTTACGGAGACGGTGGGCAGGTATTGCGAGCTTGTCCTTACTTCTCGTATTGTAGTGGTGAATGTCACTGTTGAGCTTGAATTCGTGGAGATTTTCCCGCACAATATATGATATTCTCAAGAATGTATTGAGATGCTACGGTGAGAATGTTTGTTTCCTTGAATTTCTCTCTTAGTGACGTACGACCTTCTAGTGCATAAATTGCGCGTACAGCTCGTTTTTGTAGCACAAAGATGGTTTGGATGTCCGCCGCTCTTCCCCATAATAAAATTCCATACGACATAACACTATGGAAATAACTGAAATATACAATCTTTGCCGTCTCGACGTTTGTCAGCTGCCTGATTCGCTTAACTGCATAGGCCGCAGAGCTAAGCTTACCTGCAAGAGTGGCTATATGCGCACTCCATTGCAGTTTAGAGTCTAAAGTAACACCCAGGAATACTGTTTTTTCTTCAAATTCCAGTACTTCGCCTTTCAGTTTTACCTTGGCACAATTTACTTGTTTCACATTTGGTAATGTAAATTTAATGCACTTAGTTTTCTTGGCATTTAAAAGTAAATTATTTGCAGTAAACCAATCCACAATAGAGGACAGTGCATCATTAATCACATCAAAGTTGTTTTCTTGCCTTTTTACTTTAAAAAGAAGAGATGTGTCATCTGCAAATAGTACTATATCATGTTTATCTCGCACAAGGTTTGGTAAATCGTTAATATACACTAGAAAAAGAAAGGGACCCAGAATTGAACCCTGAGGTAGAAATATTAATTTCAATATTGCACGCCTCCCAAACAGGATATGGAAGAGACTTACGACCTTCGTACACAGATAACCATAGCAATATAAATATTTGATTTGGTTTGTAATGGAACTGTATACTTGTATTCGTATACTGTGGACATGCTAAGGTGACATTTTAGCTTTTTAATGTCTACGACGTGTTAAGACTGCACCGAGCGAAACGTGAAAAAATAGGCAATTGCCGTTAAGTGGATAACGTCAACACTAGTTGTTTAATCCAATTCTAAACTACATATTTAGCATTCCAAAGAATGTGTTAACAACTTCTCCGAGGAAAAATTATAAGATTATTAATATTTTACCCTAGAGAACTAAGTAAAGTTGGACGAAAATTGTAAAATCGTAAGCAGGCGTTAAGTGTTTTTTTATAGTTTCACAATGGAAATCTATTCTGATTTTCAGTTCAAAAAAAAGAAGAATGTTTACATTACAATTTATCCGCATCAAATATTTCAATTATTGTTTGGTATTAAAGATCCGGATTTATCAAAAAAGTGCTTTTAATTCTCCATACATTTTTACTATGGCGGACGCGCGCCGATTTAAATACGCATTCCCCACGCTCTATGGTTCAGTCGCAAACGCTCGGCACCCTCTTAATATATCGAGACAAGAAGTAAAAGTAAAAATCATTCGTAGCTTTTTTTTCGTTATATAATTTCAGAAAATTTTGCAAACAACAAGATTATAATAAAAATAATTAAACAGTCAGTGGAAGTACCTGATTTCTGAGTTAGCTAAAAACATGTGTTAGAGAACTCAGTCTACTCTACCATACATAATAATTTAGTTGTCGTCTTATTAATATACATTTTAATTAAATATTATCTGTCAGCCATATTTACACCACTCAAGTTGTTTTATATGAATGTCCATTGAATTACGCCTCTGACAAAACACTAACGCTGTATGTATGTTACTAATTATTCTAATAATACTCCGCACCAAGGGCCATTGCAAAACAAAATAGTCTCCATTACTCGCCTCAGAAACTGCTTTGATCTGTCTGAACAAGGTTTATTATGTTTCTAGAAACTTCGTTAGTTCGAAATGTTTGCCATCGTGTGAGGTAGGTATCGTAGGAAAAATGTTTGGTCTGTTAATGAGGCAAATGAACTCCTTGTGTATTAAAATACACACGAAGCCGGTTTACTCACGTCTTAGAAGTCGAGTACCGCTCTACATGTTTCGCGAACCGATTCAATTTTGAGCGGTATTCGACTTCTAAAGAGATTGTAATTGAATTATTAGTCTCACAGACTTCAATTTATACCTCAGTGAAAGCAAATTAAATGTCCTACGAATTTAATTTACTTATAATAGTTTTATAAAAGATATTTGTCTTCGGTCATATTTATAGTAGAACTTGAAATTGCAAACTTTCAGGAATATTACGCCATATTTGAAGGACCACTGCATTGTAAAAATATGCGGTCTGACTTAAATTGTTACAAATTAATGGACATTAAAAACTGTTAACCATTGAATGTCAAAAACACATCACAAACACACAAGTTTCTAAATTTCGCAGTTTTTTTGCACATTGCTCAGCGAGCACAAGTTTCTAGAAGTTGAAATAAATTTCCAGATGAGAATTGGATAAACACATGCTTAAACTGATCTTTACAACATACTAAAAATCCACAACCACCTCGAGCTTTACAATTTTATTATTTTTGACTGACGATTTCTACTGGTTTGCTTAAGTTAGCCAATCGAGCGTGTCTCTGGTAAATAATGGTCAAACTTTTGTAACTAATAAATAATTAATCAATATCAATTACTCAGGGGATAAAACATGCCTGTAAGTTTGTATGTAATTAAAAATCTACACTAATGAAATGCAGGCGCCATCCAAGTAATTTGAATCATAAATTAATTGTAATACACTTCCCAAAACGCTTATTCTTCCTATTTTTCGATCTGCTAACTACAAACAGAAAGCTCCTTCTGAAGATGTTTGCTAAAATCACATTACAAGCATTAGCTTGCTGTGTAATGTAACTGGAATGAGTTGAAGTGTGATTCGTTACCTAGTCTGTCTAGACTAGACTAAACATTGTACGGGGCATTCCTCGGCGGATTGTTTGTCGCAAATAGCCAACATGCCTGATGAGGCGAGTTGGTGGAGGGAGTTGAGGCGGGCACTTCATTTCGTTTTCCGTTTAAATTTGAGAGCAGAATTCAAATATCTATTAGACGACTTGAACTAGACGATGATCTATAGAATTGTGTTTATTTTTTAGATGCCAAATGATTTTAGAGATCAGATATAGATGGATAGTTTATACTAAAACAACATTAGTACATTCCATATCGATACCTTTGGGTTCAATTGGCGTAAAGGACATTTTGGCGAAAATGAGTTATATATATAATCTTGTTCACAATTTCAAGCTCTATCGTTCTGTGTAGTTAAAATTTCGATAGCTTTAAAAAAAATGCCTTTACGACCCAGTTTTTATTCATCATGTTCGCAAATCTAGCTCAGGTTAAGGGTCGTAAGTGTCCAGTTATAAATTACGAATTAAAAGGTGTATCGTAAAGTAAACCGGTAAATATTAATACTGTCGTAGATGACGTATTTTTTTCTTGGTAACCTTTAAGCCCTTAATTTCTCACGATGACTTTCCATTAGCGCATAGTCGAAATGGGCGTTAAGGACATGTTTTCTTTTACTTGTCCTTTACGACCTGCATTCAAATTATGATACTCGAATTTGATAAACCGAATAAGGTTGTAAAGGGCATGTATTATTTTAGTTGTCCTTTACGACCTCCTTAAAAATGATTACACCATTTTTTGATAGAATTAAGTAGGTTGTAAAGGACATGTATTCCTTTACATGTCCCTTACGACCTACCTTCGAATTATTATACTTGTTTACATACCGTAATTTGATAAACCGAACACGGCTGTAAAGGGCAAGTAGTCTTTTAATTGTCCTTTAAAACCTGCCTTAAATCTAATCGATACCTTTGGGTACAATTGGGGTAAAGGACAAAACGCTGGTTTTGAGGAGAAGCAAAAAACCTTTTTTATTTTACAAAAAATGGCTATACTTTTTTTGTTTCTCGACCTATATTTTTGACATGTATATGAAATATATTTGAATTGTCCATATCTTTAACCTTTTATGACAGTTATTCCTGTAAACAATGAATTATGGAAGTTAGATGTCCTTTACAACTGGTAAAAATGCTATCAATGTCATTTACACCCGTGACTTTTTGGGGTATTTGGAAATGATGGGGTTGTAAATGACGGTCTCAGATGACTTTAGTCTAATTTCGGGGCGTAAAGTTAATAGCTATGTAATAAAAATGGACAGTTTTCAACTTAATTTACCTTAAAGAGACTTGAAAAATGTATTATAAAGATGATGAATTTAGCTAGGCATATCCAGATTATATTTAAAATGAATATTTTTTGGAAAACGCAATAATAACTATGAAAGAACTATTTTGTAATCAGATAAAAAAAAAATTGTTTATAAACTGACTAGATTGCGGGAACAAGGAGGAAAATAATGTCATACTAGTGTTCTACTCTCTTCCAATAGCACTAAATAATAGTAATGGAAGTGACAGAGTGGCTAATGATTATCGACATTAGGATGTCAAACATTATTAGGACGAGTACGTAGTGAGTAAAATACTGTAAATGTAAACAATAAGTATAATAGTATGAAAAATAATGCCGTCTTGCGTACATAATGACAGTTACAATAAAAAATCATACTACTAGGTCTTATTTTAATTAGTAATATTTGTACCTCATGAGAAAAGTCACGGTACAAGTATTATTTATTTAGTTTCACGTAACTTGTACCATTTTCCACTATACATTTCCATTAGGGTTTATTGCCCAAATTTAAAACAAAAAACTTAATGGTTTCAACGATTGTTCAATATAGAAATATAAAAACTTAACAGATCTTAATGGACGTATTATTTATTTATAAATTCGTAGCAATATGTTTCAAACACTTTATAAACCTTACGCTGTTTTTTACCCTGCAATCCCTTCATTCACGATTAACTACAATAAAATGTTAGAGACCAATCGAAATATTAAATTATAAATACTTATATATCAGGGACTGGAACTGGTTACCGAAATTCATACATAAGTATAATATATAAGTAATTATAATTTAATATTTCGATTGGTCTCTAACATTTTATTATCATTATTTATATATTTATTCAAATGTCAAGAACATGTCAGGTCAGGTACATTGTCCCACAAAACTGTTTTCACAGTTTGACTGTGGGATCCTTTCTATACAATAGTAATACTCAAGTAATAAAATCTAAATCTTAATTAATGATAATATGTATAGGTAGGTAAGAGGCAAATATCTATACAATTTTTAGCTCAAACTTTGATATAATTAAGTTAAATACTGTCTAGGTAGTATTTTAGTACAGCTTTTTTAAATTTATTTTTATTTGTCTCTGCCCAGCCGCAGGTAAGGCGTTAAGTAAATATGGTAAGCGCTTTTCGATGAGCCTGTCCCCATAGTAATTGCTTACTCTGGGTACAGCATACTTACCTGCAGCTACGGACTTGGTGCCATGGTTATGGCTCATTTTAGATAGGTTACTCTGTTGATTACCGTGTTGATTGACTGATAATAAGTATTTGTGTTTTAGGCTTGCCGGAAGAATTTTACATACTTTAAATAACTTGTAATAATCATTTCTATATTTATTTTTAGTTTTATTGTTTACTAATAGCTTCAGGAATCTAATTTGTAATTTTTAATTTTTTTTCAAATTCGTTTTAAAAGTGAGGCCATAGCTATCCAGAGAGTAACCTATAATGGATTCTACTAGTGACACATAAATACATTTTAGGGTGCTTGTTGGGACTCTATAGCTTAGATGATAAAACCTACCAAGTAGGACTCTTAATTTACTACAAATATAGTCTATATGAGATGACCATGAGAAGTTTTATTGTAGTTAATTGTGAATGAAGGGATTGCAGGGTAAAAAACAGCGTAAGGTTTATAAAGTGTTTGAAACATATTGCTACGAATATATAAATAAATAATACGTCCATTAAGATCTGTTAAGTTTTTATATTTCTATATTCAACAATCGTTGAAACCATTAAGTTTTTTGTTTTAAATTTGGGCAATAAACCCTAATGGAAATGTATAGTGGAAAATGGTACAAGTTACGTGAAACTAAATAAATAATACTTGTACCGTGACTTTTCTCATGAGGTACAAATATTACTAATTAAAATAAGACCTAGTAGTATGATTTTTTATTGTAACTGTCATTATGTACGCAAGACGGCATTATTTTTCATACTATTATACTTATTGTTTACATTTACAGTATTTTACTCACTACGTACTCGTCCTAATAATGTTTGACATCCTAATGTCGATAATCATTAGCCACTCTGTCACTTCCATTACTATTATTTAGTGCTATTGGAAGAGAGTAGAACACTAGTATGACATTATTTTCCTCCTTGTTCCCGCAATCTAGTCTGTTTATAAACAATTTTTTTTTTTTTTATCTGATTACAAAATAGTTCTTTCATAGTTATTATTGCGTTTTCCAAAAAATATTCATTTTAAATATAATCTGGACATGCCTAGCTAAATTCATCATCTTTATAATACATTTTTCAAGTCTCTTTAAGGTAAATTAAGTTGAAAACTGTCCATTTTTATTACATAGCTATTAACTTTACGCCCCGAAATTAGACTAAAGTCATCTGAGACCGTCATTTACAACCCCATCATTTCCAAATACCCCAAAAAGTCACGGGTGTAAATGACATTGATAGCATTTTTACCAGTTGTAAAGGACATCTAACTTCCATAATTCATTGTTTACAGGAATAACTGTCATAAAAGGTTAAAGATATGGACAATTCAAATATATTTCATATACATGTCAAAAATATAGGTCGAGAAACAAAAAAAGTATAGCCATTTTTTGTAAAATAAAACAGTTTTTTGCTTCTCCTCAAAACCAGCGTTTTGTCCTTTACGCCAATTGAACCCAAAGGTATCGATATGTTGTTGTAGCGCACATTACCGGTATATACCGGTAGTCCCAGGAGATGAGTCGTGACGATTTACACACGTGTTTACCGTTCTAGTCAAATTAATCAAGCTCTGAATTCTGCATGCAAATTGGCGCTAAGCGGCGTGTACTGCAATTAGATTGTGCGTCGGTAGGAGCAGGGGTCGACAGATATTGCTATCTCTGCACTGTAGGTACCTACGGCATCAAACAAGGCCCAAATTCAACGACATCCTTAACACGGCCATATAACGAACAAATTTTCGACTGTAAGTTCATCACAGAATAAAATACTTCTGTTTGATCTTTCCAAATGGTGACTGAGCAGCGCATTTAATTAATTGTTTGTGTACAATGAAATGGTATTGCTTGTGAGGATTGCGTACGAACGCGCTGAGTTTTATTTTCTTGGACTATATGTGTGTCCCACTGCCAGGTAAAGCTAAGGCGTGATTTCGCGTCGCGCCGTAACGCAACGTTAATGTGTTTGGGTGCTAAGTTTGTTCAGTATGTACCCACAAATCAGCATGCAGTGTCTTCTCTATTATATTTGTTTGTTCACTCTTGACACACAAGCCATTTTGACGTAAGAAATAGACCCATTACTTGAATCGGGGGTTATCGGTGGCTTCATTAATAGTATAAAGTTCCAAATGACGTGTTGGTTCGGACGCGAACTGATTGAGCATTCGCGTGACGCACAAACTTCCTATCGATACCCCGGGCGCCTGTCACACCGACGTCTTCTTAGAGGAGAAACAAGTCGCGAAGAATATTTTGCGCTTTATCGTATCAGTTTTTAATATACATTGCAAACAATTGTAAATTGATCAGGCCGTGATAAACGACTGCGTTCCGTTTGCTAAACAGGTAAATTCTGACGGTTGAACCATCAGTATTATGAAGATTTGCTGAGAAGTAAAAACTACGGCGATAACAAGATAACAGTAATGATGATGAAACCAGGGGGGGTATTCGACCAATTTTAGAGATATAATGGAGATCTCTCATTTTCATCGCCATCCGTCACTTTTGACGTGTGCCTACTTGACAAGTGGCGATATCGCAACTTCGTCAATTCGGACGCGCAAAATTTTCGTTTCCTTTGTATGTGACGGCATAAATAACAGGCGCATACTTTAAATTGACCGCATAGTACGTGAAATTGGTCCGTTACGTTTCGTTCAAAACAGAAATTTATATACATGAATAACATTTTTGACAATCATTATCGCCTTCGTATTTCCAAAATTGAGATGAGATATGTCACTTTTAAGCTCATCGCGTTTTAATGACAGTTCAAAGGCGAGATCACGGAGAGATGACTGTTATCTAACGGTGATCTGACGTTTGGCGATCGACACTCGAATTAGGCCCCAGTAGTGTTAGTTAGTTACGGATTAGTGAAATAAAGTACAGCTATACAATAAGTTACTTTTGTGTAACTTTTTTGCCAACTTTGGTTGGAAAGTTGTATCCATTATTCAGTAACCGAACCATCTTGATGTGTCCCACCTTTGTCTATCGTATGTTATTATTTTGTATATTTTTTATGAATAAATATGTGTATAATATTATATATATTTTATGAGTATGTGGTTACATAAGTATTTATCTATTAATACTTGATTGAGTTAGTTGCATATAGTCCATAGGTTGGTAGAGAATGTTTATTGGCATGAAGTCTATCTTGTGTACGCTAGGTAAGGATTACTTTTGTGCAATGAATATATTAAAATAATTTAATTATAGGTTGGTGTGAGAACGGCCGGTACTGGTCTCGGAAGCTATTTGTATTCCGAGTCGCCGCGCGCTTGATTGTCACATTTTGTTTCGATAATTTGTGTTTTTGTCCCGTGTTTGGGCCGTTTTAATTTGCTGCAGCCAATCAGAGATATAACCGATGATAATAAAATATCCGTTTTATTAATAACTGGAAATTAGTGTGGATTTGTCACGGCTACGGCATGATATCTGATTAAAATACATTTACAAGAATTACACACAACCAAACGCACTTGTTGTCTTATTACGCCGAGCTTGTAGTACGTTGATATTATTATAAAAGATTCTCGTTAGGGCAGTACGAGTACGAATATAATTAATAACATGAGCCAATTAAAGATTGCTTTTGGATTAGATCGATCCAAGTTTTCAAGCAGAAAAATTTTGTACTTCCAAGTAATAAGTATTACTCTTAAAAGTGGATATTAGGATTGCAACCCTTCTTAGTTCTTCACTTTATAAGATTTAATCATATTTCATCGCTTTATTATTACGGCTTCAAACTTATTTTGAGATTCCCCTAAATCGATCGAAAGTAGTTTTATGGCTGCCATAATAAGCCTTTAGTTCGCAAAAGTTTTATAACTTTCAAACTAAACATCCCATTCTTTGGATTGATTCATTCAATCTAGAGCACTCCCTGCTTCGCGTAAAGTTTATTTTAGGTAGACGTAGTTGTAGTTAAGCATCTCGGTTAAAATAACTTTACCAATAAATAAATCAGCCCAGTTGGTTTTTAACGCCGACAGATCTTGCGACAAGTCGGGCGATTAGTGCGAAGATATCTCTTTGATCGCCTCGTTATTTAGCCGCCTTGAGTTAGTTTATTTTATTTTACAAAGGAGTCTTTGACTTTCAAATTCCGAGTGTGTTTATAAGATATAAAAACGGTGCTTTTGGTTTTGGGTGATAGTGTTTTAACTGCAGAGACTTTGATGACTCCGTTATTGATGTCAAATAAGGGTTGGATGACCTCTTTTAGTGTAAAATAGTTTTCTACGCAACAGCCAAATGATGTTAGGTTATTGTAAAAGTCGGTTTGACAAACAAACAACAGGAGCATTCACGTTGCTTGACTTAGTATCTGAAATAGAAATTCAGGTAAGTAGGTACTTTATTGCTGTTTTAAATACAAAGTAACTTCATCCATGCCTTTTTCTAATCAATGTCAATGCTAAATAAATGAATTTGGCAAGCCAATGCCATGTTTACATTATGAATAAACCTCAAACAACAAGATGATGATGATTTTCTTTGTAGGAATAAAAAAAAAGTAAACCAAAATAAAATATTAAAAGTTCGTGGTAAGCGACATAACAAGGATATACGAGTATGAAACATAGTGCGGATTCATTAAAATTAGAACGATGTTATTTCAGCCCTTCGTCAATGCCTAATGACCCCTAATTTAATTACAGAACATGGCATCTCTCGGGGGTATAATCACTGAGAGCTATTTGGAAATTTTCGTTATGTTTACTTGGTTTATTGAACACTAGCTTCGCTCGCGCAAAGGTGTTAAAGTCGTTTTTCAGCCCTCTGTCTCTTCCTGACTATGTATCCCAACTCAGCCTCAAGTCAGCCTTCCCTATCTTCTTCCTCCACTTCGCTATATCACTGAAAACTGTTCTCGGGTAGCGATGAATTCTTCCCAAAATTTGGGAGTAATTTGAGTATGTTGGTTTTTTGTATAAACGCCTGAAATCTCCAGTTTTTTATTAAAGTTTGAATTTTAAAGTTTGAATTAACTGTATTTCTGTTTTCATTTAAAATCATCATGTGCAAACAGGTGCAGTTTGAGAACCTGTAAATTGTAGGCAACGCTGCATGTTGACCAAGCTTTCTTGGTCAGAGCTTCGATGACAACCAGTAGCTATGACAGTGAGGTCGGCTTTTAAGCCTTTTTTTGATTATAGTGTGTGTGTTACTGCTGGATAAATTTGCATGAAATTTCGAACAGAGATAGTTTATACCCTACATAAGCTAAGTACTTTTATTCTGAAAAAACTAGGTCCGTGTAGTGTGTATGTGTTTAAATGTGAGCAAATCTAACGGCAAAAGCCAGTTTTAATCTTAGATAACTAATAATAGTCCGCCTTTTGTAAGATTAGTTTTCTTTTGTGGAATAAAGATTAAATAAATAAATAGTAATATCCATCACAAAATAACCTTTGCTGCGGGATTTCAACTAAAATGTAACGTTATTAAAAACAGTAAAAGCTCATGACGGAAGTTGGTTTAAGGCTCTAACCACGAAACGCGAGAGGAGATACCAAAATGAGAGGAGGGTCGCTTCACTAACCCAAATCATCAAACGACTCCATATTGAAATGCCAATCTTGCGGATGACACTGTCGCTCCCGCATCGGACTGTAGTCATTTCAAACACTAACACTGCCAAAAAAACGCTGAATAAAATCATCTGATAAAAATGTAAAGGCCTATGATGTAAGAACACATATTTGACTAGTCTACCCTGGTTGACTAGCAGAGAATGCCTTGTAAATTGTGCAACAAATTTAATATACCTGACGTAATAAAACTTTATTAAACTTTTTGAATAATACAGTTAAAATGAATGAGTCCTGAGAAATGCCACTTCTAAGTAAGTAGCCTTTTTGCTTGACTTTTGACTTGACTGTTCTATCTGACGTGTTTAATATCTAAAAGGAAGCCCTCCGTTAAATACTCGGAACAGGGATACTTTTATTTCTGCAGCACGAAAATAGTATTCCACAAATAACTTACCCTGCGGGCTGCGAGACGTACAGAAACAATCTATAATTCGTGGAAGTCATGTTCTTCCCATAATCTTTGTGTGTGATACCCACTTAAGAAATAGAGTGTCGACAGACGTATGCGTGAACGAATAAAACAATTTTACAAATTCCGCAGTAGTAATATGTTGTTCCTCAATTGACGACACGGTTGGCTCGGTTCGTACTGCAGCTGCCTACTGAGCCGGCGGGCCTGGGTTCGAATTCCGGCCAGGGCAAATATTTGTGTGATGATGAACTCGAATATTTGTTCCTGGGTCATGGATGTATTGTTATCTATATATGTATTTGTATATCATCGTCTAGTACCCATAGTACAAGCTTTGCTTAGTTTGGGACTAGGTCGATTTGTGTAAGATTGTCCCTTTATTTATTTAAACTTAATGATCAGATTTTAATAGTTGACGTGTTAATTACCAAGCTTCAAGAGAAGTCGATTAAACAGATTTGATAGAAAAGATGATCCAGGCTCTTAGTACGATGTTATTTTTATTTTTAAATTAACTACGGCGTCAGCTTAGCACCCTGTTGTATTAGTTTTTAGTGACTTTAATAATGATTTAAAATAGTATTCATCTGTTAAGTCTTAAAATAAAACTGCTTTGGTATCGTAGACACTAAACTCCAAGTAGCACTTTAACGACAATCGACATTGTTTGATTCCGTGTTCTTATTTTAGCTTTCTATTTTAGTATGGACATGTCAATTAGGTTAGTAGTTTCACGAGTATGTGTCGATGCTCCTCAAGTGAGTAACCTCAAAGCGAGTTAAATTGGTAATCCGTAAAATCAGAAGAACAGTTGAACGTAGTTTACTAAACCTGATCAGGTTGGGTTCTGTGAGTTATAAGCACCTGCGATCTGAGACATTCACAAATTCACTGCAAATTACATTCAATCCATACATAGAGGTACATATGATGCATTTACAATCTGTCATTTAAGTACCTAGATTTAATATAATCAGTTACACGTGAACGCGACTTGATTTGGACGTTCATGTGTACAAGAAACGGACAGTGCCATGGCGCGGGACCTAGCTAGATTGTAAAGCTGAAAATATTACTCTTGTTCTGGACTTTTGCGTTATTTGGTGTAGCACAGCTAAAACGGTCAGCAACCTCATTTATATTAACATTCAATTCTAAATATTGTGCATTGTGTTGAAAATCTGTTTTCTGTGGAGAAGGGTCGCTATTTCAGGAAAAATCTTAACAAGACGACGCAGCAGCGAAGCGCCATCTGTTGGTACATTTTTTGCCCTCTCGTTGCACCGAAACGTCTGGAAGAATTCAACCAATTTTAGTGCAGTGCAAGGATCGCTGGGTATCAAAAAATGGTTATAGGATACTTTCTTTCTACGTAGCTGTGGCCAAGAAAAAGAAAAAGAATACTAGTATTATCATAAAACAATATGATAGGTATAGTTCGAATCCCATTTGCTAAGCGAATCCCATTAGCTTTGTACCCGATGAACAATACTTATTATCTGTATTGTTAACGGTGGCCACAGCTGCCACTACGAAATGTAAGGCGTTATAAGTGCAAATTACTTTTACACTAAATTAGTCTTTAAATCAAACAAAATAAGGTTTACTCTTAAACGAAGAGAACACAGATGTTGGTCACTTCGTAAGTGAAAGAGCAGTGAAGCTCGTTTCGATGCTTATAATGACAATGAATATTGTTCAACAGACAAAGAGTATTGTTCATCGGGTACAAAGCTAAGTGGATTCGCTCAACCAAAAGAATTACTTCTATACCTAAGATCTCGCCACTATATTTCTACTTTAGCTGTACGGCTTAACCGTTACCGTAATGACATAATCTTCTTTCGTGTTGAATCGAATATTATTATTTTTGTTTAAGCTCTAGCTGCTTTGAGTGACATTAACAAGTTAACACTCAACGAAAAGAGACAATTGCTACATTTGTTAAGTATTAACTTTAGCGATGTGAGATGGGCCGGCCATATGATTAGGAGCATCAAGGATAAATGGTCTAGATACATAACAGTGGTGCCCGAGACAACACAAAAGGAAAAGAGGGAGACAGCGTCGTAGATGGGAGGATGACATTAAGAGGGTGGCAGGTGTTACTTGGAGAAGACAGGCACTGAATCGCACTCAGTGGCGAGCTCTAGGGGAGGCCTGTGCTGGACAGCAAGACAATCTTCGAAATGAAATGAAAGATTGTTAAATAAAGGCTATTATTATTAACTTTAGCGATGTGACTCATCATTATGAAATTGTTCCCATGTTCATCTCATGACAAAGAAAATGTCATTACGGTGAATGTCGAACAGTGTTCTAAATTAAAAGTACAGTGAAGAGATCTCCACTAGGTAAGAGTGCAAGAATTACTTTGACGTTGTCTGACTACTTGAAAACAACACTTCGTGAAAATCGATTGAAAACTTTACCCTCTAGATTGAGAACAAACGAGCTCTATTACGGTAGAAATTATACGTGGCTCATGATCGTAAGGGCACACAGTCTTGTATTAAGTTGCTCGGGGTTCTATATATAAGTGGCTTTTGGCTTCGGCTAGGTAAAGTTTGGGTTTCCATCGATCAAAGTGCACTTGAGTCTCGGGAAATTTCAAATAAACTACTTTAGTTCCATTCAATCAGAAACTATATGTGACCGAGATCTTGAGAATATAATTTGAACGACGTGTTCTATTTGAAGTAAAGAATGAGTATTTATATTAGGCTTGGGTTTAAACGCCTACCAAATATGATTAAACGCCTACCAAATATATTGATAAATTACTACCAATAAATTCTTAATGCTCACCAAAACGGATGAATGCTCACCAAATAGTGTACCCCAAACTATTCTATAAATAAAGCAAATAATTCTTTTTCTTACATCCTATAAAAATATATGCACACCTAAAAAGTTAATTTCAGACCAAATAATCTGGGGGCACGGTAGTGCCCCCGCCAAGACGAACAAAAAAGAAGGTGGCACTACCTACCTTTTCTCGAACCGTTTCGTCTCATATTCAAACCCTCATAGTTTCGTCCCAGTTAACACTAGAGTGCCCAAATTCTGTTTCCGTTTCATAGACTACCGTAAATAAGTCTAGCGGACTGTCCGGCCTATATCGTAAGGAATTAAGTTTATAAGTATATATTATCAAAGACATAAACTTAGTTTCTTGATACCATATGGGTCAGACGGTCCGTTGGACTTATTTACGGTAGTCTATGAAACGGCCAAGCCATACTTTTGAAACAAAGGTGTAGGGTTAGTAAACTCCGGGTTTAGGGGCTTGAAGCCAGTTGATGCCATACTTTTTAAACCAAGGTGGTGGGGTTAGTAAAGCCGGGGCTTAGGGGCTTGGCTTTTCCTGGGATCTGATAACTTTTTTACAGCGAAAGCGTTATGAGAATGTGAGTCTTGGCCGTCAATTTTACATGAAATGTTTTTGGTGGGATCTAAATTACTGTTAAATGGATGTCACCAATATTTTATATTATTACTTCCATTTTAGTCATTTTTGCTGAGGCAAAAAACTAAATGCTCACCAAAATGGCTTTTTTCACCAAAATTTCTAATTGGTGCTAGCCGGCTAAAACTCGGTATCGGGGGGCTCTCGGGGCTCAAAAATATGAATCTGAAATCTTGTCCGAAAATTCGGTCAAATTCGGAAAATATCGAAAAAAAACGATTCAAAATTTCAAATTGGTGCTAGGCGGCTAAAACTCGGTATCGGGGGGCTCTCGGGGCTCAAAAATACGAATCTGAAATCTTGTCCGAAAATTCGGTCAAATTGGAAAAATATCGAAAAAAAAAACGATTCAAAATTTCAAATTGGTGCTAGGCGGCTAAAACTCGGTATCGGGGGGCTCTCGGGGCTCAAAAATATGAATCTGAAATCTTGTCCGAAAATTCGGTCAAATTCGGAAAATATCGAAAAAAAAACGATTTGTATGGAGAAAATTTCAAATTGATATAGCATAGCTAATAATGACTACCGCACATTATGGAGCGTTTTTTAGGGATATAAAAAAAAAAACTAACCTAACCTAACCCGGCCGAGTCGGATCTGCTCTGAAAGATGATCAGGATTAGATGGTTACCTAGCTGAAACACAAATTTATGAAAACAATATTTGGTGAGCAAAACATCCATTTTGGTGAGCAAAACATCCATTTTGGGAAGCAAAAAGATATTTTTTGGTAATCATTTTGATGTTTTATGAAAACAATATTTGGTGAGCAAAAAATCCATTTTGGGAAGCAAAAACATATTCTGACTCAACATAAAATTATTCTGGTGTAATGTATATCGATTTTGGTATACAAAATGATTTAATTTGGGGAGCACTGTATAGAGTGAATTTATATTAAATGGAGGCAATTCAATTTATTTGGTATTTAGTTTTGGGGGTATAAAAGCCATTTTGGTGAGCATTTAAATTGTACCCTTTATATTACGCAAGAGGAAGTCTGAAAGTACCAATCACGGATAAGTTGCGGGCTAACCGCCCACGTGATGCGGGGAGAATTGTCTCTTAGGCCACGCTTGGCTATTGAACCACGTGACGAAAACACCGGCCAAGTGCGAGTCGGACTCGCCCACGGAGGATTCCGTAACATCAAATAAAATAACTGGTTGGGTTAAGTTTGCACTATTTATGTAAAGCGCCGGATACAAATGAGGTGCAAAGTTAACGTAACCGATCAGATTTTTAGTATGGTAGCCCCACTTAAATTTTATTTTATTGTGTTTTTAGTATTTGTTGTTACAGCGGCAACAGAAATATATTAGTGTTTTTAATACGACAACAACAACAGCTTGCGTCGCAATTTACATTCCTGATGGTCGTGACTTACGAATTATTTTGTGAACTATCACTTCCATCGGTTGGGGTATATGTTGTTGTGGTTGTAGCAGTGTAAATAGTGCTTCGTGTTTTTGCTGTCGCGGATCTGGTTTAAATGCGCTGGGCACCTTCCTCTTGGTCGCCTTCGTTGTACTTCCTTTTTACCAGACCGAGCAAGACCAGTGTCGTTGTTATTCTTTTTCTTCCTGACAGATCGTCGACAGCCTAACGATGATCCTTCTTCTAGCAGAATCGACATATTTGTGCGGTGGGTTCTTTCTTTATATCGTTGTATGACTTGCATATCGCATACATGTCTTTACGATTCCGTCACGTCCAAACTTCTAGACTGAATACTGCATTTTTTAACCTGACTACGGTAAAGCAAAGGAGAGTGCCTTTTATCTGCCCCGCACAAACTTTGTCAAATTATTATTTCTTGTAGCCGAGATAGATATTTAATTACTAGCAGACTCTAGGCTTTATCGTAGTCAGTTAAATAGTATCTTATGACCTTCTACGAATGTGTTCTGTTTCAAAATTGCTTAAAATCTGTCCAGCAGCCGTTTCAGCGTGATAAGAGAACAAAAAAACCGACAGATGGCGCTGTACGACTGGTGCCATACATACATATATATCCTGCATAGCGCTGTTAAGGTTTTTCATGAAATAATGAAATTCTGCATAGAAAACAGATTTTAATTTCAATTGTAGAATTGCATATTTAACAAAGGGACAATCTTACACTAATCTACCTTGTCCAAAACTAAGCAAAATTTATACTACTCGTATGGGTGCTAGACGACGATTTACGTAATATATAAATACATATTTATATTATATAGATAACATCCATGACCCAGTAACAAATAGTCGAGTTCATCACACAAATATTTACCTTTGGAGTAGGCAGGTACACTACCAACTGCGCCAACCGCGTCGTCAATATCATAGATATGTAATCTATGCTTACTCTGTATTTAATAGCTTACTTACGCGGCAAAACTGAAGCATCTATTCCACTCGAATTGTGGTGTTTGCGTCCCTCGTTCGCAGCTCGTAAAATTACAAAGTTTTTAACGGTCGTTACAATTCGTCAATAAGCGTGAGCCCACACCGACCGCCCTAGTGCCCACCGGAGCAAGCTCCAAAATCGAGTGCTCCATGGGCGGCAATAAAAACGTAAGTAGGGTAGATTGGAGATGCATTGCAATAGCCCGTCATGAAAATGTTTTAAGTGAGGGTTTTTGATAAAATTTGATGTATTTTAGGCGGTTTTCTCACTGGCCAATATATGAAACTATGAAAAAATCTGTGCAATCCAATCTATATTGGCGTGTGTCAAGAACAGTCTGCTAAGTTCAGCGTACACGTAAAAAATACAGCTTAAAAAAGGCTTCTTGATGTGATACTTCATAAAATACACTTCAGAAAATATTTCAAAGTCCAATAGCATTCCTTGTATATTTTAATCGCGTATGATAACCCAGCAATGTTATTGATTGAAAGTATAATTCCTTTAGAAACTCCTCAAAGCAGATTACAGCGTTTTAAAAGAAGAAAATAATTCAATTCGTGAACTTTTTAAAAAGCTGCCAACGTTTTTTGCATCATCTTAAATACGCTTTTACTTCTCTGTTCTCTTGTGTTCAAAATTAACTTCAAAGAGGCGAATTTCACAATTTTCTGTTTTACCAAGCTTAGTCAGATTCAGTTAGTATAATTCAGTATTCGTCGGTCATCGACCGACCACTGAATGATCGGTAATAGTACAATACCTCAGAGGCCGGGAAAGGGGGGAGGGGTCGAGTCTGGCAATCCTTTTTACCGCCAAGGTATGTAAAAAAAATATGCAAATAAAATAAAAATAAAAAACATCGTACATTGAAATCAAATCGCATCATCAGATTATTTAGAATTTGACCACCAAAATGTTAAAACACTTTTTATTAACATATTTTGTTTGAACTTGCGAATATGTTTCTAAGAAGCTTACAGATCCGATGTCCAAGATCAGATCAGATAAAAAACTGGCGAGTTTTTTTTTCAGATTTCAAATGTAGTTTCTTTATAAAGTATACTTTTAATATTATTAAAAGTGAGACTGTATTTGTGTCATGGATGTGTGTCAAAAATTGATATTGAAATAGAAGACGGTTGCTTTTTAAGCGAGGTGCCTGAAATGTTGGTTGAAATATCATTACAAATGCTAGCTTCATGTCGTCCAGCTCGCAACGTTGTTTCGACGCGCATCGCCCGCGGGCCTCAGTACGTGTATTTGCTTCGCTAACGGATGTAAATCTGAGAAATTGATGTTGTTTGAACTCATCTCTGTTTCAAAAACCCTCGGTTGCCCCAACTCTATTTTGTGCGGCGTAAAATGCAAAATAGTGTCGACTATTGAAATATGTATCATTATGTTTATCTCCTGTAAAATGTACAGAAACTTAGCAATATCAAGCAAATTACCAGCCTGGGTAATGAATTATCATATGGAGATAGGATTTGATTCAAAACTTATATCGATTTAAACTTACACCATTTTTCACATATTATTATAGCAAGAAAACGTTGATGCCCGCCTCGTCAGAACCTTTCAGACCATGCACATAAACACTATTTGAACGCGATCTAGTCCTATTTTGTTATAATAAAGTGACTCAAATTTCTTAAAATTTAAAATGTTGTTAAACATAGGTACTTCCAACTTCACAACAGTTGCCAATGACTGAACAAATAAAGAGTAAGATGAAGAAAAAAATGTATTTTTCACAGGTAATATGAGATTCACGTACATGGCATTTTTTGTATTTGTATTTGCATTAATTAGATAAGTTGGCATTATTTGCTCCCAACCTCCCCTTTCGTATTTATCGAACGCGTAAAATCTTTGTGATCCACACTCGACCCCGACATAGCTCCGAAGGCAATTTAACCTCGCTTAACGATTCGTTTTAAAGCGACAAGGTATCACGGTGCATACATCGAGGGGGAAATGCCGCGGGTACCCTGGGGACGCTTTAACTGAGACGGAAGGGTTGGACAAGTATTTGCCACCCTATGACATGAATCTCACCCCAGGTAATTACTAACTAGATAAGTGCTTTTTATTATTTCAAACATTGTTAATGTATAGGCTGTAAGTTGAGGATGTTGCAAAACTTAATCTCACCATATCCACTTAACTTACCATCTAAATTTTAAATCTCTACTTTGATTGCACTGCGTTTAACGTACCGACCTGAGGGTAATAATGACCCATCTCGATAGCCACCTATGGTCCCACACCGGAAGATCAGCGCTGGCTCTTGGGCTAGCATCATGCTGAGGTGGGCCCTTTTGTGGCACAGCTATAATAATATTATACATAGTTGCCTATTGTTTCATTTATTTTTACCGTAGTCGGGTAAAAAGTAATCTATAACCTTATCTTTGATGTCCAGCTAGACCTGTACCAAAATTGGTTCAAATCCGTCCAGCTCTTTGAATTTCCAGCTAGACCTGTACCAAAATTGGTTCAAATCCGTCCAGCTCTTTGAATTTCCAGCTAGACCTGTACAAAAATTGGTTCAAATCCGTCCAGCTCTTTGAATTTCCAGCTAGACCTGTACCAAAATTGGTTCAAATCCGTCCAGCTCTTTGAATTTCCAGCTAGACCTGTACCAAAATTGGTTCAAATCCGTCCAGCTCTTTGAATTTCCAGCTAGACCTGTACCAAAATTGGTTCAAATCCGTCCTGCTCTTTTGGCATTTTTACCAACAAATGGCGCCCCAATTTTACCGCTGTGCGAGTGAATACTAAGTATAAATTCATAATATTGAATTACAATCACAATGTCTATTCAATGGGATTTGACCCTGGGATTACGGTGTGATACAAGAGACCTGTAATCCAGCTACTGTGGTAGAAGTAGAACGCCGGCCCTCATTATTTGTCTTGGGAATCAATAGCACTTAGTTCTCGCGTAGTGCACACAAGTTGTTTTTTGGTGCACTTTTTAACCGACTTCAAAAAATAGGAAAGGAGAAGTTGAGGTTGAGTACGTATGTATAACAGTGCCTTCCACTCGGGATTTGCTGATCCCGTTGCCGATTTGGAATGCCGGTTGACTCAGACTGTCAAGTGACCTTGTGGCCTACTTGCAGAATTGGTTCTCTATCGTTTGCCCGAATTTCATCAGCGATAATGTTAAATATTATTTTGCCGTAAATCAAATTTTCGCTGTAAGCTGAAACTTTTCGGGATTGTTTTAAAACCAACCTAACATATTAATTTCTTTTGTAGTATTTATATCAAATAGTATGTAAAAAAGAATCCCGATAAGTTTACGTTTTATGAAATAAAAAGTTTACGGCAAGCAATTGAGTGGCTAAGAAGTTTTGGGTTATTAAATGAAATTCTGGCAAGTTTAGATATCCTACAGAATAACGTTAATTATTTCATTAAAGTTATTCTGAACTTTGACTCGTAATTAAAATAATTATCTTGCCTATTTAAGACTTCAGACAGCCGCATCCAATGACAAAATCTGAAACATTACCACAATAGCATTATGTCTCTTATATATAACATGCATATTTGGATACATACCTAATGTTCAATTACTAATACTAAACGAATAGATATAAGGATTTATAATTTTTTGTAGTAAATTAAATCCAAAGTCTTCGACGAGTGCGTCCTTCCGGTCCTTATTTATGAGGCCGAGAAGTGGACACTAACTATGCATTGCAATAGCCCGTCATGAAAATGTTTTAAGTGAGGGTTTTTGATAAAATTTGATGTATTTTAGGCGGTTTTCTCACTGGCCAATATATGAAACTATGAAAAAATCTGTGCAATCCAATCTATATTGGCGTGTGTCAAGAACAGTCTGCTAAGTTCAGCGTACACGTAAAAAATACAGCTTAAAAAAGGCTTCTTGATGTGATACTTCATAAAATACACTTCAGAAAATATTTCAAAGTCCAATAGCATTCCTTGTATATTTTAATCGCGTATGATAACCCAGCAATGTTATTGATTGAAAGTATAATTCCTTTAGAAACTCCTCAAAGCAGATTACAGCGTTTTAAAAGAAGAAAATAATTCAATTCGTGAACTTTTTAAAAAGCTGCCAACGTTTTTTGCATCATCTTAAATACGCTTTTACTTCTCTGTTCTCTTGTGTTCAAAATTAACTTCAAAGAGGCGAATTTCACAATTTTCTGTTTTACCAAGCTTAGTCAGATTATACTAAACGAATAGATATAAGGATTTATAATTTTTTGTAGTAAATTAAATCCAAAGTCTTCGACGAGTGCGTCCTTCCGGTCCTTATTTATGAGGCCGAGAAGTGGACACTAACAAAAGCCACAAATTCAAAGTTGCTCAGCGATGCAATGCAGCTATACTCGGAGTTTCTCTGAAGGACAAAATCCGGAATCAGGAGATCCGACGGAGATAGTCCTAAAGATATGCAAGTTGAAGTGGCAGTGGGCGTGGCATATTTGTCGTAGAGCCGATGGTTGATGGGGCAGACGAGTTCTAGAGTGGAGACCACGAACAACACGCTCTGTAGGACGGCCTTCCGCCAGGTGGATCGACGACCTGAAAAGAGTGGCTGGAAGCGGTGGGATGCGGAAAGCTGAGGACTGGGTATGGTGGCGCGAACTGGAAGGACTATGTCTAGCAGTGGACGATTCCGGGCTGATGATGATGATGATGATGATGACATTTTAAATATAATAGTCATATATGAACTGAACTATAGGTAGGTATTTGACATTTTAAATATAATAGTCATATATGAACTGAACTATAGTAACCTTATTTGTATAGATATTTCTAGAAGAATAAAGTAAGTAAATAAATTATGAATCTATTTTCAACGAGAATCGCCATCAGAGGTCCGAGCAGAATATCTTTACTATTATAAAATTTTAGATTTGTAATGAAAATCAGTTTTCTAAGGATCATGATGTCAGAAACTCTTAATAGCGTGATGCGGGATTTTGTTTTGTATGGGCGCGCCGCGCCATCTTTCGGGCATGATTTCCTTACTCCTCTCATCACGCCAAAACAGTTGGACGGGACCAATTTTAGTACAGGGATAGCTGGACATTCATGCTCAGGTATAGGATACTTTTTACCCGAATACGTTATAAAAAAAATACGCGAACGATGTTTCCCTTCTAGTCTGATATACTTCACTTGCGAGGAATTACAAAACTTAAACGTAAACCACCCGCGAAGCTGCAACATGTGGACTGATAACCTGGTGAAGGTCACTAAAGCTTTTTAGTGGAACTTGTCGTGTTACCCGGTCCTCCGAGGAGTCGAAGGACAGGATAACAGACGTGAGAGAGAGAGAAAGATAAGGGAGAAAAGAAGAAGAAATAAAAAGTAATAAGTTCAGGGTTAGGGTTCTTTATTTTCACTCAGTCACCAAGGCAGTGGGATAACGGAGTATAGGGGAGGTTGGTAGTCTTAGGTCCGAGCGGTTGCTGTTGAGGCGATGTCCGTGTAGCCTGGTATCAGTCCGTAGCAGGTGGTCGCACAGGTGGTCGCAGGTCACCGCAGTTTCAGCAGGTGGACGAAAACACAGTAGTAGCAGGAAGGCGTATGTGCAGTGACAGCAGGAGGGCGTATACGCAGTGGCAGCAGGAGCGCGTATACGCAGTGGCAGTAGGAGGGCGTCTACGCAGTGGCAGCACTGGAGGGCGTATACGCAACAGCAGCAGGAGGGCGTATACGCAACAGCAGCAGGAGGGCGTATACTCAGTCGCATACACAGCGGTAGCAGGTGGGATACGCAGTGGCAGCAGGTGGGCGTATTCGTAGTGACAGCAGGAGGACGTAAATGCAGTTGCAGCAGACAAGGCCTTTCAGCGTCCGAGCGAGTCAGTAGTCTTGTATGGGGATAGCCAAAGAGGAAAAAGGGTCTCTCTTGAGTGCATCTCTGTGCAGAGCCAAGCTTTAGCCCTGCACAGACCAATTTCGAGTTCCTCCTTAGTTGAGAGTCACGAGAAGACTGAATTTTTGAGCTGATGGCAGCGCTTTTATATCAGGCTCGCTGACAAAATGTTCCAGAATAGATAAAAATATGAATTTTGAATTTTAAGAAGTACTAAGGCACCAGCCAAACGATAAAGTTAATACGACCTAGCTCAAATATATCCAACCTCACCGCTTTGGAAGTAAAATTACGTGAAATGGAGAATTTTATAAGACAAGACGTTGCTATGACATTTTTTCAAACAGAAATGTCATAACAAAGCTAAATTGTAAATTAGTGATTTTATACAATATATCGTTATTATAATAAGAAAAAGGAGGAGAGAAAAATGATGTAAGTAGCAGCCTGCGTCAAATCGATTTTTCCGTAATCTAGAGATTAATAAATGAATGTTTCAGCCAATATATCGAAGCAAGCGAATTATACCGAACTAACAACGTGCTAGAGAGATAAACAGAGCATTGGATAATATAAAGGGCAAATTTCATCGCTTAAAGGAATTACCAAGGTAAGAGAACACTACAAACTTCATTTAAGAATACCGTAGGAATAGCATCAAAGGCCTTATTTCCGGCTTTAAACACTAGCAGCTCACTTTTGCTAGAATTGTATCTCAGACAGTGGATCTCCGCGTACTCCTCACAGATCTTCAGCAGCCTTACCAGCGCACTGATCGACGGGCACATCAGCACCATATCATCCGCATAACTAATATTGTTGACCATAGTTCCGCCTATTGAACATCCGATACCTGTGCTGCTGAGCCTGTCGATCAACTCATCCATGTACAGGTTGAACAGTCTTGGTGAACTAAGACCACCTTTGTCTTACCCCACACTGCAACCTGTACTCGTCCGAGTACGCACCTACCCATCTCACCTGGTTCGTCTGATTGCCATACCAATAGCGGAGCAAACTGATCACTTCCCTCGGTGTACTCGTGCACCTCTCCATCTTATTCCAAAGAACATCATAACAAACCGTATCGAATGCCTTCGATAAATCCAAAAAACAGGCAAATACTGGCGTTTTGCCGTCGGTATAGTATTTGACGGTATGCTTGAAACAAAGAATTGCACTTTCAGTTGATAAGCCCGGCTTGAAGCCAAACTGAGCATCCTGCGTTTTTATATGCCTCGCCAGCTGGTCGTCAAGCAATCCGTCAAATACCTTGGCCACAACCGTCGCCAAAGATATCGGTCTGTAATTGGACTTATCGGTGGCATTACCGGTTTTATTCTTTGAAATAGGCACTACGATTGTCTTCATCAGATCATACGGAAGATGGCAGTGACTAATACATAAATTGAAGAACATTTTTAACACTCAAATAATATTTGTTTTTAGTTCTTTGACCCGAGGGTCGGGGGAAAACTCAATATTCTGATGACATCTGTCTATAATAATACTGGAAATACATACAATGTGTCTTCAACATAGGCTTGGTCATGGCCTTAGCCTATATAATATATCTCTAATGGCTATGTGAATCGAATAAAGATCCAGGAAATTCCAGGCCGGTTAAGTGATAACATCTCATTAATTTTCAAGTATAAAGATTGAAACTTGTGTCAAATACAACCAAATAGATCCAGAGAAATGAGTTGTTAAACACAATAAATCTATTTCGAACTCAATTAAATTAAACTATACACAGGAATACTTGCCGCGCCCTCAATATTTAAGGGCTTCTGCTCTAATAAATCTCCCCAACTGTCATCGTATTTCAATACCAGTGGGCCAGCTTTCGGTTAATCTGTCTGTCTCGTTCACCCGATCTGTATAGAAGAGGGATGGACGTTTTGTAAATAGGAATCGATGAAGGCCGAGATTGGTTTCTTGACCGATGTTATTGTTATTTCGTGTCATCGTTTGAGATGTTTGCTTATGAGAATCCTGTGTTTGGATTAGGTATATATATATATCGACGCTGGAACGACTAATTGACTAACGTGCATTTATCAAACTTTACAGGAGAGCAAAAACAAAAAAAAAAATCGGAAAAAAATTCATAACTTTTTTTCTTTTTATTATACGATAAAATGATGTATCGACGAGTAGAAGATAATTGCGATGCAAATTTATCTATGATTGTTATTTTTCGAAATTTCGTGTATTTTAGAAATAAATTGCACGTTAGCCAATCGGCCTCTAATTGCGAAGCGGGAAAAAGGCTTAATATGCCATTTTAAGCATTGCTTTCAGTATGGGTAGTTAACTAAAGTGAGTGTTAACTTCAAACATTAAACCCTAAAAATGCCTAATTAGACTAGTATAACAAAACTGTAACCGAATAAAAGGATTTACTGAACATTTGCTTTATTAAGCAAGTCATGTATAATTTCTTAAGAAACACTTGCACTAAAGTAAATCCTTTCTTTAGTTTTTGTTGACATAATGCAAATTAGAATTAATTGTTAAACCGCTATGGAGTCTTGAATTGAGTTTAATTTCTGCAAATCTTCCATTTATGATATAAATTAGCTTAATAATAGAACATGGCTTCAATATAGACGGGTAGGATTATTTTAAACGCCTTAAACTCATATAAAAAAATAATTTACTATGATCACGTATGGATATCTCCTTACTAGTTCGAAATATATGTCGGGCCGTTCCTGACAAAGTTTATGCTATAAGAAAATCTTATAATAACATTACTTAACCAGAATGGCTTTAATTATGTAACAGAATAATATGGAGCATAGAGAAATGGAGCCAATTAAAAAAAAACTTGGCTGCACCAGTTTTATGTTCTTCTGAGGTGCACATTGAAATTTTCGTGCACAAGCCTTCTTTTCATCTCCTATCAAAGTATTAAGCATGATATTGATAATTTTATTTTGGTTAGTACGAAAGACAGGCATTTTTTTGCTATGTCCAGACATTGCCAATAACTTATCTTGACACAAAAAAATAATAATAAGTCCATCAGGTGGCGGGGATGGTCCTCCTTTTTTATGTCATAGGGAGCAAACGTGCAAACGGATCGCCTGATGGAAAGCTATAACGGTCGTCAATCGCCCATCGCCCACCTGCAACACCAGAAGAGTTACAAGTGCGCTGCCAGCACTTTCAAGTGGGAGTTTTCTTGAATGTCGTATCGTCCGGAAATACTGCAAGCGACATTTTCACTATGCAGTCGTGCGAGTCAAGAAATTTCTAGAAAAACGCACAGTTGTGGACTGCTAACTATCTAAGTGGTGAGGATGAAAGGATTGTCGCGTAGAACGATGGCGGAAAGATGCGGCAGGAATCAATCCGAACAATTCCTCGGAGCGCTCCCCGTTATATATGTAAGTGATAAAAGATGCAGAGAGAGGCTACATCTCTACGCAGCACCCAGGAGTCAAGGCGATCTGAAATTCACTGGTAGCCGACGATACGAGTCACTCCCCGTTGAATGCGGTTTAGAGGGAGAAGCTGGTACTTGGTCGCCCAAACCAACAGATAAGAACAGTATTCCTGGTCTGCAGGATTTGATAAGGATTGAGAGAAGTATTTTCCAAGTTGACAAATTAAGTCCTCAGTGATTCTGCCTAGCCCTGAATCAGCTCAGCACTCTGCTCAAGGATTCAGGACTAGGTTCCCTGCTTCTAAGAGGGGGTGAGGTCATTTCTCATCTGCTGTAAATGGACGACCTCAAGCTGTAACTATGCACCAAAACACCACAATATGGTGGAACTACTGGAAGTAACTGAAACCTTCAGTCGCGCCATCAAACGGAACGGAACGGCGCCATCGGAACGGAACGGAACAGACCTATTTCCGAAGCTGGAACCTACAAGTACCTTGGTATGACACAGTCATTGGGTATTGCGGGCGGGAACATTAGGCAGGCGATAAAGGACCGTTTTTTTGGTCGCTTGCCAAAAGTATTTAACAGTATTTTGTCCGGTGGCGATCAGGCGTACACTTTCAAAGCTTGGGTGATACCCCTCCTCACTTACTCCTTTGGCGTACTAAGGTGGACTCAGACCGAACGAGGCGCTCTGGATCCGAGAGTCCGTCAGATGCTCACTACACATCGCATGAGGCAGCCACGCTCACCAGTTGATGAGACTGTACATCCTACGTAAGTTGGAGGCCGTGGCTTTTTAAACGCCAAGGATAACTGCGAGGTGTACCTACAGTCTTAGGAAGTATTTCCTAAACAACGAGTGTGTAATTTATCGCGATGTAGTAGCAGTTGACAAACGCCTCACCGCTCTCTCCTTGACAAACAAAAACTGGCGCAGACCAAAGGTGCTTCACATCGATGACCGCAGGTATGTATGGAAGACCAGGGAGCTACACGGATGATTCTACAAGGCCCTGACGGGGCCCGATGTAGATTCGCTCTTGTCAATGAACTGCCTACGCTTTGGTTCGGCTGATTTCTACGGGGAAACCGAAGGTTTTGTCTGTGCAATTGCGGACGAAGTAATGAAATGATGAACAACTACCGGAGATATATCCTGAAGGACAGTACGGTCGACATTTGTCGGGCATCCCGCCGTCCTGGAGAGTCACTCAGGCATATAATCTCCGGTTGTTCACATCTTGCTAACGGCGAGTGCTTGCACAGACATAATCAAGTAGCCAGGATCATTCACCAGCAATTTGCTCTTCGATACGGTCTTCTGGAGTCTGAGGTGCCATACTACAAGTATGCACCGATGCCAGTTCTCGAGACTGTTCGTGCCACGCTCTAGTGGAATCGATCAATCACCACAGACAGGACTATATTGTAGCCAACAAGCCTGATATCGTGTTGGTAGATCGATCTAAGCAATAGTACAATAAACTTTCTAAATATCTGCCAAACTGCACAGCAGTTGAATAAGTGGCAAAACTTTATTAACAACATCCCTACATTTGCACAAGTAAGACGGTAGGGACTAACACCCCCGCAACATGCACGCGCAGAAATAACGACCATCGGACGTGTTCATAAAACTCAATACCGCTCACATGTGCTTGCGCACGGTTCGTTTGTTAAAAAATATATTTACAAAAAGGCGGCTTGCTAAATATTTACCTATTTTGTGTATAAATATCACTTAATAATATAATAAACATTTATTTAAACTTATCTAAGTGTTCTTCGTTCATTCACGCAGTCAAAACAGTTTTATGTAATTAACACTATTTAGAACTAAACTAACCCGATAACTAACCCGATATTCACGAAAAGTAAAATGGACTCTCGATCAGCAAAATTTGGCACGAAAGTCGACACATCCTTCCTCGCGCACCTTTGACCGACGTCTAACGAGTCGGACCTCTCCTAAGTCCTTGAAAATGTTTACGCTTACGCGCAGTATTCTGAGAAAACTCTTTTTTTAAATGGTTTTATATTGATAAAACTACAATTAATGTGTCCGGATGAAATGACTATTGAAGCAATGTTGAAAAAAATCAATAAGAATGAAACGGTTAAACTTCGGATGTAACATTATAATTTTCTAGACTATTAGCGTAAATACCATTAACTTGTGCTTCACCAGTTGGGATAAACAGCTAACGTGCAATACCCATGAATCAGGATTTTAGAAAAAGGTCTAACCTCCACTAAAAGCATTTTTTTGACCCCAGCAAAATGGTTATTTAGCCAACGGGAATGAAATTTCCGAAAACAAAAACCGCTAAAGGCAAAAAAATATTTTACGTTTTAACTAACGGCCATTTTTTCTAAATCTCGACAAAATGCTGGCTCTTTAGGCAAAAGTTTTTTAGTAAATCTACTTTTTCTGAATTGCTAACAAGCCAAAAAAGTCCTCTGATCGAGCTCAAACCCGGCTCATTAGACGCAGAAAAATTCGCTGATTTCAACGGTGTATATAACTCCATTTGCCCAAAAATGGCTCGTTAGTCAATTAGTCGTTCCAGCGTCGATATGGCTTTTGAGTTAAGATATTTTAAAGTGAAATTTTCCACTTATAGAATAGATACGACACAAAGATCAAACAAATGGCAAAATAGTAAATTTTAAATTGTGTTTAATCTTTGTATCGTACTTAAAATGTGAGGATGTTACTCAGTAATGCGTAAGTACAGTCTGACAAAAAATAGTAGAAATTAAAAAGTGACTATATTGTAGTGTCGCGTGTCGTCCCGTTCTAATCTATCTAAAAAACCGGCCAAGAGCATGTCGGGCGACGCTCAGTGTAGGGTTCCGTAGTTGCCCATCCTTTACAATCACAATGAATGAAAAGTAGGAGAAAGATTTAAATTACGAGAAAGATTTCAAGCTCTATAAAAAGGTCGCCAAAGTGACAGTGATTACTTATTATTACCTTCAGGAAGTTATCGATTATACGCGCCAGATTGAGCGAAATGTTTTAAAACAGTTTGGAACTTAACTAATATGTGTAACGTTAGAAGTATAAGGACACCGCGCTGCACTTACGTCATTCTAAAGAAAATTATGAATTTTTGCGATCACTCAAAAACGGCTCTTATTGAAAGTACTTATAAGGCCTCATTTTCATGAATTTTTCCATAATTTTTTGACGCGTGGTTGAAAAGTTAGAGGCGGGACGCTATTTTTTTTATTTTCGGAGTGAATATTTACAAAACTGCTGTCTTTATCAAAAAATAATGGTCGGAGACCCCTATTATTTTTAAAAGACCTATTCAACGACACCAAAAAATATCACCCCTTCTTTAGGTGTACGGGAGGTACCCGAACAAAGATTTTTTTTTCGTTTTATTTTTACCATTTTGTCGGCGTGATACATACACATACTTATACCAAATTTCCGCTTTCTAGTACTAATGACCACGGAGCTAAGCCGCGGACGGACAGCCAGACATACAGACAGACAGACAGACACACAGATAGACAGACAGACAGACAGACAGACAGACAGACAGACAGACAGACAGACAGACAGACAGACAGACAGACAGACAGACAGACAGACAGACAGACAGACAGACAGACAGACAGACAGACAGACAGACAGACAGACAGACAGACAGACAGACAGACAGACAGACAGACAGACAGACAGACAGACAGACAGACAGACAGACAGACAGACAGACAGACAGACAGACAGACAGACAGACAGACAGACAGACAGACAGACAGACAGACAGACAGACAGACAGACAGACAGACAGACAGACAGACAGACAGACAGACAGACAGACAGACAGACAGACAGACAGACAGACAGACAGACAGACAGACAGACAGACAGACAGACAGACAGACAGACAGACAGACAGACAGACAGACAGACAGACAGACAGACAGACAGACAGACAGACAGACAGACAGACAGACAGACAGACAGACAGACAGACAGACAGACAGACAGACAGACAGACAGACAGACAGACAGACAGACAGACAGACAGACAGACAGACAGACAGACAGACAGACAGACAGACAGACAGACAGACAGACAGACAGACAGACAGACAGACAGACAGACAGACAGACAGACAGACAGACAGACAGACAGACAGACAGACAGACAGACAGACAGACAGACAGACAGACAGACAGACAGACAGACAGACAGACAGACAGACAGACAGACAGACAGACAGACAGACAGACAGACAGACAGACAGACAGACAGACAGACAGACAGACAGACAGACAGACAGACAGACAGACAGACAGACAGACAGACAGACAGACAGACAGACAGACAGACAGACAGACAGACAGACAGACAGACAGACAGACAGACAGACAGACAGACAGACAGACAGACAGACAGACAGACAGACAGACAGACAGACAGACAGACAGACAGACAGACAGACAGACAGACAGACAGACAGACAGACAGACAGACAGACAGACAGACAGACAGACAGACAGACAGACAGACAGACAGACAGACAGACAGACAGACAGACAGACAGACGGGTTATAAGGGTTCCTAGTTGACTACGGAACCCTAAAAACAGGGCCGACACTACAGTATTGCCACTTTTTACTTTCTACTCTTTTGTGTCAGATTGTAACGCGGGTGTAGTGTATGCCTCAGTTACAGTTTTACAGTAACTTAGTTGTTTACAACAACATAAACATATATTGCTTGAGTGGGCAAATCTTAATAATAAAAACCCATGTAACACTAATTTTAAGGTTCTTTACTTAACAATCTTTGATAAGACAATATATCATAACCAACCTGAACAATGGACTTTTCATGAAGAACCCAATCACCAGCAATCATCATACTTCATGGCGACCCTGCCTTTTCAAGAACCTGCATACCAAAGCTACGAATTTATGGAGCTAGAGCGGAAAAGAAGATAAGAATAATAGTGAAGATGATCAAGAAAGAAGATTGAATTTTTTTTGTCAAGAAAGAAGAATAAAATTTATATACATAACAAGACAAATCAAATATAAATCAAGAATGAAGATATGAAGTAACTTAAAAAAAAAAGGAAGACAATTATGAAAGAAGCCCATAAGAAGAAACAAGTATCAAGAAAAGAAGAGCGTTGTCCAGGGTTATCCCGGCTCGCAAATCAAGAGGTGTCCAGGGTTATCCCGGCCCATCTCAAGAGGTGTCCAGGGAAATCCCGGCCCATGCTCGAGGGTGTCCAGGGTTAGCCCGGCCCGTCATCGCATCGCGCATCAGCAACGGCATCGAGCGCCACGTGCCTGCCAGCCGCCAGCGCATCAACGTCCCGTCATGCATCGCGCAACGTGACGACACGTGATGATGATGACCTCAATATCGTTAGGCATTACTCCTACGTAAGCGTTGAATTAAGTAAGTGAATATTTTATTGTATGACTTGTGTTTTCGGTTATAATTATTTTACATTCGCGCACGATTTAATTTTATTATGTCTACTGATTTACAAGATTTGTATACTAAGTTGGAATATATAAGAGAATATTTAGTTAAACTTGGCCCTCAGAGGCGTCAAAAGGAAATCGCATCTAAGAAATTAGAAGAAGCGAATTTGTTATATAAGCAATTGGACTATATTGTGCCTCAAGTGAATAATGAGATAGATACACTTAAATTAGATAGTAAAACGGTAGATTCATTGCAAAAAATAATTAAGGATATAGAGTGCGTATTTAAGAAAATTCAAGCCTTAGTTACTTACGTAGATAGTAGTTGCCAAACCAGTCTAGAAAATAATAATTCTAAAAAGATGGCCGCCTTTGATATTAGGACCGCCATAGCCTTATTGCCTGTCATGACAGGGCAAGAACAAGTTACTAAGCAGCTAATAGACGGAATCGTGTTATACAATTCTATGATATCTGATGATACCAAGCCTCAGTTAATCGAATTTGTCCTGAAAACGAGACTTTCAGCCAATGCCAAATTAAGGTTAAAATCCACTTATAGCTCAGCTCAAGACTTAGTTAATGATATACAGAAGTATCTGTTACCGAAAAAATCGGCAGATGCAATTCAATCGCAATTGTTCAGAGCTAAACAGGGACATAGATCCATAGAATCTTTTGGAACCGAATTGGAGGAACTTTTTGTAAAATTGACTATAGCACAGTCCGATAACGATAGCCAAAAGTTTGAAGTTTTACGTCCTCTCAACGAGAAAACGGCGATCAAACGCTTTGCTGACGGATTGATGGACCAGCGTCTCCGCACAATTATAGCATCACGCCAATTCTCATCACTGCCCGAAGCTATTAGAGCTGCAGTCGACGAGCATACTATGTCCAGCAGTGACCATGTTATGCATTATAGACCCTCTTATAGGCAAAATAATTATTACAAACGAAATTCTCACAGACAGTACAAAAATAATGGTTCATTTCAAAACCAATTTCCTAATAATTACAATCGGAATCCAAGCACTTCCTTTGTAAATTCAGGTCACAAAAATGCGTATTCAAAGAATCGTAATACCTATTCACGGTCATCGACCGGACCACGCGGGCGCACGCCGCACGCGCCGAATCAGCACATTCAGCACGCCACTAGTACTGAACAAACAACAAGCGAATTAGGGATGCGTAGTAATGATACGGAAACCCAGTTTTTTCGTCCCTAAAGTAATTAATAACTCGATATTCAGTTATAACAATTTTTGCATAATAAAATGCTTTGTCGAGGGAAACAGACAACTAGACTTACTCATTGACAGTGGCGCTAGCATATGCGTTATAAAATACGAATATATACAAAATAATCCAAATTTGCTTTCTCAATTAATCGAAGATAGATTAGTGATTAAGGGTATAAGCGGTAATTTAGAATCGGAAGGGTATATTTACATAAATCTAACGATTAATAATGTAGTATTTAACGAGAAGTTTTATGTCTTTAAGAACCTATGCTGTGCTGCCGAAGGTATTATCGGTCAGAATTTTTTTAAACGTTATAGTGCTATACTTGATTACAAACACGGAACCCTTACCCTAGAAAATAATAATCGGAGAATACAAGTTAGAGTCAATGAACCTAACAATTACTCGTATGACATTCAGCCACGATGCGAAGTCGTCAAAAATATCCCAACGGCACATAATGAGGATTGCGTAATTTTAGCAAGTGAAATTAAAAAAGGTGTTTATGTCGCAGGTGTTATTTCAACACCAAAAAACGGTCAGATACCAGTAAGAATATTAAATACAACAGACACTACGATAAGCGTAAATTTTTCCGAATTAGAGATATTAAGTTTGAATAATTTTGAAGTTTGTACATTTGATGAACAAAAAATTTCTCCCGAAAGAATCAAAAAACTTTTTCAATTACTTGATTTGCATTCTTACCTAAACCTAGAGGAACAAATTAGTATAGAAAATATTTGTGCAAAATATGCAGATATTTTCCACATGCCGAGTGACAAACTAACTACAACAAATTTGTAGAAACATTCCATTAAATTGAAACAAAATATAAACCCAGTATACGTTAAACCTTATAGGATACCAAACTCATTAAAAGGGGAAGTTCAAAAACAAGTTCAGGATATGTTAGATAACGACATTATTGAAGAATGTACTTCCGAATGGTCCAGCCCAGTATTACTAGTACCCAAAAAGTCAGACAAATCAGGAACTAAGAAATGGAGACTTGTAATTGATTATCGTCAATTAAATAACAAAATACAGGACGATAAATTTCCTTTGCCCAACATTTCAGAAATTTTAGACTCGCTATCTGGAAATATTTATTTTTCAAAATTAGACTTGTCACAATCATATTATCAAATGAGTTTAGATAAATCCTCCAGGAAATATACAAGTTTCACTACTGATAAAATGTATCAGATGAAGAGATGTCCAATGGGTTTAAAAACGTCTCCAAGTTCATTTAGCAGACTTATGACGATTGCTATGTCAGGATTAAATTACCAAAAATGCTTTATTTACCTTGATGACTGTATAGTTGTAGGAAATTGTTTAGAAACCCACAACAAAAACTTAGTTAGTATAATGCAAAGATTACGTGAAGTGAATTTGAAACTTAACCCCAACAAATGTGAATTTCTGCGGAAGGAAATCATATATCTAGGCCACAAAATAACATCAGAGGGAATATTTCCCGACTCGTCTAAAATAGAAAGTTTACAGAATTACCCCAGGCCCACCAATGTCGACGAAGTCAAAAGATTCGTCGCGTTCGCCAATTACTATAGACGTTTTATAAATAAGTTCGCCGAGATAGCTTATCCATTAAATGCACTATGTAAGAAAAACGTAACTTTTGCCTGGACGTCAGAGTGCGAATCGGCATTTCAACGACTTAAACAAACTCTTATCAGCCCACCTGTATTAGATTATCCAGATTTCTCTGAAAACAACGTATTTATTTTGCATACAGACGCTTCAAAAACAGGATTAGGAGCAACATTATCTAACAGCAATGGTAAAGTAGTAGCGTACGCTAGTCGTAACTTAAAACCCGCTGAAACTCGATACCCCGTCATTGAACTTGAATTGTTATCAATTGTTTGGGCTGTAAGACATTTTAGACCCTATCTGTATGGCAAAAAGTTCAAAATATTGAGTGACCACCGCCCTTTGAAATATCTGTTTGGAATGACTGATCCTTCGAGTAGACTTACGAAATTTAGACTATATTTAGAAGAATACGATTTTGAAATTGATTATGTACCAGGACGAAACAATGCAGCTGCAGACGCATTGAGTCGTATACCTGTTACGTCACAGAGTTTGAAAGAAATGAGAGAAAACGTTGTATCAGTCATTACCAGAGCTCAAAGTCGAAGATTACGTAATCAATTAGATGACAACATAAAGGACTTGACACAGAGAAACATTCCCACAACTTCCAGGTCTGATCAACCTAGAGTGGTGGAAATTCTCAAACGACCCAAAGACTGTATAGAATTAGTAATATTCCCAACGGAAAGTTACTTGAAAAATATAGAAAAATTACAAAAGTTTCCCAGTTATAATGGTCAGTGTACATTTGTACCTGACAAGTGTGCTCTAGTTGTAACGTCTCGATCGTTATCTACCGTAAGTGTGTTAGCGAGAGAATTACAAAGTTTATGCCACAAATTGGATATCAACGAGCTCGTAATTATTAAAAGAATGGATATCCAACAGTTTATAGAAAAATTATTAAAAGAAGTTAAAAAATTATCTGGGACAATTCCACGGTTTCTTATTACCAAAGATGTAACTAGAGTAACTGATCAAGATACAAAGACAGTTATTTTAAATGACTTCCATTTGTTACCCACCAGTGGTCACGCGGGGGTAAACAGAATGTTGAACAATATCAAAAGGTACTACCTCTGGCCAGGAATCAGTAATGACGTCAATAATTATGTTAAAAGGTGTAAAAGTTGTCAAATACAGAAACATGCAAACAGACATGTTCGACAACCAATGGTTATAACCACAACACCAAGTACTTCTTTTGAACGAATAAGCTTAGATATAATGGGCCCTTTAGACGTAGATAACTTTAATAATAAGTATATTTTAACTATTCAGTGTAATTTAACAAAGTACGTAGAAGCTTACCCTATCGATAAAAAGGAAAGCGAATTAGTTGCTAGGTTGTTAGTTAATAATTTTATTTTACGTTATGGCATTCCGAAAGAAATTATTACTGACCAAGGTAAAGAATTCATGTCATCAATTATGACAGAAATATGCACCTTATTACGTATCGAGAAGCTAAATTCAACTGCCTATCATCATGAAACTTTAGGAGGAATTGAAAACACGCATAAGAGCTTAGGAGCCTATCTCCGTATTCAGTGTGAAAATAACACAACCAACTGGAGTTCTTGGCTACCATTTTGGTGTTTTTCATTCAATAACACAGTACACACTGAGACAAAATATAGTCCATACGAATTAGTTTTTGCGAAACAATGTAATTTACCGAGTAATTTGAATAAGAATACGGAACCATTATATAATCATGAAAGCTATCCTCTAGAATTAAAATATAGATTTCAAAAAGCGATTAATGACGCTAGAAATAATTTGCTAGAATGTAAAAATAGACAGAAATTTTATTATGATAAATATGTTAATCCAATTAAATACAAACCAGGAGACTTAGTCTTGTTAAAAAATCAAGTTGGAAATAAGTTAGACAATATTTCTAAAGGACCATATGAAGTTGTAGAGGATAATTCACCTAATGTAAGGATTTTAAAAGATAACAAAGAATATGTAACCCATAAGAATAATACTAGATTATTTAACACATAAATTTATTATAGTAATATTTTCAAATGTTAAAAACTTAACTGTTATTAAAATGTGAACCCTCAAGTAATATGTGTTATTATTTCTTATTTTCTTTTTTCTCTCCTTTCCTCTTTGTTACCGGGGGGGTGATGGATACTTAGGAAGGAGGTGTAGTGTATGCCTCAGTTACAGTTTTACAGTAACTTAGTTGTTTACAACAACATAAACATATATTGCTTGAGTGGGCAAATCTTAATAATAAAAACCCATGTAACACTAATTTTAAGGTTCTTTACTTAACAATCTTTGATAAGACAATATATCATAACCAACCTGAACAATGGACTTTTCATGAAGAACCCAATCACCAGCAATCATCATACTTCACGGGTAAACCTACGGAAAACTGCTATTAACTAATATTATATTTAAATGTGTTTGTGAAAACGTTTAAATGATTTTTTTGATCCAACAACGGAACAAACCTTAACACATAGGTCAAAATGGAGTCCATATCCATGTGTGTGTCAGGTTTTATTTCAATATTGTCTGACCTTAATCTTAACTGCTCTTAGTTAAAATGTATACAAGTTACTTGGATGCTCGTATACAGTCCGTTACCAACAAGTGGGTTGTTCTTAAAGTGCGGTAAATTGGGCGTAGCCAGGACCGTAATTTAATTAATAAACTAAAACGGGGTGAGGTCACTCGATTTGGTGCGGGGATGTGGGTTCACATTATGTATCTAGTTCCCATTCTGTATTATTCTTCACAAAGGAAGAGTATTGGCTGAAAGGTGTCATGTTGCGGGGTTTCTGTGGATGGCTAGCTGATACCTTGACACGCGCAGCACATCGCTGTTGAAAAATGACACCTAGGAGTTACTTATGTTTTTATTATTTCGTATTTGATATTATGTTAGTATTAAGGTTATCTGTGGGCCACAGTTGCCTGCAATGAATAGTTTCATTTATACATTCATTATGTAGTCTGCGCTATTACGTAGGACGCAGGATATCCAAATCACTACATAGTATAAAACAAAGTCGCTTTTTTTGTCCCTATGTCCCTTTGTATGCTGAAATCTTTAAAACTACGCAACGGATTTTGATGCGGTTTTTTTTAGTAGATAGAGTGAATCAAGGGGAAGGTTTATATGTATAATACATGCATAATTTATCAGCATTGCACCCGTGCGAAGCCGGAGTGAGTCGCTAGTATAATATATATTATTATATCCGGATGTCCTGCGTCCTACAGAATGCGTGAGAGTACATAATGAATGAATTAATTAATTAGGATATCCTGCGTCCTACGTAATAGCACAAGTTACACCTTAAACGGTGTCTCCCGAACATTATACTATAAATACCTAATACGCAAGGGCCAATATACTTACTTACTTACTAAGCTGGCTCAGTGACCCAAAGAGGATCTTGGCCTCTGACACGAGAGAACGCCACTCTTCCCTTTTCTGCACCACTTCACGCCACTCGGGTACTCCAAGGGCGGTCAGATCTTTGAGGGCTTCGTCGCTCCAGCGGTATCTGGGTCGGCCCACCGGGCGTTTTCCGCTGGGCCGGCCCACATACGCTCTCTTCACTGCACGATCGTCTCCCATCCTCTCCAAATGACCGAGCCATCGAAGTCGTGTTGCTTTGACTTCGCCAATTATGTTCGGCATCTTCACCAAGTCCTCCAGCTCCCTGTTCTTTCTCCGCCTCCAACTCCCGTCTTCATTCCGGATTGGTCCCAGAATCTTCCGCCAGATTTTCCTTTCTGTCACTAAGAGCTTGCTCTCTTCTTTCTGAGTCAGTGTCCAAGCTTCACACCCATACATCAAGATTGGCCTGATTACAGTTTTGTAGACACGCATCTTGGTCGGTCTACTGATCAGCTTGGACACCAGGACCCGATGGAGCGCTGCAGAGCATCTTAGGGTATTTTGGACTCGACGGTCAATCTCCTCTTCACGTCGGTTGGTATCAGTTACTGTGCAACCCAGGTACTTGAAGTGATCTACGCCCTTGTACGTTACAGTTCCGGCTTTGAGATCTTCCCTTCTCGCTTTCGTATCTTTGTACCTCTTCATTAGGAGATATTCCGTTTTTCCGTGGTTGATTCTGAGACCAATTTTTCCTCCTTTCTGATCCACAATACTCGCCATGACTCCTAGTGCTGTCCTGTTCTGCGCCAGTAGTCCTAGGTCATCAGCGTAGCCAATGACTTTATGCTTGCCGTTCAACTCAACGCCCCCATCATAATCAAGCATTTTACGAATGACGTATTCGAGCGCCAAGTTGAAAAGCATTGGCGAAAGCGAGTCTCCCTGTTTCAGCCCAGTGACAACATCAAACTCATCAGTTAGCCCTCCACACGCTCTAACTCTCATTTTACTTACTTTAGTAGCGACAATGACCATTCTGACAAGTTTATCTGGTACTCCAAAGTGTTTTAATATTTTATACAGCGTCTCTCTATCAACACTGTCATAAGCTTTGGCAAAGTCGACGAAAAGCATGTGGATGCTTTGTGAATACTCCCATTTCTTTTCCATTAATTGTTTGAGGAGGAATATTTGATCGACCGTGCTGCGATTCTGTCGAAATCCACACTGATAGTCGCCCAAGATGTCCTCGGCATACGGCTGCAATCGACCCAGTAAGACATATGAGAGGACTTTGTACGCCGTGGGTAGCAGCGCAATCCCCCTGTAGTTGCTACACTTTTTCCTTGAGCCTTTCTTGTGAATCGGGCATATCACACCGATGTTCCACTCTTCGGGTTGTTGTTCTTCCTTCCAGATCTTACTTATAATTTCATACAATCTGGACTGCACTGCACCCCCGCCATACTTCCATATCTCTCCATATATACCGTCTATTCCCGGGGCTTTGTTGTTTTTTAGTCTCATAACCGCTTTCCTCACTTCCTCGAGGCTGGGTTCCTCCACCATATCCACACTCTCTACTATCGGCTGCATCTCTATTTGACTGTTTATTGGTTGACAGTTTAGCAACTTCATGAAGTACTGTCGCCACTCAGCTTTTAGCGCCTCCGGATCTATAATAAGATCCCCCTGGTCATTCTCGAGGAATTGCGCGGCGGGCTGGTATCCCTTCTTGACAGTTGTTAGTTCCTGGTAAAACTTTCTACACTTATCAGCTCTAATAAGCGTCTCTATGTCTCTGAGCTGATGTTCCAGATGTTGCCTCTTAAGATTTCTTATCAGGTTCCTACACCTATATCGTGCCTCCCTGTAGCTGTCGTTCCATATGCTGTCCTGCTCCGCCATAATCTTTAGCTTCCGTCTTTCAGCCATCGCGAGGTCGCATTCCTCATTCCACCACTTTCTTCGTTTCTTTCGCTTACGTTTGCCTAATATTTCTGTTCCTACATCAGTGACTATTGCCTTCGTATCTTCCCAAATTGTATTAATGTCGTCCTGTAGATCTAAATCTTTAAATCGATTGCTTAAACTTATCTGAAATTGTCCAACTATATCTTTATCTTTAAGTTTCTCTATATTATTTCCCTGGCTTTCCGTTTTCTGCTCACCGCGCATGATTTTAATTTTAGCTTTCAGTTTTACACCTAGTAGATAGTGGTCGCTATCACAATCAGCCCCGCGGTATGTTCTTACGTCTTCTACTACACTTTTGTGACGGCTGTCAATTAGGACGTGAACGTGACCGATACGTGTTTAATTACGCTTCCCAAGAATATCTCACTGAACGGTCTCTTTCCGTCTGTGGCGCTCGGATGTGTATACAAATCCATACTGAATCGCATCCGGGCAAATACGATCCTGATATTGGTCTGATACTTCAACAATATGTTTTCGGTACCTAATGAAAGATTCACCACATTAATTAGCTTGATTTTATCAGCTAGACCATAAATGTATCAGATTTTACGTGCTGTATCAGATGACACGCGAATGATAAAGTAATTAAATTGCAAAACTCCTAACAAACAAAGTGGGGTGTAAGCATAACGTTTACCAATGTATACCTGTCATGTGTATCATTAAATAAATCTGCGGCATCACAGCTCGTAAATATAAATAATTATATAAAGCAACCCTTTTTTATTCGACGACGCGGATGGCGCAGTTTGCAGACACCTGCCTACTGAGCCGGCGGTCCCGGGCTCGAATCTCAAATATTTGTGTGATGACCTCGAATATTTGTTCTTGGATCATGGATGTTATATATGTATGTATTTATTATATATTATGTATATCGTCGTCTAGTACACATAGTAGGTACAAGCTTTGCTTAGTTTGGGTCTAGGTCGATTTGTGTATGACTGTACCATATTTATAATATATATTTATTTTATTGAAAGTTTACTTGGTCCATATTTAGTTATAAATCAAGAAAAACTAATTCACGTACGTGCATATACCTTAAAAATTAATTGTTAACCTGCAATTTCACGAACCCACTTATTTATTGAAAACAATTATTGTATCATTATTGCTGATGCTCTCGAGTAGGTACTAAGGAAAATTTCAGGAGTCAATCGTACTTAACCTTTGTATTTTTGTTATATCATTAAGGGCGGGCACTTGCTCAGCTGGAGATGGGCATGACATCTCGGCTAACGAATAAACGAAGTAACAAATGGAATTGCAAATAATTTGACTTAGATATTCTTAAATATTTGACTCGGATTTATTCTTTAACTTAAAATGAATACCGTTGAATACAATAATACCAAGGTAGGTACTTTAGGTAATTTAATTTCTTTTGACTATCGTGATACCAATGCAATTAATTTTTTATATTGTAATTTTGTAATTTGATAAAATGTTCGTTTTTGTTTCAATCTCATCTTGTCTTAAGATTTCTTGAGCCTTAAAAAAGGAATTATCTAAAAATGTTTAGGGTGCCTTTGGTGGAATTAATTATAATTAAAACAAGTTAGCATTAAAAAAAGGGTAAAATAATAGAGGAATGATAAGGAATGTTGATGATGAGCTAGAGTTGTGGTAGTCGAAAACACCCGCCCGCTACTGAGCTCCCGATATAGACGTCAACCTGCATCGCGCTATCGCCTTTTCCTGAATTTATGACCCCTCTCAATTTTCAATACGATTTTAAAATATTATCACTGTATAGATTAAGTACATTAACAATCCAATGTAAAAAGTGCATGCTAAGTTATAAATGATTCATATATACCTAACAGGAACTTTATTTAATAAATAAATAAATATCAGACAACCTCACACAAATCGATCTAGTCCCAAATGTAGCTCAAGAAGGCTTGTGTTATGGGTACTATACGATGATATACATATTTATATAGATAAATATATATTTAAATACATAGAACAACCATGACCCAAGCACAAATATTCGAGTTCATCACATAAATATTTGCCCTGACCGGGATTCGAACCCGGGACCGCCGGCTCAGTAGGCAGGTCTCTACAAACCGAGCCAAACGCGTCGTCAGTAATGTATGACATATAGGTACATCTCCAGTAATGGAACTTGAAAATCCACTGTACTGCTGTTGTATTTTCAGTCCATAAAAAACAAACCCTAATATCTGTCGTGTATCTAACTAATCGCTACACTCGAACTCTCGCATCCCTCGACAACTACAGCCTGCTAAACAACCTAAGCGCATTACGGTTTAAGTCCCGCTTAAGTCATTCTAGAACATACTGCTGCTGTCCGGCTTGACCCCCGATAAATATCCAACCCATCCCTGTCACACTTATGCATTTCACTACAGCACCCTCTCAACTAACATCAATAACTACCCTTAATGTTATCATGAAATTTCAACCGTAACGCTTTTGTTTTTGGTTGAGATTACGCTGAAAAAAACTGGAGTTGTGCCTTTTATTCTAGTTGGGGTATGTTCCCGTCCTGTTCCCAAACACCTTATCTTGATGTGTAATGGAAAGGAATGTAGTGCCGGGAGTTACTTAAGGACGAAAACAAGCGCAGACAGCTCGGGTTTTTGCCTTATTTATTCGCCGTCCCGTCCCGGAATTATTTGTGAGGGAATAAAACGATAAAGAAACTGTTGAACCTGAACCCGTACACAAACCACATAAATAGTATAGGCTTGAATAAATACAATTTTTGTTTATGCATAAAAAAAAAAAATCTGGATTTTTAATGTGTACCTACCAAATTCTATTCAAAGTATGTAAAATAGATATATTTACTAATTTAATAAAGACTTTCTCTCAAATTCAACAACAAAATCCCGTCCGCGCACGCGCCGCTCTGAAGTCAAGACATCTCTCCTAGTCGCCGATGCCTATATTTGTTCCCGCTTCGCCCCGCGTCGCTCGCCGCTGCCGTTGGCACGATTCGCTCGGCAAAAGCCGCTAGAGCGACAAACGACATATCAGCTTCATATTGTGTCGCCGTGATTTTGTTTTTACCACTCGCCGCTCATTGCTGCTGCTGGTCGCGTGTAAACGTGTAATCGTGGGTGGGACGTAACTCCATCCAGCGCGGATAGCATACTAGTATCTTGCCGCGAACGTCGCCTGTCGCGCGACTCAGCGTTACCTGTCTTGCTCGCACGGTATTAGAAGGAAGGTGGCAGATAGTATATGTCGCGCGTCAAGGAGTCGCGTGTCACAGTTATGCTAGACGTACAGAATTCTCATGATATCGCCGAGTGATAAAAACCTCACCTTGCTAGCAGCGTCGTTACCTAAAAAATTAATCCATAGTAGAGTGAGATTGCAGATATCTCTTGATTCATTGTAAAGTAATTTGATTGCTTAAACTTATAGCCTACTGTGTTGGCACTGAATTACTGTGCTATCCAGAGCTCGTAGTACTGCAGCGCTGTTAGCAACAGTACGTACAGCCATTTAGGAGAATGAGAATCTGTGATAAAGAAAGCAAACCCTACCATCAGTTGGCAAAAATAACTGCTCAGGAGAGAGAGATAGTGATTTAGGCGATGTATCGGCCATGTTTTTTTTTTTTTTAATGTCATTGGAGGCAAACGAGCCAACGTATCGCCTGATGGATAGCGATTACCGTCGCCCATAAACACCTGCAACACCAGAGGAGTCACAAGTGCTTGCCTACCCGGAGGACGAAGATAGAATGCCTCTATGCTAGTGAATGTACAAACAGGCTTACTTTCTAGTTGCATTTTATAACACTGACAAGTTGCCATGCAAACATAGAGCAGATCGCCAATGAATATACTGATGATATTTTTGAATAATGCATTGGGATGGGAACATCGAATTAGTCCCGGAAATTTTATTTGAGTTATATTAGGTTAATTAATTGTCAATGACCCATGATAAAACTTGAATAACAAAATACATGTAAATCATAATCATCATCGTCATTAGCCAAACATTGAGCATAGCCTCATTTTTTGGTATCGTGGTGATCATGAGCGTTTTATATGGCGCACGATCTCAATGCCGTGCGTTATGCCAACACAGTAATTTTGATCCAAGACTTTCTTCTTGAGATTATTATTGCTGCATATTGAACAAAAAAATATTGCATTGCGCATCTTTGAACGCCTGGAGGTGAATCCCATTCGACAATTGACTTATTTCTAGAATCGCTATGTTATATGGCAGAGATATAACTTGAAATTTTGTTAAAATATGTCAATCGTATTGGAAACTGTACAAAATAATACAGACAATGAAAAGGCTGACAATGAGTAAGCTCCGAGCGCGCAGAGTCAAGGACCATCGCTCAAGAGGGTATCACTTAACTGTGTCCGTTATTATTTCCCGGATTGCTCCGTTTGAAGTCTTTGTGGACATTTCTTTAGCAGGAAAAGTATTTGTTATCCTTCGTAATTAATCTGGAGGTTGAGCTTCTGTTTAAATGTATTTTTAATTACAATGCGTTTGTTCAAACTGTTTTTACTATTTGGATTTATAAGAAGAAAGTCCGATTACTTTACTTTATTATATTGAGCCATTCATATGAAAAAAAAATAGTGGATACAGAGAGAAAATAAATTACAAAAAAAAGACGATATGTTGAATCCACAAAGTAGAGAACTAAGTTATGCCACACTAACATCAGCGTTAGCACAAGCTAATCACATAAATCCACACGGAGTAATCCCGGGGAGTCCAATGTGACCATTTACCGTAACTGTATTAGGGAGCGGACGCTAAACCCTCTGTCAGACCTGTTGGAACAAGGAAATGTATCAACAAACTTGACAGACCGACCGATGTCCTCAGACCAAATTGGAAGGACAATCCACGCAAGGTGCCTGGCGAGGGCAGAGTGAAGATGACGCGTATACTTGAAACTTATATTTGGATTTAAGTTACAATTGGACGCGCGTAAGCAAGATTAGCCGCTTCATGCAAATGCTTAAGCCCAATAAACTACAATGCTTGGCAGCGACGACGGTGGTCATGACCAAACTTTGATTGTGGTTGATAATTCATAACATTACTTTAGCTCGGGAGGGGTCGGGGCCTACGCGAGACTACTACTATTACTCTAGTAGTACTGAGAACATTATATCTACATAAAAGAAAATCTATGATATTATGCTGAATATGTATGTCGATTTAAAATATTGTATAACTGTACATATCAAGGCCTTTAAACATTCGTGTGATCCTATTATGAAACTCGTCTTCGAGCTCTCCCTGTACTAAAATTAGTTCAAATTCGTCCTGTCGTTTACGCGTGACGAGAGGACAAAGAAAATAAAGTATTACCACTCTCTATAGAAACATATTCAGTACAATTTTAAAATAAGCACACGTAGTAGTAATAATATCGCAATGTTTCGCCATATAAGGTTGGTTGAATTTTATCACCAAAACAACAATGTTTGCACATGTCTGTCATGTCAACTGGCATATAGTACACAATCCACTCTGGATTGTGTTCTTCTACTTGTTAGTCAGATAAATCCAGAATATTGTCTCTGTGGTGAACTGGCGATACTTCGGAGATGGCAGCCGGCTGCACGACGGCGTATACGAACCTGACTGGTGACTTCCGCAACCTCATATTTAACTGAATTAGTTGTTGAAAATCCAACTTTATGTTTATGTTGGCATAATGGCCTATGGTCTATGCCCTAGATGTATCCGAGTTAATTAAGAAAAAGACACCTAGAGTAAGGCATAGACAACATGAGGCGAGCTGTCAAGACTATCTAAAAATAGCGCACGAGGATTGTTAATCGTTCTAGGAGATTTTGATTAAATGATCCACAAATTACTTAATTGTAATTTTAATTTATAAAACATGGTGGCAGCGGTTTATTGAGCACAATGGATGAAGCACTAGCAGAGATCGTCCAGCAACAAACGGTGCTCTTGAGGTCTATGCAGGAACAAATCACTAGACTCTCACGGACTCAGCCGGCTCCGTTGCAAAACATAAACGTACCTTGGCCATCCGCGATCAACACTAATAAAGATCCAGAAGATGCCTATAAAACATTCCAATCTTCATGGAAGGATTATTGCCGCGCGACGAAAATAGATAATTGGTCGGCTGAAGAAGAACCGAGAAAGGTGAGCATACTATTCAGTGCCATAGGCGAAAATGCCTTAAAAAAATATGGAAATTTCGGTCTCACAGATTCCGACAAAGAGACAAAGTCATGCATAGAAATATTAAACCTAATGAAGGTCAAAATGGTTCCAAAGAAAAACATAATCTACAATAGATATATTTTTTTATGCAGAAACCAGTCACAAAATGAACCTTTTGACATCTTTTATGCAGATCTGAATCGATTGATCGAAGACTGTGACTATAACACTTTCAAAGATGAGATGTTACGAGACAAAATAGTGCTCGGTATAAGAGACATGCCATTGAAAAAAGAGCTCTTAAAAAAAGACAATCTTACCTTAAAAGAGTCCATTAACCTATGCCGTGCAGCAGAAGCAACTGACAGACATATAAAGGAATTTTCAACACCTTCAACTTCAGACATAAAAAAAATTGAAGAGAAGAATATCAAACAAGGAAAATGTCGCTTCTGTGGGAACAACCACATATTCAAAAAAGAAAAGTGTCCAGCCTGGGGTACTGTATGTACTAACTGTGAGGGTAGAAATCATTTAGAAAAAGTATGTAAAAAGAAGAAACAGATAAAAGAAGTCAAAGAAAATAAGGAGAAACGAGGTGAGGACAGCGGCAGCGATTCAGAACCAGATTATTTTATAAACAAGATAGTTGCTGACAACAACAAGAACTTGGCGGAGTGCAAACTAGAATACAGAGTCAAAAAAGAATGGAAAACAACTCAATGTCTCTTAGACACAGCTGCGGATGCATGTATTAGGTCTGCAAAATGCTGAACAAATGTTGGGTAAAAGTTATGTACATGAAAAAATGCGACCATCAAAGAAAACATTGTTTGGTTTTGGAGGAAATAATGTGATGATCCATGGAGAAATCGATATATTATGTCTAAAAACGAACATTTCTGGTCTTAAAACTAAGTACACTGTCACATTCCAAGTTGTACATATCACACACATTCCACTATTGTCATGTAAAGCGTGCACACAGATGGGTCTTGTGAAGTTCTGTAAAGAGGTACGATGCAATTATTCACAGGAAACACAGGACATAATAAGCAAGTACAGCTCAGTTTTTGAAGGCAACGGTAGTTTCTCAGGTGAGCTTAATCTGGAAATTGATGAAGCGGTCCCACCAGTTGTCCAGAAGGCTCGTCGCGTTCCAGTAGCACTGTGGCCAATCCTGAAAGAAGAATTGCAAAAATTAGAAGAAGAGGGCATAATAATAAAAGAAGACAATCACACTGATTGGTTAAGCAATATTTTATTAATCAAAAAAAAGACAGTTTCAGAATATGTTTAGATCCAATTCCTTTAAATAAGGCGATAAAAAGACCAAATCATCAGTTTACCACTGTGGAGGAAATTCTGCCAGAACTGGGCAGGGCTAAAATATTTTCTACTTTTGATGTAAAGAAAGGGTTTTGGCACTTAAATTTGTCTGAACAGAGCAGCAAACTCACCACATTTTGGACACCATTTGCAAAATATCGCTGGAAAGTCCTTCCTTTTGGTATTTCATCAGCGCCAGATTATTTTCATATAAAAATGAATGAGATGATTCAGGGACTATCGGGCGTTGAGGCACTTGTTGACGATTTGTTAGTATATGGGGTGGGTGACACAATGTCAGAAGCCATTATGGATCATAACAAAAACCTTGAAGCTCTATTCGAAAAATTGGTAAAATATAATTGCAAATTAAATAAAACTAAGACTAAACTATTACAAACGTCAGTGAAATATTATGGCCATGTTTTCACTAACAAGGGTCTTCAAGCAGACCCATCTAAAATAGAATCTATTTCAAACATACCAGAGCCCAGAAACAAAAAAGAACTACAAAGATTTCTCAGTGTAGTCACATATCTTAGTAGGTATATTCCTAACTTAAGTGCAGAATCCACATCCTTGAGACAATTAACTCATGATAAATCTGAATGGATATGGAGTAAAAAAGCACAAAAAGAATTTCAGACCCTCAAGTGTATAATAAGCGATATAAAAACATTAAAATATTATGACAAAAATGAGCCGCTTGTTGTCGAATGTGATTCCAGCGAAGGAGCCCTGGGAGTGGCGCTGTTCCAACAGAACCAGCCAGTTGCATATGCCTCACGGTGCCTCACTCCAACTGAGAAGAAATACGCACAAATTGAGAAAGAGCTTCTGGCTGTGGTCTTCGCCTGCACACGGTTTGACCAGCTTATTATTGGTAATACCAAAACAATTATTAAAACAGACCATAAACCACTCCTTAATATATTTAAGAAGCCTCTTCTACATGCTCCAAAAAGATTGCAATCTATGCTGTTGACATTACAAAGATACAGTCTAGAACTACAATTTGTATCTGGGAAAGAAAACATTATGGCAGATGCTTTATCTCGATTTTATCTTGATTGTAAAGACGTTGATGATAAGTCTAAAGACTTTAAAATATTCGAAATAATTGAAAAAATAAACCCATTAAGAAATGTACCAGTCTAATAACCAGAGAAATTGCAAATGCAACACTAAAGGACAGTAATTTTATGATTCTCAAAGACTATATCCAGCATGGTTGGCCAAAATTCATAAGAGACATACCAGATGCTCTGAAACCATACCATAGTTTCCAAAGTGACTTAACAGTTCATCAAGATATAATACTAAAAGGACAATCTATATTGATACCAGAAAGTTTAAGAAGAGAAATGCTAAATAAGTTACATAAAGCACACTCAGGAATTGAAAACACATTAAAATTGGGTAGAGATGCTGTATTTTGGCCATCAATGTCCAAGGACATTAAAGAGATGATTGCCTGTTGTACCACATGCAATAAATATCAACCAAGCCAGCAAAAATTTACTATGCAAAGTCACAACATACCTGAATATCCATTTCAAATAATATCAATGGATGTATTCTTCTTCTCTCATAAAGGAAGACAAATAAAATATTTGATATTGGTTGATCACTATTCAGATTTTTTTGAAATTGAAAAACTAAAAGATTTATCTTCTAAACCAGTAATTGAAGCGTGCAAAAAGAACTTTTCACGGCATGGTACTCCAGAGAAGGTAATCACAGATGGCGGAACTAACTTTGTCAATCAGGATTTCGCAGATTTTGCTAATGAATGGAATTTCACACATGTGACGTCATCACCCAATCATCCACAAGGAAATGGTAAAGCGGAGGCTACAGTAAAAATTGCAAAAAAATTACTACAGAAGTCCACAGAGAATGAAGAAGATTTCTGGTCCAGTTTGCTCTGCCTCAGGAATACTCCTAATAAATTGAACTCAAGTCCTGCCCAAAGGTTATTCTCTCGTAGAACAAGAGGTTTCCTGCCTATTATCAAACAATTATTAAAACCAAGTATAGTAGAAAATGTTCCCGATGATATACAGAGAAAAAAGGAGATGGTGAAGCACTCACATGACAAGCGAGCTAAACGAGCATCTCCACTAGAAATAGGACAGGCAGTATCAGTTCAAATGATTCCAGCTTCAAATAAAAAGTGGACGCCTGGAATAATCTCTGACATACTTTCAGATAGGTCATATCTAGTTGATGTTAATGATACAACATATAGGCGAGATCCAGTACATATCCGTCCTCTTGTGCAGAGCTCCAAGGATCCATCAGACACAGAAACACCACACAATATTGATATTCAACCACACCAAAATAGAATACCTTGCTCTAACATAGACCAAGAAAATGTAACTCTAGGTATCACACAAAATACCTTACCCATCTCCTAAGAATGTTGAGTCTACCTTAGATGACTTAGATTTACTTGTAACTCGGGATCAATGTTCTTCTCCCAAACCCTCAACTTCGGTAGTAAACTCACCTATTCTTAGGTCATCTATTTCTAATACCAAGGATAACCGACCTAGGAGAGAAATAAAAAAACCTTCCTATCTCAAAGACTATGTTAGTTAATCTTATAAACCTATTGTTGATGTTGTTTAATTTTTTGTTAAGGAATGGTCTTGGCATGGCCTGACCTGTATATTTTTTGGTATTAAGTTCCATGATGAATAATTATGTTAATAATATTTTCTTCGGTTTCCGCGACTGTCACACATTTAAATAAAACAATTTAAACGGATTATATCGCGTATATTAATTATTTGACATGTCATGGACAAACCAAACCATTCAATTAAGTTTGATAACACTTCAATCCTTGCCAGAGAGAAACGATATTTTCCCAGAATGTTGCGCGAGGCTATTGAAATCAAAAAATATCCCAATTTCAATAGAGAAGATGGTTTGTCATTACCACCGGCTTGGGATCCTGTTGTACATCTTATCAAGGATCAAGCAAGACACAAGACTGGAAACCTTGGGCCTCGAACGGTGTAAAACAAATTAGTGTTAAAAGTAGTATATGTAGTTTTTGTTTAAAAGTATTTTATAGTAATAAATAAGGCAATTTGGGAGTTTTCTTTGGCGGTTCTTTCTCCTCAGTAAGCCTTTAGTGAACCGCTGGTAGATATTTTTAATAAATAATAAATGCCCTTCTGGCACATGTGTAACTGTCTTTACACATTAGGCCCATCTGGCATGTATGAACACCTTTATTTTAAATAAATATTTACAAAATGGGTAGTTTGCACAAATGTAACTTTGACAGAGAAAAATTGTGTTTTTCTCAGTCAACCTTTGACAACGGTATCTGTAAAGGTACTGAAACGTCAGGGAGGCTCAAATAATTAATATACGCGATATAATCCGTTTAAATTGTTTTATTTAAAATATGTTAATATTTTTATGTTTACAGTTACAGTCCGGTAGCATGTTATCATGACTTAGCTATAGCTAAACTTGTGTTGATTATACCTTTTACATACTTTTGCCAAGTTGTAATCTCGTCAATGATGTCTAAATCTCTTAGTCTTTATGGTGTTTGCATGCAACGTTTTTGTTCTTTATAAAAAAGACAACGTGTTGGCATAATGGCCTATGGTCTATGCCCTAGATGTATCCGAGTTAATTAAGAAAAAGACACCTAGAGTAAGGCATAGACAACATGAGGCGAGCTGTCAAGACTACCTATCTAAAAATAGCGCACGAGGATTGTTAATCGTTCTAGGAGATTTTGATTAAATGATCCACAAATTACTTAATTGTAATTTTAATTTATAAAACAGTTTAGTTAACTTTAAGACTCCAAAGTCTTATGGGAGATAAGGAAAGTAGTAAGGATTGAATGTAATACAGATTCTTTTACTGCGTTAGTAACGAAGGAGATACAAATGATACAATGTTGACTTTCGTAGTGTGTTTGGGCTCAGTTCAAAGTTTTATTTTTGGATGACTTTGTTGCTTTGACTTTCTAGATTGTAAACATGGATTTAAATACCTACTTACCTACGTTTAAGATTAGAATTCCTATTTACAATAAACGACTCGTATGAAAATTAAGGGTCACTTTACGCTGAACGAACTAGATTATAACAAGCTTTTTGTAAAATAGTAATTCCTTTTTTGTCTCTATTTGACCTTGGCCAAACATTATTTCCATCCGCTGTCTCCGCTGTCCAATGGATGTTCGACTGTTCCGTTGTTCAGATTACCGGCTGTAGCAAAAGCTCATACATCCCATGTTTTAATTTAAATTCTATTGACATTTTGTGAGTGGCTCGAAAATTATATTTTCGTAGATTGAGTTTTTCTAAATATTTCAGAATGGCTGAGATATTTTTGGAATTGTAAAAAAATTAATCATTTTGTTTTGACACGTTTATAATATTTTAGTTTTAGTTTTGATAATGATTTTGTTTGACATGTTTATAGTATTAACTTCTTGCAATGTAAATTACACGTAATTTAGTTATGGTCTTTTTTATTGTTCAAATTTATGTATTATTTCAAACACAATTGATATTGTTCAATGAAATAAATAAATGAAAATAAAATGAAATTAAATGATAGGGGTAAATAGCGTAAACAAACGCAACTTTCAGCCATTTCAAAACAAATACGCGTGGTCTAAGCTCCAGAGGCACTAGTTTTATTTCAGCAAGAATACTTACTTTCCTAAGGGGAAGTAATTACAAAGTCGACCTTGTCACCGTCCACGAGTACACGAGTCGTATAAAGGAGCTAACGCTAAGCAAAGGCCGGGTCTGTCGTAACGCGACGAATTCGTTTGACCGCGCTTCGTTTCCTGCCGCGGTAAGGACTAGGACACATATGCTACTCACTCTTTTTATCATATAATTCTGCGACAGACCTAAATGTCAGGCTAGCACACCTGACTAAAACTTCTAGCTCATTTTGTATTGTTTGGAAGGAGACGGGAAATATTGATCGTGTGACGTCAGGTTGTACTAGTGGTGTTCTAAAACCTTGTCGCGAGAAGCTCATTCAAAGTAAAAAAAAAACCTCTTTCTTGAATTGAACTTAATAATTTTCTCATAAATACTGAACGGTCTATTTCGAATTATTACCGCCTCTGTATATAAAGTCAAAGTCAAAGTCAAAGTCAAAATTATTTATTCCATTGACATAAATTATGCACTAGAATAAGTCTTAAAACTGTATGATTATTCTAATATTACACGAAACAAATTATTAAATTATATTGTTATATTATACTTTATAGATGAGTCATTCCATATTCAGTTTTCATTTAATTTAAATTCAATGTCATAATATTCCTTTATGTTGTACAGTGCGTGTTCGGTTAATTTACTTTTTAAATACAATTTAAATTTAGCGTCATTGAGTGAGGTTACACAATCGGGTAGATGGTTGTACATTTTTAGGCTCTGATGGATGAAACATTTTTTAGTCTTAGCCAGTCGAATTTTTGGTAGGCACAACTTATTTCTGTTGCGTGTGGGATAGTTATGAATATCCTTTCTCCTTATACTGCCACCGATGTTTTTCCGTGCATACAGTAAGTTTCTATAAGCGAATAGTGAATAAAACGTCATTATACCAGTCTCTCTGAATATGGCTCTGCAGGTCTCTCGAGCAGTCAGACCAAAAATGTTTCTAAGAGCTCTTTTTTGCAGTCTAAAAACTCTTGATGATGTTGCTGCATGTCCCCAAATTAAAACTCCATAAGACATTAATGAGTGAAAGTATGCGTAGTATACAGTCTTACTTGCTTGAATGCCACATAACTCCTTAATTTTTCTAATTGAAAAGGCCGCTTTCGTAAGTTTTTTGCACAGATAATCAATATGTCTATCCCATTTTAATGCACTATCTATAGTTATCCCTAGAAATTTTGTCTCTTTATTATATGGTAATTTGTTTCCTTCATATTCTAGATGTACATTTTCTGTTGTAGGCTTTAGGCTGTATTGCATAATTTGCGTCTTATTGGCATTTAATTTTAATTTATTCGCTGAGAACCAAGCCTTCACTAAGTCAAGAGCACTTTTGACATTCGACACCGTATCCCTGACGGTGTTATCAGACGTAATAAGTGATGTATCGTCGGCATATTCAATTATGTTACATTTTAATTGCTTGGGGATGCTATGTGGAAGATCGTTTGTGTATACAATAAATAATAACGGGCCTAAAATAGATCCCTGCGGTACGCCTTTAGATATAAGTTGGCATTGTGATCTGGCCTGATTTACTTGTACTGTTTGATCTCTGTCTGACAGATATGATCGAATTATTTTAAGACTAGTATCTGCAACACCATAAAAAGACAATTTATCCAATAAGATACCATGATCCACCATATCAAAGGCCTTTGACAGATCACAAAATATACCCATACACTTCAGCTTATTTTCTAAACCATTATGTACATGTTTAATAAATGCGGCAATGGCATCTTCTGTAGAGAGTCCCTTACGAAAACCAAACTGCTCCGTGCTAATTATATTATTTCGCGCGAAATAACTACTCAGCTGAGAAAACATTATCCTTTCAAAGATTTTACTGAAAGTGGGTAGAACACATACTGGTCTGTAATTATCAGTTGATGTAGCGTCTCCTTTCTTAAAAACTGGAACAAGTTTAGCCTTCTTAAGTGACTTTGGAAAGACGCCGAGCTCTAAACATTGGTTTATGATGTCTGTGACAATGGGAACTACAGGTAAGATAGTTGCCTTAACAATTTTGGTGGATAAGCCCCATAAATCGTAAGTATTCTTCATTTTAAGGCTTTTACAAACTGTAAGGACTTCCTTGATACAAACTTTAGTCCACTGAAATGTTTCGCGAGGTGGGATTGTTTTCATTAAATCCAAAGCGTTGATATTTAATTCTGTCTCTGAATGCTCTGCTTGTATTGTAAAGAAAAAATCACTGAATATTTTTGAAATGTCATTTGGATTCTGATGCAATCTGCCCTCGTGAAAAAGTCGGATGTCCTTATTTCTTGTAGTGTTGTAACCTGTTTCATCTTTTATTATATTCCAGGCGGTTTTAATTTTATTTGAAGATTTTCGTATTTTGTCGTGAAGCCACATTGACTTTGCCTGAGTGCATACTGTTTTAAATATTCGTTTATAGGTTCTAAAGTACTGTTTAAAGGATTCATCATTACTAATAATATACTTCGAATTTAATTCAAACATAATTTCTTTGCTCCGTCTAATTCCTGTAGTAGCCCAATCGTTAAAGCATTTTTTTGCTTGTATACAAATATTTTTCATAGGCATAACTGTATCCAGAAGTCTTATGTACGCGTTGAAGAAAAGGTTATAGTTAAGTTCAGGATCAGGACCCAAAACAAAGTTACTGAATTAATACAATAGTTCATCGTTCAAACATTCAATTTTTGATTTAGTGACCAATCTCTTACTAATGCGGCTGGGTTTACTTTGTATTTGCGATTTAGAGTCGATACTTACAGATAAACATTGACCAGAGTGGTCTGAGCACACAACAGATACATTTTTTATCATATACTCGTCCACATTAGTGAACACGTTATCCAAGCATGATGACATTCTTGTATGGAAATTAACTGTTTGCTTGAGACCATAAGTTAATAGAATATCGCAAAGCGATTTTGCTTGTTCGCAATTTTCGTTAAATTTAACATTGAAATCACCGCACAGTACAACACGAGAATTATTTCTTATGCCAATATCTAGAATTTGTTGCATTATACGGAGAAATAAACAAAACTCTCCATTTGGAGGTCTATATGTAACAATTACTATGCATTTTAAGGAAACTAATTCGATTGCGCATGCCTCCACATTACATTCATCAGATAAGGAGCTCATGTCCGGTCTGTCTTTAAAACGTATAGAGTCTTTCACTAGGATTGCTACACCGCCGTGAATATGTCGGGTTCTTAAAAATGTAGATCCTAACTTATATCCTTCCACTTGTAGCGCACTTATACTATGATCCTGAAGCCATATTTCCGATAGGCACATGACACTAATATCTAGTTCGTACAATGACAGGCATAGTGGAAGTATTTTATTTCCAACCCCCTGAACATTTTGATGAGCGATTGTTAACTGTCCATCAGGATGGATCGAGTTCACAGGGGCGATATTCCTAAAAAAGTATGTTCTTGTACTGGCTGTTGCGTTTCTTTCAGAGTCCATTGAGTTGACAATGCAGTAGGTGTAATGTTCGTTGTCAATAATCGGTGTTCTTCATCTACCTCATTTATTGTAGCATAACATGCGTTGTTTCGGGTATTTGGGGTAGGTATGACGTAATCACCGGCGTTTGTCAGTATAATTAAGTTCTTGTATTGATGAGTGTATTCGTACAGAGAATTATGGGTTATTTTATTACATAGATATGACACAAATGATCTACTGAGTACATTTTTCAGGTAAAAAATGCTTTTACTGAAATTGTTTATATCAATTAGTGTTACACCATTTGATCTTTCAGTTAAATATTTCAGATCTGTGTTAATTTTGAATATTCTATTATTTATGTTCCAATCCACCCCGAATGGTAATGTGGTTATTTGCAGTTTAAGTTTTCTTAACTTGCACAAATCTATTGCATATTTGATATGTGCCATGCTGTAGTTGTTCACATTTGAGGCTATTATAACCAGATCGTCACCTTCTTGCATGTTTTGTGTAGTTCCGGATATATTGCGCACTATTTCTTTAAGTTCAGCATTCGGTTTACATACTGAGTTGACCGACTTGTAGCATGGCGCCCGGTTCTTGATGTACTCAGCCAGTGACTTTCCATACTCGTCACATAGTATAAACATTGCTGGTTTTTCTATTGTATTGCCGTTGTCTTTTTTCACTTCGCAAGTATGTGGCTCTTCCGGCGTATGTCTTAATGTTACGGGTGACGTTTTACGTTTTTCTAATGGTTTCACAACTTCTTTGTCTAAAACAGTCGTTCGAGTACTATTTACCTGTTTTATAGAAGCACTGATCTTTTTTGTATTCTTCTTCAGTTTCTGGTTCGATTGAATAGTGCATTTCTTATTACAATTCGATGTGTTTGTTTTCGGCTTTTTGATCGGAGTACTTTTGGTATTTCCTTTTTTAGAGGAGATGACGGGTCTTTTTGTCGATTTTTGAGTCGGTTGTGGTGTTTTATTTTTGTTTATAGCTGTAATTGTGTTTATTGTGTTGCATTTCTGTTTGCGCTTATTTTTAATTGAATATTCTCATGTTGAATTTGTACTATATTTGATTTTAGGCAACTAATCTCCTGATTAAGTTTGTCAATTTTCGCCTCATTTTCTGTCTGTATAGAGGACTGAAGTTCTTGGAATAATATTGCATTTTTTTCATGCATCTGTATTATAGTTAAAGCCTCCTTGTACTCCTGTATATCCGGTGACTGGTCGACTAAAGGTGGATACCCATTATACCGTATCATGCTATGACCGTAATATGAACGTATCAGGCACGGAATATAACGCGACACGGACCGCTATGCCCACTACAACGTGCCCACATCATTTCATATCCGTGCATAACGAGCTTAGTGACCGTAGTGTCCGCGTATCATCCCCGTAGCATAAGCGAGTTTAGTGACCGTAGTGTCCGCGTATCATCCCCGTAGCATAAGCGTTCATACCCGGCGTTACAGTTCTATGTAGTTTCATTTATCTGAAAGAGCAATTGAATACTTTTGACAAGAAAATTATTCCTATACTTACCTATACTTTTACAATGCCTATTAGAAAATTTACCATGAGGGAATTAGTAATGATAGCCCTTATCTTAGACTTGGAAGATCAAGAAAACAACAGAATTCATATTTCCGGTGTTCCCTTGTTTCGCAGACAGAAATCTCACAGAATTTCGTTTCGCAGAAAATGTTTTAATGAATATGTGGATCATATATTTTGAGTTAAAATATTATTGTTTTAAAGACTATTTACTTGAAAGAAACATATTTCACAGAAACACAAATCAATGAATTTTATTATCTCTTTTTTTTATTAACAGACTCATCAACTAATTGAAATATTTTTATGTATTCTTAATTCGCTGATAGATTTTGTTTATAGAATATTGTTTCACAGAAACTGTTTTATATAATGTTTAGTCCCAGTATTTTTCTTTAGAATATTATTTTTTCAGCACCGCTTTACTACAAATTATTTCGAAAAACCTAAATCAAATAAAAAGGAGGCGTTAGTAGGTTAGGTTAAAGACCGTAAACTGTAGGTTAGGTTAGGTTAGTTTTATGACTATGGATAGCGGAACGTCAGAATGCTTGCTTGCCTATATTAAAATTTAGCAGTTAGTAGGTAATACAATCTATAAAACTGTAGTATATGAAACAACGTACAACCCATATTTTCGAACAGCCTCAATCAATTTTTCGTCATCCATTATAATATATAAGTATTGCAAATAACGAGCGTCTTCTAAACTGACGGTATCAGATTGGTAAGAGCGGGTAGAAATATGACAACGCGTTTATAACGTGCTTAGAACGGTCACCATACGCGGTTTTAACCCGTTTGGCCGCCTGCACGCACCGTTCTAGCACTGTTGCGTGCCATTCACGGAGCGTTTCGACACCGGCAAAATATCCTCGCCGACAATATTTGACGGTCCGTGCATGGCACGCGACGGGTATGGTTGGTGACGGAACGGGCTAGTATGCATAGTCTCATACTTTGTAATACAAAGAATATTTTTTTGCCTGACACGTTCATAGCACGGTCATAGCATGATACGGTATAATGTTGCAATTCGTTGCGCTCGTCAATCGTATTTTGAAGTTTCTTATCTAATGCAGCTAATTGAGACTTAAGTGTGACTACTTGTGAGGTCAAATTTGCGTAGTCCTCCGCGCACTCGTCTTGTTCCTTTAATAATTTAATATTTAGTTGTTGCGCCTTTTGTAACTCGTTTGCCAATGCTTTAATTTGTTCATCTGCCTGCGCAAGCGCAGTCTTACTACGTGTTGAAGGCATGTTCAATTGTTCATGAGCTCATTTGTGGTGCTGCCCTCTGCCGAATATTGTTAATTTTAATCCTTAAGCTTCGTCTTCCAGTTCACAGTGGCTCCACTAGCAGTATATATATTTTTTTGGGAATATTAAGATACTTTTTAAAATACAAAAATTTTCTCTGTTGACGGGGATCGATCGCAGGTCAGCAGCGTTCATAGAGTGCCAAAACTTGACTTTGGGCCACTCGACCATGTGGTATATGAGTTACCGGTCGAATATTAGGCTACACTTTGCGAAACGAAGTGGTGTCGTTCGGGAACGTTTGTTAAGTTGTTTGAATCTAAATGTTAATTCACCGCCATTTAGTTTTTATCACACACTGACACTGATTGTTGTACATAATATATGGCTCGCTAGCAGCTAGCTTATCTATTTTCGATGATCCATTATGATGTTCTTGATTTAACCGGCTTTATCGCGGCCACATCACATATTTTATTGTTATTCATTTAACAATAAAATATAAATTTTAGCAAATTGTCTTATAGCAAAGAGTCTCGACAAACATCGCAAAAGACTCTCGCTAGATAGCTGGATCGAAGGGCCGGATTCAGAAGGCGTTACTCCTGGACACGGCGCGCATCGTCAGGAGGTTCCTCTTGTCAAGTAAAAGACAATATTTTATAACAGTAGAACTATTTTATTAGCAAGTACACGTAAATTACATGTTGCATTTTAGAGTCATTGCTGAAAAAAAGGCCCCAACGGGGTGTCCGCCTCAGTGTTGCCATATTAAAACGTTTTGTTTATACATTACAAATTCTAATCGCCTTATTTATTCAATTCAGCCTATTGCAGTCCACTGCTGGACGTAAGCCTCCCCCAGGGTTCGCCACATGGCCCGATCTCCCGTTTTCGCCATCCAGTCACCACCAGCCACTTTTTTCAGGTCGTCGGTCCATCTGGCCGGAGGGCGTCCTACACTACGCTTGCCGAGTCGTGGTCTCCACTCGAGAACCCGTCTACTCCACCGATCATCGGTTCTGCGACAGATGTGACCAGCCCACTGCCACTTCAGTCTGCTACACTTCTGAACTACGTCAGTGACTTTGGTTTTTTGTCGGATAATCTCGTTCCGGACTTTGTCCCTTAACGAGATTCCGAGCATACCCCTTTCCATAGCTCGCTGTGTGACGTGCTTATTTATTAAATATTTTAATTTACCTATATAAATTAATGTACATATAATTGTTATGTGCTCTGTATCGCACACCTCTCTCTGCAACCCTAATCATCGGTAGCCTGGGCCCTTCCCCGCTGCCGGCGGCACTCTAGGTTAGGATTATTATAATTGTTATGTGTTCTCATTTATAATGTATGTATTTTTTACTTTTTATACATATTTATTGTAAAAAAACCTGTCCCAAGATAATTAAAAAAATGAGTGAAAAATTAATATGAGGGATTTCTTTTTATACAAATCGCACTAAAACCAAACTAAGCGATGTTCACTACTATTCTCTCTCTCTGGAGTCGGTCCCTCATGTCTGAGGATCGTGGTCAGTTTCAGGGTTGCATCTGGCGCGGATGATCTGCCTCCACCGGTTTCTGTCCAGCGCGTCTCTTACAACCGAGTAGAATTTAGAGTTCGATGAGTCCTTTACTTGATCGGTCCATCTTGTTGGTGAACGACCGCGCGATCTTTTGCCTTCGGTGTTCACCACGATCAGTTTTTCAAGATTTTCGTTGTCTCTGCGCATTGTGTGGCCGAAATAGGAAAGAATGCGTTGTTGGCACGTGGTGGACAAGCGAGTTCTTATTTGGAGCTGGTTCAGGATCGATGCATTAGTGCGTTTCGCAGTCCATGGTATTCTTAACATACGTCTCGAACACCACATCTCGAATGCATCAATCCTTTGCCTTTCTCGGGCCAGGATTGTCCACGTTTCCACTCCGTACAGGAAGATAGAGAATACCAGAACACGTATCAATCGGATCTTGGTTTTGATATCAATTCCTCTTTTCTTCCAGACGTTGTTCAAACGGGTCATAGCATCCTTTGCCATCCCGATTCGCCTTTTTATCTCGGTGACACAGATGCCGTCATTGCCGATTTGGGAGCCTAGGTAGATATAGCGATCGACAATGCTAATGCCCGGAATGTTGCAGGTGACATTACTCAGCTTTCCAGCTCGATCCACTATCATAACTTTGGTTTTAGCTCTGTTCACCGTGAGACCAATGTTACCACTTTCTACCCCAAGTCTATGGAACAGCTCGGTCATGTCTACCATGGATGTTGTCAGAAGAATGGTGTCGTCGGCATATCGGAGATTTGATAGTCTTTTTCCACCTATAGGGAAACCCTTCTTCCAATTTTCAATGGTCTTCCGAACAATATACTATTACCTAGGAGCAAAATAATAAAGTTTATCACTAACTTTTTCTTTCCAACTTTTCTCGATGCAGTTGTGAAGATGCCGTGATTCTTTTTCTTCCCCGCTCCTTCCACCGGTGAGCACCCGTCCTACCAAGTCACTGTTAAACTTTTACAAGAATTAACATTCACTTGGTTGGATTTGTAGTTCTTAATTAGCGAAGGTGGAATTAGAGGAGTTTGTTAGTTGGTAATGGAATAGGGATATTTTATTCATACGAGGGAGTTAGCGAACTTGCGTATGTGGTGTATTTGTATCTAATTGTAAACATAACGGAAGTTAGTTGCGAAGTTTGGTGGAATAGTTCTTACCAAGAGTTTAGAGCTGAATGGGTTATCGTCAATGAAGCTTCATAAATACTTTTTAAGATAATTAAAATAGAGGTCATATTTAGTAAAATGTGTACTATTCAAGTGATATTTATCATGATAACGAACAAAAATATTTCAAGCGATAGGTATTTGACATTATTGACGTAAGTGACTCGGTGTTAATCTTATTATGTCCGACTCTCATGGCAGTTGTTTATAAAATACTGGCATAAACATTAAGTAAAAGAGACAAAGGGACACAAATAAAATTTGCCGTAGTACATACAATAGACCAGTTGGGAAAACTTCGTCCACGTTGTTTTTATGCGTTATTCGGGTTTGTAGCAATGTTATCAAAGGGTTTAGCCGTGTTTTGATGGCAAAACTGCCTTTGACGAGAAAATGGTTGTCCTTTTACTCGGATAATTATCTTTATATACGTTGTAATTTCACCAAATATCAGCCCCAAAATCGTCGTGGTTTTGAGATAATTAAAAAAAAAGGAAAATGCGTTTTTATTTTTTATCTACTTAAATAGTGGCCCGTTTTTTTTTAAATTTGTATAAATTATGTCTATAATAAAGGACTATTTAGGAAAAAAAAAATACCTTGAAATTTTATATTTAAGTAAAAAAAAAGGAGTTTGAATATTTCAAAAACATTTTTTTTTTACTTGCAAGGTGGCGACACCTACCAATATTAGATATTTTATAAAGCATTTAATTCTCTACCACATATTTTTTTTTTCAAAAAATTTCACTTGGAATTTTCGACCTCTCAGCTGCATTCGATAGCGTATGTAGACAGAAGCTTATCTATAAGCTCATGACCGTGGTGCAGATGGTGGGACTAATCAACTCTATGCTCAGCAATAGGGAATTTATCGTCTACCTCGGAAGCACTCCAAGCAAAGTCAGAACGCTGAACAATGGACTACCTCAAGGATCGGTCCTGGCCCTGCGCCTGTTTAACCCATATCGTGTGTGTAAAGGTTGAACAGGAGTGGGTCAGAACCGATTCCGAAAACAGAGAGTCGGAAATTTATGGATGGTAATGACATCGCCATCACAAACCAGCATGGCAAATCTAAATCCTCGAAGGAAGCTCTGACTCGCAATCTGGAATGAAATTTTTGATTGGGCTGCCCCAATGCTAGTAAAACAGAAGTTGCGACAATCATTCCAAGGAAGGAAGCAAATTTGAGCCAAATTTACGCTTCAGAGGGACTGCGCTTAGATTAAATCCTACACCAAAGTACTTGCGTCACTCTAGACCGCAGTCTTACCTATATGCGAAGAAGCTACAGACGCCGAATAACATACACCACAGAATAAGGGGAACTACTTGGGCAGCAACAACTGATGTGCTACGCACTACCAGTCTTAGACTAGTTTACTCCACGGCAGAGTATTGCGCGCCAGTTTGGCTCAACAGCGCACAATGACATTTATGTCGCTTATATTTAAAGGGATTCATCGTAATAATACTAGAATATACGTTATTTCTATGGGACGCAACTCAAAAAAAATATTATAAATTTATGCTATACAGCCACAACTGAAAAGTGGCTGTCTTGCAGGGAGTCAACTGACAATTTTTGGTCAGATTCATAAGGCCACTTGTGGAAAAAAGGCTCATAAGGACACTTTTTCTTATGGCTCTCGAAATAAGGTCGTAAATTAACCTATTCTGACTACGAATCTGCAATAATCCGAAAAAAATTTTTTTTGAGGTGTGGCCGTATAGCAGGCAGGGGGCGAAATGTCCGTGAACCTTACTCGAAGTTTCTTTCTATATATGATGTAGAAAGGAAAACGGTGAAATTAGTGCCACTACTGCGTGAGGGCATTTACATTGTATATGTTGTACAGAATTAAATGCTTTATAAAATATCTAATATTGGTAGGTTTCGCCACCTTGCAAGTAAAAAAAAATAATTGTGAAATATTAAAAATCCTTTCTTTTTTTACTGAAATATAAAATTTCAAGGTATTTTTTTTCTAAATAGTCCTTCATTATTTTTATAATTCATACAAATTTCAAAAAAATCTGGCCACTACTTTAGTAGAAAAAAAAAAAACCTTTTTTTACTGTCAACGAAATTGACAAAATTCACGCGGAAAATAAGTTTCTTCGACTCATTTTCGACTGTACGCAGTGAAAGCATGAAATAGCTATGTTACTACCTAAAACTCGGGGGAAAGTATTCTTCACTTCAAAAAGTTGGTTGAAATTATCAATATATTTGTCATAATATGCAAAAAATGAATTTTAAAAGGAATAAGGCCTCTTAAATATTGGATGTTATACACATTTTGCAGAGGCTCGCTTACAATCATAATAATAATAATAACCAAAACGCCAGGATCTGGTGGAACTACTGGAAGTAACTGAAGCCTTCAGTAGCGCCATCAAAATGGAGTTTGGTGTAGACAAGTGTGCGGTCATGCATGTACAGCGGGGGAAAGTCGTAAATTCCGCGAACTTACAGCTTTCTGAGACAATGTCCCTCAGGTCTATCTCCGAAGTTGAAACCTACAAGTACCTTGGTATGTCACAGTCATTGGGTATTGCGGACGGAGACATTAGACAGGCGTTGAAGGAGCGTTTCTTTTGTCGTTTGACAAAAGTACTTAACAATCTTTTGTCCGGTGGCAATAAGACGCGCGCCTTCAACGCTTGGGTGATGCCTCTGCTCACTTACTCCTTTGGCATACTAAAGTGGACTCAAACTGAGCTGGACGCCCTGGATACGAGGGTCCGTCAGCTACTCACTACACACCGCATGAGGCACCCACGCTCGTCAGTTATGAGACTGTACATCCCGCGTAAGTGTGGAGGCCGTGGCTATTTAAACGCCAAGGACCTCCATAACCGCGAGGTGTGCAGTCTTAGGGAGTATTTCCTAAACAACGAGTGTGGGATTCATCGCGTTGTAGTAGCACTTGACAAAGGCCTCACCTCTCTCTCCTTAGCAAACGAGAACTGGCGCAGACCAAAGGTGCTTAGCACTGATGACCGCAGGGCTGTATGGAAGAGCAAGGAGCTACACGGGCGGTTCTACAAGGCCCTTACGGGGCCCGATGTAGATCTGCTCGCGTCGGTGAACTGGCTGCGCTTCGGGGATCTCTTCGGGGAAACCGAAGGTTTTGTCTGTGCAATTGCGGACGAAGTAATGATGACGAACAATTACCGGAGATATATCCTGAAGGACGGTACGGTCGACATTTGTCGGGCATGCCGCCGTCCCGGCGAGTCACTCAGGCATATAATCTCCGGTTGTTCTCATCTTGCTAACGGCGAGTACTTGCATAGACATAACCAAGTAGCCAGGATCATTCACCAGCAACTTGCTCTTCGATACGGTCTTGTGGGGTCTGAGGTGCCGTACTATAAGTACGCACCGATGCCAGTTCTCGAGAATGGTCGTGCCACGCTCTATTGGGATCGATCTATCATCACGGACAGGACTATTGTAGCCAATAAGCCTGATATCGTGTTGGTAGATCGATCCAAGCCCCAGGCAGTGCTCGTCGACATCACCATCCCACATGACGAGAACCTCGTGAAAGCCGAGAAGGACAAACTCAGCAAGTACCTTGACTTGGCTCACGAGGTGACCGCCATGTGGGATGTTGACTCGACGATCATTGTCCCGATAGTCGTTTCGGCGAACGGTCTTATAGCGAAGAGTCTCGACAAACATCTTAAGAGACTCTCGCTAGATGGCTGGATCAAGGGTCAGATACAGAAGGCGGTACTCCTGGACACGGCGCGCATTGTCAGGAGGTTCCTCTTTCTGCAGCCCTAACCGCCGGTAGCCTGGGCCCTGCCCCGTTGCCGGCGGCACCCTAGGTTAGGTTTTTTTTATAATGTGTTTATATTTTTGTAATGTATTTTTTATATTTTACTTTTTATATAAATTTATTGTAAAAAATACCTATCCTAAGAAACAAGATTAAATGAGTGAATAATAATCAAAAAAAAAAAAAAACCGCTGACGTTGACACATGCCTTTTTGTAATCTTGCTCCTTTTTAATTTTGTAAAAGTGTTTTCATTCCGTTTACGCCGCAATTTTATACGTCCATTTATAACCTTTTATCTTATTTACCGTTTTCTGCAATGTGTACATACTGCGAATATAATTTATTTACTAACTCTGAAAACGAAGACAATTCTGACAGCGGACGTATGTCACTTAAAGGCGAAATAATTATAAAATTAAAGGAATAAGTAATGATTACGAGATCAAGGCGCAAAAAAGCGGAACAAACAAACGCACGACCACCACCCCCGCCCGCCTCGTCCAGCTCCTCGCCATCATCGTCTGGCGACGAATTCGCTACTGCTGCGGACACCAGCGAGTCGAGCGACGAGCGCGGGCCGCCGCCCCCGCCGCCACAACCACCAGCACGACGAGGACGGCCACCGCTGCCGGCACGCTTGGGGCCTACGGGGCAACCTGCCCCGACCACGGCTCCCGCTACCGGTGGTATAGTGCGTCGCATGCGATGGACTCGAGTAATGAACGAGAACTGCATGCGCGCCTACTACGGGGCTACAGAGGGAGGAACCAACCTGTCCGCGTACCGGGACAGGATGCTGCCTCTGTTTCAGGCGTTTGATCCGACCATCGCCGTATCTGCGCAACGGCTATCCGATCAAGTGCGTTTCATTCAGCGGCGCAAGCTGCTGAACGACGCGACACTTGATCGACTGCGCCTGGAAGTACTGGCCGCTCGCGCGGCTTCCGTGCCGGCTCGGGATCCGCCTGCTATGTCACCGGTTCCGGCGCCAGCGCCCAACCTGGTGCCGGGGGTGCCGCTGACGGATCCTGAGGCCGATGTGGAAGACTACGCGAGTAGCGTAAGTACCCAGGCCAATGAGCAACTGAGGAGGGCTTTGGAGGAGGCGATTAGGCGCTATCGATCCGCACCTGACTCTAGGCTGCGATTACCACGCTTACCGATGCATAAGCGTAACTTAGCGTTAATGGGAGCCCTGGATGCTTTGCTAGAACCGTACCTTCGGGCTAGCAAAGATTTAGCTGATACCCACTCGATCATGTACTGTGGGGCCATCGCGGCGTGCCGCGTTGCTCGTGTCAGATTCCCGGACACTGACCGAGCACCGCGGACCGCCGGGGGTGTTCCTGCCTGGCAAGTACGGATCGAGCGGCGTATCAGCTCGTTTATGACTCTCATTGCCAAGCTAATCTGTTTTATGGGGGGCAATAACCGCCCCCGTGTGATGCGCTACGTGACACAAGCCTTCGCGGGGACTGGCACCAGGCCCTGCGATTACATGGCATGTGTCACGGAGCGCATCGACTACCTAAAGCAGAAAGTTTATGCATGGGCAAGCCGTATTCGTCGCTACAGAGAGCGTGTGGATCGATTCCAGCAGAATCGTCTTTTCCAAAGTGACCAAAGGAAGGTATACCGAAAGTGGGAGGGAGCCGACCAATGTGTGAGCGACGGGCAACTGCCGGATCCTACTGCCATGATTAATTTCTGGCGTAGTATCTGGTCGGTTCCAGTCGAGCACACCGAGGGCGAATGGATGAATGTTGTCAGACGTGAGTGTGAGCCGATCGAAGCCATGGGGGCTGTGATTATCAGCCCCGATGATGTAAGCTGTGCGACCCGTACGACCCAGAACTGGAAAAGTCCTGGGCCGGACGGGTTGCACAACTTTTGGATCAAGTGGTTTCGATCCTCACACGAACGTCTGGCAACACAATTTCAAGACGCCCTCGAGCTTGGTTCCCTGCCATCTTTCATGACTACTGGTGTTACCTTCCTGCTCCATAAGTCCGGTAGTACCACGGAAGCCAAAAACTATAGACCCATCACGTGCTTGCCCACTTTATACAAGCTCCTTACGTCCATTCTGAGAACTAAAATTAACACGCACATTGTTGCGAACAATGTTTTGGCCTTTTCTCAGAATGGGTGTAGGGTTGGGTCCCGTGGTACTAAGGAGCTCCTCCTCATTGACACGACCATTTGTCAACAAGTCCGGCGGAACAGGGGGTCTCTCTCGACCGCTTGGATTGACTATAAGAAGGCCTATGATTCGGTGCCTCATTCATGGCTGGAGAGGATCTTAGAGCTGTATAAAATTGATACAGCTCTGAGATCCCTCTTAGGCGCGTGCATGAGGCAGTGGACCACAGTCCTTCGTCAACCAGGTGGCGGGGATGGCCCCCCTGGCCCGCAGGACTTGATAAGGATTGAGAGAGGTATTTTCCAGGGTGACAGTTTGAGTCCTCTGTGGTTCTGCCTAGCCCTGAATCCGCTCAGCACTCTGCTGAAGGATTCAGGACTAGGTTGCCGGCTTCGAAGAGGAGGTGAGGTCATTTCTCATCTGCTGTACATGGATGATCTTAAGCTGTATGCACCAAAACGCCAGGATCTGGTGGAACTACTGGAAGTAACTGAAGCCTTCAGTAGCGCCATCAAAATGGAGTTTGGTGTAGACAAGTGTGCGGTCATGCATGTAGAGCGGGGGAAAGTCGTAAATTCCGCGAACTTACAGCTTTCTGAGACAATGTCCCTCAGGTCTATCTCCGAAGTTGAAACCTACAAGTACCTTGGTATGTCACAGTCATTGGGTATTGCGGACGGAGACATTAGACAGGCGTTGAAGGAGCGTTTCTTTTGTCGTTTGACAAAAGTATTTAACAATCTTTTGCCCGGTGGCAATAAGACGCGCGCCTTCAACGCTTGGGTGATGCCTCTGCTCACTTACTCCTTTGGCATACTGAAGTGGACTCAGACTGAGCTGGACGCCCTGGATACGAGGGTCCGTCAGCTACTCACTACACACCGCATGAGGCACCCACGCTCGTCAGTTATGAGACTGTACATCCCGCGTAAGTGTGGAGGCCGTGGCTATTTAAACGCCAAGGACCTCCATAACCGCGAGGTGTGCAGTCTTAGGGAGTATTTCCTAAACAACCAGTGTGGGATTCATCGCGATGTAGTAGCAGTTGACAAAGGCCTCACCTCTCTCTCCTTAGCAAACGAGAACTGGCGCAGACCAAAGGTGCTTAGCACTGATGACCGCAGGGCTGTATGGAAGAGCAAGGAGCTACACGGGCGGTTCTACAAGGCCCTTACGGGGCCCGATGTAGATCTGCTCGCGTCGGTGAACTGGCTGCGCTTCGGGGATCACTTCGGGGAAACCGAAGGTTTTGTCTGTGCAATTGCGGACGAAGTAATGATGACGAACAATTACCGGAGATATATCCTGAAGGACGGTACGGTCGACATTTGTCGGGCATGCCGCCGTCCCGGCGAGTCACTCAGGCATATAATCTCCGGTTGTTCTCATCTTGCTAACGGCGAGTACTTGCATAGACATAACCAAGTAGCCAGGATCATTCACCAGCAACTTGCTCTTCGATACGGTCTTGTGGGGTCTGAGGTGCCGTACTATAAGTACGCACCGATGCCAGTTCTCGAGAATGGTCGTGCCACGCTCTATTGGGATCGATCTATCATCACGGACAGGACTATTGTAGCCAATAAGCCTGATATCGTGTTGGTAGATCGATCCAAGCGCCAGGCAGTGCTCGTCGACATCACCATCCCACATGACTGAGAAATATAATAGATACAGGGTGCCTACGTATGGTTAAGGGCTGCAGGAATAACACACGTCCGTTCCTTACGATATTTAATACGAGACAAAGAAATCTATTGCTACCCTCATACATGATACGGTGTCTGGTAAAGTACCCACATATATCACACCTCCCCACTAAATTACCAAATACACAAGACATTACTCAAAGTAGACATCATCCGAAATTCTTAACTAATCTATGTCTAACTTAAGTCTACGACTACGATTAGGCAATGTTCTCAACGCCACCGGCGATCGCACGAGCGACCGGGGACCTGGGACAGGAACGATGGCTACGTCTTTTTCCGGCGGTTCACCAGATTGTTCCGCTGGTACTTCCTCCTCACTAATCGCTCTTCCTTCCTTACTCATATCCCCCGCACCACTGGGTTGTCCCACTGACTCCCCTATTTGTTCAGCCTGCTCACCACCATCGACAGCTCGGTCTCTAGGACACGGCACGCTCGACAAAACTGACCTGCGCCTTATTTGGTCTACATGCCTAACTAAAAATTGACCATCTCCGTTATCTAGAGTGTAACGACGTGAACCCTCCTTGCCTAACACCGTGCTTTTAACCCATTTATCCGCCCCCGTGTAGTCCCGTGCCCAAACGGTTTCACCCGCGGCCAAGTTGCGCGTGGTGCCTTGTGCGGACTCCACCTGCCGGCGCTGGGCGTCGCGCACCTTGCCGTCCAGTGCGCGCTCGCTGCGTAATAAATCTAACCGCGACCGCAAATTCCGCTTCTGCAGGAGCATTGCCGGCGTCTCTCCCGTGGTACTATGCACCGTATTCCTATACACTAAAAGATAACTTTGTAAAGCTGTCTCGATATCTAACCCGTCCCTAGTCGCTTTTTTAATGGCACGATTGCATAACTTCACTGCTTGTTCCGCGGCTCCGTTGGACGCCGGGTGATATGCCGGGGAAAATGATTGTTCTATACCGTTATGTGTTAAAAATTGCTTGAGCTCCGTGCTCGTAAAGGGTGGTCCCTGATCCGAAACTAATACGACAGGTAGTCCAAAACGCGCGAACGTAGCCCTCAACTCCTTGATAACCGCGGTCGCGTTTGTACGCGGCATTTCAAACGCTTCGATCCATTTCGAACTGGAATCTATGACGATTAAATACGTTCTACCACGGTGTTGCAAGAAGTCGACATGAACTCTAGTCCATGGCTGAGTAGAATAGGGCCACGGACTAGGTGTAGCTCGTGGGGGTGCGGACGCCTCCACCGCACACGTCTGGCATTCCCTACACAAAGCCTCCACATCCGCGTCAACATGGGGCCACCATACGTAACTACGTGCCAAGGACTTTGTCTTGACTATGCCCATATGGCTTACGTGCAACTGTTTAAGAATAGTCTCGCGTAGCAAACTGGGTATCACCATCCGATAGCCCCACATCAAACATCCGCGATCGACATATAGTTCGTGTTTTCTCGTGAAATACGGTCCGATTTCTTCATTCGGACAAGACGCCGGCCACCCTGACTGCACGTAAGTTATCACCCTGCTCAAAACCTTATCTTTGGTGGTCGCGACCCGCACCTCGTTATTTGTAACTGGCAAAAAAAATTCCACAAAGTTTAAATAAGTTATTTCATCTCGACTGACCGTCGCGCTCCTATCCTGTGGCAACCGGGATAGTGCATCCGCGCAATTCTTTTTCGATGCTATGTATTCTATTTGATAATCATACCCCGACAACAGAACCGCCCAACGCTGAATTCGCGACGCAGCCATCACCGGAATTCCTACTTTATCCCCCAGGATATATGTGAGAGGTTTATGATCTGTCCGAAGTGTGAACTTGCGACCATACAGATACTGGTGGAATTTCCGTACTCCGTATACAATCGCGAGCGCCTCCCGGTCTATTTGCGCATAAGCGCGCTCCGTCGCTGACAGCGTGCGCGAGGCGTACGCCACGAGCCGCTCACCGCGCTCCGTCACGTGGGAGATAACCGCCGCCACGCCCACCGCGGACGCGTCCACCGTTAAAACCAGAGGCAGGTCTTCAGAGTAGTGTGTCAGTACCTCACTCGAACCGAGAGCCTTTTTAATAGCCTCAAAAGCTAACTGGCATTCTCGCGACCAAACAAACTTTACCCCGCTTTTCAATAAATTATACAATGGTGACAAAATACTACTCACATTGCCCACAAATTTTGCATAATACATCACCATTCCTATAAAGGCTCTCAGTTCAGAGACATTTCGTGGTGCTGGCGCGCTCTCTACGGCCTTAGTCTTTTCTGGGCACGTATGTATACCGTCTTCGCTAATCACATGACCTAAATAATTAATTGACTTAGCGAAGAAAGCACACTTCTCCTTCTTTACCCGTAGACCGTATGCCTGTAAGCGCTCGAACACTTTGACTAGATTATCAATATGCGACTTCGTGTCATTGCCCGTAATGATGACGTCATCAAGGAACACACCTACGTGAGGTAAATCCGCAAACATCTGTTCTAATCGTCTCTGGAATATACCAGGGCTTGACGCCAAACCGTACACAAGCCGATTGTATTGAAACAACCCCTTATGAGTGTTTATTACAGTGTACTTCCTAGACTCATCGAGCTCAAATTGCGCGTAGGCCTGCGATAAATCGATTTTACTAAATCGCCGCCCTCCATACAGACGCGCCAATAAGTCGTCAACTCTAGGTAACGGGTATCGATCGACCTCTAGCATTCTATTTAACGTCAGTTTATAATCAGCACAAATCCTAACCGTACCATCTTTCTTGACTACCGTAACAATAGGCGTAGCCCAGTCGGAGCGGTCGACGGGGGTGAGCACGCCGTCGCGCACCAGCTGCTCCAGCGCGCGCTCCACCGGCGCACGCAGCGCGTACGCCAGGGGCCGCGCGCGCAGGAACACCGGCCGAGCCTCAGGCCGCAAGTGGATGCTCACGCGACCGCCGGTGAAACGTCCCAAGCCGTCCGCGAACACGTTACAGAATCTGGAACTAAATTCCGACAAATCAAACTCCTTTCGATCTACACTCGCGTTATTTACACTACAAGTTTTATGGGGTATAGACACTTGCATACCTAATTCGGCCAACCATTGTCGACCTATCAACATAGTTTTACCGTTTCTGATTACATACAACTGTAAATATTTTTGTCTATCCTTATATTTAACTAATGGTTTTATTACACCCAAAGGTTTAACTAGTTCCCCCGTATAATAACGTAATCTTAAATTACAACTATCCATTTGCATATGTGAAAACAATCGATTGTACGCTTCCTCACTAATACACGATATCGCGCTGCCCGTGTCACATTCCATGTCTAGATATCTGCCCTGTACATTCATCCTAATTAAAATAGGCTTATACGCCGTTACTAATAACTGATTCATTGTGATAATTACCTCGTCACTCAGATTACTGTCCTCACTACCTGACTCGCGCTGATCCTCCATATTCCAAAATTCCACATTGTGGTTTTCCGTTACGTATGAACACACTCGCTTCAAATGTCCCCGCTTGTTGCACACTCTGCAGACATAACGCGCAAAACGACAGGTCGCCACGTCGTGCGCAGCGCCGCAGGCGCTGCAGTCCGGCCCCCGCCGATCCGCCGTCCGCGCCGTCACCGTCGGCCGCCGCAATTCGGCGCGAGCGTTGCGCTCGCCGTAGCCGGCACTCCCGCCGCTCGCGGCGTTTTTTTCTCGGAACCTCGCTGCCCCGCTCAAGCGCCGCGATGTCCCCGCTGCTATAGCCTGGCACGAAACCGAAGCACTAGGTTCATCACTGACCGGTTTCCGCCGCCCTCTACTATCGCCGCGTCCTTCTCTGCCGCCTCCATGCTGACTGCGAGATTGAATGCTTTCAGAAAATTCAATCCATCCTCCGTAAAAAGTCTTTGACGAACGGTGTCGCTGCGTATCCCACACACGAACTGATCCCTTAGACTCTCTTCGAGCCCCGTACCAAAATCACAGGTTTTTGACATCTTCTTTAAAACGGCCACATAATTAGACATAGACTCGTCATCTCCCTGTTTCCTGTGCCTAAACTTATATCGCTCCGCGAGAATACTGGGTTTCGGTTGCAAGTGTTTTTTTAAAATATCCGTTAACTGAACGAAAGTCTTCGAGGTCGGTTTATCTGGAGTACACAAGTTTACCAACAGCTCATAACACTCGGCCCCAATCACAGTCACTAACGTAGGCACTTGCAACTCGGCTTTAATAGCATTACACACGAAATACTGCTCGAGTCGTTCCACGTACAACTCCCAATTGTCCGACGCGATGTTGAACTCGCCTATTTTACCTATCGACATTGTCCCGTTTATCGCCACGCATAAACAACACAACACACGCGCAAAGGTCCAATTAACTCGTCGCCACTGAGAAATATAATAGATACAGGGTGCCTACGTATGGTTAAGGGCTGCAGGAATAACACACGTCCGTTCCTTACGATATTTAATACGAGACAAAGAAATCTATTGCTACCCTCATACATGATACGGTGTCTGGTAAAGTACCCACATATATCACAATGACGAGAACCTCGTGAAAGCCGAGAAGGACAAACTCAGCAAGTACCTTGACTTGGCTCACGAGGTGACCGCCATGTGGGACGTTGACTCGACGATCATTGTCCCGATAGTCGTTTCGGCGAACGGTCTTATAGCGAAGAGTCTCGACAAACATCTTAAGAGACTCTCGCTAGATGGCTGGATCAAGGGTCAGATACAGAAGGCGGTACTCCTGGACACGGCGCGCATTGTCAGGAGGTTCCTCTCTCTGCAGCCCTAACCGCCGGTAGCCTGGGCCCTGCCCCGTTGCCGGCGGCACCCTAGGTTAGGTTTTTTTTATAATGTGTTTATATTTTTGTAATGTATTTTTTATATTTTACTTTTTATATAAATTTATTGTAAAAAATACCTATCCTAAGAAACAAGATTAAATGAGTGAATAATAATCATATTTACGCTTTTAAATTGAAATTACTCAATTTGTTACATTTATTAAAAGCAATAAAGCCAGTACAGACACGAATATGTATTAACCCTGAACTGATTTATTCCCCAACTAATGGAACGACAGAACAGGTACTAGACGGAAATACAAAAAGGTCCGTAAATAGGAACGGACCAATAGGGGGTCGTAAATAAGGGGGAGGTTGACCTGCGCCCACATAAATTCGGGTTAAGCGAGCTAATGCCTTAGCGGTTGATCGTGAAATAATGCTGTGATAGTGCGAATTATAATTCTTGTACTGGAGTCTGTGCGAATTGGCAAAGGATGGTGTTTTCATTAACGTGAGGGTCGTTTATTTTATACTAGAAGGGTATTGCAATCTAGACCGGTAACTTCTTTCCATAGGTATCCTTTAACAAATCCGTCCAGCCGTTTCAGTGTGACGAGAGTACAAAGAAATTTTACCAAACAGATGGCTCTCTGCAAGCAGGAGCGTGGCACGTGGTGGAAAAAGCTTACCAGCGTGATCGCTCACACATTTATAAAACAATTCTCTGTCAACCTTTGACAACGGTCACTGGAAACGAAACGTCAGGACGGCTCAAATAATTAATATACACGATATAATCCGATTAATTTGTTTTATTTAAAAGCTTCATTGATCAACGTTTATTGAGCTAAGGTGCATAAAACAAGTCAACAATTGGATGGCAGTTCGAACTATATCGTTCTATCTATTTATTTTAACTGTCGATTCGTCGGGCAGTCACCTCGAAGATGCTGGCAGCATATCCTTACTACATCGCAATGTTTGGAGATATATCAGCCTTACAGTTACCAGCGGTTTCCAATCCCTTTTTCATTTTTACCTCTGCGATCGGTCGGACTCATAGATTTTTTGCGAAGGAGAGACCTAGACGCGGCTCACTGCCTCACAGCATTCCACAGCACCCGACCCAACGTCCAAGGAACCAGCACTGACATAAAATCTCTTCCCATGTCCTTATTTTGTTTTTGTCCCTCACACAATGTTGGTCAAAAAGAGCCATCAGGATGATGTCGCTGACGGCTTTGTGTTTTGAGACGGCTGCTTCTCTGGCAAGAAGGACCATCTGAAGCACAACTTGATATTTATATAGCAGATAACAAGTCGCAAACATGGCTCTACCTACTCAGAAAGATTCGAATTCTTAGAATGTGCTGGTACAGGTACATTAAACGGCTACCTACTTTTATCTTATTATTATTGCATTTGTATTTTCTTTTATGTAACTTAGAATATGACATGGAACAAAGCTACTCGTATTTAAATTGTAGCCGTACTTGCAGAGTATGCAGAGTAAAGTTTTTAATTTCGAATTTTGAAACTAAGTCCTCTTTCGTGATAGAAGACGAGATACTCAAAATTTCAAATGCGCTTAAACCAAGAACACATTTGTTTTCCGTAAACTAAAACAGATCTGACTGTGATAAAAATTCGCGCCACAAATTCGTGGTAAAAGTATCTACCTACAACCGCCGTCTCGCATACCTGGCCAACATTACAGTTACGTTCTTTATCAGTACAGACATAAGTATCCTCACGTGACGGATGCGTTTGAGCCCTTGTTCTCCGATGCCACAAAATTCGACGTAGCTCTGTTACCCGTCCTTTTGAGGTATGTGACAAACGCATAACCTCCTTTGATAGTCGCGTAGCTCGACGTCCCTGGACAGGCTCAACCAAAAAGTAGGATTAGGTGGTTACCAAAGTGAAAGTTCTGGAGACCGGGGTAAAATAATGAAACGGCCCATAACGATTTTTTCGGGTTTGATTAAAATCGGATGGATAATGTTGGTAAAGTAAATATAACCATAGATTTCGAAGATAAAAGAAAAACATTAAAGTCTAGCTAGTCTTAATAATTTGACGACGCAGTTGGCTCAGTTTGTAGAGACCTGCCTACTGAGCCGGCGGTCCTGGGTTCGAATCCCGGCCAGGGCAAATATTTGTGTGATGAACTCGAATATTTGTGCTTGGGTCATGGTTGTTCTATCCTATTTAAGTATATCTATATAAGTATGCATATCGTCGTCTAGTACCCATAACACAAGCCTTCTTGAGCTTAATTTGAGACTAGATCGATTTGTGTGAGGTTGTCTGATATTTTTATTTTATTTATTTATTTTAATTTAACACTTTAATATTCATAGCAATACTTTTAAGTTCTTGATCAAGATACTGAGATCTACAAAAATGATCACGGGAACCATTGACAGTTTACTCATACAAAACTTACGGAATGTGCATGAATAGGTTTCACACTCATATTGTGTTGGAAATTAGAGACCTTTGAAGTATAAATTAACTTTCCTTGTAACAACAGTCTTCAATTTCAAAATAAAGTTGCCAACATACAAAACAAGGGAATTACGTCGGAGGCCAATGGTCTCCCAGCCGGGCCTTTGTGCCGCTACCGCCCTCTATTGCCAATCACGCCGCATATCGACAGCTGCACTCGAAAGGTTGACCTTTGTAGACGAAAAGTGAACTGTTGCTTAGCCTGGGTGAATATTTCTAAGGGTAGAATGCTTTCGACAAATTGAAACTTTGATATTGTTTAGTTAAGAGAAAAAAATTGGGCAAGTGCGAGTCGGACTCGCGCACCGAGGGTTCCGTACAAACACTTTTCATCCTTAAGTGGTTAAGTTAAGTTTGCACCTGGTATGTATAGCGCCCCATACAAATGAGGTGCAAAGTTAACGCAACCAACCCGTTTGTTGTATGGGAGCCCCCCTTAAATATTTATTTTATTTTATTTTTAGTATTTGTTGTTATAGCGGCAATAAAAATACATCATCTGTGAAAATTTCAACTGTCTAGCTATCACCGTTCTTGAGATACAGCCTGGTGACAGACGGACGGACGGACGGACGGACGGACGGACGGACGGACGGATGGACGGACGGACGGACGGACAGCGAAGTCTCAGTAATAGGGTCCCGTTTTTACCCTTTGGGTACGGAACCCTAAAAAAATGAACAAAAACGTGTTCAATATCTTTCTGTCCTGCTGTCAAATTCAATTGCAAGACATAATTTAGAAATGCGTATATAGGTTGTAGATTTGAAGACTGTCCATCTAAGTAAGAGAGAGACAGACAGACGGACAATGAAGTCATCCTACCGGGTTCCGTTTTAGCTGATTGAGGTACGGAACCCACATACGGAGATTGCTTATTGAACGCCTGGCGTTTATAATGAAAGGTTCGTAGCGATAATCAGCATTTTTCTTTTAGGGTGCCACCCTTCTTCATCCGACCCTAATCATTAAAACACACCTAACGTTCTAACCATACAGTTCTTATTGAATCAAACTACATGTGAGTTTGTAGCGTGGTTGTAATTGGAACTGTGTTAAATGAAAATATGACTGAGTTTTGTTAGTAGCAGCGTTAAAGAGGTAAACGTGTCTGATGACGTGCGAAGGTGCGCTTTACTAACGTGGGAGCGACGCATCTGGCGCGGTGAAATATTGCTCGAAACACCAATCAAACAGCGAGCTACCGCTGTTCGACGGCGATACACCCGACCGGTTCAAGTTACGCTGGCCAGTCGCCTTAAAACTGTGACAACGCGCCCGGTTAAAATTTTAAGTCGGATGAATAATTGTCGTCAACGGGGACGGCTTGTGAGCTATTTGTGAGTTTTTAGGGTAATTTCTGCACTGCAAAAGGGAAACTCGACAGCGCAATGTAATAACGAATGCTCGGACAATGTTCTAGTAAGCATAATGTGAAATATTAATATTAAACTTTATTAGTTGAATTCGTAAAACTGTTATTGTGCTCGTGAAACAATATTCGTGCCGTGGCACGTGCCGTATTTCATGGTACTCGTACAGAGAGTAATATTACATTTCTAACTCACTGTCAGTGAAATCACTGAGAAGCTATCTGAATTAATTTGTGAAAGTTATACTTTGTATTTTATACTAATTTATATGTGGGAGAATGAATTTAAAAGCATAGATAAGATAACATGTATTTCTATTCGAATAGAAAACAAGCGGAAAATTGTCAAAAAAATATATCTTATTCAAAATACGAATTATAGCTATTATATTTATCCCATTAAATACAAGCAAAGCAATAATTCAATTAGAATAGTATAATAACAATGAATAATTAAATCAATTGTACCTGACAATATGAATTGGTTACCTGACAATATGAATAACCCAGAGACGATACCGTGCTCGTCCACAGCCACAGCTCGAAGTGAAGTGGAGTGCTACGTTTTTTTTTTAAGACGGGTTGAACTGTATCAGGGCTGGTTAGCCCTCACTACCAGTAGTCGAACTTTGTGTGGGAGTATAACCCGCTAGTGGGATTATCTCAGCGCCACACTAGGTGGGGACTTGCATTTATAGCAACTGGCCAGCTGTGGCCGGCCACCCGCACAGCTGCTCAACTGGTGACATTCTGGGAGGTGGGAACAGAGAAACTTGTAGAATGAGTTTTAACTATGTCCACACTGTGCCCTTTTCACGTTCAACTTGCGCTTTCGTCTATTGCGATCTCGCTCGCATCGTACAAAATTAGCAGCAAATAGCTTAAAATGGTGGGTATTTTAATACCGTAAAAACTCTTTTGGATTTACCCGATCAACGTATCAAGTACTTTTATAACTAGTATTTATTACTGTTGTGTTGCAGTGGTGTGGAACGCAATGCGCGAGCCCTACTCGTACTTCACCGGGGTTATTTAACAGGGATGGGCAATGGCTTAGTGCGTAAATGCAAGCCTTTTTTAAGACATGTCTAGGACTGTACCAGGGCTGGTTAGCCCGTCTAGCGCGAGAAATAGTCGCGTATGACAGTTATGCTAGAGGTGCAGTAATCGGACTTTGCGTGGGAGTATAACCCGCTACTAGAATTTTATTATCGCCGCACCACAGAAGTTATTTTGGGGAAGGAACCATGGAACACTGGATGTTGTGTATGCATGTAAAGCAAGCCAATGCCGATGTCTCCATGTTTTCGCACGCATCCGTGCTGCGTCGCGGTTCGGCGCGCCGGCCGATCGCGGCCGGTAAATCAGACTTGTGTGGATGTGAAATCGCACGGAACTGGATATTTCCCCGGCGACCAGTAATTGTGATTTGCGAGGCGTTGCTTTAAAATTATTCGCTGGTGAACGTTATTGTCAGATTGAAGTTTTAACGGGGATACAGGAAGTAATTTCACTTTGCGTATTTAAGCTTCATACTCTTTATTTTGATGAACCGTCAGTTCAAGCATAAATAACCAGTGAACGCATATAAACATACATTAATTAAGTACTCAGGTTTTATTATGGTAGCAAGCTGAGCAAATAGCTGTTCGGGTGGAGTGACTCCTGCACATAATGTAGGTATCGAAATTATGTTACCTACTGATATTTTTAAATCTTGGTAGCCGATAGAATTACCAATATGGCACCATATAAATGTAACGTTTAGGTTGTTTCACAATATGCGATATCCATTAAAAAAAAATTAATACTTATTAATTATGGATGAGTCTCGAATATGCAATTATATCTCTATATTTTGTAATACTACTCTACTGAATCTAATTCTTTATCACGTCGAATCCAATTTAATTAAGTAATATTAAAATAAAAGCTAATGTAAGCTTTTTCAGGAAGACAGCTTTGATATTGAATGTTTAACACCGGGCCAAGGCCAAGAAGCTTAAAGCTCCCAGTAAAAGATCCCGCTTAAGTCCCTTTGCTCATACTTTTCCTTGATGAGTTTTGTTAACCTACAATATCAGGTGATAAACAACAGATCTAAATTCACAGAGCATGTAAAGAACCTTTTCACTTCTATTTTTCGCTCTAGTATTATTTACTTCGATACAGTACTTGAACGATTACTCCCTGTTAGTAGCATTATCCTACGCGAAACAAAACCTGAAAATAGTTAGTTAGTTGCGCTGGGAATTTTCCACAAGTCTACATCCAACGTGTCTATTTTACCTGAAGTGCCTATTTTGCGTGTAAAATAATCCACATAGATTAATTTGGCAGTCGTAGAAGCTCTCAATGGTAGGTAAATTATACTCGTATTTTCAAAATGAATTTCGTCTAAGATAATATGTTGACCTGAGGATCTTGCACTATCCAGGCGTCAAGAGCTAAAATATCTATTGAAATGGAGAAACGCGCTATATATGTATCAAACGAATATTTCGAACGACGAATATATTTTCTGGTTGGTTCGAATTGTATTGTAGGAGCGATAAATATGGTGTCCGGTTTAAAATACCTACCGCTCCTTTTCAACCATATTGCAGCAGAAATGGGATGGCAGGCTATTTATTTGGTGTTTTAAGATACTAAAGTGGCTCAGCCTTTATTTATACATTATTCAATGAAGCACTTGTAGGATGGCCAACCAGATTGTTAAAACGTACATACCATGAGATAAATAAATATGTAATAATGCAAATATTCTTACACTGTTTCGCGAATAACACGAAAGATCTAACTGGTTTCAAGTTATTTTAAAGCTCCTTTAGTGCCTACACAGCTCATGTTATGCATAACTTAACAACTACTTAAATTTATTATTTAAAATATTATTTGCTACTCATTAGTGCGGCTTGGCAAGTTTTCTCTTTTTCACCAAAAACATTTCATGTAAAATTGGCGGCCAAGACTTACATGCTCATAACGCTTTCGCTGTAAAAAAGTTACAAGGTCCCCAGAAAAGCGAAGCCCCTAAGCCCTGACTTTACTAACTCTACCACCTTGGTTTAAAAAGTATGGCATCAACTGGCTTCAAGCCCCTAAGCCCTGAGTTTACTAACCCTACACCTTGGTTTCAAAAGTATGGCTTGGCCGTTTCAAAGAGAACCGTAAATAAGTCCAACGGACTGTCCGGCCCATTATGGTAAGGAATTCAGTTTATATATTTACTAGCTTTTGCCCGCGACTACGTCCGCGTGGAACTTGGAAGTATGGAAGCAACCTCGTACAACACGATAGATATCCACCTAATCACCTTAATTAATAAAAGGGATTATTTAAAGCGCCTAAGCAAATGTAAGAGCAATTGTGCCTTTGGTCTAATCATTACATTTCCGATAGGGTCATCAATGTCATCATGAATTACTTACTCACTTTTCAATCTTTTTAGGGATAATTTCCGGGATGAAAACTATCCTATGTCCTTCCTCGGATCTTAAACTATCTTCATGCCAAATTTCATCAAAATCGATTCAGCGGTTTAAGCGTGAAGAGGTAACAGACAGACAGACAGACAGACAGACAGACAGACAGACACACTTTCGCATTTATAATATTAGTATGGATATATTATCATGAAGACATAAACTTAATTTCTTGATACTAGGGGGCTAGTTTAAGAGGTTGGGGGGTAAAAGTTCCAAGTTTTAGAATTATTTTGTTGTTTGTGTACTAATACTAGCTTACATACCACAGGTTTCTAGGTCATCGGGAAGTACCCCAGAGGTTTTGATACGGGAGTGTATAAGTGAGTGGCAAAATCGGCGTATTTTAGGTACCAATAAAACCTAAAGTATAAAAGCTAGATCAATTAACTTTAGTAGATTTCATATGTTCCCTAACTGCATCTTAACCTGTGAATTTGGGTGCTCTGGTGTTAACTGGGACGAAGCTATGAGGGTTTGCATATGAGACGAAACGGTTCGAGAAGAGGTAGGTAGTGCCCCGCTTCTTTTTTGTTCGTCTTGGCGATCACTTCCTTAACTTTACCTCTACTTTGACACTATTATGAGAATACTGAACTACATAATAATATTATATGCCAAATATGCCAATGATATGCTAACAACATTGTACACAGACTCAAAGATTAAAGTTAGTAAATAGAAACTTGACCTGGTTTTTGTGAACCCACGGCTGTTATGTGTTTCTTGCTCTGCGAACAAGGCTGGCACACTATCGTGTGTGTACATATACATTTTGCTACCCTGCGACTTATTGAAATTACTTAAATCGTAAACCTCATAATTTGCAAAGTATAGTGGACGTTGTACGAGGCCCGCGCTACCGGCTGTGTGCGTCGCATGGAGTGGATTTGAAGTGCCTTAAGTGGAAGTTTAAAGCCAAACAAAACGTTTCGTTTTTGGCGTTTAAAGAAAAGTTAGACTAGAGTCACTGAAGGTCACAGAAGGGGAAATTCGCCTGACCGCGTACCGAGACCGGATGCTGCCCCTATCTGTCGGATTTCATATTAATACGGATATTGTGTATTAAGTATAGTATTTTCTGAGGGGTGCAAAACCCATTTGTAAGAGAACATGCCGAGAGTGTTTTTAACTTACTTATACAACGTTACATAATTACAATATTTTCCTACGACTGGGTGGTTTTAAACAAAATGTAAATCCATACTATACTATAATATTATAAATACGAAAGTGTGTCTGTCTGTCTGTCTGTTACCTCTTCACGCATCAACCGCTGAACCGACTTAGATGAAATTTGGTATGGAGATAGTTTGAGACCCGGGAAAGGACATAGGATACTTTGCATCCCGAAAAAAATTAGTGTTCCCGTGGGATGAGCGGGTAATACCGCGGGGCACAGCTAGTAAACAATAAAACGAAATATTTTCATGTTCGCTAGGTACCATGACAAAGAAAAAAAAATCTACTATAAATTAATTATTTATTTATTTAATCTTTATTGCACAAAAGAAAAACAGATCGTACAAAAGGCGGACTTAATGCCATAGGGCATTCTCTACCAGTCAACCATCGGGCAAAGCAGATAAGTTGTGGGCGGTGCAACTAACTTAACCCGGGGGTACTCGCTAGGTATTTTCAAGCACAAACACTCGCTACCGGGTAAAAAATACCACAGACTTTAAATGGCGTTATTTAAAAAAAACGTTTAAATATAGTACTTTAACGGTATATACATATAATTTATATTCGTTATAATGAATTAAGCACAAAATATTCGTAATAATGTTCATTTATTTTGAAATTGAGCTTAATCTAAAAGAGTTACAAAATATAAAGTTTTTTTCTATAGTCTAATAAAAATCAACAAAACATAATTTTTCTTTTAGGAACCATGCTAAATTGAGATCAATTATCAAAACTAGACTAAATTTACATGCAAAATCATAACAAGTAACAATACTTTAATAATATTGGGTATTTTTCACCGGGTATTTTTCACCCATACTCACTTTACACATCCACTCTCGCCTGGCGCCGCGCGTGAACTAACGGGCACGCGGGCTGCGTGTGCATTAACTATCTATTTGAAGGTACCTAGAAGACCGAGATCCTGAAATGCTCAGGTAAAAAAATATAACAAAATTTTACCACCATGTGGTATTTTTTACCCAGTAGCGAGTGCCGCCGGGTAAAATAGGTTTTAATAGATAAATACTTAGATAAATACATATATTTATTATATATACATAAGATATATATGGACTAAAAATCAAAACAGATATGCTAAGATTTCTCCATTCTGCTAAAGAAGAGGTCACGCAAGGATTTTTTAAAATTTAACTTGTTCGGGGCTTGCTTGATCTTGAGGGGAAGGCGGTTCCAGAGGCGGGCCACTTGGACGTTAAACGAGTTGGACATAAAACTTGCACGGTGAGGACGGATAGAAAGAGATAGATTGCCAGAAGAGCGAAATTGATGGTTAAGAGTTAAACCATAATAGTGGAAGAAGTCTTTGAGGTATTTGGGAGAATTCGAGTCTTTGAGAATTGAGAAGAGAATGCAAAGCATTCGCATTTCACGTCGTTGACGGATAGGAAGCCAGCCGAGCTGAGCGCGGTAAGAAGACACGTGGTCATACTTACGGAGACAGAAAATGAAACGAATGCAGTTGTTGAGAAGTCTTTGTCTTTATAAACTTTTATAAATGAATGTAATATATGTCTTTATATTAGAGTTTATTAACATGACAGAAAAAAGTAGTACTGGCGTAGAAAAAATATTGTTCGGATTTTGAACTTTATGAAGAATATCAACAGAAACCTTGCTTTGTTAAAACTCTTGAACCGTCATCGGTAAATAGTTGGTAGTTATAGAGAGTATATTATTTTATATATTTCTTTGCCTGCTAAAATAAAAATACTTAATTACACGGTTAATAAACAACTGCGCAATAGGTTTGGTATTTTTTTTTTGATAACCATGTTTTTTTTCGATAGCGATCTACAAGCTGCAGGCCATTCATTTTTCTTTATCATTTTTTTTTAATTGTCAATTTGATAGTCCTCAATAATAGTGGCTGCAGGGATATGTGCCTTCGAAACTTATTCGAATTCGTTCTGTGAATTGTGTAGGTTGTTTAATTCATTCATTACCATAAAATATTTTTCTCAACACGACATTCACTTTTAATACATACATCCTTGAATTACAAAAAGCATAAACAAATGTACTCCAAGTTGGTACGAATGTTCCGTGTCTTTTTGAGTAATATTCGTCTGGCGGAGGCTGTATTTATCATTGTATATTTTTGATGCGACGTACGAAGATTAAATCCGAATCGAGTTTATGAAATTAGCCCGTCTGGAATGAAATAACGAATTTTATTCTGTAAATAGGCCACAGTGGGTGCCCAAAGATGGACGACGCAGACGGGGTAGGCCCAGACGGAGATGGCGGGATGACCTGGACGCATTCCTCAGCAACTGGCCGGAACAGGCACTAAACAGGGACCTGTGGAAGTCTGAGGGAGAGGCCTTTGCACAGCAGTGGGACACAAATACAGGCTAGTAAAAAAATAAGTAAAAAATAAGCCACAACGGCACTTTTCCATGTCTGAGTCTACAGCATTTCAAAAGTGAAGACCATAACTATTATAAAAAAAAGAGAATAATTATAAACAGTCGTTTAATTATAGGTATAAGCCTGAAACTATGAACATGACTTGGTGACAAAGGTAGTCATTAGAATTATATAACCCAGTCATTCAAATTGTTAACCCATAACTCTCATTTAAATTTCATTGCACTTGTTTGTAAGTTGTTTGTGTAATTAATAAATTTTTATCGTTATCTTTTATCTATATAATTATAGTAAAATTCTACCATCACACTATAAATATGTATAATTCTAATGTCGTACCGTGTCTACGTACCGAAATAATTTGCCAAAATAACTTTAACAATTTTGTTCATTAAGGCTACAAAAAGAAAATTACTCACAACATATTCGGTAGAGTAGGTAATTCTTCTTCTTACAAGTTACAACCCCTTGTACATTAGCCTCACAAAAGTCTTATTAAACCAAATATTGATTTCTTTCTATTTTCTTCTGTGGAGGTTGTATTTAAACACAAATCCCAAGCAGCACATTAGTGAATTTTGCAGCTTATCTTATAGCTTTAAGTTCTAAATGAGTGGTTTAACAGTGTTTGATACAACTTATAGCTTTAAACACAACTCAAAACTGTATATGAGTTCATCCTATCACTTGTAGTTGCATAGGAGCGTTTTTTGTTTCTACTTTATTACTTATGGTAGGATAAAGTCGATTTTGCTACTTAAAGTTGCATGCAGGTTCAAATTGTCACTCAATAAGAAGCAATAGTGCTATATAAGGCCTTAAAATCACTTATAAGCAACTTTTACATATAAGTGGGAACATACCCTTATTTGGAACTAAAAGTTCCAAATGACTAGTACAATAGCGAATTATATCACCAATAGTGGCTAAAGGGATAATTTTACGGCTCTTTTGGAACCAAAAAATATTGCAACTTTAAGGCCTAAGAAGTACCTTATTGCCACTCCAACGCATAAATAGGTCTCAGTAGGAGGTTCTTGGAACCAAAAGCAGTTATTTTCACTTATTTCAAACCACTAACGAACTAAAAGTTCTATTATAGTTCCTATTTGCGCCTTGTCAAAATATATTTAATAGTCTTGCTTGTTTAATAGTCTACAAAAGAGCAAATAATTACTATTGGTAATATCATTCACTGCTTTGCCACTCGCAAGATACAAATAAGTGATTATTAGACTTGATAGTTCCAAATAAGGAACAAATAAGTGAAAATGAACACTGTAGGATCTTTTTTGTTTCGCCATGTTTACAAATGGAAGCCTATGAAAATTGATTATTTTAACCAGAATTTTATCACACTCACGCATAATCACAGACGTTTGATAGTTGTGACGATGTTACTTTAACATTGTACGTAACCTACAATCATTAGGTCAGGTTTTTAACAGTTTTATTTCTTATCAGTATCTATTCCTTATTTAATTTAGCACTCTCTTTTTTAATATTCCTGATCAAATAAAGGGAGCGTCGAAATTTACAAAGAAAACATACTATAGTTTCACAGTAAAAAAAAATTCGCAAGAATTTCGTGCTTATTTCAATGCTTGTATAACGTAAAGTTTTAATCACAATCAAACAGACATATAAATCCAAAATGAATATGGCAGATCACGTATTACTTTTAATAAAACACAATTTGACAGTTACCTCGCCACTCTAATGCCACTCAAAGATAATTTTGGCGACTCATTTATCACTCATTGACCGAACTGAAATGTTTTCATTCGTTCACAGCGCATAACTTTCACCCATAGTTCTAATTACCACTTAAGGTAATTGTGAGATCTCTTATGGATTCTATTTAGCACCAAAAATAGGCTGCAATTTTTCTCCTTTTGGTTCTATACTGGTGGCATAAGGGTTCTTGCCACCTATATAGCACTTAGTCATGGTGGTAAATTTCACTTAAGCATCTAATTAGATATGATATACGAGCTATTTAGACCCAGTTGTGCTACTTGGGATTGTATTGTAAGTGTTTTAGAAACCTGAGAGGTTTATAGCACGTTCATATTTTTTGTTTTCTTACGAACTTTTATATAATGTTAGTAGATCGATCTTATGTATTGAAAGAGCTTGACCACGAACACTGACATTGGCCACGTGGCTTGCCGAGATGCCGCCAATTTGAAAAAGCTGATGGTAAGAGGAACAGCTGAAGGGAAGAGACCCAAGGGCCGTAGCCCTAAACGATAGGTAAACCAGCACCTCTAGCATAAGTGTCATACCCGACCGAATGTCGCGCAACCCGGCTTTTTCTGTGCCGTAACGTAGGAGAGTGACGGGTAACGCTCTGTCGCGCGACAAGGGTCCTAAGCCAAGTTGTGCTAGAACAGGTGTCGACGTGCCTTGACATGCCGGTTAGTGCAGCCCTTCAACAGGCAACCGATCAAGCTAAATCCAAAGACAAACCATTAATTCAAAGATCAAAGCTTAAAGAAAAAGGCCGTTTCCGATTAAGGGAAGCAAAAATGCCCTTTAATATTATGACTTAGTTTTTTTTCTACAGTCAGTTACGTCTAGTAGAGTAACTGTGTCAAGTTTGGTTCAAAAATTCTTTGCGGTTCCGCAGAAAAAAAATAAAAACGGAAATAATGAAATATGGTTTTTCTCCAAAACTATTTAACTTTAATGTACTATTATTTTTTCATTCTGTTAAGCTTAGTCAAGCTCATGTTTTAAGTGAAAATGGTATCTCTATATCTAACGATTATGTAAAAAATAGGTAAGTCAAAATTTTAATATATATATTTTTTTTATTTTTGTGAAAGATACCACTCTAATTGACATTTCTAAATAAGCCTTAGTTAACTTCCTGTAACACATATTAATTTGATGCATAAAATCGGAAAGCAACCGTGTCAAAATTAAATGAATAACTGGGTTGGATTTTATTACATTTTATTAGTAAGCTATTCTAACACTTCCAAATAACCAAAGCATACATCCTCTTTACAAATGAACAAGATTCGACAGTTAGTGACATTTGCCTTTTATTGTTATTGAAAATGTCATTATTTTTCTAATAACATAAAAACTATGCATATATTAATAATTTTTGCTATTTGGTATATAAGCTTTACTTAACATTATACCAGATTATCAATTTAAAGGTTTTAATCCGACACTAACTGTAAAATGGAAATTAAAAGACTTTTCGGGTATGACTTCATTATCTTGAAATTGTAATTACAAACTATTCTTTTTTCGCCACGCAATAATCCTCTTTCTACCGAAATTAAAATAAATACATATTATGACAGTAAAAAAGATGAATTGTTTTTTTAAATGTAACATGACATTTCAGGGACATTAGAAAGATAACTCATCTTTACAAAATGAATTCTAAAGCGAATGCAATCAAAAAAATATTAAGAAAGAAACCTACATCTTTATATCACCTCGCAATGATATAAGTAGCGATTTCGTATCTATCAGAAATACTTAATGAAGATGGTTCGTTGAATTTGGAATATGTGAAGGAAAATTCTAATCTGAAACTGAAAGTCCAATCTCGCCATATTTCAAAAAATATTTACAGATGCTTTATCGAATATGTCCCAAACAGCATTAGTGTTGGATCCATAAGGCGGCATTATTGTGGATGTCCCAAAGGAATGCGAACAGTAGGGTGTTGTTCACACATTGTTGCTATTGTTTATTATTTATCGCACGCAAGATATTTGTCCAAAATCGTTCGGCTTGCTGAAACTTTAAGCGGACTTTTTTTGAATCACGGAATTCACGATACTGTCAATGAAGATAGCGATGAGGATTAGAAAAAGTGTATTTTTTTTCATTACGTAACTAAAAAGGTGACATTTTCTAGCAAATGTCACTGTAACTGTCAAATCTTGTTTATTTGTAAAGAGGATATTATGTTTTGGTTATTTAGCAGTGTTAGAGTAGTTTACTAATTAAATAGTAATAATGAATTCCAGCCCAGTTATTTATTTAATTTTGACACAGTTGCTTTCCGATTTTATCCATCAAATTAATATATGTTACAGGACGTTAACTAAGGCTTATATAGAAATGTCAATTAGAGTGGTATCTCTCACAAAAGTTAAAAAATATATATATCAATTTTGACTTACCTATTTTTTTACATAATCGTTAGATATAGAGATACCACTTTCACTTAAAACATGAACTTGACTAAGCTTTACAGAATGAAAAAAAAATAGTCCATTAAAGTTAAATAGTTTTGGAGAAAAACCATATTTCATTATTTCCGTTTTTATTTTTTTTTTCTGTGGAACACAAAGATATTTTCAACCAAACTTGACACAGTTACTCTACTAGACGTAACTGACTGTAGAAAAAAAAATCTGTCCATTATCACGAAAGGGCATATTTTCTTCCCTTAATCGGAAACGGCCTTTAAAAAGGAGCTACTTGGTGAAAGAGAACGGGAATCGAACCCGGTACCTCTGGATTACAGGTCCAGCGCGTTAACCTCTTCGCTAGCCTAGCTCACCAGATAGCTCCTTTTTCAATTTTTAGGGTTCCGTACCCAAAGGGTAAAAACGGGACCCTATTACTGAGACTTCGCTGTCCGTCTCGGTGCACGAGTCCGACTCGCACTTGACCTGTTTTTTTTTCTTTAAGCTTTGATCTTTGTATTAATGGTTTTAATAAAAATTGTGCTGTACCCACATTAAAAAAAGAGATTACATGTTTCATGAATTTATAAATCCAAAGTTGTAAGATTTACTTGATTACCCGACCACGGCAAAGAAAAAAACGGCCAAGTGCAAGCCCTCGCTTACGAAGGACATGGCGAAACTAAAAACTGCAAAAAATAATCACGTTGGGCCCCACTTAAATATTTATTTTATTCTGTTTTTAGTATTCCTTGTTACAGCGGCATCATCATCTATGAAAACTTCACTGTCTAGCTATCACGGTTCATGAGATACAGCCTGGTGACAGACAGATGGACAGTGGAGTCTTTGAGTATTTAAATCTTTGGGTAAGGAACCACAAAAAAGAAATGTTATGCGGGCGAAGTTGTGGGAACCTTATAGTGTACTTAAGAGATAATATCATGAAGCTGATCAAATATTGAAACCCAAAAGTCACAATTAGGAGCGAAAAGCAATGCAACCCCATCGCTCAAAATTATTTTATGCTAATTTCAAATTCCATTGCATACGTGTGTCGCGCCATGATATTGTGTACTTTATCTTTACATACTTATGGCGTTAAACTACATATACTCGTAGGCAGTGAAACTTTATCACTATGAATCTCTCACTTTTCTATTTCTTACAGCGTAAAAAATCCAGTCAGAATGAATAAAACCAGACAAAGCAGAAATACCTCTAAAGTAAATTTCATGTGCAGCAAAAGTTAAGCAGGTTTAATTAAAAAACGTAGCTGCTTCATTATTACTTACATATGCACAACCCACTTTCCGGATTTACAAAACACAACTTCAAACTTTGTCTACACCATCTCGCTCTCTCACATTGTTACAGAATTTAAAATGAAAGAGATGGAAGTATGACATTGTTTTTGTTTTTCGGTACGCTCCAGCAAAAGGATTCCGGTGAACTATTTTAACAAATATTTGTGAACAAACGAGGGAAGAAAGAAAAGAATGCGAAGTAAGCGTTTAAAGTTAACTAAACTAACTGGTTATTTTTGCGCCATGTCGCAGCAATAATTTCGGTGTGAGTTTGAATGTAACAAATATGTAGAAGAGACATGGTATTAAGTGGTTAGGCATACATTTAATATTGCATAATTAGAGCCATCGTTAATGTCTAGATTTTTTTTTATCCAAGGTTAATAAGGTTTTTTTACCGAGCTAGCGAAGCTTCTCAGTATCAGATTGGCCCAAAACTCCTTCGTATGTCCGGATGTCCGGGTTTTCGGCTATTCTCGATTCGAGTACCATTTTCTGAATCCATCTTCTAGTAAAATTGTTAGTAGATTCGGTAATTTCATTATAAAAAAAATGTTTTATCGATTCAGTTCTTCGAAATTTTTCGAAATGGCGGAGATATGAGAGTTGAAAACATAAAAAAAATAAACACTTGGAAACAAATTCTCAAGGTGTACAGCTCACAGAGCCACTAGTATTTAATAATATATCACTGCAGAGGCCGGGAGGTAAAGGATTGCTGGACAAAGAAACAATAGATAATTCACAACATTTCAAAACTACTACATATAACCCAAAAATAATTATTTTGGGTTCTGTGATAATAAAGTAATGAAATTAGTTTAAACTTAACACATTCATTGATAATTTGTTGTTGTCAATTAAAAAATTGTTTATTCTTAAAAATAACAATTACATTTGAGTGATATCCCACAGTGTTGATAGCTTTTTATTTTTAGCTTCTTCGCTAAAATAGGCGAAGAACACATTTTCTGAAAACAATGTTCGTCTTTTATAGAAACGTCAAACACTTTTTCCTTATAGCTAATATTGCCTCGTCTCTCAAATTAGGCGGACGCCATCCATAATTTGCGCATCACCCTCGTCACTTGATACCGATGGAATTCATTTTTAGTGTTTTTGTCGAAATTAGAAACAAAACAAGTAGATAAATTTAGTTAATTTTGCTGCCGGTTTACTTTTTAAACATACGGAAAACAAACATATTCGAGCTCCATGTTTAACCGCACCAAAAATGGTACCAATAGACTTTGTTTTTCTTTTAAATTTCGCAAGTATGCTTGCAGAATATAGAAGGTTGGCTGTATGCAATTTTTCCTTAAAGCAGCGGACAACAATGGATTTTCATATTTGCCTTGTTGGTCTAGGTCAGGTAAGTAATACAGGTACCATAAACAAGAAACTTCGTATCTTGATTTCATGACATTAACGCATACATTTCCGACCATGTGTGAGAAATAGTACATTACTGCAGATGCTGCGAAAGGCGGGCTTACCGGATGAGCAGGTATAGACTGGACCGGATAGTGATACTAAGCCGGAAAGCCCTTTTCACGGCTAAGGCATGTATAGTGCTTTTCTCAAACTATATGCAATGAAAGAAAAAAATACATCACTCAAAAAAATATAATTGAGCTGTTTAGCCTGTTCATGAAGACAGACGCCATGTTTAAAAATATAATTACTCCCCGGCCTAGGCCTTCAATTTTGTATGGAATTCCTTTACAGTTCTCGCGAGTTGTTCCGCCCGAAACATGATAGTTCGAAGTCTGTTATAACGCACGTTATGACGACATTTTCATTGCATGTTTGAGAAAGGTATAAAACATACCTAAAATACTAACCAAGTAAACATAAATGATGATGATGCTTAGAAAAACATGTCATTAGAAACGCCGAATGTAGCCCGTGCATCTTTTGTATACTTGCATCTCTCTGTCTGTGATTCAGCTATGCTTTTCATTTTAGTGCTGTTTTTTAGGGAAAAAAGATAATAGTTATTGTGACGTAAAAGAACATTGTAATGGGTGACCGGCGATATTGCCTTATATTTATTATAAACTAGCGACCCGCCCCGGCTTCGCGCGGGTGCAATGTTGATAAATTATGCATGTATTATACATATAAACCTTCCTCTTGAATCACTCTATCTATTAAAAAAAAACCGCATTAAAATCCGTTGCGTAGTTTTAAAGTTTTAAGCATACAAAGGGACATAGGGACAGAGAAAGCGACTTTGTTTTATACTATGTAGTGATGATCTAAAACATTGGCCAATAAACGGTTCATATTGTATCTAGTTCTTTTATTTATTTAGAAACTGACCAGGCGATTGACTCTAGTAGGTACAGGGTCGAAAATAGAGCTTGCTGCTTAGAAACAATTAATTTACACTTGCCTTAAAAAAACCTTAACTAAAGCGGACTTTGCTCATGACCGTTCAGCATTCAAAATGAAGCAGATCACTTCTTCCGAATGAATGGTAATTATGTAGACGATTTAATTCCGTTGTTGACTTCCACGTTAAACAAAGTAGCTTAACGATACACCATTCTACAGAAACATTCCTTTCGCACAGTCATGTCGATACGTGTGCGAACTCGTTTCACGTCCAGATCACAATATGCATAAAATTACTTTATATTGTAAAAACCTATGTGAATATAAAATAATAAAATAAAATATTCCTGCAATTCCTTTCAGAAATTTTAAAAATGCATCGGAGGTTCATTCTAAGCTCAATTTATGCACCTCACCCGCCTCATAAGTTCAGCAAAAACTGAAATAAAATTCATCCGATTGCATCAGTTCAACAGCTTGTATGTGACTTTTTTCATCGACTATAATTATCATCGACACAGTTTGTGGCATTGCATAAAATCTTCTGACACAATCACATTTCGCAATGGGATCGCCTTGTTGATTCTCGATTTAGCTTCATGCATTAACATCTTGACTATTTTTGCGTTTTTTTTTATTTAGTCACAACAAGAGCGTTTGTTTATAATAAATTAAAAAAAAGCCTTTTATTTCTTGCAAAACTTATCTACTAATTTATACATAATGTTATTTATATTTTACCTACTGTTGTTTACACTTCTAATTATAAAAAAAAAACACTTTTGAGGAAATTATTATTCTGCAGGAACCCCTCCGCAGGTGAAGGCCTCCTCCAAAGATGCCCAATTTGCTCTATATCTTGAGCTATTTCCATCCAGGTTGGACCAGCTCTTTCATTTATGTCGTCCGCCCATCTCGTGCGCGGCCTTCCTCTGCGACGTTTCCCAATTGGGCCTTTCCACGAGGTCACTCTTATGGTCCATCGGTCGTCTGTCAGTCGTGCTACATGCCCCACCCATTTCCATTTTAGCTTTTGGGAATATTTTAAAGCATCAATAGCTTTTGATAAGCTTCTTATTTCAGAGTGCCGTATTTTTTGTTTTTTTTTTTTTTATTATTTTAAGCATGCTTCTCTGAGATGGCTCGTTAACATGTGACAATTTTTGTCTTTATTTTTGTTGTATACTTCCAGGTCTAGCAAGCATACGAGTATGTCAAGCATGGTAAAAGGCAGAACGACATTACTTGTGTTTTAATTTTAACTGGCATATTACCTTTAAAAATCTCCTTCAGACTCTAATATTTATTCCAAGTATGTTGGATACGTCTCTCTATTTCCGCAATGTTGCTCTCTTTATTGAAGCTGATTTGTTTGCCTAAGTATGTATATATATATCCGTAAAGCTCAGTATTTCGCTGTCGACAGATATCGTCTTAACCGTACTGTTTGTCATCATTAGCTTCGTTTTAGTAAGGTTCTAAACTAAAACGAGTGTTTGTTTAATACAGACATAAAAATGCTCTATGTTTTTTAAAGTTTTGTTCGAATATAAAATATTAACGTAATATTTTTCTTGTTGGTTCCATTTTACAAGAATAAGGGCGACGTCAGTGACTGTGCTAATTATAGGGGAATCAAACTTACGTCACATACCTTAAACATCTGGGAACGCGTCCTCAATAACCGCCTTAGCCGACTTGCGTCCATATCAGAAAATCAATGCGGTTTCATGCCGGGGAAATCCACGACAGACGCAATACAAACTGTTAGAATTCTTATGGAAAAACACCGGGCTAGCAAAGAGGACCTTCATCTAGTGTTTATAGATCTCGAGAAGGCCTTTGATAGAATACCACGCAAATTAGTTTGGCAAGCCATGAGGGCTCAACAAATACCAGAACACTACGTGAACCTAGTGCAAGATATGTACGACCGCATCAGCACACAAGTGAGAAGTCTGGCTGGTTTTAGCAAACCGTTTAAAGTAGAAGTGGGAGTGCATCAAGGCTCGGCACTGAGCCCGTTTCTTTTTAATCTGTCCATGGATTACCTTACTCGGCATATCCAAACGTGCCTCCCATGGTGCCTACTATATGCAGATGATATTGTCCTCATAGACAAATGTGCAGAGAGGCTGCAAGCTAACCTTCAGAAATGGAAACATGCTCTTGAAGGTAACGGCCTCCGTATCAGCAGATCTAAGACGGAATACTTACAGTGCAATTTTAGCAGTTTATGCGATCCACCGGCGCCGAGCAATAAAACGATATCTATCGATGGACAACCACTACCCCAAGTACATCAATTTAAATATCTAGGATCCATGCTTGCCTCAAATGCTAGTGTCGATATAGATGTGACTCATAGAGTCAACACGGCGTGGCTTAGATGGAGAAGTCTTTCAGGTGTTCTATGTGATCCCAAAATGCCGATACAGCTCAAAGGCAAAGTCTATAAAACTGCGGTCAGACCAGCCATGATGTACGGCGCCGAGTGCTGGGCTGTCAAGAAACCCCACGAACAGAAAATGCACACAAATGAAATGAGGATGTTGCGATGGGCAGCGGGGGTTACGAGGCTTGATAGAGTACGGAATGAGTATATCAGAGGCTCTTTTAAAGTCGCCCCTGTTTTAGATAAAATGTGCGAAAGTCGTATGCGATGGTTTGGGCACGTGATGAGGCGGGATGAGGAGTACGTTGTCAGGAAAGCCTTGGCTGTGCCAGAGAAGAAAAGGGGTAGAGGGCGACCACAGGCCACGTGGTGGACAACCGTTGCCAAGGACATGGAACGGGCACAAATCAAAGAAAAGACAACCCAAGATAGAATAACTTGGCGCCTTAAAACGAGGAGGGCCGACCCCAAATAATAAAAGGGATAAGGCACGGAAGAAGAAGAAGAAGAAGAATATTTTTCTTGTTGGTGTGCAATAAAGTATTGTTGTATTGTATTGTAACGCTGCTATGATTTGTCTGAAGAAAGTTTTTAAACCAATAACAGCAGCTTTCAATGTTGTTTATTATTATTAAACAGTAAACATTCAATATTTGTACTATACTGAAGATAATGTGTAACATTTTCTTATTGCTAAACATTGATATCATTTACTGTGATGCAAATGCACTAAAAATATTGAAATGCCTTCGGATTCTATGATTATCTGCACCTCTAGCACAACTGTGACACATAACTCTTCGTCACGCGATAAATACTCGCTCTCTTTCTTTTAAATACCCATCGGACAAGACAGGTCACGCGACAAGCGAATTCGTAGTAAGATATGCTAGCCCAGCTGAAATTTCTCTGTCTCTGATTTCATCGTCTATATAACGAACCGTCAAAAAGGATTTAAAAAATACAAAAGGTCCATACTAGGTTCTGAAGTAAGGCAACCACGCGTCGTAGAGGCTCTACGGCGTAGCTCGTAGCGTCTACGCCGTAGCATTCTGTTATTACGCTGAGTTTTTAAAGTGGATGTCGGTTTATATGCTTAAGTTTTGCAAGATTTTAATAGTTTCCCGTATTTTACTCTAGTTCCAATCTCAAATTAATTTATTTAAAAGAAAACAATGGCCCATATTAAATTATTTTATGACGAAGTGGTTGATAAGGATAAGGCCCAGGTAAACATATGCCATAGATAAAACATTATTGAAATTATCTTAGTTTATTGGTATTGTAAATTTTATCAGTCCACTTATATTTATACATTAATTGAGAAACAACAACTGAATTACTTATCACCATATTTGTTTGTCATTTTAATAACGATCCATAGTATATTAATGCATGTACATTGACTGAGCGTACAGTGCGTGAGGTTTGGGTGCAAACTGAGAGGTTCTCACCTAGATCGCATAGGAGCGAGCGAGACAGGTATAAAACGCGAATCGCATTCTGACATCTCACGCACTGTAATTTATCACATCAATTTATGTTATGAAATAAATAAATTTAATCTTATCTACACCTACCGTGTAGATAAGATTAAATTTATTCTACCGTGTAGAAACATTGATATCATTATTCAAAGATGTAATTATCTTTTGAAAATTCTGAAAGATTAAATACCCAAGTGTTAAATGCCATTGTCAGTATTTACGAAGTATTTTATCTTCACGTCTGACTGATACAAATCGCTTTTGGCGCTAAGCCCACCTTCTGGTACACTTATTTTATTCCGGTAAAACAGGTATCAGAAATTTGTTCATTATTTTTCAAGAGCTGATAACGTCTTTAGCATTTCAACGCTGCCGCTTAGGTATACAATTGTTTTTACAATGAAACGAATCAGTTGAATACTATGTTGTGAAGGTAACTAGACAATGTTCATATGGATGGATGAACTTTTAAATTTACTGAACCGATTCTACGTTTCTTTTGAAGCTGGAAATGTAACCGGTGCCTCGATAGACAAAGGATATATTTTTGGGAAAAACAAATAAAGGTCCAATGGAAAGGTAAAAACAGGTGATGCCTAATGACCGTTCTAGCATTTAATCTACAATGTGTTACCGCCAAGTAGGCTTTTCTTAAAGTAAAGTAAAGTAATATAGATCTTTAACGTATCCATGACCTTAATTTAATTAATTAACTTAAATTCAGGCTTTATTAACTTTCTAACAAAATTTTAATTGCCAATAATGTACAGTAAAGTAAATTGATAAGTGAGTGTTAAATGACAGCGTGATATGAGTAACGACAATTACGCTGTACACCCACTACATCACTACATCATCTACCACGTACCGGCAAGCGCAGCGTAGGACGGCCACCCGCAAGGTGGTCGGACGACCTGGTCAGGGTTGCGGGGACTCGCTGGATGCGGGTCGCTTCTATCCGGCCCATGTGGAAGTCAATTGAGGAGGCCTGTGTCCAGCAGTGGACGTCCTATGGCTGAAATGATGATGATGATGACCCACCTACATTGAATGTGCGGATTTAAGAAATTTAATTGTGCAGTTAATTTACATAATTATGATTAGCAAATACATGCAAACAATTACTACGCACCCTTGGTAAAACAAAGCCACATCTGCAAAATGTGTACTTTACAGGAGAGCAGTTTAAAAAATCTGCAAGTGATTTTTGCTGATAACTATTTTGCGTTTCGTCTAAATGTCATATACTTTTGCATATAGGTTTATAAATAATAATGTAATCAGTAAATGTGTTATGTCCCATTTAATATAACGCATTATTTTTCAAAATCATGTAACGGATGTGCACATACGGCTATTTATTACCAAGCATCAGCCGACGTATCAGCAGATCCGTCATTATTTTACAAAAATCTACGAGAAGCATGTGCACATACGTCTTTGTTTTATGAATAACCCTTGAAAGTATGAGGTCGTATTTGTGTAAAATATTATATTTCTATACAATCTGAAAGATTTAGGTATCTGTAAATTAATATTCTTTCAAGTGAACTTATCTTACCGAATTATTTACTTAAATAACTAGGCAGTAATGAAATGAGTAAAAATACTGTGGTTTGCTACTAAAACACAGTAAGTGCAAGAAAATAAAACAATGTTATTAATTTTAATACATATTAACCTTTTATCGGCATAATAAGGTATCATCACTTACATAATATTTTCCATAAAATATGTACTTCACAAAAAAAATAAACGTTAAAAACTGAAGCTAGTAAGTAACAACTCGTTCATACTACACACTATATACATTTTATTTAAGAAATACCCGTACTTGTACCTATTACAAAACTTAATAAATGGATAGATAAGAATATTAAAGATTTTGATAGTAGTATATGCAACTGTTACTTAATGATAAGCCTTAAAACATGAGCATTGAGCTGAGCTTGGTTTTACGAAACAAACGAGTATTTTAAGACCTAATAATTATATAAGTCATAAACTGTTTTCATCATAGGCCTTAAAATTTGTATCAGATGATTATTTTACTATGCAGCGTTTTTGTGGCAGTGTTAAGATTAAGAATGACTATAAAGTCCGATGCAGGAGTGACAGTGATGAAGATTGACATTTCAATAAAGGGTCGTTAGATGAGCTGGTGAAGCAACCCTTTTCTCATTATGGTGTCTCCTCTCGCGTTTTGCGGCTAAAACCTGAAACCAGCTTTGATCGTCAGTCTTACAGTCTTCGGCTAAAGACTTTCTCCACTTGCTATGCTCGTCGGCTAGAGTTTCCCAGTCTGCTGGTACCAAATAATGGCATTTCTCGCTTAGTACAGTCCTTGAAACGCAACATGGGCCTCCCCACATTTCAGGGTACATATATGGATGCATATACACAATAAGTGAGTGGCCTCAATACGGTGCACGTGCTCCCCCAGCCACCACAATCTAAGCTGTTTAAGCATTGCAGTAACGCTGGGAAACTGCGCGACTTACAACACTCATTCGTGACCCTGTCTCGCCAAGTGATGTTTAGACTGCTACGAAGGCACCGCAAGTGGAAAATATTCAGTCTTATTTCTTGCTTGGCATACGACGTACTGGTTTCAGTTCCACACGACAAAACTATACTCAGAACACAAGTTTGATACACAAGCTAGCTAAGTCTAGACTCCTGCACTGAGCTTCCTAAACATTGTAACCGCTTTACCAAGCCGGCTCCCGATATCCACATTCAGCGACAGATTGCTTGAAAAGTGGGATCCTAGATAAGGGAACTGATCAACAACATCAAGGGAAACGACACTATCCAACAAAATAGTTGGTTTCTGGTGAAAACCTTGCGCCAGAACAACTGTCTTCTTAGCATTAATGGACATGGAAAAGAGAGAACAAGGGTGTGCGAACTTATCTAAAAGAATCTGTAACTCTTGGGATTTTTTTGGCAACGAATGCGGCATCATCGGAAAATAACAGGGAATCTATGTATATGTTTACGACGAGACCTCAACAGGGAAAAATCAAAAAGTTTTCCTTCTGCTCTTGTAAAGTATACCCCCTAAACTAAAGTTCCCAAATGCAACCTTCAGAAGCAGGGAAAAAGATGTCGAAAAGTATCGGTGGCAATACTCGGCCGCAGTCCCCTCCGCATGTCGATCAAAGCAGAAGTCCGGCTGTCATGAACCAAAAGCACCGTGCGTGGAAAGATTTAACTAGGTTCAAAAGTTTTGGTGGACATCTGTCGAGAGCAGGCCCTTCCTTCTTATCTTTTTCTGCTTTTACTGTTACAAGCATATTATATGCTAGCATGATGTAATGAATAGCAGTCCTAAGTAGTAACAGGTTATTTTTTCGCTGATAGGGTCGGGTAGAGCAGATTCTTCTAAGTTCGCTTTGTCGAAGATTTCCTCGTGTCCCAACATTTCGAGATTCCTTTAGAAACTTCAAATAACGAAATGAGGAATCACTTCTCTAAAAAAAACGGCATCATAGAAATTAATACAATATGATAAATATGTTCACATCTACTAAATAAGTAGATTTTATTAGTAGGTAAAGTTCGTACAGTTCATATAGGTAATAAAAAATTAAAATAGGTACGATACATTTAATGGTTTAAAATGGTTGTAAATACAGGTAAGGCATTTATTTATTACATATTAATAAAGAAATAGATTTTTTTTACAATAACCTGCTTTTTCTTACCTTCAAACTTTTTGATAACGACGCATCTAAAACTACGTCCTAAAATAACGCAACATGTTACGATGCGACTATAAATAGTTTGTATAACAACGACGCAAATGAATATACGACCATAATTAAAAAAAAACAATTAAATTACCTTAAACTCTTCTTATAACATTATGGCAATATTGCCTATCATGTTTGTTAAAAAAAATATTAATTAGTTAAAAATCGATAAATAACGTCGAATGTGATCATGCGACTGGCTATTTAATCTCAATAATTAGAACTCAAACAGTCGTATGTGCACATATGATTGTTTATTACAAGATAATTTTCTTGACCTGTAAAAAGTACTTATCATTACCGGTTTCGTTTTCCGCATCCATTCTCGCCGATCTACATCCAAAACGCAACGCATGATCACAGTCCGGTAACACCGACGCACCTGACTTTACAACAACGCGCACGCCGATATACGCTCACAGGAACGACGTCAAAAAAGGACGCATGTGCATTTGTAGCATTATTTTACGTCGCCTCTTCACTTGCGTCGTTTTCCGCTTAAAAAATCTCAGAAATGAAAAAAGTTAAAATTATAAAAAAATTCTACCGTGTAGAACGCATAATTCTAAGGATATTTACGTAATAAAACCACTTTTGACGCAAAGTCACATGTTGCATTATTTTACCAAGGGTGCGACTAATGGATCATAATATTATTATCAGTATCACCAGATTCCTCGAACCCCTTCAATTACGTAGGGACATTGGGTCGCTGAGCGTTTTCTATCGCCTATACCATGGCGAGTGTTCTGAAGAGTTATTTTCTCTTATCCCACCCTCCCCTTTCCGTCATAGAACCACACGTGCCAGCTTGCGATGTCATCGCCTCACCGTGGAGAATATTCCCACCCGTACCAAGAAGTTTGGCAATTCCTTCATCTGCCGAACTATTAAAGTATGGAACTCCTTGCCGGCTCATGTGTTTCCTCCTTCTTATAACTTGGGACCCTTCAAACGAAGCGTGAAGAAGCATCTCTCGGGCCAGCATGGCAGTGTCAAATGACTTGGCACCGTTGGTTTCTCGTCAGTTGCCATTGCGACTTGGGCTCCCCTTTTTGCTTACCATCAGGCGAAGTGGAGCCACTATGTTGTGCCGTTATAAAAAAAAAAAAAAAGTTTTAATAAATGCCCGCATGCCGGTAACAGGCTGTATACTATACTCCAATTTATTAAGCATTCGAGTATATTCCGTATTTTTTGGCAAGTTTATATAACTTTTCTATATAATATTTCTTCTACAACGTGGAATGATAATATAAATATAGGTAGGTATAAATTGAGGACGCGGTTGCCGCAGTGGTGAAGCAGCTGCCTACTGAGCCGGAGCGGCGGTTCTGGGTTCGAATCCCAGCAAGGGAAAATTTTTATGTGATGAACACGAATATTTGTGCATGGCTCATGAATGTTCTTTGTATTAAAGTATCTATTTATTTATATAAAGGATGGATCGCGTCCTAAACACCAAGCTGCGCTCCAAAACACGCATATAGCTGTCGTAGGCAAAGAAGCAGCCAGGCTCAAGGTGGGCAATACTTTGTGGATTGAATCACAGTCTGTAATTTAATTAAGACGAATAAAGACAAACAAAGGAAAAGCAAGTAAAAATTAAAACAAACTTAATAACAACCACAAAAAGAATTGTAAAATAAATATAGACTATAACTACGCTATATAGAACTACACTGTCTATAAAGGCAGGGTACCGAAGATGCTGCCAGGGTTTTCTGGCTGTACAGCTATCCCAACGTGTTGTGCGAGTAAGCTACCAGCGCTTTGGTCCCTAGTAGTCTGTTAATCTCTTAGTAAGTTCTTTGTGTGATTGTGAACGCTGGGACCCCACGTAGCCCCAAAAGGGGTTTTATTTATTGTTCTTAAAAATTTCGGCCGCATCAGAGGCAATGAGCACATAGGCGGTGACGAGTGAATCATTCCATGCGACGGGAAAATCTATACATCATTGTACCAACTGTATTATTATTTTCTCTGTTTACATAAGATAGGGTAGGGTCGTCACTTTCCAGCCCATAGCACAGCTGTCAGTTGAAAGGGTTGTCACCAAGCAGCAGGAGGTACGAAATAATCGGTCCGGAAATAATTATGTCATCTACATTGACTCGATTATCGTTTCGGCAAACAGTCTAAAAGGGACGAGTTTCAACAAAAATTTAAAGGGATGGGTCGATGGCTGAATCGAGGGCCAGATAAAGAAGGCAGTACTCCTAGACACGTTCCGCATCGTCAGGTGATTAATATCCCTGCAGCCCTAATCAACGGCGGCTTGGGCTGTGCCCTGCTGCCAGCAGTAGAGCAGCACCCTATTTAAGATTTTTAATAATGCGTGTTTTACAACATTTTGCGATCAACATCTCTATCAGACAGACCGGCCATGATTATCCCCATATAAAAAAACACACCCTTCATAAACGGATGAAACCATGAGAAAAAACAAATCGTCATATTGTTTTCCTCTACTTATATAAAAGTGGGTTTCAAACTCAAACCGGCTGTCAGCGGCAGGGCTGTCACCACGCCCACGCAGGTGGCTTATTCCTGGATGATTCTCCAACCGAGATTATTACCGCAACGAAAGAGCCAGGCGTTTTAATTATGATCTAACTAGGATCGCCCTCGGGAGTGGCTTCGAGATACATAAAAAATCAACTTCCAACCACCTATTTCAACAATATTTGCAGAAATTAGAATTACAAAAATTACGCCTTACAACCGCTAAATTTTCACCCTCCTATTACGCAAAAACTGTATGTTTTTAAAAAGAAAATTTCTTTAAAAATAGTAAATACGTAATACGTAGCCAATTACCTACCTCAATTTTACGAAATAATAATGTTCCAATCATTTTATTAAAACTGCTCCTGTGGTTTTAGAAACGATGTAGCTGAATCGTGGTAATTTAAGTGCGTTATTTAAAAATATAAATTTGGTTTAAGTGAGCAACTATGTTTACAAAGATTACCCTCCATATTGACGGACTCTGCTTCATTCCGAGCAACAGTTTTTAGACGGTGTATTGACTTTAAAAGGAGTAAAACTAACCTCAAAACCTAATGACCACAGAAGCGGTAGTCTGCGCTACGTCCAACTATTAAAATATTGGTGCGAGAAGACCCACGAATCACCTACATACACGGACATTGAGAAGATTGTCTACAAGATTATTTCATTGTAAGCATTTGGTTTACGCTAGCAGACGTTACTGTTTAAAAAATAATTGAGAAGATTCCAGTTAGTTCGGCGTGGACCATCTACCTGAACAACTTGGAGTGACCTGCTGTTGTTGGATGCCGCGTTTTCTCTCAATTCAGTTTCGGACCTTAAAGTTGTTTGCTTGAGTTGGTTTAGACGAATGAAACTTTGTAAAGATAATGATGGAGAGTACGTATTTTGAAAAAATAAAAGATATAGTGCTTAATATCTTAAATACTTTTTATATGGGTATCTCAAAATTTAATTCATAATTCAATGCAAAGGGTTTAGCCAGATTTTTACTATTGGTTTTTGCAGTTGGTTCGAAATGTAGTATCGTATCTCCCAAGACTGCTTCCTGAATGAGCTCTATTTAATCTCATAAAGTAGATTCTGCCATGCCAAGTTCTTTTGCAACCGATCTTTTACTTGCTCCTTCTGCAATGCGTTTACGAGCCACATCTATTATTTCTTGGGGACAAAGAGACCTGTCTGATGCTCTCTGCCTTCTTGATGACATTTTGTTGATAAAAATACCCGTAAATATAATTAAACTTGCAAAATGTTACAATCAAAATCATAAAATTCAAATGGGCGTGTAAGACTGCGCGCGCCTTCTTACATAGCCGTACCTTGCGCAGACTTACACCAATGCCTAATTTCACTTATTCATACTAGTATCGCCATCTAAGCCGTAGGATCCAAACTAACGTCGCGCGCCGGCTCAAACACTTTACTACGCGCACTCGGCAAACTCAAGGTTGTAACGTTTGATTTACTTCAAATTACTAAGTAATAACACAATTAACATATAGAAAAATAAGATCAAAATGCGATAAAAACCTTAAACCAAATAAACTTCGGGAGCAATACCAGGCCCCACGACACTTCAAAATAGTACTGAAGTTAGCTACAAACTTCACTTTGCTTTCCAGTTACGACGTGTGCACAGTCTTATCGACCGAGCATTCTTAGACCACCCTACCCTATGCATGGGAAGTGATTTTTAGGGTTCCGTAGTCAACTAGGAACCCTTATAGTTTCGCCATGTCCGTCTGTCTGTCTGTCTGTCTGTCCGTCCGCGGCTTAGCTCCGTGATCATTAGTACTAGAAAGCTGAAATTTGGTATGAGTATGTGTATGTATCACGCCGACATAACGGTTAAATAAAAACTACAATAAAAACTTTTTTTCGGGTACCTCCCGTACACCTATTTTCCCGTAGTGGGAGTGATTATTTTTTTTTGTTCCAACACTAGTGTGTGGGGTATCGTTGAATAGGTCTTTTAAAAATAATAGGGGTCTCCGAACATTATTTTTTAATACAGTCAGCAGTTTTGTAAATATTCGCTCCGAAAATAAAAAAAATAGTGTCTAACTTTTCAACCAGGGGTCAAAAAGATATGGAAAAATTCATGAAAATGAGGCCTTATAAGTACGTTCAATGAAAGCTATATTGAATAAAATCGGTCGAGCCGTTTTTGAGTTATCGCAAAAATACATAATTTTCTTTAAAATGACGTAAGTGCCGCGCGGTGTCCTTATACTTCGAACGTTACACATATTAGTAAAGTGCCATACTGTATTAAAACATTTCGCTCAACCTGGTGCGTTTAATCGATAACTTCCAGAAGGTAATAAGTATTTAATGACACTTTGGCGTTTACAACCTTTTTATAGAGCTTGAAATCTTTCTCGTAATTTCAATCTTTCTCGTCTCTTCTCTTCTTTGTCTTGTCCTTATCCCACATTAGGTGGGGTCGGCTCTCCTTATCCTACGGCGCCAAGATGATCTATCTTGGGTTGTCGGGTCGAGTAATTGGGCTTTCTCAATAAGCTCAAAATTTCAATCTTTCTCGTAAATTTCGTTTATAGTGAAGGATGGGCAACTACGGAACCCTACACTGAGGACTTAACAGGACTATACGCGCTATAATTTGCACGGGCGCGCGGCTCTAGCTTTACAGCGCCTTCCGTTGGTTAAAAAGATTCCTCTGATGGGTTTAGTCGCTGTCTCAAGATGGCGATCAACCCCTCGCATGCCATTACAAAATTTTGCTACTCAAATAGAAATTAACTGATACCTACTTTAACGTAAGGTTCAAATGTCCCGAACTGACCTGTGCCTAAGCATACGAGAGGTTAAAAATGTATATAAAATACATTACGAAATACACGTGACAGAAATCTTGTGTAGCTCCCGCCTACTAATGGCAGATGCATTTTATTAGTCCACACCAGGGTCATTAATTTGGCTGATTGTTAACATTTGTTTGCAATCACACAATTTTTTTTTCACAAAAGCAATCGCCGAAACATTGAAAACAAACTACAAACAAGTATCTATTGAAACAAAATCCCGAAGCCAAAAAGTTGAAAGCTTTCATAAAACTCTATCGCATTTAACGTGAACAACATCACTAATTAACAACTTGTACAATATTCAGTGTGACACGGTTCTAATTGCATGCGTTCGATACAAAAACGTTCTCAATTTCTCCAATCAGATTTATTATCACATTTGTACGATTTCAATTCAGATTTCAGTCTCTTTCTTTCGCGACAGGAGGGAAAGAGAGGGTTTAATGAGATTAGGCTAATAGTGAGGTTTGATTGAAACCTTAGTAATTGATCCCATTATGGGAAAACTTAAAAACGCGATGTTTTTTCGAATCGTGTTCCGATCGCGCTGTTTTTATGTTAAGTATTTGTCACACCTAGGGCAAATATTTGTGTGATGAACTCGAATATTTTTTCCTGGGTCATGAATGTTTTCCACGTATTTTAGTATAGATTTATCTATATAAGTAATTTAGTATGTTTATCTTCGTCTAAGAGCCCATCACACAAGCTTATTAGAGCTTACTGTGGGACGAGATCGATTGGTGTGAGGTTATCCAAATCTTTTTAGTCGAATACTTTTGGGCAGAGACCTAGTTAGTAATGTTATTACTATACTACCTGAACTGAAACCACTGCTGGACAAATTCCTTCATATCTGTCTTCTACGAGTCGCTATATAAAGCGACAACCGAATAATCCCTACATAATGAGTCCAGGTCATCTTTCATCTCCGTCATGATTCGCTATTGATATCGAGTCAATTCTTTGGCAATTGGCTCGGCAGGCCGCAAATGTGTATAACCCGCTTTAGTTCAGCGGCTCTTTGTACTACATGTCCTTCCTACTTGCTTCTTTAAAGCAAAAGCGGACAAAAGTAAGAAATATACATTTTAATGAGCCTGGAAGATCAGCAACGAGTGCCGACTTACATACGACACAATGGTGATAAATAACGCTATCTGCCTCATTACTCTGGTGCCGATACAGCAGATCCCGCCAATGTAAACTCGTTCTCGGTAACGTGATTTAGGGCAAATTGTGCGATACAATTGTCGCATCACCGTTATGCTAAAAACAACTCCAAAAGAGATTTTGAGAGGCATTGTGCGATACGACCAAATGGCATACTACGATTTTTAGCTATTTTTGTTGACTGAAATGACGGTAATATAATAGCTCAAAATTGGTTAATGTGGTTAATTTATCTAGTGACCAATAAAATTGGTCGAAGGGCGTGGTTAAACTGAGTAACACCGCTGAGTCAAATTACTCATGTAGCTTTACGTGAGTTTCTGAACTCCGAGTAATTCATTAATTAATATGCTGATTTTTTTATCTCGCCACCTACTCTTGTAATACCATTTTTGATCATTAAGTACTGTATCCAAAAGTTGCCTGGAAGAAATCGCTATTTAGCAATACGACCACCTATCAATTTTTAAATCAAGGAATGTGGTGTACACCGCAAAATGTATAGTTACGAGTAGAACCTAGTTTTGGATAAGCTACATATAGTTTGCCACACGGTCACCGGAACTCATCGTCGTTAACGGTACACCGAACTCTCCACAGGCTCAGCTATCAAATTGTCACTGTTTACAGATTCTAACTTCATGTATATTATGTATAAATATACAAGAGAATCTATAATTCAATAATTCATTTACTTATACCATAAGCACTGAACATTCAATTTATATTCTGATAATGAATGCTAAAGTCTAGTTAGGTTTAATAATTATTTTCTATTGTAAATTATTCACGTTGACGCTTAGAGACCTTATACATCTCTATGGAATTAAATTATTAAAGTAATTATATTTTATTGCATGTTGTGACACCCAGAGACTTCATACATCTCTGGGTATATTTCATATTTTAAATTTATCGTTAAATTTTTATTTTAATGTTCCTACTTAACATTGATTTGGAGTATCTATACGTCTCCTTTACGTGTACCAGTGTAATTAGTTTTAACACAAATGTATCATGTAATTGTTGTTAAGTATTATTTACGAAAAAATGACTTACTGTTGAGTTTCTTTCGGTTTTCTTCTCAACAGCGGTCTCCTCTTGCGAAATACTGGTAGAATCTGACTTGTAAAAGTGCCCCTGTGCACTGAATAAATTATTTCATTTCATTTCATACTTCAAAATACGGAATTTCAAATAGGTATATAATTTTTAGCAAAACTTATGTTACCATTAAATTGTTCACACAAAAACGTATACATAAATGTACAACAAGTATACACTTAACGGTAGCATTTTAAGAGCTGTATACTAAAATGCATGTTTTCCGTACGTTTGGTAGCTTATTTATTTATTTATTTAAACTTTATTGCACAAAACAAAAAGTGTACAAATGGCGGACTTAATGCCATAAGGCATTCTCTACCAGTCAACCAGTGGGCTAAACAGAAACATTTTATGGTGCAGGGCCTGTCAACTATCAACATTATACCAAAAGAGAAACTTATGCATGCAATTGTGACGTCTCATCTACACGTCTTTTTATATGGAGCGTTTTTAACGTTCCATAGACATTTCTCACATTGACTTCCATTTCTGAAGTTTTTAGTGTACTACACGCATTGTAGTAGGGGACAAATACGAGTATTATATTATTATATGTATGAAAATCTTATTTCATTAGTATCTCAAAAGTATTAGATATCAATTTTACTATACTGTACTGGCGTATTTATATCAAATTACATACTAAGATTGTCAACTACTTTTGATGCTGACTGTACAATTACACAATTTTATTATTATTACATGTTCTCAATTAGTGTTGCTAATAGTAACTAATTGATATTAGTAGCTATGTCCGGGAAAACGAAACGTATTACTAGTCTTGTGTCGTATTGATAATAACGCAAGGCTGAGTCGTATTTGGACCCAGAACATAATATACGAGACCCATAAATCGTATATAGACTCTGGTTAAATCAGATACATCACGGACATCGCAATGATCGTCACTCACGGCACACGGAGCATCTCTCTAAAGTCTCCGCTGCGTCGTGTCGTGGTGAGCAGCGGTACATTCGGCGTAAGTGGTTAATCGACGACAGTGTCGCATTGCGGGCGATACGGCCGGGCTATCGAGCTGGAAGATGTACAGAAATGAAGATAATTCGCCCGGAGTGCAGCGCTAAATCAGGTTGATACGACTCCCTCAACAAATGGGGTGGGATTTTCAAACTGAAACATTTTATTGATCTTAGACGGATGCGTACAAACCGCGAGAGTATAAAATGTTATATTTAGTTCACTTGTGTAATTAGTTTAGATTGTCATTTACATTTGATTTGAAGCTATGGAAAAATGATAATAATTCATAGGGCTTGTCCAGATATACTATCGCATATACGCATTTCTTTTGAGTTTACAGCTTTCGTATCACAGGTAAACTGAGAGATACATATCACTGTCAAAGTTACATTTGTGCAAAGTATCTACCCATTTTTTAAACTTAATTCAAATTGAAATTTCAATTTAAATTGACATCATGATGATGATCCTGTTGACATTCCTGTTTTGTTTCAGTAATGTATAAAAAAAAAAAAACCTTACTTGTAGCCCAGTAAATATGTGGACTCCTGCACCCCCAGAAATTGAAAGCAGAGAAGAGCAGTGTCCTCTTCACGGTTCTCAGATATTGTGACATTATTTTCACCTGGTTAAATATATTTTGATGAAAGCCTGTTACGACGTAATATAAAACGTCACGACTACGTACAAAGCGTCACCGTGACGTGGAACTTTGCGCCAGGAGAGAATCAGCTTTGCCGTTCTTGTTATATGTCTGTATTTGTCCTATACAGGTTCAACGACGAGCACACCTAGAATCAAATTTTTGAACTAAAGCTTAAACCGGACAATCATAAAGTTATTTCGTGACGTCGTCGTAAAGGAGAGACATTGATAGTAATGGTCGCTTCCCTAAATGTATCATGTAATTGTTTTAAGTATTATTTACGAAAAAATGACTTACTGTTGAGTTTCTTTCGGCTTTCTTCTCAACAGCGGTCTCCTCTTGCGAAATGCCGGTAGATTCACAATCTGACTTGTAAAAGTGCCCCTGTGGCCTACTTACTGAATAAATTATTTCATTTCATTTCATTTCATTTCATTTCATTCCCTAATGTGACCGGTTGCCACAAATCAAAAAGCATAGAATAGAATAGAACCTCTATGTACATACCCATGTACATACATCTTTAAAGTTGCGGTTTCGTCGCCGGAGTTTTAACCATTCTTAAACGAGCGCGTTACCTCGTTCGCGGCCGCATTACCGCCTGGCACGTTGCGTTTGCACCAACTCGGGAAAACTTCAAACGGCTTAGAGTACCGTTGTAGCCGTTGTTGGTTGAGTTTTTTATTATATTTCCCAAAGCATCTGAAGGTTATTTTTTTATGAATGTTTTTTACTATTTCTAGATACCCCAGTTTCTCGTGTAACTTATACCTAGTAGGAATAAATCAGCATGTCGTGATTATTATTTTTGTATGTACCTGTGATGACATATACAAACAAATGATTGATTCAGTGATTAGTACGTGTACCTACTTTTTATATTTTTTTATTTATGCTTCATTTAGTTATTTTATAACTGACCGAGCGAGGGAAGCGTTACCGTGTCAGCTTTTCCAAAAAATCTTTTGTATGCCCGAATATTTGGATGGTCGAATGTCCGGCCATCCGGATTTCCGGCTGCTATAAGCCGCATTTCTCAACCGATTCTTGTGATATTTTGTGAGCAGTTCAATAATTATAAATAATATTTTATCAAGTCAGTTTTTCGATTTTTTTTTAAATGGCAGATATAGGAGGTATTTATGTATGTATTACACTTTATTGTACATAAAAACAAGAAATATTACAAAAGAATAAGCATGTACAAAGGCGAACTACTGGTGAGGCGAGCATGTGAAAGGCAAGGGGGGAGGTTTCAAAATAGCATAAACGTAATCACCTCTGAAACATCATAGTAATTAAATTAAATAAACACTTTTTGAACGCGAGTCCTGTTTTGTTATAATAAATCATCATTTTCTTTCAAAATCTTTAAAACCACATCTGACTGACACGATCACAAATCTAAAGGAAAATATATGTTTCGTTATAAAAATAGGTCAAGAATTAATGCCAGCTCCTCTCTAGCCTCATGGCTATAAAATGAACCAATCTTGCGGGAGTAATGACAGCCATATACGTCTTGTTTTTATTTACAAGCGTCGTCTTTATCTATGTAATGACTTCTTTCTTATTCTCGCTCTTTCATGAATACTATGAATACTTGCGTCTTTTTTGCAGCTTTGTTAAATAGCTTCGTATGTAATTCGGTAAGTTTGTTTAGGCATTTCGAGAAACACACTTTTATTCTAAGTGATCTAAATCAATGAATAATAAGCATATTATAGGTATTTTGTTAAGAATTTTGTTTTCTCTTTTATTATTTGTGCATCCTGTATGTGTTCTCAGACCGGTGGAACTCTCCCCTCCTGCGGAGATGGATCCAGGTACACATTGTGTCATTCTTAATTTTTGTCCAATAACAAATAATATCAATTTAAAACCGAAAGAAAAAAATTAACTGAATTAAATTATCCTCTAATAATTGTGAGATTATGCGATTTTTACGGAATGCACTCTAATCGTCTTGCCATGTCCTTATTAGAGCAAACCACTCAATCAAGATTAAAGTAGCTTATTTTGTGAATCGAAACCAAGCTCTGCTACCAAATACTGAACGGCTGCTGGACGGATTTACCTACTTAAAACAATTTTGCTACGAGGAAAGATGGAAATCCAAATATGGTTTATAACACCGTATAATTGTGACTACCGGTTAGTTCAATTGTAAACAAATCACTAAGTAGATAATTTTAGAAACTGACGGTGTTCAAAATCTTACGGTAACAGTTATGTGATACACGGACGAAGCTCGAAGGCACCGTCTAGTTCGGAAACATAAATTTACTACGATATACCTAATGAATTCAATCTCGTGTTACTTAATAATCATTAATTTATTTACATTAATTGTAAACATTATAGAATTAATTCGTTTGTGAAGGGTCGGCAACGCGCGTGTGATGCTCATGGTGTCCCAAACGGCCGTAGACGCTGGTTGGCATACTTGTCTGTCACCATATCGTTGTATAAAAAAAGTTATACATCAGTATTTATTTTATAACAAAACCCTATCCTACGTGTACAACGATGAATATCGCAACAAAAGTAGACGCAATCAAAATATGCCATTGTTGTTTATTGCTGCGGCTCTTCCATCCCGTTAATTTGTCGGCCTCGAGCTCGCGATTGTAGGTACTAATTAAAACAGATCATACTGTCTTCTTGATCAAAATAACGTACGGGCTCCTCGCACCACCGAACTATGCTTTTACTGACACGATTCTACTTCGCGCTACAATTCTTTTCTTGATCGACGCTTGCTTTGATATCGACATTGTCGTACGGCAATGGAGAGCGTTTCCTTTATTTGATTGAGTTGAAATTGAGAAGAAAGGTTCAAGGATGTAGGAGCAAACAAGAGGTTTTGTTCTGAGTAGTGTATTGGCTTAGGTAACAGTGTATTGTCGGCCCTGGCTAGAGGGTACGTCCTTTGTAAGAGTCGGCGCAGCCTTCTAATGCTCTCTAAATGTTATGATTCTTGGTTCTTGGAATTTAAAGCTATGATTTTAAATTTACGAGGGAGAGTACTTATTACATTTAAGCCTGTGATTCCATTTTTAAATTGTGTTACTATACTATTGGTAGACCACGGCACATTATCAGGAGCAGAGATAGACAATTTGTTTCTATTAACTTATCGTGTATATAATTATCCCACCAAAAACATTTCATGTAAAATTGACGGCCAAGACTCACATTCTCATAACGCTTTCGCTGTAAAAAAGTTATCAGATCCCAGGAAAAGCCAAGCCCCTAAGCCCCGACTTTACTAACCCCACCACCTTGGTTCAAAAAGTATGGCATCAACTGGCTTCAAGCCCCTAAACCCGGAGTTTACTAACCCTACACCTTTGTTTCAAAAGTATGGCTTGGCCGTTTCATAGAGTACCGTAAATAAGTCCAACGGACCGTCTGGCCCATATGGTATCAAGAAACTAAGTTTATGTCTTTGATAATATATACTTATAAACTTAATTCCTTACGATATAGGCCGGACAGTCCGCTAGACTTATTTACGGTAGTCTATGAAACGGCCAAGCCATACTTTTGAAACAAAGGTGTAGGGTTAGTAAACTCCGGGTTTAGGGGCTTGAAGCCAGTTGATGCCATACTTTTTGAACCAAGGTGGTGGGGTTAGTAAAGTCGGGGCTTAGGGGCTTGGCTTTTCCTGGGATCTGATAACTTTTTTACAGCGAAAGCGTTATGAGAATGTGAGTCTTGGCCGTCAATTTTACATGAAATGTTTTTGGTGGGATCTCATTTCTTTTTGTAAGGTGCTTTAGTTTTTTTAATTTTTTTGGGCTGTAGGGTTTCTTGAGCGTCAACTGAAGTAGACAATTGTGTATTTAAGAAATACTTAAGTTTAGCCCCATATATATATACACTTTTATCCCCTATTATGGGAAACCCATACAAACTTCCATCCCCTTATTTAAAGGGTGGGGGGTGATTTTTTAAAAGTCCTACAATATGTATTTGATTTATAACAATGAGTCCCTATAGGTTTCAATTTTCAGACCTCTAGTATCAAAATTTGCGGAAGTTTCATACAAACTTCCATCCCCTAGTTTAAGGGGTTGGGGGGTAAAAGTTCCAAGTTTTAGAATTATTTTGTTGTTTGTGTACTAATACTAGCTTACATACCAAATTTCAGCTTTCTAGGTCATCGGGAAGTACCCCAGAGGTTTTGATACGTCAGTGAGTGAGTGGCAAAATCGGCGTATTAGAGGTACCTATAAAACCTAAAGTATAAAAGCTAGCCGCCGCAGACAGAAACAGATGGAGGAAGGTCGTACGAGAGAAAGTATTGCAAAGGGGAGGTCACGACCCTCAGCTATGAGGAAAACGACGCAAGGAGGAGGATAAAAGCTAGATCAATTAAATTTTGTACATTTTATATGTTTGCTAACTGCATCTTAACCTGAGAATTTGGGCGCTCTAGTGTTAACTGGGACGAAACTATGAGGGTTTGAATATGAGACGAAACGGTTCGAGAAAAGGTAGGTAGTGCCCCCTTCTTTTTTGTTCGTCTTGGCGGGGGCACTACCGTGCCCCCAGATATTATTTAACAACCATGCGTTGATAATCATCAGTCGTTACGACTGCAATCCCATTTTTCATTTGATAATGGTTGAAAATAGTAAACCTTACTACATAAGTTCAAACCAATATTGATATAAATTTTATGTAAAGGAAAATATATTATAGAAGCTAAAACACACGCTTACTATTTTAATGTTTAACAAAAAATCGGTGTCATATTTAGTGATTGGCTTGTTAGGTTAGGTTAGGTATATTTGTTGTATATATATATGTTGCTTGTCTGGTTTTTAAACTTAAAGACGACAAAATAGTGGTATTTAAACATAATTTCACAGGTGTCATATACGAACGGAAAATTATTGAGCGCTTGATGTTGGCGCTATTCCCAAACAGACAACATCGTCATCAATCACTTTACAGGTTAGCAAAGTTGCGATTAACACCATCACATGTTGTTATCTGCTTATCTTTTTCCGTTTACATGATTTTTGGAAATTTTAAAAATATTTAAATAGGCCAAAATATGTTACATGATCAATCCATTTATTTTTGAAAGTAGTGGTTTCGTTTAATTAGTATTGTCTTTAGGCAGCTAGCCTTTTGTACAAGTGGAGGTACATGCTTTCGGTTTTTGGGATTATTAAAAAAAAGAATGATAATCATGTAAACTTATTTGATTTTTCGACGTTACAGAAGCTTTACAGCTTCCGTTTTCACGGAGTGGACTGAGAAAAATCTATGTCATAATGGCATATTTTAAAAATATTATTGATAATATTGTAACTATCAAAGGGCGAGAGTTCAATGATATTTACATGCAGAAATAGCTACGAATGTGCAATATCAGCCCTCGCCCGCCGCCCTTGTTTGCGTCACGGATCAGCCGCTTTATTAACACCCTGAGATGTGCCAAAATGTCCCCACGACTTTCAAAAATGCACCGACGTTGGAGCCAAACAGAAAACATCAAGACGCTGGAATATCTAGTATGGAACTTATTAGAAGCAGATAAACCACGGTCAAGTAGCTTCATTTTAATTCAGTTCATATATACGTATATTATATTATTATGTACCTATGTAAACACTTTATTGTACACAAAGATAAGAAATACATTTCAAAAGAATATTATACAGTCCGGCGTTTTTGTCCGGAAATTATTTAACATTTTTACTCATGGGTAATATCTAGCAATGGCAATAGCATGGGCAATAAAACTTGTTTGTACATAAATATTTTTTCTGAATGCTGATAAAGTAGTTGTTTAACAAATAAAATTATCCAGTGCTGTCTAGCTGCAAAACTCACCAAATGTATCATTTTCACAGTAATGTCCACGACACGAATGATACGTATCATTCGAGCAGAGTACTCTATAGAAGCTAGGGATTTGACCTGTGTGAAGTTAGCGGCCAAAAGTTGGCGGCCAAATATTGGCCAACATTTGGCCGCCAACTTCACAAAGTTGGCGGCTAAATGTCGGCCAATATTCCGAATTTCAAATTTAAACTAGATTTCTAGATCGATAATTTAAGTATCACTATCAGCATGTCCAAGCACGTCTAAAAGACTATTCAAATAGGCTTTTACTATACATCTATCTCATTCAATTTAAACGTAATGACCAAGCGGCCAATTTCTTGTTTGAAATATTATACAGAATTAGACTTTTCCACCCTATTTCTAATTCCATGAATGGGGTTTTACTATATTAAGTACAAAGTACACCCCAGTAGTAATAAAAACTTGCAATAGAGCTCTACCTCGCTTAGTTTCGGCGTAATGACCCAGCGGCCAACGTGATTTTTGCAATTTTGTGCACATCTTGACTTTTTCAACCGATTTCTAGATCGATGAATGGGGTCTGACTATATACACCATAAAGCACAACGAAAGAGCTATTCAAATCAGCTTTCACTAGAGCTCTGCCTCACTTAGTTTCGGCGTAATGACCCAGCGGCCAAAGTGATTTATGCAATTTGGTGCACATCTTGACTTTTTCAACCGATTTCTAGATCGATGAATGGGGTCTGACTATAAACACCATAAAGCACACCCAGAGAGCTATTCAAATCAGCTTTCACTAGACCTCTACCTCGCTTAGTTTCGGCGTAATGAACCAGCGGCCAAAATGATTTATGCAATTTTGTGCATATCTTGACTTTTTAAACCAATTTCTAGATCGATGAATGGGGTCTGACTATATACACCATAAAGAACAACTAGAGAGCAATTCAAATCAGCTTTCACTAGAGCTCTACCTCGCTTAGTTTCGGCGTAATGAACCAGCGGCCAAAATTATTTATGCAATTTTGTGCAGATCTTGACTTTTTCAGCCGATTTCTAGATCGATGAATGGCGTCTGACTATAAACACCATAAAGAACAACCAGAGAGCTATTCAAATCAGCTTTCACTTGAGCTCTACCTCGCTTAGATTCGGAGTACTGAACCAGAGGTCAAAATGATTTATGCAATTTGGTGCACATCTTGACTTTTTCAACCGATTTCTAGATCGATGAATGGGGTCTGACTATATACACCATAAAGTACAACCAGAGAGCTATTCAAATCAGCTTTCACTAGAGCTCTACCTCGCTTAGTTTCGGCGTTATGACCCAGCGGCCAAAATTATTTTTGCAATTTTGAGCACATCGTGACTTTTTCAACCGATTCTAGATAGATGAATGGGATCTGACTATATATACCATAAAGCACACCCAGAGAGCTATTCAAATCAGCTTTCATTAGAGCTCTACCTCGCTTCGTTTTGGCGTAATGACCCAGCGGCCAACGTGATTTTTGCAATTTTGTGCACATCTTGACTTTTTCAACCGATTTCTAGATCGATGAATGGGCTCTGACTATATACACCATAAAGCACAACGAGAGAGCTATTCAAATCAGCTTTCACTAGAGCTCTACCTCGCTTAGTTTCGGCGTAATGACCCAGCGGCCAAAGTGATTTATGCAATTTGGTGCACATCTTGACTTTTTCAACCGATTTCTAGATCGATGAATGGGGTCTGACTATATACACCATAAAGCACACCCAGAGAGCTATTCAAATCAGTTTTCACTAGACCTCTACCTCGCTTAGTTTCGGCGTAATGACCAAGCGGCCAAAATGATTTTTACAATTTTGTGCACATCTTGACTTTTTCAACCGATTTCTAGATCGATGAATGGGGTTTGACTATAAACACCATAAAGCACACCCAGAGAGCTATTAAAATAAGCTTTCACTAGAGCTCTACCTCGCTTAGTTTCGGCGTAATGACCCAGCGGCCAAAATTATTTTTGCAATTTTGAGCACATCGTGACTTTTTCAACCGATTCTAGATAGATGAATGGGGTCTGACTATAAACACTATAAAGCACACCCAGAGAGCTATTCAAATCAGCTTTCACTAGAGCTCTACCTCGCTTAGTTTCGGCGTTATGACCCAGCGGCCAATGTGATTTTTGCAATTTTGTGCACATCTTGACTTTTTCAACCGATTTCTAGATCGATGAATGGGGTCTGACTATATACACCATAAAGCACACCCAGAGAGCTATTCAAATCAGCTTTCACTAGACCTCTACCTTGCTTAGTTTCGGCGTAATGAACCAGCGGCCAAAATGATTTATGCAATTTTGTGCATATCTTGACTTTTTAAACCAATTTCTAGATCGATGAATGGGGTCTGACTATATACACCATAAAGTACAACCAGAGAGCTATTCAAATCAGCTTTCACTAGAGCTCTACCTCGCTTAGTTTCGGCGTAATGACCCAGCGGCCAAAGTGATTTATGCAATTTTGTGCACATCTTGACTTTTTCAACCGATTTCTAGATCGATGAATGGGGTCTGACTATATACACCATAAAGTACAACCAGAGAGCTATTCAAATCAGCTTTCACTAGAGCTCTACCTCGCTTAGTTTCGGCGTAATGAACCAGCGGCCGAAATGATTTTTGTAATTTTATGCAGATCTCGGCTTTTACAACCGGTTTTTAGATCGATGAATGGGGTCTGACTATAAACACCATAAAGCATACCCAGAGAGCTATTAAAATTAGCTTTCACTAGAGCTCTACCTCGCTTAGTTTCGGCGTAATGACCCAGCGGCCAAAATGATTTATGCAATTTTGTGCAGTTCTTGACTTTTTCAACCGATTCTAGATAGATGAATGGGGTCTGACTATATACACCATAAAGCACACCCAGAGAGCTATTCAAATCAGCTTTCACTAGAGCTCTACCTCGCTTAGTTTCGGCGTAATGACCCAGCGGCAAAAGTGATTTTTACAATTTTGTGCACATCTTGACTTTTTCAACCGATTTCTAGATCGATGAATAGGGTCTGACTATATACACCATAAAGCACACCCAGAAAGCTATTCAAATCAGCTTTCACTAGAGCTCTACCTCGCTTAGTTTCGGCGTAATGACCCAGCGGCCAAAATGATTTTTACAATTTTGTGCACATCTTGACTTTTTCAACCGATTTCTAGATCGATGAATGGGGTCTGACTATATACACCATAAAGTACAAACAGAGAGCTATTCAAATCAGCTTTCACTAGAGCTCTACCTCGCTTAGTTTCGGCGTAATGAACCAGCGGCCGAAATGATTTTTGTAATTTTATGCAGATCTCGGCTTTTACAACCGGTATTTAGATCGATGAATGGGGTCTGACTATAAACAACATAAAGCATACCCAGAGAGCTATTAAAATTAGCTTTCACTAGAGCTCTACCTTGCTTAGTTTCGGCGTAATGACCCAGCGGCCAAAATTATTTTTGCAATTTTGAGCACATCGTGACTTTTTCAACCGATTCTAGATAGATGAATGGGGTCTGACTATATATACCATAAAGCACACCCAAAGAGCTATTCAAATCAGCTTTCACTAGAGCTCTACCTCGCTTAGTTTCGGCGTAATGACCCAGCGGCCAACGTGATTTTTGCAATTTTGTGCACATCTTGACTTTTTCAACCGATTTCTAGATCGATGAATGGGGTCTGACTATATACACCATAAAGCACACCCAGAGAGCTATTCAAATCAGCTTTCACTAGAGTTCCACCTCGCTTAGTTTCGGCGTAATGAACCAGCGGCCAAAATTATTTTTGCAATTTTGTGCAGATCTTGACTTTTTCAACCGATTTCTAGATCGATGAATGGGGTCTGACTATATACACCATAAAGTACAACCAGAGAGCTATTCAAATCAGCTTTCACTAGAGCTCTACCTCGCTTAGTTTCGGCGTTATGACCCAGCGGCCAAAATTATTTTTGCAATTTTGAGCACATCGTGACTTTTTCAACCGATTCTAGATAGATGAATGGGATCTGACTATATATACCATAAAGCACACCCAGAGAGCTATTCAAATCAGCTTTCACTAGAGCTCTACCTCGCTTAGTTTCGGCGTAATGACTAACTAACTAAATAACTAAGCGAGGTAGAGGTCTAGTGAAAGCTGATTTGAATTGCTCTCTGGTTGTTCTTTATGGTGTTTATAGTCAGACCCCATTCATCGATCTAGAAATCGGTTGAAAAAGTCAAGATGTGCACCAAATTGCATAAATCACTTTGGCCGCTGGGTCATTACGCCGAAACTAAGTGAGGCAGAGCTCTAGTGAAACCTGATTTGAATAGCTCTCTCGTTGTGCTTTATGGTGTATATAGTCAGACCCCATTCATCGATCTAGAAATCGGTTGAAAAAGTCAAGATGTTCACAAAATTGCAAAAATCACGTTGGCCGCTGGGTCATTACGCCGAAACTAAGCGAGGTAGAGCTCTATTGCAAGTTTTTATTACTACTGGGGTGTACTTTGTACTTAATATAGTAAAACCCCATTCATGGAATTAGAAATAGGGTGGAAAAGTCTAATTCTGTATAATATTTCAAACAAGAAATTGGCCGCTTGGTCATTACGTTTAAATTGAATGAGATAGATGTATAGTAAAAGCCTATTTGAATAGTCTTTTAGACGTGCTTGGACATGCTGATAGTGATACTTAAATTATCGATCTAGAAATCTAGTTTAAATTTGAAATTCGGAATATTGGCCGACATTTAGCCGCCAACTTTGTGAAGTTGGCGGCCAAATGTTGGCCAATATTTGGCCGCCAACTTTTGGCCGCTAACTTCACACAGGTAGGGATTTGCTATATACAAACGACTTTTTGACATCATCGCTTAACAAACATTGCCAATGTCAAGGATTATTTTTAGAAATATTACACATTTATTATACCCATAATCATCTGTAATATGAATTGATGTAAAATAGAATATTACTGTTCTCCAACAGGTCTCAAAACCGCAACGGACTAACAAGCTCGGGAACTATTGATCACTCCATATCATCCGCGCTGATGAAAAAGAGAGGACATAAGCGGAATTACAACCGGAAGTCTCTTTCTTATATAAGAAATTGAAAAGGGATATCTGCTTGGAATTAGTAACTTGAAGCTTCGTGAAATTTAATCACCCTTGTACTTCAGTTACACAGTTCAGCACAGTTAGAGACAAACATTGATTATCGATTAAATGTCAGCCGCTGACATTTATTTAGTTACTTTGCCTTCTTTTTCAAACAGAATTTACCTTTACCTTTAGTGCCTGTTTATGCTTAATGACAAAATCTTATTTTCTCAAGTTCTCCACTACCCAAAGGTTGTCTGGAAGAGATCGCTCCTTAGCGATAAGACCGCCTGTTGTTTACCTCTAATTGTAATGTCTTGCATTGTATTTCTCCTGTATATTTTATGAGGTGTGCAATAAAGAGTACTTGTATTGTATTGTATTGTTTGCCTACAATACACCACAGACGGACACTAAACAACCAGTTTCCAGTGACACTAAATAAAATGAAGATCGATAGTTCAGTCCGAAGCCTGTCGTCAACTCACGAAAAGGTTGTTTGAAGTTTCTTTTCAGGGAGCCAATTTCAGAATTCCTCTGTAGTCATACATTTTTCATAATTCTTGCAAATATCATCCTATTGATTAGGTTAGGCTTGTTTTATAACAATCTCAAAAATTATTGTTTAGGTAGGTACAGTTGCAAAGAATGTTTTCTTCGAAATGATTATTCGGCAAAATGAAACATTCGACGAAATATAACTAAGAGTCAATAAAGACCCTTCCCACGAGATATTGCAGATTGTTAGTGGTAAGTACTAACTTATTTTACTGGCAAGGACTAGTTTTTAGGATTCCGTAACCAAAGGGTAAAAACGAGACCCTATTACTGAGACTTCGCTGTCCGTCCGTCCGTCTGTCACCAGGCTGTAGGTATCTCAAGAACGGTGATGCTAGACAGTTGAAATTTTCACTGATGATGTATTTCTATTGCCGCTATAACAGCAAATACTAAAAATAAAATAAAATAAATATTTAAGGGAGGCTCCCATACAACAAACTTGTTATAGATTATGGTAAGGAACTCTTCATGCGCAAGTCGGACTTGCACTTGCCCAATTTTTGGTATTTGACGATGAGATTGAAAGTCGAATGTCACTGATGTAAACAGAGGGGATACAGGGTTAAATATTCCGCGAAAATTAAGTAATTTTCACGCAATAAAACTGTAACTATACAAAATTACGCAAGACGAGTTTTTTCAGTAATACGATTGGACAGTGAAAATTTTGACAGAAACTTAATAGTAAAGTTTAAAACAATTTCCTATTCATTTAATTATCAATGATAATTTTGTATTTGAACCTTAAACTGAGTGAAATGAACTTCAATGTGATTTCATATTTCATCTGTTTAACATAATCGTATCAGACGGATGCTCAGATTACAATAATGGAACACGTAGTACTTGAAAGTTGTTATCTTGTCCCATAACACCAGTAGTTGTTTATAGCCGCCGGTGCATGGTGATACTGGATAGGTACCGGAGCCGCGCCCGGCATTACGGCACAACTTACGGTAATTACCGTTATGAGGAGTTTAATCTCTATCGATTGGATATTGAATGGAATAATGTTCTCGGATGAATGAGCGATAACATTTTACTGAAATGCGTAATTTACATCAAATGAGAGTACTGTCACGAACATAATGTTTGGTTAATGCATTAATAGTTATTAATTAATAGTTTGGTGGAATGTATTTGCAAATTAAAATGTATATAACTAATTACTATTTGGATTGCTAACTAGCTAAGGTAATGTACAAACATTTAATACAGCTCATAAAACGTGGTCGAATATAAATTAGTAAAGTTCAGTATACTGCAAATAATACACGTACGATATACCCCTTTTAAGTAGGTACCTTGTTCAGTAGCTGTAGTTTTGTAAATATCACCATTCTCTGTTTGCTATGTACGATGATGTAAGTTTATCTGTTTCTAGTATTCAACAGGTGTATTCAAGTAATTCTACGTCTAACCAATAACCATAGTACAAACGATTGATTATTTCATCTTAGATTAGATGGAGATCTCCTTAAGATTTCCCTTATTTTATGTATTTAATTATTATTGATAAAAATTAACGAGGATAATCTAGGTTTGCATAGGATCGCACGTTGTGTTGAGCTATGGAGGAGAGGAGGCTTATTTTCAGCAGTGGACGTCTCTGGCTGGTCGATAGATAGATTTAAAAAGAATAAGTCCTTATAATTGTGTCTCCAAATTAAGTATAGGTAAATAACAAAAGTAATATCATAGGACGAGCATGTTTTTGATATCTGAGGCATTGCTCCGGGCTTGTAATCAAAACCACGGGTCGAGAACTACTAAAACAACGATCTTACTCTGTGTATTCGAGATTTCTGGGAAAAGGTAGGTTTCATCGACCACCATTACATTTTATTTAAGATTAGTTTAGAAAATATTAAAAAAAGGTAAAGGCAGCGTCGTCTAAGAATCGGCACTCTAATGGCGGCACTTTGAGGAAAAATTGACAGTCGCAACCTACAAAAAGATCAGTGGTACAATTATTATTATTATTTTTAATCACAAACTGACCGGCGATTATAATTACCATACTAAATCCATCTTAGAAATGGTCCAACTATTTGATTTACAGCGCTGTGACCAATTATTTGTCATCTACGCTCTTTTAGAACGATGAACTTTTAAAATGGATTATTTATCCAAATTCAAATTCAAATATTTTATTTCAGATAAAATCCATATCAATGTTAGTTCCAAATGAAAATATAAATCTTAAACGAAATGTTAGTAAAAAATTAAAAGTAACACTAAAGCGGCGTGGTGCGGCTACGACTGGCGCGTGCAGCCGCACCCAGCGCGCGAGCAGCGGCGACTCCCAGCGCTGCGACAACACGCTCACAATTCTGTTGGAGCTGCGGCGAAGTAGTAAGGAGGCGCACCGTTTTTAGGGTTCCGTAGCCAAATGGCAAAAAACGGAACCCTTATAGATTCGTCATGTCTGTCTGTCCGTCTGTCCGTCTGTCCGTCTGTCTGTCCGTCTGTCCGTCCGTATGTCACAGACATTTTTCTCCGAAACTATAAGAGCTATACTGCTGAAACTTGGTAGGTAGATGTATTCTGTGAACCGCATTAGGATTTTGATGCAAAAATAAAAAAATATAATAAATATTGGGGGCTCCCCAACTGAAACTCAAAAATTTTTTTTCATCAAAAACATACGTGTGGGGTATCTATGGATAGGTCTTCAAAAATGATATCGAGGTTTCTAAAATATTTTTTTTCCAAACTGAATAGTTTGCGTGACAGACGCTTCCAAAGTGGAAAAAAGTTGGTCCCCCTCTAACTTCTAAAATAAGAAAATGAAAAATCTAAAAAAAACATAATATGATGTACATTACTATAATAACTACCAACGAAAATTGTTTTGAACGAGATCTCGTAAGTAGTTTTTTTTTAATACCTAACTTTGCACCTAATTTATATGGGGCGTTATACATACCAGGTGCAAACTTAACTTAACCACTTAGGGGATGGAAAGTGTTTGTACGGAACCCTCGGTGCGCGAGTCCGACTCGCACTTGGCCGGTTTTTTCTTACTATAGCGTCAAAGCTATCTGTGTGCGCCTCGGCGAACATGCCTGACGCGCTGCAATGTCGCGGCAGCCCGAACAGGAGCCTTACCACGATCTCTTAATGCGACTCACTTTAGGCCCTAAACTGAACTGTATCGCTATTTCATACCATGACATTGTATTTACGACTCGGTTCAGATGCAGTTCAGTAAGAGCGTCTCAACTATTTCATTCACTCATTTCAAGTACTTTTCGTACCACGATGTGTCACTTGAGACGAAACTGAATCGCACGAGTGTCAAATTTTGCGACTCATAAAAAGTTCCTCATTGAGTGTATTGTTCTGGATAGTTTTGTGTTGAATGTTTATTAATTCCTAGCTTTTGCCCGCGGCTTCTCTCGCACAGGTCTGGAAACGTGTCTGTGTAACTTCCTACCGTTTTATTGTTTCTTAAAACCTATACTCATACCTTTACCTTGTTCCCATCAAAATGTTCTTAATTTTTCTGTCGTCGTCGTATTACCTAAATAAAACTTTGAATCGTCCTACTTTATTGACAATGGCGACTAATTATGTAATGGCGACTAATTTATCGAGACTAATCTAGGTGCGTTGTGATCGCAAGATACCTAACACTTGTTCGTAATAGTTCGTCGTCGTACCTCATGGAAAGTTAAAAAACTTATATCACGAGTTTTTTTTTATTTTTAAAGACGTTGAAATTTGCGTTGTTACTCAAGTCTTACTAAAAAAATAATACATTTCTCATTCAAACCTTGGCTTTCCGTTTAATCCTCTTAAGGATAGGAATTCCGGATACCGTTTAAATCAGTATTCTCAGTTAATTACAATTATATTACTAACTGAGACAATAATGCTCTAATGTAGAGGATTTAACGTTTTTCATACAAAGTTTTACCATCTCATTGCCTTAAATTTAATCCTTTTAGAAGATTAAATTCCAAAAATAAATGCAGAGCAGAGTTCATACACGAAAATATTTCCTCACATATACTTTCACATTGATGGAGAATCTGTAAACAAAGTTCTAACTCAAACATCTCTTACCTACTCAAAAATCACACGATTTCCATAAAAACTTTCAACCCCAATTGGGCCCTGGTGTTTGACAGGTTTTTCAGATGTCTGACGAGTTAATTTCTTTCGAGTTATTAGAATACGATCTCTTGGAAAATGCAACGGGAAAAAAAAGATGCACAATGCGCATAGATAAGAGTGCATTACTGGTAATAAGTAGATAGCTAACTTCGTGTTTTCGGTTCGAAATATGACTACTGCAATACTACGGTAAAGAGCTCGTAACTTTGTATGGATTTCATAGTAAGATACGTTTTTTTCCGTAGCATTGCAGACTGTAGTAACTAAATTAGCCACTCGAGGGTGCTTTACATCATGCTTCTTTATTTGGTTACTAGTTAAGTTCTTAAACCACAATATGATTTTTAATAGATTAAATTATAAAAACGAGTAAACTATTTTGTAAAACAAAGAACTGGCGTTACAAACATTTGCACAGAACCTAAAATAGACAACTATAATTGAACATATCTTTAAGCAGTTGATAATTTATTTATTTACGTTTATTTATTATTCAAAAAAGTTACACAACATTACAGTAATAAAACCAATAAGGCACTGAACTACAAAAGTACATATAAATAAGACTTAAAACTAGTTAATTTAGGCGACACAACCGCGTGGGTCCTTTGCGTCGTCTGATCTGGTGTATAATTCGGCAGATTACCGCGGAACCGCCGAAACACCCTTCCTCCAGAAGTCTGCACTTGCGATGGTGTCCTGCAGCGGCCGCGGCACGCACACCACAAATGAGCTGAAGTACTCGTAGTGCCGGGACTGCAGCTGGATAATATTGATATCATGGGGTCCAAAATATAAGCCCGATTTCAAAGGTCTTAATCTCGGCGGGAGACAGCTGGCGATAAACACGGAGCTCTTAACATTGTCATTGACACACTTGATATTATATGGGTGATAAAATTACTTCACAGCATTCTGTGGTCACAATTTATTTCCGCTGAACGAATACACTAAATCCGCGGAGGATTAAACTGAATTCAAAGACTGGCATAACACGTAAAATTCATTTGAAATTTAACAAATTTACATGTCAATGATTGACAAGAAAAATGACAGAAGGCGGCACACGTTCCGAGACTTAACTACAATTCTTTTGAAATACAGACATTTTAAACTTTATTTCATTCAATAAAGCATTTGGTATGGCAAATATTGTCATTAAATTAAAAAAAGAACATAAGTCCGCTATTAAATATATGTCTTTTCTTTTCAAAATTACCAACAAAGTGTGCTGCGAAATTAATTTATAATATTTTAGTTACCGAACGGATAGAAGTCAGAAAGAGATAAACATATACGAAACTCACATAGCGGCATCCCTTTCGCGCCGTAGCATCTCACTTGCGGACCAGAGACAAATATCGGTCTTTCATTCACTTTATGCGATCGAGAATCAGCGCTGCTTTAAATTTGTTATGGTACCAAATTCAGCGATTCAATTTAGGTGCCTAAACTGAACTGCACTGCTTTTGGATAGCTTTTAATAAGATTGTGGTAAGGCCCCTGGTACCCTAAACGCGTTATTATATTTAATCATAAATTGTGATATTGTCGAAAATATAAGAATGTGTGAATATTTAATTTTTTATCCTCTATTTGATTATATCGGAAAAAGGCCTGGTCGAAAAATTAAATGTTGTCAATTAGCCGCCCCCCCAATCACATGCCGAATTTATTGATGTGTTACTCACGACCATTTTACGTTTCATGCATTATCTGGATAACTATTTCGCATAATGCATCACCTTTAGCCGTAGAGAGTATTAAGCCCATGCGACAAGTTGCAAGTAGCTTGCAACTTGCATGCGGTAAGCCAGCAACAACAGCCGGGAGACAGAGCTGTCTTAGGCAAATTAGTTAGGGCTTTGCCGTCGCAGCTGATGGGGAGGCTGCCTCACATGTTGTAGGTACTAGTTATAGTGGCTCTGTGAGTTGTACACCTTGAGAACATTTTTCGAAATGTTTGAAATATTTTTTGAGTTTTTAACCCCTATATTTTCAATACAGAACAAAATCCAGTTTTAACTTATAATAAAAGATATTGAACTTATTGAACATACTCCCATTTCCACGAGAATCAATCAGCTGAGAAATACGACCTGTGGGCAAGAAAAGCCGGAAATCTGGACATCCGGAATTTCGACGAAAGATTTTTTGGCCAAGCTTATTCGGACATTATCTCAGATCAATTACTAAATTTTCGTTCCATCTCTCTGTGTGCAAATATTAATTAAAAACAACAACAGCAACTATACCAAAAAACTGAAAAAAACGTTGTCAAACTTTTAACCGCCTCATTTTTAGCAATAATATAGGCTTTATTTGACTGTTCCCATTTGCCACCTATCGATGTACCTACCTATCGTCTATCCTATCCTATACTCTATAAAATATTTAAAAACACAGTCTGAAGTACTGTCAATGTAATTTATAATATAATTATAATAATATACGTTGTGCAAATTGGAGTATTAATATTACCACATATTACTATGATTGTTGACATTTCGTTTCTTAAGTATACCATCATTAACATAAATTGGTGTTATTAACGCATTGGAGCCACGTTCCATACAATAATATCGTTTTAACATTACTCGCGGGCTTTTCAAAAGTTTTAAGAAAATAAAGGTCGGTGCATGTCTGGCGTAAATAAGACACGCGACTTTTTGTTGCGCAACAAATACTACCTTTCACTTCCCTTTCAATATCGTAAGAGTATATTAACAAGTGACGCTGTGTCGCGCGACAAGCGAGGTTGCGGAAAGATATGTTAGACCTGCTGCGTAGCTTGAGAGCTACGCGCGCAGCAGGTCGATCCGAAAGGGGATATATTTAAATGCACATTTGCAAATACCTTTAAATAGTATATTGAATTCGCATTATTTAGTGTGCATAATTAGTGTGCAAGTCAGTATTTTTGGTGAAACTTTCAAATATTTTGATCGAAAAAAGGGAATATACAGATATCGATTTAAATACATGCCATCCGAAAGTATGAAGCAGCAAGACGCGTTTATGCACGTAAGAGCATAAGGGCCTCAGGGGAGCGTGGTCGGTGGGGGGAATCTACCCAAATCCTCAAGGATGTTTAGCAATACTCGCCTATAAACACTATGGGGTTAAGCCTTAAATACAAAGATCAAAGCTTAAAGAAAATTTAAAAAACCGGCCAAGTGCGAGTCGGACTCGCGCACAGAGGGTTCCGTACAAACATTTTCCATCCCTAAGTGTTTAAGTTAAGTTTGCACCTGGTATGTATAGCGCCCCATATAAATTAGGTGCAAAGTTAGGTATTTGGTATTAAAAAAAAACTACCTACTAGATCTCGTTCAAAACAATTTTCGTTGGTAGTTTTTATAGTAATGTACATCATATGTTTTTTTTAGATTTTTCATTTTCTTATTTTAGAAGTTAGAGGGGGGGGGACCAACTTTTTTCCACTTTGGAAGCGTCTGTCACGCAAACTATTCGGTTTAGAAAAAAAATGTTTTTTAAACCTCGATATCATTTTTGAAGACCTATCCATAGATACCCCACACGTATGTGTTTGATGAAAAAAAAAAATTTGAGTTTCAGTTCTAAGTATGGGGAGCCCCCAATATTTATTATTTTTTTTTTATTTTTGAATCAAAATCTTAATGCGGTTTACAGAATACATCTACCTACCAAGTTTCAACAGTATAGCTCTTATAGTTTCGGAAAAAAATGGCTGTGACATACGGACGGACAGACGGACAGACAGACAGACAGACAGACAGACATGACGAATCTATAAGGGTTCCGTTTTTTGCCATTTGGCTACGGAACCCTAAAAAGGAGATACCTGGGGGAAGAGACTGGGTATCGAACCCGGTACCTCTGGATTGCCGGTCCAGCGCGTTAACCATTTCGCTACCCTAGCTCCAGGAAGATCTAACGAATTTTTCCTTATGCTTTGTGTGTCGATCTTTGCATTGTTTCATTTGAAAGGTTTTTAAACCTTAGCGACATCCATGTGAATACGTTAATATTCGCATCTAACCATATTGTTACTATGGGGTTATTTATCGTAAACCCGAATTTTGTTTCCCTTCTGTAACGTTTCGCCAAATTTTTGTTTGTCCGAAAGCCATTTTTTTCCATAACTGTTCATATTTCAGAAAAATTATAAATTAAACCTAATCTAACCTAATGGGTTCTTTAAAACGATGTTTATAAAACCCTGAAAATAATATGAGTGTCAGGAAAAAATTACTTCCGGACAAATGAAAGCGAAACGTTACAAATTGGAAACAATATTTCGGAGTTATGACAGGAGTTAGTCCACACTACAGGGCAGCGTGTTTATTTATTTGTGCGATCCAGATAGATAATGTAATTTTTCAATAATCTTTATTTAATTTATTTACATCTCGTATTTACTATCAATGTAATTAGTTAGAAATAAAATAATTACGTAACTAAAATAAACTAAAAAAGGTGTAAAAAACAATTGGTTGATATTTGAAATTAGGATTGAGAATAACAAATGCACGTTGTATGTGATTAAATTACTCCATGATCATTTCATCAAACAAATTGGGCCATATCCCAATCTAGCTAGTCTAGCTCGATTTAATTTATCGAAGAAGATATGGAAATTATGTCTATAGCCCTATTTTCTTTAAATTGAAATTTATGTATTTGTTAGCGTTTAAAAGAAAAAGTGTCCGTTTTAAGTTGAGCCGCTAAAATACAAGTTGTTTGACGCAGCTGTGTCTGTCGAGCAACTAGCACGAGTAGCCTTGCTGCAAGTCGCGAGTACAGCTGTCGGTTAAATTAATTAGTTTATTTATTCTCGGCTCGGGTGAACTCAGACTGTGTACTTTAGCTATAAAGCCGCGTTTACGCTTTGCAAGCGCTTGACTGAGTAACTGAAATAAGTAATTGCGTTGGCGACGGCAAAAAAGTGACAAAGTAGGCTTGTAGCTTGACATTTGTAGCTAGGCGACCAGAAACGGAAAACACCAGAATCAATAATTGAATCATTGTAAAACTAAACACTACTTGAGTAATAAGCTAGTAAGATAAATGGTAATGTATGAATAAACCGTAGAAATAGTGAATGGATAACTATACTCGCAATAATGTGGACAGACTGCCTAAATACCTAATCATAACATTCCTAAGTAATCTCAATGATACTTATGTGCGGATAAAATAATGTTTGATCTCAATTATTTGTGTAATTACGTGACCAGACAAATAATTAAAATAAGCAAATGCTCGGCACATGACTTTTTTGGTTTTAACTGTTGTGTTGCTTGAACAAAAATGTGTGCCTTAACATGCCGTTTAACTTGGCCGATTGACTTACGCTAGCTACTCGCTATGTATAAATGAGGCTTAAGCTAAAATAAGTAAACCGTTGTTGCCGTTTAAAAGTATTTGCTTTAAGCTCTTATTAGATAAGTCTTTCGTGGTACAAGTTTTATTATAACGAAATTAACTTACGCTGGTAGTGTACTGGGCGATTCTCCGGGCCGAGCTATTTTGTTTGACTTCGGTGGTATTTTTTTTATATTTTTGATTTGTGACTAAAAATATATACAAACCGCCTAATTAAAAAAAAACGTACCAAAGGCCTTAGTGGTTGGGAAGATATTTAAGATTTTACAATCACCGGAATCAAAGGCTCAAAGTACTTCAGAGTTTTCGTCTTGTAGCTCGCTGAAATGACGATCCTTAGGAATATTTATAGTGTCAGGCTGTTGAGCCATAATACCATCATGCAACAGTCCAAAAAGATAGGTAAATCATGTGCTGAAATGCCAATGAGATGCCGGCGAAAGCAGCCTTACGACCAACATCCAGCCGATGAGTAAAAAAGAGGAGCACAGTCAGAACTGTGCCACATTGACAAAATCTCGATTTTGATCATTGAGGAACCGATCGAGGGGCAAGGCAATATAGAAATAATGTAAAATCAGTTAATTTCGTCGTAAAAATTGATAGTTGTGGCAATAGTTATTGACTGGTGGTCAAAAATTACACCGAATCCATGGAGATCAATTCCACTGATTTCAAAATTTAAAGATTTTTTCAATTTAACGAATACTAAATGTTATACAGACATGAATAATTTGTTAGGTACGGAATTACATTCGCCCGGAGATAGTTTATTCACTTATAAAATTGCAAACACACAAACACTCAACAACACAAATTGTTCCACCAAATTCTACAAAACACGTAACCATGACTCGATGAGTACTATCGGCGGCGTTTAAAACTCAACCGAAGCTAGAGAATTGATTGCAAGCTGCGGGGTTCCTAGTATACTTTCTTAACCGAATTCAAAAAAAGGAGGGGGTTCTCAGTTCGGTTGTGTTTTTTTTTTTTTTTTAATGTATGTTACCTCAGAACTCCGTCATTTATGAGTCGATTTGGAAAATTCTTTTTAGGTTCATGAAAAGACTTCTCAAGGTTGGTCCCATAAAATTTTGGTGAAGATCGAATGACGAGATCCATGAGGAATCGAAGGAATTCCTGAAGTTTTATAGGCACTTATAATATTTTTCATATATTTTATAAAATTATTTAAGTATTTGCATATGGTAGTCATCATCTTCCAATGCTGAGCTGATGATAGAAGGTACAATTCCTCAACGGTTAGGAGTTAGGAGATAATTCAAACGAGATGCATGCCTTCAAGACCTCCCTGATCACCCTGCCATAAGTGTTTTTATGAATCACTAAAAAAAAAAAAAATTTTAACAAAAATAGAACCGACTTCAGTAAAACTAAAAAGCCAAAAATAACCCGTTCAAGTACAGATTACATTTGACTCACCCTTTGAAGTTGGGGCCAAACCTCACGTAAACTATAAAATATAAATACATATAATAACTTATTAGTGGTTTGGGATCGACTTCAAAGGGTGAGTCAAATGTAATCTGTACTTGAACGGGTTATTTTTGGCTTTTTAGTTTTACTGAAGTCGGTTCTATTTTTTGTTAATTTTTTTTTATGACAGTGCTGACGTATTTTAAAATTTACACTAAAATCACTCGTTATCCTCGGACGCTCTTGTTTTCATTTAAAATATTTAGCAGATAAATTATATTCATAGCAACAAAATGTATGATTAATAAACTAATGCTAAATACAAAAAAAAATTAACACATATGAAATCATAGTATCCAGACCCAATCATCAGTTATGATTTTTTTTATTCCAATAAATCTGGTAAGCGGACGCTCCCACTGAACGTCAAGTTTCGTACTTAATTTTTTTATTGTCATGTTAATGAATAATCGTGAAATGTTTACATAGCTCGCCAGACGAAACAGACCGTTAAGTACTAGATTGATTTTATTCAGAAATATTCGACGATAATTCAACCATTTTCAAACCCGTACACGAAAAAACTCCACTCCGGAGAAATTCCCTACTGAGATGATTAAAATCTACTGAAATAATTAAAATGTACCTGAGATGACAGCTGATGTCACACACAAGCTATATTCGATAAGTAAGGTTCTGTTATGCTTATACTTTTTTCATCACTAAATTATTTATTAGTAAAAAATAAAGACCAAGGAATACAACTTAAAATACTTACAATAAAACTATACCTAAAAATTAAACTAATCTCGAACATAATAAACTTAAACTAAATCTAAAACCGGCCAAGTGCGAGGCGGACTCGCGCACCGAGGGTTCCGTACAAACACTTTCCATCCCTAAGTGGTTAAGTTAAGTTTGCACCTGGTATGTATGGCGCCCCATATAAATTAGGTGCAAAGTTAGGTATTAAAAAAAACTACTAACTAGATCTCGTTCAAAACAATTTTCGTTGGTAGTTTTTATAGTAATGTACATCATATGTTTTTTTTAGATTTTTCATTTTCTTATTTTAGAAGTTAGAGGGGGGGGGACCAACTTTTTTCCACTTTAGAAGCGTCTGTCACGCAAACTATTCGGTTTAGAAAAAAAATATTTTAGAAACCTCGATATCATTTTTGAAGACCTATCCATACATACCCCACACGTATGTGTTTGATGAAAAAAAAATTTTTGAGTTTCAGTTCGAAGTATGGGGAGCCCCCAATATTTATTATTATTTTTTTATTTTTGCACCAAAATCTTAATGCGGTTTACAGAATACATCTACCTACCAAGTTTCAACAGTATAGCTTTTATAGTTTCGGAAAAAAATGGCTGTGACATACGGACGGACAGACAGACGGACAGACGGACAGACGGACAGACGGACAGACAGACATGACGAATCTATAAGGGTTCCGTTTTTTGCCATTTGGCTACGGAACCCTAAAAATGGCCCCTGCGGCATAGTGCCAAAGATGCTGGCGGCATTTCCTCGCTGAATATATATATACTTTACCAATTATCTACTCTTAAAAGTATATTAAACTTAACTGACCGAGCTAGCGAAGTGTCTCCGTGTCAGCTTGGTCCAAAATTCTTTTGTATGTTAGGATTTTGTTATGCTTGGATGTCTAGACGCTTTCCGGCCGTTTTTGCATAGAGGTCGCATTTCTCAACCGATTCTCATGGAGTTTTGTGAGCAGGTTCTATAAGTATAAAAATTGTTTTGGCGATTCAGTTTTTGATTTTTTCAAAATGGCGGAGATATGGGGGTTGAAAACGTGAGAAATTACAAATTTCTGCCATTAGGAATCAAACTGGCAAGGTCACAGAACCACTAGGTATTTAGGTAAAAAACCAGCTAAGTGGCAGCAGGCAGGCCAGCAGGCAGGCAGACGAGCGTTTTCTTTGTAGGTCCTTAGTGTAAAAAAAATCTGGCTATGATTAAAACATTTTCGCACTGAATAAACTAGTACGCAAACATTACGAGCGTATACACCCACTTGACATCGGAACGGCTTTAGTTAATAAGCGAACCGTGAAGCGGATGAAATGTTAAAACTTTCCGTCAAATAAATGTTAGAATATTAAAAGCTGCCCACGCGCCACGTCTTTCATTCGGCAAATTGCGCGCCGCGCGTGCGTAACGTGTACAGTCCGACCAATAAAGTGGTGTAAAACGCGGCCTTACCCTTAAACATACTAGTATGGTAGTTCTACACCTCACGAAATTTCGAAATTAACACAGCAATTTCGAAATGAAGTCGTGAGGTGTAGATTTACGTCTCCAACCCCCATAATTTTGGCATTTTGAAAATTTGCCATAAATAAAATCGAAAAAAAAAAGGTATTTAATTTAATTATCCCGAAGTTTTGACCCTTTTTTGAGGTCCCGTTTGTTATTAGAATCCTATATTAAGGAGATCACTTACACAATACACATACCTGTTTACGAAATATATACCTGTTTACGAAATATTAAAAATATTAAAAAAAAAAAATGCTTTAAGCGCGATATAAGAAGCCCCTTAGGCATATAATAAATTAAGGAACGGGTTGAAAAATTCGATGCTTCAGCTAGTAGCTTTGATAGAATAATTACTGTAAGTTCACCCGCCTGGGCCTGGTGTCTTAACACTTAAGATAAAAACTCGTAAAGTAGGTACAATTCGGACCAGCATGCATACTGAGAGCTCTGTCCGCATAATCTAAACACAAAAAATGGGGAACGTTACAAACGTTTCCAAATCCCTACAAAAAATATGTCTTATGCGCCGATACGGAGAGCAAACCGTGTTGTTGTTTCTTCCCCGTCTGATATAGAACTTCATTTTCACCATTAAAAAATATTAATGAGGTAAAATTATCCGCTTAAAAAAATCCTATACCCGCGCCTTACTCATCATTTCTCAAGTCGGTTAAAAGCGTATTCACATAGTAGGTAGTCTCGGCCACCTGTACCGCATTAGCATCCACCCGGAATATTTAAATGAAAATTAAAACAAACCCTTTTCATGAAATATCAATTCTCGCGAGTCGCGCGCAGCCTTTTTTACTACCGTGTAAATACACGTCTTTAGATGGGCGCTTTGCGGTTCCGGTGCTGTACTCTGCAATTAGTCTCAGCAGCTGTTAATGGCAAGTGACAAACAAGTTTGCAGCCTTCCCGACGGTGACCAACTAGGCTGTAAACTTTTAAAGAGCGTACAAAACAGCTATGTAAACAAGCGTAATGATTTAAAAACACTCCAAAAAAACTGAATTTGTGACACTGAAATAGCGAAATAACGAACTTTATTCTGCATGTAAGCCACCACTTTTACGTGTCTGAGTCTACCGGCATTTCACAAGAGGAGACCACCGTTGAAAATAAACGCTGAAAGAAACTCTAGTCAGTAATTTTTTTCATAAACTAATTAGGAAAACGGCTGTGGGACGACGTTGGGGTGAAGCGGGTATTTGAGGGCTTGTTAGGGACGGCGGTAGAAGTGGGCAGAGCGAGACTTCTTGCGGGATCGGTTTCCGAGTCGGGCGCGTGGCTGCATGCGCTTCCCTCACCGCATTCAGGCACTCTTCTCGACAACGATTCTTTGCGGGTGGCGGTTGCTCTCCGCTTGGGCTGCGATGTGTGTGTACCTCACTTATGCATCTGTGGCACAATCGTAGAGAGCAGCGGCCACCATGCTTTGAGTTGTTGTCGGTGTGCAAGAAGATTTCCACGTCATCACGCTTTGAACGATATCATCCGCAGGGCACTTGCCTCTGCGGGTGTGCCGTGTTTGCTGGAACCTCCTGGCCTTAGCCGTTCGGATGGCAAGAGGCTGGACGGTATGACGTTGGTGCCTTGGCAGAAAGGAAAGTGCCTTCTGTGGGACGCTACATGCGTGAGCACTTATGCTGCGTCGCACATCGGTCGTACCTCAGTTTTGGCCGGGGCCGCTGCTGAGATTGCCGCCTTTAGGAAGAGAGAGAAGTATGCGTGTTTTGGGGGGCTATTTGTTCGTTCCTCTGGCTGTTGAAACGTCTGGTTGTTGGTGCGCGGAGGCAAAGGCGTTCCTGAAAGAGCTTGGGGGTCGCTTGAGGGAAAATGGGTATGATGCTCGCTCCGGATCATTCCTGGCGCAGAGGTTATCGATCGCTATTCAACGCGGTAACGCAGCGAGTGTGTTGGGAACTTTTGTGCTCGGAATGGTGCGGGGCGGGTTATTTGAGTAAGCTTTTGTATTTGTTAACATTTTATATTATAAGAGACTGTAATGTATATGTTTTAATATTTATTTAACAAAAAGTTCTAATTAGGAAAATGTTTGTACATAATATGTATTGGTACTAAGAAGATACAAATAAAATTCGTTCTTATGGTAAGCCACACAATGGGGCCACCTGTCACATTTGATCTCTTACATTTTTTATATTATTTATTCAGTTTTTCCCACACTTTACAGTCAGTTTTAAAGCTATGCATGGAACCCATATATTTTAACTTATTTGTGTTCAAAGTTTTACCTCGACTTGGTCTAGGTGATTGGGTAAAATAAGAAAACTCACTGACTCTCGACCGCATCGATACATACACATAAAAAAAACCCTTATTTTCGAAGACAAATATCAGGAGTAGATTTTGAGAAACTATAGGTATTTATCGCACGCGGTGGCTCAAGTCGATATCTCGCTCAAGGTGACAAGTAAATCATACAAATGCTGTTTATAAGCCTATCTTGCCTACTGATTTTCTATATGGTTATAATTGTCATACTAATAATAATATTATAAAGTTTATGTGTGTGTTTTTTACTTCTTCACGCTCAAACGGCTGGACGAATTTTGATAAATTTTGGTAGAAAGGTAGCTGTCACTGTCATTAACACATAGGCTACTTTTTATCCCGAAAAATGTAGTGTTCCCGTAGGATAAACGGGTAATACCTCGCGGCACAGCTAGTTATACATATATAGCCGGTGATATTTTTTGACCCCACAAAAGTTGTGTTGAAAATTTTGCGCCTCCCTCTGACCAAAACCGAAATTTTGCGGGAAAATACGAACAGCACGGGGTCTCGTAAAATATAAAACTGGCGGTTTACTGACGGTTTCTCGTATAAAAGATTCCTCCTTAAACGTGGCATTTAACCCGCTTCCTGCGAAGACGTTTCAGATATAAGTGGAAATAAAAAGTGTCCAATCGGAGGGGACGCCATTTATCCCGCGAGATTGACGGCCGCAATTAAAATCCCTGGGGATAGCGGCTTAAATATTTAAGGTTCCTGCCTGGCTGCTTAGCGAAGCCCTATTTTACCTTAAATACCAGTTTCACTTTAAGGCCGCGGCTTTCGTTTTGGATAAAAAATAGGTAGATATTTGTACCTACCTACTCTTTCTACTTTTATGATAAAAAACGTAGGTAGATACAGTATCTAACTTATTTTTTATCCTAAAGGGTACTGTTACCGAGGTGACCAAGAATTCCCCGGGCCAATTTGGCTAACTTTTTTTCTAAGAACAATAAAGAAAAGTGATATTACTCTCTAAACTGGGCAAGCCGATGGGAATCTGCGTCTATGGAAGGGATACCACTGGTATCATACCTACCTTAATTTTTCAACGTTCTGTAGTACAGGAACACGTACGGAAAACGTACTGAATCGGTACGTTTTCTAATTTTAACCCCACGTTATTTGTGGTACATAAATAGCAATTTTCCCATGGTTTCTTACTATGTACCTTGCAGTTTTATAGGTTATTTTATTTAATCGTATGGCATGTTTCATGCAAGCAATCAAATAATGACTTTGAGGTTGTTAAGCGTCAGGAGACATATAATCCAGGTCTTTAACAGATCCAGCTTAGGAGTGAAGTGGACATCGTTGGATGATATGTTCAGTGGTCTGCTCTTCCTCACCGCACTCGCAGAGTGGAGCCTCTTTCTATCCCCACTTAGGAAAAAGTTGCAGCGGCCGTGTCCTGTTATGAGTCTGTTCAGCCGGCACCAATTTCTTTGGCTTAGCCGTTGGGTCAGTGAGCTGGCTGGATTTGCCTTCTTTGGCAGCTGTCCACTCAGCTTTCCAGCTATCCCCGATGTTGAAACTATCCAGATTCCGGGCTGTAGTGTATGGAGGTTTTCGGGTTTTGAGTCGGTGTGACTAGTCGGTGGACTGGCAAAAAGGAATTATTTGAGACCTTCTCAGCTTCCTTCTTTAAAGCATGGAGTCATCGAAAGTGGGATGGAGCGACATGACTTAACAATGGCAACCAATGGACGGGCGTGGATTTGACAGTGCCTGATATGCAGCGCATGGTCTCGTTTAATTTAACGTCTACTTTATTTGTACGAGTACTATTCAGCCATACTGGTGCACAGTATTCTGCCGTTGAGTAGACAAGAGCGGTGCTTGATGTGTGAAAGCAGTCAGCTGAAGCACCCCAACTTGTGCCACAGAGTTTATGAATAAAATTGTTCCTGGTTGCGATTTTTGATATCAGATAAAGGGATCTCTCTAAAAATCAGGAAATTGTCAAATTACAATAGATAAAGTCTCCATCTCTGGCCGTGAGTAAATATAATTAGAATAAAAAGGAATCTGCAAAACGAGTGAAAAACCCACGAAAGGATCGTAGCGGCCCTAGTGAGCAAACCAGGGCTATGACAGTCCAACTCCCAAAACGGCCGATGTGGCGCCACCATCGCGTCTCGTCCTTGCCCCGCCGCCTCAGCCCTCCCCCTGGCAGCCATTACACATTTGAAAAGTTTTGACGTTTACATTTTGAAGTTTTATTGTGCCGAATTTCAAAGTCGAGTACGCTGGTGTTTTGTGTATTTCCTCGCTTTTTCGCTGAGTTGAGATCCTTAATATCCAAATTCTCCTTTGCTGTTCGGAACAATACTTTTTTATTGTGCTGCGGTATCGTTTGTGCAATAATATATCACCATGAGACTAAAGTGTTGTGTTGGTGGTTGCAATGCAACAAATGAAACACATCGGCTTTTTGCATTTCCTAAGAAGGATTCGCTTAGGAATTTGTGGATGTCTTTCCTTGTGCCTACTAATCCTCTTCTTCTCGGTCTGACAAAAGAGCAACTGCTCAGGAAACGTGTGTGTAAAAAGCATTTCGATAAATATCAGTTTGACGGAGAAGGCAAAAGGCTTCGTTATTCGTATCCTTGCCTATTTACAAATGATGAAATAACACACGGTGAACCCCTTGCAGCAGTTGGAACCGGTGAGTATTTCCCATTTCTATGATAACTACGTATAGAAATATTTATTACCACGTGACTTAAATACTTAATATTTTCGTATAAAAAAAATATTCAGGGCAATTTTATGATAATATTTGTTATAAATTGATAAGTATTTTTTGGCTGTTGAATAAGTATTGATTTTATCTTTTGGATTTAAATATTTTATCTAATTTTGTTCTAGTCCAACATGCTCTGAGTGATCACAACTATTTTAAAAACCAAGATGATGAGGAAGACACAATGGAACAAACACTTGTCATTGGAAGGCCAGGTATGTGTTTTAGTGTGGCACATATTACTTATGTATGATGATGATGACGTAGCCAGTCTTATTTATCGCTACTAATATTATGAATGCAAAAGCAATTATGACCTGAAAGTCCAAAAGTTTGAAGTCATTGCAACCTGTTCACTTGTTAGCAATTCTCTTTATTTTATTCTAACGTTCCAATTATAAGCAGTTGGCGCAGTGTTAAAGCAGCTGCTTACTGAGCCGACGGTCCTGGGTTCAAATCCCGACAAGGGCAAATGTTTGTGTCATGAAGTTGAATATTTGTGACTGGTCATGAATGTTATTTGTATTTAAGTATGTATTTATCTATAAAAGTATGTATATTGTCATCTAGTGTCCATAACACAAGCCTATTCAAGCTTACTGAGAGACTAGATTGATTTGTGGTAGGTTGTCCGATATTTATTTATTCTATTTATTATTTATGTAAAAACAAAAGAGCGAGTTCATACTTAATAAATAGACATTGAATAATAAATTTAACATTTTTCAGGCGAAGACTTCCATGAACATCCATCATGCTCATATTCTCAAGTTGAGGCCTCCGTCTCACAGAATAAAGGTATGTTAGTTTAAGAACAGTTTCTACAATACGGTGATATTATTCTTGGTAGCAAAAGTTTAAAGTTGATGCCACTTGTTGACAAACAAACTTTCAATTCTCTTTATTTTATTTCAAGATTCCAATTATAATTTATATAAATAAAATACAGAAGAGAAAAATTTAGTTCATACTGAATGTTAATAATATTGAATATTATTTGTAACAATTTTAGGTGAAGACTTCCATCAACATCCGTCTTGCTCATATTCTCATGTTGCGGCCTCCATCTCACAGAATAAAGGTATGTTAGTTTGTGTAAAGTTTCTAAAATATGTGGAGCTGTTATGTGCTCATTCATCTTGAGAATAACTTATGTTTATGTGACATTGCTGGCTAACATTTTATTTTTACTGTTTCAGATTTGGTAGTAGTAGATGAAGGCGCATCATTACCAACAGTAATTGAAGAAGCTGTTCTAGAAGTCTCCTCGGCGCATACTGGTTTGTGTTTCAAGTTAAATCATTATTTTAGATATTAATTAGTGTTTTTGTTATGTAGATACCTGCGTACTAAGCCGGCGGTACCGGGTTCGAATCCCGGCCAGGGCAAATATTTGTGTGATGAACTCGAATATTTGTGCTTGCGTCATGGTTGTTCTATGTATTTAAGTATATATTTATCTATATAAGTACGTATATCGTCGTCTAGTACTAGTACCCATAACCCATAATATAACCCATAATTTGGGACTAGATCGATTTGTGTGAGGTTGTCCGATATTTATTTATTTATTTATGTAGTTTACTTCAATTGAGAATTCATATGTAACTTATATACATAAACAAATAATATATGACATCAATTTTGTAATCCCTTTAATGTGAATTTTAATATAACTTGTAAATTTTAGTTGTCCCTTTTTTGTACATGTTAAATTATAATTTATTGAAAACATTAACTATAATAATACATTAACCTAGTATAATGATGAATTAATGGTGAAATTTTTAATTTCCGAATGATTTGCATGTCGTGTTTTCGACTGAATACTGATACATTCAAACATCCTGTGTCATCTTGTACCTTAGGTATTCTGGCAAATAAATACATTCTATTCAATTCTATACCATTATTTATTTATGGTTGTTTAAATCTTTGGGTACCGACTTGGTTTTGTTACTGAGGTATTTTTTTTGTTTTTTAGAAATTGAACCTACTCCGTCCCATTCTACCCAAAAGAAGGAACCAGCGCGGAAGCGTCGAGGTATATATAATTATATATATTTAGTAGTACAGTCTGGCAAGAAAGTCATGAAATTAAATAGTGGCATTACGTAGTTTAGTAGTAGTAATTTCGTCCGTTTAAAATCAATCCAAGAAAAGAATGTGTTGCCACTTTTTAATTTAAATACTTTCTTGTCGCACTATAGGAGTAGTAAAACTTTATTCAAATATCAAAAAGAAACAAGTAAATTACAAAGAGAGAATACAATATGCTTGAAAAAATATCTCTTTCAGTTAATCCTTAAGCAATTGAATAAGATAAATAGAAAATGGTAGTTAAACAAAGATCTACCCTTCTGTTAAAAACCTTGCACAATGTACAAAAAAATCGTTTATGGACAATTCTATGCGTGATATGTTTGTGTACGTCAAAATAAGAGTTAAAGCCTGACCAGAAATATATGAGGATGCGCCATATTGCGGAATTTCACTGGAACTAATTTCTTACACTGGCAATGATTTTATGATGGTTTGTCAACAATGTCAATGTCATTCGTGGTGATTTCTTTAAAAGGCAAATATATAAAATTATCCAAAGAAAATGCCGAAATTTTTTCACAATTGTGAACGTAATATTATAAATAAAGTGTACATGTGTTTACTACACGAAAAACAGTCAGGAAAAAAGTGCATTCCATTAAATGATATTACGAGGTTAACATAGTGGAACTGACAGGTATTTAAAACTAATGTCATTATAGTGAGTTGCGATTGGTTGCAAAATTGTTGCCATGTAAATCGTATAAATTGCGCCCTCTTGACAATCCTCATATATTTCTGGTCAGGCTTTAATTTTCATTTAAGTTCGCACGAGTGTGTCGACACATATCTTACTTACATGTGTCACTGACTTAATCACATTGAAGTTCATCTTCATAGAATTATTTTAACACATTTTTTCTTACAGGGACGATTATGAAGAAATTAAGTTCAAAGAGAAGAAAATTCGTTAACAATGTGATGAATATAACTTCATCAAGTTTGGGCCAGACAAGTGAACAAAGACTTTCACTAGCTAAATGCTATGGAAGTAATGAGCAGTTGTTTAAAAATTTCGACCTACTCAACAAACAGGCACAGACTTTTTTGTTAATGCAATTAAGGCAGTGCCGCAACAACAAAATGGCCAGAAGGTTCACAATGCAGGAAAAACTTATGGCTCTTATGCTGATGAAGCAAAGTCCAAAAGCATACAAACTTTTGGAAGCAATGTTCGCTTTGCCCAATAAGAGGACTTTACATAGACTCGCTGAAAAAATATGTATGAGGCCAGGTGTAAATCCACAGATATTTTCTCATATCCGGAATACCGTGAAACACTGGGGACAACAGCAGAAGTTGTGCTCGATTGTATTTGACGAAATAGCATTGACGCCATATTTAACATTTAACGAACGTAACGATCTGATTCATGGATTTGTGGATGTGGCTGGCGAAAGAAAAATGAAGTTTTGTGATCATGCCCTTGTGTTTATGGTAAGAGGCATATGTTCTTCATGGCGGCAATGTATATCATACTACTTCTGTGAAGGAACAACATCTACAGCCGAAATGCAGGAAATTTTAAAGCAAATTGTGACAGAAGTAGCTCAAACAGGACTAATACCTTTAGGACTAGTTTGCGATCAAGGATCGACCTTTAGAACTGCGATCAAAAAGTTCCGTGAGGAGACAGCACGTAACTGTAATGACGAAGCGAAAGATGGTAAATATAAATACTATATTTATTTTATGCTGATCTCAGTTTAGAACCCGTACATTTATACGGACTTTTGTCGCTTCCGCTTTGTGGCACAAAACAAATTATTACAATTAATTTTCTTCTCAATTATAATTGAAAAGAAAGGACTTAATTACTAAAATTGTTTTTCAACTGATGTCATTTTATTTAATCTACTTTTGAGCAACACCCCACCACACCTTAATGCCCATTGCTTGTAAATATATAGGTACTTCATGTCGCGCCTATATCTATCTACATTTTACCTATATGTGAAAAAACCCCTGAAGCATACTCGCAGGATATATGTTTGAATTTTAAACTTTATACTATATATAAGTAATAAAAAGTAATTAATGATATTATTTGATAACAGGGCACTCATGCCTGCGTAGTCGAGGTTATAGATATGTAAATACCTATAAAATGATAATTCGTTTTATTGTTTCAGATGGGACAATTAACATTGCTGGGCATAATTTAAGTATATTTTTTGACCCGCCACATCTTCTGAAAGGGTTGAGAAACAATTTTCTCAATAAAAACATAATTTGGGAAGGAAAGAGAGCTTCGTGGAAAGATATTCTATTTATATATGACATAGACAATAGATTGGGACACACAAGGGCATTACCCAAATTAACTGCACATCACGTTGATCCAGACAAAATAAAAAAAATGAAGGTCAGCGTAGCGGCGCAAGTTTTCAGTTCTCGCACGGCGGCCATGCTAAACTACACAGCTGCGCTTAGTAAGTAGCTATATTTGGACTTAACTATTTACTTTGTTCTTGCGTGTGTCAGGAAACTACGAACAAGTGCGAGTCGGACTCGCGCACCGAGGGTTCCGTACAAGCACTTTTCATCCTTAAGTGGTTAAGTTAAGTTTGCACCTGGTATGTATAGTGCCCCATACAAATGAGGTGCAAAGTTAACGCAACCAACCCGTTTGTTGTATGGGAGCCCCCCTTAAATATTTATTTTATTTTATTTTTAGTATTTGTTGTTATAGCGGGAATAGAAATACATCATCTGTGAAAATTTCAACTGTCTAGCTATCACCGTTCTTGAGATAAAGCCTGGTGACAGACGGACGGACGGACGGACGGACAGCGAAGTCTCAGTAATAGGGCCCCGTTTTTACCCTTTGGGTACGGAACCCTAAAAATGACATAAATGAGGTGGCGCAGCAATAGTTCAAAAATGTCATTAAATATGCGAAATTCATAAAACAAACGACATACTATAGCATTTTTTGCATTTGGGCAGTAAGAACCAATTAGTCTTTGTCCTCATCACAGACACTTTATTATAACGAAACCTGCATAGTTTTATTTCATTAAAGGGCTAATGTAATAATACTTACTAATGATTTATTTTTACTTTCAGACAAGCTTCACACTGGTGCTACAAATAACACCATGGAAGCTACAGCCGAAATAATAGTTTTTCGACACGCTATTCGACAGTGTCAACGGCTCCCCTGGCGGCACCACAAAAGGAAAGCTCAGAAAAGCTATTAAAAAAAACTCTGCACATCATCGTTTTTGGGTAGAAGCCATTGAAAAATTAAAAAAAATACAATATGAAGATACAAATAGCAAATTGGCTGTAAGGCAAGGAAATCCTCGAATGGTGCGAGTACCGTCGCTTGAAGGATGGGTTGTAACGTTAGAAAGTTTTTGTAGGATATCGAAGATATTGTTTGACGAATTTGGCGTGGAATATTTTTACCCTCGGAACATTAACCAGGACCCACTGGAAAACTTTTTTGGAAGGGTGAGGGCTCTCAACTACAGAAATGTAAAACCAAATGCAAATAGTTTTATATATACCTTTAAATCATTACTTATTTCTAATTTCCTGAGCCCTCATTCTAAATTTGCAAACTGTGAAGTGGACAACGGAGATACATTATTAGACGCAAGTTTTCTCTTTGAGCTAGATGATGATACAGATAAAGAAAACAAACGTCCCGACATTAACTCACACCCATCCACTTCACAGGGTCGTCAAAGTGGGTCTAACTTAGAAATAAAAAATGAAGGCATGTTAGACAAAATGAAGGTCCAGTGTTCCGCTTACACCGCAGGGTATCTATGTAGAAAAATTTCAAAAACAATTAACTGCGAGAGCTGCTTAAAAACTTACATAAGCAGCTCTAAAGAAGAACACCACGCCTATATTCAATACAGAGAATATAAAAGATTAAAAAACAATAACCTACAATATCCTACAGAACTTTTTTTAAAATTATACAGGGACGCAAGTAAATCTATCCATAATTTCTTAAACATAAATTGTTATAAACGAAACGTCGGTACTGACCTGCTTTGTGAATTAAGTAAATTGAGGATTTCTTGGCTGGGATGTGCAGAGCATAGACATAATGTAAAAATAATATTTTTAAAGACAATAATAAGATTGCATGTGCATAATTGGTGCAATATTATAAATAAAATTTTAAAGGGCGACATAGAAGAAAAATATGCATTCAAAATGGAGGAACCACAAAAATTAGCATATAAAAAATATAAATCACATAGAGTTCGACAAAAAACACTGAATAAATAATAATGTTCTTCCATTTTGGACGTATATTTTTCGCCTATACCGCCTTTATTATAAATAAATGCATTACAAAAAAATAATGACTTTTTATTTAAAAAAATTAAAGTTTGTAGGTATTTATAAATCCCTATCGCAGTTATCGATGAAATCATCACATCACTATTTAATATCGATATCGATTTTCGAATGTCGACAACACTATTACGTCAAACTTGACAGCTACATCCACAGAGTATGCTACTAAAAGTAACACTACAGTGGCGCCACAGCGGATCAAGTGACAACAGGGTGTAAGTGACTGTCGTATCTGTTACGAAGTAACTAGTTATTAATCTGTGGAGCAAACTGATAATAAAAAACCAAGTGCGGGTAGTTCGAAATACTCACTCCACAAGGAGACGTTGATGCCCACCTCTTCAGCCTCTTCGACACCATGAACGTAGCATCACGTTCGAAACGTCGAGGTAATTAAATAACACTTTTTGAACGCGGCTAAGTCCCGTTTTGTTATAATAACGTACTGCAAGTCACGTTAAACTTTCCAGTCGATTAGTTCTTTTAAACATCAACCTCGACACCACCAGTTCTGTTCAGTTAACCTCTGATCACCCGAACCGCACGTCTTCAAACCCCGGAAGCTCTGAATGTATATTTATTTAGCGGAACCGCAGTCCCCAGCAGCGATCGTGACCCTTATTATGGAAAAGGTATATTTAACCATGTTTTACTACAAACTTAAGACCTTTTTCTGTAGCAAAGGTTGGTCTTGTCGTAATATTTGGACCGGGCAACGTTAGCTCCACACAATTCGTCTTAATACAGCATTTTGCTTTGAGTTTCCCAGATTCAGATATTGAAATCTGAATGCTGCTTTAAAGCGAGATCTGAGTCGTTATGCTGTGATAGCACTTGCACACATAATCTGTGGTCAACAGTCTAACCTAGAAATAGTGGAGCATAATTTTATGATTCACGTGTTACTTAAATATTTGGAGTAAAGTTGTCATTAGAAAGCTAGTCTTTAATTAATAAGGCTTACCACCGTTTGTTTGTTACTGGGCTGGACTCTTGAACCGTAATACACTTAAAATTATCGCTGATTGTAGTACTTAGAAAATTTAACAACATCTAAAACAAAGATTAAAATAGAAGGAGATACAAGAGACGAGTTTTTCCGCATAAAATTTTAAAATCGATATGTCTATGAACTATTGCATATTGTAAGGTCGGATTATTTTGACTCTACAGGTTTCGATCCTACAAAAAAGTTAAAATGATTTGCCAAAAAAAAGTAAAAGGGCTGTTTCACGTTTTATTGGCTTTTTTAGGGTTCCGTAGTCAACTAGGAACCCTTATAGTTTCGCCATGTCCGTCTGTCCGTCCGCAGCTTAGCTCCGTGATCATTACTACCAGAAAGCTGAAATTTGGTATGAGTATGTGTATGTATCACGCCGATAAAACGGTGAAATAAAAACTAAAAAAAAAAACTTTTTTTCGGGTACCTCTCGAACACTTACCTAAAGTGGGGGTGATTTTTTTTTCACTTCAACACTAGTGTGTGGGAGGTCGTTGAATAGGTATCTTTAAAATAATAGGGGTCTCCAAACATTATTTTTTGATCAAGTCAGCAGTTTTGTAAATATTCGGGCCAAAAATAAAAAAAGTGTCCCCCCCCTCTAGCTTTTTAACCACGGGTCAAAAAATTATGGAAAAATTTATGAAAATGAGGCTTTATATGTACTTTCAATGAAAACTATATTCAATGAAATCGGTCGAGCCGTTTTTGAGTTATCGTAAATTTTCATAATTTTCTTTAAAATGACGTAAGTGCCGCGCGGTGTCCTGATACTTCGAACGTTACACATATAAGTTAAGTGCTATACTGCATTAAAACATTCCGCTCAATCTGGCGCGTACAATCGATAAGTTCCAGAAGGTAATAAGTAATTACAGTGTCTTTGGCGTTTACGACCTTTTTTATAGAGCTTGAAATCTTTCTCGTAATTTAAACCGAAACCCGTCTATTGTGAAAGATGGGCAACTACGGAACCCTACACTGAGCGTGGTCCGACATGCTCTTGGCTGGTTTTTAGGGTTCCGTACCCAAAGGGTAAAAACGGGACCCTATTACTGAGACTTCGCTGTCCGTCCGTCCGTCCGTCCGTCTCGCGTCTGTCACCAGGCTGTATCTCAACAACGGTGATAGCTAGACAGTTGAAATTTTCACAGATGATGTATTTCTATTGCCGCTATAACAACAAATACTGAATTAAAATAAAAAAAGTATTTAAGGGGGCCATACAAAAAACTTATTCAATCTACCTTTATTCTTCAGAAGAAATGCCTGCGAATTATGTATCATTTACAGCCTACCGACTCCTTAAGAACTGTATTTAGAGATAACAACTTTTTGACAGTGACGTGTATCTATATACTAGAGATATGTTTATTTGTAAGGAACAATAGTAAGTACTTTAATAAAAAAACTGACTTTAAGGAAAATTTGAGGCCACAATATAAATATGACCTTTGTACTATTCGGCCAACTAGTAACATACTTAAAAAGAGTACGTATGCCACAGGAATAAGAATATACAATCATTTGCCAGAATGCATCAAATCAAAAGATGGTCCACAATTCAAAAGAGTACTGAAAGAATGGTTAATTACTAAATGTTTTTATAATCTTAATGAATATTTTATGTAGCAATGTTAATTTTGTTTTATTTTTTTTAATTAATATAATGTAAATCATTGTACGTCCGAAATGGGCAAACTGTTGACACTGAACCATATAATGTAAGACCTTTTGTACACAGTTTTGACAATAAATGCTTATCCTATCTTATCTTATCTTATCTTATCTTATCTTATCTTATCTTATCTTATCTTATCTTATCTTATCTTATCTTATTATAGATTATACAGGGTTCTCGTCAGGAATCCAAAATGCTTTTAACAGCGGATTCCTGAGGTCGTATGGAGTAAAAAATGTTATATGAACCTATGTCGAAATACGATTTTTAACTTTTTTTATGTTTTCATACATAATAAATAAATAACCTTTACTTCACCAGTAAAACAATGCTTTAGAACGAGCTGGCAACGTTTTTTATTGATATCTCTTTTCATTAAAAGGGGAGTCAATGTCATAAAAAAAAATTCTTGTTGGGCATTTCAAAACAGGCTTTACTTACATATGCGATCAAAACTCCTTACTCATGTATCTTATGATTTATCTAATGGCTGCACTACACTTTCTTTTAATAAATTTGCTATTAAACTCCATGGATTATGATTATAATACAGATCGGCCACTAAGAAATACCCTTCGACTCGTTTTTATTATAACTACTTTTGACAATGACTCCAGTCATATGACAAGTCATTGTTGTGATTTATTTTAACGGTGTTACGTTTGTAATCTCATTATTACAAATAATAATTACATTAGCCTTCGAATAAATTGCGGTGTCTAGCTCACGCAGTCAACCTTTATAACAGCTGAAGAAAAATATGTTTTTGAGTACTCCACGGTGCAAAATATAACAAGGGGGGTGTAAAAACTGATAAAGATTTTGCGGATTCTAGTTCAGCTGCCGTGGATTCCAATAAACTGCGCGTATATAAGCTGATACAGTGAGAAGCATACAGCAACTGTTGAGAATAATCATACTGCTTGTAGTGTGTTAAATAAATAATTTGATGAATTGTGTTTGTTTATTTAGGTAATTAGTAACATGATATTTATTGTAAACTTTAATCAAATAAATTAGATAATAACGAAGTATTAAATAAATATTACATATGACCAGTAAAAAAAACAATACGTTTGTTATCACGAACCATTTCGTTTTCAAGGTTTTAACTAGATAACGCAGTTCTCACAACTTAAGCCATAGTTTTTCCACCATCAAAAGGAATATCAATTCCGGCTTCATACTGTGCAAATCTGTTGTACGAAGACTACCATTCTAGGCGTATTTAAGCTAAGATGCTACGTACTTAATTTCTTAACTGAGTTTTTGAAGGAAATTTGTAATGATTGACAGATACGAGTAAACAATGATCGTGACAGGAACGGTTTTCAATAGTCAACATTTGTCAGATAATGTGACGGTCTCGCAACATCGCAATGATAAAGATGATTTACACTAGAGATGTTTTAAAACAAAAAATGCTAATATCTCGAAAACTAAGCCGATTTCGGACATTTTATTTTCTACACATACTCAGCAACCCTTCACGCAAAATAGGCGCATGGTAAGATGTCGAGTTGCGGAAAACTAGCCCGCGATAACCTATAACCTATATAACCCAACAAGTAACCCAACTAGTTACTAAAGTAACTCAATGAGTAGTACCCGTTTTTTAAATGTATATGAAAGCATTAAATGTGTATTCTATGATATTTCATGAGATATGCCGAAAACAGTTCCATAATATTAAGAAATTCCAGTTTAAATCATTACTACTCGTATGAATAAATAATAAAATTTGAAATTATAACTAAATGGCATGCCGATTTTTGAAAACTTGACAAACAATACTAATCAATATCATTTTAGATACATTTTCACTCGATATAACAATATTTATTGATCATTTAATTTATAATTAAATAATTATAATTCATTTTATTTTATATCCCTTAATCGGTATATTATGGACTAATAATATTATTACGTTCAAAATTGTTATGCACCACACACTCCTCGTCACCGACCAGTATTAACATTACATAACACTAAGTATACATAAGTGAATATTCACTAATGTTGTCATTTCGATTTAGACTAAGAATTTGGACGAGTAGTTTATCTTCTAGAGCCTTTCAGGTATCGGTCCGGCACCTCGACACCTGTGCTAGATAATTGAAGACCTGCAGAGGTCCTGCAAGTTAATTGCAGTTGCCTCTGGGTCCCTGTGGGTTCTTAGAATAATCGAAATTTACATCTGGAGTGTTAGTGAAGTGAGAAATCGACGTTTCTAGTGAAATTTGTTCAAAATATTCACCACTATTATAAAATTACAACTTATTAGTATAAATTGGTTGCCTCATTATAATATAGCCTCTAGAGCTTAAAGTCGGTAAATCGTTCAAAAGGCTCTCAGGAAAATATAAATATCAGTCATTCAGTAAAATATTAAATACATTTAAGATCTTTTTGAAGAAGGTTAATTAATTATAAATAAATTTTATACCTACCTCTGTAAGAAAGTTATTTATGTTTTAATGTATCTCAAGTTGTATTTTTTTTTTTTCATGATGATTGAGGTGTGCCATCAAGAGTAGTTATTGTAAGAAGCAAACATTCGGCCATATGTCCTATATGGCAAATTAAATTATTGCTCTCTCCTATCATTTTCCCCTGACTTGATTGTTATCTATCAAATTGTAATGGTCCTATGGTCCCACCGGAAGATCAGCGCTGGCTCTCGAGCTAGCATCTTGCTGAGGTGGGACCTTTTCGTGGCACAGCCATAAAAATAGTTGCTATTTGTTTTGTTTTATTTTATTTTGTTATAATTTCTGTCACACCTTTTATGTAATTATGTTTTATGTCTCGTCGCGAATAAATGTATTTCTTTCTTTCTTTCTTTCTTTCTAATGGAGTAAAATAAAGTCTGAATGAAAAAGATAAATTTAAAACGAATATTTCAAATAGACATTATAATATTATTATAGTCACATGGAATTTAGCCTCTGAAATATTCTTGTGTTTTGTGAAATAAATGTATTATTTATTATTATTATTAAATAAAAAAGACATTCATTTTATAAATGCCACGCTTTAATTCATAGTGTACGGTACAGTGTTAAATTACGTTTTTGTGATGTAAATTTTTGCTTATAGTTTGACTATCTCGACCAAAGAGTATGTAATCACTACGTTTTAATCTCGACATTACACTGAGCAAAGTGAAATTGCATTCCAAGGCACTATTCTGTAATGTTTAGCCAGAAAGGCCTAATAATGTTGTCACAAGAAAGGCCTAACAAGTTTTGAATGCGCCTTAACTGCTTATTACGCATACGCTTTTTCATGGTTAACATACGGAATAATACTTTGGGGCAATAGCACTGACATAGACGATTTATTTATTTTACAAAAAAAATGCATACGGATTTTAATATTAAAAACAGAGATAGCTGCAGATCATATTTTGTCAAACACAAAATTCTGACAGTAACCTCAATATATATCTTAGAAATGTGCAAGTTTGTAAGAAAGTATCCACAGTTGTTTACTAAACTAGCAGAGCAAAATCGGCGATATGAAACCAGATTCAAGTATAACCTGGCACCACTTACCAGCTCCAAACTTAAACTCCATAAAGCAAGTCGAAACATGATGGCAGTCAAAATATATAATAAAATTAATGATGACCTTAAAATGATTATAAATGACAAGCAGTTCAATAAACAACTAAAGACTTTCTTAATAGATATGTCGGGGACAGGTACGGAATGGCCGGTGTGGTGTGGTGACGCATTAGTTGAGCTATTCGATATAGTTGTGGACGAGGAGGTAGTTCGAGCGAGATAAAACACTTCAGATACAATTAACTTGATTTATTCCTTATACAATGAAGCACAAAATAACAGTTCCTGGCACAGAGGTCTGTAAGCTAGGTTATCGAAGTCTCGAACAGAATAGTCTTTATTAAATTAACACTAGGCACATTGCGGGGTTATAACACTGACTCTAAACTTGGTATAGCACAACGAAACAGGACAGTTCCAAGGCAGTAGTACACTCGATGGGGACCCAAAGCGAAGTGTGGTCGGCGTTGGCTGAGTGAACCGCCAAGACTCTGTCTAGCGCGCCAAAACAGGTTCAAGGGGGCGCTACTGTCGCCTTCCAATGACGCGCTGGCTTCGTTGAGCGTCCATACTCATGACCGTCTCCGACACGGCCATCCTGCGATAATACACGTCCTCGTGTGTTGCTCTGAAACAATCAACAACCAAAACAGTATCCGTTCGGTCACTCCTGACAAACACGTCAAAATGGTAAGACAAAACAAAAACTTCATCTTTCCTTTCGCATCAAATAGTTACTGACACCAAAACTAAAAATAATATCGCAAAAATCATTTTGACAGTTTAAGTGAAAGTTTTTGTTTTATAACCGCAATATTTCAAAAGATACAAACCGAATTATGGTATGTAGGATACCAACCAATTACCAATTGTAACATTACTTATTCTTTCAATAGTGCAATACGTTTTAAATGAGATTGTACTACAATGTTACTTGTTGTAAAACAAACTAGCTATCACACACACTTCTACCTTAGAAAACACATTAGGAACCATGTACCATCATTTAACTTCCTCTTGGCTCGCCTTATTGAATAGCAAAACATTTAAATCAACAAAAATCCATTCGATAAAACAGGTATTTCGATCGCCGAGTCAACCCTACCGACAAGGTAAAATGTCAGAAAATCACATGTCATGCTCACCAAAACAATCTGAATTAACAATCGCATCTTGAATCGTGATTTCACAAACTCACTTTACTAGAGACAGCAGTCTCCCGGGGCTTCATTACGCAATGAGCCCAATTAACTTCGCAGAATAGAATCGCTATGATTCCCGGGCCACTCCAAGTCAGCCATACATAGAATCGCTATGATTCCCGGGCCACTCCAAGTCAGCCAATTAGTCTCATAGAGACCCGGGCTCAGCCGCATCACCGCCACGCACCGCGCTCTGAACGACCAATGGCCGCAGTTACGACTATGACAGGTGAATACGGGCAGCCAACAAATCACGATGCTTGATCTCTGTTACTAGTGCTTGGACCAGCAGAAGTACCGACAACTTCATTATCATCGCTCGAATAATCTAACTCTAAAGGGACTCGAAATTGAGGCATTTTCCTGATTCGGTCATGAGCGTATTTGTACGTTCGAAAGTCAAATTTATGACAAATGGTCTTGCAATTTACAATACTACATGTCAACATTTCTAATAGGCTCGCTCCAGTAACTCGATTTACTGCACAGTACTAACAATTTTAGCTAGACTGATACAAGTCATACATAGTCACTGAATTATAAAACCGTTTGCCATGGAACTTATTGGAAATCAACTCTTCCATAAGCGATCACTCGACAAACAAATCACAAGAAAATGAGAACTCCTCACCAGATTGTCTCATATGGTGCGGTGTGGTGACGTCACACACGTCAACCCTCTTCCCCGTGGTTGAAGGCGACCTGTTGTTCGCCTTCGCGTAGTTCTTTACGCGATGTTTCGTACCGCGGCAGGTGAAGCAGACGACTCATGGCTTCGCTGTTAGCTGCTAAGTTCGCGTATCTTTTCCTAAAACAAAAACTTCAAGCACAGTATCACAAAGCTCGGTCATTCTAACCTTAAATCCAACAAAAAAAAAAGGAAATTCAAATCAATCTAACAAAGTTAGGTACACTGAAATTATGATTCGTTGATGTGAACAAATAATCTACGGCGTAGATGCAAGAAGAGATTTAAATCAAATCATTATTTGCACTTCAATAACAAACTTTACTTTGTATGATATTTTTTGGATTACCAAGGCTTTACCGATTATTCAAACATTAATGATAAAAATCAAACTTCAATCTCAAATTCTCGTGTCCTAATATTTTCCTAATCCTATTAGTGTCTCCAGTTTAAATATTTTAGGCTAAAGCGATCACCACAGTTAAAAGTAACATTAGAATCGTTTACAAATCGTAAACAAATCTCAGGCTCACCAGTTCTTACGGAAGTTATAGGCACTAAACTATACACCAGCTAATGTACACCGAGTAAGAAAGTATTCAAGATGTCAACAAATTAAATTCTACAGAACGATTGGAAAATCATGAACCGAGGGTAGATTATTAAAGCAACCGCTCCTACTACTAAGTACTGTGTGTATGATTGATGCACCCTCATAGCGCAATTTTTAAATGATAAACTTTAATAATGGTAGGTAAACTGCGTAGTGGTCATATTAATCAACACTAAATCTCTGTAGAAACATTTCGCGTTCGGTCATATTATATCACTACGAAAACAATCGTTACAAAAACGTGCAATGAACTTTCTTTGAAATGATTATTAATTTCTAGCACGCAATATTCAACTTTTACTTGGAGGGTTGCTTTTACCAGTACCCGGTAATACTTTATTTTGACAAATACCCACTAAACTGAATAAGTGCAACTCAAGTCTACCCGAGCATCTAGCTACACTTTTATTTGTGAACAAAATATCGGAATCGCACTTAGTGAAAAGTTAACGACTGACCTGTGTTTTTAAAATCTGTCGGTGGGGCCATGGTGCCTACGTCCACGCGTCGCTCGTAGTTGACCGTCGCTTCTGGGTCAATTCCACTGGTGCAACAACTGACGATGTGTCCCGCTGTTCTTGAAGTAAACAATGAATTTCGATGTAGTTCGTATTGTGACTGCTGGCTTTTGTCGCCGAGGTAAGTTGTAGTTTTCTTTTATACGAAGTAAGCAATCGAATTTTTCATGTCCGTTTCTCTCGCAATGAAAACAATTTAAACAGTGCAATCTTCATTTGTTTTCATACGGTTTTGTAGGTCTCCGTGACGGTGTTAGCTTGAGTTTCGATAACGGAAACGCTTGTAGCTCCTGTTCCTTGATTTAGTGATGTCAAGTTCGTTGTATTTCAAAGAGTAACCACAAACTTTTTCTTCCGTTTTATTCGCTTCGAATTCCATCATTCTTCGTGTTCGCTCATGGGCCCGTAGATACTATCCCAACTTCTGATGTCGGGGACAGGTACGGAATGGCCGGTGTGGTGTGGTGACGCATTAGTTGAGCTATTCGATATAGTTGTGGACGAGGAGGTAGTTCGAGCGAGATAAAACACTTCAGATACAATTAACTTGATTTATTCCTTATACAATGAAGCACAAAATAACAGTTCCTTGCACAGAGGTCTGTAAGCTAGGTTACGAGTATCGAAGTCTCGAACAGAATAGTCTTTATTAAATTAACACTAGGCACATTGCGGGGTTATAACACTGACTCTAAACTTGGTATAGCACAACGAAACAGGACAGTTCCAAGGCAGTAGTACACTCGATGGGGACCCAAAGCGAAGTGTGGTCGGCGTTGGCTGAGTGAACCGCCAAGACTCTGTCTAGCGCGCCAAAACAGGTTCAAGGGGGCGCTACTGTCGCCTTCCAATGACGCGCTGGCTTCGTTGAGCGTCCATACTCATGACCGTCTCCGACAGATAAATGTTATTATAGCCTTAAGGATTTTTTCAATGACCCATTGTAATATTCATAGTGTATTATTCTTTTAATTATTGTTATTGTCTTACATTGTACATCTTAAATTATTTTTATATCTTAAATTATTACTATTGTCTTATATTGTTCAATTACCCAATTATCATTCAGATGCAATTTAATTTTTTAATTATTTATTTATTTCATTATTTAATTTATTTAATTAATTTAGACTTAATATTAGACTTAAGACTTCGAATTGCTGTGCCCTACCAGGGCCCATGAGAAACCTATTAACTACTGTAACAGCCAAATGTAAACCATGGATGCAATAAATAAATTGAAATTGAAATAAATTGAAATATAATTCGTGGTTCTGTGGCTCGCTGTTTCGTGCATGCCCGCGTACTGCTCATAATAATTTTCTCGCGGTTTATTTTTCGTGAGAATGCTTCATTAAAAACAATTTGAAAGTAGTTTAAGTTGATAAAAATGCGAAGTATTTTAGCATAGTACCTATTACTTTATTTAATGCGAGTTTTGTTTTTGACATCAAAAATCTACAAGTCGGAGTAGGTTTGTAGTTTTGTAATATACTCGTAAATAATGATGGCGTGGACACTAACAAAACGACCTGAAAAGAGTCGCGGAAAGCGGATGGGTTTATGGAGGCGCAATTTAGGGGAGACCTATGTCTAGCAGTGGAAAATTTTGGGCTGGTGATGATATTGATCGTCAGTTACCTCCTGTGCAAAGCGGGAGACCGACTTGAAAGAGGTTCAAGGAACCAGGTATACACTCTTTATTCAAAATATAACAGAACAAAATAAACAATAACCAATTAAAATAAGTCTATCTAAATCTAAAACTAAATCTAAACTAAGTCTAAAAATGGCCCCCGTGGGTACCAAAGACGCTGGCAGCATTACCTCGTTGTATTGCTATACTAAGACGCTGAACGGGGAAGCTGCCAGCCGTTTGGTCACCAGTGGTGTCGATGAGCCGTTTCGCAAGCTCTTTAAAAAGAATTCCGTCATTCCGTCAGGCCTCTTGCCATCGTCTCTAGAGACATCATTTGGTTCCAGGATCGCGGAAACGTTGAGGGTGGCAAGAGCTCGGTGGATAATACCGTTGAGGGCGGCATGTCTGGACAGGCGGCCAGCGCTGTGATGACAAGATAACCCGTGGTGTCCCAGCTCATCGACGAATGTCCCACATGGGCATTTGTGTGGTGTACACACCGTAACGCCTGGCCTCAGACTTACGGCTAACCTTAAGGTGTCTCGATGAAAGTGCCGGTAGTAGGGGAGGGGTAAGCGGGAACCAGGTTCTCTCCCAGGCTCTCATCATAGACAAAACATTACGTTCCGAAAGCCATGTATTGGGAACGATGCGCATTTGTAACTATTTTTACTGCCATAGTCCTGTTATAAAAGGAGTCCTTACTATAAGGAATGAGCGTTGTTGTCAACTTTTCCGACAAAAAAATTGAAATCTAAATGGGTCAAGTTTTGTGGATAATCAGAACCTAACTAGAGATGAGTTATAAATTTATGAAACATGTAATGTCTCGATGTAGAGATGAGTTGTCTCGTTGGGATCTCGAATTTGGAATCCCGACTCGGGATTGATATTTCTAATCCCGCGGGATCCCGGAATATTTGGGATCCCGACTAGATAAAAAAAAGGAACATTCGATTGAATTAAAACGATAATAACGGCATGTTTGTGATGGTGACGTTAATTAAAATAACATATTAATAGACAGAAAACAAAAACCTTTATTCTTTAATATTATTAACTAAATCATCAGCGGTTTTCCTTGGAAATTAAAAAAGGTAATCAAAACAATAAGTATAACTGTAATAAGAATCCAAACAATAAGGAATTAGAGAGTATTACAGGTTACAGGTGATTTTGAAACCGGTGTATGACTTCATTCCTCTGGCCGTTGAGACTGCTGGGCCGTGGTGTTCTGAAGCGAAGCAATTTATACGAGCCCTTGGTAAACGTATGAGGGTTGTGATGAAAGGTCGGGTTCGTACCTGGTTCAGCGTATCTCTTTGGCAATCCAACGTGGGAATGCGGCGGGTATCTTTGGGACGTTTGAGCCGGGTACTTATCAGGCAGTGCGTTAGTGTAGTTTTACGGTGCACATTGTGACGATGCATGTTGCGGATAATATACCTATGTATCTGTGCCATTGCTTATTGACGAAACTTGTGGTGGATACATCCTATTTGTGATTGGACGAAACCTGTGCTGTGGATGCTGTGACATGTATTTTGCTAAGTGTTTTCTTTTAATTTTGAAAGTGACTTCTTAAAAACAAAGGGTATTAAGAGTGTTATCTGCTAAACGGCATCTTACATCCGTTGCAATGTACCCAGCTGCTGAGAATGCCCTCTCCGACTCAACACTGGTTGGCAACAGCAATTATATGCAAACTGCCAAAATCTCCCCCTTGTTCCTCCACACCCAAATAAATCCATTTCTTTTTTTATAACACACATTAGAATCTGTCCAAGCTCGTGGATACACGTGTAAAGGGACTTTTAGATGCTCGCAGAGTTCCTCTTATGACATATTAGTTTGTACAGCAGTAGCACGTAAATTCAAATCTTCTGCAATCATTGAAAGAGGCAAGTCATCTTCGTTTAATACTGCCGTATTAATCTCTGCTTGTTTCGGTTCTTTACGATATAATCGTGTAATTATATTTTTAATTTCCTTCCTAATGATATATATTTGCTTGGCAAAAGGAAAGTCTGATTGTCTTTCCATTGCTCCAAGTCCTCTTGATAATTATTCGGATTTTTCAAATATATCAGCACTGCAGTTGCTTTTATGCGACGCTCGGAGATACGATTGTTCATCGAAGATACCAATTTTTCTGCAAGAGGAGTTTTAAATCTTCTAGCTTTCGAACCATGAAACGCAATGTATGTTCTGCACTTATTAAATCAGTGTCTCGACGACACAGTACCTCAGCAGCCAATTTCACTGGCTGGAATGTATTTTCCAAATTGATAAGGACATCGTGTTCGTCATCAGTGAAAAAATAGTCTGAATTGGAACTGAGCGAGAGGTCAACTAGGGTCTTAGCTACATACTGCTTTACTCTATTGTATGCACTTATCATGTTGCATAGTAATAAAAACACTAGATATTGGATAATAATATATTTTAGTACAGAACAATAACCGATCTTATTCAAGGTCTATGACGCTACTCTGACAATCCGCGGCTATATAGCTGTCAGTCTCTTGGGTTGCCAGCGACCAAAGTACGTTCCGAAATAACGTTCTAACAATCGGCCATCCTGAAGAAACCTTCGTCCACGAAGGCCATCTTCAACTTGACCAACAGCATCAGCAAGCTGCACTCGCATCAGTCGTAGCGGACTCCTTCTCTGCTCGTGACCTTGGCTCTGCGAGTAGACCAAAGACATATTTAGGGGAACCGTTACAACCGGCTTGAGGCGTACTTGGGCTATGATATATTTACTTTATTCCGATTCAAAGGCATTCTACCCAAATTATATAATAATTTGACATCACCAAGTTGTCTGGTACGATAACTAATTAGTTATGATGTCATTGCATTTTCTTATATTAATTTGACAATTTCAACTCTGATCTCTCATTTGCCCAAAGATTAACTGGAAGGAATCCCTTACAGGGATATGTTCGCCTTTGTACATATTATCCGTTTAATGTCCTTGCTAATTGCTATGTATATATATATTTTTTTAATGTACAATAAAGAGCTTACATACATAGTTACATACAACTCTGCAATTGTACGGTATAAATACTAGGATTAATTGACATCAATCAAATCCACCAAAGTGAAGTTCATTTGCGCAGCCGACACTGTTATTCTGAAAAACCGTATACTCATTCACCCGGGTCGATCCCTATCAGACATGGAACGAACTCACAATTTAATCCAGTATAGTAAAGGCGACTTCCACACGCATAATCAGCCATAGGTGCCTCGCTTTCAATCCACGAAGACGTGCAGAAACAGCTCATGCAGTCTGCCACAGCAGTTCGTAGCAGCTCTCGCGTACAGCTCATGGAAACAAAAGACCTTTAATGTACCTAATACCTATATTCATTGCTGTAACAGACAGTTTGGCTGAGATTAAAGGTTCTTCATCTACAGTCTGCACTACATTGAATATTGGTTCTGGATTGGCAGTTTGGCATATTAGTTGAGTGGATAAATGAGATTAATACATACATCAATGACAGACTAATTCATGTATTCGTACACATACTAATGCAGTAATAACTAGTATATATTCGCTCCCAAAGGGATTTAATATTACATCGTACATCAGCTTGGTATTATGGTGTCTGTCTGGCCTAACACTCGCTTAGCGAATCAATTAAATAAAAGTTGCAACGTGTAGACACGTCGATAATTTGAATAAGTAGAAACCGACTTTGTCCTGGTAATAATTCAATTCAATTCAATTTCATCGTAGCTCAAAAGGCGCTGTCGATCGTACCAATCGGATTGTGATGTCACTGCCAGCGCGGAGTGCCGACGAGTGTGACTTATTAACATCACGGCCGATATGATAGTGGCGCCGACGACCGTGTTTAACGTCTCCGCGACATGAGGATACCAACGTCATTTCCTAACATCACATCAGCACCTGAGCGCTAGAACTGATTACTGAATATCACCCCAGCAACATGATAGTGCTGACGCACATGATTTTCCAATATCACCATCGGCATGCAAGTACCTACTGACGTCCGTGATAAATTGGCGTCTACGCGGCATGAGGACGCCGACGTGATTTCCTAACATTGATTCTAAAGTTAACGACATAAACAAGGCGGTGCAACTACTCTGTGTACCGCTGGACATCGCCGACACAATAACATCATCTGTGCATACTCAAGGTGGAGAGTAATAAAAACTCGTAGTGTGGTTCGACACAAGCGTTCCTGTACCATAACTTCAAAATCTCACGTTATGTCTTCTCTACGTCAATAACTACCGGCCACCATATCTACAAAGTCATCTATGAACGCACATCGCCATCAAATTACTGATAAATACATAAATTAACAACTGGAACGTAAGCCGAAAATCAATCCTATCGTCGTCATGCTCGTTCTCATTTCGCTCCTAAACTTCAATTGTTACCGACAACCTTTCTCGTGATGCTAGACGTGGCGTTATTGTCATAATACGCAGCACTTCGATGATCATCAATATATATTTGCCTTGCGCAGCAATGCGTTAGTATGCCCGTCGCACCAATGCATCCATCCTTCAGGATTTGGAAATCACAATGAGACTGTCCAACAACTGCCTCCGTAGAATCCTTGAGTTCTTCGGTCATGTAGCCAGGAAGAAAAATGACAACTTGGAAAAGCTCTTAGTGACAGGAAAGATTTAAGGAAGAAGATCAAGAGGCAGGAGTCCCATGCGCTGGACCGATCAGATTCGAGACACAACAGTCACCAAGTTTCCCGACGCCATGCGGTCTGCAGGAAATGGAAATGAGTGATTAATAGAGGTCATGACCCACCCTCAGCAATGAGAAATATGATACAAAAGAAAATGAAGAATTCAAACAATATTCAAGTCTACTAAACACAAACAGTTAAATGTATTAGCATTAGTACACAAAACAGCAATGTTATTTTTAGATATTGAAATATAGATCTTTTTTTAACTAGCTACCTAAATCGAATACTCAGTAATAACATTCGCCATCTTAAAACAAGAAGTTTGAAACCAGGTTGCCTAATAATTAAGTAGAATAAAAATTAAAGTAAGAACATGTTTAACTACATTTAAGAAATCATGTATGTCGCATCAACATCATGCCACGTTAGTAACAACTTTCTGACTGAAAACGAAAAGATAAAATAGTTACATTTACAGTACACAGGTAGGAAATTACACTTGTTAATATCACGTTCGGCCATCCGCAACTAATTGAATGACCCCATTCAATATTTTTGAAACAAGGACCAAGGCTATGGTAGGTCGCAGCTCCACTCACTTGCTTCGAAATTAGTGTTGAAATCTATTTATATAATAAAGAGTGTTGTTAATAGCGGAGTATATGTTGAGGTTGTAACGGCCTGAGGTAGGCCACCGTCTTACCATCTTTGTCCAGGGTAGGTACTTTTACCGGGTCTAGCGAACGCCGACGGATAGCTGCTATGTTGCCCAATAATGCGCTCGCAGAGTGAATCCGCCTTCGGTAGGTAGCCATCGTGGTGTGGAAGGGACTCATGAGGTACACAGCATCTCATGTCTTTCATTATGCTTGTTACCGCGTACATGCGCAGGATGTATCGGCCTCAGGCAAGCTTAGTGAAGTAAATTACCGCGTACACGCACTGGGTGTATCGGTCTCGGGTAAACTCAGTAGAGTCAAGTTTGAAGTTATCCGGTGAGTCTTCATTGTCGTCTCTTTGCCGCGTACACGCACTGGGTGTATCGGCCCCAGCAGCTGAACAGTGGTCGGGTGGGTCGTCTTGTTGCCGCATACACACGCAGAGTGTATCGGCCCCAGCAGCCGAACAGTGGTCGGGTCAGTCATATTGTTGCCGCGTACACACGCAGGGTGTATCGGCCTCCAGAATACTAGAAACAGACACAGAACACCAGAACAGTTTTGGTATGCATATCACACTAAGCTAGTAATTTACAGGTAATGGAATCAAACCGAACATTACTATTTAACCAATAGCTTTCATACTAGTCCACAGGTTTCAGATCACTTTATCAAAAAGCTAAAAAGTAGTATATGGGAATGCTTTCTCACTGCTGCTTTAACTTTTAATTTGAGCTGCTTTTCCCAAAATTTTACTAAACGGGCTATTATATTCTTAAATAGGTACTTCTATTACTCTATATCATCCACTGATATCCTTACAAGGTCATCGATCTAGCCCGAAAGAGAACCGACAGAAGGTGTTTACCCTAGAACTCGGGCAACCTTCTCAAAACCTTACTGTTGAGTTTCTTTCGGCGTTTCTTCTCAACAGTGGTCTCCTCTTGTGAAATGCCGGTAGACTCAGAAATGTAAAGGTGCCCTTGTGGCCTACTTGCAGAATAAAGTTCATTATTTCATACTTATTTATTATTCATTATTTATATCAATGATTTGCCACAAGCAATCGAGTACCCCATGGTTCTCTTTGCGGATGACAGCACTATACTGTTCGCTTGTAAAGATCCAGCAACTTATGAATATGATATATGCAAGACATTGGATACAGTAATTCATTGGTTAACTAATAATAATTTAAAAAAATAATTTAGATAAAACTAAGATAATGACATTTAAAAATAGACAAGATTTTCCATATAATTTAAATATATCATATAAGGGACAGCAAGTAGAGGAAACGGATGTGACAAATTTTTAGGAATAAGCGTAGATCATAGGTTGACATGGAGGAATCAAGTTGACAATATATGTAAGAAATTGAATCAATTTTCATATGTCCTATATAATTCAAGGAAATTTGTGGACCAACCGATAGTTTTAACGGCCTATCAAGCCTATGTAACGTCGACGCTAAGATAGGCATCATATTCTGGGCTAACTCCGTTGAAAGAGATGTTGCATTTAAAACACAAAAACGGTGCATCAGATCACTATGTGGACTTAAGCAACAAGATTCATGTAAGCCATACTTTATAAAATTAAGCATACTAACTCTTCCTTGTCTTTATATTTTTGAAACAGTAATACAGTACAATACAACAATTCTTTATTGCACAGCAACAAGTTTTTTTTTTTTTTTTTACAATTGAAACCTTAATTTATAAATGGTCAACAATAGGCGGCAATATAGTAATGTTTGTTAAAAGAAATTTGCAATTGTTTAAACAGTTTAGGAGTGTACGTCTTAGGAATAAAATAAGTTTCATGCCTTCCAAAACAGCATTATACAGAAAAAGTGTACTTGGTATGGCTCCAAAAACGTATAACAATGTTCCAAGTGATATAAGTAGTATAGAGGATATAACTACATTTAAAGCCAAATTGTTGAAATTTTTAGTGGACATAGCATATTATTCAGTAAACGATTTTTTTTGTCTGATTGCATTTAATGCTGACTGTACGCCCCGGTGAAACAGTCTATTATAGCTAAAATCTGTATGCCTTGCGGCCCAACATGGTGATGTAGCTTTTTATTTTATAAGATCTGTGCCTATGTACAATTGTTTACCCGTGTGGAACAAATAAACTATTTATATTTACCTACATCAAAATAATCCTGTTTGCTTTCGTTTCATACATATTGCATAGGTATTCAATGAAACTATTTGTGTGTATAGAATGTGTAATTAATTCATTTAATTGTCTACTAAAGAAATAATGTAATTAATAATTTATGATGAGCTATAATTTAATTTGTACGTCTGACTTATTGACAGAAAGTGGAGAATCTAGTCATCGTTAAGATCGTTTATGTATACTACTTTTGACAAATAAATGTTCCAAATGCACGGTAACTCAGTTTTAGTAAGCAGTCTTAAAGAGTGATATTTTACCATATTAACCCATTTTCATATTTTTTTTTGTGCAGTAAATCGTTCCATGAAAATTGAGGATATACTGTAAGTAACACACTGTTGACTGTGAAATCAACACAATACAATAATTGTTTTATATTAACACTTTCGACACCAAAAACCCGGAGGCCGGGTGCTCTAAAACTTTGTTCAGATGCCGGCCAACCCGGTAGCCGGGGTTGATGCTATAAAAGTCGGCTAGGCCGGTTTCTGGGGTATGTCTTACTTTTTTGTCTGGTTGCAAGTGTTAAGCACTCACTTTTCAAACATCATGTTGATTATGATTTATGATCAATAATCCATGTGAAACATAAGTTCTTAAATGAAATCACAGTACTAGGCTTAATTCGCTAAACCCATTATTTAAACTTTAAATTTCAACCACTCAAAGCAGATTATTTAAGTGCTTGATTGCCAAACACTTTATGGTTCACTTTTAGATATTCACTTATTTCGAATGAGTACTAAACAACTTATAAGTATTTGAGTAACCTTCAAAAGATGTGCACATAGCCACGGGCCTTAATTAAAACAAAGCCTAATTGACCCCTGTGCAACGACAGTTACCCATATCTTTTGTATGAGCCACTCTCGCAACACAAAAGACGCGACTATAATGCTGCTTTTACCAAGCCGCCAACCATGCGCACGCTTCCCAAAATTACTCATTTGACAAACTCACATGTATATATACACACACATTAACACACAAGTTGCACCAATTACTGCAATGAGCTCTTGTACATACTGTTCGTCTTATACTTATATTTCACTTTTAACTTTGTCCCATACAAATTGAGTATTTCACATACAAACATTACTTACATTATCAAAACATGTTGATCACATGTACATATGCTTACTCACTTATAATTGTAAACTTTAAACTCACCTATTAAATCACAGGGTATTAATAAAACAACACAACCTTTTCTCTACACCAACTACATATTTCTGTTTAACCCAGTGGTTGACTGGTAGAGATTGCCTAAAGACATTAAGTCCTTTTTGTGCTTTTTTTTTTTTTATTGTATTGTGCAATAAAGTATAAATAAATAAATAGTAGCACAATTTTATGATACTATTAGTCATTGAGTATTTTATGTAACTCTTGTTTAGCCTTTGAATCACTTTTTATCTATGATGATATATGTTTCCAAATTTCTCTGTACCGTTTAGATATCCATGTTCATTACTCATAATGTAATCACTAAATGTTGTCATTTTATATTGTCTTGATAATATACCACTTGGGGTACCCAATATTCAGGTTTACTATAAGTTGCTTTATTCCAATTTGTGGTCAATACTATATTGATAATAATGGTTTTTAAATACATATAAGTTACTTGAATAAGTAATATTAAATAAACAAATACTCATACCTGGTTCTATCTACCATTTTGCTTACTTACAATACAATGCAACTATTTAGATCGGTGAACTAGAGATTTTCATCATTAAACATCCTGTCCGGGTTTCAAAAAAACATAAAATACAGTTCAACTGAAACACTTAGAAGCAAAACCACACACCCCACCAAGATTATATAACAAAATGCATATATATTATGAAAACTTGCTGTAAAACCCACATTAAACAGGTAAATAACAAACCCAGTCATAATAAAATCAATATGTCATATCATAGAGCGATTAAGATGCAATTAGTACACTGCCAGGTTGTAGGTAATATGGCCCACTCAAAGACACAAAGTGATATTTTATAGAAAGCCACATTAAATGCAACACACATACAGTTTATTCACCCATAATATCCAAAGAAATGTAAAATACTTTACCAATTTATTATAGATGTAAAATACACCGGCCAATTTCTTACGGATTGCAGTTTTGAAGAACTTACCGCGTCATCGCTTAACTACTTACACAAACGAACGCCAACAGAGGAGTTGAAGCAGTCTCCGTGGCCGAAAACGGTCAGGAGGATATATATACTTACACAAAGTCTTATATATGAAAGACTCAAATATATAATGTTTCGTTACTATCCAATAAGTAGTGCCCTTATAAAATACGAAGTAATACATGAACGCAAAGCGTCATTCTTTTGTTTTACGAAACAATCAAGATTTCATACGATAATCAATTAAGTAGACCGAAATATTTTGTAGGCATGTAAATTAGTCGATCCCAATTCTGATATAATAAAAACACTAGATATTGGATAATAATATATTTTAGTACAGAACAATAACCGATCTTATTCAAGGTCTATGACGCTACTCTGACAATCCGCGGCTATATAGCTGTCAGTCTCTTGGGTTGCCAGCGACCAAAGTACGTTCCGAAATAACGTTCTAACAATAGGCTAGACCAACGTGTCTTGCAGTCAAGAACCAGCTGAATTGTTTTGCCAAACTCTTGCTGAATGTGTAGCGTCGCTGACGACTGCCGCCAATCCCGTCAATCCCGAACGGGATCCCGTCATATTATGCGACGGGATTTATCCCGAAAAATTACACGGGCTCTCGCGAGATCGGGATCCCGCGGGATCGGGATTGCATTCCCTAGTTGTAGGTCAAATTTCACTTGGCTACTTTTCACATTCTAGATATTTTATATTTGCCAATCAACATTATCTTCTTTAGGTTATACGGAAGTTACCTACTGGTTTAATGTGGTAAGGTCAAAACACATTTTTAAGGTATTAAGATTTAGTTTGCTGGTAAGAACAAGCCAAGTCAAATAATGAGCTTCAGTACTTTTGTTGATCTCGTAAAACTCCGTCAAAAGAGTGCCCAGGCTGGCGTTGATAACTAATGAAATATGGTTGAAATGTCGTGGAAAAACCATTTGCCCTTTCCCCCGTGTTGACGAGCACGCCGCACGCCACCGCGAGCCCGGTTCGTGTAGCTATGCGCTGCACACACCGAGCAATGAAGTCGTCCGGGGCCGTGTTTCCTTCACTTTAGTGCAGATTAGTGTAACTTAGTGCGAGTGTTAAACGGCGCGGTTGCTTTAATCTAAGTATTTTGCAGGCTATGAAACTAAGGCGATAGCTATAAATTACCGCGATAATTGTTATGCATCATCATTCCTATTATGTTTATGTGAAAATAATGTATAGGTACACACCGCGAGAGTATAAAATATTTACAATACATCATTTTTTTTTAAATAAGTAGTTATCACCTTCAAAGAAAAAGTTGCCGGCTCCTTTTAGTTTACCGGTGGGCAAAAGCTTCAACACTCAATTTCCAGACACCCTGTTCGGTGTTATTCTGACCAATCCAATATTAAACTGGTAGGTGTCCACGACCTCGTCGGTGTTATTTTTACCGTAATTGGGTAAGAAGTATCCTGTAACCATCTTTGTCCACCTATCCCCTTATCAATATTGGTTCAAATCTTTCCAGCTGTTTTAAAGTGATGAGACGACAGAGACATTCACATGAAAACTATATGGAATAAAATAGGTCGAGTCGTTTTCGAGTTATCGCAAAATTTCATAATTTTCTTTAAAATGATGTAAGTGCCGCGCGCTTATAATTCGAACTACATTTACACATTCCGCTCAATCTGGCGCGTATAACCGATAACTTCCAGAGATAATAAGTAATTACAGTTACTTTGGCGATTACCTTTTTATAGAGCTTGAAATCTTTCTCGTAATTTAAACCTCTTGCTTAAAACCGCTGCTTTAAGCCCGTCTATTGTGAAGGATGGACAATGTACGGAACCCTACACTGAGCGTGGCCCGACATGCTCTTGGCCGGTTTTTTCTTTCGGTTCCCATAGGCCGTAAATGTAAATTATTCACCAACCAATCTCCCGTGGCTATAATTTTTTTTTTACCATTTTTATGATGGCGGTGCCTAAACGGAAGCAATGATAGAATATTCAAGCTGCCGGAGGCTTGCTCAGGACTCGAACCTGTAATTAAATTGCAAAGATTGGACCAATAAAATAAATAAGGCGGTAGAGTTGAACTTTATTTTCAGCTCCAATCGGAGGCAGCACTCGGTTTTATTTTTAAAGGGAAACAACGTTCTGTGAAACCATAGAGATATTTTTTCTTCACCTTAATGAAATATTTTCAATTTTAGCCATTTTTAGGGTTTAGGCAAAAACGGAAATATGTTTGGAAGGAATATGAACGGAAGTACGTCTAACATAATGGCATACAACAATTACATAAACTCTGGATAAATATCTCATTTAGTCGTATCAAACCTTAAAGATTAAAAATAAATTATAAGTAAAGATAAACTTTTCATACTGGGTATCAAAGTAAACTAATCTAAAGGATCTTATCAAAATGTCAAAGCACTATGGATACCATAGAACGGTTTACAGGCCTGCAAGTGACAAGCGCAACGACAAAGGCTGCGACGTAAATTTTGTTATTCTCTACAGTCGGCTGGAAATTAAGAAAAATAAATTTAATCAATTTGCTTCCGAGACAGTAGAATCCTCTAACCCTATATCCTATCTCAATTCCGCCTATTTCCTTCTTTATCCCGGTATCCTTTATCCTATTCCGCCAATCCAAGGTTTGCCGTAGCTAGAGGCAAGTCTGGTCGTGAACGTGCCGAACTGTCCTAGGACTGGTGACCTCAGAATAAGGCTAACTCTAACCTGGTACGCGGGGCTCTGCTGGGTTCGAATATTTTATCCCTAGCTGCCCGTGGGAATGCACTGTACTCAAATAATGATAGTGACCAAAATGGTGGATTTGAAAGTCTGTGAAATAAATTGTAAGGACAAAGAAGGAAGGAAGGATGAATTTGATGAAGGTTATCTGATAATTTCCAGTCAAACATAAAAATGTTTTGGAAATCGATGCGATCTAGGGAAAAAACAGGAACCTCTGAGCTATCAAAAACAAAAACCAAGATGGGAGTATAATAAAAGGAGAAGAATGTGTGTTGGAGAGGTGGAAGGAATACCTGCTTTGAGGGAACGCTGTGGTGTGAACGATGATGTAGTCACTTGAATTGAGAAAGGGATACTTAGTTGTGTAGCATAAACTTATAAGAAAAGGCCCCTTCACAATAATATTTAAGTTTAATTATAAAAAAATAAATGAGAATACTATAATACCTACACAGCTCCCTAAAACTAGTATGACACACTTTTATTTACAAAACAGTTAAAACAGATTGTTGACCCGCAGCTGACAACCTCAAAACTCGCGCACGTAAAATTATATGTTTTTTTTTACGCCACGTAACATAATAGAGAGAAATTTCACCTGTGCACAGTGGAAGGATTAACCTCCCAACTAAATTAAAAAAAAACAAAAACACTTAACATTGTTCCCGAAATACTTCTATCAGTCGCACTAAATAAAATAAAAATTAAACTACTTAAACAACATAAACAAACGAATCTAAAAGCACGGTTAAATGACGGTGGTGTAAAAAAGAAAAGAAAATGCATTTGAGCTACATAAAGTTCTGATCTTGTTTTGCGACCCGGAGTCAGCTCGGTCGTTGACGTACAATTTGGAATTGCAAACTAAACTTAAAAAATAATAATAACTAAATTGTAGGCAACCGGTGAACGCAGCGAAGAGGGCGCCGAGCTTTAGCCGTTAACGCGCCTAAAACCATAGAGCGCGGGGAATGCGTATTGAGATCGGCGTGCGGCCGCCATAGTAAAAATGTATGGAGAATTAAAAGCACTTTTTGATAAATCTGGACCTTTAATACCAAACAATAATTGAAATATTTGATGCGGACAAATTGTAATGTAAACATTCAGCTTTTTTTTAACTGAAAATCTGAATAGATTTCCATTGTTAAAGTATAAAAAAACACTTAACGCCTGCTTACGATTTTTCAATTTTCGTCCAACTTTACTTAGTTTTCTAGGGTAAAATATTAATAATCTTATAATTTTTCCACGGAGAAGTTGTTAACAGATTCTTCGAAGTGCTAAATATATAGTTTAGAAGTGGATTAAACAACTAGTGTTGACGTTGTCTACTTAACGGCAACTGCCTATTTTTCAGATTTTGCTCGGTGCAGTTTGAAGAGAAATAGATATAAATGAAAAAATATTGTCTATGGACGCTTGTCAGTCTAGCTTAGCTTGGGTATGTGAAGAAGGTGATGATACTGCTCGGGCTTCCGGGGAAAACTGGCGTCTCCGAGAAAACCAATTCCAACTTAAGCAACGCCACCGTGTGGCTCCATTCGACGACTCAACAGTCCAAACAGCCGTTGTTTATTTAATTTCCGAGCAGAATACTGGAAATAATATTGTAAACATTAGATTTTTGAACCGCTAGAATATCTAATATAATATCTTTAAGCAAGTGTGGACATAATATAAAATACCTCGGATGCCCAGCCGTTAAAAACATAGATAGAACAGCTGACCAAAAATACGCAGCTTGCCCCAAGACAACGTTCAACTTATAGCACATACAATTCCAGGCTACAATACAATTTAATGAAAATCACTTCTCAAAGCGCTTCGAACTAACAAATCAGAACAAATAATTTCTCCATGACAACTAGTCAACAAAAATCTCATTTGACACGAACGAAATTTTAAATAAAAACGTAAACTTATTGTTAACGGCCTGTACCACAAAGGAGGCTAGCATGCGGTTGATGAAAAAAGGTAAGTATGCAGCGTATAATGCTGCAGTTGGTTTGGGCATGTAGAATGGACGCATGAAAGAAGATCTACAAGGCGAATGTGAATGGAAATGTTGGAAAAGGAAGGCCTAGACGAACGTTTCTTGATCAGATTGGAGACGTTCTGAAAAAGGGTAAGTCAAGAGTACTTTAAACCGACGAGCATGCATGAGGAGATTAACGAATGTTGATGAAGCGAAAGATGTATGTCAGGACCGTAGCAGGTTTCCACCTGCTACGCGGATGTGGTCTCTGCTTACCCCGTTGGGGAAAAGACAAATGATTTTATGTATGTATGTAAAATAAATCAAAAGTACAATTTTACAGGAACCTTTCTCGATTGACATAATTTTGAAAAATAAACTTGTAACCTCATTTCGCTACAACGACCATCTATGAAGGCTGAGGAGATCGTACAGTGAAGATCGGAAAATTTATCCTGAGGGTCATGAAGTTGAGGTGTCGCCACACTCATTTAAGTCAGTAAGGCATATAATATTATAATTATACCGTCAAACCAGGCCTTTCTTGTCTCCTTGTGTACTAATTAAGCAATGTCAACTATATGTGACACGTCAATATCTATACGGTCCATGTTAATGCAGGAAGGCGACCGGAAGTAGCCGTCGGCGAGCGGCAAAAGATAAATAACCGCGGGTGTGCCGCCGGAAGTGACGTCACGACATGCGATAGCGGCACTTTTAGATTTCGGTGATATTGTGTTAGACTGTAACTAGGTAGTCTAGCCTTTGTACTGGTTAACATGTACTTATCAAAATATCTTTTTTTTTGTGAAACAACTGACAAGTTATTGCCAACTAAATAAAGTATTCAACTAAAAAAGCGATGTCAAACTCATTGCGCAGTGGACATTTCTGCGAAATGAGTTTGAAACTGCTTTTTTACGTGGGACTACATCAAATCTTCAACAAGACGAATATAACAAGCCCAAACTCGATGGAGTTGAGTCCTTTTATTAAAGTAGAAGTACCAATACTTTTAGACTCGGTATATACTGACCTCTTTGATTTTATTAAGGAACCTCTAAACTGCCACTTCACTAAATAAAAAAAATTGTCATCTTGTATGTTCAAATTCTTAGAATAATTACGCTGAGCACATAAAAGTGAAGCCAGTTTTGGTTAGCGGGCTAAGTTTCGTCAATGTCCGCATCTGGCACAACGTCAATGTCTCAAGCAACACGTCTCTATGATTGGTTCGCGGACACGCACACATAAAACCACAAGCGGCTTCATCTTTTGCAAATCTGTTGCATGAAGACTCGTTCTACGCGTATTTATTCGAAGTTTATGTTAAATAAAAGTGACTTATATTACTTCTATTCTTGTTACGTTTTTAACTTACTAATACTTATTGATAATTTATAAAGGTTAGCTATTAATTTACACCTACAAACAGACCCGTCGTTTTATTATTTTCCGTCATTTTATGACAACCAACTTTCACTTTAAAGGAAATGTTATACATCTTATCAGTTGTGTACATGCTGATTATGTCTGGGTGGAATATATTAATATTTATTTATTAACTTTGTTCAGGATATTAAAACAAAGCGTTTTGTTTGGTTTGATGTAACTTAACGTCTCCATTAGTATGTGCACTTAATTTGGAAGCACTTTTACAGAATAATAGTTTATTTTGCATCAGCCTGGAATAAATTGTACCTATATGGAAGAAAGTAAGTAATAGATGGACGAGTAGCAAGTTTTGTCCAAAATTTCCTCACTTTATTCCTTACTTTAATGATACTCTGTATTCGAAATAAACGTAATGCCATTTTTTTAATTTTCAATTCTAAATTTCCGGTCGTGTCGGTAGAAATGACAGGTTCCAATATTGTTTCTAATTTTACTAAATTGAGCAAATCTTCTTTAAAATTACAGATTGTCATCTAATAATAAAATTCAGCTCCAATAGCAATATGTAGGGATGCTAGTAACTTTGTTTTTTTTTTATTTACATACCAAAAAATATATACAATATACAATTACATTATAACTCGCCAAACTGTGACGTTTGATGGCGACTTGGCCATGATAATATATAAATATTGTATAATATTGACGAAGCCACAAGAAACATCTAGTTACCGCTTTATACTCTCGCGTTTTGAACACATAATTAAAACTTATTGAACCGGGTCTATCGCGATATTTTAATTTACCTTCATTGCCTGACGTTTCAACACGGTTTCACGTGCCATGGTCCCAGGCGTAGTACTAAAGTATCACGATAGACCCGGTTCAATAAGTTTTAATTACATCTAGTTACCGACTGTTATAATTTTGAAAAATGTTTTGGAATAGATACAGTTGTAAACTTCACATTTTTAAATTATTATTGCAAATGTTCACGATATAAATTGCGAACCTAATCCTCTGATTCATTCGTCCCAATTCAAGTTGGAACCTGAACAAAATTCTCTCTAAGCACATTTATTAAATAACCGTTCACCAAACAACTAAGTTAATTCCAGAACAAAGAACGATCAAAGAACAAAGGAAACCACATTCACGTTTCTTATTACATTGCTTAGACACGGCAAAACAACATTGATTGTCCACCGAGCACTAAATGTACCTACATTCATCGTCATTTTTGTACAAACCAAACGAAAGATGCTTGTAAATGTAGCTCCAAATAAGCAGTTAAGAAACTTCAAAGGGGTTTATTTTTAGACTGTGGCCAAGAGTGTCGTAATGTGGGCGCATATTGAATGATAGTTGCAGTTGCTTCGCGACATCAAAGACGGTCATTTGTTCCGGCGATGTCTTACTCGCAGGGGGAGGGGGGAGTTTTGCAGCCGCGAAAAGAGGTAATATTCTTATCTCGTTTTTACCTAAGTCTGTATACATGTATTCTTTTTAAGAAAATAAAAGTTCTCGGTTAGGTATCATCATCATTGGCCAGTGGCCACAGCATCTGTTGTAGATGTTTGTTGCAGCACTTGTGGGTTTACGGATTCCCACATCGCCGTTGATGACTATAGAGTCCTATAGCAGCGCGGCATTTCTTGCCGCATCGATCGCACACAAAACGCGAGTCCGCAGGAGGTGGAAGAGCACGACGAAGACTAGGTATAGGTATAGGTTAGGTATAGTAAGACAAAAATCCGTCTTATGTTTTTACATTTGACATCAAAGACGCAACTAATTATGTTACTTGTTTAGAACGCTAAATTCCTACCAAAAGTTATTGTTTTGTAGTTTGTGCCATCATAATTATTAAACTATGATAACATCATAGATTATTAAATAAAAATATTTAAAAAAACATAGGTGTGTAAATTTTGTAAAACTGGCATTTCCCCGCGCCGCGGCTCCTATACTTAAGTAAGTATCGACAGATACTTATTACCCCTTCCGGTGCATTAGCACCTAAGCTCAAATAACCCTTTTACACAGTACAACCCAATGTCAAAAACACATATTGTCATATAAACATAATTTCAAAATAGCCTAGTCTCTAAATACCAGAGTCCCAAAAAACACTAAAACATTAAAACCAAAACGAACATATCTCTATTATCTACTACTACCGAGATCACCTACTGTTATAAAAGCTGAAGCCCAAAACGAGCTATTCCCATAATATACTAGTCTTAAAATACACCATTTTTAAAATACAATAGTCTCAAAACACGCTAATCCCAAAATACTCTAAATGTGTCTGTGTAGTGGATAGTCTTGACAAGTTGAAATAAATGCAGTAAAAGAGAACCTTCAGCATTAATGACGGATATGAGGCAACTCACAGGCCACTTATAAATGAAGTGTCACTTTAAAGGTAAATAAAGAAATAGGTCTTGCTGTCATGCTCCACAATTTTCTCATACGTCGCAATGGCGAGTACGAGCAAGTTTAAATTTATTGAGAATCAAAAAGGGTACCCCTGTTTGCTCTACGACGGGCATAAATATAATTTTAGCCATACAAATAAAAACGAAAGTAACAACTGGAAATGCGTCAATCGTAGTGAATTTTGCTACGCATCAATAACGCTGAATAAAGACAAAGACACAGTCTTGAAGGAAAGTGCGCACGTTTGCAAAAGTCACCATGATCAAAATGTCCGAGATATATTTATATATAATTGTAAGAAAGAAGTGTGTAAGAAGATGACGCCTATAAAGAAGATATTTGAAGACAAATTGACAGAAATAGAAGATGATAATATTATAATGTGCTCATATGAACAAAAAAAAAATTCGTTGAACAGGGCAAGACACAAGTTTTTGGGCCAGAAAAACATCGAATTTACTCGCCTAGAAGATGTTCATATTCCAGAAATACTGGTTGATTCTTTTTTGGTTGTAGAAGATGGAAGAGAAGACAAAATTTTGATATTTGCAAGCGAAAGAAGTAAACAGTTTTTACGCAACACGGCTTCTAATGAGAAAATACAATTTTTTGGTGACGGGACCTTTAAAAGGGTTCCGAAACCATTCTATCAAATATACAGCATTCATGCTGATGTCAGTTTAAACAGCAAATCAACGAATGTTGTACCTGTTGTATTCGCATTGCTTCCTGACAAAACCGAAAGAACTTATAATAGACTATTTACATTACTACGAGAGAAAATGGGTGTAAACATACACAAATTTAAATCTGACTATGAATTGGCACAGGTAAACGCCTGTCGCTCGGTTTTCCCAGATTGCAAATTGACCGGCTGTTACTATCACTTAAATCGAGCAGTCTGGAAAAAGGGCCAGGCATTGAACATTGATGCGACCGAAGACGGCCGAAATATATTACGAATGTGTGCCAATTTGCCATTATTACCTGCAGATGAAATAAACGATTGTTGGGTGTCCATATTGAGTGAAGTACAAATCACAAATGAACTGTTGCTGTTTAAAAGATATATGGAGAAGCAATGGCTGAAATTAGGACCTGAAATAATCAGTTGCAGTCATGAAAAACATAGAAGCAATAATCCTGTAGAGGGTTGGCACCGAAGATTAAATATCCGCATGCCGCATAAACCTACTCTGATTCGCTTTCTTTACCGATTAAAAAGAGAGTCAAGATACCAAGACACTCGTATCAAAAATGCTCTTTTTAGTGGAGCTAGTAGACGCCGAAGCGATATCGTTTTCGATAATAAATATCGAAATCTATTGACAGAGCTGTACGTAGGCTATATAGACGCAATCACATTTTTAAAAACTGTGACCATTTTAAAAAAGGGATTGCGTTAAAGCAAAAAACCGAAAAACAAACAGATCGTGTAGAAATTTGATCACTTTTTTTAACCAATAGGAGATAATTTGTTTCAGTTTCATTCAGATTTTCATTCAAAAAATCTTTTTAAAGTTAACTTAGTAAGTGATTTTAGTTATTAAATAAATAATTTCACAAATACACAATTTAGTTTAATTTTCTCAAATAAGGTCCTCTTAAATATTTTTATTTAATGTAAATGCAACAGATGATTATTGTATATTTATGAAATTAGTATAAAGTTATCTAAAGATAACGTGAAATGGGGTGAGTAGGGGCAAAACCGAAGTTTAAACCTGGATATATATATATTATTTTATTTTGAACATTGATTTATATTATCAATTTATGAAACATGTAATGTCTCATTTTGTTTAATGTGGGTACACCACAATTTTATTTAAACTATGAATACAAAGATCAAAGCTTAAAGGGACCGGGAATGTGGGAAGGTGTAAAAACCTTTCAAATAAACAATGCAAAGATCCACACACAAAGCATAAGGAAAAATTTGTCAGGTCTACGTGGAGCGAGGGTAGCGAAGTGGCTAACGCACTGGACCGGTAATCCAGAGGTACCGGGTTCGATTCCCGGTCCCTTCCACCAGGTAGCTCCTTTTTCAATTTTTCTTTAAGCTTTGATCTTTGTATTCATAGTTTATTGATTTATATTCATAAAAAATGTTCCGGTTGTATGAATTTTAGTTTGTCAATGATCATTTGATGTTTCATTTTATAGTTTTAACGATAAACACATACTCGTAGTAGTAGGAAATCCCACCTCACCCCGTAGTTGAGGTTAGGAGGGATAGCAATTGGGCTTGGTGGGAAAATTACTTGAATGGGGAATGGGTAAACATTTTCGAAGTGTCTGAATATTTTTCTATGAGTAGGAATAACGTTCCTTATTCGCAGGAAAAATAACAGATTTTAGGGTACCGCCAGTAAATCAGGTTTAAAAAATATTAAAATTTATTTCGCGCCATTGACAGCTCATACTGCCAAAGACAAAAAAACATTGGTTGTCGACGGAAAGCTCACAGACAACCTTGGTCTAAAAACACCAACTCACCCCTCTATCGTCTCTACTCTCCCCATTCATGACCCAACTGCCCTCGCAATCCCTACTCACACCATTTTACGGTACACGGTTTAGCCAAAATATCAACCTTAAAAGGCTTTCGTTTTAGTCTATTAGTACATTTTTTCGGTACCCAGGTACCTAATATCGTAAAGTTAGGACTTAGGAATCAGGACCAAAAAATTTAGGGTATTTTGAGACTAGCGTGTTTGGAGATTATTTTATTTGGAGAATGGTGTATTTTAGGACGAGTGTATTGAGAGATTAATTTGTTTTGAGCTTCAACCTTTATGACATTAGGTGATCACGGGAGTAGAATATAATCAAGATAAAGTCGTTTTGGTTTTAGTGTTTTTTGGGACTCTGGTATTTAGAGACTAGGCTATTTTGAATTTATGTTTATATGACAATATGTGTTTTTGACATTGGGTTGTACTGTGTAAAAGGGTTATTTGAGCTTAGGTGCTAATGCACCGGAAGGTTATTACCTGTCTCTTTATTTTCGATAGCGTTCGAGCAACACGGGTGATGCTGAGTCGAGGCAAGTGGCGCTCGCCCGACTGGTCTATCTGTGCGCTAAGTTTAATCAAAATATGTTTGAGAATTTACATGTTGTGATGAACATTTTTTTTAGGTTAATCAATATTTTAAAAATATAATAATAATAAATATTTAGGGACAACCTTACGCAAATCGACCTCGTCCCAAACTAAGCAAAGCTTGTACTATGGGTACTAGACGACGGTATACATAATATATAAATACATACATAGATAACATCCATGTCCCAGGAACAAATATTCGAGTTCATCACACAAATATATGCCCTGGCTGGGATTTTAACCCAGGCGTCCTCGTTCGATTTGGTTGATTTTTTTACAATCCTTCAAATCTATAAACGCTTCCCTTTATAATGTAATAGTTCTCACCTGAGAATTATCTCATCTTTATTTAGAATAAAATGAAAGCTATTTCACTCCTCAGATACTTACCTAACTTTATCATAAAATATTTGAAATAAAGTTACGAACGAGAAGGATAAGATTATTTATCTCAAATTAGCAGAACAAGTTAAGCCATGCATAACCGCGGGACAAGCCTCAACTAGCAATACTTGCTGGCTTTGATTACAAATTATAATACCTACCATAATTTCAATGAACAGACCGAAATCTTCAAAACACAAACTTATTCGTTCACATCACTACCATTATCATGCTATTTAATGCTTTATTTCTTAGACATGTATGTAGTTGGAAAACCGCAAATGAAAGTTTGTTTTCAAAGCCTTATATCCCTTGAGGCGAAAATTGGTTCGATTTTAGGCATAAGTTCACGAAATAATACGAGTATACCGATTCGTGCTCGCTACCGTGAAAGTGGCCGGGCTCTGCTGTGGCAGGTAGGGCGAGTTAGTGGATTGGTGTTATGGAGATATAGACGAGAGCAATGAAAATGGATATACTTAGTAAGGAATGTCAACACAAAGTATAATATGTTCCTGCCCGCTCTCATCGCTCAGGGGTGTACCTACTTATTTATTCTTAACATGGCATTTCCTTATTAATCACACTAACATGGTAAAAGCCAAAGTTTGTGAGTGTGTGTTTATTACCTATATTTGGTACTTCTTCGCGCTCAAACGGCTGGACCAATTTTGATAAAATACGGCTTGAAGGTAGCTATTTTAGGCATAAGTTCACGAAATAATACGAGTATACCGATTCGTGCTCGCTACCGTGAAAGTGGCCGGGCTCCGTTGTGGCAGGTAGGGCGAGTTAGTGGATTGGTGTTATGGAGATATAGACGAGAGCAATGAAAAGGGTACCCCTTATCTTGCACAATCTCTATTGTCCGAAATACACTTCGCATAATCGTTTTCGCACAATTATTTTTAGCCAAATGATACTATCGCATAATTATATACTTACCACAATTGTTATGTCGCATAATATTCATTTTGCACAAATTTGACTAGCATAATACTAAAATCGCCAACTTTTATTTCGCAGAATTTTATGTAGCACAATATAAGTTTCGCCGAATTTATTGCGGCATAATTATTGTACCAGAGCATACCCACAGAACCGAATCGCTGCCAGAAAACTAGGTTAGGTTAGGTTGAAACTGCGTCCCTTACAGAAACGAAGGCAAGGCAGGTAAGTAAGACAGGTCCGACTTGGTTTACGTTAGGTACGACGACGAGCGAAGCGAGGAGGAGTGTTAGGTTGAACTGCGACCCTAACGAGCGAGCTAGCCGCGCAGGTCCGACTTGGCTTACGATTCCTAACATTACCAATTTCACCTTAAGGCAGATCCGACTTGGCTTAGGTTAGGTACGACGACGAGCGAAGCGAGGAGGAGTGTTAGGTTGAACTGTGACCCTAACGAGCAAGCGAGCCGCGCAGGTCCGACTTCGCTTACGATTCCTAACATTACCAATTTCACCTTAAGTCAGATCCGACTTGGCTTAGGTTAGGTACGACGACGAGCGAAGCGAGGAGGAGTGTTAGGTTGAACTGCAACCCTAACGAGCGAGCGAAGCGAGCGAGCCGCGCAGGTCCGACTTGGCTTACGATTCGTAACATTACCTATTTCACCATAAGGCAGATCCAACTCGGCTCAGGTTAGGTAAGACGACGAGCGAAGCGAGGAGGAGTGTTAGGTTGAACTATCACCCTAACGAACGAGCAAGCGAAGCGAGCGAGTCGCGCAGGTCCGACTTGGCTTACGATTCCTAACATTACCTATTTCACCTTAAGGCAGGTCCGACTTGGCTTAGGTTAGGTACGACGACGAGCGAAGCGAGGAGGAGTGTTAGGTTAAACAAAGACCCTAACTAGCGAGCGAAGCGAGCGAGCCGCGCACGTCCGACTTTGCTTAGATTAGGTATTTTTATGTTTCGTATTAATATTGAGTCGGACTTTTCATTTTTCGGTGTATTAGAATAATCATGCAAACGGATTATTATGCCATATAAATTTCGGCGACACAATTATTCGACCATAGGAGTATTGTTCTAATCAACATTATGCCAATGTACTATTCTGCCAAAGAAACGTGTGCGAAATGATAGTATGCCAAGAAATTTAGGCAAAAAGCAATTGTGCGAAATGATGATTGTGCCAATGGTTGCTATGCGAAACGAAAATATGCCAATCAATTTTGTGCAACACATTAGTAACCCCAATGAAAATGGATATTGGATATACTTAGTAAGGAATGTCAACACAAAGTATAATATGTTCCTGCCCGCTCTCATCGCTCAGGGGTGTACCTATTTATTCTTAACATGGCATTTCCTTATTAATTACACTAACATGATAAAAGCCAAAGTTTGTGAGTGTGTGTTTATTACCTATATTTGTTACTTCTTCGCGCTCAAACGGCTGGACCAATTTTGATAAAATACGGCTTGAAGGTAGCTGACATCCTCGACTAACTAACACATAAGCTACTTTTTAATCGCGAACGCGGGTAATAATTACCACGGGGCGTAGCTAGTTAGTATATACTGTATTTGTATATTATTTTTCCGAAAACGTTAGTTACACTACATAACTACTTATTAAATAGTTTTACTTAAATGTGTTAGTCACGGAAAACGAGACAATATTCAATTAAGTAAGTTATTTACCTTAAGCATTTTATACACCATTATTATAGCTCTTCACTACATAGTATAAAATAAAGTCGCTTCCTGCTGTCTATCAGTCTGTCCCTATGTATGCTTCTTTAAAACTACTCAACTGCTTTTCATGCGTTTTTTTTTTATAGTTAGAGTGATTCAAGAGGAAGGTTTATATGTATAATACATGCATAATTTATCAGCATTGCACCCGTGCGAAGCCAGGGCGGGTCGCTAGTTATGTTATAGAAATTAAATTAACATTAAGATGTGACCTAAGGGAGTTAAACCATTGATACAAATAGAGAGTAAAAAAATGCACACAATAAAATAAATTGAATCAGTTTCGCAGTAACGTGTCGCGAAGAGCAAAGAGATCACCCGCGCGCCTACTTTCTATCTTCTGTTACATCCCGGTGAAGTTACCGGTCACTAAACTGTTAAAAAACTAGAATTATGATTTCACGAAAATGGGCCGGATGTAGAAGGCGCAGAACCGGCCCCATTATTACCCTCTCCTTTTCTTTGCATGCATTGGTTTCCTTATTACAGTGTCGCTTTCACTTATTCGATACTTTCTTGAATCCGCCGTCTGTTCGGACCCATAGCCAAGTATCTCTACCTACACTCGTGTACAGCGATGTCGAGACTTGTTCGTATCTGGTCCGTCCAGCGTGTTGCTTGCGTGCAGCGTGGTCCTACGTCACTTGCCTTTGACTTCTCCTATGATCAACCATTTCTCAAGATTGTTATTGTATGTCCTAGTAGTAGAGTTGCTAAGCCGCGAAATTGTGCGCATCGGGTTACAAGCATGAAATTTCTACCACACATAGAGCCATCCACGGTGATTATTTTCAGATGTGAAGGGAAGTCAGATTCGTCCCCTGTGTGGTGGGAGAGCGGGGTGAAGAGGACCAAGTACTGCTCTTTTTCTTTTTTTTATTACTGATCAGTTAAGGCTATTAGGGCCTGTGCGACATCGTTTTCGTGTAAAATAGATATCAGCTATTATTTTTTCATGTTATTTAAGAATAGTTTCATATAAAAATTTGGGTTTATTGCCGAAAAGGTAAAAATCACAACTAGTTTTTTTTTATTCAGAATGATAAATTAGTTATCTATCCTGAATATTTACAATTTTAAAAAATATTACTAAACAGCAAATTTAATCTTGTTTTTAAAAATGTATACATATTGGGCACATCTCATACAAAAAGTACCTTGAAAAAAATGTTGATGTTAAGCTTAGCCTGCGTGTTCTAGTACATTTTTCTAAGTCGCGAAATTGTGTACATCGGGATACAACCACGAAATTTCTAACACAGATACATAATTCTATTCTGCGGTGACTATTTTCAGATGTGGAGGGAAGTCAGATTCGTCCCCTGTGCGGTGGAAAAGCGGGGTGAATAGGACAAAGGAGTCCTCTTTTTCTTTTTATATTACTGATGAGATAACGCTACTAGGACTTGCTTGGTGTCGTTTTCGTGTAAAACAGATATCAGAAATTATTTTTTTATGTTATTTATTCATAGTACCATATAAAAATATGGTTGTATTTCCGAAATTGTGAAAATCACAACAAGTTTTTTTTATTCAGGGAGATAAATTAGTTATATTTCCTGAATATTTACAACTAACAAAAATATTGTGAAATAGAAAATTTAATCTAGTTTCTAAAAATATATACATATTGGGCACTTTTCATACAAACAGTAGTAACTTAAATAAATTGTTGATGTTGAGATTAGCCCGTGTGCTCGTGATACATTAGCAAAAAAAAATTGTTTTAATTACGTTAATTTGTTTTTCTAGGACGTATATACCTAGTAAATATTATATGTAAAAGCATGTTAATAATCATTATTTATTGTATTTAATGAAGCGAAATAGGATGCGTTCGGAGATTTACGTTGGTTACGCCGACGTAAAGATATATTTTAAGCTACTGCTTGTATGGGAAGTGCCCAACATGCATATATTTTTAGAAACTAGAATAAATGAGCTATTTAAAATAATAATAATAATTTGAAAATGTTCACGAAATTGAACTAATTTACTTCACTGAATAAAAAAAACTTGTTGTGATTTTTACCTTTTTGGCCATACACTCATATTTTTTTATGGAACTATACAAAAACAACATAAAAAAATAATTTCTGATATTTGTTTTACACGAAGACGATACCAAACACGTCCTGGTAGACTTAACTGACCAGCAATAAAGAAAGAAAAGAGGGATACTTGGCCCTATTCACTCCGCTCTCCCGCCTCACAGAGGACGAATCTGACTTCCCTCCACATCTGAAAATAATCACCGTGGAACACTCTATCTGTGGTAGAAATTTCATGCTTGTAACCCGATGCGCACAATTATGTTAGAAAACAGCGGACTAACAACTCTACTATAGCTAGCGAAGGAAAATAAGTTTTTAGAACTTTGGTCTAAAATTGCCAGTACTTTCTGAGCTGATGACAGTAGGTAAATAAGATCCAGATGAAGTCTTATTTAAGTATAATAATAATAATATAATAATAATAATAATAAGCCTTATTTATTCCTTAATAAACGTTACATCTTAGATATATAGAATTTACATTATTTATTTATTTTTATATTATTATTATTTGAAACATAATATATAACATATTTAAGTATATAAGTAGGTAATTAAGTCATAAGTATATTTCTAGTCTCTAACTACCTTTTGCCGCAACTTTTTATTTTGTTATTGAGCTTAAGTACTTACTATAAGTACTTACGGCAAAAGGCAAATAATTATAGTACAATACTTCCCATTTTTATATAACATGACATGAGATTCCCGAAAAAAACCACACACACACACACACTCCTAAGCCCGTAATGTAATTAGACCTTTTCATTGCACATCAATAATATCATTTCGTGTACCTACCAGAATTACAATTATGTCGCGTAATCATTTTCCTGTAACCACTCCACACGCCAGACGTAATTCGTCCAAATCAAAAGTCAGTTCTATACAGGACGATATAAAGTTCGAATCAATTGACTGTAGGTCTGATCCAAGGAAGGGACTCCACAATGACAGATGCTCTTGAAAAATATTTGCGTTTCCTTCAAAACATAAGAGACACAAAAATAAAGTTTTCTGAGTAAATAATACATCAAAGGGTTAAGTGATTGATGGGGAATGAGGGGTGAGCGGGAGGGGGGTTGCCATTAATCTTCTGGGAGTGTTCGGGCGCTGAGATGGAATAGGTGACGGTAAGGAATAAGTCTGTAATTGGTCTTAAGCTTTTATTACACGCTCTGATTTAGTTTGTAACGGGCGTCGATATATTTATGAGTATCGTGTGTGACTTGTAAGTGGTGTTTATTCTCGTAACTCGTAATAAGTGGTGGCATGATTAACAAACGGTGCTTTATTGTACGTGCGCCCAAATTTAACTTACATTTATAATATTTAGATTACCTATTAGTTTTTATGAATAAAAATAGCTTAATATGTCTAAAATAAAGATCAAAAATAAAAAAAATAATGAACTGACTTTGAAATATGAGACTTTAAACGGTACTAGACGACGACATATACATATCATGAAATGAACAATACTAGGTGTTGTTTTCGTGAATGGGAGTGCCAGGTTACTGGGAAGGTTCACACTGAGCAACTTGTACTACGAAATCTCGAAAAAAACTCAGCTGTTCCATATATTTTCGATAATTAGTGATCAATTAGCTAACAATTAACCCTTAATTAGTTATTTTATTTCTCGATTACATGGTTGGTTCCATAGTAAAAGTTGCTCAGTGTGACCCTCCCCAGCAATGCCTGGCACTCCCATTCACGACTACAAAATCACCCAGTATTATCCTTTAACACATACATATCATCCATGACCCAGGAACAAACGTTCGAGTTCATCACACAAATATTTGGCCTTGTTGTGATTTGAACCACCGCGCCATTCGCGTCATCTAACTGATCAATCATAACATCGGGTTTTTCAATTACTCCCGGGAGCAGACCCGTAAACAAACCTAGTTCCCTTTGAAACCTGCACTCGAACTCATTGTGAAGCGTCAGAAGAGATACCGTAGCAACGTTCGGATCTTCTCTTAAAACAATATTTATTCAGTAACAGTATTGGGACAAATAAGGAGATCACCAATCTCCCGACGCGCCGGGGCGTAGGGAACAATCCGGAATAAACTTGTTTGTCTTTCATATATATTTGCTGTTGCCATATGAAAATATCTTTAATCGCCTCAAAAATAATTATTTTACACGAGTACATCATAACAAACAAGTTGGTCATCTTACATCTAAATATCGCAATTAGGCATATATAGTTACTATAAAGCTTAAAAAGAAATCTCAATAAGTACTTACTAGCCAGTTGACGTTAAATAGCATCTATTTTCTATGGCGTTACATACTTAATGTATTCTGGTTACTCTTATATCTGTATTTTTTAAAGGTAGGTACGTAAATCTAATTTTTAGTTCTTACTTCGAATTTTAAGATTTCAGAATATTACCCTAATCCCGTACCAGACGACCTTGTTTCCTTCCAAACTTTATAATACGAGATCAGTGACTTATACTACTTACTTGTACTATTATCTATTCTGTGCCTATACCTAGTTTGTACTAGTGGGTTTTATTCCCTTTTCTCAAAACAAAGTGATCCAGTAAGGGTTCTGTTTTAATGTTGAGGTACAGGATCCTAAATAAGGTTATACCCGAGTATCTAAACTAGTACAAATCTTTCCAGCCGTTTTGGCATAATGAGGTCATAGATACATATTAAATATGTGTCCAAAAAGATCCCCCCTAAAGATCTTCAGATTACTATAAATTCATTATCTCCGATGATACATCTAATTCATTCAACTATGTAATGTGCGACGATATCGTGTCGTGTACCGATGTCACATCGTAATTCTACCCGTTCGTGTATCCAAATCTAGACAGAAGATGCAAAGCAAATATTACGCTCACGAAATCAATAATCCTCGCACAGTATTCGTCCCCGTCGATTCCGCTAAGATTTATGTTTTTCTAAACTAAGAACGCATTTTTTCGACATATCATTTTCAAGTGTCATTAAAAAGTACAAGTAGTGCGAGTCCCTTGTGTTTGCCAGCCGCGGGGTCCATCTCCCCGCCGCACCCGCTGTCATAGCACATTAGATGCAGGGTGTAATTGAGAAGAACATTGAAAGGCACCTTAATAATTTATGTTTTTGAGCTTTTAAAACAGAGAATGAGAAAATATTGCTGTATTTCATAGTTTATTTTGAAGTTGTTATTCTAGCGCGCTAGGGATGGTCGATGGTTTTTGCGATGTTAAATGTGTAATTAAAATTTGTGAATTCGTTTAAATTCGGATCTGCATAGTTTATAATTTGTATGAAGTATTCACTTTCATATCATTACTTATTAGCTCGAATTAATCTTAAACCGGACTCCTGTCATTTTACAGTTAAGTAAAATAAAATAATATCATACAAGTTTGTTCCTAGGCCACGCCCCTTGGCAGTGAATGCAATGAACTTAAATAATTGTGATACGAAGACATTATTTGGACGAGCAACTGAAGCAAGAAATGTTTACCAAAAGGTACATATGTGACCTTACACGTACATACTCTTTACGAACATAATCATTTTCCGAACTGCTAAGTCTAAATATTCGCAGATGTTTGTAAATGCGTTAATGCGCTGATCGATCATTTACCCGGTATCATAGCGATCCGCGGGGGCCATGGGGCGCCCGGGGCCCTAACATAATTATGCGAGGTGATGGAGGGCCAACACTTAATACGGAGCTTGTTTGATTTGGGCGTCCAACGGCTCATCGACGTCACAAAAGTCTCGGGGGGTCGGAGTGCGCCATAGTTTTCGCTGGAACTTTGTTGGGTTGTATTTTGTATTACCATGTTGTTTGCATCAAAACAATGGGATATGAATAACTAGTATAAAGCAATTAAATTATAATAGCCTGCGCAAAATAAAGTATAGTACGAAAAACTAATTGTTAAGTAGCCCATGCTGTGCTCGTCTTCAATATTGTGATAACCTTAATTCCTTACCATATCGGTGTTTAATTACATACTTTATAGTGCTGTATTATATAACAATTAAATTACGAGTATTATAATAAAAATATAAATATAGGTAAATAGAAAGTGACATGCAATCGACCTTTAAAACGGCAAAGCCATGCTATTGAAACCAAGGTGTAGGGTTTGGGACTAGTCAGGGCTGAGAGGCTTGGCTTCTCCTGGAATCTCATAACTTTTTCACGGCGAAAGCAATAAGAGTGTGAGTCTTGGCCGCCAATTTTACATGAAATGTTTTTGGTTTGATTTTCGAGTTTGGTAAATAATTACAAATACAAATACTATTCCTGGCACACCTCAATCATAATGGAAATAACACAATATGAGATACAGTAAATCAACATGTAGAGGTAAACAACAGGAGGTCTTATGCGTAAATAGCGATCACTTTCAGACAACTGTTTAGGTAGGGAATAATTTAATGGTCGTTTGTTGAAACATAGATTTATTTAAACATATATTAAAGAGGAAAAGTTAGAAAATATAAAATTTTATTAAATGCCGTCGTTAGTATTTTCCGGCGCCTAGACATAACTTAAAAATATAATATCTAAATATCTTTTATGACTTGCTTTTGGAATAAAATAATATTTGGTAATTTTTTTAGAAATATGAATATGTTAATAGTTAACAAAAGAAATAACGTTTCAGCGATATTGCTTACTGGCTTGGAAATCTAAAAGTTATTGAGTTATCATAGACTTGACTTTTTCTGGGAAAAATGTATGGAAGAAAAATGAAAACGTCTTTAGTTCTCTTTATATATCGGTGACGCAATAAAATTGTATCTAACCAGATATTGCTATCGTCTTGACCCGTTTTAGAGTAACTTCGAAAACGTCGGTAAAAGGATGAATTTATAATTTATTGAATTGAACAGATTTATTTTAGATTTCGAACCCATATAAATAAATAATAATAAATATCGGACAACCTCACACAAATCAATCTAGTCCCACAGTAAGCTCTAGTAGGCTTGTGTTAATGACACTAGACGACAATAAACATACTTATATAAATAGATACATACTTAAATACAAATAACATCCATGACCCAGGCACAAATATTCGAGTTCATCACACAAATAATTGCCCTTGCCGGGATCGAACCCAGGACCGTCGGCTCAGTAGGTAGTTGCTTAACCACTACTGCGCCAACATACAGGATGATTAGTTACAAACTGACTTAAAGTCAAATATAGAAAGTGTAGTATAGTTGATTTTTTTTTGGAAAAAAAGCGGACACCATTTATTGAGTATTTATTATTGACGTGACAACGTCTTATAATTCGATAGAGCCGACTGCAAGCGCGAATAAACATGACTCATGCGGCGTTACCTCGAGCGGCGTTACCTCGTGCGGCGATACCTAGTCGTATTCTCAACAGAATAACACAAATTGTAAGAAGTTAAATATCACACATGTTTAAAAGTTGTAAATAAAAGTCGTAAAACAATTGCTCAACGCACATTCATACTTGTAAAAACTATGTACTTTGTAAAAAAAATACATATTTGTATTTATGCGTACAAATAAATGTAACCTGATCAATTCAATTGTGATTTCCATTTACCTCCTTCTCTATATCCATACAAAATAACTATCAAACAAATAAAATTAAAATTTTCTTTTGAAAAATGCACCCATTCCGTCAGTCTTATGACGTTGTCACGTTCAACTATCGTCAGTAAACTGACTTTACAGACAACCGCTTTTTTTTTTAAGTAGAAAACCGACACTGTGCCTTAATTCGACGGAACGTTGCGATATATTCAACTAAACACTATCTCAGCATTTTGAGAAACAGTTTTAGGGCCCGGTTTTTCGATTGAGCTATGCAATGTGATTGTAAATAACAAATGCATCTCGCGTGATCAATGCTTGCAAACGTGCGGCACGCGGGTACCGTAAAACTTTTATTTCGCCCGAGATATGAGTGCCGGTCGTTTTATTGACATAATTATGATGTGTCGTAAAGTTTCCAATCTAGGAGCACTCCGAGCTACGACAGCGTTTTATTCGATCCATCCCGCATATCGGATGCATCCTTGCATCTGTTCTGCTGAGTTTCATCAAGCTGTATTGAGAGATATTTATTCATTTACTTCTATTAGACATAAAACCAGTAATATCATTCTATTAAGTAACAGTAGTATTGATCATTTCATTTATACTGTTGGAATATCGACATAAACCTCACGACGGAACGAAACCTTAGTGGAACTGATAGTTTTGTTACCAGCGCGCCTTTAACGGATTCTGTGTCAACTAATTGTAAGACTTGTGTTTTGTCTACCATTTCTTGTTTTTTCTCTTTCGAGATAAAACTAGTAATTTATATCCCATCAAAAACATAAATGTAAAATGAGAGCCAAGTTCAATATCGCGTGCACTTCGCCGACAAAAGAATTGAGATCTGCAAGGGCGCCAAGTTCTTTGCCCTAAAATTTTTAGATACAAGGACATGCGACATACTCAATGCATTTATTTTACTTGGGGTGTAATTCAATATCAAGATTTGACTTGGCTAGTTTTCACAAACTAACTAAATTTTATAAAAGTAACATAGTCATAGTTCATTATCAAGCTAACAGTATAAGTAACAAACCGTACACTAACTTGCGTACTTACCTTTACGAAAATAGGTTAATGATTTGATTGATTTTGATTTATAATATAAATTTATATTTTAAAACTAGCCAAGTCAAGTCTTGATATTGAATTACACCTCAAGTAAAATAAATGCATTGAGTATGTCGCATGTCCTTGTATCTAAAAATTTTAGGGCAAAGAACTTGGCGCCCTTGCAGATCTCAATTCTTTTGTCGGCGAAGTGCACGCGATATTGAACTTGGCTCTCATTTTACATTTATGTTTTTGATGGGATATCATTACTTTTTGTACAGAAATTATTATGATGTGTAAATTACTTAATTATTATTTGTTAATTAGTTCTGTGTGCTATTCTAGTACATCTTTTGAAAGTTTTGAACAAACAAAGAATTTTCCAAAACGGTTAGTACGTATTGGATTTTTATGTGCATGTATGTGTAAGTGTGTGCGTGTGAGTGTATATGTTATTCTAGTATATCTTTCAAACAAAAAAAGAATTTTCCAAATCGGTTTATAAATGACAGAGTTCTGAGGCAACAACCATCAATAATAATAATAATAATAATAAAAAAACAAAAAAATCACTGTTTTCGATTTTTATATGTATACACACACAATTACTAAGCTGCATGCCAAATTTCACCTTTCTAGGTCACCTGGAAGTGGGTTAGGTTTTTGATTACTAGTCAGTCAGTCAGTCAGTCAGTCAGTCAGTCAGTCAGTGATAAAAATACCGTTTTTTGGACTTTAATATCTCAATAACTATTTAACCTATATTAATGAAATTTGGGGATCTACTTGTTCTAAAGGATCTTAATACATAAGCCAAATTTCATTTTTTTATGTTAAATAGATTTGGAGTTATTGGGGGGTCAAAAGTGGCTCCAAACGGTTCGTGTAATATAACACACGGCTGCTGCTCGCCAGTTCCTGCGGTGAACTTGGCTGGACACGCTGCCGCGTGTCTAGATTTCTCAAAAATGGTAGGGAATGTAAACTTTATAGATGAAAAATCAGGACGCGAAGTGCATAGTTTATATGGTTAGTCAAAAATTTAAAAAGAAAAACCTCGCCGGCTCGACAAGACTTTTGTATGAAATTCTTTTATTTGTCCTTAAAAAAGTTAAAACAGCCATACAAAAATGGCACAGGCCCTAAACAGCCAAAACGGAAGATCACTAGCTACGACTTATCGCGACTTTTTTAGGGTTCCGTAGTCAACTAGGACCCTTACAGTTTCGCCATGTCCGTCTGTCCGTCCGTCCGTCCGCGGCTTAGCTCCGTCAGCATTAGTAGTACTAGAAAGCAGAAATTTGGTATGAGTATGTGTATGTATATTGCCGACAGAACGGTAAAATAAAAATTAAAAAAAAAAAATTTTTTCGGGTACCTCTCGGTACACCTAAAGTCGGGGTGATTTTTTTTTTCTTTTCAACACTGGCGTGTGGGGTGTCGTTGAATAGGTCTTAGAAAAATAACTGGGGTCACTTAACATTATTTTTTGATAAAGTCAGCAGTTTTGTAAACTTTAGCTCCGAAAACAAAAAAAAATAGTGTCCCCCCTTTAACTTTTCTCAACCACTGGTGAAAAAAATTCAAAAAAATTCATGTAATGAGGCCTGTTAAAGTACTTTCAACGAAAACTATATTGAACAAAATCGGTCGAGCCGTTTTTGGGTTATAGCCAAATTTCATATTTTTTCTTTAAAAGGACGTAAGTTGACTTCCAGAAGGTAATAAGTGATTACAGTTTCTAGGGCGTTTACGACCTTTTTATAGAGCTTAAAATCTTTCGGGCTTAAAACAGCAGTTTATTGTGAAGGATGAAAAAACTACGGAACCCTACCCTGAGCGTGGCCCGACATGCTCTTGGCCGGTTTTTAGTTGCCTTAAATAGATTTCGTTGTTTTAGGAAGAAAAATACACTTCAAATTTTTATTTAAAAAATTATAAAAAACCGGCCAAGTGCGAGTCGGACTCGCGCACCGAGGGTTCCGTACAAACACTTACCATCCCTAAGTGGTTAAGTTAAGTTTGCACCTGGTATGTATAGCGCCCCATATAAATTAGGTGCAAAATTAGGTATTAAAAAAAAACTACTTACTAGATCTCGTTCAAAAAAATTTTCGTTGGTAGTTTTTATAGTAATGTACATCATATGTTTTTTTTAGATTTTTCATTTTCTTATTTTAGAAGTTAGAGGGGGGGGCAACTTTTTTCCACTTTGGAAGCGTCTGTCAAGCAAACTATTCGGTTTAGAAAAAAAATATTTTAGAAACCTCGATATCATTTTTGAAGACCTATCTATAGATACCCCACACGTATGTGTTTGATGAAAAAAAAAATTTTGAGTTTCAGTTCTAAGTATGGGGAGCCCCCAATATTTATTATTATTTTTTATTTTTGCATCAAAATCTTAATGCTGTTCACAGTATACATCTACCTATCAAGTTTCAACAGTATAGCTCTTATAGTTTCGGAAAAAAATGTCTGTGACATACGGACGGACAGACGGACAGACAGACGGACAGACAGACAGACAGACATGACGAATCTATAAGTTTATATGTAAAATGTATACATCAGACATACGGAGAATAGAAATTAAAAAGTGGCAATTCTGTAGTGTCGTCTCTTTCTAATCAATCTAAGAAAACGGGAACGACACTACAGTATTGCCACTTTTTAATTTCTACTCTTTTTGGTCGGACTTTACTTAGACTGAACTAAGCAATCCAAGAAGAGATCGAATTATAAACGGTAAAAATTATTTTACCTAAGTAGTTAGGTATCTATGTTGTTATTGGATTATATTTATCTCTGGACATTTACGTACCAAATTTCAAATGGAAGGTGAAAATAGATCTGTTAAATTTGACTGAATGACACGTCTCCTCTTGGAGCGAAATATATGTATGTTTTTCGAATACTTGTCTCTGGAAGGGATCGCACAGATTCACGTTCGTTCACCGGACCGAAGAAGCCGAGCTCTGCCGTGCAAGCTCATCCTACCATTCTGTCTTATGCTGGTGCCTTAATCCTATTCCACCATGCTGCTAAGAAGCCATCAACGTCAAAAATACCTTTGACGGAGAAACAAGCCCCATTTAGGTCAACGTCCGTGAACCCAGTTCCTAATCAATGCCATTACCAAACAACAATAGAATATTCCATACAATGATGACACATCCGTAGTCACTTACGTACAACAAAGAGAGCTTGGCCCTGATAAAACATCCCCGCGGTGTGAAGACCACCACGTGTACGTAACGTCATTTTCCTCTTCTCATTTATCCATAAAACACCTCCTACCTGTTAATACAAAGCCCAGTTTTAACAAACGACTTGCAAGAATCGACTCGAAGTGGCTCAGTGAATGAGTGCGGTTAGCCCCGTAATCTGCCGGAAAGTTGCACACACGACACGAGGTGCCGCAGACTCGAGTTGGGTGTTTGTATCGATATAACTTTTCAAATTACCTTCCAATTCATTAGCAAAGTCACAACGGCTAGCAATCTGGTTGCGCTATACCTACAGGGTGAATCAAGAAACATGAGGAACTAAGTAGTCAGTACAGATGTATTGCATAATGTTTGCCATCGTACTTTGTCGAGAAAGCCCGTATTTAAAAAAACACTGATCAGTTTTTTCACTGAAGTTAATTGAAACATTTGAAACTGCAAGTTCGTTCTAGCCTGCTTTCGCAATGAACTCCAGTAAAAAGTTGGAACGGTAATAAGAAAACGAGCTTTCCCGACAAAAATATTCTATGGTAAACATTATTCCATACGAGTATATCTGTACTTCATTAGCTATCAAAGTATATCGGTACTTGATGAAACATTGTGTACAGTTGCTTTTATACATAAAATATCGTATCTCTGTCAGTGAAATACGACAATTTCATGTTTTTTGGCAATGTGAGTGATATCGTTAAGTACCATGATTTTACCGAACACAATTTTTGTTTAGCTAAAATTATAACCACCACGAAATTTCATCACTCAACTTTCGCAATCACCCAATGTGCTGCTGCTGTCCAGAGGTGCTGGAGGTGTTGACGGTCTGGCATTATATTATTACTTTTTATTAAGGTCCATTATATTATTACTTATTGGTTGAAAAAAATGCTCGCTCTGTTGATCTCGCGCACTTTAGTCTCCGGATCGCAGGCGGCTGTCCCAATATCAAAAATGCGAGACGTCTGGCCATTCTGAGGCGCCGCATACTCTTTGCTATGCTAGTCAATGCGGCACACAAAGGCCCAAAGAATTCAAATCATAGAGTAAGCAGCACCACAGATCTATTGTAGCAGCTACTTTCTTCCACTTATTGTCTAAATTGTCTATGTTGTCAGCTGACATTCACGGTGCAGACGCAAAGTATAATAAACCCCTCCTCTTTAATCGATAGGTTAGGCACACCCACACGTTGTGCCTAACTTGAAACCATCCTAAAACTCCTTTAATATCCCGACTCCTAAACTATGTAATAACATGTCTGTTTAAATGAAAATATATTATATACAGCTATGGAATATTAATGAATCCCATCAAAAGCATCTGATGTAATAAAAGTAGCAAACACTCACTCGCCCTATATGATTACGCTATTTGCGAAGAAAAGTTACCAAAAATTCTTGAATTTTCATTATTATTATCATAATTTCTTGCGTATGAAGTGGCTGGACTGTTTTGTAAATGCGGTTACAGTTTATTTGGTGCATTTAAGACGAAAATACTATAATGTTCGATGGGTTAATTTTTTTTTTTGTAAAATCACAAAATATTTCATCTTATCACCAAAATGTTTTATCCGTGCCTGTGAATGTTACAGAATATTGACTATTATAATTGTATACCCTTACACTATACTAGTGGCGTGTGCAGCGCAAGCAATCGCTGCAACATTTGTTGTACAAAGATGAGCGTCGAGTGCGGCACACTCGGAGTTCAATTTCGCGACGACACAGACCGGGACCTGGCGAGAAAAATAGAATATATTTAAAACCCGTGCACCTCTACCACAAGTATGCCGTCTTATCAAGCGAGCAGACTGGTGATGGTGAATTTACGCGTCAAACGAAGTCGCCGGCAAGTTGAAACACGATTTTCACACATTGTAGTAACTAAACGGGACTCTAATCGCATTCAAAAAGTGTTTATTTCATTAGCTCGACGTTCCGAACGTGGTATTACGTTCATGGTCTCCACGAAATTAACGCAACACCACGTTCGAAACTCCTGAAGCTATAGTCCTGATCAAATTAATCAAAAAAAGTTCAATAAGAAGGTATAAAATCACTGATAGAATATGGATCTTACCCATACAAAAATATGTTTGCAACAAATAGAGCCAAATTTAATTAATTACGAAAATGTTATTAATGTGAGAAATATTGCTACAAAGTTTAATAATAATATATGAATGCAAAATTTAATTCGAACCACTGCACTTGGAAGTGGGATTCAATCCCGTCGGGTATAAAAATGAAAAAGGTACTTATATCCACAAATTGAAACAGAATCAACAATTCTGTTCAAAAATTTTGATAAGGTAGCTTTTCAGCACCGGCTCCCGGCCCGACTAGTAATCGCTTTACCAGTCGCGTTCAAGTAGACTCGAGCCTTCCACTCGCCTCCTGTGTACACACTAGTTGGTTTAGTTAACACGACAAACTATTTTGATGTACAATTAATACGTGTGGCAAACAGGCAAGTGTGAGTTAAGAGTTATTCAAACTTAAATAAAGAAAAATTACGTTATTTGAAGTAATTCACTATAATTTAAGTTAATTAAACCGTATATGACGACGCGTTTGGCTCGGTTTGTAGACACCTGCCTACTGAGCCGGCGGTCCCGGGTTCGAATCCCGGCCGGGGCAAATATTTGTGTGACGAACTCGAATATTTGTGCTTGGGTCATGGTGGTTCTATGTATTTAAGTATATATTGATCTATATAAATAAATACGTATATCGTCGTCTGGTACCCATAACACAAGCCTTCTTGAGCTTAATTTGGGACTAGATCGATTTGTGCGAGGTTGTCCGATATTTATTATTTATTTATATTGTATTCATGGTCACCCTGGTTAAATTAAACTTCTTTGCTGACCATCTAATTGTTTTCTGACCAAACTTTTAATAACTTGCTATATATTTTTATGACAACTAGCTGCGACCCGCGGTGTTTCCCGCTCATCCCCACGAGAACACAATTTTTTTCGGGATAAAGAAGTAGTCTATGTGTTAATCCAGGATTGGTATTATTCAATGATAAAAATAACGATTATGTTTGTTGTAAATAGTCATTGATAAAAAAAATATAACAAATTATATATACTTATTTTTATTAAAGCAGTAACGTCTGCTAACGTAAACTAAATGTTTACAAATGAAGCGAAAATTGAAAAATTTAATGATTCGGACAGGATTCGAACCTGCGTTTCCAACGGCTTTCCGGGCCAACACTGGCGTCCTCCCAATCGGACCACCGAATCAGATGTCAGAGTCATTGAATTTTTCAACCAGTTGCTTCGACATGCCTTAGGGTGGCATCGTAGCGACATCTACCGTAAAGATTTAGACTTTATCGTCGGCACCATCGTCTCAAATTTGTTGAGAATCCATAGTAACGATGTGCTACACCCAAATTACTTATTTTTATTAAAGCAGTAACGTCTGCTAACGTAAACTAAATGTTTACAAATGAAGCGAAAATTGAAAAATTTAATGATTCGGACAGGATTCGAACCTGCGTTTCCAACGGCTTTCCGGGCCAACACTGGCGTCCTCCCAATTGGACCACCGAATCAGATGTCAGAGTCATTGAATTTTTCAACCAGTTGCTTCGACATGCCTTAGGGTGGCATCGTAGCGACATCTACCGTAAAGATTTAGACTTTATCGTCGGCACCATCGTCTCAAATTTGTTGAGAATCCATAGTAACGATGTGCTACACCCAAATTACTTATTTTTATTGAAACAGTAACGTCTGCTAACGTAAACTAAATGTTTACAAATGAAGCGAAAATTGAAAAATTTAATGATTCGGACAGGATTCGAACCTGCGTTTCCAACGGCTTTCCGGGCCAACACTGGCGTCCTCCCAATTGGACCACCGGATCAGATGTCAGAGTCATTGAATTTTTCAACCAGTTGCTTCGACATGCCTTAGGGTGGCATCGTAGCGACATCTACCGTAAAGATTTAGACTTTATCGTCGGCACCATCGTCTCAAATTTGTTGAGAATCCATAGTAACGATGTGCTACACCCAAATTACTTATTTTTATTAAAGCAGTAACGTCTGCTAACGTAAACTAAATGTTTACAAATGAAGCGAAAATTGAAAAATTTAATGATTCGGACAGGATTCGAACCTGCGTTTCCAACGGCTTTCCGGGCCAACACTGGCGTCCTCCCAATTGGACCACCGAATCAGATGTCAGAGTCATTGAATTTTTCAACCAGTTGCTTCGACATGCCTTAGGGTGGCATCATAGCGACATCTACCGTAAAGATTTAGACTTTATCGTCGGCACCATCGTCTCAAATTTGTTGAGAATCCATAGTAACGATGTGCTACACCCAAATTACTTATTTTTATTAAAGCAGTAACGTCTGCTAACGTAAACTAAATGTTTACAAATGAAGCGAAAATTGAAAAATTTAATGATTCGGACAGGATTCGAACCTGCGTTTCCAACGGCTTTCCGGGCCAACACTGGCGTCCTCCCAATTGGACCACCGAATCAGATGTCAGAGTCATTGAACTTATTTTAATAAAAATAAGTAATTTGGGTGTAGCACATCGTTACTATGGATTCTCAACAAATTTGAGACGATGGTGCCGACGATAAAGTCTAAATCTTTACGGTAGATGTCGCTACGATGCCACCCTAAGGCATGTCGAAGCAACTGGTTGAAAAATTCAATGACTCTGACATCTGATTCGGTGGTCCAATTGGGAGGACGCCAGTGTTGGCCCGGAAAGCCGTTGGAAACGCAGGTTCGAATCCTGTCCGAATCATTAAATTTTTCAATTTTCGCTTCATTTGTAAACATTTAGTTTACGTTAGCAGACGTTACTGCTTTAATAAAAATAAGTAATTTGGGTGTAGCACATCGTTACTATGGATTCTCAACAAATTTGAGACGATGGTGCCGACGATAAAGTCTAAATCTTTACGGTAGATGTCGCTACGATGCCACCCTAAGGCATGTCGAAGCAACTGGTTGAAAAATTCAATGACTCTGACATCTGATTCGGTGGTCCAATTGGGAGGACGCCAGTGTTGGCCCGGAAAGCCGTTGGAAACGCAGGTTCGAATCCTGTCCGAATCATTAAATTTTTCAATTTTCGCTTCATTTGTAAACATTTAGTTTACGTTAGCAGACGTTACTGCTTTAATAAAAATAAGTAATTTGGGTGTAGCACATCGTTACTATGGATTCTCAACAAATTTGAGACGATGGTGCCGACGATAAAGTCTAAATCTTTACGGTAGATGTCGCTACGATGCCACCCTAAGGCATGTCGAAGCAACTGGTTGAAAAATTCAATGACTCTGACATCTGATTCGGTGGTCCAATTGGGAGGACGCCAGTGTTGGCCCGGAAAGCCGTTGGAAACGCAGGTTCGAATCCTGTCCGAATCATTAAATTTTTCAATTTTCGCTTCATTTGTAAACATTTAGTTTACGTTAGCAGACGTTACTGCTTTAATAAAAATAAGTAATTTGGGTGTAGCACATCGTTACTATGGATTCTCAACAAATTTGAGACGATGGTGCCGACGATAAAGTCTAAATCTTTACGGTAGATGTCGCTACGATGCCACCCTAAGGCATGTCGAAGCAACTGGTTGAAAAATTCAATGACTCTGACATCTGATTCGGTGGTCCAATTGGGAGGACGCCAGTGTTGGCCCGGAAAGCCGTTGGAAACGCAGGTTCGAATCCTGTCCGAATCATTAAATTTTTCAATTTTCGCTTCATTTGTAAACATTTAAATTATATATAAGTATCTAAAAATTAAACTGCTATTAATATGACTAAAAACTTAAACGTGTGGACCACATATGAGCGCCATTTAATTTTTCTTTGCGTGTTAAAAACTTAAGTAACTACTACTAAAACTACAAGATTGTTATACACACATATATATATGTCGGCGGCCGATCGTAAAATCCGCCAGATCACGAAATTCCTAGGCATATCGTGAAACGCCGCCATTTCATGATTTGACTAAAAGTTGACCAGGCATATCATGAAATGCCTGGGCAGATCGATTAGAGCAACGCATTCGTCGATAGTCCTAGCTCTATACCGGGCATATCGTGAAAATCCGGCAGATCACGAAATTCCTAGGCATTTCGTGAAACGCCGCCATTTCGTGATTTGGCTAAAACCGCACATTATGGAGCGTTTTTTAGGGATATAAAAAAAAAACTAACCTAACCTAACCCGGCCGAGTCGGATCTGTTCTGAAAGGTGATCAGGATTAGATGGTTACGGCGGGGTTAGGTTAGGTTAGTTTTTTTTTATATCCCTAAAAAACGCTCCATAATGTGCGGTTTTAGCCAAATCACGAAATGGCGGCGTTTCACGATATGCCTAAGAATTTCGTGATAGCCAGATCATGAAATAGCGGCCTTTCATGATATGCCTAGGAATTTCATGATCTGCCTAAACGTCACTAGGCAAATCGTTAAACGTTATGTTTTGAACGATATGGCGGATGTCGTTTAGCCAAATCACGAAATGGCGGCGTTTCACGATATGCCTAGGAATTTCGTGATCTGCCGGATTTTACGATCGGCCGCCGACATCTATATATTTATCTATGTATATATTAAGCACCAATGGCATTAAGTCCGCCTTTTGTATAATGTGTTTTTCATTTGTGCAATAAAGATTAAATAAATATATTATATTCAGTATGTCTACCTAAAAGGTTGTCTGGAAGAGACCGCTATTTAAGCGATAAGACCGCCTGTTGTTCCCGTCTGCCTGTTATTTTAATGTCTCATGTTGTGTTGTCTATTCCTTGATGTTTGAGGTGTGCAATAAGAGTATTTGTATTTGTAAGTATGAGTAAGCGTACATCAGGGTATCGTTTCGTCTTTTGACTTTGATTGCGCATCCAACAGAAATAAACAGTTGAGAGTCGACGGAGAGAGTAAACAACGTTTGATAAGTTTAACGTAATCGCGATTCGAGCGAGGCCCCAAAAGCGCATCTAGCTCAAAGTCGACCAATAGCTGCGAGACCATCGGCATCCACGGGAAACTTACATCAACACAATCTTGAAAGACTCTTTGCAACTCTTTTTCTGCTAGGCTATGATGGCAAAAAGACTAATTACACTAATATTATAAAGGCGAAAGTTTGTTGGGTTTATGTGTATGTTTGTTACTTCTTCACGATCTAATGGCTGGACCAATTTTGATACATTTTGGTATACAGGTAGCTGACATCCTGGATTAACACATAAACTTATACTTATGATCCCGAAAGATGTATTTTATCTCCGTCAGGTGTACAGGGGATATGCGCATTTTCGGCACAATCTGTTCAATCGCTCATCCTTCTTGACACCCTGGTACCTGACCTGACACCCTAGAAGATATTGTATATATTGTTTTAGTTTAAAATTATTAACAAAAAAGCTACCTGTTTTAATTATCTGCTACTCTAATATGCTCTTTTTAACAGTAGTAGTTTGTTCGTCGCAAAAGAAAAATATAATTTTGTTCCATAAAAAAATATTTTCGTAATATCGTTCACAGAATGATCATTAATAATTATACGCAGTTTACACTCATGTGTGAAGCTGTTAATCAGGGAATGTTACACGTACATGCGGTGCGATAACCTCGTCACGACGAAGACTTCGATGAGACTTCATACGGGCCCTTCCTGACAATTTTACGTGAGCGTAAACCGCGTAATATAATAATTAAATATGTCTCACGAAAGTTTTAATAAAATTGGAATGATCATTCTGCAGATTAATAATTTTATGGAATTTTAGTGCAAAGAACAATATTTCCTAAGTATATGTATATTCTTAATTCATATTTTCTTACCTAAAGTGAAACATATAAAAACCTGGTTTGGTTCTGGGTCCTCCGCTGTTTAGGTCACAGTTCTAACCTATCCTACTTTACTGGCAGCAGTACAAAAGCTGAACCGATTCAGTAAAATAAAAATATTTGAAGTGTTGTTCCATTTGATGTGATTTGAATGTTCGTACCTCATATTCGATTTATAAAGATTCTTAAGTATGAAATACGGATAAACTAACCCCTAATAACACAGTAAGATTATGTAACAATAACTGACTCAAACGGGCGCTGTACTGCAGCACAGACAAACCGAATATATTTTCCGTCCGTACGAGTACATCCATTGATTTATACGGAGAGCGATACGAACAGACATATGCGGTTTGTTATCGGCGCCGTGTAACACGAGCTCTATGTATCAAAATACTGCAACTAGAATTTCTCGTGGCTTCTTCCATAATGGTTGTCAATTTTTATATCTTTTAAGGTAACGTCAACATATTCCTCAAGTTTAGTGTCAAGTGTCAAGACAGTAGCTCTGCGTTGTACAAATATTAAATAAGTTTCATTAACTTACTGTTTACTTACCCTGACTATCTTTGTACACTTGTTTTCTTTTGTTTCCCAATAATGAAATGAAAACTATCCTTCAATGAATGTAATTATATTTGTCGGCGATGTTCCGATATAGGTGTTAAAAGGTTACCTCGTCAAATAGAAAAACAGTCTACTTAGTGACCTCGTTTTATTTTACCACATGTAATTTAAATTTACTTTGAAACAACACTTATCTCCTTAAAGTAACTAATAATTAAACGACAATACTACTCAATGGTTTGAACAACAAAGACACAGCTTTGCGCGTTCACCACCAAAAAATCTGCGTTCGTCGCGTCACCTCTTTTTGAAAGTACTCCCCTAACTGCCTCAGCCACTATAGGAATCCTTGTTGTCGACATCTTGTGTGAAGTCCAATTCCGCGGACATTTAGAGGGTAAGGCTAAATTAGCCTCCAAGAAGCTCGGCGTTCTCAACAGGTCGAAACAGTACTTCACTCCGGCCCATCGCCTACAGCTTTATAAGGCGCAGGTTCGCCCACATATGGAGTCCTGTTCTCATCTGTGAGCTGGGGCGCCAAAGTACCAGCTTCTCCCTCTAGATCGTATTCAACTGAGAGCGACTCGTATCGTCGGCTGCCTGCGAACTTCAGATCGGCTTGACTCCTTGGCGCTACGTAGAGATGTAGCCTCTCTCTGCATCTTTTATCGCTTATATAACGGGGAGTGCTCCAAAGAGTTGTTCGGATTTATTCCTGCCGCTTCTTTCCGCCATCGTTCTACGCGAAAATCCTTTCATCCTCACCACTTAGCTAGTTGGCAGTCCACAACTGCGCGCTTTTCTAGAAATTTCCTGCCTCGCACGACTGCATTGTTGAATGAATTGTCGCTGTATTTCCGGACCGATACGACCTTCAAACCTTCAAGAAAAGAGCTTACTCCCACCTGAAAGGCCGCCAACGCACTTGTGACTCCTTTGGTGTTGCAGGTGTCTATGGGCGATGGTAATCGCTTTCCATCGGGCGATTCGTTTGCTCGTTTGCCCCCTAAGACATGAAAAAAAAAAAACAAGAAGTGCACGCGACCAGACCATAAGCAAGAATGATCCCCACCAACCCTGGTAGGGCAATTTATCGACAGAGGTCGTGACGTCACAGTGGCCTGATCGGTCTAGCCAGGTGCAGCTGCTGTGTACACCTGTTTCCCGCGTAAGGTAATTTATTAAAAATGCGAGCACGACGACGCCGCCGTCATATTTTAATTTGTTTTATTATTTCAAATATTTAGTTCTTCAATCATTGTTTAAATTGTATTATTTTTGTATATTTAATGCGTGTGTTTTGGCTGTGTTCTGTAAACATACTTGCAAATAAACAAATAATAAAACATTTATCTGTAAATACTGTTCTATCAAAAGTGAAAAGATTATTAGTTAAAAACTTAAAAATGGTAAAAGGTACAATCTCCTAAATTTACTTTGTATTGCGTTAATAGACACCAGAGAATGTTGTTCCCGGGCCGGGACTCGCAACATTCTCAAGTTCAGCCGGCTTGACACTCTGTCCCCAAGCGCCGCACACATTACTCACGGAGCCGCCGGCGCACTGCAGTTTGAACAGCACACCACACTGCACGCGTATAGTTAGATCTCACTGCAAATTGCTCCATTCGGATAGGACTCAGGAACAAAATAATACATTTCTCTACGTAACTGCAGATGTCTGAGATATCATCAGTCACCACAATGATAATAGTTAGTTACGTCGGTTTTAGCCACTTATACTAAGATTTCTAATTCAAGACCAAAAAAACTACGAGTACCACAAGGTTGCCACTATAATAAAATATTTTTTCAATAGTAAATTTCTTTTTATTTTTTAAACACGCTAAGATAATGTATTTATTGGTAACTTTAACTCTATGTTTTACCAAAATAACTAGAAATATTTATTATTACATAATTACGAGAGGAGATGATAAAAACTTGATTTTTGGTACAAAATCTGATATTGTTACGCCGGTAGGTTAGGTTCGAAACTTCGAACGTCAATTTCAGTGCTTTAGAGGCGTTTTCAGCAGGCTGAAAAGTCATTTCAGGCCGTTGCAGAAGATGCTCGCTTAAGATCAAGATTTCACCCAAATTGCCGTCGTTCGACTGTAACATTGTCCATTTGGTGCAAGCCAAGAAACAAACTCAGAATGTCATTTAAATGTTGTCAATTTTGACAGTGACGTATCTGTCGTAGTTGTTTTGGTCTTGAATTAGAAATCCGAGTTTAGTCCAGTTTAAATACCATAGATAAAATGTATATAATTTGTCCTTAGGCCCCTAAGACCCATTTTTGAGAGATAGTAGAGTAGTGATATACCGATACCTACTTCTATCTACTTCTCAAAATATCAACAGGCCGGCCGCGTCAGTTTGATACATTCTGCCCGCAATCACCGACCGCACATAATTTACTCTGCACGCTGAAGTTTGCATAGCACCCTAGACGCACGACACAGGCTTAGATCTCACTGCAAATTTCTGTACCTAATGTAATTAGATTTCTGCTTAGCTGTGTGCACTACCCGATGTCCATTTAAACCGAATGGCCACTACTAGCTACATATTCATTTCATTCAGGGAATTTCAGCTTCATTCTCTTGGACATTTTTTTCTGTTTGAGGGCATTAACTAATCCTATTGTTTATTGGCATCAAATGGCTATAGAACCAGTTAGTCTACGATTACACTTAAACCGCTTTAAAAGTCAGAAATTGATGTTATATAGTTCGACATTCCTACGGAGCGTTTTAAGCGCTCCATACAAATGGTCAAGAACTAGTAACGTCAGTTTTCGAGTTAAGGCTTTACTTTTTATTTTATTTAGTATTTCATGACATATTGAGCTACTTTTGTGCATATAGGTAAGTTTGACTCATCTCGTGTAACTTCCCACGGAGACAAGGTCCTCCCCAGCGATAGTGACATGAGTTAGCCTTCTTGAAGAAATAGTTAATCAGTGTCTGCATGAAATGGGGACGTTTAAAAGCTTCCTTTAAAATCTCCTGACCTTTGCTCCGTGTGCGGTATTGTAGACTTCCAATAATAGGTAATATTTTATCTTTATAGGGTAAATGTTTAAAAAAAAAACGGCCAAGTGCGAGTCGGACTCGCGCACCGAGGGTTCCGTACAAACACTTTCCATCCCTAAGTGGTTAAGTTAAGTTTGCACCTGGTATGTATAGCGCCCCATATAAATTAGGTGCAAAGTTAGGTATTAAAATATAAAAAAAAAACTACTTACTAGATCTCGTTCAAAACAATTTTCGTTGGTAGTTTTTATAGTAATATACATCATTATGCTTTTTTTAGATTTTTCATTTTCTTATTTTAGAAGTTAGAGGGGGGGGGGGACCAACTTTTTTCCACTTTGGAAGCGTCTGTCACGCAAACTATTCGGTCTAAAAAAATATTTTAGAAACCTCGATATCATTTTTGAAGACCTATCCATAGATAACCCACACGTATGTGTTTGATGAAAAAAAATTTTTTGAGTTTTTGTTCTAAGTATGGGGAGCCCCGAATATTTATTATTATTTTTTTATTTTTGCATCAAAATCTTAATGCGGTTCACAGAATACATCTACCTACCAAGTTTCAACAGTATAGCCCTTATAGTTTCGGAAAAAAATAGCTGTGACATACGGACGGACAGACGGACAGACAGACGGACAGACAGACGGACAGACAGACGGACAGACAGACATGACGAATCTATAAGGGTTCCGTTTTTTGCCATTTGGCTACGGAACCCTAAAAAGGGTTATTTCAACTATTTACACCTCCATTTAAGTACTTATTCTTTCGAATTCAGAAACTGCCATTATCTTACTGCACCGGTCCTAGGATCCTTCACAGAATTTTTGTTTCAGCCACCAACAGCTTGTTTTCTTCTTTCTTGTTAGCGTCCAAGTCTCGTATGCATAATACTCGTATGTACAGGCCTTATAACCAATTTGCTTTGAGTTTCTACTAAGCAACTTGCACTTTCTCTTTATGAAGTGCGGCGCTACATCGTCGCAAGGTATAGAGGAAAGATGGATGTATCGTGATGAATGATCCCACTTGCAGTTGATCTACATTTTGCCTTGACAGTTAACTTTTATGATAATATAACTAGACAGACAGTCAATAACTTAAGTAAAGTTCGTTTTTTTTTATTGATGAAACACAAAAGTAAAATAAACTTCCTGAGTATCTGCCAATCTGCACAGCGGTTTGCACCGGCGGAACAGTCTGTTTATATATCACAATGTCGAATGGAAAGTACAGATACTTAATCTGCTTGTGGATTGCATATACACTTGTGCAGACACAAGTGTTCTCCGCCGTGTTCCGCCGCTCGCTCGAAACTGCTTGTTACGTTTTATTATCACCAACGTTGTCTTCAGTTTTAATATTAATAGGTACGTTTGAATTTTGCGACGAAAACAACAGCTTTTGTTAATTAGATATAATTTAATTTTATACATGATACCTACTTAATTATAGACCGAAACAAGGTTGTCTTTTACAGGGGTAATAATTAATTACTAAAGTCTAGCGATAAGGCGCATGCAAATTTTGAAAGTAAACAATGTGAAATGGACTTGATCCAGTCAATGATGACAAAATGGCTGGCCCACATTCTTCCCAACATTCTTTTCTTTTCAATGACCTACTAATTATTTAGTAGAAAGTACTAAATAGTACTAAACAGGTTCTAATCTGCAAACCACTCATCAGCGAAAATATCGTGTGGTCAAGCCATCCTGACGCTCACAAAAATAGTCTTGCTAAATATAAATAATATTCTCCCCAACTTTATGTAGCCGGGAAATCTCTCTGTGGTATTTGTGTATATTGTGTTGTATAAGAGTCAAATCCGACTCGCGCTTCATTCATTTTATTCGTATACAATATAAAAAAATGATAAGTATATAAGAATGACAAAATGAGTCGCATTCGTTACAATAAACATAATTATTTTACATTTCACGCTCCCCCGGTGCGGTGCGGTTTGATCCTCTTACGCGATATGAAATTGTTTGATTATTACAGGCTTTGTGCATAAAATACATACCTAGAAGGTAATATACGAGGTAATGAGCTGTGTTCCCTTTGTTCTATATGATACAGTTTACTGACACATTTACAATTAAGAGATAAGCACAATCTCGTTTAACACTGTTGTCGTGACGTGCACGTTGCAATGTCACGTCACGATTCGTCACCGTTACGTCAATATTCAATCAAAGTCAATATCGTGGAAATATTCGTCGTGCGATGTTTATAATCAGTTGCCAACGATGCGACAGTAAAGTTTTAATTATAAGCTTTTGTTTAGACCTATACCTATCATTGCTATTTTTTTACAGACAGACACACAGATTGTAAAAACATTCCGCATATTATATGACACACTTTCTGGGTGCTAAGTGAGTGTATTTTGCGAAATCGCCAAATATCGCCAGATATATCTCAGGTATATAGCCTTTAACAGTTATTTACACGCGATCTTTACGGCTCGAGCTGCATAAAGAAACATTTCACGTTACTACCCGTTCAAGGTTGTGCGCGATGTCTATGGCCTCACCAATAGGAACAAACGCGAAGGCGAAGTGGGAATATATACCTACCCATATCGACACTTTGGAGACTTTTCCGAGATATCAGAGAGATATATCATATAGAATTAGGGCCCTGGTTCCAATCAGACTGAAGTTCTACATAGATATGTTAATCTGATGACAATGTAATGTTGATCTTGATAACTCTGTAATTAACCCTTAACCACCTAGGCAAGGTCCTCAGGAACAGACAAATACAAAATTAGTGAATAACTCATCGTATGTTCATGGCACGGACCTCTGTGACCTTGTACCTTTCCTCGCTGCCGTCTCAGTGCCAGCCATGTGTTCAACGCGTTTGGACGTGTGCTTCTGAGAATTTGGTGAGTATAAAACTGTCGTCACTGGTCTCAGCGACCTTGCCTAGGTGCTTACGTATTACATCTTGCTGGTCTCTGAGACCTTGCCTAGGTGGTTGCGTTTATTTTTATGACGTTGTAATTTTCAATACTTGGAACGCATTTCATGTTTAGTTTTATTTAAAAATGCTTCTTAATGACGCAACCATCGAAAGATGGTTATGAGAAGTGGCCTCCGATGAAGATAACTTGCCAGATGATGAAGGTAGCGATTTAGAATCAAACTTAGAACCACCAGGGTTTTAAGATGGATGTCATTTCGGCTTCGGCTTTAGTCATGTTCTGCTAAAGTCATATTCTGCTTTTGTTATGTTCTGATGACGAAGTGCTGTTATTACAGCGACGATCGAGACCTAGACCGGTAGTGCAGCAAGATCACGAACATTAATTTGCTTCAGACGACGAAGTGCCATTATTACAATGGGGATCAAGACCTAAAAAGAAGAACGTTGCGGTGGGCATCTGAACCACCATCACTATGATCAAGGACCTTGCAACATAATGTCAATGAAGCACAGGGTATCAAACAAGCTTACCGCGATGTATTGACCTCTACATCGAGTCCACTGGACATCTGGCAACAGTTCTTTACGGGACCTATTAATCAATATCAACAATATCCTCAACAAAGATACAGACTTACCAGCACAGATGAGTCCCAGGCAATGTAATGTTGCTCAACTTGTGACCCCAAAATACAGTGGGAGACGCAGAACATACTCGTATGAATTGAATGCAAGAAAGCAAACTGCATTCAATGCTCGAAACGTATGAACTGTGTATCAATTGGCTGTCGCGAGATACGGCTATAAAAAATATTGGTTTTACATAAAAATTATAACTGATTAGCTTGACTGATTATTGTACTTTAATATTTATCAAGAAAAAAATAAATGATTTGGAAATATTTTGTGATCTCGTGTTCCAAAATTTAAATTTTTGTTTGTTAAAACATTTAAGGGAATGTGACTAAGTTAAATAAATGGCTATTTTAATAGCTTGCAATTTTATAAAAATGACTAGGTTTTATATAAAATGTATAGCTGATTTGCTTGACTAATTATTGTACTTTAAGATTTACCAAGAAAATAATATATAGTGTCAGAATATTTTGTGATCTCATGTTCCAAATGTTTTAAAAAATTTTTTTCGTAAAATCGTAAGGGAATGTTATTATGTTAAGTTTTAAGAACATATTGTTGATTTATGTTGTGTCGATATTTGTTAATAAATACCTAAAACCGTTAAAGCGGTAAATATTATACCAATGTACCTCTAACATAAATACTTAAACATATTTTAGACCCATTTCAAGTAGAGGTCTCCATGACCTCTCGTAGGTGGTTGTGCTATAGAAATCGGTCGTAGGTAGTTAAGGGTTAACTCACACATCATCATATAATATCAGCAGATAGACGTCCATTGCTGGAAAAAGGCTTCCCCCGAAGTTATCCACAACAATCGGTCGTGCCAGGACCAGGTCGTCAGTCCACCTTGTTGTGGTCTTCCCAAGCAGCGTCTTCCGACACAACCCTATCAAATTATATTAAAATTAACGTTCAAAGTGCCATAGTTAACTCAAAAATATATTTTGATAAAAATATTTGTTTAATCTGTTGTTGGTCATATCACAACGACAGATGTGGTCCTAGCACACGCGTTATATAATGGTGTGCCAGATACACATCCTTTTTATAATATTTTCTTTTGTCTGTTTTTTATCTTTTTCTTTACTATGATTGACGTTTTGTTGTTATATTTTTGTTTTCAAGAAATTGCATGCTGTATTTTATTTAGTAATTAATAAATTCGAATATTGTTTTGGTCCTAGCATACGCGTTATATAATGGCTCAGTTTCATTGGTCGGTAACTCGGTCGGCATACGGCATGCGGGACTCCCCGCAGGCGGTACAACGACCAGTGAAATTCATAATGGCATGCGTTATGGAAATCTACCGCACCCCGCATGCGGACCCTATCGACCAATGAAAACAATTCCCCGCATGTGGGCCCCATGGCATGCGTTATGGAAATCTACCGCACCCCGCATGCGTTCGACCAATGACCCCTATCGACCAATGAAATGAGCCATTATGGAATATTGTTTTGATCCTAACGCACGCGTTATATTATGAGAATGGATTTATTTCGGAGATGCTTTAAAATTGATTACCTGCACCAAAATCAATGATTTTGGTATAGGATTTCGGCGGCCATTGAGTGGCACTTTTATTTGCAGGTTATTAATATTGTGAAACACATATATTCTTTCAGTACTATTTAGAATTTTATCTGCTATTCACTAAGGTAATCCGTAGCAATAAAATTGAATTATTTAATATGAACCGTAAGCTAGCTTTCAATTATAATCTTATCCCGAAAGTAAAATTATAAGGTTGGACACATCCATTTTATAGCCTCAATATATTAGACTAAAGATAGTAGCCGGGTTTAAACAACTTTATAATTTGCGAGTTTCCCATCATTTGGTTCACAATGGGCTCAATTTAAAGTTTCTGCGGAACCCATCAGCCTGGATAATTTTGGAGATGGGTAATGCAAACAGCCAGCGAGACTTGTCGGTTTAATATGGACGCTAACCAACTTGGGTTATTTCGCCGAAAAACTGCCTTGGACAAAAGTAGTATATTGTGCACGATGCAATAAAGTAACGTATAAATAGGGTAACAACAGGCACTCTTATAAACACGTATAATGGTAAATATACATCTAATCAGAGTACAGTTGACTACATAATTATTACCTTTACAGTGAGAGGCTTTTCCGGTGAATATAAGAGGAGAAACGTGTATCCATACTAATATTATAAATGCGAAAGTGTGTCTGTCTGTCTGTTACCATTTCACGCTTAAACCGCTGAATCGATTTTGATGAAATTTGGCATAGAGATAGTTTAAGATCCGAGGAAGGACATAGGATAGTTTTAATCCTGGAAATTATACCTAATAAGATTGAAAAGTGAGTGAACATTTCTGTTGGGGTGCGGTGACCCTGTAGGAAATGTAAAAAATGAAAATGAAAATGAAAATGATTTATTTTAATAACAATTTTTACATTATTTTTTTAAATTGCATGTGCTTACCTACATGTCTTATTTCATTTCATTAAAATTGTTTAACTATTATACTAGTGGTAAATTAAAAAAATCCTTGTGGTCATAAAATTTTTTTTCTAGGAGCCATTTTTAATTATTAGACCAAAAGCACAATTGCTCTTACATTTGCTTAGGCGCTTTTAATAATGCCTTATATCAAGTTCCACGCGTACGTAGTCGCGGGCAAAAGATAGTATATTATATTTTTGATTAAAAGAGCTGTTTAAATGTTTATGTAGGTACCATTCTATATACGTTTATTTTTGATACCTTGGGAATGCATAGCACAAGCCTAAATTGTCTGATATTAAATTTATTGAGTTAACCTACACGTAATGTCATCAAAGATAGCATTTTTTTTAATAAGGTCACCGTACGCGAGCATTCTCAACAGAAACAAGCCAGTAAACTTAGCGTTTTTCAAACTGCTTCGCGCGCTGTCAGTTAGACGTTCCGCTAGGGCAAGATGGCGCCCTTGTCCAACCCATATTTATGGTCAGCCGCCGTCATATATGTACATTATACAGGGTGGAACGAAACGACGTTATTTCCTTTAACTGTGGCATTATACAGGCTTAGAATATTATTTTCTCCAAATAAACTTTATTAATATCTCTCACCGTTTTCCAGTTATAGCATGTTAAACTTTCATACGAAAAAGTGTGTGTGTACAACCCTATTTTAGAGTGCAATGACCTCTTCATAACACAGTTAACTTTTGTAAACAAACTTTTTACAAATTGCCTAGCCATTTCTTATCGGTTTAAAAACCTTTGAAAATACCCTTAAGATTGTTTTTAGACTTTTTAGTTGACTTTGACATGATTGATAGACGTTACATTGACTTTTTGTATCGTATGCTGTGTGCAAAAATGCCGGAATTAAACGCTAGAGGCTATTTGAATTTGCTTCTTTTGTACGCGGAGTGCGATTACAATACTGGAGAGACTTTGCGCCAATACCGGAACAGGTATCCTCCTCCTCACCCAACACACTCTAGTACGATATTACGCGCTCTTGACCGTGTTTGTAACAATCGTCCTATTGTGCCACGAACGGGTCAGGATGACCAGCGCGGAGGACGCGTTATTCAACATGATGTCAGATTGGAAGAGAGAGTGCTGCAGTACTTCGAAGATTATCCGAGGTCAAGTTCAAGACAAGCGGGCCGACATTTTCGTATGACTCATACGAAAATACTCAGAATACTAAAACGTGAGGGCCGTCACCCTTACAAAATACAAAGAGTCCAGGCATTACTACCAAGAGATTGCCCCGTTCGCGAAGCCTATTGCCGGTGGCTACTGCAAAAGGTGTTAGAAGACCGAGACTTCATCAAACACGTAATATGGAGTGATGAAAGCTTGTTCACACGGAACGGTATGTGGAACAGGCATAACGAACACGTGTATGCTGAAGAAAATCCGTTTGCCTACCGTTATACGGGACACCAGTATCGTTGGTCTGTTAATGTTTGGGCGGCGATACACGGGGATACAATAATAGGCCCTGTATTTCTGCCTCAGACTTTAAACAGACACGGATACATGGCTCTGTTGAGGATAGAGCTCGACGACTATCTGGATGAGTTGACGCTGGCAGAAAGAAGACGCACTTGGTTCCAACAAGATGGAGCACCAGCTCATTCAGTAGTCGAAGTACGTGAAACACTGAATAATGTGTTTGAGGATCGCTGGATCGGCCGATATGGGCCGCACCGTTGGCCTCCTAGGTCTCCAGATCTCACACCCTTGGATTTTTTTCTGTGGGGCACCGTAAAGGACATCGTTTACAAGACTGAGTGTGAGACGGCTGAAGAGATGAGGGAAAGGCTAAGGGTGGCCTTTGAAAGTCTTCGCAGAAGAAATAACCGACACAACATCTTGTCGAGGGTGCATCGCCACACGCGGGCACGAGCAGCGGCGTGTATCGTACGCCACGGCGGTACTTTCTAACACCGGATGTAAATGTAGGTAATTGTAAATACTCCCAAACGTCAAATAATAGTTTAAAAAAACTAGGGTTGTACATACATTAAAAAATACAATTTTAATCGATTTTCGTTTTTTTATTATTAAAAGAATTTAACTATTGCAGGTCGATTCTACATGAAATACATAGCATTATAGTTTCAGGAATGAACATCGCTTCGTTCCACCCGGTATTATATTTAGATGACGTATTTTTAATGAGTAATTGTTAATCTGTTGTGTTATAAATTTAATAGTATCAACTTACTCGTAACTTCGTAAGTAGAAGGTAGAGTGTATTTTTGCAGTGGTGTCAATTTGCAAAAAAAAAATTACTACGCAATTTAGCATCTGCTTAGGGCATAAACCTTAATCGTTATACTCGTAGTATGCTTTTCACTCAATTTTAACGAAGAAACGATTATGCACACACTTTGTAAAAAATGGAGTAATAATTTAACGACAATGTATATACATTGTACCTATAGTACCTATATAGGTACCGGGTGTTTCCTGTTAGGGCCTTATCACACTTGCGATTTGCGAGCGTATTTTCTATACAAATAAGCGACGCGGCGTAGACGCTGCGCGATCGCCTTCATACAAAATACGCTCGCAAATCGCAAGTGTGATAAGGCTCTAATAGGAGCAATAAAATAAAACATAGATTCTTCGCTTGAAACTGGACAACATTTGTTAAGCAACTTCTGAAAATAACGTGTATTAAATGATATTTTGTAGAATAATGTTTAGACAAAGAAGCAATGTATGGCGAAATGTCCGATATTAGTAGAGTGACAGCTATGTCAATGCTTAGGGAATGTCAATGTTGGACGACGTACATTGAAAATACTATTTAATTTGTTAGAAATAATAAAATTCTGAAAACTGACTTTTTTTAAAGTTGCTGAACAAATGTTGTTCAATTTGAAGAGTAGAATCTATACTTCAATTTGTTGCTCCTATTACAGGCAACACCTGGTATATGAATGAATAGCAAGTATTATGTATTAGTATTACAATTAGTGTTACTTATGTGTAAGTTAGTTGCACCGCCTACAATTTTTCTGCCTTGCCTTGGATTTACTGGTAGAAAATGCCTCATGGCATTAAGTCCGCCATATGTACGATAAGTTTTCTTTCAAGCAATAAAGTCTCAGCGAATAAATAAAATCGCGTACTTTGAATAATACAGAAATAAATTAAGCATACTCGAATGTAAGTATAAATTGTAGTATAAATTAGTAGTACTTAAGTGTTTTGTGTTTGTAATGTTTTTATTAGCGCAAGTATCCAGTGCCAATTTATGCCATGCATCGTAAGTCGGAGCCGGTGTTTTAGGAAGTGATATCAAGATCTCTTTTTCGAGTTCATCGCACCATTAATTTGTAGGTCCTAGGGCCCCCGACGAAAACGAGTGTTCATTTTCTCGGAAAACCCAAGGATAAGATTTTCCAAAATAAATTATAAAACTCGACGCGCAATGTATTGCGTCTAATTCTCTCGGGTGCAGACGCGCGGGGAGGGGAGCACGCGGCAAGCATCGACCGGTCCAGGCGCTCCCCACTCCACTCACGCGTCAGCGCAAAACATACCGTTACGCCAATGCGCATCGAATGACATGAATGAATGCAACCACAAAAACAACGCAACCACAGAGCACAACTAGTGTACTACCTAACACCAATAACAACTGACCGATAAATTAAAACAGTCTAACAAGATTAGTTTCATTCAAGCAAGTAAAGCAAATAAAATGTGCGGGTAGGTAAACATTAATGCGGGTAGGTAATTAAAACAGCGCGAGCGCACTGGCCTGGCGGATCATAGACCGGCCAGTTTCGTTATCTTTCCCACTCCACGCGCTCTGTGTTGTACCGTAAAGCGTACATAATACTGTTTGTAATACATTGCGTGTTTTGCGGAAAATGCTATTTTACTGCTAAAATTGTTACCGGTAGAGATCGATTAACGGAAAAATAAAGAAAAAATGAAACCTCGCGAGGAAACTTTGTGAATTTTCTCAAAGAAATTTCCACGATTTTCCAGCCCAGAATAATGGTCTGAAGCCATGGTTTCAGTTTTCGGTACACCGTCGGATACACCCTGTATAATGACGCGCCTGTCAGTCGCGTCACCACGCCCACTGCCAATTAGCGTCAGATTTTAATCGTTGCATTAAGCTTTGAAATAAAGCTCCTCTACGGGTTCGGAAAAGATTAAAATATACATTTTGTACCATAAGCTAATTAAAATATTGCGTTCAGTTTATATTAAAAATAACAATTAATGTCTTATCCTCAATCTATAGATTTTCCACGGAATCAAAGCATGCCAATTTTCGCATGACAGTCTTCCCGCGACACTTACAGCGCGTGCCATTTCCCCCTTGTACTAGTATTGTGTGCGCTCGGGCTCGATCCCGCCGCAGGAGCATTGTTCAACTACTTCAATATTTAATATCCACTGCCAATTAAAATTTCTTCACGTGAACCGCCAACAAAGGCTCTGCGGGACCTAATTTCCATTGTCTGAATTGGAAATGAAAAACACACATTGTCGACGTGAATAGAAACTGGCTCGAAGGACCATTAATGTTCATAGAAGCAGCTATGAACCCGCGCGATACTTGACGATGTGCGAGACACTGTTAGAGCCTTATCACACTTGCGATTTGCGAGCGTATTTTGTATGAAGGCGATCGCGCAGCGTCTTCGCCGCGTCGCTTATTTGTATAGAAAATACGCTCGCAAATCGCAAGTGTGATAAGGCCCTTACAACATTCGCTTCGAGAGCCCTTCAATGATGAAGTTAAAACATTTGTAGTGTGAAAGAGCTATTTGTTTCAGCTTGCAATGCTCTTCATTGGCAAATAAACGGCAAATAAAAACGCGATACAATAGTGAAATTATACTACAACGTATAACGTAATAAGTTTTTAGATTTTATTGATTGTTGTCATGTTTAACGACGCGGTTGGCGCAGTGGTTAAGCAACTGCCTACTGAGCGGATGGTCCTGGGTTCTAATCCCGGCAAGGGCAAATATTTGTGCGATGAACTCTAATATTTATGCCTGGATCATGGGTGTTATTTGTATTTAGGTATGTATTTATCTATATAAGTATGTTTATCGTCGTTTAGGGTCCATAACACAAGTCTACTAGAGCTTACTGTGGGACTAGATTGATTTGTGTGAGTTTGTCCGATATTTATTATTATTATATGTTTAATTTATTATATAAACTCATTTATTAATAAAGATTGTCACGGTATGAGTCTTGTAGGGTATATTCTTATTCTATAAGAGAGAAATTAAGTAGACAATATCCATGCAAATAATGTATAATTAAAATTTATAATAATCCGACTATTAAAAAAATCTAAAAATCTCAGGGTCGAAGGTTTAAAAAAATATATATAAATTTACACAGCCGAGATTTCTGTTTTCCCTACGGTTAGGTACGCTCGCCTTGAATATTCCGTTGGTGATGATCGGTGCGCTCGCAATCGTGGCCGACTGTACTTCTGCGGCCGTCCGTCGAGGTGAATAGCGGCGTTTCAAAAAAAACGGCGGTGAAGAGGCGGTGTAGGTGTGGACTGCGGTGGTGCCTTCACCCAGCAGAAACCCCAACTTTGAACCCTGGAACGCGCCGTCCAGAATGTATGAGAAAAGAGTCCGGCTACGATTTTGTGAGCATCCTTACGGCAATGAAGAAAAAGCGAGTAGGTACCTTATTGTAGAAGTGATGCCGTGGATGTTCACAATCAGAAGCGGAGATAACAATTTAAAAAAAAGATGATGCTATAATTTATATTATTTTTGCTACAATAATGTGGGTGAAAATGAATAACGCCTTAATTACGTTATACATACTAAATGAGATTGCAAATTCCACTTGATAATTACTATGAAATGAAATGAAGTAATAGCAATGTAATTAAGTTAATTTTTAAATCTAATTATTTCTACACCATAATTTGTATTCCATAAATTTGCCACTTATCACAATATGGGGTTGAACAACACTCGCGAATAATTTAAGTTATTATTTAAATTATTAGAATAACGAGGAACGTTTAGTGACAAACACAATATAAAATTCGGTTACGTATTAAACAAATTATGTCTCATCGTAGCAGAGACCGAGAATATATGTGCCGTGCGTTCAGACTCGTAAGTGAATCGGGAGTGCAGTATGGCGATCTGCGAAATGCAAGTCACTGGATCCGCGAAGAATAGAACTAGTTTGCCGGGCCACTAAAATGCTGCTCGCGCGCTGCCTTGCGGAGCGCTAATATGGCGCCGATGAATTCATGTGGCCGTTCAATGTTTTGATGTAGTATAGTTGTTGTAGTTGTAATTATTTGTTGAATATAAATTTATTTTATTATTATATTTTAATGGTACGTGTAGTTCTTTAATTAATAGTGTAGTTTTTTTTAACGATAAATATAAGGTTTGTTAATATTTACTTAAATAATTACTAATTTAAAGTAATAATAATATTATGTAACGTACTACGTTACAAGATACATATATTATATACACCGTACCGTAACCGTGTATATATCATGGAAGAAAGGTATAAGTTGAACATAAATATTTTAAAATTCTGACCTAATAAGGTTTAACTACATTGTCTATCTTCGAATTAAGATTCTATGTCTGACTTTATAAGCAAAAAATATTTTAGCTAATCAAAATAATTAATATATTAAATTCATACGCTACGCACACATGCATGTCTCATTAACCCCTACAGCTGCAAAGACGTCAAGTTCGTGGCGTGCGTGGTTGGGATATCGCCAGATAAGGTGGTCTCAGTTATAACTCCGGTATATTGCTAATACTTGACATTAATACATGCCGGCTGCAAGTGATATAATCTCATGCTTCAATGTTGGAGATATAAGTTTGCTGAAATTGCTTTTCTTAACGACTGGAAGTGTCTTGTGTTTACCTTAATAAAACGACAAACATACATAATTATGTGTCGACAATGCAAGACCCGCTGAAAGTTACTAAATATTAACCACATTAAGAGTACAAAAAAAACCTACGTTCATCACCATGTTCGTTTTTATTTTTCAAAAAGCATTTAAGCGCTTTAGCTCCCAACCAAAACTTCCTCGAGCTCCTGATAAGGCTGTGGATCCACCTGACTGACTATTATTGCAGAGGTCGGAATACCTGACGTCCGAATAATGTACTATCTGACCCGGACGATGAGATCACGAAAACCATCCTAGCGGTGGTCGCCACAAACTCCTCGAACGGCACCTCAGCATATTCCCCACCGGCGTGGTATTACCACAGTATATATATAGGCTAAAGCAGTATGGAAACTAAGGCCTTCTTTGAAGATAAATACCTACGCGCTAGGGTTGTCACCCGCTGCCGGCGGCACCCTAGGTTAGAATTTTTATAATGTACTTAGATTTTGTAATTAGTTTAGTGTATTTTACTTTTATTTACATTTATTGTAGGGCAGTTAAGATGGGAAGTTTTTGTACGGAACCCTCGGTGCGCGAGTCTCACTTGCACTTGACTTTTTTTTAATGTGGATACACAACACAATTTTTATATTAGGTATTATATTGTTATCAATTTTTATATTGGTTTCAATGGTTTAAATGTCATCCTTTACAATATTAATGCTTATACATATATACATAGCACACGCAGTATTCGACGTGTTTACGCACGTAATCCATGGACAGCCGAGGGGTGAGAGGAGAGCGGGCGGCACATGCGGCGGCGCCGCACGCAGCACCGTCGCGTATGCCGGTCCCGACTCCCGAACATTCGATAATACAACGTTCGCGCGCACTACTCGAACGAAATCACTCGCGTGTCTAGCTTTTCTCATAGTCTGCCTGTATCTGGTGTTATTATTATTTCCCCATATAAAACTGTGCTGTGACTTTTATAAGAATTATAGTGTTTGTCACCATCGCCAACCGTTGTTTTCCTGGACGCTAACCCATGAACTAACCTAAATACAATACCGGGTGTAACCGACGGTGTACCGAAAACTGAAACCATGGCTTCAGACCATTATTCTGGGCTGGAAAATCGTGGAAATTTCTTTAAGAAAATTCACAAATTTTCCTCGCTAGTTTTCATTTTTTCTTTATTTTTCCGTTAATCGAACTCTACCGGTAACAATTTTTCATGAAAAATCGCATGAAAATAGCATTTTCCGCAAAACACGCAACGTATCACAAACAGTATTATGTAAGCGTGTGGAGTGGGTCAGATAACGGTACTGGCCGGTCATTGATCCGCCAGTGCGCGCCCGTCGGCCATTACGGTCGGACGCATGTTAAATGTTTACCTACCCGCACATTTTATTTGCTTTACTTGCTTGAATGAAAATAATCTTGTTAGACTGTTTTAATTTATCGGTCAGTTGTTATTGGTGTTAGGTACTACATACTAGTTGTGATCTGTGGTTGCGTTGTTTTTGTGGTTGCATTCATTCATGTCATTCGATGCGCATTGGCGTAACGGTATGTTTTGCGCTGACGCGTGAGTGGAATGGGGAGCGCCCGAACCGGTCTATGCTTGCCGCGTACCCCCTCCCCGCGCGTCTGCACCCCGAGAGAATTGGACGCAATACATTGCGCGTCGAGTTTTATAATTTATTTTAGAAAATCTTATCCTTGAGTTTTCCGAGAAAATGAACACTCGTTTTCAGTTCGTGATTATGGTCTAAAACTACAGTTTTCGTTTTCGGTACGCTGTCGGTTACACCCTGTATATTGATACAAGTTTAAATATTATTGTAATTCTGTTTTTAGTATTTGTTGTTATAGCGGCAACGAAAATACATCATCTGCAAAATAATCAACTGTTTAGCTATCACGGTTCATGAGATACTTACAACCTGGTTACAGACGGACAGCGGAGGTTTATTAAGTAATAGGGTCCCGTTTTTACCTTATGGGTGAGAAACCCTAAAAATTTACACCAAATATCACATAACATAAACAACCAAACGATTTATTTAAAACGAAATGCATTTTATTTATTAACTAGCAACCCGTTAGGCTCCGCTCAGGTGCAATGCTGATAAATTATGCATGTATTATACATATAAACCAGTATCTTGAATCAATCTATCTATTAAAAACTGCATCAAAATCCGTTGCGTAGTTTTAAAGATCTATGCATAAGTATATAGGAACAGGCAGACAGGAAGCGACTTTGTTTTATACTATGTAGTGATAATAAAGCATTCTTACCTTTCAATATCAGCAGGAAGCGTGAAAAATGAAAGCTCCGGTTTTAAAGAAGCAGAATTCAGGCAGCCGTATACAACGCAATAGACTCGTGGCATCTTTAAAAAATCCCGGACAGCGCACGCACGCGCGATAAACACAAACAATGACCGGTCGTCTCGATGCGCCACGCGCGACTGACAGCACCGTGAAGTCCGATGAGACGCCTCGTAAACGCTTGCGTCTGTGTGTGTGCGCTGTTTCGACCGTTTGTTCGTAGTTTCCATACTGCTTTAGCTCATATATATTCTGTGGTATTACTGTTCGCGTTTTTTTCTGTCACAGTCCGACTATCTTTCCACTCTCCTCCCGCCCTAATTCAGACGGACCCGGAGCAGTCACTTCGCAGTCCATGCACCTAGTACGGGGTCCCCAAATCATTCCTGTGGCGCGAAGACATCCGTTACCGAGTTTGTACCTCCATACGAAGACGAACTCACTGGAAATTAGGGTTAATAGCGAATTCTACGAGTACGTGTAGGGGCGCGGTCATCGCCACTTCCTATTAGAAAGCATGCATTAGAATCAACATTTTCATTATGAATCCCAATCAGCCTCGTATTTCACCAATACATAGCTCGGAATACTCTGAAATCATTAAAATTGTTCTCATAAATGAGGTTATGATGTTGAACCATTATCAAGAGCCGGTGATGCGTGAACTGGACCCGAATTCGACGAGGCCCTGCGATGTTTCCAATTTAGCAATATCTCAGCTTCAATGCGGCCATACCGCTATTTTGCCTCTTTCGTAATGCATTCAATGACATTGATAAGTAGACATTTTGAAGCAGATGGAATTGAAGATATTGGCTTTACCTATCGCTTGTGCGTCAACGATGTGACTCTCCATTTTAAATGTTACACCTATCTAAATTACCTATTATTCATAGAAATGTAATAAAAGATCATAAAAGTTCATCTAAATATATAAAAGAAGAAACTGACTGACATCAACGCACAGCCCAAACCGCTGGTTCTAGAGAGTCCTAATTTAGCATGTACGTCCCTTATAAGGTCTAGGGGTGTACTAAGAAAGGATTTTTCAAAAATCACCCCTGGGGTTCAAAGTTTGTATGGGGAAACAAGATTAGTTAGACTATTCACAGGAGAGTATTTTATTCACAGGAGTATCCCTAACAATAAATAAGTAAACACGTGTTTCAGGTTTTATGAAAATTCAACCCCTAAAAGGGGGAAATGTGTTGCAAAAGTCTGAAAATCATCATGGGTATGGTTTCTATGGTTTATCGGGTCGCTAATTATGAAAACAATAACGATTTTAATATCCAACGTAGCGGACGTGAAATACCATATCTCCAGTTGGGGTGCGATGGGGTTGAAATGTCTACATATCAATATAGGTGTCTTTTTTAAACGCACAGCCCAAACCGCTGGTTCTAGAGAGTCCAAATTTAGCACGTAGGTTCCTTAGGTGTAGAGGTGCACTAAGGACTTGGAGGGGGTGAAACAATTTGTTTGGGGAAACAAGACTACTTGGAAGAGGGAAAAGGGAAGAGGGAAGAGGGAAGAGGGAAGAGGGAAGAGGGAAGAGGGAAGAGGGAAGAGGGAAGAGGGAAGAGGGAAGAGGGAAGAGGGAAGAGGGAAGAGGGAAGAGGGAAGAGGGAAGAGGGAAGAGGGAAGAGGGAAGAGGGAAGAGGGAAGAGGGAAGAGGGAAGAGGGAAGAGGGAAGAGGGAAGAGGGAAGAGGGAAGAGGGAAGAGGGAAGAGGGAAGAGGGAAGAGGGAAGAGGGAAGAGGGAAGAGGGAAGAGGGAAGAGGGAAGAGGGAAGAGGGAAGAGGGAAGAGGGAAGAGGGAAGAGGGAAGAGGGAAGAGGGAAGAGGGAAGAGGGAAGAGGGAAGAGGGAAGAGGGAAGAGGGAAGAGGGAAGAGGGAAGAGGGAAGAGGGAAGAGGGAAGAGGGAAGAGGGAAGAGGGAAGAGGGAAGAGGGAAGAGGGAAGAGGGAAGAGGGAAGAGGGAAGAGGGAAGAGGGAAGAGGGAAGAGGGAAGAGGGAAGAGGGAAGAGGGAAGAGGGAAGAGGGAAGAGGGAAGAGGGAAGAGGGAAGAGGGAAGAGGGAAGAGGGAAGAGGGAAGAGGGAAGAGGGAAGAGGGAAGAGGGAAGAGGGAAGAGGGAAGAGGGAAGAGGGAAGAGGGAAGAGGGAAGAGGGAAGAGGGAAGAGGGAAGAGGGAAGAGGGAAGAGGGAAGAGGGAAGAGGGAAGAGGGAAGAGGGAAGAGGGAAGAGGGAAGAGGGAAGAGGGAAGAGGGAAGAGGGAAGAGGGAAGAGGGAAGAGGGAAGAGGGAAGAGGGAAGAGGGAAGAGGGAAGAGGGAAGAGGGAAGAGGGAAGAGGGAAGAGGGAAGAGGGAAGAGGGAAGAGGGAAGAGGGAAGAGGGAAGAGGGAAGAGGGAAGAGGGAAGAGGGAAGAGGGAAGAGGGAAGAGGGAAGAGGGAAGAGGGAAGAGGGAAGAGGGAAGAGGGAAGAGGGAAGAGGGAAGAGGGAAGAGGGAAGAGGGAAGAGGGAAGAGGGAAGAGGGAAGAGGGAAGAGGGAAGAGGGAAGAGGGAAGAGGGAAGAGGGAAGAGGGAAGAGGGAAGAGGGAAGAGGGAAGAGGGAAGAGGGAAGAGGGAAGAGGGAAGAGGGAAGAGGGAAGAGGGAAGAGGGAAGAGGGAAGAGGGAAGAGGGTAGAGCGAATGAGTTTGAAATTTAATATTGTGGACATGGAAATTCTTGAAAGCATTTGTGCCTACTTGCAATTCAATCGGTCCAGCAGTTTTGCAGCATATCGGTTGTAACAGACGGTCTCACAGACAGCTACTACAAGTGATCCTATAAGGGGTCTATTTTTGTTTTTCAGGGATGGAATGAGACCCGTTATCCTAATAGATGTTAAAAATTGGTATTTGGTGCCATCTCGATTGTCGTCAAGGCCAGTGCCGGCGGCGCGGCAGGACTGGAGGAGTAGTCATCGGGAAACTTCCTGCAGCCGTTAATAAATACATTAAAGCTTTTCAACAATAAAACGGGTAGACGGATATGCATGAGGGATAAGCAGATTATACCCTAACTTTAACAAATAGGCTACTTTTTATCCTGAAAAAAACATCGTTCCCATAGGATAATGTATATTATATAGGTTTGAACGTGAGCGAAGCCGCGGGCAATTGTTAGTTTCCAATAAAGCATACATCGTATTATGGGAGTGTCAAACGTCGAATTTAGGCCGTCAACGCTGGCGGTTATCGCACCGCAGCCCCGCACCGATGCCGCTGAATGTGGTGCCGGTGCGTTATTGACGATATCGTTTAGTAAAACTACATAATATAATCTTTTTTATCGATTCTTTTTATTCGTTTCTTCATAATTAACCTTTGTGTCATGATTATTAAAATTAATGAAGGCACTTATTCATCAACCCAAGTGCTCATTCAACGATTATTGCTAGACTAATCAGAATCAGTTTTTCTACCAACTCGTTTAGGGTATATATATCCCAAAAGCATTTTGTACGCGTCCAAGTTGAGAATCCCAGTGAGTAATGCACATTTTTTTCTAAAATTTTTATGGTTAACTATTTGAATAACAAAAGAGTTGGCTATAAGTTAAGATTGCAGTAAATACAATTATTTATAAAAAATAAAAAAAATTAAGAACAAGGTGGCTTATCCTCAACTTACTTCTTATGAAACAAGAGCTCCATAACTATGTTTTAAGCAAATTAACAATTTATGTAATCATAGCCTCTTAATGTTGGTATAATTTCATCATTTTACCTATTTAAATACACATGACTCTGGATCAAAGTTTGTCCAGGCAACATTTTAAGTTACGGTTGCGAAATTTCAGTATGTCGTAGCTGGTTATTAAATGGCGCAGGACTTGTCGCGTTTTGTACACCCCACTTAGGTCATTCGTGCGCTAGCGCTTACGCGGAGTGGAGATGTGACTGTGGCGGAGCATTTCGTGACATAACGTACGTAACCTCTTTTCCAAACGATTTCTTAGTTTAGGTGGCTCAAATTGTAGGCTTGTTCTTTGTGTCAGAAGTAGTATATAATCTTAAAGTAAATCATTAAATTGTAGCAATTTTTATTCGTTAGTTTTCAGTTTGGGTGGCTTAGTGATTGGCACGGTTTGGATAGGGGATTTTGGTAGCAAAACTTGCGCCACCAAAACTTAAAATCACCAATGTAGTTAGAAATTTGTTTTCTTTGTTTATAATTACTAAGGTATACCTACTTCGCACCTACCTTTTTATTTGTTTAAATCTTAGTTTTCAATGTAAAACTATGGTTAATTTTATTTTTGGTCGTCATTTTCAACACAGCTTCAAATTTTGCATTTTTGTCTAAAAATATTCCAATCAAAATATGTATGTATACATATGTATAGTCTTAATAATATGTTATTGTTTTAAGAGACTTTCTACTCAATTTGATCTCACTAATTAATGTGTTGCGTTTTTCGTTTGTTTAAATGTTTGTTTTCAATGTAAAACTATAATTAATTTTAATTTTCGATGGTCATTTTCAGCACAGTTTCAAATTCTGTATTTTTTTGTAAGAAATCCAGTCAAAATATGTAAATATATTTCAAATATTTTTAAAGTTACTTAAAATTTTGTTTGAAACGACCATTTCGTCATGCTTTTTTACGAATTTGAAACATTAATGTGTTTCTTTTTATATTTATCATCACGGATCAAATCTTTTTATTTGCTTATTTCATTATACTTGATTACCGTATACCCTCACGTTCATTATGTCAGATTTTTAAGCTAATTAAATTAGAGTCTCTTCATTATCAAGTGTCCCGCCCCCTCCCGCTTTTTCCTCAATTTTTTTTCAGCTCCAGAGGATCCCAAGTTTACAAACATTACCTAATTAAAGGTGATCCGAAGCAACCTGTGTCCTCCGCGCTCGACCCTCTCATCTTTCGGTAGGAGGTTTCAAATAACATGGAATACACAATACATTATATGATAGAAATAATAGGGTAGTAATAAAACTTCCGAAAAGTAAATAAAAAATGTGCTCGTTCAAAATAGGCTTTTACTGCTTCTTCTATGTTTCCGAAAACTTATGTACGAATAAAAATATAGAAACGAACGAATGAAATAACTGAAAGTTGAGAAAATTGAATGTGTAATTCGCTGACATAATACTTTTCTACCAGATTAAATTATGTTTAATATCGAGGAAGCAATGGCTGGCTAGTTAGCTATGTATTTATTTATTTTATTTTTTATTTATTTATTTATTAAGGTTCACCAACAATTGTTTACACCAATACAATGTATTAAATTCTACCCAGGCAAAATATTATATAGTGTAACAATCACTTAAAGGTAAACACCGCATGCAAATTATTGTGAAGATGAAAACTTACCAAAAATAAAACTTAACTAAGAATTACTTATATTATACTACGTACTAGTCACAAAACAACGAACACTTCAGGAATGCATTGAAATTTAAATTAGGATTAACATTATTTCATGGGAACCTGCAACGCCGCTAACCACCTACCACCACACCTGCCTCTGAGATTTTGGTGTAGATGCTATTAGCTGTGAAAGATAGTTCACTGCCGTTCTGTATTGAGAGCGGATAGCAATTTACTGGGTGGGTCGAAGTGGATATCCGTGATATCACTACAACTGTTGGCCACTTGGCATAGCCTGCATATTGGGGAATTCCTCCCTGATACTGTACTTCTGACTGGCGGTTTCAGTGGAGTTATTGGGTTTCGGGGGATTCTAGACGGGGCTCTGAAATAAAAGAGGCTCAATAATTGGGGACAATCTATTTTGTGCTGGAGAATTTTGTGCAGAAATAAACCATCCAAAAACGCTCTCCGAGTTTCTAGTGAGTTCATTTTAAAATAGGCTAACTTTCGTTTGTAAGATGTTCTTCTTTTTGCTACAATGCGTCCATGTAGAAATGCTAAATGTCTGAGAAAACGTTTCTGTACTCTTTCTAATCGAAGAGAGTGTGTAGCATAATGAGGCCGCCAGACAACACTAGAGTATTCTAGAATACTCCTCACAAGACTATTGTATAGCAGTATTTTTGTTTTGCTTTGCTTAAAGCACCTGCCATTCCTAATCACGAAGCCCAACATTTTAGATGCACGAGTGACAATATTCTCGAGATGTGGTATAAAAGTAAGTTTTTTATCAAATATAGTATTCATAAGATGATTCTATAATGTGGTTAATACATTTTTATTTTTGGTATTAGCTTAGCTAAACTACATTAGTAATGTACAACTGACTATAATAAGCCCTACTCCTATTTTTTTTTAACATTGAGAAGTTTTGTACAATAAAATTAATGTGGTTACCAATTTTTATAGCTAAGCATATTTTGCCCTTGGCATACTTGTTAAATATTTAAATATGTTTATATAGTTTTACAATAAGAACACAGCCATTTTGTTTTCACTTGCTTATACTATGTCACATCTCCTCCGAGCTGGAGGAGGATGGAAAAAATATCTGTCTGTGGTCTTGAATAGGATAGGAGAGAAAAGGACACCACTAACACTAATAGAAAATAGAAGAGGAAATATTATGATATGGCATCTGCTAAGACATTTCTCAAAAATATCCTAGAAGGAAAAACCGATGGAAAATGAGGTGGAGGAAGGCGAAATTACTTTTCAGCAAATAAATGAAAAGGTTAGTCATGTGACATGTCGTACCAAGAAGTGCAGGAGAATGTCCAAGAAATAAACAATTGCGATACCTACCTTCTACTCAAATGCAACACACACTTCCAGGATTTATTATAATTACGCAAGAATATTTCGGCATGAATATTGTAACACATGTCTTGAGCATAGCTACTCAACATATTCAAAGGTCAAATGTTAATATCGTGCCGGTTACATTACCATGTATATTCCCGTCATTTACCTAATCACCCTGCAGGGGCTAACTCCGCTCATTACTTTAGCTGATGAATAAGTTAATTACCATGAATGCAAGGATCGAGCAAAAACTGTAGCGACTGTGGCCCATTCGTGTTCACCCCTACTCATTGTGTTCTCCTACTGTTGTGTTCTCATGCGGGGAGAATGGTCTACGTTTGAACCCACGGTCACAGAATAGTAAACCTGCACAAGGATTTCTCTTTTGATATTCGCAAAAGTTACCTGAGAACTGTATTTTATTGGTTGTTTGTATAAAATGCTCTGCAATGGGAATTAATGTTTTTTTTTAATCCTATTTTTTTTTATGTTTAGATTATTGCTCCTTGCGGTGGCAACAGAGCCGAAAATAAATTGCTATTACATAGCTATTTTTACCGTTCAAATAATTTTCCAATACTACTAAATAGATATATTTAGGACCACGACAGCAAAATCTACCAAGTTAAGAAGCTTCGTTGGTACCGCAAGGCACAAGGTGGGGAAAAGATATACATTTTTTTTTTTCTGTAACTTTTTTCTAGGAATGAGGAGGATTATTCTTACCTATAAAAAAGTTCCAGCTTTTTGAAAATTCATCCCATTGGTATTTGAGCGTACCTACTGCCGAAAATACGCGAAAAGACAAACCAGACACTTACTTACTTACTAGTCTAGCTCAGCGACCCAAAGAGGATCGTGGCCTCTGACGCAAGAAACGCCATTATTTTCAGTTATGCGCCTTTTAGGGCGCACAGATCCTTCAACACTTCGTCTGTCCAGCGGTATCTAGTGCGGCCGACCTGGGCGACAAAGCCAGATAAAAATTTCCTGGGATGGTATACTTTCGATGGGCAAACACTGTTCGTTTTTTTACCTTTAATATTATAAAAAAAAGATAAATAATTATCAATTAAGATATCGAAAAATCTCATGTTCTGTGAGTAAAATTAAACATCAAAATATGTAGTAGAGTTGCTACGAGTAAGCCGCGAAATTGTGCGCATCGGGTTACAAGCATGAAATTTCTACCACACATAGAGCCATCCACGGTGATTATTTTCAGATGTGGAGGGAAGTCAGATTCGTCCCCTGTGAGGTGGGAGAGCGGGGTGAAGAGGACCAAGTACTGCTCTTTTCCTTTTTTTTATTACTGATCAGTTCAGGCTATTAGGGCCTGTGCGACATCGTTTTCGTGTAAAATAGATATCAGCTATTATTTTTTCATGTTATTTAAGAATAGTTTCATATAAAAATTTGGGTTTATTGCCGAAAAGGTAAAAATAACAGAATCAGAATCAGAATCAGAATCAGAAATAATTTATTTGTTAAACATAGGTACAGGTTATGAGGTGACATGTTTTTAGTCTAAAGATCAACTATGTTTGACCTACAAATGCAGGTGTACAAATATTTTCGCCTGCAAACTTGACAAGCATCACATATTAAATTCACAATAATAAATTAATTTAAATTAAATGTCATATATTCAAATTAAATGCATAAAAATAATGGTAATAACAATAATTAAGAAAATATTAAAAAAAAAAAAAAACATGCTAAATGTCCAAATTACAGATTGCATACCTAGTAGAATGTCGACCATATATATATTATACAGATATGTTAACATCATTTAGAAAATCGCCAATACTATAATAACACTTTTCTAACAAAAATTTGGATAATAAATATTTAAATTTGCTTAATGTCACATTTTGCCAATCTATAGGTAGTTTATTAATAATTTTTGGACCCATTACTAAAATGTTTTTTTTTCATCAGGGCTGTTTTTGCCATCGGGACATATACCTCAGCTTTTCTCAGCCGGAGATTTGATTTTTGAGATGGCTTTTTCATTTGAAACAGATAAGGATTAGTTTTTACATACATACAACATTCGTAAATATACATGCATGGAAAAGTTAACAAATTTAGTGATCTGAAATATGGCTCGCAGCTTTGTGAGGGATTTAGACCGGTAATGGCTCTAATGCATCGCTTTTGGGCTCTAAATATCATATCACGGTAAGTGCAATTTCCCCAAAACACAATACCATAGCGCAATGTTGCTGCGGCAAAACTATGATATGCTGTGAGCACTGCCTTTCGGTCACAAATTTTCGCCAATTTATAGAGAGCATATGAGAAACGATATAGTTTTCTACACACATCCATGGAGTGTGACTTCCATGACAAATCATTATCTATATATAGACCTAAAAATTTAGTTACATTCGTTTTATTTAAAACTTTGTCTATATATTTAACATTTAGAGGCGGTGCTACTTTTCGTTGACTAAATTGCATAATATATGTCTTGTCTAGATTTATTTTAAGATTATTATTTTCTAACCATAGAATAATATCTTTAATCACAGTATTTACATCCTCTTCATAATTGCTATCAGTATCGAGTTCAATAAATATAGTGCTATCATCAGCAAACAATATCATTGGATGATGACAGGAATTGACAATATCATTAATATAAAGTAAGAAAAATAAGGGCCCCAGTACGCTATCCTGCGGCACCCCATATTCAATTTTTCTGCTGGTTGATTTGTGTGTCATTTCTTTTCCAGTGGTCGTAGAAACTTGAGTGATTTCAGTGTATTGTTCCCTATTTTCCAAATATGATTTCATGAGATTTAGTGCGTTCCCACGGATGCCATAATGGTTAAGCTTCCTAAGTAGTACATGATGATCAACGTAGTCGAACGCCTTTGTCATGTCCATATATATGGCACAACATGGTTTCCTTTTATCAAGACAGGTGAGGGCTCTTTCGATTAAATCATGTATAGCTAGATTGATAGACGTATTTTTTCGGAAACCCTTTTGTTCGTCAATAAGAATGCTATACTTTTCCAAAAACTTGTATAGGATAAACTTGTATAGGAGAAACAACTAGTTTTTTTTATTCAGAATGATAAATAAGTTATCTATCCTGAATATTTACAATTTAAAAAAAATTTACTGAACAGCAAATTTAATCTTGTTTTTAAAAATGTATACATATTGTGCACATCTGATACAAAAAGTACCTTGAAAAAAATGTTGATGTTAAGCTTAGCCTGCGTGTTCTAGTACATTTTTCTAAGTCGCGAAATTGTGTATATTGGGATACAACCACGAAATTTCTAACACAAATAGAGTATTCTGCGATGATTATTTTCAGATGTGGAGGGAAGTCAGATTCGTCCCCTGTGCGGCGGAAAAGCGGGGTGAATAGGACAAAGGAGTCCTCTTTTTCTTTTTATATTACTGATGAGATAACGCTACTAGGACTTGCTTGGTGTCGTTTTCGTGTAAAACAGATATCAGATTTTTTTTTATGTTATTTATTCATAGTACCATATAAAAATATGGTTGTATTTCCGAAATTGTGAAAATCACAACAAGTTTTTATTATTCAGGGAGATAAATTAGTTATATTTCCTGAATATTTACAACTAACAAAAATATTGTAAAATAGCAAATTTAATCTAGTTTCTAAAAATATATACATATTGGGCACTTTTCATACAAACAGTAACTTAAATAAATTGTTGATGTTGAGATTAACCCGTGTGCTCGTGATACATTAGCAAAAAAAATTTGTTTTAATTACATTAATTTGTTTTTCTAGGACGTAAATAGTAAATATTATATGTAAAAGCATGTTAATAATCATTATTTATTGTATTTAATGAAGCGAAATAGGATGCGTTCGGAGATTTACGTTGGTTACGCCGACGTAAAGATATATTTTAAGCTACTGTTTGTATGGGAAGTGCCCAACATGCATATATTTTTAGAAACTAGAATAAATGGGCTATTTAAAATAATAATAATAATTTGAAAATGTTCACGAAATTGAACTAATTTACTTCACTGAATAAAAAAAACTTGTTGTGATTTTTACCTTTTTGGCCATACACTCATATTTTTATAAAGAACTATACAAAAATAACATAAAAAAATAATTTCTGATATTTTTTTTACACGAAAACGATACCAAACACGTCCTGGTAGACTTAACTGACCAGCAATAAAGAAAGAAAAGAGGGATACTTGGCCCTATTCACTCCGCTCTCCCGCCTCACAGGGGACGAATCTGACTTCCCTCCACATCTGAAAATAATCACCGTGGAACACTCTATCTGTGGTAGAAATTTCATGCTTGTAACCCGATGCGCACAATTATGTTAGAAAACAGCGGACTAACAACTCTACTAATGTAGGTATATCAAAATTTATAGATTATCTTGGAGACATATATTTCCACGCACCTACATATTTTCGGTCGAAAGAAACTCGTTTCTTTCGCCTGTTTGTGAAGGAATTTCTAAATCGCCAGTAATTTCCGATTGCTTGACGACATCCGCTGGAACCATTCCTTTTCGTAAACATCTATCAGATTTATATAAAATAAATACTACACCGTGTTCATCGCGTCAAATATTTTTTCTTATTTTTAGACTTGAATGTATATGTGAAAAGAATAGAAACTCTGAGGAGACGTGTCTATTCGAGCAATTCGAGTAGGATAGTACTCAATTGTATGTATATAATTTTTTTTTCAATCTAGCGACTGTATTGAGCGTGGGTGTTAAATAAAATAACGTGAGGCAAAGATTCAAATTGTATACCACGTTCGTATTATATAATTTCTTCGAATTTCACGAAATCAAACTGACATTAACCGTCCTTGTAAAAACATCTGACGAAACACAAAATGAGCTCGTCAAATATGTACATTTGCTGTTATAAAATAGGTACTTACAGTTTACTCCTCATAATTATGTAACCACGAGTTTATCTCCCGCCCAAAAGCTGCGCGTGTCGGTGACTTCCTGTACCCTTACCATGAGATAACCTGACCATACTCAATAGCGACTGCGTGATCTATTTGTATGGAGAATAGATACAGCGGTTACTTTGTAGAGCTACAATTCTCCATACAAATCGTTTACGCAGTCGCTCGCGGGTACGGTCCCGGTAACCTCATGGTAAGTGTACAAGTACGTTACACGTAAACACGTGTGTATCATCATCAAGTAGTACAAAGTAAAGGTATTCCCTTGATTTGTCTAATTTTTTTTTGTCTAATTTCAGTTTGTCTAACAACTTTTACCATAATGAACATTTTGTCTAAAGTCATTATGTATAATATCATTTCTCATAATTATTATTTTGTCGAAACTCGTTTTGCCTAAATGATCATTTTCATAACTCTTGTTTTGTCGAATATTATTTTATCTAAAACTCACTTTGTCGATTCTTATTTTAACTAATCATTACATAGCCGAATAACGTTTTAACTAAAAAGTTTGTGTCTAATTCTGAATTATCATAATATTAACCTTGTCGATTTTTATTTTGTCTAATCAATACATAGCTGAAAATTAAGCAAAACGAAATTAGGCAAAATGTTGTTAGGCAAAACAATGTACAGTCGCCATCAGATATATCGCAGCATATAAGGCGTTCATAAATATCTGAACATGTACTATAACGCCTACTACTAGCTTGTTTATTCAACTATTAGCCTCAGAATGCTTTCTTCCATGGAAGTATATTCAAATTTTAGGTTAGGTTAAAGATCGAAAACTGTAGGTTAGGTTAGGTTTGTTTTATGACCATGGATAGCGGAGCGTCAGAATGCTTACTTGCATGAAAGTATATTAAAATTTAGCAGTTAGTAGGTTAGGCTAAACGGGTACCCCTTATCTTGCACAATCTCTATTGTCCGAAATACACTTCGCATAATCGTTTTCGCACAATAATTTTTAGCCGAATGATACTATCGCATAATTATGGGTACCCCTTATCTTGCACAATCTCTATTGTCCGAAATACACTTCGCATAATCGTTTTCGCACAATCATTTTTAGCCGAATGATACTATCGCATAATTATATACTTACCACAATTGTTATGTCGCATAATATTCATTTGGCACAAATTTGAATAGCAGAATACTGATATCGCCAACTTTTATTTCGCAGAATTTTATGTGGCACAATATAAGTTCGGCCGAATTAATTGCGGCATAATTGTATCATAGCATACCCACAGAACCGAATCGCTGCCAGAAAACTAGGTTAGGTTAGGTTGAAACTGCGTCCCTCACAGTAACGAAGGCAAGGCAGGTAAGTAAGGCAGGTCCGACTTGGCTTAGGTTAGGTACGACGACGAGCGAAGCGAGGAGGAGTGTTAGGTTGAACTGCGACCCTAACGAGCGAGCGAAGCGAGCGAGCCGCGCAGGTCCGACTTGGCTTACGATTCCTAACATTACCAATTTTTCACCTTAAGGCAGATCCAACTTGGCTTAGGTTAGGTACGACGACGAGCGAAGCGAGGAGGAGTGTTAGGTTAAACTACGACCCTAACGAGCGAGCGAAGCGAGCGAGCCGCGCAGGTCCGACTTGGCTTACGATTCCTAACATTACCTATTTCACCTTAAGGCAGGACCGCCTTGGCTTAGGTTAGGTACGACGACGAGCGAAGCGAGGAGGAGTGTTAGGTTAAACTACGACCCTAACAAGCGAGCGAAGCGAGCGAGCCGCGCAGGTCCGACTTTTCATTTGTCGGTGTATTAAAATAATCATGCAAACGGAATATTAAGCCATATAAATTTCGGCGACACAATTATTCTACCATAGGAGTATTGTTCTAATCAACATTATGCCGATGTACTATTCTGCCAAAGAAACGTGTGCGAAATGATAGTATGCCAAGAAATATAAGCAAAAAGCGATTGTGCGAAATAATGATTATGCCAATGGTTGCTATGCGAAACGAAAATATGCCAATCAATTTTGTGCAACACATTAGTAACCCCATAATTATATACTCACCACAATTGTTATGTCGCATAATATTCATTTGGCACAAATTTGTATAGCAGAATACTAATATCGCCAACTTTTATTTCGCAGAATTTTATGTAGCACAATATAAGTCCCGCCGAATTTATTGCGGCATAATTGTACCATAGCATACCCACAGAACCGAATCGCTGCCAGAAAACAAAGTTAGGTTAGGTTGAAACTGTGTCCCTCACAGAAACGAAGGCAAGGCAGGTAAGTAAGGCAGGTCCGACTTGGCTTAGGTTAGGTACGACGACGAGCGAAGCGAGGAGGAGTGTTAGGTTGAACTGTGACCCTAACGAGCGAGCGAAGCGAGCGAGCCGCGCAGGTCCGACTTGGCTTACGATTCCTAACATTACCAATTTCAACTTAAGGCAGATCCGACTTGGCTTAGGTTAGGTACGACGACGAGCGAAGCTAGGAGGAGTGTTAGGTTGAACTGCGACCCTAACGAGCGAGCGAAGCGAGCGAGCCGCGCAGGTCCGACTTGGCTTACAATTCCTAACATTACCTATTTCACCTTAAGGCAGATCCGACTTGGCTTAGGTTAGGTACGACTACGAGCGAAGCGAGGAGGAGTGTTAGGTTGAACTGTGACCCTAACGAGCGAGCGAAGCGAGCGAGCCGCGCAGGTCCGACTTGGCTTACGATTCCTAACATTACCAATTTCACCTTAAGGCAGATCCGACTTGGCTTAGGTTAAGTACGAGGACGAGCGAAGCGAGGAGGAGTGTTAGGTTGAACTGCGACCCTAACGAGCGAGCGAAGCGAGCGAGCCGCGCAGGTCCGACTTGGCTTACAATTCCTAACATTACCTATTTCACCTTAAGGCAGATCCGACTTGGCTTAGGTTAGGTACGACGACGAGCGAAGCGAGGAGGAGTGTTAGGTTGAACTGTGACCCTAACGAGCGAGCGAAGCGAGCGAGCCGCGCAGGTCCGACTTGGCTTACGATTCCTAACATTACCAATTTCACCTTAAGGCAGATCCGACTTGGCTTAGGTTAAGTACGAGGACGAGCGAAGCGAGGAGGAGTGTTAGGTTGAACTGCGACCCTAACGAGCGAGCGAAGCGAGCGAGCCGCGCAGGTCCGACTTGGCTTACAATTCCTAACATTACCTATTTCACCTTAAGGCAGATCCAACTTGGCTTAGGTTAGGTACGACGACGAGCGAAGCGAGGAGGAGTGTTAGGTTGAACTATGACCCTAACGAGCGAGCGAAGCGAGCGAGCCGCGCAGGTCCGACTCAGGCTTACGATTCCTAACATTACCTATTTCACCTTATGGCAGGTCCGAAAACTGTAGGTTAGGTTAGGTTTGTAAGCGAGCGGAGCGTCAGAATGCTTGCTTGCATAGAAGTATATTGAAATTTTGCAGTTAGTAGGTTAGACTAAACACCGAAAACTGCAGGTTAGGTTAGGTTTGTTTTATGACGATGCAATAATTAAATTAGACAAAATAAGTATTATACGAAACGAATATTAGTCTAAACAAAAAATCGGCAAAACGAAATTAGGCCAAAAAATTGTTAGGCAAAATATGTTTATACGAATTAAAAATTAGGCCAAATAAAATTAGACGAAATAAGATTATGTGAAATGAGTATTATACGAAACGACTTTCACTCAAACGAAAATTAGGCAAAGAGAATAGTTATGCTAAATAATATTAGTTTAAATGAAATTAGGCAAACCGAAATTAGGCAAAAAGTTGTTAGGCAAAACAAGGTACAACCCAAAGTAAAGGATTGTTTTCTTTTTCTTCCTTTTACATATTTTAGTTTAAATTATAAGATTACATAATTATTATAAACCAACCTGGCCACTTCTGGTTAGTGAACCGCTTGCCGCGCAACAGCACGGATAGCTGTCCCTGACGAAGAGTTCCACAGAAGGTAGGAAGTATGAAACATGTCGGACCGATAACGTTACCCTATAATAATTAGGTAGGTACTGAGAAGATCTCATGATAGTTTTAATAAGATTGTAAGATTCCATGATGACAATATTTTTTTAGTTTACCAAGTTGAATCTTGTAGCTCTGACTGTTTTGTACCTCTGACCAACTAACCAGACTTTGTAGCTTAGTTGGTAAGAGCGTATCGCCCCGGCATCGGCATGGAATAAGATACAGTTTGAAACTGGTCAGACCCTAAATTTTTCCCACTGTTTCTGTCTTTGTATACATGATAAAATCACTTCAAAAATTATGAGAATAACAATCAACTACTTCAATCTTAAAAAATATATTGTTAAAAATCATTCTTCAAAAAATACAAACAATTAAGTTTTTGTCAAATTTTTAATTTATGTGACAAACTTTTTTGGCTGACTGTAATTTTGTTTCAACATTTACCAATTTCAAAATGGGGTCGTCTTCATTGAGTCCAGTTTGTAACTCTTCTGGTGTAGGTGTCTATGGGCGACTGTAGTCGCTTTCCATCAGCCGATCCGTTTGATCGTTTGCCCCTATGACACAAAAAAAAACTCGATCAAGACGATTCTAAAGAGCCCGAACTTGGTATGTTTTCGTTATTTTAGTCTTAGTGCATAGTTCAGATCAATTAGTACCATGTTATTGTATTGTCATCACAGTTAGGTAAGTATACTAAACAGCTCAGCAGTCGGTGCTTTTGATTACACACAGACGGCCGATGTAGACACCAGGGTCAGGACAGGTGAAACAAAGTAAAAAAAGCACTTATATTTTTAGGTTTTAAAACACTGCTGCGAAATTGGTTCTTCTTAAATGATTCAAAATTAAAGAGAATATGTAATTTTTGCGCATTGCAGATGACATTCATTTTCTGTACTCTTAATTAATAATTACGGTTTCATTAACTGGGCTTCTGTAAATTTCCGATTAATTATAATTTTACTACTGCAATGTAAATGAAAAACACGCTCACCATTCCTTTCAAAACCAAAAAGTAAAATAAAGATTACGCAATTCGCCGCAACAATAGCCCATCATTTATTCATCCAGTACCGTTTCGTTTCCTGGACGGCTGCCTAATCATTTAATAATTACACCGCGCGTAACTCACCCACCAAATTACATTTGCAGACATAAACCTCGCAAAGACGGGAGTCGTAATTAAGCCAACTGGTCCCTCTGGCCCGTTGCAGGCCGCTGCTCGCCGGCTGCGTGACCAGCCAGCGCTGCCCACCAGCCGACACCCGTGATAATTGGTGCGCGCCTCCCCGAATAGTCGTAATACGGAATTATTTCTCAGCCATTATTACACCAGTGTACTTTGATCTCGACACAATCTGTGCCCTTACGCTCGCGGGGACGCTCGGGAGGTCAGGTTTCGCTGGTTATGTAAAGCACAACGCTAATCCTCATGCGATATCGGCAGCACGTCCGCGCGACCGTTCGGATTGCAGCATCGGTTGCCGTAAGAATAGATCGGAATGAATTAACGGGTAAGTTATTGAAACCCTAGTTTGGAATTGGACACTGGAGTTAGATAAGAATTTTAATACCATAGTCTGATAATGGCTGCGCGCAGCGAATTTCTTTTGCATGAAATCTACCTATTTATAAAAGAGATTTCGAATAACTGAGGATTTGGTTTTAACGTAACAATTTTTTATTAGGTATTTATTTGAGTGTGGTGTATGGATCCTTGCATACGAGGTTATTTTGCTACCTTACCCGGAGTGTGTAAATGTACTAATAATGAATGACATACGCACATGAGTTTAATATGTGCTATTCTCGGCTTGATAATAATAATATTTGAATACGACGTTTTTCAATACACTTGCGAGGAAAACAGAAAAAATACATGTATGTCTTTTTTGTGTTCAGTTTGAGATTCAACCAAGATAGCATTTTATGGAGGCTATGCTGTTTAAATAACATTTTGTACAGGCTGTTTGGGTAAACGACCCCTACAGTCGGTCAGCTATACAATGATTCGCCACTGGTGTGATATGCAAATATATTAACTAGTATAGTACTCCGTATGGTTGCACAATTTTAACATTTTTAAAATTAAAATCAAATTCAAATTCTTTATTTCGGACTTTTGAAATTAAATACATCGCACTGTACAAATATTTACAGAATAACACAATTTCATTTAAATATGGCTCGCGGGCTACAATACGCATCATGTTTATTATATAAATGAATAAATACCGGACAAAAACTTAAATATTTAGAACATCCATGGTAGGTACAAATATTCGATTTCATCACATAAATATTTCACCTTGTCGGGATTCTAACCCAGGAACGTCGGCTCAGTAGGCAGCTGCACTACCAACTTCGCCAACCACGTCAACAATTTCTTTTTAACAGACGAATTTTATGTGTTGATTGAGATTCTTCTTTTAAATAGTTCTTGCACTGCCTTTTCAAAATGTATTCGGGATTACGACAGATTAAATAATAAAGTCATTTGAGACAATCACTAGTGAAATTTGTCCACATGCCTCATTTATTATCACAGCACGATGTTCATAGATCATAGTGCTTAGTACTATGAATTTAGTATCATCCGCAATGGATGCTATGGCATAATATGATACATAGCTTACAATACAAAGCCGCGTAGATACACTACAATAGCCAAGGTCTCATCTCCTGGATGTTTGGGTCCCCGCCGTGTCCCCAAGACACTCGCGACAAAATATTATTTACTTACTAGTACGTAAGACGCATGCTTGGGGACTGCAAACTAAGCCCCTGATTTAACGGGTTCTACGAGAACTAGGCACTCATGGATCACAAAGTTATGAACTCAATTTAGTTATCAGAGTTAGTAGGCAGCCTTGTTCATTGGTAATGGGTATACATGTTAGTTGTATCTAGTTCTGTTAACTGCTGGAAATAAGCCGTGTGTTCCAAACCAAATGTATATCGACGCACAGAAAACATGCATTCTCTTCAAGATTTTTTTATTTTCTTAGGCCCTCTCTCTACTATATAACAGACTTAATGCGAGGCTTGACCTGTATCCACTTACTTACGTTATGTGTAAAAAGACACTTAAGGTCGCCTTACAAAACATGCCTTACGAGGATACGGAGAAGTTATTAACTGTATTAAAATGATTGTGCATTATTTCCATAGGTTTTCCTTTATATTTACAATGTATACTTAAATTAACTTAGATTGTACCCATAGCTACCATATTTTTTTTTGATTTTATTGTAATAGTTAATAAGGTTTATGTTGTGGTCGTAATTTTACATAATATCAATGAATATGATTATTTGTACTTTTCTGCCTGAAACACAGGATAATCTTAGTTCAGGCGCATAATATTATTGTTCAATTATAAATATGTTTATTTTATAGTCACTACAGCTGTAATATGTTTTAAATAAAATTTTATTTATTATTATTTATATCGATTGAGACTCATCATCAATTATCAACAAAATACAAGTTTCACTTCATGAGTGATAATTACTTTCGAGTTTTAATAATCTCACAAAAACCACGGTAATGTTATACAGCAATTTGAAAACTTGCGGCAAAACAATAAAAAGCGCTACAAAACGCGCATTAACAGGAAAATGGTGCCTTCCCGCGGTTTGTTATTCATTTATTATTTATGTACGCGGAAAAATGGGACACAGAGTACATATAAATAAATAAACGTTTCATTTTCTTTTCGTTCTGCTCAAAAAAATATAATAATACTACTTAGGTGTTTATCATAGTTACAGTGAGTTTTATTAACTGGCCTTTCATTGCATTACGAGTACAACGGCATTTTAAGCGCTACAGAAATAAATAAATAAAACAAATAATATGGGCTGATTAAAATGCTGTTTTTATACACTAAAATCTAATAGTAAATAAAACCCGCTAAATATATCCGACATCTTCCAAATGCACCTCATTATATCAGCCGATAGACGTCCACTGCTGGACAAAGGCCTTCCCCAAAGTTCTCCACAACGATCGATCTTGCGCCGCCCTCATCCAATTTCTACCCGCGATCTTAACCAGGTCGTCGGTCCACGTTGTTAGAGGCCTTCCAACGCTGCGTCATCCAGTCCGCGGTCGCCACTCAAGAACCTTTCAATACAAATGCACCTGTCGCAATTGTATCCTATCACAATTCCGAAACATTGTTTCTCATCTGTAACGTTTCGCCAGATTTTCATTTTCCCGAAAGTGTTTTTTCCTGAAACCAGTTATATTTTCAGGATTTTACAAACATCGTTTTAAAAACCCATTAGGTTAGGTTAGGTTTATTTTATAACTAGCTTTTGCCCGCGACTACGCACGCGTGGAACTTGATAAAAGGGATTATTAAAAGCGCCTAAGCAAATATAAGAGCAATTGTGCTTTTGGTCTAATAATTACATTTCCTACAGGTTCACCGCACCCCAACAGAAATGTTCACTCTCTTTTCAATCTTTTTAGGTATAATTACCAGGATGAGCGGTTTAAGCGTGAAGAGGTAACAGACAGACAGACACACTTTCGCATTTATAATACTAGCTGTGCCCCGCGGTGTTACCCGCTCATCCCACGGGAACACAAAATTTATTCGGGATGAAAAGTATCCTATGTCCTTTCCCGGGTCTCAAACTATCTCCATAGCAAATTTCATCTAAGTCGGTTCAGCGGTTTAAGCGTGAAGAGGTAACAGACAGACAGACAGACAGACACACTTTCGCATATATAATATTAGTATGGATGGATTAGTATGGATTATTCTGAAAATTAACAGTTTTGGAAATAAATCGATTTCGAACACATAACACACGAACACATTTGGCGAAACGTTACAGGCGGAAAACAAAAATTTGTGTTTCAGATAGGTAACCGTCGCAAATACCTAACATTTACCTACGACAGAAATAATAACATTTATGAAAATCGTTACTGGCACATTCTACATATAAATCTTATTTCTGATATTTCTTTTTACACATACTCTGAGAGTAGTTAAAAATATTACCTTTTAGTTCTTAAATTGACAATTTATACAATAAACATTTTTGAAAAACTTTCCTGGATATTCATTTTCCGGATCCAACATTGTTACTTGGGGCCGTAGTTTTCATAAATTGCACAAAAAATATCGGAAAGTATTGAGTGAAAACAATTAGATTGGTTTGGGTGAGCGAAACGTTTCGCTCGTTGGATGTAGAGGTATGCTTTGGTTTTATTTGCCTCTTCGTAAACAAAAAATTACCTTTAAAAGTGGGTAAAATACGTAGCGAGTGCTACGACTCGATGTTTATTTTAATGATACGGATTTATTTAAAAAAGTATTTCTGCTCGTTATAGTGGATTTTCGTACATAAAAATACCTATGCATTTTAAAATTGGACCCAAATGGACGAATTGTTATTAATTAAATTATAAGAGAGTTGGAGTAGTTTTAATATAAGTGTTCAATACCAATGCTCAGAATATGAAAGGAAAAATAGAAGCATTGAGTTCGAGAAAGCGTTCTAAAATGAGACTTTCACTTAATTTAAACTTACTAAAAAATTAAATGGGCGAGAATTATTGTAAATTCGCATATGTTTCTTTTAAAACTACGTCAGTTACTTAGTTAATTGGATCGGGTTTGTCGATATATCGAAACCTACGTCTGTGATAGAATTCGGAGCTTTCATTCACCGTTTGACGTCGTTCTAAATTCAGCAATCGTATTGTGCCGTCCCTCTCGATCTCCTAACAATTATACATTTGGATGAGCGAGACGGCACTATAAACGAATTTCAAGCATCGGAGTAGCTGCGTCGTCGCGTACGCATTATGGTCACAAAGTTCACAAACACAACACGCACCTGTCTGCGCCTCGTGTGATTATAAAATACATAAAATCATAAAATCAACTTAAAATTATCATAACACTAAATAATATCCTTTTTGTTTTCATAATAAATTATATTGTAAAATAAGCTTCTGTCAAAAAATTCATTTTAGTGACAAGCTTTTATAGCCGACTGTACTTTACTTTCGATATCCATCAAATGCTCACTGAGACGATTCTAAAGAGCCCAAACTCGGTAGAATTGCTTTTTCTATTATAGAGTTCCTATGGCCACCTTCCGGCTCCATCATCAGATCAGCCCCGTGGTACCATATTATTGTAGGTATTGTCATCAAAGTTATGTAAGTATGCAAAATTTCAGCTCAATAGGTTGACGATATCTGCTTAAAAATTGAGTTGCAAGATTCCACCCGAACAAACATACTTACATACATACAATGCAAGTTAAATAAAAGCTTGTAAAAATAATAATTAATGTCCGTTGGCTTCGTTGTTATGCCCGAGAATCCACTCCAACCATTCGTATTTAATGTTAACACTTTTTTGCAGCCAATCATTTCCCCGTTAACTATCCCGACAGATGGCATTGATATCAACACCATTAAACAAGTGACACTCAACCCGCTGGTTACTATTCCACAGGGAGTGAAATCAAATCATCTGCAGTGTTGCCCTCCGCCCCTCTGTCCCCGTCGCCCCGAGCAAATGTTGTTCTTTGCGAATCAGGTGTAGTTTAGTTAATCCCAGAGTGATATATCGTAGCTGGGTGCAACAAGGACACACGGCTCGCAAGAGAGAGCATCGTGACCTTATGTCTCTTTGTAATTTTGATTTCCTTGCCCCGAAAAATGCTCGTATTAAATTTCGAATATCAACATGCTGATCAATTTTGCATATTTGTTTTGTTATTTCTTTTCTCTTCGCGATTAATAACTGTTTTGCTTTCTTTTTTTCGTTTTGTTTTTTTTTTTCTTGAGCTTAATTTGGAACTAGATCGATATGTGTGAGGTTGTCCGATATTTATTTATTTATTTATTTAAAAGGTAAAACTAGTATTATTTTGAAAAAATCTTTAAAATGTATCGTTTATAGTGCTTTACTAAGATGTCCGAATGGTTATAGAGCTCATGTTGTGAGCATAACCGTACAGTGTCTTTTGCCTACTTTTACTGCTATAAAGAAGCTCACTTCAGGACAAAAAGAGGGAAGTAAAAACAAAGCAAAAAAAGTAATTATCTTATTCGGTCAAATGTCTTTTCCAAGACACAAATTGAAATTATTGCAATATCCTAACTCATTGAAATACTTATGATACTCTGACACTAAAGCCGTAACGATGAAATGAATGAATGAATGAATGTTACAGTACGAGGAGCATCATATTTTAAAAAGCTATATGAACCAATAGTTCATCGGTAGTGTATTCCAGAGTCTTATAAATATATTTTATTAAACTTACTGTCAAAGGCGTTACGGCGACATGCTGGTGGCATCAGCCAGTTGCCCGTCCCAGACGTCCGTGTGTCAGGGACACGCGTGCCGTACATCGCGGCTGACAACTCAATTTGCAGCCCTCCCTCCCCCGGGCCCCCGCCCCTCACTCGCCCATGTTAAATTATCACACGAAGCGCAAACAGGTGCAAGTTGTATTTGTGACAATAATGCCTATAGGATTGTTCATAACATTGTCTATGATATCTATTATAGGTAATTTGTCCGCAATTTTATTTGGAATGATAGAACTTTTAAATAAAACAATTTAAACGGATTATATCGCGTATATTAATTATTTGAGCCTCCCGGACGTTTTGGTAGGTACCTTTACAGATACCGCTGTCAAAAGTTGACTGAAAAAAACACAATTTTTCTCTGTCAAAGTTACAATATTAAATTGTAGGGAGGCTCAAAGAATTAATATACGTGATATAATCCGTTTAAATTGTTTTATTTAAATGTGTGTCAGTCGCGGAAACCGAAGAAAATATTATGATAGACCTTCCCTTCCCTCTCCTTATCTACCGATTTTTATCTTTTAACGTCAACCAAGAAGTACGAGAGCTTAGTATTTGACAGTCTGTTTCATTGTGACGCAGTTCGCAGCAAACTGTTACGCAGTTTGTGGGCGGGTCTTCACCCTCATCATCATCATCATCATCATCATCAGCCTATTCTTGTCCACTGCTGGACATAGGCCTCTCCAACTGCACGCCATTGTACGCGATCCTCGGCTTTTCTCATCCAGCTTTTGCCAGCCACCCTGCACAGATCATCGCTCCACCTAGTCTGCCAATAAGTCTTCATATTATGCCAATGAATGATCAAATCTGCAGGAGAACTAAAGTATCCCGAGGATGATTTAACTCGAAGAATGGCCACAGTGCACGATGAGCAGTGAACGATACACATTATATGTAACTTCTACAATAACGGTTGCAGACCCGATGGCCGCTGCTGTGCGGCAGAAAGATTCTCAAGTGGATTGACAGACGAAAAACGCTTTCAAAGTAGGCTGAAGATATTGTGTGTGTAGCGGGAATCTATTTGATGCAAGGAGATAGAGTCCGGACTTTGTCCGGCAGTGGATGTCATTCGATCGGTCCCTGAAACGATTATGACGATGTATAATTATTAACTGCCATCGCGAGGCCCTTGAATTATTTATTTAACAGGATGACATGGAAAAACGTCAGTAAGTTTGGCACAAATCAAATATTGAATATGTTGTACGTTTCTATAAAAGGCTCGTTGCCAAAAATAGAATAACTTGGATCCAGGGCGTTTGTTAGTATTTTATCGGTGTAAATACGTTTCCGATAGAAATGGGGAAACCAATGGAGTGAATGCTTCTGGCTGACGTATTATATGACCCTTTTGTAGCGGCACCCTCTGCGGTTCAAACATTTCGTTTCTACATATTTATGTAAATAATACAATAAGTATTATAGTTATTTTAAGAATATGATATTTCCTAGTAAGTCGCTCCTAAGCAAGAGCGAAAAACAAAACTCGCCATGTAAATTTCATTTCGCTGTGGTTTAAATTTAAATTTTAATCGTTAGTTGTTAGTCGATTACATTTTGCGCATCTCTGGTACTGATTAATACCTAACACCTTGCAAAATGGATGTAACATTATGGTGTTAGTTGCAAAAAGTTGTCATACCTACCTACCTTCTTACGTTACCTGCTATGGCGACTTTTTTAAAGATTAGATATGAATAGGATTAGGGTTGCACTGCAGCTGCACTTGTAGATAACGACAATACCCATTGTTTATCGTCATAAATTAACCGCGACAATTTTACTGATAATACTTACAAGTTGTTTTGACATTAGGCCTGGAAGACCTTTTATTCGTTAAAGTTGAAGGAGAGGCCGCTTTCATTTAATAAAATTAAGCAACAAAAAATAAATAAATTAGCGTATTAAACAAATCGAAAATACAGAAAATATTCTCAGAACATGTTAAGCCCAACCCAATATGCATAATGCAATGAAGGATTAATTTATTATACATATGAGGAAATATCTAACACAGTTGCAATAAATCCTTATATTGTAACGCGCGTTTTCAGCTTGTTACATAGAAGAAATAAATCCCATTTGCGTACATTATTTTCCCCTAGTTTTGACATCTAAACATTAGAATTATTCCATTTATTTGTTTGACAGCTTCAGTGCGTTTCGTTACGCAGATAACCTTTCGCTAGTTTGACAGTTGAAGTTTGTTTTGAAACCTCAAACTCTAGTTTATTAATCAATTTCATCGTCCTTATACGAGGATCGATTGCAATTTCGTCGTGACGTTTGAATGCAGCTTAATGACCATAGATTATATTCGATAGTTTTTTTTCGTTCATTCTGTTGGCAAGGATGGTTTGACGTCTTCTTTTTTCTGTGGAGCGCCTTGGGAGTGACACAGCTTCAGAGAATATCCTAATTAATTAAAGCAATCTTCGCTTTGCCGAGATCTTTCGGGTCGGCTTACAGTTTGTGGCGATCGGCCGCAGCCTTTCTTGTAAGTATTTCGATAATTCATGGCCATATTTTTTCTCGCGAAATTAGTTTGTGAAAATGGTTCCTCATTTGTTTTGTTTGACGCTTGTTTTAGTTTTCGTGCGTGCGGAAGCCGCCGGAATGGAGAAGCCTCCAGAGATGTTGGAGCGGGGCAAACGTAAGTACTCGTGCCTTTTCGTTTCTCACTCTTAAATTTCACTATGACGTCACAAGTTCTAATCGTAGTTTTTTCTCATCTGCTTCAGGTTCCGCCTGAACGTTTGCCCTTTTGGACTACCCCGTCCACCTACCTTTGGGCGACGTGATCGCCAACCTTTGAACGACTTCGTTCCCCGCTTGCGGATTCCCTTATGGACTAGCATTTTTGGATACTTTTTGGGACAATGTGCTCGCCCACTACAACTGTTAGGGCAAACTAAATGCATATTTTTGGCGTCCTTCTGTGACGACCTTTCATGACAATTATTTCTTTAGTTATGCGTTAGCGAGTCGTGGCGCTTTGACGCAAACGTTTACCTTAAATTTCTTTCCCCGGGTTTTACCCCTGGTACTAATTACCGCCTATGTGGCTTTAGAAATTTCTCTCGCCTCGCGCGACTAGTAATAAAATTTGCCTCGGGTGCTTCTCACCCCATTCTTTGCCCTACATGGGATTAATTAGTAGCTTCATCGCTGGAGATCCATCTGCCTGAGCAGCCTTCGTGGCAGGAAGCGTCGCTGGGGCAGACGGACCTGCAGAACCTCACCACCCAGCAGTGGGAGGATCATTTTCCCCAGGCCTAGCCCTGTTTATTTCCACCATTCCATTTTTCTTCACCCAAAGTAAGATTTAAATTCCTTTTTCTGAGTGCCTCTCACTCTTTACTTTGCCCTACGTGGGATATAGTAGAAGCATCTTCGTTGGAGACCCATCTGTCGGAGCCGCCTTCGTGGCAGGAAGCGTCGCTGGGGCAGACGGGCCTGCAAAACCACCAACTCTTAGGCTTTGTACCTACTGACACCAGGTTGGTGACATTATTCTAATTTAATCTGCCTTCGTTCAAAAGATGAAACACTGTAACACCTAAACGTGGCCCCAATGAGTACTGTAAAATAAGGTCTTAACTTTAAGCGATACCGCCCTAACTGAAAATTTAGTTTCTGTGCCCTTCAGGCTTAACATTGTAAGTTTAGAATAAATAACTTTAAGCGATCCTTCACTACAACAAGGTTATAAAATTTGTCTGTACTTTTTGCATGAATGTGAAAAATAAACCCTTCTGGTTTTGAAAATTTGGTTTAATTTCTTTCCCACATATAGAACCTATTCAAACTTGGCTTGTGATTAAAAGTTCATTTTCCTGCTCTTAGCTATCCGAAGGTGAGAGCCTGGCGCCCGATTTCTTTTTTATATTTTTTTGTATTGATCTAATCACCTGATATAGGTCAGCGACCCTTCTGGTCGATTTGTTTAATCTTTTATTTAGTGGATTTTTCTACCACCTTTAATTTCTTTAATATTTTTAGATGCTCTGGTGCTTCTGATAAGCCCATAGTCACACACAATTTTCTTTTCATTACATTTTGGCGCTCACCGAAGCAGGGACTGAAAAATAGGTTTCTATATGTGTTTACTTTTCTTTTGAGTGGAATTGTTTATTCTCTTTGAACGAAGGCCTCTGGTAACATTTTTAGTTTTCTGTTACCTTATATTATTATTATTGTATTTTTCAGACAGTACTGATATATATCACTGTTGTTATATTTTTCAGTACATTGTTATTTTTTTTGAAGTGTTCACAATACAGTGTTACTTATTGTTCTATGGATGTGTTTTGAGGAGTAAAACTTTTGTTGTGCATTTATCCAGTTAAAGTACAGTGTTTCTCAAGTTTAATAGTGACAAGTAAATTTAAATATCAGAGTTTGTTTTGCAAAGTAATTGAATAATAATTTCACAGTTTTACTGAACAGCTGATCAGTTATTGTTAACCTTAAAGTAACTTTTGCATTTATTATTAGTATACATTTGTTGTCTTAACTAGTAAACAATTTAGAATCTTTGTTTCAAATATTAGTACTGCTGTTGTACACTCAGCTTCATAAAAAAGTTTCAATTTATAAAAGTGACATTGTTATAATATTTAACTTTAGAGTTTTTTTTGCATCGGTCTTGATTACATATTGGTTAACATTTAGTGAACATTATCACACTGTGCAATTGAAATCTGTTTACATAGTTTGTTTTTCTGAAGGTGAACAGAGTGGTTAAAATTTCATAATTGTTATATACGGAGTGTTTATTATATTCTTATACAGGGTGTTGTGACAGTTGGTCTCAACTTTAATTTTTTACTTGTTAATTATAAACAATATTTCTTGGTGTTTCATATCTGTACTTCGGAGTGTTTTTTGACTGCGACATTGTTTTGAATTTGAAATTTCTCTTAATTGATATTTTCCTCGGAGTCTCAAGATTTTAATATCACTTTCATTACAGGGTGGAAAGTAATTAGTGCTATAATTTTCATTTACATTTGAAACATTTTTTAATTGGTACTTTATCCAGTAGATAGGGTTGTCACCTGACATACCTTAGTTTAATATTTTTGTTAAAAAACTTTTTTCTACTTTTGAATAATAAATACTTTTCATAGGTACTACATCCAGTATAATAGGGTTGTCACCTGGTACAATTTAATTAAATTTTTTTTTCTTCGTTTCAACTTTTGAATAACAAATACTTTTCATCGGTATTACTTGATCGGTATATAGGGTTGTCACCTGGTATTTCCACTTAGAACTTTTATTAAAAAAATTTTTTTCCTTCAGCATCTGAATATAGATTACTGCACTTTAGTATTATACGACCATAATATAGGGTTGTCACTTCAATTTCAATAATTTTTTATTTTTCAAATTTTTTATCCTCGAATAGTAACTTCACTTTTTGGACATTACTTAACCATTATATAGGGTTGCCACTTAGTAATTTCAACTTAATTTTTTATTTTTTAAATTTTTTTGGCAATCGAATAGTAACAGTTGTCTGATCTGGAACATACCTAGTGTACCGAGTCGAGCGGTTTTTGCGAATAGTTTTTGATTTTTATTTCTACTGTTTTAGGTACAGTTAATACTTTACATCTAGCTTTGGACATTTAGTAGTGATGGACAACGGTGAGGGTCTTAGCACGCCTCCACCGGTGGCACCACCTAGGGTTGTGGATATGGGAACTAGTCCTGATCCACCCAGTACTTTACAAGGTGACTTGATAACCTTCTCTGCTTATCAGAGCGGTGCACACAATAGCACAGACAGTGGAGTTCAACCTCTACCTAGAGGCATTAACTTGACAGGTGAAGGCAACCATACTAATATGCTGGATATCCCTTCTAATCGTTATTTGTCTAAACCCCCTGATCTAACGAAGTGCAAAATTAACTTCAATGGCAAGACTTGTGTCCGCGAATTTTTGATTCAAGTGGAAGAGCTTCAATATGCTCGTCACATTGATGAACAATACCTGCTTCGCGCCTTTTCCTCGTTGTTATCAGACCACGCTTTGAAATGGTTTAGGTCCATCCGCGGACAAGTAACATCATGGTATCAACTGAAAATCGCGTTGTTACGACGTTTCGACAAATTAGACTTTGATTACCAACTGGAATCTCAACTTCGTACACGCAAGCAAAAGCCACGAGAGACTCTGTCAGAATTTATAATAGATTTGATGGATCTGTCCAGTCAATTGACATATCCTTTATCTGAGACCACCCTGATTGACATATTTAGACATAACATGTTGCCATCTTTTATGGGACATTTCATAGGAAAACCGTTAAGTAGTTTTGATGTTATTGTACGGCTTAGCAAAGAAATTGATGCGTATACTTCGACTGTTCCTCATCAACCGTCTACGCTGAACTCTAATTTTGATAGGCCGTCCAAGAAATTTAGCCCTGTTGAGGTTAAATCAGAACGAATATGTTTAAAGTGTAAAAAATCTGGCCACCACTACAAAGATTGTAAAACCATTAAAGGCACTATTTGTTTCAATTGTAATAAGAAAGATGTCACCACACTGACGTGTGATAATTGCAAACCGAGTTCTTCTAACTCGCCTAAAAGTGGTTCAAAAAACGAGTAGGCGTCAGTCGAACACCGTTTCGTTCTGAAATGCGTCGTGCTTCGGCTGACCAGGTTGATATTTCAAATAAGACTCCACATATTTCCCATAAACCCTTAGATGCAGAGATTAGACAAGATTTTTCCGGATGGTTAGATTATTTGAAAATTTTCTTTGGTGTTCATAAAGTTGCCCCGGTTTTGTTCATGGATAATGTTGACTCTCGACCTTATTTAGATTTTTCAGTAGGTTCACGTAAATTTTCTGGATTACTGGACAGCGGCGCGAGTAGTTGTGTCCTGGGTTATAATTCACACCAGGCATTTCTGAATTTAGGTTTCAAGCTGCGTCAGGATACTAGGGTTGTCGCTAGCACAGCTGACGGCACCTCGCGTGACATACTAGGAATCATTGACCTGCCTGTTACAGTAGATCTTAGAACACATACTATTCCATTTTTGGTTATTCCCTCATTCGAACCCCTTATTATACTTGGTTTTAATTTTTGGTTGAAATTCGGTCTAGCTAAGGAATTGTTTAAGAATATAAGTTATAGACCCGGTGATAGGACTGTCATTTGTTCGGTTACCTCAGCTGCTCAGTTGAGTCCTGCCGAAAAGGAGCAGTTAGATTCGGTTATAAAAGATTTTGAGGAAATTTCCTATGAGAAAAAGGGTTTAGGACTCACTCATCTCACAGAACATAAAATTCTTACTACAGGGGATCCTATTAAGCAGCGTTATTGGCCTCTTAGTCCTGCTAAACAGAACGAGCTCTATACTGAGGTAGAGGCGCTTCTCAAGGAGGGAATTATTCAACCTTCTAAGTCTCCCTGGTGTTCTCCGGTCCTTGCAGTGGAGAAGAAGGACGGATCTGCTCGATTATGTTTAGATTCTCGTCGTTTGAACTCTGTTACGATTAAGGATGCTTATCCACTTCCATATACATCAAGAATTTTGGACAACCTGAAAGATGCTAAGTTTATAACGGCCCTCGATTTGTCTAAGGCATTTTTACAAATTCCTCTGGAGGAATCGTCTCGCCAGAAAACTGCTTTTGTCGTACCAGGAAAGGGATTGTTCGAATTCGTTCGTATGCCCTTCGGGATCACTAACGCTCCAGCGGAGTTACAGCGATTGGTGGATAGACTTTTTGGTCCCGAGTTCGATGACGTATTGTTCAAATATTTGGATGACCTAGTTTTGATTTCTAAAACCTTTTCTGACCATATAATTCAGTTACGTAAAGTTCTAGTAGTGTTAAAAGAGGCTGGTTTGACTGTAAATCTAAAAAAGTGTGAATTTTGTAAAGATAGACTCCGTTATTTGGGTTATGTAATAGACCGGAACGGGTTACATACCGATCCTTCCAAATTGGAAGTAATTCAAAATTACCCCAAGCCGCAAGTTGTGAAACAATTGCGAGGTTTTCTTGGTCTTTGTTCCTATTATCGTAAATTCATTCCTAATTTTGCTGACATAGCTGCACCTTTGTCTACTCTCACCGGAGGTAGTAAAAATTCTAAAAAACCTGTTATTTGGAATCCCATAGCCGAAGAGGCATTTGAAAAATTAAAAACTGCTTTAATGACCGCCCCTGTGTTGCAATGTACTGACTTTAGTAAACCATTTTTCCTCCACTGTGACGCTAGTTCAGTGGGAATCGGTAGCGTGCTTTGTCAAGAGGATGACAGTGGTGAACAACATCCTTTAGCATTCTATTCACGAACCTTAACTAAGTGTGAGAGAAACTATAGTGTTACCGAGAGAGAGTTATTGTCTATTTTAAATTCCATTGAACATTTCAGACCCTATATAGAGGGAATGAAATTCACCGTAATCTCAGATCACGCTTCACTTAAGTGGCTGTTAGGATTAACGAATCCCAGCGGTCGTCTGGCTAGATGGGCCGCCAGAATTTCCCAATTCACTTTTGATATAGTACATAAAAAAGGCTCTTTACATGTAGTACCTGACTGCTTATCTCGAGTAGAGATCGCAGCGCTTTCCATTCCATCTGATTTCACTTTGCCTGATGATGAAATAATAGACCCTTGGTATAGAAAAATATTTATTGATTGTCAGCGGTTCCCCACTAAATACAAAAATTACAAAGTGGAGAACGCAACTTTATATAAATTCTGTAAGCCAAAGTATAAATTGAACTCTCCTTTAGATTGGAAAATAGTTATCCCACGTGAAAATATAATTGATACAATTAGGGATAATCATGATGACGTTAATTCAGGTCATCTAGGAATTCATAAAACTCTACACAGGTTAAAGGTTCACTATTTTTGGAATAAAATGTTCAAAGACGTACAAGAATATATTAACCGTTGTGATACTTGCAAAGCTTATAAATCCTCTAATTCACCCCCATTTGGCCTTATGGTAAATCCTAAAATTGTAGACGCCCCGATGCGCATGTTGTCCATGGATATTATTGGAATTTTACCCCGTACATACTCAGGTCATCGTTTCATTCTGTCTGTAGTCGACGTATTTACCAAATACGTCTGGCTGTTTCCTTTAGCTAACGCCACTACAAATAGCATCTGTAAATTCATTGAAAAAGACATATTTTTAAAATTTGGAACTCCAAAAATAATAGTTTGTGATAATGGATCTCAGTTCACTTCTAAACATTTTGTAGAATTCTTAAAAAATTATAACGTAAATAAAATATTCTATAATACACTGTACACGCCTCAAAATAACCCCGTGGAGCGATATAACAAGAGCGTGGAGACTTGTATTGCTTGTTTTGTTAAAGATGATCATCGGACTTGGTCATCACTTTTGCCTCATATTCAAGTAGCGTTAAATAGTGCTGTTAACTTAGCTACAGACTTTACTCCTAATTTTTTAATGTTCGGTAGAGAACTTATTATAGATTCTTCTTTGCATCGCTTTAGCGATTCTTTTGATAACTTGGACGACCTAACAATAGGTGATCGTCACAAGCTGGCTAGTTCTTTTGATAGACTCAAGTCAATTTTTGATCGGGTATCCGTGTCTCTTTTAAAGGCATATAAACGTAATGCCGCTTTTTATAATAAGGGTCGTAAGGCTGTTACTTACGACGTGGGTAATGTTGTTTGGAGGAGAAATTTTGTACAATCTAGCGCAGCTCATTATTTTTCGGCCAAGCTAGCTCCAAGGTTTGTTAAGTGTGAAATTATTGATAAAATTTCTGATGTAGTTTACGTTTTGAAAGACCTTTCAAAAGGCACTTCTGGTCGTTATCATGTTAAAGATATAATTAAAATTTAATCCTATTTGATTTTCAGACACACTTGGAACTATGTTTGTTGGGTCTTTGTGTGAAAGGTTATTCCTGATGGTATGAGAGATGTATGTTAGGTAATTCAGGATTTGAAAGTGATGAATGTTAGGTAGGTTCATGCGAACGTATTTCTGGGCTGTGGCTAACTAAAGTTAACCTTGGACATTTTAGGAACTTTATTCCAAATTAAATCCAACAACATAACCTTTATGTTTTTGTACATATTGGGTTATAGAACCCTTGTATAGTATCTTGTTGTTTATTATACACTTTTCTTTCTATCGCTGTTATAGAGTAAATGTTGTACTTAATTTTCTTTTGTCATGACTTGTTAGAATAGTTGTGAGCGTTATATTAGCTTAAATTCTTGTTTAGAATACTTGTAGTTTTTGTTAAGGTTAGATGAATAAGCATCTCCTGGACTTGACTTTCCCTGATTAGACTTTTTACCTACTTGTTAGTAGCGTAACTTTTTGACTTCCGATTTTTCATTGCGAATGCAATGCGGTTGTCCTTTTTTGACGTGCCTGATTTAAAGGTCGTCTTTCTCAGATCTCGCTATTGCAGCGATTGATCCTCTTTTTGACCACACTGCCGGGGTGTAGGATCAATTTTGCTCCACCATCTGATATGGTGGTTGCCTCCTTTGTTGGCCGCTTTTGCTGCAGCCGCGGCTCAACATTCTTTTCCATGCGCCTGGAAGTCTGGTGGTGTTGAGCCAGTCGCATTGGATTTTTTGGCCTGTCGCGTCTGCGACGGTCACTTCTCTTTGTCATCCGCACAAGATTGCGATATGACGTTTCTTTTGCCATGCGCCTGGGAGTCTGGTGGTGTTGAGCCAGTCGCATTGGACTTTTTTGTCTGTCCTGTCTGTGACAGACATTTCTCTTTGTCGTCCGCACTTTTTAGGTTTGCGGCCCGACGTTTCTTCTTTTCAATGTGCATGGTAGTCTGGTGGTGTCGTGCCAGTCACATTTGAAAGGCTATTTGGCTGTTTTTTTTCTCTTTTTCCACGACTTTTTACGTGTGCCTGGAAGTCTGGCGGTGTTGCACCAGTCACACGGGGGTTTTTTCGTTGCCCATTTTAAGAGGAGTCTTACTCACTTTTGTTCTTTTTGGGGTTTTTTCCAAAAACAATATTTTTTCCCCCTTGAGTGTCTCAGTGACATATCATTATACTTCATACTTAGTTCCTTTTTATTCCAACATATTCTCAGTTTTCCTTCGAAAATTGAAACCTTTTTCATTTTCTCTCATAGTAATGAGTTGTGATGTCACTGACACACTCACATAGAAGTTTTGAGTCGGACGGTAGCGTTTAGCCTTACCGGTTTCGAATTCTTTCCTATTGCAGGGAATTTTTTAACTGTTCTACAGTAGTCGGTGGCGAAGGTGCTTAACCGCATCTACATAAACTAGGCAGTTTTGTTTGCACGTTTTGAATTTATTCTTTTTTTCCTTTTAGACTTGTAGTAGTCGGAGGCGAAGGAGCCTATCTGTATCTACGAACCGGTTTAACTTACTTTTTCTTTTAGACATAGCTTAATGCTAGTATCGTTTGCTTTTTCATTGTAGTAGTCGGAGGCGAGAGTGCCTATCCGCATCTACTAACAACTTCTTTGTTTAGTAATATCCTATTATAGGTTTTAGTTAATTTAAAACTAATTTGTTTGTACTCTTTATGGTTTAGATGTTGAGACCTAGCTTTCCTGCTTTTGGCACTATCGGTGGCTAGGATGCCTAACCGACAAGTAGCTAGTGAGTCGGTAGAGTTTGGTAGATAGTTGGTAGAGTTGGGAGGAGAGTTGGTAGAGTTGGGAGGGGAGTTGGTAGAGCTGGTTAGAGAGTTGGTAGAGTTGGGTAGAGTTGGTAGAGCTGGTTTCTTTTCTTTATTTTTTAGGTTTTTTTATACCCTAAGCCTCGTAGATAGGTTAACCTTGTTGCTAGGTTCTGTCTTGTTCCTGTTTTGGTTTTTTGTCATAAAAAATAGTTCCTATTTTTTATTTTTCGTCGAACGGGGGTAATGTAACGCGCGTTTTCAGCTTGTTACATAGAAGAAATAAATCCCATTTGCGTACATTATTTTCCCCTAGTTTTGACATCTAAACATTAGAATTATTCCATTTATTTGTTTGACAGCTTCAGTGCGTTTCGTTACGCAGATAACCTTTCGCTAGTTTGACAGTTGAAGTTTGTTTTGAAACCTCAAACTCTAGTTTATTAATCAATTTCATCGTCCTTATACGAGGATCGATTGCAATTTCGTCGTGACGTTTGAATGCAGCTTAATGACCATAGATTATATTCGATAGTTTTTTTTCGTTCATTCTGTTGGCAAGGATGGTTTGACGTCTTCTTTTTTCTGTGGAGCGCCTTGGGAGTGACACAGCTTCAGAGAATATCCTAATTAATTAAAGCAATCTTCGCTTTGCCGAGATCTTTCGGGTCGGCTTACAGTTTGTGGCGATCGGCCGCAGCCTTTCTTGTAAGTATTTCGATAATTCATGGCCATATTTTTTCTCGCGAAATTAGTTTGTGAAAATGGTTCCTCATTTGTTTTGTTTGACGCTTGTTTTAGTTTTCGTGCGTGCGGAAGCCGCCGGAATGGAGAAGCCTCCAGAGATGTTGGAGCGGGGCAAACGTAAGTACTCGTGCCTTTTCGTTTCTCACTCTTAAATTTCACTATGACGTCACAAGTTCTAATCGTAGTTTTTTCTCATCTGCTTCAGGTTCCGCCTGAACGTTTGCCCTTTTGGACTACCCCGTCCACCTACCTTTGGGCGACGTGATCGCCAACCTTTGAACGACTTCGTTCCCCGCTTGCGGATTCCCTTATGGACTAGCATTTTTGGATACTTTTTGGGACAATGTGCTCGCCCACTACAACTGTTAGGGCAAACTAAATGCATATTTTTGGCGTCCTTCTGTGACGACCTTTCATGTCAATTATTTCTTTAGTTATGCGTTAGCGAGTCGTGGCGCTTTGACGCAAACGTTTACCTTAAATTTCTTTCCCCGGGTTTTACCCCTGGTACTAATTACCGCCTATGTGGCTTTAGAAATTTCTCTCGCCTCGCGCGACTAGTAATAAAATTTGCCTCGGGTGCTTCTCACCCCATTCTTTGCCCTACATGGGATTAATTAGTAGCTTCATCGCTGGAGATCCATCTGCCTGAGCAGCCTTCGTGGCAGGAAGCGTCGCTGGGGCAGACGGACCTGCAGAACCTCACCACCCAGCAGTGGGAGGATCATTTTCCCCAGGCCTAGCCCTGTTTATTTCCACCATTCCATTTTTCTTCACCCAAAGTAAGATTTAAATTCCTTTTTCTGAGTGCCTCTCACTCTTTACTTTGCCCTACGTGGGATATAGTAGAAGCATCTTCGTTGGAGACCCATCTGTCGGAGCCGCCTTCGTGGCAGGAAGCGTCGCTGGGGCAGACGGGCCTGCAAAACCACCAACTCTTAGGCTTTGTACCTACTGACACCAGGTTGGTGACATTATTCTAATTTAATCTGCCTTCGTTCAAAAGATGAAACACTGTAACACCTAAACGTGGCCCCAATGAGTACTGTAAAATAAGGTCTTAACTTTAAGCGATACCGCCCTAACTGAAAATTTAGTTTCTGTGCCCTTCAGGCTTAACATTGTAAGTTTAGAATAAATAACTTTAAGCGATCCTTCACTACAACAAGGTTATAAAATTTGTCTGTACTTTTTGCATGAATGTGAAAAATAAACCCTTCTGGTTTTGAAAATTTGGTTTAATTTCTTTCCCACATATAGAACCTATTCAAACTTGGCTTGTGATTAAAAGTTCATTTTCCTGCTCTTAGCTATCCGAAGGTGAGAGCCTGGCGCCCGATTTCTTTTTTATATTTTTTTGTATTGATCTAATCACCTGATATAGGTCAGCGACCCTTCTGGTCGATTTGTTTAATCTTTTATTTAGTGGATTTTTCTACCACCTTTAATTTCTTTAATATTTTTAGATGCTCTGGTGCTTCTGATAAGCCCATAGTCACACACAATTTTCTTTTCATTACAATATCAGATTATAGTTCATAATTTATACCCTCCGAAAAATTTGAGGAATTTATACAATTTGAATAACTGATAAAGTAAAAAATATCGTTTTATTTTTAACGATAACGTCATATAAGTCATATTACATAAATTTAAACGTCAATTCTATTATACACGTCGACAAACTAAAGTCGCTGTCGTGTCATTTGACGTTATTGCACCAAAAATGCTAGAAAAAGTACGATCCCTGATTATTATACTCCATTTCTCACTCCATAGCTTTTAAAAGAATAACCGTAAGATGGCCACAACACGTCGACGGCGGGTCGGACCCGCGTGTGATTGAGATCTGTGTACACGGGTACACGGGTACACGGGTCTTAATTACACGGGTCTTTATTACACGTTCCAAACGGGCCAGAAACCCGTTTCCGTGTAACAGAGAAACGGGTACACGGAAACGGGTACACGAAACCCGGACACGACCGAGAGCCCTAGTTTAAATTGTAATGTAAGTCCAACCCACATACAATCAAATATAAAATACAACTTTTTTTTTTTATCGGTCCGGTTTAACGTGACGAAGAAGTAAGGTAAGATATCGTCAATGTACAAATGTTTACAATGTTATGTTGTAATAATGTACGCCCACAATTTATCTGCTTTAACCGAAGGTTGACTGGTAGAGAATTCCTCATGGCATTAAGTCCGCCTGTAGTACGATACAGTTTCTTTTGTGCAACAAAGATTAAATAAATAGACGTAATATGTACAGTTGTACACTGAAAAAAAAATTAGTTCAACTACATTCTTCTTACTCTCTTACTTCTTAGAGATACTTCTAGTACCCATCTCTGTTTGGCCCTATGGTTGACTGGTAGAGAATGCCATTTGGCATTAAGTCCGCCATTTGTACTGACTTGCTACTGTTAACAAATCTTTTTTTTTTCAGGTAGTAACAGATTTGCTCGCTGGAGAAACGACATCCAAACATTAGCAAGAGACTGATCAGATACAGCCGAGTATAGTATAAAATGTCAAAAATTCGAGGAGGCCTCTACCCAAGAGGGGTCCAATTATATCTAGATATATTTGGACCTATAAACAATTTACTTGTTAGTTTGGAGAAGTATGTTACTTCTTGAAATAAATGAGTAAAACTTACTAAACAATTGATACTTTATAACTAATGAACTCCTTAATGCTCCAGTTGATTTTGAAATAAATGAGCTTTTATAGAAAATAGTTTTCCCGGTGAGTTCAGCTAAGTTGGTTGTATGACGTATGTGCACGGCAAAGTGTGTTCTGCGGCACAGTGGTGTACTGTGGTCATTAGTTTGTGTAAAAAAAAAATATATATATTTCAGACCAAATTGATCCATATTCTTATTAGTAACAATTTGAGCTTAGGACTATGTTAGTACTAAGATAAGTATATACTAGCACTAAGATAAAAAAATACCGAATAAAATTAAATTTTACATTATTTTACGTTCCCATCCTAGGAGCAGGCACAGTATGGGATACATAGTACATTACCTGCCCCTACCAATAGCAACGTCGACCCAATATTTCGTGAGCGAGCAGTCTAACTAGGTGTGCCTTAGTTTGTGAGTTTTAGTGTGTGTCTGGTGTGCCATAGTACTTCGTAAGGTCGCCTGTGACAGACGAAGGTCACAATGTAAAAGAAAACGAATGGTAGAAAAATCTACACACAGCTGCGAATAACATTTTTCATTAATGTCGTAAGTACCTCCAAATCCTCCAATTACCGATTTTTCAAGTTAGTCATTACTGTCATAAGACACAAAACGTTTGCGGAGCACTCGTATAACGTAACGACACCTGAAGGGCACGACCGCTTTAAGTATCATATGTATTTAAGAGCCCACCCATGCAAAATTCGCCAGGTGAATGATCCTAGATCTCAACATCCATAGTGATTAAAAATCTGTCCCTTGGAAATAAGAAACTTAAACAGTTTTTCTTCAATCTTGTCAACGTGAAAACACGATTGGTAATAATTTTCTCGATACTTTTATCTCTCAAACATAACCCTTTTTTAGATATATCGGGGATGGTCCGATATAGGTGTTAAAAGTAGGGCTCTCGGTCGTGTCCGGGTTTCGTGTACCCGTTTCCGTGTACCCGTTTCTCTGTTACACGGAAACGGGTTTCTGGCCCGTTTGGAACGTGTAATAAAGACCCGTGTAATTAAGACCCGTGTACCCGTGTACACGGATCTCAATGACACGCGGGTCCGACCCGCCGTCGACGTGTTGTGGCCATCTTACGGTTATTCTTTTAAAAGCTATGGAGTGAGAAATGGAGTATAATAATCAGGGATCGTACTTTTTCTAGCATTTTTGGTGCAATAACGTCAAATGACACGACAGCGACTTTAGTTTGTCGACGTGTATAATAGAATTGACGTTTAAATTTATGTAATATGACGTTATCGTTAAAAATAAAACGATATTTTTTACTTTATCAGTTATTAAAATTGTGTAAATTCCTAGAGGGTATAAATATAATCTGATATAAGGATTTATTGCAACTGTGTTAGATATTTCCTCATATGTATAATAAATTAATCCTTCATTGCATTATGCATATTGGGTTGGGCTTAACATGTTCTGAGAATATTTTCTGTATTTACGATTTGTTTAATACGCTAATTTATTTATTTTTTGTTGCTTAATTTTATTAAATGAAAGCGGCCTCTCCTTCAACTTTAACGAATAAAAGGTCTTCCAGGCCTAATGTCAAAACAACTTGTAAGTATTATCAGTAAAATTGTCGCGGTTAATTTAGGACGATAAACAATAGGTATTGTCGTTATCTGCAAGTGCAGCTGCAGTGCAACCCTAATCCTATTCATATCTAATCTTAAAAAAGTCGCCATAGCAGGTAACGTAAGAAGGTAGGTAGGTATGACAACTTTTTGCACCTAACACCATAATGTTACATCCATTATGCAAGGTGTTAGGTATTAATCAGTACCAGAGATGGGCAAAATGTAATCGACTAACAACTAACGATTAAAATTAACAGAATTAATTGTGATTGACGATTGAAAACGACGACTGATCAATCTTAGTTGTATAGAGTGCAACTAATTTAGTTGCCGATTGATTTCGGACAACTAAACTTTGTGATCGACTAATTAGTTAAACTATTTTTCCACGACTAATGTTAGAAGCAAATTTAACGAAAAATTTGGTATGTCTATGTTAATGTAATGTAATGTAGGTATATTTTTTTCCTCCTTCATAGGTACATCGTTCTCTTTCTTATTTTTTACCTAGGGTCCGTGCCCTTAAACCTTTACCTATATTTGCTGTAATAATCGTAAGAGCATCGTAATAAGTAATAATCACCTAGAATCTAAAATGACAGAACCTAGAATCTAGAATATAATATAATATGACCTAGATACCTCAAAACATCTATGAGAATGAATTTATGACGCATGAGCCTTACATGGAATAGCCTGATCGATCAATTCGCTGCCGCTCCAATATATATATTGGCAATAGCGCTAATAAATAAAATATGTCATATTGATATATTTAAATGTAGAATGACGCAAGGAAAATGTACAATAGTTAATGCTGAGATTTCTTTACAAAAAGAGGTTTAAATATTGTAAATGACCACATGGTGAAAACAAAATAGACCGCAACAAAATAGATAATAAACAACATGCAGATGTTTAATTCAATAGAACGTGTTATTTTTAGAAGATTCGTCGGCACTTGCACCAAAATGCAACAAACAACTTCCAGGTAAGTAGGATTATCCCATTGTTTTGTCGCCGCGTGACACTAAACAGAGTTGTACTAATGACACAGACAGCAAAATATTGATAATATCTATGTCTATAATTTACTCAGTATCGTATAGGACTTTACAATACTCGTTAGAACTAGTACTTTAAGTATCAAAATATTAATAGAGCACCAACTACTATATTGTTTGCGATTTGTAAACATTGCAGTTTTTCGTTATTTATCCTTATAATATTGTTAATATGGCCCATAATATTGCATTGTCATTCAAGCGTTACAAATTAAACTTGAATATATACATAATTTTAGCTCAATCGGTTGAAGATATCTGCTTCAAAATAAGTTGCAAGATTCTACCCAAACCAACATAGATACAAGTGATACAACATACGAGTACCTACAATGTACATACATACTCGTAGTTACATATTGCAAGTTAAATAAAAATGCAAAAACGAGCGACTGCGTAGTTTTAATATTGATTTAATCGTGAAATTTAGTCGATTGAAACTAAAACTAATTCAATTGTTAGTCGAAGATTCTCACAACTAATTTAATCGCAACTAAATTAATTGCGATAAAAAATTACAAATGATATTTTTAATCGATTGATTAGTTAACTAAAAAATTAATCGATAAATGCCCATCTCTGATCAGTAACCTAATAGTAATTATAAAAAAGCAGAAAAAAATATTTTAAATGACGTTATTCGATCTTTTTTCCTCCGTACGTAATAATATAAAATCAGTTTTTCATTCAATAATGAACAAATTATCCGTTTCATTTCAACTTCAACTCAAATAATAACTGGTCCGGGCGGGTCGCTCAGACGTGTATTCAATACCCGAGTGAAGGCGCGAACCGCGGATCCGGATCCAAACTTAGAAACGTTTCCTAGAGGACACGTTTCCTAGCGGGTCCGTGTCGACCCGTTTCCGAAGGAAACGTTTCCTAGCTGGTTCGTGTAGATCGGGTTGTTAGTACCGCCGGTGTTAAGGACCCGTGTACACGTTTCCGCGTGTAACACGGATACCGGGAGCCCTAGTTAAAAGGTTACCTCGTCAAATAGAAAAACAGTCTACTTAGTGACCTCGTTTTATTTTACCACGCGTAATTTACATTTACTTTAAAACAACAGTAAGCTCCATAAGTAACTAATAATTAAACGACAATACTACTCAATGGTTTGGACAACAAGTGCACACGACCAGGGCGCAAGCAAGAATGATCCCCACCAACCTTGGTAAGGCAATTTATCGACAGAGGTCGTGACGTCACAGTGGCCTGATCGGTCTGGCCAGGTGCAGCTGCTGTTTACACCTGTTTCCCGCCTAAGGTAATTTATTAAAAAAACGAGCACGACGACGCCGCCGTCACGGCCATGCTGATATGCGCACGTCCTCGTGCGCGCTGTTTTACAGGAGGAAGGCAAAACAATGGTCAGTTCGTTCATCCTGATTAAATGCCAAATTCAGTCTGGACTGGCCCGCCAGCTTATTGGGCCCTACAGATCTAACGACCCTTCAGTAGAGTTTTCTTCGGTTTCCGCGACTGTCAAAATTTAAACGGATTATATCGCGTACATTAATTATTTGAGCCTCCCTGACGTTTCAGTACCTTTACAGATACCGTTGTCAAAGGTTGACTGAGAAAAACACAATTTTTCTCTGTCAAAGTTACATTTGTGCAAACTACCCATTTTATAAATATTAATTTAAAATAAAGATGTTCATACATGCCAGATGGGCCTAATGTGTAAATACAGTTACACATGTGCCAGAAGGGCATTTATTGTTTTATTTAAAATATCTACCAGCGGTTCACTATAAGGCTTACAGAGGAGAAAGAACCGCCAAAGAAAACTCCCAGATTGCCCTTTTTATTACTATGAAATACTTTTAAACAAAAACTCTACATATTACTACTTTTAACACCAATTTGTTTTACACCGTTCGAGGCCCAAGGTATCCAGTCTTGTGTCTTGCTTGATCCTTGATAAGATGTACAACAGGATCTCAAGCCGTTGGTAATGACAAACTATCTTCTCTATTGAAATTCAGCTAGACCGGACCTTCTCTTTTGTCCCTATAGTTTCGTTTGCTAGGCCGGACCTTCTTTTTTGTCCCTATAACATCGTCATCTAGACCGGACCTTCTTTGTCCCTATAACATCGTCATCTTGACCGGATCTTCTTTTTGATCCCTATAATATCGTCATCTAGACCGGACCTTCTTTTTTGTCCCTATAACATCGTCAGCTAGACCGAACTTTCTTTTTTGTCCCTATAACTATAGCTTCGTCAGCTAGACCGGACTTTCTTTTTTGTCCCTATAGCTGTTAGATTGGTCCAGCCAAAAGCCCTTCAATCATGTCAATAACAACTCCGCATTGCTTACTTAGACCCACATCAAAAACTTACTAAATAATAGTGCATCAATGGTGACCCAAACTCAAGTGTGGGCGTTCGCCAAGTGAACCGAAAAGACTGTCTTCCGCGCCAAAACTGGTTCAAGGAGGCGCTACTGTCGCCTTCTAATGGCGCGCCGGTTTCGTTGATCATGACCGTCGCCGTCACGGCCATTCTGTGATGACAGGCGTCCTCGTGTGTTACTCTGAAACAATCAACAACCAAAACAGTATCTTCTCGGTCACTCCTGACAAAACACGTCAAAATAATAAGACTAAAGAATTTTCTTTCTCATCAAATAGACCAAAACTAGACTATCACAAAAATAATTTTGACAACAAAGTTAGTTTTTGTTAACCGTAAGTTAAGTTGTTTAATAACCGCAATATTTCAAAAATTACAAATCGAATTATCTTATCCTACTACAATACCAATTGAATTTTTAAGGTTTGTTAATTAGGTGTTATGAGGCATACTAACAATTAACAGCTTATATCTTAGAAAACACATGAGGAACCATGTACCATCATTTAACCTCCTTATGGTTCGCTTTATTGACAAAATCAAAACATTTAAATCAACAAAAATCCGTTCGACAAAACAGGTATCGTGGCCTAGGGCTAATCTAGCTACCCACTACGCACATACCCACGGGTCGCCGAGTCAACCCTATGACTCTGCGGTCTTTGTGAGAGAGACCCGACCTTCGCCCAGCACTTACGGCGCACCGCGTATCTACGGACTGCTCAGAGCAGATGCCGACTTCTGCCGGACTACGGCAACGATGAAGTGACTGGTACGGTCGACCAGCCGAACTGAGAACCTGCCTATCAGTTTCACTATCTTGTTTGTCTACTGAAAATGGTACAGGGCTACCGGGTCTCTCCCGGGGCCCTCAACCTATCGTGCAAGTACGCGCGTGTAACAATACTGTATGTCAACATTTCTAATAGGTTCGCTTCAGTAACTCTATTTACTGCTCAGTACTAACAATTTTAGCTAAACTGGTACACGGCATACTGACTGAATGATACAACCGTCTGCCATAGAACTTATTGGAAATAAACTCTTCTGTAAGCGATCACTCAGCAACCAAATCACAATAAAATGAGAATTCCTCACCGGATTGTCTCATATGGTGTGGTGACGTCATACGTCAACCCTCTTCCCGGTAGATGAAGGCGCCCTGTTGCTCGCCTTTGAGCAGTTCTTTGCGTAATGTCTTGTACCGTGGCAGCAAACAGACCTCTCATGGCTTCGCTGTTAGCTGCTGAGGTCACGTATCTTTTCCTGAAACAAAAACTCCAAGCACAGTATCACAAAGCTCGGTCATTCTAACCTTAAATCCAACAAAAAAAGGAAATTCAAATCAATCTAACAAAGTTACACTTCAATTATGATTCGTTAATGAGAACATCTAATCCACGACGTAGATACAAGAAAATGTTTTCATTAAAACATTATATGCACTTAAATAACAATCTTTACTTTGTATGATATTTTTTTGGACAACAGAGGCTTTACAGATTATGAAACATTAATGATAAAAATCAAACTTCAATTTCAAATTCTTGTGTCCTAATATTCATAGTTGGTAGTGCTAAACTTATAGCTAGGGTTGATGTTGATAAGCTGCCATCAATTTATTTTGATGGTGTCTTAATTCCTTTTTCACAACAAGTCAAAGACCTGGGTATTATTTTGGACCAGACCTTATCTTGGGTGCCTCAGGTGAATGAAGTCAGCAGGAAGATGTTTGCAGCGGTGAGCTCTCTTAGAAGACTCCGTAATTTTCTTCCAATCGCCACCAAAATTGCGCTTTGCCAAACCTTACTTCTTCCAATCTTAGATTATGCTGATATCTCCTACCCTGATCTCACAGAAGAACAGCTTAATAAACTTGAGCGTATTCAGAATATTTGCATCAGGTTCATATTTGGGCTTCGTAAATATGACCATGTTTCCAGTTTCCGTTCGCAGCTCAAGTGGCTTCCTATCCGCTTTCGTCGTAATTCTCACATTCTCTCTCTTCTTTACAATATTCTTTTTCACCCTGCAACTCCCTGCTACCTCAAGGAGCGTTTCAGTTACCTTCGTTCTATTAGGTCCTCTCAAAATTTGCTTCTGGCTGTCCCTTCTTCTTCTTCCAAATTCTATAACAGCTCATTTACCTTTCAGGCTACTCTATTGTGGAACTCTCTCCCTGTTGAATTAAAACGTAGTCAATCCGTTGCTACTTTCAAAACACACCTCAAAGAACATTACTTGTCTCTCCTTTAATACTCTGTCACTGTGACTGACATAATCTGTGGTTCGTTACACAAAATATTATTTTAAATATAAGGTTTAAGTAAGTTTATATATGAGTATATATTTAGTCTAATGTTCATTTATGTATATTTTTATGTATGTTTATGTATCAATATACATAAATGTATATTATTATAGGTTTTAGTAGATTTTAATAATTTATCAGTAGTTTTCTTGATTACTTTTTGCATCGCCTACTCATCTCATTTCATTTATATTAATCCGCTACCATAAGGTTGTCTGGAAGAGATCGCTTTTTAGCGATAAGATCGCCTATTGTTTGCCTCTATTGTAATGTTAAGTGTCATTTGTATTTGTATTTCTTTCTTCTTGAGGTGTGCAATAAAAAGTATTCTATTCTATTCTATTCTCCTAATCCTATTAGTGTCTCCAGTTTAAATATTTTAGGTTAAAGCGATCACCACAATTAAAAGTAACATTAGGATCGGTTAAACGAATCTCAAGCTCACCAGTTCTTACGGAATTTATAGGCACTAAACTTAGGTACACCAGCTAAAGTACACCGAGTAAGAAACTATTCAAAAACAAAGTAAATTCTACAGAACGATTGGAAAATCATGAACAGAGGGTAGATTATTACCGCAGCCGCCTCTATACTACAACTAAGTACCTACTGTGTATGATTGATGCATCCTCATAGCGCAATTTTTACATCCTAGACTTTAATAATGGTAAACTGTACATTGATCATATTAATCAACACTTAATCTCTGTAGCAAAATTCGCGTCCGGTCATAACATCACTATGAAAACAATCGTTACAAAAACATGCAATAAACTTTCTTTCAAATGATTATTAATTTTTATCACGCAATATTCAACTTTTACTTGGAGGGTAGGTACTGGTAATACTTCATTTTGACAAATACCCACTAAACTGAATAAGTGTAACTCAAGTCTACCCCAGCAATCCCAGCATCTAGCTACACTTATTAGTGAACACTATATCGGAATCGTGGTGAAAAGTTAACGACTGACCTGTGATTTTAAAATCTGTCGGTGAGGCCATGGTGCCTACGCTATGTCCAAGCGTCGCTCGTAGTTGACTGTCGCTTCTGGGTCACTTCCACAGGTGCTACGACTGACGATGTGTCCCGCTGTTCTTGAGGCAAACAATGAACTTCAATGTATTTTGTCGTTGACTGCTGGCTTTTGTCGCTGAGGTGGTAAGTTCAGCCCCGATGATTTTTGTTTTATACGAAGTAAACTATCGGATTGTTCATGTTCGTAGTAAACATCATTTGTTTTCATACGGTTTCATATCTGTGACGGTGTTAGCTTTGAGTTTTAATGAGGCAAACGCTTGTAGTTCCTGTTCCTTGATTTAGTGCCACATTTCGAAGAGTAGCCACAAATTTTGGCTGTTCCGCTTTCTTCGCTTTGTGTTCCATCTTTTCGCTCATTGGCCGTAAGAACTATCCCAACTTCTGATATCGGGGATGGTCCGATATAGGTGTTAAAAGGTTACCTCGTCAAATAGAAAAACAGTCTACTTAGTGACCTCGTTTTATTTTACCACGCGTAATTTACATTTACTTTAAAACAACAGTAATCTCCATAAGTAACTAATAATTAAACGACAATACTACTCAATGGTTTGGACAACAAGTGCACACGACCAGGGCGCAAGCAAGAATGATCCCCACCAACCTTGGTAAGGCAATTTATCGACAGAGGTCGTGACGTCACAGTGGCCTGATCGGTCTGGCCAGGTGCAGCTGCTGTTTACACCTGTTTCCCGCGTAAGGTAATTTATTAAAAAAAATACGAGCACGACGACGCCGTCGTCAGATATTTTCGGTTGGATCTTCAGAACCCTTCCGTTATTAACAATGTTTTTTAGATGCACAATTATAACTTTTTGGTCATACATAAAATCTAAACGGAAGAACGATAGCACCGTACCTGGTGAAATGCTATACGATGGTAAAAAACTGACAACACCAGCATCGATCTGTCAGGCTTTTTCTAGTAATTTTGCATCAGCTTTCGCAGTCAAGGATAATACGAACTCACGTGTAGATGTATCAGCTGCGCCTACCTATGCAAACTCGCTCACTTTGGGAAACTTGACTTTATCTCGTTACTCTATTGAAAGGTCTTTGAGAAAGCTTGATACAAATAAAGGTGCAGGTCCAGATTCAATACCAGCACTGTTTATTACTAGCTGTGCAGCACAGCTCTCAAAACCTTTACATGTCATATTTAACTTTTCATTAGCTAGCGGTGTATTCCCCTCTATTTGGAAACGAGCCAATGTAATACCAATTCCAAAAGGAGGCAATGCTGCCGACGTGCAGAATTATAGGCCGATTTCATTACTATCTGTTATGGGAAAAGTATTTGAATGTTTGGTTAATTCAGCTCTTTCACTCCATGTTAAACCATTATTAATTCCACACCAACACGGTTTTCGCAGTAAAATGTCAACTGTATCAAATCTAGTTTTGCATGTTTCCAACATCTCTGAAGCCTTAGATAAAGGAATTCAAATGAACGTAATCTACACGGATATTAGTAAGGCATTTGATAGAGTTGACCATCATCTGTTAATTCAAAAGCTTTACGATGTTGGTGTATATGGTAGGTTACTGGACTGGTTCTCCAGTTATCTGTCATCAAGATGTCAAAAAGTAGTGATGAGTGGATACTCATCGGAATGTTTTGATGTAACCTCAGGAGTACCACAAGGCTCTCACTTAGGATCAACTTTATTTCTTATATTTATCAATGACATGGCAAATGTTATTCACCATTCAGAATTTTCTTTTTTCGCAGACGATCTTAAAATAACTAAAACTATTTATAGCGTTGAGGACTCCCACCTCCTCCAAGAGGACTTAAATCGAGTTTTAAAGTGGTCGCAAGTCAACAAACTTCCCCTAAATATTAATAAATGTAAACATAAAATTTACCAAAAAGAAAACGTTTTTAAATACTACCTATTTTATCGATAACGTGCCCTTGGAAGAAGTTTCTCACATAAAAGATTTGGGAGTATTGCTTGACAGTAAACTATCGTATAACACTCATATTGACTATATTCTAAATAAGTCGAATAAACTTCTAGGCTTTATCTGGCGCAGTTGTAAGAATTTTAAAGACGTATCTGCCCTAAAAGTTGCTTTTTTTGCATTGGTCCGTAGCCTACTAGAATATTGTTGTAATATCTGGAGTCCTCAATACAAATGTAATATACAGCGGGTTGAGCGAGTACAAAAAAGATTTCTCTTTTTCCTAACAGTTCACGAGAAGAAGCTCCAGTCGCTGCACACATATAAAGATAGACTAACTTTTTTCAATATAGCTAACCTCGAAGATCGGCGTTGGGTCGCCGACCAGGTTTTACTTTAAAGTGGTAAACGGTGGTATAGATTGTCCTCAGCTATTGCAGAAAATTAACTTCACTGTTCCTAGACCCCGTGCTCGCATCTGTAATTTCAGGCCATTTGCTATTAAGACATTTAGGACCAATGTTGGCTGTCATAACATCATACCAAGAATGTGCAAAGAGCACAATAAATTCTTCAAGGAAAGTCAAACAGACATTTTAAACGTTTCCTTGAATATGTTTAAAAATAATGTATATAAATTTAAGGCTGGTCTAAATAATTAAATATTTTTGAGTAGTTTTGATCCCTCCCTCGATACATCTAGTTATCTACCTATTCCTAGAATTGTGTATACGTAAATATGACACTTTAGTCTTTTAAGTATAGTGCAATAGCTTTTTAAATATTGTAAATTTTAATTCAATTTAGTGTTTTTTTTTTCTATGTTACCTATACATAAAGTCAGTTATTAACGTAAGCGAATTTTTGTTCATAACGCACGTTGTGTTTGCCTGTAATTGGGTAAATACTCTGATATGTTTCGTACTTGCATTTGTTTTTTATGTATGTTATACCTATAGTATTGTACCTGTTGGCAAACCTAATAAATAAATAAAATAAAATAAAATAAGTTCTCAAAAACTGTAAAACTATTTTCAATATAAAATGCACACGTTTATGACACAACTCAAAAAACATGAATTCCGCGCTTCCGAGCACGCACTTCCATCTCGCTCACGCTTACGCTCAGTGAGAGAAAGAGCTAGCCCACGCGTTGGCGCCCTCTTAAACGCAAACGTATACTATTATAAAATGCTAGATTTGTATTGAAAATCCGTTTTCTATGGAGAGGGTCATGATTTCAGGAAAAATCTTAATAGCGTGATGCAGGATCGTCATTTGTTTTGTATGGGCACGCGGCGACATGCCAGCTTGGCGCCATCTGTTGGTCATAATTTCCTTTGTCCTCGCATAACGCCGAAACTGCTGGACAGATTTTAACCAATTTTGGTACAGGGATAGCTGGACATCCAAATATGGTTAAAGGTTACATTTTATCCGTCTACAGTAATTAAAAAAATACGCGGACGAAGTTGCGGGCACGTTCTAGTATGTATATAAATGTTTGTAAGACGACTAGTGCTTACTCATAACGACTCGGGCTTAATTTGATACTTTTTGGTGTAGATGACTTCAAATCGCCTGAAAAGCTTTACACATCAAAAAAAAATTGGGCAAGTGCGAGCCCGACTCGCGCATGAAGGGTTCCGTACCTATACATACATATATATAATCTAAAACAAGTTTGTTGTATGGGAGCCCACCTTAAATATTTATTTTATTTTATTTTTAGTATTTGTTGTTATAGCGGCAATAGAAATACATCATCTGTGAAAATTTCAACTGTCTAGCTATCACCGTTGTTGAGATACAGCCTGGTGACAGACGGACGGACGGACGGACGGACGGACGGACAGCGAAGTCTCAGGAATCGGGTCCCGTTTTTACCCTTTGGGTACGGAACCCTAAAAATAAATAACATATCAGACAATTTCATACAAATTGACCTGGTCCCAGAGTAAGTCAAAGTCAAAGTCAAAGTAGTTTATTCTTCAATTTAGGCATAATTACAATGCACTTATGAATGTCAGCTGTTTTGCAAAACAGTAAGTATATTTTATACATAAAATTACATTATTTTTTACAGTTAGCTACGTATATTTTGTGTTTTCTGGATGCGATAGATTACTCGTGCAGGATGTTATCACTGCCAAACATCCCTATCTATGATATAATCACTTACCTTGTAATAAGCTTTTGATTTGAGTTTTTGTTTCACCACTAATTTAAATTGACGATCGGTAAGTTCAGTAATCTGTTTTGGAATTTTATTGTAGAATTTTATACAATTTCCCAAGAACGACTTCTTTGCTTTTGCTAGTCTGTAATAAGTTACTTTGAGCTTCCCTGTATTTCTGGTAATTTTTGGCTTATCTGTGTTTGTTGGGAAATAGTATAAATTCCTCCTAACAAACATTATTATTTCATATACGTATAGCGACGACAGTGTTAGAATATCTATTTCCTTAAACAGTTCTCTCAATGACTCACGCGGCCCTAGATTATAAATTGCTCTGATAGCCCTTTTTTGCAAAATAAAAATTGTTTCAATATCCGCGGCTGATCCCCACAAAATAAGACCATAAGTAACAATACTACTGAAGTATGCGAAGTAAACTAACCGTGCCGTCTCTATATTGGTAAGCTGCCTTATCTTCCTGACTGCAAAAGCAGCGGAGCTCAACCTATTTCCTACTGCTGTTATGTGGGAACCCCACTGCAATTTTGAGTCTAATGTAATACCTAAAAATACAGTTTCTTTTACAAATTCTAGGGTTTCACCAGTAAGCACTAAAAGGCTTCTTTTATGTAGGTATATGTAAGTATATGCAATGGGAGCGCATTTTTTCACATAACAATTGATTGTCATAACGTATTGTTTGTCATAAAATTGTTAGCCATAACTCTGAATTTTTAACTTTTGAGAGTAAAACCCATTACCTACCATAGGTTAGGTTTGTATTACATATAACAATCCTGAAAAGTTACTTGTTTCAGAGAAAAGTAGAAGTAATGACTACGAAAATTATGACTAAAGACAATTATGAATAAAAAATGTATGTGAGCCAATATGGATCCATATTAAATGCAGGTGTTTTGCCTACGTACCAAATGTCCGCATGTTGTCCAATCACTGGACCGACAACTACGCTCTTATTCCAGAAAGTATTTTTTCTCAAACATACAATGACATGTCGTCATAACGTGCGTTATAATTATGGGAGGCTTCGAAGTATCACGTTTCGTTTCGTTCGTAAAGGAATTTTCATACAAAATTGAAGGCCTAGGCCGGGAAGTAATTTTTTAAGCGTGGCGTGGCGTCCGTTCGTAATCAGGCTAAACAGCTGGGTTATACTTATTTTGAGTGGTATATTTTTTTATTTCATTGCATAAGTTTGAGAAAAGCACTAAGTATACATGCTTTAGCCGTGAAAAGGGCCTGCCGGCTTCGTAACACTATCCGGCCTCCCTACAGTCGGCCGTCTATACCTACTCACCCGGCAAGCTCTTCTTTCCCGGCGTGGCGGCTGCAGTAATGTACTATAGTCGACTATAAAATGGAAGCAGCTTAATTTAATTGTAAAACAAAGTTTAGGTACACAGCGGAAAATGAAGGGTGGTGATATGAGGACGGGACGGTCTGTATTTAGGGTCCCTCAGGGCGCGTCAGTCCCAAGCGTTCGCGACGACGTATTAGTATTTCCAAGAATATTCTCTTGGCAATCTTGGCATTTTGTTTCAAGTTCAACGATCTTTCTTCTTTACCATTATAGGATTCTCAAAATGAAATAAATAAGATTTTTTATTTTATTTTATTTCAATATTTATTTGAAGATTTCTGATGATAAAAGTTTGGTATGATTTAGGGTTCCATACCCCAAGAGTCTTCTGAACTTCAAGTTACATAATTCGAAAGCCCTTTTATTTATTTTTTAATATTTATTTTTCATGACATATTGAGTTAATTCTACGTATATAATTCAACATCAATCTACCCCCCTTTGTCCCAAAATAAATATTAATAATAATCACTGGTAAAGTCCACTAACAAACTACCAAATTAACTTAGCAACCTAAAAGCGCCTGTGAATATTGCTCGAACGTCGAACCGTTTATAATATGCCGATCTATTGCTTCAAATTGCAGCTCAAAAGGTAAATATCTAGTGGTATGCAGTACAACTAGTATTGCTTAATTTACCGAGGATTACTCAATCGTTTATGAATTAAGAGGGGCTGACTAATTCAATTCAGAATTAGTGTTCGATTAATTGTAGCATTTTAAGCTGCTTGCAGAAATCAAGGCGTTGGCAGTTGAAAGATTATGGATCGAGAAAGAGTATGAATATTTTTGCTAAATTATGCTCAGCTAAAAATGCTAAAATTAAACATGACTGAACGGGCTGATGCCCGTGGGATGAATGTATAGTTTGTATTCAAGTAAAAGATCTAAGTTGTTGACTGGTTTTATTAACACTAAAAATTATTATATAAAAAAAAATGTTTATTTAAAAAGAAGAACCGAAATAACACATTACAATTGTCCAGCGGTCCCACGCTAGGCTATGCTATGCCTTTCATATGGTGACCAGATTCGGTTTAAAACAATACAGTTACAAAATTTATTTTAACCGCTTACAATAATGAAATGAAATGAATGAAATAACCATAAAATGGATAGTATATCTAGAAGGAGTTAGTATACAATTTAAGTTGTGTACAAGTGTGTGTATGTGGGAGTTAAGTGTGTCAGTGAGTGTACCTACATGTGTGAGTGTATGTGATGTGAGGCTACGGAGTTAAGTGTGTCAGTGTACGGAATTAAGTAATCGGGTGCTGAAGGTAATTTCAGCAGTTGCTCGGTTTGACTGTAACTTAGACCTTTCCGCCAGCTGAGAGTCTTAGATTTTGCTTCTCGGGGGGAGTTTTCGGAAATGTTGTATGCCTTAAGCACTAAATTATAGATGTATGGGTGCAGAAAATTGAGGAGGTCGTGCAAATCAAATGCAAATGCAGTTTTTGTGCGGGGAGTAGGTATTCTGAAAACTCTTTTGGCCACTAAAGCAGGATACTCTTCAGAATTAAGAGTTTCTAGATGTACTTGAGACGAAACTTGCAAGATCAATAACTGCCTCACACTAAGAACTTTTTTTTTTTTTTTCATGGTAGCTTGCGGGTCCTACGGGCCCTTTGCACTGCTGGTGCCGGACGTGTTACTCCGCTTGGAGAAGCACCGGAGTACTAAGAACGTCCGCCGCTCCCCGCTTTATAGAGAGCAATCGTTGCGAATGATCGGGGTTTCCTAATCATGAACTTGAGCGCATAATAAAGACCGTAATATTTAAACGGTGCAAATTATAGGTAATAAAAGGTAATCATAAATATTGATAGGTAAGTACAACTTGCTTGTACAATGACGAAATATATAAACATGAAGTTATTTATAATTAACCTAAATAATTGGACTTATGATAGAGTGTAATCGTTAAGTGTGACCAGGAAATAATAGTAACTCTGTTACTGTAATGAATATATAAAAAAATAACTGATATCCAGTCCGTTATAAAAAGAGTAAAACCACATCAAAATCATTTAAATAATAAACTTAAAAATATCGAAAATATTAATATGAAATGCTTCCAATTATGAAATTCGCTGGGATACTTTTATTTAAAGTAGATAGGTATTAAAAAAAACATTGGCCTTGATAACTGTTTTAAAAGAAATTAAATAATTGGAATAAAAACAAATCTATATTTTTTTAATGTGTCCGTTCCGTCGTGGAAGAATGCCGCGAGCAACTTGTGTCTCGAAAGTAGGTACTCGATCTAGTCTCCGATTGGGCCAAGATAATTTGGTCCAGTTTAACCCCTCTAAGACACAAGCGCGCGATCACCGCTAAGAAAACTCCGTTCACTGTGGCCCCACATTTCACTTCACACACTCCTCAACATCTCAAACAGTATTGGGATTCTCGGGGTTGACACCTTCTGCGAGCCCCTCAGTCTGAGGAGAGACTTTGCCTCCTTCGTTTCCTTGTGTGTTCTACCGTCTGTATAATGGGATGTGTTCTGAGAAATTGTTTGACTGATGCCCACGCCTACTTTCTACCATCGCACTGCTCGCCATCGGGAGGGTGTTCATCGTCACACACAGAAGCCCAAATGGTCGAGAACAGTGCGGTTCCAGAGAGGTGTCTCTCACCTCACCGTGAACGCTCCGCATGTGGAGAGCTCCCTGCTGAGGCTTTCCCCGGGAGCTACAGTATGCGGTTCTTCAAGAGGGGAGTAAAAAGGTCCTTAAAGGGTCAGCAACGCGTAAAAACCTGCATGCAACTAAAATTAACTCTTCGAATAGTTGGTTGGCGCGATCGCGCTCATATGTATTGTAATGTTTAGCTAAAATATAGATTCCACATACAATTATACAATTAAATCACAAGTTAAACTTAATTGGAGAAAAAAATACCTCAATGGAGAAAAATAATATAATATTTAGTAAACCAGTCTAAGGGCAATTTTATAAGAATATTGTTTTTAAGATATTTTTCACATTTCTGCTGTTTTGTTTTTCGTCCCTTAACCACTGAATTTCATTATAGACTTATCTTGGGAGCCAAATACTAATTAATTCTTCTGCTTTTCTTAGTCTTACATTCCTCGATAATAGGTGTTGTTGTAGGTACTAAGCGAATAAAAAAGAGCAAACACATACTTCATTTGCATAAAATTTGGTGGTAAATAATGTACGATGGTACATTTCACTAGGTCACAGGTACAAAATAAAGCTATCATCATATCATCAATAACATTATCGTTGTGATTTTTACCCCTAACTTAAGTGGTAGTGGGCGGGGCACATTGCTCGTAGAATCGATGGCCGTTGGGGCAGAAAGGTTCTTGAGTGGTGACTGCGGACCGGAAGACAGCGAACCGCAACTCCAACAAGGTGTACCGACGAACTGAGGGCGGCGCAAGACCGATGTTTGTGGAGAACCTTGGGGAGGCCTTTGTCCAGCAGTGGGCATCTATGATGATATGATGATGGATGACGATGATGTGATTTTTACATGAAAAAAAAAACCTTTTGCAGGGACATGTAGGTATTTCTCTAAGGCTTTTAGTAAATTAGTGTGTCTCTTATTTCACGAATAATTAGATAAAAGTAAATTTCTTTAAAAGAAACGTAAATTAATTATTCAAAAGATCCAAGAATCCTTGACGGTCGTTTTGTCTCCGCTTCGGAGTGAGTGCCCACAAATTACCTAAATTTATTTGTGCCCGCAATTATATAACAATAGAGTTGAATTTAAAAGCACTCGCCCTCAGACAGCCGCGAGAAAATGGCGTCTCAATACGTTCCCGGATAAAGGGAATCCGCAAATCCTTACAATATCCAATAGCGTAAAAGAAATGCGCGAAATTAAATTCCGACCGTAGCCATTTGTGAAGAACTGTTACGTATGGGCCGCGGCGGGCCCGCACGCAGGATTATTGAAATATCCGAATTTATAAAAATACTGCATGCAGCCCCCGGGGAACGGGAAAACGCGTCCTACCCTCGCACCCGTCCCAAAAGAATATCGCGCCAGAGAAACACGGCCACTACTTATACTACGTACGTAGGTACGTAGATACGGGACTGCGGCCCGCGGCACGTAATCAATTTGTACTTTTAAATCGACTCGTGGAGCGTACACGACTCGTGGACTAGTAAGTCCGCTTAAATCGAACGACAATTTTGACCGCTCTCGAGAGCTCAACGTCGTCGGGGTTGGAAAATTCAAAATTAAATTTCAATGTCACAACAGCGCAGATATAAAAATGATCGGAGGCTCCGGAGCGATCGTTTGGCTCGTGCGCACGCAGGCGCGGGCGGGGCGGGGGTGCGCGGCGCGGGAGGGTGCGCGCGCCGCGCCAGTTGCCCAGGTCGCGCGCGCGGGTCGGACGTGTCTCGCCATGCTAGCCCCCCGCGCCCCGCAGGCCCCGTGACGAGTGCGTAGTGTCGCCAGTGCTTTATGTGGAGAGCCGTGGCCGCCCGGAGGGCCATGCGAGCGCGCCGAGGGTTCTGAGCGCGAACGCGTAAGTGTTGTGAACCTGTAAACAAAACTTTCAACTTCGACGATGCTTGAGATGTTTTAAACTTGCTGTGAAACTTCATCTCTCAAACTTTAACTATTACGTTTACCTCCTCCGCCACTCACTGCCGCTCCGGCTTTTAAACTCCGCAGCGTAGTGCGAGCTCGGCGATATCAATTTTGCGCAGTGACAGTGACAGAAACTTTTGCCGAACTGACTCGGTGAATGAGCGCGAATATTCGCGTGAAGGATGTGAAGTGAAAATGAGGTAGTTTCTCCCCGAGGGTCGCCGGCTATCTGCCATCGGCGGATCAAAGCGGCGCGATAGCATCGCGGCAGGTAACCCCGCTCCTGAATAAATTTACTCGGATTTTCGCCTTTGAAAGGAAACTTCGGCCGGAAGCCGGTCAGTTTAGTGAACTTCTTGAAAGAGCCCGTATTTGTAAAGTTCCTTATTTAAATATTCATAAAACCGTAGCAGCAGCCTGAATTAAAGTCGCCGGCGTGTTATCGCGGGAATTTGCATTCTCGCGGCAGCGGCATTAATTAAGAGCGGCCGCACAAGTGTGTCAAGAACCGCCTCACAGGCATTAGCGGCCGCAGATAACGCTCTGAATAAAACATTCAATCTCCCGAGAACACACTCTATTTGATTAACCCCGAGGGTAATTACTTACGCTACACTAATATTGAAAAGACCATCGCAGTCGACACTGTTGCGAGTTGCGAGGAAAGGGTGCCGATGCCGACGGGTTCTCGAAATGACTGAAAACAATGGACGCTATTAAAGGAAGTTTCGAGCTGAATTTCTGGGAGGAATTTTCGTTTGTTAAAAACTTTTCCGAGACCATTCAGTTCTCTCCGTCGCCGCGGGCCTGCATCATTAAAAATGTAAATAAGTTAAATTCTGCACGTCCAAACAAACCACTCGTCCCGAGACAAAACTGCTGACAACTACATAATGATTTATGAAGCTAATCTAATATTTTGAAGATAGGCTGAAAAAAATGTGTTATTTAAAAAATATACTGTTTGTACAATCGCTTTGCACTGACTAAAAAGCGGGTTAGCATTGGCATGTTGCAGCGGGGATCGCCGCCGGCGCGTGCCACTCGCCGCTTTGGCTGAGCAAAGCGCAACCTCTTAAAATCCGATAGGAGCGAACGTTTGAATAGCCAGTGGGGCTCCAAGAAATAGTTGGAACCTTATTGCAGAGACGACATTCACCGCGCCTGCTAGAATCGCTTTACCGAGGGTTGAATGGGATTAGCCCTTCCAAGGGCCGCGATAAACTAATATGCGGACTTGAATTGGCTTCGAATAACCCCATTTATAGTGTGAGTCCGAACGTCACTCGCCGCTCGAAGGGGTAAATGGCGTCTCCGTCCCTCCGCTAAGTTCATTGGGACCTCAAACGCATTTCAGAATCGTTTAACCTTTTACCGACCGATAAATCTCGCTGTCGGGACGCTTTAGACATAAATTTTCATATCGTTTGTTTAGGTTTATTCCATTTTCCGTGGAGTCAGTGCGCTGAGTTCTCTAAAGATACTCATCAGCCTCGTAACACGGTTTCTTTGAAGACCGGAACGCTTGAATCCACTTCGGTATGAGTGAATAAAATTTCATCGAGATAAGTGGCCGTCTTTGTCCGCGCGTTATCGCCGCTCCTGCACCGCGGTAAAGCCGCGCGATGCGGATCGCTCCCCCGGGGGCTGATAAGCCTCCGTTCTATAAACCTTCACTATTTCGTGATGTGATTTAACGTTACACTAAAAGCCACAGAGTTATGGCTGTTGTTCTGGACGCCCTATCTTGGCCGTTTCAGAAAATATGGCGGCTGGCTGACCTACATACACGGGCCGCGCTGTGCCAATGAATCTAACGAACTGCTCGCGAAATCGCCCGAATTTGCAGTCCTTTAGCAATCATCCAAATTAATTACAGCTCCTGAATAGATCCCTAGATCAATTAATTATCGAAAAGAGCGTACTCGCCGGCCCATTGTGGACGGAAGAATATTTGATTAAAATAATGAAATAATTGTCGGGGCGGCTGTCGGCGAACAAAACCTTGAATTATTCACCGGAACAAATTACAAAGGCGTCAACACAACTCTAACTCAACCATTTCTGAAAAGGGCCTATGGTCTGGGGCGCTGGAACGTTCCTAAGCTTTTATCGGCCACTACGTACGACCGAACTCTCCGCTGCTAGTTAAATGGCCCGCCTCGAACGGTCGAGGCAGACACTAAATTGTACCACAGGAATTAGATTACGATTCGAGTCAAAACTAACATTGATGGCGGCTACGGGGACTGAATAGCATAAATGAGACGTAATTATGACGTCTAAAAATCGGTATCTGAATCCATAACTGCAAATGCATGTGCAAAACAACACTGATTGCGAGGCGTGAGGAATTCATCCATGTCGACGTGTAATAGGTTATTCTAACGTTGTTAATTAATATTTACCGAGCCGTGAACCCGCTTTCACAGCGTTACAGTTTCATAACACAAAGTGAAATATTTGAGCCCCTAATCCTAAAGAGGGTGCCGGAGTGTCCTCCCTCCCAGATATATATATACAGGCAAACGGACTAAGTCTCCTCGCGAAATATTACGTGAAGCAATATTGCTCTTTCAGCGAATTTTGTAATCAAATCGTACGCTCGATGAGGACTCGAGTTCCACTCGTACCGGCTCGCAAACGAGGTTCAAATAAATCTGTATGAAGAAATTATTACTCTACTTTCTCATCGCCATTTTCTTGTCGTTTAGTTCTTAATGCTGATCGCTATCGGGCGGGTCTCCGGAGGTTTATTGTTCTAATAGGTCGTCGGGTTACAATAATATCTCCGACTAGTTATAATAATGAACGTCCATTAGTCGCGGCGCGATGCTTATCCGCGCGTCAATCGCCTAATAGTTTCAAATGAAGTCGCGCGGAGCGCCGCCCGGGGCGATCGCCCGATACAATCAACGTTGTCAATCGTCCGGCTCATTTGACCAAATCGATTTTCTATTAATTACGCGTCCATGACCGCTTATTGTCGTGCGTGCGTTTTGTTGAAACACCTGTCATGTCTCAGTATTACCATGGTATAAGAAAACACGGTATGGCCCTCCGGAATGACATGTGGAACTTTCGACGTCATCACGCCATGATTGGTTGGTTGATTCTCTGTCAATCCGTTTTTGTGTGTGTACATAATATTTCTCGATTCCCTTGTTACCTCTATAAATCTCATAAGATCGTGAGTGTTTAAAATCAATTATTAGGACAAAATAATGCTTAGTTCAAGAACATGACAATGCATAATTTTCTGTTGTACGACTGCCGGCAAACATTTTTATAATTATTTTGTTCTATATCAATGACGTAGAAAGTCTCACTAGACGGAATGCCACACCTTGTTTTCTTATACCACGAGTATGACTTATGAACTGATTGATAATTAATGGGCACTGATTCGATACCGGCTATTTTTACGATTGCGGATAAATCACGAGTGACCCTTTGAGCCGACCCTCCTCGCTGTCAGCCTCCGACAACTCAACAATTTAACAAGGATTTTATAAAAGGACGTTTCTTTTGTGAACTCCATTGAATTGGGTATTGTCGGATGGGTTTACCGTAACTTCGCAGTGCTATTTTTACCTTGTGTCTTGGGGTTGCAGAAAAATGTTGTGTAGGTACACATTTTTATAGCGTCTATAATATTAGATTACATCGGGGCGCGTCGAAAGTTAACGAGTTCCTTGTAAGTGTAGGTGTGATCCCGCATCTAGTAGCTCCTGAGAGGGTGTTAGGGGATGAGCTCCGCCGCGATTCGATCCCACAGGCCGGCGTTACCCCGCGCGATGCGGTGCGACATGCGACGACGCGAACCATAAGTGGATACACATGTCTCCTTTAGTGCTCAACTCGATCGTATCAGGTCTGTAATCCCACACTCTGTAACGCCAACGCATAAAGCGACTCTCTGCAATCTAAATCTTGCGCAATTAGAAGCGTTTTGAAATGCAAATGTTAGCGAACGATTGCATTGCCTGTCCGACAAAATTAAACCGAAGTGCATATCCCCATTCAATAAAGGACAAACGGCTCTGTCGATGCCAAATGCAAATCAGTGGACATAAAACGAGCTAGACTTTGTACAAGTAGGTACTATATACTACTACCGCTGGCTTTATTTAATTCGCCATCAACTCCGTTAATTGGATTTCGGATTGGTATAACTTTATTAACCTAGCAGGGCTTTTTATTAGTAGCGTGGTTCGATTAAGGCGATCCCGGCGCCATGATTAGCTCGTTCCTCACCCAAATGAAAACGGCTGTAATGGGGAGCGGCGTAAGGGGCTCAGCGAAATTAGAATCGTGTCTTCTGAATAAAAACATCCTTGAAAAATTATCGTATTATTTTGGTGTCTCCGCTTAGATATTGTGTTGCTCGCGATACGAATTTCATTACTCATCAACGGGTCTGTTTCGGAAATGTCGCGTTTCGTTTTGAAAAATTGTGGTTTTATTTCCACCGCAGCGTTTTTAACAATAATGTCCGGGCGTAATAACCCGTGATTACGGCGGTATCGTCGCATCGACAAATTGGAACACGCTTTAATTTCACGGCTGGGGGTGATTTTGTTAGAGCGCTGAAGTCGCGGTGCCGCGCGCGGGAGGGTACCCACTCTCACTCACCCAGTCACTGTCTGTGGAAAGAAAACAATTTTCCTCTCGTTACGTTTCCGCTCCACATATTCTTGTTCGCGTATTGTGTCCCGAAGTCTTTCATCGTAATATCGCCGTGGCATGTCAATATCAGACGGCGAATCATGTTCATGATAACATGACATTTTCACAATTCGTCCCGTTATCACCGACGTCGGGGCCCTTCCATTTCTCGAATATATATTTGCAAGCACCCGTCAAATGTAAGTGTAGACCATTTTTCAACAAATTTCTCATTGGAGTCACGTGAAGTGCTGTGACATGTTCGACGAGAACTCTGTTTTAAGAGCTTGAATTCCCAGACTACCTGTGTAAATTAGTGTCTCTATTTTCTTATTATTGCATTCGCACGTGTAGGCCCTTGTATGCCGAAGGTTTACGCAATATCTGGTGAAATCTAAACAAAAGTTAGTAAACATTAAAACTTTGGCAAACCCTTCAAATACCTCTGAAACCTTTGTCGTCGCAAGTAACAGAATACCTACCAAATTTTCTTTTGAGATGACTTCTGACTGTTGAAAAAGATGGGGTCATTTTCAGTGTTCATTGAAACATTTACTTGAAAGATGAGAATTGTACTATATTGATCGAGAGCTTTGATGTTATGTTGTCTTGCGATGTATTCAATGGCCGTGCTGTCCTGCCGCTGGACAGCTGTGTCATCACTGCAGTAATACTATCCTAATTGAATTCCAAGTAATGATGCAAATCGGAAAAGCTAATAAGAGTCCTGACTCGCTCAGGAGCGGTGCGGCCATTTTGTGGCGTAACTGCTCGCGGTAATTGTGCAGCCATTACGCTGGAGATATAGTGCAGAGTATGTTGAAGCATCAGGAAAAAGAATATCGTATGTAAGTGTATTAATAATAGATAACCTGTTTTGTACTTAAATTGTCCAAGCATTCCTTAAATTTATTTTAGTTATACCAATGTGATTTCTTTATAAAAAAAATTCAGATGTAAAATCTCGTTGATTTAAACGATAAAAGAAGCAAGAAAAAAAATTTTGTACAAGAGATGACGTTGAAAGGGCCACCATTCAAGTAGCATTTTGGTATACCAAGGTGTGCCGCTAACGCTTTTCGTGCGGTACCTGGTCATCTTAAGAGGCCTTATTCCTTTAAAAAAAAATTGACAGAAATATTGATAATTTTAACCAACTTTTTGAAGTGAATGACACTTTTCCCCGAGTTCTAGGTAGTAACATAGCTATTTCATGTTTTCATTGCGTGAAGTCGAAAATAAGTTGAAAAAACCAGTTTTCTGCGTGAATTTTGTCAATTTCGAGGAGTTTTTGAAACGAAGATTATCAATGAAAAATTCAAACTGTAGGTTTCAAATATACCTATACCAATAAATCCCAATAGCCCTGTTCTAGGTAGTAGCATCAATAATAATTATGTATAGAAACATGTTCGATCATAGAGAAAAATGTCTACAATCAGCATTATAAAAGGAATAAGGCCTCTTAAAAATTTGGGAGGCATCTAATCCTACACTGGCATACTTTTCAACATAACTAAGATTAATCTTAAATACGTACAAAATCAGTAACAAATAATATTTTGCGTTTCCATCCATAAATAAGCTTTCTTTTAAAACATGGGATTCTGATAAATGCATTGGAGCTCAAAGCGAGAGTCGCCCGCGACCAAATTTCATTTGTCGATGTCAAGGGAGCGCGGATGGACTGCTGAAGCCCAGAGCTCTGTTTGGAAAAAACCTGTTACTATTCTTTTAGACAATATTCGTAATACAAAATTCACGTTGTGATTTGACGTAATATTCGCCCAGGGAAAATTAGCGTCCAATTTAATTTAGATGACAAAATTTAAGTTTTAAATTTTTTTTTAAAGATTGTGTTGAACCTTATGTAGTACTTTTTATCAAACTCTCCTCCGCCTCCATTTCGGGCCACACACTGCTGCGATCTGGGAAATTCATGAATTCATCGCTCAAGATATGTATTTACTGTTATAATAAAGCAACTGCAACGACATGTTTTCACATGGTACTGTTTTGATAAATTGCAAACTTTACCGACACATGCTGTGATTTATTTTTGTGTTTCAGTTACCCCACGATATTTCAAATATTTACTGAACCTGGATTTACTTTAATATCCACTTTTGGAGAGTTATGTTGATAACAAAAAATAATGCCATTGTCGAAGTTCTAAGAGCTGAACCCAAAACAACATTATTTTTTTACAACACAACTTAAGATACACTTCACCGCGTCGGAAAGTTCCGTCCTCGCGGAACGCAGAGGCGTGGTTCGCGAACTTTGCCGAATGCCCTCATTCGACACTTTCTGTTCCGACTCCCGCCTGACAGCAACATGACGACTTCCATTAACTCCACTGGAATCGTTATCAAACGCCTGGCTCCTACTATTTTCTTACAACTTAATATTTTTTAAGATAGCATCTGATTAATACAACCGGATTTCTAAAACGTGCCTATTTGATCCGATAGAATTTGCTTTGTATAAAATCGCTTGTTAAGTCTATCTACCTATATCTATCAGCCACAGACCTCCACTGCTGAACATAGGCATCCCTTATGACTCGCCACAAAGTGCTACCGCTCGCTACCCTCACGAGGTCATCCGTCCATCTAGTCGGGGGCGGGTGGAGGGCGGGGGCTGCGCTTTCCTATACGTGGTCGCGGACGGACTTTGTCAAAACTTACCTATATTTCTAATGTTCAGTAGGATGTTTCAAAGTATCGTTCAACACCGTGATAACGTTTTGTATTGGTAGGTTATGCAACTGTTACATAATGAGAGGTCCTAAAACACCAGCGTGGTTATGTCAATGAAGAAATTCGCTCTAAGCAGTAAATAATTTGCTGAAGCCATTCTTCTTCATAAACAACCTGGTAGTCGCCTGTACTACATTTCATGGCTGAATTTTGCATACTGATTGGTGTTGATAAAACCATGTGTTTCATAATACTTACATATTTTTCTTTTTTATCCAACATTCTCTCTGGGTTATATTCCGATTAAATGTGTAGCAGCTCTGTGATCTAGGTCGTGTTTTCCTTTTTTCGCTTTGAATAATGTGTTTGGGCCAGCGCTCGTGAGCTGCCTTTAGGGAATAACTATACCTTTTTTAAAGTAAAAGCGTTGTTCTAGTTTGTTTCGCATCAAATTATTCATGACAACTGCAAGGCTCAAAAAAATGCTTCACATTTAACATTATTGTCCTATCCTATGGTAATTTCAAAAATGTCCTTTGTCTGTCGTAAAGAAAACTAACAAATCGACTGATGTAAAGGATTTATGAATACCAAATAGCAGTCTTAGTAGTAGTAGTCTCCTTGCGTGATCGAATCAGAAACGAGGAGATCTGCAATAGAAGAAAGGTTGCAGATATAGCTCAGACATTCGTCAAACTTAAGTGGCTGTGGGCACATTTCTCGTAGAACCGACGGCCGTTGGGGCAGAAAAGTGCTCAAGTGGCGACCGTGTACCGGAAGACGCAACGCGGCGAGATGGACCGACGACCGATGAGGGCGATGTACGACCGATCGTTCTGGAAAATTTTGGGGAAGAACTTTGTCCAGCAGTGGTAGTCTATCAGCTGATATGATGATGAAGGTGAAACTATGTATGTCCTCGCATCGGACTACACAGTCACCAAAAAATTTGTCTCCGCAACACTCTATAAGATCGTTTGTAACAAACTAAACGGCCTAGGATCATAAAAGGAAACTTTAATGCAAATCCAGTTGGTCTATGTTTGGTTTGTTAACTTGTAGTCAAACATTCGTGGTACACGATCCAAAACAATTCCACTGAGTAAATATTGCACACATGTCTCTTAGTAGACACTTACACATTGATTTAAAAATGTGTAGGGTTGGAATTTATTATATTTATTCAATAATTTTACTAAATAATTGTTTAATTACCCTCGAGATACTTAATATACAATTGTTTATTTTATCAAATGTTGTAATTGGAATTAGTATAATAATAATAACAAACGTAACAAAAATATTTCATTATTAATATGAGTAAAATCAAATAATCATGAAAATTAAAACTATAATTAAATAAGTATAAATAAATTGTAACTCATATCAAGATTATATAAATAGGTACATAAAAATATAAACATCAGTGACATTTATTTATTTTTTACCTAGAACTGTTTCTAAAAATTCACCACATATACTGTGATTTATTTTAAGTGTTTCCCTTACCCCTATGTGTTTCACTTACCCCACCTGACCTTATTCATGTTTATGTTTAATATTTTTCTCCAGACAGAGCGATCCGTTTTGTTATTAGAGATTCATTCGCAAGTAGCTCGCTTATCGCTAAATGCCCAGCGAAAAGGTAGCTTCTCTTCGCCGCCCGCGCAGTCTCTTACCAATACTGACGCGAGACGCATGCGCTTCTTACGATTAAGCCGCTACTTTCAATTTTGTTTTGTGTAGCCAAAACCTATTTTAAGACTTTTCTTCCGCCATCGCTTATTCCTTCTACTTTATAGTAACTGCTTGTGTACTGTGCTAACTATTTCTTCTGCCTGCTGTTGTAGCAACAAAAAAATGCGTGTGTGCTAATTTGTAGGGTTTACTTATCACCGCCTCTGCACCTATCAACCTAGACACTTACGAAGTAACATCAAGGCAAGCATTTCTAATATCTTATTATTGCTAAATAGGCATAGCAATTAAAACAAGATTTAATCGCCGAGCGCGTTCAAAAAGGTGTTTATTTAAAGGTAACAATTTGTCATAAAATCTTATTTCTCAAGCATAATATGGCTATGTATATCGTGTGCTTATTTGATAGTCATTCTTATCTCCGCAGACCCATTCATTACCAAGGCTACAGTTCTCGTGCCCCGTGCAATCCGTGCAAACTTTATTTTCACCTCTGAATTCGCAGCCGTGGGTGGCCGTGGTACTTATTCATCTCAAGCTCATGCCAGGAAATATGCCCGATCGCGCGCTATTCACGACCCCCGTGAAATGCCCTCGGCAATGTTGTATCGCCTTTTGATTCCGGGTTTTGGTGGACCTTTTTGTATAAAAATATTCAGTTTTCAAACACGGAATATTTTGACGTTTGAATTTTAGCTTTTAGCCGGCTATGATACTGATTCCTAAGTGCGACTTGTGCTACGGATAGGTACTTTTCTTAACTGTGGAGAAAAATGAAGACGTAAAAAATATAAATCTTTTTAAATTTAATTGCGCAATACAACGAATAAATTGACTGGTAAAAATATTGTTTTTATATGACCTAACCGACTAAGTTATCTTTCTTAATTCTTATTATGTACTAGCTGCGCCCCGCGGTGTGACCCGTTTATCCCACGGGATCACTACATTTAACACATCGCTGACATGTTCATCGTAATGATCTAAGCTCCTTAATTCAATGTAAAAAAAAACACTACATTTTTTCGGCACGAAAAGTAGCCTTAACATATAGGCTCCAGGGTGACAGACACCTCCATACCAAATTTTATCAAAATTGATCTAGCCGCTTTAGCGTGAAAAAATAACAAACATACAAACTTTCGCCTTTATAATATTAGGGTGATTACATTATATTATTATTATATTGTGAGAGACAAAAACTTAGCAATTAAATCATTATACCTAAAAAACAAAGGGGAATCTAAAACTAAAATATAAATATTATTAAAATATAAAGAGCCTAAAGGTTATGTATACTTGCCAGGTCGCCTTCAGTAGATATTGTTCCCAGAAGGCTGGCAGCGTTGCCTCTTAGGATGGCGAGGCTCAGTCGCTGTCCAAAGTAGCTGCCAGTCCTCTGGTGACCCGAAGCTTCGACTAGGCGTTCCGATATTTCTTAAAAGAAAATAATGGCGCCTGGTCCCTACGGGCCGAATGTTTCAACTACAAACGGCGCAAAAATGAAATAGCCCTAGCATAGGGAAATTATATTTATTGTTATTTACATATTTAGATCTAGGTTTAAGTATCATACATATAGAATTGCTAATACAGTATTTGAACTCTAAAGCGAAATGCCTCTATTATTATATTACTTAAGTTGTTAGTCTTAGTACTTACTTAAAGCTTTGTCTTCATGCATATTCCCACTAGAGTCGATGCCGATTACAACCAAAATGTAGCTAAAACCCGACGGTCCCATATAATTATCCTTACTACCCTTTCTTTTCAGTACGGGACTTACTGATGAGAAAATCCAAAGTAAACAAGCAGCGCGGAAAATTCCTTGAAACGCTAAGCGAAACGTGCAATTGCAGCGTAAACAGGACGCGCAACTCGTCTGCCAACACTCTTATTACCCGGGCTACAGGGCCCAGTTTAAAGGGGATTATAACAATTCGACGTCCAATGAAGATGTATAGTGTTGGTGTAATTGCGTTTTAAAGCGTGTTCCATTTTATTGAGTTGTTAGTGTTACACGATGTTTGCGAAGCTTTTGTTCTGTTTGAGTAAGTAGTTTGAAATTCTGTTCAAACTAGTTATATTGTTCTCCGTGTCTTTCAGATTGTCGGATTTCGAAATCAATAACAGTAATGTAGTTGTTGAGAATGCTGAGCAAGTGCGCCATTTTATGGAAGTTCCAAGTTACAGTCTGAATTGACTAGGTCCCTTCGAGACGAGAAACGTCAAGGTAATTAAATAAACACGTTTTGAACGCGATTCCAGTCCCGTTTTGTTATAATAATGAAGAGAAAAAAGCTGACGTAAACTGTATGAACTTTTCTTGAAGGAAAAAAAATCATAGCAAGTATTAAACAAATTAATCTTAAAAATATTGTTAAGCCGTAGCTCAATATGTAATGTGCTCTCTAGAGATTATACCTAATTCGACCAGACTATATAAATGGGACAGCATCATTTCAGGTTAATTTTTATATTATTCGGTCGGCATCAACACCAATTAGTTTAATCGTACGTAGTTGAACGTATAATCCATTTTATCATAGACAGTTTGCACAAACTTTTAACTTGCAAAATGTGTTTTATTATGCTCAGAGAAATAGACAGCGAAGGCGAAAATCGCGACTGTAACTTGTTCCTCAGGGAGCCCCTCTCGGGCCGAGTTTGTTCTGTAAGTAACGTTCTGTCAACAAATCATAAAGATCGCGCTCCTGAATATTACAACCGGCTGTCACGGACCTGCTGATGTTAAATTCAGGACTTGCGGCCGAATCACGAAACAACAACATTCTGGTCTCACAGAATGCTGATTTTTCACTGCTGCGTTTACATAACACTCGGGTTAGGCATTTACAGATTACTAACACACGAAAATATTAATATATTGTAAACTAAAATTAGGTTATGTATTTATACATACGTAATATTTTTAGGATTGCCTACTTTTATCCTGTTTATGTCGTAGGCGTATAGTTAATGTTATTTACGTTGTTATACCAGAATAAGAGGATTTTCCCAAAATAAAGACTCTTTTCTTAGAATCCGAGCCGGAAATCCGATCATTCAAAAATCGGGGCATACCTACGAAATAATAATGTATCGTAACACATTAATGTTTTTCGAAATAATTTTTTAATATGGGTAAATTAACACCAAATATTTATGATCATCAATACGCAAAGAAAAAATGAAATGCGCTCACACGTGATCCACACCGGGACCCGAACCCGGATTACCGGTCGAACGCCTTAACCTTTCGACCAGAGACGCACTGTACATACGCATTCAATTTCGCCATCCGTCTTGATCTCTGTACCTATTTTATTTTTGATAGTTTTTTTTATGTTTGATTGTTTTTGCGGATTCATTCAATTTCGCAGAAAATTATACGTATTTATTCCGGCCGAGCTTCGTTGTTTTGAAATCAAACTTATAGCATAGTTATAAATTGGACATCCTAGCCAAGCACTATTTTCATGTGTCATCGTAACGAGGGTACGCACAATCAATCTGACAGATGTTACTGGCGAGTAAACCTGGCACACCCAAGGTCGGATTGTAACGCGTAGATTATTTGATGATGTAGATTATTTGCGCGGGCGCAAAATAAGTATATTTTTATAATTTTATGAAACACTAGCTTTTGCCCGCGACTACGTCCGCGTGGAACTTGGAAGTATGGAAGCAACCTCGTACAACACGATAGATATCCACCTAATCACCTTAATTAATAAAAGGGCGCCTAAGCAAATGTTAGAGCAATTGTGCTCTTGGGTTTATCATTACATTTTCTACAGGCTCATCAATGTCATCATGAATTACTTACTCACTTTTCAATCTTTTTAGGGCTAATTTCCAGGATGAAAACTATCCTATGTCCTTCCTCGGATCTTAAACTATCTCCATGCCAAATTTCATCAAAGTCGATTCAGCGGTTTAAGCGTGAAAAGGTAACAGACAGACATACACACTTTCACATTTATAATATTATTATGGATATGGATGTAATGTCTCATTTTTTAATGTGGGTACACCACAATTTTTATTTAAACCATGAATACAAAGATCAAAGCTTAAAGAAAAATTGCGAAGTGGCTAACGCGCTGGACCGGTAATCCAGAGGTACCGGGATCGATTCCCGGTCCCTTCCACCAGGTAGCTCTTTATAGGTATTCATGGTTTAAGTATATTTTTAATTTAAAGTGTTCTTGGCCTTATTAATCGCAATTAACCTAATACCCACGTAAGTAGGTTTACGTAACTCAGACACTGACTAATCTAGTGAGACAACGGGACGAAAGAGAATGTCATTCGAAACAAAACAGGGACAATGAAGACGCAGTTTTTTATTTATACCATAAAAAAAACGCTGGAAGAGCCGTGAAATTTACATATAAAATAGCAGTGCCTCTATGTAAGAGCAATTGCATTAATAAATAATAAAATGCAAAATGAAAAAAAAATCTTAACCCAAGTCCATAATGAGACGCATTTAATAAGTGGCATAAGAATGCTTCTAAACCTAAACAAAACCACGCAGTAAGGCATCCTTACCTTTAATATTGCCTGAGATCCTGTGACTTGTTTTAATCAAAGCTGGATATCTTGGAAACGGCCGCGGTGATTTTTACAAAACATCTCGACGGACAAGGCTTTAAATTTAATCATAAAACCGCATTCAAATCGGACCGTCCTATTTGGGAGCTACGATGCTATAGGCAGATATCTAGATACTTAAATACACATTTTAAACTTATAACATTTGGTCGGCGGTGAAAAAGCTTATCACATAAGTAAAATAAAGGAAATTTAGAAAGAAAGAAAACGTAAAGTTACTAAACCGACAGCGAAGCAAATGAAACTGAAGAATAAAAACAAAGTCCTTAAGATGAAACACTCGACATAATCAGCTACAAATGAGAGGACGCAGCCGCTGCGAGCGCCCATAATAGCCACGTGGCACGGGAAACACCGCGATTAGCGCTAAACACGTCCCCGTGTCAAACTGACAGTCGTCTATAAATAAATACTAATGACAGCCGTTTTAAATGAGGTGAGTCAAAAATTCAGTCCGGCGTAAAATAAGGAATGGTGAATGCATGAAAAGGTTCGCTGAATCTAAGATTCAAGTTGTCACAATTTGGCAGTTCTATACTTTAAAATTAATATGATTATTCGGAGATATTATGTTAAGTAGGTGAGGCGCTTAATTTAATTTCAAAGCGCTTAAAGATTAACTTTTAAAAGCAAACTGCGTGGAGAAGGCCTCTTTCATCTCAACTGTAATAATCGTACTTAATTATTATCAATTTATTTTGATAAGAAGCCGAGCGGGGCCGCTAAGGCGCTTAAGCGCCAGGGAAATCTGACGTTCCGGCTATTAAAAATGCGATAAAGCGGAAAAGCCTTAAGACTGTTTACACTGACTTATCCTTATTCTCTTAAAGCAAGTATTTGCGAAGATCTTAAACTTACGAAGATTTCTTCGGATAACTTGCTCAAAAACCCTTGAATACTTATAATAGGTGTACTGCCTTTTGGACGAATTATGTTTCGTCAAATTTCATTTGGCAACCAACTTTTCGCCGAAGTTTTATTAGGTACGCAAACCAATCCTTGGCATAATTTTACTTCGTAATTTTTTTATTTCGCTACAATTTTATATTCCAAAATTTTATTATGTCAAATTTTATGTGGTAAATAATTGTGTAGGAAATGATATGCTAAGGCAAATAACATATCGTCAAATTTTATGTGGTAAATAATTGTGTAGCAAATGATTTGCTTAGTCAAATAACGATTCATCAAAAGCCATTTGGGCAAATTACCTACAACCATTGCTTACAGTATGATGATAGTGCAAAATAAAACACAAATATATACTTACCGAAAAAAATATTTTTTAATCAAAATCAATTTGTTGTACTTGTGATACGTATATGTATGTGAGCAGATCCGACTCGGCCGGGTTAGGTTAGGTTAGTTTTTTTTTTATATCCCTAAAAAACGCTCCTTTTGTTGTACTTGTGATACGTATGTATGTGAACTGTAGGAATTCTAGCCTTCGGGATTACAGTCTTCGGGATGAAACTGCTCCCAGAGATAGGTAGGTTAGGGTTATTTTTTTTATGCACACACGCACATTAACTATCAGCGATGATAACTCAAGAATGAAATGCTATTTTGAGCCACAAAGTATGTAAACAAAAGTACCCTCTAAATTTAGGTGCATGGTGCATCACCCTACCCGCTTAATGCAATAAAATTATACTGCAATTTGAACCTTGCATTCTAACAAACTAGGTTAGATTTCATAATGCCATTCAATATGTTGCTAAATCAAGGTATGCCAATCAATACATTTGACGAAAACATAATTGACATCTTATAAAAATCCCAGATAATAATTGGTCTAACAATAGTTTTATCAAATCATTAATTGGGAAAAGATATCAGTGCGAAACGTTGAGATGGGAAATGAAAATTTGACCAAATAAAAATATGGGATACGTAGTTCGGCGAGTTAAGAATTTGCTAAATAATTTTCGGCGAAACATTAGTAAACCCTTATAATAACTTATTTTTGTGAGCTTCACAAGCTGCGTGTAGGTTGATAACGTGTGATCGACGAGTTGGTCGAATTTTAGAATCTTTTTGATTCTTCGTCATCTTCAATTCAAATGGTGAATTACATAAAATTGAATGTCATATATAAAGGTAGTGACGAAATACCATCAAGACAAAGTAAAAGGCATGGGCGACGGGATAGTGGTTTTAATAAAACTTGCATTATATAATAAAATTCACATTAAAAAACGCATATGGAATACGTCAGTAATATCAGTACGAAGATATTACCTATAGGCAGTTTATAGATGTCTATTGTGATGTCGTAAGAACAATGTCGTGCGCCATAACTCGTGGTTATACGCTTCCGCTATACTAGTATACGTAGAACCACTTCTACGAGTTACTGTGGTCCGTTGTTTTTATTTTACAACACAACTTTTATTCCCGCCACTAAACTATCCCGCATTCTTTACGATACAGGCTTACGTAAGAGAATTTCGCGGAGATCGCGCAATCAGGAGAGTGGGACAAATTTAGTTAGGACTAGTTAACACTTCCAGAGCTTTCAGGCAAACTAGTCGTGAGTTACCAATTTGCTCCCGACGAGTCTTCAGAATCTTACGTACTTAATTCCTAATGGGGAAAGATAACCTTAAAAATATTATTTAAGATTTCTGAATGTTGATTGGCGGAATCGCTCGTATCATGCTCCGCGGCAATGATTTGCAACCGAAAATTAAAATAAAGTTAAAACAATTTCGTTTTAGGCATCTTATAGGTAAAATAAAGAACCGAAATGGATTTCTATCGATTTTGACATAGCTGCAGAAACCTTTAAAAATAAGTTTTATCTTATACACACTCACACGGATGAGTTCTAATGTCTTGTAAAATCAAATTGTCTTGTCTTTTTCATAACACGAAAACTGCACGTTGTGGTCAAATTCTCATTGAAAACCGGTGTTCAATCTGGTATTGTAGTTCCAACTGAATGCACTCTCTTCTAAACTTAGGAACTTGCCGTCATGTTTCAATCCCGCTAACACGGTTACTGCGCGGGTTCGCTCAAACAGCTGAATATCCAGGATGACTTTGAGACGTGAATTATTTAAAAGACACTCCCCACTTTAGGCACGACGGGCAAAGTTGGGTCATCCGTTTGAAAATTAAAAGTTTGTAACAATCTACTTTATGCATGTAAAGAATACTAAGTACAGTTTTAATGTTTGGGACTCTTTAGTATTCTGAGATGTTGACTTTGCGTTATTTGATAATTTATTCAGGAGCCTAATTCTATTCGACACTGCAAAGTAGAGACGGCGTAATCTATCAACTCTTAATAAAAATTCTTCAATTTTCATAAGCGTTGGTAGCCTAGTGGTTAGGGCAGGCATGCGACTTTCAATCCGGAGGTCGCGGGTTCGAATCCGGCCCGTACCAATGAGTTTTTCGGAACTTATGTAGGTACGGAATGTCATTTGATATTTACCACTCGCTTTTCGGTGAAGGAAAATATCGTGAGGCAACCACCTAAGCCCAATAAGGCCTATTTTCCCCTCTGGGTTGGAAGGTCAGATGGCAGTCGCTTGCGTAAAAACTAGTGCCTACGCCACATCTTGGGATTTAGGTAGCCGACCCCGATTGAGAATTTATTCTCAAAAAATGGGACAAAGGCTAGGAGGATGATGATGCTAAGCGCAAGAAATTCGAGCATGGCTGGAATAGTTTTTTTTTAAAGTTTGAGAAATAAGAGATGATTTTGAAAAAATACCCAGAAAAGATAGGTATGGACAACTTTTATTTTTCCTTTAAGAGCTGCTTATAGCTTTTGAATGAACGACATCTGTTGGGTCAGCTAGTTATGAATTAATATCAAACATCAAAGTCAGAAAAAGTAACTGGAAAAATTTATAAATAATTGATACAAAGGTCAATGCCCAAAGAAATTTTTTAATTATGGATGGACCTGGTGGAAGTGACCAGGAATCGAACCCCGTACCTCTGGATTGTCGGTTCAGCGCGTTAACCTAATTGCGCCACCCTAACTCCCAAGCAGCCTTTCGATCTCTTTATTTTTTTCTTATGCTTTGTGTGTCGATCTTTGCATTGTTTATTTGAAAGACTACACCTAGGCAATATAAAAATTGTACCCACATAAAAAAGTGAGAAATGACATATTTCATAAATTGATAAAAGTTATAACTGTCAAAATATTGGTGTATTTATTTGTACAGCGGCGTGCACACTGCGGTAATGATGACGCGTCTTCCTCGTTACAGCTCGAAAGACGCCATTTAACTTGTTTAAGCGAGCCGCGGTCTTGGCCGCCTCCACCGCAATATCTCCCGCCGGCGGCCGGTGCCAAAACATCTGAAATGTTAGTACAGCCACCAAATTAATTTGATCTTTGAAGTTGATGGCTTTGACAAAAAACCTAGAGTTACGTGTTTCGTCTATATCTTAGTTTGTTATGAAACATATATTGAAAGACCACTACATGAACATTTACGAGACGCATGGAAATTGCTCCACCGACAAGAGCGTAGCCCTTAAATTTATGATGATGATGATGACTAGATAGGAGAGAGCAATAAAGAAAAGACATACCTACCAACAACTCAATTCCTGTACGTAGCAGCGTCGCTCGGCTCCCCGCAACTTAAAGAAGCCATCACTTAACTTACTTAAGTTCACAATCTTGGCGGCTCACCTCGCCAGCTGCTGGCGTTATCTCGGGTGACGTCACGCCTGGCCCGCAGCCAGCCAGAAACAATGAAACGGAATTTAAAATAAGTGTTTCGCCTGGAATATATAGCGGGTAGTTTATCGGGAGCCGCATTTCAATTTTTGGATACGAGTTTGAGGTAATTTGGAGATCAAAAAAAGTGTTTACTTGATCTTTACGACCGAAGAAAGCAATTTGGTGTAACAAATGCGATTTTAATGCTTATTAGGGCCTTTCGACGCGACTGGCTTTTTGCTGAATAAAATCTAGATTAGATTATCCCCAGCCGCCTTAATACACAGACCTCAAACTTAGATAAGTGAAATATCCCCGATAAATGGAATATAAACATATAAAGCGACCGACCCTACAAATACAGCCTCTCTGCTGGTCCTTATTCGATTATTTTATTACTATTTTAAAGCGTTTGAATTTCCGACATTCGACAATTTCTGCAAAGCTTTTAGTTAAAATTATTGAAACAGTTATGCGTTTGATTTCTCGTGCAGATTTGTGGTCAAGAACATAACTTAATTAGGAATTTTGACACCTATAACACCAAGTTCGGTCAATGTAAGGAATGTCATAGACTTCCACAAATACTTAAGCCCAACAATTTAAATGGGTTGGTTCAGTTTGCTTATATATAGTAAAAGTAAAATACAAGGCCTTATTGTTTTGTGAAAGTTGAGCAATACTTACTTGAAACTACATACCGTTATGTTTACATATATTTAAGTCACACAGTAGTTTTCTAAATAACGTAGTAAATAATACAAGAAATTAAGGTAAGTCTACGTAAGCCTTCCACCTGAGCTATTACAGCGCGATTCGAAGGGTCACGGTTCCAGCAATCAGCATTCAGGCAATGACTGGAAGACGGCATATATGTATGTAAACTCGCTGCGAAACTTCGACGGGGTTAACGCCAAAGGGGTGTATTTACTCGGACTTCCTCGTGCCTCAACTTTGTTCGGGCATTAATCTTTCCCCAACAATTTTTTGTTAGCGAAGACGCAACTATTGGTGGAAGTAATTACGGTAGTTTAGTAACCGGACGCGAGCGGCTTCGAATGTTCCGTATACCTTAAACGACGTAAGAGCGTCTGGAGGACAAACGTGGGTGTGCGTCAGAATGTTTGGTTGACTATTGAATTCAGCATTGATTGCTTACGTAAAAATTGCTACCTATTTGCTAGTATTTGCTACCATTTACCAAATAATTGCTACCTCAGTATAATAAAAGATATCACATATTTTTTTTGACCAGTCATTCTGACGTCAGGATGTTTGGACATAGTTCATATTTCGCGAAGGACGCACAATTTTCATGTTATTTACTAACCAAAATTTGCTACCTAATTGCTACCTACATTTTACTTAAAATCAACTCTGCAGCGTTACAGATCAAAAAGTTTCGCGTATAATTATTTTTTGGACTACTTACAACATGAACGCCTGTGCGTATCAGCAGAGCAATCAAAATCTGTGGTGTATAAAATAATAAATAATTCAAACAATTCAACATCACTACTAACTCTTAAATAGATAACCAACCAAAAAAACCCGTCAAGTGCGAGTCGGACTCGCGCACCGAGGGTTCCGTACAAACACTCCATCCTTAAGTGGTTAAGTTTGCACCTGGTATGTATAGCGCTCCATACAAGTGAGGTGCAAAGTTAACGCAACCAATCTCTTTGTTGTATGGGAGCCCCCCCTAAATATTTATTTTATATGTTATTTTTAGTATTTGTTGTTATAGCGGCAACAGAAAATTTCAACTGTCTAGCTATCACCGTTCTTGAGATACAGCCTGGTGACAGACGGACGGACGAACGGACGGACGGACGGACAGCGAAGTCTCAGTAATAGGGTCCCGTTTTTACCCTTTGGGTACGGAACCCTAAAAATCTTAGCAAGGAGCATAATGTATTAGGTACATGTGTGGCTATAGCCATAATAGTGCTACCATAGTCGGTGTGAGTTTGACCTAGGGGTTTAATTCCACTAAAAATGAAATCAATTATGAATTTGAAGAAAACGAATTTATTTATTAAGCAAGTAAACTTCAGTGAGATTTTTTTGCATACATATTTTTTGTCCTAAAACATGTTTGACCTAAAATTATTAAGTATATTTTTTTTATGACTAAAAGTATAATATTGTAAGCTATAATTATTCTTTAGCCTAACATAAAACCTCCTAAAACCCATATGCTAAAGCGAGAGGTTAGGTTAGGTTAGAACTGCGTCCCCAACAAAAATAAGGCGCTCCCAGAACAGTAGGTTAGGTTAGAACTGCGTCCCTAATAAAAATAAGGCGCTCCCAGATTAGTAGGTTAGGTTAGAACTGCGTTCCTGACAAACATAGGGATTATTAGTGACACCAATATTCGGAATACCAATTTTATGCCTAAAATACATTCGACCAAACAATGTTATTCCATACAAATGTTATACTAAACAATTTTCGGCCAAAACAATATATACATAACAATTTCGACCAAACAATTTTCGACATAGAAAACAATCGACCAAAGATTATAAGGCCAAAAAATATGTGCCCAAAAAAATATCGGGCAAAAAATTTTAGACCAACAGATAAAGACCCATGATCAGCACATTTTTTTTTCATTTTTGAAGGGTGCTCACTCAATCCACACGCACACAAGTATTTTGCCGTGTGAAGTTGTGAACTTGTGTTATTTTTTTTGACCCGCGTTGTAAATAATGGCGTCAGGTTCGATTGCTATTGATGTTTACAAAACGAAAATAAAAGCTGAATAAAAGGCATTTACATAATGCCAATGAAAAATCTTTCCACGAAACACCACTCATAATTATTTTACCGAACAAATGATTTCTAACTGCTTATAAATTTAACTGGCAAAGTGCAATTAATGTAATTATTATTTCTTAAATATTATACGTTGCCGACTTATTAACTTAAATTATTAATAAAAAAACATTTGTTATTTATATTATTTTAGGATAGGTAAAGAGGCATGAAATTTAAACCATATACTAAAGTCTACGGTCCCTTGAAGCTGCGCAAAAATCAAACTTCTACGTTAACGTGAAAAAAAAAACTCACGGTCACGCCGCTGTGACGCCGCCGCCGCTGCGCAATTTTGCCCATCACGCCGCCGCCGCCGCGGAATTAACCATCGGCGCTCATATCTACTGGAGACTAGCTCATATTTTACCTATATTAATAAAAGCCCGTACTCATTCTATAAATCATTAATATATTGATTCCGTTTTATATTTTTATTAATTAACTACGACACGGATCCACAAAACTCTATAGAAAAAGGAGCGCCTGACATAAACAAAAATACAATACACCACAGATTTGGATTGCTCTGCTGATACGCACAGGCGTTCATGTTGTAAGTAGTCCAAAAAATAATTATACGCGAAACTTTTTGATCTGTAACGCTACAGAATTGATTTTAAGCTAAATGTAGGTAGCAATTAGGTAGCAAATTTTGGTTAGTAAATAACATGAAAATTGTGCGTCCTTCGCGAAATATGAACTATGTCCAAACATCCTGACGTCAGAATGACTGGTCAAAAAAAATATGTGATATCTTTTATTATACTGAGGTAGCAATTATTTGGTAAATGGTAGCAAATACTAGCAAATAGGTAGCAATTTTTACGTAAGCAATCAATGCTGAATTCAATAGTCAACCAAACATTCTGACGCACACCAAACGTGGATAAGTCTGTTCAGTTTAGTGCGGCAGCAGTGCTGAGTTAGTGAGGGAAGCAGAAAGGTGTGGTGGAGGCGGCGCCTCTATGTTCGCGGTTTTTTTTGGAAAACTAACACGGTAGAATATTTTTATTGCGTTTTTAAGAATTCAGGTTCTTTTCTTTAGACAATGGCATAAAAGGGGCGTTAGGAGTTATATGTTGGCATATTTCATAAAGTCCCTAGCATAAATGTAAGCGAAAGGGATCTGGAGTTGTTGAGTGTCGTTTCCGGAAATTTCTTCGTATAGGAAATTTTCTCAAGAACGTTTTCTCGCCTTACATAATATAGAGAAACGTTCTCGAGAATGGCACATCTCTAATCTGGAGTCAGATATTGTTTAGGGTCAAGGGGTCAGCAACGTGAAAGAATATGCAATAAAAATCCACGTACAGTAAAAATCAGCAAATTTAGATTTTATGAATTATTTAATTTGTAGAAATCTTTTGGTGTGAACCGTGTGGGTTTAATCCCAATGGAGTTTGTAAAGTTTTTTGAAGTTAATTAAATTGTAGTTTTCCCCGATAGTCCTTGCTATAAGGATGTACAAACTGCAGCACAAAAAAATATTTTCTTCATGGTTCACGGTTGAAGTGGTAATGGGCGGGTCTTGTAGCCCGGAGAAAGGGTGGCGAATGGGGCACCAAGTCCTGAAGTGGTGACTATGTTTAGGAAAGCGCTGCGTGGGACAGCCCCGACTAGGTGGATGGATGACCTCGAGGACTCGATGAATGCGGTCTGCACAGCGCAATGCATCGCACTTTGTGGCGAGCTATAGGGGAGGCGATATGTTCAGTAGTGGAAGTCTATGGCTGATGGATTCGGAATGGTTTGACACATGTCAGTATCAAACAGATAGATAAATTCTAAATGAAAGAACTGCAGTTTATTAAAGAGTAAAAATTATTCTCTGTATGACTCGTTTCTATAGAAATGTATTTGAAATGATGACAACACTTCGTGGCATTATCTGCAAAAAAGTAATTTGTTGATTATTGTATTCGAGTCGTGGTCGTGTGTAAGTAGGTAATTGTTGTTCATGAACTAAGTGTGTTTTAAGCCGCCAAATGTAGGATTAACAGAATGCCTAACGCAAAGTTCAGAGCATGAAACCGCGCGGCTCTAAACGAGGTATTATTTCCAACTCACCTTGAGTTAAATTAAATTATTCAGTGCTCCTTTGAGTATTACTAACAATCCCAAAATCCTAAGCATCCAGGCCGAGCTTGTCGAGTTTAATTAATCAACAGGCTCACTTCATTAGCCCACCGGATCTCATTAACATCGATCCGCCGGGAGTGCCCCGACTCTTTCTGAATAAGGAAAAGAATCAGGTTGCAGAATCCTTTATGTTAGGGATTGCGATTGCTAGCCCTGCTCGACTCTCCAGCTCCCTGAATGCGATCAACTCTGAGGCACATAGTTTAAAGTCCTCTGTCGACTGTGGAGAGCGTGGTGACACATCAAAGCGTCTATTTGCGGCGCCTTCGGATATCCGCTCGACACGGGGCGACACGTTACAAAATACCGTTTTAAAAAATATATCCTATGAACTCGAGTAATTTTTGCTCGTTGAAACGTTCCACGTATAAATTCGGGTTTAATGTTTTTATGATGTCGTAAAAATTAATAACGCACTCGCTTCGCGACAGGTGGTAAAAGTAATATGAATTTATTTGCGGCGTAGTCGTGAAGTTTCGCTTGCTGAATGCCATCTCATTAAATTTAAAATGGAAACTGTCACGAACGAAGTAGTTCCATCTTCTTAGCTTGTTGTTCGGAACTTTGCTGGATAAACTCATTTTCTTTAGTTTAAACAGCAATCAGGATTTCTGTTCTAACTAATACTTACGTTTTTTACGCTGTTTAATCCAAGATCTAATAGATTTTAGCTGTTTAAAAGTTGCCAGAGGGCTGTTAGCGTAATTGGAATAAAAATAAAAAATCGACAGATCTCACACAACGTCACTATCAAAGGCTTTGAAATGTAATTTAGAAATAAAACACATGATACAATTTGACTGATTTCTGGTCTCGCGCGTAATCATCTGCGAAACTAAAGGCAAATATCACAATCTGATAAATCGTGGCACTATACTCGATGAGGAAAACATAAACATCTTCAATGTTAATAGTTGTCAAAATACGCTTAAATGCATGTTTAAATTTCAAATTAATTCATATGTGTAACAAATATAATGAACATACGTAAAAATAATACTTTCTTGAACTCTGCTAAATAATCGTTTTATTTGGCGGTAACACATATTAATATAATAAAACCGGCCAAGAGCATGTCTGGCCACGCTGTGTAGGGTTCCGTAGTTGCTTATCCTTCACAATAGACTTAAGTTACAGGAAAGATTTCAAGCTCTATAAAAAGGTCGTAAACGCCAAAGTAATTGTAATTACTTATTACCTTTTGGAAGTCCTTTTAAGACAATTGTGAAATTTTGCGATAACTCAGAAACGGCTCGACCGATTTTGTTCAATATAGTTTTCATTGAAAGTACTTATAAAGCCTCATTTTCATGAATTTTTCCATAATTTTTTGACCCGTGGTTAAAATGTTAGAGGGGGACGCTATTTTTTTCGGAACCAATATTTTCAAAACTGCTGACTTTATCAAAAAACAATGTTTGAAGACCCCTATTATTTTTAAAAGACCTATTCAACGACACCCCACACACTAGTGTTGGAACGAAAAAAAAAATTCACCCCCACTAGGTGTTCGAGAGGTACCCGAAAAAAAATTCATTTTAGTTTTTATTTTATTGTTTTGTCGGCGTGATACATACACAAACTCATACCAAATTTCAGCTTTCTAGTACTAATGATCACGGAGCCAAGCCGCGGACGGACAGACGGACATGGCGAAACTATAAGGGTTCCTAGTTAACTACGGAACCCTAATAAATGGCAATAAAATACATAGAGGTTCTGACGTTAGGAAACCCAACGGTATATCGCTCATTTGATATTATTCCCAATTAATATAATAACATTTAATATATTTACATATGTTATAATTATCATTTTATATAAAGATAATTTGATCGAATAACATTTAATATAACATAGATTTAGTATTGCATATTTCTTAAAATGAACATATGATATAATATAACGCAAATTTTATCTAATGTACAGTTAGCATAATAATAGGTAAGGGCGGAAGGGCTGCTCTCCCTTTCACTTTATAAAATAGGCGATATCCTAACCTTATTGTCTCTTTGACGACGCGTTTGGCTCGGTTGGTAGACACCTGCCTACTGAGTCGGCGGTCCCGGGTTCGAATCCCGGCCGGGGCAAATATTTGTGCAAATATTTGTTCTTGGGTCATGGATGTTATCTATATATGTATTTATATATTATGTATATCGTCGTCTAGTACCCATAGTACAAGCTTTGCTTAGTTTGGGACTAGGTCGATTTGTGTATGATTGTCCCTTAATATTTATTTATTTATTTTATTTATTTATTTCCTGGAGTCAGAATCATTACCTAATCTACCTTAAGGCAGGTCAGACTTGGGTTAGGTTAGGTACGACGACGAGCGAATCGAGGAGGAGTATTAGGTAGAACTGCGACCCTAACGAGCGAGCGAAGCGAGTGAGCGAATAGCCAGAACCGAGTTTTCACTTGTATATAAAATGAGCATTATAATATAATTATGATGATTATAATAAATAAGCCTTATACAAAAACATTACCTATTATAATAAAAATATATATTTTGAAATTATAATATAATTTAATTGAATATTATTCAATGTTCATTATATAAAATGAGTTATTACATCCATTGAAAATATATTAAATGTTGTTATATTCAATGAAATTATATAATTTATTCTTATACCGATCATTACACACCCGGTACGGATACACATCGTCTTGACCGGCACGCGCCGTGACTCCCAGGACATAAGTAATGTAAGAGCGGCCGGCCGCCCGGCGTGTGACAAGTGACATGCCTCCATCGATTGTCGCTTTATTTGTAGCCGTCTATTATACCTTACGTATCAAATTCTGTAATAATAGTAGAGTTGCTAAGCCGCAAAATTGTGCGCATCGGGTTACAAGCATGAAATTTCTACCACACATAGAACGTTCCACGGTGATTATTTTCAGATGTGGAGGGAAGTCAGATTCGTCCCCTGTGTGGTGGGAGAGCGGGGTGAAGAGGAGCTTTTTCTTTTTTTTATTACTGATCAGTTAAGGCTATTAGGGCTTGTGCGACATCGTTTTCGTGTAAAATAGATATCAGCTATTAATTTTTCATGTTATTTAAGAATAGTTTCATATAAAAATTTGGGTTTATTGCCGAAAAGGTAAAAATCACAACAAGTTTTTTTTATTCAGAACAATAAATTAGTTATATATCGTGAATATTTACAATTTCAAAAAATATAACTAAACAGCAAATTTATTGTTGTTTTTAAAAATGTATACATATTGGGCACATCTAATACAAAAAGTACCTTGAAAAAAATGTTGATGTTAAGCCTAGCCTGCGTGTTCTAGTACATTTTGCTAAGTCGCGAAATTGTGTACATCGAGATACAACCACCAAATTTCTACCACAGATAGAGTATTCTGCGGTGATTATTTTCAGATGTAGAAGAAAGTCAGATTCGTCTCCTGTGCGGCGGGAAAGCGGGGTGAATAGGACAAAGGAGTCCTCTTTTTCTTTTTATATTACTGATCAGGTAACGCTAGTAGGACTTGTGTCGTATCGTTTTCGTGTAAAACAGATATCAAGAATTCATTTTTCATGTTATTTATTCATAGTACCATATAAAATATGGTTGTATTTCCGAAATTGTAAAAATCACAACAAGTTTTTTTTATTCAGGGAGATAAATTAGTTATATTTCCTGAATATTTACAACTAAAAAAAATATTGCAAAATAGCAAATTTAATCTTGTTTCTAAAAATATATAAATATTGGGCACTCTTCATACAAACAGTAACTTAAATAAATTGTTGATGTTGAGATTAGCCCGCGTGCTCGTGATACATTTGCAAAAAAAAAAATGTTTTAATTACATTAATTAGTTTTTCTAGGACGTATATAGTAAATATTATATGTAAAAGCATGTTAATAATCATTATTTAATGTATTTAATGAAGCGAAATAGGATGCGTTCGGAGATTTACGTTGGTTACGCCGGACGTAAAGATATATTTTCAGCTACTGTTTGTATGAGAAGTGACCAACATTAATATATTTTTAGAAACCAGATTAAATGAGCTTTTTGAAATAATAATAATAATTTGAAAATGTTCACGAAATTGAACTAATTTACCTCACTGAATAAAAAAACTTGTTGTGATTTTTACCTTTTCGGCCATTACACCCATATTTTTATATAGAACTATACGAAAATAACATAAAAAATGAATTTCTGATATTTGTTTTACACGGAAACGATACCAAACACGTCCTGGTAGACTTAACTGACCAGCAATAAAGAAAGAAAAGAGGGATACTTGGCCGTATTCACTCCGCTCTCCCGCCTCACAGGGGACGAATCTGACTTCCCTCCACATCTGAAAATAATCACCGTGGAACACTCTACCTGTGGTAGAAATTTCATGCTTGTAACCCGATGCGCACAATTATGTTAGAAAACAGCGGACTAACAACTCTACTTGATAAAGTTGGTAAACGAAGTAATAATAATATTTATAGACTCAGTGAGGGAATAAAGCTGTGAGGTAAGACTATCTCGGGGCTCTCTAGCGTCAGTTTGTCGTCTCTGTATTTGATTAAGAGCTATGTAGAATAATACATTTTATGTACTACAGAATGAATTTCTGGGAGTTTGTCACAATAACTAAACTCCAGGCAAGGCGCTTTTGTTATAAGCAGTAAAGTTCTTGTTTAAGTACATTGAGATTAAACCTAGCTTGGGTCCTACAAACTTAGTCAATCATTCTTTCCATGAAAGAAAGTCGTCATATTTCTAAACTTCTTTACAGAATCATACGCCTCGATAGCATAATAAGGAGCTTCATGAAAGACGCGGTTTGCGGCTGTCGGTGCAAATAACGGCCAACAATGCAACGTCGGGGCCTGATCGCCTCGGCATCGCTTTAAATTCAATTACTGTCGCAGCTTTGTTCTTTTTAGGGTTCCGTAGTCAACTAGGAACCCTTATAGTTTCAGTTAAGTAAAGTATCAGTAAATATTCGCTCCGAAAATAAAAATAAATAGCCCCCCCCCCCTCCTCTAACTTTTCAAACACGGGTCTAAAAATTATGGAAAAATTTACGAATATGAGGCCTTATAATTACTTTCAATTAAAACTATATTGAACAAAATCGGTCGAGCCTTTTTTGAGTTATCGCAAAATTTCATAATTTTCTTATATAAAGGCGTAAGTTGACTTCCAGAAGGTAATAAGTAACTACAGTCACGTTGGCGTTTACGACCTTTTTATAGAGCTTGAAATCTTTTTCGTAACTTAAGTTTATTGTAAAGGATGGGCAAGTACGGAACCCTACACTGAGCGTGTGAGCCCAATATGCTCTTGGCCGGTTTTTAGAGTTCCGTAGCCAAATGGCAAAAAACGGAACCCTTATAGATTCGTCATGTCTGTCTGTCTGTCTGTCCGTCTGTCCGTCCGTATGTCACAGCCATTTTTTTCCGAAACTATAAGAGCTATACTACTGTTGAAACTTGGTAGATAGATGTAATTCTGTGAACCGCTTTAAGATTTTGATGCAAAAATAAAAAAAAAATAATAAATATTGGGGGCTCCCCATACTTAGAACTGAAACTCAAAAAAATTTTTTTCATCAAACACATACGTGTGGGGTATCTATGGATTGGTCTTCAAAAATTATATTGAGGTTTCAAAAATATTTTTTTTCTAAACCGAATAGTTTGCGTGACAGACGCTTCCAAAGTGGAAAAAAGTTGGTCCCCCCCCTCTAACTTCTAAAACAAGAAAATGAAAAATCTAAAAAAAACATATGATGTACATTACTATAAAAACTACCAACGAAAATTGTTTTGAACGAGATCTAGTAAGTACTTTTTTTTTAATACCTATTAATACCTAACTTTGCACCTAATTTATATGGGGCGCTATACATACCAGGTGCAAACTTAACTTAACCACTTAGGGATGGAAAGTGTTTGTACGGAACCCTCGGTGCGCGAGTCCGACTCGCACTTGGCCGGTTTTTTTTTTCAAATACATTTGTCGCTTGCAGCTGAAATTCTGCGCCATTACAGTGGCACCTCAATGATTTGTGATGAACAGCATTCTTCAGTTTTCCTTTCAATACTTGCCTATTTTGAACTCACACTGCGCACTTGCAATATTTTCCATTATTTTTTTACGTCTCTAATAAATGCCAGCATCTTCGCTATTTTTATAAAACGTATCAGGCTTGAAATTGTAATCAACTTATATTTTTGCTCGTCTGAGTCTACGAAAATTATTGTAATATCTTTAATCAGCTGGCAGCCGTTAGTTGATTAATCTGGATGCACTAAAATAGTCCGTTCATTGTCTGCCCGTAGCAGACTGATTAAAATGGGGCTCTGTTTAAAACTTCAATTCACTTGATCAAAGTGCCTCGACAGTGACGAATCCGCTTTTAGTTTCTTTTGATTTGTTTTTATTTACATAGGTAGCTTCATAACCACTCAATTATAGAAGACAAAAACTGGAGATCATTTAATATTGAAAGCTTTATTGGTACAATTTTGATTGTGATGCTAATTGGTGATCGAGTTCACATTTGATCGAACGAACAATAATTTTGCGTCACAAAATCCTAATTTGGATGATGTTTGCGGAATGATTATGAACCTGCTTTTATTGAATGGTATCACATTGTATGGTCGCGGGTCGCGGGGGTGCGTTTGGCGAGTCACGCCGTATTCAGCGAGTGTTTTGGACGTAAGCGGCACTCGGGTCGCGCCGTGTCACGCAATGAATGGAATTTGCCCTCAAGTGGAACACTTCACAATTTATTAATACAGAAGTTTAAGCTACGTCAAATAAAGGGACTGAGAAGGAATTGTGATTTGTGTTCGTCGGTCCTTTTTAGTATCCGTTGTTTAAAAAAATTCTGTAGCACTTTTTCGTCGGACTTGTCTTTTATAAATTGTAATGCTCCATGCCTATGGATTAAGTTAATATGTGGTTTGTATTAAGGTATTAATAATCTGAAGACTAATTTTGAGTTAATTGCGATTCTTGTGTAAAATCCACATCTATGACGAAATGAAAGAAAAGCAAATAAACAAGAGCCTGTCAACAATACTTCTTTTTTGTTTAATTGCAGAGGGAGCCAGCCATTTCCTTACCATGTTTTTAAATCCATTCGAAACTTTGAGCTTGAGGCGCATTCCAGTTTCCAAACACAGTAATTTCAGCTGTAGTAAAGAAAAGTCTTCCACCTCCGCTGCATGCATCTGCGCAGGACACATCGCATTTTACTAAAACAAGTGCAGAATTTAAAGCCATCATTTGAGAGTTTTGGCTCTGCGGCTCCACTAACTTTTAGTGAAATTATGTCCCTCGTCTCGTAGTCTCGACGCTGCGGAAAAAATAATTGCGCCATATTTCACAGGAGGGGCGACTATGGAGGGGCAGAGGGGGCTATTCCACGCTTCATTACAATAATGGACGGAATAAAGCGCCGTGACGAACCATGTGTCTTGTCGACGCCCATGTGTTTAGGTGTTATGTATTGCTGTAATTCCTTGCCTTTCGGTTCTTCAATGGCTCCGTCGGCAGGCGCCTTGGATACACCGCATTTTTTACCAAAATTACTTAGCGGTGATTTAGGTTTAGCAAACGTATCAAGATCGACGACTTTTGTCAGGTTGCGTTTGAGTATTTTTACGAACGTTGATTTTTATTATTTCACTAAACACTTGAAGTGTGAAATAAGTTCAGTAAAGTACTACTAAAGAATACCACTGTATTTTTTCTTTATTTCTTTCAACTTGTAAAACTATGTATGATGGCCGTGCTTTATCTGGATTCGTGTTTTAACTAAAACATTAAAAAAGTAGTAATAATAAAATGATTATTTATGTTGACTGTTGAGTGGCTAACTGCAGTGTTATAAATATTGAGTCAGCATAAGTGGCTATTTTGATATTATTATAAAAAATATATCATTTTTAGGAGCACTTCTGTCTAAGTAATAATGTGTAATGTCGCACGATGAAGATTGACGCGAATTTATATTCTGCTCGTGGTTTTCTTTTATAATACTTATATTCAGTATGTCTAGAGACGGTTGTAGCACTCATATAATTTCATTACTGTTTACCTTTAGTTCTTTGAGTGTCTCAAATTATTGTATGCATGGATACCAACACTTCACACAAGATTATTCATGGGCAAGTCAAGTCGTGATATAGGAATTCTATGCAAATTTTCACTCGCTATTTAATTCATTTAGAGGGCATTTGTCATAAATTTCTTAATGCTTATGTACCTGTGTTACATCAGGAACTGTATCGCGCGCAGGTTACATGTAGAGCAACTATGAAATATTAATGCTGATAAGTGATGACTGATGAGTGATGACTCTCGAAGGATAGCAAGTGGAAAGTTTACAATAGCAATTCTACCTGTAATATGGGCGCCCAAAAAGCCTGCCAACCTTCCGTTTTCCTTTCTGAGTCCTCTCCAGACTCCACACATCTGACTACACAGATCTTCAGTCCACAGCATTGGCCTCAACTACAAACTGCTCTGTGTTTCGTGCTTACTCTCATGGTTAAGATAAAACCCATGTTTTTATCCCATATAGCTACGGTTTATTTTATTTGTAGGTTCTGATCTCTTCTAGAACCTTGGATCAATACAATACTCTATTGCACACCAATAAAAGTTTACAAAAGGAAACAAGACAAATACAATTTATAAATAACGGTAGACAACAGGTGGTCTTATCGCTAAAAAGCGATCTCTTCCAGTCAACCTTTGGGTAGTGAAGTTGATGAAATTTTTTACTTTATATACCTAGATCAATAACATAGAAGTACTCGTAGATATTTAGAGATGGTTTTGTCAACTCTCATAATTTTACGTGTAATCTGTGATTTGGAAATAACATTCATTAAAATTATTCGATACTAAAAGCAGTTGAGGCTTAGCGAATCCACAAACAATCCGATAAAATTTCGAATCTCTGTTTTTTTTTAATATTTTAGTATTTCATTGAAGTTTACAGTCCGATTCGTATGAAAGCGGCAGCATGCTTCGGCAAACACGGCCGGCGGGCTAGTTAGCGGCCAGACAAAGTAATTAAAACTCCCAAGATAATGCTGAATGAAGCTGGAACGGGCTCAAAAATGCAGCCTTTTGTTCGTGGCAATGGCGGCTCTTCCGGCCGGCGGATGTGCCGTTCAAATACCAAGGGAGCTGCGATCGATATACCTACACTTTTCTACACTACAATGGAAAAAAAAATACTGTCTTTCTGATAACTGGTGGTAAGCCATACGATACAAAGATAGATTTAAAAATAAACATGTCTTACTGCTGGGTGAGTTGAACCACAGCCCAAGAGATTATTAGTGGATGTTTTATATATGTATAGGTATATATATGACAATCATGAAAGTTTAAAACACCATATTTTTCTTTATTAAGAATCTTCATGATAACTAGTTCAGTTTCAAAAGCTTCAATGTTGGACTCATACGTTAGTCCGCGTAATGGACGGACTTTACAAGAACATAATTGTTTGATGCTAGCGTTCTCTTCTCGGGTTGCATTAGCATTGGAAATTATATATTAATGTTTTGTTTAAATAGTGTGTGCGGAATCCAATAATTTAATTTGACCAGCAGTCACGCGACTATCCCGTACGGCAACAAAAAAAAAACTGTTTTCAGTCCACCACAATTTATATTGAAAAAGTATTTCTTGCATTGAATGAAGCACGGCTGAAATATGAGCAGTTGCGGTCACTTGGCGCTCGAGCCCTGGGAACATCTATAATGGTTCCCCTGAATCTAACTGTTCCGCATTATTTGCTGCTCTAAATAATAAAAGGATCCGAGCGCACTGAAACAGAAGAAGCGTTGTGCCTCAGCCCGCCCCCTGCCCGCTAACCCCACGCTCTCCCGCCACAGCGCGATATTGTTCGTCCGCCGAACGGTAAAGAATTGTTTATGGGTTACGTGCTCACCGCACTGCTTACATACGAACCACCGCAGTTTATTTTATTGCTAGTTCTGGCCTACGACTTTCCCCGATGGTTATTTATTTAGCCTTCGTTTGCGCTTGATATTCCATCTGTTTTACACAACCTAAGCTCTACAAACACGTAGCTTTGCAAATGGTTGCTCATTTGGCACTGTCAGCTCGTCAAACTCGGTGACGCATTGTAGTTTTCGTTATAAGAAATTGGGGCTCATTTATTATTTTTCCTTCAAGTTTGCTACCCATGACAAATTTCATTTGGGTAATTTATACTAGGACAGACTGGTCGTGTCTGTCGCATGCGAAATTAGTTTCGGGTCCAAGGGCATAGTGGACGTCTAGCTGAGCGGCAACAAACATCGTCGGGAGACATGGAGACGTTACTACACCTTATAAAACAAAGTTTCCCGGCGCGTATGTCTGTCTGTATGTACGCGATACAATCAAAAACTACTGAACGGATTATCATGTGGTTTTCACCTATCAACAGAGTGCTTCTTGAGCAGATCGTTATATCTCGTCGGATATTATATAGTAGAAATCCTAATCATTCATCATCATGTAACATAGGGCTACTGTACCAATCCATTGTTTTACAATGTAACGATATTAATCTTGTGTTTAATGTTACAAATTAATCGCTATTATGTCTCTCCTGTTAACACGTGTAGCTTGACTGTAATGTGTTAATTTTATGGAACAAATAACATGGATGTGTTATTTCTTTTCTTTCTTTTCACTTATATAAATTAGCGATAGGTTTTGTTGCATTTTGAAAAATTTTTACCTCTAAAACATGGGCATTTTTCAGAACTACAGTCAAACAAGAAAAAATAATTTCCCATGCAAGCGAGGCCGCACAAAACAACATTACACAAAAGGAGCTTAAATAATATCAGCACAATACTACTTCTGTAAAACACAACTAAACCAACACAATAGTGGCGATTACATGACTCCTGAACAGAAAGAAATCTCCGCCGCGGGTCACATCGTGCGCTATAGAAAGTTTCCTTTGTCCTGTGCCTGCGCCATACTCGGCAACTATTGACGGGTCAACAGCATTGGTAAAACACTGTATCAATATTGTGCGGCCCCGGGCGTCACCGCTGCTCGGCTCCGTAATTACTGTCCCAATTAAGACGCTGGCGATTGGTTCACTTGTTGAACTGATATCATCTCCAAACATACCTTAGTTTTGACTAGTATTTTTATCACTGGCCCAGATTCTACTTCTTTCTTAAGTCAACATTTCATGAATTAAAATACATATTTTTCTATTCTCGCTCTGGCTGTACTGTCCAACGAGACGCGTTCAATAAAATTAGCTGAACATTTGGCAAAATTAAAATACAAGTTTTATCTATCGGGATATGTCGGTTATAGAGCAAAGTTAAATTTTATCTACTTCCCCCCCCCCCCCCCCTACAGGGAAAGCGTCACCCCCGGCGCCCTCTAATGTGTCCCGGACCGCGATACATTACAAAGTGTGTAGTAACGAAATAATGCATTTCTTTTTCTAATTTACCTCCCAAAACTGGCCCCCATGTTTAAAAATAATTAATTTACGTTAAGTTATGTTACACTTCCATGTTTGGGTCATTAATTTACATATGTGTACCAATAACGCTATAATACCGAACTACAATTTAAAGCTCCGTGGTTTTCCCAAAATATATATTTTTAATTTTAATTATGACAGTTTGCTCTCTTTTTGACTGAAGGGCTTCCTGCCTAAAAAACCCAATTAAAAAAACTGGTCGATGAAACTGGTAACAAAAAGATCTCATAACAAGAAACTAGAATATCAACAGTTAACGGCATGGGACTGCTTGTAATTACAATCCGTGCCTGTCGGGAGCCAATCTCAGGCGTCGGTGGCAGCTCGGTGGACTAGCTCCAGCTCTCGGCTCAGTGCGCCGCCGCCGCCGTGTACGCGCGCAACATCAATCGCTCCTCGGATTACTGCGGCCAGGCCAGCCAATTGGATGCTCACTACTGATTAAATCTAGCTGCACTCCTATCGAATTGATTCCTTAGGCGTTTCAATAGCTTTCACTTTTCTTATCGCATAATATTGAAGATAACCAGCATAATAGATGAACTATCCATCATGTAAAATATCCACACATTTTACCATGGTATAATTGCCTAGTTATATCTAACTGTCGCGGCTGAGAATCACCCGTAGAAACGTCTAATATATCCCATTAAATAGCTCAGTGCGGTAGCAGTCCCTCATTAAGAGCTCCATACGAGTTTGAAACATGTCGGGCCGTTCCTGACAATTTTACGTGAGTGTAAACCGCTTAATACAATAATTAAATAGCTTTGTGTTTACTTACCTACTACAATAATAATTCTACATAAATCCGGCCCCTGCCAACTTTACATTAAATGTTCTTTGACAAGGCGCTAGGCGCTCGGTAACTAGGCTCTCGTGTTAAAAGTGTCCTATTAACTTGTAAAGTGATCATTCTGTGTCAGAATGGTATTTTCCTATAGTAACCCCCGTGGAACTGAAGGTTCGACAAGCGTCAATTGCGTTGCTAATCCGCGATACAATATCGTGCCAATCAATTAGTGCTAATCCGTTATACTTGCTTGCGTTATTTATTCATGATGCTATGATAAAAGAAAAGTAAATAAATATAACAAACCATCTCCAAAAATATTAAAGTACATAAACGGGTTTAATCTGAACACTGAGTGTTCGGTTGGCCGCCGCCGCGACTGATCGTCTCTTTCGATTTCGAAACGTGTCGAGCGTTATTCGACTTCTACGACGTGAGTAAACCCGTTTATGTATTTTAATACATGTCCAAAAATCTTCGAGGCATCATCGGGAGGTGCCGAGGATGTTGCCGGCCCGACGTCCGCTAACCAAATGTGATAAACGAATTTTAAAACGAAATTCGGAAACAATATTCCGAATAGCACATTGCTTTAATTGTTAACAATAACGTAAATTAACTATTATCACGCAATTTATTAATAACTTATCGGTTTTTAGTACGAATAATAAATGTATTATCTGTACGCACGATAATTGATTATACTCGTAATAATGATTAAATGATAATCATTTTATTCCGCTGTCCGCTGTCGTCCCAAAATAGCTGTGAACTCCATTTTAGTAACAGATTGTAAGCAATTAATACGTGAACCTGATAGACCTTGTCTTGTGACGATTATTTTATTTTTAGACTCTCATATCAATTGAACTGGCCAGTGGCCACTCGTCGTGCATCTTTTTATTTATTTTCTCAAAAGCATAATTGTAATTGTTATCAATCTTGATACAAACTTCAAATACTACCTTTATAAATAAATGAATAATAATAAATATTTCAAGAAAAAAAAAGTATGCCATTTAATAAGAGAGAATGCATTAAGTCCGCACTTTATATTGACTTTCGTTTTGGGTAGTAAAGTTTAAATAAATAAACAAACAAATCGACCTTCCCAAGACTTATTTTAAGGTTATGGGTCGTACGTTACTAGTCGACGATATATTAAGTATATTCTCATATAGATGTAAAGCCTGACCAGAAATATATGAGGATGCGCCATATTGCGGAATTTCACTGGAACTAATTTCTTAAACTGGCAATGATTTTTTGATGGTTTGTCAACAATGTCAATGTCTTTTGTGGTGATTTCTTTATAAGACAAATATTTAAAAATATCCGAAGAAAATGCCGATAACCATTCACAGTCATGAACATAATATTATAAATAAATTGTACAAGTGTTTACTACAAGAAAAGCAGTCAGGAAGAGAGTGCATTCTATTAAATTTAATTACGAGGTTAACATAGTGGAACTGACAGGTATTTAAACTAATGTCACTATAGTGTGGTTGCGATTGGTTGCAAAATTGTTGCCATATAAATCTTATAAATAGCGCCCTCTTGACAATCCTCATATATTTCTGGTCAGGCTTTAAATGTATACTTCAATACATAGAACATTTACGACCCAGGAACAGATATTTGAGTGCATCACACAAATATTTGCCCTTGCCGGGAATCGAACCCAGGATCGCAGGTACTACCACTGCGCGAACCAAATAGTTTCTTTGTCGTCGGTCTAATGGCCTAATGATTAATTTTCCTTTACGCTTTGATCTTTTTACACGATGTTACAGCGCTGTTTAATAATGTTTAGTAAAGCTCTAGTTTCAGAGATAGATTTGTTTAATACCTGGAGGGTTACGCCGATTACGAAATACGAACTTCGTATCGAGCCGTCCTGCTCATTCAAATATTGCTTGACAAGAGATCGAGAGGGATGACACGGTACTAACTTCGAATTTCAAACTTCGGAGTAGCCCTTCAGGTGCGCGTAACGAGCCGAATAAATGTTTTAGACTTTTGACTTTATCAGTCCGCTGCTTGCTTCAGAACTTTCAGAAGCCGTTGTCAAACAGTCGCTAATAGAGGGCGGTCTCAGGGGACGGGCCGGGCTGTCGACCCACACTCGTGTCACATTTCGACAGTCTTCGATTGCTTTATTTAATGATATGGGCGCTTATACTGTATGTATGTAATAATAGGTATTACTTGTACGTACATACAATAATAAATTGTATTGTATTTTATTGAAGTTATGAATTATATTAAATGTATTTTAATTTAAAGACATAAAATTTACGCATTGCAATGTAAATGCGAATTATATTCTGCTGACATGTAACTTTTCTTACGAATAAAGATGATTATTATGATTATCCGATTTTTTGTTATAGATTTCTGCGGTGGACTCATGGAAACGTCCGCATTATGTTATTTTGTGTGCCGTATGGTCACGGATTTTAATGAGGAAAATTGATGTTGTACTATTCGATTACATTTTGTTTTCAATATACATCTATCGGGAAGTTTGAAGTGATGTCATTTTGTTTACTCTTATTAACAAGTGTATATATAACTTTGCTGGTATTATAAAGGCTGAATTTTTGACTTAATTTATGAATTTTACGCAGAATATGAAATCTAAGCACTTCACGAAATGTGTCCTGTTGATTACCGATTTTTTTACTGATGTAGTTTTGTAACGATAACGATATTTGCACCAGATCAGGATCACAAATTACTAAATTACCTTCTTGTCACCTTTTCCTATTGAATCCGCGGCATTGTTTTTCAGAGCTCTATATCACATTTTGCTTACTATCCGGCAAATATGTAAAACGATAAAACCGGATTTGGATATTTATGGCCTCTTGAAAGCAAACATGAAAGCCCTTTAAATTCCTCCTGCCTCTGACGTAAAGTTAAGTGATCAAAGCGATTCCTTACCTTTGCCGTTGGCTGTAAAACTGCTGCCGGTCGCCGACCCCGACGTGGCAGGGCTATTAATAAGAGTGGCATTTACTCGCGACGACACAAAATTTTGTTTTTACAGTCGTTTTTACGAATGATTTTGAAAGGTACTAATGATGCGCCTAACCCTCAATAGAGATAAGACGAAAATGATGATAATGGATCGAGCCGAACAAATCAGCATAGATGTACAAAACACAGCCACCTGTGAAGTTGTGCAAAGCTATGTCTACCTCGGGTATACTATCTCAAACGCTGGAGGATGCGAAGTCGTAATTAAACGGAGGTGCGCCACTACAAAGTCAGCAGTAGAGCGGTTGGGAAGATTTGGAAAAATAACAAAAATACAAAGGTCCGTTTAATGAAGTGCCTTGTCTTTCATTTACAGAAGATTATCCACAAGTACACGTAATATGTGTTTCTGAGTCATGGCTTAACACAGAAAAAAAAGACTTGGTAAAAATATCCAATTATAATATTTGCTCGTTCTTTTGTCGTGAACATCATGAGGGAGGAGGTGTATTTATTATGATAAAAAATGGTATTGAACAATATGAGAGACCTGATAATACATCCTTATCTTTAGAAATGATTTTCGAATTGTGTGCAGTAGAGCTACCAAAACTTAATCTGTTAATTGTAAATATATACTGGCCCAACAGCAAAAGAGAAATTGAAGTTTTCTACACAAGCCTAAATAAACTATTATGTATAATTGCTCGCAAAGACAGTAAAAAGCGTGTTATAATTGGAGGTGATTTAAATTCGGATTTTCTTTTAGATAGTAATGAAAAAAACAAATTATGTAACTTGATGCTCTCATATTATAATTTCCACCAAAGAGTCCAGGAAGCCACCAGAGTCACACATTCTAGCTCTACTTGTATAAATTTATTGTTTACTAATTTTAAAACCACGGACTCGACAATAAGTGTTAATGAATATGGTTTCTCTGATCACAGGGGTATTTTGTTTAGTACTCCTACTATCCCATTAAATGTACAACCATGGGTTATCCGCAAAAGAATATTTAGTGATAAAAACATAGACAAATTTAAAAATGAACTTCAAAAAATTAAATGGGATTCAATATTTAATATAAATAAAACTGTAAATGAAAATTATAATTCATTTGAAAATACGTTAAAAAAATTACTTGACCAATGTATTCCAAAAATAAAAATAACTATTAAACCCAAAAAATCACACTTGACATCGGGATTAAAAGTATCGTGTCGAAACAAAAGGCTGTTAAAATTAATGGTATCACAAACAAAAAATAAAATTTTAAGAAATCATTACAAATTATATTGCAAAATACTTAAACAAGCAGTGCATAAATCTAAAAAGATACATAATAAAAAGCAGTTCTCCAATTCCCAAAATAAAACCAAATCAATGTGGCAAATAATAAACAAGGAGACAAATAAACATAGATCAAAAATCAAAATAAACTTTAAAATAAAAACATCTGAAAAAGGCACAATAAACGACCCCCAAAAAATAGCCAACATTTTCAATGATTTTTCTCCTCCATTGGAAATATTCATCCCACCCCTGTGAATAGATTACCCTTAAAAAATCAAATAAACAACTCATTTTTCCTTCGGCCTATTGAACCTAAAGAAACATTAAATATTCTAAAAAATCTTAAAAACAAATTGTCCTCCGGCATAGATGAAATCCCTCCCACTCTATTAAAATGTTGCGCAGAATTTCTGTGCAACCCCTATTCCCTATTAATAAATCAATCTTTTTCACAAGGCACCTTTCCCGATGCACTGAAAATTTCAATAATAAAACCATGCTACGTCTACAGGTCGGGAATAAATAAGTTCAACAAATTAAACTTAAAAAACGTTTATTCCGCTACACGCCGCTAGCACACGAAAATAAGTCGTAGGGATGGGTACGTTCAAAGCCGGTTTGATAATTTGTTTCCAGTAGTTGTCGCCGCCACCACGTCAGTACTCTCCTGGAACTCGAGGTCGTTGAGGAGACGTGGACGGCTGCAGGTCATCAGCTGCGGCTGCGGCCGTGGAGTTGTAGACGAGCTGAGGGACGTCAGCTGGGACAACGCCGAAAGCTTTGGTGTTGGGCTCGAGCCGTAACGTAGCACCCTGGAATTTACGTCCTTCGTATCAAAATAATAATATATCAACATCTCCGTTGACTGTGACCGTTATTGTGCAGAAGCAGAAGGCAAGCACTGCGTGATGGTGAAATGGCTGGGTGAAGTGCGGATGTCACAGTCGGACGGAGTTTACATTTTGAAAACAAAAGCGATAGCATTTACATACGAAAGAAAAAAAACATTCATTCTAAAAATGAATATGGACGTTAAGATTTAAATTTGAAAAAATACGTTAACATTCAAATTTGAAAAATACGTTAACATTAAAATTTGCAAAGTACATTAAGATTTAAATTTTGAAAATATTTATTATTTATTATCGTTAACATTAACAATGCATGATTGCGATAGCTAAATGAAAATGAGATGTGAGGATCGGCAATTATAAGCATCTGTAAGCAGGCAAAATCAAACAAAGGATCACCGTTAGACACATATTTAAATCTACCGGTTCTATATGAAGCATAAGAAATGTTCAACACTCACCCAATAATATAGGGGTATTTTACACTGACACTACACGAGTACAGTAATACTATTCGGGAATTTAGTGTAGGCTAAATTCAAATTATAATAATAAATTTGACTACGCCGGCGACGTGTGACGACGCTAAGGATGAGCGTACGTGCGCCTGCGTTGAAAACAAAATCAGTCTGCCCGGGCGGCACGGCGCGGGAGCCAGGTGGATGAGCGGGGCGCGGGCGGAAGGCGGCCGACCGGTTGATACGGAGACAAAGCAATGCGTGTTCACCTACAGTCCGCTTGGTAAAATAAGTAACAAGCGTGGTACACTTAACTAGTTTAATATTTAGTATAGTTTATTTAGAATTTAGTTTATTTTAAGTAACTGTTTTTAATTAAGTGTTTTAATTATATTTTATAGGTTTTAATTTTGTAAAAAAAATGTAAATTTTATTATATTTCTTATAACCAAGGTTATGTAACATTTTTTATGTTACAGTACCCCGGCGCGTCCGGAAGGATTTTATTACACCTAAATGTGATAAAATCCGTTATATCTTCGCATCTGTAAGCGCACATTCATAATTCTCCATACATACTTCACTCATACATAATTACATCGGTAATAAATTACGCTATATTACTGACGCCTAATTTCTAAAATATAATAAGGTAACTTGTCACTAGGACTGGAAACCATACAGACACGAGTGTATAAAGATGTTAAGACACAAGAAATCAATAAAAAAACAATCTACGCTCTATTAGAACCTACCAATTTGAGGTCTTTTATGTGCCAGGTACCTAAGTCTTTGCCTGCCAAATCCTGCAACACATAAACTAAAGGTGATTTCTTAGCAACAACCTTTGCCTTAATGAATTTCGGAGCTAGCTTTTTGGTGAACTGTTTCCCCTTGTCACTAACAAAATAGGCACGCTTCATAACGACGTCACCTATATTAAATTCTGCTGACTTCCGTCTTAAATTATATTGAGACGTGCTCTTTACATGGGCATGCCATAACTTACTTTGGACATCGTCAAATATTGAAGCCATACAACCTAAGTTCTCGGCATATGCATCGCGGGGCAAAAACAACACTTCCTTCCCTAAATCGGTTTCCGTATAGTGTGTTCCACAAGTCACCAGCTCTCTACCGTAAACTAAAAACGCAGGTGTAAATCCTGTAACCTCATTAACAGAACTGTTAATGGCAAATTGAACCCGTGGTATGAACACGTCCCAAGACCTGTGATCGTCCCCAACAAAAGTGGAAATACAAGTTATTATAGTCCTATTGTAACGTTCTACTAAATTTACTTGAGGAGTGTATTTAGGACTATAGTAGACATTGGGGATATGATAGGTTTTAAACAGATTTTCCATAACCTTGCCAGTAAACTGTGTACCATTATCCATCAGCACAGTTTGGGGAACGCCATGTACCAGGAAAACCGATTTTTCCAAAATTTCGACGATTACCTCTGCAGTAGCCTTTACGATGGGAAAAATTAAACAGTACTTGGAAAAGCAACATGTGATGACTAAGATGTAGTTGTTACGTTTCCTAGTTGTTGGTAATGGACCCATCAGGTCGATTGATAGCATTTGAAACGGGCGTGAGCACTGTTTCGGTCTCCCCATTTCCCCTAAGGTTTGATGGTTCTGAGACTTGTACGACAAACACTTATCGCACGTTCCAATAAATTTGACCACGTCCTGGTACATGCCTGGCCAGAAATATCGTAACGCAAGCCTACGGTAAGTTTTAAAAATGCCCATGTGTCCTGCTGTTGGCTCTGAGTGGTTTTCATGTATAGCCTTTTGACGTAATTCAGCGGGAACAACCAATTTCCATGAAAATTCGTTAGTAAGCTCATGCTTGTTTTTGGATAATCGGTACAATGAATTATCATTAATTCTAAAATTTGGAAAATCTATTGGATTATGAAGACAACCGTTATAAATATTTGTGTACCAGGTATCTTTAGAGTCCAAATGAGAGTTGGAGGTACAAATAGCACTTACCGGAGCACGTGACAAGGCATCCGGGATGACATTATCAACGCCCCTACGATGTTTAAGCGTGAAATTAAAAGCTGACAACCGAACACCCCAACGAGCCAGTCTACCGGTTGGATTGCTAATGGACAGAAACCATTTGAGTGCACTGTGGTCAGTGTATACAGTGAAAGGCTGACCATTTTCGATATAGCAACGCCAATATTCTAAGGCTGTAACCACGGCCAAGGCCTCGCGTTCGCTAACACTGTAGTTTCTTTCAGCAGATGACAAGCTTTTGGACATATACGCAATCGGGTGCTCCCTGCCATCGATAGTTTGTGTCAACATTGCGCCAATTCCGAAGTTGCTAGCATCAGAATGCACTTCAAATGGCTTTGTATAATCTGGACAACACAGAACAGGAGCAGAGACCAAACGCTCTTTTAGTTGCTTGAATGCAGCGTCTGCTTCTGGAGTCCATTTAAATGGGGGTGAACCCTTCTTTGAGGAAGTTAATTTATTTAATGGAGCTGCTATTGTACTAAAATTAGGGACAAATCGCCTGTACCAAGTAGCGGTCCCAAGAAATCGCTTTACGTCTTTACGAGACGTCGGTGTCGGATAATTTAGGATAGCCTCCACCTTCGCAGGATCGGTACGCAAACCGGAACCGTCTACGACGTACCCTAGATACTTAAGCTGGCTACTGAAAAAACGACACTTATCTAAATTAACAGTGAGGTTGGCTTGTTTGAGTTTATCTAAAACACGTAAGAGCAAGGTGACATGACTATTGAAATCTTTGGAGACGATGATAATGTCATCCAGGTAGGCGAAAACTTTAAGGTCGAACTCTGAGAACAACAGGTCCACTAATCTTTGCTGAGTAGCAGGAGCGTTGGTCAGGCCGAACGCAGTTCGTTTAAAGTGTAGGCTTCCCCTACCGGGCACATAAAATGCCGTCTTCTGCCTATCCTCAGGCTCAATCGCAATCTGCCAAAAGGCCTTGGACAAGTCGATGCTGGACAAGTAACGAGCATCCCTAAGGTTGTCCAAAATCTCGGAGATATACGGGAGGTTATATGCGTCACGCTTCGTCACCGAATTCAATTTACGGCTATCCAGGCAGAAACGAGGTTCCCCGTTCTTCTTGTTGACAAGCAGGACAGGTGACGACCAGCTGCTTTCGCAAGGCTCGACAACATCTAAGGCGAGCATCTCGTCCACCTGTTCTATCAAGATACGCTGTTTTTCAGGTGACAATCGGTAATAACGTTGGCGAATCGGGCTAGCATCACCAGTATCAATTTTATGCGTAATTAAGTTCGTAAGACCCAAACCCTTACGTTCATATGAAATGTCCTCGAATTGCTTGACAACGTTATTTGCCAATTGTTTTTCAGTCTCGGATAATTCGTCGTAACCCTGGATAAAAGTTCGTTGATTATGCAACTCGGTATTAGCTGTTGTACTGCTGCCATCTAGAACAATACTGCTAAGAAACTTAGGGCAAATTTGAAAGGCACGCCAAAAATCTACACCTAATATGAGGTTGCTCTGGATACCTGGCACGATAAAAGCCTTTAAGATGTGAAATTTACCATCAAAATGTAAAGGAACGTCTATATAACCCTCACTTTGCAACATTTGACCCCCAGCTGCTGTTACAGAAATAAAGTCTCCTTTGGTTACTTTTAACCCACTATCGACAAGGACTTTATGAGTACCATTGCCAAGGATAGTCACAGCAGAACCGGAATCTAATAATCCTGATATTGTAACGCCATTGATCTGCACCGAAACATAAGGTCTATTGTCATTTTGATGATCTTCCTTCAGAATTGTGTCAATTTTATAAGACCTAAAGAATAAATTAATTGAAAGCAGCCAACTTTGCCAGTCATCTTTATCAAAATTAGCCACATTACAATCATTGACACAATCCTGAGTAACTAGTTTTTTGGACGCTGTTTCCTATCTCTGTTGCAATCAGGACAATCAGGTGTTTTAACATTTTTACGACCACAAACAAAACAAACGATGACATCCTTATTTGCTGTGCACTGACGCAGATTGTGTGTATCCACTCGACATCTAGGACAAAAACGTGTCTTGGATGTTGATGGAGCGATAGCATGTACATAGTTAGGATTAGTTTTATGTGATTCTGACGTATAATTATTTTGCGAATAAGATTTATTATAATTTTGATTATTGTATTTAAATTTATTATTGTTATTAAAATTTGTACTATTATAGTTGCTTTTATTTCTTGATGAACCACCAGAATATGCAAGTTCCGGCGCCAAAGTATCTACACTTGGACGTGGAGGTTCCTTGAATTGAGAAAGCCGCGATTGTATACTTTCGTAGTTACGACACAACGTCTTCAACTCTTCTATGGACTTAATTTCGGAAACGGAAGATAAAGTGCTCGCGTAACATGGTCGGATATTATGAAGTAATATCTCGAGCTTGTCGCTTTCAGGCAAGGATTTTGACAAACGAGAAAAAAGGCCGGACATAATCGACAAATATATCACGATATTTTCCGTTTCACCCTGTGTGCGAGACCGAATTTCGGAAAGTAGCCTATAATCGAAATCAGCCTGTCCGAAATCCTGCCTCAGAAGCACAACTAGATCGTCCCAGCTTGTTACTTTTTCCCGAACACTTCTAAACCAGTGAATCGCATCGCCTGTGAATATCTCAGTAGCATTGTGTAGAATTTTGCTAGTTGGGATATTCTTCGCTGTGCAAAATTCGGAAACGCGTTGAATGAACGCCCTCACACAGGCTTTGCCGTCGTAACGCAGTTTTGACAGTTGATTCGCATTGCCGCCGTCACAAGTCACCGCGATGTTAAGGGGAGAAGGAGAAATGACACGAGAAGACTGAGTATCACTACTAGTAGAAGCCAGCGGGTCCACCACATTACTAACAAGTAGCTTACCAACACGGTCAGAGCAAAGTTGAAATAAGCTAACACATTGATTGAAAGTCTCCCTTTGTTCTTCATCTTCACATTCAATGCGGTTAAGCCGGTGATAAAGGTGATGAACCAGGTTTTGCGCTCGTAGTAAAGTACTCTTTTCTAAAGGCTTTGAGTCTAACAAGGAATTTACCCTATTAATCACTTCCGCTGCACTGTCTAAATCCTCAACCACATCAAACGGACTAGAAAGAATCTCCTCAGATGGAAAAATAGGCCCGCATTTAGCAATCTGCTTACGTAGCTCCTGGACAGTGGAAGCTGGTGTCTCACCCCGAATAGCAACTTCGTACTCAAGTTCAGTTTTTTGTAACGACATAAATTTTATGTGGTAAGCCATTGTAAAAGTAACAAATCCGCGGTAAAACAATAATTAAATTATTCAATGAATGTTGAACAAGTCACGCAAAAAAAAAAAACAACGAAAAAATACTCCGTCCGTTACAAAAACAATTATAAAAATTTTTGAACGCTTTGGTTGTTTTTCTTTTAAAATAATCTACTTGCAAAATTAAAATGAAAGAAATAAAAAGCGCAAAAAAAAAAAAACAACAGAAAAACAAAACAAAAAAATAAGCATCAAATGCAACTAATGTGTACGAATAATGGTGTACAAAATGACAAATTACGAGGTCGTTAAAAAAAACAATAAAATGTTGTACAAAAAAAAAAACAATGCAAAATATTGAGACTGAGTGTACTACCAATAATTAATCACGCAAAGAAAATTGCACTCAATAATTGGAATAAAACAATTTTGAAACTAATTTAGAAGCTAACACTTAATATTGTGTCCGACTGTACCGGAGCAAAAACACAACTTTAACAAAAATTATAAAAAAACTATTCTGTACACCTTAGCTGCTGGCAACCAAAAATAAAACAGAAAAACGTTTCACAAAACAAAAAAAAACATCAAGCACATAAACCACAACTACCCACCTGGGAACAAATATCAGACCTTTATCCAGAAAAATAAAAAAACCACGGTAAGGGCGCCAGTGCTACGTCTACAGGTCGGGAATAAATAAGTTCAACAAATTAAACTTAAAAAACGTTTATTCCGCTACACGCCGCTAGCACACGAAAATAAGTCGTAGGGATGGGTACGTTCAAAGCCGGTCTGATAATTTGTTTCCAGTAGTTGTCGCCGCCACCACGTCAGTACTCTCCTGGAACTCGAGGTCGTTGAGGAGACGTGGACGGCTGCAGGTCATCAGCTGCGGCTGCGGCCGTGGAGTTGTAGACGAGCTGAGGGACGTCAGCTGGGACAACGCCGAAAGCTTTGGTGTTGGGCTCGAGCCGTAACGTAGCACCCTGGAATTTACGTCCTTCGTATCAAAATAATAATATATCAACATCTCCGTTGACTGTGACCGTTATTGTGCAGAAGCAGAAGGCAAGCACTGCGTGATGGTGAAATGGCTGGGTGAAGTGCGGATGTCACAGTCGGACGGAGTTTACATTTTGAAAACAAAAGCGATAGCATTTACATACGAAAGAAAAAAAACATTCATTCTAAAAATGAATATGGACGTTAAGATTTAAATTTGAAAAAATACGTTAACATTCAAATTTGAAAAATACGTTAACATTAAAACTTGCAAAGTACATTAAGATTTAAATTTTGAAAATATTTATTATTTATTATCGTTAACATTAACAATGCATGATTGCGATAGCTAAATGAAAATGAGATGTGAGGATCGGCAATTATAAGCATCTGTAAGCAGGCAAAATCAAACAAAGGATCACCGTTAGACACATATTTAAATCTACCGGTTCTATATGAAGCATAAGAAATGTTCAACACTCACCCAATAATATAGGGGTATTTTACACTGACACTACACGAGTACAGTAATACTATTCGGGAATTTAGTGTAGGCTAAATTCAAATTATAATAATAAATTTGACTACGCCGGCGACGTGTGACGACGCTAAGGATGAGCGTACGTGCGCCTGCGTTGAAAACAAAATCAGTCTGCCCGGGCGGCACGGCGCGGGAGCCAGGTGGATGAGCGGGGCGCGGGCGGAAGGCGGCCGACCGGTTGATACGGAGAAAAAGCAATGCGTGTTCACCTACAGTCCGCTTGGTAAAATAAGTAACAAGCGTGGTACACTTAACTAGTTTAATATTTAGTATAGTTTATTTAGAATTTAGTTTATTTTAAGTAACTGTTTTTAATTAAGTGTTTTAATTATATTTTATAGGTTTTAATTTTGTAAAAAAAATGTAAATTTTATTATATTTCTTATAACCAAGGTTATGTAACATTTTTTATGTTACAACCAATTCATAAAAAGGGTGATACTTCAGATGTAAATAACTACCGTCCAATTGCTCTATTACCAACGTCAGCTAAAATATTCGAAACTGCGATGGTAAGGCGTCTATACAGTTTCTGTGAAAAATACAAAATATTTCATGAAAATCAAAATGGCTTTAGAAAAAACCATTCAACTACCCTAGCAATCTATAAATATGTCCTAGAAATCCTCAATATTATTAATACTAAAAAATATGCTGTGGGTCTCTTACTCGACATGAGTGAGGCGTATGATAGAGTCCGTTACGATATTCTTTTAGACAAATTATATAACACGGGTGTAAGAGGTACTGCCCTAAATTGGTTTAAGTCTTATCTAAGCGATCGCTTTCAATACGTAGAAATAGAGCACGCAGACTTTGATAAAGCTACAATACAACACATTAGATCCAATAAAGTCCCCGTAATGGGCTCTATTCCGCAAGGTAGCGTCTTAGGCTGTGTTCTATTTATTATTTATATCAACGATCTTCCTAACATATTAGATGAACACAGTACAATTTTTGCTGATGACGTATCTATATTATTTCCATGCGCTAGCACTATAGAAATGCAAAATAAATTAAATTCAACGTTAAATAAAATTACAAACTGGTTGCAATCTCATAACCTTCAGCTCAACATGAATAAAACTAAAATTATCCAATTTAAACCTTATCAAAAATTATCACTGCCCATAGATTATAAATATAATAATTTAAAATTAATTTATAAATTATTAGACTCAAATATGAGCTGGAAAGGCCATATTCAAAAACTAGCAAAAAAGTTATCGTCTTTTATATATGCCCTTCAACACCTTAAGCGAGTTACAGACCTACAGACAGCCCTGACGGCATATTACTCGTATGCTTATTCTCGAATATCATACGGCCTGGTTCTTTGGGGAAATAGCTGTGATATTGATAAAATATCCATTTTACAAAAGAAATGCATCAGAATTATAGTAAATATAGACCAAATGGAGTCATGCAAACCTTATTTCGTCAAACATCAAATATATATTAACTGTTACGTCCATGTATATTTTTGAATCGTGTAAATTTGTTAGGAAACACCAAAACTTATATTCACCCAAAGATACAAGCCAAATTAAAAGAAATGATCGTAATCTTAATAGACTGATATTGCCATTTTCAAAACTAAAACTCGTCACTGGTAGCCCTCATTATATGACAATCAAAATCTACAATCACTTGCCAAATTCCATTAGAAATATCGATAACCCAGGTTTGTTTCAAAAGCAATTGAAATTATTCCTAATTAATAAATGTTTTTATAATTTAAATGAATATTTTAATAATGATAATTAAGTGAATAATGTAACCGTAATGTTTTGTTTAGTGTAAATATGCGTGTGTATTTGATCCGTAGCATGTAAAATAATTAAGTGCCCTCTGACACTGATATTGCTGTGCCCTTGCAGGGTGTCACATGTCTCACTATTTCTTATAATTCCATCTATATGTTATAACTAGAAGGTGCCCGCTACTTTGTATGCGTATTTTTTTTATACTTTACCATAGTTGGGGAAGCGGTGGTAGCCTAGTGGTTAGGGCGTGCGACTTTCAATCCGGAGGTCGCGGGTTCGAACCCGGCCCGTACCAATGAGTTATTCGGAACTTATGTACGGAATGTCATTTGATATTTACCACTCGCTTTTCGGTGAAGGAAAACATCGTGAGGAAACCACCTAAGCCCAATAAGTTCTAGTTTCCCCTCTGGGTTGGAAGGTCTGATGGCAGTCGCTTGCGTAAAAACTAGTGCCTGGGAAACATCTTGGGATTTAGGTAGCCGACCCCGATTGAGAATTCACTCTCTACAAAGTTATGGCATAAAGGCTAGGAGGATGATGACCATAGTTGGGTAAAAAGAATCCTTACAGAGATGGCGATGTAGTTAGTGCTGGCGTTAGGTCTTACCTTTCCTGGAATCGCATGCCCTAGCTGGTACCACGCCACTGCGTCACGCTGTTAAGATTCTTCCTTGACCCCTCTCTATAGAAAACGGATCTTCAAAACAAATTTCGAATTTGATAATAGTATAGATGGAAAACGCCCTTTTCCCATTACGCAGGTAGGCAGAAACCACTTATTTCCACTTCTTACTTTACGAAACTTAGAAATACATACCTCTTCATCCTGTTTTGACCAGGCTCTACTTTAGAACATCCTTCGATTTGAACGATCGGTTGACTTATGTTTACTACTTACATAAATATTTTGGGTTAATCTCCTATTATTTTGCTTTTAATACGATCAAGTCCAATTCAGCACATCTTTTTACCCACAACGGACGGAATAGAACGGACACCCGTATATGAGATTGAGGTTAGAGGTTGTTTGTATATATGCCTGTTTTTCTGGAAAACTCCTGGATCAATTTCGTGTTTGCATTAAACGACTATAATTTAAGAGGAGGTTCTTAACGAAGAGGTTCTTAAGAACCAGCTCACAGCATACGCTGAGCCTAAGGCTGTCGCCGAGATATACGTATATTATCATGGCACTGAAGTGTACTGCTGTTGTATTCTTGTTTTTATGACCTTTTACCAGAAACTATTTATCAAGATTCGGAAATCAAATAAAAGAGCCAAGTGTGAGTTAAACTCGCGCACCGAGGGTTCCGTGCCAACTATGAAACCACTGAATATTGGCCTGTCGAAAATTAGGATGAGGAGTACCTTAAACTATTTTCTCCATATTTATGACATATTTAGGTCGTCGGCAAATATTAATTTTTGTAATGTAACCGTTTTCGGACTTTATTCTTGCCAAACAAGATTGTAGGTCAATGCGGAGTACCTTAATAGTTTTATATGCATAATACTTATACGTTCCTATCTTTTAATAGAGTTTACTTAGTGAGTTTTATGTTTGCATTGCTTCAAGGGATTGTTCTCACACTTTTTAAGGTATCGTTTTTACCTCTCAAATGCACTGAAATGTCCCATCATGTGATATGGTGATTAGGTATGTTTCAGTTGATTAATATTAAAAGTGTTTCGTAGTGGCTAATATGTGCATGCCTTTTGCATTGACTGAACATTATTCTGATTTAGAAAATATATTAAAATATTGGAAGTGGTGCTAGATTCGTATCGTATGTTAAGTTGTTAACTATATAGTTAAGTCACACCGCCAACTCGGTACGACAAAAACATAGTAGCATTAACATGAATAATGTTGGGAAAAAACGATAATAACAATCTAGGGCTCAACGCAGTACCTAGTCACGTAGATGTGCTCAAAAGATGTTGACAATTTTAGTATGTAATTTGACACAAGCCAAGTAGTAAAATTGTCGGCTACGTTTTGATGATGACCGTATTTACATATCCTTAAGATACCTACACAGTGAAACGGTATATGTATGTATCAAGTATTTACAAAGTTCGTCATTTCGCCCGCTCCGTGGCTATATCACCAAATCTACTGCATATTGACGCTGATAAATATTATTTTCTGCATATTTTATTTTTGAAATTTCTAGCCCATCTTGCAGTTTGCCGTTGTGTTCGCTATGAGTACAAACAAAATATAATACCTACGAATTTTAAAATCCTGCCGTCAATAAATACATGACATGAATTTGTGTGCCTCACCTACATTCTAGCGTGCACGGCTTAATCCTATGGTCTAGGTTGTCGTAATTTTCGAACCCAAGAATGAAGCGTCTCAACGTTTACCCACGACGACGGACCGAACGAGATGGAGGTTGTATATCGTCTCACGTCTGTTACTACTGGATTTTTTTATTTAGTATTTATCAACTCTCTTACCACTTATCATTTGTATATTGTAAATATGTTTTTTTATTTGTTTATTTGAAAATAAACTGTTAAACACTACTGGATCAGTTTTTCCTAAACTTTATTATTTAGGGACATAACACATAATTATTTACTACAATATGTGTATCACACGCATAACGTAGTAATTATGTATAAACTAGCATTAACCCGCGGCTTCGCCCGCGTTCCTATACATTATACATTATCCTACCGGAACGATGCTCTTTTTTTTCAGGTTAAAAATTAGGCTATTTGTTAAAGTTAGGGTATTATCTGCTTATCCCTCATGCATATCCGTCTAGCCGTTTTATTGTTGAAAAGCTTGAATGCATTTATTACGGCTGCAGGAAGTTTCCCTATGACTACTCCTCCAGTCCCGCCGCGCCGCGCGCACTGGCCTAGACGACAATCGAGATGGCACCAAATACAAATTTAAACATCTATTAGGTTTAAGTTTAGGTCGTAACTCTCATATTCTTGCTATTCTTTATAGTAAACTTTTTCATCCTGCAACTCCCGGCTATCTCAAAGAGCGTTTGACTTACCTATCTCACTTGTGCTCGATCTGCCCAAAATTTGCTCCTTGCCGTACCTTCTGCGCGAGTTGGAAAAGAGGAAGATAGATGCTCTGGAAATGTGGTGCTGGAGAAAGATGCTCGGAATATCGTGGACGGAGTTCCGCACCAACGTGTCCATACTCCAAGAACTCGGCATCACGCAGCGTCTATTGGCTGTAGTACAGTCGCGCATACTGCAGTACTTTGGCCATGTCTCTAGGCGGGATAACAACTATATAGAGCGGCTGGTTGTGCAGGGAAAAGTAGATGGAACCAGATCGCGTGGCAGGTCACCTATGCGTTGGACTGACCAAATAAAATCAGCAGTAGGAAACTGCGTATCTGACTGCGCCAGACAGTCTGCCAACAGGGAGAGATGGCGGGAGATCGTGCGGAGAGCTGTATCCGCCTCTTCCACCGATGTGGACGCCTCAACGTGACCACGACCGCTCTGCCAAGAGCGGAACGACAGAGAAGAAGTACCTTCTTCCGTCTCAAAATTTTATAATAATTCGTTTACTTTTAAAGCTGTCTGTTTATGGATCTCCTTGCCTGTTAGCTAAAGGCGCGCTAAATCTCTTGTTTCTTTCAAAGCTCAACTGAAAGAACACTATCTATCCCTTTCATAATTCGTATTTTATTCAAGTGGTCCTATTATCTGTTGGCTGAATGTATGTATTTATGTATTTATTTTTAGGGTTCCGTACCCAAAGGGTAAAAACGGGACCCTATTACTGAGACTTCGCTGTCCGTCCGTCCGTCTGTCACCAGGCTGTATCTCAACAACGGTGATAGCTAGACAGTTGAAATTTCACAGATGATGTATTTCTTATGCCGCTATAACAACAAATACTAAAAATAAAATAAAATAAATATTTAAGGGGGGCTCCCATACAACAAACTTGTTATAGATTATATATATGTATAGGTACGGAACCCTTCATGCGCGAGTCAGGCTCGCACTTGCCCAATTTTTTATTATATTTATGTATTTATTTGTTTTTTATGTATATATTATTATTATTACTATCCGATTTTTGCACCGCCTAATAACAAAATCTTATTTTTTCAAGTTCTCCACTACCCAAAGGTTGTCTGGAAGAGATCGCTCTTTAGCGATAAGACCACCTGTTGTTTACCTCTAATTGTAACGTCTTGCATTGTATTTCTCCTGTATATTTTATGAGGTGTGCAATAAAGAGTACTTGTAGGTTTAATCATTTATTGTTAGAAATACTCTTGTGAAGTTTCGAATATAAATAGTATAATCTTGTTTTCCCATACAAACTTTGGATCTCTCTATTTCATCCCCTTTAGAAAAATCGTTTATTAGTGCGCCCCTAGACCTTATAAGGAACCTACGTTCCAAATTTGGACTCTTTAGAATCAGCGGTTTTGGGCTGTGCGTTTAAAAACGACACCCATATTTTTAGACATTATTTAGACATTTCTACCGCATCGCGCCCTAACATGAGAGATGGTATTACACGTCCGCCACGTTGAATTTTAAAATTATTCTTTTTTTAGTAATCAGCGACCCGATAATCCATAGAAACCAACTATTCCCTCTTCCCTCCTCCCCCTCCCTCTTCCCTCTTCCCTCTTCCCTCTTCCCTCTTCCCTCTTCCCTCTTCCCTCTTCCCTCTTCCCTCTTCCCTCTTCCCTCTTCCCTCTTCCCTCTTCCCTCTTCCCCCTTCCCCCTTCCCCCTTCCCCCTTCCCCCTTCCCCCTTCCCCCTTCCCCCTTCCCTCTTCCCTCTTCCCTCTTCCCTCTTCCCTCTTCCCTCTTCCCTCTTCCCTCTTCCCTCTTCCCTCTTCCCTCTTCCCTCTTCCCTCTTCCCTCTTCCCTCTTCCCTCTTCCCTCTTCCCTCTTCCCTCTTCCCTCTTCCCTCTTCCCTCTTCCCTCTTCCCTCTTCCCTCTTCCCTCTTCCCTCTTCCCTCTTCCCTCTTCCCTCTTCCCTCTTCCCTCTTCCCTCTTCCCTCTTCCCTCTTCCCTCTTCCCTCTTCCCTCTTCCCTCTTCCCTCTTCCCTCTTCCCTCTTCCCTCTTCCCTCTTCCCTCTTCCCTCTTCCCTCTTCCCTCTTCCCTCTTCCCTCTTCCCTCTTCCCTCTTCCCTCTTCCCTCTTCCCTCTTCCCTCTTCCCTCTTCCCTCTTCCCTCTTCCCTCTTCCCTCTTCCCTCTTCCCTCTTCCCTCTTCCCTCTTCCCTCTTCCCTCTTCCCTCTTCCCTCTTCCCTCTTCCCTCTTCCCTCTTCCCTCTTCCCTCTTCCCTCTTCCCTCTTCCCTCTTCCCTCTTCCCTCTTCCCTCTTCCCTCTTCCCTCTTCCCTCTTCCCTCTTCCCTCTTCCCTCTTCCCTCTTCCCTCTTCCCTCTTCCCTCTTCCCTCTTCCCTCTTCCCTCTTCCCTCTTCCCTCTTCCCTCTTCCCTCTTCCCTCTTCCCTCTTCCCTCTTCCCTCTTCCCTCTTCCCTCTTCCCTCTTCCCTCTTCCCTCTTCCCTCTTCCCTCTTCCCTCTTCCCTCTTCCCTCTTCCCTCTTCCCTCTTCCCTCTTCCCTCTTCCCTCTTCCCTCTTCCCACTTCCCTCTTCCCTCTTCCCTCTTCCCTCTTCCCTCTTCCCTCTTCCCTCTTCCCTCTTCCCTCTTCCCTCTTCTTTCCGGGATACAGCGACCCGATAAACCATAATAACAATACCCATGTTGATTTTCAGACTTTGTCACCACATTTCTCCCTTTTAGGAGTTGAATTGTCAAAAAACCGGAAACACGTGTTTTTTCATTTATTGTAAGAAATACTCCTGTGAAGTTTCCAATAAAATAGTCTAACTAATCTTGTTTCCCTATACAAACTTTGTACCCACATTTCTCCCCTTTAAGGGGTGAACTTTGAAAAATTCTCTCTTAGTGCACCCCTACACCTTATAAGGAACCTACGTGCCAAATTTGGACTCTCTAGAACCAGCGGTTTAGTATTTCGACATTTCAACCCCATTTCACCCCAATAGGGGAGATGGTAATACACGTCCGCCACGTTGGATTTTAAAATCGTTGCGGTTTTCGTAATTAGCGACCCGATAAACCATAAAAACAATACCCATGTTGATTTTTAGACTTTGTCACCACATTTCTCCCTTTTAGGGGTTGAATTCTCAAAAAAACCTGAAACACGTGTTTACTCATTTATCGTTAGAAATACTCCTGTGAAGTTTCGAATAAAATAGTCTAACTAATCTTGTTTCCCCATACAAACTTTGAACCCCCATTTTACCCCTTTAGGGGGTTAATTTTGAAAAATCCTTTCTTAGTGTACCTTATAAGTATTTAGACATTTCAACCCCATTTCACCCCTACAGGGGAGATGATAATTCACGTCCGCCACGTTGGATTTTAAAATCGTTGCGGTTTTCGTAATCAGCGACCCGATAAACCATAAAAACAATACCCATGTTGATTTTCAGACTTTGTCACCACATTTCTCCCTTTTAGGGGTTGAATTTTCAAAAAACCTGAAACACGTGTTTACTCATTTATTGTTAGAAATACTCCTGTGAAGTTTCAAATAAAATAGTCAAACTAATCTTGTTTCCCGATACAAACTTTGGACCCCCATTTCACCCCTTTAGGGGGTGAATTTTGAAAAATCCTTTCTTAGTGCACCCCTACACCTTATAAGAAACCTACGTGCCAAATTTGGACTCTCTAGAACCAGCGGTTTGGGCTGTGCATTGATATGTCAGTCAGTCAGTCAGTCAGTCAGTCAGTCAGTCAGTTTCTTCTTTTATATATTTAGATGTGATATGCAATAAATGATTCTATTCTATTCTATTCTATTCTATTCCAATCTTTCTTTATGGCGCTGAGACCTAGACTCTAAGACTAGGGTAGACTGGGTACGGTTGTAACAATTTTTCTTTTATCGCTCATATCATCGCTAAAACAGCTCTAAGAACTAAATACAACGTTACAAATTGAAGAATACTCTTACATTTAAAATAAATATCATATATGCCGTAGTTTTTTGTCAGCAAGGCATTGTTCAGTTTGTGTGCCACTGTTACAATCGTCCCCATGCCGTGGACGGTTGTAACAGTGATGGGGGACGATTGTAACATACCCAAAATAAACAAAAACAAGTGATTTTAATGAGCTTTATTACAAAAACAATCAAATTCAACAAAGTTCATACCGTACTTATTATTATCATCAACATCAATTAAAATATATTTAACAACAAATCAACAAAGTTGTCATAAACTTAATCAGAATCTTTATCATTGCAGTTAAGTCTTCATCCTCTGAAGATTCAGCATTATAATATAATTTGTATCAGCCTTTCTCTTCTTTCCCTTCCCTTCTCCCTTCCTGGCTCCTTTAGCTGTCCCTTTTCTTATATTTCTGCTGTTTGCCGCAAAGACTTCCCTTTTTTCACTTCATCGTAAGCATGTTTAAAGCACTCGTGATCATTTTCGCGTCTAGATGTCTTCCTGACACGTTTTCTTGGCATCTATAATTAAAATAAACTATTGTTATATCCGAAACACAAAACAAAGATTTAAAAAAATACTACAACCTTACCCACAAAAATTGTTACAACCGTACCCAACCCCCTCCTGTGCCAGTAAAATAAATCCACATTCGAAACAGCATAGCCTACACTCAAAGTGACACTTGATTACACACCGTAAACGTCAAGCAAATACCAAGAAAAATCAACGAAACGTAACATTTATTATTAATAAAAATAATTTGAAAAGAAATCGATCAAAAATACTTACTTTTGATGCACAAAACACAATATAACCTCCTGAAAGCGTATTAACCACGCCGACGGCCCAGAGACACATTTAATCGTGTTCCTGCCTGTCCGCCGCGTCCCTTTCCCCTTGTACCCCTCACTCTCCTGTAGATAGTTTCGAAAATATTCGAGGTGTTACAACCGTACCCTGTTACAACCGTACCCAGTCTACCCTACAAGATAGGCAAAAAATCAACGCAATGGAGATGTCGTGCTGGATATGCCTTATGAAGATCCCATGTACGGCTTTTCGCACCAACAATTATATCTATTTGTATAGAATCTTTCAAATCAAATCAAATCAAATCAAATCATTTTATTGCAATTCATGTTGTACATTAAGGGTCTTAAATACTAGTAAAGTCCAAAACATGAGCCTTGTCAGGCACAGCAACATCTTACAACTAGAACTAAAATAAATATGAATATGCCGGGAATTTACACATAAAAAAAAAACAATAATAATAATATTTCAATATAGGTTTGGTCATAGTCATAATGTTCATTAATTTTCATGATTATAATACAATACGGTAATTTCATAAATTTCATAGTAAATAGTATTAAAGTTCATTTAAATTAGTTAATGTCTTGTGTTTCATTTAGGAATTCCTGAACAGTGTAGTATGCTTTTTCTATTAAATAGCTTTTTAGAGTATTCTTAAATTGATTTATATTGTTTATGTCTTGGATAGCTTTAGGGAGTTTATTAAATATTTTTACAACATAGAAAAGGAATTAGAGTGGACCAATTTCATTTTAGAGTTAGGTAAAGCTAGTTTTCTCCTAGGTCGTAGGTAAGGTACGTGCGAGTATTCCGGGAAAAGTACAGGATGATTTTTTACAAAAACGCCCACTTGCAAAATATAGATTGATGTTAAAGTTAGGATTTGGTGTTTTATGAAATATGGCTTGCAACTTATGGAGTCATCTATATTAACTAATATTCTAAGGCAACGTTTTTGGAGTCTGAATAAATGTACGACGTCTGTACTGTTTCCCCATAGTATTATACCGTACTGTAGCCAGGCGTGCGCATAGGCGTAATAGGCACAAGTGGCTGTTTTTATATCTGTGCATTTTTTCAGTTCATAAAGGGCGTAAGTGAATCGACTTAACTTAAGTGATATTTGGTGTATATGTTCTTTCCAGTTTATAGTGGAATCGATGTGTATGCCCAAAAGGGAAAAAGTATTTACGCATTCTAATTTTGTATTATCAAAGCTAAAATTTATGTTCATGCTACATTTTTGATAAGGTCTAAATTCCATAAGTTTCGTTTTTGTAAAATTTATTTCGAGATTATGTTCATTTAGCTAGGTTACTATACTAAATATCGTTTCATGGAGACGTTTTTCTAAATTTTGATTATTTTCGCAAGGAATCACCAAAGATATATCATCTGCATCTTAGAATTTGATTTTTGTCTATGAAAACCTTCTCATAATTGAATGCAGCGCATGATTTAGTCTTGTTTTATCATTCTTACAGTGTTAACCGTGTCATACTTAATTGTTTTGTTTTTTTATTCTCCCTTTTTATTTATATTTCTTGTACAATCTTCAGTTGTTTTCCTTCCAATTCTTTTTCGAGTCGAATTCCTCCAAACGGTCCCGTGGCACGATCGCGTGACGCCTAGTCGGAAGCGTTCCGTCCGGCGCCTTCCGCTCCCCCCTCTACCCGTCGCACACCTCCCCTCCCCGACACCGGAAACGCCGCGTTCCGTCGCTAGCGCCGATTGGGATGCCTCAAATGCTTGCAGTGGCTTGAATTTTTCAGAAACACTGAGGACGTTCATGGTAATATACATTTTATTGCTGCCGACAATTTTTCTTTAATTCTAAATATTCGGAATTTTGAGAAACCAAATTCGCATTTGAGCTGCAAGTAACAAGTTTTTGATTACAAACTTTGATATCGAGTGATTGAAAGATTTCTTTTTTATACCTAGAAGGCTAGTTTGCTGAAGCAAGTGAAATCGCTTCTTATGATTCATCTCATGAAATAGGTATGTTTCCTGTCAGATCATATCAGCTCCTATTTATGAAATGCCAAAACGCATGAATACTTGAATAGTATTGTATAACAGAAACACGAACTGTGACGTGTTCGAGTACGATCATATTGCCTCGGTTTATTTGGTTTTCGTTTATTTTAAAATATTAAAAGCAAAAATATCGTATATGTATGTGTATAGCTTTTCCCAGTGGTTTCGCTCGCTTCTGCGCGAGATGAGAAGTGGAAGTTTAGTATTTTGCCCTCTAAGAGTATCTAACAAGAGAACTACTGTACTGAGAAACTCGACATGGACAATTAGCGAGTATAATTTACGAGGAACGTTACTTATACGTACCTAAATATTTACATTAAACAATAATGGTGCCTGTCCGTGTTATGTAATCTATGGACAGGGGTCATTATTTCAGGAAAAATCTTAACAGCGCGATGCAAGCAGCGTGATTCCGTACAGCGTCGTCTGTAGGGAGAGATGTTAATTGACCTCTCATCACGCTGAAACGGCTAAACGGATTTAATCATTTATAGTATTTTATAACCAGCTGCATGGAGACCCAAAGATACTTTTCACCCGAAACTGGAAGTTACCCGCAACTTCTTTCCCGTAAAACCTTTTTCTTAGAATAAATATCCACTGAATACCAGATTAAGAAACACATTATCACAAATAACCTACTATTTATACGTGTAATATAATACGCAACTAGCTATAATTACCAGCAGAGAACCTATAATACAAACAAGTCATAAACCACCGTGTAAATAGCAGTGAACATCCCAACAGCAATTTCCATAAATAACGGTCTTCGGCGACTGAATATAACAGGAGTGTGCTCCAGTGCACCCGACACGTGTCGCTGGTCCCTCGCCGCTAATTGTCGGCGAACTGCCGGACACAGAGCGGAGGCAAATTAATAACAGCCTCAACTGGGATTAAGGCAACGGGCCCGAAAGACGCACAAAGGATCTCAAGACAAACGACAGGCTTGGTTATGACAAGAGCGCAATCTCGCGCTTTACGGACCGCTTGCAGACTGTCAGGGCAGCTCCCGCACGAAACTGAACGGCTGTGACGAACGTGATATATGTCATGTATACATTTAGTATTTCTGCACCAATGAATCCAGTACTGAGTATTCTGCCTGCTTTTATTATAATTACTTGAAACGATCACTGAACTCTGTAAGCGATGTTGTGTTGTAGGGAACTGGTATGATCGTGAATTCGTGATAACATTACTAGCTTGGGAGCTGCAACGCTGGGGCATTTCGGACGCTGGTTTACTTTCAACCATCAAATTGAATGTAATTTCTAAAGCGGATCTGGTATTTTGGCACAGGACAGTAACTTATCTAGAAATCTCTTGTTTACTCCTCATCCATTGAACCACTTTTGTTATGTTGGCACTACCACGCACTACCTACGTTTGTATTGCATGACCGTTTCATTTTGATTTTTATACTTACAAATGTTTCAAAAAACACTTTTTAGCAGATTTAATTAGCTTACTGAGGCTGTATTTCAAAGAACAACTTGGAAAATATATATTATCATTGGCAGTGTATTTAATAACTTAAAGTCTATTTCTGGCGCCCAGACTAGTCTATTATCGATTTCTATTTCCAAATATGTATTTAATGTCTGGTTGTGTTCAGTTTAAAGCACCTAGATTGTCTTGTAAGTCAGTAGCTTAGAGGAGCTTTTAAAATATGTGTCACGGCTCGTAAACTGTCTTGAACAAGGAACCCGACGCGACCGGCGCTGCATTAGTGATGAGCGGTCAGCTGGTCTGTTCCTTCGCCGAGTGACCGCTTGAATAATAGATGCGTAGCATTTCGCTTCACTTCTGTTGCCTTAAAATTAACACTGAATGTCGGTATAACTACCAGGTTATTTAAATTAATTGTCTAACGACTAATTTATTTCGCAAGGTAATTTGCAACCGTGTTTTATAGTAATTATATACTATTAGGAGGCGAAGGAAGCATCTTCCAGGTAAAGCTTTTTCCGACATTATTATTAAACAAGCTTGCACAGTAGACAAGCTTGGACACCTTGTTTGAGCAGTAGTGCAGTACTGATATTCTCTTGATAAACATGCTAGATATAGCATGCTTATCGTCAAAATCAACAAATATAAATAGACAAATAAGATATTATTTGAAATTAAGATATGACTGTCGTGATTATTGTAACTGGAGATACAGGAAAAAATCCATAAAGAAATAAAAAGAGTCAGAACTTTTGCCAAACACAATAGCCAACTTTGATACTTTCTCTAAGAGTAATATTAGTGAGAGATCGATTCGTTCCAAGCAGCTGTTTATCTCTCTTAAACGTAGTACAAGAGTGTTAATGGGTGTGTGACAACAAGTGCTGCTATATCGATGCCCCGTGCGGGGAAGTGCACTACTGAATAATAGACACGACATGCTTTGTCTGTCGTCGCCTCGAGTTGTTTAGAAGCCGATTATTTCACACGCGTCGATAACGTCACGTTTGTCGTATCACCTAATAATTTAGAGATATAAGAATCTTCTTGTCATGGCCGACTGCGGTCATGCCTAAATACGGCTGCATGACTTTGTGATTGATCTACGTATTAACTTTGTAAATCATACAAACGCATACATATGGCGGTTTATTTAGGTCGATTCACATGCGTCGCTTTTGACCCAGTTTTGTGTACTTCAGCATCGCTTACAATGCTGTTGTGTTCCATTATTAGTTTGTTGTTTGTCAATTTCGAGCTAATTCAACTTGTGCATTGCCAATTTACTGAGAATCTTCATTCAACACGCGTCAAAGATTTAGGGTGACTTCGGGAAGTATTAGGAAACTATAACTAACCAAGTTAATTCAAGTACTACACGTAAATGTTCTTGAAATGCAACCGCGGATATCGTTCTGTGGTTCGCGTGATCGCAATCAATACGAGTAGGGATAAAGTTAAGACTTGACTTTAACTGTATCTGGGCTACTAACCCTCACTAACAGAGACTCGGACTTTGTGTGTGGGAGTACAAACCCACTAACGGGAATGTCTCCGCGCCACAGGAGTGAAAGGGTAGAGTTTGACGTAGGAGCACTTGAGTGTGAGTCAGCCCTTCATCGGATGCACCGATGACTAATAAAGAGTGCTGAAGACGAGTAGTATAAAAGGTGTGTAACCGTTCGTTATTGAAATTTAACTACAGTGGAAATCAATCTGTTGAAACCCGGAAGAGGACGAAAATAATCAGATGATTGCTTTAAATAAATACAAAATATTTTCAAGTGCTAAGTGTGATAAGTTGGACCAAACTAATTGGACCACTTGTCCTAGGTAGATGTATGAGTCAACAACTTCGAGTACCGAGTTTTCAACAGAGACTGGGATGGGCACAACCTTGGCATTTGACATGAGTTTCGTATTGTCCATGCTCAACTTTAAGCCCACCCGTTCAGAACCTCAATTGAGGTCATCGAGCATCATGCTGAGTTCATCCATCGACTTTGCCATGACTACGATGTCGTCGGCAAACCGAATGTGAGTGATGCATTCGCCATTGATGTTGATGCCAAGTCCTTGCCATTCCAGGAGCTTGAAGGCGTCTTCCATAACGGCCTAGGCGGCATAGGCGCTGGATGCAGGTCGCTTCCAACCGGTATATGGGAGGCCTATGTTCAGCAGTGGACGTCCTATGGCTGAGATGATGATGATGATGATGATGATGATGATGATGATGATGATGATGAACTGTGATAATGCACCATAGATATTTTGTATTACTTGTAACAGCTCCTTTATTCGAAAAACATGCTTTTGTCTATCTTTTGTTGATGTCTTTCTTTTTATAAATACATCTATTTCCTAATCCTCAATAAATGTCCCGTCCAAGTCCCGTCGTCGGAGTGTGCCCTATGTGCATCGTATGTGTCCGCGTGTCGTATTTGCGGACGCATCTGATGCGCTATGGGCTTCAGTAATGGGGCATTACGGATCCACATTCCAACGACGCCATTTCTATCGACTACTGATAGCCACGATAGCGCAGCCGTACAGGACTTTGCGGTGTTGATTCAAGTGCTATTATTGTCGGTCTGCCGCTTAGCCATCTTTGGTCACGTTGTTATCTCTGTCCGGGCGACATACATCTGTGCTAGTAATAACACTATTTACTAAACTGATGCTATCGAGTTTAGTTTGAGCTCTCTAGCAAATAGGTAAAGGCAGTCTTACGCAATACTTTGGTTAGTTTGGTTTGTCAGAAAGCTCCAATATCTGGCATTAAATACTTAAGGTAATGCAGTTTTAGATTACATTTGCTTACTAAAATGTTCATAAAATACTTGATGCATCTTATACGAAAAAAACGAGCAAATCCATATTAATCGAATATTTAATATAATAGTCCTATCCCGTAGACGCTTGCGGTGTCGTATGGTCAGTCACTTTGTCTCTGACATTCAAATAATTGATGTATAAAAAAAAACAATACTACAAGATACCTAATTCAAATATCTAAACAAGTAAGAAGGCTCACGGGATCTTTTCCAACTACAAATTCGCGTCATATGCTCGTGACGTTCGTCGTCAGCCCTACCCATCTTTCATCATTAATGTTATAGAGAACCTTTCCTACATATATAAAACCTGATAATTCAATATTTATTTTTCTATCAATAGCCACATGTGTGTGTTACCGTATGGTAACGTGAGGTAAGACTGAAGAAATCGAGTAGTAGGTCACCGCCATGGGAATGCCCACACGTCTTTTCATGACATGTCGTGTTTATCACCAGGTAAAGCACCGCTCTTTTTTTCCATATTATTTTTTGTACTTCTGATAGATTCATCTCACTCTAAATTAAAGTAATTGGAATGTGTCTTGTTAATTTAGTCTTGATCCTATTAGCTCAGAGACGCCTAATACCATCCAGTCACTTAAGGCAATCAAAATTAAGAGCGTTCATTTTTTATCAGTTATGCACCGTCCTTTTACTGAATGCTAAGTTATAGTAGCGTCTTCACTCTCACCGCGGTGTAACAAAGACGGAGCTAACGCAAACACCGAAATTTATATTGTAATCTCTGTTTTAAGAAATTGTAGCTTCTCTACACTCCCACCGGGTCATAATTGAAACTGAAAAAATAAAAGTTTTCAAAGTCATCTTAAGTGCGCCTAAACTAAAACATAAAATGTCGAATAAAAGTAAAGACCTGAAATAATAAACAATTCGTACCTAATTTACATACTTATTTAGTCGTACTATAAGACTGGATGGTATTAATAGCGTGTTCAGAAAATGTAGCCTTCTAGAACTGTAATCAGGTCGGGTTGTACACTCAACATCTATCTAATGCATGTCATCGAGACAACCTCAATTCTGTCCTTATCTCGTCTACCTTTGTTGGAATCGCTCGTTTCCGTCTCATGTAACTTAACATGCCACATTTGTTTCGTCTCGATGACCACGTCTTATAACCGCGATGTCAGAAAACATCCATTCTGTAACGTCACATAAGATGGCGTCAGGTGTTTATCCTTCATCTCCGGGCCCTACCCTCCTTCCCCCGCTGCGCCGCCTCCTAGCGCGGCTTATTTGAATATCACTCTCGTTTGTAATATCGGTTTATTATCTCTGTATAATTCTCAACACTTGCCACAGTACACAGAAACTATTACTTTACTTCGACGACGCGGTTGGCGCAGTTTGTAGTGCAGCCGACCGTCCTGGGTTCAAATTCCGGCAAGGACAAATGAAGGACAAATTTGTGTGATGAACTCGAATATTTCTTCCGGGGTCTATATATAATATATATAAATAATAATAATAATAATTAATTTCGACCAACTGGGATCATACTTAGTGCTTACAAAATATGTTAGTAAGTTAGGCTTACAAGATATGTTTTTATATATTATGTTTTATATATTATATATTATAACGTCATCTAGTACTAATAGTACAAGCATTGTTTAGTTTGGTCGACTAAATAGGTCGATTTGTATAAAATTGACCCTTAATATTTATTTATTTTGCTCAAATAAGTTTTATTTACATAATGTCTGTATCGTGGGCAATACGTTTAACGTTTAGTTTCGAATTATATACATATTTGCGAGCAAATAATTGAGAAAAGATATTATAAATAGGGTATTGACGACAAATCTAAAGAAAACTGGCAGAAAATATGGTTGATAAAAAGTCTTTAGCAGGTATTCTGCTCTAACAAATTGATATGTCCTTGACGTCGTGTCAAACCGTCTGGCTCTGGCTCCGTCGCTTATGATTACTGTTGCCAACCGCGTACTGTGCTCCCTAACCGTGTAATACATCAGAATTGTAAGAAATATGTTAGGCCGCGGCGTTGCGCGCTGTGCTGAATAAATTACCCAAGAAGGGGTGCGTGGGGGTGACGGGAGGGGGGAGGGGGAGCGCTCAATGACACGTGACGTGACGCTCCGTCACGGCCGCGACCGTGCCGTGACGTTCACTTACGTGAAGGCTCACACACGCTAATTTTACGAATTCAACAGTCGTATTCGATATTACATTTGTGGTTGTCTCATTAGTAGCGACATGAAACTTCAATAAAAATGTTGTGGAATCTATAGGTACTGACCTTTAAGCTCTAATTTAATCATAAGCAGTCAGATATATAGAAAGTTTGTCTCTCAGAGTGGATCTTTATTGGAGTTATTGAACCGTTAATCGGCCATGAATAACTAACAGATCACGGTGAACGGATCTAACATGAAAATGAACTCTGAGTCATCCTTTTATCTCTAAAAATATATTGCACTTAGTGTCAGACCGAATTTTCGTTTTCGGTCATATTCGGCCATAAACCAGCTGAAGGTTCGGCCAACCCAATAATGAAAAGCCCGACGTGTAAAAAAGCTAATAAGATTTCAGTTTAGTTCAAAACAATATTTTTTATTATATTAGTAATTTTCGTTTCCGTTTTTAACCGAACATTACATTAAACCCGCAGCCTCAATTTCGTTTTAGTTATCGGCTAACAATCCATTTTCGGTCAGATACTAATAACACTTTAATACGTAAAGCAAACAACGTATTATTTTCAATCCAAACAATATTGCATTCAAATATTATACATATTTTCTAGGTACTTAAGCGTCATAGATATTGTTTCTATTTACAGCCTTGAACTTTGAGTTATTCGGGAAATATATAAATAATTGAATTGAATAAGGGTCGTATAAACAAACTGCGGTTAACTGTTACACTCTCAGGGCTCTCAATTTTTTCAGAATCAGCCTACAGGGTGTTTATGAGCCAGTCGTTCATTAAGAGATGCCAGAGATTACTTGGACAAAGCTAACTTCAACCTTTAAATTTAATTTAATTAATTGTGCCTATATCCAGTGACTGAAATGCCATACGATAAATAAATTAAGAGATATACGATCCATCCAGAAACAAAACAAAAGACTACTTATATTGAGTGAAACGAAACATAATACAGTTTAAGATGCAGCCTACTTTGTGGAACATAATATTAGGTTTATTACAAAATGGAAAAGCAACAGAATTATTGTCATATTTATTCAGGAAAATTAGTAGTGCTAGTAAATAACTGAATTGGGCAGTAATTTGGCGATTTTAAACCGTTGTTTAAGAATAAGGTGTGTGTAAGTAAGAAGGTGGTATAATGATTTCGTAAACGTCTGGTTGATGGCACATGACCTGTTTGACATAAACTGATTGAGGGGCTCTCCAGAGTTTAATGATCAAATAAATTTTATTTTCTCAAACTTGAAATTGTCTACTTCAAATTGTCTTTGCGTTCCTTATAATAGGCTCGGAAGTATCGGTTTTTGGGCGCAACAACTCGAGAGGACTGTAAAGGGATTTCATACTGCTTGTCAGGCCTAGGCCTGCAAAGTAACTTTTTTTTGTTTCAACAACAAGGTCATTCACACAGCTGGCTGGTTTGACAAAAAGCAGGTTTTGTTTTTAAAGGTTGGTTGTTAGACACTTTGTGGAAAAAAAAAATCAAGATGGCAACTTTTTTTTTTCAAAATTTCAAATTGGTGCTAGGCGGCTAAAACTCAGTATCGGGGGGCTCTCGGGGCTCAAAAATATGAATCTGAAATCTTGTCTGAAAAGTTGGTCAAAAACGGAAAATATCGAAAAAAAACTTTTTTTTTTTCAAAATTTCAAATTGGTGCTAGGCGGCTAAAACTCGGTATCGGGGGGCTCTCGGGGCTCAAACATATGAATCTGAAAACTTGTCCGAAAATTCGGTCAAATTCGGAAAATATCGAAAAAAAACGATTTGTATGAAGAAAATTTCAAATTGGTCCTAGGAAGCTGAAATTCGGGGGGTTTTTGGGGCTCGTGAGTCAGAATCTGAAATCGGATTTTTAAAATTCGGTCAAATTTGGAAACTATCGGACAAACAATATTAAGTGTTATTCTTTGAAGTATATATTTTGACGTGACAACGTCTTAATTTAGGTTGCGCTCGCAGTCACTCATGAAAAAATGTAACGCCCGCTCACGGTTGATCGCTCACGGTTGATGAGTGAGAGAGACAAAATATATTTCTATAGTTAAAATTTGTGCAATTCTTATTTTCATTCATCGAGCATTACTGTAACAAGAGGGAAGAGGGCGGAAGAGGGAAGAGGGAAGAGGGCAGAGGGAAGAGGGAAGATGGCGGACATAATTTTTTCTTAAAAATCGATATGGGTGTCATCTCCGAGGTTCCTCGGGGTTCCGATTACGAAAATGACATCCATTTTGAAATCCAAGATGGTGGACATTATTTTTTCTTAAAAATCGATATGGGTGTCATCTCCAAGTTTCCTCGGGGTTCCGATTACGAAAATGACATCCATTTTGAAATCCAAGATGGCGGACATTATTTTTTCTTAAAAATCGATATGGGTGTCATCTCCAAGGTTCCTCGGGGTTCCGATTACGAAAATGACATCCATTTTGAAATCCAAGATGGCGGACATTATTTTTTCTTAAAAATCGATATGGGTGTCATCTCCGAGGTTCCTCGGGGTTCCGATTACGAAAATGACATCCATTTTGAAATCCAAGATGTTGGACATTATTTTTTCTTAAAAATCGATATGGGTGTCATCTCCAAGTTTCCTCGGGGTTCCGATTACGAAAATGACATCCATTTTGAAATCCAAGATGGCGGACATTATTTTTTCTTAAAAATCGATACGGGTGTCATCTCCGAGGTTCCTCGGGGTTCCGATTACGAAAATGACGTCCATTTTGAAATCCAAGATGGTGGACATTATTTTTTCTTAAAAATCGATATGGGTGTCATCTCCAAGTTTCCTCGGGGTTCCGATTACGAAAATGACATCCATTTTGAAATCCAAGATGGCGGACATTATTTTTTCTTAAAAATCGATATGGGTGTCATCTCCAAGGTTCCTCGGGGTTCCGATTACGAAAATGACATCCATTTTGAAATCCAAGATGGCGGACATTATTTTTTCTTAAAAATCGATATGGGTGTCATCTCCGAGGTTCCTCGGGGTTCCGATTACGAAAATGACATCCATTTTGAAATCCAAGATGGTGGACATTATTTTTTCTTAAAAATCTATATGGGTGTCATCTCCAAGTTTCCTCGGGGTTCCGATTACGAAAATGACATCCATTTTGAAATCCAAGATGGCGGACATAATTTTTTCTTATAAATCGATATGGGTGTCATCTCCGAGGTTCCTCGGGGTTCCGGATACGAAAATGACGTCCATTTTGTGATTTTGAAATCCAAGATGGCGGACTTAAATTTTGACGTGACAACGTCTTAAATTAGGTTGCGGCTCGGAGTCACTCATGAAAAAGTGTAACGCCCGCTCACGTCTGATGAGAGAGAGAGACAAAATATATTTCTATAGTTAAAATTTGTGCAATTCTTATTTTCATTCATCGAGCATTACTGTAACAAGAGGGAAGAGGGCGGAAGAGGGAAGAGGGAAGAGGGAAGAGGGAAGAGGGAAGAGGGAAGAGGGAAGAGGGAAGAGGGAAGAGGGAAGAGGGAAGAGGGAAGAGGGAAGAGGGAAGAGGGAAGAGGGAAGAGGGAAGAGGGAAGAGGGAAGAGGGAAGAGGGAAGAGGGAAGAGGGAAGAGGGAAGAGGGAAGAGGGAAGAGGGAAGAGGGAAGAGGGAAGAGGGAAGAGGAACAAAATATATTTCTATAGTTAAAATTTGTGCAATTCTTATTTTCATTCATTGTTCCTATTGTGCAATTTAATAATATTCATATCAATAAATATTCTACCGAGAATAAGACGTTGTCACGTAAAATCTTCCTTCGCCCGTAAAACCGACTTTACAGGCAACCATTTTTTTTATTTCATTGTATGTTTGAGAAAAGCACTACACATGCCTCGTCGTGAAAACGGATTCCCGGCCTCGTATCACTATCCGGCCTCGCTCGCACGCTCGCTCGGCCGTATATAACTACTTGGCCGGAAATCCTCATTTTCCCGGCCTCTGATGTAATGTACTATATCATCATCAATTTTACTATCAGCTGATTGACGTCCGCTGCCGGACAAAGGCTTACCCCAGAGACTTCCACAATAATCGGTCGTGCGCCGCCCTCATCTAATTACTCTCCGCAATCCGAACCGGTCGTCGGTCCACCTTGTTGAGGGCCACTCATGCTGCGTCTTCCGATACGCGGTCGGCACTCAAGAACATTTCTGCCTCAACGGCCATCAGTTCTACGAGCAATGTGCAAAGCCCACTGCCACTTGTTTGACGACTGTCTGAGCTATATCTACAACCTTAGTTCTCTTGCGAAGAAATTTACTACATATAAAAAAGCCATAAATAAGGAAATTATACCAAACCATCAAATGGGAAAAATAATCTCAGGATAGGAAGAGAGACATTCACCAAATTTCCTATTCTTTATAGAAAATTATACACGACATCTACCGAAGACACCTACAACATAAACATCAGATTCCAATGTTTATAAAATTATTTTCGTATCGTTTCCCATATAAATAATATTAAACGTATTAAAGGGATATACTCGAAAGTAAAACGTACACTACATCATGTGGCCCATAAATTTCAAAGAAAAAGTATCTCGATATTTCCTTTTAGCGCTCATTTCAGCCGTATGTATAACACCGCGGTGGGTGTGCGAGGGCAAAAACAGCGCGGGTTGTTTCAAAGAGGTATTTATTTAGGTTCCTGCGTATAATGAGTACAGCGCGCCGCCGCGAACACAGTGCTAGTTCGCTTTGTTGTTCTTCTGTTCAGTGTATTAGCCGCGGGTTACAATAGATATAAGCCAGTCGCTCGCTCGGTGAAAGAGCAGAGCACAGCGGTTCAAATGAGAAAGTCCATGATATCGCACCAGTCTACTTGTCAATAGTCAATAGTATTTATTTGTTAAACATAGGTAAATACACTGGTGTAGGTGACAATAAAGTTTGGTAACACTTTCTGCCACCCTCTCTCACACATACACACACACACACACACACACACACACACACACACACACACACACGCACACACATACGCGCTCACACACACACACACACACACGCGCACGCATGCAAAAGCGCAACTGCGCGTGCCTTATTCATTGCTATGTTCCAAATTTTTATTGTAAGTTTTCTACTAAAGCTTTTTATAGTAGTTCATTTATCTACCTCATAAGTTTCCATAAGTGAAAAATGGGTACTTACTAGATTTTAATTTAAATTGCGTCGCTTTCCAGGGTGAGGGCCTGGAGATCTGTATTACAGGTTTTTCAATACCTAGTTCAGACTCCAGTCCCTCACAAAGGATACTTTGTACCACTTTCATGTTTACCAACTAGTTGTCAAACTGTTTTGTATGTCCTTTGTGAGGTGAAAATAAATGATATTTTTATTTTTATTTATTTATTTATTTTACTATGTTTTGCTTCCGGCGCACAAAAACAATTATTAAAATTAAGAATTCATTCACAAATATTATTTACACGAGCATTATTATTTCATAATTGAATCCCTTAACAATTAACAGGGACTCTAGAAACATGCAAAAATTATAAATAAGAATAATTAATTTACAAATCAAAAATTGTCACATGTCAAGAACTCCGAAACAGAATAAAAACACGTATCAATAAGAATACTTGCTAGCTTTTAATGAACATTTATTGAAAATTTTGCTCGCTACGCAGACTACTTTTACGCTTTAGTGCAGTGTGTGCACGCTTGACCAATGCGTTCTATTTAAAGTAATTTATTTATATTTGTAATGTTTAGATCATAAGCGCTCAACGCATATTTAGCAAACGCGTGTTGACTAGTACATGTCAAAGCGACAATCCATCTGCTAGTGATAAATTGCCGACATTTAGACAATGAATGAATGATGAATGAATGAACTGCGTGAGACAATTTAGTATTAACTATATGTTATCAGCTGCAGAAAAAAGTAACCCCCTCCTGCCCAGGGCAGAGTATGCATGCACCTCTATTTGCATTGTACGCGTTCTGGTAGTTTTAAAACGCTTTAACCAATCCACTTACCCTCGTGCAAGCTAAAAACACTTACTTACACGAGATAAGCTGGAAAACATTCACAGCGCGCCGCGGGCCGCTTATACGGATGTGGGTCCATTGAATTAGCTCGCCGCTGAGCTGGGTGTTACCGGGGATGATAGTTCCTCCGAGAAACGTGCTAGTTTGCTAAGAGGCGAACGACACGTTCATGATACTTTTAAGTTACGACACTTTGAAGACACACCGTGAATCTTTAATTTGTCTTCTTATGATACTGTGTATGAATGAGGTGTCAAAACGAAACAACCATTCCAAATCTCAACAATTTCCTGACGGTTTTGTAGTGTGTCGGTGTCTAGAAATAATTGTTTTCGAAGTTACGCAAAAAAAATCTAGCTTGTCGAGCTGCGCCCTAGCGCTGCGCAATACCTAAAGACAATCTACAACCGCAGAATCAGATGGTGGGGAAAATACCTTACTGGACCTACATCCAGGGAGATGTAGGTCAAGTAAGGTATTTGAAGTCTTAAATTCAACTTGAGGGAAGTGCTCTATTCACTTTTAAATGTGGACGTCTTCCGTTTGATAATGATAAAGCTAAATATGTCACCGGCAAAAGCGAAGTCCGGGAAGGATCATGACGTCATAATACGGGTGTTTATTATCCTCTGCGTATAATAGATAAGTCTGTCCGGCTCCGGCACACATTCTTCGCTAAAACATTTAGGATGCGACCCGCCCCGGTCCATCGAATTACGCGCCGGCTGCAGCGGTGATCCGGCCGCCCGGATAATTGTCCGGCCAACCCGGATCCGGGCCTAAGCTCACGTGGAGATACCTTCCGAGTATAATGCTATGTAGTCCTCGCTTGAAAGCCTTTGACAAATACTGCATTTATTTTTCCATTTGTTAGTAATTTTATTTCATAATGCCTTACTTTGTTTGTCTGGCGTAATATTAACGCTCATTCTAATACTCAGATATTGGGGCAGAAAGATATTTTTACAATATTGTATATGCCGAGAACTTCAACTAAGACGGTATATTTCCAAATCGACGGTCTGTTAGTTTATAGGCGTAGTGTCGTGTGCCGTGTCCTAAAACAACGTCGTGGAAGGGCTGTGTGCTCGGCAAACACCCTTTGGGCGCTAGTGCTCGAAATCTTACATTAATGTCCTCGATGAGCCCGAATTTCACAACACTTTGCCATATCTCAAATAGTATAGAAACAGCAAAAATAAGGGAATGAATTAAATACATTATTGAATACATTTACATATATCAAAAGCAAAAATTATGAGAACAACGTAGAAATACCTTATATTATGTATAAAGTAATTGGTATACCATTGACATAATTTCGTGACTATTTATTTTTGTATGACGTTCGTGACGTTCATAATTAAAGGTATTCTGAGTAAAATAAGCCGAAAAACCAATATTCCGAAAAAAAGTAGACATAAAAAAAATCTACATGAAAATCATTATTACGAGTCGTGTTGTTTCATAATCGAATATTAAATCCCCTTACATATGTATTCCTACACGCGTTTAGGGTATAGGTTTATCACTTATCAGACTATAACAGAGCAACGTTGGCTAAGCATTCGCGGAGCTCAAGATAATAGTTTTAAATAACTCGTACACGCCCGAGTCGCGACACGTCGGGTTGGCGGCGACACGACCGTTTATAACAAAAGGTCGTAAGTGCCGTTACATCCGTGGCAAGTTACCTCGTTTCAGCTGTGCACGGGAGTGCTACGAGATAGCGTAGCAAGTTCGGCTTCCGTAGCGCTACGCCGTAGCTGACTACGAGATAAGACGCGTGCGAGAGGAAAGTTTCGAGATGAATGCAGTACAAGTTCATGAGTTTGATGCAGGATTGGGGAGTCAAGGCTTTGTAGTGTGTCGTTATCGGAGCACTGTTTTAGTATTGATATAACATTGAATTTGATATAAAGCTCATTTGTGGTGCGCGTACCGCGGCCGCTGCAGGACACCATCGCAAGTGCAGACTTCTGGCCGAAGGGTGTTGTGTTTCGGCAGTTCCGGGGCAATCTGCCGAATCCTGCGCCAGATCAGACGACGCAACGGAGCCACGCTGTTACGTCGCCTAAATCAAACTAGATTTAATTTTTTATTTTATTTTATGTATAATTTTGTAGTTCACAGTGCCTTAGTTTAATCACTGTAATGCTGTGTAACTAATTTGAATAAATTTGAATAAATAATATAACTACAGTAGCGGCAAAAATCTAATATACCTGCGTATTTTGTATGAAAGATTGCAACCGCAAAAGGTTTTAGACGGAATACTACCTGTTTTTTTACTTGTCTATACTATTATAAAATTCTAGACTTGTATTGTAGGTATATAAGTTTTCTATGGAGAGGGGTCATGATTTCAGGAAAAACCTTAACAGCGTAATGCAGGATCGTCATTTGTTTCGTATGGGCGCGCGGCGCCATGCCAGCCTGGCGCCATCTGTTGGTCAAATTTTAACCCATTTCAATACAGGGTCAGACGGATATCCATAGATGGTTAAAGGATACTTTTTACCCGACTACGGCATTTAAAAAAATTACGCGTACGAAGTACGGGCGCCTTGTAGTTGCAAATAAAACTTATATTCTGCTATTCTAATAGTTGTATAAGACAACGCTGTCGTTCAAGTGTGTTTTTAGGGTTCCGTACCCAAAAGATAAAAACGGGACCCTAGTACTGAGACTTCGCTGTCCGTCCGTCCGTCACCAGGCCGTATCTCAAGAACGGTGATAGCTAGACAGTTGAAATTTTCACAGATGATGTATTTCTATTGCCGCTATAACAACAAATACTAAAAATGAAATAAAATAAATATTTAAGGGGGGCTCCCAATGCTCCCATACAACAAACGGGATTGGTTGCGTTAACTTTGCACCTCATTTGTATGGAGCGCTATACATACCAGGTGCAAACTTAACCACTTAAGGATGGAAAGTGTTTGTACGGAACTTTCGGTGCGCGAGTCCGACTCGCACTTGACCGGCTTTTTTTAATTCCCGCTTCGGCACCTACCTAAACTTTATTTTAAATTTCATCACGAATGGGTTTTATCAACGTTAAGACAAGGGAGGTAATACGAAGACAATACAGAATAAACTTTGGCGATAAGGAGCTCAAAATATTTCTTAATGATATTGGAGAGTAAATTCCAACTTCTATTTTTAATTACTCAGCCGCCTCCGTTGTCATAAACAGAGTTACGATAAAACACTACGATGCGCCATTTCATTTAGCGCCTTCCGCGACTATTGGGTTTTCCTTCGAATCTTTTTTATGTAATTTGCAATTTCGACTTGACTATCTGATTGACTTTAAATTACATAGATATTTATTTATTTTATTTATTTATTTGAATTTTATTGCACACACCAGAAGTCAGTACAAATGGCGGACTTAATGCCAAATGGCATTCTCTACCAGTCGACCATAGATCCAAACAGATATTTGCGTGATTAAATCTAATCGAACCGTATGTATATAACAATTAAATCGCAGAACAAGTTTTAAACGAATAAGGAAGTAAAATTCATACATATTTGACATGAATGTCACATTGGCTTATAAAAAAAAAATTAAACATTCCTAGGCAACTGGCCGGAAACAGCAGCCAATAGGGAGTTGTGGAGATCTAACAGAGAGGCCTTTGCCCAGGCAGTGAGACACTCCAACAGGCTAACAAAAAAAAATTAAAACACAAATACGAACAAATCACTTTCACATAATGCACATTACAAATTCCTGGTTTGCAAATCGCCTGTTTCAGCTATAATAACCTGTTCGCTGCACAAAGTGCTCGCAAGGAGGCATGTTATTACCGCGCTCTCGACCCGCCTGCCAAGTGGCTTACTAAACGGATAAATATTCTAATGGCCGCTGTACCGAGTACATTGCGTGTCGTGTGGCGCCTGGAACAGACTCGTTAATGGCGAGCGAGCAATAAACACGAGACCCCGCTTTGGTCGTGTTGCAGCTGCAAGCACGTGGTAAAAGAAATGAGAATTGCATTTTATTTCCAAAGCGATGTAAGCAATATGTGTAGGCGTAGAAACTGAGTGTGTTCACATAGTGTGGAATGTGTATGTGAATCTAATTATTTGAATTTAATTTTAGCGCTTATTAAGAAAACACTAGGTAAATTTGAATTTGGTGTTAACACATCTGAAGCTAATACATATTAAATTCTCAAATGAATAAGGGCACAATATTACGGTGTCCGGGAATATATCCAAGAATTTCCTTAAACAGATCTCATCTTAACATATTTTTGTGGCGTATTTCCTTATTTTGAATTCTTATTGAAGAAATAGGTATGAGAAAATTATTTATTCCGGTGTAATTTGTTTCGTATAACACTTTATACCCTCACGGTTTGAACACATAATTAAACTTATTGAACCGGGTCTATCGCGATAGTTTGATTTACCTTCATTGTCTGACGTTTCAACACGGTTTCACGTGCCGTGGTCTCAGGCATGCTGATGAAACAGCGAGTTGTTACTGGAGATGTCGGCCAAATGTATCACTACCCGACGAAATGTGTAATAAAACGGATGGGTAAGGAAGATAAAAAGTTCGACTAGCCCCCAATTTGTTAATATTTATTATCGCCGGCACGACACACAACACTCACAATATCCCGTGGTTTCAACTTTTGAATGACTGGTCCCCAAGCTGGCAATAAATTAAATTCATCTTCCCGATTGAAATTCCTAGGGTGTTTTTTTATTTCAATAGCCTCCCTTACTATCATAAACCGTGTTGAAACGTCAGGCAGTAAAGGTAAATCAAATTATCGCGATAGATCCGGTTCCATAAGTTTAATTTGTTTTGGTTGAGCAACAACACACATAAACCCAGCTTAACTCAAAACATTACAGTTTCAAAATAAAACCACAGAAATACAGAATAGATAATAGTACAAGTACAGAAGGCAGACTACTTTGATCTTTGCAAAAACCGCTTTTTTAGCCGAAAAAATATGATTTATGGCCCTTCTAAAGTCGTCGTCTCCAGCAAGCCAAACGGAACCTTGAGGCTGTGTATAATAACGGTGAAAATGAATTGGTTCACTTCCCGCGTCGACGCTAGTGAGGGTTATCGACGATTAAATAAAATAATAATGTATTGTCCATTTATTTCTTGCATTAAATATAGAGAGCAAATTATAATTCGTCGACCGTAAGTTCAATTGGGGTAAGGGACAAAATACGATTTTTCAGGAGAGGCTGACAAAGTTTTTTTTTAACTAAATCGTTCATAACTTTTTTCGTAGTAAACCTTTTTTGGGCCTGATTTCATACATAATCTTGTATTTTAAAGTTCTGTCTATCTATGTAGTGCTCGTTTTAATAATTAAGATATTATAGAAAATGACATGTCCCTTACATCAACTTATTTCGCTGCTGATGTCCCTTACAGACAGAGTATTCTGTAGTCTCGTCCCTTACCTTAAATTTACCTATTCATTGTATCCACTATATTGATGAAGAAATGGCGTAAGGGACTAGTTCAGATTATGTGTGAAAGAAAAAATAACGTAAAGGGTTCGTTGCAAAAATAAATAAGTACATACCTTTGACGTAAGGCGTATCTTAACACCGGAAACCTTTAAAACATTAATGTAAGAGGTAAATAAATGAATTGAAACCGTGTGAGCATTTTTTGAGTGTCCGTTACATGCAATATTTGTATCGTTACACGTAACGTTTCTATCGAGTGGAATAACCCACATTTTTATTTATGATTATTTTTTTATTATAATCACATTAATTATTTCTCAGCCTCTATGATCGACTACTCAAATCAACAACCAATGTAATTTATACAGTAAAATTATTAAAAGTTTAGGGCTTTTGTTGAACGATAGAAGTTACAAAATTAAATACAATTCAGAAATAATCATTTTACATTTGTACTTTTTTAGGAGTCCTGTTCGATAACATAGCAGTTGCTCACAATTCAGTGCCTCCAGTTAATAAGGGAAAACTAAAAAACGGCACTTTTCAGAAGAGACAAAATAGTACATTACATCAGAGGCCGGGAAAATGAGGATTTCCGGCCAAGTAGGTATATACCGGATAGTGATACGAGGCCGGGAATCCGTTTTCACGACAAGGCATGTATAGTGCTTTTCTCAAACATACAATGAAATAAAAAAATATACTTCAAATAACAACATTTTATTAATTGACAAATAGGACATTTTAGTCTAACAACCAACCTTTAAAAACAAAACCTGCTTTTTGTCAAACCAGCCAGCTGTGTGAATGACCTTGTTGTTGAAACCAAAAAAAAGTTACTTACGGCCTAGGCCTGAAAAGCAGTATGAAATCCCTTTACAGTCCTCTCGAGTTGTTGCGCCCAAAAAGCGATACTTCCGAGCCTATTATAAGGAACGTAAAGACAATATTTCATTGCATGTTTGAGAAAATTATTTTTCAATGGTAGATATTTAGAACTTGAATTTTTTAAGATTTTTTATACAAGCTATAGTGTTAGGCTTTCATTTTATAAATAAAGAACTAATGCATTGACCCTATAAATATGTTATTTTTGTAGAGTTAGCTTTTGTTCGCGAGTATTTAAAGACATAGGTACTCACTCGATTTATTTGCACCAATTTTATCCTTATGAACGACGTGCATAAACGAAAGAATACGACTTGTACCTGTGTGAACGACATGCATAAACGAAACGAAACGACTTATTCTATTATTATGGTATTTTATAAATTATACTACTTGTCAAACTTGAAACTTGGTACCTAAGGAGTCAAATGAGGCTGTATAATAAAATGACCATAAGACTAATATACTTGAAAAACATCAATGAAATGAAAAGTTCTTCTTTAGGTATAGCTATGAAATATAATCAATATCATCATCAATGTCAGTCAATGAATAGCAAGAGCTTTAGTTAGGGAGTGGAATTTCAGATGATGACAATTTAAAAGTGTGTCATACTTAGGAATGCCTTTTAATTGACAGTGAAAATTTTCCTTTGCAATTCATCAAGTACCGAGACGATTTTAAGAAGCCCAAACTCAGTAGGATTACCTTATCGTTATCTATAAAGTTTTACCCATGTCGACTATGCGGCCTCATATACCTAATTTCAACTCAGCTAGTCCTCGGAACGTCAATCTAATCTTCCTTGAGATATTTTTAAACATACAATGTGTAAAGTTAATTAAAAACTTTTAATAAAGAACGTGTTAATACCTCCTGCAGTATTCCATTGGTTATTGCTTTTTTCGGCACAATCTAAGCCCACATTTTTAAACTATCCGGTTAACAAAACACTTCACGGGTAGAATAACAATCACGAGCTGTCGACAAAGAATTCAGTACTTACTGTCGTTCAGAGACGCCGAGCTGACGAATTATACCTAATAACATAAATAGACACTTACATTTCTCGGTGGATTAATTACTAAATTTTAAATTTTCTTACTAAATTTATTTGATTACCTTCATTTATCGTGAAAGTTTGCATGTAAATAAGTCAAACTACGCTAGTAGTTTCAATGATTTAGTAAAGCCAAAAATTAACATCCAGTTTACACAGATACCCGTATAAACAAAGGTTATAAAACTGATGAAGGTGTTTTTATTGCAACATAACACTTTCTTTATTGTCAATAGATTAAAATAATATGAAGTTAGATGTGTTTGTATATAAAGGTAACAGGGATAAGTAATTCATTGATTCTCACGAGAAAATTAGCGTAACGGACACTGAATCTAAACATAAATCGGATCAAACCTAAATATCGTCTTAACTAAATTGGTGTAAGGTTCACACTGTTAAAAATATAAGATGGCAAATTGGGGTAAGAAGCATTTTTTTCAAAGGTCGTGCAATAATTTTAAGGTAACGGTGTTATTTATTCATGAGTAAAAAAAACACATTAGTGTAAAAGCCAGTTTCATAAGATTGTCTACAAAAATAAGTCATGTAAAGGTAATTCCTTAACTGGAAAGACCTTTACCTTATTCAAAGTGGATTGGTGGCAGTAGTTACCCTTTTTGATGTTGCTTTATTAAAATAAAAAACAGTTACATGGTTTTTGTGGGTCAGATTTGATTTTGAACCCATAAAAATCAGTATTGTAAGGAACACTTTTTTCAAGCTAGTTTTTTTTTATATACACCATTCGATAGAGCGGAAAATTCTGAACAAAACTGTTTATTCAACTCATTTTGCGTATTTTGTCCCTTACCCCAATTGAACCTACGGCCGACGATATCATTTATACATCTCACTCTAATTCAACCTCGTACGAAAGAGCGAATACCTCCTAATACATAAGTGTCAAACTTAAAAGGAGGATTCGACTTATTATCTGTATTAACTTTAGTTAAAAATAAATAATCTTGTTTTTCTTTTTTTTATTTATTTTTTATAAATTTTATTTAATTATTTATTTAACTATAAAATAATAAATTTCAAAAGGCCGTTTCCGATTAAGGGAAGAAAATATGCCCTTTCGTGATAATGGGCAGATTTTTTTTTCTACAGTCAGTTACGTCTAGTAGAGTAACTGTGTCAAGTTTGGTTAAAAAATTATTTGTGGTTCCGCAGAAAAAAAATAAAAACGGAAATAATGAAATATGGTTTTTCTCCAAAACTATTTAACTTTAATGTACTATTATTTTTTCATTCTGTAAAGCTTAGTCATCTTCACGTTTTAAGTGAAAATGGTATCTCTATATCTAACGATTATGTAAAAAAATAGGTAAGTCAAAATTTTAATATATATTTTTTTTACTTTTGTGAGAGATACCACTCTAATTGACATTTCTAAATAAACCTTAGTTAACGTCCTGTAACACATATTAATTTGATGGATAAAATCGGAAAGCAAGTGTGTCAAAATGAAATAAATAACTGGGCTGGAATTCATTACTATTTAATGAGTAAACTTCTCTAACACTGCTAAATAACCAAAACATAATATCCTCTTTACAAATAACCAAGATTTGACAGTTACAGTGACATTTGCTAGAAAAATGACACCTTTTTAGTTACGTAATGAAAAAAAATACACTTATTCTAATCCTCATCGCTATCTTCATTGACAGTAACGTGAATTCCGTGATTCAAAAAAAGTCCGCTTAAAGTTTCAGCAGGCCGAACGATTTTGGACAAATATCTTGCTTGCGATAAATAATAAACAATAGCAACAATCTGTGAACAACACACTACTGTTCGCATTCCGTTGGCACATCCACAATAATGCCGCCTTATGGATCCAACACCAATGCTCTTTGGGACATATTCGATAAAGCATCTGTAAATATTTTTTTGAAATATGGCGAGATTGGACTTCCAGTTTCAGTATATTAGAATTTTCCTTCACATATTCCAAATTCAACGAACCATCTTCATTAAGTATTTCTGATAGATACGAAATCGCTACTTATATCATTGCGAGGTGATTATAATGATGTAGGTTTCTTTCTTAATATTTTTTTGATTACATTCGCTTTAGAATTCATTTTGTAAAGACGAGTTATCTTTCTAATGTCCCTGAAAAGTCATGTTACATTTAAAAAAACAATTCATTTTTATTACTGTCATAATATGTATTTATTTTAATTTCGATAGAAAGAGGATTATTGCGTGGCGAAAAAAGAATAGTTTGTAATTACAATTTCAAGATAATGAAGTCATACCCGAAAAGTCTTTTAAATTCCATTTTACAGTTAGTGTCCGATTAAAACCTTTAAATTGATAATCTGGTATACTGTTAAGTAAAGCTTATATACCGAATAGCAAAAATGATTAATATATGCATAGTTTTTGTGTTATTACAAAAATAATGACATTTTCAATAACAATAAAAGGCAAATGTCACTAACTGTCAAATCTTGTTCATTTGTAAAGAGGATGTATGTTTTGGTTATTTGGAAGTGTTAGAATAGCTTACTAATAAAATGTAATAAAATCCAACCCAGTTATTTATTTCATTTTGACATAGTTGCTTTCCGATTTTATCCATCAAATTAATATGTGTTACAGGACGTTAACCAAGGCTTATTTAGAAATGTCAATTAGAGTGGTATCTCTCACAAAAGTAAAAAAATATATATATTAAAATTTTGACTTACCTATTTTTTACATAATCGTTAGATATAGAGATACCATTTTCACTTAAAACATGAACTTGACTAAGCTTTACAGAATGAAAAAAATAATAGTACATTAAAGTTAAATAGTTTTGGAGAAAAACCATATTTCATTATTTCCGTTTTTATTTTTTTTCTGCGGAACCACAAAGAATTTTTCAACCAAACTTGACACAGTTACTCTACTAGACGTAACTGACTGTAGAAAAAAAAACCAAGTCATAATATTAAAGGGCATTTTTGCTTCCCTTAATCGGAAACGGCCTTTACACAACTTGAATCAATCACCAGGCCACATTTTATTGGCGTTGCTGCGAATCAGTGCAATACAAAATCTTGTTGTATAAAAAGATATACCAACGTACGGCGTGGTGGTGCGATGGAGTTATTAAAAAATGATTGTTTTTGTTTACAAAGGACGGTAATAAATTAATAACGCACAATAATATAGGTAATCATGACACATTACAAATGGTTAACTTCTAAAAACTGTTTTGCCGTCTTTGAATTGGTGGCTGTTAAATTTAATAGTGGTATATATCCGAATTCGAGCAAATTCCTGCATCCCGCCGCTACGACGCAATATTTTTTTGCTATCTTTTTATTCATTTAAACACTAGTATAAAGAGCGCGCGCGTGCGTTCCAAGACAGAGCGTGGCAGCCACTGAATATGCCCCATAGCTGGGGCGACCGGCGTGTACTTGTACGGAGAACGTAAATCGCGGAGTGCGCCGCGCCTGATAAAACTCAAATTGAAAACCGCATCCTACCAATTTCAATTTTCCACCGTTAAATATTTCTTTCGTCAGTATCTATTAAATAATATTTATACTAAATTTTACAAAACCCATTCATACGGCATTACATTTTGTTACATAAATAGTTATTCTTGTCAAAAGAATTTAATGCCTGTTTTTACAGTTTCTAAAATATCATGGAGTTCAGTCGAATCACTATGACTAATAATTATGCATATAATATCAAAATGCATTTATATACGTCACATGTACTAACACCTAAGTTAAGTTGACTAACGCATTATATGGGTATGGATCTTTGTTATCTGGAATAAAGAAAATGCTAATATTTTAGCATGGAGCTATAGTCCATTGAATAAAAAGTTCTAGAGTGCGTGAGTTAGTAACGTAAGATGTTTCTTCGGAAACATGTCAAGAGTCCCTAGGTAATAAACATACTAAAACCCCGGGACACTAGGAGGAGCCCCGGAGTGGGGGGAGGGGGGGAAAGGGTCCATTTTTTCATTTTTCGCTTAAATCTCAAAAACGGTACATGTTAGAGAAAAACTTTCAAGGAAAAGTTGAAAGGCCATAAAATTATCTACAAGTTGTACCTGAATAATTTTTTCCTATATCCTACCGTTTCTGAGTTACACGCAGTAAAAAATGATTTTGGCTCAAACAATTTCCCCATACTACATACCCATGTTTATCACATCAATCGATCAAAAAATATTTCTTTCTTCCAAAAAACTCAAATGTGCAACTTGTGACCGGTACTGATAGATTGCTCTTAATTAGGTCTATAATTGGTAAAGTAAACACATTCCTCCATGGAAGCCTTTAGGAGGAATCGATTGTCAAAATATTATATTAGGGTAGTTTGAGTTACTGAACTTGATCTTTTTATTTCTTCTTCCAAAAAAACTCAAAACTGCAACTTGTGACCGGTACAGATAGATTGCTCATAATTAGGTCTATCATTGATAAAAATACCAGATTCCACCACGGAGGCGTTTACGGGGAATTGAATTTTATTAGGGTAGTTACGATTAGAGATGCCACGAATAGTGAATTGGCCGAATACCGAATACCGAATATTCGGCAACGCTGTCGGCCGAAGCGCCGAATATTCGGCCGCCGAATATTCGGCCGATCCTTACAAGTGGTGGTCAGCAAACGAAAAACAATACCCGAACCTTTCGAAATTTGCAAAAGTTTATCTTTCTTCGCCTGGAAGTAGCGTTTATAGTGAGAGGTTATTTTCTGAGGCTGGTAACGTTTACGATGAAAAGCGCAATCGTTTGCTACCAAAAAATGCTGAAAAGCTCGTTTTTATCCATCACAACTTACCACTGATTAATTTTAAGTACTAAAATGTTGTAATTTGGAAATAAATACATAATTTTGAGTAAAATAAGGTGTCTTTTTTTACATGATTTGCTATTCGGTGTTCGGCCGAATAGTACGCACTATTCGGCCGAATACCGAATAGCAAAAAAGTGGCCGAATAGGCCGAATACCGAATAGTTGCCGAATATTCGTGGCATCTTTAGTTACGATACTTGAACTTTTTATTTTTTTTCTTCCAAAAACCTCAAAAGTGCAACTTTTGACCGGTACTGATAGATTGCTCTTAATTAGGTCTATAATTGGTAAAAAAAACACATTCCTCCATGGAAGCCTTTAGGAGGAATTGATTGTCAAAATATTATATTAGGGTAGTTACGCAACTTGACCTTTTTATTTTTTTTCTTCCAAAAAGCTCAAAAGTGCAACTTGTGACCGGTACTGATAGATTGCTCTTACTTAGGTCTATAATTGGTAAAAAAAACACATTCCTCCATGGAAGCCTTTAGGAGGAATCGATTGTCAAAATATTATATAAGGGTAGTTTTCGAATTTTTCACCTTTCATGGGATGTAGCTCGAAAACGGCTGCGAATAGAAAAAAAATATTGAGGTACAACTTGTACATAATTTTATGGCCTTTCAACTTTTCCTTGAAAGTTTTTCTCTAACATGTACCGTTTTTGAGATTTAAGCGAAAAATGAAAAAATGGACCCTTTCCCCCCCTCCCCCCACTCCGGGGCTCCTCCTAGTGTCCCGGGGTTTTAGTATGTTTATTACCTAGGGACTCTTGACATGTTTCCGAAGAAACATCTTACGTTACTAACTCACGCACTCTAGACCCCCCTTGGAGGGACTCATTCAATGGACTACTAGGTAGCAAGTACTAAACTACATTATGGCATGTTGACATTTAATTGACATATGGCTTAATAGAGTAAAATTTGACATGAAATTGTCTCGAACTTGTCATTGAATTATTTAAACTTTATTACACAATAAAAAAGTACAAATGGCGGACATAATGCCTTTATACATTCTCTACCAGTCACCACCGAGTTAAGTAGAAATATTCTGTAGTCGGTGCAGGATTACGGAGTATAGATAAAAAGAGAAATACCGACACAATTCAGTCAACTAACTAATATATAAACATATACTCTATAAACATTCTGTCTATGAAATAGCATAACAAATCGCTAAAGTAGACAAACAGTAGTAAAATACTTCAGTGAGATGGCTTCCGACCCGGATCGCACATGTCTGTCATGACATGACAATGTCATCGGCAGTCGTCAGCCGCCTTGGGTTTCTTTCTCTCTGTTTCATTACAGCTCAGTCGTAAACCGGCTCGTAAACCGGCTGTAATTACTATACACTTGATGAAACGGCCTTTTTACGTCTATAATCTAATTTAGTAATTAATGTTTCTTTTTATTTGGCCCCAGTGTCCCGGCAAATGAAAGGCCGCGGAAAGCTCCAGGGACTTGTAATTTGTCCACGTGGATCCAGGCCGACGACCGATTTTGTTTTCTATATTTGGTCACACAGAACTCTACTACAGAGATTGTATACGTAAATAATTTGCTACCCAGCTTGGCAAAGCGGCTTACATTTTCAGAGTACATTATGTATGTTTCCACTTATTAAATTACAGTTTATTTAAGTTAAGTCATTTAAAAACAAAAAAATAATGCTAGGCTTGTAAAATGGATTATTTTCAAAAAAATGAACAAATTTTCTTGGTTCCAAGATAAAAAGAATAAAGAAAAAATCTAAATCAAAATCACTCTAGGGGTAACGACGACAATAGATACGAGATGCATACGTTAAACTTATTAAATCCCTCTTTTGTCACTAGAAGGTAAAGTACTTAACATCAATCACAACATTATCTGTTTTACCACAAGTCAAAACAAGCAATTTGTAATAACTATTTAAACAGATCTTACTTGTTTTCTGTTTCAAACATGTTTTTCCAATGAAAAATCTATTTTTGAACATGTCGACGGTAGAACATAACTCCCTGAAGCGTCCACTTTATTTTAAACCATAATTTCCCTCATTAAGATCGAAGCCTCACGTCAGGTTTATAGCACAATAACCGCTCACCCACACCACACCGCCACTACTCGCGGCCTTATTTGGAGCCATTAAGATTGCTTCTGGTTTAAATGATATTTTACGACAGGAACACAGTCGTAAAGGGTGTGAGCTATATCACGGCGATAACGGACTCGTAATGAGACTTATGGCGTGTCGTGTTGGACTTTAGACATGAATTAAATACCGCTACACTCAATGACCTCTCCACTCGATTTTTTTGACATTTAAAGATCACTCAAATTTCGATTCTTGGGTAATTTATGAAATATTTCAATTTCAATTCAATTTCGTTTATTTCATAGTAGGATTATTACAATCACTTTATGATGTCAAACATAAGAAAATAAATACAATTTACGATCACAACAAATGGTTAATAATAATTAATTATACAATATAATTTATCAATTTTAGTTCCATGGGTTTACATCATTGATATAGTCACTTATAGTATAGTATTCTTTTTGGCATAATTTATTTTTAATCGCTAATTTAAATTTATGAACAGGCAAAGTTTGCATATGCATTGGGACTTTATTATAATAAAGTGTACATTGCCCAACGTATGATTTACTTATTCTACGGAGTCTAGTTCTAGCGGGTACTAGTTTGTTTTTGGTTCTTATATTTATGTCGCGAATGTCGCATTTTTTCTTAAATAGATGTTTGTTTTTATGTACATACAATAAATTTTCATAAATATACTGAGAAGCAAACGTTAGAATACCGGATTTTGCAAATGATTCCCTTAATGAGGTTTTGGTATTTAGATTATAAAAAGCTCTGACTGCTCGCTTTTGCAAGACAAATATGCAGTTAGTGTCTGCAGCATGACCCCACAAGAGAATACCGTAAGACATTAGGCTGTGGAAATAACTAAAATACACAAGTCGAGCTGTATCCACGTCAGTGAGCATTCTAATTTTTCTAACAGCGTATGCAGCAGAACTGAGTTTCCTTGCTAAGGTGTTGATATGAGGTCCCCATTGCAGTTTAGAATCCAATGTGAGCCCCAAAAATACCCAAAGAAAATTGAATCCACGAGGTCCAGTCTGTTACTTTTTAATTCAATATTTGTAGATACTTGTCTTACATTAGGTAGAATAAATTTTATGCATTTCGTTTTCTTTTCATTCAGAAGTAGGTTATTAGCAGTAAACCAATCTACTACATCAGATAGAGAAGCGTCAACATTGTTGCAATCTAAATTCTGTCGGGTAATTTTAAAAATTAGCGAGGTGTCATCAGCGAATAATACAATATTATGCTTTCGTTTTACAAGAGAAGGTAAATCGTTGATGTAAACCAGGAATAAAAATGGGCCTAAGATAGAACCCTGTGGAACGCCCATTTCTATGATGCTGCCAGAGGATCTCATACCATTCACATCAACTTTCTGAATCCTTTCCTTTAGATAGGATTCCAGAAGCTTAAGTTCAGAACCTCTAACTCCATAATGGCACAGCTTTCTGATCAGAGTATCATGATGGACACAGTCGAATGCTTTGGATAAGTCACAGAAAATACCCAACGCATCCTGTGACATCTCCCAAGCAGCGAAGACATGTTTTAAGAATTGTCCACCGGCATCAATTGTTGATCGACCGCGGGTAAACCCGAATTGTGCACTGTGCAGTAAATTGTTTTGATTGAAAAAAGCTTGCAATTGCCGCAATATAATCTTTTCAAATATTTTGCTCAGGGTGGGTAGGATCGATATCGGTCTATAATAAGGAGGGTCTGATTTACTCCCAGATTTAAATAAAGCTATGACTTTACTGCACTTCATCTGATCAGGAAACTGCCCACTATCTATACAACTATTGAGAATATGTGATAAATAAGGAGCAATACAATCTATTATTGCACTAATTATCTTTACAGAAAGTCCATCCATATCAGCGGATTTTTTCATATTTAAAAATTTAAAAACTTTGCATACATCGGAGGGTGATACATGATCAAATTTAAAACTAGTAGTGCATTTCTCCACATTTACTTTTAGTAGATCTTCAGCGGCTGTGGGAGATGAGTTTAAGAATTCGGTCGTTAAAAAAGGAACATTAATAAAGAAATTTTCGAAAGCTGTTGCAATTTGCTGATCCGTATTTAAGATTTGGTCACCTACTCTTAGTTGGTATTCTGTTTTTTGAGATGCATCTTTCCCTGTTTCACTATTTATAATTTGCCACGTCGTTTTAGGAACATTAACACTGCTCTTAATTTTATTTCGAAGAAAATTGGATTTAGCCACAAAACAAACTTTCTTGAATAATTTTGAATACCTCCTAACATAATCAGCAAATGCTTTATTTCTATTACAATTAAGATCTTTCATCGTAAAGTTCGTACAATCTTTGTCTACTTTTGTGGACTCCCACGGTCGCCCAGTCACTAAATTTAACTTTATAACCTCTCTTCTTTTGTTTTGCTTTGAATATATTTTCATATTCTATACGGATAACACTCAACAATGATTCGTATAAATTATTTGGATTGTTATGGTAAGGTATGGTTGGCAGCTGTTTCAAAATATTGGTTCTGAAGGCCGTTAGTCGGGGTTCATTCACGGGTACAAATTTTTCGACGGCTTCTGATGCTGATTTATTTCCAGTGTCAATATCAATGTTTTGAAATACAACTAATTGCCCAGAATGATCGGAGGTCAGCTATTCTAGGCGCCATTCCAAATATATTTATTCCAACTATTTTTTGAGAGATGTAAAGGCAGATTTTTAACATTATCAGGTCACTTGTTATAAAAATGAATACCTAACTTTACATTGCCCTTAAAATGATTTACTTAGGTACATACTTTTAACGCGAAATTTCCTCGGAATTTTATTTTTATTCTTAGTATTGAAATTGGGATATTGGATGTTTTTGTGAATGCAGGCAACTAGGTTCTTAATAAATTAATGTTTATTTCTTTGAAAAGTTCTCTTACTCTAAGTTATAATATAACCTGAGTTCCTGTGACTTTATAAGAGAACACGAACACACCTTTTTTGTAACACATTATATAGCTGATATACGAACATCCCAAATCGGACATAAGATAATTTCTGGCCAAGCTGAAATAGACATACTTCGCTCGGTTCCGAGATATGTAGCTGCAGAATTGCATGGCCAATTTATAAATTAATTCATACATAAATAAATTGGACATACATTCATGCAGCACACAGTACCGTCGAGTTCATTTACATCTACACACTTACAAGTAAAAAATATCTGAACACGACTGTACGACGCATTCGCGTGTGCGGGTTCTAGAATTAAGAGAAGACGCAAACGTGTGGGTGGTATCGGCTCGCAGGAAAGTAAATATGGAAGTTAGGCTACATGAAAAGGTTAAAATTGCTACAATAAAGTAGAAGGTCTATTGTTATTATTCGTGCGCGGAGCGTTGGCCTCATCTCAAACGTCGGCTTGGCACGCCACGCGCCGGCGCGGCTGGTAGTCCGAGTTCCGATGCGAGAAACGTTGTTCGACAAGATTCATTCATTCATTCATAATTTAAGAGCTTCGCTCTTGTCGGTGGAGTAATCGCCACTCTTCCCTATTTCTTGATAGTGTTTTGGTCTCCTGATACGACATAGTGCCCACTTTCTTTTTCACTTGACTAAAAAACGTCATTCTTGGTCTTCCTCTGCCTCTTTTCCCGTCCACTTTGCCTTCCAGGATGTTCACAAAGACAAGATACAATGCAGATAAAGTGAATAATGTTTCGCAATCGTATATCAAATGAGCTCGTACGGGCATTTTAACATAAAAGTGTCCCCCTAACTAATTGTCTCAGATAATGCACTTTTTGGATTCGTTTTGCTTTTGTCTCAATATTTTCTCTGAAGCTGACTGAAAAAGCCAAATACTGTTTGTCACTCTTGTATTTTCTACGTTGACTTATAATTATGGAAATGTTAATTTATTTGTTCTTGTTAGATCCAGTAGGTACATACCACGTTTGTGAAAGTTGTGGCAATAGATACAATTTCCTTCTTTCCTTCTTTTTTCTTTCAAATTCGATTTTATCCAGTGATATACGATGTAAAAACATTATTTACGTGTTCTTGATTTGGAAACAAAGAACAACCTTGGAAAAATCTAAACATATCCACATACAAACAAAAGCAGGAAAGTAGTTGGTAGGTACAGAGATCCTTAGTTTCAAATGTTAAGTTACGTACGGGTATAGCAACAGTTACCTGAAGTTAACTAGTTTCCCGCTCAATAACCACAGACGGCCGATTGCATTGTAACCTAGTTACAGCTATCTAAACAGTAGTGTATATCACTCAGGATATTACATACTCGATCATACGGTTGTAACATCAAATCAAGGCTTTCCCTGATTCGATAAAAATAGGCTGAGACCTTGCGAGTGTAGCCGGCTGATTGATCTCACAACAGCGAGTATTTACATTTGCAGCAATAAGCTCCAGCTCTGTACTGTGGCAATTTTACAGTACACACATTGGTATGTAGTGATTAATATTACAGATGTTTTCCTAGTTCCAAGACTCCGGCAATGACTGAAAATTTATCTGATTATGAAGATATAAGAAAAATAGTGGTGCTAGTTTCGTATTATCGGCGCCTTAAATATAAAAAATACCTTTAATGAGTTTAAGAACTATTGAAGAGATACCTATCTATTTAGTTTGTTTCATAATTCTGTTTGTTTTCCAAATAAATAAAATGTAGAACTGTTCATATGTGCACTTTTTTGCTACTTTATAATGCCTTTAGGTCACGTGTGACCGTGGGCTGACCCCACGGCTATCAAACAAGGATTGAGGGCTGTTTACCGTAATGTTCACTAATGGTCACATCGCCTTCAGCTATAAAGCCGCATTTCTTACGTGAGATTGAGTTGAAGATATTACTTACAAGTTTTTGCAACATTTTTTTTATGTACCTGTGTTTGGTGCCGTTTTGAATATGAAACTTAATAAAATGAAATCGTACTTAATACCTACCCATTTCACTACACAATGTCTTATAAATATGATAACTAGCACGTAAGAATTAATCTGGTCGAGTGCCAGTCGGACTCACGCACGAAAGTTTCTGTACCATCAAATAAAAAAAACGGCAAATGAATCACGTTTGTTGTATAGGAGCCCCACTTAAATATATATTTTATTCTGTTTTTAGTATCCGTTGTTAAAGAGGAAACAGTAATACATAATCTGTGAAAATTTCAACTGTCTAGCTATCACGGTTCATGAGATACAGCCTGGTGACACACAAACAGACGGACGGACAGTGGAGTCTTAGTCATTTTTACCCTTTGGGTACGGGACCCTAAAACAATGCGATACTAAACGTGCAATCCAGAATTAAGCCTCTGTGGGTCTGCCTTTCAACAAAATTTGTTTTATGGTTTAGATTTATAGTTGTAGCATATAAATCACCTCATATTTCTGAAATAATGAAAACAATCCTACTTACTTTTTGAACTTTATATTAAAAAAAACCATTAAGTGCCTTTCAACAAAATTTGTTTTATGGTTTAGATTTATAGTTGTAGGATATAAATCACCTCATATTTCTGAAAAAATGAAAACAATCCTACTTACTTTTTGAACTTTATATTAAAAAAAACCATTAAGACAGCACACAAAAACTGTTCAAGTATTCAGGCATTCACATGCGTTTCTGGCCCTTCCCAAAACCTCTACTTATCTGTAATTTAATTGTCGCGATAAGTGTGCCGCATACCGTTGCGCCTTGGCTCGTTGCCTAGTGGCAGACCGTGGCGTCACTACGTGGCGTAGCATTGGGCCGTGGCGGGACGTGGCGTAGCATTGGACCGTGATGGCGGGACGTCGCGCGATACCAATGACGAGCCGCCCGATAGCCTATCGTGGCCGCCATGCCGCCTCTTAACGTTAGTTATCGATGTTATCGCGATACTTCCGACGTACTATCGATAAATGTGACATTTCGCTTCCATTCAGTTTAATATTTTATTGTGTGTTTAGGCGGGTTGTTTTCATTGACACGAATCGTTTTGTGGCTGGGGTTTGAAATTTTGAATATTTAATCAACCCTTCGTAATGAAAATAAACTAGAAAGGTTCATTTTGATAAACGGCACAAATTCGTATACAGCTCATTCACAAAATAAATGAAGGCACTTATACACCTCCACACATAATTTTATAGGTGTATATACCACACTAATATTATAAGGCGAAAGTTTGTGCAGATGTTCGTATGCTTGTTACTTCTTCACCCTCAAAATAATGAACCACTTTTGATAAAATTATGTAGGGAGGTAACTGATACCCTGTATATATGCATATGCATACTTATTTTGAATTTGAATTTTGAATAGTTTTAACTCCTGTAAATTACCTACACATTCATAAATACAGTTATCTGTTATCCGAATGAAAAGTAGGATCAATTGACATCTTCAAAAAATAAAGTCAACTGCCTATTTATATTAAAATACAAAACGGCTTACTCTCTATACTATTCACATCGTTGAAGTCTAATATCGCTCGCCATGTTGCGAATCGGTACGTGATTCATCACATGAGAGCCGATCGGTCACGGCAGCGGCCAACCGATTTTCTATGTAAACTGCCTATTTATAATAACTAATAAAATGTTTCATGTTGTTGCAGATCGGCGCTACTGACATCATGTGCGCGCGCGCGTGGCGCTTGCACGCCCTCACCGCTGCGCTCGTCTTCGCTGCGCATCTCATCAAAGGTATGAAAATCATAGCACGACATGACCAACTGGGGACATTCGTAACGAACCGAGAAATATTGAGACACTACGCCGCGCGGTGTTACCCGGTCATCCCACGGGAACACTAAGTTTCCTATGTTAAATCCAGGGTGTCAGCTACCTTCGTGGCAAAATTTATCTTGGAATTTTTTTGAGTGCGGGACTTGAAACTTTATATAAAAGCATATTATAAAAATACAAGAAAAATGATTTCAGCGTTTTTGAAAATTCAGCCCCGAAGGTGGTGAAAAAGGGGTTGAAAATTTGTATGCAGATCAATTTTTTTTTTGATTGCGGGATTTTAAACTTTGTATAAAGGCAATTATTAGAATACAAGAAAATTAATTTCAGCGTTTTTGAAAATTCTACCCCTAAGGGGGTTTAAAAGGGGTTGAAAGTTTGTATGAAGATCAATATACAAACCACGAGCAACCAAAGCTGTGTACCGCAAGAATGCTTTTAACATGTGCATAACTTTATACAATAGCCTTCCTGAGGAGATCAAGCTACTTGAAGGAAATAGTTTTAAAAATAAACTCACCGCTTGGCTTCTAGAGCAAAGCTTTTACAGTGTGAATAGCTATTTAAAACCGTACCTGACTTTTAAAATTTAATTCTATTGTTATTTTGGCTTTTTTATTATTATTTCCTTTACTAATTTGAATTATTATTATTCCTGTATGTCGCACCCGCTCACGGGACAATAGTGTCCTGGACCTTTGGGAGGCGTGCACGGAGCCGAAGCCAACGCGTAGAGGCCCTTTCGACAATTTAATGAAATGCAAGGTGTACATCGAGCGGATGCTGTCCCTATCCGTGTCATGGGACGCACACAGAGACAGCGCCCGCTAGGTGCAAGAACTATTGATGGAGACATGGATCCTTAATACAAATTGGGCTATGGGGATGAAATGGAGGACTGGCTAATTGGGCTATGGGTTGAGACTATCGGGCGTCTACCAGCAAAAGTGTCTCATAGCAAAAATGGGACTGGTAGACGATGACTCGCCTCGCGCTAGATGGGCCCCCACAAAATAGCGACACATAAAGTGGCCTAAGGGCAACACCGGTGCGGAAGGCTATGGGCGGAGAGGTGTAATACTGGGCTTTAAACCGAAGCCAACTAACCCCTTACGTTTTGACATCCACCCCCGAGCCGAAACTCTCACGACTCCACTCTGCCCGGCCGGTTAAGGCAAGACAGAGGCGGAGGCCCCGACCCATCACCCCCCGTCAGGATCCCCCAGGAGCGCTCAGGTACGTGGGGTCGCTACCCCCCAACAGCTCGCCATAAGCTGCCCTGCGTGACTGATTGCGCTGGTAAAACCAGCGGGCGATGGGGTCGTCACATCCCTTATTATTATTATTATTATTTTCTGACATTCTATTTATTTTAATTTAATTTAATTTTACTTTTTGTTATAATTACTATTTAATTTAATTTTAATTAATGGAGCGCGCTCAAATGTTTGCACGCCTGCTTGCAGGCAGAATACATGGCGGAGGAACGTTTATACGTACTTAATATTAAGATCTGTTATGTAAAAACTGTATTCATGCAAATAAACAATTTTGAATTTGAACTTGAATTTGAATTTGAAAAAACTTTTTTTGAGCGCGGGACTTGAAACTTTGTATAAAATCATACTATTAGAATACAAGAAAAGTAGTTTAAGCGTTTTCAAAAATTCGTCCCCTTCATGGGTTTAAAAGGGGTTGAAAGTTTGTATAGAGATCAAACCTTTATCTGAGCGCGGGACTTTAAATTTTGTATAAAGGTATATACTTAGAATACAAGAAAAATAATTCCAGCGTTTTTGAAAATTCAGCCCTTAAAGTGGTGAAAAAGGGGTTGCAATTTTGTATCGAGATCAAACCTTTTTTTGAGCGCCGGACTTGAAACTTTGTATAAAGGCTTATAAGTAGGATACAAGAAAAGTAATTTTAGCGTTTTTGAAAATTCAATCCCTAAAGGGGTTAAAGGTTGTATCGTGTACAAGTTTTATTTTAAGTTAGGAATTAGAAACTTTCTAAAAAGGTATTTTATAAAAAAATAAGAAAACCAATTTCAGCGTTTTTTTAAATTCATCCCCTACGGCGGTGAAAAAGGGGTTAAAGTTTGTATTGAGATCAAACATTTTGTTGAGCGCGGGACTTGAAACTGTATAAGGGCTTATTATTAAAACAAAAGAAAAGCAATTTCAGCGTTTTTGAAAATTCAGCTCTGAAGGTGGTGAAAAATGGGTTGAAATTTTGTATGAAGATCAAATTTTATTTAATCTTTCAAGCAATGGCCATTGTATCTATTATCGCAAAGCAGCTAGCTCGAGTTTGCCACGCGCCACTATAACATTCATATTAAAAACAAACGGTATCGTCATAGTATTAAGGTTATACCTACGTACAAAATGGCAATAAAATCACGTTTTTTGTATGGGAGCCGCACTTCAATATTTATTATTATTTATTATTTGTTGAATTACAGCAACGAACATCAAATATTCAAAATCCATTTGATTTAAATCTCATTCAACTTGCAAAAAAGAAAAGTAACTTCAACATTGCTTAGATCTGAAAATAACAAAGAAATGTTCAAGATAAGATTCCACGCGGACGAAGTCGCGGGCAACACAGCTAGTATATCTATATAAATATATTCATAAATATCTTATCTAAAGGCAACATATTATTACAATAGTTCCAGGTCGATAAGACAACTTTTATTTTCTCCATAGGTACATCTACGCTCCACCCTAATATACATACCAATATTACCAATATATTTTATAGAGTATATTTGAAAGGCACAGTTTAGCAGCAGATTGGAGTATAAAAGATAAGATTCCACGCGGACGAAGTCGCGGGCAACACAGCTAGTATATCTATATAAATATATTCATAAATATCTTATCTAAAGGCAACATATTATTACAATAGTTCCAGGTCGATAAGACAACTTTTATTTTCTCCATAGGTACATCTACGCTCCACCCTAATATACATACCAATATTACCAATATATTTTATAGAGTATATTTGAAAGGCACAGTTTAGCAGCAGATTGGAGTATAATTTTAGCTTTTTAAAGTAATTACATTGCCTAAATTTGTGGAAATAAAGAGAAAAACATATTATTACAATAGTTCCAGGTCGATAAGACAACTTTTATTTTCTCCATAGGTACATCTACGCTCCACCCTAATATACATACCAATATATTTTATAGGGTATATTTGAAAGGCACAGTTTAGCAGATTGGAGTATAATTTTAGCTTTTTAAAGTAATTACATTGCCTAAATTTGTGGAAATAAAGAGAAAATGTAAAGCTCCCACGCCTGGACCTTTTAACGGCCAGGCCACGCGGAAATTACCCGAAAAGTATCTTTAAATTAAGCCAAAAAGTGAACAATTAATTGCGAAAAAGATGATGTCAATAATAAAATTCATACAGGTGAGGGCGTAACAGCCTGCCGACGCACACCTGCGCAAATACGTGTTGTTTCGGCCCCGGTTTAATATAATCAAGCATTTCGCAAATGCACTGTCGAGTCGGTGCCGATGTCAGACCTAGAGAACACAATAAATTTAATAAAATTTTATAGATCCATTATTATAAAACAAAGTCTCCCGCCGCATCTGTCAGTCTGTATATTCGCGATAGTCATAAACGAATGAGGGCTTTTATACTTACCGTTTTCACCTATAAACGGAACTATTATTCCCGTTGCCCGGTTAAGCCCCGCCCCCGCCATTTACTGACTAACGGATGCAGCCAAACTAGGCTTCCGGCGTCTCAAGAAGGAAAAAAAAAGTGTATTTCAACACCCTTATGTCACAAGTATTGAGGACATTTCCGTGGATGTGATGAATAACAAGACCCGGTTGAATAATAACTGAAGACAGATTAGGTAGTTTCTCGAAATATCCAGAATATTTTTTTTTTATTAAAGCAGTAAAGCCTACTCATCTCATTTCGTTTAATAATCCACTATCCAAAGGTTGTCTGGGAGAGATCGCTGTTTAGCGATAATATTGCCTAACGTTTACCTCTATTGTAATGCTATATCTCTGCGTTTGTATTTCTTTCTCCTTGAGGTGTGCAATAAAGAGTATTCTATCTATTTATCTATCTAAAGTACGCACTGGTTTCATGTCCAATTCATTCTCTATTTAAGTCGATCGCCTCTGGAACGGTCTTCCTCTCTCAATTAAACAAGCACCGGCGTTCAAAAAGTCCGTGTGCAACTTCTTTGCTGGCAGAAATTAAGTCTCCTAGTCTATCTGCTTAGTATGTTTCATCGCTGTATATATTTATTTATATTATATAATATGTACATATTATATTAGATGTATGTATATATTTATATGAATAACAAAAATTATGTATAAGTATTATAATTCAGCTTTGTTACTTATGTGTAAGTTAGTTGCGACCCAAAAATTTTATTTTTCTGCTTTGTCCTAAGGTTGACTAGTAGAGAATGCCTCATTGCATTACTTATCGTACAAAAGGTGGACTTAATTAAATTAAGCTGCTTTATTAATTATTATAAAGGTTAAATAAATAAACAAAGTCTCTGCTAGCGTAAACCAAATGATTAAAATGAACGAAAAATAAAAATAAATATGATTCGGTTAGGGATACGCAGGTTCCAAGCGTCTCCAATAGCTTTTCGAGCGAACTCTGAACCTGATACGAAAGTTTTCAATGTAAATATCCAGTTATATTCGTCCACTTTTTACTCAACGTTTCAGGGCCTAGCGTGGTACACACGATCAGTCTACGAATTGCCCAATTACGCCCATTAAAATACCCGAATAATGATACCAAGGCCTTCAAATTTTTCGTGTGTTTTACCATTGGTATATAAGTAGATATTGGGGTTGATATTAGTATTCCACGGATACATTTTGGCAATGAGACGTTTATAAATCTACTATTTTGATTGTAGCCGTTGGTGGTGGGCGGTAGCTTTCTGGTGATTATATTTTGTGCGTTTGTGCGGTCCCTGACGTCATTAGTTCGCCAAAAGATGACACAATTATATAGTGTGTTGTGTAGTGTAAAATTTATGATCACTTATTTACAAAAATAACCGACGTTAACAATACGTAATATTGCATTCCGCGAACAACTGTTCAAATTACTAAACAAATATACCTACTTACCCAAGTCACGACAAGTGTATAGTACAATTTTTTTAAACTAAGCTCATCCACTTACCTGCATTCACAATGGCATTGTGTCTAATACAATCCTAATATCTGCTTTTGTTCTCTATTTTATTTTGTAGTTTCGTGTCCAAGGAAATAGAGTCGATAGTCTATATTAACCTTCCAAGGTGGTTACAATCTGCTTTTACTACGAGCTCGCTATCCTAATTTGTGGTTCACCATTCAATGGTATTCAGTTCTTAAGTGGATAAGCTTAGCTTAGAAAATTTGTACTATACCTATAACTTTTGAAAAGTTCTCTCGGTTTCTTTAGGATTCCATCATCAGATCACGTCATCCTGCTTCGCAAACTGTATTGGCTGGGACTACGTGGTGATGTTTATCGCTGGATATCGTCATGTGTAGTTAACAGGCGCCAGGCTGTTGTGCTTGGCGGCTGTAGATCGGACTACGTAAACGTTCCCTCTGGTGTCCCCCAGGGCTCGCACCTAGGACCTTTGCTGTATAATGCTTATTTATATGATATTTATACTGTATTTTGCAACTCTAACTTCCTAATGTACGCTGACGATAAAAAAGTTTTCCTTGACATTAACCAGGAGAGTGACTGCGACAAAATTCAGGCTGATTTGAATCGATTATCAATTTACTATATTACTAACAGGATAAATGTTAACGTAAATAAATGCGCTCAAATTTCATTTACACGTAGTCGTTCTCCGAGATTACGTCAGTATCATTTAGGAGGTGAGTTTATTAAACGAGTAAACACTATTCAAGACCTAGGTGTGACTTTGGATTCAAAATTAACTTTTGAACAGCACATCGATAAAGTAGTCGCTAGGGCTTATCGTAATCTGGGTTTTGTTTTCAGGGTGTGCAGTGATTTTCACGATAGCAATTGCATTAAAGTTGTGTACTTTGCCTATGTCAGGAGTATTGTAGAATACGCCAGCTGTATATGGTTCCCCCAATATGTCACGCATAAAGAAAAAATTGAAAAACTACAGCGCTCATTTTTGCGTCATTTAGATTATCGTGTCAAAAAATGGGATCCAAGCTACGAATCTATGTGCAGCCGCCACCACTTACTGAGCCTGGAGGACCGTCGTATATTGCTTGATGTCTCTATACTACATGATATCCTGTCTGGTCGTATCGATAGTGCTTCACTTCTTGCCGAAATTGGCTTTTCTGTGCCAACCTTCACAACCTTCTTCCTTCCTTCTTCTTTCTTCAACCCACACCCACCCACCCACACCCACACACCCACACACACACACACACACACACACACACACACACACACACACACACACACACACACACTCACATACACACACACACACACACACACACACACACACACACACACACACACACACACACACACACACACACACACAGGCCTCGTTAACTGCATATCTGTGGACATCTGTTATTGGCTTTATGTTCTAGCTATAAGCACTGTTATATATGTTCTGTAATGCTGTTGATGTTCCAAATAAATAAATAAAAAAAAAAAAGAAAAAGATCCGCATCTCATGGCAATAGGACTAACAAGATAATAAAAAAATAATAGAATCGGTCCAATCGTCTTCAAGTAATCAAAGAACATACACAAAGAGAAACATCGCGACGAAATTAGAAACTGTCCTTTTTTGACGTTAGTTTAAAATTGAAAAACGTATATCTCAATTGATTCAGCGAGATAGTATATGTATATTAACATTATTTTATTATGATAGTATATTAGTCAATGTTTAGGTATTAAACTGGGGTTATTTATGAACCTCATTAACTAGGCCCACATAGATAAGACAGATATACGACAATAAAAAGTAATCACGGCCTTCCTACGGGACATTTACGTAATTTGCATTAATGCCCCTAACCGCCCCGGCGCGCTGTGTCGCGAACCGAGTCGGAGCATAAGTTTTAATGAATATTTTAATTCGACTCTTGAAATGACGATTTTGGAGTGCGAGTAAATTTCGTTGCGAAACTTCTGTGGTCGGCGACAAATAAATAATGGAGTGCGCCGAGTGCCGAGTGCTCTCCGGTGAATCGCTCATTTACATCACTCTGGTTGTTGTCTCTGGGCATTAAAGAGCTCGGCGAGCCAGTGTGCGGGCACCCTGTCGGCCCAACTAGTACATCTCTTTTGCTACATAAACCCACTACTGAAACGTGTAAATTCGCGAGCATTTTCTGACGTTCGTATACTTTGTGACTTTAAAGTGCTTCAGTACAAATTTACGTAGGAATACGTTAGGTGAAAAAAATTTGGACTTTCTGTGGTTGCTGGCGTACTTTGAATCATTGTTATTTTGTTGAAGGTTAACATAGTCATTGTTGGTTGTAGTAGGGGTTCAGCGCTAAGGAAAAGCCGGAGTACTGACACGAAGACGGTTTAATTATCCAAAGACACGAAACACAAAATATGTCACACAGAGGTCGTGGTCAGCGGACTGTCCGCGTTTGCATGGACGGGTTCACATAAAACATTAACCATTCTAAATATACATAAGGACCAAAATCCAGTGATAAATACATTAAAAGACTAAATTAAAAGACAAGACTAAAATTCTAATGAGAGCATCGCCAAAAGTCATTATTTTATTAAAATTTTAAGAACATAACATTTACAATGTCTTTTTTTTTACTGAATCGTTTCCTTTATAAAACAATAAAAATATATACGATGGCATTAAAAATAATGGGTCAACTAAGGCTTAATGTCCACTATTTTCAAACTCAGAATCTCATAATTATTCTTACATATATATATCACTGTCACAATCGCACTACAATTAAGGAAAGAGATAAGAAAGTAATGACTGCATTACAGAACGCGGCGTCTCAAATCGAGTTGCTTCCGATAATCTGTGATTCCGTTTAAATTGCGATGAATTATTCATCACAGCCCGCGGCTTCACCACAACTGACAGCTCGGATGCGAGCATAACGATAGTGCCACATAAATACATATATTTATGTGGCCGGTCATCATAGGTATCATCTAGTCTAGGTCACAATAACATAATTCTATTATTTATATAGGCGATGTGCTCACTCAAATCCAATAACATCTTAATTACTATGTAAGTGCTTTATGAGACTCTTCCACTTATTTTTCTTCTCGCGAATTTTATAATTATTGTCATTTATCTGTGTTTTCGCCGCCATTGTCGAGAATCAAGTATCATAAGTTTTAATGTGTGACTTAAATGTCTGTGTGTCAAATTTCATCTAGGTTTAATTTATTTTTATGATGACCAAAAATCTAAACATCATTACAGGATTTTGACTAATTAATGGAGTTATACATTCTTAAACCAAAACTGCTGAATGTAGAGATACCAAAAAACGTTACATTGTTTTTTAAAGAACGTCTTTATACTGTGTGTGGACCGGGGTGGGTGTTGAGTAATAAATATGATGTAATCCGTTGTAATCGCCGGCAATACACGAGTACCCTCCACCAGCTTACGCCAAGCCTCTTAAAAAGATATATCACTGCTGATTTTTCCATACAAATCGAAGTTTCGTTTTCGATTGTTTCCTCCTCAAAACCTTCACCAATCGTAACGAAATTTCGGCCTGAACGGAAAGGAAATGATCTGCGTCGGACCGTTTACATTTCTGCGTATACTATAGGTACAATATGTGTACTAGGCTTAGAGCATAGACAAATGGAGATGTCATAACGTAAACTCTTCGAACAAATTTTTTCGCCAATTTTAGCGGGGGGTGAGGTAAACACGTACAGCACACCACCAAAAGACGAATAACTCAACAGACACAAATTTTGCTGTTGCGATAAACGCACACTACAGCAAAATTCAACACATCAAAAATGACATGCACACAGATACTGTTTTCACGTAACTGTGCAGCATACATAAGAAAAACATAGTGATGGGACACATATGAAGAATGAGTCAAATCATTTTAATGAATGAACTGAATTGTCTTATAGGTACTATTTATTGTGAAATTTGAAAACTGTAAATTCTGTATATTGAAGATGTTATCCAATAAATATATTTGTTTCTATGTATATCTGTCTATATTTATTGTGTCCTTAACACTTTCGCATAACTTAACTGTGAAATAAAACTGTCGCCTGCGGTTGTTTCGGGCTTAAACAATCACGGACTTCTAAAACAAGTACACTCGACTTCATATTGTCGTTGCTAAAATGAAACCACTTCATTTTCGCCATTTTGGAGCTGATAGCTATGTGCAAGTTGTGTGAGCGTCCATGGATCTAATATTAGAGATTCACAGATCGCCACAGATCAAAGAACCGTTTGCCTGAAATGACAATTTTAGTAGACGTTCACGCAGGATGCTTTGAATGGGCACTAAAAACAACTGTCATTCCCTATGGAATATTTAGTCCAACGTGCTTGTAGTTTAGAGGCACAGACCACTTAACCTATAGACCCCGCTTATAAGGGCGCCCGGGTAAGCCAAGCTAATGCTCAAAAAACATGTAGCGCTCACCACGCCCCCAAACGCTCTCTTAGTTCGCGGTCGACTGTTGACGAAGTAACATGCAATATTTCCACTGCTTACTTGGCTTATAAAGTGTTCAAAATATGCCTTATTGTATGGAAAATGCAGCAGAACATCTAGTCTTCAAAACTATGGGATTTCATTTTACCAATAAGCTATATTTTACTATTTTTCAAAGAATGTAATAAGTTATAAATGTAGGTTGGTAGCCTAGCGACGCGTTGATGTCTTCTGTCAACTGTCAACTGTCTCTTACTTTCGCTTGCTAATTTTGTAATTCCGTCTTTGTCTAACCTTTGCAGTGTTTTAGTAGTGATGTGACTGATTAATTACTTTACGTAGGTACGTAACCGATACCCGTTAAACAATATTGAACTTTTTATAGAAGATAAACTTTTTTTTTATTGAATAATCGAAACGTATGTTAAGTACATAAATGTACAATTATGAAACCATAAATGTCTAAACTGCTGAATTTCGATGAATTTTAGAAAACAGATCTAGTTGTAATCTTGGAGAATATCCTGGATAAATATGATACATCTATACATAAAATAAAGCTGAAGTGGCTCGAAAGTCTGTACATGGAAGATATTCGAAAGAAAGTTGGCGAGGGATACTTAGAATGAATGTTATCGAACAGAACACGTTCCAATAGTTTTTAGAATTTTTATCTGTTTATCATTTTATCCGTTTGTTTGTTTGTCTGTTTATTTGACCGTGCATCACGTGAAAACGGCTGAACGGATTTTGATGAAAACTTCAATAATCTGCCGAAAAAATCCCCATTTTTTGTTTGCTTGTTGGATTTGCAATGGCAAATGTACAGCGAGATTACAGTGTAAATGCGATTTTTTATGAATAGAATAGATTTTCTTAGAAATAGCCTAGTGAGTATCTGGAAAGTATCCCTCTATCAACCTTCATTACTGCTTTCTCAGGCCTCCTATCCCACCCCGTAGCCAATTATACTTTCGGCATATGCAAAATACACTGGCTTAAGTGTAGAGTTATTACTTACCTATTATAATGTCCTTAAGGAGTAACATGCACTTGCTGATTTCTTGGAAATGTTGTGTTTATGATTATGCCACTTTAAATTAAATTCTAGATCGACATTCAAGAACCAAAGTAATAGGAATTGAGCAACCAAAATCATCGCAATCGAGCGCTTTGATTAAGTCACAGAAGATGCCTGAACATTTCATACCTTGATTTATGTTGTTAAGAGTTTCTGATACAAGTCCAGTTATCTTCTTTGTCGTCACACTCTTGGCAGAGTGGTCGTGGTCGTCACATCAGGGTTGGTAGCAAACTTTACAATCCGTCGCCATTCCTCCCGTACTGTAGCTCTTCTTGTGCATTCGTGGAGTGGACCATTGACTGTATTCTTGACATGGTCGGTCCATCGCATCGGTGACCTACCGCGCGCTCTAGTGCCTTCGACTTTCCCCTGCACCACAAGTCGTTCCACAGAAGTGTCTTCTCGACGTGTGATATGTCCGAAGAAAGTGAGAATACGACATTGGACGATGGAAGAAAGACGCTGTTTAATGCCGAGTTCTTGGATGATTGAGTCGTTGGTTCGGAACTGTGTCCAGGTTATGCCAAGCATCCTTCTCCAGCACCATATTTCTAGAGCGTCTATCTTCTTTTTCTCGCTTTCCCTTAAAGTCCACGTCTCAGCACCGTAATAAATATGGGAAACACTAATTCCCTGACAAGTCGCATTTTAGTGGCCTTTGTGATGTTTCTGCTTCTCCATATTTTCCTGAGCCGATCCATGGCGGACCTGGTGATAGCCATGCGCCGTTTAATCTCATCCACGCATCCACCTCCGTTCGATATTAGTGCCCCAAGGTAAGTGTATGACTGAACGACGTCGCAATTCGCAATTTTAGTGACTTCAGGCGAGTTGTTGTTAGCTCGATCGACAATCATGACCTTCGTCTTGCTGCGGTTTATTTTTAGACCGAAATCACGGCTAACTTGCTCCATTTTATTCAGCAGGGATTCCATGTTGCCGATGCTAGTTGCAAATAGGGTTGTGTCATCTGCATACCGCAAATTGGAAATTTTATGACCTCCAATAGTGATTCCGTCTGACCAATTCTCGAGTGTTATTCTCATAATGAGTTCTGTGTAGGTGTTAAACAGCAATGGTGATAAAATGCAGCCTTGACGGACCCCGGCACTTGGATGAAAGTGATTTGACGACACGTCGTCCGTTCTCACCGAAGCTGTTCCTTCTTCATAAAGTTTCCTAAGAAGGTGCACTAAATGTTTAGGTGTTCCCATAGCTAGGAGAGTCTCCCAAAGTACTGGCCACCTCACTGAGTCGAACGCCTTCGAGTCCAGTTATAGCAGATGTTTTTATTTCTACAGAAACCGTATTGTCTATTAGAAAGATATGAATTGTCATTAAGGTATTCACCGAAGGACTGCCTTTTTTTCAAATATGAGAATTACTTTAGCATCCTTAAGTAGGTACATTAGGAGTACACCCCAGCTTTAATATGCTCGTTGAAAATGTTGCACGGTGGTATACGTAAATTGTGAATATTGCAGCCGGTATGCAGACCGTATGAATTTGTTTTATTTTTATTATTTTTATAATTACGCACTCCGTTTTATAAACGTTGATTTTGTGTTATCAAATTTCTTCTTTCAAGATAATTTGTAAAATCGTTCCGTTTGTCACTAGTCTTGCATGCTTTGCCAGACTTAAGGAAGTAATAATTAAAAATGTTTTGGCATTAGGTACTTATTATATCGTCATGATCTTTTATTTTCGAATTTACAGAAGTGTTGCCAGTGTCTTTAACCATTTGCCAGATAGTCTTTAATTTACAGTTTGCTATCGCTTTAGTTTTTTTTAAGTAAAGACTTTTAGCAGTTACAAGCACTTTCTTAAAAACTCCTGGTATAGTTTAAAATACGTACCTATTTAATTTTTCATCATATTTATTAATTCATTTAATATATGTTTTTTAGGTTCTGTAACTTTTTCTGACACCCCTAGGTAGCCATTTTTTATCAGCTATAATACGCGTAGTTCTTAGAATACCCATTAGGTAGTTTAGTTAAAATGTCATAAAAAGTCAAAAGCTGTACTTTGATGTTCAAACTATTAAGAATATCCCAGCAATCTATAGCAATTCGAGTGCATTTGTAAAGCATATATTTTAATTTTTTGTGACTCTTCTCCATTTGTGAGCATTTTGTACGGCATTGAAGTTATTTTTAGCTGTTTTGTTGTTTAAGTATATTATCTGGGCATCATGGTAAGAAAATGAGTTAGGTCTACCAAAGCCTTTGAAATGTCCTGGATATCAGTAACAAAGTTATCTATTGTTGAAGCTGTTTTTGTTGTAGTCCGTTGTTGGCTTCATTGTATGCTTCGCGATATATTTGTAACAATTCCTTAGTATCGACACCTTTTGATCTGAAAAATCAATATTAAAGTCGCCACATAATATTACGACGTTCGTGTTTTTAATGGTGCTTAAATCTAAAATTAAATTTTTGTGATAGTATGGAGCAATGATTTTTGATTGACCTATATTTACGCTTAAACCACACATTTCTCATTCTTTTTCGATATTATCAACATACATCTGCATCGAGAGTGTGCAATGTTGAATCAGATTTCAATCTTTTAATAAAGAAAAGTGTACCACCACCCTTAGTTATATGGCGGGAGCTTTCAGCTGCGATACACTATCCATTTCGATTTATAGATTGAAACTCAAGCGGTTCAAGCCACATCTCCGTTAAAGCAATAATGTCTGGTTTCATATTTATTGTTTTTTCTAATAATATGAGTAGATTTACATTTAATATTTTTAATTGAAACGCATTTTAAACCATTCTCGTATTATTATTGATTCGAATTAAAACATATCTACTTACATTCTGCAGTTTCTTTTTCGAGTGTGTCCCATCACTATCAAAAATGGCGCGCATCTTGCATCGCATGCGTCATTACTCGCTGACCTTGAACTAGCCAATCACAGTGCACTTGTTGCCCTCCTCACCCCGCCAATTTGGCAAAATGAGATACTAGAGAAAGTTTTATGAAGCGGGGTCTATAGGGTTAAGTTGTCTGTGTTTAGAGGTCAGTGAATATAACCTTCAGGAAAAGAACGTACGCCCATCTAAAAATAAAGGTGATTATATGAAACCACATATAAAGTGATTTAAAGATATGAGTAAATAATGAGTAAAGAGAAAACAATAAAACAAATTGTTATTAATTTAATTAGAATTACCACATATAACATAAAATAAAAAAGTTATAATTAAGTAAATATATTCATCTATCTATCAGCCACAGACGTCCACTTCTGAACATAGGCCTCCCCAAAAATCGTCACAACCCTCGCTACGCTGCGCTTTCCTATACGTGGTCGCCACTCTAGCACTTTGCTGACCTAACAGCCATCGATTCTCCGGGCTAGATGGCTTGCTCATTGCCACTTCAATCGTGCAGTCCTGTGAGCTATGCCGGTTACCTTGGGTCTTCTGCGACATATTGTAATGGCATGCATTAATTGAACTATAAAAAGTTATAAGCATCTAAAAACCTCGCCCAGAAATTGATTCGTAGAAATATTACTGGCTAGGTTCTCACATAAAAACAACCATAAATTTAAATTCTTTCTAAGTAATAAATTTAGAAAGCTGACCGACGCTAGCGTTAACTAATAAATACTTAAAGTCCTTTGTCTAATATTGCATGGAGATATTAAGAAAACATCCCAGTTACATTTTACGATTTGCACATGTTAAAAACAATTAACCGAAGGTCTAAAACTTGTTACTTCGTATTTAAAAAATAGACAGCAATATGTTGAGCTAGAACACTTTAATTTCAAAACAGGTGAGATAAAACATGTACAGTCGGACATAAAAACGATTAACGCTTCGATCCCACAAGGGAGTGTCATCGGATGCCTCCTGTTTCTTATTTACATCAACGACCTACCAAAAGTAATGAAAGAGCCATGTGTGTTGTTTGCTGACGATATATCCATACTTACATCGTGCCACAATAATATCAACTTAAACGGCAAAATAAATAACACGCTAAATAATGTAAATGATTGGTTAAGTGACCACAACCTTGAGATAAATTTCTTAAAAACTAAAATCATGGCATTCCATCCGCACCAAAAAGAGCCTATTAATATATCTTGTAGCTATAACGACATACAACTAGAAGTTGTTGATACATTTACACTTCTCGGCATCGTAATAGATAAACATATCTGTTGGAAACCACACATTTTACACATTAAAAGCAAAGTTTCAAAATTTGTATATGCAATCCGTGAAATCAAAAAAACCACAGATCTAAAAACGGCACTAACAACTTATTATGCGTACGCCTTCAACTGGTTTAATTATGGAGTAATTTTTTGGGGGAATAGCACAGATGCGTCATGCCTTTTTACCCTGCAGAAAAAAATTATTCGAATAATTGTAAATATAAAACCAACCGACAGCTGTAAAAACCACTTCATCGAACATAAAATACTGACTATCCCATGCATATACATTTTAGAGATATGTAAGTTTGTCCGAAAATTTCCCGAATTCTACACCAAAAGAGGGGATGTATGTAAAACGTTACGCTTTAAAAACAAATTAATGTTACCACCATCGCGAATCAAGCTTCACTCATCCGGACCTCTTGCAATGTCAGTTAAAATCTACAATAAGCTACCTAATAATATAAAAGATGAAACGAAAGATTCGATCTTTATAAACAAATTAAAGCAATTGCTAACAAAAAAATCATATTACACACTACAGGAATACTTAAACGATCATTTGTGACGTTATAAAATTAAAATGAACACCTAATTAGAACTAACACAACATAACAATTCAAATAGACATGCACATATATACACGGACATAACCTTGAATGATAATGATAATTATGCTCATAACGAATGAATGCAAGGTTTTATATTATGAATATTTGTGAATAAAATTTAACATGCACTGTACTTAGTCAATTTATATTGTAAATTGTTTTAAAGTATGCGCAACCAACATAATATCTATAAATTTAAAAATATATAATATATACTAATTTTAATAATTGTACATACATTTTCATATCGCATTTTATTAATTTGTATACCACGTCCCTAGAATAAGTTTTTTATTATTCTTACTTTTATGTCAAATTGTATACCCATAAATAGTATCTCATAAATTGCTGCGCCCTACTTCAGGGTACATGATGTGATCTCAAATTTGTAACTTTACCACCTGTTTTGTAAAACCAACCATTATGTGCAATAAAGTATTGAGTATTGAGTAAAAAGCACAAGAGTTTGAAGTGTTGTCTTCTGGGACGCAACAAACAACTTTATGACAAAAGGACTAGGGCGCATTCATGAAAGCACAATCTACATTTCGAAAAACAAATGTTTTCAGATAGTTCGTGGTATTATTTTTTCTACATCTTGATGGGGCAGTACTTCTGACAAGGACAGCACGAGCCTTCTAACGAGATGAAATGATCCTGTGCGAGGGTACGAGATGGCGCATCACATAAGAAAAGGACGGAGCGAACCTAAGCCCAGGGAGAAGCGGGGGCAGTTGGCAGCGCCGGGGTAGATGCGCGTGCGCTTGGAGATACGCACGCATCACGGAGTCTTATTTTGTTATGTTTAAGGCTTAATTTTATATAAATATAATTAGAATTAATTGTTAGGGATCGGGGGTTAAGTTCGAATATTGGCTAGGAGAATGGGGATCACTTCTCGGGGAAGAACTGGAGGCGGCGGTGGTCTACATGGGGTTTTCGAGTAGCAGAAACAAGCAGTCTATTTTGTTGTTGTTTTGTTTGTTAATTGAGTGCAGTAATAAAGTATTAATATAGTAAAATCAGTGAACTGCAGAGAGCTCAGTACAAAGCTAAGTATATTATTAATCTCTGGTCATGAATATTTGGAAATCTAGTTTGTTTAATTAACACTATTTAACGTACATTTTAGTACTTGGCTACTTACATCAATCAAGCGCTAATTGATGTTATTAATTTTGGTACCTATTTAATTAATGGAACACTCCAAATAACCATGACCAAACCTCCCATTCAACTTGTGTTGTTATTATGTTTGGTGTTATTCAGTTATTCTGAGAGGTTCGACTCCTTGACGAAATATAAATAATTTTTCTCTATATTTCTTTAAATTTACAGCTATTGATTAAACCTAAACGCCGAGTTCGATTCTCGTCGATTTGTATACCTAATTATGTCACAAGTATTACAGTTATTGTGTTTATTATTATGGCATTACGAAGAGTGTTGGGCATTGATAAATTTCATATGAGAGAAGGTGTATGAAATACTGACATAATGTTTGTAGAAAATGTAGCCGGGTTCGAGGCCCGTTGACATTTTGATTTTAGAATTTATCTGGGAGATAAATTCAATTACTTAATGTTATAATTTAATACTCGTAGATAATTGTATCGGAATTCGAGGTCCGTTGTTATTTTTCTTTGGGAATTTATCTGAGAGATAAATCGATACACTATTATCTTATATGCGCAAGCGCATTGATGACCTTACTAAATGTTAACGCAGGAGCCCTTAAATTATTTAATAATTTATATCCTGCCCTATTATTGCCACTACAATTACAATGGTGTGTGAAATTGGTATCATACTTAATTGCTAAGTATGGCTTATTTATGTGTTTAAGTGTTGGAAATCTCATTCGTTCAACAGATTATAAAACCGTGTAATTATAATTCCCTAACATCCTTTATTGGTAAGGATTTGATTGTATTTTGGTTATTGGTTAATATTGAATTGGAATAATTTATTAATTTAGTATAGAACACGAGCATCAAGAGTTTTTCTTTAGCCTGATTTGTTTTGTCTTGATTTACTGATTTGTTTGGCTCTAGGAACTAAATGCAGGCCTTGAATAAGATAAAGTTATCTATCTCATTCGAGAAATTAGTCAAAGTTTCGATTAAATACTATTATTACAAACCAACTGGAGTTATGGTACAATAAATATAATTTTACCTCCTCTCTGAATTTTATTTATAGCGTTATTTAGGTTCCCTCTTATTATTAAATTCTGGTAAGCAGCGAGTATGTGAGTATGCTTTCGCTTCGACTATTTGTCATTAAACTTCAGGTTTAACTTCATCATTCTGTAACGTGTTGCGTTACAACTCGTTCTTGATAACTTTTTGGACTGTCTGGTTACACACTCTTTCTTAAAAATTTACATATAAATTTAAAATTCATTCTAAATTCCACACTTGTCCGTTTCATGTGAAAAACATTCATTCTATTGAGAGCTTTCAAGCTGAACAGATACCCACAAGACTATTTTTGAATCCTGCTCATCCTCAATACTTAAGCATCAGTCTTTCTATGTTTCCAAGTTTTTTGTTGCTATTGTGCTGTGATTTTCTAACTGCTGGATTTTGTTGGATTCAAATATAAAATTAAATAAAAGACAAGGCACGTAAACGTAAGTTTCCCATGTATTTCATAACCGTTGTAATGTCAATATCTCTTAATATAAATCTAGAACTTAAGTCTGAATCTGCTTGTTCGCAGGTGCCTTTATTAATTTATATAATAAATACCTACTCCTGCCCTGTATCCTGTCTCTTCTTCCGTTCCTGCTTTCCTTCTTTACCTACCTCCCGGTCATCTACGTGACAATTGGCGCACCAACGTGGTTGAACCCTACCCCTGGATACCCTGAAAACCATCAAGCCCGGACCCACCTCTTCAAAATCGGACCCACTTCTACAACAAGATTTTATTTATTATTAGTATTGTATTTAATTTATTTATAAGTCTTTTCCAAATTCTGAAAGGTTCTATCACCCCACTTCCTGATTCGATCGCTTATTTTGGCCTAAATTCACTACTTATTATTCTTTAACCTTAACCTACCAAATTACCTATTTAAAACTTCCTCATATACCTATCTTTCATACTTTCTTTCTACTTAACCTGCTCTTGAGCCCAAAATTATTAAACCACTAACGTATCGTCGTCCAGTTAGTCTCACTACACTTACAATACACATTACAAAATTATACTCAAAACATTTACAGACATTTACACTATCTACGGTTTCCATAGGAACCATCATATCTTGTCACAAATTCGGGTGTTTTTAAAACTCGTCTCGAGTCACCTGAAGATGTGTCATTAACCACCTACGGCAGTGCTGTTGGGGAATACCCTCAGTGTATCCAACATAATACCTACACCGGAAAAGAAACCTTTCTAGGACCTTCGAGGTCGCTTATCTAGAGGTCTCCAGACTGGTCGATGGTATAACACACACTTATTAAAAAGCACACTTAAGATAATATTTAAATTAAACCCTAATATACTTAAATAATCAAGCTTTACGCTTTATAATCATTTAATCCATTAATTATAACGAACAGTTTCATAACTATTTACCGCTTATTATTCTTATCACTTTTATTCGTTTAGGATCATAATTTAAACCAAACTACAACCTACCTATATATACCCTATATGCCCTATCAGCCTACCTATACTCTTTACTACTGAATAAATAAAACTTACGCTTTTAAATCATTTAATCAGACTTTAAAATTACAATCACTTTCACCCATAATTATCACTTCACATTAGGTTCACTCTTAGTTATTCATCTTCATCACAATGCAGCCGGCTCTTCTAAATAAACCCGAACTGCTGTACGAGCTCAAACTTCGCTCTGTCCAGTTTCCTCCTTCCGCTACCGCTGAAGACTATCGCCAACTACTAAGTCCGCTTCTAGAACAGCCGTGCCACATTGAAACGAGTCCATATGAATTAGAACAAGACATGGACGAGGTCACCAAATGCCTCACCATGGTATCTTCTCGTCTTCTTCTATCATCCACGACGACCATTCATAACGACCGTATCTCCACGTATTTGGAACATCTTTCCGCAAGAATAAATCGTATATCTATCACGACCGAAATTACTAATAATTTATTACAAAAATATAAACAGATTTGCGAACAACTGACAGACTGTCAGAAAAAATTCAATTATTCTCAAATGTCAACATCAACGTCGACATACGAGTCTGCGACCTCCTTATATTCACCCCGTACAGATTTCGATTTATTAGCACAAAAATTATCAAACCTTGCCGATAATCGTCAAACAGACTTCAAAAGATTTAATTACAAAGGTGACAGTTGCCCGCGCGATTTCATTCAAAAAGTCGAAGAATTCGCAATCGCTCGAAATATCGATCATAAAAAACTACATAATTGTATTTACGATTTATTATCGGGAACCCCTCTAGATTGGTATAGAGCTAAAAAATTAACGCTTACTGATTGGCAAACATTTAAAACCCAATTTATCCGGGATTTCGAAATTCATGACCACGACTATAACTTGTCTCAAACCATAAACTCTCGCAAGCAGAAACCAAACGAGAGAATAATTATGTACTTTTCCGCGATGGAAGCACTATTTTCCAAATTACACGAACCGCTTTCAGAGCGATCTAAGATAGATATTTTGCGCAGAAATATGAGCCCAATTTATAGTTCAAAACTGTTGCCTACTGACGTATCTTCAATTGATCAGCTTTTCCAATCCTGCAAGTGGTATGAAAGTTGTACTACTGGTAATAGCTCAGTACACAATAATATTTTCGAACAAAACGAAAACTTCAGCAATCAACAGAATAATTTGAACTATAATACGTCAACTCATACTACACCCCATATACCACCATTTCCATACAAAAACCATCCCTCAATTCATACTATCACTCCCCATTCTGGTTCAATAATACGTTTCTCCTGCCCTCGTTGCCGAACCAACGATCATCAGTTAGAAACTTGTACCAGTAAAAAAATAGTTTGTTTCCGCTGCGGCAATGAAAATGTTACTTACCCTAAATGTAATAATTGTCATAAGCATTCAAAAAACGCGTAAAGGAGAAAAGTAATACCCCAAAAGTTACAACTCAGGAATGGAATCTTTGGCTAGATACCATTAAAATATTCATGTCTTCATATAAAACCACGTCCATCTTATTTCACAAGAATTCTAACGATGAAAGACCATACATAAACATTAAATTAAACAACTTAACCCTTTCTGGTCTATTAGACAGTGGTAGTGTCATAACCATTTTAGGGAATAATTCTCATCAAATATTGTTGTCTCATGGCTATAAGCTTAACCATAAGCATACGATCACAGGTACAGTTGCTAATGGTCAAGCTATACGCTCCATCGGTACCATAGAATTGCCTGTACTCTTTAAAGAAAAAGTAGCAATCATAACTGCTCACGTCATACCTTCCGTAAAACAATCTCTTATCCTCGGCATTGATTTCTGGAAGATGTTCAACTTAGCTCCAGACATACTTCATACATTAACATCATTTTCGAATCAGCATATTGACACGTTTCTCATTAATAAACCTTCTGATCATATCAGCCATTATGATACGCTTACCGATACGCAGCGTCTAATATCTGATACCATTATTCAACGGTTTAAAGACATCTCAACAGAATCCAAACCCTTGGGTAGAACTCACCTCGTAGAACACCACATCGATACCGGAGATCATCCACCTATCAGACAGCGATGCTATAGACTTTCACCGGAAAAACAGAAGGCCCTATGTCACGAAGTTGACGAAATGCTTAAGCTGAATGTCATTGAACCATGTGAAAGTCCATGGTTGAATCCAGTCATAATCACCCCTAAGAAAGATCAAACATGGCGTTTTTGCATTGATAGCAGAAAATTAAATTCAATTACACGCAAAGATGCTTATAAACTTCCCTTTATCTCAGATATCCTCGATAAGCTCAAAAACGCTAAATATCTCTCGTCCATTGATATTGCCAAAGCTTTTTGGGAAATTCCTCTACGTCCGTCAGATAGACCCAAGACTGCCTTTCACGTGCCAGGCCGTGGAATGTATATGTTCCGCGTTATGCCATTTGGTCTTTCTAATGCGCCTGCATCCCAGCAACGCTTCATGGATACATTATTCCCATCAGAGAACCTAGATAACTCAGTATTCACCTATTTAGACGACATCATTATCATCAGTAACACATTTGATGAACATATAACATTACTAAATAAAGTTCAACAGAAGCTAGCACAAGCTAACATAACAGTAAATTTCCCTAAATGTTCATTCTTTAAAAAGGAACTCAAATATTTGGGTTACATAGTCAATGAGTCAGGACTCCAAACTGACCCTAGTAAAGTCGAAGCTATTCTCGATATCCCTGCCCCCACCAGTCCTCGTGAAGTCAAGAGATTCTTAGGTACTGCAAGTTGGTACAGACGGTTTATTCCTGATTTCAGCACTAAGGTTGCGCCGCTTACAAAACTTACTTCTACCTCCAAAAAAGCCCCGCCCTTTAAATGGACCTCTGAAGCAAACAATGCCTTCAAAACCATTAAAGAAGCTCTAGTCTCCACTCCTATTCTCGCTTGTCCAGATTTTACAAAGCCCTTCGCAGTCCATTGTGATGCTTCAAGCTTTGGAATTGGCTCAATGCTCACTCAAGAGGTTGACGGAGTTGAAAAACCCATAGCCTACATGAGTAAATCCCTCACTGGTCCCCAGAAAAATTACTCAATTACAGAAAGAGAGTTATTAAGTATCATCTTATCCTTAGAACATTGGCGTTGCTACCTTGATAATGGTCTCAAGTTCACTATTTATACGGATCACTCCGCTCTTCAATGGTTTTTGCATCTTGATAATCCTACTGGACGCTTAGCTCGCTGGAGTATTCGCCTTTCAACCTTTAACTTCGAAATAAAACATAAACGTGGTAAAGACCATCTGGTTCCAGATGCTTTATCACGCTCAGTCCCTATAAGTATCATTAACTACAGTAGTTCAGAAACAAATGACGATTGGTATAACAATATTTATTCTAAATGTAGCATCAATCCTAATACCACCCCCAATTACATCATTAATGATAATAAATTATATAGATACGCGCAAACAACTTCATTACTCCAATCCGAATACAATTGGAAGGAAGTAGTTCCTCTCGAATATAGAACCCCGATTATCGCCGAAAATCATTCCACTCCGACCTGTGCACACTTTGGTATATTTAAAACATACCAAAGAATAAAGATGAAATATTTCTGGCCAGGAATGTACAGAGACATTTCAAACTTTATTTCCAAATGCGAAACTTGTTTGTCTTACAAACATCAAAATCAAGTAAAAATCGGACTCATGGGTAAACCTAAAGTGTGCTCACGTCCATTCCAATGCATCTCTATCGATCTAATAGGAGCTTTTCCCACAACATACAAACATAATAAATATATCTTCGTCGTAACATGCTGTTTTTCAAAATACTGCCTTCTTTTTCCGATTAAACGCGCAACCGCTTCCGTAATCGTACATATACTTGAACAGTTAGTCTTTCTCTCTTACGGAGTACCAGAAACTGTCATTCTTGACAATGGTCCTCAATTCACGAGTCAAGAAGTTGTTGAGTTATTCCAAACCTTCAAAATACCTAAGGTTCATTATACACCACGATACTGTCCACAAGTCAATACAGTGGAGAGGTTTAATAAAACAATTATTACAGCTATCGCATCTTTTGTGGAAAACGACCACAGAACTTGGGACGTAAATATCCACAAAATTCAATTTGCTATTAATACAGCCGTGAATGAGGTTACCAAATATACTCCAGCTTTCTTAGTCTTTGGTCGTGAATTAGTCACATGTGGGTCGGTTTACAATAGCACTGATCTCACAGATGACATTATCTTCGCACCAAGAGATGAACTTGCCGAGAACCTGGGACACCTTCACCCCGTCTTCTCAGAAGTTCAGGCCCGTTTGTGGAAAGCACATCAAATTAACTCATCAACATATAACAAACATCATCAACACATAGAATTCAATGTAGGTGATATAGTCTGGAAACATAACTATACCATCAGCAACGCAGGCAAATATCACTCGGCCAAACTTGCTCCTAAATTTGTCAAATGCAAAGTTGCCCAGAAAATATCACCACTTGTTTATGTTCTAACCGACATGACTAACAAACCATTGGGACGATGGCACGTTCGCGATTTAAAACCAATTCCCAAAATTCAAAAATAAGAACACCGTCGTTCTAACATATTTCGGCATTTTAATGAAACGATTAACTTCAACTTATTACTTTTCTCCTAATTCTCCTGAACTTATGTACATATATAATTACTGTAAATATACCTATACCTTTTAATTTTAATTCATAATCATCTCATCAAACCATTTGGCCTATGACATCATTTACTTACTTCGGTTCTATTAATTTAGTTTGTACATATTATTACCGATACTTAGCCATAGGCAAGTGACCGGTTTATGCATTACTTATACTCTCTTTTGCAGGAAAGTTATTTTCCTTAACTCCTGCGAGTTATACTCTCCGACACTATAGGGTGTCATATTTCTGGTTGTTAATTACAACTCTATCGCTTACTTACGCATACAATGCAATCGTTCCGTACAATGGAACACTACATTTCTTGGAAATAAGAGGCTATTATTTGTACATATTTATTTAGGTAATCATCTTTATCAGCGGATGGTAACTGAACACAAGCCTTACTACCAATTGAGAATGGTTTTTACGAGTTACCCATGTACTATCGGATAACTCACTAAGTGTAATTTGGGTAAATTATTTAGTGTACCAAAATTTTGGAAGATTGATGCATGTATGGGATGAATGACAGGAGCATGTATGAGAACCATTTCTCGTGTAATATATACATTGTACATATCATCCCCATCTTCTAAATTACTACATCACGCCATATTTCACCATCATTAGTTAGTTCTCTCTTCTTTTTCTTTTAGAAAAAATCCCTCTGGGACATAGGTCCCCTCAGGATTTTTTCTTCCAGGGCAGGCCGGGTATTGTAACGTGTTGCGTTACAACTCGTTCTTGATAACTTTTTGGACTGTCTGGTTACACACTCTTTCTTAAAAATTTACATATAAATTTAAAATTCATTCTAAATTCCACACTTGTCCGTTTCATGTGAAAAACATTCATTCTATTGAGAGCTTTCAAGCTGAACAGATACCCACAAGACTATTTTTGAATCCTGCTCATCCTCAATACTTAAGCATCAGTCTTTCTATGTTTCCAAGTTTTTTGTTGCTATTGTGCTGTGATTTTCTAACTGCTGGATTTTGTTGGATTCAAATATAAAATTAAATAAAAGACAAGGCACGTAAACGTAAGTTTCCCATGTATTTCATAACCGTTGTAATGTCAATATCTCTTAATATAAATCTAGAACTTAAGTCTGAATCTGCTTGTTCGCAGGTGCCTTTATTAATTTATATAATAAATACCTACTCCTGCCCTGTATCCTGTCTCTTCTTCCGTTCCTGCTTTCCTTCTTTACCTACCTCCCGGTCATCTACGTGACAATTCAAATTAGTAGGTAGGGTTTGATTGGTAGCTATCAGATACCATCACACGTGGTGCTCGGTGACTCAGGATCTAGACTTTGTGCTCAGAAAAATCTAAACACAACTAGAAAAGAGTTTCGGGTTATTTAAACATAACAATAAAAACAAAAAAAAAAAACACAACGTAGGAATACATAAACTTCAATATACTTTTGACGATCACTTTAATTTTTGAAACTTTTATACTATCCATAATGTCTGTAAGTTTATTCGTAAGAAAGGAGAGGGGTATTTTTATTTAGTTACATTTTACAGTACCTAAGTTTAAACTGAAACTTGGAGAGGGGTATTTATTGTGATTGAATTCGCTGCTATAAGTTGAACGAGTGAGAAACCACACACATTGTTATTTTAATTTTACTGTATTTTTCCTTGTGACTTTTAGACCAATTTTCTTACAACAGGTTAAATATCATATATCACGTCGTCGGTCAGGTTTTAAAAATATATTTGCTAATGTCATATTTAGTCATTGCGTTACAGGTTAACAGGATAGACGGTTAATATAGTAATATTAATATTGTTAAATCAGAGTACCTTAAGTAAAATGGAAGGAAATAAAGATTGGCTATACAGGTTTAGAGGTAAAGGAACTTAGAACTAGCATTGTTGGACAATTAATAACAAACAAACGTTTATATATAGTAGACAGTCCTATTGATGAGATGAGTAATATTAACAGTGGTGTTTCTATTTTACGAAATGGTTGCCTAGAGCGTTTGTTGAGAAGGTACATTATCTATTCTGTGAAGGTACTAAGAGTTACTCAATTATTTAAATTTATTTTTGTGACTTATAGGGCATTGATTTTATCGCACAGGTTTGATATGAACGATACGTTACGTTAATAACATTTAACATTGTGATAATTTACACTTGAGAAACTCAGTTTTACCAACAATGCCGTCTGTGGTGTATAGACACCTTTATGAAATAAAGGGTTGCCACCACCTGCCCGCTGCCGCCATTACGAAGACAGACGTCAACGGGAGCGGGCAGTTCGTGTCGACGATAATCTCGTTTACGTGTTTCATTGAACCTATTCCCGCCCTGAAACCCTGGACGTCACAATGGCGACGAGGATTAAAAACGGAACAAAGAAGTGTACAAATAACCGATAATAATAATCAGTGGAATCCTGTTATTTAATTTCTGTAAAAGGAAAAGAAAAGGAAAAAGTGGGTATAGTGGTTTAGAATATTAAAGTACCTACAACAAAAGTCGCATAACATTCTGACCAGTACTTTGTGCACTTATGTCAAAAAAATAAGCAGAGGAATTAGCCGTAGTAAGAGGATCTACTTATTGGAAATTGATGTTGATATCGTCAACAAAGGCGTCAAAACATAAGTGATAACTATTATTTATCAAGCTAGACAATCTAGCCCCGGTATAATCTGTTTTATTTACCCATAAATTGTGACACGGTCAAAACATGTTATTGTAAGAACAATAGATTTTAATATATTTGACGGTCACTTGGCCTACTAACACAGGTGAGACAATGTAACTTAACCGACTATATCGGGTATATCCTCTATGTTTTTCATTAATACATTTTCGTTATCAAATATAGCCATCTAAATAATAACAATAATAATTTATTGCGACCAAGTACTTAAAGCTAGGTACAAGGCCCTGTCAGGGCGTAGCAAACATTTATTTAATATTTTTGGATTGGCTTAGTTACTAGAAAAGTCTTACAAACTAGGTCATAATTACTCAGTATAATATATATTGCAATGAGCAATTAAATTAGTGATAATCGGTACGCTCCTGGCCTTATTTACTCCACAGGTTTGACTAAACGTGACACTAGGTCCGAAATTTCCAAAATTAAACTAGTTTATACATTATACAGCCTGTTACCGGCATGCGGGTATTATATTATCCATTAGTAATTGTTTGCATGTATTAGCTAATCATAATTATGTGAATTAACTGCACAATTAAATTTCTTAAATCCGTACATTCAATGTAGTGGGCGTACAGCGTAATTGTCGTTACTCGTATCACGCTGTCATTTAACACTCACTTGTCAATTTATTCACTGTACATCACTGGCAATTAAAATTTTGTTAGAAAGTTAATAAAGCCTGGATTTAAGTAAATTAATCAAATTAAGGTCATGGATACGTTAAAGATCTATGTTACTTTACTCTACTTCAAGAAAAGCCTACTTGGCGGTAACACATTGTATATGCTATATGGTAATTGGCGTCGTAATCACTTTATAATAGAGAAGATGTATGTACTTACCTAGTCGCACAGCTCGTACAACCGTACCGAAGACGTAATCAATATTTATGTATGAGTATAATACATATACCTGAAATGCCGGTAGACTCAGGCATGTAAAGGTGCCCTTTGAGGCCTACTTGCAAGATAAAGTGCATTATTTCATTATTACCTAAGTGTGACTAAAGTGTCTGCAATAACTACTAAGTATTGCGAATATTATCTTATGTTTGGAAAAAATAATATGCAATTATTTGTATTTTATATTATGTAGCAATCAAGAAAACTCTTCGAGTTTCTTTGTAAATGAATAATCCGGGTAACAAAAAATGCAAATCAAGGTCTAATCCTGGGTACTGTTCGTTTTGCCCCCCATACAAGTACTCGTACGTTTCCCTTGGCCAAGCCAACCGAAGTATCGACCGATATTTGGTAGTAACAAATTGAATGTACAAAATTAACGTAACTAATTGCCAATATATTTATGAAGTAGTGACATCGAGAGTAAGGTATGTGCATAAATCGGTTCCTCGTACTAACATACCGTTTTGACATTTCATTAAGAATAGCTGATTTGAGCTGTCATCAAATATCGTATTGGCACCTAAATAGAATTACATTTTAACTAGCCCGTCAACTGTTTACTCCTTGAGTACAGGGTGTCTGTCACTTTCATTTCAATGCCGTGCGAGCTAGACGGGTGGTGCTGTGTTGCGCCACGGGTGGGGTCGCGGCAAAATATTGTGCTAGCCATGTAGATGCTGCAAAGCATCGGAAATTCAAATATTCTTAATGCAATTAGTTTAAATAAACTACCCAAACATTTGGATACCTAGTAGCAAATAAAGGAACTGGGAACGTAATTAAAATATAGGGATATGGGAGGCAAAACCAACAGGATTTGAGGAAAACAAAACCCTATTAGGGTATCAAAATAAAATCGGTTCAGCTGTATCAGCGGTGAACAACTACAAAACAAGCTGTCATTGGTTGGCAATGACAGGCGGAAAGATCTCGTATCAGCCCTTAGAGTAGCCCGTAAAGGTACGGAAATTAACTACCAAACAAGCTGTCGTGCGTTGGCAATGACAGGCCGAGAAAATAGTTTTCTAAATTTTAAATTGTATGACTGATAAATGGCCGTAAAGGGGGTGCGAGTAATAAAATACGCTCTCAAACTATGACAAGCGCATTAGACCCTATTTACTGGAGGTCTCATTCGAGAGGCTGAACTGTCAAGTGAGTGTTGCGCAGATGACATCTCTGCACCCTTTACTGCACACGAAGCCATTTATGGCCGTTATAATTGTATGACTTTAAGTGACACCGTGTCAAATTCGAAAGTTGAATGATACTACAGTAATTCATGTCGTAGAGGGATTATTGCGAAATTGATTGGATATGTAACAAATAAAACATGGTATTGATTTATCTGCACTGGAACTAAATCGAAAATAAGTGTTATATATATTATACTCTATTAAATAAATCGTTGTCTAGAAGTTGAAACGATTTGACTGATTTGAGTTCACTATAGAATAAAGTATATAACAAAAGAATACATATATACTAGAAATAACGACTTATTTGTCATTTAAAGTATTCGTGCATTATAAATAAACGATTACGAGTAAAACATGGGTATTATGGTAATGACATTTTAAAACGAATTGTCCAGTTTGTGACGGTTAAAGCAAATCTTCGCTTAGAAATTGAGTCGATTTGACTTGAATGGCATAGTTCTCTGGAATAGGTAAATTATACTAGTAATTGTGAATAATTTGACATTTATTACGCATTGTGAATTAACTAGTATGAGTATAGGTAATTTTATTCCATGAGCAATTGATAAAAGCAATTTGACAGTTGATAGAATAGATTGAATATTCTTTATTGCACACATAAACATGGATAACAAGTAAAATTAGAATTACAATGGAGGTAAACAACATGCAGTCTAATAGCTAAAGAGCGATATCTTTCAGACAACCTTTAAGTAGAGTGTTGTTCTTGTCTTTTTAGGCATTTAATGCTAAATCTGAATATTAAATATAATGACAACCCTTTTAAATTCTCATATTCTGAAAGTTGGTCAATTGTTTATCTTAATAGCGGGTTGAAAGTGAATTTCCATTTTAGTTTGATTTTGCAGGGTTAGAAGCAATGTAAAAACAAAAGTAACATTTAACTTTGCATAGGGAACCAAATGCGCTACAGGGCAACTTGTACAGCCAGAGAAATCGCACGGTATTGTCTGGACTGGATGATATAAAGTAAATATTACGCGAAAACTAGAAAATTGTAGAATTCAGTAAACTTTTCCTGTGTAATAAAATAATATTGATATGTTCCTAAATTATAAGGAAATAGTTTCATATAAACGACAATTACTACGTCTTTCAACCAAGTCCAAAATACTAAAAGAAAATATATTTATAATACATAAGTAAGACTTAAATTCGATGTTAAATTGAAATCATCAACCTGGTGGCTGAAATTCCAAATTACGATAATTTATAGTTCAATCGAACATATTGCATATTGAGAAGATCATTATTCGGTAAAAGATTAAGTGAGAACTAAAAAGGAAAACCAATATTTAAAAATAAAAAAGCGCAATATGAATGATTTTGCGGATGTCACGGGAAAACATTGCGTGAGGTACAAACGCTAAGTGTGCATTAGAGCAATGTTCCGGTTAAACAGAGGTCGTGTGTTCGAGTCACACTTGGATTTCACATGCGCGAAATTGTATGTATCCTTTGTATGAAAAAAAAATTATGGGTTTTTAACTACACCAATTTCAAACAGGTTTTACAAACTAAAATCTACTCGCATTATAAATGGCATGCATTTCTATGGGATTGTATCGATATTAATATAACGTCGTATTAGTCTATGCATATACGCCATGCAATTGTTCTAGATACTCGTAGTGTTCGCTGGGTAGTGTAGTAGACACATCAACACTACGTTAAAAAATACCTAGGTGTAGATACTGATAATCACATCTATTTCTTAATGGACCGAGTAGTACCTAAGTCGAAATTGACTGGTACTAACAACAAGTAAATAAAAGATCTACTCTAATGGGCTAAGTAGTAAGTCTCTGAAGACTGGTACTAACAACGAGAAAAGAAGTAAGTCTGGAAAGACTGGTACTAACAAGTAGTAAGTCTGTGAAGACTGGTACTAACAATTGGAAAGTCTGTGAAGACTGGTACTAACAATTAGTAAGTCTGGAAAGACTGGTACTAACAACGACAAAAGTAGTAAGTCTGGAAAGACTGGTACTAACAACGACAAAAGTAGTAAGTCTGGAAAGACTGGTACTAACGTCGAGCAAAACAATAGACTATTCTATTGAAATTTAGTAGTAAGTCTGTGATGACAGGCACTAAAAAAAAAACCAGAAGTAAACTGCGTAGCATATATATATATATGTTTCAGTAGTACTTGGAATGTGCACATTCAGATGATACTTAAAAAATAATAATATTAAAATACAGTTACAAACAAGGAATTGGTAATCAACTGATATACAATATAAAGTTAACGAATATCGCAATAAACTGATGTTTTAACGTTAATTGGCACCACTAACAGTAAGACTGTACTGTAAGGTCGCACCGAATGTGAGTAGTACCTCTACTTATGATAAACGCGTCTTCATAATCATACATGCATTAAAACGGTGCTGTCCCTGAATCAAATGGTAAAGTGAAATAAACTTCGGGTTAGACGAGGGTTTTCCAAATTGAAGACTTTGTTTTACAGTAAGACATGCAGCGTTTATAATATTCATGAGCCCTCATAAGAGACGTAGGCAGCGTATATACCTACCTATCTATTCTCCTTGAGGTATACTCATTTGTATCTTTCAATGTAAATTTCAATAATGCAGCAGGAATTCGTGATTTCTTGTAAAGTTACTACGGTATTTGAAATTATGGTCGATATACCATCAATAAAATTCATAAAGATATATATAAAAAAAAAAAAAAAACATTTTTCATTTCAAACGCTGACTTATAAACGCCGGTTTAGTATTCTAAAATACTTACATTTCATGAGAAGATTTTTAAATTCATACCAAAAATTGGAAAATGTATATTTCATTGAAAAAGGCAAACTGTGAGTTTTCTTGCGGCGCTTCTTTCTCACGGAGGCCTTAGTTGGAAGCGCTGGTAGATTCCTAAATTTTAGAAAATAATTGCTCTGCAGTAGATTCACGAGTAAATAAATATAACTTAATGTTACGATTGCCAAGGGAATTAAAATAATAATAACTGTGACAACACCAAATACAAAGTATTTAATAATTGCATTAATACATTCCGTTCTCCAATTAATAATAAGTAATTGACACTATTTTCTTAGTGCACCATGATTATGGAAAAAAAAAACAAATGAAAAGAGAAGAAAACGGAAACGTGAGAGTTGTTTAGTGACGTAAAAGTGAAGACAAATTATTGAACTTGAAACTACTAAAATAATAAGTCCTCACTAAAATTAACTTTTTATATGCATAGATTTATGATTAAAAGCCTTGTCTCAAACGGACAATAAAGTGAATAAAAACAAAACAAAAACATAATTCTTTATGACACATTTATTACAAACTTACAATACAGTTGTTGATAAGATTAAACTAGTGTTATATTTCAATGTACATTCAAATTCATGATTGAGAATTAAATTAGAAAATATTACATTTTAAACTACAGTCTAGTGACCGGGATATTGCTATTGTTGCGCATACCCGTTACTTTGAAATATTGTTGGCTGGTCTGCTCACTGCGCCGCCGACGCGAAATCAATCCACATTATTGGTGGAATTATCATCTTCGCTGTCTCAGCGAAGGTGCTGAATGTACGCGATGCGCCACAATAACCGTGCTCAGCTGAACCCTGAGTCTGAGCAAATGCTTCACGCCTTGGTGTTTGGCGTGGTTGGCTGGTGTGGGGCGTCTGGATGTAGGCCTCGAATTTAGTTCAATTCACTCGGACGGAGCAGTGAGCGAATCCGCTAAGGGTTTGTAATTACTGATAATATAAATCAATCTAGATTCCAGGAATAAATAAAATGTACATGTAATGCAATCTCGATATGAGATATTAATAACTAGCAATAAGTAAATAAGTAAGCTATCAATAAAACTATTTCAAATTTATCAAAAGAGGATGGTGTGGTGTATAGACACCTTTATGAAATAAAGGGTTGCCACCACCTGCCCGCTGCCGCCATTACGAAGACAGACGTCAACGGGAGCGGGCAGTTCGTGTCGACGATAATCTCGTTTACGTGTTTCATTGAACCTATTCCCGCCCTGAAACCCTGGACGTCACACCGTCCTTGATATTAAGTGTTTATTTAAAAACTTTGCATAAGTAATTCATGGCTTCCCACACTACTGATATTGAGTATCCCATTAATTAATAATTGTGGGATATATTATAATATACTTTTAGCTGTATCTAAATCCGTTCGACATTTGTCTGGTTTTTCAATAAGTACCATTTAAATTATTTCACAAACTGACATTTATGCCCAATATTAATGGAATAGAGAGCAGAAAATAGAAATAAATATAGAGATCACGTTGTTCTAGTACTTAGATGTGTAGAGCAGGGCAAAGCAAACTGTTGAACTAGTACAGTCGGTGATGTGATGCGCTTTTATACAAATAAATAAATTGAGTGTGCTTTAAACAATTTAGAGGTCTAATGAGTCAGTAGCTGACTAGTCACTTTACAGAGCGACAGGATACTGTGAATACTTATAAAATAAATAACACGTATGAGCCATGAATTTAATATGTACGACTCACGAGCATTTTGCATAGCAGTAAATAGTGTTTGGGAGCTAACGATAAAGTTTGATGAAAGGAGATACTTGGCGTCGTTATAAGGTTTTGTTTTTGAAAGATGTGTAGTTTATGGTTTTGAAATTTGAAAAGGTACAAGTTTAAAATATAACTATCATTTTAACAAGCAGTGTTGTCTTAGACCAAAGGGGCACTATTGGAAGTACTATATTAAAAGGTGTAGAAAGTGCAATAATAGAAACGAGACAAAACAAGTGTTTAGTTTAGCAAATGTGTAGCGAGCTTTTAAGAAACATGATAGCATAGAAATCGTTTCATTTGTGATATATTATAATGCTCATCCCCATTATTATCGTATAAATCGAAAACGTTCACTGCTGAATAAGGCCTTTTCCAGTATTATTGACCAACATTGAAATATTTTTCAAGTTAAGATTGAGTATTTATGTTCGTGTTTGAACATGCGGTGATATAAATATACATATAAATTAGCCGATGTATAAGTAGATAGTGTTCAAGTTTTCGTTTGAAATTATTATATCTACGGGTTCGATTCCCGATTAACATTGACTGAGATTTGTAAGCATTGTAATACGACTATAAAAGTTGACTCTTCGCAAATGAAGAATTAATTCGGCAAATAAATTGGAAGTAATTTTATGAATCAACTTAATTTTAGATAGGCTTTATTGATAGTAAGTACGTGCAGTGATAAATTTTATTACAATCAGTGGTCATAAATATTTGCGCTTTCCATTTTGCACTTATAGTTAGATCAGGTATCAATAGAGTGTGTGTTGTTATTTGGTGAACGAGTAATATACCAGGTGTTTAAAGTATAACAGGCAAGGTGGTTGATTTTAGGTGGTGATAAGGATTAAAGACGAAAATTGCAGGTGTTGCTACTGACTGGTAATACCATTTCGATAGACACAATAGAATCCCGTTTATTATTGTTTGAAGTTGGCATTGGTAGTGTAGTACTTTTACTATTTGAACCTGATTGCGTAGTGTACCTGGCGAGAATTTTGTAGTTATCGTCTTATTTATTATGATAGTTTTGTTTTGAACACTTTGAGAATATTAGTTTTGAAAATTAGAAATACCTAGATTTGGGCAGACAAGGAACGTGACTTCAGTTCGTATACCTTTTAATGTTTTACAAATTCATTGTTGACGAGGGATACTTATACTGTATTGCAGAACGCGGCAATATAATATAAGTTAATTTTGGATTGGTTGTACTTAAAATTACAGATTAATTCTGATTTCTGATCATTGTGATAAAAGGTATTATTGGTTGGGTCAAAGGTAAATAATATTACTCTCAACATTACTTACTCAAGTAGTAATATTAATATTTTAATTGTTTAGTCTTATGTTAACAAATGGAATTGGGAAAATAAACTTGTACAGAATATAAAATTACAGATCATATTGAATAATAAAAAAAAAAAAAATTATTAAAATTTATTTATGACTTTGAGCTGGCAATAAGTAGATGTTAAATTTAACTTTGAGAAAATTATATTATGATACGTAAGTTTTGACTTAGTAATTTGAAATTACCTAGCCACTGTAATATCCGACTAGCTACTGACTTAGGTGTAGAAATTGTGAAGTTATTATGACAGTTTCGACATGATCAGCGGAGGTGATTGGCTGTCTGACTTGAAGCTCCAATGGTCATGAGACCGGGTTATAGTTACGTTAAAAATTTAATCTGATTGATCAATTGTCTTGTTTTCGCTTAGTTATTTGATATTGATCAATTACATTTTTGTTGATGTCAAATTGTTTCGAATTAAAACACGTAGCGCAACTACGTGAAACCTATAATAGCAGCGGTACTTAAACTGTTCTGGCTCAAATATTTTACATGCTTACCTCATGTTTATCTCTTTTATAGTACAGAACCGTAATGGAATGGAGTTTAATAATATTGTAATTTAAATTAGAACAAAGATTCTTATTACATATAAAAAAAATCCTGAGGAGTCTATGAATCGCTGACTATTATAAGGTAGTAGGGGATCGACGAACTGTCAAATTGAGCTTCTACTTGTATATGACTTGCATAAAGCGTTATGATCCCACATATAAGCGCTGGTTGACCTGATATGGCCAAATAAAATGGAAAAAAATAGCCATTATACAATAATTAAAAGGGTACCCTAACACACCAAACAAATACTAATACAAACAGAATGCATTCTATAAAAAAAAAAAAAAAAAACATATATATATACACTTATGTGTGTAACAGGTCAATCCATATCAATAATATATCGAAATCCCAGTCAGACTGAGGACGACGAAGTTACGTAACTAACAAAAAGAAGTAGCTACTGGACATGACACATCTTTTCGTACGCAGGTAGCAGACAAGTCAATGTTACAAGGATTGGCACTTTTAGACGCTATAGATTAGCTCGGAGAACACATACATTTCGCTGAGATCTGGACGCAGTTTGAACCGTTTTGTATTGTGTGTCTTCGGCTAAATATGTCTTTCCGAAGGAAATGCTGTCGCCTCAATCTAGTCTGGACGCAGATTAGTTGGGAATTAATTACTCTCGCTTACGAGCGAACGATTTTTATAGGCAGTTATTTACTCTCGGGATCACATATCTCTTTAAGTGTGTGGCTAAAAGATTGTCAGCTCAATTTCGTTATTTTTTTTTATCCAAGTATTCCAAATGTGTAATTTTAAATATGACCAATTCATTATCTTATAGAGGCTCATAAGAAATATAAATGGGTTATTATATTCTTATAAGTTGCGTTATGATGCTCAAATCAGGTTAAAGTTCAGCGATTAAGCAATGTACCTAACTTAATTTTTTATAACAAAACTATCATTCATAATATTTTGCATTACTTATCTGATATACTATTTTTTTTTAAATATTACATAATAGACGTTACAAACGATATACTACTACTACCATTACTACCGTAAATTGCCACCTACAACCAACGCTTTTTTAGTTGGGCCCGGTAAATAGTCCCAGTCTCAAGTCTACCAGTGTGTCCACTCTACAAGACTTAAAGCACAATAAAATAATAATAATTGGAGACCAAGCATCTAAAAATCTGGCAGCATCGCTCATAAAAGAGAGATCTAGTAGTACCCACAACTTCAAGGAGTACCAAATATCGGGCTTCAGCTACGACAGTGCACCTAGTGATTTTATAATACAGAATTCTGGAATACTTAACTACCACCTTACTAGTGAAGACTGGATTATCCTATGTTTAGGTTCGAATGATTGTAACCCTAATAAATTGCTTTCGGAACTTTCAGTACTCATGAGATTACATTGTAAACCGAGCGTAATTATTACAAGTGTATTATGCAATAAATACCTAAACGAAACCAAACTTAACTCTACAATCCAGACATGGTGTAAGCTCTTTTCTAACTGTATATATATAAACCTAAATAAAAAGTACAATAGTGGTTTGAGGCGTAGCTACGCGAATTTAATAAATTGTGAAATAAATTACCGGGACTATAAAAGTACACTTAAAACGATAAAAGGAAAAGCGAGTGCATTATTCGAATCTCGACGCTCCGGAGAGAAAATAGTCCGTAAAAAAATTACCGATTATTATAAAACCATTAATCCGTCTAAAAGTGTATCAGTATCTAAAAAAATAGGACAAAAGGCTATAGAACATAAAATAACAGATTATTTCAAACCAGCGGCGAAACCACGGCAAACAGGCCGGACTAGCACTATAGGCTCTGAGGATAACAGTATACAACTGAACAAAAAAGAAACATTTTTTCGTGCCTAACATGCATAAAACCACTCAACGTGTAAAAACTTCAAAATACAATGTCAATTTGCGTAACAAAAAAAAACAGATTAGTGTTAAAGTTGAAGTACAGGAATTAGGGGTACTCTATCAAAACATGCGAAGCGTCAAAAATAAACTCCACTTACTTGAATTCGTTACAGAGGAAGACCCTAATTTGAATGTATTATGTTTATCGGAGACCTGGATTACGGAGGAAAAGTTGGATCTTCTGCGAGTGTCTGGCTTTAATCTTGTCTCTACTTTTTGCCGCCAGAGTACTGAAGGAGGTGGAGTCTGTATTTTAGTTGGAGAGGAGATGGAGTTTGTTGAGATAGAGGAAATTGTCAAATTGTCGGTAGAATCTATATTTGAAGTGTGTGCAATAGAATCTCAAAAACTAAATTTAGTTTTAATTAACATATATTGGCCAAATAGTACCCGAGAGCCTGATATATTTTATAAATCATTAGCAGATTTACTCCAGTATCTACAAAAAAAAGCAACACGAAAAAATGTAGTGATTGGCGGGGATTTTAATGTAAACGTGTTAGAGAGCACATCCTCTACTAGCGCTCTACTGAATATAATGAAAAGATATAACTACCATCAGCATGTAGATAAGCCTACTAGAATCACCTCCACTAGCTCCACGTGCCTAGATCTTATTTTTACTAACTTCAAAAACGACAAGTTCGTTCTAGAAATAAAGGACCATGGTTTCTCAGACCATAAGGGTGTGGATCTACGAATCCAAATTAGCGAAGTAAACGAGCGTAGAATCTGGAAAACTGAAAAACGAATATTTAATGAGAAAAACATGCTCTTTTTCAAATCTGAGCTGAGCAAGCTAGACTTTAAGGGCGTGTTCGGTCAACATGGAAATGTAAACGAAACCTTCAATAGTTTTAGTAATTTGCTAGTCAATTTATTAGATTCATGTATACCGAAACGCAAGATTAAAATAAAAAACAATAATCAAAAAGCGTGGCTTACGACAGGAATAAAAGTATCCTGCAGAAATAAAAGGCTCTTAAAACGGTTCGTTTCGCAAACAAATAACCCTCTCTTGAATGCAGAATATAAACAATATGAAAAAATGTTAAAGAAAGCTGTTTCTACATCCAAAAAGATTGTAAATATTAAGAAAATTAGAACCTCTGATAATATAGTCAAATCTATGTGGAACGTGGTAAAGGAGCATACGAATAAGGTACCCAAAAGGAACACTAACAGCATCAAGTTGAAATTAGGAAACAAAATAATAGAGGATGCCAGTCAGGTTGCAAACGAATTCAACAAGTACTTTACAACAGTTAGCGACGACAATTGTAGCCCTTCGACACGTCCGAGAGGCCGTCCGGTTCACTCACCCTTGGAAAATTCCATGTTCTTGCAACCCGTCACATCCAAAGAAGTTTTCCATATACTAAAAAATCTAAAAAGTAAACGTAGTTTTGGCCATGACGAAATGCCACCTATACTATTTAAAAAATGCGCTGAGGAATTGGCTCTACCCCTATCTAAACTAATTAACCAATCGTTTGTTGAGGCTACTGTTCCTGATGCTCTAAAATTGGCCATAGTTAAGCCCCTGCATAAAAAGGGCGATAAAATGGATAGTAATAACTATCGCCCAATTGCTCTTTTGCCAACTCTAGCCAAAATATATGAGACTGCTATGTCCACTAGATTATATGCATTCTGTGAAAAATTTAAAGTTTTCAGTGATGCTCAAAACGGATTCAGGAAAAATCGGTCAACTACACTCGCAGTTTTCAAATATGTCCACGAGACTCTAAATATTATAAAAAATAAGAAGCACGCCATCGGTATCTTGCTTGATATGAGCAAAGCCTATGACAGGGTTCTGTTTGACATACTACTAAATAAACTGTACGGCATCGGAATCCGTGGACGGGCATATGACTGGTTCACCTCTTACTTGACTAACCGTAAACAAATTGTGGAAATAGATTTCAGAGATCAGTCGTCAGGATACATAAAAAAGGTCAAGTCAGAGGAAATTGCTGTAACCAGTTCCATTCCACAAGGTAGCGTTCTAGGTTGCATCTTGTTCTTAATCTATATAAACGATTTACCTACAGTCATAACCCAGCCGTGTAGTCTCTTTGCTGATGACGTTTCAGTTGTATTATCATGTCAAGATGAGGATGAACTACAGATCATGTTGGATGATACAATTGCATCAATAGTTTCCTGGCTAATGGACCATAATTTGAAACTTAATTTAAAAAAAACAAATCTCATTCAGTTCAGGCCATATCAACGAAAAAGCCTTCAACTCAGCTATACGTACAATGGTAGTGAACTAGAATACGTAGAAGTCCATACACTTCTAGGTTTAAATATTGATTCGAAATTAAATTGGAACGATCATGTAGAGAAAATAACGAAAAAATTAAGTTCATTTACATATGCCCTGAATCAACTAAAAAAATGTACTGACTTTGGTACTGCTATCTGCGCATATTATGCCTACGCCCATGCCTGGCTTTCTTACGGAGTAGTGTTATGGGGAAATAGTTCTCACGCCATTAAACTATTTAGGCTTCAAAAGCGATGTATCAGAATACTGGTGAACATTCAGGAAACAGAAAGTTGTAAAGAGCATTTCAGCCAGCATAAGATTCTTACGCTACCTTCCATTTACATCTTAGAAGTAGGTACGTTCGTAAAGAAAAACTACAACCTTTTCCCACAGTACTCTCGTGCACCTACTTTGCGCCCCCATAATGCATTAGCCCGGCCGCTCTCAAAGTTAAAAATGTTCGACTCAGGTCCTTTTGCTATGTGTGTGAAAATTTATAACAAATTACCACAAGTCATTAGAGAAGAAAGCAACTTATTACGTTTTAAAAGTTTATTAAAAAAATATTTAATTCAAAAATGTTTTTATTCAGTAAATGATTATTTAACTGCATGTAATGAATAGATATGTATGACAGTATATGACATAAGTTTAATGAATATGTATAATGAAATGATACAGAATGGTCATAAAGATATTGTAAACTAGCTTTAGGTTATTTAGTTTTAAGATATTGCTGTGCCCTTGCAGGGTTCATGACCGCTACTGTAAACCTTCTATAACATCTACTTGTACCATGAATGCAATAAAGTACTTTGACTTGACTTTGACTTTGACTTAACGCAGGAATAGATTATTACATTATTCAAATTATCTGAAATTTTCATCTCAGATTACACCAGAAATCTCAAAACTTGAAATGAGACGTATTTACTGAAAGTTAATACAATCATGTGATGAATGATTTCACAGTGTATGGGAGAGACAGGCATTAAAAATTACAGGTCTCAATTCTATTTACCTTTTAATTATAGAGTCATCAGGTTTAAGTTATATGATTAGGTTATAGGTTTTTATAGGTTTGGGTCATAGATTTCAGACTAAGGTTGAAGTAAATAAGATACAGAGTTTTATGGGGCATCTGGATCATTAGTTAAAAAAAAAAAAAATATATACTTCTCAAAAGACAGACTAACAAGTTTTCATGGCATTTATTGCGGGGGATTTGCATCTTCAGATATGGTCTGAATTGTAGAGTTACAACATTATGTACCTATATATTGTCCGCCATCATCACATACGAGGGTTAATTTAGAGGAGTTATAGAGACACGAGATTTTACTTATAGATTTAGAATATAGGGAAGTGAGAGGGGTGTGACCTAGGTATGGAGAGTCAGTAGGTTTGATGTGAAGAAAGCTAAAAGTTTTACGTAAGACCAACGTTTTAACTGTCTTCAGAGAGGGGAATGTAATGGCATGCATTAATTGAACTATAAAAAGTTATAAGCATCTAAAAACCTCGCCCAGAAATTGATTCGTAGAAATATTACTGGCTAGGTTCTCACATAAAAACAACCATAAATTTAAATTCTTTCTAAGTAATAAATTTAGAAAGCTGACCGACGCTAGCGTTAACTAATAAATACTTAAAGTCCTTTGTCTAATATTGCATGGAGATATTAAGAAAACATCCCAGTTACATTTTACGATTTGCACATGTTAAAAACAATTAACCGAAGGTCTAAAAAGCACAAGAGTTTGAAGTGTTGTCTTCTGGGACGCAACAAACAACTTTATGACAAAAGGACTAGGGCGCATTCATGAAAGCACAATCTACATTTCGAAAAACAAATGTTTTCAGATAGTTCGTGGTATTATTTTTTCTACATCTTGATGGGGCAGTACTTCTGACAAGGACAGCACGAGCCTTCTAACGAGATGAAATGATCCTGTGCGAGGGTACGAGATGGCGCATCACATAAGAAAAGGACGGAGCGAACCTAAGCCCAGGGAGAAGCGGGGGCAGTTGGCAGCGCCGGGGTAGATGCGCGTGCGCTTGGAGATACGCACGCATCACGGAGTCTTATTTTGTTATGTTTAAGGCTTAATTTTATATAAATATAATTAGAATTAATTGTTAGGGATCGGGGGTTAAGTTCGAATATTGGCTAGGAGAATGGGGATCACTTCTCGGGGAAGAACTGGAGGCGGCGGTGGTCTACATGGGGTTTTCGAGTAGCAGAAACAAGCAGTCTATTTTGTTGTTGTTTTGTTTGTTAATTGAGTGCAGTAATAAAGTATTAATATAGTAAAATCAGTGAACTGCAGAGAGCTCAGTACAAAGCTAAGTACATTATTAATCTCTGGTCATGAATATTTGGAAATCTAGTTTGTTTAATTAACACTATTTAACGTACATTTTAGTACTTGGCTACTTACATCAATCAAGCGCTAATTGATGTTATTAATTTTGGTACCTATTTAATTAATGGAACACTCCAAATAACCATGACCAAACCTCCCATTCAACTTGTGTTGTTATTATGTTTGGTGTTATTCAGTTATTCTGAGAGGTTCGACTCCTTGACGAAATATAAATAATTTTTCTCTATATTTCTTTAAATTTACAGCTATTGATTAAACCTAAACGCCGAGTTCGATTCTCGTCGATTTGTATACCTAATTATGTCACAAGTATTACAGTTATTGTGTTTATTATTATGGCATTACGAAGAGTGTTGGGCATTGATAAATTTCATATGAGAGAAGGTGTATGAAATACTGACATAATGTTTGTAGAAAATGTAGCCGGGTTCGAGGCCCGTTGACATTTTGATTTTAGAATTTATCTGGGAGATAAATTCAATTACTTAATGTTATAATTTAATACTCGTAGATAATTGTATCGGAATTCGAGGCCCGTTGTTATTTTTCTTTGGGAATTTATCTGAGAGATAAATCGATACACTATTATCTTATATGCGCAAGCGCATTGATGACCTTACTAAATGTTAACGCAGGAGCCCTTAAATTATTTAATAATTTATATCCTGCCCTATTATTGCCACTACAATTACAATGGTGTGTGAAATTGGTATCATACTTAATTGCTAAGTATGGCTTATTTATGTGTTTAAGTGTTGGAAATCTCATTCGTTCAACAGATTATAAAACCGTGTAATTATAATTCCCTAACATCCTTTATTGGTAAGGATTTGATTGTATTTTGGTTATTGGTTAATATTGAATTGGAATAATTTATTAATTTAGTATAGAACACGAGCATCAAGAGTTTTTCTTTAGCCTGATTTGTTTTCTCTTGATTTACTGATTTGTTTGGCTCTAGGAACTAAATGCAGGCCTTGAATAAGATAAAGTTATCTATCTCATTCGAGAAATTAGTCAAAGTTTCGATTAAATACTATTATTACAAACCAACTGGAGTTATGGTACAATAAATATAATTTTACCTCCTCTCTGAATTTTATTTATAGCGTTATTTAGGTTCCCTCTTATTATTAAATTCTGGTAAGCAGCGAGTATGTGAGTATGCTTTCGCTTCGACTATTTGTCATTAAACTTCAGGTTTAACTTCATCATTCAAATTAGTAGGTAGGGTTTGATTGGTAGCTATCAGATACCATCACAATATCCTCATTTCTCATTCTATAAAAGAAAAGAAGAATACGGAAATAAGGAGGCAGCAGGGAAGATGGAAAGAATATGAAATAAAGTCTATAAATAATAGTATATGTATAACGCACATACTCATAGCCCAGCATTAAATGTTCCTTTTACCTAGATATACTTTTAGCAAACAATTATTTTCATTTTCATATTAAATTTCAACATCGTTATGTCTAGAGAAAGGTAATATTTCTAATTCACCTTACAAGATTTAAAAATAACATACATCTATACCTATTATTAAATTCAATCACTACATAGTATAAAACAAAGTCGCTTCTTGCTGTTTGCCTGTTTGTCTGTCTGTCCCTATGTATGCTTAGATCTTTAGAACTACGCAACGGATTTTGATGCAGTTTTTCTTAATAGATAGAGTGATTCAAGTGGAAGGTTTATAATATGTATAATACATGCATAATTTATCAGTTTTGCACCCGTGCGAAGCCGGGAGGGTCGCAAGTATCTAATAATACACTAACTATTAAACGAACTGCAGTGATCGAATGAAGGAATGATTCATTCAAATGTTGAGTCGCGGTTTTGACTGTCACATCCCTCGCCCCTGTACCACCGTTTTATATCTACATTTTTCTGTCGTTTACGTATCGCAACGGTTTTTTTCTTTAAATGGAGATTGTACTTTAATACACATTTAAAACTTCGTAAAAATACTTACCTGTGATAGGAAACGCGATCTTGTTACGTATTTGAGCTGTCAGATCGCCTTTTACAAGAAAATATCTGCACAATTCACCATTTTTAGAGGGAAGTGTCACGCGACACAGATCAATGCAAAATGGCGGTGAAGCGACTTCAAGTAGTTTTATATAACGTGCTTGACCAGTTGACCAGTTATTTTGCCGGAGGGGGTCGCCCGTCCATGGCATCTCCTAGGTACTAGGTGTCTGCTTTTGACGAAAATATTGGTCCAAACAAACGCCGAGTACACTAATTCGTGCTAATCCTATGTTAATAAGCGCAAAAATCGATCCGACACAAAAACTGTCCTCATTCAGTTCCAAAATTTCGTTACAATTGGTTAAGTTTTGGAGAAGGAAAGAGTCGAGAACGAGACCTTGATTTCTTTAACCCGGTTACGTAAAGTTTCAACCTCATTTGTATGCGACGCCATAGTTGTCAGGTGTAAACGTAACGTACAGTAAGGAAAATGGACAGTGGTAATTCCTCTTCACGCGCGAGTATAACGCACGTTATTCATCGTTTAGATATTAAGTACTATAAACAAAAATGTGATATGTATTAGACCTGTTCAAAATGTGTTTGCCATTATAAAAAGTAGATATCGTGAACTCTATAGTGTTTGATTTTTTAAGACTAGCTAGACAGATCAGAGATAAGAAATCTATGACGATACAATATTTGTTGGCAGGTCAAATCAGCTATTATGTTTTTTGAATTATACAAATTGATCCATCTGAATTTCGTATGTTTCTAGGAAAATAAATTCATTTTTTTTTTGCATCCAAAATTTTGTTTAGTTCCATGTATTCCCTGTATTTTTCCCGTTTGATATATTATAATTTCATAACTCGTTTTTAGGAGCTATTGAAGTAAACCCGATGTAGATACAGGTTGTTATTTCTTTATGGTTCAAAATAGGCAAATCGGTGGGAATCGTGTTTTACGGACGCAAACTTACCGCCACCGAAGCTCAGTTGCTTAGTGAAATCACTTTACGGCTTTGACGCGTGTGGAACAGAGGCCCGGTGGAGCCGCGCGCGGGGTGTGATTTATCAGCTATCTGCGGCTCGCTTTGATTGCCGTCCAGGGCTCGGACAACAAATTACGGATCTGTCGAACATCGATAAGATCGTTCCATTGATTCTCAATTTAACTTCGAGCTTAGTGCTAGTGACGTACTGTTTATATTCTCACAATAATGCTGAGCTGGGTTTGTGAGCGCAGCGTGCTGTTCCAATAAAAACAATTGGTCGGAGCTACCCTACTCGAGTCTAAATGGCGGTAGCGTATGACCGATCATGAAATGAGATCCGATCTTGAAGTGAAACTTTAGTCAGCAGTCAGCACTGCTGGTCATTCTGTTTAGATTATGTAATCGTTGAAGTTTACATTTTTAGCATTTAAATGACCTTCATAAATAAGATTTGTTTCTGAATAATTCTATGTTATTCTGCGAAAACGTTCGTTTCTTCTGCTAGTTTTAGCGGAACAGCAGATCTATCTTTCCGGCACAGACGTCCACTGCATCCATCGACTCCCCGCCACCCTTAAAAGGTCATTCGTCCATTTTCTCATATTTTTGTTTACAAAACTAACTGATGGTATTTCTCATTTATATACTTCCCTTTCGTAAAAGTAGTGTTAAGCCAATTTACATACTTTACCGTGGCGTAGCGTCAAAAATATTCTTAGGCACGCCAATACGTATAAAGCTACTCGAAGCCCTCATGGGCAAGCAGGTAGGAATCAAGATCTATTAAACGCCACGCCACTGGTACTCTTGAACAACATCAACTTGTTTATCGTTGACATAGACATGTCAAAACTTTTAATAATAACTGCTAGATTTAAATTTTCAAACCACGAAGGGTGATGTCAAATGAGGGTTCCCTGGACCGGCAGAAAAAAATACACAAACGTAGAACTTATGTAAATACAACGAAATTAAACAACAACAACGGGGTTCGGCCATCCATTTAAATTAATTTACAAACCTAGCACGCGCGCAGGTGAGGGCCCTTTGTAAGGTAATTGAGCCGACAGGTCCTGTCGTGTCGTGTTGTCGCGCGACCGCGATTTCTCAACTTGTGACGAGGTTAAGTATTAGCTGATTGGACTGTGGCAGAAAATACAATTTCATTTTATGTTATTACGGCCAAGGTAATCAAGGTAGGGGTACAATTTGAACTTATTTATTTACAACAGCAGAATGATTAGGAAGACTAGGTATAGATTTCCCGTCATACTCATAAAAGTCATAAATTACGAAACTATGGAAGTGATTCCTATCTGCGAAATATAAGCTGAGGTTAGTAAATTTATAATCTAGCACCTGAAATTTAAATGTATTGCATTATTTGGGTGAAAGTTGAAAGAACAGAAAGATGAAGAAAAAACTGCAGTTGATGTAAAATTATGCTTACTTAATGCAGTAACATTCTAGGGCGTACAATAATTACATTTACCGTTTCAGTTAAGTCATTTGTAATGTAGTTACATTTTTTTAAGGGTTCTGTACCCAAAGGGTAAAGGGGGTTGCCGTGAGGTGACCGGCCTTAGAATTGTCCCCCACCATATCGTCCCGTGGTTGCAGTAGAAGCCTGCTAAGGGAATAATAATAATAATATACCGGGAGATGGGCAGCAGCGCCTTCCAGAGACCTTTAAAAAAAAAAAACTGCGCGCGCCAACCCGCCTGCCAAGCGTGGCGCGTACGGCAAATCCCCCCCTTTATGAGTCACACAAATACCAGGCCCCCAGTCTCCGGCAGCTCCGTTATCCCTGGCGTCGGTAGCGGCCAAGGTAATGGCGGAGCAGGGGGTGCTAAGAATCCCCGGACGAAATCCGGCTACCCATCCCCACGACGACTGGCCCTGGTAACACACAACATACGCACAATGAGGACTGATGAAAAGATTTGCGAGTTGGAAGAGGAACTGAGCAGGTTACACTGGGACATTGTAGGATTATGCGAAGTCCGTAGAGAGGGGGAGGACACCGTAACCCTGAAGTCTGGTAACCTGCTCTACTACCGGGAGGGCGCCCAACAGTCCCAAGGCGGTGTCGGGTTTCTCGTTCACAAGTCCCTCGTTAACAACATCTACCATCGACAGTGTGTCGAGCAGGGTGGTATACCTAATACTCAGAATATCCAAAAGATATTCGTTGAAGGTCATTCAGGTATACGCACCGACCTCGTCACATTCTGATGAGGAAGTAGAGGCTATGTATGAGGACGTAAGTAGGGCCATACATACTTCCAAAACCTACTTCACTGTTGTTATGGGGGACTTCAATGCAAAGTTGGGCAAGAACAGCGGTGATGAGTTGAGAGTGGGGCAATTTGGATACGGGCAACGGAACCCTAGCGGACAGAGGCTGGCCGACTTTCTAGAGAAAGAGGAATTCTTCATGATGAACTCTTTCTTCCAGAAGCCGCCTCACAGAAAATGGACCTGGATAAGTCCCGATGGTTCCACGAGAAACGAGATTGACTTCATCATGACCGACGAGAAACGGATTTTCAGTGATGTGTCTGTGATCAATAGGGTCAAGACCGGCAGTGATCATCGAATCGTAAGAGGCACACTGAATATCAATGTTAAACTGGAAAGGTCCAGTCTGATGAAGTATATGCTCCGACCTACTCAGGCCCATATTCAAAACCCCGAGAGCTTTCAACTCGAGCTCTCCAACCGCTTCTCTTGTCTGGAGAACTTTGTCACAGTGGACGAGATCAACGACGGGCTAGTGGAAACTGTCCACACGGTAGGGTCTAAGTTTTTCAGACCCCGCCGTAAAGATAGACCTCAGAAATTGTCTGATCGAACCTTAAACCTCATGGCTGAACGACGTTCGCTACAGTTGCAGTCTCCCGATGACGCGAGGTCATATAGGCAGCTTAATAGACGTATATCGAAGTCCTTGCGACATGATCTGCGGCTCTTTAATACGAACTGTGTTAAGGAGGCCATTGAGCAGAACAAAGGCTCCAAAGTGTTCGCAAAGGGCAAGTCTATTGGACAAAGCCAACCAAGCTGAAACGGGAAGATGGCAGCATAGCGTCGACTAAAGCAGAGGTTCTAGGCGAGATCGAGAGGTTCTATGGTCAGTTATACACTTCAGTCGCAAAGCCCGTTGACAGCTTGGTAGGCGATCTAAGAGCCAAGCTGTCCCGACATTATACCGAAGACATCCCGGACATCAGTCTGTATGAGATTAGGATGGCCCTGAAGCAGCTTAAGAACAACAAGGCGCCGGGCGAAGACGGAATCACCTCAGAGCTTCTGAGAGCGGGTGGAACACCAGTACTTAAGGTCCTCCAGAAGCTCTTTAATTCCGTCTTGTCCGAGGGCAAAACGCCTGAAGCATGGAATAGAGGCGAGGTGGTACTGTTCTTCAAGAAAGGTGATAATAGCCTATTGAAGAACTACAGGCCCATCACGCTTCTAAGCCATGTTTATAAGCTGTTTTCAAGGGTCATCACGAACCGTCTCGAACATAGACTTGATGACTTCCAGCCTCCCGAACAAGCCGGTTTCCGAAGAAGCTATAGTACCATAGACCACATACATACGCTGCGGCAAGTTATACAGAAGACTGAAGAGTATAACTTGCCATTATGCTTAGCGTTTGTGGACTATGAGAAAGCCTTCGATTCGGTGGAAACATGGGCGATGCTCGAGTCACTTCAGCGATGCCATATTGACTATCGGTACATTGAAGTGTTGAAGTGTTTGTATAGTAACGCCACCATGTCGGTCCGAGTTCAGGAGCAGAGCACAAAGGCCATTCCATTGAGAAGAGGCGTAAGACAGGGGGACGTTATATCCCCGAAACTGTTTACGGCCGTTATGGAAGACGCCTGACATCGTAGTCATGGCAAAGTCGATGGAGGAACTCAGCATGATGCTCGATGATCTCAATCGAGTTTCTCAACGGGTGGGCTTAAAAATGAATATGGACAAGACGAAACTCATGTCAAATGCCAAGGTTGTGCCCATCCCAGTCTCTGTTGAAAACTCGGTACTCGAAGTTGTTGACTCATACATCTACCTAGGACAAGTGGTCCAATTAGGTAGGTCCAACTTCGAGAAAGAGGTCAACCGCCGAATCCAACTCGGCTGGGCAGCGTTCGGGAAACTACGCAATGTCTTTTCGTCCGACATACCTCAGTGCCTCAAGACGAAAGTCTTCAACCAATGTGTGTTACCAGTGATGACTTACGGCACCGAAACGTGGTCTTTCACTATCGGCCTCATCTCAAAGCTCAAAGTCGCTCAACGAGCAATGGAGGGGGCTATGCTCGGGGTGTCTCTACGTGATCGAATCAGAAATGAGGAAATCCGTAGACGAACTAAAGTGACCGATATAGCTCACCGGATTAGCAAGTTGAAGTGGCAATGGGCAGGCCACATAGCACGCAGAGCAGATGGCCGATGGGGCCGAAAAGTGCTCGAGTGGAGACCTCGGACCAGCAAGCGCAGCGTAGGACGTCCACCTACAAGATGGACCGATGACCTTATAAAGGTCGCTGGAAGGCGCTGGATGCAGGTCGCTTCCAACCGGTATTTATGGAAGTCCAAAGGGGAGGCCTATGTTCAGCAGTGGACGTCCTATGGCTGAGATGATGATGACCCAAAGGGTAAAAACGGGACCCTATTACTGAGACTTCGCTGTCCGTCCGTCTGTCACCAGGCTGTATCTCAAGAACGGTGATAGCTAGACAGTTGAAATTTTCACAGATGATGTATTTCTATTGCCGCTATAATAAATAATACTAAAAAATAAAATAAAATAAATATTTAAGGGGGCTCCCATACAACAAACTTGTTAGAGATTATGGTACGGAACCCTTTATGCGCGAGTCGGACTCGCACTTACCCAATTTTTATTTGTTCTTGCGTTGTGTTGAATAAATGTGTTTTTTTGTCTTATACATGAATGCGCATTTTGAGTCGTACATATAGAAAGGATGTTTTGTTAGACTGAAAATAGAACCTGAATATGTGTTTTCCCGAAACGCGGACACGTATCCACCTTGGCTCATTAGCTCATCCTGTTTAGATCCATAATTAAATCACGTCCCAACGAGCCTCTCGACATGTATTAATTCACGTCTGTTTCCTCCAAAAAGGCCCCTGTCGACGTCGCAGCGGGCAGAGGTCAAACCGGTGCCGTAAACTTTTTATTCGACAACGGCACGAAGCAGGGAGCGGGGGGGGATAACAAATGAACATGAGTTAGGGCGAGATGAAAAGATTGTGTTTATTCGAATGCAGGAGCGACGTGGGCCGCCTGCCGATGGCAGGCAAATGGAAGAAACAACTTATATATTGCCCGCGTGGGTGGAATGGAAACAGTTTTTGTCGCTTCAAAACTAGAAGGGTTTGGGGAGGGTTTACATACAAAACACGTTTGCGAGTACGCGAGGCACCGGTGGACCCTGCTGAGCCTTTGTTCGAATGGAGCCAGGGGGTTTTCAGACATCGGTGATGTGATTGATTCAATGATTCGCCTACTAAAAGCCCTTAAAGTTAAACCCGCTATCACGACGAACTTCCTGAAAATATTATTTTTGGCCCCTGCGATACAGGCTTGCCTGCATCTTATCTTGCTGCATATTTTGTTCTTTTTTGTAATTTTTGTTTATCTTATATTAATAAACATTTTTTTTATTTTGTGCTACACAATATGGAAAGCGACGTTTTGTGTTTCTATTTATACCTTTAACAGAAAATATTCATGTTTTCTTATAAAAAAAGATATGACCTATAAAGTTGAGGGTAATGATGATAATTATATGTATAGGTGTAATAAATATATCCACATACTTATGATCGTCAAGGGTGACACCCAGACGCATTGCAAATCCAAAGAGTAAATTAAAACAGTTTATTTATAGATAAACAAAAAAAAAACATATTTACAATATTAAAGTTGATAAATACTAAATATACTACTAATGGGTATCGCCGCAAAAATTTGTACCATAACATTCGTGAACCAGTAACACACGTTGGCCATAAGTAATATTCAAGATTACGTAACAATCGTGAGTTTGATTAAGGTCTGTTTAAAATGAAAGTCAAAATGGTACCCTTATATTTTTTTATTATAGACCCTTCATTATGTACGTCACATAAACTACTATTATGTGCATTTCCCACAGGATCCATAGGGGAACAGATATATACGGTGCCGGCCTTGACCAATTACGTAAATGATATAATTAGTCAGTGAACCATAAATTAACGGTAGGTAGGTATTAATTTTTAACCAATATGAATATGTCCTAATTTCACGAATGTTACGTAACACGTCAATTACATGGTAACACACGGTAACGATCGTAAATAAAAAACACGCGAGACATAACCTTAAAAATGTTTCCTTTGGTAATTAATAATGCCAGCGATAATAAAAACACATAATCGATATAGGTCGATTCACTAAAGCTGGCGCGAATGGATTGAATGAAAGTTATGTCACTTGTCACTTTGAGTGTTAGTGTGAGTGCCGTTCTTATACAGGGGCCTCCTAATATTTTGTAAACAACAACAAAATGGGTTTTTGTTATTCAAGAATAATAAAAATTATTAGGTATAATATAAGCATAATCCGCACAATATTTAGACTAAACAAGTAATATATATGTCCGAAAGGTATATTTAACTGTTTGATACAAAAATATTTTACTATCATGGTGTTTTATGAAGACGCTAGTTTTTTGACATACTTTAGATTTTGACTGTTGTAAGGCAGTGTAATAAAATTGTACATATTGCTTAATATTCATGCAATCTGTGTATGACCAGAATTAGGATGTGGGATGATACTATTCCATTGTCTCGTATGAGTTTAACCATGTGGGACTATGCAATGGTATTAACGTAACCCACATTTTCTTCTTGTCTTCGCGGCCTGGTAAAGGTGTAATGTCAAGAATTAATAGGTGACGGACGACTAGTTCGAATAAAAAACCGGCCAAGAGCATGTCGGGCCACGCTCACTGCTCAGTGTAGGGTCCCGTAGTTGCCCGTCCTTCACAATAGACGAAAATTACGAGAAAGATTTCAAGCCCTATAAAAAAGTCGTACACGCCAAGAAACATTAATATAATACGTGCCAGATTGAGCGAAATGTTTTAATATAGTTTGGCACTTAACCAATATGTGTAGCGTTCGAAGTGTAGGGACACCGCGCGGCACTTACGTCATTTTAAAGAAAATTATGAAATTTTGCAATAACTCTAAAACGGCTCGACCGATTTTATTCAATATAGTTTTCATTGAAAGTACTAGTATCCGAGGCTAAGACCCATTCGATTCAATAAGTTATGCTCAGAAATGGCTCGGCCCTCCGTCAAGCTAAGATTACTAAATTTTGTTTGTCCGATGTTATCCGAAGTTGACCGAATATTCAAAATCCGATTTCATATTCTGAGTCGGAGGACCCAAAAGCCCCCCAATACCGAGTTTCAGCCCCCTCGGACCAATTTGAAATTTTCGAAAAAAAAAAGTCGCCATTTTGTTTTTTTTTTCCACGACTGTACTCGGGTGGGGGTCCCCTATGATATTTGTTTGAGCATCCCCCTACCCATCTCCAGCCGTTTACGAGATACGGGACTCCAAAAAAAAAATTCCATACAAATATTGTTTTTTTCGATATTTTCCGACTTTGACCGAATTTTCGGACACCGATTTCAGATTCATATTTGTGAGCCCCAAATGCCCCCCGATACCGAGTTTCAGCTTCCTAGCACCAATTTGAAATTTTGAAAAAAAAGCCATTCGTCATTTTGAATTTAATTTGGTTCGATAATTTTCACATTCATAATCACTTATTGTATCAACCTGTATGTAATCATTTTGTGACGCACACATAAATATTATCGTTCACTCATTCATTCCATTCGTGCCAGCTTTAGTGAATCGATACAAGCATTAACAGATCTAAGTACAAAATAGACAACTGATAAAATATTTGAATATTTATCTTATAAATTCGAAGCTAAATCCCACTCAAAACACTCACGACAAATTCACGACTGAGACGTCGACTCACTCAGAAGAAAAAGAAGATGGCGGATTAGTTTGTTGTGTTGTCCATACTGTATTAAAGAGTTGCCACACGCGAAAAACTACTTAGTGATGCCAGGATTTTGTTAGTTTTCGATCAAATTGGTAACACACCAAAAATAACATTCGTGAACCAAAAAAGGAGACAACAAATATTTTGAGTGAAATAGATATATATTCTTGTGACTAGTACAGAAAGCAAAAGATACGTTATTTAGGTATGTGCAAAAATACTCAACTTTATAAACATTTGACTATTTTGACCGCATCTTGTCATAAAAGGTTGGCGATGGCATTGGCGACAAGTTACATTTATTAGACAATGAAAAAAATGTTATGTCGTTTTAATAGATAAATTTCGTCACCACAAGCTTGTTTGCATTAATTTCTTGTATTTTAATACGTTTTCTAATGTACTTTACTTTAATTAATCTGAAATGCAATAGCAATTACCAGTTTTTATGGAAGAATTGAAAGTCATTAGGCGACACACACAAAAGAAAAAAGTTACAAATTTTTATGGCGGTACCCTAATACTAAATTAAAAATAAACGGATTATAAAAAGAACAACCCCTCCAGCAGCTCTGTCTGTGGCAAGGTCCCCATTACACTGGCGGCGTTACCTCTCTGAACTGCAAGGCCGATCCTTTGTGAGAGGTAAGCGCCAGATTTTGGATCCCCCGTGGCCTCGACCAACCGAGACGACAGGGCCTTCACGAAGCTTTTCATATCGGCTGACCAAGGCCCTAAAGTCTCAACTGCCAGTGCCGCAAACACATGATCCTTTAAAAGGGATGAGTATTTGCGGCGCTTCAGGATCTGGGCCTGGTCAGCCGCCGCGCCAGCCTGAGTGCGAGTCACCTGAATGTGCGATGCGGCAAACGTGTCGACGCATGTCGCATCCCACACTAAGGTCTTCCCAAGCTTCCATGGCACCAACGTTGCTCCATCCGGACGCTTGCCGTCGTCTCTCGCCATCCCAACGGGTTCCAGGACGGCAGGCACAGAGGCAGTGGCAAGTGAACGGCGGAACAAATCGTTTAGTGTGCCATGGCGGTAGAAGCGGCCGGCACTTCTTACGCAAGAAAGCCCATGACGTCCCAGTGGATCCACGCTCTTACCATAGGCGCACGTATGATCGACACATATTCTAGCTCCGAGTCTTAAACAAGTTGCTATCCTTAAGCAATTGGGATCTAGAACAGTGCCGATATTACGCGAGGGGAGGGCATGCAGCCAGTGGCCAGACTCGCTCGCAGAAACGGCCAAGACACGAGCACGCTCCAAATCGTTCGGACTATTTTCTAAAAGCGAAGCGTGGGTTACCTTAAGCCTAGGGTTATCCCACGCCTTTTGGGCAGCTCTTGTAATTGGGATGTCCACTCCAGGGCACGAGGCACACCAAGCGTTCCTGGCCTCCACCAAACTCGCCATCTCAACGTCAGGTAGCTGTGGGGAGTTTAAAATTACACTGACGAGAGATAACGAGCTATAGGCAGAGGAAAGAAACGCCGGTAGTGCCACACTAGACGAGGAGCGAACACCCAGACCACCGAGTCTTATGGGGAGAACTGCTTGAACCCATGATCTGCTGTCAAAATTAATATTTAAAATTTTTGAAATTGTTGTTTGTAGACAGTCGTCTATGGATGACAAAATGTGCGGTAATTTCCAAACAGGACTGCTACGGAGCAAATACATACATTTTGGAGTGAAAAGACAAAAACGGATGATAAAGAGAGCCATGTGGGGGTTAATTTCGAAAAGGAGGTCAGAAATACTTTTGAAAAGGTTTAATTTGCAGTTGATAATAGGACTGATTGCGTCGTCGAAAATTGGAGAACCTAAAAGTGTCAGAGAAGATTTTGTATGAACTGATATATTTGGAACAACTGCGTGAAAGTTCGTGAGGATTTCAATCTTCTTTTCAGGAGAAAGGTGTTCGGGTAAAAATATTTCACATTTGGTAAAATTTAGAGAAAGACCGATGCTTGAGAATTTATTGATTATCAACTGCAAATCCTCGAGGACGGTCAAAGCGTCTCCGCCTAATGAGCCGTCGTCGAGATACCATAGATTAAATTTTGATTGTAGGTTTGTAATTATTGGTTGAATTGCCAAACTAAAGATAGCGGGTCCAAGCGGGTCTCCCTGTTGACAGCCCACGCTTGAAAGAATTATTTTATCGCCAAAAAGTAATTTTGAAGGTGCCCCATAACATTGCCATAAATACCGGAAAGACTCTGGGAGTACATTTTGGACTTCTGCTAGAAGGGCACCACGGTCAACCGAATTAAAAGCATTTTTGACGTCAATTTTAATAAAAACCTCGTAGTCCGGACGATTTAAAAACGTGCGCGCTGCGTGCACCGCTGCCTCACACCCGCCCTTGACTCCGAAGCCCAGCTGTCGTGGCTTGAAAGTGTTCGTCAGCTTCTGGTGGAATTTTCGACAGCAAAGCTTCGAAGCCAGGCGCCTTAAAAAGTGCTCCCAACGGCAATCGGGCGGATACCACCATCCTTCTTGGCCGGAGCTACCAGATTGGCACCGTAGAGTATAAGAACGATTTGACTATTTACACGGCCTGCAAGCATGAGGTTTAAAAGTTTGGTTAAAGATTTCAGCAACGCCGTTCCCGCATCCCCTGTAGGCACTGAAATCATGTCTTTAAGATGCTGCGGGGACAGACCATCTAACCCACCGGCAGAGCCGTTACGGAACGACCACAGGGCTTGCTGCACCGCGTCTTCGGTGACGGTAATACAGTCGATGTTTCTCCTTCAAGGCAGCATAGGTCTCAGCTGAGTGCGCAGCCAAATCGTCACTGGAGAAGAGAAGGCGAGCAGCTCCACTTACATTTCCTTCGGAGATTTTGTTTTCTATTGCAGTTATTTTAGAAGTCAGGTTTTGCCGGTAAATATGTTGAATGACGGGGGGGTCCAAAACTGTTAGGGTGTTGTTTTTTATTTGCGTACTTAATGAATCTTTGCAGGATTTGTTTGCATGAAGTACGGAATAAGAAAATGTGAGCAAGCTGTTCCACGCCTGTGGTGAATTCTCAGTGACGACCTTAGAGACGCACTCGGTGAGGCAACGGGCTACAGAAATGCGGGCTGCACGAGGTATTCTTTTTAAAACGGGTCTGTTTGCCTTCAACAGACCAAGTCTTTCCGCCAAAGGTGTTGCTGTCAGGTCCCTGGCAGAGGAAGATTGTGCAGGTTGAGATGCGCTAGGCAGCGGGGGATCGACCACCATACGGGTGCCATGTTGGCGACCCGTATGGATAGCGAGCCCCCGCTGACCTTTGTACTGTTTGTTGCCTCCGCAGATGGGACAAGACAGCAACTGTGAAGGGTTTACAATGGGCTGTGAAGGCATAAACACTAATCAAACGATTTAAAAATAAAACTTACGGGCTAGACATGATACAAACACAAAACATTTAAAAATGTAAACAAACAAAAATTTATAAAAAAATTCACGAAAAATTTCAAAAGCACTGTCACAGCTGCGACGTCATTTCGGCGGGGCGCAGCGCAGCCCCCGAGCACAGAGAATGGCAGCACGGAGTATAAATAGCGGTCGGTCGGGCGGACTAGCGGCGTTTAACTTTGTAGAGCCTCGAAAAGCGCCCTTCACATTCCCAGACCGGGAATGGCAGTATCAAACGGAACGCTATTTGGTTTTTATGTTTTATATTCTTGAAAAAAAATTACGCCCTTCTTGGCGTGAGAAATTTACTCTTAAACTGGGGTCTTACCAGTAAGCAACACAAAAATTAATAAAATAATATAATAATATCTAATTTGTTGTTAGCACACCGTCTACAAGCAGTAACTCGTGCCGAAAATAACATTAAATATTCGAGTCCTCAAACAAGGACAATAAACGAAACCTGCATCATAAGTTGAAGACCGGTGGAAATTAAAAAGAGAGTTTGATAAGCACGCCCGCCGTGAGTGAAAACAGGACAATGCAAACACGGGTGACAATATTTGTTAATTTACTCTTTACACATGTGTAGTGGTGGGAGGGCTTACGACTAAGTTTTTTCAAAGTAATCACAATGCCGTCCAAATGATAGGTAACTGTATAACTGTATGAACGGAAAATAACGGTACGGTTACAATACCATTAAAATCAGTTAACGATTCGGCTTTTCTCGGATATCATCGCCTCAATCCGGAGACGGAAATATATTACCGCGATTTCTTTTAGGTAGCATTCAATTTGAAGTATCATAAACGCAATGTTTAGCACCTGCCAAGATGACATTACTAACCGGTAGACCTAAGAAATTTATTACGCAGAAGCGACATGAATTTTAACATTAATTATTTATTAAAGCTATACTTGTAGGTAATACAATATATTAAAAAACATATATAAGTCAATATTTCACTGTTTGATGTAAGTAACAGTACCTACCTACGATATTACGTCGGATTAATAATTAATAATAAACACCAAATAAAAAATTTAATAAACTGATTTCAACCGATTTTTGTTGATATTTCATAAACTGCTTGAGCGATTTTGATCTAGACACGCGGCAGCGTGTCCAGCCAAGTTCACCGCAGGAACTGGCGAGCAGCAGCCGTGTGTTATATTACACGAACCGTTTGGAGCCACTTTTGACCCCTCAATAACTCCAAATCTATTCAACAGAAAAAAATGAAATTTGGCTTATGTATTTAGGTCCCTGAGAACAACTAGAACCACAAATTTCATAAATGTAGATGAAATAGTTATTGAGATATTGACGTCCAAAAAACGGCATTTTTATCACTGACTGACTGACTCACTAGTAATCAAAAACCTAACCCACTTCCAGGTGACCTAGAAAGATGAAATTTGGCATTCAGCTTGGTAATTGTGTGTGTACACATATAAAAATCAAAAACAGTGATATTTTTTAGTTTTATTATTATTATTATTTATGCTTGTTGCCTCAGAACTCCGTCATTTACTAACCGATTTGGAAAATTCTTTCTTTGTTTGTAAGATGGCACTCTCTCTCTCACACACACACCACACACACACACACACACACACACACACACACACACACAACACAGACAGAGAAGGTTAATAAATTGCCGTGGCGCGGGGACGGATAGCGAAGCGCGGGAGCGCGGCGTGGCGAGGAGCGGTCCGGCCCCTCCCTCTACCCCGCGTCACTCTAGTCAAGACAGGTGGGGCGTCAATTCAAATTTCTGTACAAAAAGTAATGATATCCCATCAAAAACATAAATGTTAAATTAGAGCCAAGTTCTCGCATGCAACGTTGTCGACTTCGCCGACAAAAGAATTGAGATCTATATGGGCGCCAAGTTCTTTGCCCTAAATTTTTTAGATACAAGGACATGCGACATACTCAATGCATTTATTTTACTTGGGGTGTAATTCAATATCAAGATTTGACTTGGCTAGTTTTCACAAACTGACTTAATTTTATCAAAGTAACATAGTATTATTATCAAGCTAACAGTATAAGTAACAGGACGTACACTAACTTGCGTACATACCTTTACGAAAATAGGTTAATGATTAGACAAATGTAATATACATTTATATGTAAAAACTAGCCAAGTCCAGTCTTGATATTGAATTACACCCCAAGTAAAATAAATGCATTGAGTATGTCGCATGTCCTTGTATCTAAAAAATTTAGGGCAAAGAACTTGGCGCCCATATAGATCTCAATTCTTTTGTCGGCGAAGTCGACAACGTTGCATGCGAGAACTTGGCTCTAATTTAACATTTATGTTTTTGATGGGATAAAATTTACATGGGACCATCTCGGAAGTATACCCTATCAAATACGAAACAAAAATTGTAAATCGGTCATATCTGTAAATGGATAACTCTATGTGAGAGATGAGGGATTCACGACAATTACCGAGGTTGGCCGAATCGTTAACTGATTTTAATCGTACTGTACCACTCTAATCTATTCCAAAATCATTATTCCCTGTTGCTGACTTAATTTGTCTTACACCTAGCTAGGTAAGCTTAGTAGGTACAAGGCTTAAATAGCGAGCAATAAATATAAAATTCGCTTTAATTACGATGGCACGGAAATGAGCCCCGTTTATCATTGACTAATGAACGTCGGCGGAGGCGCTATCGCGGATGGAGCCTGCTTATTAAGAAATAGCGCTCAATCCTCAGACCAGCCTAGAATTTCAAAATATTCGAACTCATATTTTAGGACAGTACTTACTCCGGAATACGGACTACCGCTTTGCACTTTGTTTGACACATTTTTCTAAATACTTAAAGTGCGGTGGGCTCGTCTTCGTAGGGGTATTGTTTGGCACATTTTTCTAAATACATAAAGTGCGGCGAGCTCGTCTTCGTAGGGGTATTGAAGGGGAGGTGTATGACGCCATATTTTTTTTGTACGGGATTTCGGTCGGTATTTATCATGTAGCTTGGGTTACGACAAAGAAAAAGAAGAATAATTGTAACAAAGCCTCATACTAAGCTAAGTCTCTAAGCTACCTAGTGTTAAGCTAATCTGTATCAAGGCTGCTCCATCACGGCCTAATCGCGCTATCGGCCGCGACGCGAACTAGCCGGAGCCGGCAATCGGCCGCATCCATCACCCCCCGAACAGGGCGGGGGTGTGTCCCCCCCCCCCGAGGACCTTCCCCCGCGACCCCGCACCACCGCGTCGCGCGCGCACGCCGGAAGCGGCGGTAACGCGCGCGCGGCACGAACACCGCTAGTTTGCTTAATGAATTACTCGCGATATGTCACGGGGTTTATAAGCGTTGCGGGCTATTTTGGTTTTGTAGTGAACAATATGCGGTGAAGCCAACTTTTAATGATTACGATAATTTTCTACGCTAGCCTTTCATTTGAGCGCACGGGAGCAATTAAACACAGCACAGTAATACCCACTCGCTAATCAAATTGTCTGTCACTAAACGGAACAATTGACACTATTTAATATTAAGTTCTTTGGTAAAACGTGAATGTTTTTGCTTCGATTTCGTATTTGTACCCATGTCTAATATATCAATATATGTGACGTCAAACAGTTTCCAACGGTAAAGTTATGTTTGTCGCTTAGTACAGTTTATCTTTTCTTTAGAGCAATATATAGTGGTTTCATAATTCGTAAGGAACCCTCGCTGAGTCCGACTCGCACTTGACCGGCATTTTAACATTGAAAAAGTTTGTTTTCCTGATGTGGTGATAGTGCACCGATTTATGAAATTGTGACAGCCTGTAGTTTCGCAGATATGAGAGGTACACGGATATACTATATGCCAAAATGTGCGTCTACCAAGGGGCTTCAAAGCGCGATTTAAATTCCCAAAATCTTTAGGGTAACTTTTTGAACTTTTCTAAAATTTGTAAAAATTGAAAAAAAAAATCGCTGAAATAGATCGAGAATCCATACTAATATTATAAATGCGAAAGTGTGTCTGTCTGTCTGTTACCTCTTCACGCTTAAACCGCTGAATCGATTTTGATGAAATTTGGCATAGAGATAGTTTAAGATCCGAGAAAGGACATAGATAGTTTTCATCCTGAAATTATACCTAAAAAGATTGAAAAGTGAATGCTGTTGGGGTGCGGTGACCCTGTAGGAAATGTAATTATTAGACCAAAAGCACAAAATGCTCTTACATTTGCTTAGGCGCTTTTAATAATCCCTTTTATCAAGTTCCACGCGTATACGTAGTCGCGGGCAAAAGCTAGTCTCCCAATAACTTTATTCTGAGCTCGCTTATCTAGAAACGAAAAAAAAATATCTCGGGATTAAATTAATGATAGTTGCGCGTAATATGAGATTTTTCATTAAGAATCTTTACTGACAAGTATCCTAAAATTGAGTTTCCAATAAGTACCTGGTATGAACGCACTCTTAGGGTTAGCCGCCGAGGCTGGTCGCCGGCCGGCGGCTCGCTCACGACCCCGGCTGCCTAGTTTACAGCTAGACCAAGGACGAGGGCACATTAGCAATTACCTACTTACGCAAAAGGCACGCTCTCTTTACCAGCGGCGGGCAAAGTTCAATAGATTTTTTATGCTAAGTGAGCTTGGTTTTATTTATTATGTACTACTAGCGTGCCTTCTTTAAAAACGATAAAAACTAACGGCGTAGTATGTTCCTATCCTAACAATGGGTTGAAATAATAACTTTTTTTTTCGAAGTTTGAAGAACGTTTGAGGATGCGCGAGCGAGCGGCGCACGATAAGATCGGCTCCGTGTTTTAATATTCTTAAATAAGTGTAAAGTGCTCAATCGGTAAATAGTCTATACTCAAAACAAAAATACAGAACTATATTACTCGGTAGTGATATCATTTTCAAAATCCGAGTTATAACAACCGCGTTATCGAAGTGCAAAGATTGGGATAAAATTCGTCGTTTAAAGTTACTTGTACGCGCCCATGACTCATCTTCAAACTGGCCGGCGAGTTGTTCAAATCAGCTGTATCACTGCGGCCCCCGTACCAAGATATCGCCCGTTTCGTGTTGGAGCTCGCTGCACGCTATCGCTACGAAATCTGCGCCGGACGTCATCACTGCGTTTGTGAATAGTGGTACCGTGGTACAAGGTGTTTACAAAGTGACCATCAACTTGCGCGATAATAGCTGGGCGATAAGTGACTTTAAACGCTATTACCATTGCTAACGCCTAATCTTATATTTCCAAACAAACGCACTTGCGTTGTTTTATGTGATTTTATCGCATTCTATAAATATGAATGAAAATATTACCTTCCGTAAAATGGGCAGGCGAGCCATTTCTGTCGACGATATATCTGCGACACTATCAAGTAGTTCTATAATTAACTCCACACTGTTGGATGATACGAGGGTAAGTCTACCAAATACAATGGGAATGGACTCATCTGTAGTTCTTAGCTTGAAGCAACAACTCAATGAAGTCTCCACGCAGCTAACAAGCGCTCACTTGGAGATCGATAATTTAAACTTACTGATCGCTAGTCTTAGATCACAGGTGGATGAAAAAGCAAAACAAATTGAGATATTGCGAAAAATATCTAGCGAAACGACGCCACACAAGGATAGGGGACGTACCACCGAACATAGCTCGTTCACACCTGCATATAGGAACGTTAATACACTCAGAATAAATACCCCCCGAGTATCACCCCTGCGCACTATGCGCACCGACTCTTCGCATAACCTTAATACCGCTTTAACATTAAGTAAGCAGACTGCGAGTGATTCCCCACCGATACATAAAGGAATATCAGCCAACTTGTCACAGATCACTCTACCGACGGCGCCTCAGGGCAGCCAGGACATAATAGCCCGCGACCTGCCTGTGCTAATCGCCGCAAACAGAGATAATAATGAAGGAGAATTCGCTCAGGACCAGAAGAAAAAAAATATAATATTAGCCGATCAACGGGGTAAAAATGTAAGGAATATATTACAAAAAATGCTAGGTACTGATTATCATGTTTTCTGCTTCTGGAAACCGGGGGCAAATATAAAAAATATACTAAACTCTATGAAAGACTGTTACAATGTTACTTCACGTGACTATATATTGTTACTGGGTGGTATTAATGATAAAAATCCTTTTGAGCTGAAAATGTATCTGTATAATTGGTTAAACAGATTAACTCACACGAATGTCATAGTATCCGAAATACCGTTTAATAAGCATTTAAATGAAAGCAAATTAAATAATGAACTAAAACATGTATGTAATATGTTTCATAATGTGTCTTTTGCCCCCATGGGATATGATAAATATATCCCAGAAAAGAGGTATTTTTCTCAGTTATTATGTAAATGCGTTAAGACGGAACTCATTCGCATGGAAAATAACATAGAACTAATTACAAATATTAAGTCTGGATACAAATGTAATGTAAAAAGTGTAAGTACACAAACAAAATCATCACTAATTGTAACTAATAATGAGTCCTTCGGGCTTGATGCCTCTAGTAGTAAAAATGAAAATAACCATTTTTTTCGTGTATAATGAGTTATCCATACTCCACCAAAATATTAATGGTTTAATTAGTAAGTCGGATAGTTTAAGTACACATTTACAAGGGTCAAATAAACACATAGATGTTGTCTGCGTAACTGAGCACAACATGAAGGACGGTGACGAAGGAAACCTGAACTTATCGAATTATGTATTAGCCGCTAGGTTTTCTAGGAATAATCGCAACGGAGGATGTTGTATATTGGTTCATAAAATTCATAAATATGTAAACCTGCGTGATGTTGAATCTCTTAGTGTTTTGGGAGTTGTGGAGTGTTGTGCTATCGAACTTATTCAACATCAGGTCATAATTATATGTATATATCGTATCCCAAATATGAGAGCAAATGCACTTGCAGTTTTTCTGAGCAAGCTAAGTACCATTTTTAATAGATTCTGTTACGGTAAAAAGAAAATCATTACATGCGGTGATTTCAACATCGACCTATTAAAGAGCACAAGCGCGTCGCTAACCTTCAACAACCTTTTAACTAGTTATAATCTAAAGATCGGAATACAGCAACCCACACGTCCAGTTAGCAAAACTTGTATTGACAATATCTTTCACAACGTGCGAGGAGGTAAATTTTTAGTCTTGGAGTTGGCCCTTTCAGATCATACAGCACAAGTAATGCAATGTCCAGTCAAAAAAACCTGTGCTTTGACTCATTGGTTTATATCGCGAAGAGACTACAGCAGTGAGAACATCGACAAATTTATCTATTACTTAGAACAGTTAAACTTTAATGGTACTTTTATGGCCAACAATCCAAACGATGCCTATAATTATTTTATTGAAGATTTTAAACTATTCTATGACTTATGTTTTCCCCTGAGAAGAATAAAGGTTACACTAATCAAAAAGCCAAAATGGATAACTAAGGGTATACGTATCTGTTCTAAACGAAAAAGGCAGCTTCTATGGAAATATCGTCGCACTAATGATGTCAAGGATAGAAAGGTTTTTAAAGAGTACTCCTGGCGCTTGAAAAAGATTATTAAATTAACCCAAAAAGCTCAAAATGACTTCAAGATAAAGCAGTCACAAAACAAAGTTAAAACTACATGGCAAATCATAAATAATGTAAAGAGTAACTTACCAAAGGAGAATATTATAGAATTGAACATCAATAACACTATCGTAAATGACCCTCAAAAAATTGGAAATGAATTTAATCAATATTTTGTAAATGTAGTAAACAATAATAACAAAAATAAAATCGACATTAACAATTCAGCGCAAAGCAAAAGTATATTAATGAATACAAATAAATATAATAAATTAATAGATAACAATAAATTCTCCTTCTTTATGGTTCCTACAACACCTAATGAAATTTATAATCTAATTAATTCTCTCAAAAATACAAATAGCGTAGGTTACGATGGCATCAATACAATGACCCTAAAAAAAGTATCTCACATAATTGCAAAGCCACTTAGTTATGTTTTCAATGTGTGTGTTGAACATGGTTATTTTCCAGATAAATTGAAGACTTCTATCATCAAGCCATTGTTTAAAAAAGAAAATAAGAATGAAATGAAAAACTATAGACCAATAGCACTTATACCAGTGGTTTCTAAGATTTTGGAGAAGATAATTTATAAAAGAATCTATGACTTCTTCGAAAACAATCATCTATTCGCTAAGGAACAAAAAGGCTTTAGGAAAAATAAAACTATTAATATGGCTATTTTCGACCTAATAAAAAAAATATTAACGAATATGAACAATAAACTCCCGGTGTCAGCAATTTACATGGACATGACCAAAGCTTTTGACTTTGTCAATCATGAGATACTCCTGGAAAAATTGTATAGGTACGGAATAAGGGGAAATATTCTAGGACTAATCAGATCCTACCTCAGCAACCGGAAACAAATAACACAGATCACAAAAATCAACCCCAAAACAAAAAAAGAAATTACGTACTCTTCAGAATTCGTGGAAATTCAGTGTGGTGTCCCCCAGGGAAGTATTTTAGGCCCCCTACTTTTTCTTATCTATATAAATGATCTACCTAAAGTCACTAAGCACCCCATGGTACTATTCGCGGATGACAGTACCATCATATTCACTGATACACAGCCAAATTCACTAGAGACTGAGATAAACACAGCTTTGCAATCAACCATCGACTGGCTTGATACTAACAACCTTAAAGTAAATTTAGAAAAAACGCATATTATGAATTTTAAACAGAGACGTAAAAACCTAAAATATCCCAAAGTTAATTATAAGGATCTGAATATTAAGGAGGTTGATCACACTAAGTTTTTAGGTTTAACTGTAGACAATAAACTTACTTGGAAAACTCAAACCGAAAATGTATGTAAAAAATTGAATTCCTACTCTTATGCATTGTATATGTTACGTAAAATTGTAAACCAATCGGCTGTGTTGACTGCATACCATGCATACGTTTCTTCAACATTATCGTATGGAGTAATTTCTTGGGGTAACTCCACAGACCGTGAATTAGTATTTCAAGCCCAGAAACGATGTTTGAGAGCGGTGTGTGGTCTGCGGTCTACGGAGTCTTGTAAAACACATTTTATAAATTTAAACATTCTCACCTTGCCTTCTTTGTATATTTATGAGATTGCTTTATTCGTGAAGATTAATCCAGACCAATTTAAAAAGTTTTCAAGTCAGAGACTTCAAAATAAGTTGTTTGCTGCGCCATCCAAAACGAGTCTTCTGTCCAAAAGTGTAATTGGAATGGCTTCAAAAGTTTATAATAAAATTCCATGTGCAAAAAGACACTTGTGAAATGTCATAGATTTTAAAAAGACGTTATTAAAAAAAAACCGGCCAAGTGCGAGTCGGACTCGCGCACCGAGGGTTCCGTACAAACACTTTCCATCCCTAAGTGGTTAAGTTAAGTTTGCACCTGGTATGTATAGCGCCCCATATAAATTAGGTGCAAAGTTAGGTATTAAAAAAAAATTTATTGTTTTCGTAATTTTTCCTTTATCTATGCTATAAGACGTTGCTTCGTACCAAATTTCAAGATTCTGAGTTCACGGGAAGCACTCTGTAGGTTTTGATTCCCTTGCAAGTGTCGAAAATTTGCGGCATAAACGGCTGTATCTTTTGATTGCGTTGGCTTAGAAGTTTGATTTTTTCACAGCTTCAAGGGACAGTAGACCTGAGTAATTGATATAAATTTCAGCTTCATACCTCCACGCGTTCCTGAGAAAAAGGGTCTTGACAGACGGACGGACGGACGGACAGACGGACAACAAAGTGATCCTATAAGGGTTCCGTTTTTTCCTTTTGAGGTACGGAACCCTAAAAATACTTAATCAAAAAATTTTATTATTCTATTAATGAGTATTTCAATGACTATGATGTTTAGATTAATTTAGTTAGCTATAAACATGTATATAGCAACTACCTATTTTGTATGCCCTAACCTAGGGTTGAACATAGCTGAACACATAAACGAAACTTGTTACCTATTATTACCTATTGTTCACAAATAAATAACTTTGACTTTGACTTTGACTTTCATTTCTCCAATGTTTAATTTCCTTACTCAAGATCTCTCTAAAAATCGAAAATCTTTTCGGTAGTTTTCCAACCGAGCGAGCGAAGCGAGCAATGCGTCTCTATTTCAGTGTCGTGCGGCTGTTCTCGATTTTTTTTCGTGCGATTTTCTTGAAAATTAGGTTCGATAAGGATATAGATTTCTTTCGACAATTAATTTTTCGAAATTAATAAAAATACGGGGTTGAAAACGTAAAAAATTACAAATATCTTACAAATATCATATTTGGAAACAAACTTCATGAGGTTGCAAGCTCACAAAGCCACTAGTGCAGTATAACATTCAACAGTTTTGTTTTACGTTATAAGTATCTCGATTGTTGAACTTAATTACCTGTTCAATAGTAACCCTTTGTAGTCACATACTAGTTCCAAAATACAGAATTCACAATGATTCGTTTAATCATAGTCAGCACTGGTCAAAATATTATATAAATAATTTAGTGAAATACCCTCGGCTTCCGGTCCGTGACTCAAGATGTTCGCATGCGTTTAAGTTTCGTTGTTCGTTATTTATTAATTTTTGTTGTTCAATGTGTAGTATTGATAGCGTATTGTGCAGTTATCTAACATCTAACGTATGAGTGAATAGATAATGAAGAATTCAACTTGAAGCGTTCATACCCCTTCCTGGGTCAAGGCCCGATAGTCCGTGTGGTTTTTTGTAAATCGCTATCACTTTACAAAAAGCACGATTTTCTCAACTCACCGTACAACGTGGTATCAATCCTCTATCTAGTCACCGTGTACGATTGGCAACGAGACATTGGCAGTAATGGTCGCTTAACTGTGACCGGTTGCCAATTAAAAAAAAATAGAATAGAATAGTGAAATACCCTCAAAACCCGTCAAAGGAACTTCAAAAACCATAAACTGTTACAAAATATTATTTGTAAAATAAACTCGGCCGGCACGTCGCTGCCTCGGTCGAGCGGGCGCGAGTATTTCTCGCCTCGCCTCGAAATTGCATCAGACGCCAGAGTGCCGTGCGACAGTGTCCCGAGACACCCTGCCGGGACAACTGCAGGGGCAGTAACAAGCGAGACGAAGCGCTGTGGCACGACTATACTGGCGTGTTATGTAGGGTTTGTGACATTTTGCCGTTTATCACCTTTCCTTACTGCGATAAATTTCGTAGTGTTTTTGTTCTGCTATAACTTCCAACTGGCTATTCAAAAAAACATCATGTCAACATTATTTTCTCGCTTTGCCTCGAGACGTTGACGAGTTTCATGTAAAAATTGGGACTGTAGGCGTCTGCACGAATGTATTCAAACCCAAATATGTATATTGTTGTTTATTACCAACCAAATTTAAGAAGAAAAGGATGTGGGTTAATTTCTTGCAATACAATGTACCAGCAATCGCCAATCACAATTTGAAGACATTCGTGTAATTAATACAACCTTGATGCAACGTAGTAGATGGTATGCTCGCAACTCTAATTAAATATTTGAGTACTACCAAAATACACAATGTTATACCGTTAAACCAATCTTTGATGCTGAAAGCTTGGATAGTGCTTATTAGAGCCTATTTCGCTATTGGATTGCGCTATGATGATGCCTTTAGGCAATACACATATTACTCACGCTGACAAAGTGGTAGAATAACAACTTTTTTAGGGTTCCGTAGCCAAATGGCAAAAAACGGAACCCTTATAGATTCGTCATGTCTGTCTGTCTGTCCGTCTGTCCGTCTGTCCGTCCGTATGTCACAGCCATTTTTTTCCGAAACTATAAGAGCTATACTGTTGAAACTTGGTAGGTAGATGTATTCTGTGAACCGCATTAAGATTTTGATGCAAAAATAAAAAAATAATAATAAATATTGGGGGCTCCCCATACTTAGAACTGAAACTCAAAATTTTTTTTTTCATCAAACACATACGTGTGGGGTATCTATGGATAGGTCTTCAAAAATGATATCGAAGTTTCTAAAACATTTTTTTTCTAAACCGAATAGTTTGCGTGACAGACGCTTCCAAAGTGGAAAAAAGTTGGTCCCCCCCCTCTAACTTCTAAAATAAGAAAATGAAAAATCTAAAAAAAACATATGATGTACATTACTATAAAAACTACCAACGAAAATTGTTTTGAACGAGATCTAGTAAGTAGTTTTTTTTTAATACCTAACTTTGCAAGTTTGCACCTAATTTATATGGGGCGCTATACATACCAGGTGCAAACTTAACTTAAACACTTAGGGATGGAAAGTGTTTGTACGGAACCCTCGGTGCGCGAGTCCGACTTGCACTTGGCCGGTTTTTTTTGTGTAGGGGTAGTCCCGTAGTGTATCTAAATATAAAAATAATATTTCAATAAAGAGTGCAGCTTATGTGAAATATTAAGCTTTAAAGTGCTACATTGTTAGCGTGGGAGAAATTCCCTACGGAACAATACTGCCTGCTGAGTGCTGACCCATCCAGTTTTTCACAGTAATATTTTCTAATTTTGCATTCACTACGCGCGTGAGCCTAGTCGGCCAGTAATCAGCGCGGCGCTCGTTATGCGGCGCTTTTTGCTTCCCGCCTTTGTGCATCGAGTGTTTGGAGAAGTCATTTTGCTTAACCGACTGCCCGGCGCCTCGGGCCGCCGGACAGCGTGAAGAGTGCGCGTGCGCGCAGAACAACTGGCAGGAGCGTTGTTTGCAACGTCATTATTTCACTGCACTTTGACATTGTTAATTTTTCTTATACTGTGAAGTAGTCGCTAGTGTCTTAATATAATAGGTGAGCGTTTGTTATCATCGTTATCTCAGATTCTTTAAAGACAAGATACTCGTACATTTCATAAAAAAAATATCTCAAAAAGAAAGAAAATGCGAGAGTGAATACTTCAATAATCACTAAAGTACCTAATAGTCGTATTAAAATTTACGTGAGACATCTCTAATCATTATTATAAATGGTTTATAACTCACGCAAAACTTGTCAGAAACTGCCTGAATGGTGATAGACTAAAGCTAATTGGCTGAATCCGGGGCTGTGCAGTTCGCTGTCCCTGATTAAGAGCTCCCAATGAGTTTGAAACATATCGGGCCGTTTCTTACAAGTTTATAATGATTACCACTATAAGTAATAATAGCCATAATATTATTTTAGTAGCTCTCAATTGGTTTTCTGATTATCTTACTAATCGGACACAAATGGTTAAGATAGGTAATCTGTTAAGTGAGCGCCTTCCGGTGAGTTTCGGGGTGCCTCAGGGCAGCATTCTTGGTCCCTTACTGTTTACATTATATATGAATGACATCTTTGACATCCCCATCCCGAACTCAAACGTTGTGTGTTATGCGGATGATACGGTTATTCTAGTGAGTGGCAAAACATGGGATGGTACATATACTGCAGCTGAGAATGCACTGTCAAAGGTTGCCTGTTGGTTAAACAGTAATTTATTGACATTGAACGTGGGTAAAACAAACTATGTGGCGTTCTCTAAAACTGCAACTGCGTCGCCCTCGACTGCTTATATCATGAAATTTCACACCTGTCAGAATCCTGGTACATCCGTTTTACTTACATCGGCCCCTGCTGCCGGCTGCACTTGTTGCGAAATCAGGAGGCAAAGCACTGTTAAGTACTTGGGTCTCCTCTTCGATCAACATTTGTCTTTTGCTCAACACATAACGACTCTGGCGGGAAGAGTGAGGAAACTCATTTACGCGATGAAGAGACTTCGGGATTGCGCCCCCCCTGAAATACTTCGCCAAGTGTATCACGCCCTAGGGAAATCAATTTTGCAGTACGGAATAGCAGTCTGGGGCTGCGCTGCCAAAACCCACATGTTGCTGTTGGAACGCGCGCAGAGAGCAGTCCTCAAGGTTATGCTTAAAAAATCTTTTAGCTATCCCACGAATCTCCTGTACTTACAGTGAAACCAAACTGCTTAGAGTTCATCAGATTTACATTATTAAAGCGATCTCACGAACTCATGCGAAGATCTTCAACACTACACGCCATGAGGAAATGTTACAGAAGCGTACCTACAAAGCATCGCTCCCGCCTCACAGATCCGCTCTCGCTAGGAGGTCGCCGTCTTACGCTCACTCTAGCATCTACAATTTTGTATGCAACAGCTGTAGCATTGAACTTTTACCTGTCTCTAAAGCAAATAAGGAAGTAAAACAATGGTTATATACACTGTCGTACCGTGGTACTGAAGACATAATTAAATCAACCAAGATAAAATAACCGAAAACCGAATAACCGAAAACAGAAACAGTATCATGGGCTGTATATCACAAACACACACACACACACACACACTCAGACTTACATACGCACACACACGCATACACACTCACAGAATTTTAATTAATTAATAATAGTTTATTTGATGTTTATTTTTGCTAAATTTTTTGCCTAACTATTGTATAAACCGCATATGTTAACCGGACTCGCAGATGGCCAAGATACAGGCTCAGCCTAGTTTGGTCACTGACGGATACATTTTTTCTATGTTTCAACTGATTTTTTGTTTAAATAAATAATTTTGTATATTTTTGTATATTTTGTATTTGTATTGACAGATGTCATTAGTCACGTCGAATTTAGCTCCAGAGTCCTGACCTTGAAATGGAATTGGGTAAGCACTTAAGGAGCCTGTCTGCACGTCATGCGACTATAACGTGTACACATAATTCACGGGGGCATTACTTGTGCGCATAAATAAGGCGTCGTTTGCATGCGGCGGGCGAGAGGCGGGCTAGCCGATTTGTTGCGCGCCAGAAAAACGCCGCTTGTGGCCGATGAAGGGAAACTGACAGTAATAGGTATATGGTTTCTATCTTCTTCGGGTCAATCAGTATTTAATTATATATTTTAAACCTTGAGACCTTTCTTCTGCAAGCTACTTGTTTCCTCTTTTTCATTTAAATATAGTTTATCTGAAAATATCACAATAAAAAACTAAATTCTGATAACGGACACTATTCCCCGAGTACGACATTATCATAAAAAGCAATGGTCGTTTTAGAAATTAACTTTTATGATAATATTATAGAAAATCTAACCCTTGGATTTGCTAGGTACTAATAAGAGTAAAAGCACTAGATATTGGATAACAATATATTTTAGTATTGAACAATCATTGATCTTATCAAGAATCCGTGACGCTACGCAGCCAGTACGCGGTAATCTATCTGTCAGTGCGCTGGGTTGCCAGCTCCCTCAAGTACGTTCGGAAATACGGCTAACAGTTCGGCCATCCTGACAAAGCTTCGTCCACGAAGATCATCTTCGTGAAAACCTCCAACTTGACCAACAGCATCAGCACGCTCCTCTCAGTAAGCTTCGCTGGCGCCAGTCTCTATGCCCATCACCTGACTCTGCAAGTAGACCAAACACATATTTAGGAGTAACCCTTACTCAACCCTCTAGTGGTGTTCACTTGCTCATTCGAAATAGTTGAAGTTACGTTGCAGATGTTGCAACTTAGACTAAGATATATTTACTTCATTCTGAGCAGAAGCTATTTTTAATTATCGATTTCAACTCAAGGTGCAAGGTAATCACATGTAAACGTATACTGATCTAGCTTTAACATAGTTTGAAATCATCTCAGCAGTTTGATGTCATGGCTAAATAACGGATCATCATCATCATAATCATCATCATCATCATCATCATCATCATCATCATCACCATCATTTACCTACTATTTGATTGAAATGGTTAACCAGCAATTAAGGTTGAATAAATTATCTTTATCCTTTTACAACTCCTATGATTTTTTATGAACACAGCGATTAATAAACATCGATCAAATCATTGAACTTGAAGTAGTATTTGTCGAAAACTCTTGCAGCACACAAGACACATCTTAAGTAACGCTATACCTTATTTACCATGGAGAATTCCTATTTAAGACATGGAACGAACTCACAGTTTAATTCCAGAATAGTACTCTAATTCCGTGCGCATCATCAGCCGCTTGATTTACTACCGCGCAAGAACCGCTCGCACAGTCTCACACAGGTATGCAGACATAGCAGCTCTCCAATACAGCTCATGGAACAAAAGGCATTTTGTTGCATACCTACTCAACATTATAACAGACAGTTAGGCTGAGACTAAAGGCTCTTCCTCATGGTAGTCTTCACGACGCCGACGCTTCTTGCTTTCCAATCTTAAGGCTGTGATTATTGGACAACCGTTGATTCAAATATCTAATATACATACTTATCAAGTTTATATTATACATCAAAACAGACTAGTTCAACTGCTCGTCACTAATTCCACGATGACTTGTATTCATTTGCACCGGAATTTATATTGCATTGCATCGCACAGCTTGGCATTTTAAAGTCTGTCTTATAACACTTTTCTTACTGTAACTTAAAGTCTTACAATCTTGTTTTCAAAACGAAATGTCGCAACACGTAAACACATCGGTAATTAAATTAAAAGGGGTAGATCTTATGTCCTGGTAGTAATTAATATGTTACCTTACCACTGTTGTTTTCTTTACCCTTTTGTCGTTGCCCTGTTCATCATGGAGAGCAACAATAGCATCACCGACGGCGACTCACAGCAGGTTTGCCGCCCGTGACGATGTCTTCAACGTCACCGTCGTGCTCGAGGCCATTTGTCGTTTGTGTCGACAGTGAGCTCTTAACGTTACCAATTACCAACAGCACGCGACTGCTGACGACGTGATTTCTTAACACCTACGCAGCATGAGAACGCTAACGTGGTTTCCTAACATTACCACCCGCATTCGGGTGCTAGAACCGGGATTTCTTGAAATCATCATTAGCACGCGAGTGCTAGAGACGTGATCCCTACACCAGCACGTAATTGCTAGAATTGTTCTCCTAACTTTACCACCAGCATATGAGAGCCGGAAATGTGATTCTTTAACATCAACGCGGCATGAGGATGCCAACGTGATTTCCTAACATCAAACCAACGCGTGAGCGCTAAAACTCTGATCCCTTAAGTTCATCAGATATCACCAGCACGAAGTGCTAGAACAGTGATGTCTTAACATCACCACCATTAGACCGTGATTCGTTAACATCTACGCGGCATGAAGATGCCAACGTGATTTCCTAATCACCATCGGCATCGGAGTGCCGACGTCCGTGATTTCCCAATATCACCATCGGCATGCAAGTGCCGACGCCCGTGATTACTTGGCATCTACGTGGCATGATAATGCCGACGTGATTTGTTAATATCACCATCAGCATGGTAGTGCTGACGCACATGATTTCCCAATATCACCATCGACATCTGAGTGCCGACGACCGTGATTCCTTGGCATCTACGCGGCTAGAGAATGCCGACGTGATTTCCTAATATCACCATCAGCATGGTAGTGCTGACGCACATGATTTCCCAATATCACCATCGACATCTGAGTGCCGACGACCGTGATTCCTTGGCATCTACGCGGCTAGAGAATGCCGACGTGATTTCCTAATATCACTATCAGCATGGTAGTGCTGACCCACGTGATTTCCCAATATCACCATCGACATCTGAGTGTCGACGACCGTGATTCATTGGCATCTACGCGGCTAGAGAATGCCGACGTGATTTCCTAATATCACTATCAGCATGGTAGTGCTGACCCACGTGATTTCCCAATATCACCATCGACATCTGAGTGTCGACGACCGTGATTCCTTGGCATCTACGCGGCTAGAGAATGCCGACGTGATTTCCTAATATCACTATCAGCTTGAGATGCTGACATACGTGATTTCTAACGTCAACGCTATGAACAAGACTGTGCAAGTACTTACTCTGTGTGCAGCCGGACATTGCCGACACAATAACATCATCTGTGTATTCTTAAGGTGGAAAGAAACCCAACCTTGTAGTGCCTAGTAGCTTTTGACACAAGCGTTATCGTACCACAACTTCAAACGCATACGTCATGTCTCCGCTACAGCTCGCCTACGACAATAACTATCGGCGACCATATCCACGCCATCTGTGAACTCACATCGCCATCAGATTACTGATAAATACACAAATTAACAAACTGAGCGTAAGCAGAAATACAATCCAAATGTAGTCATAACACCACCATGGAGCGTACCGCAGTCTGGTCTCTGGTACTTCATGACAGGCTCTCGCACATGGCCTTATTTTCACATACTTAAAAGTTTATTCATTCTCACTTCGCTCTTAAACTGCATTTCTTACACACAACCATTCTTTTCATGATAGACATGGCGTTAATGTCATAATACACAGAGCTTAGATGCTCATCAATAATATATATTTGCCTTGTTTATAAATGCGTTAGTGTATGCCCATCACGACCACATCCACTGGTGACCATGTTACATACTGTACCAGGCGCTTATGCCAACACCAGTGTGGGCAATGCAGTATCATCATTGTTGGATATTAATAAAATATCGTGGGCACTACCGTGTCCCCAGATAACATATTTACATATAATTTGGTCACATACTTGAAATACATGATTCAGTTACCTCAGTGTCCATAACTAGTGCCACCAAGTTTGTCCAGATTATACCTTAACAGTTAGGCTTGAGTCTTGACATACCACCAAAATTATACTCTACAATACCTACAACTAAAGCAGGTACTCACTGAACACAGAACAGTGACGTGACAACCACTACGATTCACTTTTAAAAGTATAATAATGATGTTATCATTGTCAGATAATTAAAATTATCTATAACCACTTGCAATATTTCATCATAATTTTGCATATTACACTAAGCCAATAAATTACAGGTAATAGAATCAAACCAAACATGACCATTTAACCAGCTGCTTTCATACTACATCACCATATCAAACAGCTAAAAAGTAGTATGGGAATGCTTTCTCAGCTGCTTTAATGTATTAATTTTAACTGCACTTTCCCAAAATTTTACTAAACAGACTATTCTGAAATAGGTACTTCTTACCTTAGCACTTCGGATTCCAACCAGACAACTTGTTTAGTAAGATATCATTTAACTTCCTTGATAGTATTTCTATTGTTCTATATCATCCACTGATATCCTTACAAGGTCTTCGGTCCACCTCTAAACAGAACCCTTTTACGCTGCATTCACTTGTGCAATGTGTAGTCACGGTTACCCTAGAACTCAAGCAACTTTCAAAAAACATACCTAAATGAAAATAATCTTTTCTGCTTTCATTGCATACATTTTGCATAGGTATTCAAACGGGTCTTTAAATGCTAAAATGAGCTTATTCACTTTTTCATAACTCACAAGTCGCACAACCATAAACATACTGGAGTAGGTATATCAGTTAAACCATAATAAACACAACTTGCTAATTCACAGTAAATTCAAATAAAACAAGTTAACTTAGCTTGCGTACTATACAACCACACATTATAATATAACTAGGTCTACCATGAGTGGTCAAACTATAACTCGCAAAAATAATCAAATGACTTTCCAATGCATTACAACTCAGTTTTTGTAAACAGCCATAAGAAGTGATATTTTCCCATTTTCATTAATTTCTTTTTTTTTTATCCGTTGGGCAGGTAATCATTTCATGACATTTCCATATCAAAATGTACTGCAAGCAGCACACTATTGACTGTAAAATCAACACAATACCATTATTGGTTTTCTATCAGGCGCTCACTTTTCAAACATCATGTTGATCATGATCAATAATCCATGTGAAACATAGAATCTTAATGGAAATCATAATAAAACTTTGGCAAAACTTAGTAGGCTCAACTCGCTTAAACCATTAAATAAATTTCAAATTTCAACCACTCAAAGGAGATTATTTAAGTGCTCAATTGCCAAATACTTTATGGTTCACTTTACTATTCAAGTATGTACTTATTTGGAATAAGTACTAAACAAATTCTAAGCATTTAACTAACTCACATACAAAACACAAGTTTCATCACTTGCACCCAATATTCCAATGCCCAATTGCAATATTGTAAATAATGTGTGAACAAATGTCTTATAGTTGACTTTTTCTTTGTTCCAAATTAAACTGAGTATTTCACATACAGACACACATACATCACAAGCTACATTTCATTTGTTATATCATCAGTGCATGTTGATCACATTCTCACACACTTACAATAGGTATAAATGTAAACTGTTACTAAACTCACCCATTAGGTCACAATGTCATACTGACAATATTTACCCAACATAATATTAGTTCTTACCAGTTGTTATTTATTATAACCTTAGCTGAACACCAGTTGAAGAAACTGTTAATCATCCCATTGCCACTATATCTCCAATAGCAAACTACATTTTTGTCATTTTTGTCTGGACACCTTCGGTGACAATTCTCATCATCTTATTTCCTGGATCTGTTCACATTGAATATCTGTATTCTAACACCAATTTAAGAAATTAGGTAACCATCTGAAATCATAATATATGATTAAAATCACTATTTATTTCCATAAAATATGCTTGCTTGCATAGTTAAACGGAGGGTGTTCTGATTGCTGACAGCACACCTTACTCTTGTTGATATCCAACTTTAGCATACCAACACAATAGAAGCAATATATTATAATACTGTTAGTCAAATAGGTATTTTTTATATAACTCTTGTTTCGACTTTGAACCACTTTTCATCAATTGTGATATGTTTCCAAATTCCTCTATACAGTTTAGATATCCATGTACATTACTCCTAGTGTAATCAATCAATGTTGTCATTTTACATTATATCTTGATAATATACCACCAGGTTTACTGTATGTACTTAATCCCATTTGTACGCAATACCATATTAACAATAATGGTTTTTATATAAAGTAATATTTAGTTACTTGAATAAGCAATATTAAATAAACGAATACTCATACCTGGATTTATCCACCATTTGCTTATTTACAATACAATGCAACTATTTACATCTGTGATACTTACTACAGATTTTCATTGACAAACATCCTGTCCAGGTTTCAAATAAAATATAATATTCTATTCACCTGTGAAACTTAGAAGCAAAACCACACACCACACCAAGATAATGTTACAAAATGCATACAAATTTTGAAAACTTGCTGTGAAGCCCATATTAAACAGGTAATTAACAAACCCTGTCATAATAAAATCAATATGTCATATCATAGAACACTTAAGATGCAATTAGTACACCGCCAGGCTGTATGGCTTTAATTTTAATGTCACACTCAAAGACACAAAGTGATATTTCGGTAAGCCACATAAATGTACAGCTTATTCATCGTAGAATCGGGTAGGTACCTTTCATCTAGAATAGTAGCGATGCACCCACAATATCCAAACAACTGTAAAATACCTTACCGATTTACAAGTACAATGATTGTTTGCGATTTTGAAGGACTTACCGCGTCATCGCCATCATTTTAGTACTTACACCACGTCTTAAAGACTGTCAAATAAATAACGTAAGCACCCGTTACATGTTGGTTATTCAACTTTGCTTTACTGTTTACTCGTTATGTAATAAAACTATCCAATAAGTAGTGCCTTTATACAAATACGAAGTAAAACAAGAAGCAAAGCGTCATTCTTTTGTTTTACGACACAATCAGAATTTCATATGAGAATCAATTTAGTTGACCGAAATATTTTGTAGGCATGTGAATCAGAAGATCTCACTTCTGAACTAATAAGAGTAAAAGCACTAGATATTGGATAACAATATATTTTAGTATTGAACAATCATTGATCTTATCAAGAATCCGTGACGCTACGCAGCCAGTACGCGGTAATCTATCTGTCAGTGCGCTGGGTTGCCAGCTCCCTCAAGTACGTTCGGAAATACGGCTAACAGTACGTATTCCAATATTTTAAAATCCATATAGACACGTGTAAAATTCACTGCTACCGTATCTGATAGCAACAACGCGCACAATAATAAATAAAACTCTGTAACAGTGGAAATATATCAAAGAATTGTGGGTCAGACATTATTGCAACAGTACGGGCACTATAAGAAAGAAAACGTGTGTTGTTTTGCTCGTGGACGCGGCGAGCAGGCGAGACATGTGAGCCATTGTCTGCGGGCACTCGCCTTCGCGACGTCTCGGGCCAGCCACGACTTCGGTCTTATTGCGGCTCCACACTCGCGAAGTTGGCCAAGGTTGGGCGAATGTGATAGTGTGGAGAAACACTTTGCTGCAGAAACCCATACTTCGGCTAACTTCGTCTCCGCCAACTTCGGTCAACATCGAGAGTAGTATAGAGCTAGGATTAGCAGCCAGCGGCAACAGTGCGTGGCAGCTCACGGCATGCTTTATTTTTCGCAATGATTTTGTTTCTACCACTCGCCACTCACCGCTGCCGCTGGTCACGAGTACTCGTGGCCCGGCCGTTAGTAGACTTATAATACCTAAACGCAAAGTCCTCTTGCCTCGCAGTATACTCGTATACTACTTGTAGCAGGAACTGAGAATATTTATGTAGATACTAGTACCAACAATAATACTGCTTGACGTTACATTAGGTGAAACAAAAAGAAAAGTAGTAAAGTAGGTAACTTTTTTAAATGACCTTTATTTTATCCAATAGATCCCGATCGATAAATCGAAAATTTCTGTAAAAACGTTTTACCTACATACTCGAATATAACATACTTAAGTAGCTACATTTATAAACAGAAGACGTGCCTTAAGCTTCAACCCTCTCACTTATGCACTGGGGTAGAGCAGACTGAGAATATTTTCAACTACAAATAGTTTCCTTGAAGTGTCCACGCTATCATTGGTATTTAGTTTTAACGCAGGGCGCAGAATTAAGCCTTGTTTTTGATAATACGTTAATTACATTTACAATGCATGTGCTCGAAAAGAGCGTATTCTAGGCATTCAAACTGTGCGGAAAGTACTACTTTTCCGCACTAGTGCTTTTTACTTTTAATTTTTTTTTATTTATAGCTGTATCTGACAGCCTGACACAAAGAGGTTTTAAAAAGTTTGATAAATAAGTCAAATACCGATTATTAACACGTATAAAAGTACAATAAAACCAATATGTCATTAATTAATTCATTTAACACGTCATTAATTACATTAGATATAAAATTTGATTAATAAACGAACTTTAAATCGTTATTCGTTAAATAAATTTGGCTGAATGTACACGCGCTTGTGCTATTTTGACATAAGACGAATATCAAAAAAATACTTTTTCACTTCTCATGCTCTAAAAGTTCGACTTTATGCTGTACGCAGGCGACATAAAATCGCTTTTTATGTTCTAGAGCATAAAGTAAAATCGTCGTCGAAGACCAAGGCGATCGGTCCAACAGCCACACGAACAACTTAAAACTTAAACCCGTTCCAGACCTTCCGATCCTAATTATCGGATGAAATCGGATAAGGAGTAGTGTAATTTTTAGGATCTATTACACTACACTACACATTATCCGATTTCATCCGATAATTAGGATCGGATCGGAAGGTCTGGAACGGGTTTTAGCTGGCATAATAATAACAAAGATAAAAGTCGCTTAAAAACAAATAAAAAAAAAAACTTAAAACTTCATAGAATAAACTCTTTATTTTATTTCGTTTCGTTAGTATTCTAAGACCAAGGCAAAGATACCAACAGCCAAAGTACACAATAAAACTTGAAATATTTTTATTAATTTTAATTTACTATCAATTATTACTTTTTAAATTTATTTCTCATTGCTCTAATGGAACTTTAAATTTTAATTAAATTTATTTTTAAGTATAGTACATATTTACATGATGCAGTTTCATTTCCTCGCAATCGAAGTGAAAAGTAGAGTGTGCAACTCGTCCATAAAACGCATTTTACACTCGACTTTATATTCATAAAAAACGGGATAAACGTCTCGTGTAAAATGGTGCGTTTTATGCACTTGTTGTACAATCTACTATTGCACATGCGCAGTAGTAGATTATGTGGAGCGCGGTTTACAAATAACTCCGCCATTTTTATTGATGTCTAGTTTATTTTGAAGTTGTTTTGTGCGTCTGCTGAAATAATGGTGAGATAAAGGGAGGAATCATGAATTTAAACCCGTAAAATGTTATTGAAGAAGTAAAAAATGTGAATACTTTTTTTCCAATGTAAACAGTCTTTGTGAGTATTAAAGTATTTTCTATTTTCTCGTACCTGCATAGTAAAGTTTTGTACGGAACTCGTGTGTAAGATGATCTGAAATCACCTACCTTCCACACTTGTATCGTAAATATAACTATTTCGTGGGTATCTAGATAGTTTCTTCATCTACACCCTCTACCATCTAGTTCAATTCCTATAACATGTTCAGATATTATAGGTAAGGACCTAAATTATTTGGCAGCGACCAAAATCAGAGATGTAATTTCATAACAGTACCGTACGCGCGGGTCACCTCATGTGTTCCTCTGCTCCGCAGACTGACTGGTAGGACTGAGTGTTTTATATTTTCATAAAAGGAAATCTATGATAATGGTTATGAATATGTCTGTAGATAAAGTAGTATAAGCAACTGTACATAATTAGGGCTTGACCTCTCATTATGTAGCAGTTGCATAAACTACTAGTACCTATCTGACCTTTTCGGATTAAATCTTTTATGATAATGGATGGAGGCTTGCGTTATAGAGGTAAGCCACTTGAAGAATACAATATAGGGCATTGAAAACCTAACTTTCGTTGCTTTCGTTTGAGCCCAATGTCCAGAGAAAGTAGCCACAAGACCCGAAGCGTCATTCCACCTCCGAAACAATATTACGCTTTGTATTTACGAGTTCCACCGAAGTAATTCTCGCGAGCATTTTTTCCGGCGTCCGGGCGTCGGTCGACAAAAAGTTCCGGAGCAGTAATTAAATAGTTCGGGGCCGACACACATTCAAATTACACGACATGTACCCGCTCAGCTTCGACACACATTTAAATTATACAAGAACACACACATCTGTGATACGTACCCTTGTGTACATTATCCTTTGGGCCGCAATTATTTTTTAGTGTTAGCCAAGTTTAATTGATTCCACGGGGATAATGACCGCGACCTCGATTATGAAAATGTACCCTGTTTGGGATAGTTGTATTGTTTTATGTTTTGAACATTCGTAAATATGATTTGTTATTATTTGTGTTGCGTGTGGGTGTCGATGATTGTTTCCAAACTAATCTGAATCAATGTCAGCCAAGGTCGTGCTCTATTAACGTAATGGGAATTTAATGCCACCATTAATACTTTTCAAATTAAGTATTTATATTTGAAAAGTCGAGTTATTATGGTAATTTATTCTTGTTCGGTCTGTTTAATATATTGTAGATAACCTCAGAAGTCGTCCAAAAACGAATGGAGGTTCTGTCAACTTCAAATCTATTTAAAACTGAGCATTATAAGTCAGGAGTAAGGAGAAAATCCATCAATAGTCAAAGAAATATGAAATGCATACCTACTGGCTAGCTGTCTCATCTCGCCCAGACCTACATACATATTTGCTTAGAGGTTTCCTTTATCACAAGAATAATACTGCCTTTTTCGGATCAAAGCCACTGGCTAAACCTAGGTGCAACTTATATACCCTGGTACTGGTATGTTATTCGTAATACGAGTACATCATTAATCTTTTATCATTCTTGTATCTAGCAGATGCTGTGTCCGCGTGCGTTCCTTGCGAGCAACGAAGGCTTCCACGTGGCATGCCCTTATATGTAACTATTTAGTTTAACTATCGAAAGGGCATATACCTATGCATTAACTTCCGCGTCAACCACGCCTCTTAAAAGGTGCTTCGCACACGTTAAAAGGATACTAGTCCCCTTAGCGGGTGCAATATACAATGAGCCGGCTAATATAGGCAATTGCGTATAGATTTCCAGTAATATTATGCAATAGGCGACAAGCCGCTAACACGGGGTCTGAGGAGTCGCTCTCATCGCGGTATGCTAATGTTCGGGCTTCAGTTCGCGCCCGTCGCAGCTCCGGCGTCTCTCGGCCTACATCCGCCATTGTTCCTCCCTCGTTAATTAGAATCCTCCCCTCCTCCCCTCCCGGCTACGTCGGCCGCGGGCTGTCGAACAAAAGAACTGATGGATAATGCGCGTAATTGTGTGCGTATTTATGTAGGTTACTCGCTTAGTGCGAAGGAAAGGCGGCTCAGAAAAAGCCTCGCGACTGAAATGTGTGCGAAACCTCGCTATCTTTCTGTGATGTCAGAACTGTTGGACTCGCATTATATTTAGTGCGTTGCACCAAGTACCCACTACTAAGTCAAACGAGTCGATACACTTTAAACATAGCCATAGCGACGTATTTTAAATAGAAAACCCTACGCATATATCCATATTCTTCGTACTTGATAAAATCAGTCTCATCATAATACGATATTATAATTGCTTAAATAAGAAATATTTATACGATTTTCTGTAGCCATCTTGGTTTCGATTTTATTAGAATTGTTCTGGATGATCTCGTAGATAGCAAGAAATATAAGTAAAAATATAAGAGTATTTTACGGCCCTTAATGGCGAAATTAAATAAACAATAAAGCTTTGCTAATTCTTCATTACATGTATAATATTATCCAATACCTACCATCAAAAGTTACAGCCAAGTTCATAAAGCGTAAACATTTACTACGTTTGCATACATAACATAATTATTGTTGTCATAAAAATCGTACAACATAACCCGCTCATGCAAATATTTACGTCACGTAATTACTCGCGCTAACGACATAAAACGACATAAATTAAGCTTCAGTCTAGTGTTTAACGTCGACGCCTTTTAGTTTTAACTTCCACTTGACACTAGAAACACAATTACAATGGAAATGCCTAATTACACCCAGGAAAAGCATAATTTAGTAACAGCTGTATAAACTATTTCTGAAATGCAAAGCAAATTAACTAAGCACTATTAGTTCTAGGAGGTTTTGCGTATAGTAATAGCACTAATTTAGCAATAACTCTGCTTTATGAATGCATGTAGAATTTTACTATTCAAGCTGTAGTAAGCGGCATTAATATTTTTTACGTATGGTTAAATAAAGTGGTCATTTGAACTTCAGCACCGGCCGTTTAAAATTTTACACCTATCAAAATACGAGTAGTTATTCATAGTAATGAAAAAGAGAAGTTCATTACAACTATCATTTATTTTTTAATTATTATTATTGCAATGATTTCAAAGCTCTCGGCCGGATTTCATTGAAAAGGCCGAATTCACACAACTTGCTGTACACGTAAAGCGCAATGACCCAACAAATGCATTTCCATTCCCGCGAGGAATTAGACACAATCGTAGAGCGACCGGGCGCATTTCCCCGCGTCAACGCCGCTTGCTGGTGCTGGCTCGCACGTGCGGCTCGGTAAGCAAACTGCCCTTAGGGACTCTCACCACTGGAAACTTTATGCGGAATGTGGGAAATCGTATGCACGTCAGATTGCTTACCCTATTTGTTTAAGTTGGTACCTACTTAAATACACTAGTGGCTTCGTGAGCTGTAGACCTCGAGAGTTTGTTAACGACATTGCTGAAATTTGTATTTTTTTACGTTTTCGACATCTTTATCTCTGATATTTTAAGAAAAAATCGAAGAACTGAATCAACGAAAATAAATAATACAGCGAGTAGAGGAGGTCATTAGCTATCTGAATCGGGTACTATAACCTTAAAATTGGCTAAGGGCTATTTAATACCGATTTTTTTTTTATTTTGAAAAAAAATTGCGAAATTTGGCCTTCAAGCTAAAAAAAACGAAAAACTGTATCGTTTTAAAAAATAATTGAATTGTAATTTTGAATGCTATGCTATTCAAATAAAATTAGTTTAGGTAGCAGATAACGACTTCAGAAAAAAATGAGAGCCCTAAAAGTTTCAGGAATGAGTACAAAAATCTTTCAACCTCAACTTTACACTGAAATAAAAAAATATAAAAAAATACCAGAGTTCTTCCAATTTCCTGGAAACATCTACAGTTCATGACAATTCTAATGGTGTGCCACATGCATAACAAATCTCTAGAAAATTCGAGTTTTTTGCTAATAACTTCCACCCGGCCGTGAATGTAACGATTTCGATTTTTGGGAAAATTTACTTGTTTATTCAGAATGACTATTTACGCAATTGGAAAATGATTTCTAGCTATAATTCACATTTCCTTTCTCTTTCTCTCATAGAGAGAGACTACCTAGATGTTATTGATAGGTACAGGGGTAGGTATTTATTCTGCTTTTAAGCTGATTCGGTGATTTGTTCGACGAACGCTAGTAACTACGTTCTCCTGGTCGTGAGAATCTTCATTACTTGCGAATGTTCAAGTAAATCAGCACCTTTAGCGTCGCGTCGGCTACAATCAGATAAGAAGTGTAAAGTAGCATTGCATCTGTCTACAACTTTAGGCTGATTTACTTGAACATTCGCAAGTAATGAACATTCTCACGACCAGGAGAACGTAGTTACTAGCGTTCGTCGAACAAATCACCGAATCAGCTTAAAAGCAGAATAAATACCTACCCCTGTACCTATTAATAACATCTAGGTAGTCTCTCTCTATGAGAGAAAGAGAAAGGAAATGTGAATAAGAGCTAGACATCATTTTCCAATTGCGTAAATAGTCATTCTGAATAAACAAGTAAATTTTCCCAAAAATCGAAATCGTTACATTCACGGCCGGGTGGAAGTTATTAGCAAAAAACTCGAATTTTCTAGAGATTTGTTATGCATGTGGCACACCATTAGAATTGTCATGAACTGTAGATGTTTCCAGGAAATTGGAAGAACTCTGGTATTTTTTTATATTTTTTTATTTCAGTGTAAAGTTGAGGTTGAAAGATTTTTGTACTCATTCCTGAAACTTTTAGGGCTCTCATTTTTTTCTGAAGTCGTTATCTGGTGCCTAAAATAATTTTATTTGAATAGCATAGCATTCAAAATTATAATTAAATTATTTTTTTACGATAAAACGATACAGTTTTTCGTTTTTTTAGCTTGAAGGCCAAATTTCGCAATTTTTTTTCAAAATTAAAAAAAAATCGGTATTAAATAGCCCTTAGCCAAATTTAAGGTTATAGTACCTGATTCAGGTAGCTAATGACCTCCTCTACTCGCCTGTTTCTTATTGACATCGCTCTACCGAACACCCTGTATACTCGGTTCAGAAATGCGACCTAGGCAAAAATAGCCTGAAATTCATTCATCCGGACATATCTACGAAAGATCTTTTGGTCATCCGGAAACGGAGACGCCTTGGCGCGCTTGGTCAATAAAGATCCTTATGCTGTCGATATACCACTGATTCACACGCTTAACGCGAAACCCTTTGTGTTTACTTTTCTTACCAGGACGGCAAAATAATGGAATTCTCTCCTGTGCACATTTTCCCTGAAAAATTAAACTTTGATCTCATGAAGTCGAGAGTGGGTAGACATTTTCTAGACAAGTATTTATGCTCTATCTTGGAGCTTATTGTCAGTTAACATCAGGTGCCATCGAAGCCAAATGCTGGGCTATCTTAAATCAAATAAAAATAACAACTAAAGAAATCCAATATTTATTTCTTTTCCTTGAGAGATCGCTCGTTAGCGATAAAAACGCCTATTGTCTACCATTGTTAAATGTAAGATTTCTCATTGTTGGTGTACATTAAGTATTGTTGTATTGTCAGCTACTTACTTTCCGATAAGTAGCTTATTCCACCGTTCCTATTTTTCATTTTCATTGTATAATAGAATGGATGCTTAAATTTTGTTTCTTGTGTCCAGGTAAGCTGCCATTTGTTTCCGTTGGTAGGTGAGTAAACTCGCGAGTACTGTTCATTATAGTAGAATTCTCGTTGAACAAACAAAAAATATGCAGAATTAATGCTTCAAGATTGATTATGAATCTAAGGTACTATTTTATGCTTCAGCTACCCGAAGCGAGTCTTGGCCTCCGCCACGAGTGTTATGTATGAATATAAGTGGGTAGATATAGCACCGTCAGCTCTCATGTGTCAGTCGCGAAATATATGTTGCATCATCTTCATGTGCTTGTTTCATTGTGCCTATACATCATTTTGCACCACTTGTCCTGATCTAGCACCGTTCCCGCCAGTAACCGGCCTGGTGTTGACGCAGACCTGACTCTACGACACCGATCCAGCGGCGCCTGGGCCGCCAGCCGGCCTTCGTTTCGTCCTATAGGTCGTCCTAAATGCCCCTTTAACGCAGCGATCTTCGACCGTCCTTTCCACGTGGCCGGGCCAGTGAAGATCATTTCTAATTAGTTTTCCATAAGAGAATCTTGTGGAATTTCTGATCAATTAGTATACCGTCAAATCATCAATTTATCTGCAACTGCCACAACGAAGGCACTCCACAAAAAAAAAACAAGTATCTCAAGGCCATCCGTCAAATAAATCATGACCCCTAATGAGGAACCCTAACGACACGACGAGGATAATAAAACTAAATTAGATTAGCAAAAGCGCTTCCAATACGTCAGTGTCGCGACAACGACACTATTAGCTCTTCGATATTGACACGAGGTCATAATATGTAGCCTGCGCAAACATCCTGCTCCTAAATCGATGAGGCAATGCTATATTTATAATTTAGCAATATCCCTGCTTTTCAAAGCCCATTTAACGGATTTACTATTCTGCTATCTTAAAGAGCAAATTTCAGTATTTCAATATAAATTACAATTGAGTTACATATAATATCTTCGCTTCGTAGAACTTAAAACAATACCTATTTACAAATATCAGATGACTCAAACAAATAAGCGGTAAAAAAAGCGTTTTTGGAACGAATTATTGGTGAGCAATTGCCCATAAGTAGTTCTGTTAGATTTTATAACAGTAAATGCAAGTGAACAAAAAACAAAGTAGATATATCTTGGACATGTCATACTTAAACATGTCATACGAAACATCAAATTTAGCGCCTCACTTGCCTGTCACTCTGTTTCCCACCTTATTCGTTCGAGGGTATAGTTATACGCTATATTTTAGGTTGCTGTCCTAGTTGTGCAACCGACCATGCCAAAGCCTTAGGGTGCTCTCTCACCGCAACCATTCGCCTGTAAAATAACAATGAATAATCATATTTATATATACTTATTTTGTTAAATTACTATAACAAGTTCACATGCAGGTGAGAAAGACACCAAGAAAGACCTTAGAATAAATAGGCCTAGAAACCGCTAGAAAGTGAAGCCAGTTTTAGTGAGCCACGGTGCGCATCTGTCACAACGTCAATGCATGTCACAAACAACACGTCGCTATGATTGGTTCGTAGACACGCACACAAACAAAACCAAAGCTAGCGTCATCTCTCGTAAATTTGTTGTATGAAAACTCTCGTTCTACGTAGGCGTATTTATTCTAAGGTATCTTCATTACTATGCCGCTCAAGGGACCTGCAGGTGCTAAATCAGGGATGTTGTTTCGTAACAGATTAGTGCATGTAGAAATAAGAACCAAAAAATATTACGATATATGATTATACTATGGGGACCCCACCCGCGCCATTGCCACCGCCTCATACAGTCCTTCGCGTGTCGCGGGAGTTAGGTACTGATAGTAGCGTGTACTGTTATGTGTGAAATCTATGATATGTTGATGAATACGTGTGTAGATAAAGTAGTATATGCAACTGCACTGCCTGCGTACATTGTGTGTTCTATTATGAAAACTACACTCGTTAACTTATCTCATTAATAAACAGTTGCATAAACTTCTAATATAAAAATTTCATGATTTTTTCATACATTAAAGGTAAATCGCTCGCAGTGTGTGAATGCACACTTGCCGGTCTAAAATATGTTTAAAGGGTTTTGAGTCTTGTTCCCTGTCCATAGAACCGGAGTTTTAGTTGCGCTCAGAATCGATGGCAAATATTTAGTTTGAAGGCGGAGCGGGCAGTTTATGTCAGCAGGGGGGACGGATTGAGTGGATCGGGTTTCGTTTAGTTTTTGCGATCCAGCAAAACAATATTGTTTTAGTGCCGCAGTTATGGGAGCGAATATTTTTGATCGACACACATCTGTCTACAACTTTTAAACTTCTTTTCTAAAAATGTTTCACTATGTTAAAATGTATGGCGTAGGTACGTTAAACAGATTGTATATTACTCTCTACTTATCTACTTCTTAGTAACTCCAGAGACATTTTGAGTAACGCCGTAGACAGTCAAAAGTGTTGGTCTAAAAGTTAATTTGCCCAAAATGCTACCTGTGCAATAAATGGAATTCTTAGCTTCAATATTGGCCGAGATCCAGTCACTTTTCCAATCAAAGTCGAATATCTTGGAAACGCCTGCGACTACTTTTTAAAAACATATAGCTAAGAACCATCTCGACAGACAAGGCTTTTGATTGAATGAAACCGTATTAAAATCAGTCCATGTCGTTTGGGAGCTACGATGCTACAGACAGACACCCTGATACACGGATACGCATTTATATAGATAAGACCCTCTTTTTTCGTCGGAAGCTAAAAAAATAGCAATTCTGCCTAGTTACAAAATAATTAAGTACTCTACCAAATACTGTTTTGGTTACTTAATGGGAAGAGGGGAATTGCACTTCCGATTAACTAAACAAGGAGAAGGGATATTACGCGTTTCTAACATGGCTTGGCCTCCGCACAAACATATACCTACATACCTAAATATTCACCTATACCTACATAAATACAGAGATACTACGAATTAGCATAAACCTCAACACGTGTTCTGCCTACGTGGCACCTTCGGGAGATGCTGGAAACCGTTTATAATCCGTTGTGACAATATGTATCTCCCTACCCTCTATCCATATATCGCCAGCCTTCCTTTACGTAAACATCTCCGAAATATTCAGAAATTCTTGATAATGTTTGTTATTTCCTGTTGACCAAGAACAAGGCATTTTTTTTTAGAGATATATTTCAATTGGATTTTTTTTATAAATTACTAAGTTAAAAGTCGGAATACTTGAAATTTTCTGTTAGCACGTCATTTCAACCTGTGTGGTTGTAATGTGTCCAGCTGCTTTGTCGCGATGAGGCCGCACAGTTTGTGAAATTAAACTCTGAAATCGAACAATACTAGATTCGTGATATTTAATACAAATCAGCAACAATTAATCATTGCGATGGTTGCGTTTATCACGTGATAAATAAGTGACAAAGCATCTGTCACTCACACTCGCATTGTGTCAAAACGTGACGGATGCTCATGAAACTACACTCAACGATCAATGGAAGCAGAATGATATCTTCTCTGGCCACGCTACAGTTCCTAGACTCTGTACAGCACCACCAAGTGGCGCTTACGTTCCGAGTCAGGTCTGTCTTCCGCCAATTTCACTTTTTGTTGTAATACATGTACACATTATTACGCTCCTCGCGCAGGGGCCAGCGCCCTTGACCCACTTACCCTCCCCGCGGGCCCGGGTTTGATTCCCGCCGGGGAAGCGGACCTTTACGAATTGTCCCCGGACTTGAATCTGCCAATACTCAAGAGACAACAGCTCAAACATTTGTGTAACGCGTAATAAGATGTCATAAAGGCTCTCCTGTGATTGTGATTAGTTTTGTTCCTACCCACGAATTTCTGGAAACAATCTCTATTTTGCTTAAGTCAAATTCGAAGCAAATATAAATACGCCTCATAAAACTTAAACTAAGTAAATTTATAGAAAAATAGAGAATAAACTTAAAAAAATTGAGATCAAAAGATTATATTCATATCGTGTAAGGTTTAACAGAAAATGAAAGCAAATTGGTTTCTTAAAGTACAGTCATAAATATATGCGTAACATCGTTTCTCGGTAGCAGCCCCCGGGGGCCCCGCGGGGCGTCGCGGGACTCTTTATGCGTCTAGACAAAGACACTCAGTCGGAGCACATTACTCTAGGGCTCATCGGGGAACTCGCGCGTGTCACTGGCGTTGAAGGGAGCGAGTCGCGAGATATTAATATAGAATATAGGTACAGTCCAAATACAAATTAAAAAGTGCTAAACCTGTAGTGCCGTCCCTTTGTAATCAATCTAAGAAAACGGGACGACACTACAGTATTTCCACTTTTTTTTTATTTTACACTCTTTTTTTTTTTTTTTTTTTTCTTTATTAAAATATAAAAAAAGGGTTTGATCACAGTTGATCATGCCACCCTTATAGTTACAGACACGCCATCTTAAATATCATCTACGATTAACACCTATATTTACAAAATTAATTAACTCTTTTGCTTTCCGCGAATTAGGGTCTGCTAAAATTGAGTTAATTTCGCCTACTTCGAACAAATCAACATTGAATTTTAAAACAAAGGCTCTTCTTTCCGCTTCATTCCGTGCACATTCCACCATGATATGGTACATGTCTTCTTTTGTATTACATTCGGAGCAGTTCGGGGTTTCACTCTTTCCCATTATATAAGCGAAACTGTTTAGAGGAATGTGTCCGGAACGAAGTCTGACAGCAGCTACTACATCCGATCTGTTCATGCTGATCCCCGTAAACCATGGAATGCGAAGCAAGTTAGGCTGAATTGTACGGTACCATATACCCTTGCTTAACGACCTTTCGTCGAAATATTCCTTCCATTGGTCGAGACATTTCTGTTTAACCAACGGTAGGAGATCGTTTTGACATGGAAGACAGTGAGTATACAGTCCATCCGTTACTGCCTCTTTTGCAAGGCGATCTGCTTCATCGTTTCCCGGTAACCCAATATGAGAAGGCACCCATTGAAGTACTATGTCCTTGTTTCTGGCCAATAATCTGCTGAGGATTCGCATTATACTGTAGGCTATCGGTGCGCCTCGATAATTCGAGGTGCATCGAGCCAGGTGCTGTAAAGCACTTTTTGAATCCGTGAATACAACAAACCTGCCTCCGTCCAACGAATCTATATAGGACAGGGCCTCTGCAATCGCTAACAGTTCTATGCACATAGTGGACGTTTTTACTTTTAACTGAAACTTAATACTGCAGTTTAACTGGGGATCAAACACAGCGAAACCGGATTCCTCAGTATCTTTGGAGCCGTCAGTAAATAAGTGATAATAATCATAATATCTAAGTCGAAGGAATTCCGTACATTTTTGTCTTAAACTATTAGCGTTATATTGATGTTTAGGTTTAATAACGTCATCTATGTATAATTGTATTATTACTTTCGATAAATCCAAATTGCTCACCCATGTATCTAACGAGAAAATTTCTAATTGGTTTGTCGAATATACAGCTTCAGACTTCAGAGACTCGTGTACTGCGGCTAATAAAGGTCTCTTTTTCCGATTCCAGACCGTATTACGCGTGGACAACGATAATTCATCAACAATTTTAATATTTTCAGTTTCTACAAATGACTTAATTTTTAGCCAATATTTGCCTGCCAAATAATATCTACGAATAAAAAGAGGTGGGAGGTGGAGTTCGTATTCCATGACATGAATTGCTGTAGTTTTAATGAAACCACCAATTGTGCGCATACACTGGTTTTGAAGTTTATCTAGTTTCCCTAGATTAGTTTTAGTACTATTGTCGTACAGAAAACTAGAATAATCCAGTCTACTGCGAATAGTTGCTATGTATATTCTCCTTAAATATGTTTGATGCATACCCCACCCAGGACCAACTAAAATTTTAAAAACATTCAGAAGTCGCAAACATTTTTCGATGGTTTCTTTTATATGCTTGCCCCACTTGAGATTTCGGTCTAGCCAGAGACCCAAATATTTGATGGTATCAACCATTTCTAAGGGAATGTTATTTATTCTAATATCCTCCACAGGTTCTCTCAAAAATCCTTTTTTAAAAATACAAATTTTAGTTTTTGCCACTGAAATGTTTAAACCTATCTGTGTTATTAATTCAGAAAAAGTATTGAGTGCTTCTTGTAAGATACGTACGCTGTCTTGTATTTTATTACCAGTTACAAATATCACAAAATCGTCTGCATATTGAGATACATTTATGAGATCGTTTAATTTTACGCATTTACATAGATTTATCGTAGCAATATTAAAAAGAAGAGGCGATAGTGGGTCTCCTTGGGCTAATCCCCGATCTGTATTTCTACATAAAACTGTATTATCCAAAGAAATTTTTAAATTTCGTTCTTTCAAAAAATTCCAAACATAAGTGCATATCTTAGACCCTACCCCAATCTGATCCATTATATTTAGTAAAAAAGTTATATCCACATTGTTGTAAGCACTATTGATATCTATAAAGCTTGCTAGGGTATGATGATTATCTGAAAAACCGGTTTGAATCTTTGACACCAAGTAGGTCAGATTGTCCAAGGTAGACCTACATTTCCTAAAACCAGTTGTATACTGTGACAATAGGTTATTTCTTTCAATGTACCATTCGATGCGATATTTGAGAATATTATGAAACAACTTGCATAGGCAGGAAATCATCGAAATAGGTCTAAGCGAATCTGAGTGCGGTTTAGGGATGGGAATGATACTTATCTCACGCCATTGTATAGGGACGAATCCAGTAATTAAAAACCTATTGTAAAAATGTACCAGAATGTACTTTGCATTATCGGGTAAATGTTTTATCATGGAATATGAAATATTATCGCACCCTGGTGACGTATCTGTTTGCCGTATATTTCGTTCCAATTCATGTTTCGAAATAGGTACTTCTAATTGTGTATTATTAGAATAAAATACGAGGTTATCCCTACAGACATAGTCTGGTGTTAAACTATACAGAAGATCCTTCGCATTGTCTTGGTCCACCTGAGAGACCGACCCACGGTACCCCTTAAACCACCGCATTTTTCGCCACATGTCAGCCTGTGTTACTGATTCGTTTAAAGATGAACAGAAGGTTTGCCAAGATTTATCTCTCGCAATTCGAATTAATCGCTGAGCCTCCTGAGTTTTGCGCTGTAAATGATCTAAATTCATTGGGGTAGGATTTCTCCTGAACTGTGCGAGTGCCAACCGTCGCAATGCAACTGCTTTTGAAAGAGACGGGTCCCAATAAGGTTTAGGTGTAAAATTGCTGCTAGGGTTATTGTTTATTTTGATAAACGGAATGTGCAAATCGGCTGCCATATTTATGTACTTTATGAAACGATTATAATGATACTTGCAGATCATCTGTGATCACAAAACTTTCAAAAAAATGTGTTAATAAGTCCCTATACGTTTCCCAATCAGCGGCTTTAAAATTTCTACGTCTAGGCGGAACCGTGGAGGTAATGTTCCACTCAGTAGTAATTTTGATCATTAGGTGATCACTACCTAAATTTTCATTCATAATCTTCCAAACAAAACTTAGGGCTATATCTGATGATACAAAAGTAACATCAGGCGAAGAATGTTGGAGACGATTATTAACTAACCGAATACGTGTCGGTTTACCATTATTAAGCGACACAAAATAATTGTCGTTTGACGTTTGGAATAATAGAGAGCCTCGCTGGTCTATTTTAGATGACCAATTCGTGTGATGACCGTTGTAATCCCCCATAAACAGCGTTTTACATTTTACCTGAGAAAATAGGTTTTCCCAGTCCTCTGCACTGGTTTTGATGGAGGAGGGGCAGTATACGGCTACAATATTTTCTAATTTTACACTCTTGTCGGATTATAAGGACTACAAACTGAATTTAAAAGTGACATTTGTCAATTGTCTTCATTGCATTACCTATTGTATTTATACTTTTTCTTGTTCAAACGCTGCGAGGGAAAAATGCAAAATTTTCTGTAGCGAAGTAGTTCTGACTATTTAGTTATATCTTTCTCTTCTACCATAATTTCTATTTTAGAATTAACATGGCTCATCAGAGGCTGAAATGGCTGAATGTAGCCGGAATCATAGGTGCCGCAGGGCCGTGATCGGGGCGAGAGGTTAGTTAGGTTCTCTTAGGATTGGGTAAGGTTATTGTTGTTTTAATACTTGTTTATCTTTAAATAAATTATGGATTAAGAGTCGCTAAATGAAACTCGCTAAAAACTTACATAAATATGAATGTACAAGTTTCCCAATCTTTTTCGCGATATGATAAAGATAGGAAAACTAATATCATGTTTTTTTTTACGCTCTCAGAAAGATTATTTTTCTACTACTCTGCACCCACTTCAAGCATCTCTGGTTGACTGGTAGAGTAAGCCATTCTATATGAGGTTCGCCATTGTATTGACTGTTGTTTTCTGCAATAAAGTTTTAATATATAATTAAAAATACTCATGCCATGGCTTCGCACCGGAGAGATTACACATGTATAATGCATCGGGTGTATTATACCTTACATCGCAGAGAACGTTACACAACAGTTATTTTCACACATTTTTTTTATGAAATACATGCATCAAACAAACTTTTTCCCAAATACAATATGAAATCAGATTAATGGGATTTCATAACGTTTTATTTCTGAGCGAATTGCCCGCTAGCAATTTGAAGCTAACAGTTTAACTGACGAACCTGATCTGGCTATTGTAAAAACCAGTTCTAGTATAAAACCGATCGGAATTTATGATTCGTGGGATAAAAATATTTATCTTGAAAATAACATTTTTAGGTTAAAAATATATGGGGAAAGTGCGCAAGGAAAATGTGCTTCGCGGAATCGATGATTTAGAAAATTTAATCTACCCAGCCAGCTCGTATTATCACTTATCTCGATCTCTCGATAGATATGATTAGGATGTTATGATGGGATTCTGGAGAGAGTTCTAATAAATAATATTGGCACATATGGCGTAGCTTGGGTTTTATTAAACAAATTGCGATTATTATCAGTTTAGTTCTTGTCGGATATGGACACCCATGTTATATATTAAAAAAATACTTAATATTAAATAATGAAATGGTAGTAACTTTGCATTTCGTTTAATTAAATAACCTTTAAAGTCCAATTGGCCTGCCAGCTGCAGCTGCTAATAATATTTTCCAACATATTACGTATTGTTAATAATTAGATTTCCAACAGACTATAAAAAAAAAATACAATATTAAATTAAAAATAATTACCTTTTTGTGTATTAGTGCCGGAATGTCTCCGTAGGTGTATTTTTTACCCTATCCACACGTCGCGGCTAATTCTCACCCCCCGTGGCCGCGAGCCGCCGCAGGTCCGGGTTCGACCCCCGGCGAGGCAGGATTGCCTGCTAATGGGTCACCGATCAAATTAACGAGGACGACGGGGCGCGGACACAGCGAAAAATGAGAAACTAGGGGGTAATTGATTTATTGTGTCATTATAGCTGGCTATATTCGGTTAGATTAAGCCGGGTGTATTTCTCAAATTGCGCAAATGTTTTGAATTAATAGATAGTCCCGACAACGCACACACGTTGATAAAGAAATCATAACCCTCTTTTTAGGGTTCCGTAGTCAACTAGGAACCCTTATAGTTTCGCCATGTCCGTCTGTCCGTAGGTCCGTCCGCGGCTTAGCTCCGTGATCATTAGATTTAGTACTAGAAAGCTGAAATTTGGTATGAGTATGGGTATGTGTAACGCCGCCAAAACGGTAAAACTAAAACTAAAAAAAAAAATTTTTCGGATACCTCTCGAACCTAAAGTGGGGTGTTTTTTTTTTTCGTTTTAACACTAGTGTGTGAGGTGTCGTTGAATAGGTATTTTAAAAATAATAGGGGTGTCCCAATATAATTTTTTGATAAAGTCAGCAGTTTTGTAAATATTCGCTCCGAAAATAAAAATAGCCCCCCCTCTAACTTTTTAACCACGGGTCAAAAAAATATGGAAAAATTCATGAACCTGAGGCCTTAGGAGTACTTTCAACGAAAACTATATTGAACAAAATCGGTCGAGTCGTTTTTGAATTATCGCAAAATTGTTTACAAATGAAATGTTAGCAGACGTTACTGCTTTAATAAAAATAAATATCGCAAAATTACATATTTTTTTTTAAAAGGACGTAAGTTTACTTCTAGAAGGTAATAAGTAATTACAGTTACTTTACGTTTACGACCTTTTTATAGAACTTGAAATCTTTCTCGTAACTTAAACCTCGGTCTTAAAGCCGCTGTTTTCAGCCCGTCTCTTGTGAAGGATGAGCAACTACGGAACCCTACACTGAGCGTGGCCCGACATGCTCTTGGCCAGTTTTTTTTATTCATGGACCCATTTCACATAATTCACACAATGTGCCAACTTAACACCAATGGGGCGGGCCAAATAAACATGGAGGCTCCAACCTTCCCAATAATGGGTTCCGAATGTTAAATTTGCTATATTTCGAAATATTTACATATAATTAATTAAACAGTTAAGATTTTTTCTAGTTCTTTTTTTTGTCGGGATTTATATTCTAAGAATAAGAAATACTCTTTATAAGTTAACATACTACAATAGTAGTACATATTTTATTTGTATTAATTTTATATTACGCGATATGTAGGATAATATCCTTATTCTGCGTCAAATATTTTTGTCAGAGTAATTTTATCATGCTAACCAAAATCTAATCTTAACAAAACTACACACTGAACACCTATATGGGATTTCATGCAAACAGTGCATATACAACATAGTTCGTATTACATTGATGTTAATTCATTAACAAACATCAAAACACAAACAGTATAGTCAGCGAAAATATCGTATTAACATGAACCGTAAAAATATCGTATTAATTATGTATTGGGTATCAAATTAAATGAGCGCTTAATTTATATGCCTAAAATTGGATACTTCTGTAAATGAGTTAATTCGGGTACAAATGGGATGATTTATTTTTTATCCGGGTATGACACTGCATTGTGCGTGGGTACACTTGAACACAATACCATAGACATGCCTCGGTGTTCAAACACGATTTATCTGCAGCTTTAAGGTGCGCCCAGACCGCCGCTTAAAATACGGTGACGGTACGGAATCGCAGTGACGCATCGTATCCGTACCGTTTTTATCGCATGCCCTCCACACCGCCGCTTAAAATACGGAGTCGGTACGGAATCGCAGTGACGCATCGTATCCGTACCGTTTTTAACGCATGCCCTCCACACCGCTGCTTAAAATACGGAGACGGTACGGAATCGCAGTGACGCATTGTATCCATTGTATAATAATTCAGTGAATTAAGGAGTTTGACCTTACAAACGGTCCAGAAGTTTTGAATTTTTGATAATATGTTGTCTACCTCACGTAAACTAGAATATAATAATAGGTATATAATATCGAACAAAAATTTGCGCGGCATCATTTTTCATAGTAAAAGTTGAGTGGTTTGGCACCGACTTCAAAAAGTGATTCAAATGTAATCTGTACATGAACGGGTTATTTTCGGCTTTTCAGTTATTTTGAAGTCGGTTCTTTTTTTATTAAATAAAAATGTATTTTAAACACTCACTAACCATCCTAGACAACATATTATCAAAAATTCTAAACTTCTGGACCGTTTGTAAGGTCAAACTCCTTAATTCACTGAATTATTATACAATGGATACAATGCGTCACTGCGATTCCGTACCGTCTCCGTATTTTAAGCAGCGGTGTGGAGGGCAGGCGTTAAAAACGGTACGGATACGATGCGTCACTGCGATTCCGTACCGACTCCGTATTTTAAGCGGCGGTGTGGAGGGCATGCGATAAAAACGGTACGGATACGATGCGTCACTGCGATTCCGTACCGTCACCGTATTTTAAGCGGCGGTCTGGCGCACCTTTATATTGCATTCATTGAACAGAACTGCAAACCATCCGTAAACCCATTGTCCTGTAAAACTGCATCCGACTTGCAGCAGCAAATCTCTCGCACAACACGGCTTCACAAGCTATAACACAGAAATAACAGAATATTTGAACGAACTATGAAATACATAATAATCAACGAATAAATAGTTACCCAACGTATTGGAACGAACCAATTCTAATTAATGTTTTGTCAATATTTTAATTTTAATTTATTTGACATGTACATAATTTCAACAATGACAATGTATGACCAATACAAATAAATAAATGATATGATATGATATGATAAACTCTTTCAGTTAATGAAAGCCTCAGTAAACGACGATCAAATCAGCGAGTAAGTTCCGTCCACTTTACGCGAGGTCGCCGTCTGATTGCGCACGATTATTCCATGCAGGCGACGGACCGTGCCGCGCCACAATGAAAGGGTTTATGAGCATCGGAACACCAAACGTACATAGACTGTTTCGCTACGGTACGCGCGGCATGGCGCAGTGCTCAGTAACCGAATTATTTTGTTTAGTTCGATGCTGATCCGATTGCCGCATAAATACAAATTTTAAGCTCCGCCCAGCATCCAACCATGATGTGTGTAAAGGCAACGTCGGGAGCCCGGATACAATTAAGTCAGTGTTGATCGACATTCGTGTCATGAGCAAACTCGCGATCGGGCATCGGGACGGCAAATCTGCGGGAGTCGTACGTTAAGACGTTAGACATATCCTACTTTTTTTACATACATACTAGACGTAAGATCTTCAAAACATAAAAATGCAAACTTATATTTTCATAATAACATTTATTATAAAATTGATTTATTGTCTAACGATTTCGTTTAATAATGAAACTGTCATTTGACATTATTTTCACGCCTCGATTACGGGGCCTGGTCATGAGATACTCGCTGTCAGGATCGGGTGATATCGAGTTCATGATTTGACTTCATTTGATAATTGTCATCACCAATGATAATTATCATCATCAATGAAAGTCAAAAAGTAAAGGTATGTACTTTTTATCAGACGAAACCTGATGAAAACTTTATTTTTGTTACCAAACTTAAAGCACGCTGTGTCGAACAAGAGATAAGTGCGAGTCGGACTGGCGCATCGGTGGTTCCGTCCGAACCATGAAACCACTGCATATTGCTCTAACGAAACGATGAACTGTACTGAGCACCAAGCAACAAACTTAACTTCGCTTTTGGACAACGTTTTTACGAAGTTTATATAAAGACTGTATTTTTATGAGTTGATTACAAATAATTATGATTCCCTTGAGAGTGTATGTATCTTTTTTTTACGTTAACTTAAAAGTTTGATGGTTTCACAACTTCAAGGGGCTGTAGATCTGAGTACATGGTTTTAATTTCAACTCGATACCTCTACGCGTTCCCGAGATAAAGGATCTTGACAGACGGACGCACGGATGGATATCAAAGTGATCTTAAGTATAGGGTTCCGGTTTCTTCATATTAAGTTAAGCAACCCTAACAACAATACTGACTAGGAATATTTTTTTACAATTATTTGCCTATAAAATATGATTCGGGTTATATATCACACTAGATGAGTTGTTAAGTCATTAAACCAGGGATCGATACCGGTATTCATGAAAACGCTCTAATTTCGCGTTTTTTTTCGAATGTGAAAGGCTTGTGTTATGTAGAATTTCGTTATAGATATAGATCCTTTGAAATTAGCCCACTAAAATATAAACATGTGTGATAATGAGCGAAAAACCGGAATTTAATAACGTTATTTTGTGCTATTTTGTATGGAGCAAAATAACGGTATCGATCCCTGCATTAAACTCACAGAACAAAGCGCACAAACGCGCATTTCGTCATGCGAAACAACTAAAATATTCACATTGCAAACTTTTATCCGGAAATTTGATTAACCTCGCAAATGGAATGAACAGCACGGCGCACGCGGTACAGAGGGCCGCGTAATTCGTTCCGCTCGCCGACGTACCTACAGTCTGCGTAACCGAGTTACCTGCATTTTTTGCTGTAATTGATTAGCCAAAGAAGCGGGTAGGACGGCGCACACGTGGCCTAGGGTTGGACGCCACGCACGGGGCGCCTATTCAAGATTTACGGTGTGATTAATGAGCAACAAACTATAACGAAGTGACATTTAAATTTTCTGTTTAGGATGCTTATACGAATGTTTTTTGAGTAATCGCTAAATCAACGACGTCTCATTTATATCGCCTTTAATTGTCCTTAAAATACGATATTTGCGAAACCCGGTCAAGTTAAAATGGTGCCTGATATCTATGGCGTCAAATATAAACGAGGCGCAAACTAACGCGACCTGGAGGCCTATGTTGGTTGCGTTTATCACATGATATATAAGTGACAAAACATTTGTCACTCACACTCGCATTATGTCAAAACATGACGGATGCTTTGTCACTTATTTATCGCGTGATAAAATCAACCATCTTAGGGCTCCTTGTTGGCGAATAGGCGATATACTAGGTACCTTGCCACTTCGGACATCTCTCCTAGAAATCAGAGAAGTATGTTATCCGAATTCCCTAATTGGAGTGAGATTCACAAAATAATCATATCACTGGGGCCTAGTTCGCTCCTGATAAATTTTGACGTCCAGTAGTGGTATTGTGCTTATCAGTTTTATGGCGCGAGATGAAATGAAACATTGAGTTACCCCATAGAATCATACCATAAGAGATTATGGAATGTGTGTTGACATTATAAACCTTGATGTTGCGGTGTATCTTAACGTAAACTTGACTCAAATCCGTCAGGCACGATTTTAATAATGAGATTCACTTCCAAACGTCGCATGTTATTAAGAAGCCAACGTTATTGCTCGAGACATATAGACCTGTATCGCGGTTGCATCTCACGGTATTCGCGTTACTCGCTTGCGCCACCAAGGGCAAGACATCGACTATTGAGCCTGATCCTTAGTCATATTATTCCTTAATTTAGCAAATTTGTCAGCGGGGCAACGCTGCTGGTATTATAGGGACCTTTGAGCCGGGTAAAAGTGTAATGCAGTGCGGGCTCCTTTAGATTAGATTAGTTTAAGTTAGTTTAGTCTCAATAACACTTGTATACATTTTTAGAATTGACTAGTCATCATTAGTTGAAAATACGTATATGTTGTTGTCATAATGAACTGTTCTTTATTGACGTTTTTCAAGTAAAAGGCTTCCATATTTAGCAAAAATATACAGAATTAAAAAGCTTAAGACTAAATTGCCCCAGCCAAAATTATCCGGAAAATTTAAAATCTCGGAGGAGCTGGGACGACTTAATGTGTAAATTGACCGTAGATTCCATCCTAATCCAGTGCTCTACGGAAGATCGAGCTAGACTTCTGGCAGTAGGCACCAAAGAGGCCGGATACTGGCTCCATGCACACCCTTCCGTGAGTACTGGAACTTTTCTAGAACCCAATACCCTCCGACTTACAGTTTGTCTCCGTCTCGGGGTCCGGGTCTGCGCCCCACACCGATGCCCCTGCGGTAAAGACGTTGACAGGCTGGGTCACCACGGACTCTCCTGCGAGATCAGTGCGGGCCGCTTCTCAAGACATGCTGCTCTGAACGACATCATCCGCCGGTCTCTTGCGTCAATCAATGTGCCGGCCCTTTTAGAGCCGACCGGCATCTCAAGAGACGATGGCAAGAGACTGGACGGAATGTCTTTGATTCTGTGAAGTAAGGGACGGGTGCTAGTGTGGGATGCAACCTGTGTAGACACACTGGCCCCGTCACATCTCCACCGATCCTCAATTAGGGCCGGAGCAGCGGCAGAAGCGGCCGAAGGTATAAAACAAAATAAGTATAGTGGTCTCGGCGCTGAGTACAATTTCATACCTTTTGGCGTCGAGACCCTTGGTCCGTGGGGCCCTCTTTAAGCCTCTTCAAAGATATCTCGAAGAGACTTATTAATGTTACTGGTGACCGGAGAGCTGGCGTTTTCCTCGCTCAAAGAATCAGTTTGGCGATTCAGCGAGGAAATACCGCCAGCATCTTCGGCACTATGCCGCAGGGGCCATTTTTAGATTTAGTTTAATTTTAGTGTTTTCTTGTTTAGTTTAATTTTTAGGTTTAGTTTTATTGTACTTTAATCATATAGGTAATATGTTATAAAAAAAAAAGACTAAAGAGAGCGATCCTTATTTCTGGCTGTTATATAAATAACCATTATCATCCTTAAATTTCCGACATTTAAAAAAAGGATCTAAGATTATCGAACCTTCTCATAAAACTTCACGAGAATTATTTGAGAAACGCAATCTATAAATCTAAGAATAGCCCGACATCTGGACATTCAGAATTAGAACAATCGAAAGTATTTTGCCTAAACTGAAAAGGCTTCGCTCACTGCGCTCGTTCAGTCTATTTATTTAAATTTATTTTGGTCTATTAGGAACTTGCAATAAAAAATACATTGTACCGATTAAATGAGATTTTCATACGAATAATTTTATTATGTTCCATAGTGATCAATGTGATTAGGGCACAAAGAATTTCAGAAATGAAAAAGAAATGGTAGTAGTATGAAGTAAAAGAGAGACGTGTCTACTGAACGTTAGAGACTCAGTGGATGTACTATCAGTAGCGAATTTGTATCGCTAAAATATCAAGCCAGTATGTTACAAAATTTCTTTACAGATATGTTTCAAATAAAGTATGAGAAATAAGTACGAAAATTTCCTCACAAACATAGCAATATTTCTGCCGAATATTTGGAATAAACGTTCGCCTCAGTGACAGGAAGCTGGATGTTTCCGCGGGCTCTCGGCAACACGAGTATATTCCGCAGATGGTGTCGGGTCTCCGCACAATTAGAGCAAACAAAGACAACAAAGAGCAATGCGATAATGTTGGCGCTTATGACACCTAGGCGTGTATACTGTATCAGCTCCATATTTTGTCTGTAGCCTTAATATTCGTCTATCATAGACAAACGGCACAATAAACCGACCCGGATCTTATGAAGTTCCCGGGAGAAGACGCCGTACGTACCATCACAAATTTGGAAATTGAAAGGAATGGTGAAATATCCGCGAAGGATGTGTGGGCAACCGGGTCTACCGGATCCGATACAAATTATATAGTCACCTCCAAATCGTACACACCAAAAAAGTAACAGTATAACATCAATAAAAAAATGAGGTACAAAGTTTACGCAATCAATCCCGTTTTTTGTATGGGAGCCGTTAAATATTTATTTTATTTTATTTTTAGTAAGTATTTGTTGTTATAGCCGCAATAGAAATAGTACATCATCTGTGTAAATTTCAACTGTCTAGCTATCACCGTTCTTGAGATACAGCCTGGTGACAGACGGACATACGGTCTATAACAAGTTTGTTGTATGGGAGCCCCCTTAAATATTTATTTTATTTTATTTTTAGTATTTGTTGTTATAGCGGCAATAGAAATACATCATCTGTGAAAATTTCAACTGTGATAGCTAGTCACCGTTCTTTCTCAGCCTGGTGACGGACGGACGGACGGACGGTCGCAGTAATAGGGTCCCGTTTTTACCCTTTGGGTACGGAACCCTAATAAAAACTAGTGGGGCAGTGAGCTGTATGTAGATCTCACGTGTCTTTGCATTGTTTTAATCGCCGCATCTCTTTTTTTAAATATAACCAACATATTTAATTTAGTTTTATTGTTGTATTTCGTCAGGAGCGAGGGAAGGGTGTTAAAAATACAGGATTTATTTATGAGACGAACAAAAGAAGATCACCGCCAGCCGGCGGCGCCGCGCCGTCTGCCCCGGCGGCGCATCCTGCTTACTACACTGTATTTATTACAGCTTTATTTAATTTCACTTCCGCTTCAGTATGGATTAAATTAAACGATTCCATTTTTCATTTTCTTCATTTTCATTGACTTAGTACGCAGTATTCAATTCAATTCAAATCCTTTATTTCGGATCAATGATCCATAAATTGCTATTATAAATAATGTAAGTCATAAAAGAATTTGTGTACCAGTGTCCAGTGTACCTAACAAAAAACTTTGTTCTCATGTGATGTGTTCTGATGTGATTGTGGTTACAACATGGAAAATGATAATATATTTTCTACCAATGAAATTACACTAAAAACTGGTTGCTGGTAGTGAGCGATGTTGTCTTTTTGACCTGACAAGAGCAAAATATGGGCCCCCAATTTCTCGTTGTTTTTTTTTTTCGTATTCAGCATTGATTTTGTGGTTCTAACTTACTCCTGGGAGGAATAGTGTGTGACTTAATCCAATTGAAGTGATTTTTTAATTAGATTTGTCTCAGTCACTCTCTTTGTGGAGTTTAAATGTCCCGCCTTTGAAATAATAAAGAAAAACTAAGATCACTGTGGGCTAGCCCGTCTACAAGGTCATCGGAGAAAACCGTCAACACGTTATAATTTGAAAGCGTACGCCTCTTTCGCGTCCGGCTGGTAAAGCAGTTTTTCGTTCTAGCTCCAACGCACTAAAACAAAGGTCGCTGTTACTACTAACTTCAGAGCAATTCTCCTTAACAAGTCATAGATGAAATAAAGTATGCCGGTCTTACCAACAGTGACCTTACAAAACATCTATAACTTTGCGTGCTCACTGCCAACCTGCAAAATTAAAGATACGATGCTCGTCTTACGCAGACGCGCTATTTCAACTGTCAAATAGAGTTCCAAAGCTCGCCTGCATATCGCTAATCTTGCCATCATCGCAATCACCCTGAACCAATGGAAGGCGAGAAGACTCGGATTTGATATTGAAAGAACGTCACGTAATTATAATTTTGTATGGCAACACGTCCGTGCCTACGTGCCGGCGCCGCCGCCGCGAGACGTGGCCTGGAGACGTGTCGTGCGCGGGCGGCGCTAATATAACGGGATCGAACATCTCCGGCGACTAGTTTGCGCGCATTCAGCTGTCTCCAATTGAAACATTTTGCTTTAAGGTCACGTAGGCGTTTTGAAATGTTCTGCGATAACGAAGCGATTGAATAGTGAAGGTTAAATCATTGAAGTAAATATTTAATAACGTTATACGCGTTTATTACCTTTTTAGTGGAGTAAGCAAGAAAATATACCTTGGAAACTAATCTCTGGGTTGAAAACGTAAAAAAATTTCAACAATTTTGAAACAGACTCGCAAGGTCTACACTACAGCTGACACACAGCCACTAGTTCTTATGATGCTACCGATAGGTATTTATATATGTAAGATCATGAACCCTTTTGGCTGCTGCTTGATTCATATCGAAGCACCATATCATAAGTACGAAACTGTGTTGTGATCGAGGCGTAACACCCCCACGTCATATGCTTCGTCTTGGCGGGACGCTAGACGTGATTACCGCGCTGCGCTTGTAGTTCCGTGCGATTAATTACAGCAATTAATTGGCAGAATCTCCCTCCCCTCCTCACCCGCGGCATCTAGGTACAGTCAGCAAAGAAAGTGGTCTACCACTTTTGGACTCTATTACATGTAAAATAGAGTCGAAAAGTGGTAGACCACATTTTTGGTTGACTGTACCCACGAATCAATTAAATCGCGTCGAAGATGATGAACAAACTGACAGCTGGAGTCGATCGCCGCCGATGCGCTCGAGGCTCGAAAGAGCAATGATTGTCGGCTAATGTATCCAAGAGAGCTATTTAGCTGTGCATTTTTATCATCCTGTTTACATTATTAGTTAGAACTAGCGTTATATCAACAGAAAACAACAGGGGTGGGAGCGCGCCGCGTTAGGTTCCCTCCCGCTCCAGTTTATGCGCACGATTCTATTTATTTTACGATAACTCCTAAGATATTTATTTAGATTGTATAGTGTACATGGCTATTATAATATGTATAAAATGCTCAAGGTAGCTAACTTATTTAATTTGATAATAAATACTATATAACATAATGAAATACTACATCCATCTAGTTCGCATATGAAAATACCACATTATCTTATGTGATCACTTTTTTAAAGTTAAATTGAGTAACGTTTACACATTACTTATTAATGAACTCCCCACGTCCTCCATGCACCAATAATTAACCGCATCCCTGATATAGCACTCCGCTTTCAATTTCCCGCGCTTATCTATCATGAGAATGGCTACTGATATCCCCCCTGCCCGTGCCCCTCCTCGCTCTGCTATAATGATGGCTAAGTCTTTGATCTGCCGAATTCAGTCGCGCCCCCGCGACAACAATGACGCTTTGATGTATTAACTCGGAGACGATTGCTAACGTATTTGCTCATCATAGACTTGTGTGAACAGATTGACAGGGTTTCACGATTGATTTGATGCCATGAGTTAAAGAGCGCCTGCTGAACAACGTAAACGTTAATTTTTAACAGGAAGATGTCCACGACTTAGTCGGAGAAAACATAAATCATTGAAGGGTTTGAAATGAATGTAGTTCATGGTATAAAAGTACCCGACCGTACCCAAAGCCAGGTAAATGAAATGAAAATTTATTTTACTTGAGACATGACAATGACATGAGATGGTATAAAAATTTACAACAAATACGCATATCTTGCCAACAATTCTGCCATGCAAATGTTATAAGTAACTAGACGTGCCCGCGGCTTCGCTCGCGTAAATGAAATATGTACTTCCTATTTGTAACACTTGAACATGTAATTTGTTTTTTTTTTATTATATATACTTAATGAAAAAAGGAAACTGTCATTGCAAGTTAAATAAAAGCTTTTTAAAAGGAAACTGCGTTTAGTCCTCATATTTGTATTTCCGAAATAAAATTAATTATAAGCAAAAGGGACTCAACACATTTTATATTTGTATACTTACATGGACTGGAGAGTAATACATACATGTACAAATGTTACTCAAAGCAAATCTAAGCCTAGCAAAGCTTAATAAACAAAAGTAAAAATAATAACCATTAATAGGCAGTGCCGCTTCAGTAACAGACAAATCCGTGGGAAAAGAATCCTCTGAAAATAGGGAACAATCTAGATCTTCTCGAGAAATAAGCAGTAAGGGTCAGAGTATAGCAAAGCTGGACCAATTTTAGGACTAATATTTTTTTGTTGGTTTGGGCTTAAATTAGATTGAATCTAGTAGATTACGCTAAAATAAGCATATTTTATTCTTTCAACTTTTTCTCTCAGATCGATATTTACCGAGATATTGGGGTTCAAATGCATAAACATATTTTGATGTAGGTACGTAATAATAGTAGACTATTTATGACGGTCATGTAAGCAAGCATTTTGACGCTCCGCTCGCTACACTCGCTCCGCTATACATGGTTACAAAACAAACCTAACCTAACCTACAGTTTTCGGTTTTCAACCCATGTACCATATTTTCAGACAGCATTTTTACCTTAAAAACCCCAATATCTCGGTAAATATTGATCTGAGAGAAAAAGTTTACATAACAAAACATGCTTATTATAGGATGTTTTAAAGGATACTTTAATAAAAATGAGGTGTTATATTGACATAAATTTCACGACACCATAATTTTAAGTCCCAAAACTGGCCCACCTTTCCTATACCGCAACCCCTGAGGTCTTACTAACCCAACATTATCGCATCGCATTCTACGCACCGAGATGCAGAACAATGAGTACATTGCCTTGCAAGGATATTTTTCTTGTGTTTATAATAATACATAATCTGTTAAATTCAAATTTAACAAAAATTAAACATGCCATCGCCATTCCTCCATCTCCCGAAACCGTGGTGGTCAATCTGAATAAAACCGAGATGGTCGATCAATCAAAATACAAATTAATAACATAATCACTTAATACTTTTAATTCTCGGCATTTTCATAACACTTTTTGCTTATTGCACAGAAAATTCGCTGACAATGACAATGCCGATATGCCGATGACATTTAGTTTGACAGAGAAAACAACATACGTCAAGCAAAGTGCGTAGTCATTACATTTCGAGTAAAAAACTTCGATATAACGGCGTACCAACATGACGCCAAAATTTTTGGCTACTTAAACTTAACCCGGCGAGCATGACCCAGGGTATGACATACCCTGACATTATTAAAAAGTGTTGTCATTTTTTAAATTTTTGCCTGGGAACACTAGCCCGCTCAGTAGCTGGAGGAAGGGGTGTTCGGAAGGGGATAGTGGCATGACAACAGTGCAACGCGAGGTGTCGGCCGGAATATTCGTACACGTACCTGCTTCGGGTATGTCACACCCTGCGTCATTTTAGACGTATTTTTTTTACGTAGGTATTTACTTTTCTGTTTTTTATTTTTCTTAGTTATTTTAAAGGTTTCAATGTATGTTAGAGTAATTTTAGTTGTTTTTTTTTATTATTTTTTATTTTTTGCTATAATGGATATTTAAAGGCAAAGAAGAAAGGATTCGTGCCATGTTAGAGGACGTGGGATCAAATTTTTCTGATGAATCCAGTTCGGACCAAGAAACTGATCACTGTAGTGAGCACGAAGTGAATTGTGACTCGGAGCAAGAGACCGATGATTTGGTTGATGATCCAGCCAACTCTAGATAGGAAGAGGCTGTATAGTTTGCAGCAACTCGGCAACCCCATACGAGTATGTATAGGGCATTCTAAATTCATGTGCGGAAATTGAGCTGATGTCTATGACAGTGATTACACTAAATTTTCTATATAAAAAAAAATATTGTTATGTTTTTTTAAGAAGAGGATCTCATTATCTTTTATTTACAAGTTGATTTTTATTCTTAATACTGTTTATTTTGTATATTTGTTGATTTTTGTAAACCTCTAAGCTTATGTTCGTATAATTACATAGCGTATGGTAAACACGAATAAATAAAGATAATATCGTGATCAAAACTTGTGTTTCATTTCAATTAATTAAATAATTCATTATTAAACAGTTTTGCATCAGTAAAACTAAAAAGATATCAATAATAACTATATTACGGTACATTACATTTCGGGTATGTCATACCCTGCCTCATGCTTGTTGTAACTTTTTTCCACGTCATGCTCGCCGGGTTAAGTCATATAGCGAAAAGAAACTTTAGGCTACTTGAACCTGAGCCATAAGAGCGAGAAGAACCGAGTATCGCCGGAAATGGTCGACGGTCGCGAAATGAAGAATTTTATGAAGATTTCTTTAGCCGATTGTGAAGGTAATACGTAGTGAAAACGGTATTTTTTACGCTCTTATTCCATTCTCATATTTAGACAATAGATTTGAATAGTTTTTTCTGCGGTAACATGCATCGTATTGGAGAAACGTGATCTAAAAGAACGTCGAGTTTTGTAAGGCGCCATCTCGCTTCCTCCCTAGTGCGTTATCCCGTTCTGGCATTTTCAATTTTATTATATAGATACTTATAATCTTATTACAATTATTAATAATGTGTCAATTAGGAATTGGGTAAATACTAATACAAAGATCAAAGCTTAAAGAAAAATTTAAAAAGAAACTATCTGGTGGAAAAGACCGGGAATCGAACCCGGTACCTCTAGATTGCCGGTCCAGCACGTTAACCATTTCGCTACCCTAGCTCCAGGAAGACCTGACGAATTTTTCCTTATGCTTTGTGTGACGATCTTTGCATTATTTTATTTGAAAGGTTTTTACACCTTAGCTCCTTTTTAAATTTTTCTTTAAGCTTTGATCTTTGTATTAAAGGCTTAAATAAAAAATAGAGGTGTACCCACATTAAAATAAATGAGACATTACATGTTTCATAAATTTATAAATACTAATACATAATAAAGAGCGTCTTGAGAAACAGCATGTCGGTAGCGCAGGTCGTGCATTTTCAATAAACCCGGCGCGCGCACATAACACTTCCCAAGATTTATCTGCCACTATAATTTTACTCCACACAAGTACTTTTATTCTTCATTTTCTTTTTACCATCTCATATTTCAGCAAAACAGCACTCTCCGTTTTATTCCTAAGAAATGCGCTCTATCTAAACGAGAGTGCGGCGTTATTTAAACCGTTTACCTTACCGCAGTTTAGTAAGATACAGTAATGTACTCAACTCGACATACAATATTTATGTATACAGGTTGGCCCATTTAGATCGGTCTGTATCGGAAAGTCTACTATAAGACATACGAAGATGTGTTCTTAGGAACCATGTCATCGATTTTAAAAGAAAAACTGCATTCAGCTCGGGAATCGAACCCGGACGTTTTGAAAAATAACAATAAAATTATTTCTATTTAGATATCAATTTAGCTACAAATGTTTAAGTCTTCTATGAATGAATAAATGTTAAAATAAATTAAACATAAGTATTAAAATAAATTAAAAGTTTATGAAAACAATGCATTTCATTCATTTTAGACATCATGTTTCATTGATATCTAAGTAGAAATAATGTTGGTGTTATTTTTCAAGACGTCCGGGTTCGATTCCTGAGCTGAATGCAGTTTTTCTTTTAAAATCGATGACATGGTTCCTAAGAACACATCGTCGTATGTCTTATAGTTTCAGACTTTTCCATACAGACCGATGTAAATGGGCCAGCCTGTATATACTATTTGAAGTTATCCAATATGCGTTTAATCACACCATTTTTTTTTTCTTTTTTTTTTATGTCTTAGGGGGCAAACGAGCAAACGTATCGCCTGATGGAAAGCGATTACCGTCGCCCAAAAACACCTGCAACACCAGAGGAGTCACAAGTGCTTGCCTACCCGGAGGACGAAGATAGAATGCCTCTATGCTAGTGATTTCACCGGCTATCTTACCCCCACACCGGAACACAACAATGCGAACATTGCTGTTTGGCGATGGGTCTTTAACAAATACCCATCAGCTGGTTTAGAAGAAAGGTCGTTGAAGTCCATGAATGATTTCTAATTGTCCAACTGGATCAACACTGGTTCTATTCCCTGGTCTGGTTTGTACTACTATAAAACGGAACTGAAACAGCAAAATAGCGTAGATTTTTCCAAAATTATAAACCAGAGCGGGCGTATGTTGCTAAACTTTTATTATATCATATCAAATAAATGAAGGCTTCTTAAACTACAAGCTTAATTGCCTTTGCTGTGAGTAATCGAAAAAAATATGCGAATGTCTTTAATTACACTCCATAAGTTTTTGTTCAGTTGCCAATTTACGACCAATCTGTCAAATGGTATCGCTACCACTTCCTCAAATCCCGGTTATAATCGCATTCCGGAATTACTCCGTGCAGAACAAAGCGCCGCACAAAGAACGGCTGTAATTGTATTTGCGCTTCATTATTCATGCCGATGCCGCGACGCGCGGGCCGGGGGCCGCGCTACCGCGCCGCAGCGGCTCGGCTTCAGACACTCATCTACAATGCTATTATAGTCAACGCAAAAAAAAATACCTTAAAAGTCTTCATCGAAGTAAATGAGTAAAAAAATTATAAAATTATATTATTATTTGAGCTACAAATAACATTAATCGAATATTCAACAGAGTATCTTTTGAACGCGTATTTTTAGGTAAAAATTAATATCGATAGAGAAAACCCTTTCGTTTGGATTTCTCCGAATTTTATTGGCGATTGTTTCTTTATTAAATTATGTTTTCATTCATTATCTATCGCGCTGTCGTCTTTGAAGATTTGTATCGATTGTTCGCGATTAAGATTGTTTGATACAAAGAAGACAACGGCAAATATAATATAGTTCTTAGTGAAGTGATTGTGTTAGCACGGCTAGAAGGTAGCTTTACTCAATCGCCATATGTCTTCTTGTACCTTATGAAAATATCAAAGCAAGCAGTGCTCGGAATATTTTCCGTTATAATTCTTTTCACAAAAATATAACCGAATTTAACGAAAATAAATTGTATTTCCGAGAATCACTGAACGAGTTTTTAATACATTAAAATCGTCATAAATGTGCCTATTCATTTCAGGAATTCCCTTGATTCTTCATGGATCTCGTCAGCAAATCTTCACCAAAATTTTATGGGACCAACTTGTAGATGCTTACTCTGCAACACAACTATTATTTTCGAAATCGATTCATAAATTACAAAATTCTGAGGTGACAAATATATAAAAGAACACTTGTAAGAGTTGTATTTTTTTTACCGAATTGTGAACCTCCTTTTTATAGTCATTTGACTTGACGACGCGCATGGCGCAGTTTGCAGACACCTGCCTACTGAGTCGGCGTTCCCGGGTTCGAATCCCGGCCGGGGCAAATATTTGTGTGATGAACTCGAATATTTGTTCTCGGGTCATGGATGTTATCTATATATGGGTTTATATATTATGTATATCGTCGTCTAGTACCCATAGTACAAGCTATGCTTAGTTTGGGACTAGGTCGATTTGTGTTAGATTGTCCCCTAATATATTTATTTATTTAAAGTCGAGAGCGCAGTCCCACCCTTCTGAAACGCAACGCAAATGTAACTCCTGTGGTTTTGGTGTGGTAATCTCTTGCGATCAGGCAATCTGTCAGCTCGTGTGCCTGGTTTAAGCCAAAAAAAATATATACGAGTAATAAAGGTCATACTAAACAGAATTGAACATCTCGCAGATTTTCCAGCAGCACGTCTAGCATAACTTTGACACGCGACTCTTCGTCGCGCGATTAATACTTCCTGTTACTTTTCTTTTAAAACCGTGCGAGCGAGACAGGTGACGTAGTCGCGCCACGAGGGAAGTCACGGGAAGATATGCTAGCCCCGCAGCAGTCACAAAAAAACAGCCCAGCCAGACAGCCCAGTTTGTATCTTATCTCCTTTGAGCGCTTTACTAAACTTTTAAAATGGAAACGAAAACTTTACGAAATGAACGACAACAGAGTACCTAAATATATCCAGCAAACTACACCTACTTGAACAAGCAAACTCCGTCCGACGATATACAATTTTGCTTAATAAGTTTGTTACTCCGAGAGCTCAGAGATGCGCTCAGCTAGCCTTTTACTTTTATCTCCGCTGGTCGTATCAAGGGTGGAGGAGTGCGGGGGGGTGGCCGTAAAGTATTGCTGAAACTAGAGGTAGCTAGTTGCGCAATGAGAGTCCGTTCTGCCGACGCGGTGTATCGCGGGCTTAGCTGCGGTGCACATCAGGGAAGACGGAGTCTTCGTGTTATCTGCTAACTCGCCGCACCGACCGCAGAATATACTTATCAAGCAGTGCAGTGGTACGGTACTTCATATTATATTATTACGTGTAGAAATGCACCTTTTTTTTCAGCGAATTTATCTTTCTACCTATTAGTTTTATCACACAATCCTTTGGGTAGTGATACTTTATGACTTATTTACGTTATATACGTTTATTTAGCCGACGTCTCCAGTAACAACTCACTGTTAAACGTGACGTCCGAGATTAAGGCGCGTGAAACCGTGCCGAAACGTCAGACAATAAAGGTAAATAAAATCCATCGCTGAATTTTAGTTTTGTGTATAAACCGCGACACTGTAAAGTGTTGTATAGCCAACTTAATTTATATTTCCACGAACAATTTAACGAGACTTACGGAATGTGCTTTTATTCTGAATTGAATTCTGCGAATCCACTCATTATTTAGGACCGGACGGAGTTTGCCACCCAATTTCTAGTCCCGGGGATTACCATCGACTCACGGTTGCCCACTGTGATATATAATTTATCGTAAAATAGCTAGAAAAGCTTAGAGTGATATTTAAACGATAAAACATCTGTCTACATAATATCGTGATCTGTCCCTCCCGCAGTTGTAATACAGTTAAGTAGATACACTAGTATCATTACATACCTAGGTGGAATCGTGTTTGTGATCTGGGGCTTTACGAGTTACCGCCCGTGGTTTGTCTAATGTTTCGCCGAACTTAACCTAACCTAACTTAACGTCTCGCCTCGTCCAGTAAGAAAGATTTTCTCTCCGCGTAGTGGGCAGAAAATCCCACTTACGGCCTAGAGTAACGTAAAATATTATTACTGTACACTACAAAATATTGGATATTTACACACAGTACACACTATAATAAAATGTTTTTCATTTTACTTCATTACTTTTATAATGTTTTTAATACTCGTAGCAACAGAAAATAAAGTTGTATGGTAAGTATGTGAGAGTTTGTGTGAATGTGTTACAATTTAGAAGTAGGTACACGTGTTAATCTATGGGTGTGCTTTGACGTATTTGTAAATTTTCCCAAATTGGTAGAGTTGTATGAGCAAAAACAAACAAAATATTTAGATATGATTTTGTTATTATAAAGTAGCATTTCGTGTTTTAGTAGGTAAGTGTTTTTAACTATGCTGTTTGCTATTGCCTTCGGATGCTTCTCAGAATATCACAGATACTTTGTCATTCATTTCATCATCATTATCCTTTTATATCCCTCTACATTCGTCCGCAAGCTTCTCCGTCACGTAGTTATTGTTTATTCGCATTAATGTCATTCATCTTTCGCGTGACAACCGAAACGCTCATAGGTTCGCTGCTGTTCAACAAACTCGTCCTTTGACACCTCACCCGTGTCCTGAACAAGCCGGCCGCACTCGATCCACTAGTCGCTCATAACGCTTTGTTGCGCGCGAATTCCATTACATTTATTGTATCGAATCGACGGGGCCATTTGTACATGTAGTGTAGTGTATTGTGTGAGCGTTGTCTGGGCGTTTAGTGTGTGCATTATTCGTTGTGAACTTGGCTCCGGTGAACTGAACATGCCGCGCAGAATAATTCAGCAGTTAGAAATTTAACTGGATAACGTGCCTTGGGCATGGACTTAAACTTTAATTAAAATAATTTGAGAACATATGCGATTTATGGCTCGGAATTGGAGCATTAAGTGCCAATGCGTTACATATCTACATTCATTCGACCAACCTTCATCACAGACCTGGCTGCTGATGGTCATAATCATAAAGTATGGTTTTTTAATTTTATGTAAGGTATAAAACTAGTCTGACATAAATAAGCTGTACTAACGATCACTGATCAGCCTTCTCATGACCCGTAATCCCCTGTACGTTTCTGCCTTTGAGCCCGAGTTCAATTATTCAGCATACACCGAGCATTATTATCATCATCATTACTCTAACCGAACGTCGTCAACTGCTAGGCAGAAGCCTCCTCAAGAGGCCACGGATCGTGTCAAAATCTAGTTTGTTGTGAAATGACTCAATCCCTTTACACCCGACTTATAACAAACGTGAGTGTAGGTATAGAAAACAAAGGATAAATCACATAAGTGATTCGTCTTTACCACTGTTACGTGTTTATCAAGGGTTGACAATAAAACCTTCACAGTGATAGAGAAAGTAAACTAAAAATTAACGACTTATTAGGTCCTAGAAATAGGAACTGAAGACTAAGGTCATATTCTGATCACATTAGTAGTTTATGTGGGTATTCTCAACCACAATTGCAATAGTAAATAAAACGACATGTTACTTCGATAAAAACGTGCGCATGTTCTACCAAACTTAATGTTCTACAAAATATTACTTTCTGGCTGAGCTAAGTGCAGTCAATTAACCCGACAAATTAGACCATATGTAACGACGCACGCGATAAGTCGTCGATACGTCGTCTTTCTCTTGACTTGCGTAGTGCTCGTTGCGAACAGTAATGCATATATCACGCCACGTTAAAGTTTAGTCAAAATGAGTTGACGTTAGAAGGCTCTTTGAAAATATGATGTTACGACTTATCACGCCCTGTGTATTTAATAAAGCCGCCCTCTCACCCCCTCCTTTTCTCTCCTCGTGCTTAAGCACAAACATTACCTATTCAAGCACACACACGCGGCAATCCTCGTTCAGCTGCCACATTTCTCCCAGGATTCATATGTATGATGTTATTATTAGTATAATTTATATGTATGGTTTCTCGTAACGCTATTTCCCCGCGTACCTTTTAATTCCTTACGCATCAAGCAATGAGACGAGAAGCGAGCAATTCCATATTCACAGAGCTGCAATTATTGTGATTGTGTAAGTATATAGGTACTTAATTTGTCTGAATGTAGTAAAGTTCTAGGGTTAGAGGTTATTAATAGAGTAAAGTAAGATAAACGGACGAGTAGTCGGCAACCAGCCAGGAGCAAGTTGCAGACGTACGCGGCGCGACTGCCGCGAACTCCGCGCCGCCGGCCGCATCTAACATAACTACAACGCCGTTTCGCTGCGATGCAGAACAAATGGATAATGCATGCGCGACGATTGTTTCTCAAGCTCGGAACGTTTCGCACTAGCAAAATGCTGCATGCATGGCCGTTAGGATAGCGATCGAAAACGCAATATGCTATCACTATAATCTCCATCAGAATAATGACTGCGCATTTGTATTTGTTTACGTGTTTTCATTCGCCCCTCGCGCCTTGCGATCGACAGCCGATAATCAACTCGGCTCCATTCGACTGACAAATCGAATCGAATCGACGACGCATTCCACTCCCGCTTCTACTGTTGTTCTCTCTAATTTGATTGTTAACAAAGTGGATTCCAGAATAAGATTCATTCTTTAGTGTGCTTTAATAAAGTCTGTACTTAATAGCTTCTGATTAATCTAGAGAAAGAGCTGAGACGTTGGCTCAGCTCATTGTATTCACAGGAACAAGTTCTAAATTAGAATGGCCCTTTCTTTACACTTCCCTAGTGCTTCCTGCGACTGACCCGTGTTATTTGTGTGACTATAAGTCAATCCAGTTGACGCCTCGCGCAGGCGGCTGCTGCCAAATATCAGCTGAATGTCACCACGTCGATCCTCGACTCTAATTCGCCACAACTACGATACCATTTTGACGGAACTTGAAACTTGACCATAGCTTCGATCAAGTCGCATTACGTGCGAAGTGTTCCTACACTCATTACAGCTGTCCGCATTAGCCAAGCGACTTTGCATGTTATCGACAACCAGTACGGTCGTGATTTGTATGGAGTGTGCCGACGAGTAGGCGTGTAATGACCGGGGATTGTTTGCACTGTGGTGTCGCGATAGCCGCCGCTGACTTTTGTGTGCCCACGGCATACGAGCCGTTAGTGACCAGTTAGTGCGGGCCCCGCGAGCGGCGAGCTTCAGTCGCACACTAGGATCAAGCTAGACTGGAGCGGGTTTATTACACGTCGGTTGATGGGTAAGACGATATCGGTTTTATCTCTTTTACGTAGTCATTAATGCCCGCGGGAACCCCGAGACGTGTGCGTTCCGTTTGCAAATGTAATAGAGAAGCGCTGATTTATAGCGATAAAACATGCAGCGCACAGCGCCTCCCGGGGGAAATCCCTCCGGATATTCCGCAGTTTGGTATTTTAATGCATTTTTATAGAGAAATGTACAAGTAAAAATAATTTACAGCCAACAGCGATACTCCAATGAAAAAGATATAATCGGTCGCTTCGCACAATTGTTATTGACAGGAAATCGTGTTTTAAAAGCTTTATCTTCGTCGTTGTACACGTAGACATCGTATATAGCTGACAAGTGTCACCGCAACGCCCGCGCTGTGACGCCTGTAACGGGCGCGCGCGATCATTTTACAAGCTTTTATCCGTGACACATTTCAGTAAAATAAAAGAGCGAGTGCAGACGACAGGCCGTCAGGCCCGAGCGGCGTATTAAAGCTGTTTATCGGCGATTGTCCCGCGACGGCTTGAGCCGCGGACTGAAACGCCATAAAAACTACTGCGATAACTGATTGCTCGCGTGATTTATACTGATCGGAAATCCGCGGCGCCGAGCGAAGGGCACGAGCGCGACCGAACGATGCGCCTCGTGTGAACGTTCTGCCACGATATCTTTGCAGCCAATGGCCTCATACCCACGGAAAAAACGCTCCGTGGCCGCTGCGTATCACCCGCAGACGCGCCGCGCGCGCCGTGACAAATGCCTCCATTAGCCGCCGCCGCTTGTCATACATACTAAGACAAAGCCGTTGTTTATTCTCGGAATCAAATAAATTCGCCTCTGCATTGATTGGGAGTGCGTCCGGTCGTCCGTCACTGGGCTTTCGTCTATCCACTTCGTGCTACAGAGAAATGTATCGTCGATCCCGATCTATTGTTTCAAATATAGGATTACGACTACGATGCCTACGATTCTATGTAGGTATGGTATCGCACGTTTCTAGACTGTAACAATGGATTTGCACCACAGCGCACTAGTACATTTAGAATCCTGTTAGCTATTGCCAATATATCGCATGACGGAACGGCATATTTGGTTTAGGTGGTTTAGGGTGTTCCATCAATAATTTCAATACGGGAGTGGAAAGATTAGAGTAGGTACGTTTAGAACGCCTGAAGGCTTGAATTATTGTATTAAGCGGTTTACACTAACGTGGAATTGTCGGAAACGGCCCGACATATTTCGAACTCTTCATCAGGGATGCTACCCGCACTGTCACGCAGCAATTTTATCACTGATTTTGATTTCGACCGACGCTCCGCCATGATAGGCGCCGACAAGCAATAAAAATAAAGCGAATCGAAGTAAAAGCGACAACGCGGGCGATTGTAATGTAATTTGAACTGCGCGTGTGACGAGTTCCCGGGCGGATAGTCACAAAATAAACAGCTGGTAAATATTCCATTTAAACGTTCATACCTCACAAGATACTTTTTAAAATCATTATTTTCTGTACGCTCTCATACGTAACTTAATTAGTTCCAGCGGAATATCAGTTGGCAATTCCCGATTGTCGCAACCCTAGCCTCGATTTTTTGACATTCTATTTTCAATTTTAGTGATTTCATTGGACATTAAACTTAAGTACTAACAATTACATTAGCTTTTTGTATTATATCACTTTATATATTAGTTTTATGGTTTTTCACTGTAATGCCGCCGGACAAACTATATTGGTAAACACAGAAAGAGGCTAGTCGGCATACTACACCGTGTCGGACAGTATCGGTATCGCGCGGTATCGCGCCCGACGGCGCGGGCGCGGCGGTGAGCGATGTCTTCAACCAGATATCGGCGATAAAGCAGATAAGATAAGGTTGCCTGCAGCGGAGCCGAGCTGGGCTGTGTAAAATTAACCAATCTTGTTCCTTATATTTATATGCAAAAATAAACACGTGCGAAATTTTCTTGTACTAAAAAAAACATGATTACATACTAAAATATAAACTATTTACACGCTGCTCTAAAATAAAAACAGAAAACTTGTTTTTTCCGCCTTCAACAACATCGAAGATAAACTTTGCACTATAGCGCCCGTTGCACTACACTGCGGCGTAGCGGCGCTACGCGGTAGCTCAGCGTGCTACGAGCCCTAATTCGCCACTAGTTTATATATCTGACAAGCGATAGTTTCCAACCAGCCGGTCCCATAACAATTTAGAAGCGAGTGTAGCGTTTAGCTTCGCTCTAAATCGAGCGTCATTGCTGGCGTCGTGTCGCTCTAAACATGGAGCCGGGCGTTACTGCTCGTCTCGCTCGTACTTCGCCCTCGGCAAACAAAGGAAAGCGGAACGCTAATTTGTTTTCATTGGGGCTTTAAGACGATTCAAAGAGATTGCTTAATTCGTTAATTGGGACTGCGTGGTCAGCGGTTCAAGGTTCTGTTATCTTATTACTTGGAATTTAAACAATTCTTGGCCCGACCACGAGATCTTATTAATATATCTTCTATTGTGCTAATTTGTATCTGTTTTTGACATACTGACGTCATTTGACATTAATAACAGCTTTAATAATACTTTGGGTTTAATCTTTTCTATATAGCGGCGTGCTGGAGGGATTCATCACAGTTACAGCATTTATGACGTTACAGACGAGATGAATTAAGAAATGTTTGCCACAACTGACAATCCTTCACTAATCAAATCATTATGTTCGTCTGTAAATTTTATATACATTTTCAATACAGAATGTAACTTATTTGTCCAAGTTCCGCATGAACTGTGTGTGGTCTCTTTATGTATAATTTGTGCGGAAGGCAGGCGGCGCTAGTAAATAATAAGGTTAACGCTAAGAGATTAATGTTAGTGCTATCTCCAACGTTCCAAGTTTATTGGGTCACGAAATATTTTGAACTAAGTAGTGTTGAACGTAACGTAAATTACATCGTAGTTAGGAGTATGATCTAATAATAAACGCAAGAAATTATCTTCTTGTAATATTTTTTAATAACAACAAGAAATTTTGCTGCATTCTTCATGTTAACAATCATCAGCCAATATAAAGGATGTGCGTTTACACGCACGATCCCCACCAGTCCCCATTACTTTACATCAAGTGCAAGGACCGCGAGAGAGATGGCGCTTTTCTCAACGTTTTTTTAATATTATCTTTTTGTCGAGCAATAAACAGGACTCGAACCTACATCCATTTGCAGTGGATCACATTAAATTTTTCTTTCATAATTTACCTTTGTGGCAATATTTATAAAAAGATAAATGTGGTATTTCCACACTAAAACGGAACCGATTAAAATATTCTAATCAAAACCGCTAAGAAAAGCGCCATCTCTTGCGATCCTTGCACTTGTTGTAAAGAAATGGGGACACGCGATCGTGTAGCATTCTTGTTTGTAAATTTTACATGAGGCATATGCAACAAAACCTGCATATGCTTCTCTGTTGAAGTATCTACCTATCAAAAGTGTCGAATGCTTTGTCATATATCTAATGTGATAAACATAAACACCTCAGGTCCGCTGAGTACAGTCATGTTGCTTGAATATTTAATTTCTTTTTGTATGGTTTATTATCAACTTGCGACCCGCCCCGGCTTCGCACGAGTGCAATGCTGATAAATTATGCATGTATTATATATATAAACCTTCCTCTTGAATCTCACTCAATCACTCTATGTATTAAAAAAAACCGCATCAAAATCCGTTGCGTAGTTTTAAAGATTTAAGCATACAAAGGGACATAGGGACAGAGAAAGCGACTTTGTTTTATACTAGGTATGTAGTGATTTATCATGTAGTCGCGACTCAATGTGCTTTTTTCTTTGTTCCAGGTATGCACAAGCACTATTCTTCAGCTCACATCGCTCCACTAGGAACGTCGGGTACCTACATTATAAAAAATACTTTAAGTATCATTTATACTTAGAAAAATCCCGTGAGTTGCAGCCATATTAAAACGATTCGTTGGATGTGTTCGATAGGCCGCCGCCGCGACTGATCGGCGCTCCTGAGGATGAATCGCTAACCGATTCGAAATATGTCATGCGTATGCGTACCTAATAAGAAACAAAGTATTACTAGATGATTTACTCGACCACGGAGGAGCAAAAACAGAGTTGTGACTCTTTCTTTGCGCAAAGTTGCCTCCTAACTGGGCACGACAGCCGGGAAGACGGCGCCCGGCGGGCGGGGCGGGGTGTTTAGCATAGTTCTTGGTCTTTGGCTCGCTGTCCGCCGCGATACATGTTTAACAACATTTTCGCCCTAAACTTCGGCGGAATGAATACATTACTACAAGTTTGACTGGAGGACTTTTGTCATGTTGCCGTCGCGTCTCGAAATAAAAATCGACCACAAGACCTGTTTTGGACAAACCTGGTTTGTCCTGTTTGTATTCGAGATTATGTTTTTCATTCTATTGAGCTTGCTCTCATAATGATTATAATGGTGTGGATTTAATTAGCCCGTTTGTAAAATACTGTATTTTTTAAATGGCTATGAACTTTTTGAGGAGAATTGTGATATACCTAAAAAAACCGGCCAAGTGAGAGTCTGACTCGCGCACCGAGGGTTCCGCACAAACTTTCACTTATTCCATCTTAATTGGCTGGTTGAGTTAAGTTTGCACCTGAAATGTATGGCGCCGCATACAAACAAGGTGCAAAACTTAACGCAACCGAGTTCTCCAAATATAATGTTTGAAAAGGACTATATTTTTTATGATTTTTTTACAAATGTATATAGTCTTCAGATTTTTATAAATATTTGTAGTATGTGACGATATTACTTGCCAAATTTCATAGTTCTAGGTCATCGGGGAGTACACTATCATCATTTTGATTCCCTTGAGAGTGTCGAAACGTACGTTTTTTTTGCGACATAAACGGCCGTATCTTTTTTAACGTTAACTTAGAAGTTTGATTTTTTCACAGCTTCAAGGGACCGTAGACCTGAGTATATAGTGTTATTTTCAACTCGATTCCTTCACGAGTTCTCGAGATAAAGGGTCTTGACAGACAGACGGACGGACAACAAAGTGATCCTATAAGGGTTCCGTTTTTTCGATTGAGGTACGGAACCCTAATAAACAAGTGAAAGTCAATAATTTAAATGTGAGTAATTTTTCACCATCGTCATATTGTCACAATGTAATGGATGTCCTGGAAATTATAGCGGAATTAAAAATGGTCGTACAATTTTTCAACTTTGACGACTCGGTTGGCGCAGTTTGCAGACACCTGCCTACTGAGCCGGCGGTCCGGCTTATCTATATAATATATAGATAACATCCATATTTTGTTTTTGGAGCATGGATGTTATCTATATAATAATAAACAATTGATTATGTTAGTTATTTATTTTAATAAGTAATTATGCATTTCCTTTTATCCTTAATGATGTCAATGTCAATTTTGCACTCAGATATTTATGATGAGTGAAGAAGTAATTGAAGACAAGTGAGACGTTAAAATTGGAATGGTGTAAAAAATTGTGTATATTGTTAATGTTATTTGTATAAATAGGTATACAAAATTTATTGAAATTTAGCGCTGCTTTAGAAATACTTGACCGCCTCACCCGCGATAGGTATATGTACGTGGTGGCGACTGTATCCGATACGATATATGTATCTGATGGCAACTGTACTGGCAGACCCGATAGACGTTGTACTGTTCTAACGTTGGCATCGAGTTAGTATAATTTATTTAGTGTTTAAAAAAATAACTTCTAACTGAACTTAAATTTCATTAAAATTCACCCATGTCAACCGAAATCCAGTAGACACTTCCAGAGTTCATCATCATTCGATGTTATCAATGAAAATGCCCTTCAACTAGTATTATCAACTGTAAAACTCGAGCTTATCATGTCGCTGTAAGGTTTGATCGTACTCGAGGCCACCAGGGCAATGGAATTCTTTTCGCCGGTGGAAATTCGATACAATGCCTCCTTTATCATAAACGCGTGCGCCTTTAATTAGGGCGCGTTTGATCCCCCCCCCTCGTCCCATCACCGCTCCCGCCGGTGACTTTCTACGGCAATGCCATTAAAGGACACAGAAGGCCTTTGATTTTAAGAACACGCGGGCATCGTCCTTGATTTTTCGTTTTTACCGTAAATTTTGATCGTTCCCATGTTTTCCCCTCCTTGGTCTGTCTAATGGCTTGTAAGGGGATATTTTTTTTTTGCCTGTTGTTATTCTGTCCCAGGAACGATAATGATTAAACTTCTTGGAAACGTGTTGATAATTTACAACATTCCATTTTTTTACCAGGCAGACCAATAAAATATTAGCACATTTTTACATTTCCCAATCATCAAAATATCCCAACCTGTGATTGGAAAATTAATTTGAAAAGTTCCTCATTCTAAAAGAGCTTATGCGACTAGCTAATGCGAGTAGCTAAACTGAACAGGAGTCAAAAAATTTAAATGTTATAAATTCTTATTACATAGTATTAAGTAAATTCTTATTATATATTTATTATCAGGAGATAGTCTACATAAGAATGAGCTCATAACTGTTGCAATTTAAAAGTTTTTGGGAAATATAATTGCCGAAATTGTAATTTTAATCGTAATTTTAAAGAGTGGTCCCGGAGAAACATGGCAATGAGCAACAGAGAAATGCTGATTGAGTATTCAGAAACTGATTAATATCGCACCTACAGCCACTAGAACAGTTAGAATTATCAGGAAACAATGCTCGATATTATGAATATCCCGTAACAGAGCAAGCCAAATGAATGACGAAATAACTAACTAAAACCTCACATTATAATGCCACGTCCCAACAACACGCGTAATGGCCAGAGTAACGCAAACGCAGTCAAGCTTTGTTGTTTAATGAAAATTGCTTTCATCTGCTTGATATGATCTGTATTGTTGTCCTATCGCTACGTGTAATGCAAAAGCAAGTCCGCCAAATGTCGAACTAGCAATGCTTCGCCACTGATGGCTGAGGAGCGTGCATCGTAATGGGGAATGGATGAATAATTAGCAGACCTCGGCGTGGGTGAGCTATTTTTACGTCATTAATGTCATGTAGTCGTGTCTTGTAGATATTAATATGGATAAGGTGTACCCATAAAGAAATAATAAAAGAAGACAACACTGAAATGATTAAACTAAATTGAAAATGCATTACAAAACGAATATTAAGCTTTTTTAAATTTTCTTTCAATATTTTAATTTTTTATCGATTTTCGCCTTGGGTTTAATAACTATTTATAGACAGAAAAAGATTTCTCTACATCCACTGAAGTGAGTGGCAGAGTGAAATTGTACATAAGAATGCTGTCCACGTCTGTAGCTTCCGAAAGTTTTTCGGCATACTCTCTAAAAAAATCTAAGTCTGGGTAACTAGAGATGACGTCTTCTAAAGTTTGACTTGATTAACCTTCATAGTATCATATGGATAATAATATTATCGAAGGAAGTTTGCTTTAATACTCGTTAAAACTGTTTTCCCACTTAAGCGGAAAGCTGTACAAAATAGATTAATCAGTACGTTTCGTAGGTTCTAATATTTTTATTTTTTGCGACGTAAATCTCGAAGCAGAAAGGCAGCCTAAATAAAATCATTTCACTCGTTTATGGGGCACGTGGGGCAAGGGCATGACAAGGTATGTTCATGTTATGCAAACAGCTGAAAACAGCTCACCCACGCCGAGCTCTGATAATTAGATAAATGAATTAGAGTCAACTGCTTTAGTCTGGAATCTGGATTTAAGTCTGTAATGTTGTGTAAACATATTTATAAATAAATATTTATATTTTTTATCAGAATCTAGTTAATAGGTTGGAATAAACCCTTAATTCCTAGAAAACAAATACAGATTTTTCTGTAGCTATATAAAAAGGTGGAAATGATTTTTCCTGCCTTGTATCATATGGCATCGCAACGGCATCCGCGGAAACCTAACCCAAATGTTCAGTTTTCTATTTAGCAGGAGTGTTGCCGTGCTCCTAGATACCTATTTAAGTAGTATAGTTGTGGAAAATTGTATGAACAGTAAAATTAGCTTAGTAATTGCAATTAATATTATCTAGGAGCACGGCAGCATCCACGCCGGGGTAGGCTTCCGCGGTTGCCGTCGCGTTGCGAATGTTGCGATGGGCGTACAAGGCGGGCTAAAACATTTTCATGTTTTTGAAGGTCCAGAAAAATCTGTAACTGAGAATGAGAGGGGTTATAAGCAAAAATTCATTTTTTTTTTTTTATTTCATCCACTAAGCGAGCTTTCAGCATCATGAGCTTCGTCATCAACAAGACAAATTAAACAATAGAAACCTTAAATTAAACAAACGATAGATGGTCCTATCTTATCGCTAAAGAGCGATTTTTTCCTGACTATCTTTAACTAGCTTCTGCTAGTTTGTAAGATAATGTGGACTTCTACTCATAATATCTTACATTTACTTTACACAAAATTATTTGACTCTTAAACAAGAACGTAACATCACGTTCGAAACCTCGAAGTAATTAAACAACCACTTTTTGAACGCAATTAAGTCCCATTTTGGTTTTATCTTGTTAAACTTACCGTACCGTATTTTAAGTATTCGTTGTTACTAACACTCTATGGATACTATATCTGAAATAAAGAATTTATTATTATTATTATTATTACCCATGGTCAACCCGAGGTTTCGCTGCCACGCTGCCGCGCCAACTCCGGCTGAAATGTAGGTACCTATATACGTATATGTTTTGTTTAGTCCTGTCATAGGTTTACTTGTATTGCGCCTCGCCATACCATACGACGTTTGGACAAAACGACGTAGTTGTCAGTAACCGTCGCGTTCCCTTGACAGGGGACCGACAACCAAATACTTCGATGCATTTCTAAACCTGCAGCGATGGAAACTACCTACATCTTCCTACATCAAAGGCAAACTAAGGCATCATTTTGTCCTGCGTTTTTACATTTCCATTTCACAGAGACATTTTATTTTCTAGTGTTTTTAACATCTACAATCGCAATCGATTGTTCTACGGTAAGGGCCTTACCCTCTTAACTATGCCATTTTCGTTATATGGTACACCGTGGCGCCCTGCTCTATCTTCCACTCTGGTTAGGTGATATGGCGCGCGATCGTAGCCAGTGGCGTCGCCACACGCCCCACGACGATCGAAAGGATCAAGAATCTTCTGGGGTGTCTGTGGGTAACACACATGTGAATATATCAAATATAATATTTATATAATTATATTTTGAACCTACGTTTTATTATAATTATAATACACAAAACATCAATAATAATATATCTTACATATTTACAAATAACAATACCATACAATAATAATAATAATATAAACGTATTTAAATATAAACCAAATAATAACAAACCAATATTTAAATAACAACAACATAGTATTTCGCCGTATCGTATGACGTCACGCACGCCGGCCGTGCTGTGGACACTCGCCGGCTGAACGGGTTGCTTATCGTTGCTAGGCGCACCAGCGCTGCATAGATGCGGTCAGTCGTGATTTTGACTTTTGCACGCCTACCTCATGTCGCTTGATGCATCTGCCTAATTTACGCGCTTATTCGCATTTGGTGTTTACTTCGTGTGTTTTATTGTGAACTTTCTTTACTGTTTCTCTTCTGAACTTTATATGTGAAATCTGTGTCGTGTATGTGTAATAATATAAACTTGTGAATGTACGTGGACTTTTTCATTCGCGTATACCCAAGGACAATAGTTGTTCAATAACAACTGGAGGTAAACTATATACACAAATACACATCTACAAGTGGTGACCCCGAGCAAGAACATCTTCAAAAATGTCTAATAATCAAGATAATACACAACAACAACAACTCCTTGAAAAACATAGATAACCCAAGATTGTTTAACAAACAGTTAAAATCGTTCTTAATTACGAGATGCTTTTACAGTTTAGACGAGTTCTTTAAGGACAACGAAAGTATGTAATATAAATTTATTGGCCTTGTTGAATTAATGTGTATTCAGCTGAGTATGTTAATCTTAAGTAATTGTAGTTTTATTAAAATTAGCCTACTGATGTTGCTTGTGCCCTTGCAGGGCGTCACATGTATCCCTTGACTTATTTATAAATCCACCTATGTCTGTAATGTGATATGCAATAAATGTTCTATTCTATTCTATTCTATTCTATTCTATTCTATTCTATTCTATTCTATTCTATTAACAAGAGAATCAAGGATCTGTTTCCACTACACCGAATTTGACGTCATCCGAAATTTGTCGAGTTGGCGTACGCATTCCTCCGTTCTGGCCAGAAAAGCCTGGAGTTTGGTTTGCGCAAATTGAAGGGCAGTTTGCGATTTCACGTATCACTGACGACTCGACAAAATTTTACTATGTCATTGCACAACTGGAAAATCAGTTCGCTGCCGAAGTCGAAGACATAATAGTTAACCCACCTCAGGCAGACAAGTATCAAAAGTTAAAGACTGAACTCATAAAGCGACTCTTAGTATCACGACAGAACAACATGAAGCAGTTACTAAGCCACGAAGAGATCGGAGATCGCAAACCTTCACAATTCTTGCGGCACTTGCAACATTTGGCGGGTCCAACGATGCCAGAGGATTTTCTCAAGACAATGTGGATCGGCCGCTTGCCCATTGCTATGCAACCGATACTCACGTCCCAAGATGCTCAACCATTAGATGCACTTGCTGATCTGGCAGACAAAATCTATGACATGCCACTCGCACCGCATGTTGCAGCCACGCAGGCAGGAAACTCAGCAACTTCACCCGCTCCGTCTACTTCTTCTGATTCACGCTTCGATAACGTCTTAGAAATCATGGCCAAACAAATGGCAGAGCTCACGAAGCAGGTTTGCGCTTTATCTACAAAGTTCGACGACAGATCCCGGTCTCGTTCTCGCGGCAGACGTAATCAGCGCAGCCCCAGCCGGTCAGTGTCTACTCGATCCCAGTCAAATCATCGTAGATTTCCAATTTGCTGGTATCATCACAAGTTTGGAAGCCTAGCGAAGCAATGCATTACACCCTGCGACTACACATCGGGAAACGGACAGGGCAGTCGATAATGGCGACAGACGATTGCCGCATTTCAACTGGTCGCCTGTTCGTCACAGATCGCAGGTCAAAGGCTCAATTCTTGGTAGATACCGGTAGCGACTTGTGCGTCTTTCCTCGGTCTGCTCTGCGTGAACGTCGAACGAAGACCAACTACCAACTGTGTGCAGCCAACGGTACAGCTATAGAGACTTATGGTTACGTGCAGTTTAATCTAGATTTCGGTCTCCGTCGCGACTTTGTGTGGCGATTTTTAGTAGCTGATGTTACGAAAGCAATCATAGGTGTTGATTTTCTCTCTTATTATAACTTAATAGTAGACGTCCGTCAACAACAACTTATTGATCAAACTACTAACATTTCGGCTGTAGCGTGCGTTGCTGTATCTGATATTGTAATTTCAACATATTTCGGGAAAGGACAACGTGGTTGCAGACACGCTCTCTCGAATAGAGGAACTGCAAATACCAGTAGATTTAGAGCTACTAGCACAAACCCAAGAATGTGACGAAGAATTGCAGAATTTTCTTAAGACCAAGTCCTCACTTCAGCTTAAAAAATTGAATATTCCTGGAAGTCGTACACAATTATACTGCGACGTCAGTACACCGACTTTCAGACCATTTGTACCAAAAACATTACGCAGACAAGTGTTCACCAGCCTACACTCGTTAAGCCACCCAGGCGCCAACAGCAGCGCTAAACTGGTCGCGCAACGTTTTGTATGGCCTCAAATTAGAAAAGATTGCCGTGAGTGGTCCCAAGCTTGCGAATCCTGCCAGCGGTCTAAAATAAATAGACATGTTTCTGCACCTTTAGGTACCCTCGATTTACCCACAGCGCGATTTAAATATGTTCATATCGATCTTATCGGTCCATTACCACCATCACATGGGTATCGGTACTGTTTAACTGCAATCGACCGCTTTACACGATGGCCTGAGGTAACCCCAATCACCGATATAACCGCAGAAACAGTAGCAAAAGCCTTTGTATCAACTTGGGTGTCAAGGTTTGGTTGCCCCACCGACATCGTTACCGACCGTGGGAGACAATTTGAATCCGCAATCTTCCAATACTTATCTAAATCAATCGGCTTCAAACATCGGAGAACAACCGCCTACCATCCTCAGTGTAACGGTCTTATAGAACGGTTTCATCGCCAGCTAAAAGCAGCTATCACATGTCATGCAGATAGCAGCTGGAGTGAAAGTCTGCCGTTAGTTCTGCTTGGTGTTAGAAGTGCTTTTAAAGAAGACCTCCAATCTTCTTCTGCTGAGCTACTTTATGGTGAACCACTCCGACTCCCCGGTGAGTTTTTCGGTGATAAATTAGAAAACGAGACCACCGATAGAACAGAATTCGCAGCCCGAATGAGATCCTTTGCATCCAAATTAAAACCAATTGCCACATCACAACATAATGTGCAAAAGCCTTTCATTTTCAAAGATCTAGCTACCTGTAGCCACGTATTCCTTCGGGAAGACGCGTTACGAGGGGCACTAAAACCAGCGTATACGGGACCTCACGAAGTACTTAACAGAGGTGACAAAGTATTTAAGCTCGCGTAACTGGTAGAGAAGTCACGGTATCGATAGACCGAATTAAACCGGCCTATACACTCTTTGACGACACACACTCCGGAAAGACACACTCCGGAAACACTGCAACTCCTACTTCCGGCCAACCACAAACTCCAGCAAGGGTAACCCGTTCAGGTCGTAAGGTTCGGTTCCCGGACTATTATCGCCCGTAGACACGGTCTCTGGAGGGGAGTAATGTGGGTAACACACATGTGAATATATCAAATATAATATTTATATAATTATATTTTGAACCTACGTTTTATTATAATTATAATACACAAAACATCAATAATAATATATCTTACATATTTACAAATAACAATACCATACAATAATAATAATAATATAAACGTATTTAAATATAAACCAAATAATAACAAACCAATATTTAAATAACAACAACATAGTATTTCGCCGTATCGTATGACGTCACGCACGCCGGCCGTGCTGTGGACACTCGCCGGCTGAACGGGTTGCTTATCGTTGCTAGGCGCACCAGCGCTGCATAGATGCGGTCAGTCGTGATTTTGACTTTTGCACGCCTACCTCATGTCGCTTGATGCATCTGCCTAATTTACGCGCTTATTCGCATTTGGTGTTTACTTCGTGTGTTTTATTGTGAACTTTCTTTACTGTTTCTCTTCTGAACTTTATATGTGAAATCTGTGTCGTGTATGTGTAATAATATAAACTTGTGAATGTACGTGGACTTTTTCATTCGCGTATACCCAAGGACAATAGTTGTTCAATAACAACTGGAGGTAAACTATATACACAAATACACATCTACATGTCTTATTCTGTGGCTCAACCCGTTATCTTGAGATTCATTATAAAAAAAACCGGCTAAATGACAGTCCGACTCGCTAACCGGGGTTTCTTACAAACGATGAAAGCACTGAATATTGAACTAACAAAACGGTAAACAGTACTAAAAGAAAAAAAATGTTGGAAAACTGTTGTCCCTTCATTACGTATAAGAAATCCAACGTAGTGTATGTTACATGCATTGCTATGTATTTTAAATCAAAAAACGTAGTTAAGTGGAATTCGTTGGCTTCTTTATATTCATAGACAACTGACGTGTATTTCCCGAGCCACTCGCTGTCAAGAACATTGTCTAAGCATTTCCACAATGGATAATAACAACTCCGTATTTCTGAGAAACCAGTGAAGCATTTTATGCACACACAAATGGTCTAGACAGTAGACAGTATCAGTTGCATTTGAGGAATAAATTGCAGTCACCTTCGAAAGAGAAGATAAGGTAAATTTGGCCTGGCTTCACACTGCTAAGATCCGTTTTAATAAGCTATACTCAAGTCTAATACAGCTCTCTAGTGGTCATTTGTCACTTAAGACCATACCACCACACTTAGTTCGAAATCGTATTGGCCAATCGCACATGGTCCTCAACCCCACGCGTGGCCACAAAATAGCCTGATTAATTTTGGAGCGCTCGAGAGACTAGGGATTATACTTTGTTTTCATTGAATGAAATAATAATGAAATAATTAACTTTATTCTGCAAGTAGGCCACAAGGGCACTTTTACATGTCTGAGTCTACCGGCATTCCACAAGAGGAGACCACTGTTGAGAAGAAAATCCCAAAGAAACTCAACAGTTAGTCATTTTTTCAGAAAGGATAAGTACTTAACTATTACAGTAATATGAACTTAACTATACGTAGTTCTCGAAGAAAACATATTTAAAGTGTATTTTAAGATATAAATAAATAAAAGTGTAAGAATAGAATAGAAACTAAGTACAAGAAAGTATTTTTATTTATATTTATATTGATTATTAAAATTGTATAAGTAAAAATAATAATTTAGCATAGATCTAGTTGATAATTATTTTAAATGATTGTATTTCAACACGACTGTACGTTGTTATGAATAAATTACTTACTTATTTAATTCATAATTGTAGTAGTTTCCAAATTAAACATAAATTAAGATACAATTGCATCCATGATTGGATTTGAAAGGAGTTACATTTGAGGAGAAATATTTCATTACGATTGCGAATAAACGGAAATGAAGTGCTTAACAAGTGCACGACCTTATAAACGGTGTTTACTGAAAGTTATTAAGTTGGTGTTGTGACGTGGGCCAGAGCTGTGACGTCACGGCCCCTCCCCCACCACCCCCCGCGGGGCTTGAGAAGTCCGCGGGAGCCAAGACGCGCCCGATAGCCTGAAACGTGACGCGAGACTAGGGTTGCCAGATCGAATGACCCTATTATCGTATAGTGCACTAGCCCTCTTTAAGAGGCCTTATTCCTTTTTAAATGCTGATTGTTTTAGACATTTTTCTCTATGATCAAACTTGTTTCTTAACATCTTATTGATGTTACTACCTAGAACAAGGCTATTGGAATTTATTGGTATATATTTGAAACCTACAGTTTAAATTTTTCATTGATAATTTTTGTTTCAAAAACTACTCGAAATTGACAAATTTCACGCGGAAAATTAGTTTATTCAACTTATTTTCGACTGCACGCAATAAAATCATGAAATAGCTATGTTAGTACCTAGAACTCGGGGAAAAGTATTATTCACATCAAAAAATTGGTTGAAATTACCAATATATTTGTCATAATATGAAAAAAATAAATTTTGAAAGGAATAAGGCCTCTTAAGTATAGTGCAATAGCTTTTTAAATATTGCAACATTGCAAATTTCATTATATTTAGTGTTTTTTTTTATTTTACCTATCTGAACATAATGTCAGTTATTAACGTAAGCGAATTTTTGTTCGTAACGCATGTTGTGTTTGCCTGTAATTGGGTAAATACTTTTATATTTTTAGTATCTGCATTTGTTTTTTATGTATGTTATATAGTATTGTACCTGTTGCAAATCTAGTAAATAAATAAATAAATTATCGTGAGAAACAATTTTTTTTTCGGGAGTTAGTGACTTTGGTCGGGAGAAACCGAAAAATAATCACATTAAAGTAAATATATTAAAAACAACAATTAACATTACATCGTCCGTTGCCGATAGAAATATCTACATAGATAGGTACTAAAAAAAAAACGTTTAATTTAATAAAATTATAGTTTAATAAAATGAAGTTGTTTTTCGTGAGATATTTTACTTTGTCGGGAGTCGGGAGCACATACAAAAATTCGGGGCCAAATCCCGACCATCTGGCAACCCTACGCAAGACGGCGCGCGTTGCTCATCGGTGGATACGTTAATGAGAGCGTTGACGCGTATTTGCAGACATGTGTCATGTTCTGCGGCAACACGGAGGCCGTCAATGAGGACTTTGTAAAATAGTTCATTACATGGGCGGTGAATTTGTGAACGACCCAGATCGCATGTGTTTGTGGCCGGAAACGAAGGCGAGGGCTATAAATAAGCGATCTGCGAATTACCGCCCCTGGTTTCTTTCAGGTTTTACATCTTGTCTTGGCCAGGAAGTGAGGTTTTCTCCCCGCGTAGTGGGCAGAAAATAGGCCGTAAGTGGTTACGGCCTACGCTGATGTAAATATGATTACGAGAGTGGTTTCATAAGTCTGTTAAATACTTTGAGGAAAAAATAAATATATTTTCTATATTTAAACGTAATTTCCTTTTGATCTACACACTGTGATGAGCGATGTCTCAACTTTTATGAGGACTCCGAATAAACTTTTTTTGTACAAGTTAATTTGACGCAAATCTTCGCTATTTCTCAATTTTTTTTAAATATGCTGCCTATATTTATTATGACACCTACGTGTTGATTCCAAATATAAAAACAACAAAAAATATAATATTTACAAATGTTGCAGAGGACGCCAGTGTTTGCCCGGAAAGCCGTTGGAAACGCAGGTTCGAATCCTGTACGAATCATTAAATTTTTCAATTTTCGCTTCATTTGTAATATTTAGTTTACGTTAGCAGACGTTACTGCTTTAATAAAAAATAAAAAATATAATTATGATTATGATTCATACTGTTTTATTTGGCACATGGCGTAATAAGCACATACATTTGACTTATCTCTCGGGAATCATGAATTTACCAAGTAAATAGTAAACGATCCGTTAACCAGTTTTGTATGAAAATAACCGCGGTTTCTGTTAAAACCGACTGCATTCCCTCGGATACTACCAAATGTGGCTGAAGAGTTCTCCGGCACGCGGTCCTACACGATGTCGAGTATCATCCGCGAATGTCCACTCACCAAATTGTTTAATGGAAAAGCCTGTGTGTTCACGGAAATGATGCATTAGCTTAATTTATTCCATTATTTCAAGTTATGCCTGAATTAATTATCATCAGTTGAATAATACCTACTAAATATTTAAACTTTATTAATATAATACCCCTCGAATTAACAATCAATTTATTTTGACGAGCATTGTTTACACAGTGTTCTACTTTGCGAGCTTTTTGTTTTTTCGTGGCACTATTGAAAATCTTAAATTACTTGCCGTAAGACCATCCGTGGCCCCGCGATGCAACGTATACATACGTAGTTACCGAAGCTCGTTACTGTTATTGTGTAGGTGTACCGCTCGCGGACGCGGGTGTCACTGTACCGTGCCGTGGCTCTGGGTTGTGAGGTACACACACACTTAAGATGATAGAAACTTTATTAAACGATAAACAAGTATATAATAAAATAACTATCTTAACTAAACCTACCCTAGGATCTCTAATATCCTATCTAACCCAACGATGGGGTCCCCCAGACCGCTGGACTGCCATGCAGCAGGCAGCCATGATGACAGCTACTTTCCCCGCTGAATGATAATAATCTTTTGGCTGAGAAATGAGCTGGCTCTGTGGTCCAAAGAACCAACCGAACGAGAGCCCTTTTTTAATTGGCTGAGAGCCTGTGGTTGTCCGGGAGCCACAGCCCGAGCCCAGGTTTGCAAAACAAATGGCTTTATTCTGTAAAATCATTTTATCTGGCGAAAATTCATATTTGATTATTATGTAACTAGAATACAAATGATATATTGTGTTTCTGGATATCTTATAGTAATAATTTTGCATTTAAATATTGCACAGAAGTATTTCGTCGTAATGTGATGACTGGCATAGAGGCGATGTTGATGAAGGGTCAGCTGAGATGGTGTGCACATGTTTGGCGCATGGATGATTGCAGACTGCCGAAAACCACTCTGTACTCCGAGCTCTCGGACGGTAAGCGTAATCAAGGCGGACAGTACCTGCGTTACAAGGACGTGTTTAAGCGCCATTGAACAGCCTGCAAAATACCGGCAGATAAATGGCAGCACAAGGCCTCACGGCGACCTGAATGGCGATCTTGTATCAAGAAAAGTGCCAAAGATTTGGAAGATTCCCATTTGACTGATCTTGATATGAGACGTCAAGAAAGAAAATCTCATCCCAAACCCTGGTACAATTATTACCTACAATAGCTCCGGTCAGCTTCACTGTGCTTCTTGTGATCGGGTTTAGAAGTAAGTTTGGCTTCGCCAGCCACGTTAGGGCTCGTAATAAGCTAGGATCGCCGTCGCCGGTCACGGATCTGCATGCATGCGCGGTAAAACATTAGCACCTACTATTTACTACATCATCTAATGTAGGTATGTACCTACTACATATGTTCTTACAAACAAAACATTAATTCATTCAAACGCCGCAAATATGTAGTTATTAGACCCACATAATTGCGTCGCTTCGCCTCCGCGCACGCTGCCACCCGCCGGGTCTCAGCGACGGAGGATCTTAATTTTCTAACCAACCAACAACTTGAATGTTCAAGAACTGGAGTGAATCGACTGCTTTAGGGTAGGCGTGCTCCATCATTGAATTACTCCTCATTTTATGACAGGTGAGAGTAAGGCTGAACGCAAACCCATTGCTCATTTAAGAAAGGCTTGACGATGATAGTAAATTTTGTCACCTAATACTTATCACTGCCTTCGAACTGCCAAAGTGGTGCTATTACTAATTATTCTTCATGTTTTTTATGAAACAAATTGCAGTTACCTGCTTCAGAGACTGCCGTTTCCCCCGAGCCTGGTTTCGAGCGCAATATCCGTCGGCACTACGTCAAACATCCACCGTTAGTTAACCAAATAGTTTAATGTGTACCTCGAGAACGCTGTACCTAATAACACTGTAATTCGACAATCAATCTTCCTCCTACGAACCTCCCTACCCCCGATCCCAACGTGCTATTATGGTAATTGTAATTCCACTATTATACGATATTTGAATTTACTTAATCGCCGAGTCGGCCGGTGCATGTGCTACCATTGCTTATTACGTTATGAATATAAATTGTGAGTGCTCTTCGGGGAGTTATTGTTATTAAGCCAAATGGGATACTCGGAACGTGTTTGGCGTGAAATTAATCCGAAAAGAAATAAAGCTTGAAATAAGGAAAGGAAGCGTTATTTCTCTATTCGGTTGAACCATTCTGAAAGAGGAGACGCACGCGCACTTCGATAGTCATGATAATCAATCTTACTGATCTACAGTACGCGGCCAAGAACATAATAATCTAATTTTAAAATTAAAGCGTTGCCACACTCGGTCTATGCACCATTTGTCAGTCAAAAGAGTAGGTACCTACCTACGGTATAGATATCCAAAGTTTACATGTCATGGATTTGACGTAAACTAATAAAGTCCATAAAGTGCATTTGATATCAAATTAAGGTGCGCCCAGACCGCCGCTTAAAATCCTAGACAACATATTATCAAAAATTCAAAACTTCTGGACCGTTTGTAAGGTCAAACTCCTTAATTCACTGAATTATTATACAATGGATACAATGCGTCACTGCGATTCCGTACCGTCTCCGTATTTTAAGCAGCGGTGTGGAGGGCATGCGTTAAAAACGGTACGGATACGATGCGTCACTGCGATTCCGTACCGACTCCGTATTTTAAGCGGCGGTGTGGAGGGCATGCGATAAAAACGGTACGGATACGATGCGTCACTGCGATTCCGTACCGTCACCGTATTTTAAGCGGCGGTCTGGGCGCACCTTTACACCTTAATAAATACGACACTTGATGGACCGCCGCCAGTGTAAAAAGCCATTTGTCTCACACACTCGACACAGACGGTCTTAACGTCCACGAAATGGGACATGCATAAAGTTAGAAGTTGTAGTTCTTTTAACTTCACTACATAGTATAAAACAAAGCTTCTTGCTGCCTGTCCCTATGTATGCTTAGATCTCTAAAACTACGGATTTTGATGTGGTTTTTTTAAAGTAGAGTACTTCAAGAGGAAGTTTCATATGTATAATACATGCACAGAGAAACACTTTTCATTTAGTATCAGCATTGCACCCGTGCGAAGCCGGGGCTGGTCATTAGTCTGGTATAATTAAAAGAAATATGAATTCATATACACAAAATCAACTCAAAAAATTACTCACAATAAATACTAAAATCTACTTAAAGAATCAGAACCTCAAAAATATGACAATTGTTTATAAACTTATGCTATTACTAGTAGTACTTATAAACTTTCGAACTCTCAAACTCTCGATTCCTTCGCACCATTCTGGTTTCATGTCCAATTCTTTCGCCAAGTCAAGTTGCCTTTGGAATGCACTCCCTCTTTCCATTAGACAAGCCCTAAGCAAGGTAGTTTTCAAGCGGATGCTACGTAAGCATCTACTCGAACAGGAGCTCGAATAGTGTCCATCATCCTGTAGGTAGACATTTCATCGTATTTATTATAAAATATAGTATACATAATTATGTTAGTGATGTTATATAATAAACATGTATTCACTTGTATCTTAGACCCACTTTAAGCATGTGCGGCCCTATGGTTGACTGGTAGAGAATGCCATTAGGTATTAAGTCCGCTATTTATACTGACTTCTGTTTTGTGCAATAAAGTTTCAATAAATATTTAAATCATAGGCTATCTTAAAGTTAAAATATCTCTACTCAGAGATACTGGTCTTAAAACTCTCTATCCGTCGATCGGTCGGTAAATCTCTTTACCTTTTTTGCAAGCTTAAAGATTTAATGTCCCATCAATTAACTTCAAATCTTTAGAATCTTTCACATTGCCTTCTATTCAACTCGTTCGCCAAAGTTGAATTCTTGCTCCGTATCGTTTCATATCACACCACGCGTGGTTTCACGTCTGACAAATATATCTTAATGGCATCTCAAGATACATCTTAACGGCATCCGAAGATAGATAACACGATTTACCGCCAGATGAAATTATCTCGTGAAATATTTATCAGCGCCCCATTGCGCCACTTGGCGGCAGCGCGCGACGCGACGACCTTATGGCTCGAGGTTTCCACGGCTGAATAGTCTCGAGTTGTCATTCACTCGATATCGTTTTAATTCAATTTTATTTCGAAGCAACTGAGTAAAGATGAAATTTTAAATTAAAAAAATACCGGACAAGTGCGAGTCGGACTCATCCACCGAGGGTTCCGTACAAATGTATACCTCGATGATTTATTACGTAATGTAAACAAAGACTATAATATTATAATGATTTAATTACAAATGTATACTTTTCAGATTTTTCCCTATACTTGTAGTGTAAGACGGTATTACTTGCCAAGTTTCATAGTTCTAGGCAGCGAACGAATAACGTTTCCACGCGTTCTCGAGATAAAGGGTCTTGACAGACAGACAGACGGACGGACGAACAACAAAGTGATCCTATAAGGGTTCCCTTTTTTCCGATTGAGGTACGGAACCCTAAAAAAGGAAACGAAATTATTATAACAATATAACAAATGTTCTGATTTCGACTTACCTATTTCTGCTTTTTTTCTATTTATAAGGGGCTACTCTTTGCTATATTGAATCTTATTAAATCTTAAATATTTAAATGAATCTTTATTTTCTTCGGGGTGACAAAAAAAAATCCGCTAGATAACAAAGGGTCGTGTCGCATTACAAATACCAACTAAACTCAAGTCGACAACGCAACAAACTCGTTTGACACAATAGTCGCGAGCAGTCGTCGAGCGAGCCGCCCCATCACTACTCGTAGTAGACACCGCGCAAGTTATTGCAATTTGAATACTGTATGAACGAGTCGGAGCGGCCGTGAATCTTCGCCTTAAGTTATTCACAAACAGGCTAATTTCATTTGCTCGCTGCGCCGATGATGAGCTGCCGAGTATGGTGTAATAGATATGTGCCGCCGCGCGCCGGAGGGGAAACAGAACATATTATTTGCTCAAATGATAACAAATACGAAAGACATAATGAAATCTTATTTATTATACCGGGTCTGTTGCGATGTTTTTTATTTACTTTCGCAGCTTTATCCACATAACAAACTACGAAGACTACTGTGACAAGTCTTCTATCTACATATACTTTATGCATATATCATAAATGGAAAAGTCCTGACTGACTGACTCACTCATCGACGTAGAGCCGAAACTACTGAACCTAGGAACTTAAAATTTCTACAATAGATCAAGTATATAATGTAGGCAGAAAATAAGAAGGGATATCTCAAAATATATCCCCCAAAAGAATTGGGATTGAAAGATTGTATAAAAATTGTGTATTTTTTTTAAGTACTATTCTAAAATACATACTATTAAAGACTAGCCTTCTATGGAGAGGAGGATTATTTCAGGAAAAGCTGTAGCAACCCCATGCAGGATTTCTGTAGGCTTACAGCGCCATCTATTGTAAAAAAATCTTTGTCTGGTGATGGTGTTTAACCAATTTCGGGATAGGAATAGCTGGACATCCAAATATTGTTATAGGGTTATTTCTCCCCGAAAACAGTATTGAAAATAAAATACGCGGACAAGCCCCTTTTAGTATTTAATATTTATCCCCGTTCCTATTATGTTGAGATTTACTATTCAGCTACCTTATCATTTTACTTAATATACATAGAGATATCGTACGGGATACTTACGTTGCATGGAACTAATGCCTGAAACAACCGTTTTCATTTCACCCGCGCCCGTAAAACGCTGATACTGGATTTCCCGTTGGTTCCTGAGTGCACTAGCGATGCGCCAATACACGAGTAATGCATTATTCATCGCGCTAATGAATAATTAGCATAATGCTTTGCTCGCGGGGCCGATAGAAGACCAACACGGTCCGGCAATGCCGACGACGCGTCTGCTTGCTACCTAGTTCGGTAGTGTAGAGTGTAGAATTCGAACGTAAGCTTGACGGGATTCGATGATTATAACAATAAAAGTGAAGACTGTATTCTACGACTAGGGCGTGACGTCGTGGGACATAATTGTGTCACTCGTGATGGGACGAAATGTCCTCCTATGCTATATGTCCTTCCCCGGGACGGGACTCAAACTATCTCGAGACGAAGTTTGATCTTAATCGGTTCAGTAGTTTAAGGAAACAGAAAGACAGACACATTGTGATGGTAACATTTACAGCCTTATAGACTTAGAAAAGATTATATGAATTAGTTTGCGTTTTTCTGTTACTTGCTTCCATTTGTCCTAAACTGAGCTTCTCGACACTTATAAGACAATGGCTTTGTGGGGTAATTTTTACAAAATAAGCTCTCCAAGTGAAAGCCAGACAGCTTAGAAAATTTCAACTACTTCGTACATATTATACTGTAATTGTATGTTTTAATATGTTTCTGCCAATTACATTTTTGTGAAAAGATTCTATGGCTGACTGTACTTTGAACATCCATGAACAACTATGACCAAAATTGGTTAACATTTGTCCAGTTGTCCAGGTGATGCGAAGACAAAGGAAATTATGAAAACATGGCGCCAGGCTGGCACGGCGCCGCGCGCCCATACAAAACAAATGACGATCCTGCATCTCGCTATTAAGATTTTTCCTGTAATCATGACCCCTCTCCATGGAAAAAATATTATCAATACAAATCTAGACTTTTATAATAGTATTGATATATGCGTATTCAATAATCCACGCCCTAGTTAATGCCTTTTTCTTATGTACTAGTACCGTAGTAACTTGTATATAATTTATGCTAGTGCTTTAAAAAATATGTCATCTCAATGGCGCGCAATATCGACCTTTCCTTTCTATGCAGTGAGATGCAGGAAAGGTGACTAGCGCTGTGTGGTGCCACAAGGAAAAATCTGTTTATGATTTATGAAAAGTACGGCTAGGAACGTGACCTGGAATGAAACCTTACCAGATACTTTTCAAAGCGGGCACTAGATTTTGTGTAACCCTGCCTGACTAGCTAAAAATTAGTCTACAAAAAAAAAATATGTAGAAGAGTGGCTGGTGGGTGTCGGTCGCTTCGACAGCGCGGGCTCTCGGAGGCGCGTACTAATTGTGTCGCGCCGGACTACAATTTCATTACGCCACGGCCCTTTGTCGCTGCTCTCTTTTACAATTTTCAAATGGAACGAAAGATTTACAGACCAATGGACAAGCGAGACTAGGAGCTAGTAGCCTCGGTGAGGAAAACGGGGAGTGACGGTTTACACTCACGTGAAATTGTCAGGAACGGCCCGACATGTTCCTGACAATTTCACGTGAGAGTAAATCACTTATTACATTAATTATATATTTATGTTTCACGAAAGTTTTAATAAGATTAGGGGAGTTACGTGTAATTTAGAATCAATTACCCGGGGTCCTACTCAAGTAGGTATGAGAATCGTTCGAGTTCTTTAGTTTCTTACATTTATAATACAAATCAAATCAAATCGTTTATTTGCATAAATTTCGGTACAGAGTTGAGATCGAAATTACATATAACAGAACAACACAATTCGCCAGTATAGTGGCATGCAATAATTAATAATGACTATTAGTGCCTATTATTTATAAATTGTAATTTTCATACACATACAACTCATTACATTACAATGATTACATACTATTATAATATTCTAAAATATTATTGAAAATGAATTTTCTATGAAGAGGGGTCAATTATTTCAGGAATTTTCTTTGTCCTCAAACCAAGGTGAAACGGCTAGACGGATTTTAATTAATTTTGGTACAGAGATAGCTGGATATCCAAAAATAGTAATAGGATACTTTTTACCCGACTATGGTAAAGAAAAAAGTACACGGACTAAGTTACAGGCACCAGTGTTCAATAAAATTGTGATCTAACATACCGCATCTTGCGTTTTGAACGCAATTCAAATAAATTATTGCAGGCATCTAAAGTCCGTAGACAACCTACAGCATACTTTACAATCTAAGATACATATTACAAATGGGCAAAGTATGTTGTTTTGCTATTAACAAGCTTTCAGGGAAGCCTCATGGTGTCTTCATGCCAAACACATCCATTGGATGCGTATAAAAGGGGGTAGATTTGACAAAACCACCTGGTAATATTACCAGTATGGGATTGAGCATATATCTCAATGGATCAGTAAGAGCTTAAGATAAATGGTATCGCCGTCACATCATAACATTTTCATATTATAGTTCATCGTTCCTGCATTATGTTATCTGAAAGTTCCAACTCGTTCATACCAAGATAGTACCCGCAGTTTAAGAAGTCGGGACTTATCGATCGACATGCCGTTACCCGTCACCGCATGTCGGACGAATGCAAATGCGCTTTTATATTTTGCTTTATCGGGTCCGGCTGTTTTCAGGTAAATCGATGAATGCGGCTGCTTTACCGCTTTAGGTTCTATTCTTCGTGTTTATTGTTCGTATTATTACTGTAGTGCAGAGTGACCTTAGAAGTCCCCCATCCCTCATCACTTACCTCGAACACATAGAAATTGGGAGAAACCGTATTAGTAGAGTTTGTTTGTTTTCTAACATAATTGTGCGAATCGGGTTACAAGCATGAAATTTCAACCATAGATAGTGTTCCGCGGTGATATTTTCAGATGTTATATTTGTCCTCTGGGAGGCGGGAGAGCGGGGTGAATAGGACAAAGGCACGTTTTCTGTTTTTTATTACTGGTCAATTAACACTACTAGGGCGTGTCTTTTCCTCCTCCTTTGTTGTCAAAGGGATCTTCACATATTTATTGCGTCTGATACTTTTCAATAAGCACCTCCACCAACGTATAATTTCATTCCCCGAATGTTCATGTTTCTGAATCAATCCCGAACCTTTATACGCATAATGGTATTTTATTTCTGAATTACAAATGCAACATCAACCTCTAACAATAAAATAGTAAGCCACAAAAGTAGGTAAGGTCAGGTTAGGTTAGAACCAATAGAGCTGCGATCCTACACAGACGAAAACTGCTTCCAGAAAAGTAATGCGTAAAGATCATTCGGTGAAAAGAGGATTCAGCGTAAAGAACTTACGCTTATGGACAATTATGTCTGTAGTAATTACGTGATAAAGAATCATTGTGATAGATAAAATTTGCGTAAATAAGGAAAACCATTATCTTTTCCGAGGATAACGTTTATGAATAATGTTTGTTTGTGTCGAAGTAATGGAGCGACAAGATAGGTGACAAATTACCGACATGGCAAGAGACCAGTCTTGCCAATAGGTAGTTAGGTAGGTAGCGTCCAACACCGTGGTGACGAGGTTTATGCTGCGGCAGTTGTACCACCACAAGACAGTGGCAGCGATAAACAGACGACAGGTTGTTAAAGCAATTGAAAAAAAGGTGACTACGCAGTCGCACGCACACTAAATTATGCAGCTAATTCATACGTGCACGATTGTGACTTTTACAAATCATAAACAACTTATGACCCACTACAGGCGGAATACATAAACATTGCATTATAAAGTACATGCATATATTAAAGTTTATGACGTCATATTACTTGTAAAACCAACGCTGCAAATTGTTAACAACCGTTCTATTTGAAGCCGGAACACGGACTCGTTTATATTTAAATGACTGCCACGAACAGCGCAATTCATAACGAGTGCGATAATATTTTCATACCACGTAATGGAGTGCGCGATGCGGTGCACACCGGCATCGACGCTGCAATGCACGATGCACGTATTGCACGTGTGGTGCGATGCAACGTGCAGTGGAGTGCTGTACGATGCTCAGAACACTGACTGCTGAGGTGGAAGGCTGCGGGCCGTTCACATGAACTTAGAACTAACAGCTTTTACAATTTTGAGTAGACTTAAATAGAATAGAAAACAGGGAAGGAGTACAAAACGCACGCGATTATGCCTCATTTCTTTTTATCAATCTTATTGTGATATGTCGAATAAAATTTAAGCGTTGTACTTATTGGATTGTAAATATATTTACATACTGTTGCCTGTATTTTGTTCTCATTTAAAAGTGTTTTTCATTGTATTCAATAAGCCGTGTAAATATTGCATTTCATTCATTATGCTGCAGACATATTGGCAGTGCATTATTAGAAAGCACGTCACTAATCGGGTTACGGTACATCAGCAGAAAATAATTACACCGCAAAACAACTTATTTATATTTGTTCAAAACGGCCGGATAGCACAAATGGCCGAATAGCACAAATGGCCGACCGACCCGAACGCTGACCGCCCCGACCATGCCCCAACGTAATACAGTTCTAATCCGTTCATCCAACAGTGCATGTGTTATTGAATTTGAAAGTATAATTTGCATGGACGTCATCAGTAATGGGATCGCTGTGAGTGCAGCGGTCCCGCGGTGCGCCCTATCGCCCCAGGGAAGGGATAACATCATTAGCGCTGACGCATGTAATTGTGGATAAAAATACCAAACACTTATATGTAATTATTAGATTTCTAATGTGTCTGTATTAATGAATGTCAATTTTGTTAATTTTTTTCGTTAGATAAAGATCCAGGCATTTAAAGATGTAAGCCCTGAAATACCGTGATTGGTATAAATAAGTAAAAAATGAATGAGTAATAAAGAAACATAGTTCATTAAGGAGTGGTTGAGTAACCCGGCTCTAAGACTCAGTCTAAATCGTGAAAAATCGAGGGAAAATCTTACAAATATTCATCTCTCTGTACTCTTACTTCTTTACTTGCATATTTTAAGGTAGGTACCTAATTATTTATGAAAACATTTGTTTTTATCAGTGAAAGTCTCAGTAACAATAACATGAATACAGCTACGACAAACGACAAAGTGCCTCTAACCTTTCTCGATGTAATAAAGATTCTCTCCGTGCTTAGCATACTGCCCCGGAAATAGTCCGTAAGCCCGCTCCAAGATTGCCTACGTAATATGACATCACGATAAAATGCATGGCACACGGTCGAAAAAGTTGTGCTGAGCGAGAATCAAACGATTATCGCACAGAAAATTGGCCGGAAGTTTGAGAAAATCCTTCACTTCCGGTCAAAATTTTAGGGGTGTACTTACGTCATGTGACATCATTACGTGACAGATGGCATCATGTAGCCCTTTAATCGTAGATAGTGTAAACATAAGTCTGCCAGTTCTAAAATGGCCGGAAGTGCTTGGCAGACGGGGTCAAAGATGGTCATCGGATACGTTTTCCTACTTTTTGTGGTATCTTGACGAAATTGATTATAAATGTTTTAAAGTAATAGTGTCTCTAAGAATAAATAAGTCTGCCAAGACATATCGGGCCCGAAGTCCTTCTTAAGTGATTTTTTAGGGTTCCGTAGTCAAACTAGGAACCCTTATAGATTTGCCATACCCGTCGGTTCATTTCTCCGTCCGCGGCTTAGCTCCGTGACCATTAGTAGTACTAGAAAGCAAAAATTTGGTATGAGTATGTGTATGTATCACGACGACAAAACGGTAAAATAAAAACAAAAAAATTTTTTTCGTGTAGGTACCTCTCGTATGTATCTTGTACACCTAAAGTGGGGGTGAATTTATTTTTCTTTCCAACACTAGTGTGTGGGGTAGCGTTGAATAGGTTGTCGGGCCACGCTCAGTTTAGGGCCCGTACTTGCCAATCCTTCACAATGTTGTTGCTGTCCTATGGTACCCCAGTGGTACAGAGAGCCTTCGTGAGACGTCGCCATCTGCTCCTGTCCTGTGCCTCGCGCTCCGCGTCACTCCAACTCAGCCCGGCCGCCCGCAGCTCGGCGTCGACGGTGCGCTGCCACGTGTGTGCGCCGGTCGGCCCTGTCGTCTGCTCCCGCGCGGCCTCCACGTGAAGGCAACCTTGCCGATGTTGTCCTCTGGTCTTCGGAGGGTGTGCCCTATTCACTTCCACTTCCGTTAAGCGAGTTCTCGCTTGATCGGAATTTGGTGGCATCGATTCCAAAGATCTTCGTTGCTGATAGTATTCGGCCAGAATATTCGCAGGATGGATCTAAGGCATTTATTGACGAACACTTGTAACTTGATCGTCAGACCCTTTGTCTCTTTCCAAGTCTCGCAGCCGAAGAGCAAAACAGACTTCACTATGGCATCGAACAGGGAAATCTTGATCTGCCGGGTGAGCACGTTCGAATCCCAGACCTGTTTCAGCTGGGCAAAGGCGCTTTTAGCTTTCCTAATCCTCGCGTCGACGTCGTCATCGGGACCACCGCTGTTGGTCACGGTGCTGCCGAGATATGTGAACTTTGCGACATATTCCAGCGGTGTCCCATTGAGTCTTATGGGTCGGTTTTCGCACGACTGAACTCGTATTTCGACGGTCTTCCTAGCGTTTATTCGTAATCCCTGAACGTGAGCTTCCTCTCGTAACGAGTCCAGCTTCATTTGAAGATCGGGCAGTGAAGACGAAACCAACACTATGTCGTCTGCGTAGTCGAGGTCCTCCAGGTGTGAGCCTTTATTCCATGTTATGCCCCTAGCTGTTTCTGTTAGTTTCCGCATGATGTCGTCGAGATGTTTGACTCCTGCACTCATTGGAATTGGTTCCCCTAGAACTTGGTCGTGCACTACTTTGCAAATACTGCCATTATATAGGGACCCATCCTTCACAATAGACGGGCTTAAATCCCGAGCTCCTAATCCCGAGGTTAAAGTTACGAGAAAGATTTCAAGTTCTATAAAAAAGTCGTAAACGCTATAGTAACTGTACCTAATTACTTATTACCTTCTGGAAGTTATCGATTATACGCTCCAGATTGAGCGGAATGTTTTAATGCAGTATGGCACTTAACTTATATGTGTAATGTTCGAAGTATAAGGACACCGTGCGGCACTTACGTCATTTGAAAGAAAACTATGAAATTTTGAGATAACTCAAAAACGACACAACCGATTTTATTTAATATAGTTTTCATTGAAATTACTTATAGGTCATATTTTCATGAAATTTTCTATATTTTTTTTTACTCAATGTTAAAAAGTTAGAGCCTCCCCCTCTTACTTTTTACGGACGCAATTTTTTGGATTTTCGGAGCGAATATTTACAAAACTGCTGACTATCAAAAAATAATGTTTGAAGACCCCTATTATCTTCAAAATACCTATTCAACGCCACCCCACACACTAGTGTTGGAAAGAAAAATAAATTCACCCCCACTTTAGGTGTACGATACGAGAGGTAGGTACCTAACCGAAAAAAAAATTGTCGTCGTGATACATACACATACTCATACCAAATTTTAGCTTTCTAGTACTAATGGTCACGGAGCTAAGCCGCGGGCGGAAAGACGAACCGACGGACATGGCAAATCTATAAGGGTTCCTAGTTTGACTACGGAACCCTAAAAAATCACTTTTGAAGGACTTCCGGCCAGATATGTCTTGGCTTGGCAGACTTATTTATTTTTAGAGACACTTATACTTTGAAACATTTATAATCAATTTCGTCAAGATACCACAAAACGTAGGAAAACGTATCCGATGACCATCTTTGACCCCGTCTGCCAAGCACTTCCGGCCATTTTAGGACTGGCAGACTTATGTTTACACTATCTACGATTAAAGGGCTACATGATGCCATCTGTCACGTAATGATGTCACATGACGTAAGTACACCCCTAAAATTTTGACCGGAAGTGAAGGATTTTCTCAAACTTCCGGCCAATTTTCTGTGCGATAATCGTTTGATTCTCGCTCAGCACAACTTTTTCGACCGTGTGCCATGCATTTTATCGTGATGTCATATTACGTAGGCAATTTTGGAGCGGGCTTACGGACTAAAACTAGCGCGGCCTTGAACAGAGCTCCGCACCCCGCACCCCGCACCCCTCGCCCGCACCCCATACTTTAAGCGCCTTCGATGATGATTGAAATACTTCCACATACACACGCAAATGAATGTACGATGCGCGGCGCATTCTGGATGAAAACTCGTTATTTACCACCGCTTCCGTTGTTATCTATTTACCTTTAATTTGTGTTAATGAAAGGAATTAATTGGACTTGATTGAAGGAGATTACAGGCCGGTGTCGCATTACTCGCGCCGGCGCCGCTGCTACAACTTATCTCGTTGTAATTGGTAAATTTTGTCGTTATTCACAATACATTTTCATTCAGTGCGATGTGCGTTTCGGTTCTGGTCTTTTTAACCGACTTCAAAAAAGGAGGGGGTTCTCAGTTCGGTTGTATGTTTTTTTTTAATTCTTTTATGTTTGTTACCTCAGAACTCCGTCATTTATGAGTCGATTTGGAAAATTCTATTTAGGTTCATGAAGAGATATCTCAAGGTTGGTCCCATAAAATTTTGGGGAAGATCGGATGACGAAATCCATGAGGAATCGAAGGAATTCCTGAAACTTTATAGGCACTCATTATATTTTTCATATATTTTCTAAAACTATTTAAGTATTTGCATATGGCAGTCATCATCTTCCAATGCTGAGCTGATGATGGAAGGTACAACTCCTTAACGGCTAGGAGTTAGGAGATAATTCAAACGAGATGCATGCCTTCAAGACCTCCCTGATCACCCCGCCATAAGTATTTTATATGAATCACTAAAAAGCAAAAAAAAATTATTACACAAAAAAAAGAACCGACTTCAGTAAAACTAAAAAGCCAAAATTAACCCGTTCAAGTACAGATTAAATTAGACTCACCCTTTGAAGTCGGTACCAAACCTCACGTAAACTATAATATGTAAATATAATAACTGAGTAGTTTGGGATCGAATTCAAAGGGTGAGTCAAATGTAATCTGTACTTGAACGGGCTATTTTTGGCTTTTTAGTCTTACTGAAGTCGGTTATTTTTTTTGACAACTCAGCACCATTGACTGGGGCTGAATTCGTAGTTTTTATGATATAGGTGAAATATTAACATTTAGCGACTTGTTAATGTCACCAATTACTGAAATAGCAGTATGTGTATGAGATTTCGGGCAACAATAATCGAATTAGCGCCCCAAAGAGCCCTTGCTCATATATAAATGTTGGTTTCATGCCTTTCATAACGGACACCCCTCGCCGCGCTACTAATGCACTCTAATGTACAGTGGAATTAAAAATCGTCTCCACGCTAATTTCAACTTTCTTCTGTAAAATGAGTAGAAGTTCAGTACAGTCCATAATACTTATTAAATTTCACTCATTAACAGTTAGTATGGCAAATTTATGAAACGTACATTTATAATTGCGCGCGCCAGTAATCACATATCACATTAAGTATGCATAATACTCCGCTATTGAATATTTGAATCTCTCAAATCGAGTTGATGATCATGGCACAATGATGCTGTTACTGATATTTCGAATCGAATATACCCACCTTGCATACGGGAGCCACTTCACCAGTTATAAATTCACGTGCTTTGAAATCATGTAGGGTTCAAGATAGGAGATAAATGCCATCTCCAGTAGTTAGTAGTTGGCAGTGTATTTTCACAAGGGCTTAACTCTGTACGGATTCCATTGATAATCTGTCCCTTTTAAAAAGATATTCCTCAGTTGAACGCGGAGCAAGTAGGATTGAATTTGTGCGTGCCCAGCATGCCAACGGATGAGCACGGAACAGAAGTGGGTCGCACATTTTGTCAAACGAGCTAGAGCGTCGGTCTGAAAGTTCGCCTTAAATCGTCACTAGTTTATTCCTGATATAATTAGACTAGTGTTGTAGAGGTTCGTGTTCCAAATCATAGGTCGAAGTTCACTGGTTCTCAAAACAGCGAGCCGAGTCAGCGGGACCCGCCCGCTTGGACCTCCTGCTCCCGTCTATGGCCGCCGCTTGCCGCTTCGCTATTCGCGGAAAGTCGTGGCTGCACCTTTAGTATAACTGTCATACGCGACTATTTCTCGCGAGATAATTACCCGTCTCTTTCTGTGCAGTAATGTGAAAGAGTGACGGGTAGCGGTATCTCGTGCGACAACAATCGCGAAGCATAGGTGGCATAGTTGTGCTATAGACGGGCTGGAATTGGCGCGAGGTGGTTCGAATCGAATGCACCTGCGCAAGTCAACAGCGGCGCTCAGTAAAAAGTTATTCACATTACTTATTACTCTTAATGTTTATTGTACAGTCGCTATCATTTATATCGCACAACAAATAATGCGTTCATAAATATCTGTATATACGCTCTCTAAAGCCTTGACAATAAGAGTCGCGTTCTGATAATTTTTGCTGTGATATATCTGATGGCGATTGTATCTACCGATGTCGCCTTTGATAATCTTGCTTGCACAAGCAATTGCTTATTAATTCGACTTGGGCTTATTAATAAAACCCCGTGTAACCTAATTAAACCTATTTACCAAAAGTGGGTCAAAATAACCCTGCAAACTTCTTCGTTTACTAAACAATGGAAAGTTGAATAAAGTAAATAATACAGTGGGGTGGTTTATCTGCTAGCTAATCAACACTTCGTTGTTATTCGTAAAATGAAAGTTGGGGAATAAAACGCGGTTTATCTCTAAAGTTTCTGACGCCTAAAGGTTGGAAGTGGTCGAATTTGGAATAGAAGCAGCACAGGAATTCATTTATTTATAATATCATACATCTTCTATCAACTCGTTAGCAAATATGAGTAATATACTACTATACCATTTAGAGGCGGCTGTTTTCCATTTAGGTGCGGCTGTCCGTCGCAATGCAAATAGTTGGGTCGGCGCGACCGCAGGGCGGCGGCGCGAGCAGGCCGGCTGCTGGCAGGTCACTCGCGTACAACACAGGTTTCTAGTCATACGATGAAATAATACACATGTAGGGTGTAATAGTTTATCGCACCGTACATGTACGAATGTAGTGTATGTTATTGTTAGGTTTGTTTAGTTTGTTATAACGGGGCGGAATGTTAAGTAAAAGATGTGACCATTCCCGTTGAGTACCTTTATTGTACTAAAATTACATATCACTACATACTATAAAACAATGTCGTTTCCTGCAGTCTGTCTGTCTGTCCCTATGTATGTTTAGATCTTTAAAACAAGCAACGGATTTTGATGCCGTTTCTTTTAATAAATAGAGTGATTCAAGAGGAAGGTTTATATGTATAATACATGCATAATTTATCAACATCGCACCCGTGCGAAGCCAGGGCGGGTCGCTAGTTAGTATAATAAAATATATCAATTCAAGTCGATTGTGACACATAAGCTAGGTGCGTCGTCAGCTTTATATTATATTGTCGAGTGTGCTCGTACAAATGCACATCCATATATTGAGAGAGGAAACATAAGAAAATCCAGTATATCTCACAGCATATTTTAATCAGATCTACACATTACTCGAATTTCTCCCTTTCCAGATATGCAAGCACCTCTGTTATGTATTAGATATGGGGTAGATTTATATTATATATATATAACATAGTATACGAGGGTAGGGATTTTGAGTAGGCAAGCCAGTCTGCGAATATACATATACACACAACACCTAATCTTTGATTTATCAACCTCCATATATGAACCTATCACCATAGATTTAGATTTAGATTTATTTATTTCATAATAACAAATTACATTATAAATTACCTATCCTAAGTTAATTTACATGAATCTTGATATTATGATCGTCAATAAAAACATATAATAAGATAATAATCATTCAATAATGTCAAATATACACTCATAATATAACTATAACAATAATAATAGAAACATAAAATGCAATGTCAGATAGAACAGAAATATATGTCACTATGAGTAAAAAACTAGTTTACACAACTTATAATAGATATACATATCTCCCATGGGATCGTCAGAAAAACATTAAATAACTAAATAAACAAATGTCATTTTATAATTTCATGTCCATGTACTCACTAACAGAATAAAATGGATTTTTCAATAAAAAGTTTCTCAATTTTCGTCGAAATGTTTCGTCAGATGGTTCAGTTCGTATTTCGGCGGGTAGACGCTCGTAGTAGGTCGGGCCGATGACGCGCGGGTTTTTACCTGCAAGTGCCATGCGACGCATAATGATAATGATGATTGTAGTGTTGCTATCCTTATCTCGTGCGCATACGTCAGAACCAACGGAGTGGGGTTAGTCACTGTCCGACCCTTGCCGAGACTGGTGGTGCTGGTGGTGCGTCGTCGAGCTAAGTTCTTGCATAGTGACCTATATAAACAGCTGTACTGTGCCTGGCATAGGGTTAGGTATACTACAAGTGGCGACGAGGACAAAAGTGAGTAGAAATCTAATTACGCCTTCAAAAAAAAAAAGAATAGGCGGGAACACGACAAAAGCAGTCTAACGTGTACTTGCACAGTAAATGTATAATAAATACAGGGCAAGCTCGATAGTGATATGATACATTGTCATTGAAGTTAATTTATCCAAGTTATAGTTTCACTAATAACTGTGGAACAAAAGACATCTACCTAGTGGGTAGCGGTGCACTGCTCAACTATCCCAGTACAGGGACCGACTCGTAAACAAGTTTTAGTTTGTAATGGGTCATTCGTTTAAAAAATAACGGTTATTGCACATTTGCAAATAACTCCTGGCGAATCATGCAGTTTTACTTACTTATAGATATTATTTTTGTCCGATATTTACTAACGGTATTAATGTCTAATATTTTTACCGGAAATGCGTTGATACCGCGACTCGTATATAATGAAAGATTTGTAAACCATAAAAATTATGTACCTACCTAGGCACAATAAGGAGGTATTGTTTAATAAGCGCAACGTATCTAAGTACCTATATATCTACTCGCGCCTACAACGTAAAATTAATGCAATTGTACAGTTTAAAACCATTGGAAAACACATAATAAATAATAATAATATAAAAAAAGTGTGATTAAATGTTATATTAATTATGAAATAACGATCTGACTTAGAAGCGCAAGTTTATAGTCATTTATAATAACGGCTTGCAGGTAGATATATTTGAAAGTTTGCGATAGCAAAATTAGTCAAGTAAACTAGCTTTAGTAAACAGTTCATTTGTCAGAAATATTATCATTAATTATAAATAGACTTCGGTTGCTTCTAACGGCATTTGAGGCAGATTAGATCGGGTGCAGTATAAATTGTTTACGAGGTTGATAAATAGGTAACTAAGTTACTACATTTTGATAATACCTTGCGCTGCGGGGTCAATAGGTATGAAAGTAAACATTGAAGTGTTTAATGTTTATTTCACTTAGTTATTTACGGGAACGTAATATGTATGATGAAATATCCGTGTAGGTATATGGGTTTATGAGTAGTCAAACTGTATGATTGGTGTAGTAAATAAACTTGATGCAGAGTATATTGTACCTGGTCATTTAATTGGCAAGAATATAATGTTTACTAGTCATTATGGTATACTGATCATTCAATTGATGAAAAAGACAAAGGTCTTGTACACCTAGCAACTGAAATCAAATCAAATATGTTGTGTCATTTAATTGACATATTGTTTTAACACTTCTAACATTGACCAAGGTCATGGTATAGCAGTAGTTAAGCGGTCGTTAAAACGACTAATGGCTAAAGGGCCAGTACGAACATTAAATTGTTTAGCAAGCGGTTAGATGAATGCTCCGCTTGAATCATTTGATTGATTGGTTCCGGGACGCCCCAAAAGTACCCATGGCAGCCATAACTTTGGAAAAAATCCATTGCGAAGGCGAGACCTCTTCGATCGGTCTGAGATAGGAGCGTTCGAAACGAGCACTCCATGTATATTTGGAGGTGTCAGCTATCACAGATAGCCAACAGAAGAGGGCAAGCCTCTTGCATTTCGGAGAAATTGAGCTCTAAGAAATATATTACAATATCCCTGGAGCGGACGCGGAGCCAGGTGTCAGCATAGAGGTATTTGCGATAGCCTTAGCAAAATTCGATGATTACTTTGCTCCTGCAAACAAAGTACGGTATATGAACGCCACGTATTCCGTTTGATGTAACAGGAACAGGATGAAAAAGTTCGAGAAATTCCTTGTACGGCTGCGACAAGCCGATAAATGCAATTATAAAGATGAATATGAACACATCATTGATCAGATCACGGAAAAATGCCTAACAATAGTTACGTAAAAATAAGAAACTATTAAAACACAAGTTTTCGGTTGCTAAATGTAAGATAATTTTATTTTGGGTAGTGTATATTAGTCACGGGGTTCGTGCTGAGGCCTACCCACGACATGAGGCTGAGGCCTACCCACAATGCACCACTGAGTGGAAAGTTGCTTACATAAATAAGAAAACGGTCAAAATGTATTATTTTTAATATTAATTAGTAGTTGTGCACTCGAGGAATATGAATATTTAGCAGTTTAGCGTTATTCTCGAATGGGTCGTGTTACTAATCTTCGACTGCGCAGTGGCGCAGTGGATGACGGATCACAATATAATAATTATGAACAAATTGGGAAAACGATTGGACTGCCTAGGCGTCTATTTAATTTACACGACTGTTCATTTGTTCGTGCGTAATTGAATACGCTACTTAATACTTTCCTATGGAGTGGGCTTGATCGTTCTGAATTTCCAAATATATTGACGGGTTAAATATTATAGTGTGATAAGCTTAATTTGTCTTTATGTTGAAAATGTTTTTTTGAATAATTATCTAGAGTATCTTGTATAGTTGATAAACAGTATGAACATCCAGCTTAAGGGTTGTACATTAATAGGTACATATGACACGTATAGGTGCATATGTCACATGTAGTCAATTGGGTATAACGAAATCAGTAATTAAAGAACAGCAAATACGTCTTGTAAGGCATAGTATAATATAGGTATAGTATTTGATAGGCCAAACGGGTTTAAATGATATGGAAAACTCCTAAGTGCAAAGTCATTAGTCAATATGATAAGCTCTGACTGTATTGTTACTGGAAACTAATAGCTTTATGTCAGGGGTCAATTTGATTTATTTATTTATTTCAAATAATTACACAGCTTTACAGTTAGTACTAATGCACTGTGAATTACAAGAATAATTTATCATAACATGCTACATATGAGGTAGATTCAATTACTGAAAAATTACATTCATCCATCGCCTTACAGTACCTTAAACATTCATGACACACAATTATCCAGCTACTTCCAAAAAACGTCCAAATCCGATGCTGATGCGAGAAACGCATTAAGTTCTCGTAAGGCTCTAACTAGAGGAGAGTTTTTCGCGCTATGGTTCGCGCCTCAGGAGCAGCCAACAGTAGCAGGCAGCGTGGACGAAAATTGAACCTCGATTTATAAGGGACGAACAATCGGATAACCTGACTGATCAGCTCTGGACAGCCAGAACATCCTCGCAAGATTTTACAAGCACTAGTCAGCACATAATTTCGTCTAACCTCGAGGGAATAGATTGATAGACCACGCTGAATTGCCAATATGATAGGCTAAGACTTTATGAGAGGTCAATTTGATAGACCACGCTGGATTGCCAATATGATAGGCTAAGCGGATTGTTAAAGTAAGCGAAAGGCATTATGAAACGTCTATTTAGTAGACCGCGGGAACCAAACTATTCGTAAGAAAGATAGTAAGGCTTAACGGCTAAGCAAATACAATTGCATGGAAGGTCAATTTGATAGACCATAGATATATTATAAGCGGTATGTAAAGTGCCGCGTTCGTGCTGGAAGGTCAATTTGAAATACCATATGTATTAAACATTCCTTTAAATTTATATTAAATAACTCAAAGTGTTCATAAACTGGAGTATTTGCTTTTGAGACTTCCATTAAAACTTGAATATCGATGGCTTCGACGCGTCGATTAAATTGAAATATACTGTGCTTTAAAGCTTTCATTCAATTGGAAAAAGCTGTTGTTTTAAGACTTCCATTAAATTGGAATATCTGAAGTATCAGAGGGCCGGTAACATGGGAATATGACGTGTTCTTGACTCCCGTTCAATTGGGATACTCGAGGTCTCAAAGCTTCCAGTGAATTGGAATTGATTGACAACCTTAATTGAATTGACAATAGTTTGGCACTTCAAATGAATGCCTGGATAATACTGTAATAGTTTTACATCATTTTTAAATTGACAAAAGTGGCATTTAAAATGAATGCCTATATTAAGTGGGATTGTTTAACAACCTCCATTATATTGACAAAAGTTTAGTATTTCGAACAAGAGCTTCCATTAAGTTCGAATCGTTTGAAAACATTAAGTAAATTGACAATAGTCCGGTATTTCAAACGAATGCCTCCATTAGATAGAAATTGTTTATCAACCTTCAATTGAGAATGGTCTGTGTCGACGACAACGCCGCCACATTAACGCGATAATCTCCGGGCAGCAACAAGGCGGGCTTCAAGGCCAACCGGCCCGGTGCGGTACCGGGACGGAGCGCCCGCGCGGACAGCCCGCGACTCCACCGACGGACGCGCTTCGCTATACACGACACATTGTTCGCGCCGCGACTTAGCTATTTGTAGTTTTTTTATTTATATTAGAGTTTGTACAGTCCGCTCTTAGTTTCATTCTATAGTCTAGTTCTCCTTCCCGTAAAAATAAGGCACTAGACGTAACATAATGGTCCAATAACTCGCCGTAATAAGCGACCACCGATAATCGAGCTACAAAATCAAGTTGGGTCTGGCAGAGCATTGCAACCGCTGGACTTATCGTCGCCGTAGTGATCAACGATTTTTTTTCGCCGTGACGGACTAGCGGGGGCTGGTCTGGGAGCGCCGTCCTACCAACATCCTCCATCGTTCATCTTTTGTGGTCTTCGGGTTAGCCGCTTATGCTGAGAGACATCGTCATACATTACCTTCTTCGAGCAACGGCAATACCGCCACGACAACAACGAACGTATACGACCGAGAGGATTACATGCATAAATTACCTGCAACTACGGAGTTATAACAATCATTAGACTTCCCGAGGCAAACTAAGTGTTAAATAAAATCAACGGAGTGGAGTGTATATTACCTACTACAGCATCATCACAAGAATAGAAGGAACCCACAACCTACCGGACGACATATAGCCAGGATAGCATAACTGTGAGGCCTTTCCAATTTTTTTATTCATAGGGGTATACTATTACATACAATAAAATTCATTTAAATACATATTACGATCATATTTATCAAAAATACAAAATCATCGTTCATTACAATCATTTGCTTACGGGAAACTTAATAACTATTGGGTTTAACATTGCTTCAATTAAGGTAAACATTAGCATTAAAAGTCATCTAAAATAATAATTAAATGTAAAGAGTAAAACGCAAGTTACTACATAATTTATATTGTTTACGTACCTACACCTTATATTCCATTCATAAACTACGATAATCATAATTAAATTTCAATACATGATATTTATAATCTTAATGTTTACCTACTAAGTTAAGCGTATTTCATTCGATGCACTAAAATCACTGCTTATAACTACTCATTAAGACTAATTAAGAACCTTACATTTAACATTAAGATAACGAAATTTTGTATCGTAACATAATCGTCAGAATTCCATTTCCTACTGTACTAATCATCAAGTGTTTAATAACATAAATAACATTACTCGTAAGTTAAGTTCATTGTAACATTTCATAAAATTTCTATAACTGTGTTTACCATTCATAAGTGGGTATATTCATATTGTTACTCGTATAGTTACATACTAAAGAGCATTAAGTATTTTGTGATAAATAGCAGTGACATCTTACAGTAATTAGGTTCATGCTTTAAATAGAGAATGCATCATATTTAGCCCTTAACAAATATCATTTAGCAGCCATTTACATAAACAAACAGCTTTGCTATTCTAGTATTTCTAGTTCCACAGTAACATTGAATATCTGGTGCTTTAAGATACATAAAGTAACCTTGTTTTCCGCTATATAATAATTATAAATACTGTCACTACAACATAATATTTCCTTTATAAAATATTTCAAACAATCTTATAGTGCCTAGGTAACAGTGGCGCGGTGTTTATAGAACCCGATTCCCACCGGCTTGTTTTATCATTGTACCTACTTGTTTTAAAGGGATACCAGAAACATAAATAACTCAGAGTACCTAGGTATGTAAACATTGCTATTTTTACGAATCATCAAATAAGCTTAAAAGCATTCTTATTCCTACATTATTACTATTTTGTTATTATTTTTCTTTCTTCATATTTCTTTGGCATAACATTTGTTTGTTATCTGGGTTTCACATATACAGGTGCCTTTTCCTGCGCCATTTTTTTTAACAAACTTTGGAAGGTATATATATTCAGAGTGTATTTCTTATTTCTTTTTTGCATTTTTTTTAAAGGAGAACTTGGTTGTATATTTTCAAGCGGATTGTTTCAATTACTTCTTACTACTGCACAATGGCTAACGAGTCTAAATGCAAAGAATTAATAAAGAAGCGCGCTTCAATTAAAGCCAAGCTTACACAGTTTATTGCATACGTATCTACAGCAAAAACTTGTGAACAATTAAGCGACTCACAATTAGTGGAATTAGATATGCGCATTAAAAAACTTAGCGATTCGTATGAGACTTTTGACTGTTATCAGAGTGAATTGGAGGTGTTGGCAGAGGATCCAACCGAGCAATATACTGAGCGCGAGCAATTCGAGCGGTTATATTACAAGGAGCTCGCGGCCGCGCGGGAGCTGGTTGACAGGCACCGCAGCGACCGCGCAAAGGACGCTCAGTCTGAGGTAGGCTCTAATGGATTCCCAACAGTTGTGTCTCATAGACAAAACAATGTAAGGTTGCCGAAGATTAATTTGCCGCATTTTAGCGGGGGTTATCAGAATTGGTTGGAATTCAAGGACATCTATATTTCCTTAATACATTCGGAAACAAGTATAGACAGCATCAACAAATTCCATTACCTGCGAGCTTCTCTTCATGGAAGTGCAGCCTTGGTAATAAAAAGTCTAGATTTTAAGGGTGAAAATTACAATGCCGCGTGGAAGCTTCTTTGTGACAGGTATGACAACAAGCAGTTGCTTGTCAATAATCATGTCCAGGCGCTTTTTCATATAGAACCAGTACATAAAGAGTCTAGCATTAACCTGCGACAGATTGTTGACAACACAAAAAAGAACTTAAATGCTTTAGCTACGCTCGATCAGCCTGTACAACACTGGGACACCCTAATCATTCACATAATGGCTTCAAAATTAGACGGAGTTACAAGTAGGCATTGGGAGGAACATAGGAACACGCTGACAAACCCTCCTATACTAAGCGACTTCATAACGTTTCTGAGCAATAGGTGCAATCTCCTAGAAACCTTAGAGGAATCAAAAAATAATAGGGCTAAGGCGGATACATCGTATCATAAATCGAAAAGCTTTGTGGTGTCTGCCAATAACAATGAAAAGCCTAAGACATACAGTGTATCTTGTCCTTTGTGTCATAAGGCTCACTATATTTTTAACTGTGATTCATTTAGATCTTTACCAGTGGAGCAACGCGTGATCAGAGCTAAAGAGTTCAAGGTTTGTTTGAATTGCTTACGCCCTGGTCATAACGACACCAAATGCAGATTAAGCCATTGCAAATATTGTAAGGTCAAGCACAACACGCTGCTGCACATTCATAGTGAGCCTACCACTATTCCGGAGCACGTAGCACTCGCTGCTAGCAACCATAACGCTCCGAATTTATCACAACATGTTCTGCTGTCCACGGCGCTAGTCAAAGTGTGCGATAGTGAAGGGCAATTCCATAGTGCCAGGATCTTACTAGACAATGGCAGTACGGCCAATTATATAACACAGGACTTATCTGGTAAGCTGAAACTGCCCACTCAAAACGTAACTTCTAAGGTGTCCGGGATTAATAATCAAGAGTCTTGTAGTACGCATGCCTGCTCTCTTAAAATGGAGTCTTATGATGGCAGCTACAAGACAGAAATTGATTGCTTAATACTACCCAAAATTACGTCATCAATACCAAATACATACATAAACATACAAGACATACCCATCCCATCGGGAATTTGCCTTGCCGATCCTTCTTATAACGAACCTTCTTCCATCGACATTCTCGTCGGTGCCCAGGTCTTCTGGAGCGTTATCGGCCAAAATCGTATCAGTTTAGGCAAACATAATCCCACCCTTTTCGAGACAAAGCTAGGTTGGCTCTTATCAGGCGTCATATATCAACCCAGCTTCGCCAAGCCTGTTTGCTTGTTCCTGACTGACAAACAAACTGACACAGACCTTACACGTTTTTGGGAACTTGATACCATATCTCCAAAACATAATTTCACGATAGATGAGAATGCATGCGAAGAAACCTTCATTAAAACAACGAAAAGGGACGATGAAGGACGCTTCGTGGTTACCGTACCTCTAAAAGAATCTCCAGAGCTATTAGGGAGCTCCTTTGAAATGGCTAGACGCAGATTTTTGTCATTAGAGCGTAGGCTAGACAGAGATACCCTACTTAAAGAACGCTACGTTCAGTTCATGGAGGAATACGAGGCCTTAGGTCACATGAGTCAAGGTGTTACATGTAATTCATCGCCATCTTATTACCTCCCGCATCATGGTGTTATGAGAGAGTCGAGCACCACCACGAAATTGCGCGTCGTCTTCGATGCTTCCGCCGTGACTACCTCTGGGAAGTCCTATAACGACATACAGTTAATAGGTCCCAGGATACAAGACGACTTATTTTCAATTTTAACAAGATTTCGTCAGCATAAATATGTAGTGTCGGCTGACATTGAAAAAATGTACCGACAAATTCTTGTCAATGAGGATCAGCGTAAACTGCAACGGATATTTTGGAGGTCGGACCCCTCTAAGCCCCTACTAATCTACTCTTTAAACACCTTAACTTACGGAACATCTTCGGCAGCGTTTCTTAGTACGCGTTGCCTCTTGCAACTATCACAGGAATCATCTGATGAACAAACGCGAGAAGCCATCGCCAGAGATTTTTACGTCGATGATTTCCTGTCTGGTTCGCATTCAGTCAGTGATACTGTGGCTCTATGTCATAAGGTGGCAAGCACGCTAAAAGCTGCCCAATTCCACTTACGTAAGTGGCAGTCTAATAGCCAAGACATACTAGAAGCTGTTTCTAACAGTCGCTGCCTGGAAGAATGTGTTAACTTAAGTGAAAACGAGTTATCTAAAACCTTAGGTCTTAATTGGAGATGTTCTCAAGATAGTCTTACATTTAAAATAGACATCGCCTTGCCTACAATTGTCACTAAACGACACATTCTTTCAGCCATAGCTCAGGTCTTTGACCCCATCGGTTTGGTCACACCTTGTATCGTTCAAGCCAAAATTCTCATGCAGAAGTTATGGGTACAAAAATGTTCTTGGGATGAACCGCTTACAGGTGACATACTTACATCTTGGCAAAGCTTCGTCACAACATTGCCACGCTTAAATGATCTTAATATACCTCGATGGATATTGATCGATTCCCCGGCATACGTTGAGTTTCACGTCTTTACAGATTCCTCGGAGAAAGCTTACGGAGCTTGTATGTACGCCCGCTCCGTGGCCGGGGATGGCTCAGTGAGTGTTCACCTTCTTGCATCTAAAAGTAAAGTAGCACCAATTAAAGCCACGAGCATTGCTCGTCTAGAACTTTGTGGGGCCTTATTAGGATCAAGATTGTATACAAAGGTCTTAGATGCACTCACCCAGAAACCACAACGCACCGTATTTTGGTGCGATTCAATGATCGTTATGGGATGACTGTCTTCATCTCCTTCTCTGTTGCGGCCTTTCGTCAAAAACCGCATTTCCGAAATCCAGGAGAACTGCAGCGCAGATTCTTGGCGATACGTTCCTTCGAAAGAAAATCCCGCGGACCTCGTGTCCAGGGGTCTTAGTGCCGATCTCATAACGAATTCATCCTTATGGTGGTCAGGACCACCCTTCTTAAAATTGGACTCTTCTCTCTGGCCGACAGCACCTAAGTCTGAAAAACGTTCTCCACTGCCAGAGACATTAACAAACACATCATTAGTCACATGTCCTACTACTACATACTGTAATCCATTAGGAAACTTGATAAGAGACAAATCAAATTATTCAAAATTACAACGAGTTGTTGCTTATATTTTGAGATTCATTAATAATTGTAAATATTCTAATAAGAAATTGGCAGGGTCACTTACCTCTTCTGAACTGCATGCCGCTTCCGTTTTGCTTATTCGGCAGTCTCAAATAGACAGTTTTCCTGATGAGTACGAACTGCTTAAATCAGGTAAAGCATTGCCTAATAAAAGTCGGCTTAGCTCCTTGTCGCCGTTCTTCGACTCGGGCCTTATTAGAGTTGGAGGCCGACTTGCTAATTCATTTTATGATTACGGCGTAAAGCATCCCATCATCATCTGTAGCAAACATCCTGTCACAAGGCTGCTTTTCACAATGTTTCATTTGCGCTTACTTCACGCGCCGCCTCAGTTGCTCTTAACAACAATAAAACATAATTACTGGCCTCTTGGAGGCAGAAACTTGGCTAAACATGTTGTCCATACTTGCATCAGATGTATTAAGCTCAAGGGCGAAACCGTGCAACCGATAATGGGTAACTTGCCAAAAGAGAGGGTACATCTAGAATATCCATTCTATGAAACAGGCACTGATTACGCAGGCCCAATTCTGATAGCCGACCGTAAGGGCAGAGGGTGTAGGCTTGCAAAGGCTTATATCTGTATATTTGTTTGTTTGGCAACCAAGGCACTTCATTTGGAGCTTGTATCAGACTTAACTAAAGAAACCTTTATGGCAGCTCTTAGTCGATTCATAAACCGTCGCGGTAGGCCGAGAGTCATCTTTTCTGACAACGGCACCACCTTCGTCGGCACCTTCAATGAGCTCTCTAAGTTGTTGAAGCAAGATTTTGCTGCAGATATGACAAATGCTCAGATTAACTTCTCTTTTATCCCAGCATATACTCCGCACTTCGGAGGACTCTGGGAGTCAGCAGTGAAGTCCGTAAAGCATCATTTAAGGAGAACTCTAGGTCTTGCACACCTCACGTATGAGGAAATGTCAACGTGCTTGATCAACATCGAAGCAATATTAAATTCACGTCCTCTCACACCCCTTTCGAATGATCCTTCTGATCTGATTCCTTTAACTCCAGCTCATTTTTTAATTGGAAGGTCTCTTTTGTTCTTGCCTTATCCTCAGCTTACTGATCAGAAGATTTCTTCGCTTCAAAGGTTCCAGCGCATCGAGTTCTTGAAGCAGCACTTCTGGAACAGGTTCTCCAACGAATACATTTCCGAGTTGCAGCAGAGGATGAAATGGCACAGCTGTAAAGGAAAGTTGGAGACTGGAACCATGGTCATCATCAAGGACAAAAATCTTCCCCCTCTCATGTGGCTTCTCGGCCGCATCGTCCAAGTTTTGCCTGGCAGAGATGGCATAGCCCGAGTGGCGGACATAAGGACCAAAAAGGGAGTCATTAGAAGAGCATTTAACACGATCTGTCCCTTACCCATCCGCAGTCTTGAAGACCCAAGCTCTTCAACGCCGGGAGTACATGTCGACGACAACGCCGCCACATTAACGCGATAATCTCCGGGCAGCAACAAGGCGGGCTTCAAGGCCAACCGGCCCGGTGCGGTACCGGGACGGAGCGCCCGCGCGGACAGCCCGCGACTCCACCGACGGACGCGCTTCGCTATACACGACACATTGTTCGCGCCGCGACTTAGCTATTTGTAGTTTTTTTATTTATATTAGAGTTTGTACAGTCCGCTCTTAGTTTCATTCTATAGTCTAGTTCTCCTTCCCGTAAAAATAAGGCACTAGACGTAACAGTCTGGTATTACAACTAAATGCCGGAATTAAATTGGAATTGGTATATCACTGTGATTTTAAACCTTGATCCAATTAGAAATGTGGCGGTTTAAAAACCTCAATTCAATTGGATTTGCAATTTAGTTTAGTATTTCAAATAAGTGCCTTCATTAAATAGGAATCGTTTCACAACATTAATTAAATTGCCAATGATGGTTCTGTATTTCAAATGAATGGCTCCATTAAACTGGAATTATTTATTAACCTTATATTGAGAATGATCTGGTATTTTAAATTAATGCCGCAATTAAATTGGAATTTGTTTATCTGTGATTTCAAATCTAGATCGAATAGGAAAAGACGCGGTTTCAAAATCTCAATTCAATTGGACCTTAGTTGCAATTTCGAAAATTTATTTGGATTCTCATATTCTTTTGAATGGTATATATCGTAGTAGTAGTAGCCTGTATCGTGGAAGTCGTATCATACACATCAGGTTCGTTAACAATGCGGCTATAGACATGCCTTAATCAAGAAATAAAAACTAATAAATGAACAGTACTACGATAAATACATATATACTATCAGTTTCAGTTTCATAAAAAAAAAAAAAAAAATAGTCGTTGTTAAAAGGGGGAAAAGAACAAGCAATAGTCCTTAAGCGCTTGACAAAGTGGTTGTTGTGAAATAATTATCCAGATAAGGCTTCATGTCACAATTCTTAAAAATTCTAGAATGAAGTGTATAACCCTTGTTTTGTATAATTCTTTTATTTTTCAAATAAGTTACAAAATATTACAGTAATATAACCTACATGCTTTGGAACTACAAAACTACATGCAGACCAAACTTAAAACTAGTTACATTTAATTCAATAAGCGCCTTAATGGCGTAAACATAACGGCGTGGCTCCTTTGCTTTGTTCGACCTCTGGAATAGCTGTCATGTGCGACTATTTCTCGCGCGAGATATTTGCCCATCTCTTGCAGCTGTGCAGTGGTGTGAGGGAATGACGGCTAGCGCTGTCGCGCGACGGGAACGGCGAGGCGTGGTTATGCTAGACAGGCTGGCGTAGGATTAGGCAGATAGTAGCAGCCTGTAGCGGCTGGGACACGCGTAGCTCAAACGAGCTGAATTGCACGTAGTGACAGGTCTGAAGTGGTACACCTTCATGTCCTGGTTGGACACGGTGTCGCAATCCCAAGAACTGAATTAACCGGCTCGCTTGTGCCACTTAGTCTTGCGGGGCACCATGCGCGCCTTGCTCTTCCTTTCCACCAGTGTGACTCCCTCCCTATCCACATTGGTGTGGGAGAACTTTTCCTTATCGCGAACCCGTACGGGGCCGGTTAGCTGTGACAGACTAACCGGCGACTACAGCATATTGCACGCTGAAGCGACTTCGAATCGGTATCCTTTGTGTATCCTCGATGTATCCTCTATATGGTTGTGTCAACAAGGTTCGCGGCAAGTTTATATTGCAAAGCTAGTTCTAAATCAAATGAGATCACAAATTAAACTATTAACCGGTCTAGATAACATAAAACAAGACTGATTAATTACTTTATGTGGTTTTGAGTGAAACTACCTTTTTATTTAAATATATAAACATTCACATATTATTATTTATACGATAACCAATTAATCTAATTTTAATTAAAATAAAAAAGGGATGTAGTGTTGCTATCCTTATCTCGTGCGCATACGTCAGAACCAACGGAGTGGGGTTAGTCACTGTCCGACCCTTGCCGAGACTGGTGGTGCTGGTGGTGCGTCGTCGAGCTAAGTTCTTGCATAGTGACCTATATAAACAGCTGTACTGTGCCTGGCATAGGGTTAGGTATACTAAATACAATGATGTTTAACTAGATTTTTGGAATGAAACTATGAACAATATGCGTTAATCCGACAAATCTGTGATTATTTCTCTTAGTCGAAAACAACTAAATTCATAGTGTGTTTTACAGGACGGTATACGAGTCAAATCGACCACTTGTTTGAAATCATAAACACGACCCGTCAGTATGAGATTTCTAGGACAACACTTGCAAATAAAATGACGTCACAATATCATTTACCAATTTGCTTATTCATAGTTTAGTTTTTGTCTAAATAAAAATAGTATACCTTAGGTACAAAATTTTGTAATAGGTACTTTATTTTCACCCACGGCGGACGAAACGGAACGGAACGTTAACAGATATGCATTTGCGGTTAGAGTTAGTTCACTAAATTTTGCAGTCAAATACCGTATTCAAAGTTTCACATAGGGACCTATTTTGCGTTGGTGACTAGCTCGAGGCAGTGCTAGCGCCGCGCGGACGTGGACGCGGCTTACCGCGGCGCGGCGCGCGGCGCGCGGCGTGCGCGCGACAACCCGCCACCGAATGCAAAACGTGCCCGCGATGTTAATGCCGCAGCCACACAAATATCCCGGGACTTTATTTCAATTTCGCTTCGTTCTTATTAGTTCTCGCAAGCGTGGAGACTTATGCGGCTGTTCTTTTGTTGCAGGTACGTTGCGGTCGCTGACGCGGGAACACACTAACGGGACTTTGAATGTTATATTCGGAATGATCTAAAATACTGCAGCATAAGCGGAGATTCGTGAGGAATATACCTTATTTATATACTACACAAATTACTTAACCTAATGGCGTGAGTGTCAGAATGGCGGGTGTATCCCAATTTACCATGAACCTATAATCATTAGCTTCATGGTAAACTGGGATACACCATCCTAGCAGTCAGAATTCACATTGTTATAACTTATAACGTTATGTAAATTGTGAGTACCTGTGATTATTTGGTAGGTATAGTTGTTTTACAAATTCGTGATGGTACAAACGAAGACACTGTTAACTATACACCCATAGAACTTAACATTTTGTACTAAGGTTTATATTAGTTCACAAATGTACAGTTATCAGTGTCTTCGTTTGTACAACCGCCATTCTGACTCACCCAATAGGTCACTGAAAAAGATTGTTGACAGACATTTCATCTAATTTACAGATTCTCGTACCTACATTCCGAATCTGTAAACAGTTAATTATATATTTATCTTAGTCTAGTCCCCATTAAACCCGTTTTTTTTGTTAAAGATTACTAAAATCGTGAAACACGAATGCGTCGCATGAAATATCCGGATATATGAATGTTTATTTGACCGAAGCCACCACTTCGTATCTCTAAACGCCCCCGCAGGTCGACTACCAAGCAGTCACTGTACTGTACAGCCTGTATAATACGGTGAATAGAGACTAAAGTACTATGTGTGACCTTACAAACGGTCCGGTAGTTTTGAATTTTTGATATGTTGTCTAGGATGGTTAGTCAGGGTTTAAAATGCAAAATGCACAATTCCCCCCCCTCCGCGCCCGCCGCCATATTGAAAAAACCGGCACTTTCTTCATATTTTTGCTCATATCTTCCTTAAGGAGCATTTTAGCTAGAAGAAAGCTTCGACAGTTTTATAGAGAGTTAAATTTACTACATTTACGACAGATAGTTACGGAGATATCCACATTTAAAAAAACGTACAAAATCGCAAATTCCTACTGAAAAACAAACTTCTGGATTATATCTTCGTTTAGGACCATTTTAGCTACAACAAAGCTTGGGCAATGTTGTAGAGAATTAAATTTACTATAATTTACACTTCTAATTTTGTTTCAAGGACGGTTAGTTACGGAAATATGCACATTTAAGAAACAGGAAAAGTCAAAATTTCCGAAAATTTCTCAAAATTCTTGGTTTAGAACGCTGTCATTCAGTGACGGACTAGTCTAGGAACTATAGGACAAATTAAAACATGTAGGAAATATAATTGCTTATAAAACTCATGTCCATTTTTACATACATTTTCGGTAAATGTGACTTTATTTTTTACATATTTCCGTAATTATCTGTCCTAGAAACAAAATTTGAAATGTAAATTATAGTTAATTTAATTCTCTACAAAATTGCCCAAGCACTGTTCTAGCTAAAATGGTCCTAAACGAAGATATAATCCAGAAGTTTGTTTTTGACTTGGAAATTGCAATTTCTTAAGTTTATTTAAATGTGCATATCTCCGTAACTATCTGTCCTATAAACAAAATATAAAATGGAAAATGTAGTGAATTTAACTCTCTATAACATTGTCCAAGCTTTCTTCTAGCTAAAATGCTCTTTAAGGAAGATATGAGCAAAAATATGAAGAGAGTGCCGGTTTTTTCAATATGGCGGCGGGCGCGGAGGGGGGGGGAATTGTGCATTTTGCATTTTAAACACTGACTAACCATCTTAGACAACATATCAAAAATTCAAAACTACCGGACCGTTTGTAAGGTCAAAATCCTTTATTCACTTAATTAATAATTGAACTGTCGCCGCGAGCCCGACACCCCACCCGCTGCATCTCTTTGATCTGTGAGTCCATTCACACCTGTCACCTCGCTCCAATTAGCGCTCTACTCTATCGAGTGAGTCGCCTACAAAGGGATTACAAATCACCGCTCGCGGACGGCTTCAATAGAAAAGTTCGCTGCAGACTTTATGAAAGCGCGTGACCATTCACGAAGTTTACAATAACTGGGTCCGTTTCAACGGCGCTACCTGGCGTTTAGCGGCGCACAATGCGGCGAACGATCCGGTTGTGAAGAGGTGCAATCACACGGCAATCACTCGATCGCCGATGCTCTGATCGCTGATACACGCCCATGTGTGCATGCGCCTTGTACACATGCACACATTTGAACAGGCCGCGGCCGCCGCAGCGGAAGCGTTTACCCTCGCGCTGCGCCCTCGCGTTTAATGCTGACGTATCTCAAATCGGCAATTGTTTCTTTTGCTGACTTTCAACGTGTAGACTCTGTGGTGTTCTAGGGTTTTCGTTTGAATATTGTTCATCATCTATACACAAAACAGTATAGTGAGTTATCTCTTTGCATAACATAACACTTTTAGGTAATAAAATCAAGTCTGTTGAACATTATTCATTAAGTTATTGCAGGGATACATCTTAAGCGTTGTTTTAATTTAAATATAAACATGACACATTTGTTGACTGTATGACACATACTATGAATATATTAGGGATTGGTTCCAAATGATTCTATATTTAAACCATTGATACAAAGATCAAAGTGGGTACCCACATAAAAAAATGAGACAATACATCCATCCATACTAATCCATACTTAATATTATAAATGCGAAAGTGTGTCTGTCTGTCTGTCTGTCTGTTACCTCTTCACCATTAAACCGCTGAACCGATTTAGATGAAATTTGTTATATAGATAGTTTTAGTCCCGGTGAAGGACATAGGATACTTTTCATCCCGAATAAATTTAGTGTTCCCGTGGGATGAGCGGGTAACACCGCGGGGCACAGCTAGTGTTTTATAAATGTTTGATTCTATATTATTTAAATAGGTAAAAATTGCACCTACATATAGGGTAGGTACTTGTCTGAAATTATGAATTTAGAAATAAAAATAATTATGTCATTAATCTCTCTAAAAGTATTATTCCAAGTGAAAAATTATTATTTCAGACTTGAATCAATTTTAGGTACTTGTCTGAAATGATGAATTTAGAAATAAAAATAATTATGTCATTAATCTCTCTAAAAGTATTATTCCAAGTGAAAAATTATTATTGATGATGAATTTAGAAATTAAAATAATTATGTCATTAATCTCTCTAAAAGTATTATTCCAAGTGAAAAATTATTATTTTAGACTTGAATCAATTTTAGGTACTTGTCTGAAATGATGAATTTAGAAATAAAAATAATTATGTCATTAAATCTCTCTAAAAGTATTATTTAGAATTGAAAATTTATTATTTTAGACTTGAATCAATTTTAGGGCTTGATCAAGATCCCTTTTTCATAATTAGGTATTTCTTAAAAATATATATCTTATTATCACGAGAATACAGTCGCTGAGCGACGTTCAACTGATATGTTTTGCTTTTTCGTAATTTTATAGCAAAGAGAATTAATGTAGTTATTTGGTAATGTATTGAATGTGTTTGTTTTATTGTGTAAGTTAGCCCGTGTCGAGAGCGCGCTTTTGTGGTTGTATTGTACCGCGTTGGCTGTTTCACGTTAATGTCTTTATGGCAGCTCACTTCAGGTCCGCTCTTCATTAGCTCCGATCGCGGGCTGAACCTAAACGGTGTTTCTATTAGCTTTCTAACGGCTGGCATAAAATTTATTGGCATAATGTATTGATTATTGTAACAAAGCGGGATTTATTCGCGTTCAAAACGGCGTTTATTGTTTTACCTCGACGTTTCAGGCGTAATTTTATGTTCATGGTCTCGAAGGGAATGAAGAAGTGGGCATCAGCATCTTCTTGTCGCAGGAGATAACGTATTGATGACATAAAATCGTGCTGAAAATATTAACTTTATAAGAGTTTTAGAAAGTAAAATCCGTTAGCTTAAATTAGGCTAGGTTTGTTCAATAATAATCCTGAAATATTAATTGTTTCTGAGAAATGTCTAATGATTTTATGACAAACAATACAGTGCCATACACATTCGCGGGCGGTGTATTTCTGCTTTGTAGCGAAAAGAGTACATATTTCAGTTTTATATGAAGAAAGAACCCTGCTTAATAAAAATGTCAGCTATGACTAATTATTTTACGAGCTTTTCTTTAACTTGAAATGTATGTAACTAAATATGTACGGATGCAACTATGTTTGTTCGGGTGGAATCTTCCAACTCAATTTTTAAGCAGATATCTTCAACCGATTGAGCTGAAATTTTGCATACCTCTAGGTACTTAACTTTGATGATAATACAATAATATGGTACCATGGGGCTGATCTAATGATGGAGCCGGAAGGTGGCCCTAGGAGCTCTGTAATAGATAAAAATAAGCCTACCGAGTTTGGGCTCCTTAGGATCTTATCAGTGAGAAATTGATGAATGATCAAAGAAAAGCACAGTCGACTATAAAAGCTTGCCATAAACATTTTTTTTTTGACAAATACTTAAGCGGCAATTACACTTCGTCGTTCGCCGAACGTCAAAGTGTTAAGAACACGTTAGTCGGCCGCATTCGGCGATCGACAGCTGCCAACGCTTATAAGGTGACCGAAACAGTGTAAATACGACATCTGTCCGCCTTATTAGGTCACCGACAGCGGCGACCGCAGATCATTTGATAGAGTAGATAAAACCTCTATGCAAACTTAGGATGATTACCTTAGGAGAATTCGGAAACTCTGGACAAATATTGTAGGCTTTGAAATGAATCTCCCGTGGCTAGATAACGTAGTGTTTGTAGTTTCATATGACAGCTTAAAGTCTCGCGATATGGTGTGTGTTTTTTCTCATTTAATGGTCAAACCCGTCGTAACTTATTATTAACTTATTACTCAAAATGTGGTTTATCCGTCTTATGTTTTTTTTTAATTGCACATCATACAGGTCATCACACAAAGTTTGCAGTTGCTCCATAGGCGTAACGCTGTGCATAGGTATAGGTATATCTTCCGAACCCAGTATCTTCGTTTCTTTCTTATTGATTTTAATAACATTTCCTGTATTATTAAGCAAACTAATAAACTAGCTTTCCTAAGCACAAGCTTTAACATCGCGACAGCTCTCAGAGATCTGATGGATGACTTTGTAGCTAGGCGGCATTCAGCCACCGCATTAGGCGGACAGACTAGTGTAAAGATGACGTTCGCTGAACGAATCCATTCAAGAGTCATGCGGTCGCCGCAGTAGGCGGACAGACTAATGTGATGACGACGTTTGTTGGCCTAAGTAGTTTAAAATGAATTCGGCGACCGCATTAGGTGAACGACGCAGTGTAATTGCCGCTTTATTTCTTTGTATATGACTTGTCATTAATTTACGGAGAGGAAAAGGCAATTTTTAATTAAATATGATGTCCTTTGCGATAATAAATTGGACTATCACGACTCACTAAATCTAATAATCTCATGCTAGTAAGCTGTCTGTTATAACTCATTATTTATTGGCCAGGCATTATCTCGTAAGACAAACTTTATATAAAGATCTTTGTCGTTAGTAACAAAATAGATTTTGTTACTAACGACAAAGATTCTTCTCAGCGTCGTTCATTGTCGTCATGTGTTGATATGGCCTAAATATATATATTATATGTAGATAAATATCTTATTTGAAATATCACGACACCGCCTGGTGACAACCACAACTCACTAAAATAGCCTCATAACCTCGTATCCAGGGGGCCGGATGGAATGACGACTAATAATATTATTATTTCTTCATTGTTAATTAATTATTTCATAGAATAAGTTACTTTATACGATAAATAATATTTGGTACGAGTTTCATTACGATGTTGACACATGCTTGTCTAGCATTGACATGTCATGTATAAAGTAAAGACGTCTCTATTCTATTCTATTTTTTTTTAAATGGCAGCCGGTCACAGTTAAGCGACCATTACTGCCAATGTCTCGTTGCCAATCGCACTCGGCGACTAGATAGAGGATTGATACCACGTTGTACGGTGAGTTGTAAAATCGTGCTTTTTGTAAAGTGATAGCGATTTACAAAAAACCACACGGACTATCGGGCCTTGACCCAGGAAGGGCTATGTACGCTTCAAGTTGAATTCTTCATTAGCTATTCACACATTCGTTTGATCACTGCACAATACGCTATCAATACGAACGACAAAAACGAATAAATAACGAACAACAAAACCCAAACGCATGCGGCCATCTTAAGTCACGGACCGGAAGTCCTAAAGACGTCTCTGCTAGTAATTTAATTTGTCGTTGATGTCAGGTATTTGGACATAGACCATGTAGGATGAAGCATAGACAAACGGCATTGATTTTAATCAGAGATTTTGCAATTTCGAAGCAACCTCTTAAGAAGCGTATCGCTTGCCTAAAGATTGCTATCTCATAGTAAAAGATTTGTCTAATTGACAACATTTCATATTTATAACAGGTGGAAATTAATATAGAGATTGACAGGGCTTTATGTCGTGTACCTTAAAAAAAAATCTTTGAATTTATTCTTCTGTATTTAAAGAAATATAAGAAAATACATCAAATAACTGCAATCTAAGACAATACGGGCTGAATAGGGTTGTTGTCTAAACCAAAGAGTGAAAAAATATATATATTTTTTTATTTGACGTTGACAGATGACAGATGCATACCGAGTTTTATTAAGTTTTTTTTTAATAAGAAAACCGACTAAAGTAACCTTTCCATTAAGTTCTGGTTTTGGTGTTGCCACATTTTAAAATTAGTATGTTTTTATATATTAATAATAAAATAAATAATCATCTCAGAAAATATATAAAAAACAAAGATTACTTCATCTTTTTAAGCAGAATTCAGAAAAGTAATAAAATGATAGTCTTAAAAATATGAAATGTTGTCAATTGTTATTCCTTCGAATAGGCAGGGCCTTAGTTCGTATAGGTTACCGTCAGGTAGGTAATATGATTGTATTTGGTAAGGGAAGTAGTTAGACGCTCATAATTCTCGTCCAGACGGCGGAATATGTAAGGATCTCTTTGGTTTGTTGACAGCAGAACTGGCAACTAGATTTTATATTAAAAATATATTTAAATATTCGAATTATGGCCGTCTCTATCACACACCAAGGGAGCCGGGCATTCGTGTTTAAAACCTTGTTTAGAGCTGAAGTCAAATAATTAATAATATAATTATAAACCAAGTCCTATCTTTTATTCTACACTTCCACTTCCACCCGTCGTCACAGTACATTGACACTGTGATAAGAGCTTTGTTTTAAGTAGATATTTGTTACTTAGTGAGTTTTAGTTGTCAACAGACGATACAATAACAGGAAAGGACAATTTTTTGGATATAAACACGAGATATTTTTTATTTGGCGAGATTACAAAGCACGGTTAAATCAGCGGCCTGATTGCCGGGACGCGGGTGATAGCGCGCGAACGAGTGGCCGACGCGCGTCGAGCAGCCGACGCGCTGCCGCGGCAGCTCGTCGCCGGCGCCCGGGATTGATCGGCCAGCGCTCTCGTTGCAACTTCCAGCCCAACAATTGATTCTATCCCATTGTTTCGCGCTCCATAGCCTGACAGTCGATAGTGCAAACCTGTGAAAACTGAAAAGCCTTCACTGCTCACTGCTGAAAGGCAGTTATCGATCGCTGTTGACTGAACTTTACGGCCAAATGTCGCTTACCTGAACTTTACGACTCATAATAACATTAATGATGTTGTATTGTGCTTCGTGAGCTATAATTCGTCTAATTATGTGAGTCAACATTCCTGCCATAAACGCCGCCAGCCTTGTAACGGTTACTGCATACTCTGACAGGCCATTGCAGCGAGGACGTAGAACGGCGTAAAATAATCATGTTGGTTTCATAGCTCTTATTTGTTTGTTACTATAACGGTGTTAATAACATATTAATTGAGTCAGCATACGGCATCTACGTGGCTAAAATGTCGTGTCGTGGCTAAAAGGAAGACGGCCTTTCAGACTTAGATCTTGTCTACAAGACACTGCTGCTTAGTACTGCGCGAAATCTGGGTGCTCACAGAAGGGCATGTCCATGCCATCCATGTGGCTGGAATGATGATGCTGAGATGGATGCGCCGCGTTACCAGGATAACATCCGCATTAAATACGTGTACGTGCGAGGTAGTCTGGGAGTCCGCGACATCGCCTATAAGCGACGTGGAAGTAGGACTTGGTGTTGGACATGTCTAGAGGAGACCACCCGATTACGTGAGCATTCAAGCAATTAGTGCTTCGGCTGTGCTTTGCTTGTAAATATTACGTACAGATTTATATGATGTCACCAACATTTCGGCCCAGAGTCTAGTAGCGATATGTTCGCCAGCTTTTCGAACGTGTCGCACTGGTTTTTGCATACTGCAATTGTCGCTCGACCTGTATCTGTTACCGCCATCCGCTATATTAAATTTACTTCAATTAATGTGTATGAGTTTTATTGGCATCTTCGATTTTAAAATATCTTTGTATGACCAAAATTTACTCCACGTAATGGCGGTTCGTCGAGCAACTTCTTCAATATTCGTAGGAGTTTTCCGAGGTAGACATAATTTGGGCCATATTCTAGAGGTCTTAGATTAACTGTTATTTCATTTTGGGTAGAGTTAGTCATTATTTTTGTTTTCTGGATATTTAACTCTAAGCCTATATTTTTGCTGGCGTGGTTTAACTGGTTTATCAGTTCTTCTAATTGATTCGCGGTCTCTGAAAATTAACTATATCATCCGCAAACCTTAAATTACTGAGATATCTTCCATTGATGTATAATCCCTTTGATGTCCAGTCTAAGTCCTTCATGATGTGCTGTAGAACCGAAATTAATAATTTGGGCGAGAGCGGATCGCCTTGCTTTACGCCCCTTTTTATATCTATAGGTTCGCTCAGCCTGTCTAGCTTTATTCTGCTTGAGCTCTTGCTATAGATATCTTTTAATATGTGGACAAATGTTTCTTCAATATTTTTAACTCTTATAGGTAGTGCGTTCCAAATACTGATATAAGATATAGTATCAAACGCCTTTGCGTAACCAATAAACGCTAAATACAGAGGTCTGTTAAACTCTTGATACTTTTCTATCACTTGGTCGATTGTGTATATATGATCTATATAGTACTAAATCACTTTTGAAATCCTGCTTGCTCTACAGGCTGATGTAGCTCTATTGAAGGGCTCATTCGTCCTTCTAAGCGCATTGCAAACAGCTTGTATATGCACGAAGATAAACTAATGGGGCGATAGTTACCTATATCAGAATGATCGCCTTTTTTATATAATAGTATTATATCTGATTCAGCCCATTTTCCAGGCACTCTTTTTTCTTGTAGAATCTTGTTAAACAGGTGTGTCAGTGGCGTCGCTAGAATATGTCGGGTTAGTTTTATCGTTTCGTTAGAGATAGAGTCCGGTCCGGGACTTTTATCAGTTTCGTCGTTTGAGTCAAATGTAATCTGTACTTGAACGGGTTATTTTTGGCTTTTTAGTTTTACTGAAGTCGGTTCTATTTTTTGTTAAAATTTTTATATAATGAGTTCTAATTTTTGTTCTTTTGTTTTTGGTTTTATTTTCTGCAAATCATGACGTTTTTTTAAATAGCGTCTTCGTTTCTTCACTTAAGATGCTTCGTTTCGTTTTACTCAGACTTTTTGATTTTGACTTCATTGTACTTGCTATAATTATATTTTCAAGTTTTCCATAATATGTCTCTACATTTTCTTTGTTACGAAAGCTTTGATCTTTGTTATTTTCTTCTAATTTTTCTAAGAAATGTTGTTGCTCGTCTGAGGTTTTTAGTTGACAATGAGTTGTGTGAAATCGTGCTCTACATTTTTTTGGCTTTGATGTTTTTAGAGTTCCTCGTAGCAAGCAAGTCGCTGGGATAATTTAATTTACTTTTAACTTCGAAATTAGTGAACACTTTTGGTATATTTGTTAGGATATAATCTATTTCGTTTTTAGTCTTTTTATTTGGTGAGATTCATGCCCATCTATTTTTTGTGTCTTTCTTGAAGATTGTTCATTACAGTGAGATTATTTTGTAGTGCAAATTGCATCAATCTTTCGCCTCTTGTATTCCTGTCTCCGAAGCCAAATTTTCCTGTAATACGACTTTCATAAGGCTTCGGATTTCCTATTTTAGCGTTGAAATCGCCCATCAAAATAACATTTCTTTCGCAATTTTTTAAAGCAGTGTCTACGTCTTGATATAATTTGTCTATTATTTCTTTTTCAGCATCGAGTGTGGGGGCATAGACTTGTATTAGTGATAAGCACAACGTGTCAAAATCGAATATGCCAATAAAACTGAAAAAGAAAGTACTAGACACTTGCTTATTGACAAGTCTTACGTATGGATGCCAGACATGGATATACAACCAGCAGACGAGAACCAAAATACAATCCTGTCAGCGTGCTATGGAGAGAAGTGTTTTAAATTTGAAATTGATACACAAGAGAAGAATCACGGACATAAGAGAAAAAACGGGTATAATAGACGCTCTCTCATACTCACAAATGCTCAAATGGAAATGGTGCGGCCATACAGGACGTCTCGATGACCGAAGGTGGGCGAAAACTACCACTTAAGGCAGGGCCCGAGAGGATCTAGGAGTAGAGGGAGGCCTAAAGAAAGGTGGATAGATGAAATTGTAGCCACAGCTGGCAAAAACTGGCGAGAAAGCTGAAGACAGAAAACACTGGCTTAATCTGGAGGAGGCCTTCACCCGAAGAGGGGTCCTTACATAATATTAAGTTAATTTAAAATGTATTTTACCTTATTAGATGTAACGTAGTTATGTAAGGAATTAATAAAAGCTTTTTATTTTTATTTTATTTTTATTTTATTTTTTTATCGTCCTCCTTGACGTATCCGCTAATGGCAAAAGCAATGGTGTGTATATGAGACTAGGTATGACATGGTATTATTTTGTAATATTTCTCTGAAAATACCAAAAGGTTTCATTTGTAATCATCTAATTAAGAGATGATAATGAATTGGTAATTGTAGGTACGTAATCCAAAATAGAAGCCTGCAAATAATCCTATAAAGAAACTGACTGATTCAACAAGAGAGTCCGGATAATAGTGGCTATTCACATAAAGTTTACTAAAGTACGTTATTAAGACTACTTAGTTACAACCTACACCAAACAACATTTTATTTTATTAAATACTGGAATTCTAAAATGGCTTATGAATACATTTGAAGTTACACATAATATTGCATGTTCACTTTATTTGAAATAGTAGGTATGTTTAGATTTCTGGCCGACAACGGACCGCTTGTACTGAAGTCCACTTCAGGTTGTCTAATTGGTATTAATAAATGATTTGACCACTAGTAAGAATCTAATGCGTATGAAGTATTAAAATTAATCATCAATCATTGTATCAATGGTAACAATTGTGGTGTTTTCATATTTAGAAATAATTAAGCATTTATACATTGTTCATAAAATTAAAGGAGAAACAGCTCCCTCTCCCGTTTAGGAGTGCGGTAGGATGTGAATATTAAAGTATTCAGATAGAGGTCGGTGGTGTATGTATAAGGCCTTCCAAATAAACAATGCAAAGATCAATACACAAAACATAATTTTAGAGGTTTTCTGGCGGTGGGCTTGTGGAGTGGTTGAGATGGTAATTGAACTGGTAATCCAGAGGTACCGGGTCCCGCTCTCTTCCGCCAGATTACGCATTTCCATTTTTATCTGTGTTTTAATCATTGTATCAATCGTTGGATAAATTAATATGTTTGGTGGATGTAATCACTTCTAATTACGCGAAGTTTAGTTAAATAGGCACTACCTATTCTGGGCTCTGTTCATCAACTAACCAAATCTTAGTACCTACAAATCTGGATAACAAAGAAAACCGTGATATGATAATTTCTGATGAGTTGATGTTGTCCATTCCAGTTCTGTCGTGTGGCGAGGTGGGCGGCGCGGGCGCGGGCGCGGGCGGCGGGCCGGGGCGCTCGCGCCGCTACGTGGGGCTCTACACCGGGCCCTACTTCGACCCCGCCGCGCCCAACAACATCACCGCGCAGCTCGGCACTCACGCCTACCTGCCGTGCAAGGTGACACATTGTTCCTTGTCCACACATACAGACCGCTACATGGGCTACACCGCGACCAACTTCAACCAACGACATGACCACCCGGCTGGGTGGCCACGCATACCCGCCCTGCAAGTTAACACGTATGTTCCTTTTAGTCCACATATATACAGACCGCTTTATGGGTTATACCGCGTCCAACTTCCACCAATGACATGACCACCCAGCTGGGTAGCCTCGCATACCCGCCCTGCAAGTCCTATGCACACACATACTGACTGCTAGGTCGGGTACATCGCGTTAAGTTTTAACCAACAACATGACTGCCCAGCTGGGTACTCACGCCTACCTGCCTCGCAAGGTAAGACACCGGCCGTTACTCTTCCACTTAATACAGTCCACACCCACATCAAAGGTAGACAAACAACATCAAAACGTTCCTCGATGCGCACCATCAACTTCCATAGCTGAGATAGTTCTTCAAATCGGTATTCCCAATGACTTAATTCACCTCAGCTGTCTGCTGCGCTTTCTTTATATTGGAACTGATATTAAGCTAAATAAAAATTAAATTATTTTTGTTTTACGTTCCAGGTGCGGCAGCTGAGCAACAAGTCAGTATCGTGGATACGGCGCCGCGACGCACACATCCTCACCGTGGACCGCTTCACCTTCATCGCCGACGAGCGCTTCCAGGCCTTCCTCGTCGAAGCCACCGATACCTGGACGCTGCAGGTGCCCCTTATACCTTTTTTTGCTGTAAGAAGACGGGGACGTGAATCCGACGGCGCATAACGGTGTTTTGTCACAGAATGCTAAAGATTCCTGCACAGATCTGTTACTCATATCGTTATTTAACAACAATATTCGATTTTCAAGTCGCATATTGCTCTTCATATCTTGCTCGACGTTTATCACATCTCTGATAGCCGTGAAGCAACGCGAAAGCGACGAAATAATATCGGCTTTTTTAATAACAAGTGCTCGTTTTCAAATGTAAAAATAGATTGCTTATATTTGCACATAAGAATGTAGGTAGGCTGATATAAGAAGGCCTAGTGATTATGGCCGCCACGAATGGTCTCATGGGGGAATGTGTTAGTGTTAGACCCACTACTGACTGGTGTATGCATTGGTTTCCAGGTGAAGTACGTGCAGGCGCGAGACGCGGGCGTGTACGAGTGCCAGGTCGGCACCGAGCCCAAGATGAGTCACTTCGTGCAGCTCAATGTTGTCGGTCAGTACGATACACTAAGCCTGTTCTGTTGTAACCCACTTCCAGTATTAGATAGTTTTGCTTTAGTGTTTTACTCTAATTATTACTAAGTAAAATGAGTTTTAAAACATGCAAACCATGTGATTCCGTCTTCTGTGGTTCCTTTTCAGATGTCAGTTTAGATACTTGGAAGCTTTTAGCAGATTTTTGACTTATACACTTTCGCAACCAAGGATTTCGTAGCGCGTAGCCGATAACATGGGAAAGTGCGTATGTTGCGAAAACTTGCTACGAGCACAGCGTCCACTGAGCGGGTTCCTAGACTGGTAGTTCAAATCAAAAATTTTAAGTCTAACGGCATTTTGTGAGCCATTTTGGCAACATGACTTTTTCGAAGTAAAAAAGCCTGCTGAATTCGATTCCGGATGTTGCCAAGCCAAATTTTCCCCCCCTTCCCCCATTTCCCCCCTTTTTACCTCAAAATATGTCCCTAATCACGGTTTTTACGGTTTCATACAAAAAGTATTACAGCTAGAAAAAAAATGTCAAAGACAAGAATGATCTCTATAAAATTTCCCTTAATATGGTGTATAATTTTTTTTAGTAGGCCTTATGGTTTGTGAGAAATATCTTCCCGAACTTTATAGACTGGTAGAAAATTCTGAATAAATAAAATAAATAAATAAATATTAAGGGACAATCATACACAAATCGACCTAGTCCCAAACTAAGCAAAGCTTGTACTATGGGTACTAGACGACGATATACATAATATATAATAAATACATATATAGATAACATCCATGACCCAAGAACAAATATTTGCACAAATATTTGCCCCGGCCGGGATTCGAACCCGGGACCGCCGGATCAGTAGTCAGGTGTCTACAAACCGAGCCAAACGCGTCGTCAAATATCGGCTTCCTTTACCGTGCTAACGGCATTTTGGGATCCATTCTGGCAACATGACTTTTCCGATGTAAAAAAGCCTGCTGAATTCGGTTCTGAATGTTGCCAAGCCGAATTTTGCCACTCTCCCCCCATTTCCCCCCCTTTTGACCTCAAAATATGTCCCTAATCACGATTTTTACGGTTTTATACAAAAAGTATTACAGCTAGGAAAAAAGTGTCAACGACAAAAATGATCTCTATAAAATTTCCTATAACATGGTGTATAATTTTTTTTTAGTAAGCCTTGTGGTTTGTGAGCAATATCTTCCCGATCTTCATTATTTTTTAAAAAATTGATAAACTTGGTCGAGGCAGTGAAATACACTTATTTTGGGATAATTGGTATCGCACAGGATCCAGCTGCTCTGGAGCTCTTGACGCTGACATCCAATTGGCGTGCTGCTTATTATATGTCAAGACTTACGAGACTTTCAGTCATAAGCAGCCGTCAGATTTACACGCAGAACTGTATCCAAGTCGGGCTAAAAGCGACGTAGAAAATAAAAATGCTTTACTTCTGACCATGAAGTCATTCAAAATGCTCAGTTATACGCCAGATTCTCCAGAAACGGGCCTTAGAAATGCAGTTACCCAAGATCTTGCAGCAGAAAAAAAAAAAGCGTCACTTCTCACTGCCAAGCAGCTTGGCTCACTCCAAGTAACGAAGTTTGCTTCCAAAAGGCTCACCAACAACAGGTCAGCAACTGCGCTAAGGTCAAAATTAACAAAGGCCCGACCTTCAAATACAAGGCAGGTCGTTCAAAATCTGCCATTGCTAAAACTACAAATAAGAAAAACCGTAGCGTCCAACTTAACGCTTGACAGCTGTTGACAAGGCTGGGAAAACTTTAAGTCTGCGAGAGATCTTGAAACATGAGCTACATGCTGTCTCCATGGCTATTCTAATGTTTTCAGGCTATTCACCGAAACAGTAGAATATCCGCAAGTTCTTGAATCTCTTGTGGATGCTCACCTCATTAATGATGGTCATGGCCTTCGGGAACTAAAAGATGCCCATACTTTCGGAGACTTGGCCTTTGCAGTGTGCTAACGCATAAAAACTATAAGTGTAGGGTTTCAAAGAGTGGACTTAGTGTTCGACAGGTATAGACTTTGTTTCTTCATTATCAGCATAAACGGTAATTATCAGCTCACCAGATCCGGAAGAAGATTGATTCAAGAACCATACCATTCCTTAAAAATTACTCAATACCTTCAAACAAGGTTGGGCTCGCAGTTTTTATCCCGCGAAATTATCGCCTCTGATTTTGGCGGGACTAATGTGGTCGTAGTGCGAGGATTTGCAGACGAGACTAAGGTTCAAGCGTCACCAACTGAGGTCGATACCTAAAAATTACGTGCTATTCATGAGGAAACCGACACTTGACATGTGCTCCACGTTGTGCATAGCCCACCCAGAAGGCTGGTTATTAGTTTTGTTGTTCCTTATGATTCATCATCATGACAAAATTAAGGGACTGCTTTAGAACGTTAGAATATTCTGGCGTTTTACTCAGGCACTGGCGATTCGAACGGCTTTATTGCAGGTAATAAAATAAGTAAATGGTCATTTGCGTTTCTAAAACATTTACCTAGCTCCTCCTTTGATTAAAAGTACTCCGTTTTCCGTTATCGAAAGCACTGTGAACTACTCAATGAGATCGGCATACACCCCATGAGCGAAAGGCTGAGAAGTTCCTGTCCCTGCTGTACAAGACGAGTATGTGACGATGCAGGCATGCTTTGTTTGGCACCACTCTAGCGCCTGAGCGTTTGCTCCCCACATGACCCACATCAGACGCAAATATGGTAGATTTTGAACGACCTGCCTTGTACAGGTCTTGAAGGTCGGGCCTTTGTTCATTTTGAACTTTGCGTTGTATTGTAGACCTGCTGTTGGTGAGCCTTTCGGAAACAAACTTCGTTACTTAGAGTGAGCCAAGCTGCTTAGCAGTGAAAATTGACACTTTTTTTTTCTGTTGCAAGATCCTGGGTAACTGCATTTCTAAGGCATATTTCTGGAAAATCTGGCGTAGAACTGAGCATTTCGAAGGACTTCATGGTCAGAAGCAAAGCATTTTTATTTTCTACGTCCCTTTTAGCCCGACTTGGGTACGGTTCTGCCTGTAAATCTGAAGGCTGCTTATGACTGAAAGCCTCGTGAATCTTGACAGATAATAAACAGCACGCCAACTAGATGTCAGCGTCAAGCGCTGCAGAGCGGCTGGATCCTGTGCGATACCAATTATCCCAAAATAAGTGTGTTTCACTGCCTCGACCAAGTTTATCAATTTTTTTAAAAATAATGAAGATCGGGAAGATATTGCTCACAAAACATAAGGCCTACTAAAAAAAATTATACACCATGTTATAGGAAATTTTATACAGATCATTTTTGTCTTTGACACTTTTTTTCTAGCTGTAATACTTTTTGTATAAAACCGTAAAAACCGTGATTAGGTACATATTTTGAGGTAAAAAGGGGGGAAATGGGGGGAAGGGGGGCAAAATTCGGCTTAGCAACATCCAGAATCGAATTCAGCAGGCTTTTTTACATCGGAAAAGTCATGTTGCCAAAATGGCTCACAAAATGCCGTTAGGACGGTAAAGGAAACCGATATTTGGATTTTTCTACCAGTCTGAAAGTATCGTGTTTGCTTAGCTATTCGCGGAAGAAAGTAGGGATTTTAGTAATCGATTCGGTTTTCCAGTGCCCAAAATCGAGATCGCGGGCGAGGCGGAGGTGTTCGTGCGCGCGGGCAGCACGGTGCGCGTGACGTGCGTGATCACGCAGGCGCTGGAGGAGCCGGCCTACATCTTCTGGTACCACAACGGCGCGCGCGTGCTGGACTACGACCGCGCCGCGCGCGACATCCGCATGGAGCGCCGCGCGCCCGACACCACCGTACGGATACTTACACATTACCTCAACTTCATTATTCTACTATGTCTTGTCCGCAATGGACGAAATTAATTATAGAGGAGAATTACAGAGGCATAGCTCCGAAGATGCTTAAAAAAGGTTGATAGGCGAAGAAATGGTTGTTTGGCTGTTATCATGGGATAACCAAGAAACGGAGCATATTTTGAAACTGTTTCTGATTAGATACTAAATCTGATTCATGTTTTAAAATAGGTACCTAGTAGAGGTTCAAGCTTATGTATTCTTCGTTTTTGTAATTATAAAGCTTTAGCTTGGACATTAAGAATTACACAAAACGATTTGGTTCCTTTTGTGTAGTTCCCTTGTAAATACTACTTGAAACGGCATGTTGTTGCGCAGGTGGGCGACTTGGTGATGTACAACACGCGGCGCGAGGACTCCGGCAACTACTCGTGCGCGCCCTCCAACCTCGACTCCGCCTCCGTCGTGCTGCACGTGCTCAGCGGTACGTTTTCCTTTCTAGCTTAGTCTGTGACCTGCACTGCACCTCTAGCACAACTGTCACACGAGACTCTTTCTCAACAACATTTATTACCTATCTCTTTCTATTTTATTTAATCATATGGCAGGGATATACGTCGAATACAGCTTATATATTAAGTTTGAGACTGATTAGCCATTTGATGGCATCGTCGTTGAAGTTGATCAGGTCTATGCAATACTGCTAGACAGAGACGGGTGACGCTATGTGTATGGTGTAACGCACCGCACTTGCAACTTTAAGCTTACCCGACACTATACAGAAGATATCCCAGACATCCAGCCTGTACGAGATTAGGATGGCCCTTAAACAGCTCAAGAAGAACAAGGCGCCGGGCGGTGACGGAATCACTTCAGAGCTTATGCGCTTGCATGGGTGGAACTCCGGTACTAAAGGTCCTTCAGAAGCTTTTGAATTTCGTAGTGCTCGAGGGCATCACGCCGGAAGCATGGAACGGAAATTTGGTGGTGGTATTCTTCAAGAAAGTTGATAAAATACTGCTCACGAATTATAGACCCCTCTCGCTCCTTAGCCATGTCTACAAGCTGTTTTCCAGGGTCATCACGAATCGTCTATCAAGTAGGTTTGATGAATTCCAGCCTCCCGAACAAGCCTGGTTCCAAAAAGGCTTCAGTACCATGGACCACATACACACACTGCGGCAGGTTATACAGAATACCGAGGAGTATAATCTGCCACTCTGCTTAGCGTTTCTGGACCATGAAAAGGCCTTTGATTCCGTCGAGACATGGGCAGTACTGCAGTCACTCCTGCAATGCCGGATTGACTTTCGGTATATCGAGGTGCTAAGAGCCACTATGTCGGTCCGAGTACTAGGCTAGTGTACAGAGGCGATTCCGTTGCAAAGAGGTGTGAGACAAGGGGATGTAATCTCCAAAGCTCTACACCAACGCAATTGAAGACGCCTTCAAGCTCTTGGAATGGCAAGGACTAGGCTTCAATATTAATGGGTAGTACATCACGCACCTTCGGGTTTCCGACGATATCGTGGTCATGCCAGAGACGTTGGAGGATCTTGGTACGATGCTCGAAGAACTCATCAGAGTATCCCAGGTGGGCCTTAAGATGAACATGGACAAGACGAAGATTATGTCGAATGTCCATGTAGCGCCCACCCCAGTAATGGTTGGTTTTCGGTCCTCGAAGTTGTTGACGAATACGTCTGTCTGGGACAAACAATTCAGTTAGGCAGGTCCAGCTTCGAGAAAGAGATCAGTCGGCGGATTCAACTTGGATGGCCAGTGTTCGGGAAACTGCAAAGTGTCTTCTCGTCCAAAATACCTGTGCTTGAAGACGAAAGTCTTCAACCAGTGCGTATTACCAGTGATGACCTACGGAGCCGAGACGGTCTCTAACTATGGGCATTTTATGGAAACTCAGAGTCACTCAGCGAGCTATGGAAAGAGCTGTGGGGAACCCAATAATTTAATATAATTACTTATCAATTAAATAAACTATAATAGTGACGAACGGCGCGACAATGCCGGACGCAAACTAATTCGGTTTTGTGGAGACAAACCGCGCGGCGTTATCTAACTACTGTCGCAAACCGGCTGCGCGGACGCAGCGAAGGCGAGTCCCGCGCCCCCCGCGGCCAGTCGATGCTTCCGCTTGACACTAGCTGCATGCCGCCTTGCGCCGTCATACATAGTTTACGTTGCTTTACGCTGTGCTTGCCTTTCATATACTTCTACTTGTTTTACGTTCTTTTCGCCTTCTGTTGTTGTGGACTATCTTGTTATTCTGTGTGTGTGAGTAAATAAACTGTACTATGTACTGCTTGTTTGTATTCTAAGTGCCTACGGACGAACCTTACACAATACACAAGTAAGTGCCCACAGAGCTATGCTCGGGATTTATCTACGAGATTGAATCAGAAATGAGGAGATTTGTAGACGAACCAAGGTCATCAATATAGCAAACCGGATAAGTAAGCTGAAGTGGCAATGGCGATGGCCGTTGGGGCAGAAAGGTTCTCGATTGGAGACCACGTACCGGCAAGCGCAGTATGGAACGGCCACCCGCAAGATGGTCGGACGACCTAGTTAGAGTTGCGGGGACTCGCTGGATGCGGGTCGCTGCTATCCGGCCCATGTGGAAGTCTATTGAAGAGGCCTGTGTCCAGCAGTGGACGTCCTATGGCTGAAATGATGATGATAATGAACGCACTTGTGACTCCTCTAGTGTTGCAGGTATCTACGGGCAACGGCAATCCCTTTCCATCAGGCGATCCGTTTCCTCGTTTGCCCTCTATGACATAAAAAAATAAATAAGACAAGAGTCGAGAACCACAGTTGGGCTAGATGGGCTGTGTTTTTTTTTATTTACTTATTTCCGAAAAGCTGAATCGACAAAAAGAAAAACTCAACAAGTAAGTAGTATAGTAGTAGGGCTACTCGTATGATTGAACAGTTCGGTTAGGTAGATACATTTGCGCGAATTTTTGATCACAGCAAAGGATATAGTACTCACATTGCTAAACAACTGTTCTGAAAGAGTCAAAAGGAACATGGAATACAATATCGTTTCGCCTCCTGAAGTTTTGGAATTGGTTAGAGAAATTGTACCCAAATCGTCTAGTGGACTCGATGAAATGTCTATTTTAGTAATTAAAGAAAATATGGACTTGTGAGCCGAACCTCTTGTGAATCACTTTAACGAATGTTTTCAGGTAGGCACTTTTCCAGAGTTACTTAAGATAGCAAGGGCCTATCTATAAAAAAAGAATTAAATGTGATCCCAAAAATTACAGCCCAATATCGCTGTTACCATCTCTATACAAAATCTTCGCAAAAATTATGAAGCTTCGATTACAAAGATATCTTAATCTTTGTAATGCATTAAATTGCCGGCAATTTTGATACGTATAGGTGTAGGCACTCGTGAAGCCATAGACGCTTTAGTCAATTATGTATTGACTTCTATTTACAACAAACTTAAAGTTGCTGGATTATTCCTGGCCCTGCCTTCGATACTGTGAATCATAAAATACTGCTACACAAACTAGAGCACTACGGCGTAAGAGGCAAAGTGTTGGAACTCTATGAGTCATACCTCTCTAGCCGAAAACAGTAAACTGAAATAAAAACCGTCGAGAGAGGAATGGAAAAAATATACATGTCCGGTATTTTAAGCATCAGGTGTGGCTTACCGAAGGGGTTTATTTCGGGTCCTCTATTATTTTGTCTTGTTTCCTTTTGTAAACTTGTATTGGTGTGCAATAAAGTATTGTTGTATTGTATTGTATTTATAATATTTATTACTGTCTTAATTTTTTACATCAATAAAGTTGTGCCCAATGCAAAATTCTAGTTTTTGCTGATGAAACGGTTTCAGACCTACAACTTGACACTGTACTTCCAAAACAAACGCTTTTTTATTTTCGGCCACTACGAAGAAAACGCATACCTTAGAGTTAGTACGAGAGCCCACGACCAAAACCATGTCTCATAGCAATACGGCAAAAACCCTATAAAATCGTTAGATTGTATGATTCTGAACCCGACTAGGTGTGTAGTAACGGTCGAAAGTGTAGCAACTGCGTGGGAGGCCATTTCTGCTGTGTCAAAAAAAAAAGACAGTCGGTATTATAGCAATACGTCTGATAGTGAAAATGTACATAGATTTTATAATTGTATTACGAAAAAGTTTGTTTTCAGACATTTTGCGCGTAGCATATAGCCTGAGCGCATTTTTGAAAATTTCAACAAATTTAGCCGACCTGTATCATAGCAATACGGATAATTTTTTTTTTCAACTTTTCGTATTGCTGCCATGATTACCAAAAACCTGTTTTCAGACACTTTAAGTGTAGCATATACTCCCAAAAACGAAAATAACGTTTCGGAGTCGCCTGGCCGACGCCTCTGTTAAATGTTTTTTTTAAATTTACAGCCTTCATAGATATTCAAGAATCTCCCTTGTCTATTATATGTACTTTGACAGATGACAGATGTCATTACTTATTTCTTTTGTAAAAGTTACTCAAGTGTGCTTTAAATAAAACCAAAACTATCAAATCAATCAGAATTCCGAATCCGACAGCGATTGAATACGAGAATATTTTGTAACTTTGAATAAACCGTTTTTTTTTTCAACTTCATCCCAGTTTCCTTTTGTGCGATTTATTTCAGTCCTTCAACTTCAATGTTACGGTTTCGGGTAAATTCTTTGTTAATTATCATCTAATAAATTCAGGGTCGCAACGTATTCATGATCGCGTACTTGATGATCTCCCCACTGCCATCGACACTACGAACAATGACTTGTTACGTATCTTAGACTGGAGTAGCAGTTACGGTCTGAAAGTGAATCCAGCGAAAACGCAAGTCATCATCATTGGCAGTAGTCAGATGGTATCTAGGATCGACTTTTTAAAACTCCCACCGATTATTTTTAATGGGATTGTAATACCTTATTCTAACCAGGTGAAAAATCTTGGCGTTATAATGGACAGTTCTTTATCTTGGGTGCCGCAAATGTGTGAGGTTAGCAGGAAGATGTTTGCTGCAGTAGCTTCTTTGCGACGACTGCGTAACTTTCTCCCCATTGCCACTAAAACTACGTTGGCTCAAACGTTACTTCTCCCTATTCTGGACTACGCTGACATCTCCTATCTCGATCTTACAGAGGAGCAACTTAATAAGCTTGAGCGCATTCAAAATGTTTGCATTCGGTTCATATTTGGGTTACGCAAATATGACCATGTATCTAGTTTCCGTTCTCAGCTCAAGTGGCTCCCAATCCGTTTTCGTCGTAACTCTCATATTCTTGCTCTTCTTTATAGTATACTTTTTCATCCTGCAACTCCCCGCTATCTCAAAGAGCGTTTCACTTATCTCACTTCTGCTCGATCTGCCCAAAATTTGCTCCTTGCCGTACCTTCTTCCGTCTCAAAATTTTATAATAATTCGTTTACTTTTAAAGCTGTCTGTTTATGGAACTCCTTGCCTGTTAGCTTAAGGCGCGCTAAATCTCTTGTTTCTTTCAAAGCTCAACTGAAAGAACACTATCTATCCCTTTCATAATTCGTATTTTATTCAAACGGTCCTATTATCTGTTGGCTGAATGTATGTATGTATTTCTGTATTTATTTGTTTTTTATGTATATATTATTATTATTGTCCAATTTCTGCACCGCCTAATAACACAATCTTATTTTTCAAGTTCTCCACTACCCAAAGGTTGTCTGGAAGAGATCGCTCTTTAGCGATAAGACCGCCTGTTGTTTACCTCTAATTGTAATGTCTTGCATTGTATTTCTCCTGTATATTTTATGAGGTGTGCAATAAAGAGTACTTGTATTGTATTGTATTCATTGGTTTGTAACAGAAAATTCAAGATGCCTCAATACGATTTTTAAATGATATCTGAGTATCGAAAAGTTGTCTGATAGAGAAGGTGCTACACTTAATTTGTCTGATATAAATTTTTTGCACATGTGGACAACTTATTTTATTATGTCCAACAATTTTCAGACATATTGCTATGATACCGATCGGTAAAATTTGTTAACATTTTCAAAACGGTCTCAAAATTTAATGCGTTCACATTTCCGTCTGAAAATTGTTTTGTTCGCATCAAATAACCAAAGTTTACTAATAAAAAAGATTTTCAGACGTATTGCTATGAGACATTTTTTTTGTCTCATTTTTAATTTTTTTAAGTGATTTTACGGGTTTGCGCTACACCACTTACGTCTGAAAAATATGTTTCCGGTATCTCAGAAATATCATTCAACTACAGTCTGCAAATCAGACATATTGCTATGATGCAGTTCGGTAAAATTCTTTGACAATTTTGAAAATTCGGTCAGATCAAACGTTACGCGGAAAATGTCTGATATTGGTATTTTCGAGTTCAGGATAATCGTATAGATCTATCGATTTGATGCGGTTTTGGCCGTATTGCTATGAGACAAAAATTTTGGTCGTGGGCTCTCGTACTATATATTATAGACTTCAATCTCAATTAGAAGCACGAAATACAAGGACTAAGCAACTCAATAAATTCAGCTTGTTACGCACTCCGCGGCTTGCGGGACGAGGTTCACACAAATCAACTCAGGATGGTTTATCATGCTTTGGTGGAATCAAAGCTAAGGTACAGCATTAAACTCTGGGGGAATGGGTATAAATATAATGTAGAAGCAGATCAAACTCTGCATTCTGACAGTGCCAAGTTTATATATTCTTGTATTGCTCTCAGACTTTATCAAGCATTTAAATCAGTATGAAAGTCAGAACGGGAGATGAGACTTTCATACATGTCGACAAAAATCGTCCCAAGACTGCAATTTTTTTTTCCATTTTTTCTGCAATCAGTAAAACTATAAGCAGATAATCGGCTGATTGTGGTCGACCGGTTGCGGCTAGTCGGCCCTCCTATCCCATCCCAGAGCGGGTCACTCCTTATAAATCTGTGCCCCCTGGTGTATCCGGCTTGTCCGGGTCAGGCTACGACCTGGCTGGGTGTGGTGCCTATGTTCATGTTCAAGTTCAATCAGTAAAACTATAAGCAGATTTGTTGTGTGAGGCTTGACGTTTCGAGTGTGTCCTCCAATGAGGGCATATACACATTTAAATTCCATTCCCCACAGCCGGGTTCAATCTGGGAAAATATCTTTCCTTTTTAGACAGCAAATTGCAAGACATCCCACTTGCTACCAGGCTATCCAGCTTTTCAACAAACTGCCAATAAAGCTAAAAACAATAATTGGCAGTCATATTTTCAATGCAAAACTCAGATCTATTGTTGTAAAACTATCATTATTCTGTGTTGGAGTTTATTAATTATTGTAATAATTAATTGAATATATAGCCTGTATCGCTAGTAATATGATTATTTAAATTAGGAGACTGACATGTATTTAACTATTTTAAATTATCTATGAGCCAATTGTGCAGTATTTTAGAGTTATGTATTAGGTTCTTCTTTTTTTTATGTTCGATATTATATTCACATACAATGTACATAGTAACTGAATAAGTGAACTGTTCGGTACTGCAGGCGAGCAGCCGGCGGCGATGCAGCACGGCAACGCCGCGGCGCGCGCCGGGGTGGCGCCGGCCGCCCTGCTGGCGCCGCTGCTGGCGCTGTTGCCGCTCCGCCCGCGGCCGCTGCTGGCGCTGTTGCCGCTCCGCCCGCGGCCGCTGCTGGCGCTGGCCGCCGCCGTCCTGCTGCCGTGAGTCCCACTGTCTCCACTCATCGTGTACAACCTTTGATTACCTTCACCGTCACCGAGTGACTGACAGTGACAATGCAATCAAATCTTGAAGTCAATTGTTACCTACTCCTTCTATACTATCTACTTCTAGTCGTGTCGACATAAAGTCTAGTCATGACAGTGCTGCTTACCATTCAGTAGATATAAGAAGACAATAGACATGTTTACTAATTTATTTTTGAGGATGTCAATCGATTCTATTTTTTATTGTGATCAAATGTCTATATGGGACTGACTACACTTAAATTGCTCTAAAAGTCAGAAATGTCCGTCAAAGTTCAACATTTCTACGTAGCGCTAAAAGCGCTCCATACAATTGGCGTCCAGTCCAGGCTAGGAATAGTAACGTCACAGGCCGGTATAGGGACCAATAATTGTATGGAGGTATTAAGACATTTGCCATTCTCACCGTGAAAAAGTGCGTTTAAGTTAATGGTTGTCATACAATTATTGTTTTGTAAAATTATGAGGATTCTGAAAACATTTTTAAAATTTCTTTTGGATAAAAAAAAATATCATAAAATTTGCGTACCTATGAAGTCACATTATTTCCAGAAAGATTTATCTTTCTGGATGTTTTTTTGTTTCGTGATATATTTAGCTAATTTTTTTCATATAATTACATTACGCTGTAGAATTCAACACCAGTCAACATGTCTATATTGACGTATAATTGATTACTTACATTACGAGTACTTATAAAGTAATTCGTTCGGTTTCAGATTGATGTGCCACGACGAGGAGCGCGAGCCGCGCTGGCGACAGTAGTGCCGCGCGCCTGCAGCGTGGCGCCGCGACGCCACATGTCCACTCGCATAATTATTTAATGTACATTTCGATATTCCGCGACGAGAGGGTGTGAAACGTGACAGTGAGGACGCTCGGCGCCCGCGCCCTGAGACATTGTATATATTATTACTATTATATTAACGTAAAGAGTATCGATAACGAGCCGAGTCGCCGGGAACGCCCAGCGCAGCACATCGAACTTTAAATATTTTCAAGATTTGTTAGGATACAAGATAAATGGAATTTTGTTACATGTACGGGTTAGCGTCTGACGCCAGCCTGCGACCCCCGCTCTATGGTCAGTGTTGTGTGTCTGGTTATATCACAATACTATACATGTCGTACAGCCATACATGTCTAGCTTACAGCCATGTATGTCTAAGGTACAGCCACACATATGTAGTGTACAGCCATACATGTGTAGCGTACAGCTATACATGTACAGCGTACAGCCTTACATGTGTACTACTCTGTCCCTGTCTGCCGTCGCCGCGGGGCCGTCGCCCGCGCGCCGAGGACTCCGGCATGCGAAGTGCCTTCACGAGTCCGTCGGGCTCACAAACTCAACAGCTATCTCCGGTCCCTGACCAAGACTCAGGCCCACTCCTTGCCTCGCTCTCGACTCCTTGACTCTCAAAGTGCACCACCTGTTGCTGCCAATTTGAGAAGACGAGGTGTTACCTTGTCTTGCTAACATGTAGGTAAGACGAGGTGTGACCTTGTCCTGCTAACATGTAAGACGAGGTGTTACCTTGTCCTGCTAACATGTAAGACGAGGTGTGACCTTGTCCTGCTAACATGTAAGACGAGGTGTTACCTTGTCTTGCTAACATGTAGGTAAGACGAGGTGTGACCTTGTCCTGCTAACATGTAAGACGAGGTGTTACCTTGTCCTGCTAACATGTAAGACGAGGTGTTACCTTGTCTTGCTAACATGTAGGTAAGACGAGGTGTGACCTTGTCCTGCTAACATGTAAGACGAGGTGTTACCTTGTCCTGCTAACATGTAAGACGAGGTGTGACCTTGTCCTGCTAACATGTAAGACGAGGTGTGACCTTGTCCTGCTAACATGTAAGACGAGGTGTTACCTTGTCCTGCTAACATGTAAGACGAGGTGTGACCTTGTCCTGCTAACATGTAAGACGAGGTGTTTCCTTGTCCTGCTAACATGTAAGACGAGGTGTGACCTTGTCCTGCTAACATGTAAGACGAGGTGTTTCCTTGTCCTGCTAACATGTAAGACGAGGTGTGACCTTGTCCTGCTAACATGTAAGACGAGGTGTTTCCTTGTCCTGCTAACATGTAAGACGAGGTGTGACCTTGTCCTGCTAACATGTAAGACGAGGTGTTTCCTTGTCCTGCTAACATGTAAGACGAGGTGTTACCTTGTCCTGCTAACATGTAAGACGAGGTGTTACCTTGTCCTGCTAACTTGTAAGACGAGGTGTTACCTTGTCCTGCTAACATGTAAGACGAGGTGTTTCCTTGTCCTGCTAACATGTAAGACGAGGTGTTACCTTGTCCTGCTAACATGTAAGACGAGGTGTTACCTTGTCCTGCTAACTTGTAAGACGAGGTGTTACCTTGTCCTGCTAACTTGTAAGACGAGGTGTTTCCTTGTCCTGCTAACATGTAAGACGAGGTGTTTCCTTGTCCTGCTAACATGTAAGACGAGGTGTGACCTTGTCCTGCTAACTTGTAAGACGAGGTGTGACCTTGTCCTGCTAACATGTAAGACGAGGTGTGACCTTGTCCTGCTAACATGTAAGACGAGGTGTGACCTTGGGTATACCTTCACTTGCCCGAATTTCAAATGCCCGAATTTCGTCTGCCATAATATTCAATTGTCCGAATCTTGTTTCTTATAATTATGTTTCCCATAATCATTGTTTGCCATATTAATCCTATGCCCGAATCTTTGTTTCCCATAATATTAATTCCAATAATCACATTTTCCATAAAGATTGTAATCCATAATTGTCACATGCTATAATTTCATATGCTATCCAAATGGAACATAGGTCGAAAACCGACATCTGTAGGTTAGGTTTGTTTATGACCCCGTATAGCGGAGCGTCAAAATACAAAACCGAAAACTATAGGTTAGGTTAGGTTTGTTTTGTGACCCGTATAGCGGAGCGAGCGAAGCGAGCGGAGCGTCAGAATGTTTGCTTCAAAATACAAATACTAATCTAATTTACAGTTCCCTGATTTACAATCTAACCTAGTTTTAGAAGAATGCTACCAAATAGTACATGGATCTAAAACCGAAAACTATAGGTTAGGTTAGGTTTGTGTTGTGACCCGTATAGCGAAGCGAGCGGAGCGTCAGAATGTTTGCTTCAAAATACAAATCCTAGCCTAATTTCCAGTTTTAGAAGAACTACGATAAAAGGGGGTGCGTATTTTCTCACATAACTTTTTAAGTCCTATTATCTGAAGTCCGAAAATATTTCTTATACAATTTTATATCATAATGGTCACTCTTCATAATTTTTTTTAATACTAACGATCGGAACTCATAATCATCAGAACTCATAAGATCACTAATCATACAACTTGTTTATACTAATATTTTTTTTCATATATTTTCTTACACTACTAATCTAACTCATAATCATCAGAATTCATAATCATCAAAACTCATACAATCAACACTCATACACCTTGTTCATACTAATATTTTGAACCACTACCAGGAAAATAGATTGGATTACAAAATTTGAACGAGCGAGCGAGCGAAGCGAGCGAGCAAAACCTTTCAGAGCAGATCCGACGTGGCCGGGTTAGGTTAGAAGGTCAGGCGGGAGCGAAGCGTAGCGAGCTCCCGCCTGGCCTTCGAGGTAATTTTTTTTGCGTCCCGAAAAAAAGGCTTGCTTATATTCATACTGTTTACATACAAGAACAACCCACCGAACCAGGAAAATAGATTGGATTACAAAATTTGAACGAGCGAGCGAGCGAAGCGAGCGAGCAAAACCTTTCAGAGCAGATCCGACGTGGCCGGGTTAGGTTAGAAGGTCAGGCGGGAGCGAAGCGTAGCGAACTCCCGCCTGGCCTTCGAAATTATTTTTTTTTGCGTCCCGAAAAAAAGGCTTGCTTATATTCGTACTGTTTACATACAAGAACAACCCACCGAACCAAGAAAATAGATTGGATTACAAAATTTGAACGAGCGAGCGAGCGAAGCGAGCGAGCAAAACCTTTCAGAGCAGAACCGACGTGGCCGGGTTAGGTTAGAAGGTCAGGCGGGAGCGAAGCGTAGCGAGCTCCCGCCTGGCCTTCGAGGTATTTTTTTTTTGCGTCCCGAAAAAAAGGCTTGCTTATATTCATACTGTTTACATACAAGAACAACCCACCGAACCACTACTAGGAAAATAGATTGGATTACTAAATTTGAACGAGCGAGCGAGCGAAGCTAGCGAGCAAAACCTTTTAGAGCAGATCCGACGTGGCCGGGTTAGGTTAGAAGGTCAGGCGGGAGCGAAGCGTAGCGAGACAATGTCAAATGCATAGCCAGGTTGGATTCGCACAGAAACAATATTTAGTATGGCGTTTAAATATTCTATCAAACAATATTATGGCACTTAATACTATGGTAAACAATACTTATGGCATACGTATCATTATGGCATATAATATTCGGGAATACAAGAGTATGTCAAATGACTTTTCTAGGAAACGAAACATTCGGGCAAATGAAATTCGGGTAAGTGAAATTCGAGCAAATCAATATTATTGCATATAAATTTCGGTCAAACAATAGACAACCGTGACCTTGTCCTGCTAACTTGTAAGACGAGGTGTTTCCTTGTCCTGCTAACATGTAAGACGAGGTGTTACCTTGTCCTGCTAACATGTAAGACGAGGTGTTACCTTGTCCTGCTAACATGTAAGACGAGGTGTTACCTTGTCCTGCTAACATGTAAGACGAGGTGTTTCCTTGTCCTGCTAACATGTAAGACGAGGTGTTACCTTGTCCTGCTAACATGTAAGACGAGGTGTTTCCTTGTCCTGCTAACATGTAAGACGAGGTGTTACCTTGTCCTGCTAACATGTAAGACGAGGTGTTTCCTTGTCCTGCTAACATGTAAGACGAGGTGTTACCTTGTCCTGCTAACATGTAAGACGAGGTGTTTCCTTGTCCTGCTAACATGTAAGACGAGGTGTTACCTTGTCCTGCTAACATGTAAGACGAGGTGTTTCCTTGTCCTGCTAACATGTAAGACGAGGTGTGACCTTGTCCTGCTAACTTGTAAGACGAGGTGTGACCTTGTCCTGCTAACTTGTAAGACGAGGTGTGACCTTGTCCTGCTAACATGTAAGACGAGGTGTGACCTTGTCCTGCTAACTTGTAAGACGAGGTGTGACCTTGTCCTGCTAACATGTAAGACGAGGTGTGACCTTGTCCTGCTAACTTGTAAGACGAGGTGTGACCTTGTCCTGCTAACATGTAAGACGAGGTGTGACCTTGTCCTGCTAACATGTAAGACGAGGTGTTACCTTGTCCTGCTAACATGTAAGACGAGGTGTTTCCTTGTCCTGCTAACATGTAAGACGAGGTGTTACCTTGTCCTGCTAACATGTAAGACGAGGTGTTTCCTTGTCCTGCTAACATGTAAGACGAGGTGTTTCCTTGTCCTGCTAACATGTAAGCCGCGCGCAGGCAGCCGGCGGCGGCGCGTGGGCGGCGGCGCGGCTCGTCCTTTACCTCGGTCCTGTCGTTGACCAGTGACTTCATGAAGTTTCGTTGGCACTGTTACTGCCTCACTTGTAAATACTTAATTATAAGGATAAAAATAAAGATAAAACGTTGAAATTTCATGAGTGTATTGCTGACCCCTTCCCAATCCCATCAGTCGTGGAAACAAATAGAAAAGCAGAGTAACTCACATACTTTATTAATAAACGAGGAATATACTTAATTAGAGGCTCGAATGGCATAACAATTGCTGTGTCAAATTTTTACAAGTTACGACCGTACACACGAGACGACGACATTCATTCCCAACGCACTGGGTCCTTGTTACACCGGAATTTCCAATATACCTACATGATTGTCAATATGTTACATTCTTTGTTATTTACTATATTTCGTTGATTACTGGATTTTATTGAAGTATCGTTCATTATCGTTACGTTTAATCTGGTGTATTGGAAAACCGCTGAACAAAAAAAATACCGATGCACTACGTATAACAAAACTAAAGTTGTAAAATATCACATAAATATTACATCACATCTCAATATTTAAAAGACCCGTATAGGGCCAGTAAATGATCAGAAGAATAAAGCATCGTTTCCTACTTTATAATATAACCATAGAAAACCGTTTCCGAGTTATCGTGCGACACAACACGTCAAGCGACATCGAGAGATAAACTTGATTAGATTTAATTACACTTATATTATAAACGCAAAATTTTGTAAGTGTGTTTATGTGTATGTTTGTTACTTCTTCACGCTCAAACGGCTGGACCAATTTTGATACATTTTGGTATGAAGGTAGCTGACACCTTGGACTAAAACATTATTATCCCAATAAAATTAGCATTCCCGTGGGACCAGCGGGTCACACCGCGAGGCGCATCTGGTATAATGATAAAACTCGGACTCTGCCAGATCTGAAACAAAAAAACAAGCTAAATGTTTTATAGCAGATATGTACAGAATTCTACTCTTCTTTATACTCGGACCCACTGAAAACACAAAATGCTGAAGATGGCTCCTGTGTTCATACAGATGCCATCTCCCCCATAACAGTCGATGAAATTGCAAAAGCTTTGTCGACGATGAAATTCGATAAAAGCCCTGGAGCTGACGGGGTAACCACAGAGGCCCTAGTCTTTGGCAAACAGATACTTTTATCTCCACTAACTAAACTCTATAATGATATTTTGAAAACTGGTCAAAATCCTCAAAAACTGCTCCACTCGAATATTATTCTCTTACATAAAAAGGGCGATAAGAGCGACATAGCCAATTACCGACCCATCAGCCTAGTGTCTCATATCTATAAGGCATTTATCAAGGTAATTGAAACTCGCATTGCTGGGCAACTTGATCGACACCAACCACCCAGTCAGGCTGGCTTTCGTCCTGGATTCTCCACCACCGACCACCTCCACACACTAAACCAGATTATAGAAAAATTCAACGAATTTAACTCTCCCTTATACCTAGCATTCGTGGATTACGCCAAAGCTTTCGACAGCATCACACATTCCGCCATAATAACCGCACTTCAAAATCAAGACATTGATCCAATTTACATTAATCTCATGAAAACTATTTACAATAATAGCACAGCAGACATTAAGCTTCAGTCTTCCGGCCAATCATTCAAAGTGCAGCGTGGCGTCAAACAAGGGGACCCGCTATCTCCAAAATTATTCACAAGCACGCTAGAGGAAGTTTTCAAGAGCCTGGTAGTTTCCTGGGAAGCAAGGGGAATAGCAGTTGGTGATAGAAGGCTTTCAAGCCTTCGTTTCGCCGACGACATTATTCTCTTTGCTTCTTCTGCAGAAGAGTTACAGCTAATGCTCAAAGATCTGAGCACCGCAAGCCTTCAAATTGGACTTAGAATGAATCGTGTAAAGACTCAAGTAATGACCAACAGCACGAAACGTAGGGTCGAGGTAGACGGGCAGATAATACACTATGTCGATGAGTACATTTACTTGGGCCAGCTAGTCTCTTTCAGCAACAGACAGGACAAAGAAGTCGAACGCTGCGTCGAAAATGCCTGGAAGAGCTACTGGTCCATGAAAGAGTTCATGAAGGGAAACCTTCCACTGTCACTGAAGCGGAAACTTATCGACATGTGTATCTTGCCTGTCCTAACCTACGGTGCCCAAACATGGTCGCTAACTGAGAGCCAAAAGTCCAAGTTGAAGGTTTGCCAACGGGCCATGGAGCGCAGCATTTTAGGGGTGAAAAGGACGGACCGCATCCGAAACACCACGCTGCGCTCCAAAACACGCATAGCTGACGTAGGTAGCAAAACAGCCAGGCTCAAGTGGGATTGGGCAGGCCACGTTTGCCGTATGCATCCAGAAAGATGGGCCAGCATAGCCACTAAGTGGGTGCCCAAAGATGGACGACGCAGACGGGGCAGGCCCGACGGAGATGGCGGGATGACCTGGACGCATTTCTCAGCAACTGGCCGGAACAGGCACTAAACAGGGACCTGTGGAAGTCTGAGGGAGAGGCCTTTGCCCAGCAGTGGGACACAAACACAGGCTAGCAAAAAAAAAAATGTTTTATAGTCGAGGATTTCATTGCCGCTACTTTATCACACAAAGCGTAATAGTAGTTTATGTGGCCGAGTGTGGGCTTATGAAACGAGCCGAAGGCAAGTTATATAATAACATCACACGAGTGTTTTAACCTTTTGAGCGCCACAGTCGGCTGTGGCCGTCAACAAAAAATCGTGCCCCTGACGCCACGTCGGCCACAGCCGTCCAAATTTCAATGATCAAAAACTTTGTAATTCTAACCGCTACAAGTATTTTTCAATCCCTGTTGATTTTAGGGCACATCTTTTTTTTTTTACTCTGGCGTCAGTGGCACGGTAAATTGCTAGACCGCTTGGCGGTCAAAAGGTTAATGCCTACTTTAATTATGGGATATTATTAATGGAACATCAAACAAACAATCGCCTATCAATTTATTTTCATCAATTATATTCTTTTTACATCAAATTAATTATTAAACAGCAAATAAAATAAATGCCTAGCAAAAATTGTACTGCAGATAATTAGAAAATACACATCAGCGCGATATTACTTTTTATCTTTTTAAATAACCTACTGGAGGTTAGGTTAGGTTTGTTTCATAATTATTATGAAAAATAAAGTTTTTGAAAAAAATGGCTTTCGGACAAATGAAAATTTGGCGAAACGTTACAGATGTCTAACAAAACAGTCTATTTTTATGGTGGTCATAATGTGCGGTTCTTGAACGTATCATGGAGGGTTTATGATATTTGGATAGATAAATAGTAGATTGTACGACAAGTGCATAAAACGCATCATTTTACACGAGACGTTTATCCATCCGAGCGAGCTTGCGAGCGAGGATGAATATAAAGTCGAGTGTAAAATGTGTTTTATGGACGAGTTGCACACTCTACTTTTCACTTCGATTGCGAGGAAATGAAACTGTATCATGTAAATAACATTATCATGTATACTTAAAAACAAATTTAATTAAAATTTAAAGTAATAGTTTAAAAAGTAATAAATGATAGTAAATAAAAGTTACAAGTTTATTTCAAGAAGTTTTATTGTGTACTTTGGCTGTTGGTATCTTTGCCTTGGTCTTAGAATACTAACAAAACGAAAAAAAATAAAGAGTTAAAACCCGTTCCAGACCTTCCGATCCGATCCAATTTATCGGAAGAAATCGGATAATGTGTAGTGCAATTGTTAGGATCTTATACACTACACAATATCCGATTTCTTCCGATAAATCGGATCGGATCGGAAGGTCTGGAACGGGTTTTATTGTATGAAGTTGTTTTTTTTTTACTGTTTATTAAAGACCTTTTTCGTGTGGCTGTTGGACCGATCGCCTTGGTCTTCGACGACGATTTTACTTTATGCTCTAGAGCATAAAAAGCGACTTTATGTCGCCTACGCACAGCATAAAGTCGAACTTTTAGAGCAAGAGAAGTGAAAAGTGTTTAATAACATCTATACGTCGAAGTGGTAGAACCACCATGCACCGCACGCCGTGGTTGGGCAGCAGACAAACTCACACGCGCTACTCGAGCCCCAGGAGGTCGGCCGTGTCCGGCTCTGTGCCCGTGTCCGGCAGCAGGCCGGCGCGCAGGTGCCTGCGCAGCATGCGCCGCACGCCGTGGTTGGGCAGCAGACGCGCGCTGCGCAGGCGCCGCCCCGACACGCCCGATACCGCCCCCTCTGACACACAATCAACAGTCACAATTTTGATTTTTTATTTTTATTGGTCAAGGTTCATATAATAATAAAGATTACAGTATTTATTTATCCTGAAATCTTTGCTAATAACTATTGCTATGTGAAAAAGTATTTTTAACTTTTACTGTAAATGCCTAGGTGTCCATGGCGCGAAGACCGAGTGTAAATCAAAAATGGGATGGGAAAATAAATTATGGTCCTTTTAAATTAGGTTTACTTTTAATCGTTGCATAGTATGCATTGTATTGTAATGTAACGCATTTAAGGAAAGCACGATATTTTTTTTAGAGAATCTTGGAATAAATTATAGGACACGTGACAGACATCGCGCCCTGCAGGTATCTGGATAATAAAGATACACTACTGCAAACTCTTACGTGACCGCGATTCATGTCGGACAAACATGACCTCAAATCATCCTTGAGCGTACGGAATGTCCCGTAGAAACCTAATGCGCTAGATGTTTCCTCTCAGCAGAGGACGTCGGTCTTACGACAGTGCACGTATACAAATCATGGCCGAGGCTAAAGAACGAATCTTATAATATGTTTGTCCAGCTTATAGGTTCAACCAGATCGATGATAAAAAATATATTCATTGCTACAAAACTAGAATACAACAGTAGTTAAATTACCTACACTACAGATTATGCTATTAATCTACATCGCAATAAGTGGCGACAGGTTCAGCGTATGCGCCAGCTGCACAGCGCTGTTTTTCAGCCAGGACCTCATGTATAGTTACAGAAGCGGAAAAAATCTGTCATATTGGTGTATTTTGTACGAAAATTGCCCAACGCTGATGGTGCGATGACGCAGTGAAATGCATGAAAAAACATGTCGCTAACAATGCGTTACCGCGTAATATAGGTATACGCTGCGTCAAGCTGCAGTGTGGGTGGTTCACGGTCACGGCTCCTTGTGACTCAATCTGTTGTTAGTTTTACCGGCGGCGAGGAACCAGTCGTGCGCCGCGCTGCGCTCGTAGGTGAGGCCGTCGGCCGCGCGCGCCGGGCACCGCATCAGCCGGTGCGACAGCGGGCAGCGCAGCGCGTGCGGCGCGCTGTCCTCCTGAACAAACACATACTAATTGTCATCACTAATATATAACTCTGAAAATGAGTTTTTTATGGACAGTGGTCTTCAGGAAAGATCTTAACAGCGCGATGCAGGATCTATAAGGGGTGCGGTGCTAGCCTTACAGCGTCATAAAAATGTGTGTCATGTCCGCTCGTCACGCCGAAACAGCTGGTCGGATTTTCACCGCTATGGGTATTTAAACGTCAAAAGAAGGTTATACTTTTTAGGTAGATACTTTTTACCTGACTAAGATAATCCATAGTCTGGTCAATAATTGTTCAGTGTTTGGTCATGCCACGGCAGTATTGATAATGAGATAGATCCATGCGAGCTACCTTTGCGGACCTGCATCTCCCCCACGCATGGTCACCAATATAAAACCCTTCCGTCCCCTGCGCTACCGGTTTTTAAAGCGATGTGCCCCGCCTACTGACTACTTTTGAGAATCGTGGGAAGTTATCTTTTTGCAGATAATATCTGAAGGGCTACTCCGATGTTCGTAATTCGACTGTCGAATAATGCCATCCCTCTTGATCTCCTGTCAAAGTATATTCGAGTGAGTGGAATGGCACTATATGACGGTAAAATGTCGAACATCAGAGTAGCCCTTGAGATCGTGGAAATTGGTGCCAGCAGTGTAAGTTACTCGGCAGAGAGGACGTAGATGGAGCGTCAAGCCGTGTGAACTTCGACTATAATATATATGGCACTAGACCAATCTGCCATTTCTAGCGAAAAATAAAATAACTTAACATTTTACATAAAACGAGTATGCTGTGATTAAGCTTTTGGATAGGACTGTAAATAAGGACAACACTGTTCAAGACGCGATAACGTCTCTAGTCGCTAAAAACATCATATTATTACTTAATTGTTTAATAAATACCGTATACTACTGAAATGTTTGCTGAAATATATTATCCTACTAAATATTAGCTTCTGACAGTGACTTCGCCAGAGTATACCAGCTCGTGAATCGTCATAAAAAAAATAATGAATAAAATGCCTACTTAATGAAATATTGGTTAATTAGTGGCTCGACAAGTATTTCGTCTTCTACGATTAATTCTACCCCTCTCGGCACCCACTCCCTTTAGGAATGATTTGTGTGATAAAAACAATCCTATGTCCTTAACTTCTCACCCCAAACTCAAACTATCTATCTCCATACCCAAATTTCATCTAAATCAGTTTAAACGAGATGAGGCAATAGACAGACAGAGCTACATTCCCATAGTTTTGTGGGACATGGGTAATTAATATAAGATATAAGAACTTATACTATAATATTCATATTATATAAGCTTGTCTTAAATACAGTTCAAGGTATGTAACGAACGTTAGATATATGTAACATCAAAATATCTATTTTTGTTAAATAACGTTATACTTAAGTATAACGTTATTTAAGTACATTGTATATAACAATCATAACGTATAACGTTCATAATATCTCAGATTTATAATGTATATTACTCAATACATCTAACACCAAAATGCATAATGCTCGTATAGAATAACCGCCTGCACATCAATTGTGTACATACTTATGCAGTAGTTCGCTGTTAAATTGTATATACCTCCATGCAAGCAAACATTTTGACGCTCCGCTATCCATGGTTATAATACAAACCTAACCTAACCTAGAGTTTTCGGTTTTTGACCCATATTCCATTTTGTCGCAGTTCTTCCAGACGGTATAGGTACTCTTACTTGCCAGAATTTCATCTGCCATTATCAATTGTGAACAAACTTATGTAATAGTTCGCTGTTAAATTTTATTATATCTCCATGCAAGCAAGCATTTTGACCCTCCGCTATCCACGGTTATAAAACAAACCTAACCTAACCTACAGTTTTCGGTTTTTGACCCATATTCCATTTTAGGGGCATAGGGGTAGCAGTTATAACCTATTTAGTATATCATACGCTATTATATGTTCTAATCATTATACTAAAAGAAAGTATATACTATGATCGATATACGTTATGTCGTTGTTGGGATCGTGGACTGTATAGATAAAATAATACTCGCATGAAGTTTTAATATCCCGCCAGGATAGCGGGAGACCGTGAGATGTGGTCGCTTCGGAGTGTGAGTGGTAAGTGAGCTGTTGCTTTTTTTTTTTTTTTAAGACGTGACTTGAACTGTATCAGGGCTGGTTAGCCCTCACTACCAGTAGTCGGACTTTGTGTGGGAGTATAACCCGCTAATGGGATTATCTCCGCGCCACAGGGGTAATTTGGGTTGGAGTGACGCGGGCGCACTGGGCGCATGGACTGCGTCGTGAATAGACTGAACCGAATCAGTCTGACTTAGGGCGGGAGGAGAGTGAAAAGAGAATCGGGTTATGAAAAGAGAAAAAACGCGAACTAAGTAGCGGTAGTTCCCCGCCGGCGGGGATTACGCTGAGGTGCCGTTCGGAGAGTTCGCGGCGACCATCGCTTGGATGGTTTCCGTGATCTCATCGTCCGGGTCAGATAGTACATGCTTCGGACGTCGGGTAAACCGACCTCTTTGCAATAACAATCTGTGAGGTGGATCCACAGAGGGATCGGGAGCTCGAGGAAGGTAGTCGGCTGCCTTCCTTATGAGGGGGTTCCCGTGGTTGGGAGCTATATCGAAGAAGCGCTTAGACGCTTTTTTGAAAAAACCAAACATGGTGGGAAGTTCCATGTCTTGGTGAAGGCTCAGGTTGGTCACATACCATGGGGTATCTGTCATCCTGCGCAAGAACTTGTTCTGAACTACCTCGAGCCTTGAGCTGTTGCTGGGGGCGCGGGGGTATTTGTGCCCGCACCACTAGCGCTCGGCGTGAGTGCGCATCAACGCGCTTAAAATTAGGCCACGCCTCCGAATTGCCTCTTGGGTTTGTTTATTAAATTAAGAAAACATTACACATTTTATTCACAGGTACAACATACAGTAGAAATAGGTAAGTAAAAAACAAGAGGAATAAAATATTTATCTTAGAACTAACACAATACGACATAAATCAGGCAATAAGTAACACGTAAACAATAAATCAAATAATAGCAATTAAACGGTAGAAAACAACACTTACGTACTATATTATAATTAAGAGATCGACATACGTGATTCTATACAACATATAGGGTTATTTCCCACAGTCGTCGTTCCAATGCTAAACTAACATAACTGCCATTTTGTCAAAATTGAGTTTTTGATGTAAAGCGGTAGCAAATAATTCCCCGCATAATGTCACAAATTTATAGAGCTCTATCTTTTAAGGTTCCAGAGTTACAATATTGTGAATCTGAACTTTTATTTTTTTGCCCCCATGGTAAACTTACAAAATGTAGGTCAACTAACGAATTTGACATTTTCGTTAACTTTTTATGGTGATAATTATCACTTACCGGTCAGATAACCAATAGCAAATTTGCGAATCTGCTAGATTCGTTAGATTTCTACGGTGGCTATTATGATCTGCTCATATAACAATCCTATAGCATATTTTACATAGAAAACTATCGTGAGTCTCAGACATATTAAAATACTTAAACGGGTTTACTCACGTCGTAGAAGTCGAATAACGCTCGACATGTTTCGAATCGGTACGCGATTCATCATCAGGAGAGACGACCAGTCGCGGCGGCGGCCAATCGAACACTGCGGGCATGCGCCCTGTCCGCGCGGCTGCTCGACACGGGTGTCACCGGCGGAGGCGCAAAACTACCCTGATCATCACGCACAATGCCAATTGTCGGGTTGCACACAACACTCACTACGTCATTTGCTAAGGTCTCGTCCACACTAACCACCGATGTAGTATCCAAAACCGTCCTCCAACTAGGGGGCACTGACCATCCACAATCTCGGTTATTTTAATAAATCCTATAGCAAATGTGCGAATCTGCCAGATTGGTTAGTTTACTATGGTGGCTATTACGATTTGCTCACATAAGTAGCCTTTGCAAACTTGCGAATCTGCCAGATTCGGTAATTTACTATAGTGGCGATTATAACATACCAACATTGGTAGCCTACAGACATTTACGAATTTAGCATTTTCGTTAGTTTGTTATCGTGACTAATGTAGTTTCTATTTTATTCTTACAGTTTTCCTCACTTATGTCTTAAATTACAATTTTAATATGTTTTCTTGTAGAACTACGTATAGTTAAGTTCATATCATTGTAATAGTTAAGTACTTATGCTTTCTGAAAAAATGACTGACTGTTGAGTTTCTTTCGGCGTTTCTTCTCAACAGTGGTCTCCTCTTGTGAAATGCCGGTAGACTCAGACATGTAAAAGTGCCCTTGTGGCCTACTTGCAGAATAAAGTTCATTATTTAATTATTTCATTATATTTCATTAATGCTTTTTTATAGGGTGAAACGAAGTAAATATGCGAATCAGGCAGTATGGCAAATTAAGTATTTCCAATTTATTATAAAAAATAAAGTTTATGCGATTTGCGTATGAACAAAGGGATAGACGTATCAGAGGGAACGCATATAAATCCCTAAGTTATAAAGACGTTGCAGCAAGACCGATGAAAAAAACCTAAATGTGTGACAAAATTCATCCATTAAAGGGGTTAAATGAGAGGTGTAAGTTTGTATGAAGAAGGTGAGATTTTTGAGTAAGAGTAAAAACATTTCGAGTATAGTTCTTCATCAAAAACTAAGAAAACGGTTTCAACATTTTTAGAAAATAAGGAATTAATTGGGAAGCGGTATTTTATGAGAAACGTGGCCTTCTTTAAGTAACGGGTGCATTATTTTGCGTGTACATTCTCATTTAAAAAAATACCCTTAATGGAGTAAAGTTGGTCTTGAAAGTTTGCTAAACAATTTGAACTCGATATTTCTAACAAAAATTAGAGATGCATTTATTCTTATCTGTCACCGATGACACTGGGATATAAAAATAATAATATTTATTTGCCAAAACACGTTACACGCCAATGGAAATTCTCATAGCAAATCAAACTTAATACTAAGTGCGTTTGCATTTGACGCAATATGAACATTATCCAATTTGATCTTAAAAATAATAATTTTAATAATGCTTTAAAAGCAATATGTTGACATCATCACATCACATGAATGAAATAGTCAAAATTAATTAATTTTAACACTGCATTTATAGTAAAATCGTCATTATCAAATTAATTCTAAAAAATAATTACACATTAATAATAATACAATACTTTATTGCACACCAATAAAAGTTTACAAAAGGAAACAAGACAAATGCAATTTATAAATAACGGTAGACAACAGGCGGTCTTATCGCTAAAAAGCCAAATTTATAGGAGGATATTAAGTCAAATGTATAGGAATACAATTTTAAATCTATAAATATAAATTTCTAAAGTTGCGAGAATAATAAAATAATTACTAATTCTTAATTTCGAAAGTATCTCCGATTAGAAAGTGTAGAGTCGGACCACAATATGTAACTCTTCCAAGCAAAGGAACAGAACTGTCAAACACATAAAATATTAAAGTATGGCAATATTAACAAAAGAGTAACCATCAATCTTAGTACTTCCATATTTTTCCGCCTGTTGTCTACCGTTATTTATAAATTGTATTTATCTTGTTTCCTTTTGTAAACATTTTTGGTGTGCAATAAAGTATTGTTGTATTGTATTGTATTTTTATTTCAAATTTACTTACACAACTTTTATCTCGTTTGAATCCCCTTAGAGCCCTTACAGTAACAATGTCAATAAACGCTGAAGGTACTGTTTTGATTTACAGATACAACGCAATAAGTCCTCTCTCTCTCTCTCTCTCTCTCTCTCTCATCTTTTATAAATCTTTTGTAAATATTTTTGTAAATACAACACTGATCAAAACACAATTTAGCAAGTTGTTTTTTTATTTATATAAAATTTGCTATAATCCAATAGTACCTACTTTAAAGATTAGGAATTAACACAAGTGTCAAAGACAAAGCACAGACATTTGTGACATTTGATTTAAAATAGTCCACTGTGTCGCTTACCATGAGCGCGAAATTTGTTTGCATGTTTAAACCAACCTGTCAACGCGCCCTTATGGTACCTAAGTGATAAAATGGTACATTTTGCTCGAAAACTTCACATTTTAAAATTCGAACATTATTTCTAGGTCGAATGCGATACATTTTATACAATGTACAATAGTATTATGTTATTGGAAACAAAAATAAGTACAGATTCGCAACCCTATTTTGATAGCAAATGAAAGGGAAAGCATGTACATTCACCATACGAAAACTACGAAAGTGGCATTTTCGTAACTTTACTTTGGCTTAACAATAAAAAATACATTTCGAACTTGCGAAAGTGGCACTTTCGTAAGTTTACTATGGTGAATAATCTTATCTTTCTGTTCCTTTCTATGGAGCTGCAGAATTGCGAATGTGCCTTAATTTCTAAACTCCAGTAATTAATACATATAGGACACATTGATAATATAAAACATGCATTTTAAAATCATTGTGCGAAGACAGTTCTATTATAACTACAAAAACAACCGAGAAAATATTTTTACAAAATTTTTACCAACTTATAATCGCTCCCCTGTAAATTAGTTTTTTGCAGTTATGTTAGTTTAGCATTGGAACGACGATGTATGTTATATCAACTGAATTTAGAGTATTTGAGTGTTATATAACAAATCATTCTACAACATGAGTATTATGCTAATTGACCATTATTTCTAATAAAAATATTGATTTTGATGTTATAGCAAAAGTTCATTATATCTTGTGAACGTTATTAATGTGAAATGATATATTATGTAGTTATATCTCGTGGGACGCACCCGTGGGACATTGTATTAGACCTAAGAAAAAATGTTAAGTTCCTAATAAATAAATAAGTAATAAATAACATTTATCCAATCTTAACTGGCCGGGTTAACTTAAGTTTGCACCTGGTATTTATTGCGCCGGATACAAATGAGGTACAAAGTTAACTGAACCGATCAATTTTATTGTATGGGAGGCTGGGAGCCCCCATTTAAATATTTATTTTATTATGTTTTTAGTAGGTATTTGTTGTTACAGCTGCCACAGAAATACATTATCTGTGAAAATTTCAACTATCTGTCCGTAAATAATTAAGTGCATTGTAGCGCTATCTGTTATTCTCTAATGGTACCTTTTTCTAGCGCCTTTTTTACGTGTTGTTTTCATATTTGCTTGCATCCTTTTTGTATTCATTCATTCCGTATCCGTCAGGTATCGTTTTTCTCAAATATTTGAGTCTCACTAGTTTTAGATCGTAACATTTTTTTACATATGGATTTGGCTGTCAAAATTGTCATTAAGTTTTTAAATTAATACTTGAATTTATTTGATGGATGGCTATCACGGTTTGTGAAATACAGCCTAGCGATAAACAGACAGACAGGCAGTGAAGTCTTAGTAATAGGGCCCCGTTTTTTACCCTTTGGGTACGACGACTCGTGGACGCTCACACGTACCCTCGCGGGCATGTGGGGTAGCCATATCAGGGCTGTGCCCTTTGTGGCGGCGTATGACTCCGCCCGCAACTGCGGACGGGTATTCTAGCTGTTTGATTCAGCAATTGAATCTTCGGGTTCTAGTGGCTGGCTTCTTGTGTGATGAAGTCAGCGCGTTGGCCTCTCAGCGGCTTCTCGTTCTGTTGGCTGATCTTGGCGTTGTGGTATCCTGGATCAATTCCAGGGGACTCAATCGGGGGGCACGAGCTCTCTTGGCAGAGCCCGGCCCCTTCCGTCTGGTGGACGAGCATGTAGCGGCGCGATTCCCTCCAGGCTGGGAAGTCCGGAATTGTCGGCGCGGCGGAACATGGCTCCTGCTAGTCGCCCGATGAAGACGTCCAGCCCTTGCCATTCCAGGTCTCGGTTGATCGTCTCGTTCCGCATGTTAGCGCGGGGCCGAGACGATGGTGCGCAGGGACTGGGACTCCTGCGCACGCAGCCTTTTCTTGTTGCTCTCCGACGCAAGAGCGTACCATGCGGGAGCCGCGTACGTTAGACGGGACCGCAGGTACGTCTTGTATATCCCAAGCTTCGTTCGCAAGGGAAGGCTGCTGGCTAGGACTGGACGTAGACGGGTTGCTGCTGCACGTGTTCGCCGCACCGTTTGATCTACATGCTGCGTCATTGTGAGTCCCCTGTCGATGGTCACACTCAGGTACTTGGCGGTGTGTGACCACCGGATCTCCTGGCCGCTCATTCTGAGTGGAGGTGGCAGCTTCACTCTGCCTGTGACGATGGCCTGCGTCTTGCCCACGTTGACCGACAGGCGCCAACGGGAGAGCCATTCGGGAAGGACGTCAAGCTGTCGCTGAAGTTTCATTGCTGCGCGGTTGGTGTTGATGGACGTCGCGAAGAACGCCGCATCGTCCGCGTATAGCCCCAGCTTGACGTCGCCCTCCACCGGTATGTCGTCGGTGTAGTGGGCATAGCAGGCCGGAGACAGGCAGCTCCCTTGAGGAACGCCGGCGAGGATCGGGCGTTCGGATGAGGTGGCATCTTCCACTGCCACCTGAAATTTTCTTCCGTCGAGGAAGGATGCGACGACGCGTATCACTCGTCGAGGGGCCGGTGATTGGGAAAGCTTGTAGAGAAGGCCCTCGTGCCAAACTCTATCAAATGCTTTCTCCATGTCCAGGAATGCTGCTACCGTGACCTGCTTCTTGTTCATGGCCGTCGCCATGTGGTGCAGCACCCTGGACAATTGCAGCGTGGTCGAGTGGCCCTCGCGGAACCCGTGCTGTTCGGGTCGGGGCTCGATGTGACGCTGTAGATGTCCTAGCAGGAGTCTCTCGAACACCTTCGATAGTGTGCTGAGGAGAGTGATCGGGTGGTAACTCTCCGGCTTCTTCATGTCCTTCCCTGGTTTGTGAAGGAGGATGACCCGGCCAAGCTTCCACGGTGTGGGAAAGTGTCCCGAGCGCAGGATCCCAGTGAACAAGCGCGCTACCGCCGCGATTGCGCGCGGCGGTAGGTGGTGGAGCGCCTTGTTCGGGATCGCATCGGCGCCCGGTGCCTTTCTTGGCTTGGTCCGCTGGAGTGCTCGCTTCACCTGGCCGGGTGTGAAGAAGACGGGGTCCTCTTCCGCCGCGATCGGTGCTGCGAAGTATTCTTGAAGGTGTCTCTCGACTGCTAGGACGTGCTCCACGTTCGTCGTCGGGTTCGGCTGGAACTGTTCCTCAAGACTGTCGGCAAAGATTTCCGCCCTGTCTTTCGCCTGGTACTTGGGGAGTCCGTTCTTGTCGAGCAGTGGGTGAGCGGTGGTTGTGGACGTCATGCCGAGGCTTCGGCAGAGACGGTGCAACGAGGGCATGTCACCGTCTATTGACGTCAGGTGCTCTTCCCAGGACTCGGCTGCATGCTTGCTCAACTCCTCTTTAACCCTTTCCGCCAGGGTGTTTAGGGAAGTTTTCAGCGTGGGGCATCTGGTTCGTTGCCACTCTTTCCGCATGCGACGTTTCTGCGCGATGAGTCCCTGGATCCGGGCCGGCAGGGGCTTGCGCCTGGAGCTGGCCGGAACGGTGTGCGCTGCGGTGTTCATCGCATGCTGGATGGTGGCGGTGAGCTGCTTGGTGGCTTCTTCCACTTCATCTGCTGTGGAGACTGGCATGGTCTGGGATTTCTCCTCCATGGCCGTCGAGAAGGTCTCCCAGCAGATGCGTCTCTTCGGTGCCGGTGTTGGAGACATTACTGGCAGATCCCTCAGTGTCAGCAGGACCGGGCGGTGGTCCGACGGGAGATCGTCCAGGGCTTCTTGGGTCATGACCGCGTTGACCCCACGGTGGATGGCGAAATCGATGATGTCCGATGTGTTATAATTGTCCGCGTAGTGTGTAGGTTGTTCGGGACCGGACACCTCGAAGTCGCCATCGTCTGCAGCTTTTTGGATCTTGTGACCCGTCCAGTCCGTCGTTGAGGAGTGCCAGGTGGTGCATTTGGCGTTGAAGTCCCCCGCCAGGATGGTCGGCATGGGGGCTTGCAGAAGGGCACGGACGTTAGGCACCACCTCTCTCGGCGGGCCGACGGGTCTGTAGATCGCGTATAGTCGCAGGTCGTGGCCAGACACACGGATGTCGACTCCTAATGCGGTGATCGAGTCGTAGGCCTTCCATGCGACTGGCTGTTGGACTATTTGTCGTCTGACGATGACAGCCAGTCCTCGGTGTGGGCGATCGGTTGCCGCACTGCGCTCGTCGTGGCGGTATATGACGTAGCCTCCGATCTTCAGGGGAGCGTCCTCCCGGAGCCACGTTTCGCTGACCAGCATGATGTCAACGTTCTGCTCGTGTAGAAAGTGGCGGAGCAAGCCAAGTTTGCCGGTCAGCGAACGGGCGTTCCAGTGCACCACTCTCAGCTCCCTATTGAATGGTGCGTTGGATGGTGGAGGCGGCTGATGCAACTGCTGAGATGGTCGCCGGGTCTGCAGTCGCGGCGATGTTCAGCAGTTGAGTTATCAGCTGCAGCATGGTATCTGCGGCTGACGGCTTGTTTGTTGTTGCGGCTGTGGTGTCCTTCTTCTTCCCCTTCCCCGCAGTGGCGGCCTTCGGGGGGGGGGGGCAGATTTGGGTGGTGCAGCTGCAGTCTTCTTTTTGCCCGCAGACTTCTTGTTAGAGGCGGGCGTGGCGGAGCTTTTCGGCGCTGCTGGACGAGAACCCCTTGGTTGGGGGTTGTTGGCCGGCGCCATCAGCGTGGATGACGCCGTCTCCTCCACAGTGGGCATCTCCAGGGATGCGCGGGTCTCCGGACCCGCCCTCAGCGGCTTGGTAAGGGCGTATGTGCCCGCTTTCTTGTTGCGGGCCTCCCTCAAGAACACCGGGCATTTCCGGTGGTTGGCCGGATGTGGCCCACCGCAGTTGCAGCAGGTGGGCTTCTCCGTCTTCGGTCGTTCGCAGTTGGCGGCACGGTGCGGACCTCCGCAGCGGACGCAGCGCGGTGGGTGATGGCACCCCTCGGAGGAGTGGCGGAAGCCCTGGCAGTTGTGACACTGCGCAGGGCCCCTCTTTTTCTTCCTCCAGGCTTCGATTTTGACGCCCGGCATGTTAAGTAACTCCCGGACGTCATAGATGGAGCGTGTTTCCTGTGCAGGTGTGCCCATCTGCACAAAGAAGACACACCCAGGTCTTCCTCGCCTTGCCTTGATCGACTTGGCATACTCGGCCTTGTTGCCAAGGTCGTTCAAGGCCTCCACGATGACATCGGGCTCCGTGTTCGTAGGCAGCCCGCGCAGCGCAATCTTCAGTTTTTGCCCTTCCTCGTGGTTGTAAATGTGGAAGGGCAGCTTCTCTCTTCCGACGACGTCCTGCAGCTTCAGCAGGTACGCCTGTACTGTGCGGAATTCGGTGTCCTCCTTCGGATGAAATTGGACACCGTCTCCCGCAGCGGTGGCGTTGGGCGCATGTCCGAGCAGTTTCTTCAGCTCCGCAAAATGCCGAGGCCAGTCCGGGAAATGCGCAATAGTAATGGGCTTATAACGAGCCTTCTTTTCTTTGTTTGCCACATTATTTTTTTGGCTTTTCCCCTGCTGTGAAGCAGCAGGGGTGGAGTTTGATTTTTTCTCCGCATTTCCCGGGGCTGGACTGGCACTCTGGGAGCTGGAGACGGCGGCTGCTGCGGCGGCGTAGTTCCGTTGCTGCTGCGTGGGCAGCGGCGGAGCGGCGGCGGGCGGTTTCTTCTTACCGCGGGCTGTTGCGGGGGTGAGGGCCGCGGGGGGCTCTCTGTCCGGCGGGGCTGCGGTGTACGATTGGTGAATGGACAGCGGGGCCTTCCAGCCGCTAGCGGGTAGCGGCGTCGTGTCCATCACGGAGTTCGCGTGGTTGGATACGCCTGCCGACTTGGAACGGCGGCGTAAGCGTGGGTCGGTGGGCGGCGAGGCCTTCCGGCATGGGCGCTTGCTTGGCGTTTCTGGCGCTGCTGGGCTGGTGCAGGTCTTCCTTTAAGCTGGCGCCATAACCGCTGGGTGTTGTTGGAGGAACTCCAGGAACGGGAGATCCTCTTCCAGCAACTCTGTTTCCTCGCCGAGCTGGTGCCCGGTGATGCGCACATACGCCGCCATCCAGGCCGCGAGGCCAGGAGACGGCAGCCCCTCCTCCAGCATGCGGGCGACCACGACGCGATCACGGTCGAGGTCCTCCCGATGTGTGGGGGCGGCGTGCGGCGTTTGGGCGGGCTCGGCGCACGGTGCAGCTTTAGGGTTTTTGCTGTTTACAACCCTAAAGCTGTTTTCGGTGGCAGACGGCGACGAAAAACGGCGCGTGGGCTCCAGTTGGCTCGCAGATGGCTGTTGCGACGATGGAGCGGTATCAAGGGCGTCGGAGAAACCTTCCAGCTCCCTCTGGAGGTCCTCAATGCTGCGACTTTTTTGGGTGGGTAGTTGTGAAACAGCCCGTTCACAACTACCCTCCGACAGGTGTGCATCCGTGCGGGGTTGGGGGGTGCCCACAAAAGTGTGCGGAGGTGCTCCGCGTCCTGTAGGACGCGACGCACCCTCCCCCTTCCCATCGGGAGCAGGAAACCGTGTCGAACCTAACTTTGGCCCGAATAAATCGGTCGTCGGGAGGCCTACCTCCGTGCGGGGTTGGGGGGCGCACACTTGCGTGTACGGAGGCAGCCCGAGTCCCTTGGGACACGAACCACCCTCCCTCTTCCCATCGGGAGTGGTAACCCTGGATGAGGCTGCTGATGAGCCGTCCTTGCTGCGGCCGGGTTTGACGGCCTCTGGACGGGCTGGCTCCGTGCGGGGTTGGGGGGCGCCCAGTTGCCTGGACAGAGGTAGGCCGCGCTCTTGCGATTGCGAACTACCCTCCCCCTTCCCATCGGGAGCAGCTTTCCTTTTCCCTTCCATTCTGGAAGATGAAAACGGCTTTCCGCGACGCTACTTCTTGTCGGCTAATGCTCGACACTGCATTGCTTCTCCCGGGGCATCCGTTTGAGCGGGACCGGGATCTGCGTTGCAGCGAAGGGCACCGACGCGAAGTGGCAGAAGGCTTGCGGCAGGCGATGAACTTGCTCGACGAGCAGGCGATTTTCGGGCTTCGAAGCGAAGGGTGGCGAAAATCACGAAGAGCGGCAAAGGGTTGGTGCGTCCGAGCGGGTGGTCCAAGTTAGGGTTCCGTTGGCGTTCCTCCTTTGGGTACGAAAGCCTAAAAAAGGGTAGAAGATAGAAGTAATATGCGACATGGTGTACCCGGTCGGGCGGGGGCGGGGCGCGGCGCAGGTAGCGTAGCTCGCGGCGCAGGCGCGCGCGCGGCTCCTCCCCCTCCCCCTCCGACTCCAGCGCCGCCGCCGCGCTCTCCTCCGCGTCCGACTCCGATGATTCTGTGCATCATTAATTAAATATTATCTATAAGTAACAATTGAATACTACAAATCAAGGGATGCTCAGTAAAAAAAACGGTCAAGTGCGAGTCGGACTCGCGCACCGAGGGTTCCGTACAAACACTATCTTAACTGGCCTAAATTAATATTGTAACTATTTCCATATAGTCTCTAAAGGTGCGTCTACGCTAGGCGAGCCGAGCACGATCCGAACACAATTCGTCTAATGTGGACCGACTTACAAGCCTCGAACGAGCGCGCTGCGAGCGTTTCGTTCGTGCTCGGCTGCGTTCCGCCTGTTGTCGGTTTTTTGACAAACACAAAGGAGGCAGGAAAGTGCTCGTTGTAGGTTCGTTGTACGTCCACACTTGACGCCGCGAACGACGAAGCCGAGAACGCTCCGCTCGTGCTCGGTTCGTCTAGCGTACCACCTTAAGGCTCAACGGGAGGTGAGATATGAGGAAGAAACTACGAATAAATGAATCAAATGTTGTGTTTTATTATATTGTTGGGATGATACCGTAGCCACAGGCGCGCATGAGGTTGGGCAGCGGCTCGTCGAGCAGGCGCGCGCCGGTGAGGTGCGCCGCGCGCGCCGCGCCCAGCAGCCCCGCCTCCTGCTCGCCGCTCCACGCGTGCCCTGCAACATGCTACCTAGTAAGGATGATGCCGGCTCAGTAGGCAGGTGCACTACAAATTGCGCCAACCGCGTCCTCAATTTAGTTAAATACTATATACAAAGATACGAAAATAAAGCACCTTAAACAATTATACACATTTAAAACCTGCCTCCTATTTAATACACAAAATCGTAAAAAGACACATATGTTCTAGACACGCGGCAGCGTGTCCAGCCAAGTTCACCGCAGGAACTGGCGAGCAGCAGCCGTGTGTTATATTACACGAACCGTTTGGAGCCACTTTTGACCCCTCAATAACTCCAAATCTATTCAACAGAAAAAAATGAAATTTGGCTTATGTATTTAGGTCCCTGAGAACAACTAGAACCACAAATTTCATAAATGTAGATGAAATAGTTATTGAGATATTGACGTCCAAAAAACGGCATTTTTATCACTGACTGACTGACTCACTAGTAATCAAAAACCTAACCCACTTCCAGGTGACCTAGAAAGATGAAATTTGGCATTCAGCTTGGTAATTGTGTGTGTACACATATAAAAATCAAAAACAGTGATATTTTTTAGTTTTATTATTATTATTATTTATGCTTGTTGCCTCAGAACTCCGTCATTTACTAACCGATTTGGAAAATTCTTTCTTTGTTTGTAAGATGGCACTCTCTCTCTCACACACACACCACACACACACACACACACACACACACACACACACACACACACACAACACAGACAGAGAAGGTTAATAAATTGCCGTGGCGCGGGGACGGATAGCGAAGCGCGGGAGCGCGGCGTGGCGAGGAGCGGTCCGGCCCCTCCCTCTACCCCGCGTCACTCTAGTCAAGACAGGTGGGGCGTCAATTCAAATTTCTGTACAAAAAGTAATGATATCCCATCAAAAACATAAATGTTAAATTAGAGCCAAGTTCTCGCATGCAACGTTGTCGACTTCGCCGACAAAAGAATTGAGATCTATATGGGCGCCAAGTTCTTTGCCCTAAATTTTTTAGATACAAGGACATGCGACATACTCAATGCATTTATTTTACTTGGGGTGTAATTCAATATCAAGATTTGACTTGGCTAGTTTTCACAAACTGACTTAATTTTATCAAAGTAACATAGTATTATTATCAAGCTAACAGTATAAGTAACAGGACGTACACTAACTTGCGTACATACCTTTACGAAAATAGGTTAATGATTAGACAAATGTAATATACATTTATATGTAAAAACTAGCCAAGTCCAGTCTTGATATTGAATTACACCCCAAGTAAAATAAATGCATTGAGTATGTCGCATGTCCTTGTATCTAAAAAATTTAGGGCAAAGAACTTGGCGCCCATATAGATCTCAATTCTTTTGTCGGCGAAGTCGACAACGTTGCATGCGAGAACTTGGCTCTAATTTAACATTTATGTTTTTGATGGGATATGTACATACACGGATAACATTCAAGACCAAAATACATAAATATAGCATGAGAAAAAAACACTTTCAGCAACTAAAACTTACTAGATCTCGAACAGATTCTTATGGCAAAAGAACGCTGACGCATGGAGGAGTAAAACTCTATAACAATTTACCTATAGATTTAAGAAACCTAAATTCTATCAATGTGTTTAAGAGACAACTTAAAAAATATGTCTTCGATACAATTGATGTCTTGTAATTTTATTTTATTTTTTACGCGATTATATGCCTATTAGTTAAGAGCGTGTATAAACTTTTGATGTCGCTCCTGCATGTTACTTGTTACTACTAATTATTGATTAAATTGTTTAGCTTGTAAGTTCTCATTTAAGTGAACATGTAATTTTGTTCTTATGAGAATAAATTCTTTAAACCGAAACCGAAATACGAGTGTTTACCGGGGACGCGCGTGACGTACTCCTGCAGCCAGTGCCTCACGCCGGCGGCGCCCCACCAGCGCGGCGCCAGCGCCGCCTCCTCCTCGCCGCCCTCGCCGTCGCCGCCGGCGGCCCGCGGCAGCTCGGCCGGCAGCCGCCACAGCGCCACGTGGCCCTGCAGCGTGCCGAGCGCCACGAACAGCTGCGAGTCCGACCACAGCAGCGCCGCCGAGAGAGCCGAGTCGGAGGACCCTGACATGACAAGTATTAACAGCGGAGTTCGCACCCGATCTGGACTTGATGTAGACCCCGGTCAGCAACACATTAAACGAGACACTGTTTCTAAAATGTATTCCTTGCTTCATATAAACTGGCTTTTTAGGGTTCCGTAGTCAACTAGGAACCCTTATAGTTTCACCATGTCCGTCTGTCCGTATGTCCATCTGTCCGTCCGTCCGCGGCTTAGCTCCGTGATCATTAGTGCTAGAAAGCTGAAATTTGTTATGAGCATGTGTATGTATCACACCGACAAAACGGTAAAATAAAAACTAAAAAAATGTTTTTTTCGGGTACCTCTCGTACACCTAAATTGGGGGTGTTTTTTTTTTTCGTTTCAACCCTAGTGTGTGGGGAGTCGTTAAATAGGTCTTTTAAAAATAATAGGGGTCTCGAAACATTACTTTTTGATAAAGTCAGTAGTTTTGTAAATATTCGCTCCGAAAATAAAAAAAACAGTGTCCCCCCCCTCCCCCCCCCCCCCCTTAACTTTCCAACCACAGGTCAAAAAAATATGGAAAAATTCATGAAAATGAGATATAAGGTCTCATTGTAGTACTTTCAATGAAAACTATATTGAACGAAATCGGTCTCTCCGTTTTTGAGTTATTGCAAAATTTCATAATTTTCTTTAAAAGGACGTAAGTTGACTTCCAGAAGGTAATAAGTAATTACAGTTACTTTGGCGTTTACGACCTTTTTACAGAACTTGAAATCTTTCTCGTAACTTAAACCTCTTGTGAAGGATGAGCAACTACGGAACCCTACACTGAGCGTGGCCCGACATGCTCTTGGCCGGTTTTTTACCACTTTCATTTACTAATCGCCTCTGCTATGTAACTTTTTTTTGGAGACCCTTGGCCTCGTTGTTCTCGAGAATCAAAATAGTATTTCAGGCCAGCCGAGGTTATAATTAATATGCCTAAGTACACGATTTTTTTGTAAACACAATTTTCAAAGGAATTGCTAGCTTCGCAATAGTTAAATGTGTTTATAATAAAACGGCTCATTGTAGGTAAATTGATTACCAATGAAATAACTTGAAAAAATCCTTGTGTCACCCAGGGATCGATACCGGTAGGTATTCATTAAAATTAAAATACCTATATTTCTAATTCCTTATATATTTTTTTAATGTTATTAAATAGAATTTCGTTATAGATTAGCCCACTATAATAATAATAAGCGAAAAACTGAAATTGAGTACCGGTATTTTGTATGGAGCCAATATCGGTATCCGATCCCCGGACACCACTCACCGGTCAGACTATACTGATACTTTCCCCTTTATTTTTGTGATGCGTACCTTGCGTGGTGGCGGGTAGGGCGGCGAGACAGGCGCCGTCGGCGCTCCAGACGCGCGCCCAGTCGTCGGCGGCGGCGCTGGCGAGCAGCGCGCCGGCGCCGGCCGCGCCCCACGCCGCCGTCGCCGCCGCGCCGCCGTGCGCGCCCACCAGCCGCGCCAGCTGCAGGCGCGCCGAGCCGCGCTCCACGTCCTGCCGTATGCATTATATCATACATCCAATCAGTGTTGTGGGCTGTAGCATAGCTCTACAAACATGACGAATAAATGAACGAACTGCTTTATTACCTGAAAGTAGAATCTCACGAACTCGGTTTTTCTCGAAACGGAAACTATACATTATTCAGACGACAGTCATCTTTTATTTAACACGCTGCACGCTGGGTTCCACACAAAGATGTATTAAACAATATCTATTTTTAGTAAAAACACTTACTTTGGGAAATTAAATAATAAGGACATTATAGTCACGTAAAAAAAACTACGCCCATTAGCTATTACAAAATATCAAACCTAAAAGTACAAGGAAATACCTTATAGTCGTTAGTTAGTTAGATTTTAGTTAAGTATTAAGCTTAAGAACCGATGTTACTCTTTGGTTTGTAATGTAACTGTCATTTTAGGTTATGAGATTGCATGCCTTTGGAGTATGGACGCGGCGAACGCTGAACGCGGCGAAAAATCGATGATATACTTGGAGGCTTAGCCACATTAAGTATCTGTCGACTTATATGATTATGGTGTAAAGAACTAGGTGGTGTTACTTTGTTTATGACGAACCACAGGTGAGTCACCTTAGTAGTTGAGTCAGCTCCGACGGTACCATCCCCATCACCGTTATCAAGCAGCTGTTACTCCTGTAAAAATTGAGCACCTCGTCCAAATCGACGAGCCACAGCTTGATGAGCGAGTCTCCTCCCGCGGTGGCCAGCACGAGCCGCGCACTCTCGCCCGCCTCGCCCGCGCCGAGCCCCGCCGCCTCCGCCGACGGCGCGAACTGGCAACTCGTCACCCCTATATAAGAAAAAAAATTAAGAAAGGGTATATTTATATGAATCGGTACAAATATTTTTTAGTAACAATCCAGAAAAACATATCTATCACTACTGTCACTAGCATCCGTCAGCAATTCATAGTAATGCATCAAGGTTGCGCTCGCGTGTCGCGGTTGCCGAGATGCGAATGTTATCTTTAAACTCGCACATTATCTTACCTAAATCGTGTGCATCAGGCACTAGTGCCAGTTGCCGCGCCACGGCGTGTGGCGGCGGCGGCGCGAGCAGCCGGAGCTCGCCGCCGGCGCCGCCGAGCGCCGCCGCGGCCCCGGTCGGCGCCCACGCGCAGCACCACGCCGCGCCCGCCGCCTCGCCCGACAGGTACACGCTATATTAAATATAGAACAAAAAGTACTGTATTCTTTAGGTAACTAAGGCACTACGGGCTCTACGGACATTTTCCACGAGGATCCAGTGTTGAGAAGAAATCCTAAAGAAGCTGAAAAGAACGACGCGGTTGGCGCAGTGGTTAAGCAACTGCCTACTGAGCCGACAGTCCTGGGTTCAAATCCCGGCAAGGGCAAATATTTGTGTGATGAACTCGAATATTTGTGCCTAGGTCATGGATGTTATTTGTATTTAAGTATTGAAACGAACCAAAATCAGAAAACGGGGTACCACTACAGCCATCTCGCGTGGAGTAGAAGCACCGTACGCTTAAACCCATTTTGCGCTGCAGCGGAACTACTCACGCCCTCTAGTGACGGGAGGCGGAAGGAGATTAATACTTGAAGATCCTGGTAGATGTCACTGTTCCGTGCAACGACCATTTCTACTTCGCGCAGTCAAGATTTTTCCCGATTTCATGAGGTCTGTCTAGTAAAAAATGTTTGTGTACAATCTTAGGGATCGACTGCTCCTACGTATGGCCCTCTGCTTCCCCTGTGGAACTACGCGCTCATACTTAGTAACGGCCGGCAAACGTGCTTCCGCTCCAGTTCCGTTCTCATTATAAAACTGGCTGGGGAACACGTCGCGACTAATTAGTCTGTACGTACGTACGTTTTCTTAAATATACGTTGTACAAGTGACCATAAGGTCGAAGTTTCTCTTCACTCCCGTACGCACCCCCGCTACAACTGGCGCCCAACGTGGGGCGTACTAACCCACGCAAACAGGGAGGTGCCGTACGTGACCTATGAAGAGCGAAACGGATTCGGATGTGCCCGCACCGCCAGCCAGTCCTTTGACTATCTCGCCGAAACGCTGAGTCTCAGGTCCCAAGATTGTAACAAAACTTCCGAAACACTGAAGACAAGGCAACCTACGAATGATGGCGGCCCTGTCTCCGAAGAGTGTTTCCCTGACAAGCTGTACGTACTTCTATGACAACGGGACAACAGAAACTGATGTCGTGGAAGCGTTCCTGGCGGCTGTCAGCACCTACAAACGGTCTTCTCACCCCCGTACATCCAAGAAAAGGTGCCAAGAACAACATTCACAACCTACGACAAGCTCCTGGAGGATGCGGTAGCTGCAGAGCGACTACGATATATATGGCAATTCGCCACGCCGGCTACCGCCTCAACTATGGCGGCAGCGGTGGTGGTGAACTAGACGCGGTTCTCTTCGCCGGGTCGTCTTCAGGAACCGAGGGGGAGTCTGAAACAAACCAAACCAGCAAACGAGGTACCACTATAGCCACCTCGCATGGAATAGAAGCACTACACGTTAAAAACCATTTTGCGTCGCAGCGAAACTACTCGCGCCATCTAGTGACGGAAGGCGGAAGGAGATTTGTACTCGAATATCCTGGTAGATGCCGCTGTTCCATGCAACGACCATTTCTACTTCGCGCAGGCAAGATTTTTCCCAATTTGATGAGGTCCGCCGAGTAAAATATGTTTGTGTACAATCTTCGGGATCGACTGTTGCTACATATAGCCCCCTGCTTCCCCCGTGGAACTACGCGCTTATATATAGTAACGGCCGAAAAACGTGCTTCCGCTCCAGTTCCATTCTCATTCTATAACTGGCTGGGGAACTCGTCGCTACCAATTAGCCTGTACGTAGTTACGTTTTTATCTTAATATACGTTGCTCAAGTGACCTTAAGTCGAAGTCGAAGTTTCTCTTCACTCCCGTACGCACCCCCGTTACAACTGGCGCCCAACGTGGGGCGTACTAACCCACGCAAACAGGGAGGTGCCGTACGTGACCTATGAAGAGCGAAACGGATTCGGATGTGCCCGCACCGCCAGCCAGTTGTAGCGGGGGTGCGTACGGGAGTGAAGGGAAAGCCGACCTTATGTACACTATCAACGTATATTGATGCACTTAACTACATAGTACATACAGATAAGTTAGTCGCGACGTGTTCCCCAGCCAGTTTTAGAAAGAGTACGGAACTGGAGCGGAAGCACGTTTGCCGGCCGTTACTAAGTATGAGCGCGTAGTTCTACAGGGGAAGCAGAGGGCCATACGTAGGAGCAGTCGATCCCTAAGATTGTACACACACATTTTTTACTAGACGGACCTCATGAAATCGGGAAAAATCTTGCCTGCGCGAAGTAGAAACGGTCGTTGCACGGAACAGCGGCATATACCAGGATATTCGAGTACAAATCTCCTTCCGCCTTCCGTCACTAGATGGCGCGAGTAGTTTCGCTGCGACGCAAAATGGTTTTTAACGTGTAGTGCTTCTATTCCACGCGAGGTGGCTATAGTGGTACCTCGTTTGCTGGTTTGGTTTGTTTCAGTATGTATTTATCTATATAAGTATGTTTATCATCTTCTAGTGTCCATAACACAAGCCTACTAGAGCTTACTGTGGGACTAGATTGATTTGTGTGAGGTTGTCCTATATTTATTATTAAAAAAAAAGCAATGAATATTTTTTTCACAGGCCAGTGATGCTTGTTAACCAGGTTTACCTGAAAATGTAACCCTTGAAGCGATCGGTATAAAGTGCTTTAGTTGCCTATCCACGAGCGGAGCGGAGCTGTGTAAAAATGTACCAATCACATTCTTCAGATTTAAATGCACTTCTTTTGGCCTTCACAAAGACGCTTCCTGATTGGTTCATTTTGTCCGCTCCAGGACAGGCAACCTTAGTGTGTTACTGACTGTATCGGTAGCGGGTCATCTTCCTGCATGCTCCACACGGGGGCGAGTCCGTCGTCGGTGGCGAGCAGCAGCAGCGGCGGCCGGTGCGGGGACACCGCCGCGCCGCGCACGCCGCCGCCGCCCGCGTCGCCGCCGCCGGCCGCGCCTAGCGACAACGTGCGCAGACGGCATCCCGCCTGAGAAAAACCGACCACATTAAGAGGGCGTCGAGCGTTTGCGACTGAACCATAGAGCGCGGGGAATGCGTATTGACATCGGCGCGCGGCCGCCATAGTAAAAATGTATGGAGAATTAAAAGCACTTTTTGATAAATCTGGACCTTTAATACCAAACAATAATTGAAATATTTGATGCGGACAAATTGTAATGTACACATTCATCTTTTTTTTGAACTGAAAATCAGAATAGATTTCCATTGTTAAAGTATAAAAAAACACTTAACGCCTGCTTACGATTTTACAATTTTCGTCCAACTTTACTTAGTTCTCTAGGGTAAAATATCAATAATCTTATAATTTTTCCACGGAGAAGTTGTTAACACATTCTTCGAAATGCTAAATATATAGTTTAGAAATGGATTAAACAATTAGTGTTGACGTTATCTACTTAACGGCAACTGCCTATTTTTTCACATTTCGCTCGGTGCAGTCTTAACACAAACATTGAAAATGAAAGTGTTTGTTCACCACGAACTTTCACCTGTAATGCAACATTTTAAAATAAAAATTTGAGAATTTGGAAAATTTCATATAAAAATAGAAATATTGCCTCGCGCGGCAAACGGACGTTTGCTTGGGTCCAATATTGCCTCGCGTGGTTGCCGCATATATTGTGTATGTGCCTTTACATTACAGAAGAATTCTGGTGAACTTTCAGAGACACACAATCGCTATAAATATGTAGTTTAGAATGGCTTTGAACCGAGAACGCTGACCACAAACTGTGTTTATTATTTTCATGATGTGGCTCGCTGCAATGAGCCACCTCTCTGCTACGGAAAAGATGATACTGTAAAGATCAGTCTGTCTTTCGCAGAACCACGGTTATAAACAAGTTGAAAAGGAGGTACCTATCTTGAGGTAGTATGTAAAGTACAACATCTCTTTATTACACATCAAAAAGGAACAAAAGAAAGGACAAATATAACAGAGAGATTCATTGATTCCTGCAAAGCTAAACTTATTTTTTTCTTATCTGGAGTCCCAGAGCATCATCACGACACGTACCTCAGGGTCCCAGAGCACGGCCTGCCCGTCGAGGCCGGCGCTGAGCAGCGCGCCCGCGCCCGCGCCCCACGCCGCGCTCTGCGCCGGGTACTGGTGAGCGTCCAACGTGTGCAGCTCCTGTAGTGCGCCGCCCGCGCAGCGCAGCACCTTCACCAGACCGTCGCTGCACAGACCATGCACACCGTCACGGGTGCGACTCTCCAGATATAACCATATAGGGGTCTCCCTCGCGATCCTTAACATCGTTTGTCCTAAAATCACTTGCCCGAACTGTTTTGTCCTAATGGGCTAATGCCCTAACGATCAATTGCCATAACAATCATTTTCCATAACGTAATCGTTGTCCTAAAACTCATTTGTCTGAAACATCAATATCCCTAACTATCAATATCCCTAATATTTTTTGCCATATTCCTCGAAATCCCTAAGACTAATTTTCGTTCTTTAAAGTCCCCGCCCCTTTTGCAACCACCGAACTGCTACCAGTAAAGTAATTTAATGGGTTAGGTTAGGTTAGAACTGCGACCACAACAGAGCCCGAGCCTAGCGATTAAAACCAAAATTAGGGCATATGAGTGTTAGGGGAAATGATAATTATGACAAATGACATTAGGATAAATTATCAATATGGCAAGTGACATTAGGAAATAAGATATTAGGGAAATCAATATTAGGGCATATGAGTGTTAGGACAAGTGATCACTATGACATAAAACGTTAGGGAATGCAAAAATAGGTTAAAAAACGTTAGGGATTCAGATATAGATCCCCATATAGAGATACTTCAGTATTTTGGCCCGTGCTTTGCTGAGATACCCACAATTTAAAAAAAGCTGATGGTGACAGGCACATCTAATATGAAGTTCATACCCAGAGGCCGTAGTCCGATGGCTAAACCAGGTGTCGGAGTGCCTTTACATGTTGGCTAGTGCAGCCCTTCACAGGCAACATCGAGCCTCAAGGAGAAGAATATTTGGTAGACTACGTCGGCAGTTACGATCGAGGGCAGGCATGACAGGGACTGATTGAGGAGGAGGTAACGGGAGCATTTCACTTCCCCGAATTTAATTTGTCATAAATGTATCACTTGCCATAAACTTTTTATTTCATAAGTCATAAACTCTTTGGGATTTCTTTAATACTATTCATGGAGAAATCATTAGGTTAGGTTAGGTTTGTTTTATGAAAATCCCGAAAAGTTTCAGCTTACGGAGAAAAACAGATTTATGACAACTTAATATTATGACAAGTGATAGATTATGGCATATGAAATTTGGGCAAACGATAGAGAACCGGGGGTAACAAATGTAGAAAACATTATGTGAAGCATCAAGAACTATTCGTGTTCGTGTCGTGTTTCCTATCTAAAGTCCTGACGTTCAACTTGTATAGTTAAAGATGAGAAGGTCATGAGAGGCAGTTCATAGAGTTGTCCCGTTTTAGGTGAATTTATCTTAGTTGTCGTCAGCGGTAAAGTGATGCGTGAGGCGACAATATTGTCCCCCTACTTATTGTTTAATTTTATCTCTACGTCTGACTCTGTTACACGCTCGCTCTAGTACTTAACTCATGCCTCTACCTCACCTGGAGGCGGTGGCGAGCAAGTCCCCGTGCGCGGCCAGGCAGTTGACGGCGCCGGCGTGCAGCCGCGCGCGCCACGACAGCCGCGCGCACCCCGCGCGCTCCGCCCCCGCCGCTTCCTCCTCCTGTGTGTCTGCGGCGTCCAGCTCCACAAGCTCGTCGTCGTCCAAGGGGCTGATGCCCTGCAAAACGTGGAATATGCTTTTCATCACACTTGCTCGTAAACAAGAGTTTACATGCTAGAAAAACGGGCGGTAAGTCGTAAATTACGCCCTAGGGCGGTAAGTAATTTTGGTTACACTTTAAGGGTTTACATGCTAGAAAACCGGGCGGTCAGTCGTATATTACGCCATAGGGCGGTAATTAATTTTGGTATTGACTACTATTTATTACTTTTGTTTTATTTCTTCCAGTGTGATGAAAAATGTCGTACGTGACTCTGGTGGTAAAGGAATTCCAAACTCGTGTCATCAAAGCCCTCGCCTTCGGCTTCGGGCTTCTAATAAACACTCGTTTGTAATTCCTCATTTAACACCCTTGTTACGTAATGTACTATTTCAACCACGATACCTGCGAAAACGCTGAGATCACGCATACCTTTTAAGGTGAATGCGAATACTTACACAAATGACATAAAGGCGGTTCAGTCCTGTCACTTTATCGGTTCTTCCTTTATCTTTTTCCAAAGCTAATATTCTACACCAACAAAGAAAAAACACTCAATCTTTCTTATATACCTAAACAACACTTTTTTTGTTAAAGGCTTCCCCTTTAGAAAAATCGTTTCATCACGGTATCATGAAATATAAATCTTCATTAAATGAGGCCCCTGAGGTCTAGGGTCACCTGCAGGTCTCCGAGGGCGAAGTGCGCGAGCCCGTCGCACGGTGGCACCAGCTCGCGCTCCAGTGAGAACCCGTTCAGCGCCCACACGCGGCAGGTTCTGTCGTTGCACTTTCAAGAACGTTCACTCGGGATAGGGTCACCTGCGGGTCGCCGAGGGCGAAGTGTGCGAGCCCGTCGCACGGTGGCACCAGCTCGCGCTCCAGTGAGAACCCGTTCAGCGCCCACACGCGGCAGGTTCTGTCGTTGCACTTTCAAGAACGTTCACTCGGGATAGGGTCACCTGCGGGTCGCCGAGGGCGAAGTGCGCGAGCCCGTCGCACGGTGGCACCAGCTCGCGCTCCAGTGAGAACCCGTTCAGCGCCCACACGCGGCACGTTCTGTCGTTGGAGTTACAAGAACGTTCACTCTAGATAGGGTCACCTGCAAGTCTCCGAGGGCTAAGTGCGCGAGCCCGTCGCACGGTGGCACCAGCTCGCGCCGCCCTCCAGTGAGAACCCGTTCAGCGCCCACACGCGGCACGTTCTGTCGTTGGAGTTACAAGAACGTTCACTCTAGATAGGGTCACCTGCAAGTCTCCGAGGGCTAAGTGCGCGAGCCCGTCGCACGGCGGCGCTAGCTCGCACTCCGGGGAGAACCCGTTCAGCGCCCACATGCGGCACGTGCTGTCGTTGGACTTACAAAAACGTATACTCTAGATAGGGTCACCTGCAAGTCTCCGAGGGCTAAGTGCGCGAGCCCGTCGCACGTTGGCACCAGCTCGCGCTCCAGTAAGAACCCGTTCAGCGCCCACAGGCGGCACGTTCTGTCGTTGGAGTTACAAGAACGTTCACTCGGGATAGGGTCACCTGCAGGTCTCCGAGGGCGAAGTGCGCGAGCCCGTCGCACGGTGGCACCAGCTCGCGCTCCAGTGAGAACCCGTTCAGCGCCCACACGCGGCACGTTCTGTCGTTGGAACCTGAAACACGTACACTCAGTACCTCGTGATACGGTATTTCACTGTAGTAAAACTAATAGTGTATATTGCGGTGTATGGTCCCAGATGATCACACAGATGATTTAATAGAAATATGATATCTCTTATCCGATACACCATTGACTATTGGGATGCGGTACCATAAATTGTAACGATTTTAATCATCTCAGTAAAAAAGAGCACTCGTTGAAATTATTTTTATTATAAAAAACACAAAAAGGTCGAGATACAGTCGCAATGCTATAGTTGGTCATATACCCTCGCATGACGTAAACACGACTCTCTAGCGCTACTGTATGGCTTCTGTCGCGCGTTTTAAATGCGACAAAGGGCCACATATCGCGATGCAGTCGCGCATTCACGAATCGCGCGATCATCATTTATCACCAATTAAATACTACTTAAGTAGGTACTTACATCAGCGCTTATATAATAAGATAGCCTCGTACCGGTGATGAGATAGGAGAGGTCGTGCGCTAGCTGCAGGCAGGTGAGGTAGCGAGGGTGCGCGTGCAGCACGTGCAGGCAGAGCGGCGCGGCGTCGGCGCGCACGGCCCACAGGCGCGCCGTGCGGTCCAGCGAGGCGGAGGCCAGCACGCCGCGCGCCCAGCCCAGCGCCGTCACCGCCGCCGAGTGGCCCTCCAGCCGCGCGCCCGCCTCCACGCGCCGCCCCGCACCAGACCCCTGTATGCATACTAAATTACTATATCAAATTAATCAAAATCCGGTAGTATCTACTACATTTGGCCGACAGCTCCAGTAAAAACTCGCTGTTTCACCGGTACATCTGAGACCACGGCGTCTGCAATTCCGCCGAAACGTTAGATTATGAAGGTAAATAAGAAATATCGCTTTACACCCGTTATAATTTGTGTTAACTATGTGTACAAACCGCGAGAGTATGAAGTGTCATATATCAAATCAATTAAACCACTACAAAGAGTCATCGTCCAAGAAACGAAAGTAATGCCCTGACATTATTTTATAATGAATAGCGTGCCTCGTGTTTTGGCAACATTAATACATTTAATTTCTACTAATTTTAATATTTATTTTAATGTAGCAACACTCGCTCTCTTCCGTCAACGCCTCCCACGCGTAACATTGTACTCGCAGTTTTTAATAGAAATAAATTCTAATTCACACAGTTTCGGACTTTAACTTGCATCAAAAGACCCAACAAGTGGTCCTTCGAGCCGGAGCGCGTTGCGCTTGCGCCACTCCGAAATAAATTGAGTATCCCTAAAATAGAGTTAAGTGGCGCAGTTTTGCTTGCACAGTTGATCTCAAGAGTAAAGCAAATAATTAAAATAGATAAAGTTATACTATTCACAGACTCCATGGTGGTACTGGCGTGGATTCAGTCCAAACGTGACAGGTCCGACGTATTTGTTCGCAACAGAACTAAAATTATCAATGAGCTCGCCCCGCCATTTTTATGGCGCCATGTACAGGGTGTAGACAACGTCGCTGACAGTATTTCGAGGGGGGCTTGTCCAAAGCAGCTGGCATTGAACACGTCATGGTTTAAAGGCCCCAGGTTCCTTATGGATCCTGCATTTCAGGTAGGCCCCACATGTGCAGATGTCGATACAATCCCGGATGTAGAGCCAGACTCCGCTAGTGTACCCAATGTCGTTGTTGAATGCCATACTTTGGACAAGCAAATAGAACTTCCAATATTTGAAAATTGTTCAAGTATTGTGAAGTAGCAACGCATCATTGCGTACGTTCTACGATTTTATAATAACTGTAAAAACAGAACCAATAAAAATGTATGTTCATACATAACCGTGCCTGAACTACGACAGTCATTGTTAAAAAAAATAATTTATGTACAAGGCTTACACTTCATGCAGGAAATTGAATGCTTGCGGGCTGGCAAGCCGATAAAAGGCAAACTTTTGTCACTGTCGATTTTTCTTGATGGAGAGAACGCTTTGCGTGTTGGTGGACGCCTCCACAATGCAAATGTCTCATTCGAACAAAAGCACCCGCTAATTTTGCCCAAAAATTGCCACATAACTAATCTTATTGTCAGACAAGAGCATATCAATTTGTTGCATGTTGGCCCTAAAATGACATTTTTTAATCTGTCAGCTAGATTTTGGATCATAAATGGACTTAATGAAGTCAAAAAGATTTTATTTAAATGTGTCAAGTGTTTTCATTTGAAGGCTAAGTCCTCTCAACAATTAATGGGGTCTCTACCTAATGATAGAGTCAACCAAACAAATGTATTTAAAATAGTGGGCATTGACTACTGTGGACCTTTCGATATCAAATGTTCACGTATTCGCAAATCTCTAGTAGGAAAAGGCTACGTAGCATTGTTTGTATGTTTTGTAACTAAAGCCATACATATGGAACTTGTATCTGATATGACTACGGAAACCTTTCTTGCTGCTTTAAAGCGTTTTATAGCTAGACGAGGACTTCCCTCGAGAATTCACTGTGACAATGCATCCACGTTTAAAGGCTGTAATAACCAATTAAAAGCTCTATATGATTTAAATAAAAATTCTGAACATAATGACAAAATTGTAACTTATGCATCTCAGCAAGGCATAGATTTTCAATTTGCTCCGGCCTACTCCCCCACTTTTGCTGGTCTCTGGGAAAGTGGGGTAAAAAGTGCTAAATACCACTTTCGTAGAGTCATAGGTAAAGCTGTATTGACCTATGAGCAATTCAATACTATCATGGTACAAGTCGAAGGAATATTAAATTCGAGACCGCTAACACCCTTGACCAATGATGGCCAGGATTTTAGCTGTCTCACTCCCGGCCATTTTCTCATAGGCAGGCCAATCATGGCCATTCCAGATGCTGATTATACTTTAATTCCTACATCAAGACTTAAATTTTGGAAACAATGTGTTCAAATAGTTCAAAGTTTCTGGAAAGTTTGGCACAAATGCTACTTAAATCAACTTCAAAATAAACCTAAATGGAAAAAAACAAGTAAAAAATTTAGAGATAGGTCAATTAGTCTTGATTAAGGAAGATACAGCTCCTCTGCATTGGCCTCTTGCACGTATCATCAATGTTTTCCCTGGCAGGGACAACCTAATAAGGGTTTTAGAAATAAAACTACCAAATAAACACACAAAATGTATTGGTGCAAATAAAGTTTGTCTCTTGCCCATATATGAAGACTGATGTATTATATACTGTTAGTTTAATGTTAAATTATTACATAACAATATTAGTATCTCAATGCTAGGATATTAAACAACGTAATAATATATTTGTATGTTAATATTAAATATTACTTAAGATTTACTCATAAAATTAACTCTAAAAACTATGTACATGTATATACTTGCTCAGTATAAATATCTACCTAACTTAACTTTTATCACAGCATGAAAATATTGTTGTACTTAAAATACCTCTACTTAGAATAACTTACCTTTAGTTTACTTACCTTTAATGTTGAACTGCAAAGAACTTTAGATACCAATAGTTTTTAAATTAATAGCAAATCTCATAGTAATAGCAGTTCTGCAACTTAAATGTTTAATATTAAGAACCGTTTCCATTGAAGTTAATTTAAAATCCTTAGATTTAAAAACTTTGTTAAATGCTGTCACAACTATAGTTCAAAGAATTAAAATCTGTTTTCGAATGTATGGTTTAGCTGCATCTTTCTCTCCCTCTGGACTATGTTTTGGCAACATTAATACATTTAATTTCTACTAATTTTAATATTTATTTTAATGTAGCAACACTCGCTCTCTTCCGTCAACGCCTCCCACGCGTAACATTGTACTCGCAGTTTTTAATAGAAATAAATTCTAATTCACACAGTTTCGGACTTTAACTTGCATCAAAAGACCCAACACCTCGTCTGCATTAATACCCATGTTGATATTTATGTATAGGTAATGATGACTGCTATTGTGATACTGGTGGTTAAGAATAAAACGCGTAACCTGAGATCTGTTAATAAATGACGACGTAATGATAATTGTTAATGAGGTATAAGGAAAATCTTGGTGAAGTTTATTTATTTATTATATTCAAATAGCACTTAATTAATAAAACCAAGGCACTGTGAACCAGCGAACAAATAAAACATAGAACACCTCATACAACAATAAAAAACCGGCCAAGAGCATGTCGGGCCACGCTCAGTGTAGGGTTCCGTAGTTGTTCATCCTTCACAATAAACTGCTGTTTTAAGCCAGAGTTTTAAGTTAAGAAAGATTTTAAGCTCTATAAAAAGGTCGTAAACGCCCTAGAAACTGCAATCACTTATTACCTTCTGGAAGTCAACTTACGTCCTTTAAAAGAAAAATTATGAAAATTGGCGATAGCTCAAAAACGGCTCGACCGATTTTGTTCAATATAGTTTTCATTGAAAGTACTTATAAGGCCTCATTTACATGATTTTTTCCGAATGTTTTTGACTCGTGGTTGAAAAGTTAGAGGACACTATTTTTTTTGTTTTCGGAGCGAATATTTACAAAACTGCTGACTTTATAAAAAAATAATGTTTGAAGACCCCTATTATTTTTACAAGACCTATTCAACGACACCCCGCACACTGGTGTTGAGAAGAAAAAAAAAATTCACCCCCACTTTAGGTGTTCGAGAGGTACCCGAACAAAATTTTTTTTTTTAATTTTTATTTTACCGTTCTGTTGGCGTTATACATACACATAATCATACCAAATTTCACCTTTCTAGTACTAATGATCACGGAGCTAAGCCGCGGACGGACGGACGGACGGACGGACGGACGGACGGACGGACAGACGGACAGACGGACATGGCGAAACTATAAGGGTTCCTAGTTGACTACGGAACCCTAAAAACAGGCCCAATGGTCGAAATGCGCATGCTCGCTATGGTACCAATCACAGCCAGAGACATATTTATTTTCAATTACGCGTGACAAATAAATGTGAATCGTCAATTTCAGAATGACCTGCTGTGATTGCACTTAGCGCGTGACATTTGTCAAATGTAATGTGGCGGTGACACTGAAAACCCATAATTGGTAAATCGTTACATGTTAATAGAGAGCCATCTTTGTTTACTTCATTATTAATTTAAAATGTTTAGGATATTGCTTTATTTTTCATAGGCATTTCAAAAAAATTGGGCAAGTGCGAGTCCGACTCGCGCATGAAGGGTTCCGTACCATAATCTATAACAAGTTTGTTGTATGTGAGCCCCCCTTAAATATTTATTTTATTTTATTTTTAGTATTTGCTGTTGTAGCGGCAATCGAAATACATCATCTATTCTGTGAAAGTTTTAACTGTCTAGCTATCACCGTTCTTGAGATACAGCCTGATGACCGACGGACGGACGGACGGACAGCGAAGTCTCAGTAATAGGGTCCCGTTTTTACCCTTTGGGTACGGAACCCTAAAAAAATACTTTATTTACATAATTCTTGTTTTTCCACTGAGTTACCAATGCTGTTAATAATTATTTACTAACGAAACTACCTACACTTAAATATACTACAAACAGCTGAGCAGCACAAATCATTATGGGAAATGTAATTATTGGAATTAATATTATGGGACACAAAGATTCTGGCATAGGATGAATATGGTAAACAATGATTATGGGAAACATAATTATAAGGAACAAGATTAATATTATGGTAGACGAAATTCGGGCATATGAAATTCTGGCAAGTGAAGGTATACCAAAAAAAGTTTTATTTAATTGAAATATTTAGTTTTCTTTAGTATACTGATGCAGTTTTTTTGCCTCGTCTTGGTAGCCTGACTAACGGACAGTGAATGCTTTAATGGATCCGTCTTTACCTAATGGCGCGGAACCCTAAAATACCCAATGTGCATGTAGGCTTTACTGTGTGTAATGTTGATTTCGTTTTTTTTATAATTGCCACAAAATCGACCAAACCTACACTCGAACATTAAATATTAATTCTGGCATACCTACTGTATACTATTTACGAGTATATACTTAGCTACCCACTAGTTCGACCATCAGCGGTCACGCGATTGTCATTCCGCCGCGTCGGGCCAAAACATACACCTTTCTGTGTCAACCGATGAAATTACGTGCACGAAACGAATACTGTAACACAGTCAAATACAATAATTTGACTGTAGTCATCAATAAATAATGACACAAAGGTAAATTAAGAAAGAAAAATTGAATGCGATCTACTGCAATCGAAGCGGGATTTGAACCCACATCCTAGGGTATGGCTAATGCGCATAAGCATTTCAAAAACATATATGACACAGAGGGCGCTGCAGTAGCGTAAAGAATTAAGGGATGAAAGATTTCGTGCGATTGACGTAGCGGTCGGATAGCTCAGTTGGAAGAGCAATGCGCCGGAAACGCAGAGGTCGCGGGTTCAAATCCCGCTTCGATTGCAGTAGATCGCATTCAATTTTTCTTTCTTAATTTACCTTTGTGTCATTATTTATAAAAATAAAAATGTGGTATTACCACATAAAAAAAAAAATAAAAAAAATAAAAATATGAATCGATAAAAAGATTCTATACAAATATGTAGTCATCAATTTTATTATTCCACAGCAACCGCTGACTCAAATAGGGTTGCTTCTGTGGTTGATCGCATGCGCTGAAATTTATAACAAAAAGTACGAGAAACTAAGGACATTGTAAGGTTTATTTTTATTGTGGGTTACTATTAAACTGACAGCTTCAAGGAGGTTGCCAATTTATTTAAAAATTGCCTGTATATTCTGAATAAATTGAATACCAAATATAAATAAATGAAAACACAATTGTACGTACCTATCACAATTACTACACTATATAACTATATAGCAAAGCACGCGTCTGCCTGTCTGCCTGTATGTTTGCGATAATCTCAAAAATTACTAAATGGATTTCCCTGCAGTTTTCATTTATGAAAAGAGTGATTCTTTATGAAGCTTACGTGTGTATAATTTATAACAGCCGACCAAGTGGGGCAGACAAGTCAGGCACCCACTAGAAACGCCAGAAGCGATGTCGTATCTTAATAATTGTATTTAAATTTAGAATCTTGTTACATGAAGGTATAGTTGATTTTGGGTTTATGTATACGACATAACGTCGCATCATGACACAATGTCGCATCGTACCACGATGAGGTACCTTGTAATTATGTTTTGACCTTAACTAATAAATAAATAAATAAATAAATATCAGACAACCTTACACAAATCAACCTAGTCCCAAATTAAGCTCAAGAAGGCTTGTGTTATGGGTACTAGGCGACGATATACATTACTTATATAGATAAATAAATACTTAAATACATATAATAATAATGAGCGTGCACCGTGATTGGCAACGACCGCTCGCTGAACCTGCCAGAAGTGCCTGAGTAAAAACGATCGGCGTTAACCTGTAGCGCGGTGGGAAGTGTATCCGTCTCGCCGCCAATCCTGCGTTCAACCAAAACACCATTTATGTATGTTTTGTGAACCATACCTGTACGCGCCACAGGCACACGCAGGCGTCATGGCCGCCGGTGGCCGCGAAGGCGCCGTCCTCGCTGGCCGCGGCGCTGAGCGCGCCGAGGTCGTGCACGCCGTCCTTCCACTCCAGCGGCGTCGGACCCGCGCCTTGTGTCACGCCGCCGCGACACACCTCTGCACAAATGCTAGCGTTAGCAACAATCTCACATGATCCTGTATATAAAGGTGTTTTAATCGGAAAGTAATTTCTGTCCGAATAAAGAACTGACCGTCAAGATCAAAGACCTTGAGCACGCCGTGTGTGCACGCGACGAGCAGCAGTGCGTGTCTTGCGGGCGCGCACAATGCGTGCACGGCACCCTCGAGCGGCTGCAGCAGTGCCAACAGCCGCGCCGCTCCCACCGCCCACACGCGCACGGCGCCGTCGTCGTGGCCCGCTAGCAGCCGCCCGCCGGCCCAGCAGAGCGCGCGCACCGCCGCCGCGCCGCCCCCGGCTAATAGACGGCGCGCCGCTAGCCGCCGCCCGCACCACACGCGCAGCGCGCCGTCGACGCCGCACGACGCCAGCAGCGCGCCGCCCGGCGCCCAGCTCGCGCCCGTCACTCCGTAGCGGTGCGCGCCGCGCGCCTCCCCCGCCGCCGACCAGCCCTCCCCGGCGCGCCACTCCCACAGACGCAGCACCGAGCCCCCGCCGGTGACCATGCGCGCGCCGCTCACCGCGCAGCACGACACCTCACTCGCGTGCGCGCGCAAAGCCTGCACGAGCTGCGGCGCGCCCACGTCCGGCGCGCTCATGTCAGCTAACGTGGCTATCGCGCGATCGATGCCGACCGGATCGCTCGATCGAGGCCTATCCGAACATTCCCCTTATCTGATAAATGATGCAACGTGTAGCCGTGCGACACGCGCGTCGCCAGGACGCGACTGGCGCGCTCCGTGTGAACTAAACATAGAGTATCTCGTATAATAATTTAGAAAAAAACACGACGGTCAACGTATAAATGGTCATGAAGGTCGTAGCCTGCTGGGCGTCGAACCGAAGCCACGGTCGGGCCGGCGACAGCGATCGATCCCGCGCGGCCTTCGACTCGGTGGCTTGCGGCATGGTTTAATCACTTCGTTTACACGCTTCGACAATACAATGTTTTATTTCTCTCCTACTGTAAGTGTAGGAATGAACCCTTTGGCAGTAGTGTGCTGTACACTAGTATGGAGGATCGATTTAATGATAGTCGGGTGATGGTTAAGTGTTTGGCGGGAATGCCGGCGGAAGCACCGGGTCCGTGCGACTGTGCAGCCGGCACGCCGCGCCCCGCGCCCCGCACCGCCGCCGGACCACCCCTCTCCACGCTGCAACCTGCCCTGCAGTTGCAGTTTCAGCTTAATCTATATATATATATACCTAAATAAAGCACCCAAATATATCAATACAGAAGAACAATTTATCAGGCGCATATGTTATTGATTTGAGATTGACCATTTGTATATTTTATTATTATTACAAAACAAAAGGGTAAAAAACCGGCCAAGTACCGAGGGTTCCGTACAAACACTTATCCCATCTTAACTGGCGAGGTTGAGTTAAGTTTGTACCTGGTATGTATGGCGTCCGATGCGTGTTGTATGGGAGTCACTTATTTATCTTATTCTGCTGTTTACTATTTAACAGAAATACACCATCTGCGACAATTTCAACTGTCGAACTATCACGGTTCGTGACATACAGCCTGGTGACAGACGGAGAGACAGGCAGACAATCGGACAGTGGAGTCTTAGTAATAGGGTCCCCTTTTTTACCCAGACAGATCCCCAAAAAACAGAATAAAACATACAAATGTTCCTGTTTAGTCCTATGGTTGACTGGTAGAGAATGCCTTATGGCATTAAGTCCGCCATTTGTACTTTTACTTGTGTATTTTGTGCAATAAAGTTTAAATAAATAAATAAATAAAATAAATATTTATATATGTATTTAAGTATTTATTTATCTAGTATGTTTATCGTCGCCTAGTACCCATAACACAAGCCTTCTTAAGCTTAATTTGGGACTATAAAACTATATAATACTACATAATTATAGGTTGATTTGTGTGAGGTTGTCTGATATTTATTATTTATATAGGTAAGGGAATACAACAAAACATGATCGGTTGTGTTAGTTTTGCACCTCATTTGTATCCGGCGCCATACATGCCAGGTGCAAACTTAACTAAACCCGGCCAGTTTAGATAGGATATATTTTTGATTGTATTTATTTATTTGTACGGAACCCTCGGTGCATGAGTCAGACTCACACTTGGCCGGTTTTTTTAAAACTTATGCATATTTCTGTTTCGAGATTGGAGGTCACGTACACAATAACAGGTTGTAAATACTATAAATGTAACTTTGACAGAGATTTTTTTTTTCTCAGTCAACCTTTGAAAACGGTATCTGTAAAGGTACTGGAACATCAGGGAGGCTCAAACAATTAATATACGCGATATAATCCGTTTAAATTGTTTTATTTAAATGTGTGACAGTCGCGGAAACCGAAGAAAATATTATTATATTGTAGTTCATTTGGGCTATTAAGACTGAGCGTTTGTAGGGACTCTGCAAGCATGAACTGATGACTTGGTGAAGGCCGCTGGAGTCCGCTGGATGCGGGTGGCGCAGCACCGGCCAGGCAGGCATGGTGGCATTCTATGTCCAGCTTTAGATGTCTTTAATCTGATGATAATATTTAACCACCTGTAACCGCCAGTTTTTTTCAAATTATTGTGTAAATACGCAAAAAGGTTGAAAATTATATGTCTAGCACTTAGCCACTGAGTTACTTGGACAGTCGTTTCGTCGATTGTTTCATTTCATTGAAAGTATTTTTCGGGATTTCCTAACCTAACCAAATCAATTAAATTTTCAAGAATAATTACTTCAGGGGGAAAAATTGTCGATGAAACGCGGGGATCCCCTAGCTATAGACGTGTCGATACCGTGTACGCACAGTCGATGACATAGAAACACGTACCTTTACGCTCTTGTCATAATGACAAAAAGGGACAAAAAGGTACGCGTTTCACTAGCGTGGCGTTAAACAAACACGCAGGGCGAGCCGAGGTAGATTTCGTTTATTTATTCTTCAGTGGCAATGGAAAATGGTGCTCAATTACTCTGAAGTGGGCAAGCCGATGGGGATCTAGTTAGTTACTCAAGAGAATCAGAAACCACACAATGGTTAGAGTGTGCAGCATGCTTAATACAATACATATAAAATTCGAATTTTAATACTAAATATTCTACATTATTATTGTCAATTAAATATTCTTAAAACGCCTTTTTTACTAAGAATTTATACAAACAACTTTTAAAAATTTGAATATCATGCATTAATTTTAACCTACTTACTTTGAACCCTTACGAAACCTCTTTTAATAAGTTAATAATTGTAACCTCTTGAGGCTGGCCGCATGCAACAGACATCGAACAAAAGAAATAAAAGAAAAACAAAAACGGAGGACACAATAATTTTCCGCTGAACTTGTATGGTTTAAGTTATTTTATCTCAAAGTTTTAATTGTTTTTCGTATTGTAAATGTCAACTGATGTCAACATTTTCTGTTGTGTTTTTTATATTCAACAAAAAACACTTTTTTATACTTAAAATCTGTGAGAATAATTTGCCTATTTTGCGGTATCGTGTAAGTATAAATGTAATGTTACAGTCATTTAACACAAATTATAACGGGATACATTTGGCCGACAGCTCCAGTAACAACTCGCTGTTTCACCAGTGTGTACGAGTACATTTGAGACCACGGCGTCTGCAACCCGCCGAATCGTAAGATTATGAAGGTAAATAAGGAATATCGTGATGGACCGGTTATAATTTATGCTAATTATGACTGTGTACAAACCGCGAGAGTAGAAAGTGTCATAATTTTACAGTCGTTCCGAAATGAAATTTTGTGCGTATATGTTGTCCACATGACAATACAATAATTTATCGTACAGGTGATCTGATGATGAAGACGGAAGGGCGCCATAGGATCAGAACTAACAACAACACAAGATAATTCCATCGTGGTTGGACTCATTAATTTTTTTTGAGCAATTTAATAGTTGTGTAAGAAATAACAGTACCTAAGTTTTTTTTATTATTACTTATCATAGTTATTATGCATTGAATTGAAAGTAACATAACATTTAAAATGTATTAGAGGCCTTATTCCTTTTAAGATAAGATAATCATTTATTTGCACTAAACATTACCATTATACATACATAGGTCTTATACAATTATTGGTAGGTTTACATGTTTAACCGTGGACGGTATGCAAATTAAATTACAAGATAGCTACCCAAAGACAGCTTTACAAGGAGGTATAACACCTATACTCTACTTACATGAAACAAAATAATATGACTTACACTTAGAATAAATATCTACAGACAGTTACAGTTTACTTCATGTCAAAAAATTCGTTATAAAAAATATTATTATTCATCCATTGGTGTAACTTATTTTTAAATGTATTATTATTCATAGCTTTAAATTCACCGGGTATTTTGTTATATACTTTTACACACATGGTCAAACAACTTTTCTTGTGCTTGCCTGATCTAGAAGGACCATCAGTTAGCAATCTGTCGGGGTCTCGGCAGGACCGTGGATGCCTATCACAGGCTTTTGTAAAAAAGTCTTTGTGCTTATGTACAAAAACGCATATTTCGTAAATATAAAGTGAGGGAAGTGGTAATAACCCAAGCTTTTTGAACACTGGTCGGCACCATTCGGTAGGGCGCATTCCACACATTGCTCTAACGCACTTTTTTTGCGCACTAAATGCCCGATCACTGTTTGTGCTATTGCCCCAGATTAGTAAGCCGTAGCGTAACACAGACTCTACATACGCATGATAACAAGATAAAGCGGTTTGGAAATTTGTCACCTAACTAATTTGTCTAAGGGCGTACACATATCTATTAATCCTATTACTTATATTGTCCACTTGTAACTTCCAATCTAAATTTTCATCTACAATTACTCCAAGGAAACTGGTATGTGTAACATTTTCAATACTGGGAATATCAAGATTCAAGGTGTATTTAGCATTCCTTGTTTTATTAAATTGTATGTAATTCGATTTGTCCAAATTAATTACTAAATTATTAGACTGTAGCCAGTTTATTACTAAATTAATTGTATTGTTGATGTCCTGTTCGTGTTCTTTAACTGTATTAGAATTTTTATCAGATGTCACAATAATGGAAATATCGTCCGCATATAAAATACAATGGTGATTTGTAATATGAGTTATGTCATTTATATATAACAAGAACAGGATTGGACCCAGGATACTTCCCTGTGGCACTCCATTTTTATTGTATCTAAGGCCAGACGAATAAAATTCTGATTGTTTTAGACATTTTTCTCTATGATCAAATATGTTTTTAGTAGTTTTTTTTCTACAGATTCCATGATTACTTTTGCATCGCCTACTCATTTCTGACGTTTTTATTTAATTTCGCTACCCAAAGGTTGTCTGGAAGAGATCGCTCTTTAGCGATAAGACCGCCTGTTGTTTGCCTCTATTGTATGTTACGTGCAATCTGATTTTTTTTTATTTTTTTTCAATTTATTTGGGACAACAAACAGTAACACACATAGATTAAAAACACAATACTTAAAAGAATTTGAAACATGTGAGACCAATCACGTTATCCACGAATTACAATAATATAACTAGAGCGCAAGCAACAATAGGTACACAGAAATTGTATAACAGTCTGGGAATAACAATTACCTACTTACAATATCAAAACTTAAAGACAGAGTAAACTAGGCGTAAAAATAGAATGATTCATTCCAGTACCGAATTTGTTTGTATTTATTTCCTGTTGAGGTGTGCAATAAAGAATATTTTATTCTATTCTATGTTTCTTAACATATTATTGATGTTACTACCTAGAACAGGGCTATTGGGATTTATTAGTATATATTTAAATATATACTAATAAATCCCAATAGCCCTTTGTAGGTTTGGTTAATTGTAGGTTTTAAAACCTACAATTTTAATTTTTAATTGATAATTCTTGTATGAAAAACTACTCGAAATTGACAAAATTTACGCGAAAAATAAGTTATTTCAACTTATTTTCGACTGCACGCAATGAAAGCATGAATTAGCTATATTACTACATAGCACTCGGGGAAAAGTATCATTCACTTAAAAAAATTGGTTTAAATTATCAATATAATAACAGAATAGGAAAAGGCCTCATAAGCTTACATGCAGCGACATCTGGTGAGCTGATAGTTCATTATTTGCTCTTGACGGCCCCATTAACGTCGCGATTGTCTGTACACGTTTCATATTCCTTACTCTAAGCGTTTCATGGAGGAGTTAACGCCATCTAGTAATTTTCGTATGAATGAGCAGCGACATCAGAACGGTCGTACAGCCAAAAGCCAAAGGTAACGCGCGGTATATTCAGTTGAGCAGTGCTGTAACTGACCAAATCACGTGTAGATGGCGCTGCAAGCAGTGATTGGGCGCTATGACTTCCAAGTTTCATAATTATCACCTTTGAGATATTCAGTTAAAGTTTACCTATTGACATATTGAAGTGGCAGTTTCTAAAATAAACATAAAAGTACTTGCATATTTAACTTATTTACTTAGCTAAAAACATATCGAAAGATTATCATAAGGGATTGTGTATTATAACAAAACGGAACTTTATCGCGTTCAAAATAAACATATTTATCTGGACGTTTCGGAAGTGTTATAATAATGTATTGAAAATCGTTTATGGTAATTATATATGTAGGTAGTTAGTATTTGTGCATGTGGGTATGCGTACATAATAAATGATTCAGTCCTAGGTTGTCTGGAACTTGTTTGACTGTTGCCCCTAGTCTTCCTAACATAGCGCAACCGGAATTAGACAATAAGTAGTACCTATAAATTGGAGTTAAAATGTATTAGGAATGTTATTTTTGAAGCCAATTAATTAGGTTAGTGGTTTCGTAGATACTTAAACTACGGCCTCTGGTATCGCGATGGAAGCTGTACTGCCGCCGCCGCCGTCATTTAATATTGTTCATAATTTGGAAAACGTTACTTCAGGATCCAAGTAATGGGACAAATGTGGTACCTACTGGTAAGAAGGTCAATGAAATTAATGTATTTTGTTAGAATTAAGGGTCGATTGCAAAAAAAATGTACATAGGTAAGGGCTTTAATTAAAACTAAACTTAATTGATTCCTTTGTGTGACGAAAGTTACCCATACATTTTGGATGACTAACTTTCGTCACACAAAAGGAAGCGATCGTGATTTTTTGTTAACTAAGCTTTTTACTATGTACATTTTTTTGCAATCGACCCATCGATTAAAAGTCACTACTTGAAATTTTTAATAGTAATAAGAAGCATTATAGTTTTTCTATGTAACCAATTTAACATTTTATTTTTTACATTTCATTTTATTTTTTAAAAGCTACGTTTTATAATTTTACAATGTACACTTTTAATTTCTTTTGCATGCTTATTATTACTTCAATTTCTGAGATTACTTATAATGAATTTAATTTTACATTTTATAACACTATTTTACAATTAGTTTGATGAAATTATTGAATTTAGTATGAAATTTTACGTAATTCTTAATAATATAAAAGGCGTAGCTTTATTAGTAACGTAAAATTATCTCGTTTAATTTTAAGCACATAATAACCTTAGATTAAGACCCTACTAATATGCTATGGATTTTATTATGTCCGTAATAAAGATTTTCATTCATTGATTCATTCTATAATGAGTTATTGATTTTGATGATGATGATTTTAAATACCTACAAGAAAAAATGTTTTACCTGTAATTATATTATAATTGTAAACATTAATGAACATTGATATTTTTTAGGGTTACCGTACCCAAAGGGTAAAAATGGGACCCTATTACTGAGACTTCGCTGTCGGTCCGTCTGTCTGTCACCAGACTGTATCTCAAGAACGGTGACAGCTAGTTAGACAGTTGAAATTTTCACAGATGATGTATTTCTATTGCAGCTATAACAACAAATACAACAAATAATAAAATAATTTAAGGGGGGCTCCCATACAACAAACTTACAGATAATGGTACGGAACCCTTCGTGCGCGAGTCCCACTCGCACTTGGCTGATATATTTTTTTACTGTGTACCTACTTATATTAATGTCATTGTACTACCGAACAATTTTTTACCTTTTATTTCTAAAAAAGGAGGTTGTAGGTAGTCCCATTATGCGTACATACTAGGTAAATGTTTCAGTCCTTGTCTGGAACTTGTGTTCGACTGTTGCCCCTAGTCTTCCTAACAATATGAGTGTTCATGAACAGAAAGTTTTATTTTTATTTTTCTTGCTTATTTCCATATTGTAAAATGGCAACATTTTTTCTTGTCTAAACTACCGCCATAGCGTGTTGTACTAGTTGCATTAATTAATATTTTGGGTCAATATACATCCTAAAGTTAACAGCGTGTTTAATTTCTCCAACAATAAGTATGTTTGTATCATAAACATTCATTTGTATTTGCATTCTGTACGTAACATTAAAATGTCTTAATGTTTGTTTTGGCATTGCTATGTTCTACCACTAACCCGTGACATTTCATTCTTATTAACAGTCAATAGTGCTATTAATCTATTAATTGTTTGATCAATTTAATATATTATACAATTACAAATATGCTTTATTGCTCTCCAAAATAAATTAACACACGAAAAATAAAAAGCAGATTTGAAAACCGCGGTGTGATCGCTAAAGAGGGATAGAAAACCCAATCTTAGGTATTTAAACTGAAGTAACTGAAATCGTAACACGTAGTGTAAACAAATTAGCACATTACTTATGTGAGAACAACACAGAAGTGTGACGAATGCATTTTGTTCTGACGTCGTAGGTTGAAAAAATCAAGACACAAGCCCAACTAAGAGACCTGCTCTTAGTTGGGCTTGTGTCTTGATTTTTTTCATTGCTTCAGGGAATTTCAGACCTTCCTTTTCATTTGATGGGTCGATTGCAAAAAAAATTTACATAGTTGAAAGCTTAGTTAACAAAAAATCACGATCATGTTATTAAAAAAGTATGGACAACTTTCGTCACACTAAGGAATCAATTAAGTTTTGTTTTATGTAATTTTTTTGCAATCGACCCTGATATGAATTTCAGCCTGATAACTTCACGTGTTCCTAGACCAAGCACCAGGAAAAATTGAAATACGTAACTTGGCAGGTCCCCGCCAAGTCCGTATTCAAATTTTTCTTGACGAAAGGAAATGGCCAAGCCATATAATATTTTGACTAAGGTTTGTTTGTTGTAAGTTTGTGAAGGTAGGCCTTGTAGTGAGGGCATGTCGAGTCAGAAGCTTGGCTATGCATAAGATCTGATAACTTTTTCACAGTGCGCGTCATATCATTAGTCTCGTCTTCGCGTCATTTTAGAAGAGAATGTTTTTTGGTGGGATTTAATTTTTTTTTCTTTGTGCTTTGATGTTTGTATCATTTGTTCAACATCAACAATTTATTAGGTTTAGGTTCGGGGTCCTTTTTTGTTAGATCTACTTCAGTCACGACAGTGTTATTGTTCCACTTACAAATGACAACACAATTCAATTGAGGAGAAACATACATTACGTAAAATGTACACAGCTGCCTTGAGATTCTATTTACATGTTAATTAGTGTAATGGTGACACAACCTACTTATGCATGTAAAAATGTCGTTTATTTCGTTTCTTATTGGAATAAAAGTTCAATACTAAAACTAAACTACTAAAACCTTACGCTCTAAAATACCCATACTATACAACGGGTACGTTGGCGCATACACGCTGCTCCACGCATTCGGTGTGGCCTTTAATGTCGTAATTAGGAATTACCAAAAAGTCGGACGACTGACGTCAATATTTAACATTTGAGCAGTCGCTAACGGGTCTTGTAGACCCATAATTATCGTTTTCCCGTTCAGCGGTGGGGGAAACGTCTACAGGTTTACAAAAAAAACGATCACATGGACTTACTCGAGCGTGCCAGATATTTTACTTTGACGATGTTCTTATGTTATTTTTATTAGATTCTTGTACGAGTAGTTAGGCATATTAAGTCCAATAAATGTATGGTAATACCATCCCAAACAACAAGGTCACGTCATTATTGACGTGAATTATTGGGCATTTTAGACGTCGCATCACGTGATTGCCAACGTCATGTTTCACGTGACGATGTCACAAATTTATCGTCATTAATGACGTCACCACTTGACGTCATTTTAATCCATATGCTGACGTGATTAAAGACGTCGTAGAAAGACGTCGTTTATGACGTAAGACCCGACGTCATGTTTCACGTGACGATGTCACAAATTTATCGTCATAAATGACGTCACCTATTGACGTCATTTTGATACATATGTTGACGTGATTAAAGACGTCGTAGAAAGACGTCGTTTAAGACGTAAGACCAGACGTCATGTTTCACGTGACGATGTCACAAATTTATCGTCATAAATGACGTCATCGCATGACGTTATTTGTACAAGTTTACAAACGTCACACGACGTATGTCACGTCGCATGACGTTATTGGGATGACGTTGGTATAACGTCTTTAATGGACGGCACACGACGTCATTAGTTCACGTCGCATGACGTCATTGGGATGACGTTGGCATAACGTCTTTAATAGACGTCACGCGACGTCATTAGTTCACGTCGCATGACGTGGTTGGGATGACGTTAGTATGACGTCTTTAATAGACGTCACGCGACGTCTTTAGGTCACGTCGCATGACGTCGTTGGGATGACGTTAGTATGACGTCTTTAATAGACGTCACGCGACGTCATTAGGTCACGTCGCATGACGTCGTTGGGATGACGTTAGTATGACGTCTTTAATAGACGTCACGCGACGTCATTAGATCACGTCGCATGACGTCGTTGGGATGACGTTAGTATGACGTCTTTAATAGACGTCACGCGACTTTATTGAGATGACGTCTTTAATGGACGTCACATGACGTCATCATTTCACGTCGCATGACGTCGGTAATAGACGTCGCGTGACGCCACTACTAAGACGTCATCGGGTAGACATGTGTCGACGTCATAGGGTACACGTTTGTCAACGTCATGCCATCCCGTTGACGTCTGTGTACGAAGAAAGAATCGTATCTGAAACAAAACAAGTGTATGCAATAAACATATTTATTAATTCAAAAATTAATTTATAAAATCTCTCACAGAAAACACAAAATATAATCTACAACAAAAATCTACTACATTATGTATGTATGTATGTAAACACTTTATTGTACATAAAAACAAGAAAAACACATTACAAAAGTTCGCCTGTGTACATACAAAGGCGAACTTATCCCTTTAAGGGATCTCTTCCAGTTAACCTTTGAGCAAATGTGTGCTAAACACAAATGTAAATGGTAGACAAACTAAGCAACATGTACAATACAAAGGAGTATAACTATACAATAATACACATGAAAATGCAAAAACCAACAGAGAAAGAGATAGGCAACAATCAATATAATACATATCACAATTCAATAATAATAAAAACTATCAAACTTAGCCAGATGGGTTAGTAATTAAATTATTCAACAGGCCTAACCTAACAAAATACAGCTAATTAGCAAAAGACAGGAGTCTTAATGTAAAAAATTAGTCTTCTTATCATATCTATCTTCGTTATCACTATCCCCCAGGTATGTTAGCTATTAATGTATCCACCTGCAAGTGAATTACAGTACTGGGTATCAAATTTAACCAGAGGGGTTATTAATTATTCTACAGGCCTAACCTAACAGCTGCTAATAAGTAAGTGAAACTACATACCGAACAAGTACATACCAGATGGAACCAAGTCCCACGGAAGTTACTCTACTATACAGTAAAACACTAATTAAATATGAACAACTTACTAAAGTAAAGACTAAATCTAAAATCGCTTACTAAATCAAAACACGTGAGCTAATGGTAAAATAACATGTAAGAAACCCATATAATTATTAATTGTCTTTGTTAGAAGAACTATTCAGTTTTCATCGAAGTGTCACTTTCATATCCTTTTCAATTGATGTATCAGCAGGTAATTTGAAGTGTTTCTTTACAGTTCCTGAAACAAAAAGAGCATTAAAAATAATTTGTAATAATATTTTATTAAAATGGGTAAATAGCACAGTATCTATTAAATTCAAATGTCATAAGATTAAAACACAAAGTCTAGAATGAAGAAGAAAAGTCTAAATGAATAAATGACCATAGTTATGCAGAAAGCGACCAAAGATTTTTTTCATAATCCAAAAAGTGACCAAACTCATTCGTTGATTAAGTAAGACTTAAGTCACTTTGACAAAAAATCTACACTGGTCGCTTTCTGCATAACTATGGTCAAATGGTCGTTATCTATAATGTTGGAAATCGAAAGAATATAATCCCGAAGTCACAGAATCGATAAACATATTTACGTTGTACATAGAAATATACGGCATAAAAAGTCCCAATGACCAACGCCTGATACATTTGATATGACTTTATATATTTTTAATCATAAACATAGGCAGTATAGATTGATTTTATATATACCTGTATTGTTCAAAGGGACGCTTTCCTTTCTCATAATTTGATTCACCGAGCTGGCTGAAGAATTTCCACAGAAGGACTTGAAGTGTTTCTTTACAGTTCCTGAAACAAAAAGAGCATTAAAAATAATTTGTAATAATACTTTATTAAAATGGGTAAATAGCACAGTATCTATTAAATTCAAATGTCATAAGATTAAAACACAGTCTAGAATGAAGAAGAAAAGTCTAAATGAATAAATGACCATAGTTATGCAGAAAGCGACCAAAGATTTTTTTTCATAATGCAAAAAGTGACCAAACTCATTCATTGATTAAGTAAGACTTAAGTCACTTTGACAAAAAATCTACACTGGTCGCTTTCTGCATAACTATGGTCAAATGGTTGTTATCCATAATGTTGGAAATCGAAAGAATATAATCCCGAAGTCACAGAATCGATAAACATATTTACAAAAGCTAGTTCTGTTTCGTCTACCTTCGCTAGCAGTAGTATAAAGATAAATAGTTACCCTTTGTACCAGCAGCGTCGGGACCGCGTACGTAGCCCGTAGCCGCAGTCGGCGTTGCAGCCGGTCCACGCGCCCCACTCCTCCCAGCGAGGCCGCGCCGGCGGTTCTTCTGGCTTGTTCTCGTCGTTCCGGTGGCCGAACATAAGCTAGTTCTGTTTCGTCCATCTTCGCTAGCAGTAGTATAAAAATAAGTAGTTACCCTTTGTACCAGCAGCGTCGGGACCGCGTACGTAGCCCGTTGCCGCAGTCGGCGTTGCAGCCGGTCCACGCGCCCCACTCCTCCCAGCGAGGCCGCGCCGGCGGTTCTTCTGGCTTGTTCTCAATGGTCCCCTGCCCGGGCATCGGCTCACAGACTCGGTTTACGCACCACTAAAACAATTTAAATAGTAAATAATTAACCTTAAATTAAAGAGACTAAAAACGAACAGGAAGAGTGGCGATAACTCCACCAACAAGATCGAAGCTCTTAATGACTGAATGAAAGAAAGAAGATTAATTTGCACACACACAAATGAGCTTACTTACCTGTTTCATAAAATTTTCTCTTCAGGGTTATTAACTGCCATGTTGATTATCGGATCGGTTTGCTTGAATCTTGGCCAAAATTCGTCTGTTTTTTTAGGTGTCAACCATTGTGCTGCTCACAATAATGCACAAGCAGGACACACACACACAACCTAAAGGTTTACAAACAAATTTTACAACACAACAAGACAAAGACTTGCTCACTCGGTACTTAAGATTTGATTGCCCGTTAACAAATGAGTCAATTCAAAGACCAATACATTATAATACATTAATTTAGTCACCTGTCTTCCATACGTGATATCAAACGGGTCAAGCGAAAGTTAAATTCATTTTTAATTTCAATTTCAATTAATGCGATACGTACCCTGCTAATTCTAACCGAAACAGTGAAGTGAACTGAACAAGTATAGACTTGCGTAGGTACGCGTGAGGGATGCGCCAGCCGCCAACGATAACTAATTCGATATCGATACATTAACGCTCGTAACAAATATTTCCAGCGCATCAAATAAGTATTGTTTTTATCTCTTAAAATTTATAATAATTCCAGGACAGATAAACATGACACTGAGTAGGTATTTTATATAATGTCCACCTAACACAACACAAAGAAACGAAACTTGACAAACTATAGGATTAGGTTTTAAATTTAAATAATTTATTTCTAAAAATAATAAAAAAAACAAAAACCGACACATTTAGAACCTCCTCCTTTTTTGAAGTCGGTTAAATGGGTGTGTAATGATTGTCATAAAAACAATTAGTGAATTTTAATTTTTCATAAAACGAATATCATCATTTTAATGTATACATATAAATAATGATGTTACTTAAACAAAATGAATAAAAACAAATTGCATAAATTCCAAAGTAATATACCTATCAATCTGTATAGGGTCTTACTTTTTAACCGACTTCAAAAAAGGAGGAGGTTCTCAATTCGAACTAATTTTAACCGTGAACCGATTTTCAATTTTATTTTTTTAAATCGAAAGGGTATAACTCCGAGTTGGTCCCGTTGGCACTAAGTCGGGATCTGATGATGGGATCTTGGAGAAATCGAGGGAACTCTTCAAATGTTATAGGGACATGTACGGCGCTTTCGGTAATTTATTGATAAAGTCAAGAATTTACATTCAGTAAATAGGATTTGGTGTAAGGAAACTGATGATGAACACCACAGATAGCCACTAGAACTTTTATATGAATCACTAAAAAGCAAAAAAAAAAAAAAATTACATAAAAAGGAACCGACATCAGTAAAACTAAAAAGCCAACAATAACCCGTTCAAGTACAGATTACATTTGACTCACCCTTCGAAGTCGGTGCCAAACCTAGCGTAAACTTTAATATATAAATGGAACTCAGGGATCGGATACCGTTATTTTTGTATTACCGTTATTGGTCACGTGACGCTAAACCAAAATGAATATTGGTAGTGGTTTCGTTTACCGGTATTATAACGTTATTCACATAATACCGTTATTTAGCAAATTCCGTTTCTGTTTAACAAAATTAACCGTTTAATTTGAGTTTGACAGAGATAGAACGAGTCGTTCTGTGTTGCGATTTTACGTACGATTTTGTTTATATGTCATTCGCATCTCGCATTTGACTCGCGTCGCGGTAGTCGCAGCGCAGCAGAGTGATTTGATTTGATTTTCCGCAGTTCATGTGGTGTGGTGTTCGTTTTTGTCTTGTAAGTTAAAACAGGAGGAATGTATGTATATATCTATGTATATAAGTATTTATGTTTGTCCGCGATTATCTCGCGTTTGGCTGAATCGATTTTGATGCGGTTTTCAGAAAAGAATTTGTTACACTTAGGAGAAGATTAACGTTAATCGACTTAAAAAAGAGGATCTCAGTTTGACCCATATGTTTGTCTGCATTCATGTGTATTAGATTACATTTGAATCACATTTTCGGATTACATTTGAATATCCCGTTAATTTACAGATTACATTTTGAAGTCGGTGCCAAACCTCACGTAAACTCTTTATCGAACAGAAATACTCGTAAATACCAAATATGTAAACAAAATACTCGTGAATATAAAATATACAGTAATCATTAAAGGCTTCATGGGCGGCATCTGTTTTCAAAGTTATAATTAAGTGGTTTGGCACCGGCATCAAAAGGTGATTCAAATGTAATCCGTACATGAACGGGTTATTTTTGGCTTTTCAGTTTTTTATTTGTCGATTCTTGTTTTGTTCAAAAAATTTAAGGCGATAGTTTCCGACGTTCCGGCCGAATCAAGGCGGAGAGGTGTGCGGCGAGACGCGCAGCGCCGCCCGCGCGCCTCCGCCCCGCTCACCGAGTGCGCTAACGCAATAGGCTAGTAGACCCAGTTTTGAAATATATTTGAAATAGTTAATATTGATCTTACTAGCTCTAAAATAATGTCTTGTATTTTTGTGAAAGCTAGTAAGCTAAATTTTATTAATTGAAAATTTGAAATTTTATGAACAGTTAAAAACGCTGTCCGCCATTTTTGGGTTCTGCTAATCTGTGGCGTAACTTAGAATTACGTGGGGCATACTGAAAGTTTCTGGAACTGGCCACTTATAAAACAAGTACAAATGAAATAATCATGAAATTTTTAAAAATAACTCTCTGGGAACTAGTAACTTTTTAAATTGCAAGGCTGTCATTTGTTTTTTCAATGAGGCGCCGTTTTGAAATTTGTCCGTTGCTACAAAAATGAATTTAAAGCGTGAAAATTTTCGGTTATGATTTATTACGATTTTCGTTGTGGCACAGATTAATATAATAGTTCTTCGAACAGATACCCATGTCTGAATAAAAAGGCAAATACCTACTGCTTTTCATGCCTACTCAATTTAACAATGGAGCGACCTTGAACGCGCGGGTCGTTGGCCGCACGTGCCGGTAAAACGAGGCTAGGGTTGACACCACTTAGAAACGATTTTATAAAAAGTCAAGATTAATGAAAATACGATCGATTTATTTAAATTTATTAGTCAAATTTAATTATTATTAGGTACCTACTAGAAATAGGTATTCCAATGCGCTGCGGCACACCATCAAAATCGTTTAAATTTCCGAGTAGGTAGTATATCGGAATCTTACCTGCCTATTCTATCTGAACATACCAGAAACCTGAAACAAAAACAACTCTCTGTGTAGGTACCTAAGTAACCTAAATATATCCCGATGACAGTAGTACTTACTAAATAAAGTTTGGTAGGTGCCTATATATAATGTGTTCCATATTGTATAATACTAGCATTACAAGCTTCGAAACAGTCACTAGGTACAAGTTGTTTTATAATAATCTGATCACGCGTTTTATCTTTGCGAATGCATTCCTTGCAAAAGGTCTTAAGTGTCAAGAACAACGCCGACGTTTACGCCCTTTTTAGGCCGTGCAATGCACTCTCCCGCCACACTGAACTGATTGGGTAAATCTTAGTGAGTAAATTATTGTCACTTGTTGATATAGGTAGTGGATGTTTTCTATGAATTTAAATTATTAAGTAGGTAGGTTTATTTATTCAACATTACATGTATCTATTATAACAGTGTATGCAATGCGTTTCTAGGTAGGTGCTTATTAAGTTCTAAGTATTTTTAGTAACATTTCATCGTCTGTCGGCAAAGAAAAAAAGGATAAATGTCTGTTGCTTTTATGTTTTTACACCCCGCAACACTGCAGCGCGTTGGTCTCATTCGCGACGAAGCCATTTTTTTGGTGATTTTAGTCGGCAAAGAAAAAAAGGATAAATGTCTGTTGCTTTTATGTTTTTACACCCCGCAACACTGCAGCGCGTTGGTCTCATTCGCGACGAAGCCATTTTTTTGGTGATTTTATAGCGAGACCGGCGGCGTCCGGCCGTGAGCGCGTGTGGCAACCGACTGGCTAAGCGTGTCGGCCACGACAGGCGACGTGTAGGTATCGTTCTGGGTTCCCACGGTACAGATGGGGGGCACTGGTTGTGGCTCAAGTCAACAAGAGTGCTGTCAAAGGCTTCAACTAGTATTTGGTGATGAAGCCCCACGTCGTAGCTCTGTGTATTCGTGGTTTAATGAATTTAAACGTGGTCGTGATCATCTCCATGACGATGTACATGACGGTCGGCCAGCAACTGCGGTTACCAAAACTAATATTGAAGTCGTACGACAATTGATCGAAACTGACAAAAAAATTACTTGTCAGCAAATTCATTCCTTACTAAGCATTGGAATGAGCCAAGTGCAAAAGATATTGCATGCACATTTGAAGGTGCGGAAACTATGCACTCGATGGATACCGCACGATCTAACGGAAGACCAGAAACGACAGCGTGTAGACTGGAGCCGTAAAAAAAAATTACGGAGGACAATCGTTGGCTGTAAATATCGTGACAGGTGACGAAACATGGGTGTACTGCTTGGAGCCAGAAAGAAAAAGCCAGTCGGCGGAATGGGTCTTTCCTTTTGAAGATTTGCCTACCAAAGTTAAGAAAATTCGGAGCACTGGGGAAAAAATGGTTGCTTCGTTTTTTGGCGAAACAGGACATTACGCAACTGTAGCACTGGAAAAACAAAGGACAGTCACTGCAGATTGGTATGCAAATAGCTGTTTGCCAAGAATCTTCGATAAAGTTCGCGAAAAGCGGCCCCGTAGCAATATCGTGCTTCACCACGATAACGCGTCTGCACATACCGCTAAAAAAACAACTGCATATTTGAAGGCCTCAAATGTGGAACTAATGCCCCAGTTAAATACTACATTAATTAATTTGACAAGATACAAGTGCTAATCTGGCTCGCGCATCAAGGGTTCCGTACAAACACTTATCCCATCATGACTGGCCGGGTTAAGTTATGTTTGCATTGCTACTGGTACGTACGGCGCCGGATATTAATGAGGTGCATAGTTAACGCAACCAATCACGTTTGTTGTAGGTATGGGAGCCCCACTTAAATATTTTTTTCTGTTTTTGTATTTGTTATTACAGCAGCAACAGAAATACATCATCTTTGATAATTTCAACTGTCTAGCCATCACGGTTCATGAGATATAGCCTGGTGACAGATAGACAGACAGACTGACAGTGGATTCTTAGTAATTAGGATCCCGTTTTTACCCTTTGGTTACGGAACCCTAACAAATAAGGGCCGTGACTAAACATTTGTGTTTCGTCAGTACTTTTTTTTTAGTGATTACTTTTTGTGTACTGCTAACTAAAAACAAAAATAAATCTTTCGTCCGTAAATACAAAAACAAATTCGGCTTTTTTTTTTCAGGTCCAATTTAGAAAGGGCAAAGATTAATTTGTTGGTAATTGCGTGTGCCCCATATACGTACCTAATGACCGCTCTTATTCGAAACCATTTTCGTCGTTCGTTCAGTTAACTAACTGGTACTACTAGAAATATTTTATTTTTATTATTTGACTACAAAACTAAGTAGCGGCTTCTACGAGACACCTATACTCCAAATTTCATCAATGTTCCTCTTGTCGTTTTTTTAGTAAAATGCCTGTGATATACGGACGGACAGACATGATGAAACTATAAGGGTTCCGTTTTTGCCAGGCCCTAAATAGGCCCCCGCGCCATGGTGCCCAAAAGGCTGGCAGCGTTCCCTCGTTGATTTTTTTTTGGGTTTGAAGCTGCCGAAAAATCTAACTTCTAGTTAACGAAAAAAAGATACGGCCATTTATGCCGCAAAAAAACGGATATGTGACACAAGGGAATCAAAATGTATAGGGTACTTTCCGTTTTGGCCTATAACCAAGAAATTTGCCAGGTGCAAACTTAACTTAACCCGGCCTGTTAAGATGGGATATGCGTTTTTATGGAACCCTCGGTGCGCGAGTCATACTCGCACTTGGCTGGTTTTTATTTATTTCATACGGACAGACTGACATTTGGTCAAACTAACACACACGTTTTTTTAGGAATTCGAAGGTAAAAGTGGGAGATATTAGCGTAATATCACTATAATATTTTAGTGTGTATTACATTTTCAACGAAAAACATAACACTATTGGCAGCGATCTTTCGTTTTAGTTACAAATGTGTACGAGTTTGGTGGTTAAAATTTCCATTTTACTATCGAACATCGACCGACAGCTACCCCATCAAGTAAACGTGTGGGACATCCCTATATGCGACGCGCGCTCTTTGGCGCGAAAATAAAAACGGTTGTTGTGCATTTTATATTCAGCTTCTGTTTGCTAAAATGACCGATAAAATAATAATAAAATATTTGTTCTCAGTTTTTCATACTAATTTTTATACACTTGAAGTAGGGGTTATAGTTTAACGCAAATTACAAAACACTTAAGTGACCCCGGAAACGACTATACAATGTGGCTGGATGACGAGTGATTGGTCGGAACGGGAAAAATTGGTCGCGTGCGTTAATAACGCCGCACTTTCATTCGTTGAATTAAGGGAAGGGCAAAGTTTGTTTATACTTCTAAAAACAAATTTTTCAAAGGATTGTAAAAGAAAGATGGTCGGTGGTCAGTTTTAGGACTTGGAAAATTTACGACCAAAAGGTTTTTTTCGTTGGTTTGGGCTTAAATTAGATTGAATCTTGTAGATTACGCTAAATTAAGCATATTTTATTCTTTAAACTTTTTCTCTCAGATCGATATTTTTACCGAGACCGGGTTCAAATGCATAACATATTTTGATGTATGTAACCTATAGTAGACTATTTACGAGGATCCATGTAAGCAAGCATTTTGACGCTCCGCTATACATGGTCAAAAAACAAACCTAACCTAACCCACAGAATAGACAATAGTACAACCTAACCTGCAGTTTTCGGTTTTCGACCCATGTACCATATAATTATTTTCAGCAAGCATATTACCTTAAAAACCTCAATATCTCTATAAATATTATTCTGAGCCAGAAAGTTTCAATAACAAAACATGCTTATTTTAACATGTTTTATAGGACACATTAATAAAAATGAGGTATTATATTGACATACATTTCACGCCTCCGAAATTTTTCCATGTCTCAGAGCCCAAAATGGCTGAATGTCACTTTTCGGCGTATGCCGACATACGAAAACTTTCGACGTGATTTTGACGTCGTCTTTAAACCACTGACGAAACACGACAAATCACGACGTGAATTGCAAAGTCATTATCAGACCTACGACGGAACACAATCATTTATGACGTGATCAGCGAGTCACTTTTAGGCGTATGCCGACATACGAAAACTTTCGACGTGATTTTTGACGTCGTTTTTAAACCACTGACGAAACACGACAAATCACGACGTGATTTGCAAAGTCATTATCAGACCTATGACGGAACACAATAATTTATGACGTGATCAGCGAGTCACTTTTAGGCGTATGCCGACATACGAAAACTTTCGACGTGATTTTTGACGTTGTTTTTAAACCACTGACGAAACACGACAAATCACGACGTGATTTGCAAAGTCATTATCAGACCTATGACGGAACACGACAAATCACGACGTGATTTGCAATGTCATTGTCAGACCTATGACGGAACACAATAATTTACGACGAGATCAGCGACGTCACTTTTAGGCGTATGCCGAGATACGAAAAGTTTCGACGTGATTTTTGACGTCGTCTTTAAACCACTGACTAAACACGCGAATCACGACGTGATTTGCAACGTCATTATCAGACCAATGACGAAACACAATAATTTATGACGTAATCAGCGACGTCACTTTTAAGCGTATGCCGACAGACGAAAACTTTCGACGTGATTTTTGACGTCGTTTTTAAACCACTGACGAAACACGACAAATCACGACGTGATTTGCAAAGTCATTATCAGACCTATGACGGAACACGACAAATCACGACGTGATTTGCAATGTCATTGTCAGACCTATGACGGAACACAATAATTTATGACGTGATCAGCGACGTCACTTTTAAGCGTATGCCGACAGACGAAAACTTTCGACGTGATTTTTGACGTCGTTTTTAAACCACTGACGAAACACGACAAATCACGACGTGATTTGTAAAGTCATTATCAGACCTATGACGGAACACAATAATTTATGACGTGATCAGCGACGTCACTTTCAGGCGTATGCCGACCTACGAAAAATTTCGACTTGATTTTTGACGTCGTCTTTAAACCACTGACGAAACACGCGAAACACGACGTGATTTGCAACGTCATTATCAGACCAATGACGAAACACAATAATTTATGACGTAATCAGTGACGTCACTTTTAGTCGTATGCCGACATACGACAACTTTCGACGGGATTTACAACGTCGTTTTTAAACCACTGTCAAAACACGATAAATCACGACGTGATTTGCAAAGTCATTATCAGACCTATGACGGAACACGACAATTCACGACGTGATTTGCAATGTCATTGTCAGACCTATGACGGAACACAATAATTTATGACGTGATCAGTGACGTCACTTTTAAGCGTATGCCGACAAACGAAAACTTTCGACGTGATTTTTGACGTCGTTTTTAAACCACTGACGAAACACGACAAATCACGACGTGAATTGCAAAGTCATTATCAGACATATGACGGATCACATTAATTTATGACGTGATCAGCGACGTCACTTTTAGGCGTATGCCGACAGACGAATTCTTTCGACGTGATTTTTGACGTCGTCTTTAAACCACTGACGAAACACGACAAATCACGACGTGATTTGCAAAGTCATTATCAGACCTATGACGGAACACATTAATTTATGACGTGATCAGCGACGTCACTTTTAGGCGTATGCCGACATACGAAAACTTTCGACGTGATTTACAACGTCGTTTTTAAACCACTGACGAAACACGACAAATCACGACGTGATTTGCAAAGTCATTATCAGGCCTATGACGGAACACGACAAATCACGACGTGATTTGCAATGTCATTGTCAGACCTATGACGGGACACAATAATTTACGACGTGATCAGCGACGTCACTTTTAGGCGTATGCCGACATACGAAAAATTTCGACGTGATTTTTGACGTCGTTTTTAAACCACTGACGAAACGCGACAAATCACGACGTGATTTGCAAAGTCATTATCAGACCTATGACGGAACACAATAATGTATGACGTGATCAGCGACGTCACTTTTAGGCGTATGCCGACATATGAAAAATTTCGACTTGATTTTTGACGTCGTCTTTAAACCACTGACGAAACACGCGAATCACGACGTGATTTACAACGTCATTATCAGACCTATGACGGAACACAATAATTTACGACGTGATCAGCGACGTCATTTTTAGGCGTATGCCGACATACGAAAACTTTCGACGTGATTTACGACGTCGCTTTTAAACCACTGACGAAACACGACAAATCACGACGTGATTTGCAACGTCATTGTCAGACCTATGACGGAACACGACAAATCACGACGTGATTTGCAACGTCATTGTCAGACCTATGACGGAACACAATTATTTACGACGTGATCAGCGACGTCACTTTTAGGCGTATGCCGACATACGAAAACTTTCGACGTGATTTTTGACGTCGTTTATAAACCACTGACGTAACACGCGAATCACGACGTGATTTGCAACGTCATTATCAGACCTATGACGGAACACAATAATTTATGACGTGATCAGCGACGTCACTTTTAGGCGTATGCCGACATACGAAAACTTTTGACGTCATTTTTGACGTCATTTATTTCCATAAGACGTAAAATTGAAAAAAATCACCAAAAAATGACGTCATGATTTACGTCATAGGACAGAAATTGTTGACTGGGATAATGTCTCATAGCTTATCTGATAACTTTGTTCATCTGTATTTATTTATATGCTTATAAATATATATATTGTGTGTTTATCCTATAGGAATATGTATTTATTTAAGTATATATCTTTTGAAATTGTTTTAATTTAGTTGCACCGCCCACAAATTATCTGCTTAGCCCAATGGTTGACTGGTAGAGAATGCCCTATGGCATTAAGTCCGCCTTTTGTACGATAAGTTCTTTCTTTTGTGCAATAAAGATTAAATAAATAAAATAAATGTCTGTTGACAACCAAAACTCACTTGGCAACAAATACCTACTTAAAATAAAGCTCGTATCTCAGTATTGAGGATGAGCTCAAGACTGCGAAAGAGCCCTCCGCACTACTAGCTCTCTTCTTCTTCTTCTTCGTTTCGCTCTTGTCAGAGCAGTCGTGATCATCACGAGGGAGGCTTGGGGGCTGCTGTCGCCCGCCTAACGATGTCTCGCCATCTCGTCCGGCTACTAGCTCTAGCTCTTTATAAAGAGATAAACACTCTTTACAAAGAGCAGTGCCAACTTCGCTCAGCTCGCATCTTCGCAGCAGGCAACTTCAATTCTAAGCACACCGGGTGGAAGTGCGAAGCATCTCACCCAAACGGCGTCAGTTTTTCAACTTCTTAGCCAGAGAAAAAACCGAATTTTCAATCATTTCCCAACCGACTCATTTTCCAACCATTGTCGAACACCGACCCAACATATTAGATGTGGCCCTTATACAGAACGTAACCGTAAAGTTGAGTTCAGTAGAAGTGGTTGTCGCGTTAGATTCCGACCATGCCCTGGTGTCACGTAAATAAAAGGCTCTTTAGCTTAAGGACCTAATACGGAACAAAAAAACAAGATTTAAAAAAATAACAATTACAACTTTATTCAACTAAATATTTTCTTACCTAAATATTATTCTACTCGCTATTTTCGACTTTATTAAAACTAAAAGCAAGGCAGGATTTGGATCTAATGATTAAGATAAGGTGAGTCCAATTAATTATATTATTTAGTTAAGTTAATTTAAGTTTAGTTTTAAGATACTTATTAAATAGTATTTAGTTAAGTTAATTTAAGTTTAGTTTTAAGATTCTATAGAATTTAGTTTAAGTTTTAGTTTAGTATTTAACGTAGATAAATAGTCCAAACGATCTCAGGCAAATGAGTTCGGCCTAGCTAAAAGGTCAGTGTACAAGAATGTCGCCGAGCAGCTTCCGGAATACCCCACGTCCCTGGAGCGCGAATGTGGAAGAAACGGCGACGGCGCGTCCCGAGGGCGAAAAGCAGTTCGAGCGTCAGATCTTCGACGCGGCTGGTTCTATCGCCCGGTCGTTAGGCGGGATGTGTGGCTCTCCATCATAGGTGATGGGCCAGGTGAAGGGCGACCTGCTGCGGCCACGCAGCTGGATAGGTAATCGATCCCGTAGGGTGTTCCCAATTTGGGATAACAAACTCACAGAATTTAAAATCAAGAAAATAATTAAGTTTATATTCGCTCCGTAGCGAGCGTACGAGAACTGATTCTGAGGCAAGGTGACGCGGGCTCACAGGCAAGAGCCGGCGGCAGAGTGTATGACGCGGCGAGTGCAGCACATACTCGGGCGCCGCGATCTAGCGGGGCGCGTTCGTATAACTTCGGCCGCACTTCGTATCTCGCTGAGCTGTGAGTCAGCGCGCGCGGGTTAACTAGTTCGTATTACGATTTATTTTGTCAAGTAGTATTTGTTATTAAAATTTGAGTTGATTTACGAGTAAGATGTAATTAAAATATGTTTCTTTATTTAATTAGGTTAAGTTTATAATAAGGTAGTTATAGGTTGTATAGTTAAGGTAAGGCATTAGCTTTAAATTAAAGATATACAAAAGTTATTAACGTTTAATACGTTACAGTACCCCGTCTCCTAGAAGAAGGATTTTTCCTAGGTGAATAAAAATCCGCCCTTTAACTCAGAAAGTTGTGTTACAACATTAGCATAACACCAATTTGAAAATGTGAACTCATCACCCACTTCTTTCTGAGACACTCCTTCAAGGGAAGGAATGCCTCCGGTCAAGGCGTTCCACATAAATCAGAGTATCATTTGTGAAACCTACTCAGTTTTTATTTATAAAACTCAGGGTACCACTATGAAACACAAGTTCAAGGCACAGTAATTAGGCTAGGAAGAAGCCATATATAAAAAAACTCGCAATACACGACTACTCAACACTTTCATACTTCACCTTTCACGCAATCATATCAGTCAAATTGTTTTCTTACTTTATTATTGATGTAAGGAAACTTCTATTAAAATGAGAATCGCAACATACCCTAATGCGATGCTCGAGTAGCGGCTTTGAGACTTTCTTAGACTTAGAGTTCAAGATATAATATGTGAAGTCACCACCCGCTTCAGATTGAGCATTCCTACGAGGGGCAGAAAACTCTGGTGAAGGCTTAGAACAAATTTTAATACAACACTACAGCTCCTAAATATACGTTCGTTACCGACTCACCGGTGACGATCATGCCAAGGACCAACAAAAAAAAAACAACAAAGAAAATGATTTTGCATATCCTATCAAACATTAGCGTTGCTGCATACTTTAAAATCCTTGACATGCCAAGCTCCTAAATCACGACCAGCCATGTCTTCAACGATGTAAACCAGAGGAGAGCGTTTGACTTTTATGCGACATTTCTGGTACTTAGGTGCAAGCTTTTTGCTAAAATAGGCACCTTTGTCGCTTTGGATGTAATTTCGTTTCCAGACTATATCTCCAACGTTGAAGTCAATCTCTTTCCTTCTAGTATTATAGCGCTGAGAGTTCTTTTTGTGACTTTGCCAAAGTGCTGCTTGGACATTGTCAAAGATGGCCGACAAGCAACCCAAGTTTTCCGCATAACTATCACGAGGCACGAAAACTAACTCGCTTTGGGTATCATTATCGGTATAATGAGACCCGCACGTGACCAGTTCTCGGCCATGAACTAGGAATGCAGGAGTATATCCTGTCACTTCATTTACCGAGTTGTTCATGGCAAATTGAATTTTCGATAAATTTAAGTCCCAAGTTCTGTGATCCTCGTCGATGAACGTTGATATGGCTGTTACAATAGTCTTATTATAGCGTTCGACGGTGTTTACTTGGGGTGTGTATTTCGGAGTAAAATGAACATTAGGGATCTTATATTTATCGAAAAGACCAGCCATTTCGTGACTGTTAAATTGACAACCGTTATCCAGGATTATAGTTTGCGGTATGCCATGTACTAAAAATACATTATCCTCAACGATTTTTGAAACAACTTCGGCGGTAGCGCGTCTAAGGGGAAATATAAGACAGTACTTAGAGAAGCAGCATGTCACCACAAATATATAACAGTGTTGCTTCCGTGTATTTGGTAAGGGCCCGACAAGGTCCATAGAAATAACTTGCCAGGGCCTGCAGCAATCCTTGGGTCTACCCATTTTACCTAAAGTACCATGTGTGGCCGATTTGTGAGATAAGCAAATTTCACAGGAGGAGATGTATTTGACCACATCACCGTACATTTTGGGCCAGAAATAAGTAAGGGATAGTCGTTTGTACGTCTTGAAGACACCAAAATGTCCCGATGTTGGCTCACTGTGGCATTTAGAGAGGACTTGGGATCGACCTTCAGCAGGCACTACTTCCTTCCAGCTAAATTCAGAGGTGAGAACGTTTTTATTATTCATACGTCTATATAATTTGTTGTTAGTAATTAAGTAATTAGGGAAACTAGTAGGTGAATTTAGACATCCATTATATATATTTAGATACCAAGGATCTGATGTGACTGGAGGATTAGCAGTAGTAATATCTGCTATGGGAACGCACCTGGAAAGACTGTCAGGTATAACATTATCTTTACCCCTACGGTGTTAAATGGTAAAATCAAACGCAGACAATCTTACGCCTCATCTCGCCAGACGTCCAGTGGGATTGCTCAGAGAGAGAAACCATTTAAGTGCCGAGTGATCAGTATAAACTGTAAATGGCCGCCCATTCTCGAGGTAGCACCTCCAATGCTCTAAAGCTGTTAGCACGGCCAGTGCTTCCCTTTCTGTGACACTGTAGTTACGCTCTGGACCAGTCAAGGACTTGCTCATGAATGCCACTGGATGCTCAACACCATCCACAACCTGGGAAATCATGGCTCCTACTCCATAGGGGTCATCCATAAATTACGTCACACGAATTTCATGATTTTTTGCCCCTCCCCCCGTCCTTGTCACAGCTGGTCACATTTGGGAGACTCCCCCCTCCCTAGTGTGACGTCACATATGTTGCAAATTTACATTTAGAAATTATTGAATGAATACAGCGGTTCCGAAATCGGTTTTGTTTCCATTTAAATATTTTTTTTTATATAAAATTAACATCGAATCAAACAATTAACAAAACAAAAAACGATGATAGTAGAGCGAGTGGTCGACAAAACAATTTGCGTGTGAGGTTTTCGTAAAGTAATAGTTTAAAGTTCGTGTTTTAACACTTATAATAGATTTTGAAATGTGACGTCACGAAATTTAGGACCCCTCCCACCCCCTTGTCACACAATGTCACACTTCGTCGACCCCCTCCCTCCCCCTTAACGTGTGACGTAATTTATGGATGGCCCCATAGTTGCTAGCGTCCGTGTGAACATCAAATGGCAAATCAAAGTTAGGGCACGCTAGGACTGGTGCCTGAACGAGTCTAGATTTGAGGTCCAGAAAAGCCTTGTCAGCTTCAGCCGTCCAAATGAATGGAGCTGACTTATTTTTGGTCGAGGTAAGCTTGTTAAGCGGACCAGCTAAGGTACTGAAGTTGGGAATGAAGCGCCTATACCAGGAAGCTGTACCAAGGAATCGCTTCACTTCCTTCCTATTTGTTGGAACAGGATAATTGTAAATGGCCTGTACCTTATCCGGGTCCGTTCTAAGTCCGTGACAGTCGATGACATAGCCCAAGTATTTTAACGAGTCCCTGAAGAAACAGCACTTGTCAAGGTTAATCGTTAAGTTAGCTTTCTTTAATTTTTCAAGGACTTGCAAAAGAACAGAGACATGTTCATCAAAGGTCTCGCTAACTATTATGATGTCGTCGAGGTAGCAGAAGGCTTTAAGTTCCAAATCGGGCATGAACAGTGAGTCAACCAGGCGCTGCTGAGTGGCGGGAGCGTTAGTGAGACCAAAGGCTGTAACATTAAACATCAGCGTACCACGGCCAGGGACGTAAAACGCAGTCTTTTCTCTGTCGTCCTCATGTATAGGTATCTGCCAGAAAGCTTTAGAGAGATCTAGGCTGGTCAGGTACTTCGCATTCTTTAAATTGTCGAGGATCTCAGACACATACGGGAGACTGTACGCGTCCTTCTTCGTGACAGAATTCAGTTTGCGGCTGTCTAAGCAGAACCTGGGTTTACCGTCTTTTTTGTTCACTACCAACACGGGAGATGACCAAGGGCTTTCGCAAGGGGAGACCACGCCTAAAGATAACATCTCATCGACTTGTTCCGTTATTATGCGTTTCTTCTCAGGAGACAAGCGATAGTACCTCTGCTTAATTGGCTCAGTACCACCCGTGTCGATACGGTGAGTAATGAGTGAAGTTCTACCTAGACCCTTACTCTCAAAAGAAATCTCTTTAAATTGGTCGATGATGTTGTCAGCGATCAGTTTTTCCGAAGACCCTAGATTATCATATGATCGCAAATGTTCATAAGTTGTCGCAAAATTAAGTTGAGAAAGACAAGGCTCAGTCAAGGAGATATAATTTATATTATCTAAGAATTTGGGGCAAATTTTAAAAGCTTTCCAGAAATCGACGCCAAGGATAAGATTCGATTCGATTTCTGGAACAACGTAAGCTTTTATTATGTGTCTGACGTTTTCAAAAATCACAGGCAGTAATATATATCCGAGGGATTTAATTTTTTGACCACCAGCTGCTATGACGGAGAGATCTTCATTAGTAAACAAGTTGTAGCCGAATTTTAGAAAATGTAAATGAGATTGATTTCCAAGGATAGTGACCGCTGAACCAGAATCTAGAAGTCCGTAAATATTAAAGTCAGGTATATGTTCTATACCGACTTGTACATAGGGACGAGGATCATCGAAAGGTTGTGTATCGAAAATTGTTGCGACTTTAAATGTACTAAAAAAATGTGTTATTGTTCTTAGCCAATTATTCCAGTCATCAAGGTCAAACTTAGATTCGCAACAATTTTCGGTGCCTAGTTTTTTGACTGTGGCTCCTCAGTTCCGTTACTTGTTACAGGCTTTTGGGGATTACAGTTCGGGCACTCAGGAAGCCGAAAATCTTTTAGTCCGCAGCGGAAGCAAAATATCGTGCGTTCAGCAGGACAGTTTCGCATTGTATGACTATCAACCCGACAGCGATAACAATAATCCTCCTTTTTCAGAGCTGCGATATTGGAAGGTCGATTATGGTTAGGAACAGGCTTATTACTACCTATATTATGACTAGGACCAGCCTGTGCCTGAGTGTTCTGATAATTAGGCTTGTAACCAGTTTTAAAGGCGTCTTTCCTAACATAAGCATAGTCTGGTGCTAGGGTGCTGCTTGTAACAGAAGGTGGCTCTTTGAAATCACCCGAGCGCGCTTTAATTTGCTCGTAGTTTTTGCACAGCTTCCTAAGGTCCGCGATAGAGTTAAGACTAGGGCAGGTCGCAAGAACGCTGGAGTAACAAGGCCGGATATTATGTAGAATTATTTCCAGCTGTTCTTGTTCACTCAGATTCCTAGAAAGTCTACTGAACATTCCGTGCATGATAGCTAAGTAAATGGTTATACTCTCAGTCGGTCCTTGGCTCCGGTTTCTAATTTCATTAAGCATACGGTAGTCATAATCCACGATGTCGAAATCATCCTTTAGCAAGACAAGGAGGTCCCGCCAAGAAGTTATGCTGCCTCTTACACTGCGGTACCAGTGTAAAGCATCACCAATAAGAATCTCTGAAGCGTGAGATAGCATGCTCGAGTCCGAGACGTCCTTGGCTTGACGAAATTCCTCTACTCTCGTGATAAAAGATGGAACGCACGACTTCCCGTCAAATTTCAATTTAGCTATTTCAGAACTGAGCCCACGATCACACGTGACCTTGATGTTCTGGAGGACAGAATTATCATTTTTAGAATTAGTGGGTACTGCAGCAGCATCACCGCCACCACTAGGTGCGGCAGTATCAGGGACAGAATGCATCGGAGTGTGACCCGAAAAAGTGCCAACTTTAATTACCCCAGGTATTTCGAAAATTTGCTTAAGCTTTAACCATTGTTCATTATAAAACTCCTCAGTTTCGCGCAATAAAGCTAAGTTAGCGGGCTCCTCGGGCTTTGAAATCCTATTTATTCTATGAAAAACGTGGTTTAAGTAAGTTTGTGTCCGCTCAAGCAAGCTAGGTTGATTGGGATCTTCTGCAAGGGAAGCTAGGTTGATGGCTGATTTAGCTAAGGTAACCTTTATACCGGATATGTCTTCGTCAAAATCATAGCACGAATCTAGAATCTCTTCGGCTGGGTATTTAGCTGAAAGCCTTGAGATTTGTTGTCTTAATTCCTCAACTTTCTCTTTCGGTGCTTCGGCGCGTATTCTAACTTCGTAGGTAAGCTCGGATTTTGTAAGTTGCAAAAACTTAATCGGGCGAGACATATTGAATAGTACGTAATTAAAAAAATCTAATTAAACCAGGTAAGTGTTGCAAGGATGGTAACAAAATCAACGACACAATAATGTAATTTTTCAAAGTGATACACAACTTAAACTAGGTTTAGCACTACGGATTTAATGATTAGCTTAGTCTGGGACGTGCACACACCAACACCAAGAAAGCTTAAAAAAATGAAGACAACTCACCGACACTCTTGTACACATTAGAGACCCAAGAGCTATTAAAAAAACACACGTATGGGCGCCAAACTGTCACGTAAATAAAAGGCTCTTTAGCTTAAGGACCTAATACGGAACAAAAAAACAAGATTTAAAAAAATAACAATTACAACTTTATTCAACTAAATATTTTCTTACCTAAATATTATTCTACTCGCTATTTTCGACTTTATTAAAACTAAAAGCAAGGCAGGATTTGGATCTAATGATTAAGATAAGGTGAGTCCAATTAATTATATTATTTAGTTAAGTTAATTTAAGTTTAGTTTTAAGATACTTATTAAATAGTATTTAGTTAAGTTAATTTAAGTTTAGTTTTAAGATTCTATAGAATTTAGTTTAAGTTTTAGTTTAGTATTTAACGTAGATAAATAGTCCAAACGATCTCAGGCAAATGAGTTCGGCCTAGCTAAAAGGTCAGTGTACAAGAATGTCGCCGAGCAGCTTCCGGAATACCCCACGTCCCTGGAGCGCGAATGTGGAAGAAACGGCGACGGCGCGTCCCGAGGGCGAAAAGCAGTTCGAGCGTCAGATCTTCGACGCGGCTGGTTCTATCGCCCGGTCGTTAGGCGGGATGTGTGGCTCTCCATCATAGGTGATGGGCCAGGTGAAGGGCGACCTGCTGCGGCCACGCAGCTGGATAGGTAATCGATCCCGTAGGGTGTTCCCAATTTGGGATAACAAACTCACAGAATTTAAAATCAAGAAAATAATTAAGTTTATATTCGCTCCGTAGCGAGCGTACGAGAACTGATTCTGAGGCAAGGTGACGCGGGCTCACAGGCAAGAGCCGGCGGCAGAGTGTATGACGCGGCGAGTGCAGCACATACTCGGGCGCCGCGATCTAGCGGGGCGCGTTCGTATAACTTCGGCCGCACTTCGTATCTCGCTGAGCTGTGAGTCAGCGCGCGCGGGTTAACTAGTTCGTATTACGATTTATTTTGTCAAGTAGTATTTGTTATTAAAATTTGAGTTGATTTACGAGTAAGATGTAATTAAAATATGTTTCTTTATTTAATTAGGTTAAGTTTATAATAAGGTAGTTATAGGTTGTATAGTTAAGGTAAGGCATTAGCTTTAAATTAAAGATATACAAAAGTTATTAACGTTTAATACGTTACACTGGAAGATAACGCGGAAGTATCGAAGCAAGAAGTCCTCCAAAAACCGCCAGAAAGCGACTTCAGTAGCTGCAGCAGCAGCAAGCCTTCGAACAATGAAAACCTTGTTGCTGCGGTATAAAAATCTCATTTTCTCAGCTTTCCCATTAGTTATGGAAATAAAAAATACACAGTGGTAAAGCCCGTTACTTTATCTAACGACTTTAATTGGTTTCGTTTGTGTCCGCTAGTGGGGAAAAAAGTACCCAATGTTCTTTGTTTTTTTCACAGCTACAAGAGACTGTAGATTTGAGTATATGGTTTTAATTTTGACTCGATACCTCCACGCGTTTTCGAGATAAATGGTCTTGACAGACAGACAGATAGACGGATGGACCACAAAGTGATCCTATTATAAGGGCTCCGTTTTTTCCTTGTGAGCTACGCAACTCTAATTGAATATTCCTAACCAGTTTTCGAGTAATGACAAGATACAAAAAATAACAATTCCCGCCGACAGAAAACCTGCATCGGTTTTAACATCGGTTGAAATTAAACCTGCTAAGTAAACTTAATCTGTGTTTGAGGCTCGGTCAAACAGGAGGCTCGCCTACTCAAATAAGCCTCTTGTTGACAATCACCGAAATCACAGGACGATTTCATCGACGTGTATTCCACATTTCTGGGAAAAGCTAGTTTTGATTTACCTCTGGGTTTATATTTTATGCACACGTCTATATGTAACCCCGGACAATTTCTTGTCTATAATACGTATAGTTTCATAGCCATATATCCATAGGTCCGATAAAATACTTAAATTTTGAATAGTATTTGGATCGGTTAATCGGGTCGCGTGAGTCGTACCGTGATGCAAGGTCGTGTCTTTTAATTGGCTTGGTACAATTTTTGCAACACTATTAATTTTTTTCCATAGTTCTTTCTGTAAGGATCTGCAAATTGCAGGTCGTTCATTTTTCTTTAGTTTGTTTTTTTTCAAACTGTTTGAAATTGTCAATTTCACAGTTCTAAATAAGATTGGCTGAAGGGATCATTGCCTTCGTGAAATGTATGACCGTAATGTAAATCAACCGATGCGTGCAACTGCCTACTATACTATATCTATGGCAACTGCTGATTTATCACTGGTTTTGGCGGGTGTCAAGTAATGAACACAGACGCGTTAACGTATAGCTAGGTACATACGAGTATTTATACATCACTTCGAAACCAAATAAAAAAAACTAAGTCTATGGTTTACACATGTCCAAATTTCAACGGTTTGACATTGACAAGTGCCGAGTATCGCTAATTTTTTTTATTGGGTTTTGAAGGCATATGATTCCTTTTGAAAAGACTGTTTAGAAAAACCATTTAATTGTAATTCCAATTTAAAAAGACTGTTTAGAAAAACCATTTAATTGTAAAGAAAAGTCATTCCTGTTCTTCAACTTAAACTCCAGCTTTTATGTTCGATAAATTTTTAGACACATTCGCTAAAGCACAACTACCAAAAAAATTACGTGACAACCATGTATAAAAATATATTTAAATATCTTGGTGCGCCAGCTTTAGCGTTATTACTGTTATTAGCTTGTAAAATAATTAAAAATATAAGGTAATTTAGCTTTGAATCAGAGCTAAAGCTAATCCTATTCGAGATCCAATCATGAATTCCACGTGTCAAGCACATAGTGTATACCTAATAGATCAGTCTTCTATTAAATTACTAATCTAACAAACAATAAGATACAGGTCACATAACCGTACCTTGAATGTACCGCCCTGATTGCTGAACTAGGTTCATGGAACAATAGCGGGTCCCTACAGGATATTGTCGAGCTTTGAACGCGACGTGACATGCGTCTCGATCAAACAGATTCGTTTACTGAATTTGGTATACAGTAGGTGCAACTCCCTAGTAACACAACACAGCATATTCATAATAGGGGAGCACGGGGCTAGAAGTTTCTGGTATAAGTTGTTCCGATTAAAATAAATGACTGAAGAAAAGAGATAAATATATTTTATAATTTAATTTTAATTAAATTATTAAGGCTGATTAGATACATCTCTTCTTGAGTCCATAGTAGAGCCCGATAGGGGTGTAGACTGATGATGACATAACATAATTAGAAAAATATGTGGACAAAAAAAAAGTTCTTTGATACGTGCCTATTTTATGATTATTTTTTCTTAAACACAAAATCAAATTAATAATGTTATTGTAACCAGAATCATCAGTTACAAGCAGAACGAGTAATCGTAACGCAGTTTTTAGTTAAAGAGCTAAAAAATTACATTTAACTACATTTTTTTATGTTTCTGCGCGAAGTAACTGGGAAAACCTAGTATAATAATAATAGAATCATGTAAAGGAATGACGAGTATTGTCCTTTTAACTAAGTTAGTAGATTCCTCATCGTTGAAATATGTTTGGTACCTAACAATAGTTAACACTGTTTCCTAGAAACCAAATAAGTATAATACACATGAACAGAATCGTTGGTAGTTCAAATTTGGTTAAAAATGTAATCTGTTTTACGTTTGCCATATTAAATAATCATAATGATACCTACTCCATCATCAATCATTATCTAAATCTGATGAGTAGTTTAAGCTTTTGGATGCAAAATGACGTAGATAGAATATTCCACTTTACTACCGGATGCGGACACTATACGGATGGATGTGTAATTTAAGCTTTTGGATAGAATATTCCATAATACTTAGGCTTACACAATTACACATTATACTGATTCCAAAATATCTCCCCTTTTCCCGGAACCTAGTCTGAGTCTTCGATGCGATCCGCTTTCGATATATCTTTGTGACGTTACAAGTAACTCAATTACGTAGCATTTTTTTTATCCGGTTGCGCGACGTTAGCTGACGGGTTATAATCGATTTATCGGGTGCCCTACAGCTAGGGTGACCGCGATGCAATTTACCTTACGTGGCCCAGGAAATATGAATTAGGTACCTAGGCAAGGCTAAAGTGAACTCTGTCTTTTTCTGGATAACAAAATCAATTCGTTATGGTATGACGCTGGACGTTGGTTATCGAGTTTGCGTCGTCCAGAGAGTGACTACCTTGCGCGGTTTATTTTTAAAAATGTTACGTTGGATTTATGAACACTTTTCGTTTAAACATTTTGATTATTATAACAAAACGGGACTTAATCGCGTTAAAAAAGTGTTTATTTAATTATACGGAGATTCCCTTTTCCCTAGTAGTAAATATCAATATCTATACTATTTATCTGCTCTAGTAGTGAATACTTTTGAAAATGCTTTAAAATATAGTATAAGTATTTCATTTTGCCAAATAGGTAGTACTTCTGAAACTATGGGCCCAAAGACGTCCACTGCGGCCTTCTCGCCTGTGGCTGGCTGGAGCGCGTTCGCCACAACTTTTTTTAAGTTTGAATACTATTTATTGACTGAGCGAGAGTTCTATTATGACTGTCGGCATTTTAGGAGGGAAAACAATAATTGTCAATCACTTTTTTTTATTTAACGTAAATAAAGAGGTCGAGCATTTGTTTAGCCCGTCTGGTATTGCAACGCAGGTAGGTACTCCACTGGTGATGGCGAGGTCGGTTGTGCCGGTCCGTGGATCATCAGTTCGGCAACACCCGGGATAATTCCGTGTGCGTGTGTTCATAGTCCATGGCAACCACTTGCCAGATATATTATTTCGACTCTGCAACCTAATTTGTCAAAAATCCTTATTTCCAAAGTCGCACCCTAACCCTAACCTAAGTGCTAGCTAGAAAAAGCAAAATAAAGTAGCTGGTGATTGTTCATAAACAGAACAGAGTTACAGACTGCAGAAGCAAGAAGAAGAATTCACAAAAAAAACTCATCTTCGTTTTCATTAGTTTTTCACGCTTTGCTTGATTCCAACAAAGAAATCCTGAAATATGCACCGTTTTAAAATAAATAATTGCAAAAGCAGGGTGTCAGGCGAACAGCCTGCGTGCTGAAATTATGCATCGCATTGCATTTATGAAGCGCTCGATAAACGCGTCATACGCCCTGTAATACGAGTAACCATTCAAACGAGAAAAATACAAAGTAATTTTAAAAACATCTTTAAACGGCTGAATGGATCTTAAATTTACAAGCCGTCTCCTCTTATCACCGTTTTGGATATCATTACTATTGAGGTACATTTAGTACATTAGTATAAATGTCATTGCAAATGTGACCTAGTTACCTCGTGAAATCGATTAAAATGTTCGCAAGTTATTTATATTTGTATATGTATATTTATGTATATATATATTATTTATGTATATTTCGTATAATATACTTACGTCAAATTTAAAAAATAAATAAATCATCGCAAATAAATGGCTACGGCTCCCACAGGCCGACCATCGGCCTTCTCTCAAACTGAAAACGAAAATCAGTTCATCCACTTAGTACGACGCCGCAGGCCGAGTAACAGGGACACGATAAAGTGATACCATGTGATTTCCTCTCCACTCCGATATTTCGCAGGCAAGCTAACCGCTTCCGATTTGACGACCTAAAACGACACTATTCACACAGCCCCTGTAGTGTTGATGTAAATAAAAGATGATGCTGGTTGAAGAGACACGCATTTATTTTTACTTTTCTTAGGATATTATATTACAGGCACTTCTTACTTCAGCTAGCCCGGGAAGAGAGAGAGACATTATTATTCTTTTTAATATATGGTGAATGCGTTCGGAAACGCATACAAGTTTAAAATGTTCGGATACTCATTACAGTTCCATTTAGTTTATGCCCGATGCTAAAATACTAAAGCTTGCAATAATGATCACAAAATAAGTACTTCGACTAATTTGCTGATTTGAATGATTACACAAATATAAATTTATTCATTATTTTATGTAATAATAATAATCCTCAAATAAACATTGTAAAGTAATTAATAATAACTGTGATATTGTAATTAATTAAGTATTCGATTATATTTGAAATATTGAAATGTGACTTGTAAAATGCATTTGCTTTTATTAATAAATTATCTGTATCTGTACTGTATCTGTATTATCGATTACTAATATCATAATTCGAATTTGAAATTAGTAATATACTAAGTTCGATAATCGAATAACGACTACTAATGCTCCATCTCTTCTAATTCTTTCCCTTCACTCTGGAAGGATGCTGATGTAATCCCTCTTCCTAAAAAACCCAATCCTTGCTCTTTCTCCGATTTTCGGCCTATTTCTATTCTTCCTTTTCTTTCCAAAGTCCTCGAGCGCCTGGTTCACCATCAACTCACTTCATTCCTAAACAGAAACCAGCTCATGAATCCGTTTCAGTCAGGCTTTCGGGCAGGCCATAGCACGGCGACTGCATTAGTGAAAATCACTGATGACATCAGAGCGGGTATGGACAGCAGAATGATAACGGTGTTAACGTTGCTAGATTTCAGTAACGCTTTTAATACTGTTGATTTTGACATTATGCTTGGGATCCTATGTTCTCTTAACATATCTCCTGCAGTGATTGATTGGTTTCGTAGCTATTTAGTTGGTCGTCGGCAGCGTATAAAGGTTGAAGCTTCACGTTCTTCTTGGTGTAACACACTAGCTGGTGTTCCGCAGGGTGGTGTGTTATCCCCTCTCCTTTTTTCAATTTTTATCAGTTCCATTACGAATAGTATTTCCTCTTCTTATCACCTTTATGCCGACGATCTTCAAATTTACTCGCAAGGTTTGCTTAATGATCTGGCCTCTGTTATTAATACAATCAACGATGACCTGGAGCATATATCTAATTGGAGTTGCCGCTTTGGATTGAAAGTCAATCCAACCAAGTCGCAGGTCATTATTATTGGTAGTTCTAAACTCTTTCCGCGAATCAATTTTGAAATTTTACCTGCCATTTTGTTTGATGGTAATCAGATCTCTTACTCACAGCAAGTAAAAAATCTTGGTGTGATCTTGGATTGTACTCTGTCGTGGGTTCCTCAAGTCAGTGAGGTCAGTAGAAAGATGTTTGCTGCGGTAGGAGCCCTTAGGCGACTGCGTAATTTTTTGCCACTTCCTACTAAAATTGCTCTTGCTCAATCTCTTTTGCTCACTATTTTAGACTATGCCGATGTGTGCTATTTAGATCTTTCCAGTGTACAGCTTGACAAACTTGAGCGCCTTCAAAACCTTTGTATTCGGTTTATATTTAGCTTGCGCAAATATGACCATGTCTCCCATTTCCGTTCTCAGCTCAAGTGGCTTCCAATTCGTCTTCGCCGCAACTCCCACATTCTTGCACTTCTATATAGTATATTGTTCAACCCCGCTACCCCTCACTATCTTAAGGAGCGATTTAAGTATCTGTCGTCAATAAGGTGTTCTCAAAATTTGATTCTTACTCCAGCTGTTTCATCTTCAAAATTTTACAACGACTCATTTACCTTTCACGCAATCCAGCTGTGGAACGCTTTGCCGCTAGATTTGAGACGCGCTAAATCTCTTCCAATTTTTAAAACTCTTCTTAAGCAGCATTATCTGTCACTTCCCTAGGCCTAGTTGTCGATGTAGTTGTTTCATTTTTAAGTACGTCATCGTATGTATGTATATATTTATGTATATATGTATTGTGTATGTATATTATTTTAGTATCTATTTTAAAGTATATTTGTTTATTTTTGGTTTTTATATTTAAGTATCTGTAAAGGTGTATTGTGTTAATGTATCGTTTTCAACAGCTTTGCACTACCTTTTTCAAAATTATTTTTAATTTACTCTCTACCCTAAGGTTGTCTGGAAGAGATCGCTTTTTAGCGATAAGACCGCCTGTTGTTACAATTTGTAATACTTTTATTTACCATTTCTTTTGTTATTTTTACTTTTAATTTGTGGTGCACAATAAAGAGTACTATTATTATCTCCTTTATTCATTTTTTTTCTTAGGCTAGGTTTTTAACAATGAATTTATATAAAACGTAAAATACAATAAAGTAATTACAGAATATAAATGCATTACAAAAAACCTAACCTAGGGTGCCGCCGGCAGCGAGGCAGGGCCCAGGCTACCGGTGGTTAGGGCTGCAGAGAGAGGAACCTCCTGACAATGCGCGCCGTGTCCAGGCGTACCGCCTTCTGTATTTGACCCTTGATCCAGCCATCTAGCGAGAGTCTCTTAAGATGTTTGTCGAGACTCTTCGCTATAAGACCGTTCGCCGAAACGACTATCGGGACAATGATCGTCGAGTCAACATCCCACATGGCGGTTACCTCGTGAGCCAAGTCAAGGTACTTGCTGAGTTTGTCCTTCTCGGCCTTCACGAGGTTCTCGTCATGCGGGATGGTGATGTCGATGAGCACTGCCTGGCGCTTGGATCAATCTACCAACACGATATCAGGCTTATTGGCTACAATAGTCCTGTCCGTGATGATAGATCGATCCCAATAGAGCGTGGCACGACCATTCTCAAGAACTGGCAACGGTGCGTACTTATAGTACGGCACCTCAGACCCCACAAGACCGTATCGAAGAGCAAGTTGCTGGTGAATAATCCTGGCTACTTGGTTATGTCTGTGCAAGTACTCACCGTTAGCAAGATGAGAACAACCGGAGATTATATGCCTGAGTGACTCACCGGGACGGCGGCATGCCCGACAAATGTCGACCGTACCGTCCTTCAGGCTATATCTCCGGTAATTGTTCGTCATCATTACTTCGTCCGCAATTGCACAGACAAAACCTTCGGTTTCCCCGAAGAGATCCCCGAAGCGTAGCCAGTTCACCGACGCGAGCAGATCTACATCGGGCCCCGTAAGGGCCTTGTAGAACCGTCCGTGTAGCTCCTTGCTCTTCCATACAGCCCTGCGGTCATCGGTGCTAAGCACCTTTGGTCTGTGCCAGTTCTCGTTTGCTAAGGAGAGAGAGGTGAGGCCTTTGTCAACTGCTACTACATCGCGATGAATCCCACACTCGTTGTTTAGGAAATACTCCCTAAGACTGCACACCTCGCGGTTATGGAGGTCCTTGGCGTTTAAAAAGCCACGGCCCCCACACTTACGCGGGATGTACATTCTCATAACTGACGAGCGTGGGTGCCTCATGCGATGTGTAGTGAGCAGCTGACGGACCCTCGTATCCAGGGCGTCCAGCTCAGTCTGAGTCCACCTTAGTATGCCAAAGGAGTAAGTGAGCAGAGGCATCACCCAAGCGTTGAAGGCGCGCGCCTTATTGCCACCGGACAAAAGACTGTTAAGTACTTTTGTCAAACGACAAAAGAAACGCTCCTTCAACGCCTGTCTAATGTCTCCGTCCGCAATACCCAATGACTGTGACATACCAAGGTACTTGTAGGTTTCAATTTACGACTTTCCCCCGCTGTACATGCATGACCGCACACTTGTCTACACCAAACTCCATTTTGATGGCGCTACTGAAGGTTTCAGTTACTTCCAGTAATTCCACCAAATCCTGGTGTTTTGGTGCATACAGCTTAAGATCATCCATGTACAGCAGATGAGAAATGACCTCACCTCCTCTTCGAAGCCGGCAACCTAGTCCTGAATCCTTCAGCAGAGTGCTGAGCGGATTCAGGGCTAGGCAGAACCACAGAGGACTCAAACTGTCACCCTGGAAAATACCTCTCTCAATCCTTATCAAGTCCCGCGGGCCAGGGGGGCCATCCCCGCCACCTGGTTGACGAAGGACTGTTGTGGTCCACTGCCTCATACACGCGCCTAAGAGGGATCTTAGAGCCGTATCGATTTTATACAGCTCTAAGATCCTCTCCAGCCATGAATGAGGCACCGAATCATAGGCCTTCTTATAGTCAATCCAAGCGGTTGAGAGGGACTCCCTGTTCCGCCGGACTTGTTGGCAAATGGTCGTGTCAATGAGGAGGAGCTCGTTAGTACCACGGGACCCAACCCTACATCCATTCTGAGAAAAGGTCAAAACGTTGTTTGCAACAATGTGCGTGTTAATTTTTGTTCTCAGAATGGACGTAAGGAGCTTGTATAAAGTAGGCAAGCACGTGATGGGTCTATAGTTTTTCGCTTCCGTGGTACTACCGGACTTATAGAGCAGGAAGGTAGCACCAGTAGTCATGAAAGATGGCAGGGAACCAAGCTCGAGGGCGTCTTGAAATTGTGTTGCCAGGCGTTCATGTGAGGATCGAAACCACTTGATCCAAAAGTTGTGCAATCCGTCTGGCCCAGGACTTTTCCAGTTCTGGGTCGTACGGACAGCACAACCCACATCATCGGGGCTGATGGTCACAGCCCCCATGGCTTCGATCGGCTCACACTCACGTCTAACAACATTCATCCATTCGCCCTCGGTGTGCTCGACTGGAACCGACCAGATACTACGCCAGAAATTAATCATGGCAGTAGGATCCGGCAGTTGCCCGTCGGTCACACATTGATCGGTTCCCTCCCACTTTCGGTATACCTTCCTTTGGTCACTTTGGAAGAGGCGATTTTGCTGGAACCGATCCACACGCTCTCTGTAGCGACGAATACGGCTTGCCCATGCATAAACTTTCTGCTTTAGGTAGTCGATGCGCTCTGTGACACATGCCATGTAATCGCAGGGCCTGGTGCCAGTCCCCGCGAAGGCTTGTGTCACGTAGCGCATCACACGGGGGCGATTGTTGCCCCCCCTAAAACAGATTAGCTTGGCAATGAGAGTCCTAAACGAGCTGATACGCCGCTCGATCCGTACTTGCCAGGCAGGAACACCCCCGGTGGTCCGCGGTGCTCGGTCAGTGTCTGGGAATCTGACACGAGCAACGCGGCACGCCGCGATGACCCCACAGTACATGATCGAGTGGGTATCAGCTAAGTCTTCGCTAGCCCGAAGGTACGGGTCTAGCAAAGCGTCCAGGGCTCCCATTAACGCTAAGTTACGCTTATGCATCGGTAAGCGTGGTAATCGCGGCCTAGAGTCAGGTGCGGATCGATAGCGCCTAATCGCCTCCTCCAAAGCCCTCCTCAGTTGCTCATTGGCGTGGGTACTTACGCTACTCGCACATTCTTCCTGGTCGGCATCGCGATCCGTCCGCGGCACCTCCGGCACCAGGTTGGGCGCTGTTATTATTATTATTAATGTTGGTAACTAATCTCCGCGACTAGTGCCAACCGAATAACCACGACCTTTTTATAAAGTTTGAAATCTTTCTCGTAATTTAAATTGTTAAGGATGGGCAACTACGGAACCCTACTTGCTTGCATGAGCGTGGCCCTACATGCTCTTCGCCGGTTTTTTCATTAAAATCCATTAAATAAATTGAAGCGTGGTTCAAATAGAGTCAGACCACGCTACCTCTTCCCAGCAAATGAACTGTTAAACCATACCGTTTGACGGTTCATTTGCTTGTAAGAATTAGCGTGGTCAGTCTATATAAAGTAAAAAGTAATACGACGTCGTAATTTTAAACAAGCTGATTACTGTAATTCGAAATTCAAAATGTTAATTCTTAAATTGACTAATATTTCATTAAAAACACGGAGTATATGGAGATGGCATTCAGCGCAGTTTGTTCTAGCACCGCTGTAGCCGACTTTTACACGCACACAATTATATTCGTATAAAAATAAGGTTTTTCAACAAACAGAAGTGAGTTGACATGGCTGAGCTAGTGTGTGCGTATTACGTGGTCATACAATACTACGATCAATGTATCGAGAATTTTAGTCCTTATATCCATATCAGACAATGTCTTTATTTTTATTATAACTTAAATAGAAATAAAATAAAAGGCAAATGAGACTTTATGATTCAGTACGACAAAGCCGAGGCTTTGCTTTTTTCTTGTCAATTCGAGAATTGACAAGAAATTGATTTCTACTTCCGTCAATTCAGTAGTGTCACTTTTGATATTAACGCTGGCTAAATATCGCAAGGTTTTATGTTACAATTTTAAAACATTTAAAATTGAACCCTATCCTTGTAACACGGGGTCTAATGTTAACGACCCAGAAAATGTAATGTAAGCTCTGCCAGCGGTATGCATCTAATGATTCTAAAGGTTAAGGGCGTGATCAAATCAAAATATTCGATATCGATAAAATAATAATATGTATAGGCTTATCATATGTATAATGCATGTTGAAAATATTTATTTTGTATGGTCGTAAACGTCGTAAATTAAATTATCAGACCTTTTAATTTGTGGCGACGAAATCAAATGGAAGCGTCCATCTCAATCTTCCTATCGTTCAGAATGTTTACTTTACATGTAGTGATATATGAATAATAAAAACATCACCTTACAACATTTGGAACAGGTAGTAGGTAAATTATAAACGAAGTAGATTTATTTATTTCATCATATAAAATGTAAACAAAATAATTAAGGGACAATCGTACACAACTCGACCTGGCCTTATACTAACCAATAGTAGACGACGATATAAACAATATATATATATAACATCCATGACCCAGGAACAAATATTCGAGTTCATCACACAAATATTTGCCCTTGCCGAGATTCAAACCCAGGACCGCCGGCTCAGTAGGCAGGTGCATTAAAACTGCGCCAACCTTGTCGTCAACTGACTAGCACGTATTACATTGTGGATTAGCGAAACAATAATACTGTTCTAATCTAATGATTTTGTCACCCACTGCTATTGATTTCGCTGTAATAAAATTACTTGTCTGAATGAAAAAAAACCGGCCAGGTGCGATTCTGACTCGCGCACCGAGGGTTCCGAACAAACTTTCACTTATCCCATGTTAATTGGCCTGGTTGAGTTAAGTTTGTATCTGAAATGTATGGCGCCGCATACAAACGAGGTGCAAATACTTATAAAAATAATGTAATAATCAATGTAATTTAATCTGCAAATTCTGAGTTTTAGTAATTATTTTTGACATAAGTAACAAATTGAAATATGTAACAATTAAGTATTTGAATATTGTTTTATTTTGTTTGCATGCCTATTTGTTAGAACATAAGCAACACTGTATATACCTGTATCACCTAATTTATTACTATGTTTTTGCAATAAACGAATTTGAATTTGAATCAAACTTAACGCAACCAAGTTCTCCAAATATGATTTACCTATTTATTTATTTAATTAATCTTAATTGCACAAAAGAAAACGCATCGTACAAAAGGTGGACTTGATGTTTGAAAAGGACTATATTTTTTAAGATTTTTATTAGTATTTGTAGTAAGTATGTGGCGATTTCAGATTTTTATAAGTATTTGTAGTAGGTACTTGCCAAATTTCATAGTTCTAGGTCATCGGGAAGTACTCTATCACTTTGATTCCCTTGAGTGACGAAATGTGTGTTTTTGGCGACAGAAACGGCTGTATCTTTTTTTCACGTTAACGTAGAAGCTTGATTTTTTTTTCACAGCTTTAAGGGACCCTAGAACTGAGTATATATACATATAGTGTTAATTTCAACTCGATACCTCCACGCATTCTCGAGATAAAGGGTCTTGACAGACATACAGACAGACGGACGGACGGAAAACAAAGTGATCCCATAAGATTTCCGTTTTTTCCGATAGAGGTATGGAACCCTAAAAAACAAGGTGATAAAGTGTAAATTATATAATTAAAATGGACAAGTTAGTATGAAACACGAGCGGCTCACATTAAAACCTCCATACAGAATATCGACAATTTATGGTTTAGACTTGTTCCCCCGCACTAAATTGTCAGATGGACGTATACATTGCGTGCTCCTAAAGATGTTGCGTGAATAGTTGCCATGTCAAGCTAGTAATGTATAATTGTCATAATGCACTGCAATATTTTACGAAATATTACAAAATACCGAATTTTATTACTTTCCAGTGAAATTAAACGGTATCAGGTATCTTTTTGAGTATGCAGATCTCGCCTGTGACGATTATAATGGCACAATTCGGCATATTTCTATTTTTTTAGCACATAATTACTCAAGCACGTTCGTACGGTAACTAAGTGACTGTTGACATCACGTTGACATATCTTTGGGTATTTGGGCCTAAGCTCGGTTACGCGTGCCCCGCCCAATACCCAGTCTATAGTATTCTTATGGTCTGTGATTAAAAAGAACCTTATTCCGTTAAAGGTTCATAGAGAACTAAAAAATACAATTCTTTTTTAAACACAGTCTGATTGGTTATTCCAATGTCACACGATTATATGCTGAATGGTAAATACAGATTTAAAAAAAACAACCAATATTTGCGCGTGTAGTGTATGCAGTGAGTGATTTTAAAAATGTGTTTTTCGACTATAACTTTTGATTACTTTCCTCATATTCGAAATGAAAAGTAGTATGTTCAAAGTTAAATTGTAACAACACAAACGTCATTAAAAAAGTGTAAACAATAAACAAAAGAAAACTAAAATTCCCGAAACCACACCGAATCACATCGAACTGCTATGACGGGAGCATTTAAGTGAAGAGGGTCACGCTAACACTGCTCATTCGTTCGCTACAAATTCGCCAAAATCGGTTTGCCGAGCGAATGACCAGTGTAAGCGTGACCCTTCCGCCATTCAATCCACTATGAAAAGGGAAAACATCGTGTCGACTCGGCGCTTCGCTTACTAATTCGAGTGGATTGGATTATGTCAACGTCAACTCGACTCGGGCTGGCGTGGATTTTGAGTATTACCAGGCGCGGCGCACTCCGCGATTTACGTTCTCCGCTACAAGTACAGTCGCCATCAGACATATCGCAGCATATAAGGCGTTCATAAATATATGAACATGTACTGTAACGCCCAGTTAATAAGAATTGTGTTCACATATTTATGAACGCCTTATATGCTGCGATATATCTGATGGCGACTGTACATGCCGGTCGCCCCTGCCCAGGGGCATATTCAGTGGCTGCCACGCTGTCTCGGAATGCACGCGCGCGCTGCTCGCGCGCTCACGTGATCTACGTCGCAAGTGAACGTGCCGCATTTGTCTTTTTATGCTAGTGTTTAAATGAACAAAAATATTGCAGCGTAGTGGGATGCAGGAATTTGCTCGAATTCGGATATATACCACTATTATATTTAAAAACCACCAATTTAAAGACGGCAAAATAGTTTATAGAAGTAGACCATTTGTAATGTGTACCTGTATTGTTGTGCATTATTAATTTATGGGATATATTCAAATGCACATCTGTATAATTTTTCAGTATACTAGGTAAAAAATATAGGTAATAATAATTAACTGAATGCATACCAGAAAAACTAATGCTGTGCAAAAAAAAACAATTGATTAACTGAACATGTCCTACAAAAAAATACTTAAATATCATACAAAACGAGATGACCTTTTTAACCGAATTCACACCAAAAATATGGTTCGTATATCGGATATATTTTAAAGTTTCACCAAAAATAGACTTGCACACTAATTATCCTCGCACTGCACACTAAGATCCGACTCGGCCGGGTTAGGTTAGGTTAGTTTTTTTTTATATCCAGTAAAACAGTTTTGCAAATACCTCTAAATAGTATAATGAATTCGCATTATTTAGTGTGCAAGTCAGTATTTTTGGTGAAACTTTCAAATATTTTGATCGAAAAAAGGGAATATACATATCGATTTAAATACATGCCTTAATTTATTATCGTCCTTTGTAAATAAAATCAGTATTTTTTTATTAATCCATCGCACTAACACGCCGTACTATCGCTATTTTTCTATTTGTTACGTTGCATTATTCTTTTTTATACTTACGTATTATTATAGTGTTTAAAAATAAGAGTGAAACTCTTAAATAATAATAATAAAAATAAAACAACAAGATTTTGTATTGCAGTGGTTTTTTTTTTTTTTTTTTTTCTTAACTTGAACGACGGAAAGCCTTTTGCGGCTGCATCCGCTAGTCTTTATGTTACAGGGGGCGGGGCTTACCCGCCGAGCCTGCGGAAGTGTGTGCGTGCGCCTAGCGCAATGTTTGATGCGTGAGTGTCGGTGTGGAGATTTATGGCCGCTCGGGCCGTATAGTCCTCGAGCACTAGGATAAAATAATTGCGTCTTGAAGTGATATTTGTAAAGGTAAGTGTTATTTTGTTTTTTATTATGTAGTGTAGTGATTTAGTAGTGTATCGATAAGTATATATAATTATATATTGATTGGATATTATTGATATCTTGGTGGGCGGCCCCTCCGTCTGATGTGGATCAGGGATGGGTCGTCCAGCAAGGTCTTTTCGTCGAAGTCTGTCGGTACAACTGTCGAGTTCCATTTGTCTATAGTCTGGTGAATATAGTCGTCGGGGTCATCAAGGCTGTGCTTGGGACGTCTGAGAGTCAGTCGTTCGTAGTGAAGTCTTTGTTTTGTTGTCATGTTTGTTAGTTCGTCATTTGTAACTGGAGTTATTTTAGGCTGTGTGCTGTAGTTAAGGATATTATTTATTAGGGAATTTTCATGATTCGGTATATTTTCGAGAAGGTTTTTTGTATGGGATTTAATTGTTTTGTAGACAGTTGGCATTCGTGCGTCGTAGTGTACTGAAAGGTTGGTTTGGTACCAAGGGGCTTTCAGTACACTACGAAGCAGTTTATTTTGTAGTACTTGTAGTGGTTTCAGAGTTAATTTGCTGATATGGGCGAAGATAGGGCAAGCGTACGTGAAGATAGGCCTAATGCATGTTTTGTATAGCCTTAACTTGTTTGCAATGGACATTGTAATGACTTCATCTGGAAGCAGCGAATGGAGCAAGGATCAGTCACCTTACCGGATTCCATACCAGAATTCAGTAATTGATATAGTAATTTGATTATGTTTTGGCCTTAATTAATAATAGATTGTGATCATGTCTAGTGGGTTAAAGGATCCAGTTGTGTGTTATAATAACCAGATTCTCTGCGGTAAGGATACAAATCAGACGACATTAGCAGTTTATTTAGGACAAGTCAATATTATTTAATAATTATTCGCAGAAGCAATAATGAAGGTTAATGAATCTAAATATACATCTTGGACGAGAAGTAGTGTTAGTTATTTAATTAATAAACAAATAATAAATAAAGGTTGAAATATTTATTTATATGATGCAATGTCTCTGTTCTAACATTTTTCCAAATGACCCAGTAGGAATGTGGATAGTGTATGGCTGTTTAGTGTTCGATATAATACATAAATATATAACTAAAGGGGTTTTTTGTTTAGGAAAGGACAGCCCCACCCCGCTGTCCCGAAGTCGGATACGTCCAACAAATAAATCCGTCCTTGACAGGATAAAGGGAAGACACATATTTGGAACGCTATAATAAACAGCTAATTCCATTATAAGTTATTGATAGATATTTCACACCACCAAGCTATGTCAAAATAAGTATATTCTGCTAAATGGTCATATGTTGATGCAACATAAAATATTGCTAGTGTCTCTTTCAGTTATTATTAAGTATATAGACAGATAATCCATCCCATAAGAGAATCACAACTGAGAAATGACACTTAAGTAATACCAGACCATAGCAATGGATTAACACAGCATGATTGGGTGATGATAATAATTTGATATAACAATGAAACCAGCCGTTTCTTTATGATAAAAATATGAAACTGTGTCAGGAGAGTCAGAGGAAAGGGTAGGATATTTTACCTTTGTAAAACCTTTACCTATACCAGACTCTTCCCATCAGCATTTCTAAATATTAGAAGTCATATTCAACTTGGATCAAATATGGGTTTAGTCGTCGCCCCGAATTAAGACTTATAGTCGATTGACAAAGGGTCTCTGCAAAGTCGATAGTCGCCAACCTTCTCCCTCGTCAGAGAAAACTCCAAGTCTTTAGTAGATGGTTTTAGACTCAACAGTGCACAGCCCGAGCCTTCCTAGTATTAAAGCTTATAGCCGATCTCCGGAATTGCTCTATAGAGGACTCCTTTGACCAGCAATACGCTTCGATGCTGGTACTATGTATGACACAAAGGTCTTTGCAAACCAGTCGCCATATCAGATGAGCCTCTAATGTCAATCTGGAACAGACAACCAAACGACTACCAAGGTAGTATATGTCACCAAGTTGAATCATTCTGTTCATTGACATTGCTTCGAAGGAGAGAGTGTACCACATACCTTATACCTTCAAGACAGACCTGCCTCTGTAGCTATTTTTAAACAAAGACAAATCTGTGTACCAATACCAATACCAAGAGTAAAATATATGTGTAAGGCGTATACAGCCAGTATAGTGTATAGGAATGTAATTAGTAACACAGCTATTTCTGTGGATAATTTATTTACCCACAATTACATAAAATATACAGGTTTGGTACTTGTTTGAACTACAAGCTGAAACACAGTGCGGATAACTCTCAGCTACTTAGCATGTACCTTGACACTCTCGTCATGAGGGCTCCATTAAACAGTAAAATGAGTCATGGAAATGCACATAGTGTTAAAGAAGGCCTGGCCGGAATAGACATTTCTCTAAAGTTCTTAAATGTGGAAATAAACAATAGCGCTTACCTTTCTTGCAATAAGGATTATTGCAAGCAACCAATCCGACATAATCCTTCACACCACACCTCACATGACCATAAACTCACTCTTCCGAAACCCAGAACAGCTCATTTACTCCCAACGATTCCTCGCAAACCCTATTTGAGCCAATGCGTGGCCTAACAGCTGATTCCGATACTTATCCATCAGAGTTTCTCTTTACACCCTCGATCAAGCCGAATACCCCCAGGCCTTCCGTACTTCCTTCCATCTCCATCGTTTTTCTTCCCCGAGCCCCTATCTCGAACCTTCCCGATCAAAATCACCAAAAGCGCCACTGCGTCGGATAGCGGAACTAGATTTGTGTACATGTGTTTTATGTTTCAATGAATTCCCAGTTCCTCATTGGTTGGTATTATATACAACTCACACAAATAAAAGATATCTATAGGCTTATAGGTAGATATACTTTAGTTCCGCTACTCGCCGTTGGTCGCTACTGTAGCCAATGATATTGGCGGCAAATTAAACCAAATTAAAATGTATCTTTATTATTATAGATTAATTATTAATCCCAACATAGCTGTCTTTAAAATTCGGTACGTTTTAAAAGTTCCCAATGCCTGTAAGATAATAAGAACGTGACAAACGCAATTTCTCCCAAAACGTCACTGACATTTCTATTACACTCGACAAGACCACATCAACAAACCTCCTAGAAACACCAACGCATATCATATAATTAACAACAACTGAGCTTTCCAGCACAATTACAAGCATTGAGATCAATACAGCATGCGGCCTTTAAATTATATTAAAATATTTAATAAACACATCCTTGTTTTATGCTTGTCTATCACAACGCCCTCTAGTGTGAAAGATTTAAACTTAATCCACGCTCCAGCAACCCTATCAATATTTAATTCATCAATGAATTACGAGATGGCGTTGTAAGGTAAGGCAGCGTAGACACCGACCCTTTACAATAGACTCCCAATAAAACACTAGATGGCGCTTCACGTCATAAAACCATTGGCTAAAACTCACTGGAGCATAGTTCCGTTACAACATTTTACTGTTCTTGTTAATCATTGGGCCTAGTCTACCCTTTATGAAATTTGCTTTTTCCTTAGCTTTCTTTATATGGGCGCGAAAGGACAACTTTTTATCAAGTATGACACCCAAGTATTTGATTTTACTAGCCCATTTTATAGGAGACCCAGTCATGATGGGTTTGGTTTTGGATTCTAGATTTTTTGTCTTGTTAAAAAGGATGGCTGAGCTCTTGCTGGCGTTCACTTCAATCCGCCATCGACGGAACCACTCCTCGAGGGTGTCGATGGCGGATTGAAGGTTACGCTTCAGAGTTCTCGGATCATTGTGTGTCGTGTACAGTGCCGTGTCGTCTGCAAACAAGGCTAGGTGGACTTTGGGGTGATCTCGGGGGATATCATTAGTGAACAAAATCAAAAATCAAAAATCATAAAATCAAAATCAAAATCTCTTTATTTGCCAGAATATGGTAAAAACACAAGGTCTCACAAGGTATAATTCTGTACGTGCATATTCGACCTGCATGCAGGTGTGCAAAATTTTCCAATTATGTTACAAATTTAATATTATTATAATTAATTACAATTCATTCTTAATTATCTATGTATATTACATTACAAGTCCTTTATTTGGCCCAATATCAAATAAAAAAATAAAAAAAAACTAAAAATATCCTATGTCAAATAATCATTGATGCTATAAAAACACTTATCATGCAGCCAGTTAGTCAATTTCTTTTTAAACAGGGTCTTATGTTCTAATTTAATGTCATCAGGTAAGTGGTTATACAGCAATATACACATGTTGTAACAGTTTTTCTTATAAATAGCTGTTTTGCAAGGAGGCTGGTACAAAAGATTTCTATATTGGGCTCTTGTATATCTTGCCGTAGTTTCAGAACGATTGACGAAGTGGTTAGGGTTGCTCTTAACTAGGAGACATGCTTCTCTTATATAGATACATGGAAGGGGAAGTATATTAAATTTTTTGAAAAGCGGTTTACAGCTTGCTAGAAACCACACATTGTCTAAGGCTCTAATACACCGTTTTTGGATTTTGAAGGCTCTGTCTGCATCCACAGAATTTCCCCACAATAACAGCCCATAGGTTAAAACGGAAGACACATAGCCTTGATACGCTATTAGTGCTGCCTCTAATGATACCGTTTGTCTTAACCTTCTAAGTGCAAAGACAAATCGTTCCAGTTTTTTGCAAACAGTGTCAACGTGTAGTTTCCAATTTAAATTTTTGTCTAAATTAAAACCTAAGAATTTATAATTGTCAAACAACTCTATATTCAATTAAACGTAATTAATTTGTAAAGGCGATATATTTGCATTATATGAACAGAATTGAATGGCTTTGGTTTTTGTTAAATTAATCTTCAGATTATTATCATCAAACCATGTAATCGCCTTTGCTAAAGTAGTGTTCACTTTTGATTGAAAACTAGACTGACTCTCACCTTCACTTTTTATTATAAGGGTAGTATCATCAGCGAAAATAATACAGTCCTGCGTAACAAAAAACGGAAAGTCATTTATTGCGACTAGAAATAGTAACGGTCCAAGAATACTTCCTTGAGGAACTCCGGTTTTATTGATCAGTAGATCGGATTTATATTTCTCTTTAATGAGAATATTGTTCTTTTTCCGAACTATCTTTTCTATTTCTGTATATTGGGTTCTTTCCGTTAAATAACTCTCTACCCATTCATAGGCTCTACCTCTAATTCCACATATTTCTAATTTTTTCAAAAGTATTGAGTGGTCGACAAAATCAAATGCTTTACTAAGATCGAGGAAAAGAGCTGGGATTTCGTTTTTGTTGTTTAAGCTTCTTGTAATAGTTTTTATTAAATTAAATCCGGCTAATGTTGTAGATTTTCCTTTACGAAACCCAAATTGTTTCGATGTTAAGATGTCATATTTGTTTAAGAATTCATTTATTCTATATAGTATACATTTCTCAAATACTTTAGAAAAAATTGGGATAATGGTTATGGGCCTATAATTACCGGCGTCAGTTTTGTCCCCATTCTTGAACAGTGGTTTCACAATAGATATCTTTAATTGAGCTGGAAATACTCCATCCCCAAATGATAAATTAATTATGTGCGAGAGGGGACGACAGATAGTTTGAGCACATAACTTGAGAATCGTGGTTGATATCTCGTCGTACCCTGTTGTTCTCGTATTATTTAATGACATGAGTACTTTATAGATTTCACACTCATTTGTTGGTTTCAGAAATATTGATTGAGTATTGTGTAATGATGAGTCAAATTTCATTCGAGACGCCTTGGGTTGTTTATTACCACTTAAATTAATAAAATATTTATTGAAAGAATTACATATGTCAGTCGGATCTGAGTATGATTTATTTTGAAAATTCAATATGTCAATTTCATACTTGTTAAACTCGTTCGATACCGTCGAGGAAATTGTTTTCCAAGTGGCCCAACATTTATTTTTATTATTTTTTATAAACTTATTATTGCATATCTGCTGTGCTTTGTGTAAACATGTCTTATATATTCGGGTATATTGCTTATATCTAATTTGTGTGTTTTTATTACCAGAGGTCCTATACTTAAAATACAGATTACGTTTAGTTTTACTGGCTTTTCTTAATCCTAACGTTAGCCATTTAATTTTCCTAGGTCGATTTATCACTTTTACTTTAATAATGGGAAAACAGAGTTTATAAAATAAACAGAAAATGTCATAAAATTTAGTAAATGCTTCAGAAGCCACGTCCGATTCATACACGTCATTAAATGATAACATTGATAAGTAATTGGAAAATTTACGTAAATTGTCTTTGCTATAATCTCTTTTATATTCGAACCATAGCAATAGCTTTTTGCTTACTTGATTTTACCTCTATAATTTGAGCGGATTCGTGGTCTGATAGTCCTAAATGAACAACCTCGGACTCTACGTCTCGGATATTACTCGCTATTTGGTCTAAACACGCATTCTGTCTGGTCGGAGTGTTTATGTGGATGTTGAGACCATAGTTTTTTAATACACATAACAAGTCTTTTGTAGTGGCATTATCTCTCATCGTATCTAGATTCCAGTCGCCACATATTATAATTTTTTTTCTCTTGTATTTTTCCGTGGCAACAAGTTGTATAGTGTTGGCGAGAGGGTTGAACCTTGCGGTACACCAGCCGTGATAGGGTGGGGGGGTGACAGGGTCCCCTCGACTCTGTAACGAAAGGTCCTTTGAGATAGATAACTGTTGATTATGTGAATTAGCCTGGGAGGCATGCCCGACTCATACAGTTTATGTATGAGTCCGGCATGCCAGACCCTGTCAAAGGCTTTGGCTATGTCTAAAAATACCGCCCCTGTAGTGAGTCCGGCATGTTTTGAGAATCCCTCTAGAATATGCTCCGTTATTCTGAGGAGCTGGTGTACGCAAGAGTGTTTGGAGCGAAAACCAAACTGTTCATCGATTAGGAGTTTATTTTCACTTATATGGTTTTGTATGCGGGCAAGAATTACCCTTTCATAGAGCTTCCCTAGAGAAGACAGGAGCGATATTGGTCTGTAACTATCTGGTTCGGTCCTTGGTTTCCCCGGTTTGGGGATACCAATGACCGTAGCTTTGCGCCATTCTATGGGGAAGTATGAAATGTTGAGACATGCATTGAAGATCCATGTTAGAATAAGAATAAGGTCGTCGGAACAGTGTTTGAGCAATTTATTTGTGATCCTGTCTTCTCCAGGGGATTTTCTTTCCTTGAGGTGTCGGATTAGCTTATATAATTCATCAAAGTTAACTTGTTTTAATTTAGGTTCTACTGTTAATGGTTGATTGAGCCTGTCTTTGACTGTGCTTTCTATAAAGCGCGTATGGTTGGAGATAGGGTACAGAGTGCTTGGAGAGCACTGTTTCTCAAGGCTGATGGCCAGGCATTCAGCCTTCTCTGCGTCTTCAAAAGCTGGTGTTTGATTGGGTCTATTGAGGGGCGGGGAGGAGGTGATAGCGTCTGCTTTGAGAGATCGCGCCAGTTTCCAGTAAGCCACGTGGCTAGGCGTGATCTCCCCTAGCAGGCTATCGAACTCGTTCGCCTGGAAAGCGCGAATGCGGTCTTTGGTCTCCCTCTGTAGAGCCCAAAGCCGACTGCGATTTGCGGGAGAAGGGTGTCTAGATAGTGCCTTAAGGGCGTCGTTTTTCCTCCTTAATAGATTCTTTAGCTCAGGCGACAGGGGCCTGTGCTGCGCGTGGTCGGCTGGGACCTCCTTGGAGGATCTGCCCACCACTTCGCGAAGGAAGCTACTAAGGAGTGAAATTGCCTTGTCGATGTCTGTCGGTGTGGATAGGTCCGGTGGGAGAGATTCTATGAGAGGCATTGCCTGGAAGAGGCCTTCTCTGACCTGTTCCCAATTCACTAAGGATTTGGTAATAGGGACAGAGTTAACGGGGTCCTGGCCCAAACTTAACGAGACTGGCCTATGGTCTGCACTAAGTTCGTGTATTACTACTATAGAACGTAGCTTTAGAGCTACGTTCTTTAGTAGTGTGACGTCTAGTATGTCCGGTCTGTGGTCTACTATTATGGGAAAATGAGTGGGTTCTAGGGGAGCAATGAGGTCAAACGGAAGTCCATTATGTAAAAGATAAGCCAATCTTGTACCGTTGCTGTTGGTGGCAATGCAATTCCACTGTGTGTGCTTGCTGTTTAGGTCGCCTGCTATAATTACCGAGGGGCCTAGAGCTGCTATCGCGTCTAGGTCCTCCTTCAGGATGTCATGTGATGGGGAAAGGTAGGCTGAAACTACTATTATTGGGGAGTGGTTTGCTATAGCTAATCTACATACTGAAACTTCTAAGTTAGTGAGTGTGGGAGGGTCCATGCCAATGCAGTGGAGTCTGGATCTGAAGAAGATGGCTGTACCACCCTTGGGTCGTCCTATTCTATCGTTCCTGACAAGGGTGAAGCCGGGGAGTCTAAATGCCTTAGTGTGTGGTTTCCAGAATGTTTCTTGGATCAAGAGTATGTCAATATTGTGTTTGTTGACGTGGTTTAGGATTTCGTCTTTGCAGCCGCTAATCCCGTTGGCGTTATAAGTGGAGAGTGTAATTGAAAGAGGTTTGATTTTATCTGAGCTATGCATTATTTGAAACGTTTTGGTGTGCTTGGTATTCCGCCCAAGCTGCGTCATATTCATTCAGTATGGCCAACGTGGCATCCCGATCGGCCCCGCGTAGACGCCTGTCAATGTCTGCGAGGCGCTCTCTGTATATGAATGAATGAATGAATGATTTATTGCGTGTATGGTAATTCAGGTTTACAATAAGCAGATGTTATTACATAAAACAGTTTCACCGAACCCTACCTTTGCAGGTGTGCACGCTTAAAATTATACAGTATAAAACCATAATAATATTATATAATAAGATTACAAAATGATTAGTTAACTATTACAAAATTACCTTCATATATTGGAATAACATGTCAAATATAAAATACAATATCAATGTCAAATTATAATGTAAGCTCCATATATTCTTTTAAGTTATAAAAGCATTTGTCCGCGATCCAGCACTTAACTACTTGCTTAAATCTATTGCCATTAATTTGTTTGAAACTGTCTGGTAATTTATTATAAATGTCGATACACATTACGTAACAGTTTTTCGAGGTAAGTTTTAGTCTGGTACGAGGCTTGTAAAGTTTATGTGCATATTGTTGCCGTACTGTTCTGGAGGACATAGCCTGAACATCTTCAAACAAATGTTTGTGTTTATGTACAAATAAACAAACCTCCAGAATGTATATACTGTATATAGTTAGAATGCGATGTTTAAGAAAGTATGGTCGGCACGATTCATCTCTTTTAAGTCCAAATATTGCTCTTATGCATCGCTTCTGAATTAAAAACAAATCTGTGATATCTGTGGAATTTCCCCATATCACAACACCATATCGCAATGCCGAATCAATGTATCCGTTATAAGCTGTAATAGCGGCTTGCAAGGACACGACCTGCCGGACCTTTCTTAGAGCATACACAAACTTGTTTATTTTGGAGCACAAGTCATTAATATGTGTCTTCCAATTACAATGACAATCTATTGTTATACCTAAAAATGTTGTGTGTGACACTTCTTCGATGGTATCATCACCATATTTAACAATTAATGACTGCGTTTTGCTTTGAGAGGAACATAACTGCATAAATTTAGTTTTAGTTATATTTACTTTTAGATTATTTGATGTCAGCCATTTTATGGTTTGAGCTAATGTCGTGTTTATGTTATCATTATAAGTAGACAAGTCTTGCCCTCCTACGATAATGGTAGTATCGTCTGCAAACAAAACACAATCATCAGAAAGCACACTTGGGAGGTCATTTATGTAAACTAAAAACAGCAGAGGTCCAAGAATACTTCCCTGCGGTACACCATAAGTGTTTTCAATGAAAGATGACTTGCATGTCACAATAGTTTTTGTTTGCGAACAGTATTTTAATGTTTCTACACATTGTGTTCTGTTTGATAGATAAGTCTTAATCCAATCATATGCTGGGCCACGTATACCATATTTATTTAATTTTAAAAGAAGCCTTTTGTGACAGACAAAGTCAAAGGCTTTGCTCATGTCCATAAAAAGTATAGTGACAGGTATCCTATCGTCTATATATTCCATTATGCGCTTTATCAGTTTGAAAGCTGCAAGGGAAGTGCTCCTGCATCTCCTGAAGCCATGTTGTGCGTCAGTTATAATATCATGCGATTCGAAAAAGCTTATCAGTCTGTTATACATAACTTTCTCAAATATTTTCGAAAATATAGGGATTATAGTGATTGGTCTATAATTTTCTGGTAAACATTTTGCACCTTTTTTATATACAGGCTTAACTACAGACAACTTTAAAACATTAGGAAAGACTCCTTGATTTAACGATAAGTTTATTAAATATATTAAAGAAATTGCAATAAGTGAAATGTTGTTTTTAATAATGTCAGTTCGTATAGAGTCGTATCCTACTGCTTTAGAATTGCTAAGTGATTTTACAATTTTTATAAGTTCATCAAAGCTAACAGGATTTAAAAATATTGTGGATTCTATACCTTCAATTTGTATAAAATCTGATGATCCGCTTTGGGAACTACAGTTATCTTTAATAACATTGACAAAATAGCTATTAAATATTTCGGCTATATTAAATTTTGTGGATCCGTGATTTCTGTACCATCAAATAAAAGTTTATCTACAAAACGAGAAGTCACGTCAGATGCAGTGTATTTTTTTACGACTTGCCAGACAGCTTTACACTTATTATCAGCATTATTGATGTAATTATCATTTTGGTGTTTTTGACATGATATTATACATTTCTTAAGACGCCGTGCGTAGTTTTTATATTGCTTATTGTAGTTTTTAGAATGTCGACTCAACAAATACAGTCGTCTTTTTGTGTGACAGGATTTTTTAATACCTCTTGTTAGCCAATTACAGGTTTGTTTTTTCATTGACATTTTAACCTTTACTACCGGGAAACATAAATCATAAAAAAGCACAAATAGATCATAAAAGGCAATAAAAGCCTGCTCTGCGTCAGTTTCTTGAAATACTTCTTCAAATGATAAAGAAGACAGGCATTCCGTAAACTTATTTTGATTTTCTTGACTATAGTCCCGTTTATATTCATACCACCATTTGACCGGTGGGCGGTGACGCTTCTGAATCGGAACTATGAATGATTGGGCAGTATGGTCAGATAATCCTAAATCATGAATAGTCACTTTCCCATCCTCGATGTTGCTCGCGATGTGATCGATGCACGTCTCCGATGTTGATGTGAGTCTTGTCGGCTCCCTTACTACCAGCTTGAGATTATACGATTCTAATATTCGAATGAGTTCAGTTGTTATTTTTGAGGTGCGTAGCAAGTCGATGTTCAGATCTCCACATATGACATATTTCTTCCTTTTATGCTGGCATAAAATATTTAAAAGCTCTTTAAGTTTTTGGAAAAAAATAGCGTTTTTAGATTTTGGAGTTCTATTTGTATAGATGCATATAATGACAATGTTATACTTTACTATATTTGTTGCACAGCATTCAAAAACAAACGTTTGTGATATAGTTTCAGTTTTTGTTATGGTTGAACATTCAATATCTTTTCTCAATAATATTGCAACCCCTCCTCTTTTTGAATACTTTCGAGAAAAGCAAGCCGCGACTTGGAAGTCCTCTAGTCGCAAATTACATTCTGTTCCTTGGAGCAAATTTGTTTCGCACAGGCAAATTGCATCTATTTCAATACCATTTTGTTTTAAATCTGTTAATGCGTATAATAGATCATCTTGTTTATTTAATACTCCTGAAATATTTTGGTGCAGAATACCAAAACTATTACACGGATTTGCGACGAAAAAACGTCTGTGTTTTTATTACTGGAATCTGTTGCTCATTTTTTTTCGACGTCGGTCCTTTTTGGATATCCTCTTTAGACACAATTTCGTGGATGTCACAGATTTCAAGAACCTGATTTGGAAGCTTTGTTGGTTGTATATTTTTTTGCCGGAGCTGTCGTTCGTATGCAGGATTATAAAGTTTACACGCTATATTGTGGAATATACAGTGCACTAAATCCCTCTGCAATGCACTGTTTTGATAACTCAATGTGTTATTCATACATCGCATAAAGTCACAGTGGTCGTTTTGATTCTTAATTAGTCGTAGCATATTATTCAATTTATTTTCATTTAAATGTCGGCTGTACGAAATTGGTGATAACAATATATTTGTTTTTTGCAACTTTTGTATAGAGTAGTATAAGTTAGCGAACATTTCATTAGGATTCGTGTCATTTGAACCAGTTAATATAACTACAAAGTCATCTCGGTTCAGTTCCAAATTAGACAATGGCTGGAGGACATTTCTAGTGCGGGCTCCGGGATTAGAAAAACACAAGACATCGAAGTAATCGCCAAACACCTTGTTTAATTTTGGTCCAAGGTTTTTCCCCTGCTGGTCAGATACTATAATTATTTTACGCTTATTCAGGCCCTGTGTGGAGCGACTTTCATAGTCCTCTTGAAATTGGCGAGTGTAAGTATTGCATGGGTTTTTATAATTATAGTTCCGTTTCTCTGTCGTGGTTCCGGTTTCATTTGAGTTTAAATGTTTAACATTCAGTGGTTTGTCGGTGGGCGTATTGTTCTGCAGAGGATTGAACAGTATAGATGGCGCTGCCTGGGCTACTGAATGGGTTTCTTGGGTCATACGACGGGGCCCTTGAGCCATCGGTTGGGGGTTTTGAGGCATCGGCTGGGGGTTTTGAGGCGTTGGCTGGGGCTTTTGAGGTATCGGTTGAGCCTCTTGAGACCTCATTTGGATTTTTCCAGGTATCCGCTGGGGCTCATTTTTCTCTTTTAGTGATACGTTTAGCTTTTCTGTTTCATAAGAAAAATCTAGCTTTGTACCACTAATAATACTTGTACGTTTTTGTCTGGGTTTCTGTTTAGTTTTATTTGTCGAAGTTGTTTTGCATATATCTGTCAATTGTTTTATACGTAGTTCACTTTTAGTAAGTTGTAGAGTTAGTGCGTGATTTTCAGTCAACAAGTTCTGGATCTCCAGCTGCGCCGAGTCAAGTTTTTCTTGAAGAGCTTGCATTTTTTGTTTCAATTCGTCGACCATGTAGCTATTATTCAGACGCAACTCGGAAAAACTCCTGTTTTTGTCACACGGTGTTGAGAATCTCGACGAACTCAGTACACCTTCCTCTTCTGACAAAATTTCTAATGAATTTTCCATAGATATGTTCGCTTGATATCGTCTACGTATAGTGATGTTATCTCGGGGATATTGTATAGATGAGTTAAGAGATGGCGTAGAATATTGGTTTTCAGGCAGTTTTGTCAAGCACTCCTGACATCTATACTCACCTTTATTTTCATTTGAGAGTTCTGTGCAATGTTGGTGATATATTTTTTCACAGAAAACACATTGGACATAATGTCCATTACCAATATCGGCATTGCATTTTACGCATACGGCTGCCATCTTGCGGATTTGTTGTGCGATATTACGGCACTAATAAGAATCGGCGATGTATGGTGTAATTTTATTGACGAGTGCCTTGGTGGTTCCGCAAAGAAGCTGTAGGTGGCGCTGTAATTAATGTTATGCGTTATACATCCAGGAGTGATAACTTTGATCGTGATTAATGTTTCTTGATGAGGGGCTTAGCGGTTCAGCAAATAAACGTTAGATGGCGTGTGCAGTGAGGTGACTGCGAGGGAATTGACAGCTAGGTGTGTTCAAAGTTCCTGACAATTCAAGTGTAAACAACGGTCACAGTTTGTATTATTTTGCTGATTTTTGTTTGAAGACACTGTTAAATAGTTTATTTGTTCGTTCTGAGTATTGTTATATATGAGAGCGCCCCTCAGCAGCGACGGCATTTCCACGCCTCCGATCGGGTTCCGCGTTGGCATTAGAGGGGTTACTTGCTGGGAGTTCGCTACAGTATGTACCTGTCTGGGCTTGGCGTTTTGGGGGTCTGTCTGTGAGTGGTAGTGGTGTTGTTACCGACTACTTGAGAGTATTTAGGGGCATAAACTGGACGTGAGGGTTGGCTATGGTAGATTTGAGATTGGGATTGATGGGACGGCTGGCTTAGAGGAATGAGCCTCTCGTCCTGTGAATCCGATAGCGTGAGAATTGGAGAATGTACTTGAGTATTTAACGGTTGACTTGGCGGTTGGGGCATTTGACTATTTGTGAGATTCTGTTTAGGAGAAAGTGGTGGGTAAACTGGGTTCATATTTGTTATGAGCGCGGGCTCGGTTAGATTTTGAAATTGGGGCTGTGGGCGGTATTGATTATCTTGGTTGGTCCATCTTGTATTCCTATTAGCTGACTTATTGCTACTGATTCGAGTTTTTGGCCTGAGGGGGCATTTCCAGAAACTGGCTATGTGCTGGCCCCCACAGTTGCTGCATTTAGGATTGTCTCTATTTTCGCAGTCTTTGGCTCGATGTGGGCCAGCACATATCAAGCAGACTGGCGGGGAAAAGCAACGTCTTTGCCCGTGTCCAAAACACTGGCAAGTGAAACACTGTATAAGCAGGTCTTTTTGGTCCGGTTCTTCGACTTTGATACCGGTCAGTAAGCAAATATTTTGGATCGCAGCAACGTCAATAAAATGTGGCCTGGTGGTGGATTCAAGGGGATACGACTGATGTTGAATTTTACAACATGGTGTACAAAGAAAAAAAATATATAACTATTTTTTGAAATATGTGACATCAAGGGTACTTACGAAAATGTTATGATTTCATTTTTTAAGCCAAAAGAAATTTAGCAGAAAGTACTGGCTAGTTAGAAGTAACGTACTTAGCTAGAAGTAATGTAGCACATTTTATAAAAAAAAACTTGTATAACAAGAAAATGCAATTTTGCATAGTTCCACAACGGACGTCCTGCTTTGACAAAAAAATATGGTCACGTTAAGTATAATGCACCACATTTTAATCCATTATAAAATACTGATTGCTATATGCAGTTGAAAGTTCACAAGTGGACTCTAATCTTATTAGCCTAATAACAAAAGAGCTCGAAAAAGTTCAAACGGAAGTTATTTATTATACAACAGTCGGTGCTACTTGGGGTGGATCGGGTTCGTTCGCACCGTGTCGCGAAGAGCGCACAGCGTCCCTTGTTCCCCTCACCTACATCCCTGACCTACACGAACAGGCAACAAGTTGCAAAACAGGCTTGCGGGGGCAGCTGCTGAGCCTGAAGCGTCGGATAGGAGAGACAGGATTAGTTGAGAAGTGGTTTTAGGAACTAAACTCGTCGTATTTGGGCTCATTAGATCTTTCTTAACGAACAACAAACATTTGTGCAAGTTATTACCTGCGGCAATATGTTTTACTCTTATTGGACACTAGAGGGTTCCTAGAATTTCGTTCGCGTAATTTGTTTTCTTTAGGTACTGTAAAGAACTCATTGGTAGATGACAGCAGAGCTGGCAGATAAGATTTTATATTAAAAATCTATTTGAATATCTGAATTATGGCCGTCTCTGTCACTCACCAAGAGAGCCGGGCATTCGGTATTGATCTATGAATGTGTACTGAAGTCTAATCTAAAATATAAAAAGAAGTCCTGATCGTGATCTTTATTTTAACCACCACTGAGTTGCACCCACGCTACAGTACCATAGCCCTTTTCACTCGGCTTGAAACGTGAGTGTTGACATTGAAAAATATCCCGCGTCGCTCAACCGTTTTTGCAAACACAATCGATGCCGATCAATAGGTAGGCTTTCCCCAGTTCCCTAAATAGGAAAAAGAGCCGTCTCCCATCGCAGTATCGTAGCCGGGTAAAAAATCGCACTGCTAAGATTAATATTAATAACTAGGAGGCACTCGCATCTTCATCCACGTATTTTTTTCTTTACCGTAGACGGATAGAAAGTATCCTATAACCATCTTTGGATGTACATCCCTGTACCGAAATTGGTTAAAACTTGGCCGTTGCGGCATGATGCGAGGACAAAGGAAATTATGGAGATGGCGTTAGGTTGGTACGGCACCGCGCGCCCATACAAAACAAATGACGATCCTGCATCATGCTATTTACATTTTTCCTAAAATCATGACCCACTCTCCATAGAAAATAAATGTTCAATACAAATCTAAAATTGTATAATAGTAAATGACCCCTCACCATAGAAAACTGATTCTCAATACTATTTTAGAATTCAAACTAAGTACCTACTTCATAGTAGAGTTGCTAAGCCGCAAAATTGTGCGCATCCGGTTAGAAGCATGAAATTTCTGCCACACAGAGCGTTCCGCGGTGATTATTTTCAGATGTGGAGGGCATTCAGATTCATCCCCTGCGTGGCGTGAGAGCGGGCTGAGTAGTTAGAAAACAGCGGACTAACAACTCTACTATCAGTACTTACTTTTAATTAATCATAATTACCTCCATATTATCACTTATTTTTGACGTTGACAGACTACAGGCACGGTCTAATGCACAGAGGCCTTATTCCTTTTTCATGTGACAAAAAATATATTGATAATTTCAACTAACTTTTTGAAGTAAATAATACTTTTCCCCGAGTTCTACGAGTAGGTACTAACATAGCTATTTCATGCCTTCATTGCGTGCAGTCGAAAATAAGTTGAAAAAACTAATTTTTGAAACAAAAATTATCAATAAAAAATTCAAACTGTATTAGGTTTCAAATATATTCTAATAAATCCCAATAGCCCTGTTCTAGGTAGTAACATCAATGATATGTTAAGAAAAATGTTTGAGCATAGAGAAAATGTCTAAAAGAATGAGCATTTTAAAAGGAATTAGGCCTCTTAAAGGCACGCACGCCGCCGCGCCGCTGACCTACTTATGTAGACGGGCACAGGCAACAGTTGCAAGGGTCAAGGCCGCCGCGTCGCGCAGGGTAGACGTAGACGGCGGGCAGACAGACTCTTTTTCGTTCGTGAAAGTTCCCGTGAACGTTTCGGTCGTACTGCCAAGGCGGTACGGCTCTTATTGCCAAGCTAACTGAAAATTCTCGGGAAGATGGATTGCTAATTGTTTGGTTTAAGTGATAATGATGACGGATTATTTATTTGCCATCCAAATGGCATTTAGACGTGTTTTACATTTACCAGATTTTTTGAATAGTTCCCAGAATATACTATAGTCTGGAGATCCGTTTAATTCGGTGGATGTAGATAATATTCATGATAAATTAGTAAGCTTAAACCGGAATCGAAACGTGATCGTAACAATCGTACGTTATTTATGCATACAATTTGTGAACATGCGATTCTGTTTTTGTAAGAAACTAGCTTTTGCCCGCGGCTTCGCTCACACAGGTCGATCTGTATACGTATACGTGTCATTTTCTAGTTTTATTGTTTTTTTGAATGAAAAATAAAACCGGTGAACCAAACGAAATCATAGACAGAAGTGAAGTTGCCGAAATGTACAACTCTCTGCGTTTTATTAGCTGCGCTCCGCGGTGTTTCCTGCTCCGCTCATCCCATGAAAACACTACATCTTTGTCTGTCATGAATAAAATAGTATAAAAGTAGGTACATTATTTTCGAAGCGAGGGAAGTAGGCAGCAATGAAATACTTCGGGCACGTTACACGAAACCAAAACTTCATGGAACGACTTCGTCCAAAGACGAGTGGAAGGCAAGCGGTCACGAGGTCGGTCACCTACGCGCTGGACAGACGACCTGCGGAAAGCTGCGACACAAACCACCATAGTCCAATGTTCCCGTGACCCTGAAGACCGTGGCATGTGGAGGCGCATTGCGAAACGTTACGTCTCATTTTCCATTATACTTAATCCATTATACTCAGTAATGTAATTTATATTGTAATTGACATTGTTTTTATTTATACCCCAGTTTCGTACCAACATTATATGTATATTGACAATAGGTACAGTCAACCACTTTGACTCCTAGGCCATTTCGTACCTTGTCACGGTGAACGTTAATATGAAAGCCGCTTGAAATCTCATATCATTGTCATCGTGACAAGGTTTTATAGGGGCTTAGAAATCAAATTGGTTGACTGTACTTAAAAGTTACTTTTGACCTTATTCCTAATTATTGCCTTATTTGACTGTAATTTTCATTGTTATTTTTACCGTGTTAATTTTGTATGTATCTCAAGAACGGTGATAGCTAGACAGTTGAAACTTTCACAAATGATGTATTTCTATTGCCGCTATAACAACTACAAACTTGTTAAAGATTATGGTACGGAACCCTTCATGCGCGAGTCGGACTCGCACTTGCCCAATTTTTTGCTTTGACTGAACCCATACAATTACACTATTTTTTTTTTCTGAAATGACGTAATTAGCAATGAAAGCCACGTCAGTTTGAGACTTCGGGACAATCTTGACAAAATCGTTATTGCCAATTTTCAGATTTTAACTTATATCATTTCAGTAACGTGTAAGATATACATCATGTATTTAAGGGTTAAATAAGAAGTTTGATTTTTCATCGTTTTTGAGATACAGCCTGGTGATAGACGGATGGACGGACGGACAGCGAAATCTCAGTAATGGGGTCCCGTTTTTACCCTTTGGGTACGGAACCCTAAAAAAGATACGGCCGATTATGCCGCAAAAAACATATATTTTGTTATTCTCAAGGAAATCCAAAATTTATGGGGTATTTTCTGTTGACCTAGAATTATGAAATTTGGTAAGTTATATAATATTATATACCGTATTTTACTACAAGTATAGGAAAAATCTGAAAACCATACATTTATAATAAGATTATAAACAAATTTAGTATATAGTATGTAATTAATTACTTAAAGTACCTACGTAATCAATTACCGAGGTTAAGCAACGGTATACATTTGTACGGAACCCTCATTAATTTTGTGCGTGAGTCCGACTCGCACTTGTCCGGTTTTTTGTGAATTATGGTCAGAATACCTACCTCAACACATGTCCTGCAGGGACTTTTTCTGAGATTTTCAAATACTTACTGTTCCTAGCTTATATATTCATGTCGTTCTCACTTAATTAAGTTATGAGGCACATATCAAACTTGGAAACAAATAAAGAGAGAAAACGTCCGATTCCCAGATTCCGCAGAAATGAGGAGCATAATTTGGCGTGAACGAGAATTGAATGCCTCCTAGGTTTATAATGTTACAAAACAGGATCCTCAGTTTGTTTCATAACTTCACCTCTACTCTTTAGGAGCAGCTACGCAATTTTGACCGATAAAAAATGCTGGTTTGCCCATACGAGCAATAACTTGTCATAATAAATGCGTCCTTGAAAGTCACTAAATTATTCGTAATATAAAGTCACTAAATTATTCGGTTTAAAATAAAAATTCACCATCACAAAATATAATAGGATTTTAATATTAACGCCTGCAACGAACAGTACAGAAATTTGATTGACACACTTTGGGCCGTAAACGCACCAGATGAAAAAGCAGTAAACGTGTTAAAGTAGTGAAAGCTTCCTTTACAACGTGCATTTTACCAATATTCTTTTTGAAATCCAATTTTCCGAGCTGACTGTGTGTCAATTTCAAACTGCGCTCCATCACTTCATACGTACGTAGCCTTTGAGGTTTGAAAGTGCTGCTCGCTAAAAGGTATTCGCAATAGGGGATGCGACTGATGTTGAATTATGTATACAACATAGTGTAGTTATATGAATCAAATACTGACCGATTGTCAGACAGCGCTCAGCCTAAACCGCTAAAGATATAAGATAGACGTTGACGTACATAGATATAATGTATATATAGATATACCCTTGCAACTGGTTCAAGTAGCGAATTCAAGATCCGTACTAAGAAAGGATTTTTGGAAATTCCACCCTTAAGGCGGTGAAATAGGGGTTGAACCGTTGTATGGAAATCGTTCATTTGGATAGTTATAGTCTTCAATCTTTGTATTTATAATGATTTCTTACCAAAAAGCAACAAATAATTAGCGTTGTCACAAAATCCCACTTACGGCTTAGGGTGATGCCAATAAGCGGATGGTTTCTCAATGTTTCCGAACAACTGCAGCAAGTTACCATTTAAATTATGTTTTATTCATATGTACTGGCACTTTATTAATCAAAACTTACAATATTAACAAAAACATTAATAAACAGCCAGATTGATTTGGTAAGCATTGCAGCCGTTCACTTATAAACTTGTATTTCTATGATTTCTTGGAACTTCGATTATTATTTACCTAATACAACCGATCGATAATCCAATTGTGAAATTTTCTGGAAATTTTACCTGTTATTGCATTCACTGTTGACAGACTAATGACCGAAATGCGTGGTTTGAATATGTTTGAAATTAACGTTTTAAGGTGAAAAAAACGACTTCAACGAGAACCTGAATTAAAAACCTTCTCTGTTTCAATAAAATCACTATTTTGGTTAGCGAATCTCATTCTCTCATAAAAAATACCCAAATTGCGAAGCTGTGCTTAAATTATTAAAAAATATAGGTATATATTTACTCGATTCCTCTAGGATGATATCATCCGATTCTGACTTAGTTGCTTATCCTATCCTATCCTTTCGAAAGTTTTTTTAATCGGTTTATGAATATCGAAGTCACAAACATGAAAATTAACATAAGAACTGAGAATCGTTTTTGGAAGTAGGTTAAAAATTAAAGTCAGCCGAAGAATAAACTGAACTGCTTTAATCATAGGTACTTGCAAGCAAATTGGCTCTGGCTTTTTAATCCGGAGGTACGGAACACTAAAAAATTAGGCAAGTGCGAGTCCGACTCGCGCATGAAGGGTTTCGTACCACAATCTATATAATCAAGTTTGTTGTATGGGAGCCCCCCCTTAAATATTTATTTTATTTTATTTTTAGTATTTGTTGTTATAGCGGCAATAGAAATACATCATCTGTGAAAATTTCAACTGTCTAGCTATCACCGTTCTTGAGATACAGCCTGGTGACAGACGGACGGACGGATGGACGGACGGACGGACGGACGGACAGCGAAGTCTCAGTAATAGGGTCCCGTTTTTACCCTTTGGGTACGGAACCCTAAAAAGGATATCCGAATAATTGATTTAAGGTCGCCCAGCTCGACAACGATGGACGTTGGTGTACAGTAATGCTATTTATTACACATAAAAGGGGTTTTTAGTGCACCAGTATCCGCAAATTTCTGAACCAATAATTAGATTCGCTGTAGGCCCTGTATTGCGGTCGCAGTAGGCTATGTTGCACGCGTCACTTTCAACCTGCATTAAACCAATTTTCACACAGCCTTTGAGTCTTAACACACGCGAGACTACCGAGGTATCTAAGTTATTTACGCTTATCACTGTAATTTTAAAGCAGCAAACAAACCTATATAATAATAGGTGAAAAACTTAACAAAAGGACTAGGTGTGTTGGAGTATTTAGTAACGTGTCTGTTTACAGAAATTAGGGTTCTATATTTGAATTTATACGTGACTTCCATACCTACTATTTTTTTAACACAACTACATACACCTAGTCCTTTAGTTAAGTTTTTCACCTAAACTATTGTTTTATTTTGGATTGACGCTTCTTTTGAAGACAATCGTTTTCATCGAGTACACTTCATTGACATAATATTATTTAATCGAAAACATTTTTCTCTTAATCCGGATTGTTATAATAATAATAATAATAAGGAGGAGGCGATTAGGCGCTATCGATCCGCACCTGACTCTAGGCCGCGATTACCACGCTTACCGATGCATAAGCGTAACTTTTAGCGTTAATGGGAGCCCTGGACGCTTTGCTAGACCCGTACCTTCGGGCTAGCGAAGACTTAGCTGATACCCACTCGATCATGTACTGTGGGGCCATCGCGGCGTGCCGCGTTGCTCGTGTCAGATTCCCGGACACTGACCGAGCACCGCGGACCGCCGGGGCTGCCTGGCAAGTACGGATCGAGCGGCGTATCAGCTCGTTTAGGACTCTCATTGCCAAGCTAATCTGTTTTAGGGGGGGCAACAATCGCCCCCGTGTGATGCGCTACGTGACACAAGCCTTCGCGGGGACTGGCACCAGGCCCTGCGATTACATGGCATGTGTCACAGAGCGCATCGACTACCTAAAGCAGAAAGTTTATGCATGGGCAAGCCGTATTCGTCGCTACAGAGAGCGTGTGGATCGGTTCCAGCAAAATCGCCTCTTCCAAAGTGACCAAAGGAAGGTATACCGAAAGTGGGAGGGAACCGATCAATGTGTGACCGACGGGCAACTGCCGGATCCTACTGCCATGATTAATTTCTGGCGTAGTATCTGGTCGGTTCCAGTCGAGCACACCGAGGGCGAATGGATGAATGTTGTCAGACGTGAGTGTGAGCCGATCGAAGCCATGGGGGCTGTGACCATCAGCCCCGATGATGTGGGTTGTGCTGTCCGTACGACCCAGAACTGGAAAAGTCCTGGGCCAGACGGATTGCACAACTTTTGGATCAAGTGGTTTCGATCCTCACATGAACGCCTGGCAACACAATTTCAAGACGCCCTCGAGCTTGGTTCCCTGCCATCTTTCATGACTACTGGTGCTACCTTCCTGCTCTATAAGTCCGGTAGTACCACGGAAGCGAAAAACTATAGACCCATCACGTGCTTGCCTACTTTATACAAGCTCCTTACATCCATTCTGAGAACAAAAATTAACACGCACATTGTTGCAAACAACGTTTTGACCTTTTCTCAGAATGGATGTAGGGTTGGGTCCCGTGGTACTAAGGAGCTCCTCCTCATTGACACGACCATTTGCCAACAAGTCCGGCGGAACAGGGAGTCCCTCTCAACCGCTTGGATTGACTATAAGAAGGCCTATGATTCGGTGCCTCATTCATGGCTGGAGAGGATCTTAGAGCTGTATAAAATCGATACGGCTCTAAGATCCCTCTTAGGCGCGTGTATGAGGCAGTGGACCACAGTCCTTCGTCAACCAGGTGGCGGGGATGGCCCCCCTGGCCCGCGGGACTTGATAAGGATTGAGAGAGGTATTTTCCAGGGTGACAGTTTGAGTCCTCTGTGGTTCTGCCTAGCCCTGAATCCGCTCAGCACTCTGCTGAAGGATTCAGGACTAGGTTGCCGGCTTCGAAGAGGAGGTGAGGTCATTTCATGCATTTATATTTTGTAATTACTTTATTGTATTTTACTTTTTATATAAATTTATTGTTAAAAACCTAGCCTAAGAAAAAAGATGAATAAAGGAGATAATAATAATAATAATCATTTATTCAATAGCTCACACAATTTTACAGGTACACATATAATTTTCTAACAGTTAGTAATTCACAAAATTCATAGAGGTCCTTAGTGGGAAATAAAATAGGCTTATAATACATTACCTTGAGTAGAGCGCGCTGGGCTCTTTCTAATTCAAGAAATTTAGTTTTGGTAGCTCCACCCCACACTAGAATGCAGTAAACAAGGACTGATTGGGCCAGGGACACGTAAATTTGATTTATTAGTTTATGACCAGCTACTTCCCTTAATTTTTTAAAAATATATATTAATTTTCTTATTCTAGACATAATAAGTTCCGAGTGAACATGCTAAGTTAGCCATAAGTTAAGTTAGTTATAAAATAAACCTAACCTAACCTGATCAATAAGCATGAATTGGAATTTGAATAGATACCTACTCGTATTTACCTAAAGTAGGCAAAACCCTATTGCTATTTTTTATTTTTTTATTTATTTCATAAGTAAGTACAAACTGAAAGGTTAACTGGAAGAGATCCCTTAAAGGGATAAGTTCGCCTTTGTACATGCTTCTTCCTTTGTAATGTGTTTTTCTTGTTTTTATGTACGATAAAGTGTTTACATACATACATACATACAAACAAAATTACATTTTATTATAACGGCATCGTTAAACCATTTTGGTTTGTCTCGATGCTACATTCCGCAATAATACATTATAAACTAATTTCTTAAACATATCTTGAAGTAAACAAAAATTGCACTGAGCGTTATCAGCCAGCGTGATGCAATAACCGGTCCGCGCGCCCACTGTACAGGATGCTCCATAAGCGATGCAATATTATTATAAGAATTGACTAACAAATTGTTGTAACATTTGTTTTTTTTTAAGAACGTTGGCTATATTTGTTGGTGTTATTTTGTCCTTGCATTCAGTTGGAAGTTTGTTTATTAAATCTGGTATTATGTACGCTGATGTTCTACGTCCGTAGTAGTTATGAAATTTAGGTTTCTGTAGTACATTGTTAATTACTCGCCGTGTAATTTTTGGATGTGAAGTTAAATGCTGAATTTCGGTTCTGAAGTATTGTTCTTTCAAAATTTGGCATCTAAATTTAACATTTGTATGGGCAAGAGTTTGCATAGGTATATTAAATAGCTCGTGATCATATTTTAAGTTCTTTTTAATATTACAAGGTACAATTATCTTTAGTATCCTGACTTGCAAGTTATATATTTTGTCCAGATAGGACTTAAAGGTACGACCGAAACTACTATTTCCACTCATACTTTCGAAAACAAAGCCGGCTATATCTACAACTGAACAACAAAGCCGCCGCGAAAGTTTAGATATTTATATTTATATGATAGATGTTTATCTATCCGAATTTTCGAAGCCTGTCGATAAGACGTTGTTTTCAAAAATATTGGTGGAACGTTTGTTGGCAAAACGAACGTCGTTGGGCTGCTTAAGATGCCCGCAGGGCAAACCACCCAGAAATTCGATCCGTCGATCCGTGTCCCTCCGGCAGACGCACATTTCGACATATGGCCCATCCGCGTACCTCCCATATCTGCGAAACCACAGGCGAATGTCACAATTTCATAAATCGGGGCACTATAGTCGATCAGGAAAACATAAACATTTTCAATGAAAATATCCTAATTTCAAAAGAGAAGACGGTTTGTCAGTACCTCCGCCTTGAGACCCAGTTGTACATCTTATCAAGGATCAATCAAGCACGACACTAGACTGGAAAACTTGGACCTCGAACGATGTAAAACAATAATAGTGTTAAAAGTTGTATACTGTAGTTTTTGTTTTAAAAGTTTAACCTAGTAGGTAATTAGGCAGTTTTGGGAGTTTTCTTTCGACGACTCTTTCTCCTCAGCAAACCTAATACTTAGTGAACCCCTGGTAGATGTTTTAAATCAAGTAATTTATGCTCTTCTGGCACATGTAACTGTCTTCATACGTTAAGCCCTTTGGCATGTATGTACACCTTTACTTTATTTTTTTTATATTTCTTAATTAAATGGGCAGTTTAGACAAACGTAACTTTGACAGCGAAAAATTTTATTTTTCTCAGTCGACCTTTGACAACGGTAACTTTTCAGCTACCGAAACGTCACTAGAGAGGCTCAAATAATTAATATACGTGATAGGTATAATCAGTTTAATTTTTTTTATTATTTTTAAGTGTGACAGTTGCGGCAATCGAAGAAAATATTATTTCTAAAATTGTGTTGAAAATCGGTTTTCTATGGGGAGGGGTCATTATTTAGGAAAAAATTAAAACAGCGCGATCGATACAGGTTTAGATGGGAGCGCGACGCCATCGCCATTGATACAGGTATATACAAATGTATAACACAAATATAACAGCAATACTCTGTTGCACACCAACGAGATAAATATGAGAAATCTTAAGGTAATCAATGGTTAGACAATAGACGGTCTCATTGCTAAAGAGCGATCTCTTTTAGACAACCTTTGAGTAGCGGAGAAAACAAATAAGAATTTAAATAATATGAGAAGTCAAAAATAAATGTCATACACATATTAAAGATAAGTACACAAAGTACAAACACAAAATGAAGTATAAATGTATACTGTTACGAGCGTGGGGTTCGTATTTGATAGAAAAGCACAAATTCATCCACAAATGAAAACACATACTTTATTACCGAAATCACGCCCTTACAATTCACACGAACTGTACTTAAAATCCACTAATTAACACAAACACACTATTACACAAATTACGCACTCACTATTCACACGAACTGTACTTAAAGCGCACTAGTCACTTGAGAGTCTTTCTTTCCGATTATCCTTGTACTAGCATTCGATCGCAGTTAAAATGTAACTAACTCGCGCCGGCTGCTTGCGCCTTTTATATCCCGCGGGGCCCGCTTTCTCGACGCATTGTCCACACATATCGCGAATATTCTAGTAAAGTCCAGCGTGAGGGCCGAGAACATTCGAGGCCATATATGTCTCTCTCTAATGGTGCACTCTCTGTCACTCCCTTCTCGAATGTTCCGAGTATAGCTATTTCTTTCTAGTAGTCCCATCCTTGTTACACACTTCTCGAATGTTCTGAGCATAGCTATCTCTTTCTACTAGTGCTATCTCTGTCACTCCTACTGGAAATTTCGCCATATAATGATTTGTGCTTCAGAGGCCCATAAGGGGTCCTGAAAACGCCTGAAAACGGGTTTTCAGGTTATGGCGTCATCTGATAGAGGGTGCCCTGAAACGGACTGAAAACATGTTTCAGGCGCCTGAAAACGACGGCAACTTGGGTGAAATTTCGATCTTTAGATATGTGATAGAGCAACTTCTGAAACGGCCTGAAATGACTTTTCAGCCTGCTGAAAACGCCTCTAAAGCACTGAAATTGACGTTCAAAGTTTTTGACCTAACCTACCGGCGTAACACTGCCCCCTCCTAAGACATGCTCGTCCCGAGCATCATTATTTCCGTGGTATCTGGCGAGCCGGTCAACATGAACAATCTTGCTCGGACTACGAGGATTCCGCTGGATTCGATACGTGACGTCGTTTATTTTAGTGACTACCTTGTAAGGCCCTTCCCAATTCGTAGATAGTTTCGGGGACTTTCCTACTCGTCGCATAGGGTTATGTAGCCACACCAACGAACCTTCCTCAAAACCCACTTGATAAGACTTCCGGTCATATCGGGTTTTCATCTTTATGCTAGCGTGGAGCCCGTGTTCACGTACCAGGCTGTGAACATCATCAATCCGATCCCGCAAATCACTTGCATATTCCGTGATGGTCCTTGGTGTATCAGGCGGACGTCCAGTCAGTAGATCTGCAGGCAAACGGAGTTCCCTCCCAACATTCGCATACGATGGAGTAACCGCCGTACTTTCGTGAGTTGCCGACCTATAAGACAACAGGAAGAGGGGGATATGCCGATCCCAATCTTTTTGATGGCTCTCAACGACCTTGGCTCCAGTGTCTGGTTACATCTCTCAACCATTCCATCTGACTGTGGATGATACGCCGTGGTCCTCGTCTTATGAATTCCCATTATGCGACAAGTCTCCTGAAAGACCGCAGATTCGAAGTTTCGTCCTTGATCACTGTGGATTTCGAGTGGCACTCCAAAGCGACAAAAAACTTCGTTCACTAGCTTTTCCGCTATGGTGACAGCTTCTTGGTTAGGAATCGCAAATACTTCAGGCCACTTCGTGAAGTAATCCATCACGACAAGAATGTACTTGTTTCCGGAGTCAGATGCTGGGAATGGTCCTGCGACGTCTAATGTAACCCTTTCCCAAGGGGCTCCAACGTTGTACAACTTGAGTGTTCCTCGGCTACGGGTATGCGGTCCCTTGACTGATGCACAGTTAGTGCATCGTTTACACCAATTTTCAACATCTTCTCGACAGTGAATCCAATAAAAGCGTTGCCGAATTTTCATTAGGGTCCTTTTTACTCCAAGGTGTCCACCGGATGCTCCATCGTGAAAGCTTCTCAAAACATCTTTCACCCTTTTCTTTGGGACAACGACTTGCAGGTGAGCATCCTTCCTATTAGTTAATTCCCATTTTCTACATAGAACCCCATTATGCATAACCAAGCTACCCCATTGTGCCCAGTAGCTTTTTGTTACTGCACTCATCGGAGCTACATCACACCATCTTGGTTTAGGCGCACCAGCATTAATCCAATCAAAAATGGGTCTCACGTCAGGGTCCTCTTGTTGCGCTTGCTGCATGATTTCATCACTCCACTCGTCGCTAACCGTATCAGTTCTTATCATTCGAACACATTCCTTGTCTTCTTGTCTTGAGCAATGTTTACAGTCGTCCGCACAAGGTCTTCGTGATAGGGCGTCAGCATTTCCATGCGATTTTCCACTACGGTGTTCGATGATGAAATCATACTCCTGCAGTTGTTCAATCCATCTTGCCACTTGTCCCTCGGGATTTTTAAATTCTAGCAACCACTTTAAAGCAGCATGGTCAGTTCTGAAACGAAACTTCCTTCCCAGCAGGTATTTGCTGAAATGCTGTAACGTCTTGACAACTGCTAGCAATTCCCTCCGAGTGACACAGTAATTCCTCTCTGGTTTCGACAGTGACTTACTGAAATATGCAATCACAACTTCGTTGTCTCCTTTCTTTTGCGACAAGACACCTCCAATACCAGTGTTGCTAGCGTCTGTGTCCACAATGAAATCCACTTCCGGGTCTGGATACCCCAAAATTGGCGTTTCACAAAGTCTTCCTTTAAGCTCGTTGAAACTTGACTCACATTGTTCGTTCCAGTCAAATGATCGTTTTTCTTCCGTTAGTTGATGCAAAGGCTTTGCTATATCCGAGAAGTTCTTTACAAAACGTCTGTAGTATGAGCAAAGCCCCAAAAAGGCACGTACTGCAGTCTTGTCTTTTGGCGTCGGCCAATCCTTCACGGCGCTAATCTTCTCAGGATCTGTCTGGATGCCGTCCTTTGAAATCACGTGTCCCAAGTAATTCACTTTACGTTTGAAAAACGAGCATTTCTTCGGACTGAGTTTCAGATTTGCCCCTCGTAGTGTGGCTAGCACCTGCTCCAATTTATTCAAGTGGTCGTTGAAGTCTCTACCAACGATAATGATGTCATCCAAATAGACCAAGCAAGTTTCTCCTAGAAGTCCAGCTAATATTTGTTCCATTAATCTCTCAAATGTGGCTGGTGCATTACACAGTCCAAATGGCATAACATTGAACTGCCAGAGTCCCTTGCCAGTAGAGAAGGCCGTTTTCTCCTTATCCTTGTCCTTGATTTCGACTTGCCAATAGCCACTTTTCAGATCCAACGTTGAAAACCATTTCATTCCGTTCAATGTGTCTAAAGTGTCGTCGATTCGTGGAAGTGGATAACTGTCCTTCTTGGTTACATAATTAAGTCGACGGTAGTCAATACAGAATCTCATGGTGCCGTCCTTCTTCTTCACCAAAACTACGGGAGAACACCACGGGCTTGTTGAAGGTTCAATAACGCCGCTTCTTTGCATTTCCTCGATCATGCCCTCAACCTCCTTCTCCCGAGCTACTGGAACTCTCCGAGGGCGCTGTCGGATAGGCATAGTTTCCCCAGTGTCGATCTCATGCTGAACCACTCCAGTTCTTCCAATGTCATCGTCATGCGAAGAAAAGACGTTGCGATATCGTAGCAGTAAGCTACGCGCCTTAAGGAATTGATCCTCGGTAAGGTGCTCCCTGGAGTCATTTAGTAATTTTTCAACATCCACTGAAGGCTTAACATGCCCAGGTTTCACGCTTACCTCAGATTCCCTACAGCCTCTTATCCAAGAAATCTCTTCGCATGATCCGACCAGCGTTCCTTTATTGAGGACGCATTCCGTGTCACTTGGATTAAGGATCCTTACAAATGCTGTTGATGCCGTGGTTACCATTGTACGGGCTGTTATCCACGGTTTATCAGCATCCAACCTCTCCACAACCACACAGCGGTGAGATTGCGGCCTTGTGGAGTTCGGCAATTTCACTGGAACTAAAACCTGCGACCTTGGTTGAAGAATGGTTCTCCTGGTACAGTAGACATTTCCATTTACTCCACCTTGTATTGGAATCTCATCAACTCCAAACTTTAGAACTCCAACCTTTAAGTCGATTTTACAGTCATATCTCCTCATAAAATCCAAACCAATAATGCAGTCGTCCACGATGTTAGCAACGATCACTTTATGCCAGTATTCTTTTTCACCTATTTTCACAGCCAACTCTCGTTCTCCTTGGACGGAAATGTACTGGCCGGTAGCAGTCTGCAGATGGAGATGTCTAGGTCGGACTAGATGATCTCTGGTCAGGTGTCTCAGTAGCCGAGAGCTGATCACAGTCCGAGAAGCTCCGGTGTCTATGGTCAGGAGACATGCTATTCCACAAATTTCTCCTTTGACAACCAGACTATTCCCGTCGTTCGCCTGTGAGATCATAATTGGGACATTTCGACCACCAGCCAGCACTCGTCCCATAGTCCTGGCTTTTATTCGTTTCCCTGTTGGGGCTCTGACTCCACAGAGCCTATTGTCCTCACCATTGGAGCGGGGTCTCTGTCCCTCCTAGTCCTTTTCGGACAGCCTGACTGCAGGTGACCACGTTCTCCACAATGGTAGCAACGTGGCCCAAATTCGCGGCGAGAATCCACCGGCTTCGAAGTCGACACTTCTCGCACCCTGAAAGGCCTGGATGAGTCCTGTCGTCCGGCTTCCACCTCAAGAGCGTGGGCTACGGCATCTTTCAGGCTGCCGTGATGTCCCAATCGCACGGCTGCCCTCACTTCCAGATCCCGGATCCCATCAATGAAGGCTTGCACCAGCATACTGTCAACGAACGACGCTGACGTGCGTTGGTAGGCCTTCCTAACCAACTTCTCGATCTCCAAGGCCCACTGTTGTAAGGACTCGTTACGTCCTTGCGTCCTATCTTTCAACTGAGCTCGGTATACGTGCTCCAGATGACTGTCGCCGTAACGTGCCTCCAAAGCTTCTAGAAGGCGTTCGTACGTCTGGTCGTTTCCCGGAGCTTCAAGTATGGTAAGGGCCTCGTCAGTGCTGTTCTGGCTTGCTCCTTATTCCAGCCATTAGCCCGGGAGACAGACTCGAACTGCAGTTTGTAGGCTGTCCATGATGAACTACCATCAAAAGGTGGTACCTTGAACCTGCCGCCTCTGGCCACCGATGCGTCGGGTACATAGGTACTGGGACCATTAGCCACTTTTATTTCAAGTTTTTGGAGACGGTTCTCACAGGTCTCAATTTTTTTATCCACCTCATGGACTCGACTCTCCAGTTTTTCATCCATATCGGCCAATTTTTCCTGGACCTCGAACAACTCCTTCTTCCATTCAGTCGTGGACTCGTGTACCTCACGAAGCATTCGTGCCTGTACCTCCTGGTGATCCTTTTGCTCCCGAAGGATTCGGGACTGTTCCTCTTGTTTTCTGGCCTGTTCCTTTAGGAGGACAAAAATGGCGTTAAGGTCCACTCCCTGTGCAGCTGGAGCAGGTGATTCCGTCGTACCAGGCGTCGAGTCTCCAGATCCAGATGTTTGGCTTCGCGTCGTCACTCCTTTCGGCTCGGTTTCTCGTGGCATTAACGGCATTTTCTATCCCACTTCTGACACCAAATGTTACGAGCGTGGGGTTCGTATTTGATAGAAAAGCACAAATTCATCCACAAATGAAAACACACACTTTATTACCAAAATTACGCACTTACAATTCACACGAACTGTACTTAAAATCCCACAAATTAACACAAACACACTATTACACAAATTACGCACTCACTATTCACGCGAACTGTACTTAAAGCGCACTAATCACTTAAGAGTCTCTTTCCGAATCTAGACACGCGGCAGCGTGTCCAGCCAAGTTCACCGCAGGAACTGGCGAGCAGCAGCCGTGTGTTATATTACACGAACCGTATGGAGCCACTTTTGACCCCCAATAACTCCAAATCTATTTAACATAAAAAAATGAAATTTGGCTTATGTATTAAGATCCTTTATAACAAGTAGATCCCCAAATTTCATTAATATAGGTTAAATAGTTATTGAGATATTAAAGTCCAAAAAACGGTATTTTTATCACTGACTGACTGACTGACTGACTGACTAGTAATCAAAAACCTAACCCACTTCCAGGTGACCTAGAAAAATGAAATTTGGCATCCAGCTTAGTAATTGTGTGTGTATACATATAAAAATCGAAAACAGTGATTTTTCATGTTTTTTTTTATTATTATTATTATTGATGGTTGTTGCCTCAGAACTCTGTCATTTATAAACCGATTTGGGAAATTCTTTTTTTGTTTGAAAGATATACTAGAATAGCATATACACTCACACGCACACACTAACACATACATGCACATAAAAATCCAATACGTACTAACCGTTTTGGAAAATTCTTTGTTTGTTCAAAACTTTCAAAAGATGTACTAGAATAGCACACAGAACTAATTAACAAATAATAATTAAGTAATTTACACATCATAATAATTTCTGTACAAAAAGTAATGATATCCCATCAAAAACATAGATGTAAAATTAGAGCCAAGTTCAATATCGCGTGCACTTCGCCGACAAAAGAATTGAGATCTGCAAGGGCGCCAAGTTCTTTGCCCTAAAATTTTTAGATACAAGGACATGCGACATACTCAAAGCATTTATTTTACTTGGGGTGTAATTCAATATCAAGACTTGACTTGGCTAGTTTTAAAATATAAATTTATATTATAAATCAAAATCAATCAAATCATTAACCTATTTTCGTAAAGGAAAGTACGCAAGTTAGTGTACGTCTTGTTACTTATACTGTTAGCTTGATAATGAACTATGACTATGACTATGTTACTTTTATAAAATTTAGTTAGTTTGTGAAAACTAGCCAAGTCAAATCTTGATATTGAATTACTCCCCAAGTAAAATAAATGCATTGAGTATGTCGCATGTCCTTGTATCTAAAAATTTTAGGGCAAAGAACTTGGCGCCCTTGCAGATCTCAATTCTTTTGTCGGCGAAGTGCACGCGATATTGAACTTGGCTCTCATTTTACATCTAAGTTTTTGATGGGATATCCTTTTACTCGCACTGTATCGCAGTTAAAATGTAACTAACTCACGCCGGCCGTCGGCGCCTTATATATCCCGCGGAACCGTTCTGGACGCATTGTCCACACATATCGCGAATATTCTAGTAGGGTCCAGTGTGAGGGCCGAGAACATTCGAGGCCATATATGTCTCTCTCTAATAGTGCACTCTCTGTCACTCCCTTCTCGAATGTTCCGAGTATAGCTATCTCTTTCTAGTAGTCCTATCTCTGTCACACACTTCTCGAATGTTCTGAGTATAGCTATCTCATTCTACTAGTGCTATCTCTGTCACTCCTATGGGATATTTCGTCATATAACGATTTGTGCTTCAGAGGCCCATAAGGGGTCCTGAAACGCCTGAAAACGGGTTTTCAGGTTATGGCGTCATCTGATAGAGGGTGCCCTGAAACGGACTGAAAACATGTTTCAGGCGACTGAAAACGATGGCAACTTGGGTGAAATTTCGATCTTTAGATATGTGATAGAGCAACTTCTGAAACGGCCTGAAATGACTTTTCAGCCTGCTGAAAACGCCTCTAAAGCACTGAAATTGACGTTCAAAAGTTTCTGACCTAACCTACCGGCGTAACACTATTGTCTGTATTGTACAAACTACTAATTCGGTGCAAGTGCAAGTCACGGTGCGGTGTTAGGTGCAACTGTTTAAAAAAGCAATTAGAATTTACTGAATTATGCCACTGTGGTGGAAAATGTACTTAAACTATTATTGACGCATCAGACCATTAGCAACAGTCAATAGGTAAGTTAAGCAACCTACCAGTATATAAGTAAGTTAAGTAAGTATTCTATTTTGTATAAAACCAACTTATGTGACATAATAAAGTATATTTTTTTAATAAGCTAGATAAATATCCTTTAAGGTAGTATTTTTTTTAACTTTAAAGTTATGATTTATCAAAGATACTGATAGTAGAATAAAAAAAATTGCAAACCAATTTTGATATGTTCGTAATTATTTTCGTTTTTTTGTAGTAAACTATACATTTTTTATCTCTAAAATGAATTTCTCATGCCCGATTTATCAGAAAATGACACCACACTTATGGTATTGGGTAAATAGAACTTTGACTGCCTCCCCTTTCTACCCGCCAGGGGGTGATGGATGGCTACGGGGCTAAATTAGCTTAGTTTTACGTATATTACAATACATCTGTGCCAAGTGAATTCATCCGATACCAAAATTTGCACCTTCCATACATTGGGTGACACTACTTCCCTCACTACAATAATAAAAGTTCATAAAAAGAATACCCCCTCTATATAATTTACGTTTCCGTTTCGGTCGAAAATAAGACTGAAGCTTGAACTTCGTTTTGGGCCCTTTATTTATGTCCTTTTATTTTTCAATTTTAGATTTTGCACGTGTTGTTTGTTTACAGGAGCGTACGGGGAATTTGTTCCAGTCAGCGGGTTCTCGGAATGACCAAGAAGCAATCGAGTTGCCTGAAATCTACGTTGCTATGAATACGTAAATTCAATATTTTACCCAATACTTCAAAAAATTACAGGGGCCAATATCACCCGAAAGAGCAGGTTGCAATAACTGTGATCAAGGTAGGAATATTTTTTGAGAATATAACGACAAAAGAACAGCGTTAAGATGTATTCCTTGGGGAAAACTCGAATCTCAATCGGAATACTATGGCACCCGAATTGTCAATCAATGATTGTATTAAATGAGTGATGTTATCATATCCATTATTATGGAACTTTATTGTTTAGTGTCAAATGTCAAAGTGAAAAATATTATTGTATAGTATAGAGATGTTACAACGACCCTCAATAACTTTGAAAATACTCAGCTTTATTGTAATTTGTAAACAAAACATTATATTCACTTAAAACATAAAGTACAACAAAATAAAGTATTTTCGGAAATATTTACAAGAATAAAACTCAATACCTGCCTACTTAAAAACAGCAGTAGTGTATAATATGAGAGTTCTAGCTATTGCGGCGGCGGCGCAATCGGATGTTAGCTAGCTGGATGTCGTAGTAGTTCCAAAGGTGAGGACTGTATGAAAGAGTTCATTCACTCTTTAGAGATAGAGCTAGCACCACAGACCATAAGAATACTATAGACTGGGTATTGGGCGGGGCACGCGTAACCGAGCTTAGGCCCAAATACCCAAAGATATGTCAACGTGATGTCAACAGTCACTTAGTTACCGTACGAACGTGCTTGAGTAATTATGTGCTAAAAAATTAGAAATATGCCGAATTGTGGCATTATAATCGTCACAGGCGAGATCTGCATACTCAAAAAGATACTTGATACCGTTTAATTTCACTGGAAAGTAATAAAATTCGGTATTTTGTAATATTTCGTAAAATATTGCAGTGCATTATGACAATTATACATTACTAGCTTGGCATGGCAACTATTCACGCAACATCTTTAGGAGCACGCAATGTATACGTCCGTCTGACAATTTAGTGCGGGGGAACAAGTCTAAACCATAAATTGTCGATATTCTGTATGGAGGTTTTAATGTGAGCCGCTCGTGTTTCATACTAACTTGTCCATTTTAATTATATAATTTACACTTTATCACCTTGTTTTTTAGGGTTCCATACCTCTATCGGAAAAAACGGAAATCTTATGGGATCACTTTGTTTTCCGTCCGTCCGTCTGTCTGTCTGTCTGTCAAGACCCTTTATCTCGAGAACGCGTGGAGGTATCGAGTTTTAATTAACACTATATGTATATATACTCAGGTCTAGGGTCCCTTAAAGCTGTGAAAAGAAAATCAAGCTTCTACGTTAACGTGAAAAAAAGGTACAGCCGTTTATGTCGCCAAAAACGCACATTTCGTCACTCAAACTTCGGGAATCAAAGTGATAAAGTACTTCCCGATGACCTAGAACTATGAAATTTGGCAAGTACTACAAATACTTATAAAAATCTGAAATCGCCACATACTTACTACAAATACTAATAAAAATCTTAAAAAATATAGTCCTTTTCAAACATCAAGTCCACCTTTTGTACGATACGTTTTCTTTTGTGCAATAAAGATTAATTAAATAAATAAATAGGTAAATCATATCCCATCAAAAACATAAATGTTAAATTAGAGCCAAGTTCTCGCATGCAACGTTGTCGACTTCGCCGACAAAAGAATTGAGATCTATATGGGCGCCAAGTTCTTTGCCCTAATTTTTTTAGATACAAGGACATGTGACATACTCAATGCATTTATTTTACTTGGGGTGTAATTCAATATCAAGACTGGACTTGGCTAGTTTTTACATATAAATGTATATTACATTTGTCTAATCATTAACCTATTTTCGTAAAGGTATAGTTAGTGTACGTCCTGTTACTTATACTGTTAGCTTGATAATAATACTATGTTACTTTGATAAAATTAAGTCAGTTTGTGAAAACTAGCCAAGTCAAATCTTGATATTGAATTACACCCCAAGTAAAATAAATGCATTGAGTATGTCACATGTCCTTGTATCTAAAAAAATTAGGGCAAAGAACTTGGCGCCCATATAGATCTCAATTCTTTTGTCGGCGAAGTCGACAACGTTGCATGCGAGAACTTGGCTCTAATTTAACATTTATGTTTTTGATGGGATATCATTACTTTTTGTACAGAAATTTGAATTGACGCCCCACCTGTCTTGACTAGAGTGACGCGGGGTAGAGGGAGGGGCCGGACCGCTCCTCGCCACGCCGCGCTCCCGCGCTTCGCTATCCGTCCCCGCGCCACGGCAATTTATTAACCTTCTCTGTGTGTGTGTGTGTGTGTGTGTGTGTGTGTGTGTGTGTGTGTGTGTGTGTGTGTGTGTGTGTGGTGTGTGTGTGAGAGAGAGAGTGCCATCTTACAAACAAAGAAAGAATTTTCCAAATCGGTTAATAAATGACGGAGTTCTGAGGCAACAAGCATAAATAATAATAATAATAAAACTAAAAAATATCACTGTTTTTGATTTTTATATGTGTACACACACAATTACCAAGCTGAATGCCAAATTTCATCTTTCTAGGTCACCTGGAAGTGGGTTAGGTTTTTGATTACTAGTGAGTCAGTCAGTCAGTGATAAAAATGCCGTTTTTTGGACGTCAATATCTCAATAACTATTTCATCTACATTTATGAAATTTGTGGTTCTAGTTGTTCTCAGGGACCTAAATACATAAGCCAAATTTCATTTTTTTCTGTTGAATAGATTTGAAGTTATTGAGGGGTCAAAAGTGGCTCCAAACGGTTCGTGTAATATAACACACGGCTGCTGCTCGCCAGTTCCTGCGGTGAACTTGGCTGGACACGCTGCCGCGTGTCTAGATTTGGAGAACTTGGTTGCGTTAAGTTTGATTCAAATTCAAATTCGTTTATTGCAAGAAATTAGGTGATACAGGTATATACAGTGTTGCTTATGTTCTAACAAATAGGCATGCAAACAAAATAAAACAATATTCAAATACTTAATTGTTACATATTTCAATTTGTTACTTATGTCAAAAATAATTACTAAAACTCAGAATTTGCAGATTAAATTACATTAATTATTACATTATTTTTATAAGTATTTGCACCTCGTTTGTATGCGGCGCCATACATTTCAGATACAAACTTAACTCAACCAGGCCAATTAAGATGGGATAAGTGAAAGTTTGTACGGAACCCTCGGTGCCTACTGAGCCGGCGGTCCTCGGTTCGAATCTCGGCAAGGGCAAATATTTGTGTGATGAACTCGAATATTTTGTTCCTGGGTCATGGATGTTATCTATATATATTGTTTATATCGTCGTCTACTATTGGTTAGTATAAGGCCAGGTCGAGTTGTGTACGATTGTCCCTTAATTATTTTGTTTACATTTTATATGATGAAATAAATAAATCTACTCCGTTTATAATTTACCTACTACCTGTTCCAAATGTTGTAAGGTGATATTTTTATTATTCATATATCACTACATGTAAAGTAAACATTCTGAACGATAGGAAGATTGAGATGGACGCTTCCATTTGATTTCGTCGCCAGAAATTAAAAGGTCTGATAATTTAATTTACGACGTTTACGACCATACAAAATAAATATTTTCAAAATGCATTATACATATTATAAGCCTATACATATTATTATTTTATCGATATCGACTATTTTGATTTGATCACGCCCTTAACCTTTAGAATCATTAGATGCATACCGCTGGCAGAGCTTACATTACATTTTCTGGGTCGTTAAAATTAGACCCCGTGTTACAAGGATAGGGTTCAATTTTAAATGTTTTAAAATTGTAACATAAAACCTTGCGATATTTAGCCAGCGTTAATATCAAAAGTGACACTACTGAATTGACGGAAGTAGAAATCAATTTCTTGTCAATTCGAGGCTTTGTCGTACTGTATCATAAAGTCTCATTTGCCTTTTATTTTATTTCTATTTAAGTTATAATAAAAATAAAGACATTGTCTGATATGCATATAAGGACTAAAATTCTCGATACATTGATCGTAGTAGTGTATGACCACGTAATACGCACACATTAGCTCAGCCAATGTCAACTCACTTCTGTTTGTTGTAAAACCTTATTTTTATAGGAATATAATTGTGTGCGTGTAAAAGTCGGCTACAGCGGTGCTAGAACAAACTGTGCTGAATGCCATCTCCATATACTCCGTGGCTAGCACCTTATGTTAAAAAATCAGCAAGGTAGAACCAATGCATTCTCTTACCCAAAAACAGCATAAAGATTTTAATTCAGCGATTAATTGTCATATTTGTGGGGGCGCGTTGGATGATGATAGGGTACATGATCATTGTCACCTCACGGGGGAGTTTAGAAGAGCTGCTCATTCTAAATGTAATTTGAATTATAGACTCACAAACAAAATTCCGATAGTAATGCATAATTTTAGCGGCTATGATTCTCATTTTATAATTAGATCGTTGAAAAATTATGATAATGTGAATATTATACCTAAAAATAAGGAATACTTTATATCGCTTACTATAAAGAGCTCATGAATCTAAAGGAACCTATAAACCTAATATATAACTTTAAGGCAGAGCTCTTTATAGTAAGCGATATAGGCTAAAAACTCTTTTGAAAAAGACTTTTTCAAGGTTATGAATAATGCTTTTTATGGTAAGACCATAGAAAATGTACAAAAACGAGTCGATGTAAAGTTTTGTATACATTGGGATGTGGTGAGGGGTAAAACTAAATGTAAGTACGGCCTCGAGCGGTACGCTTCAAAACCAAATTTTCATAGTGCCGCCATCTTCTACGAAAACCTAGTGGCCGCCCAAATGAATAAAACTACAATTGTATATGATAAACCTATTTATGTTGGCTATACAGTAGTCCAATTGAGTAAAATAGTTATGTATGACTTCCATTATAATTACATGTTTCCAAAGTACGGTGAGAATGCAAGCCTTCTTTACATAGATACAAACTCTTTTGTATATAATATAAATACATTAAACTTCTATGAAGATATTAAACCAGACTTGGAGGCTCGCTTTGACACTTTTGTTTTTCCTATATAGATAACATCTACAATCTGTCAAGGATAAACAAAAAAATTGTTGGAAAAATGACACAAATCAAACAGCCGAATAATAAGGGGATTTATCGCCTTGAGGTCTAAGATGTATAGCTATAGCCCATCAAAAACATAAATGTAAAATGAGAGCCAAGTTCAATATCGCGTGCACTTCGCCGACAAAAGAATTGAGATCTGCAAGGGCGCCAAGTTCTTTGCCCTAAAATTTTTAGATACAAGGACATGCGACATACTCAATGCATTTATTTTACTTGGGGAGTAATTCAATATCAAGATTTGACTTGGCTAGTTTTCACAAACTAACTAAATTTTATAAAAGTAACATAGTCATAGTTCATTATCAAGCTAACAGTATAAGTAACAAGACGTACACTAACTTGCGTACTTACCTTTACGAAAATAGGTTAATGATTTGATTGATTTTGATTTATAATATAAATTTATATTTTAAAACTAGCCAAGTCACGTCTTGATATTGAATTACACCCCAAGTAAAATAAATGCATTGAGTATGTCGCATGTCCTTGTATCTAAAAATTTTAGGGCAAAGAACTTGGCGCCCTTGCAGATCTCAATTCTTTTGTCGGCGAAGTGCACGCGATATTGAACTTGGCTCTCATTTTACATTTATGTTTTTGATGGGATATCATTACTTTTTGTACAGAAATTATTATGATGTGTAAATTGCTTAATTATTGTTTGTTAATTAGTTCTGTGTGCTATTCTAGTACATCTTTTGAAAGTTTTGAACAAACAAAGCATTTTCCAAAACGGTTAGTACGTATTGGATTTTTATGTGCATGTATGTGTAAGTGTGTACGTGTGAGTGTATATGCTATTCTAGTATATCTTTCAAACAAAAAAAGAATTTTCCAAATCGGTTTATAAATGACAGAGTTCTGAGGCAACAACCATCAATAATAATAATAATTAAAAAAAAAAACATAAAAAAATCACTGTTTTAGATTTTTATATGTATACACACACAATTACTAAGCTGGATGCCAAATTTCACCTTTCTAGGTCACCTGGAAGTGGGTTAGGTTTTTGATTACTAGTCAGTCAGTCAGGCAGTCAGTCAGTCAGTGATAAAAATACCGTTTTTTGGACTTTAATATCTCAATAACTATTTAACCTATATTAATGAAATTTGGGGTTCTACTTGTTCTAAAGGATCTTAATACATAAGCCAAATTTCATTTTTTTATGTTAAATAGATTTGGAGTTATTGGGGGGTCAAAAGTGGCTCCAAACGGTTCGTGAAATACACACGGCTGCTGCTCGCCAGTTCCGGCGGTGAACTTGGCTGGACACGCTGCCGCGTGTCTAGATATTAGATTCAGATATTGGAGGTCAGAGAAAAAAAATACAAAAGAATAAGGGTGTCTGTGTCGCTATAGTAAGTAACCTCAACTTCAATAAGTATAGTGCATGTTTAGACTTGAATAAGAACTTTTATGATAATTGTTTTAATAATTTTAGCGATAAGCATAATGTATACTTCTAAGTTAAAAGAAAAAAGTTTTATGTGGTAAGGACGATAAGAGATTTATAATAGAATCTAGTAACGATACCATAGCATGGGATCATTATAAAATACCTACTGTTCTAAATACTCAATAAACTAAGTCTCCTACAACATTGAACGTTTCATTTCTATTTATAGATAAGAGCAATCATATCTCCATACAAACTCCATACAATACACATTATCATAAGCGCAATTGACAGTTACAAGGTTAAGTTTGCATTTACCACTTACCTATCACCATATAAACTACGTACAATTCTCATTTATATAACCGTAAACACATATAAGCACATACAAAAGTGCTGAAAAAGTTAACTTCTATTTTGCAGTTGGTAATTTGATATCTCCATACAAACTTCATACTAAATTTATATGTGCATAAATGTAAGTTTATATTTTGATATAAGCATATATATTTTATATTAAATTGTACCCTAGGTGCTCTCTGTACCACCAGATTTCTGATTTGCACCCACTTCTAGCATATCTCTGTATGGCTCTATGGTTGACTGTGTAATGATAAGAAAAATTGTGTGTGACTATGGGCTTATCAGAAGCACCAGAGCATCCAAAAAATAAAGAAAGTAAAGGTGGTAGAAAAATCCACTAATTAAAAGATTAAACAAATCGACCAGAGGGGTCGCTGACCTATATCAGATGATTAGATCAATACAAAAAATAGAAAAGAAATAAATCGGGCGCCAGGCTCTCACCATACGGATAGCTAAGAGGAATGGACTTTTAATCACAAGCCAAGTTTGAATAGGTTCTATAGGTGGGAAAGAAATTAAACCAAATTTTTCAAAACCAGAAGGGTTTATTTTTCACATTCATGCAAAAAGTACAAACAAATTCTATAACCTTGTTGTAATGAAGGATCGCTTAAAGTTATTTATTCTAAACTAACAATGTTAAGCCTGAAGGGCACAGAAACTAAATTTTCATTTTGGGTGGTATCGCTTAAAATTAAGACCTTATTTCACAGTACTCATTGAGGCCACAAACAGGTGTTACAAGTTCTCACCTTTTGAACGAAGGCAGATTAAATTAGAATGATGTCACCAACCTGGTATCAGTAGGTACAAAGCCTAATGGTTGGTGGTTCTGCAGGCCCGTCTGCCCCAGCGACGCTCCCTGCCACGAAGGCGGCTCCGACAGATGGGTCTCCAACAAATGCTTCTACTTATTCCCACGTAGGGCAAAGGAAGGAGTGAGAGGCACTCAGAAAATTAATTTTAAATCACGCTTTGGGTGAAGAAAAGTGGAAAATGTGGAAAATGGAATTGTAGAAATAAACAGGGCAATGCCTGCGGAAAGTTAACGCCACATGGCGGTTGTCTAAAAGGTTTCCTAGACAGAAAAACCGAAAGAGTCAATCAGACTCATGTCTAAAGTTGATCCAAAAAGAATCCAAAAAGAATGGCGATCACATCGCCCTAAAGGGGTGTCCAAAAGGGTAGCAAAAAGGTAATCCAAAAAGGATAGCCGAAAGGGCAAACGTTTCAGGTGCAACCTGAAGCAAATGAGAAAGATTACGGTTAGAGCTTGTGACGTCATAGTGAAATTTACGCGAGAAAAAAAATGCACGGGTACTCACGTTTGCCCGTGAGCTCCAATCCTGGGGGCTCCGACATCACGGCGTCCACTCGCAGGCAGGCAAAAGCTAAAACAATAGTCAAAATGTCGCATGAAATAAAACGTCTCAAACTAACCAATTTTGAAGAAAAATATGGCGATGAATTATCGAAATACTTACAAGGAGGTCCGCTGACAGTCGTCAGGACATCAGATGAAACAGCAAAACATCACTCACTGCAAGGATTCGGGCAATATTCCCGGATAAAATTCTAACACCTCTCTCTCAAGGGGAATCAAATCTAAAGTGAGCTGTCAAACTAATGGTCTGACAGATTGAACGAGCAAAAACTCTATTGAATGGGGTCTATGACCACAGATTGTGACCTATTGTCATTAAGCTGCATTCAAACGTCACGACGAGATTGCAATCCATCCTCGTATAAGGACGATGAAATTGATTAATAAACGAGAGTTTGAAGTTTCAAAACAAACTTCAACTGTCAAACTAATGAAAGGTTAACTGCATATCGAAACGTACCGAAGCTGTCAAACAAATAAATGAAATAATTCTAATGTCTAGATGTCAAAACTAGGGGAAAATAATGTACTAAATGGAGATTCATTTCTTCCATGTAACAAGCTGAAAACGCGCGTTACATTACCCCCGTTCCACGAAAAATGAAAAATAGGAACTATTTTTTATGACAAAAAACCAAAACAGGAACAATACAGAACCTAACAACAAGGTTAACCTATCTACAAGGCTTAGTATATAGAAAAACCTAAAAATAAAGAAAAGAAACCAGCTCTACCAACTCTCTACCCAACTCTACCAACTCACTCACCAGCTCTACCAACTCTCCTCTCAACTCTACCAACTCACTAACCAACTCTACCAACTCTCTACCAAACTCTACCAAACTCACTAGCTACTTGTCGGTTAGGCATCCTAGCCACCGATAGTGCCAAGAGCAGGAAAAGTTAGGTCTCCTAACATCCAAACCATAACGAAAAAACAAATTAGTTTTAAATTAAATAAAACCTATAATAGGTTATTACTAAACAAAGAAGTTGTTAGTAGGTGCGGATAGGCACTCTCGCCTCCGACTACAACAATGAAAAACCAAACGATACTAGCACTAAGCTATATCTAAAACGAAAACTAAGTTAAACCCGTTCGTAGATACAGATAGGCACCCTCGCCTCCGACTACAACAAGTCTAAAAGGAAAAAAGAATAAATTCAAAACGTGCAAAACAAAACTGCCTAGTTTATGTAGATGCGGTTAAGCACCCTCGCCACCGACTACTGTAGAACAGTTAAACAATTCCCAGTAATAGGAAAGAATTCGAAACCGGTAAGACTAAACGCCACCGTCCGACCCAAAACTTCTATGAGAATGTGTCAGTGACACTACTCATTATCATGAGAGAAAATAAAAAAGTTTCAATTTTCGAAAGAAAATCGAAAAAATGTTGGAATAAAAGGAACTAAATATGAAATATAATACTATGTCACTGAGACACTCAAGAGAAAAAATGTCTTTTGGGAAAAAAAACCCAAAAAGAACAAAAGTGAGTAAGATTCCTCTTCAAATGGGCAACAAAAAACCCCCGTGTGACTGGTGCAACACTGCCAGACTTCCAGGCACACGTAAAACGTCGTGGAAAAAGAGAAAAAAACAGCCAAATAGCTTTTCAATGTGACTGGCACTACACCACCAGACTACCATGCACATTGAAAAAGAAACGTCGGACCGCGAACCTAAAGAGGGCGGACGACAAAAAGAAATGTCTGTCACAGACAGGACAGACAAAAAATCCAATGCGACTGGCTCAACACCACCAGACTCCCAGGCGCATGGCAAAAGAAACGTCATAACGCAATCATGTGCGGATGACAAAGGAAAGTGACCGTCGCAGGCGCGACAGGTCAAAAAGTTCCTATGCGACTGGCATAACCCCACCAGACTACCATGCACATTGAAAAAGAAACGTCGGACCGCAGACTTAGAAAGTGCGGACGACAAAGAGAAATGTCTGTCACAGACAGGACAGACAAAAAAAATTCGATGCGACTGGCTCAACACCACCAGACTCCCAGGCGCATGGCAAAAAACGTCATAACGCAATCATGTGCGGATGTCAAAGAGAAGTGACCGTCGCAGGCGCGACAGTCCAAAAAGATTCCAATGCCACTGGCTCAACACCACCAGACTCCCAGGCGCACGGCAAAAGAAACGTCATAGCGCAATCTTGTGCGAATGACAAAGAAAAACGACCGTCATAGACGAGACAGGTCAAAAAGTTCCTATGCGACTGGCACAACCCCACCCGACTTCCAAGCGCATGGAAAAAAATGTTGAGCCGCGGCTGCAGCAAAAGCGGCCAACAAAGGAGGCAACCACCATATCGGATGGTGGAGCAAAGTTGAACCTACACTCGTCAGTGTGGTCAAAAAGAAGATCAATCGCTGCAATAGCGAGATCTGAGAAAGACGACCTTCAAATCAGGCACGTCAAAAAGAACAACCGCATTGCATTCGCAATGAAAAATCGGAAGTCTAAAAGTTACACTACTAACAATTAGGTAAAAAAGTCTAATCAGGGAAAGTCAAATCCAGGAGATGCTTATTCATCTAAGCTTAACAAAAACTAGAAGTATTCTAAACAAGAATTTAAGCTAATATAACGCTCACAACTATTCTAATGAGTTATGACAAAAGAAAATTAAGTACGACATTTACTCTATAACAGCGATAGAAAGAAAAGTGTACAATAAACAACAAGATACTATACAAGGGTTCTATAACCCAAATATGTACAAAAACAAAAAGGTTATGTTGTTGGATTAAATTTGGAATAAAGTTTCTAAAATGTCCAAGGTTAACTTTAGTTGAAGTGCCGTGCGCGCAGCGGTTGCACTCGGGCGCGTTTCGTGCTATCTAAAAATGGCGTTAAATACGTTAAAATGCGGTAATTGCAACATAGTGATTTGTGAATTATTATCTTACATTCAATACAAACATGCCGTGATGGACAAAGACAGTTTGATTAAAATGTGTGATGCAAATTTTTCGGACCAGGAAGTGGAAAGTGCCAAAAAACTTTTATTTGAATCTGTAACAACGAAACAGCCAGTGATATCGAGGCGAAGCGAGGGGAAAAAGATTAGAAATTTAGACGACATAGTCAGTTTCTTCATGCACGATGATACGGATGTCCATTTGATTCCGATTTTTGTAGCTCGTGATCTCCAAAAATTGCCTCCAACGTCGGTTGACCATGTCGATACAGTTACGTTATTGAAAGACGTTATAAAACTGAAAAACGAACTAATTTCGTTCAAAGAAATGTATGCAACTGTGTCACAATTGCGCGAGTTGCAAATGGACTTGGATAATTTAAAATATGTATCTATTGTTAACGATCATAACGTCAATATGAGAAAACGAGGTGGACATATTTATGATAGCGGTCCCATCGGTTTGCCGCACAGCATAAATATGGATTGTGCGGGTAGCAGCTCGCAGATATACCGGGCGGTTGAAGATTGCGCGAGAGACACTGTTTTACCGCCTAAGCAGGCGCAACCGCAGCTGTCCCCTTCACTCGCGGGCGTCGGCGCGCTCGATGCGGAGAGCGCGCTCTCTGTCTCTCCAAGGCCTCGAGACTGTGTATCAGCCGCGCAAGAAGGAAACAAGGCTATTAGGGAATGTGAAACATCCATTGAGTCTTCTGCCGTGAACAATACTACGGATGTGATTAAAAATGAGCAATGTACAGCGAACACATCGGAGAACTTGTTGCCGTACAAACTAAAAAGTTTTGCTGATATAGCCAGGACAGATGTTAGCGAAAATAAAATGGAGGAAAATAAATGGACTCTAGTGCAAAAGAAAAAGATGCGCAATCGCCTTACTAGTCGCATTGGTAAGGCCGCTTCAATACCTGAAATTAAATTTAAAGCGGCAGAAATAAAAATACCGTTATTTATTTCAAATGTAGACAAAGAAACAACGGAGAAAGATATTTGTGATTACATAGAGAGTAAAACTAATGACAAAATCACACTTCAAAAAGTAAATATGAAGTTTGAGAGATCTTACAATGCCTATAAATTTTTTGTGAATAAATACAAAATAGACACGTATCTAGATGATAAATTGTGGCCTGACGGGATTAAATTTAGCCGCTTCGTGCACTTCAAACCTGGCCCCTCAGTACGGAGTGGGGAACAGGACATAAAAAACATTATACGTGTAAATGGCACAAATGAACAATAGCAGTACCTTTATAACATATAATTGTAAAAATATAAAGAGAAGCGTCAACTGTGTGAGATCGCTTTGTACAAAGGCGGATGTGATTGCGCTCCAGGAAACCTGGCTAATGCCCCATGATCTAGACTTCTTAGGAGGAATTGATAAGAACTTCAGTTACACCGGCAAGTCGGCGATTGATCTGTCAGATGGAGTTATTCGCGGAAGACCTCACGGTGGCGTCGCAGTCCTCTGGAGAAACAGTGCGTTTCACAGTGTTACGGTTATAAAGTGCAATAGTGAGCGTATTACTGGAATAAAAGTCGTAACTAACGATCAGAAGGAGTTCATAGTGATTTGCGTATATATGCCGACCGATACTACGGATAACTTGCCAATTTTTACACAATGTTTAGGCGAAATGAATGCTATGATCGAGGACAACAATGTTGAAAATGTGTACATGTTAGGAGATTACAATGCACACCCATCGGCTCCATTTTATGAAGAAATGTTCAATTTTTGTAATGAAAGGCAGTGGTTATGTGCGGATGTGATTCGACTAGGTGCATCATCTGGAACGCATACGTTTGTGAGTGATGCACACGGATCTAAAAGGTGGTTGGACCACTGCTTGGTAAGTACGTCTGCGTGGTACACATTAAATAAGATTCAGGTTCTATATGATGTATACTGGTCGGATCACTACCCTTTAAAAATCGAATGTAATATCGATGTAATTAAGTCAAAACATATACAAAGTACTGAGTTATGTAACAAAGTGCTATGGGGCGTAAGGAGCCCTGAACAGATTACTGAATATTCTGAACTATGTAATAAATATTTAAAAATTATTGACTTTCCGCGTGAACTTCACTACTGTGCTGATAATATGTGTCAAGAGGGCTCACACAGAAGTGTTATTAATCAACTGTACTGTGATATAATAAGTTCACTGTCTAGAGCATCTGAAGAGAGTTACGTACATAAAGTAAATGTGAATAACAAATGTAAGAATATTCTAGGCTGGAATAAACATGTTTCAGAGAGTCACAAGCAAGCTAGGTTAGATTATTTGATATATGTATCACATGGGAAGCCTAAAGGAGGCCCTATTTATGAAAAAATGTGCTCTAGTCGCAAAATTTTTAAATCTAGGCTCAAGTTCTGTCAAAATAATCAAGAACAGATTAAATTTGACATACTAGCTACTCAACATTCGGCTAAGCAGTTTAGTAAATTCTGGAAAGGTACCAAAAATCTGAATTACAAACCAAGTATCCCGGCTAGTGTAGAGGGTGTTAGGGAACCCAAAGATGTCGCTAACATTTTTAGGGATTATTTTAAAGTGGAGCCTCCTGATCAACCAGTGCGGGAGGGGTCCAATGCTGAGTCCGACCTGAGAGATACGTCAATTACTGTCTCCGCTAAAGACGTCAGACTAGCTATAGCTAATATGAAAAGAGGAAAGTCTCCGGGGCACGACGGGCTCAGCATCGAGCACCTCCAGCACGCTGGTCCGCATATCGGGAGGTTATTATCTATGCTGTTCACGCTTTGTTTGAGACACTCATATCTACCTCCTGATTTGATGAAAACTGTCGTAATTCCCCTAGTTAAAAATTCTACTGGAGATCTTGCTGATAAGAGTAATTATAGGCCGATTTCTTTGGCTACAGTCTCCGCAAAGGTACTAGATCGGATTCTTGACACGCATTTGAACTTACATGTCAAATTACATGATGCTCAATTCGGCTTCCGTGAGGGCCTATGTACGGAAAGCGCAATATTAGCACTAAAACATACAGTAAGTTATTATGTTAAAAGAAATACGCCTATTTATGCCTGTTTCCTAGATCTTTCAAAGGCATTCGATACCGTATCGTATGATATACTATGGTCGAAATTGAAGGAGACAGGCATAAATCCGGCAGTAACAGAAATCATGTCGCACTGGTATAGCAATCAGATAAACGTCGTAAAGTGGGCTAAAGAGTATTCGGACCCATATGTGCTAAAGTGTGGGGTGAGGCAAGGGGGCTAAACCTCACCAAGACTGTTTAATCTATACGTGAATGAACTGATTGTGAGGCTCAGCAGCATTAATGCCGGCTGTAGAATTGATAACGTTTGTGTAAATAATATTAGTTATGCGGACGATATGGTATTGCTGAGCCCATCAGTGTCAGGGCTAAAAAAGCTACTTGATACCTGTGAGACCTATGCACGTCAGCATGGTTTGAAGTACAACGCTAGCAAAAGTGAGTTTATGCTTTTCAAAGGCAAAATTAAGTGTCCAGCCTACTCACCCAAAATAATGTTAAACGGAATACCCCTGAAGCGCGTTACACATTTTAAATATCTAGGTCATATTGTGAGCGAGGATTTAAAAGACGATTTGGATATAGAGCGGGAGCGTAGGGTATTGGCGGTCCGAGGCGGGATGCTGGCGCATAGATTCGCACGGTACAGTGCTCAAGTAAAGCTGACTTTATTTAGAGCTTACTGTCAAAGCTTCTATACGTGCGGCCTGTGGGCCAGTTTCAGGCTGAAGACCTACAGTGCCCTACGAATCCAATATAATAATATTTTCAGGATGCTGTTTAGGCTCCCTCGATTCTGCAGCGCATCCGGGATGTTTGCTGATGCCAGTGTGGAGGATTTTTATGCCATACTCCGAAAAAAGACGGCCTCTGTGATGATACAGTTGAGAGGGTGCACAAATAGCATCCTGAAAATGATAGCAGGGAGGTGGGATTCGGATATTCTTCGCCGATATACCGACCTTCATGTTATACGGTAATTACATGCAACCTTTTACAATTAATGTAGGTACTAACATAGTTCTATAAGGTAATTAACTAACAAGCTATGGATCTGTGTAATCTGATAATAAATGATTTTTATTTTTTTTTATTTTTATTTATTATTAGTTAGACCCAGCCTAGAAATACATTCGCATGAACCTACCTAACATTCATCACTAACAAATCCTAAATTACCTAACATACATCTCTCATACCATCAGGAATAACCTTTCATACAAAGATCCAACAAATACAGTTCCAAGCTTGTCTAAAAATCAAATAGGATTAAATTTTAATTATATCTTTAACATGATAACGACCAGAAGTGCCTTTTGAAAGGTCTTTCAAAACGTAAACTACATAAGAAATTTTGTCAATAATTTCACACTTAACAAACCTTGGAGCTAGCTTGGCCGAAAAATAATGAGCTGCGCTAGATTGCACAAAATTTCTCCTCCAAACAACATTACCCACGTCGTAAGTGACAGCCTTACGACCCTTATTATAAAAGGCGGCATTACGTTTGTATGCCTTTAAAAGAGACACGGATACCCGTTCAAAAATTGACTTTAGCCTATCAAAAGAACTAGCCAGCTTGTGACGATCACCTATTGTTAGATCGTCCAAGTTATCAAAAGAATCGCTAAAGCGATGCAAAGAAGAATCTATAATAAGTTCTCTACCGAACATTAAAAAATTAGGAGTAAAGTCTGTAGCTAAGTTAACAGCACTATTTAACGCTACTTGAATATGAGGCAAAAGTGATGACCAAGTCCTATGATCATCTTTAACAAAACAAGCAATACAAGTTTCCACGCTCTTGTTATATCGCTCCACGGGGTTATTTTGAGGCGTGTACAGTGTACGAGTATTATAGAAAATTTTATTTACGTTATAATTTTTTAAGAATTCTACGAAATGTTTAGAAGTGAACTGAGTTCCATTATCACAAACAATTATTTTTGGAGTTCCAAATTTTAAAAATATGTCTTTTTCAATGAATTTACAGATGCTTTTTGTAGTGGCATTAGCTAAAGGAAACAGCCAGACGTATTTGGTAAATACGTCGACTACGGACAGAATGAAACGATGACCGGAGTATGTACGGGGTAAAATTCCAATAATATCCATGGACAGCATGCGCATCGGGGCGTCTACAATTTTGGGATTTACCATAAGACCAAATGGGGGTGAATTAGAAGATTTATAAGCTTTGCAAGTATCACAACGGTTAATATATTCTTGTACGTCTTTAAACATTTTATTCCAAAAATAGTGAACCCTTAACCTGTGTAGAGTTTTATGAATTCCTAGATGACCTGAATTAACGTCATCATGGTTATCTCTAATTGTATCAATTATATTTTCACGTGGGATAACTATTTTCCAATCTAAAGGAGAGTTTAATTTATACTTTGGCTTACAGAATTTATATAAAGTTGCGTTCTCCACTTTGTAATTTTTGTATTTAGTGGGGAATCGCTGACAATCAATAAATATTTTTCTATACCAAGAGTCTATTATTTCATCATCAGGCAAAGTGAAATCATATGGAATGGAAAGTGCTGCGATCTCTACTCGAGATAAGCAGTCAGGTACTACATGTAAAGAGCCTTTTTATGTACTATATCAAAAGTGAATTGGGAAATTCTGGCGGCCCATCTAGCCAGACGACCGCTGGGATTCGTTAATCCTAACAGCCACTTAAGTGAAGCGTGATCTGAGATTACGGTGAATTTCATTCCCTCTATATAGGGTCTGAAATGTTCAATGGAATTTAAAATAGACAATAATTCTCTCTCGGTAACACTATAGTTTCTCTCACACTTAGTTAAGGTTCGTGAATAGAATGCTAAAGGATGTTGTTCACCACTGTCATCCTCTTGACAAAGCACACTACCGATTCCCACTGAACTAGCGTCACAGTGGAGGAAAAATGGTTTACTAAAGTCAGTACATTGCAACACAGGGGCGGTCATTAAAGCGGTTTTTAATTTTTCAAATGCCTCTTCGGCTATGGGATTCCAAATAACAGGTTTTTTAGAATGTTTACTACCTCCGGTGAGAGTAGACAAAGGTGCAGCTATGTCAGCAAAGTTAGGAATGAATTTACGATAATAAGAACAAAGACCAAGAAAACCTCGCAATTGTTTCACAACTTGCGGCTTGGGGTAATTTTGAATTACTTCTAATTTGGAAGGATCGGTATGTAACCCGTTCGGATCTATTACATAACCCAAATAACGGAGTCTATCTTTACAAAATTCACACTTTTTTAGATTTACCGTCAAACCAGCCTCTTTTAACACTACTAGAACTTTACGTAACAGAATTATATGGTCAGAAAAGGTTTTAGAAATCAAAACTAGGTCATCCAAATATTTGAACAATACGTCATCGAACTCGGGACCAAAAAGTCTATCCACCAATCGCTGTAACTCCGCTGGAGCGTTGATGATCCCGAAGGGCATACGAACGAATTTGAACAATCCCTTTCCTGGCACGACAAAAGCAGTTTTCTGGCGAGACGATTCCTCCAGAGGAATTTGTAAAAGAAAGAAAAACATTTATTCGGGGACAAAACATAATTGCGTAGAAAAGTGACAAACAAAGAAAAAAAGAAAAATTATAACTAAGTACTTAAGCTAATTATGAGTGCCTCGAAACGGTCCCACCTCAGCATAATGCTAGCTCCCGAGAGAGCCAGCGCTGATCTTCCGGTAAAAATGCCTTAGACAAATCGAGGGCCGTTATAAACTTAGCATCTTTCAGGTTGTCCAAAATTCTTGATGTATATGGAAGTGGATAAGCATCCTTAATCGTAACAGAGTTCAAACGACGAGAATCTAAACATAATCGAGCAGATCCGTCCTTCTTCTCCACTGCAAGGACCGGAGAACACCAGGGAGACTTTGAAGGCTGAATAATTCCCTCCTTGAGAAGTGCCTCTACCTCAGTATAGAGCTCGTTCTGTTTAGCAGGACTAAGAGGCCAATAACGCTGTTTAATAGGATCTCCTGTAGTAAGAATTTTATGTTCAGTGAGATGAGTGAGTCCTAAACCCTTTTTCTCATAGGAAATTTCCTCAAAATCCTTTATAACCGAATCTAACTGCTCCTTTTCGGCAGGACTCAACTGAGCAGCTGAGGTAACCGAACAAATGACAGTCCTATCACCGGGTCTATAACTTATATTTTTAAACAGTTCCTTTGCTAGACCGAATTTCAACCAAAAATTAAAACCAAGTATAATAGGGGGTTCGAATGAGGGAATAACCAAAAATGGAATAGTATGTGTTCTAAGATCTATTGTAACAGGCAGGTCAATGATTCCTAGTATGTCACGCGAGGTGCCGTCAGCTGTGCTTGCGACAACCCTAGTATCCTGACGAAGCTCGAAACCTAAATTCAGAAATGCCTGGTGTGAATTATAACCCGGGACACAACTACTCGCGCCGCTGTCCAGCAATCCAGAAAATTTACGAGAACCTACTGAAAAATCTAAATAAGGTCGAGAGTCAACATTATCCATGAACAAAACCGGAGCAACTTTATGAACACCAAAGAAAATTTTCAAATAATCTAACGAACCGGAAAAATCTTGTCTAATCTCTGCATCTAAGGGTTTATGGGGAATATGTGGAGTCTTATTTGAAATATCAACCTGGTCAGCCGAAGCACGACGCACTTCAGAACGAAACGGTGTTCGACTGACGCCTACTCGTTTTTTGAACCACTATTAGGCGAGTTAGAAGAACTCGGTTTGCAATTATCACACGTAATCGTAAGTGTGGTGACATCTTTCTTATTACAATTGAAACAAATAGTGCCTTTAATGGTTTTACAATCTTTGTAGTGGTGGCCAGATTTTTTACACTTTAAACATATTCGTTCTGATTTAACCTCAACAGGGCTAAATTTCTTGGACGGCCTATCAAAATTAGAGTTCAGCGTAGACGGTTGATGAGGAACAGTGGAAGTATACGCATCAATCTCTTTGCTAAGCCGTACAATAACATCAAAACTACTTAACGGTTTACCTATGAAATGTCCCATAAAAGATGGCAACATGTTATGTCTAAATATGTCAATCAGGGTGGTCTCAGATAAAGGATATGTCAATTGACTGGACAGATCCATCAAATCTATTATAAATTCTGACAGAGTCTCTCGTGGCTTTTGCTTGCGTGTACGAAGTTGAGATTCCAGTTGGTAATCAAAGTCTAATTTGTCGAAACGTCGTAACAACGCGATTTTCAGTTGATACCAAGATGTTACTTGTCCGCGGATGGACCTAAACCATTTCAAAGCGTGGTCTGATAACAACGAGGAAAAGGCGCGAAGCAGGTATTGTTCATCAATGTGACGAGCATATTGAAGCTCTTCCACTTGTATCAAAAATTCGCGGACACAAGTCTTGCCATTGAAGTTAATTTTACACTTCGTTAGATCAGGGAGTTTAGACAAATAACGATTAGAAGGGATGTCCAGCATATTAGTATGGTTGCCTTCACCTGTCAAGTTAATGCCTCTAGGTAGAGGTTGAACTCCACTATCTGTGCTATTGTGTGCACCGCTCTGATAAGCAGAGAATGTTATCAAGTCACCCTGTAAAGTACTGGGCGGATCAGGACTAGTTCCCATATCCACAACCCTAGGTGGTACCACCGGTGGAGGCGTGCTAAGACCCTCACCTTTGTCCATCATTACTAAATGTCCAAAGCTAGATGTAAAGTATTAACTGTATCTAAAACAGTAGAAATAAAAATCGAAAGCTATTCGCAAAAACCGCTAAATTCGGTACACTAGGTATGTTCCGGATCAGACAACTGTTACTATTCGATTGCCAAAAATAAAATTTAAAAAAATAAAAAATTAAGTTGAAATTGCTAAGTGGCAACCCTATATAATGGTTAAGTAATGTCCAAAAAGTGAAGTTACTATTTGAGGATAAAAAATTTGAAAGGAAAAAATTATTGAAATCGAAGTGACAACCCTATATTGTGGTTGTATAATACTAAAGTGTAGGAATCTGTATTCAAAAGTTGAAATTTTTAATAAAAGTTTTAAATGGAAATACCAGGTGACAACCCTATATACCAATCAAGTAATAACTATGAAAAGTATTTGTTAAAATTCAAAAGTTGAAACGAAGAAAAAAAAATTTAATTAAATTGTATCAGGTGACAACCTATATACCGAATGTAGTACCTATGAAAAGTATTTATTATTCAAAAGTAGAAAAAGTTTTTTTTAACAAAAATATTAAACTAAGGTATGTCAGGTGACAACCCTATCTACTGGATAAAGTACCAATTAAAAATGTTTGAAATGTAAATGAAAATTATAGCACTAATTACTTTCCACCCTGTAATAAAAGTGATATTAAAATCTTGAGACTCCGAGGAAAATATTAATTAAGAGAAATTTCAAATTCAAAACAATGTCGCAGTCAAAAAACACTCCGAAGTACGGATATGAAACACCAAGAAATATTGTTTATAATTGACAAGTTAAAAAATTAAAGTTGAGACCAACTGTCACAACACCCTGTATAAGAATATAATAAACACTCCGTATATAACAATTATGAAATTTTAACCACTCTGTTCACTTTCAGAAAAACAAACTATGTAAACAGATTTCAATTACACAGTGTGATAATGTTCACTAAATGTTAACCAATATGTAATCAAGACCGATGCAAAAAACTAAAGTTAAATATTATAACAATGTCACTTTTATAAATTGAAACTTTTTTATGAAGCTGAGTGTACAACAGCAGTACTAATATTTAAAACAAAGATTTTAAATTGTTTACTAGTTAAGACAACAAATGTATACTAATAATAAATGCAAAAGTTACTTTAAGGTTAACAATAACTGATCAGCTGTTCAGTTTAACTATGAAATTATTATTCAATTAGTTTGCAAAACAAACTCTGATATTTAAATTTACTTGTCACTATTAAACTTGAGAAACACTGTATTTTAACTGGGTAAATGTACAACAAAAGTTTTACTCCTCAAAACACATCCATAGAACAATAAATAACACTGTAAGTGAACACTTCAAAAAAATAACAATGTACTGAAAAATATAACAACAGTGGTATATACTCGTATCAGTAGTGTCAAAAAATTACAATAATAATAAGGTAACAGAAAACTAAAAATGTTACCAGAGGCCTTCGTTCAAAGAGAATAAACAATTCCACTCAAAAGAAAATAAACCTATAGAAACCTATTTTTCAGTCCCTACTTCGGTGAGCGCCAAATTGTAATGAAAAGATAATCGTGTGTGACTATGGGCTTACCAGAAGCACCAGAGCATCCAAAAAATAAAGAAAGTAAAGGTGGTAGAAAAATCCACTAATTAAAAGATTAAACAAATCGACCAGAGGGGTCGCTGACCTATATCAGATGATTAGATCAATACAAAAAATAGAAAAGAAATAAATCGGGCGCCAGGCTCTCACCATACGGATAGCTAAGAGGAATGGACTTTTAATCACAAGCCAAGTTTGAATAGGTTCTATAGGTGGGAAAGAAATCAAAACCAGAAGGGTTTATTTTTCACATTCATGCAAAAAGTACAAACAAATTCTATAACCTTGTTGTAATGAAGGATCGCTTAAAGTTATTTATTCTAAACTAACAATGTTAAGCCTGAAGGGCACAGAAACTAAATTTTCATTTTGGGTGGTATCGCTTAAAATTAAGACCTTATTTCACAGTACTCATTGAGGCCACAAACAGGTGTTACAAGTTCTCACCTTTTGAACGAAGGCAGATTAAATTAGAATGATGTCACCAACCTGGTATCAGTAGGTACAAAGCCTAATGGTTGGTGGTTCTGCAGGCCCGTCTGCCCCAGCGACGCTCCCTGCCACGAAGGCGGCTCCGACAGATGGGTCTCCAACAAATGCTTCTACTTATTCCCACGTAGGGCAAAGGAAGGAGTGAGAGGCACTCAGAAAATTAATTTTAAATCACGCTTTGGGTGAAGAAAAGTGGAAAATGTGGAAAATGGAATTGTAGAAATAAACAGGGCAATGCCTGCGGAAAGTTAACGCCACATGGCGGTTGTCTAAAAGGTTTCCTAGACAGAAAAACCGAAAGAGTCAATCAGACTCATGTCTAAAGTTGATCCAAAAAGAATCCAAAAAGAATGGCGATCACATCGCCCTAAAGGGGTGTCCAAAAGGGTAGCAAAAAGGTAATCCAAAAAGGATAGCCGAAAGGGCAAACGTTTCAGGTGCAACCTGAAGCAAATGAGAAAGATTACGGTTAGAGCTTGTGACGTCATAGTGAAATTTACGCGAGAAAAAAAATGCACGGGTACTCACGTTTGCCCGTGAGCTCCAATCCTGGGGGCTTCGACATCACGGCGTCCACTCGCAGGCAGGCAAAAGCTAAAACAATAGTCAAAATGTCGCATGAAATAACACGTCTCAAACTAACCAATTTTGAAGAAAAATATGGCGATGAATTATCGAAATACTTACAAGTAGGTCCGCTGACAGTCGTCAGGACATCAGATGAAACAGCAAAACATCACTCACTGCAAGGATTCGGGCAATATTCCCGGATAAAATTCTAACACCTCTCTCTCAAGGGGAATCAAATCTAAAGTGAGCTGTCAAACTAATGGTCTGACAGATTGAACGAGCAAAAACTCTATTGAATGGGGTCTATGACCACAGATTGTGACCTATTGTCACTAAGCTGCATTCAAACGTCACGACGAGATTGCAATCCATCCTCGTATAAGGACGATGAAATTGATTAATAAACGAGAGTTTGAAGTTTCAAAACAAACTTCAACTGTCAAACTAATGAAAGGTTAACTGCATATCGAAACGCACCGAAGCTGTCAAACAAATAAATGAAATAATTCTAATGTCTAGATGTCAAAACTAGGGGAAAATAATGTACTAAATGGAGATTTATTTCTTCCATGTAACATGCTGAAAACGCGCGTTACAACTGGTAGAAAATACCCTTTAGTATTAAGTCCGCTATTTGTACTGAATTTTGTTTTGTGTAATAATGTTTAAATAAAAAAATAAAAAAATAAAAGTGTGGTATTATCTTATTTTATGTATTCTCCTATCCTCCCACTCATATATACATAATCATCTGTTATAGCACAGTAGCGCCGTATATTAGAGGTCCTCACTCAAAGGATATGACGATACATATTACTGAGACTTCATCTGTTCGTATATCACGAGACTCTACTATATGAGATGTAATAGATAGATAGAACTTTCATATGTGATGTATCTCTGCTATCGCTATAACAAAAAGACTGAAAATATAATAAAATAAATTTAAAAGGAAGGTTCTCATACTATTACCATATATTTTTTGGGGACCTACTACGATATCGAGTCAGGTAGCATTCATCTACCTGACAGTAGCAATATCATGCGTAGTGACGTCATCTATTATGCTGAGTCAGCGCCTTTTCTCTGCCACGACACATGGTTTTAAAAATGTGCTATATAATTGTTATATACTTGTACTAGTTTTAAGTAGCATTTACTGTGTCTAACCATAACCATGTAAGTTATGGAAATGAATAAAAAATTTATCTATTTATCTATCTATCTATAATCATGAGCTAGTTTATGAATACTGAAACTATAGTATAGCAACAACTAGCGTATTTTTGAGAACTACTGAGCAATTCATCTAGTGGCACCATCTATAATATCATTGAGGACTTTTACGATATCGATATCGAGCTCGCTACTTAGTAATGATCTCCTCGATGTAGCCCTCTAGCTACGATACAGCGCCATCTATATATTACTACTATAAAACTTTACACGATTCTCATCGATATATGACCGATTTATTTGAACTAATATATCAGCCTCGCGCAACTTTCAAGGTAAAAAACGATCGACAACGGCTATATGAAACGGAGGCGATTTTTTTACCTATCTAAGTTTGAAATAGAACGTTGAAACCTACAAAGCATTAGATAATTGGCGACAATCGAATTTAGGCGGGTTGTACTTCAGCCGCCATTTTTGTCCGCCATGCCATGTTAGTTGACGTTTCTCTTTTGTTGTGTAGTCTGGTTCTGTCAAGGTTCTGCGATCTTTTGAAATAATTCAAATTTCACAAATAATCTAATAATTTGCATTCTTTGAGTGTAGTGGTCGTCTAGAAGGTACACAATTGCAAAAATGAGTGGATTGAAAAAGGAAAAAGTGCGAAATATGCATAAAGAAAACGTGTCGAATGGACGGTCAAAAAAGACTATTCATGGCAAGATTTCCACCGGACGAAGATCGATAAGTAAAAAAAAATGGTTGCCTGTAAAGTCGGTTTTACGGGCGAAGGAAGATTTTACGTGACAACGTCTTATTCTCGGTAGAATATTTATTGATATGAATATTATTAAATTGCACAATAGGAACAAGGAATTGAATGAAAATAAGAATTGCACAAATTTTAAGTATAGAAATATATTTTGTTCCCTCTTCCCTCTTCCCTCTTCCCTCTTCCCTCTTCCCTCTTCCCTCTTCCCTCTTCCCTCTTCCCTCTTCCCTCTTCCCTCTTCCCTCTTCCCTCTTCCCTCTTCCCTCTTCCCTCTTCCCTCTTCCCTCTTCCCTCTTCCCTCTTCCCTCTTCCCTCTTCCCTCTTCCCTCTTCCCTCTTCCCTCTTCCCTCTTCCCTCTTCCCTCTTCCCTCTTCCCTCTTCCCTCTTCCCTCTTCCCTCTTCCCTCTTCCCTCTTCCCTCTTCCCTCTTCCCTCTTCCCTCTTCCCTCTTCCCTCTTCCCTCTTCCCTCTTCCCTCTTCCCTCTTCCCTCTTCCCTCTTCCCTCTTCCCTCTTCCCTCTTCCCTCTTCCCTCTTCCCTCTTCCCTCTTCCCTCTTCCCTCTTCCCTCTTCCCTCTTCCCTCTTCCCTCTTCCCTCTTCCCTCTTCCCTCTTCCCTCTTCCCTCTTCCCTCTTCCCTCTTCCCTCTTCCCTCTTCCCTCTTCCCTCTTCCCTCTTCCCTCTTCCCTCTTCCCTCTTCCCTCTTCCCTCTTCCCTCTTCCCTCTTCCCTCTTCCCTCTTCCCTCTTCCCTCTTCCCTCTTCCCTCTTCCCTCTTCCCTCTTCCCTCTTCCCTCTTCCCTCTTCCCTCTTCCCTCTTCCCTCTTCCCTCTTCCCTCTTCCCTCTTCCCTCTTCCCTCTTCCCTCTTCCCTCTTCCCTCTTCCCTCTTCCCTCTTCCCTCTTCCCTCTTCCCTCTTCCCTCTTCCCTCTTCCCTCTTCCCTCTTCCCTCTTCCCTCTTCCCTCTTCCCTCTTCCCTCTTCCCTCTTCCCTCTTCCCTCTTCCCTCTTCCCTCTTCCCTCTTCCCTCTTCCCTCTTCCCTCTTCCCTCTTCCCTCTTCCCTCTTCCCTCTTCCCTCTTCCCTCTTCCCTCTTCCCTCTTCCCTCTTCCCTCTTCCCTCTTCCCTCTTCCCTCTTCCCTCTTCCCTCTTCCCTCTTCCCTCTTCCCTCTTCCCTCTTCCCTCTTCCCTCTTCCCTCTTCCCTCTTCCCTCTTCCCTCTTCCCTCTTCCCTCTTCCCTCTTCCCTCTTCCCTCTTCCCTCTTCCCTCTTCCCTCTTCCCTCTTCCCTCTTCCCTCTTCCCTCTTCCCTCTTCCCTCTTCCCTCTTCCCTCTTCCCTCTTCCCTCTTCCCTCTTCCCTCTTCCCTCTTCCCTCTTCCCTCTTCCCTCTTCCCTCTTCCCTCTTCCCTCTTCCCTCTTCCCTCTTCCCTCTTCCCTCTTCCCTCTTCCCTCTTCCCTCTTCCCTCTTCCCTCTTCCCTCTTCCGCCCTCTTCCCTCTTGTTACAGTAATGCTCGATTAATGAAAATAAGAATTGCACAAATTTTAACTATAGAAATATATTTTGTCTCTCTCTCTCATCAGACGTGAGCGGGCGTTACGTTTTTTCATGAGTGACTCCCAGCGCAACCTAATTTAAGACGTTGTCACGTCAAAATATAATTCATTACTGCGTGTTATAACCATGTTAATCGTAAGTTTCATTGAAAACTTGGTATTTCGGGTAAAATAATACATACCCTTATACGTATGTAAACAATAGTGCTGTATGTAAGTTTTATCGATAATTTTCATTTGAAGTGAAAAATACCTGGGTAAATACGGAATATATTTCTTCAAGCAAAAGCCTATTGATATGTGTACTTATACAAAAGTGTGCACTTGAATACAGCTGTTATTAAAGCCGTCTCAGATGAGAGGATAAGACATTATTATCACTACTTTTTATGCCAGTTTGAGTTAGATTATGGTCACAGAAATATTTTACGAAAAATCTTCAATGGACTATGAATGGTACGGTTTCATCTGGACAAACTGATACATTTTTACTCTGTAATTTTCTGTTTAGCCTGTATTATTTGTGTTGCAGAACTTCCAACCTGGAGCACAGACAGGAGTGATGAAACGGCTTTTTTCGTCTATGTTTACCAGCAAGCCAAGCAAAGTTTGAACGAAATAAAATTATTTGCACACTTTTGTTATTTTTTTTATGAAGTCAGCAACCTAAAGTAAACCAAATGTTTACATTGAAGCGAAATATTTAATGATTTAAATTACCGGAAAGCCGTTGGAGACGCGGGTGCGAATGCGAACCCCGCCTGAACCATTTTTTATAAATACCGATATCGATATCGATAATTCGAAAATTTGTGTAACATGTTACATCCCTATTTTGTTCTTGATGTTGGCATTATATGTCATGAATTGACACTGACACTGATATTGTTTGCGGCTTCATATTGGCAGTATGTTTTCGCCCCCGTTTCACACTAATGCGAGTTCACGCTTTTTGTAAGGCACTCCCACAGACCATAAGAATACTATAGACTGGGTATTGGGCGGGGCACGCGTAACCGAGCTTATGCCCTAATACCCAAAGATATGTCAACGTGATGTCAACAGTCACTTAGTTACCGTACGAACGTGCTTGAGTAATTATGTGCCAAAAAATTAGAATTATGCCGAATTGTGCCATTATAATCGTCACAGGCGAGATCTGCATACTCAAAAAGATACCTAATACCGTTTAATTTCACTGGAAAGTAATAAAATTCGGTATTTTGTAATAGTAGGAGAGCCGAAGAGGGGATTTCGGGAGTACCTAAAGCGCGGCAGATTAATATATAGGGGGATACCTTGTACCCAGTTAAGTACTTCCACCAAATATGAGCCTCATATGTATGGCCGCCCGTCAAGGATAAAAGATCAGATTAGTAAAAAAAAATTGTTCATCTGAAATTCTCGAGCGCGTCAGATTAAGGTAGGGTGAGTTAGTTACATGCTAAAACGTGTATATTCTTCTAATCTGACAATTTAAAGGTGACGTAAAGAAGGCGGAGGGCTACAAAGTTGTAAAAAAAAAACTTCATCTCGACATTCTCGAGCGCGGCTAATTTTTTTTTTATTTAAAAGGGAATCAATCTATGATAACGGAAAATATATAATCTGACGATTTCCACTAGCCGAAGTAACAAAAATTCATCGTAAAGTTTAATGCGTTCAGTTACGTGATGCCTGTATTCCACTCTGGTTTCTGTTGCCATGACGCCATGACAGCTGATCATGTTGTTTAGAACACTAAAGTTGTTAAATATTTATAGTTGCCGGCAACTTTTAGAACAAAAATGGCGGATTTGCGCATGTACATTTGTACGTAAATCGGCTACTGCACAGTCAAGATTATGCTCTAAAAGATTCCCGCAAGCTGTACTATGAGTGATATTAATATAAAGTGTGTATTTTGTGGTAAAACTACTTTACAAAAAACTATTAAATTTACATTAGAAACAGAACAAAAATGTGTAAATATTTTAGAATATAGTCGGAGCGAACCGGTTCTCCGAAAATCCCGAACAACATACGATAATCTTGAACTTTCGAGAGAATCTTCATTAAATGAAGTAAATCACGCACAGTGCTATAAATTATATATAGCAATAAAAATACCGCGAGTCTTTAAGTATTTACAACAGCGGCAAAGTATTATGGAATATGACAGTGCATCGGAAGTTTCTGGGAAAAGCTCCGAATCACATGCCCCTGCTTCTGGGGAGTGCTCCGAGTCACATTTTCCTGTTTCTGGAGAGTGCTCTGAGTCACAAGTTCCTGTTAATTTTTTCTATTGTCAGATTAGGCGAACCCCGCCAGATAATCGTCAGATTATGAGACAGCATGTCTAGGGCATCAAGATGAACCATATATATCTTAATCTGACGCGCTTGAGTATTTCAAAATAGCGATTTTTTTTTGCACATTCTAATTATAACTGCGAGTTTGCGTCACATCTAAATAGTCAGATTATTATATAAGAGCTTTTTTTTAGGTTCACTTAACATCCCCTTAGAAAATCTGACGCGCCCGATGAAAATATTTTTTTTTTCATTTTCAACCCTCAAGTACGACCAACCCCATCATGGAAACAATCAGTTTAACATACGTACATCTTTAAAAATGTGTAGGACATGGATGCTATCAATATCTGACGCGCTCGAGTATGTCCATGCAACAGTTTTTTTTTACATTTTTGAAACTCTGTAGCCGCTCCCCCCACCGATGAAAAGGTATATCTTATATGACATTTTTTTCTTTTTATCATCTAAGCTTCGCAACCCAATAGGTCTCTATGACGCTGGAGTGAATCCCGAGTTAGCATCGCGGCCTACCCTACTATAATATTTCGTAAAATATTGCAGTGCATTATGACAATTATACATTACTAGCTTGACATGGCAACTATTCACGCAACATCTTTAGGAGCACGCAATTTATACGTCCGTCTGACAATTTAGTGCGGGGGAACAAGTCTAAATCATAAATTGTCGATATTCTGTATGGAGGTTTTAATGTGAGCCGCTCATGTTTCATACTAACTTGTCCATTTTAATAATATAATTTACACTTTATCACCTTGTTTTTTAGGGTTCCATACCGCTATCGGAAAAACGGAAACCTTATGAGATCACCTTGTTTTCCGTCCGTCCGTCTGTCTGTCTGTCTGTCAAGACCCTTTATCTCGAGAACGCGTGGAGGTATCTAGTTGAAATTAACACTATATGTATTTATACTCAGGTCTAGGGTCCCTTAAAGCTGTGAAAAAAAAATCAAGCTTCTACGTTAACGTGAAAAAAGATACGGCTGTTTGTGTCGCCAAAAACGCACATTTCGTCACTCAAGGAAATCAAAGTGATAGAGTACTTCCCGATGACCTAGAAGTATGAAATTTGGCAAGTACTACAAATACTTATAAAAATCTGAAATCGCCACATACTTACTACAAAAACTAATACTTACTTACTTACTCCGTTGACTCAGCGACCCAAAGTGGATCTTGGCCTCCGATACGAGATGACGCCAGCGCGCCCTGTCTTGAGCGATCTCCTCCCAGTTTTCTGCATTCAGAGCGCGTAGGTCCTTGGTCACTTCGTCTCTCCACCGGTATCTCGGTCGGCCGACCGGTCGACGACCTACAAGCTGCCCAATGTACGCCTTCTTTACCGCCCTGTCATCCGGCATTCTTTCCAGAATGAATTTCACAAATACTAATAAAAATCTTAAAAAATATAGTCCTTTTCAAACATCAAGTCCACCTTTTGTACAATACGTTTTCTTTTGTGCAATAAAGATTAATTAAATAAATAAATAGGTAAATGATATTTAAAGAACTTGGTTGCGTTAAGTTTGATTCAAATTCAAATTCGTTTATTGCAAGAACATAGTAATAAATTAGGTGATACAGGTATATACAGTGTTGCTTATGTTCTACCAAAAAGGCATGCAAACAAAATAAAACAATATTCAAATACTCAATTGTTACATATTTCAATTTGTAATTATGTCAAAAATAATTACTTAAACTCAGAATTTGCAGATTAAATTACATTAATTATTACATTATGTATTTTTATAAGTATTTGCACCTCGTTTGTATGCGGCGCCATACATTTCAGATGCAAACTTAACTCAACCAGGCCAATTAAGATGGGATAAGTGAAATTTTGTACGGAACCCTCGGTGCGCGAGTCAGAATCGCACCTGGCCGGTTTTTTTTTTATTCAGACAAGTAATTTTATTACAGCGTAATCAATAGCAGTGGGTGACTAAATCATTAGATTAAAACAGTATTATTGTTTTGCTAATCCACAATGTAATACGTGCTAGTCAGTTGACGACGAGGTTGGCGCAGTTTTTATGCACCTGCCTACTGAGCCGGCGGTCCTGGGTTCGAATCCCGGCAAGGGCAAATATTTGTGTGATGAACTCGAATATTTGTTCCTGGGTCATGGATGTTATCTATATATATTGTTTATATCGTCGTCGTCTACTATTGGTTAGTATAAGGCCAGGTCGAGTTGTGTACGATTGGCCCTTAATTATTTTGTTTACATTTTATATGATGAAATAAATAAATCTACTCCGTTTATAATTTACCTACTACCTGTTCCAAATGTTGTAAGGTGAGGTTTTTATTATTCATATATCACTATTATCATGGTATAATGCCAACTAAAGTCATACATAAAACAAAAGCTTACAAAAATATAATAATTATAAAAAGTATAAATCTATAAAAGGAGGTGCGTCGTGCACATCAAGATATTAATTATTTTAGTTTTTAGGGTTCCGTAGCCAAATGGCAAAAAACGGAACCCTTATAGATTCGTCATGTCTGTCTGTCTGTCTGTCTGTCTGTCTGTCTGTCTGTCTGTCTGTCTGTCTGTCTGTCTGTCCGTCTGTCCGTCCGTATGTCACAGCCATTTTTTTTCCGAAACTATAAGAGCTATAATACTGTTGAAACTTGATAGGTAGATGTATTCTGTAAACTGCATTAAGATTTTGATGCAAAAATAAAAAAATAATAATAAATATTGGGGGCTCCCCATACTTAGAACTGCAACACAAATTTTTTTTTTTCATCTGACACATACGTGTGGGTAGGGTTTGCAATATCCGTCCCATTTTAAGTATCCGGATAATTTGAATAGTTCATTTTCAATATCCGGATATCCGGATATTTCGGATATTTTGAATATATGAAGAAATAAATCTAAAAACCAATTTCAAGTCTTGTAATTAAAAATATAATATCGAATTTAACTTGTAAACCTTAAATTAAAATTAAACCTGTGACATACCACACATGATACATAAAATACACTCACAAATACGAGTAAAATAATTATATAATCAACGAGATTTAAATATAAGATCAAAATAAAATTTATTTTAAGGTACGATTCATCTATCTACTTTTAGTAGTCTTTTGGTTGATTAGTGACTAAAAATCAATATTTTACGCATGAGAAACCTAATCACACAATAGGAACTTTGATACTTGTAATAATATTAATCAACAACAACATACAATACAGATAAAGAAAAATCAACAACGAATATAATATTAAAGTTAAAGAACAAGTGTTGGTCACTGGTCAATGGTCTACAACAAACGATTTGGACTATTGTTTAATCAGTATAAGTAATTAATTATCAAGTAGCAAATCAAGTAACAAATCAATCTGTACATGGGTAAGGAAAGTTTGGACCTGATACACCAAGACCGGGAACTTTTTTGGCGCGATTTATAACAAAGGACGAAACATGGCTCCATCATTACGACCCTGATACGAAACTGCAGTCTATGACATGGAAAAGGCCATCATCTCCAACTCCGAAGAAATTCAAGGGTGAGCCCATCTGCCGGTAAGGTCATGGGCTCTATTTTTTGGGATGATAAAGGGGTAGTAATGATTGAGTATCTCGAGCATCGATCCACTATTACGGGCACTATATATGCTAAACTAATAGCAACATTGCGTAATGAGATCCGCGAAAAACGGCGACGTAAACACTCGAAAGTTGTGCTGTTCCACCAGGACAATGCCCCGGCACACAAGTCCGCCGTTGCAATGGCTGCGATTCTTGATGCTGGGCTCGATATCCTTAAGCATCCTCCGTATTAACCGGATCTCGCCCCCAGTGATTTCTACCTATTTCCGAGATTGAAAGAATACCTGAGAGGCCAGAAATTTGAAGACGACGACGCGGTACAGTACAAGAATTTTTAAGTACTCAAGATGAGACCCTTTTTAAAAACCGGCCAAGAGCATGTCGAGCCACGCTCAGTGTAGGGTTCCGTAGTTGCCCATCCTTCACAATAGACGGACAAAAAGCGGTTTTAAGCACGAGGTTTAAATACGAGAAAGATTTCAAGCTATATACAAAAGGTCGAAAACGCCAAAGTAGCTGTAATTACTCATTACCTTCTGGAAGTTATCGATTATACGCGCCAGTTTGAACGGAATGTTTTAATGCAGTATGGCACTTAACTAATATGTATAACGTTCCAATTATAAGGACACAGCGCGGCACTTACGTCATTTTAAAGAAAATTATGAAATTTACCGAAAAGTCAAAAACGACTCGACCGATATTTTTATTCAATATAGTTTTCATTGAAAGTGCTTATAAGGCCTCATTTTCATGACTTTATCCATACTAATTTTGACCCCGGTTATATATAGTTAGAGGCCCCCCCGGTCGCTTTTTTATTTTATTTCGGAGCGAATATTTACGAATCTGCTGACTTTATCAAAAAATAATGTTAGGAGACCTCTATTATTTTTAAAAGACCTATTTAACGACACCCCACAGACTAGTGTTGAAACGAAAAAAAATTCACCCCCACTTTAGGTGCTCGAGAGGCACCCGAAATACACAACAGTGATAGTAATAATATTCTAGTTTTTAGTAGTACCTAAAATATCCGGATATTCGAATAAATCGTGTTGCATTATTCGGATAATATTTATGGCGGATATCCGGATAATTTGAATATCCGAATATCCGGATTGCAAACCCTACGTGTGGGGTATCTATGGATAGGTCTTCAAAAATGATATCGAGGTTTTTAAAATATTTTTTTCTAAACCGAATAGTTTGCGTGACAGACGCTTCCAAAGTGGAAAAAAGTTGATCCCCCCCTCTAACATCAAAAATAAGTAAATGAAAAATCTAAAAAAAACATATGATGTACATTACTATAAAAACTACCAACGAAAATTGTTTTGAACGAGATCTAGTAAGTAGTTTTTTTTTATATTTTAATACCTAACTTTGCACCTAATTTATATGGGGCGCTATACATACCACGTGCAAACTTAACTTAACCACTTAGGGATGGAAAGTGTTTGTACGGAACCCTCGGTGCGCGAGTCCGACTCGCACTTGGCCGGTTTTTTATTTTTATTTTATTCTCCCAAACGGGCAAGTAGTGGCTGATCATTTTGACATGGAAAATACCCCTAGGTGTCTTCAAAAGTTAAAAACCTAAAAATAGTTATTATAACAAAAAATAATTTATAACAAAAAAAAGAACCGACTTCAGTAAAACTAAAAAACCAAAAATAACCCGTTCAAGTACAGATTACTTACATTTGACTCACCCTTCGAAGTCGAATTATTATAAATGAAGATTTTGATCTTATTTAAATTTTCTCGAGATATTTCTAATAATTATTGTAAATGGTTTAAAGCTCACGCAATAATTGTCAACAACGGCTCGACACGTGACGTCACACTCGGGACGTCTCTGGACGTATTTGTGTCTGCCACCCGCCGCCCGGTGCTCAGCCAGCGCGCGCTGTGCGGGCCGCGCGTCACGCGTCGCTCCACACCAGTGACGTGCTCACCGCTGCTTCCAAAGAATAGCTCCACATGAGTTCAAAACATGTCAGGCCGTTCCTGACAATTTCTACGTGGGTTTCAAACTGTTAATAATAAACATTTTCTCTTATTAAAATACATAAACGGGTTTACTCACGTCGTAGAAGTGCGTGACGATGAGGGTAGTTTTTCGCCTCCGCCGGTGACACCCGCGTCGAGCAGCCGCGCGGACAGGGCGCGTGCCCGCAGTGTTCGGTTGGCCGCCGCCGCGGCTGATCGTCTCTCCCGATGATAAATCGCGTACCGATTCGAAACAAATGTCGAGCGTTATTCGACTTCTACGACATGAGTAAACCCGTTTATGTATTTAATATGTCTGAGACTCATGGTAGTTTTCTATGTAAAACATGTTTACTACTGCAAAAGGAAATGTAAATAAATTATAGTACTTATGTAAGATGTGTAAATGTATCTCTTTAATAAATTCCTTAGATCGATCCGAGATGACATTTTATTTTCAACCAACTTCTAAAAAAAGAGTACCTAGGTAATTAGACTGAATGTGTTGTTTTTTTTATACACAGGGCGGGAAAAATGTACGGGCTCTGGAGAGGAATTTCCTTAAATACAGTTAGCTCATTTAACGGAAAGGATATAAAGGGCGAAATCGTGCGCATTGGGCCACGCTCAGTGTAGGGTTCCGTAGTTGCCCAACCTCACAATACAGGGGCTTAAAACAGTGGTTTTAAGCTCGACGTTTAAAGTACGAGAAGGATTTCAAGCTCTATAAAAAGGTCGTAAACGCCAAAGTAACTGTAATAACTTATTACCTTCTGGAAGTTATCGATTATACGTGCTAGATTGAGCGAAATATTTTAATACAGTATGGCACTTAACTAACTACGTGTGAAGTACATATAAGGACACCGCGCGGCACTTACGTCATTTTAAAGAAAATTATAAATTTTTGCAATAACTTAAAAACGGCTGGACCGATTTTATTCAATATAAATTTCATTGACAGTGCTTATTAGGGGTCATTTTTAGGGTTCCGTACCCAAAGGGTAAAAACGGGACCCTATTACTGAGACTTCGCTGTCCGTCCATCCGTCCGTCCGTCCGTCTGTCACCGGGCTGTATCTCAAGAACGGTGATAGCTAAACAGTTGAAATTTTCACAGATGATGTATTTCTATTGCTGCTATAACAACAAATACTAAAAATAAAATAAATATAAGTTTCTGTCAAAAGTGACATTTTAGTGGCAAGCTTTTATAGCCGACTGTACTTTTCTTTGGATATCCATCAAATGCTCACTGAGACGAATCTAAAGAACCCAAGCTCGGTAGGATTGCTTTTTCTATTATAGAGTTCCTATGGCCACCTTCCGGCTCCATCATCAGATCAGCCCCATGGTAACATATTATTGTATTGTCATCAAAGTCAAGTAAGTATGCAAAATTTCAGCTCAATCGGTTGACGATATCTGCTTCAAAATTGAGTTGCAAGATTTCACCCGAACAAACATACTTAGATACATACATACATACATACATACAATGCAAGTTAAATAAAAGCTTTTAATTTAAGGGGGCTCCCATACAACAAACTTGTTATAGATTATGGTACGGAACCCTTCATGCGCGAGTCGGACTCGTACTTGCCCAATTTTTAGTTTTTATTTTACCGTTTTGTCAGCGTGATACATACACAATACACATACCAAATTTTAGCTTTCTAGTACGATGATCATGATGATGATCATAGAGCTAAGCCGCGGACGGACGGACGGACGGACGGACGGACAGACGGACAGACGGACAGACGGACAGACGGACATGGTGAAACTATAAGGGTTCCTAGTTGGTTATTTCGTACCCTTGGTAAATTTTGTTTCGGAAATATTCTTAAAAAATATGGTTTCTACATGGTACAAAACAATTTAAATAAAAAAAATAAGGGAACATATTTCAAGAAAAACAACTCCAGTTAAGAGTCGACGTTAAATAATTCTATAAGGGCCTTATCACACTTGCGATTTGCGAGCGTATTTTCTATACAAATAAGCGACGCGGCGTAGACGCTGCGCGATCGCCTTCATACAAAATACGCTCGCAAATCGCAAGTGTGATAAGGCTCTAATCAGCGATCAAATAAAACACAGAAAGGGGCGTAAACTTTGTGACATGGCAACACTGCAAACTGCACGTCGCGTCAGGCCCCTGTACGGCGTCTCCGCCCCACATCCACGGGCAACAAGTTGGCAAGGTCAGCGCCCGCCGGCGCCGGCAGACAGCTGCCAGACAGCGACATTTCGTCGGTATAGATTACGGCTGGCCCGATTACCGTATATCGGGCGCTCGCTTCGCGTGCTCGGCTCGCGCGTTGTTGTGGTCGCAGTTCTAACCCAACCTATTTACATTAATCTACTTTAGTGAAAGGAGTTTGGTTCGGGCGTTTAGTTTAGGAATAATACTCTTGAGGTAGGGCAGACAAGATCCGCGTGAGGTGGGGCGTAGAGAACGAAATTTTTAGCTAATTTCCTCTGTTTAAAAAATGGGTACTAATATCTATCTATAAGCCACAGACGTCCACTGCTGAACATAGGCCTCCCCCATGACTCGCCACAAAGTGCAATCCTGCGCCGATCGCATCCATTGATTCCCCGCTACCCTCATGAGGTCATCCGTCCATCTAGTCGGGGGCTTAACCACGCTGCGCTTTCCTATGTACGTGGTCGCCACTCTAGGACTTTGCTGCCCCAACCGCCCGGGTAGTAATAAGTTTGCCTAAAAATATATAGGTATGATTGTGGAGTTTGTGAGTCTGGTGAAAAAAAATGTGACACAATAGTAGTTACACAATGATAGTGTGAACAATAGGATAAATAAAAACCGGCCAAGAGCATGTCGTGTCGGGCCTTCACAATAGACGGGCTTAAAACAGCGGTTTTAAGCCCGAGGTTTAAATTACGAGAAAGATTACAAGCTCTATAGAAAGGTCGTAAACGCCAAAGTAACTGTAATTACTTGTTATCTTCTGGAAGTTATCGATTATACGCGCCAGATTGAGCGGAATGTTTTGATGCAGTGATGTGTAACGTTCGAAGTATAAGAACATCGTGCGGCACTTACGTCATTTTAAAGAAAATTATGAAATTTTGCGATAACTCAAAATCGGATCGACCGATTTTATTCAATATAGTTTTCATTGAAAGTACTTATAAGGCCTCATTTTCATGAATAAAGTCTGGCTAATGAAATATTGCTCCAAGATATGGCGGAAAATTTAAAAAATCTTCGGCTGGTGACACTTTGTGTAGTAGGAATTATAGTTTCGATACTAGAAAATATTTTTTATTTTCTATGCACACTTAAGGTACCTAAGGAAATTAATTAAATATAAGTTGACATGCACTAATAGTCAGCTTACAAAATTTCTACCACTATGTATAATACAGTCAACGACAAACACATATGTTTATAATTTGTAACCATATACAAGGCGAAAATTAAGTGTAGTGTATTTAAGACCTAGCTCGATAATATTATATTAATCCATCACCAAAAATAATACATAAGTACTATGCCAAATTTCAACTCGGTCGGAACTTTAAAACTAGTACATAATATAAAGTATCAATTTTTTTTATAGAAGCCCCCACCTACTAAATTGTTTAACAATTTTATTGGTGATACCACAGAGAAATATCTGTTAACAGTGTTTGGCTAGCCAGACTATTTCCATAATTTTACAAAAATTAACTAAGTTCATAATTCATAATGCCTTCAATTTATCTAACCTCCCCCTAAATCAATGCATTTTTATATTTTTTATACAGTGCTTTTAGGCCATTAAAAATATTCTTTATCTTGCCCTTCAGAATACTCCTGTACCTACAGCCGTCTTCATCTCTTCGTCACTTCGAAATCGCTTTCCCCTCAACTCTTTCTTCAAATTATTGAATAGAAAATAATCGCTTGGGGCTAGATCTGGGCTATAGGGTGGGTGGTCAATTTCCTCAAAATCAACTTCCTTCAGAGCACGCCTCGCAACATTAGCGGTGTGAACGGGTGCGTTGTCTTGCAAAAACAAAATGCCTCTCCTTAGTTTACTCCGCATTTTCTCAACTATGGCTTGTCGCACCTGTCTTATTAGATTCGCATAATACGTTCCATTTATCGTAGATCCTTTTTCTAAATAATCGATTAAAATAATGCCATCAATAACAGTTCCAAAACACCGTAGCCATTAACTTAGAAGCCGACTATTTTGCACTTTAAATTTCTTCGGCCGCCTTTCACCCCTTTTAATCCACTGCATCGATTCAGACTTACACTCCGGATCATACTGTGTGATCCATGTTTCATCAACCGTTACTATTCGGGAACAAACTTCATCTAAATCATTTTCGCACAATTCTAAAAACGGAAATTCTGAAAAGTTTCAACACGACGTTCTTTATCGAAGGCCGTCAGCATTTTCGGTACTCAACGAGCACTGACTTTACTCATGTACAAAATTGTTCATGTAAAATTTCTCCGACTCTTTCTTTACTAATAAAACCTCAGCTATTTGCCAAACCGTAATTTTTATATCTTCTAATACCAACTTCTTGATTTTTGCTACGTTTTCTCCGGTCATTACCGATCTTGGTCGCCCTGACCGGGTCGTCTACGATCGATTCCCGTCCGAGTTTACATAAGCAAACTCCACTTTTTAACCGTGGCATGAGAAGGCCCAGAAGCACCGTAAGTAATAGCCATCTCCTCAATAATACACTGCAGTGATTTGTAACTTTTTGCAAGAAACTTAATTACAGCACGGTACTTATATTTCGTAATATTCGTACCAACGAATATTACGAAAATTGAGTACCGAGTGATTACCAAATTAACACATGATGTACTTTTCCGTTAAATATCTCGAAACAGAATATTACAAATTTAACATGTCTTTTTTTAATAATTAGTTTTTCAATGGCTTTCCTAGTGGCCAGTATCATAAATGAACGCATATAAATAACATCGAAAAACCTTAGGCTTAGAACTTTTCAAACGCCCCTTTTATACTACAAAAAAAAAAGCAATCATTATAATTATACAAGTTTATGTGTAGCACTGGCAACCCAAAGCATTCATAGACCTTTAATTATTTTTCGTTTCACGACTATTCGTTACGAACTGGTTGTGTTTATTCTCTTTAACTTCGAAATACGCCAATTAAGTTTACAGTGCACTTCACCAAGCACGAGATCTTGAAGAACTGAACTCAATTCCGGATTATTGCAAATACCGTATCCTATTGCTCGTCTAAGTATTAATTAACTTTAAAGCAAAGCTGTGAAATTCAAGATTGAAATCAAATAGGTGTCTCGCTTCTTATAGACTTTGTTGTTAAGTTGAGAGTAAACCCTACAGTGAAGTCAAAAGGCAGGGCGTCGCATAGCTATAAAATTACAATTTAGAAAGTGAACTTCAACTGAGTGTTGTTCAAAGAAAACGGAAATAACGAAACGCTATTTTAGTTTCGTAAGTTCTGATTTTTCTTAATAGGTAGCCTATGGGTTCATCCAGGGTGTCAGCATCATACCAAAATGTATTTAAATTGGTCCAGCCGTATGAGCATGAAGAACTAACATACATACACCTAAACACACTCACAAAACTTTCGCCTTTTTAATATTGTGATATCGTCGGCCGTAGGTTCAATTGGGGTAAGGGACAAAATACGCAAAATTAGTTGAATATACAGTTTTGTTCAGAATTTTCCGCTCTATCGAATGGTGTATATAAAAAAAATCTAGCTTGAAAAAAGTGTTCCTTACACTCCTGATTTTTATGGGTTCAAAATCAAATCTGACCCACAAAAACCATGTATCTGTTTTTTTTTATTTTAATAAAGCAACATCAAATAGGGTAACTACTGCCACTAATCCACTTTGAATAAGGTAAAGGTCTTTCCAATTAAGGAATTAGCTTTACATGACTTATTTTTGGAGACAATCTTATGAAACTGGATTTTACACTAATGTTTTTTTTTGCTCATGAATAAATAACACCCATGCCTTAAAATGATTGCACGAGCTTTGAAAAAAATGCTCATTACCCCAATTTGCCATCTTATATTTTTAACAGTGTGAACCTAACACCAATTTAGTTAAGACGATATTTAGGTTTGATCCGATTTATGTTTAGATTCCGTGTCCGTTGCGCTAATTTTCTCGTGAGAATCAATGAATTACTTATCCCTGTTACCTTTATATACAACGACATCTAACTTCATATTATTTTGCAATAAAATAAATAAATAAATAAATAATAAATAAATATCAGACAACCTCACACAAATCAACCTAGTCCCAAATTAAGCTCAAGAAGGCTTGTGTTATGGGTACTAGGCGACGATATACATACTTATATAGATAAATAAATACTTAAATACATAGAACATCCATGACCCAGGCACAAATATTCGTGTTCATCACACAAATATTTGCCCTTGCCGGGATTCGAACCCGGGACCGTCGGCTCAGTAGGCAGTTGCTTAACCACTGCGCCAACCGCGTCGTCAATACCTTCATCAGTTTTATAACCTTTGTTTATACGGGTATCTGTGTAAACTGGATGTTAATTTTTGGCTTTACTAAATCATTGAAACTACTAGCGTAGTTTGACTTATTTACATGTAAACTTTCACGATAAATGAAGGTATTCCAATAAATTTGGTAAGAAAATTTAAAATTTAGTATATATCCACCGAGAAATGTAAGTGTATATTTATGTTATTAGGTATAATTCGTCAGTTCGGCGTCTCTGAACAGTAAGTACTGAACTCTTTGTCGACAGCTCGTGATTGTTATTCTACAAGTAAAGTGTTTTGTTAAGCGGATAGTTTAAAAAAGTGGGCTAAGATTGTCGACAAAAGCAATAACCAATGGAATACTGGAGGAGGTATTAACACGTTCTTTATTAAAAGTTTTTAATTAACTTTACACATTGTATGTTTAAAAATATCTCAAGGAAGATTAGATTGACTTTCCGAGGACTAGCTGAGTTGAAATTAGGTATATGAGGCCGGATAGTCCACATTTATTATAATGATAAACGACTTGCCGAGGTCTGTTAGGGCTGCCAGGTGCCTATTGTTTGCTGACGACCTAAAACTGTTCTTGGGAGTGGGGGATAGAGTGGACTGCGAGTCACTTCAGCAAGATATAAATGCTGTAATGGAGTGGAGCAACCGAAACAAGCTGAATTTCAACACCTCCAAGTGTAAAGTTATTACATTTGCGAGAGTTCGAACACCGATAACGGCCAACTACTATGTAGGAGAGGTTCTGCTAGAGCGTGTTACGGAAATCCGTGACCTTGGCCTGACACTTGACAGAAAACTGGACTTCAGACAGCACGTGACGATCACCTGTGAAAATGCATGCAAAATGCTAGGTTTCATTTTCAGGGTAGTATACCAATTCACAGGTGTCAAAGTTGCGGTTCTACTTTATAATGCTTTTGTCCGAAGTAGATTAGAATTTGGCGCTATAGTTTGGGATCCACATGAATCAAAATATGTAACAATGGCGGAAAAAATCCAGCGTAAATTCGCAAGATTCGTGTATAGGCGGCAGTATGGATACTATCCGCATCTTTATCCGTCATTATTCGTGTCTGGCATGGTAGGACTAGATACACTAGAGCTCAGGAGGAAAATGTTAACTTTAGTGCATTACTACCAGCTACTCAACAACAGAGTGAGCAATCCGTCGGTATTGGAGGTAATAGGACTGGCCGTGCCGGCGGTGGGCGGCGAAGGACGCTCGGTGAGCGTGGTGCCGCGGCGCCGCCCGCCGCTGTTCGCGAGGTGTGCGGCGCGCACTCGCCGCGGCGACAACGCGCCAACACGCCGAGCATGCGCTCTACTTAATGACATGCTAGCGCGCTTACCCGATGCCGACGTGTTCGCTGATGGGGTGGGAATGTTTGTCAGATTGGTCGCATTGTATCTCAACAACTGCACAAAGTAACCGACTCGACAATAATTTCACAATTTATGATTTTATTTTAATTTACCCATTATTATGTACCTGTTTCTGTTTTATTTTGCAATAATGTATTATTACTATTCTTTTGTCTTATTATTTTAAATGTTCTGTAATTTTGTAATTTTAATGATCTTGACTAGTATTATTATTGTTTTTTTTTGATCCTATGACATTGTCATTGACATATGACATTGGGCAGGGCTGTCTACCGAAAGTGCCATCTATTGTCTTAAACACACGGTAGCATATTACACGCAGAGAAAGACGCCAGTGTATGCCTGTTTCCTAGACCTTTCTAAAGCGTTCGATAGAGTCGATTACAACATACTCTGGCAAAAACTTAGTGAAACAGGCATACCAGCTGAATGTGTGGGTGTCTTCAGGTACTGGTATTCAAAGCAGGTAAACCAGGTGAGATGGGCCTATGGCTTGTCTGACGAGTACAAATTGGAGTGCGGCGTGAGACAGGGCGGAATTACTTCCCCAAAGTTGTTCAATCTTTATGTGAACGAGCTGATTGAGAGGCTGAGTGGGATGCATGCTGGATGTTATATAGGCGGTACTTGTGTCAATAACATCAGCTATGCCGATGACATGGTCCTGCTCGGTCCCTCAGTTAGTGCGATTGAGCAACTCCTTGCGACTTGCGAATCATACGCTCTGTCTCATGGCCTTCAATACAACACTAAAAAGAGCGAGATCATGGTGTTTAAAGCGGGTAAAATTAAGCCCTACCATGTACCTCCCATTTTATGAAATAATGTTGCCCTAAATGTTGTAAATAAGGTGAAGTATCTTGGTCATATCTTGACAGATTCTCTAGATGATGACCAGGATATAGAAAGAGAACGAAGGGCGTTGGCGGTTCGCAGTAATGCTCTACTGATGTGAAGGTTACGCTGTTTAAGGCGTATAGCCAATCTTTCTACTCGAGCGGCCTGTGGGTTAGATATACGAAACGAGCCTATAACGCCCTTCGTGTTCAATATAATAATGCATTTAGGATGCTGTTGGGACTACCGACGTGGTGTAGTGCATCAGGTATGTTTGCTGAGGCCCGTGTTGACAGTTTTCAAGCAATAATGAGAAAAAAGATTGTCTCACTGTTGACACGGGTTAGGGAGAGCTCCAACAGCATCCTAAGTGACATTGCGGCTAGGTTTGACTGCCCCATCCAGAAATTTTGGATAACGCAGGTCAAAGGTGTCGCGGAATTTGTGTTATAGTGTTTAATTTTTGTGTTGTGTAAGTGTTTGTATTACTAATGTATTTATAAGTATTTTAAGTATTCGTTGTTACTAACACTCTATGGATACTATATCTGAAATAAAGAATTTATTATTATTGTACTAATTTCTTTTTTACTTTTTTATTTTCAATTTTTATTCTGGTTTTATTGTTAGTAATCTTATTTTATAATGACGAATTAATTAATGTAATGATTTTGTGTATATTCTAATGTGTAAGTGTTTTGGTTTTGCACTGTAAACTTGCGCATTGTTTTGATTAAATAAATAATGGGTAAAACTTTATAGATAACGATAAGGTAATCCTACTGAGTTTGGGCTTCTTAAAATCGTATCGGTTCGTGATGAATTGCGAAGGAAAATTTTCACTGTCAATTAACAGGCATTCCTAAGTATGAAAAACTTTTATAGTCATTATCTGAAATTCCGCTACCGATAAGTGTTGAGAAAACAAAGGATCTAACTAGAGCTCTTGCTATTCATTGACTGACATTGATGTTGATATTGATTATATTTCATAGCCATAAACAAGAACTTTTCATTTCATTGATGTTTTTCAAGTATATTACTCTTATGGTCATTTTATTATACAGCCTCATTTGACTCCTTAGGTAACAAGTTTCAAGTTTGACAAGTAGTATAATTTATAAAATACCAAAATAAGTAATAGAATAAGTCGTGTCGTTTCGTTTATGCATGTCGTTCACACTGGTACAAGTCGTATTCTTTCGTTTATGTACGTCGTTCATAAGGATAAAATTGGTGCAAATAAATTGAGTTCGTACCTGTCTTTAAATACTCGCGAACAAAAGCTATAACTACAAAAAAACATATTTATAGGGTCAATGCATTAGTTCTTTATTTATAAAATGAAAGCCTAACACTATATCTTGTATAAAAAATCTGAAAAAGTTCAAGTTCTAAATATATCTACTATTGAAAAATAAATTTTTGACATTCCGAAAAGTGCCGTTTTTTAGTTATCCCTTATTAACTGGAGGCACTGAATTGTGAGCAACTACTATGTTATCTAACAGGACTCCTAAAAAAGTACAAATGTAAAATGATTATTTCTAAATTGTATTTAATTTTGTAACTTTTAATAATTTTACTGTATAAATTACATTGGTTGTTTATTTCAGTATTCGATCATAGAGGCTGAGAAATTATTAATGTGATTATAATAAAAAATAATCATAAATTTAAAGGTGGGTTATTCCACTCGATAGAAATGTTACGTGTAACGATACAAATATTGTATGTAACGGACACTCAAAAATGCTCACAGGTTTCAATACATTTATATACCTCTTACATTAATGTTTTAAAGGTTTCCGGTGTTAAGATAGGTACGCCTTACGCCAAAGGTATGTACTTATTTATTTTTACAACGAACCCTTTACGTTATTTTTTCTTTCACACATAATCTCAACTATTCCCTTACAACATTTCTTCATCAATATAGTGGATACAATGAATAGGTAAATTTAAGGTAAGAGACGAGACTACAGAATACTCTATCTGTAAGGGACATCAGCAGCGAAATAAGTTGGTGTAAGGGACATGTCATTTTCTATAATATCTAAATTATTATAACGAGCACTACATAGATAGACAGAACACTAAAATACAAGATTATGTATGAAATCAGGCCCAAAAAAGGTTCACTACAAAAAATGTAATAAACGATTTAGTTAAAAAAAAAACTTTGTCAGCCTCTCCTGAAAAATCGTATTTTGTCCCTTATCCCAATTGAACCTTCGGTTTACGAATGATACTTCAAATTGATTTAGCGCGTTTTGATAAAATCAACAAAAAACAAGATATTATATACCCATTTACCTTGTGTTTTTTTTTTGTAAAAAATTGATAATTGTTTAAAAGCACACCTTGGTGACTACAATATGGCTATTGTTGTGGCCTACTGAAATATGAATAATGAACTTTATTCTGCAAGTAAAAATGACGAAAGAAGTTAAATAAATTCTTACCGAAAACTTAGGAAAAGATTACGCAGATTTTTTATTTTCGTAAGTTTTGATTTTTCCGTGTTAACTTTAGGCATGAACAGCAACGCATACCAAAGGTTCTATTAAAGATGGGAGACGCACAGGCAGAGAGGGAGAGAAAACTAATAAAGAAGAATCCAGTGAAATACATTCTTGCCAAAAAGTAAAATCGTCTACCTAACTGTAGAAGCTTTTCACAAAGATAAAATTGGTAGAAAGTTATAATTTGCAGTAGGTTGGAAAATCCCCTAAGACAGTATACGCCACTGTTGATAGAGCAAAATTCTGATTTGGGCTTAAATCAAAGTCTGAAAATAATCAGTACCAACTTAATTACCTTTAAATTATATGAGCGACAAAAAATCCTTATAATTACCTAGGTGAAGTTATTGTCATTTAATTATATCTGTTGTGAGTAATATTGGTGGTAGTGGTCCGGAACCCTTACCGCGGGAGCCCCACTCACACTTGGCCGGTTTTTTTTTGTTTTTAGGACAGAGATAGTTATGCACATTAAAAAAATTGAAAGTAGCATTTTCCGGAAATATGACAAACTTCTGGATTTAGAACGCTGTAATTTCACGTTTACTAAAATGTTAATGTTAGAAAATAAATTTCATCTTACAAGGATCATCTCAGAACATTTCTTGAGAATGATTCCACGTTGTGAGTTGTGAGCATGTTCTGCAACTTGCACATTGCTAGCTCCGAGTAATAATTGACGGCTGGAGAAAAGGGCAAATAAACACTAGGAAAAATAGCTGTAGAAAAAAGACAAAGATAAATTGTTTGAGTCAATAGAGATTATTTGAGTCAATGGACCTTTCCTATTATATAAACTTTATTACTGGATACGGTTGTCTAAGCATAGAGTTGGATAAAAATGGATCGTGGCGGCATCATGTCTCTATGACACAACTAGCGGTACTGAGGAGACAGTTCGTAAGTTTTTCCTATTACATATAATTTAGACCGATCGAGTCTCCTGGGTCCGCAGCTTCTTCCTGTTTGTTTTCTTCAACAAGGCGTACCATCACGCAGGTGCGGCATCTGTAAACCTTGTAGAACCCCAGTTTCGAGCGCTGGAGGATCCCGCTGGCCAAAAACGCTTTACAGAGAGCGTATAACCACCCATCAGACGTGGCGGCCAGCCGCGTACTGCAGACTAGCGACGCCGGCTGAGAGGGGCAGCCACGTGTGCAGCGGAGCGTAGCCCCGCCCCTAAATATCACCCCTCTCAAGTGAGAAAGTAAACAATTCTATTCTATACACACGCTTCAATTGTGTATAAAATTGTATACATTCTCGTTGATTCATGCTGGCATCATTCATTCGCGCTCGGGCCGCCGCCGTTGTTAGGTAGATATCTGATATACCATCTGTCGAAAAGCAACAGACACTTAAGTTTCAATCTCTTTATAGATTAGATTTATTTATTTCAAAATATAAAATGTCAGTATAAATTACGCTAAGACAATTTACATGCATTTATACTATGATCGTCATAAAGATAAAAATGAGATAATATAATAATAGTAAAAACATAACAATTGATTGTAACAATAGTAGTTTATGCAACTGATACATAATGAGAGGCATTAAAGCACGAGTGTGGTTTTAGAAACGAGCGTCAGCGAGTTTTATAATAGGATCACACGAGTGTTTTAAGGCCTAATTATGTACAGTTGTATACACTACTTTATCTACACACATATCATAAGTACTCTAAGATGGGTTCAGAAGCCATAAGGAAATGACCGGCACCACTAGTGCTACCTGTAAAATATCTAAAAACGACATATACTAATGCAGTAAGAAATAAATCTGAACAAATTCATAAACAGATTATTTATTGTAATAGTTGTAATTTACATTTACATTGAAACAATATTTTCAACTAAAATGTGAATAACAATAAACTTATCACAATTACGAGTATACTTTCGTAACAGCAAAGAACCAACAAACAAATGACAACAATAATAATGGCGGCAATTCGAACCTCCATCAAGACGAATGTTTTTTTTTCTAAATCATATACAAACGAATGTACCATATTCTCATGTCACTCGAGATCAAATGTCGTGCGGTTTTTATAAAAAAACATACTGAATTGACGTTTCGTATCGATAACAATATTAATATCTATGGATACTAGAATAGAGACCTACTTTAGTTTTGACAGCTGTTCCAAATTTAAACTCATAACCTTACAAAAATTGATACTGTTATAACATTACAGTACAGATTTTACCTACTGCCACAGATAAGAAAGTTCTCATAGTAAAATTGGTTGTAGTAATGCTGGTCATTTCCTACGGTTTCTGAACGCATTTTAGAGCACTAATGATATGTGCGTAGATAAAAGATATTTACACGTCATAATCATAATGCAGCTAAATGTGGTTACAATATAAAAACCACTAGAACCACGACTCTAGTCCTAAATACCTTGATAACAGACCATAGACCTGTGCTTTTTATTGCCAATAATTGTTTAGATGTAAACGCACCAAAACCTCACACTGTTACTCGTTTAGATTACAACGCTGTATGTTCTGAACTTAACGAAGCGGACTGGTCACCAATTTTAGAATGTAATAATGCCAATGACGCAACCAAGTTATTCATAGATCGTCTACAAACAACTATACAAAATCACACTAAAAAATTCACCCTCCCCCGCTCGCTTATACAACTTAACAAATGGATTACGCCCGGTCTTATACGATGTATTATTAAAAGAGACAAGTTACATATTAAAGTTCGTAAAAATCCCAATGATCTGGATCTACTTCAAAAATATAAAAAAACTATAGGAATACATGCAGAAACATTTTAAAAGAGCTTAAAATACTTCATGACAAACATGAATTACATAAAAATAAGCAGGACCCAAAATCTACATGGAAATCTATTAAAAGCATATGTAACCTAAATAAACAAACTAAACCTCCTGACGAACTTCTTCACTCTCATTGCTCCCAACTCCCAACAGGAATCTATCAATAATGTTAATAACTTTTTTGTCGATATTGGAGCAAAAATGGCACAAAACTCACTGCTAAAACAAAATCTAGCTGAGCAAGATCTTGCTGCTAACGTAAAAGATATCCCGTACCATCCAAAGTCTATGGTTTTACTTTCCACTGATAATCACGAAGTCTCGATTTGTATCAACTATCTAAAATCTGAATGCGCTATGGAATGGAACGGTATATCCACATATTTCATTAGAAAGACAAAGAACTTTATAATCACACCACTAACGCATATAATGAATTTAAGCCTATCGACGGGTATATTTCCAAACGCTTTCAAACAAGCTGTCATATCTCCTATACACAAAAATGGCAACAGAGATGATGTAAATAACTATAGGCCGATCTCTATACTTCCAGCTCTCTCCAAACTTTTGGAGGGACTGCTTAACACACGCCTAGTAAATTTTTTGGAGAGTAATAACTTAATTTCCTCAAACCAGTACGGCTTCCGCAAAGGCAGGTCTACGGAGGACGCAGTGAACTCCATCACAAGAAAAATTGCTAAATCGCTAGATAATAAAAAGAAGTGCACTGCAGTTTTCTTAGACCTCGCCAAAGCTTTCGACACCGTCTCTGTTCCCATTCTATTGGCAAAAATGGAACACATTGGAGTGAGAGGTGTGCCCCTTGAACTTTTTAAAAGTTATCTTACAAATAGACAACAATGTGTACGTATAGGTGACAAGACTAGTTACTATGCCTCTATGAAGTTTGGTGTTCCTCAAGGAAGCATCTTAGGCCCAACATTGTTCCTGATGTATATAAATAATCTTTGTGACCTTAACATAGCAAACGCCCACATCGCTACTTTTGCCAATGATACAGCTATTTTATTCGTTGGAGAGAGCTGGCGTGATGTTCAATTATCTGCAGAATCTGGCCTAAGGTTAGTAATGGACTGGCTTAACAGAAACTTAGTAACACTTAATATTACAAAGACAAAGTACATCAATTTTTCTATCACCAATTATAACCAGCCCAACTCCGAATTCACAATAAAGGCCCATACCTGCTCTTTTGATTATTCACCCACTACAAGCACACCTGACTGCAATTGTCAAATGTCCAACACATCAAGTACCTCGGAATCATGGTAGATCAACATCTTTCCTGGGCGACGCACATTCGCCACCTCTCGAACCGGACACGTAAACTCATCTTCATTTTTAAAAAACTAAGACGTGTAGCTGACTTCTCTTTCCTTAAATCAGTGTATTTTGCTTTAACACAGTCATTATTAGCCTATTGCATACCGGTGTGGGGCGGCGCAGCAAAAACACACTTGCTACCATTAGAACGTGTACAAAGGGCTATCTTGAAAGTAATGCTCGCAAAGCCAATCAGGTTCTGTACACGCACTCTATACTCAATAGCCCAGGTTCCATCAGTACGACAAATATATATTGAACGAGTCTGTCTCATACAACGTAAACAGGCATCCCAGACCCAGAACATTCGTAATCGAGAAGATGGACGTAGAAAGCGCAAGGTGTTTGGCACAACACAACACAAGACGGCCTTTTACCGTAGGCAATTCGATTTTTTAGCACCATTTCTTTATAATAAAGTTAACGAATGCCTACACATTCGCAACTACACCAAATACCATTTATTAAAATCAATACGAAAATGGTTCTCGTCGCTTGACTACAGGGGAACCGAAGGACTCCTGGATGTCATAAAATAAAAAGAAAAAGAATGTAAGATATTCCACCCAAATTGGTCTAGACGTTTAAGCATGAAGAAGAAACAGAAAGATAGGCACTCTCGCATCTACTATAGGATTATTATTATTTTACTATGATTGTTCATTACTGTTTTTGTTTATAACTGCACAACTATATAAAAAACTATAACTCGCACACACACACGCACTCACACTTACACACACACACTCACCACATACATTAAAACTGGCGATGTGATGTGAAAAGTAAGTCTACATTGCTATTGTTTTTTTCAACATTCATATCTAATTGTATTTGTTTTCTTAATTTGTTTCACCATCTTATCTGGAGCGACTGCACAATAAGCGGCGGAATAAACCCTGTACCCTATAAGACAGGTTTTCCTAGTTTAGGGCACAGGATCGCATTCTTAGGCCTATTGTTAGCAACCAACTAGACACGTAAAAGCGTGTTACTCTGTAAATTTAATTTAACTAGGCTAACATTTTCATTTTTTCATTTTCAATATAAGAGTATCTCCTTAAGGGATTGTCAAAACTCTAAAAATACCAATAGATTTAAACATAAAAAAACTCTCCTTATACAGACTCTTATGCTACCCGTAATATGTACTATACCAACGTAACCCAAGGTCTTTTGTATAGACTAGACCGCCTCCTGTATTCTGTTCTCCGAAAATATGATTGATTTATCATGTTTCCGCGCTTCGTCGACAGCTTCATTGGTGTTCTATACGCGAACGAGGAACGTAGATCGCTTAAGAGTTCCCATATGCAAAATTTACCATCTCCATCGACCTAGATCTCAGTATCTATAGTGATTACGTATCTGTTCTTTAAAAGTATTAAATTGAGACTGTTTTTCCTCAAGCTGTTAGACCGCACACGGTGACAGAAGGAATGACGTACCGAGACAAGGGGCGCGGGGAGCCGTCCCAGCCAGAGCCTAAGCAGCCGCCATCACGAACGCGCGCGCGCAACGCATGTTATCTTGTCAAAAATCATCAATTGTAATTTCATTATTTATTCAAATTATATCGCATGTCAAGAATCTGCATTTTCTCTTTGTTCATTCCGAACACTGTTAAAAGTAAAAACACGATTGGTAATTATTTTCTCGATATCATTAATTTTCAAACCTTACTCTTTTTTTTTCAATGTCTTTGGTTGGATGTCTGAGATCATACCATCTTTTACAATGATTTTTGGTTTAATAGCTAAAAAATATAATAAAATATCAGATAATTCGCCTCCTGCCTGCTATACGGCCACATCTCAAAAAACCATTTTTTCGAGAAATCGCTTGTTAAAGTTTTGGCAGCGTAGTGCGTGGTAGTAAAACGGGGATTAATTCCTGAGTTTTGGATCAATTCATTTTTGATTTAGCTCTTTTAACTCAAGATGATATAATGCTTCTAATGAATACATTTTTTTTTATATAACATGTATATTTTTGAAGATACAAGGCCTTTAAGTCAGGTACATAGAGTTGTGGCCGTATTGCAGACACATTTTGTTGAAATTTTGAGATGCGTCCAAAACCGCACAAGTAAATTATGGGAAAATGGTTACATGTAAATATAAATACACCCACCAAAATAGTTAAAATACTTTTATTAATCAACTTTTGTTACAGTAAGAAAATCACTGTAAGCGATAATCAGTCCATCCAGCTTTTCTACTTTTAGGTTCAGGAATACTGGACGAAGACTGGTTCGATTCAGAGTAGCAATTTATGTGAGTCGGTAAATACCAAAGAATATGCTAGAATAGAACTGTGAGTAAATACTCACAGTTCTATTCTAGCATAGTCTCGAATAATAGAATTCCACCTAAGTTCAACCGCTCCAAAATAATAGCCATACTGAAACCAGGTAAGCCAGGCGACGACCCAAAGAGTTACCGACCAATTGCTCTACTTAGTTACGTCTACAAACGTTTGGAGAGGCTAATCTACATGGAATCGAATCTAACGCCAACAAAATAATTCCTGCGGAACAGGCTGGATTCCTTAGTGGTTGGAACTGCTTGGATCAGGTAATGCAGCTCACAACACACATAAAGGCTGGGTTTAAGTGGAAAGAGAAAACCGTGGCAGTCCTTATCGACCTCTCAGCTGCATTCGATACCGTATGGAGACATTGACTTTTCTATAAGCTCACGACCGTGGTGCCCTTTAGAAAGATTGTGAGACTAATTAACTCTATGCTCATCAATAAGGGAATTTATCATCTACCTTGAAGCACTCCAAGCAAAGTCAGGAAGCTGAACAATAGACTACCGCAGGGATCGGTCCTGGCCCTGCTCCTGTTCAACCTACAACTCGCGATCTGGAATATCTTGGGAAATAAAAAAACCGGCCAAGTGCGAGTCGGACTCGCGCACCGAGGGTTCCGTACAAACACTTTCCATCCCTAAGTGGTTAAGTTAAGTTTGCACCTGGTATGTATAGCGCCACATATAAATTAGGTGCAAAGTTAGGTATTACTAGGTATTAAAAAAAAACTACATACTAGATCTCGTTCAAAACAATTTTCGTTGGTAGTTTTTATAGTAATGTACATCATATGTTTTTTATTAGATTTTTCATTTTCTTATTTTAGAAGTTAGAGGGGGGGGGACCAACTTTTTTCCACTTTGGAAGCGTCTGTCACGCAAACTATTCCGTTTAGAAAAAATATATTTTAGAAACCTCAATATCATTTTTGAAGACCTATCCATAGATACCCCACACGTACGTGTTTGATTAAAAAAAAAAATTGAGTTTCAGTTTTAAGTATGGGGAGCCCCCAATATTTATTATTATTTTTTTTATTTTTGCATCAAAATCTTAATGCGGTTCACAGAATACATCTACCTACCAAGTTTCAACAGTATAGCTCTTATAGTTAGACAGACAGACAGACAGACATGACGAATCTATAAGGGTTCCGTTTTTTGCCATTTGGCTACGGAACCCTAAAAAGGGGACTGCAGACCCTTGTTAGTAAAACAGAAGTTGCGACATTCCATCTCTGCAACTAAGAAGCAAATTATGGGCCAAAAATCGGCTTCGGAGAGACGGCGATGAAATTAAATCCTACACCAAAGTATACTTGGGTGTAACTCTAGACCGCAGTCTCACCTATGCGCCACATATTATTAAGGGAAAAAGATGCAGAAGCGGAATAACATACTCCACAGACTAGCGGGAACTACTTGGGGAGCAACAGCTGATGTGCGCACTACCGGTTTTAGCCAAGTTTACTCCACGGCAGAGTATTGCGCGCCAGTTTGGCTCAACAGCGCACATGATGTGCATCGGATAGACGTATAGCTAAACCAAACCATGCGATGTATATTGGGGACCATCAAAATGTAATCCTTTGGTTTGGCTGTGTTGAGTCATATAGCTCGCGCCGAACTAAGAAGACATCAGGCACTGGTCCACGAAGCACAAAAAGTCGTGGATCGTCCCGATTTGCCCATTCATGCAGAGTTCGCAAACCCACCTCATCGGTTGAAGTGGATCCACCCACCGTACCATACTGCTCGAGACCTGCTGCATCACCCGACATACTCAGAGATGCAAGTATAAATCCCACGGCAAAACCTCCTGGCTTCATTCTGCCTCGAAAACAATGGTGCCAGATCAACAGGCTCAGAACTGGGAGTGGGCGATCCCGAGACTTCCTCTACAGATGTGGTTGGAGAGACTAACGTACTGACGTATAACGGCGACCCTGCAGACTTGTTTGTCCTCAGTAACGACGCAATTCATTGGATAAAAGATCTTGAATTTAATCTATAATTGTACATATATAAATGACTACATAATGGGAAAAATGATATTACAAGAAAATATGAAAAAAAAAACAAATTTATACAAAAAGGCGGCTAAAACTTAGAAAGTATTATGCTATACGAAGAAATTAAAATAAATAATTAGTACTATAGGTAATTACTGTTGTGACACAATCAAATGCCCTTTAATTCGCTTATATTTAAAGGGATTCATCGGAATAACACTCGAATAATCTTTATTCCTTTAGGACGCAACTCAAAAAAATTATTATAAATTAATGCTATACAGCCATAACTCCGAAGTGGCTGTCTTGCAGGGAGTCAACTGACAATTTTTGGTCAGATCCATAAGGCCACTTGTGGAAAAAAGGCTTTTAAGGACACTTTTTCTTATATCTCTCGAAATAAGGTCGTAAATTAGACAATTCTGAATACGAATCAGCAATAATCCAAAAAAAAAAAATTTTGAGATGTGGCCGTATAGCAGGCAAGGGGCGTTAAATATACCTACGTAATATTTATTTTTTTATTTTATTGATCCAAAATCCACAGCACAAATTAGAGTATTTTTTTAAACAGATACATATGTGTTTAACATTGGCCAATTACGGATTTATATTATACAGTCAGATGACTAGCAAATAAAAACTAACATTGCGGTAAGACGCATTCAGACAGTGCTTAATTCACAAAATGCAAAACCAAGTAAGTAGTTAAATTACTGAAGTGAGGTTAAGTTATAAATAAACAGAAAAAAAAATGTTTTAACAGTCATTGAGGAACCAATAATATACTGAATAAATAAAAGGATTTGGAATGGCAGGTGTTGTATTGTATATTTAGATGTTTTGTGTTTATGTATGTGTGTGTCTTACATTTATAAATTAACAGTGCCCTCTCTCGCTTGCTCGTTCACTGCTGTAAATTAGTGCGGTAAGATTTGAATATTAACGTAGTATTCACATAGAGGTCGCTATGGTGTAAATCTTTTCAAATAAACAATGCAAAGAATAAGGAAAAATTCAAAAGGTTGCTTGGCAGTTAAGGTGGCGAAAAGTTTAACGCGCTGGACCGGCAATCCAGAGGTACCGGGTTCAATTCCTGGTTTCTTGCACCAGGTAACTCATTTTTAGGGTTCCGTAGTCAACTAGGAACTAGGAACCCTTATAGTTTCGCCATGTCCGTCTGTCCGTCTGTCCGTCGGTCTGCGGCTTAGCTCCGTGATCATTAGTACTAGAAAGCTGAAATTTGGTATGAGTATGTGTATGTATCACGCCAACAAAACAGTAAAATAAAAACTAAAAAAAATTTTTTCGAGTACCTCCCGTAGGTACACCTAAAGTGGGGGTGATTTTTTTTTCGTTCCAACTCTAGTGTGTGGGGTGAAATTGAATAGGTCTTTTAAAATTAATAGGGGTCTTGTAACATAACTTTTGATAAAGTCAGCAGTTCTGTATATATTCGCTCCGAAAATAAAAAAAATAGTGTCCACCCTTTAACTTTTCAACCACAGGTCAACAAATTATGGAAAAAATCACGAAAAATAAGCCTTATAAGTACCTACTTTCAACGAAAACTATATTAAATAAAATCGGTTGAGCCGTTTTTGAGTTATCGCAAAAATTCATAATTTTCTTTAAAATGACGTAAGTGCCGCGCGGTGTCAGTCAGTGACACTTCGAACGTTACACATATTGGTTAAGTGCCATACTATATTAAAATATTTCGCTCAATCTGGCGCGTAAAATCGATAACTTCCAGAAGGCAATAAGTAATTACTGTTACTTTGGCGTTTACGATCTTTTTATAGAGCTTGAAATCTTTCTCGCAAATTTTGGTCTATTGTGAAGGATGGGCAACTACGGAACCCTACACTGAGCGTGGCCTGACAATCCCGACAGGCTCTTGGCTTTGATCTTTGTATCAATGGTTTAATAAAAAAAATGTGGTGTGTACCTACCCACATTAAAAATACACATAATATGTTTCATAAATTTAAAAGTAGGTATTCCCATCTCAGCCATTGCATGCAAAAGTTACTGGAGCTATCCATTTTGCTAATTTCAATCAGTATTACCTGAGCTTCTTGGACGACGCACGTGAGTCTCCTGACACGCACCTCTGTATTTTATAAAACATCGATTTTACAATGCTTATTAAAGTTGATGAGCTAAATACCACTATTTACATATGGGAAAGTCTAAACAAAGGGGCAAAGAGTTGCATTAATAAAAACTCGTTAAGACTGGCAGAAATATATAATAAGACGAGATATTGAGAAAAACAATGTATGAGATGTGTTTAAGGAATGCGGTGTAACAAATCGCTCGAGCCGGGATGCATTGGTGGGCTCTTAAGATTTTGCGTAGGTACTAAGGTACACTAAGTACACTAAGGTATACTAAGGTACACTGTTTTCTATCTTCTTACTGCACCAAATTACCTAAAATCAAAATTTTATTTCGTAAATGCTCGGCCAGGCACGAGCTCCCGTACCTTTCGTTAACTGTCACTCTCTGTTCCTCTTCATCGTTCTGGTGCCATGGGCACGCAATTCATCTCTGGAATACCCCCTCAATATACCTACGTCAAGCCGAGTATAAGCTATCCTTCAAGCGCACGTTGCGCAAACCTTTAGGATTAAAACTTCGATATCGTGTAATAGCAGGTTCTGTTTATTTATATGTAGTAATATCTTCTCTATACATATAAACGGACAAGTCCTGACTGACTGACTGACTGACTGACTCACTCATCAACGTAGAGCCGAAACTACTGAACCTAGGAACTTCAAATTTCTGGAATAGATCAAGTATACGATGCAAGCAAGCACTAAGAAGGGATTTTTGAAAATTCATCCCTTAAGGGCGTCAAATCGGGCTTGAAAGTTTGTATGGAACTTACGTAATTTTTGAGTTTGAGTAATAAAACTTTGTGCATAGATTTTCGGTCTAAAAACAAGAAAACTAATTTCAGGATTTTTGAAAACTCATCCTTTAAAGGGGTTAAATAGGAGATGAAAGTTTGTATGAGGAACTTGGAATTATTTGAGTAAGAGTAATAATATTTCGTGTACAGCTCTTTTTATACAAAGTAAGAAAACAAGTTTCAGCATTTTTCGAAATTCATCCCCGAAAGGGGTTAAATGCACAATGAAACTTTGTAATAAAAACGTGGTCTGTTTGAGTAAGGAGTGCATTCTTTTGCGTGTAGACTGATTTTTAAAAACTAAAAACATGTGTTTCAGCGTTTTTGAAAATTCAACTCCTAATGAGGTAAAGGGGGAGGTGAAAGTTTCTATGAAGAGCTTGGGACTTTTTGAGGAGTGGGAATATTTCGTGCACAGGTTCTTATTTGCAACGTAAGAAAACAAGTTTCAGCATTTTTGGAAATTCATGTCCGAAAGGGGTTAAAGGGACAGTAAAACTTTCTTGAGAAACGTGGCTTTTTTGAGTACCTATGGGGTGCATTCTTTTGCGTGTACTCTTCAACAAAAACGTTGAACATTGATTTCAGCATTTTTGAAAGTTCAACCCCAAACGGGGTAAAGTGGGAGGTGAAAATTTGTATAAAGAGCTTGGGATTCTTTGAGTAGGAGTGGTAATATTTCGTGTATAGGTTCTTCTATGCAAAGTAAGAAGACAAGTTTCAGCATTTTTGGAAATTCATCCCCCAAAGGGGTTAAATGGACAGTGAAACTTTATTTGATAAAACGAGCCTTTTTGAGGAAAAGGACCCTTTTTTATCTTGTGTGTACACTGATCATCAAAAACATAACATTTATTGCAGCGTTTTTGAAAATTCAACCCCTAATGAGGTAAAAAAGAGGGAGTTGAGCTTCAATAAAAAACGTTGAGGTTCTTTGAGTACAAATGATAACATTACGTATACAGGGTACACCCTGGTTACAACCGACGGTGTACCGAAAACTGAAACCATGGCTTCAGACCATTATTCTGGCCTGGAAAATCGTGGAAATTTCTTTGAGAAAATTCACAAATTTTCCTCGCGAGTTTTCATTTATTTCTTTATTTTTCCGTTAATCGAACTCTATCCGTAACAATTTTTCATGAAAAATCGCATGATAATAGCATTTTCCGCAAAACACGCAATGTATCACAAACAGTATTATATAAGCTTTACGGTACAACACAGAGAGTGCAGTGGGACAGATAACGGTACTGGCCGGTCATTGATCCGCCAGGCCAGTCAGTGCGCTCGCGCAGCCCGGACGGCGCGGTCGGTTGCGGTTGGACGCATGAATAATGTTTACCTACCCGCACATTTTATTTGCTTTATTTGCTTGAATGAAAATCTTGTTAGACTGTTTTAATTTATCGGTCAGTTGTTATTGGTGTTAGTTGTACACTAGTTGTGATCTGTGGTTGCGTTGTTTTTGTGGTTGCATTCATTCATATCATTCGATGCGCATTGTCGTAACGGTATGTTTTGCGCTGACGCGTGAGTGGAATGGGGAGCGCCCAGACCGGTCTATGCTTGCCGCGTGCTCCCCTCCCCGCGCGTCTGCACCCGAGAGAATTGGACGCAATACATTGCGCGTCGAATTTTATAATTTATTTTGGAAAATCTTATCCTTGAGTTTTCCGAGAAAATGAACACTCGTTTTCAGTTCGTGATTATGGTCTAAAACTACAGTTTTCGTTTTCGGTACGCTGTCGGTTACACCCTGTATAGATTCTTCTATACTAAGTAAGAAACCAAGTTTCAGCATTTTTGGAAATTCATCCCTAAAAGGGGTTAAATGAAAATGGAACTTTGTATGAGGAACTGGCCTTTTTGAGTAAGAGGTGCACTATTTTGCGTGTACTCTTCATCAAAAACTGAGAATATTGATTTCAGCGTTTTTGAAAATTCAACCCCTAATAGGATACGCTGAGAGGTGACAGTTTGTATAAAGAGCTTAGAATTTTTTGAGTAAGAGAATTTTTTTTTTGGAAATTCATCTCCACTATGGCTCTAATGGGAGGCGAAAGTTTGGATGAGAAAAGGTGAGATTCTTTTCGTAAGTCTGGTCATATTCCGTGTGTTAAAATACTACTTTCAGAATTTTTTGAAATGTACCTGTATTGTCTGGGTAAAGGGAGAAGATGAAAGTTCATGTAAGGAATATTTTCGTGTATAAACTCTGCATTAATTTTTGGAAGAGATAACTCTCCTGGAGTGGTTAGAAACTTTATATTATGCGAAACGTAGGATTGAGTGACAAAATTTCGTGTAAAAAAATGCATTGTTAGGGTCCCATACCTCAATAGGAAAAGACGCAACCCTCAAAGGATCACTTGGTTGTCTGTCCGTCTATCGAATAAAATGGAAATGAAAACCATATAAGTACCTACTCAGGACTATAGTCCTTAGAAGTTGTTAAAAAAACAAACTTCTAAGTTATAACGTAAAAAAAAGATCCGGCTGTTTACCTGTGCCACAACGAACGTCAATACTCTCAAGGGAATCAAAAATTATAAGGTCCTTAGATATTTTCAGTTGAACTAAAAGTATGGATTTGGCAAATAGGTAATACCGTGTCTTACTAGAAGTAGGTACTTACTTATAGGGAGTAATCTGAAACTATACATTTCTATTTAAACCACGAATACAAAGATCAAAGCTTAAAGAAAAATTTAAAAAGGAGCTACCTGGTAGAAGGGACCGGGAATCGAACCCTCTGGATTACCGGTCCAGCGCGTTAGCCACTTCGCTACCCTCGCTCCACGTAGACCTGACGAATTTTTCCTTATGCTTTGTGTGTAGATCTTTGCATTGTTTATTTGAAAGGATTTTACACCTTTGCGACCTCTATGTAAATACGTTAATATTCACATCCTACTGCACCACTTTACAGCGGTGAACGAGCAAGCGAGAGAGGGCGCTGTTAGTTTTATAAATTTATGAAACATGTAATGTCTCATTTTTTTTTAATGTGGGTACACCTCAATTTTTATTTAAACCTTAGGTACTTACTTATAGGGAGTAATCTGAAACTATATATTTCTAATTAAATAAAAAGTAGTCTGTATTTAAATTTCATTAAACAGTTTTCCAACGGTAATGTGAAGTTTGCCAACGAGTACATTTTATCTTTTCCTCAGTAATGTGCAGTGTTTTCATAGTTCGTAAGGAACCTGTTGAGGATAATCACTCAACACTGCCTCTTCGGTAGCTCACGAGTGAGCACAGTGGACTGTATTATCGGCTCTCGGAATTCGTGGCTCCGGTTCGGTCGCCGTGGCTATCCCAGTCGTAGGCACGGCAGTTCAGACGCGGCACGTAGTTGCCACGTAGATGCTGCGTAACACGTAGCAATCGTTCGTTCGTAGCTCGTAGCTCGGGTTCGGTTTCGTAGCTCCGGTTCCGATGCGTAGCTGCACGACGTGAATGTCACGTAGATATCACGTAGGGCACGTAGACCGAAGTTTGGAGATCAACCAAACGAATGGGACCTTGGACAAACTTGGTTACGGCAGCTGGTCGATACAGGTTCGATGCAGGTTCGAGTACGAGGTATAGAAACACTAGTTGACTTGTTCGTTGTTTAATTTTCTTCGGCAGTATGGTAAACGTTCGAAAACAATAATTCCTTATATGCATTTTCCTTAAATCTAATAAGACTCGGGACTCGTAAGCAAACTACTGGCTCGCAGGCCAATAGGAGGCGTCGAACCGTACATTCTACGGCCGGCACGCCCCTTTCGTCAAGTGCGTTCTTTTCTAAGGATCGTTGTATGAAAAAGTGAACTGGCTACGTGATTGGCCGTTCATTTTCCCATTTTTCAGCCCTAACGGCTTTTCTGGTCTACGGGATGGGCGGTTCGGGGAGGGTCGTGTCTACGTTTACGGTTCGATATCTACGTGAGATGTCTCATTCTGTAGCTTTCATTGTACTGCATTATATGGCCCTACGTTTTATAAGATAAGAGTTACGGTTCGTTAGCTATTAAGTCGGATCGATCGATAAAGTTAAATTTACGTTGTGCTGGCAAGTCGCGGAAGGCTATAAAAGGTAAGTGCGATGAGTCCAGATGCATTTCTAAGTGTATTCTAAGCGATTAGGTCATAGTGAAGTTAATTTGAATTGTTAAAACGAAATTCCGATACGATTTCGTACTGAAAATGGGCTCTAATTCGACGGTTCATAATTCACGTTAATTTTACGTTAACGTGAATTGCGGCTGACCTAATTACTTTAGAAACATAATAAAAACGGATTCCTGATGGGATTATCCGTTGCTATCGCTTGGCACTATTGCGGAAGCGATAACAGGTGATGTAATATTATCATAACATTGCCACGTGGCTCGGCACCACGTGAATATCTTATGTAATATTCATCGCTATCGAATTGCGATTTTCGGATCGGGATTGGTTTGGGATTAGACCAGTTACATATATATGTCTCTTTTATGGACTGTTATATACATTTGGTACATAATAACTCGACTTATAGCGTCTTTTATGCGCAATAAAATAAATTAAATAAATTAACGTTATGTACATTAAATTTCGCTTACAAACTAACAGTTTTCGGCTTGTGTCCGTAACAATTCTCCCCCCGATCGCAGAGTCGATCCCTCGGTGATGGGCAGGACCACAAGCCGGCTCGTAGCTCGCCTGAAGACTCCTCCTCTTGTCCTGACGTCCACGTTCCGTACTGCGCCGTCAGGGCCGGGGTAGGTCGCCTCCACGATGCCGCGTGGCCACACGTTGCGGGGCGCGCTGGGGTCCGTGATGAGCACGTAGTCACCAACGGCGACCGTAGGCTCCCGTGACATTGAGGATTGTCGTGGGGCTAAGGTCGGCAGGTATTCTCGGATCCATCGGTTCCACCAGTGGTCGGCGAGAGCTTGACTTGCTTTCCATGATTTGCGATCTGCCTCGTCGCAGGGGCCGGTTAGTGGGACCCCCGCCGGGCCGCCCAATAAAAGGTGATTGGGCGTTATCGCTTCGCTCTCGTTCGGATCAACGCTCACGTGTGTCAGGGGACGTGAGTTGACCGAATATTCAACTTCGGCTAGAAGCGTTATTAGGATTTCTTCCTTCGGGCTTCGTGTGTTTAGTGTAGCGGCGAGTGCAGTCTTGACGCTTCGTATGAGGCGCTCCCAGGCGCCGCCCATGTTCGGTGCGCCGGGTGCGATGAAACGCCAACTCATTCGGTGTTGCACGCCGTGTTCTTGTAGCGCCAGTATCCAGTCGTGGTAGGCGGCGCGTAGCTCAGCATCCGCGGCCCTCAGGTTCGTGCCGTTATCACTCCACATAACGGCGGGCCATCCTCTGCGGGCTGCAAGGCGGCGTAGCGACATGACGGCGCTGCTCGTAGACAGGGAGTACACGAGCTCCATGTGTACAGCTCGGGTCGTGAGGCACGTGTAAAGCGCTACCCAGCGCTTCTCGTGCCGGCGGCCCACAGTGACTGTGAGCGGGCCGAACAGGTCCACCGCACAGTAAGTGAAGGGCCGTGCGTGCGGCTGCAAGCGATCAGAGGGCAGATCGCCTAAGGGCGGCACGCGTGGGCGCGTGCGGCGGAGCACGCAATGCATGCACGCTCGGGCCACACTGCGAACGGTTGGTCGCAGGTGCAGGATCCACAGTTGTTGCCTTAAATCATTCACAACTGTTTCGTTAGAACAATGATGCGCTCGCTTATGAGCGCGCAAAATTAAAAGTTTCGTAAATGGGTTCCGCCCGTCCAATATGACGGGTTGTTTGTTTGTAGTCGTGGGCGCGGCGTCGATACGCCCGCGCTCATGTATGAGGCCGTCGTCTTGCAGCTGCGGGTCTAGCTTGTACAGCCGGCTGCTACGGGCAATGGCCTCCCCCCGTGAGAGAGCTCGGAGTTCCTCGGGAAAATCCCGCCGCTGGGCCCACTGCATCCACAGGTTTTCAGCTGTAAGATAGTGACGTGTTTCTAACGGTACCTGGATTTTCTTTTTCAGTCGCTCTATGAAAAGAAGTGCTCGGGCCGTCGCGCCGATCAAGCGATCGTAGTTGCTGAAACGCTCGATTTTCGGCAGCGGCGGGTCTACGTGATTCGTCACGTAACACCGTTCTGTCGGTACCTGCTCGGTTATTTCGATCGACGGCTCTGCTTGCGGTGCTCGAGTTTCCTGCGGCCATTCGGGTTCGGGTTGTCGCAGGAAATCAGGACCCACGTACCATCTATCGGTGCTCCTTACCACACGATAGGGGTCCGGTCGAGTACCGTCGTCGGCCGGGTTCAGTTTTGTAGGGACCCAACGCCATTGTTCGGGTTCGGTGAGCTCCGCTATTTCACCTAAGCGGTGGCTCACGAACGCGCTGTATCGGCGCGCGTTCTCGCGTACCCAGTGCAGTACGGTTCGGCTGTCGGTCCAGTAGACGATCTGCACGGGTTTCACGCGATGCTCGTTCTGTAATGTCTGCGCTAATCGGGCTCCTATTAAAGTGGCTTGAAGTTCGGCTTGCGGTATGGACAAGCGACGAACGGGAGTTACCTTAGATTTCGCTGCGGCTAAGTGTACTCGCGGCTCGTTTTCGCCCGTCTCCCCTTCCGTCCTCCAGTACGCGGTGGCGGCGAACGCTTGCTCTGACGCGTCCACAAACACGTGCAGTTGATGCCGCACGCCTGTACCTAGCTGGATACAGCGTCGCGGTAATCGAAGCTCGGCTACGTGTTTTATGTGCTCCAACCACGTAACGAATGCGTTGTTTAACTCGCCTGGCAGCGGCGAGTCCCAGCTCGTTCTCAGGGCCCACACGTTCTGTAGCAGGACCTTTCCCGTCACGGTGTACTGCGCTAAGTACCCGAGCGGGTCGAACAGGCTCATCAAAGCGCTGAGGGCTTCGCGCTTCGTGGGGCCCCGCTATAGTTCTCGTACCTCGGGCGGCACGCGAATCAGCGATGTATTGAAGCTCAACTCGTCGGTCCGAGCGTTCCAATATAATCCCAATACCTTTTGCTCTTTGTTGCCTAAGCTTGTGAGATCGTCGGCGGCTCGTTGCTCGGGCGGGATCTGCTCCATTAACCTCGTCGAATTCGAGGCCCAGCTTCGCAGGACGAAACCTCCCATAGCGTGTGAGGCTGCTACTTGCTTAGCGGCGTCGATCGCCTGCTGCTCCGTCTCGTATCCCGCCAAGAAATCATCCATATAATGATTCGTCTGAATATCGTAAACGGCGTCCGGATACAGCTCGGCGTTGTCCTGGGCGTTCCTGTTTCGCACGCTATGTGCTAAATATGGAGAAGACGTATTCCCGAATATCATCGATTTCATACGATATACTTGCGGCGGTCGCTCCCGGTTCATTCCCCTCCACAGGAATAGCTGCGCCATTTGATCGTCGGGTTTCATCTGGATCCGTAGAAACACCTCCTGTATGTCGGCGCTAACTGCGAACTCACCTTCGCGGAATCTGCACAGGATACCCGGGAGTGACTGCAGTAAATCCGGGCCCTCCAGCAGCTTGTCGTTCAGACTGACGTTCTGCGAGGTCGCCCTGGAATCGAATACTAACCTGATTTTATTGCCCTTGTTTAAGTTGCGTACAGCAAAGTGCGGCAAAAACCAGGTTTTATGACCGTCGCAATCGCCTATGTGTCGCACGGCGTACTCCTTGGTCAGCAAGTTATCTATTTGCGCGGTGTATTCCGCTGCAAATGTCGGATCCTTATCCATGCGTCGTTCGATGCCGCGCAACCTGTTATACGCCATTGTATAACTGGGCGGCAAGCAGGGTTCGTCGTCGCGCCACAGTTGTCCAACCTCGTAGCGCGGGCCGTCGATGCGTTTAACTGTCGCGTTAAATATGTCGATAGCGCGTTGATCCTGCGGGTTCCTTTTGTCGATCAACTTCACGCCTAGCGCTTCGACGTCGAAGTACCTTTTCAACGCCATGTTTATTTCTCGGTCTTCATCCGAGAAAGCGTGCATGACCACCTCTCGATCGCTCTGGTTTCGTAAGTAGCGTGGGGCCATACCGTAAATCGTCCATCCGATTTTCGAACGGATCGCCACTGGGTCGCACTGCCTTCCCGTTCTCGTCTCTAGCGGCAGCGTCAGGTGCCAGTGGTCCGCGCCCAATAGTATTTTAGGCGCGGCATGTTCGTAGCAGGCTTCGTTCAAGTCGGCTAAGTGTTCGAAGTTGAGTACCGCCCTACGCGGCATGTACTGCTCGCGCAGTCCAAGTTGCGGTACAGTGCGCAGCGTAAGCGAGTGTGACGGGCCTCCACTCGTACCTCGGACGCTTACCTCTACGCGCTGACTCGGTTGCGTTAGGCATATCGAGCCTACGCCTTGTATGACGAGAGGTTTTTCAGGTCCCGTTGCTCCTAGTTGATCCGCCAGTCCCTGATCGATGAGAGATATCGTGCTACCCTCATCGATCATACAGAATGTTTCGATGCTTCCGCATGGTCCGCTAACGACGATAGGCATTATCTTAAGCATTACTTTCGTGTTTGCGTCGACGGTATTGGCAGTTAGCTCCGCCGTAGTGTGCGCGTGCTCGCTCTGCACGGGCGTCTCGTCTCTACGCGCGGGGCCGGGCGCCGCTTGCGCTGTGCTACGCGTCGGGCGGGCTGGGCGGTCAAGTGCTACGTCGGGTGCTACGTGGGGCGCTACGTGGGGCGGCGCCTTACTCGTAGGCGGCGTCGTATCGTGTAGCAATTTGTGGTGCGAGTGTGGGCAGTTGGGCACGCCGCAACCTTTCGCCGTGCAGTTCTCGCGGCGGTGTCTTTTGTCGAGACACTTGTAGCAGATGCTTGCGTCTCGAGCCCACTCCCATCTCGCTCCTATCGTCATACCTAATAACTTGCGGCAGTCCGTGGTTCGGTGTGTGTTGCCGCAACACAGACAGGCGTCCACTCGTTCTGTGGCGTATGTCTGGGCTCTTACGGGTGCGGGGCGTCGTATCGCAGCTCCGCTGTTCACGGGGTTCGGGCGTCGGGACGGCAGCGGCTGGTGATTCACGTTCGTAGCGGCTGGGCGTCGCGACTCGCCGGCGCCGGGGCTCGTGCGTGCGAGAATTGTAATTCGGCGTCGGATTCGTCGAGTAGGAATTCCGCTAGCATTACGATCTCGCACTCACCTGTTCGCATGTGTTCACGTGCGTCTGTGCACCATCTCGATCTCAGGTGCGGGCTCAGGCGGTCGGTAATCTCTCGGATCAATAATGGATTACCTGCGTAGTGTGACTTATCTAAGTCCATGAGCGTCGCGACGATGTTCATTACTTTTATGGAAAAAGTGTTGAGGTCAGTCGCGCTCGGTCCGAGGGCGGGCAATCGTTTCAGGTCCTCCAGCGCCCTGTCGACGAGAATGTCGGTCCTACCGAAATTCTTTTTTAATATTCGGATGATTAAGTCCGGACTCGATCCCGACGCCAGCATGTGTTGGACGCATTCTCGCGCCTCACCTTTCAGCGCCGCGCGGAGTCGAGCCATGTTCTCGAAATTTGAGAACTTATACCGCTGCGTGCTCTCGGTGTACGAGTGGTAAAATGTCAACCACTCGTTCGGCAGTCCGGTATAGATCGGGAGTTCGTATACCTGTTTCGGCGGTGGACGAGTTATACTTTCGATGCGATCGGCGAGTCGGTCGATGACTTCGTTGCGGCTCGCGGTTCGGCTTCGGCTCGGACGTAAGAGTTCGCCTCGTTCAGGCGTGACCGTGCGCTGCCTCATCGGCGTCGGTTTAGCAGGCACGATCTTAGCTCCGTCACTCACCTCGGTTCGTTGAAACCACGCATCGATACGCTGCGTGGTTTCTTGGTCGGTTGGCGTCCGTCGACCCGCCTGTGAGCCGCCAGCCTGGGACCCCTCAGCCTCGATCTGTTGCAGCTCGGACTCGAGTCGCTTCCTGACGAGGTCCTCTTCGACGCGGAGTTGTTGGCGGCGCAGCTGTGCGATGCTTTCGGCTGCGGCGAGTTCGGCTTGCTTCCTGCGGGCCTCGGTGGTGCTGCTCGTCGCGGACGTGACCGTAGGCGCGCGGGTGTTGCCGATGTTGAAACGTACTTGGTCGAAAGCACGTTCGCGATCGGCTCGTTCTCGGGAACGATCGGCGGTGCGGGTCGCGGCTTGAGTCGCAGGCGCGCGGGCCGCGGGTGATTCGATCTGCGCATGCGCGGCGAGAGGCGCATTAAACGCGTGGTGCGCGGAAAACGCGAAAGCCTCGGGGCCCTCGCGGTCGCGGTTGTGGCCGGGCGCTCGTGCTTCGGGGTGCGCCGGCAGGTGAGTCGTCGGTGTCGAAAAGGCCCGTCGGCTGCGGGGTCGTCGCGTTGCCCCCGTAGGCTGGCTCGTCGCAGGTGCTCCTCCAGTTTCTGCCGCCATTGGGTCGTGTCCGTGGGCGGCGATTCCGGGTTCGATCTGCGGCTCGGTTCGTCCAGGGCGGCGTGTTGTGGCTCCCTGGTGTCCGACAGTCGTCGATGCGCTTCGTGCATCTTCGCAGACGTGGATTCCCCTCGGTTCGGTTCGCTGGGGGCTCGGCCGTCTCGTGATGCTTTGCGTCTTGTGTGGACCATCGTTGTCGGTTGGTTCGGCGGTTCTTCTAATCCGGCTCTCGAATGACCAAAATGTTGAGGATAATCACTCAACACTGCCTCTTCGGTAGCTCACGAGTGAGCACAGTGGACTGTATTATCGGTTCTCGGAATTCGTGGCTCCGGTTCGGTCGCCGTGGCTATCCCAGTCGTAGGCACGGCGGTTCAGACGCGGCACGTAGTTGCCACGTAGATGCTGCGTAACACGTAGCAATCGTTCGTTCGTAGCTCGTAGCTCGGGTTCGGTTTCGTAGCTCCGGTTCCGATGCGTAGCTGCACGACGTGAATGTCACGTAGATATCACGTAGGGCACGTAGACCGAAGTTTGGAGATCAACCAAACGAATGGGACCTCGGACAAACTTGGTTACGGCAGCTGGTCGATACAGGTTCGATGCAGGTTCGAGTACGAGGTATAGAAACACTAGTTGACTTGTTCGTTGTTTAATTTTCTTCGGCAGTATGGTAAACGGTCGAAAACAATAATTCCTTATATGCATTTTCCTTAAATCTAATAAGACTCGGGACTCGTAAGCAAACTACTGGCTCGCAGGCCAATAGGAGGCGTCGAACCGTACATTCTACGGCCGGCACGCCCCTTTCGTCAAGTGCGTTCTTTTCTAAGGATCGTTGTATGAAAAAGTGAACTGGCTACGTGATTGGCCGTTCATTTTCCCATTTTTCAGCCCTAACGGCTTTTCTGGTCTACGGGATGGGCGGTTCGGGGAGGGTCGTGTCTACGTTTACGGTTCGATATCTACGTGAGATGTCTCATTCTGTAGCTTTCATTGTACTGCATTATATGGCCTTACGTTTTATAAGATAAGAGTTACGGTTCGTTAGCTATTAAGTCGGATCGATCGATAAAGTTAAATTTACGTTGTGCTGGCAAGTCGCGGAAGGCTATAAAAGGTAAGTGCGATGAGTCCAGATGCATTTCTAAGTGTATTCTAAGCGATTAGGTCATAGTGAAGTTAATTTGAATTGTTAAAACGAAATTCCGATACGATTTCGTACTGAAAATGGGCTCTAATTGGACGGTTCATAATTCACGTTAATTTTACGTTAACGTGAATTGCGGCTGACCTAATTACTTTAGAAACATAATAAAAACGGATTCCTGATGGGATTATCCGTTGCTATCGCTTGGCACTATTGCGGAAGCGATAACAGGTGATGTAATATTATCATAACATTGCCACGTGGCTCGGCACCACGTGAATATCTTATGTAATATTCATCGCTATCGAATTGCGATTTTCGGATCGGGATTGGTTTGGGATTAGACCAGTTACATATATATGTCTCTTTTATGGACTGTTATATACATTTGGTACATAATAACTCGACTTATAGCGTCTTTTATGCGCAATAAAATAAATAAAATAAATTAACGTTATGTACATTAAATTTCGCTTACAAACTAACAGTTTTCGGCTTGTGTCCGTAACAGAACCCTCTGTGCGCGAGTCCAACTCGCACTTGACCGGCTATTTGTACTAACTGAGAATACTGATTTAAACGTTAGAGGAAATTCCTATCCTTAAAGGAGATTAAACTTTTGACTATGATTTTGTCCGTTCATCGGAAAATGAATTGTCCCATGTGTATACCACGATGACGTGATCTAGAAATATATAAATCTGCTACCCAAAAAATTATGTATGCGCTTAGATTTCTATTAGTTGTATTATTTTAAGGAACAATAAAACGGGTAGAAGGTTACACAGATAACGTTTCTAGACCCTGTGCGAGCGAAGCCGCGGGCAAAAGCTAGTTATTTATAAAATGAGCATTTTAGTGAATGACAAATTTGTGAACCGTTGCTTGTTAAGAGATTATTTGAGAAATGTTGTTTAACAAATGATGGTAAACCGGTTTGCTAGCTCTTTGTAAAGTATAACGGTACTTACGGTATAACGAGTGGGGACAACCTTTCATGGTGCACTTGATCTGCACCGTACTTCCAAGTTTGTTTTCTTACAGTCTGTCTGAGAGAGTGGAGTACTTAAACACGTGGATGGCACGGAATGGCGGCTGCGCTGCACTACGCGACTCGTACACTGTAAGGTTGATTTATAACACGGTATTAGCACAATGCGATTATGGAAAAGAAGAAATGAAATGAAATGAAATGAAATGAAATGAAATGAAATGAAATGAAATAATTTATTCAGTAAGTAGGCCACAGGAGCACTTTTACAAGTCAGATTGTGAATCTACCGGCATTTCGCAAGAGGAGACCGCTGTTGAGAAGAAAGCCGAAAGAAACTCAACAGTAAGTCATTTTTTCGTAAATAATACTTAAAACAATTACATGATACAGTTGTGTTATAACTAATTACACTGGGTACACGTAAAGGAGATGTATAGATACTCCAAATAAAATAAAAATTTAATAAATTTAAAATATTAAATATACCCAGAGATGTATAAAGTCTCTGGGTGTCACAACATGCAATAAAATAATAATTAATTAATTAATTTAATTCCATAGAGATGTATAAGGTCTCTAGGCGTCAACGTGAATAATTTAGAAAATAGTTATTAAACCTAAAATTCTTAGAGATGTATATGGTCTCTAGGCGTCATAACATGCAATAAAATATTTTAAAATGATTTAATTTCCTCAGAGATGTATAAAGTCTCTGAGTGTCATACTACACTAAGCTGTTTCTTAGAGATGTATACAGTCTCTAAGAGTTCAAAAAGATAAAATCAACATTGAATAACTTCAATCGAGTACAGGTGAAGTTTCTCACGTTTGCTTAATTTAACACTAGTATGCGGTTGCTACATATTTAATTTGGCCCTTGCTAGCATGAACAGACCGGACCCCACAAACGGCACCCGTTCACGAGTATGACGCATATCTCAGCCATCGCCTCCCTCAACCATATTATAGGGAAGGCTGCGACCCGATCAACGACGCCACCGTAAGCAAAGACCTTTGACATGCTCAAGCTGCCGGGCATACTTGACTAATACTATTTGCCCGGTGAGAAACAACAAATTGTGCTCTCATGTTACATTAAAAATTACCCACCAAAATAATGCTTATTTAAAAATTTACTAGTAAAGGATGGCTTAGCTGATCGCACAAATGTCTCTATTCTGAAGCAACTAAAGATAGAGAAAACACAACGCTTATCAACTACCTGCTTGCAACGAATAGTGAGGTATTTTGGCCATGTTGCACGCAGTTTTTGATGAAGAGTACACGCAAAATAGTGCACCTCTTACTCAAAAAGGTCCGTTCCTCATGCAAAGTTTCATTTTCATTTAACCCCTTTTAGGGATGAATTTCCAAAAATGCTGAAACTTGGTTTCTTACTTAGTATAGAAGAATCTATATACGTAATGTTATCATTTGTACTCAAAGAACCTCAACGTTTTTATTGAAGCTCACCTCCCTCTTTTTTACCTCATTAGGGGTTGAATTTTCAAAAACGCTGAAACACATGTTTTTAGTTTTTATTGATCAGTCTACACGCAAAAGAATGCACTCCTTACTCAAACAGACCTCGTTTTTATTACAAAGTTTCATTGTGCATTTAACCCCTTTCGGGGATGAATTTAGAAAAATGCTGAAACTTATTTTCTTACTTTGTATAAAAAGAGCTGTACACGAAATATTATTACTCTTACTCAAAGAATTCCAAGTTCCTCATACAAACTTTCATCTCCTATTTAACCCCTTTAAAGGATGAGTTTTCAAAAATCCTGAAATTAGTTTTCTTGTTTTTAGACCGAAAATCTATGCACAAAGTTTTATTACTCAAACTCAAAAATTACGTAAGTTCCATACAAACTTTCAAGCCCGATTTGACACCCTTAAGGGATGAATTTTCAAAAATCCCTTCTGAGTGCTTGCTTGCATCGTATACTTGATGTATTCCAGAGATTTGAAGTTCCTAGGTTCAGTAGTTTCGGCTCTACGTTGATGAGTGAGTCAGTCAGTCAGTCAGTCAGTCAGTCAGGACTTGTCCGTTTATATGTATATAGATATAGATTACGCGACAAAAATGCATTAAGTTTTGACGCTTTATAAACATATTGAATGACAAAGTATTAAAATCTGTTCACTTCACGAATAATTCGTTTTTAAAATCAGTTATTTTGTAAAACGTTAATTGATAAACTATTATTATAAAAATAACCTTTCTAGGTAACGAAATCTTTCTGGAAGCGATTCGGTTTTATTGGGGTCGCAGTTCAAATCTAACCTAACCGAACCGAATCTACGCTTCCTTTGTGGTAGCGGTTCGGTTTTGTTATGGTTGCAGTTCACAGCTAATCTAACCAAGAGAAAGTTTAACATACTATTCTAGTATCCGTTAGGTACCTATTGAGTATATCGTTGCTATTATATCTTATAATCTTTATACTAAAACTAACTAACTAACTGAGCGCAACGACCCAAAGTGGATCTTGGCCTCCGACACCAGATCACGCCACGCTCCATGATCCTGAGCCAGTTCCCGCCAGTTAAGGACGCCTAGATCCCTGAGATCTTTTTGGACTTCATCACTCCAGCGATATCTAGGCCGTCCCACGGTTCTGCGACCACTCGGTCGTCCCAAATAAGCGGTTTTTGCGGCGCGATCCTCTCCCATTCTCTCAACGTGCCCAAACCAGCGGAGTCTGGACGCCTTGGTCTCTCCTATAATATTAGGCTTCCGCACTAGATCTTCGATCTCTTTATTCTGCTTCACTCTCCAGCTTCCATCTTATCTTCGGGTCGGGCCCAGAATCTTCCACAAGATCCTCCTTTTTGCCACTAATAGCTTACTTTCTTCCTTCAAGGTCAGAGTCCAAGCTTCGTATCCGTAAGTTAAGATTGATCTAATAACGGTTTTGTAGACTCTATTCTTAGTACTCCTGCGTATGATTTTGGACACCAGGACCTTGTGGAGACTGGCTGTACATATGAGGGCATTTTGAATACGGATGTTAATCTCCTCTTCCCTTTGATAAGCGTCTGTTACCGTGCAACCTAAATATTTAAATTTAGGGACGCCTTTGACGACGGCATTTTTCACATGTTTCCTTTTATATTTTGTGTTCTTGTATCGTTTCTTGAAAGTATTCCGTCTTCTCGTGGTTAATTCTGAGACCAACCTTTTTTCCTTCTGATTCTAAGACCTCTGCCATGGCTTTCACCTCACTATCACGCTCCAAAACCAGATCGTCGGCGTATCCTACGATCTTGTGAGTACCATTCAACTACACTTTGCCATTAACAATCAGCACCTTTCTAATGACGTGTTCAAGTATTAAGTTGAATAGTATAGGTGACAGCTCGTCTCCTTTTTTAAGACCTGTTACCACGTCAAATTCTTTAGTGAGGCTTGAGCCTACCCTAACTGACTTACTTCTGTGGTACTTGAAAAGATCTCAGCACTGCATAAAGTTTATCCCTGTCCACACTATCCCTTGCCTATATGTATGCCTTGGTGAAGTCCACGAAGAGAGAATGAATACTCTGTGCGTACTCCCACTTCTTCTCCATAAGTTTTTTTACGCCGAAAGCCACATTGATAATCTACTAGTACCTTTTCAGCAATGGGCTCCAATCGGCCTAGAAGAACGTAGGAAAGAGTTTCGTATGCCGTAGGAAGCAGAGCCATTCCTTGATAGTTGGTACATTTTCTACGGCAGCGTTTCTTATGTATAGGGCAAATGATACCCACATTCCACTCAGATGGTTGCTTTTCCTCGTGCCAGATCTTATTAATAATTTCATAAAGCCTTGATTGTACAGCTCCTCCGCCATATTTCTATAGTTCTCTTAGTATATACCATCAACACCCGGGCACTTGTGGTTTTTTAATTTCATTATGGCTTTCCTGACCTCGTCAAAGCTAGGTGCCTCTACTTCTTCCTCGCAGCCTTCACCAGATAACAATATATTATTGCCCTTCAATAGGCGGGCAGTTACAATACAATACAAAATGCTTTATTGCACACCAAAAGAAGTTTACAAATTAAACACCGAAAAAATCATTTTAATAACGGTAGACAACAGGCGGTCTTACGCTAAAGAGCGATCTCTTCCAGACAACCTTTGGGTAGTGGAGTTGATCATGATACGCCACACAATGAGTAGGCAGTTAAGCAGGTCCTTAAAATAATTGCGCCATTCAGATTTGAGCTCTTCTGGGTTCGAGATGAGTTTACCCTCACTGTCCTCAAGAAATTGAACGTTGGGTTTGTAACCTTTTCTAAACGTTTTGAGTTCTTCGTAGAAGACATTATTATTTATTATAAGTACCTAATCGTTATACGTTATGTATAGTGGCGATTTTCTTTACGCTTTGCTTACGACATGCTTACCTTCCTGATCAGCTGATGAAAACCGTGGTAGTACCGCTTCTTAAAAATAAGACGGGAGACGTGTCAGACTTTGCTAATTATAGGCCCATCTCGCTTGCTAATGTAATCGCTAAAGTACTTGATAGCTTGCTTAATGATCATCTCCGTAGTCACATAAAACTGCATGACGCGCAGTTCGGATTTAGGGCAGGATTGTCTACAGAGAGTGCAATATTATGTCTTAAGCAAACTATCAGGTACTACAAAGATAGGAGCACGCCAATATATGCGTGTTTCCTTGATTTGTCGAAGGCGTTTGACCGGGTGGACTATGATCTGCTGTGGGATAAGCTGAGTAAGACATCAGTGCCTGCTGAATGTATTTCTCTGCTTAAATTTTGGTACTCCAATCAGACCAATCAGGTTAAGTGGGCGGGAGAATGGTCTGATGAATACAGGCTTGAATGCGGTGTAAGGCAGGGAGGATTGACGTCTCCTATCCTTTTTAATTTGTATGTAAATGGGTTGATTGAGGAGCTTAGCAGCATTCATGCCGGATGCCATATTGACGGAGTATGTGTCAATAACATAAGCTATGCTGATGATATGGTGCTGCTGGGCCCCTCAATCAACTCGTGAGAGTTATGCCGATCGACATGGTCTTAGGTACAATGCCAGTAAGAGCGAGATGGTCGTGTTTAAGGCCCGTAAATATAATCCACAAAGCGTACCTGAGGTAATGTTGAGCGGCGTGGCTCTCAAAGTGGTTAAAAAATTCAAATATTTGGGTCATATAGTCACGGATAACCTTGACGATGACCTTGATATAGAACGGGAAAGAAGGTCCTTGGCAGTGCGGGGCAACATGCTCATTCGTAGATTTGCACGGTGTACAAAGGATGTTAAGCTGACACTATTTAAGGCTTTTTGTACATCCTTCTACTCGTGCAGTCTATGGGTGAAACATACGAAGCGCATATATAATACGTTGCGTGTCCAGTACAACAACATATTCAGGATGCTGTTTAAGCTCCCTCGCCACTGTAGTGCATCCGGCATGTTTGCGGAGGCACAGACTGACGGCTTTCACGCTATTCGTCGAAAAAGAGTCGCCTCGATGCTAAGACGCGTGAGGAATAGCAGTAACGGCATCCTGAGCATGCTGGCTGGACGTCTTGATTGCCCTATGTTGATGTACTGGGTGGGCATCTGTACCGGGCGGTTAAAATAATTAATTTAAATTTTAGATATAGTAAACACTAACAACTGAGTAGTTTTGTAAGTCCTAGCTTTTTATATTTTTTTTTTGTTTTATAAATTTTTAATTTGATTTGTTACTAACACGATATGGATCTCGCATCTGAAATAAATGATTTTTATTTTTTTTTATTTTATTTATAGTATACAAACCGAAATTAGTTATAAACGAAGTGTTTACCAAACAATGTATTTTACTAACATTTTTTTACCATATTTTGTTAATTGCCGTGAATAATAAACGAATAATTTGTCAAATAATGTTTTGTATTAGGAAGTTTTTTCAAGTAAATAATTTGTATCATGAACTAGGTATATGGAAAACAATATTTTATGCAACGACAACAATATTTATTTCTAATTTGGCAATCGTTAATTTGCCTAAAGTTGTTTATAAAATGAATATATTTTATGAAAAGTTGTTTAGCAAGTGATTGGATACCGTGCAAACCAGCCGTCCATAGAGTAACTTATATATACTGAGATAGAGTCATCAGCTTCCTTTGTGTACTAGCGCCATCTATTGAGTGAGTTTCGAGTTATCTGAGTCATGTACATATGTATACATAGCAATCGCTATGCACTGTACTGTAGGTACCTACTTTCATTCAATACATATTATATGATTCATCTATACCTCACACTTAACATAATAAGTGGGCTTTAAAACTACTTATGTTTGTAGGGAGGTATAAAAAAGACACATTTATAATTAATTATTTTTATTTCATTAATTTTGGGGAACATAATTAGAACAAACGCTTACCACAGGTAGACACACTAGGGTGTTGCTTATATGGCGAAAAAAGGAAAAAAACTGAAATCTTAAAGTCTCACCCCCCCCCGTTTTGTTCTACGACCCCTATTAACGGATGCTAGTTTTTTTGCTTTTTTTTTTAAACCAATTTTAGGGGTCGCTACCAGCTGTCAAAGTTTTGGAAAAACAATAAAAACATGTTCAAATAAACAAATATAATTTACATACATTCTTATTAAAATTAATTAAAAACAACGTAGAGCAGATTCGCTAATATCCATAAAGCACAGCCGAAGTAAATTTCTTATACCCGTTTGAATATCCACCAGAAAACAAACTAGTCCATAATCCATAAAGTAAACTGTCAAACAGCACTACGCTACGCGTTCCTCTACACCGAATTGTATTAACTAAGTAGTCTTTTAGTTTTCTATCTTCTATTGTTTTTTTACATTTAAAAAAATATGCATTTATTATTTTCCATTTTTTTTGTGGATATTAAATTTTTGTGACAATCATCATTATAACTGCTTAAAATATAATAGGTGAAATCTAAAAAATAAATGAGTGGAATGGAACGGGGATCTAATCTTAAGCCGTAATGTTGCCTGTAATGATAAATTAAAATAATGCTTCATAATCTTTCACAATAACTTATAATTATGTTTTTATTATATGTTTATTTATGGATAAAATAATAACATAAAAACAGATTTCATTTTAATAACACTAATTCAAATATTGAATTTAGCTCCATCTATCGAGCGAGTCTAACCGCACGCAAGTTTTAATGTATGAAATCTGTAAGGTACTGAGTGAAATGCCCCTGCAGCCGTCAGACGTGGCGGCTGGCCGCGAACTAGCGACGCCGGCCAAGACGGTCAACCACGTGCGCAGCGGAGCGTAGCCACGCCCCCTAATTATTATTACCTCCCCAGTCGAGTGAAAAAGACAACAATTACATTCACACGCTTCTGGCTTATTCATTCATGCTCGCTTCATTCATTCGATCGTTTGGCGTCGCGCTCGCGCCGCCGTTGGTTCAAGACGTCTGACGAAAATCGGAGTAGCTCTGTTGTGTCTTTTAGCTTCCTGGTTATCAATAATTATGTAATAAAACCGCAGGTGTCTGACATCTTTCGCAGAATTACACGTACTTTACTATTATATTGTTATGTGATTGTTATATTTCAACATTTATTTTTCTCCCGGTAACATAGATAAAAGGTTTTTTTCATCGACTAATTGCTCTCTCTTTCCATTGTTTCTAAGATAGCTAGATGGCGTCACAAGGTTCGAAATAATCCCACTAATATTATAATGGCACAAATTTGTTGAGTAATTATCCCCCGATTAGCACCTCAATCGTCAAAATCGGAGTATCCGTTCAGGCTGTACAAATTTTCAAACTTTTTTTTGAATAATTGGCGCCATCTCTGTTCGTAAGAGTGGAAACTAATTTCGTTTATTTTGGTCCATATTATCACTGTGCAAAACGGCTTGCTTCCATCACAAAGTGCAGCTTTTTTCATAACAAATAGGACGATTATGTCAACCATAAAACTAGAACTTCTAACGTCATCTAATATCAATAATGTAATCAAATTTAGGATAAAACTGAGACATATCGAGACATCTATCATGGCTAACTATAACTTCGGAAACAAAACGTATGTAAAGTCGGTTAAACACACAGGTTTACAAAAACTTAAAAAGAGACATCGGCCTACTTAAATATTGTTACTGAGTTGATGAAATAGTTTTATTCTTATTTTTATTAGTTTGTATGTTTCGATCAGCTGAACACTAATTAGGTTGGTTGGAGTTGTAAGCTGCCAGCGTGCGCAAGCGACTGGAGCGAGGAATGATGATATCATCGTAATAAGGGTTTACGAGATTATCCGACAAAAAAACCAAAGTCACTGACGTAGTACAGAAGTGTAGTAGACTGAATGGCAGTGGGCTGGTCATATCTGTCGCAGAACCGATGATCGGTGGAGTAGACGGGTTCTCGAGTGGAGAACACGACTCGGCAAGCGTAGTGTAGGACGCCCTCCAGCCAGATGGACCGACGACCTGAAAAAAGTGGCTGGTGGTGACTGGATGGCGAAAACGGGAGATCGGGCCATGTGGCGAACCCTGGGGGAGGCTTACGTCCAGCAGTGGACTGCAATAGGCTGAAATGATGATGATGATGATGATGAAAGGTTTAGAGAATCCTGCCTATGATTTTAGTATCTTATCAAGTGTTGCCTGTTACGTCGCAAAACGTTGCCGTTTGGTATTGTTATAAGATACGACCTGGATCTTACTATGAAGCTGACTGTACCTGGAACCCAACTATTTTCTACTCTACTTACGTACCTTTTAACCTTTTGCCCTTTAAAATAAAGCCATTATAAAGGAACTTAAGTTTTTAGTTCACCTGTCATGATAACGTTTTTAAGTTTCTTGTCTATCTTTTAATCGCTTAATGTATGTCTTGATATAGAGGTGAAAGTACTTGTACTGACGGATTACTTTTACAGCGGACAATACCGTTAAGTTACCTTAAGAAAAGTAATTCTGTAGGTGAGGGCATTTTATCACTTATCGGTGTGCATGCGTACTCTAATAATGCTAGGTCTAAATCCGATTGGTCGTTAATGGTTTTTAGGGTTCCGTACCCAAAGGGTAAAAAACGGGACCCTATTACTAAGACTCCACTGTCCGTCTGTCCGTCTGTTAAAGAAAACTCTTTAAACTTATTTGCCGAAAATTCAAGTCCGTTACGGTCATGTACATTTTTGGAGAAATTGGCGCCAATGTTTGTGCAATTTCGCCAAACCTCTATGCAGTACCTCATTAACAGTAATCGGATCCCGGATGCAATTTGGGGCGAACTTTTGTCGAGGGTTAAGCTAAAATATAAACAAAATTAAAACATTCGCTATCTATAATACGTCATTTATTTTACATGACAAAAACTTTACCTAAAATAACATGAAATTAAAACTACATACTATGTTGTACTCGTAGTCGTGTTTATAATAATTGAAGTAACATACTATATTTTTTTTAATATTTTCTGGCGTTAAGTAATTGATTACTTTTAACATCTATGATAACAAAAAGACTCGCGGGATTGTACAGTCAAGGAATTTAATTCCCTACCCATTTCGTTAAAATGTCGTTAGACATTCGCAATGCATTAAGGGCGAAAATTATATTTCTAATAAGACATAAATGTCAATATATTATTTGTCACTTCATTTTACAGAAAAACCTCTTCGCAAAAAGTTATAATTTGCTTTTAATTTCTAGCTAGGAACATATGTCAGTGTCAATCGAGAAAATCGTAATAAATATAATTTTCAAATACATACGTTATTAATTTGAAAAATAAAATGCTTGCCGCTAACCGTGAACTATTAAGAGAGAAACTATGAAGAGCTCAAATAGTGGAGTTACACCAGGAAGGAATAGAGATTCATAAGATAAGGCTTTTTGTTGCTGACGTTCCGATGAACCTCAGACCGCGGGTGCGACCTCTGCTGTGTGTGCCGGCGGCGAGGACGGTGTCGCGCAGGAACTCCCCGCTGCTCCGTGCTCTGGTAATGCTCAATGCTCTCCTGGCATCGGCTCCTGAGTGTGATTTGTTTGCATGGAGATGGGCAGCTGTATGCCGGGAATGTCTGCGTTTCTGCGAGATAATGGATGATATAGGCTTTTAAATTATATATTTTAATTTGTTATATTAATTGAGTTTCTCGGTGCATTGGTCTATAACTGAAATGCCGTGTAAACTTTATGGTAAATAAATAAATTAAATTAATAAAAGACGTCAGTTAAATGTGAGCAGAGATGCAGTTCGTCGGTGGGACGGCGATATTATGCTTAAGGAAACTTTATTGATCTACGGCAAAATAATTATCGCTCGCATGCAACTGACGAAGACCAACGCCGACGATAAATGGTTTTACGCCAACGGGACGTTTTGGGGAAATGTTTGACCTTCTCTCTAGAACAATTAGGAATTGTCCGTGTACTTGTTGGAGCCAAGCCTAGGGATCCATGTCGTGGTTTTTTCTTGTCGCAGCGAATAATGACACACTACTCTCAATACTTGTTTGAAGTGTTGTTATTTGTAAAGACAAATATTGCACAGTTTGCAAGAGTAAACGTCAAAGGCAAACAGCTTCGTTCTACTGGGCGCCTTAGAACGGTGCCTCGCCGCATGGCACTTTCAGCAAAGAACCCGCGCGTCATAGGTCCGACTTACTTCGAGCACTTACCTGCCGATTTAAGAAACGAACCATGTGACAACACATTCAAGCGCCGGCTGAGAAACCTTTTGTTGGAAAACCCTCTGTACTCGGTCAACGAGTACATGGAACTCAAACTATAATAAAAATATGCTTGTATTCTGTAAACTGACATTTTGTTTATTGTTATTTTTATATTTCTTGTTTTTATTTTATTTTATTTTTGTATTGGAAATCTGGTATATTTTGACATTGTGTAAATAATTTTTGCTTAAATTCTTAGTGTTATTTTATTAATTTGATTCCATTATTATGTTAAGTTTGTGATGACGATCCTTATTGGGAGATACTAGATTGATTTATTTATATTTTATTTACCTGTTGACTTTCCCTTTTATTTTAAACTTATTTTGACATTGTAAACATTTTCTCGTATTATTAATCTTGCCTTATTTTTGACGATCATGATATTAATTCGTATAATTTTGACATTAAGCAAATTTGTAATGTAATTTTTATCGTGAAATAAATAATCTAATCTAATCTAATCTATTGCCTACATGCTATGAATTTACATCACAGGCGGCCTGCGAAAAAAAAAGTGAAATATTATAGTTTATTTTATTCTCAAGACATGCTGCTCTGAACGACATCATCCACCGGTCTCTTGCATCAATCAATGTGCCGGCCTTTTTAGAGCCGACCGGCGAGACCGGGCGGAATGTCTTGGATTCCGTGGAGTAAGGAACGGGTGCTAGTTTGGGATGCAACCTGTGTGGACACACTGGCCCCGTCACATCTCCACCGATCCTCAATTAGGGCCGGAGCAGCGGCAGAAGCGGCCGAAGGCATAAAACGGGACAAGTACAGTGGTCTTGGCGCTGAGTACAATTTCATACCTTTTGGGCGTCGAGACCCTGGGTTCGTGGGGCCCCAGCGCATTAAACCTCTTCAAAGATATCTCGAAGAGGCTTATCGATGTTACTGGTGACCGGAGAGCTGGCGGTTTCCTCGCTCAAAGAATCAGTTTGGCGATTCAGCGAGGAAATGCCGCCAGCATCTTTGGCACTATGCCGCAGGGGCCATTTTTAGATTTAGTTTAACTTTATTATGTTCGAATTTAGTTTAATGTTAGGTTTAGTTTTATTGTAAGTATTTTAATAGTTGTATTCCTTGAACTTTTTGTACTAATAAAATGTTCATTTTGTTGTTTTTGTTATCAATTATGTAAAGAAAACGTTTATAAAATTGTGGTTTTATTAAATTATCACGACAGTGATAATGACCGACGACAGTCGGTTCTGTTAGTTTTTGTATAGATAAATTTCATATCAATCTTTACTAACATTATAAATGCGAAAGTGTGCTTCTTGGTCTCTTGCCTTTCACATCGCAATGGAACAATTTTATGGCATGATTTTTATTTGTGGAAATAGTTAGGGAGCTGGAGAGTGACAAAGCAAATGCTTACTTTTTACTGCAATAAAACATCTCTTTCCCATTGGAAAATCTATTATGCAGTTAATTCTCTTGGACCACGCGAGGGAAGCGGCGGGTAACGGCTAGCATACCTATAATGCTAAAACTAAACTAGCGACATGATAAACGAATCCGGTAATCGGTTGCCTAGTTACTAACATAAAACAATGCATGCGATATTATGTCAACGTAACGTCAGTAACGTCGTGCTCTAGCTAGCTCTTATGGTGACAGTTTTCTATACGATATTTAACCTTAGATGGGTCGGAAATTAAATTCCTTGACTGTATGTACGTCATATTCACATCCATGTTGAAATAACGGTCTTAAACCCCGGGAAATTGCATCCCAGATCCGATCACTGCTCATTACACTTTCAAAGTATGTAAATAAACAGTTTTAGTGTGGATCAATCTGTCTGCTTTACTTTCTAGACTTTTTAGGGCGTAGCTGTTGATGTCATATTAAAAAGGGGTCTAACTCAACGCCCAATAATCGCACGCAGTTCGACTTTGCAATGGGAATATTGCAGACAGGATCGGGACTATTATCTCCACGGCGGAATACCATGTAAAAACTTTTGGTACAATTAACTTTTAGCCCGTTTGAGTTAAACTAGGTAGACAATTGTGACCAACACTCCTGCATATGTGTGTCCAAATCTGCTCCAGTTTTACATTTACGTACGATACTCGTAATACCGGCATAAAGATACGGGGTTCTGCAAGTAGTATTTTGTGATAGGTCATTAAAACATACGAACAGAAGAGGACCCAGCACAGAGCTTGCGGAACACCGCTATTTATGGTCTCTTCTATCGATTTAACTTTCACTGTTATCGCCCCTAAGGGCCTGGACACATGTCGCCGGTACGGTGCCGTCTACGGTGTCACGGCGCGGCGCCGTCAAACGGCGTCGTGCCGAAGCACGGTGCCGCGTACGGTGCCGTACACGGCGCCGCGAACGGCGTCGTACCACGGCGCGGTGCCGTGTACGGCGCCGTGCACGGTGCATCGCTTGGTAGTTTAACTAGTTTTCGTTTTGCTGCTGAACGCATAACACGCAAGTACAACCATCGGTTCAAATATACAAAACAATTGTCGTTTTAAATATATACAAGTATACAGTTTTTGCCTTGATATGGACCAAGAAAAACGTATTCTCCTGCTCCTACTGCTAAGACGACGAATGAAGAAAAAACAGAAACGAAGATATTGGGTGAATCCATACATGTCTTTAATTAACCATGATGGAGGTCATTTTAAGAGAAAATATGAAGCACTGAAAATATGTGGGGATGACAAATTTTACGAGTATTTGAGAATGTCCATATCAACTTTTGAAGAACTGTTATCCAAGATAGCGAGTCGTATACAAAAGCAATACGTATTCAGAAATAATGAAATGACATAAATAATGAAATAATGAACTTTATTCTGCAAGTAGGCCACAAGGGCACTTTTACATGTCTGAGTCTACCGGCATTTCACAAGAGGAGACCACTGTTGAGAAGAAACGCCGAAAGAAACTCAACAGTCAGTCATTTTTTCATAAAGGATAAGTACTTAACTATTACAGTAATATGAACTTAACTATACGTAGTTCTCGAAGAAAACATATTAAAAGTGTATTCTAAGATATAAATAAGCAAACGTTTAAGAATGAAATATAGAAACTACAAGAAAGTATGACGGTTTATCACAATTTATGTACGTTTGATATGCTTTCTTATTAGAACTGTGTCCCTTAAACTAGTCTGGTACAATCTAAGAAGGAGTCAGTTACTCGGTTTCTGGTTCAGGCCATGCATTTTTGTCTGTCAGATAGTCCTCTACTGTATAATATGCTTTTGACATTAGAGATTTTTTAAATAATTTTTGAGAGATGGAAAGGCTAATTTTAAAACATGATCAGGTAACTTGTTATAAAAATGAATACATTGGCCTAAAAATGATTTATATACTTTACGAACACGAAACTTTCTAATAGAAATTTTATTTTTATTTCTAGTGTTAAAATTGTGGACATCGGATTTTTTTGTAAATGAATCTAGGTTTTTAATAACATACATAATACTCTCATAAATATATTGGGACGCTACAGTTAAGATGTTTATATCTTTGAAAATGTCTCTTAAGGAGTCACGAGAATTCAGGTTATATATAGAACGAATCGCTCTTTTTTGTAGCACAAATTTAGTCTGAATGTCAGCTGCTTTGCCCCAAACCAGAATACCATATGACATGACACTATGAAAATAACTATGATAAACTAAGCGAGCTGTATCTACATCACTCAATTGTCTAATTTTCCTAACAGCGTACGCCGCTGAACTTAATTTACCTGCAAGCACTGCTATATGTGGACTCCATTGCAAATTACTGTCCAATGTTATACCTAAGAATAATGCCTTATTCACCATTTCTAAACATTCACCATTTAGTAATATAGTAGAATCTACCGCCGTAACATTCGGTAAAGCAAATCTAACACATTTCGTTTTCTTGGCATTTAATAGAAGATTATTAGTAGTAAACCAGTTAAGCACTTTATCTAGTGTGCAATTAATTTCTGCATAGTCGGTTGATTTCCGGTTAACCTTGAAAATTAATGATGTATCGTCAGCAAATAGTACTATATTACAAAGATTATCTACTACAGATGGTAAGTCATTTATATAAACCAAAAATAGAAATGGACCTAAAATAGAGCCCTGTGGCACTCCTAGCTTAACTATAGCTCCATTGGACTGGGTTCCATTTACATCCACTATTTGCATTCTATCACTGAGATATGAAGACATAAGGCTTAAAGCATTTGAAGACAGACCATAATGTTCTAATTTCAAAATGAGTGTTCCAGGATGAACGCAGTCGAATGCCTTAGAAAGATCGCAGAAGATCCCAATCGCATCACAAGATTCCTCCCAGCTATCATAAATGTGTTTAATAAGTACAGATGCTGCATCAGTCTTGGAACGTCCCCTTGTGAAACCGAACTGTTTACTAGAGAGTAATTTATTTCTATTGAAGTGTCCTAGTAGATCTTTCAACATTAATTTTTCGAAAACTTTACTTAAAACAGGTAGTATAGATATCGGACGGAAATTAGTCAGATCACTCAAATCACCCGATTTAAAAAGAGGTATGACTTTACTAATTTTCATAAGATTTGGGAAAACTCCCTCTTCTATGCAACTATTGTAAATCAAAGCTAGGTAAGGCGCAATTGAATCTATAATATGATTAATTATTTTTACTGATGCTCCCCATAAATCTTGTTTTCTTTAAATTGAGTGATTTAAATGTTTTAATAACATCTACTGTATTTACTTGACTAAATTGAAACTCAACATCACATTTCTTACAATTAGCACAAAGTAAGTTATGGGCTTCGGATGCAGATGATTGTAAACATTTTGTGGTATTAACTGCAATGTTGGAAAAATAATCCTCGAATGCCGAGGCAACATCAGGATTTGACATAGTCTGCCCGTTTTCTCTGACAATGTTGACTTGGCAATTGCGAGTTTTGGATTTACCAGTTTCTCTGTTAATAACATTCCAAATAGTTTTCACTTTTTTGTCCGACATTTTGACTTTAGAACTAATATAATTTGCTTTGGCAGCTATGCACACTTGCTTAAACAATTTTGAATAGTTCTTAACATAGTTTAAAAAAACTGCGTCCTTGTTCACTTCCTTCTCTCCATACAGTTCATAAAGCCTGGTTCTGCTTCTATGAATACCTACAGTAGCCCATTCACTAAACTTTGTTTTTGTAGTTGACCCAGAAATAGTTTTCTTTTTGAAATGTGTATTGAACTGATCCATTATTATGCCAAATAAATCTTTGTAAGTACTATTTAAGTCGTTACATGAAAGAGGTAACATGCAAAGATCATTATGAATTTCATTTTTGAATGATTCCAAACGATAACTAGTAATGGGTCTGCATGTTATAGTTTGTGGTGTTTCCTTTAAAGTGTTAGGAAAAGAAGCTTTCTGTCCTCTATGATCTGAATTAAAACACTTAAATATTTCCTTTTCTAAGTAATCGCAATCACAAAAAATATTATCTAAACAGGTTTTACTAGTTACACCTACCCGGGTAGGCTCCAGGAACATATTGACCAAATGAAAAGATTTGAACAAACTTAACAGCTTAACAGTATCACTGGTCATTTCAAGTAAATTAACATTAAAGTCTCCACAAACTATAACATGTTTTTTACCTTTACATGCAATTTTTAAAACATTTTCCATAGTTGATTCAAATGAATAAAAATCAGTAGCCGGTGGTCGGTAAACACATATAATTACATAATTCTCTAATTCTACACAAGCAATTTCTATGACTCGTTCTATTGAAAAATTAACAATATCTTCTCGTTCTTTGGATTTTAAGGAACTTTTAACAATAATAAGAGACCCACCATGAATGGAAAATGTTCTAGTAAAACAGCTCACTAATTTAAAATTAACAAAATTAAAAATCAACTGTTCTCGTCTCAGCCAATGCTCAGTAATACACATAACTTGAATATTCTTATTATCTAAGAATAAGCCTATTTCTAATTCCTTGCTGGAAAAACCCTGAATATTCTGGTGAACAATGTTAATATTCAGAGATGTTTCCGCTGTCTTACAATCTAGTTTAAATGTGACAAAGGTGTATTGCCACTGCAGACATGTTTGAGCCCACTAACTGAGGTATAAAATCTATTTGGCTCTATGTTAAAAGCTAAAAGATCCACTAGTGTAAGAATACATTTCTTAGGCATAGTTATCTTTTCAGAGGTCAATTTGAAGCGCTTGATAAATTTATTTATGTCAAAGAAATGCACCTTTTTATTGAAACATATAGCATTGTATAATATGGAGTTAAGGTGTGCTATTCTATTGTAATAGTAATATGGCATATTCTGTGAGTATGGTAGTGCACACAGTATGATTTTACCTATGCCAGATGTTTCAATGTCATTTATTGTTGATATTAATTTATCTATACAAGACTTATCTACATTATGACTACTTCCTACCATAATGACTAATGTAGTCCTGTCATCAAAGCTTCCCTTTGAAAGATATTGACAAAATTTACTCATACTTATGTTAGGATAACAGAAATTTGACACTTTTTGACTGAGTTTGTTACCTAACATTGAACCCATTCCTGAGCCAATCTGGTCTGAGTACACAACTGTTCTACTTACATGACTAGGTGATTGCACATTAAGCACAGGACGGGCGGACTCAAAAATACCAAGGGGCACCTCCTCCGCTTGATGACTGTTTATTGAGGATGCTGGTGGGATATGGCCACAGTTACAATAATTATTGTTCATTAATGAATTAAAACGCTCCTCGTTACATTTACTCTCCTTCAACAGCTGGTCAAAAGCCAGGACATGCTCCTTGATCTCTCTTTCTGAAGATCTATACATGAATGATGTCATTTCCAATTTACTCTGTAATTTACTAATTTCAGCATGCAATTTTTGTATGTCTAAATCATAATTCTCTAGTTGAATGTTACACTGCTTCACTCTATCTTTCATGACGGACAATTCTAATTTCTGTTTGAAGTAATTTTTCTTTACTGCCTGGCTTTGAATGAGTTTTTGAGTCCTTTTTATATATCTATTTATCTTAACATATCTTTTCAACTTAGTACTACTATTAAAAAATACATATTTTTTACAATCCTTGGAATTTTCAACGCCAATAATCTCTTGGTAAATATTTTGAGTGGACGGTGGATTATCTATATATATATTACGCGAGGCCGATTTTTGTACATCCCATCAGATCTACAGTTATGGTCCGATTTTGATAAATGATATGTCGTTAGATTCGTCTCATGCTGGAGAGGTGCATAAAACTCTTGGATTTTTAATTTTTTCCTGAAAAAGTACTGAAAGATGGATTTGAAAAAACTACTGTGCGCTAACCACGTGACATTGACCACGTGACCTGTGATCCCTATTTTGACATAAGATGACCAAATAATAATAAGCATGATTTGCTCACAAACCTGTAGTAAGTTGTTCAGCATGATGAAATATTATTTTTGAGTCGGCAACATAATATCCGCAACACTTACAACATGTACGAAAATACAAAAGTAATTTTACAGTTTGTTGACAATGAATGACAGTAACCATATTCTGTCAAGTTTTAATGACCTTTTTATTGGGGGCTATTAGGTATGTCAATATACTATAAATTGCCAGGTTGTTTTTCTATTTAAAATGTTGATATGCAAACTTTTGGCATACTTACCTATTGAAAATGTGGAGAGAAAACGGGTCAAGTGTGAGTTGGGCTCGTGCTTGAAAGGTTCCGTGCCACTACAACGTAATATGCATATTGACTGAATGTAATAAAAACGATTTCAGACTTATTACCCGTTTACAATAAGTTTTTACTTGGTATCTAGGGCGTTGAATACCGAGTTGGTTGGTGTTAGTGAGCAAGTCATTCAAATATCGAACTCTTTTTCTATGTTATACGAGAAGATTCAACTTTTTTCGCAGAGAACAAAATAGTTATGACACTTTTCAACGTAGTAGAGTAAAAAGTATTTTAGAGCCTCAACTACCCGTGTACCAAAAATATTTGGATTCTGTCTTGCCATTTTGACGTGAAGAGGCAGGAAAGACGCTTACATACATACATAGGAACCTCTAAAAAGCCCATTGCACTTACTTTTAATGTGTGACCTTTTCGTGACCTGACAACAATTTGAAGTCGGATTTCAAGATCAACTGTAATCGATAGAATTTTAATACTTTTAATGCACTAGCAGTAATATTTAGCATACCTTAACTTAAACTTGAACCGTCAATACGTTCCTGAGAAAAAACACTGCAATGCTTTGTTGTCTATCTCTGCCAACGAAACAAATTGATCTTATAAGGCTTCCGTTTTTACCGACTAAGGTAAGGAACCCTAAAATGAGGAAAGACACATTTTTTTTTATTATAAATATTCTATTCTTTTTTCAAACATTTTACGGTTCTTCACTTATTTGATGTACCTATTCCAATGTATTCCAATTGACCATAGTTGTGCAGAAAGCGACCATCGTAGATTTTTTGTCAAAGTGACTGAAGTCAGCGCTTTTTGCTTTAAGAAAGATAATCTTTGGTCCTGAGCTTTGGTCGCTTTCTGCATAACTGTGGTCAATTGTAAGGAGACGTTGTTTAATGCTGTTTTGAAAAGAAAAAAATCAAATGCCAAAAATAAGAAGTGAACAGGATTTTGGGAGGCATTGCCACCACTGTAAAATATGGATGCCTCGGCGCGCTCTACGCAAAGAATGTAAGTAATTTTGTTTTCTAAGATTGTAGAATTATTATGATTTTTTTGTAATGGTATGATTATCATCATTGCATTCACTTTTCCGACATGCAGTTGTATTCGGGTAAAGGAAAGTCGTGTTGATGCAATTAAGCAACCTACATATACAATAATTTTGTCTTAGCGTGGCGAATGATGGTGATGTCTAATGTCTCAAGTATTGGCTCCATGTAAATGGTGCATAAGTTTCTTGGTATTCTTGAGAATCGCTCAAAATGTATTTTTTTAATTTTATATGTTTTCAGTAAAATGCAATGATTGTGGAAATGAAATATTTCGGCGAAAACGCTACGATAAATGCGACCGCTGCATTGAATGCGACGTACTTATTTTAGGTGAATATTGTATATGGTTACTTACTTTTCATTTATATTCATAATGTGTTTTTGGCTTTTCTATACATTTTTGTTTTATTTTTATTTCAGATACTTTTAATTATTGTGAAGTTTGCGGCTGTGAAACTCCTAGGGGAGCAAGAATAAATAAAGCAAGGCAGTTAAGCCAAAAATCGAAATTATCTGTAAGTGTGTTTACGAGCTTAGTAAAATTTGGTATATGTTCGTTAAGTATATAAATATATATATATAACTTTATAAATAACGTAATGCACGATTTCTTCGACAGGTGACAACAACAGCTAGCCTTAGCGACAAAGTAAACAACACACATGAAAGTGGTTTTCCTGACTGGAACGTAAGTAGCTAATATTTCATTTAGGGTTTTTTAATTACTCCGCTTGCTCACAGATCTGGTGGGTTTTAATAGAACATGTAATAGAACATAGGACGGAGAATTCCTAAATGTTCCAGATCGCACGTGTTATTGGCCCGCACCGAATGTGAGGGCCATAAATATGCAATCTGGGGCTTCTATTCATTCTATTTACGAATTACCGCCTGTGGTTTGTTAAAGTATAATAGTATTAATAGTATTAATATACAAATCATTATTACTTTTACGTCTTGCCTCATAAAACAAAATGGCGTGCGACACTTACGTATTTCGCGAAACGGAATAACCGTAACTTGACATTGTGTGCTATTTGTTTGTTATAAACATAATAAAATATTGAATTTCCTTTTTTTGGAAAATTCTTTGTAGGAACGAAGCAGCAAGTCAAAAGCTGATTGCTTGCCGCGCGCGGCATTCGTTGAGCGTTATTTCATCCAAAAAATTAACAAAAAAAGAGCCGACTTCAATAAAACTAAAAAGCCACAAATAACCTGTTCAAGTAAAGATTAAATTTGACACACTCTTTGAAGGGGTTATTTTTGGCTTTATAGTTTTATTGAAGTCTGTTCTTTTTTTGTTAAAAAAAAATCTAAATGTATAAGTCAAGTAACCCACCGCAGCAATTAAACCTATTTATTATCCTTTGTAGGTATCGTCAGAAGACCTGAGCGATTTAATATCCAGCGAGACAATAAACTCAGACTCGGCGCGGGATGACAGAGAAATACCTACGGAAATTATTCGTAAATCGACAAATTCTGACGACAGTGTGGTGGAAGACAGTTTGGAGGTTGATGTTTGATTAAGTAGTAAGTAGTTAATATTGCGTACGCTGGAACGTGGATTTATATACTGCATTCTAATTAAAGGATGGACGCGAAAAATTAGATCGTAAATGATCTGGTATATTTCTCTATTAAGTGCTAACTCTGACAAAGTTCAACACAGCATACGAAATGTTAGACTTAAATATTATATTACATTTAATCTTAATTGTTAATATTAACCGAACCAAATTTTAACATAAGAATGCCACCACCCCGGCTTAGATCTAATGTAACGGGTAGAACAACCCGTGTTAATACCCGGTCACGAATAGCTACGAGTAGAATAGGGAATCAAGTAGTTCAATTCAAAATTGCACTCGGTAATACCCGACCGGTAATTCACAGTCTTGGTAGCTTGAATCAGCGTTGTAACTACTGCAGAGCTCTTTATTTTGAACTAAAAAGAAAAAGTGAAATTCGTTCGTGTTGTCATAATGGTAAAGTCGTTCTTCAACCATATTCCCAGTCTTCACTTATTCAGCAATTATTATTAGGCAATGATGCAGATTCAAAAAACTTTAGATCAAACATTCGATGTTATAACGCAGCTTTTGCCATGGTAAGTTCCAGTGCCAATATTGAGCAAAATTCTACTGGAGGTCCATACTATTATAAAATTAATGGACAAGTATATCACAGAATAGGGACCCTACAACCTCCGTCAGGAATTTCACCTTCGTATGCACAGATTTATTTGTTTGATACCGAAGAAGCGACTCAGATTAGGATAGACCATACAGACAATCAGAAATGTTTACCATCAATTATGCAAAATATATCAGATCACCTTCTACAGCATAATCCATTCGCTCGAGCATTTCGTAGTGCCAAAACTGTAATGAATGAACTTCCATTAGATCAACGTAAAAGTATTAGAATGGTAATTTACACGGACAGATGTTGTGATAGGCGAAGATTTAATTTACCTACAGCAAGCGATGTAGCTGCTGTTTTTAGAGCAGACGATGGCTGTCCAGTTGGCGAAAGAGATCTCATCATATATCCTATGGAAGGTGGCCTTCAAATGCTTGGGTGCTATAATTCAGCACTAGATCCAATGGCATACCCACTTCTTTTTCCATTTGGAGACGAAGGATGGCATCGAAATATGGCTCATGATGAAGGTCACGCTACCGCCATACGCAATAAACTCACCCAACTTCAATATGCTTCATACCGTTTGGCAATTCGTGATGAATTTAGTACTTTGCATAGTTCACAAAAGCTTTTTCTAAGTTGGGTAGTGGATATGTACACACGAATTGAGGGCGAACGATTAGCGTTTGTTCGTTCTCAGCAAGAACTTCTACGAGCTGAGCAGTACCTCAATGTACATGACGCTATCCATAATCGAGCTGAAAATCTTGGTCTTCGCGTGGGAAGACAAGTGATACTTCCAAAAAGTTTTCAAGGTAGCTATCGAAACTTACACTTCAATTACTTGAATGCAATGGCAATAGTTCGCCAATTTGGTAAACCAGATATATTTATTACATTTACGTGTAATCCGAATTGGGATGAAATTAAATCTAACTTGCACGAAAATCAACAACCTAATTTTCGACCTGATTTAATTGCACGGGTTTTTCATTCCAAACTGCAATCTTTGATGGATGACATATGTAAGAAACAAATTTTTGGAAGCGTTGCAGCTATTATTTACACAATTGAATTTCAAAAGAGAGGTTTGCCACATGCACATATCCTTATCTCTCTTGAAAATGTCGATAAGCTCTATGACTCGGACATTATTGATAAAGTGGTGTGCGCTGAAATACCATCAGTTCAAGAAAATCCTCAACTGCATGATTTAGTGGCACGTCACATGATTCATGGTCCTTGTGGTAGTATTAATCCACAGTGCGTGTGTATGAAAGATGGATCTTGCACAAAAGGGTTTCCAAAAGATTTTACCACTCATACTCGAGACAACGTCAATGGATATCCCATTTATCAAAGACGAGATACTGATAACACAGTTGAAAAGAACGGAGTAACCGTTGACAATAGATTTGTTGTACCATATAATTCGTATCTTCTTCGTAAGTATCAAGCACATATAAATGTTGAGGTATGTACAACCGTTAAAAGCGTTAAATATATTTACAAATATATTTATAAAGGATTTGATTCAGCGTCAATCGTGTTCAAAGATGGAGATATTCTTAACTATGATGAAATTACTGGGTATCTTACAGCTCGATGGATTGGTTCGGCCGAAGCCACATGGCGTATATTTGAATACGAAATGCATTTCCAGTCACATGCAGTGATTACATTAGAATGCCATTTAGAAAATTTACAACGTGTTACTTTTCGACTTGGAGAAGAAGAACAAGCTTTAAATCAACGCGATTCAAAACTAATGGCTTGGTTCAAGTTAAATGAGCTTAATGAAACTGCAAGACAGTATCGATACATCGACATACCATACTACTTTATTTGGCAAGCATCAACAAAATCATGGCAACCACGAAAAAGGGGCGCTGATAAAATTGTAACTAGGCTTAATGCTGTATCACCAAAGGATGTTGAACTTTATCACCTTCGTCTTCTTCTCCTTCACATTACAGGTGCCAAAAGCTTTGAAGAATTACGTACTATTAATAGTATTTTATACGCAACGTTTCAAGAAGCAGCCATTGCGTTAGGTGTTACAACAAGCTCGGCTTACTTCCACGAAACTCTTCAAGAAGCAGCAAATTGCTTTACTGCACATCAAATAAGAGAGTTATTTGCAATACTCCTAGGTATTAACGTACCTTCAGAATCCGTCGAAGTCTGGAACAACTTCAGAGGATATATGATTGAAGACTTTTTATATAGTGGTCTTGGCGAGCAAGATGCTATAAATGCTGCGCTTTTGGAAATTGAAGAAATATTAATAACGCATAACACGAACTGCAAAGAACTTGGTCTGCCTGAACCTACGCACGCACAGTTTGTATCGAGAACTTCCAATAGTTAACAATGAAAATTCTCTAGCAGAATTCGAGGCCATGTACAATATGGCAACTGATGAACAACGAAATGTAATAAATAAAATAATTACAGCCCTTGAGTGTTCAGAACATAAAAGTAACTTATTTTATCTTGATGCACCCGCAGGTTGTGGCAAAACATTTGTGCAAAAAACTCTGCTCGCAAAAGTAGCTAGCGTTGGTCGCATTTCTGTTCCTGTTGCATTTACCGGAATTGCAGCAAGCTTAGTTAAAGGAGGTCGAACTCTTCACAATCAATTCAAATTGCCGATACCGGTTCTTGATTCATCTGTATCTGGTGTTAAACCTGATTCTTCTCACGGGAGATATCTTGACAGTGCCTATCTTATAATTATTGATGAAGCAAGCATGATACCTGCAGCAGCCTTAACAGTAATGGATCGCATGTTTCGGGATATCACAATGAATGAAGACAAACTACGACAACCATTTGCTGGAAAAGTTGTATTATTTTCTGGTGATTTCAGACAGACACTGCCGGTAGTACCCCATGCTGGACGAGCAGTAACCATTGAAAACTGTATTAAAAATCATAATTTGTGGCGATTAATGACTTTTCTAAAGCTAGACAGAAATATGCGGGTAAATCAAGGGCAAGAGGAATTTGCAAATTACTTGCTTCAAGTTGGAAAAGATACATTACCAAAGGATGAGTATGGACAGTCAATATTAGATGTGCGACTTTTGGGCACTGGTTCACCGATTGACTTTATATACAATGACTTGGACAACTATGAAAATATACATGAAAAAGCGATTCTCACACCTACTAACGAAATTTGTTCAAAAATTAATTTGAACGTCCTTGACCGCATCTGTAATGAAGAAGTGACATATAAGAGCGTAGATACGGTGATCTCAGATGATGTTAATTCTAATATAAACTTTCCGACTGAATTCCTCAACAGTATTGAAGTAAGTGGACTTCCGAGACACGAACTTAAATTGAAAAAAGGTGCTGTTATCATGCTAATGAGAAATTTGAATACTGCCAAAGGGTTGATCAATGGCACTCGACTTCAGTTGATCAGGCTATATACCAATTCATTAGATTGCCAGGTTTTAACTGGTGCAAGTTCAGGCGAAAGAGTTCTCCTCCCAAAAATTAAACTTAGTCCTTCAGACACTGTCCTTCCATTCAAAATGCAAAGATTTCAGTTTCCAGTTACTCTTGCATTTGCAATGACTATAAACAAAAGCCAGGGTCAATCGTTGAAAAAAGTGGCTGTTTATCTTCCAAAACCAGTTTTTTCTCATGGTCAGCTTTATGTGGCTCTGAGTAGAGCACAAGCTTTTGAAGGTGTAAAGATATTCATAGAACAATGCAAAGAACAAAGAATAATCGGACAGCATCAAGGTTTTACCACTTCCAATATAGTCTATCATGAAATTTGTTGAGTAAACTCGAGTTGCCGCCAAACTTAATCCAATAATAATTGTTTTTATTACAATAATTATACATCGACGGAAATATAAAATCGTCAAGTTATGCAGGTTGGTCTGTTAGTCCTTATTTTGTGATGTACTTTACTTAATCCTCATTTTTTTTACTTACTACGGCAAATCGTCATTACGTTAACATATATCTCAAAACAACCACTGAAAAATTGGGCAAGTGCGAGCCCGACTCGCGCATGAAGGGTTCCGTACCTATACATATACATATATATAATCTATAACAAGTTTGGTGTATGGGAGCCCCCCTTAAATATTTATTTTATTTTATTTTTAGTATTTGTTGTTATAGCGCACAGTCTTTTACAAACCCCGTTTTTGTCTCACGCCGATTTTTTTTAAGAATACGATACACATTACCATTACCAATATTAGACTAAAACTCCCACATCGATAGGTCCTGTAGTTTTATTTTGTTTAATCATCTAAGTTTGCTCATATCCGTGTCATGAAATTTACATTTCCTTTTATTGCTTAAGAACAGGTCTACTTACAAATTTTTTGATTAAGTCACATAAACCTTCGTATGATTCCCTACCGTTTGCATTTTTTTTCTTAGTCGTACTGTAATTACTTTCGGAGATAGTATTGTTTTAAGACTTTTCTGTTTTCTTTTTTTTATTCCATATTTACCCCGTATTAGGCGGAGATATTTTAGTACACGATAGCTGAAATGTACCTTTATCAACAGTATTAAAAGCACGATCTAATTCCGTGGAAGTCAGAAGATAGAAATGATTGAAAAAAATAGTCAGGGTTGCCACTTTATATATCCGGGAAATCCGGAAATGAATAATTTTTGGGATATAAAATGTTTCATTTAATAGAAGTATATTAGCAACGAAATTATGTTTCTCAATAACCGGGAGGTTTTTATAATCAAAATTGAAATGTAAGATAATGGATTATATAGGTAATAATAATGTTACGAGCATAGGGTTCGTAATAGATAGAAAACGCACAAATTAATCCACTAATTAAAGCACACACTTTATTACAAAATTATACACTCAAAAGTCACACAAACTGTAACTAAAAATGTGAAACGGACTAATCACTTGAAGCATTTCATCGAAACATAGCAACGAAACTAAATATCGGGAACCGGATATATTTTCGCCCGAAGTGACAGCCCTAGCTACAAAAAACCCGGATGTAACTTCTATAATTTATATCTTCTGACTTCCACGGAATTAGATCGTGTTTTTAATACTGCTCATAAAGAAACATTTGAGATATCGTGTACTAAAATATCTCCGCCTAATACGGGGTAAATATGAAATAAAAAAATGAAAACAGAAAAGTCTAAAAACAATATTATCTCCGAAAGTGATCACAGTACGAGTACGAAAAAAATGCAAATGGTAGGGAATCATATGCAGGTTCATGTGGCTTAATCAAATTTTTTGTAAGTAGACCTTTTCTTGAGCAATAAAATGAAATGTAAATTTCATGACCCAAATATGAGCTACTTTGATGATTATTAAAAAAAAAACTACAGGACCTATCGATGTGGGAGTTTTAGTCTGATGTTCGTAATGGTAATATGTATCGTGTCATATGTATGTTTTGAAAAAAATTGGCGTGAGACAAAAACGGGGTTTGTAAAAGACTGTGTAGCGGCAATAGAAATACATCATCTGTGAAAATTTCAACTGTCTAGCTATCACCGTTGTTGAGATACAGCCTGGTGACAGACGGACGGACGGACGGACGGACGGACAGCGAAGTCTCAGTAATAGGGTCCCGTTTTTACCCTTTGGGTACGGAACCCTAAAAAACGACGTAAGTGTATCCAATCACTTGCTAAACAACTTTTACAAAACATTTGTATCACAAAACATTATTTGACAAATTATTCGTATATTATTCACGACAATTAACAAAATAATTTAAGTATTGGTAAATACTTTGTTTAATAAATCATCATTCATACGTGTAGTTATCTACAAGTACAAATATTATTTTTTAACTAAATATAACTGTTCTGATGAGCATATAGACGCAATGAAATTCTCAATAGGTACCCAACAGATCGGCTACCAGAATAGTAGGTTATAGTCTAAGATCCGAAGCTAAATCGATCTGCACCGAGCTAATAATAGAATGAAACATAATTTATAATGAATTTAGTATATCGGAAAATATTAAAAAATGTGAGAGTCAGAATGGCGGGTGTACCATCACGGATTTGTAAAACAATTATACCAATAAAATGTACTCAATATGTACTATTTTGTACCTACTTTAAAAAAAAATTGTACCTCTCCGTACAAAAAGTTATTACTATGTTTAGGTACACCCGCCATTCTGACTGTCAGGATGGCGGGTGTATCGCAGTTTACCATGAAGCCCTTGATTATTGAGAAATGTTATTACTCTAAAAAAATGTACCAAAAATTGTACTCCAAGATACAGTTAAAATATTTGCATTCCGATGTGTAGTTTGCGAATTATAAACACATTAAGTTCTGTTCGTAGTAAGTGAAGGGCGAAAGGGAGAACTGGGTAAGTCACAATTGCAAAATTTTACAGTACAGAAAATTGAGCTTCCTAATCCTTTGATGGCTGTATGCATTAAGTAATAATGTAGCAAAAAACCGGCCAATTGCGAATCTGACTCGCGCACCGAGGGTTCCGTACATTGCTTTAATTATCAATATATTTGTCATAATATGAAAAAAAATAATTTTAAAAGGAATAAGGCCTCTTAACACTATAAGTAGTATATACAACTGTCTTACAGTGAGTAGGTACTTTACTTTTTTTATATAGGTAACAGTGTTGTCGGATGCTTATACGGACTAAGTCATAACTTTTAATAAAGATCTTTGTGCCCTTTCTAATTTAATCATGTGTTTTACTTACCCCACCCCATACCACGTTACAGTAACGAAATCTATATGAGTCGCTTAACATCAAACTTGGATCAATCCACGTAAATTAGCAACGGAACTTTTCAAACATGAATAAGATTCAGATTCCGTTACAAATTAACGTGGATTTATCAGACTTTGAAGTTAAGCGACTATTGTGACAAGTTAAGTATACTGTATCTGTGTATTTGTGCGTCTGTCTGTGGCATCGACGCTCCTAAATGGATGAACCGATTTAGATTTAGTTATTTTTTGTTTAAAAGGCAATTTCATCAAGAATTCTTGAATTATACACTTATTATTTAAGAACACTAATGGGTCATACATACTTAGTTCACGAAAATCGGTTCGGCCAATTTATTGTGTGAAGTTTGCTAGAGTCTCGCTTATGAGAATGTGTGCGTGTGGATTGAGTGAGCACCCTTCAAAAATGAGAAAAAATGTGCTGATCATTTAGTAAAAGTTCTAAAACAATTGTAAAACTAATTGATGAATTTGTAAAACGATAAATAAAAATAATAATTCATTAACGTGTGCTCACTCAGTTTTCACAAACTACCAACGAAATCTGTAAATGTGTTTATTTAACATATAATATTTATATACTATTTTTTAGTAAAACCTATGCTAGGTAAGTAATCATTTTGTACATCACCTGGTAACGTATTTAAAGTTTTACAAATCATTTCGTATGCTCACTCAATCCGCACACTTTTGAAAACAAGATGTCTAATGAGAAAACTGGAGATTGAAACTTCTATATATGTGTATGGTTTAGTAAAAATCATATGGGAATTTGTAAAATACAAAACAAACCGCGACGTGGCAGATTTTTGGATAATAAATGTTTGTAAGTACTCACTCGGTCCACACATTATTCGTAAGTTAAAAATGTAAATATCTTAAGATTTGTAGTATCTAGGAAACTATAAAGTAGTGCAACTTTTAGTAAAAAGAATCAAAATTTTAGATTTGAATATCTTTAAAAGCAGACAACGAATATAAAATTTTAGATGGTGGATATTTAGTATTTTTTTTTACTTAAAGTTGAACTACTTTATAGTTTCCTAGATACTACAAATCTTAGATATTTACATTTTTTACTTACGAATAATGTGTGGACTGAGTGAGCACTTACAAATATTTATTATCCAAAAATCTGCCACGTTAGCGGTTTGTTTTGTATTTTACAAATTCCCATATGAGTTTTTTTAAACTATATACATATACAGAAGTTTCAATGTGCAGTTTTTTCATCAGAAATCGGGTTTTCGAAAGTGTGCGGATTGAGTGAGCATACGAAATTATTTGTAAAACTTTAAATACGTTACCAGGTGATCTACAAATTACCTACTACTTACCTTAAGCATAGGTTTTAATTAAAATAAGCATATGAATATTATATGTTAAATAAACAAATTCACAGATTTCGTTGGTAGTTTGTGAGAACTGAGTGAGCACACGTTAATGAATGTATTATTTTTATTTATCATTTTACAAATTCATCAATTGGTTTTACAATTGTTATAGAACTTTTACTAAATGATCAGCACATTTTATTTAATTTTTGAAGGCTGCTCACTCAATCTCCACGCACACTATGAGAATAGATCTAAATAATTGTCAATTATGCTACCACACTTTTGTCAAAGTGTAGATGACCTTTGGTGTTCATGGATAGTTCATGAAGTTTAGTTCTACATTCATTAGCCAGACTTCAACTGATAAGCTCTGTACATACATTTTTGTTGACAAGAGACTGGATAGATTTTATTTCACGTTCCTTAGGGACCTTTGTAAATGGCCCGGGAATGAAAAAGTTGGTCGGTGTTAAGTTTCAAAAGTGTCGAACATTTTTGATTTCGCGACTGACGATTTTCTGTATTTGTCATACTTCGTACAGTCAGCATTAAAATATAGTCTGTAGTGTCCAAAGGGCGGGGGAAATTTTAACGTGAAAGAGTCACAAACATCCATCCATACTTACACACTTTCGCATTTGTAATAAGAGTACGAGTATTAGTAGGGATAGTAGGGATAACTTAACATTTATCGTCATATTTTGAACAATTCACACAATATCTTTATAAATTGTAGCCTATTTGTTTTTCTGATGTATAAGCTATATTATTGTAAAGTTTAATTAAAATCCATTCAGTAGTTTTTACGTGAAAGTTACACACGTTAACACGTGGTACAGTTGGCTATCAGGCCTGGCTCTAGCCTTCATCGTTTATCATTTTAACGTGATTTTCTTAAATTTTTTTATTGACTTCTATTGCCAAAAAAAACCTATCGATAAAGTAGTTTCTTTTATGTGACGCTATTGAAATTTCCATATTCTAGCGGCGGTTTGACGCCGCAACGGGTCTCTAGTGCTTTACATATTCTTTCCTTAAGTAATTTAATTCGTCTATTTTGGCACCTAGTTCCTCTTCAAGGTTTTTGATGCGTTCCAATGCCACTTCATGTGTAGAGGCGCACTGGTTGAATGAGTCCACTAATAGACGCAGTCGCAGGACCTCACCCTCGGCTTCTTGTAATTTAAGATCATTATCCACCAGCTGGGATTTCAGTGATGTGTTGATGTTGATGATTTTTTGTAATTCTACTTCACTATCATCTCTTTCCTGCAGCAGTTGATCACTAAAGGCCTTAGATGCCTGCAAATCCTTGCGAGCAGCCTTCAGTTGCATCTCTAGTTGACGTGCAGTCGCCTTGCGTGAAATTATGCCAGATTTAGTGCTCATTGTCGCTCAAACGTATTCTGAAAGATAAAAAGTAACTGAGTATTTCCAATAAGTGAGAATAGGTTTTTTGTTTTTATTGTTGTTAGTTTTGAGCCGAAAAAACGGTGTGCAGTGTGTTCGTGTAGGGTAATGTCAGTGGCAAGAGTGGCTAGTCTCAACTCTGCTTCCACTAATAATCGTCAAACAGAGAGAAATCGCACGGCGCCAGTGTATTTATGTGACGTTGCTCACGGTCGTACCAGTGAGCTATGTGAAATATATATGTAGTGTCTCAGTACAATGAGAATAATCGTGAGATAGAAATATAATTGAACAATATACTCCCCTGGTTTAAATCCAAATTCAAACGTCCGTCCGTTGACAGTTGCTTCCAAGCAAAGGTTACTGCTACGCTGTAAGCAGTTGTTTTTTTTTTCAGAACTCGTTGCACCTGACTTCTTATACAAGTTTTAAGTTGATTAGTGATACATTTAAATGTATTACTATGCGATTACAATTAATTTATTTAATTTAAAAACAGCTGATGCAAATTTGACGTTGACAGCTCGACGGCCGTTCGGAAGGAAAACCTGTTGAGCCTTTGGAAATGCTTGGATTAACTATAAGGTAAGAAATAAAATAATTAGTTATACATTGATTTGTTTATTTTTATCAAAGGAATAGTAATTTTCGTGATTGATCATGTTTTAAGAGAAGTCGTATTCGGATTCTTGTGTATCTGTGGAATTCGATAGAATCTGATCCAAATCTGGTGATGTTTCGCGGCGGCGATTTGTGCTTGACGTGGATGAATTATAAGTCGATTGATAGTTGGTAGCTTGTGCTTGATAATAATTATTATCGTAAGATGTTGATGTATGAAATATGATGATGATGGATTAAAATCCGTTAAAATCTTTAAAACTCCACTTTGAAACATCAATGTCTGCTGGTCATTTAACTTGTTTAAAGTCGGCAAAATAGCTTTAAAAAATGACAGATGGCGATTTTCTGGAGCGGCTAATGTCTCAACAATTTTTCTCTCAAATTCATCGCAACTTGGTTTTGGTTTCCGCGTAACTGTACTTGTGGGTTGATATCGTGATCTCGTGTTTTGATTTTGAGATACTTCTTCTTCTTCTATACTAGAGTCAGTTAAATTTGGTGCATTTTTGTGCAAAAACATGAGTTGTTTGTGCAAATGATATTCTTTTATATATTTGGCACCAGCACCAGATTTCTTTGAAAGTTCCACCTTCTTCATATATTTCGTAAAATTATCTTTAACATTGTCCATTTCTTTACTATTTCATTACCTGTAACAATCATTATAAAAAAAGTTAGAAATAAAAAAAAACTAAAATGTAAAGTGTAATTACCTATGTTTCTTTTCCAGGTTTTTGGCAACGGGGAATTCATTTCGAGATATGGAATTCACAGATTATCGTGGAAAAACTACAATCGGGGAAATTGTACGAGAAGTTTGTCGTGCTATATGGGACATCCTTTTAAGTGAAAGCATGCCGAAAATATCCACAGAGCTAATGAAACAAATAGCTAAAGATTTTGACATAAAAACTAATTTCCCCAATTGCATGGGGCCATTGGATGGGAAGCATATTCGAATTTGCTGTCGTGCTCACAGTGGATCTCTTTTTTACAACTACAAAGGCTATAATTCTATAGTCTTGCTTGCATTGGTGGATTCTAAATATAGATTTGTATATGTGGATATAGGATCGTATGGAAAGGAATGTGATCCCACGATTTTTCACAATACAAAACTATACGAATCTGGGGGCACGGTAGTGCCCCCGCCAAGACGAGCAAAAAGAAGCGGGGCACTACCTACCTTTTCTCGAACCGTTTCGTCTAATTTTCAAACCCTCATAGCTTTGGCCCAGTTAACACCAGAGCGCCCAAATTCACAGGTTAAGATGCTGTTAGGGATCATATAAAATTTACTTAATTTCATTGATCTATCTTTTATACTTTAGGTTTTATTGGTACCTAAAATACGCCGATTTTGCCACTCATGTATACACTGACGTATCAAAACCTCTCGGGTACTTCCCGATGACCTAGAAAGCTGAAATTTGGTATGTAAGCTAGTTTTAGTACACAAACAATAGAATAATTCTGAAACTTGGAACTTTTACCCCTCAACCCCTTAAACTAGGGGATGAAAGTTTGTATGAGACTTTTGCAAATTTTGATACTAGAGGTCTGAAAATTTATACCCATTGGGACTCATTGTTATAAATAAAATACACATTCTAGGATTTTTAGAAAATCACCCCCCACCCTTAAAATAAGGGGATGAAAGTTTGTATGGGCTTTCCATAATGGGGGATAAAAGTGTATATACATGGGGCTAAACGTAAGTATTTCATAAATACACAATTATAATTACTACTTGCTTAGAAACGCTTCAGCACAAAAAAAATAAAAAAAACCTATTGATAAATTACCTTACAAAAAGAAATGAGATACCACCAAAAACATTTCATGTAAAATTGGCGGCCAAGACTCACATGCTCATAACGCTTTCGCTGTAAAAAAGTTGTAAGATCCCTCGAAAAGCCAAGCCCCTAAGCCCTGAGTTTACTAATCCTACACCTTGGCTTCAAAAGTATGGCTTGGCCGTTTCATAAAGTACCGTAAATAAGTCTAACGGACTGTCCGGCCTATATGGTAAGGAATTAAGTTTATATATTTTATCACGAAGGCATAAACTTAATTGTGGCGTTATCTGGGTAAAGGGACCTTACTGTCGGTATTGAGTTATGTATATCCCCATAATCTACATACATTGAGCTATCGAACCATGTAAAAAACATGCATGTAGGTTCAATAGATATTTTTTAAAAAATAATTGAAACTCAAAAGTCAGAAAAGGTGATTATGAGAAAATTGAATTCAAACTTCTACACCCCATTAAAGTATGTTATTGTTGGAAGTTACATAGATAACATGCTATTTGAGGAGTAGATTATATGGGCTTTCAGGTTTCAAGTACAATTTTGTAATTGTATATCTGTTTTCATATAGTTTACCTTGCCAAAGTGCATAAAGTAAAAAAATATATATTGATGGATTTTTTACTTCAATTCCTATTTATAGTGTATTTCCGTTAGATATTATAGAAGGAATAAATATTATATGTAATTAGAAACTCAATAAGAGCTACTTCGATTTGAATGAACGTTGTTAATTATAAAAAAATATTTATTTTAACAAACATAGCTTTGTGTTTATAAATCTAATTAAACAGTCAAAATCAACAAACATATACATCTACTACGCTAAAACATAGCTAAATGAGATAAAATTAACAGAACAAATATTAAAAAAGTAGTTTTTTAAGTCTCAAAATTCAAGATAAAGTTTAGTAAAAAGTTGGTACAATCACTTTATATTTTCTAAAAGGGACCTTATCGTCGGTGGTAAAATATTTAGTGATATCATCTGATATCGACTATAAATTTATGTTTAATTTTAATAGTCTTAATTTTTAGAGCACGTTAGTATTAAACTCTTACCAAAAACCTATAACTTTGGTTCGGCAAACACTAAATGATTAACGTATTTGAAAAGGGACTTTAGTGTCGGACGTAAAATGTTTAGTGACATAGTTAAGAATAAGTCTTGAAAAATACTTTTAATTTGTATTTTGCTGCGTCGCCAGCCAAATTGAGGCCAGATTTACACATGAGGCATTGCCGGCCTTACCATCCGATCACCGGACAGTCTTCATGTGTATCGAAATGGATCCATTGATGGGAATTAGGAGACCCAAACACCGAGTCAGCCGGGAGACATTCACACAACAACTAGAAGAGACCACCACGTGCCACACTACTCCGGTCTCCACAGCTGACGAAGTGGAAAAAGCGGCAGACCTGGTCACAGCTGGACTACAGGCGGCGCTATCAACAGCCTCCCACACCATCCCCGCCACAGAGAGGCACACGCCCATCCCGGCGAGGAGATTAGGAGCATGATCGAGGAGCAGCGCCGCCTGCGCAGAAAATGGCAGGCTACAAGATGCCCGACGATCAAGGCAGAGCTCAACGCCATGATCATAAAAACCAAGAAGGCGCTCACAGAACACAAGGCCGAGAGTTGGGAGAGCCACCTAGCGTCTGAAGAGGGTGATGTCCCCTTCATTCACCGTATCTGCAGACAGCTAGCGACAAAACCTGAGGCAATAAGACCACTCTACGACCCTGTAGACAACACTCCACGCTACAAGGCTGAGGATCACGCAGAGGTCTTCGCCGAGTACCTGGAGGGACAATTTAGGCCCAACCCGATGCACAATGTAGAACATCAGCAGAGCATCACAGAACACCTGGAGAGGTACTTCGGAGGCACCAGCAAGAGCAGAGGAAGACGCGGTCTTCTTCTCCCCAGCCATATTCAGCGAGCCCTCCAACGTTGCGACCCCAAGAAAGCCCTGGGCGCCGATTCGATCCCCATTGTGGCAGTGACGCGCCTGTTCAACGGGATCATGCGCTCGGGTCACTTTCCCCAAACTTGGAAGACTGGGAGCCCAAACCTGGCAAAGACTGCCGAAGACCGGAGAGCTGTAGGCCATTAACTCTGCTCAGCACCCTCTCCAAGGTGTTCGAGAGGCTCCTGTAGGGGAAACTTCTCCCCCACGTCGAGCCCCGTTCGGAACAGTTCGGATTCAGGCAACGCTACAGCTCACTCGCGTGCTTCACTTTATGGCCAATGCAAGCAACAAGAAGGAGCATGTTATGGCTGTCATGCTCGACATGAAAAAAGCGTTCGACTGGGTATGGCACGAGGGGCTGCTGTACAAAATGTTGAACACCACGGCCCCACGCAGCATCTTAACGGTGATTAAGTCCTTCCTGAGCGGATGCAAGTTCCAAGTGGCAGTGGAATAGGCACTGTCCTCGGAGCGCCCAATCCTAGCAGGAGTCCCTCAGGGAAGCTGCCTTTCACCAGCATGCTACGCAACCTTCACCGATGACATCCCAGTGGTAGGAGACGACGTCAAGCTGTGGCTGTTCGCGGATGACGCGGCCTTTTACACCGCATCCGTCAGCCCCACAGGAAGCCGCCAGGAAGATGCAGACCCAGTTAGACGACCTACCAAGATGGCTAGAGGACTGGAGGCTTAATGTCAACGTCACCAAGACTCAGGCCTTCATGACCGGAAGAAAACAGACTTCACCTCCACTCCGTATGTTTGGTCAAGACGTGGAATGGAAGCACACGGTGAGGTACCTGGGTGTCACCATAGACCGGGGCCTCACCATGAAGCAGCACGTGGCGGAAGTGGTTTCAAGAACCAGACAAGCGTGAACTAGCTGAGACCAGTCCTAAGGAGCAACCTGCCGATCCGCACGAAGCTGGGGATCTACAAAACCTATGTGAGGTCCAGGCTCACATACACGGCGCCGGCGTGGTACGCCCTAGTGGCTATACCACAAACCGAAACAAAATAAGAGCCCAAGAAAACCTGGCACTGAGACACATTACAGGTTGCCCAATGCCCACGCTTCGTGCGGAATGACCATATACAGAGGGCACTGAAATGGAAACCCTTAGACGCCTAGATCAGCAGACTGGCCAGCACAATGTTCCGGAAAGCTGATGAATCCCGCCACGAGCTGCTACGAGCTGCAGATGCAGCGACACCACCACCACCACCAACAGTGGGAAATAAGAAGAGGAGATAAAGCTCCACCTGGGCCTCGAGGAGTCATGGAACATCACGAAGGCCCAACCAACTAAGAAACAGCCGTCGCAACCATGCGTCACCAGAAAGACCGGCCCGTAGTAACGGGCCGCGACAGAAGTAGCCTAAGTGTACATAGTACAGATAAGGCCCCCACACTTCCAAGAAGTGGGAGTGTGAGAGATGAGCAAGGATACTCCTAATGATCAATAATTATCCTTTGACGCGCTGACAAGTACCGACACGTCTCTCAAACCGATACCGAGCTCACAGAAAGCATACAAGAGGGGCACCGACAATAAGGTCCCTTTTCACTAAACTTTAAGGGCTGTTCTAAGTCTTAAAAAATTGATTTAAAAACTTGTGTCTTTGTCAGATTAAATTTTAGACCCTGCTTATTAATATAGAGTAAAAAAAGAAAAATTGATTTTTTTCGACATTTTACTTTAAACGCGATTATCTCGGCAACTAGAACCGACAATAAGGTCCCTTTCCCCAGATAACGCCACAATTTCTTGATACCGTATGGGCCAGACGGTCCGTTGGACTTATTTACGTTACTCTATGAAACGGCCAAGCCATACTTTTGAAGCCAAGGTGTAGGATTAGTAAACTCAGGGCTTAGGGGCTTGGCTTTTCGAGGGATCATACAACTTTTTTACAGCGAAAGCGTTATGAGCATGTGAGTCTTGGCCGCCAATTTTACATGAAATGTTTTTGGTGGTATTATTATTACAAAATCGACTGCCAGTACCAGCGTCAGAGCCTTTACCTGGGCTTGAAAAATCTGTTCCCTATGTTTTTATCGCTGATGAGGGCCTACCGTTAATGAACAATCTAATGCGTCCGTATCCAGGAAAACACCTGAGCTTAGAACAAAGAGTTTTCAACTATCGTTTGAGTCGAGCAAGAAGGTATGTCGAGTGTGCTTTCGGTATCTTCGCAAATAAATGGCGTGTATTTCACCGACCCTTAAATGTTCAATATAATTTTGCGACAGATATTATCAAAGCATGCTGTATTCTACACAATTGTTGTAGATCGAGATGGAATACGAAAGTCAGAGGAGTTATACATTGACGACTCCCTATTAAACATTCAACAAACAACGGATAATGTTTCCTTTACAAATCCAGTCAATATACGAGACGAATTCTGTAAATATTTCAACAGTGACGCCGGTGCTCTTAGTTGGCAACTAAGCAAAATATAACTGTGACAATGCATGGCCACTTACCCGCAAATTTCTTCGCCTCTATAAAATATTAAAAAATCACAACTACCTACATCAAGAAAATTATAACCGATGCTAACTGGCTATTATTTCAAGACATCACATTAACATTTATTGTATTCACGTTATAATTCAGTTATAAAAAATAATATATTAGGTATACTAAAAATATTTTTTTCATGTTTGTTACCTGAGAACTCCGTCATTTATGAGTCGATTTGGAAAATTCTTTTTAGGTTTATGAATAGACATCTCAAGGTTGGTCCCATAAAATTTTGGTGAAGATCAGATGACGAGATCCATGAGAAATCGAAGGAATTCCTGAAATTTTATAGGCACTTATAATATTTTTCATATATTTTATAAAATTATTTAAGTATTTGCATATGGTAGTCATCATCTTCCAATGCTGAGCTGATGATGGAAGGTAACAACTCCTCAACGGTTAGGAGTTAGGAGATAATTCAAACGAGATGCATGCCTTCAAGACCTCCCTGATCAACCTGCCATAAGTATTTTATATGAATCACTAAAAAGCAAAAAAAAAAAAATTTTAACAAAAAATAGAACCGACTTCAGTAAAACTAAAAAGCCAAAAATAACCCGTTCAAGTACAGATTACATTTGACTCACCCTTTGAAGTCGGGGCCAAACCTCACGTAAACTATAATATATAAATATAATAACTGAGTGGTTTGGGATCGACTTCAAAGGGTGAGTCAAATGTAATCTGTACTTGAACGGGTTATTTTTGGCTTTTTAGTTTTACTGAAGTCGGTTCTATTTTTTGTTAAAAAATTTTTTATCCTTTTCGTTGAAAGATGGAACAATATTTTGGCAGACGTCTTTCCAAGCTTCTGTTTTTAAAATTTTATTTTTATACTCCTCCTTCGTCTTGTCCCAAAGAACAGGACGAGCTTCCACTAAAGAAATTATAAAATCTACATCATAATCTTCAGCCATTTTTATGCACTATTTACTTGCGTGTTATGCGTTCAGCAGCAAAACGAAAACTAGTTAAACTACAAAGCGATGCACCGTGCACGGCGCCGTACACGGCACCGCGCCGTGGTACGACGCCGTTCGCGGCACCGTGTTTCGGCACGACGCCGTTTGACGGCGCCGCGCCGTGACACCGTAGACGGCACCGTACCGGCAACATGTGTCCAGGCCCTAATCTCGACATATTGAGTACACATAGTAAGTTATGACTTCAGGAGATTCCAAGCTGTTCTCCGTATACCGTAGTACTCCAGTCATGTTCTGTGTCGGACTGTTTCGATGATTGTGCTTCTTATTTATGAAATTTGTGTACTAGGCGTATGTTTATGGCCAAATTCGACGACGCGTTTGGCTCGGTTTGTAGACACCTGCCTACTGAGTCGGCGGTCCCGGGTTCGAATCCCGGCCGGGGCAAATATTTGTTCTTGGGTCATGGATGTTATCTATATATGTATTTATATTATGTATATCGTCGTCTAGTACCCATAGTACAAGCTTTGCTTAGTTTGGGACTAGGTCGATTTGTGTATGATTGTCCCTAAATATTTATTTATTTATAAAGTTCCGCCGCAAACGACCGCCTAGTACACAAATTGTTTAATCATTTGCCAAAATATCAAACCGGTCCAACATAAAAAATTACCTTGTAATTCAGTTCCTACAACTTCGTAAAGATTAGTTAAGTTATGGAGGAAACAGACGAAAACGAAACCTCGATTTGTATATGCCGGTTACATTAGGGAAGGTCAGGACCTCATTTGTATACAACGCCATAGTTACCAGGTGCAAACTTCACGTAACCTGATAGTCTGGGAAAAGGAGCAGTGATATATCATCTTAATGTTCAGCTGATTGCACATGTTGTTACAAGTATGGGGATAGGAGTAAGTATGCGGGGGATTTCTTGGCCGCGTGCAAGTTAACCAGATTACTGTGAGTCCATGAAAATGCTTTTAAGATAAACAGTTGTGAGACGATCTATAGACGAGAGGACTCATTTCGAGTCAGATGACCGATTGTAACATCATCAATAATTTAATAATTGACTAACTGGCTTAGAAAACTTATGTCAGCTCACCATAATATTTAAAGTAGGTACCTATACTTAAAGTTTTATTGCAAGCTCACATAATGCTGCAAACCAGGCTGCAATGCTCCACCACCATGCCAAATTTTATTGGCGTTGCTGCGAACCACAGCAATACAAAATCTTGTTCTATTTGAGAAATACCTTCGTAGACAGCACAGGAATCAGCATAAGAGGCTAATATTAAAAACACGTCTGTTCCGTAAAGCGTTTTAATCGAACAAAAGTAATGTACAGATAACTACCCGAAAACGGCAAGAACATAAGTCTACCCACATACATTACACCTCCACCCTTAATTAATACTAGAATAATGATTTAATAATAATATGAACTTATCTAAAATCTTAAGCAGTTAATCAAACTCAAAACCATATCTTTGCACGGGTTTCCGAATGCGTTTGGACCGGGTCAAGGGAGATTCATCAATGGCGAAATCCGGTGTTGTCGTCTCCTGGATCTGGGGCGCGGCCTGCTCATTACTATTATTAGAGCCATTTGGTTTTGTGATGTTGTGCTCCGCCACGCGTTCCGGATCGTCCGAGTCGATACTGTTACTAGCGTCAGCCGGATCGACATGCAAGGCCTCATTCGGCTGATGATCTTCGGCAATCTCGTCTGGTGCTGCCTCTGTCACATCCGATAAGGCCACGCCATAACTACTACGCCTTCTTTTTATTTGGTCTATGTGCCTTTTTATTCGTGGACCATTTTCTCTTCCTATAATGAAATTACGGGATCCTACTTTTTCCTCAATCTGACCACTTACCCATTTCCCCCCAGTATAATCTCTTGCCCATACGTTGTCTCCTACGCTTAACTCCCGTGATGTCCCCCCTGAATTAGCTACTTGTTTATGCTGAGCCTGCTGTACCCTGGTCTCTACCTGTCTATCATCTCTCAACAAGTCTAACCTAGACCTTAACCGTCTACGCTGTAGCAACATAGCTGGGGCTAACCCTGTAGTGCTATGTTCTACATTTCTATACACCATAAGATACGCTTGTAGGGCTTCGTCTACATCACAACCGTCGCGGACCGCCTTCTTAATAGCACGTTTGCACAGTTTTACAGCGCTTTCAGCAGCGCCATTTGAAGCCGGATGGTACGCAGGTGTAAACGTTACTTTTATGCCATTCCTGTACATAAAATTGGCGTATTCCTTACTAGTGAAAGGTGGGCCATTATCTGAAACTACCTCTATAGGCAACCCAAAACGAGCAAAAGTTTCCCTTAGTGCCTTTATAACTTCACCCGCTGTGGTTTTACGCATTTTGAATATTTCTAACCACTTAGTAGTGGAATCTATAATAACAAAAAAAGTTTCACCCCGGTACGGTCCTAAAAAGTCAATGTGCAACCGTGACCACGGTTCTGAAATGTACGGCCATGGTTGCGGCGGTGCCCGCGGCGGCGCGGCGCCCTCCATAGCGCACGTAGTGCACTGCTTGCATAGCTTTTCAATATCGCCGTCTAAGCCCGGCCACCACATGATACTTCGAGCCATACTTTTCATCTTAACAATGCCTAAGTGACCTACATGTAGTTCATTAAGCAAGTTTTTCCTAAGCGCTTCTGGCACTACTAAACGATATCCCCAAATAATACAACCCCTATCTAAGTATAATTAATTCCGCCGCACAGCGTAGGGTTTGAGTGCATCCTCCTTACACCCTTCAGGCCATCCGGAATGTAAGAACAGGAAAACTTTTTTTAGTACTTCGTCCTTACCTAATTGCTCCTGCACCATTTTTCTCGTAATAGGGAGAAAATTCTGTATAAAATTCAAATAAGTATTTTCTTTTTTCTGACTTTTCTCCTTACCTACGGGCAGACGAGATAATGCATCGGCCGCATTCCTATCGCTACGCACATATTCAATGGTGTAATCATAGCCCCCTAGAATAACTGCCCATCTCTGCATTCGACTTGCGGCCATTACGGGAACCCCCTATTTGTCCCCAAAAATTGTCACCAACGGCTTGTGATCAGTCCTAAGGATAAACTTCCTACCATATAAGTATTGGTGAAATTTTCGCACTCCATAAATAATTGCAAGTGCTTCGCGTTCAATTTGAGAATACGACCTCTCGGCTGCGTTAAGGGCTCGCGACGCATATGCTATTGGCCGCTCGCTGCTGCTTGTGTTACCGGCGCCAGAGCCGGGCACGAGATGTGATATCACGGACCCGACTCCTACGCTACTTGCATCTGTCGTGAGCACCAGAGGGAGCTCCGGTGAATAATGTTGTAATATATCACTAGAACTGAGCAAATGCTTAATTTCATTGAATGCGCGCATACATGCGTCATTCCATTCATAGTTTACATGCTTCCGTAATAACGTATATAGAGGGGCTAATATTGTACTTATATTAGGTACGAACCTTGCATAGTACATCACTAACCCTAAGAATGAACGCAACTCTGATACACTTGCCGGCGCTGCTACTTGCTGTATCGCTTCTATCTTTTCTGGACAGGTGTGTACGCCTTGTTTACTGATTACAAACCCGAGATATGTTACTGAATCAGCAAAAAAAGTACATTTCTCTTTTTTAATTCTTAGACGGTACCTTTGCATTCTTTCGAAAACTTCCTTTAATGTATCAATGTGCGACCGATCATCTACACCTGTAATAATCAAATCGTCCAGGAATACTCCTACCCGAGGCATATCCGCAAACAATTGCTCCAGCTTTCTCTGGAAGATTCCAGGACTTGACGCCAGACCGTAAATTAACCTATTGTACATGAACAATCCCTTATGAGTATTGATGACAGTATACTTCTTGGACTCATCCAATTCAATACAAATATTGTCGTCGGTGCCTTGGTTCTGTTAATCAGCGAACAGACGAGTCCTTTAAAATGGCCTCTTGGACGCATCGTCGCTCTACATCCTGGAGCGGACAGTGTGTGTAGGGTGGTCACAGTCCAGACAGCAACTGGTCAGTACAGAAGACCAGTCGTGAAGCTGTGCCCATTACCACTGTCAAATTAATTATCTCTTAATACTACCACTTAGCATAGTTCCTTAGTATTAAGTAATCTGTCGGATTGTAACGTTACTTGTACAGTAAATACTACATATTTAGGTGAGCGGTATGTTCAATATTGCTATTGAATATCGGTTTTTAGTTCGTAACTATATCAGTCTTTAACTTCCGTTAGATGTAGCACTGCACTATTGACTTCCGTCCGCCATTAATCATGTTCGTTCGTTAGATTTTGCACGAGTCGCGTGTCGTTGCTCATTAAAATTATTGAAAATTAGTATAAAGTCACATTTCGGTCACTTAAAATAATTAAAATTAGTGCGAATCACATTGTGCGTGTGAGAATTGTGGTGGGCCGAGGAAAGGCAATCCTTCGGTGGTAAGATACGGTAAGACGGGTACCTGCGCGTTGTCTGAAGCCAGGAGACAGGCCTAGGAGAGCTAGCCTTGGATTCACACGAACCTCATCAAAATTAAAGGTATGTGATTGCGCACTCTTTCTGATAGGATTTGTTTTGTTTCGATATATTCAAACATAAAATATTGTCGTGGTTTTCGAAAGGTATAAAGATTTTTTAGTTCTACAGTCCATTCTTAATTAAAATCAAAGTTAACAAGTAAACATTGGTAAGTAAACGAGTAAACAATACAGCGCGCGTTCCACTGGTTCCCGAAGAGCGTACGCTAGAGGGCGCGCACGCAGGAACACGGGTCTTGCCTCGGGCCGCAAGCGAAACCCCACCGTTCCTCCCTTGAACCGGCCCAAGCCCTCCGCAAACACCTCACAATATCTGGAACTGAATTCCCGTTCATTAAATAATTTGTTTACATTTAACATCTGTTGAGAAGTTAACATCGACAAATCTATATTTAATTCTTGTAACCAACATCTACCTAAAAGGCTTGTTTTACCACTATCAATAACATACAAGTCTAATTTTTTACAAATATCTTTAAATTGCACATTTGGGGTTAATTTTCCGATGGGTTTTACGTTCTCCCCCGTATAATAACGCAAAACTAAATTACTGGGTTGTAACTCACAATGTGTAAACAACTTTTTATAACATTCGTAACTAATGCACGAGATCGCACTACCAGTATCTATCTCCATTGTTAACAATGTTCCCTCAATATAAACACTTGTAGTGTATGGTGCAAACACAAGCGACTCGCTAATACTTAAAGAAAAGTTGTTTACCTCGTCACTGTCACTGCTATCCGTAGTGTCCATAAATACAACCTTTTTTTCGTTCAAATTATACATCGATGAACCACGACGCATTTTTGGGCACATTTTTTTTAAGTGTCCTTCTTGATTGCATACTCTACAAACATAACTCCTAAATTTACAATTTTCCGTCTCATGTTTGTTACCGCACACTTTACATTCGGCCTTCACGTATACATTATTATTTCGTCCGAAGTTACGCAACTTTCCGCTTTCCGCTCCGCTCACACTGCTTGGACCGCCGCCGGCTGCTACTTTGGCGCGACCGGTTCTGCCGGCCTGCGCCGGCGTTTTTCCTCGGCTCGCGGGCCCTATCTGATGCACCGACGCCGCCACGCCCGCTGATACACTGTCACCAGTTCGATTCCGGGCACAGTCATCTACCAACGCTGCGTTTGTCTCGGCTGCCTCCATGGACACCGCAATCTTGTATGCCGTGTCGAACGTGATCGTGTCGGCCTCCGTAAACAATTTTTGTCTAATGTCGTCGTTCAATATACCACACACGAACTGGTCCCTTAAGTTTTCTTTTAAACTATCTCCTGTAAAACTGCAATCCATGCTTAGTTTTTTAAGATCTGTCACAAAGTTCGCAATACTTTCGCCCCAATGCTGAACTCGCTGTCTGAATTTAAAACGTTCCGCAAGCATACTTGGCTTTGGATTTAAATGTCCTTTCATCAGTTCCACTAGCTGCGCGAACGTTTTGGTCGCCGGCTTCGCGGGCGTGCACAAACTGACCATCAGTTCATAAGCCTCGCTACCAATAACTGTTATTAAAGTCGCCACTTGCACTTCACTTTTAACCGCGTTCGCCACGAAATATTGTTCCAAACGATCTACATACATCTCCCAATTATCTTTGGCTAGGTCAAAAGGGCCGATCTTCCCCACTGACATTTTTACTCACTGTATGTATTTATTCACTGTCTCTTATCAATAAATATAAGCACACGTGTCCAATTGTTATCGTCGCCACTGAGAAATACCTTCGTAGACAGCACAGGAATCAGCATAAGAGGCTAATATTAAAAACACGTCTGTTCCGTAAAGCGTTTTAATCGAACAAAAGTAATGTACAGATAACTACCCGAAAACGGCAAGAACATAAGTCTACCCACATACATTACACTATTTTTAACACTGTTAAATTTAATAGTGGTAAATATCCGAATTCGAGCAAATTCCTGCATCCCGTTTTCGGTTTCGTCCGAAACTATAATGAAAACTGAATATTCGGCTTCGGCAAAAAATCATGTTTCTGTCAGTACCATAGAAAACAAAGGTTTCTATTAGAGAAAAACACCGATAGGACAGCGTTTGATACAGGCCTTAAGCCTGTATCAAAAGGGGTCCTTACTGGACGGCAGCATTCGGTAATAGGCAATGCAAAGTGACAAGCTGTTAATCCTGACACGCGCCAGTGCGCGGCCTGATACGACGGACATTAGGTGGAGCTATTCCTAATCTCACGTACAGCGGAGTAGAACTAATTGCGCTGTAGTCATTTACACTGCGCAATGTCTTTGCCAGCGCTCTTTTAACGTGAGATTAGGTATTTCGCATGCAAAGATCTAAATCGTATTAACGCAAAAAGTTATTATCACGTTCGTTCGGTTCCGTGTCACGTGTCAATTATTACCGATTGTTACGTCGGAACTAAACTGAACTAAAGGATCGAGGACTGATTTAACTTTTGACGAGGAACTAGTTACGCTTGGTCCGTAATGGGATTTCATTCCTTTTAGTGCTTTGTTCCTGACCGACTCAAGCCTATGTGAGATACAGGCATCTAGGTTTTAGTGAATTATACCAAAAATCTGACTCGGAATCGATAGGGATCACAACTTTTAAGCTAAGATAAAAGTATTAACACAAATAGTATTTTTAAGGTATTCCGTTTTCTATTTCAATTTCTGTATTATTTTCAGATCTTTTTGAGTTGAAAATGTTATGCCGGCTTTTTTATTAAGACACTAGATTTCACCGTCTTTTAAATGCCTTCATGATTTACTTGTGATGACTTGGCTCAATAACCCGAAACAATGGTAATTAATTATTCTCTCTACATTACAAATACATAGAAAAGTGCCAGACTCATTAGAGTATGTATCAAGAACAGGTAATAAATATTTAGTTAGGGGCTCTAATAATTAAAACATTAAATTAAATTACGTTTTGATATTAAATTTCATTAATCAGAAACTAATTGACATGATAAAATAGATGACATAACTTTCCTCTAGGCTTTTGAAAGTACACGACGAGATGCCAATAGCTACAGGGCTCCCCCTCAAGTAAAGCGTACTGCCGTCTGATGATCCGGCCTGTACGGCCTTTGTACGGAGCTTGCAGCGGTTTGCGCACAGCATCTTAACTTAACGTGGGAAAACATTATCACAGGTTAGCAAATCTAAAAGTATGAAAATGCTTCGGTTGCTACTGTGCACTCACTCTGCAGACTTATAAATAAGTTTCATAAAAATAATAATTAAATATATTTTTAATTCCACACCAAACTAAGTTACAATAGGTATAAAAATGAAAAAAAAAACAATAACTATATTTTTTTTTCTGTAAGTATTTTTTGTTGTGACCAATATTATTATTTATTTTATGGATGGACCTCTTTCCGAGTAAAAAGGCCTCCCCCAGTTTTCGCCACTTCGTCCTGTCGGTCGCCGCGTCTTAGCATTTACTTGTAGCCGTGCAGGAAATCTCGTCAACCCATCTCGTTTGTGGCCGGCCTCGCTTTCTCTTTCCGACCGGCCCTTTACAGAAGGTAACGCGCTTAGTCCATTTTGATCGCTCATCCTTGCTATATGTCCTGCCTACTGCCATTTCATTTTCAGACAGTGTTCTAATGTGTCAATAACTTTAAGTTTTTTACTCTATCTAGTCGTTTTATTTTTAGTATACTTCTTTCTTGAGCCCTCCGAGAAGTATGAATTTTTTGTTTGATGTCCTTTGTCGTCCAGGTTTGGCACCCGTAGGTCAAGCAAGGTAGCAAGCATGTATCAAGCACTATCTTTTTTAGTGTGAGTGGTAGCTGGCTTTTTAGCACTTCCTTCAAGCTCCAAAATTTGCTCCATGTCATTGCTATCCTTCTATTAAGTTCGATAGGCTCCCCTGTTTTTGTCGGCAGACATCTTTTTGCCAAGAAATATAATTATAATTTTTTACATACTCTATTTCTTCTGTGTTAATGTATATTTTTTCTCTTCGTCCATTACAAACTATTTTTGTTATACTAAGATTAATTTCAAGCCCAATTTGATTACTGTTACTTTGTAAATATTGTAGCATCTCTTGCAGTTCTTCAGATTTGTTAGAGAATAAAGCAATATCGTCAGCAAAGCAGAGGTGCGTTAGACGTTTGCCATTTATATTAACGCCTTTCTTTTCCCAGTTGAGCGACTTCATGATGCTGTGTAAAACAATAATGAACAACGTTGGAGACAAGGGATCGCCCTGTCTTACTCCTCCCTCAATATTGATCACCCTGCCAGTATTTTCTAGTTTTATTTTACTTGTATATTTTCAGGATAACTATGTATGTTTGGTGTAGATCATATTCGGCCAGAGCTTTCCATATAGCATAATGAGATATTGTGTCAAACGTTTTTTTCCAAATCTATGGAAGCTATGTATCTGGTACCATTAGTCTATTAGGTTTAAAGATCTTTATTTTCTCAAAAGAATACATGAATATTCACTTACATGAGAATCTTAACATGCAACTAGGTATTTTAATCGGTGAGCGCACACTTATAAGTAAAAATATAATATATTACGCACACTTAAAACTAAATACAATAAACTTATTTATAACTTAATTTAAAAGTAATAATTCGTTTTTTTTTTATTTTTTTATTTTTTTATCGGGTATGCAGTACAATTGCATATAATGCGTGCAAGCGTACTCGCATTATCGGCCCGAACCGGCCGGCGCATAGAAACAGTGACCGCCTACCATGTGCTGACATCTCGGCCAACACAAGCAACCATCGAGCACCCGAAGCCAGTGCATCTCACTCGCACTATTAAACTCTATGTGCTTTTCTATTAGCTGGTCAATAACTTGGATATAATCTACTGTGCAAAATCCCTTTCTAAAGCTTGCCTGTTCAATTGGTTGGTGGGTTTCAACAATAGGAGCGAGCATTTTCTGTATGCAGGATGTAAATAGTAGTGTACATGGTGGACATGAGATTAATTGGGCGATAATTAGAGATCAAGCCGGATCGCATTTTTTGTAGAGTATGGTGATTTCTGATTTCGTCCACTGTTGAGGAACCACTTTTTCTGCCAAAACCAGGTTGAAAAGGTGTGAGAGGTGGGCAATAAACTCAGGTCCTGCTACTTTTAGATGATCGTTCGTGATACCGTCGCTTCCAGAGCTTCTCCTAAGTTTCAAGGCGTCCAGAGCCTTCTTGATTTTTTTTTGCTGCGGTAATAAACTGAATTCTGATAATAATAATAATAATAATAATAATAAATTATTTATTTCCATTTAAACTTAGGTGGTAAGTACAGAGTGTGGTCGAGTCCTTCTATTAGGTTTATTCAACCTGTATCAGGAGGCCTCGCTCTTCAATTTATAGTGTTAACAATAGTACTACGTTAAAATGGATTACAGCCACATAATTAGGTATGATTATACATTTACCTATTTTTCTTAGCCTACATTCATGGAAAGCATGCAATGTGTGTGTGTATGTGTGTGTGTGTGTGTGTGTGTGTGTGTGTGTGTGTGTGTGTGTTTCAATTTATACAATTTAATTATTTTGTATGATGTTTTCTTAAATAATCTTAATCACTACTTATGCATTATATTTTCAGTCTCGTAATAGTTCAGTGTAGTTAACCAGTCATGTAGAGTCTGTTTACATACATGATAATTTAATTTATAAATATTAAGCTCCTTATTTATCTTATTATATAACAACGGGGATAGAACATCAAATTGTCTCTTTACAAAAGCTGATTTGCAGACTGGTACGGGTGCAACTATATGTTTTCTTCTCTGTTGTAACAGCTCTGGCTTAAATGGTAACGATTTATGAAGCTTTAGTATAGCAGAGGTTAAGTACAATTTGCGCATGCTAAGCACTTTGCAGTCAACATAGAGTTCTGTAGTAGGATATCTATATGGTTTAAAGTACATAACTTTCAGTAAACATCTCTGTGCTCTTTCCACTACCAGAAACTTAGTTTTATCAGCGCCGCCCCATATTGGAATGCAGTACGTCATTATTGGATGTGCCAACGCAGTGTATATCTGTTGTAGTAGAGTAGTGTTGCTGATGTGTCGTAAGATTTTGAATATCCACACTAATTTTCTTATTCTGGTATTTATATATTCAAGATGTTGATGCCATGATAGACGTTGGTCAATCATAACACCTAAGTATTTGATTGATGCGACTTTTTCTAGTGGGATACATTGACAGGTTCTGCTATTCTGAAGATTGCAATTATGGATTTTTAATTTAAGGTCTTTAGATGGTTGAGCAATGATAGTCTTTGTGAAGCAGATGTAATTTGATTTTCCTATGTTAAGTGTAAGCAGATTACGTGTTAACCATGTGTTGATTCTATGTAGGCCCCTCTCAGCAGCCTTAAAGACCGACTCCCACTTATCACCCGTGAATACTACCACCGTGTCGTCTGCGTATGAAATGACATGTCCATCTTCTATGGGCATGTCAGTAAGTTCATTTATATAGGCCAGAAATAGTGTCGGTCCCAGTACGCTGCCTTGAGGGACACCATATGTAACCTTAGCATCAGTACTTATGTGATCTCCTATCCTGACCCTCTGACATCGATCCTGCAGGTAATCACCCAGCAACTCTAGAGGTTTTCCTCTGATGCCGTAGTGTTCTAGCTTTTTTATAAGAGTGGGGAGAGAAACTGTATCGAAGGCCTTTTTTAAGTCTAGGAAAACAGAAAGGCATTTTTTTCCCTTGTCAACTTCCTTGCTCACTATCGATGTCAGTTTTAGTATAGCATCTTCTGTTGATTTACCCTGCCTAAAACCGAATTGAGATTTTGAAAGTATGTTGTATTTATTAAAGTAGTTCATTAATCTGTTATTAATCAGTTTTTCAATTACTTTTGAAATCGATGTGAGAACCGAGATTGGCCTGTAATTATTTGGATCCGTTTTCTCACCACTCTTATAAACCGGCGTAATCAGCGATTGTTTTAAAAGCTTTGGAAAAACACCCTGAGCGAAACATAGATTTGCTAGGTGACTAATCACTGGTGCTATAGTTGTTTTGCACATCTTTAGGAATTTCGTCGGAACGCCATCAACACCTGGTGCACTACCAGTTTTTAAAGACATTAAGGTACTTTCGACTTCAAGGGGATCTGTTTCTAGTAAGACGAACGACGAAACATAACCAGTGTCATGTTGTCTGAAAATTGTGTCAGCTATTGTTGAGGTGTGGCCGGGAATGTCTGCAGCTAGCTTTTTTCCGATATTAGCGAAAAATTCATTGACGCAGTTTACAGCTTCAATGGGGTCGTGTTTGTGTTTGAGCAGTTCAATGTTAGGAGTTTTACTAGCGTTGTAGTTAGTAATAGATTTTATTGATGTCCAGAGAGCCTTTGAATTTTTTTCAGTTTTTTCCAATAGTGTACGATCATAATTACGTTTAAGTTTTTTTATTAGTTTAGACGTGAAATTTCGATATCTCCTGAATGTGACCTTCAATACCTCGTTTTCCGGGTCCGCACGCAGTTTTAACTGCATTTTATTTCTGTTGTTAATACATCGCAGAATACCCGGGGTGATCCATGGCTTAAGAGTACGTCGTGAACGAGGAATTTTGCTGACTTTTTTACTTTCATTTATCGAGTCATTTAGTTTCCGGATAAGTTGCTGTATTATGAAATTAGGGTCGTTACTTAAAAGGAGGGCCTCAAGGTTTTTTTCTAATAAGTTATTTACAGCGCTCTCGTAATTTATAATTTCGATCGTTTTGGGGCTAATTTTGGGGCTAGTTTTGTTATTTGAATTAAGAATTAAAAGCGTAGTTTTGTGATCCGTAACAGATGTGTTTAGGGTAGCTGTATATGCGGTTGTGTCTATCTTGTTTATTTTTAACATTATGTGGTCTAGACAGTTGTCTAACCTGGTTGGTTTGTAAAGACCAGGCAGAACACCATGCGCGCACAACATGTTCAAATAACCATGTCTATTGTTGTATTCGTAGTTTTGCTCAAATGTCCGTGGGATTAGATTTATATTGATATCCCCGGTAATAATTATGGTCTTCGCGGTTATTGTATTTAAGTGTTCATTTAGTGAGTTTATAAAATTTAAAGCATTGATGTTGGAGGGAGATCTGTATATACCTAGGATGATCGTATCGTGTGTGGTAATTTGTAAGCACGATGCGTGTTCCAATATTATTTCATCAATGGTTGAGTTTAAGCTGGTTTTAATATACGCAACAACGCCATCATTTTGATTTAAATGGTTTGTGGTGGCCATTGAGTTATAATTGGGAATATAAGGGATTGGTTTTATTGGGCTTAATCGACATTCCGTTAGTATCATAATATCAGCGTCGAAGTCGAGTTTAGACATAGATATCTGAAAATCATTTAAGTTAGTATAGATACTCCGGATATTCTGCGATATAACTGAGAGATAATTATTACAGTGCGGTATGTGTTTGCGAAGGTCCTGAATGTCACATTCAAAAGATTGGGCTATTTCCATACTATCAATTTCGTTTATTATACTAAGCTGATTAGCCATTACAAGTAAAAGAAAAAAATTGAGTGTTACCTGTGTGAGGGTTTATTATGATCGTAAACAGTATATATTGTTGGAAATGCGATATAATACTGTTCATAGGTTGATGTTTAAAGCTTTTATAGTTGTATGATTTTAGAGATAAACAATTGGTTAGCGTTATAATTATAAGAGTGCGTGTAGATTTAATAAAGTGACTTTTATTTTTTAATGTACTGAAAATTGTGTAAATTTGCGAGAGATTTGTGTTCTTGTATGTGTCATTTGAAAGTGTGTGTATGTTTGTCATCAGAAGTGTATGCAAATGGAGTATTTTTAGTAGAGCCAAGGTACCAGGACCACATGGTCCGTGGTAGTTAGGCACTGAGTGAGAACATTTTGTGTTAAATTTAGCATGTGGATGTCTTGCTTTACAAGCATCAGGGGAGCATAATACATTCACAGTTATAATATTATACTTAAAGTTTAAAATTATTCTTAAGTGTAATTCAGATTGTTTGTGTTAAGCTATACTAGGGCAACATGAAACAGTGAAGATGTCGAAAGCAGTTAATGTTAATACAGTAAGAAAAGATAGTCACATTTGCTGGGTTCCTGGAGCCGAGGTAGTCTGGGCCGCACTCGTTGCAGTAGGGCCGGTTTCCGGTCGCTCAAGTGTGGTATAGGGGCCTTCCTTGCTCAGCTGTTGTGTTTGATGTTCATTTGTTACCTGAATTATCTGCGTGTTGTCGTTTTTACGTAGGTAAACAATCCCATAACTGGTCCAGCAGTGTTTGAATATTTTTCTTCTCTTGAGTTCTCTTGACAAGAAGTATAGCCGTGACGCCTTAGCGGTTAGATGTTCCGCTACAAAGACCGCAGGATTTCCCGCGGCTTGCAAGCCGAGGTGGGAGGCGCACAGGTTTGCTTTGTTTTTCATATTATGGGCCTTGCACATCTTTAAAAACTCATTTTTTACCAGTGTAGAAACCATTTCAATAATGATTGGAGTGTTATTTGTTCCTTCTTTTTTAGGGCGCACTCTATATATGTATATCTTTGATGTCCGATTTCTGTAACGGGTAATTAATAGTTTTCGATAATGTCAGAAACATATTTACCAGATCATCTTTAGATTCCTTTGGTTGTTTTGGCACATTTTTGGAGTTTACTCCTTAAGAATCGATTTTCATATATAAGCCCGGGGTATGAAAAATATGGGGTGTAAAATCGAACGTATCTGCCGTGCTAATTTAAAAAGTCGTATCTCAGTATACGATCGGGGTAAAAATACGACTTCGTAATTTAGCAGGTTATGCGTTAAGCGTTATAGACTAAGGTCCCGATATAAAATAACCTTCACCGAGATGTTTATTTGATGAAATGTATTTTATATTTAATTTAATATGTCAATAATTATATTGCATATGGGTTGCCTAACAAATTTTAGTCCAGGGTATGTTTAATTAATAATAAAAAAAATTGTTTTAAACATTTCACCGGTTTGATTAATATTAGATAAATTCTATACCAATCGAAAGTATGAAGCCCATAGAATATGCAAACGTTAGGTTGCCTATTCTTTTCCCGTCACAACTATTGGGTAGCCAGGTATAAACAGGTAAATCTATACCTACTAGCATTTTGCGAAGGTCTGATTGTTGAATTGAAATTAAATAAAATTAAAGATTATTTAATTATGAATTTATCTAATAATCAAATCGGTGAAATGTAAAAAAAAAAAAAAAAATTTAAACTAAACATACCCTGGACCAAAATTTTGTTAGGCAACCCATATGCAATATATTTATTGACATTTTAAACTAAATATAAAATACATTTCATCAAATAAACATCTCTGTGAAGGTCATTTTATATCGGGAGCTTAGTCTATAACGCTTAACGCATAATCTGCTAAATTAAGAAGTCGTATTTTTACCCCGATCGTATACTGAGATACGACTTTTTAAATTAGCACGGCAGATACGTTCCAAAAATATAAGTATTGCGAGGATTGACGTTTGGTTGTCAAAGGCGACTGTTGAAAATTTTATCAAATTTTATTTTATTTATAAGTTAATTCAGTTTTAGAGTCCTTTTCGCTGTTTTTGCGATGAGTGAGTCAAGTCGTGGTGTCGTGAGTGATACGTCACTTTTAGAATGTGGGCAGCAGCGGGCAGCTCCGTCGTGGCTATCTGAAATGGAGTTTGATAATAAGGCAGGGCCGAGTCAATCGGATATTGTATCGGACGCTGAGTCCATGTCGGATGTGCGGCATATAGCGGTGAAGCGTGCTTGTGGTCTGAGCGACAAAAGCTGTGGTTGTAGTGATAGTTTTATCACAATAGGCAGGAAACCTAAACGCTTGCGGGTTTTAGCAACCGCCAAAACGCAGCTGGAGCCGGACGGTGCGGTGTGCCTGACAAGCTATTTGAAGTTTATATAGTGTCAAAAGAAGATTTACCGAAACAGATTGGTTTGGCAAAGTTGCTGCAATTTAAGGGTATAAAAGGAATTTTATCCGTCAAGTTTATGGGTCCACGTAAAATTCGCATACAGTTTAACTCTAAGGATGATGCGGAGAAGCTTCTGGCTTCTCAGGAGTTTAACAATGAGACGAGACGTTCTTATTGGTCTAATATGGCATGCTGCACTTATGGAATTATAAGGCAGGTTGAGTTGGAGGTTGAGGAAGACGAATTTTTAAAGAATATTGAAGGGTCTGAAGACATTTTGTCAATATGTAGACTGAACCGTTTGGATCATGATGGGCGTTGGGTTAAGGCTGAAGCTATTCGTCTGTGTTTTAAGGGAACTTCTTTACCGCCATATGTTTATGCCTACGGTTGCCGATTTAAGGTAAATCAGTACACTTTTCCGGTTACCCAATGTTCAAGATGTTGGAAGTTCGGTCATCTGAGCAGGTTATGTCCTACTACTAAAGTTACTTGTCCGAAATGCGGCGGGGAGCATGCCAATTGCGAAACGACTATTTTTAGATGCATTAATTGTAAAGGCAGCCATATGGCCTTAGATAAGTCGTGCCCGGTTTTTGTGAAGGAGTAAGAAATTCGCAGGATTATGTCTGCTGAGGGATGTACATATAAACGGGCTTTTTGGTTGTATATGCAAAATAAGGAAAAAAAGGATACGGATGTTTGTAGTCAGGATGCGCCATCTGTTTTTGAGAATGACTTAAGTTTTGGAAAGTCATATGGAGATGCTGTTTTGTCAAAGCCGTTACAATCTAAAGAGTCTGAAGATTCTGTCTGTCAGGCTGAGGGCCAGCGATCAGTAAGTCAGTACAGATTAGAGAGCGAGCCACAACAAGAGGTTCGTAAGCCGCGGAAGTCAAAAAGAGTAACAGATGTGAAGAGGTCCGAGTGTCTATTGGTAAATCAGCCTACTATTGAGCGGGCTGATATGGAAGATCAAAGACAAAATAAGGACAAGAAGAAGAGACGTATTACTTTTGAAAGGCTGGTTGAGAAGACGAAGGATATTTTGTTTTCTACCGAAAGTTGGGAGGAGAAGTTCAAAACGCTGTTTGGAGTTGTTGTTAAGGAGATTTTGGATTTATTTAAGGATTTTTTTAAGGAAGGTGATTTTGTACGTTTGTTTTTGTCTAATGTAAATGGCTAGGTCTAATACCAGATCTTTCTTGAATGTAATGTTCAATTCAATATAAGCGGAACCCTTATCGGAATCGGCTAAATTTGTATACAGTTTTTTTTATGTAAATAGTGTATACAAATTTAGTTGTTTTCGTGTACATGTTATTTTTAAGTTTATACGGTTTATGTTTTTATTTATCTATGTCTTTTAGATGAATGATGTTGTGTATTTATTAGGCCTGCTGGAGCTGGCATGTTCATAAAAATGATCAAAGCTCCTTAATTAATAAGGTCGTATCTTTGTATGGATTTCATAGTAAGATACGGTTTTTTTTCCGTAGCACTGCAGACTGTAGTAACTAAACTAGCCGCTCGAGGGCGCTTTACATCACGCTTCCTTATTTAGTTACTACTCATGATCTCTCCAATTTGTTAAAAATGAATCGGAAGTAAATTTTCCTTGTAAAATATTGTAATTTTGCTGTATATTATACTCGTATATTAATATTATGTAAGTGCCTACCTTCTCGTTCTTGTTTGCAGCACCCAACAGGGTACATAATGTGATACTTAAACTATTTACTAATCCTTATGTGCAATAAACGTATTTAGTATTGAGTATATATTTTATAATCGTTCTTAAGGCCAGGCGCGCACCACGATTTTAGTCGCGCGATAATTTTGTCGCATAAATGCAAGATATGGGTTTATATGAGAGTGCGCGCACCACGATTTTCATAAACCCAGAAGTACGCTTATTTCTGCGACAAAATTATCGCGCGACTAAAAAAAAGGTGCGTGCCTGGCCTGAAGAGTAAACTCCAGTCGTGCGTCGGAGCTGACACACACACTTTTTTTTATTTCTAAATTGTTTTTCCGAGATTCCCTCTGGAGTTCCTCAATTTTGTGTTCTAAATTTTGAATATGTGTTCTGTCCTGGGCAATTTGGCTTTCTAGGCTCACTATTTTATTTTGGAAATCTTCATATTGCGAGGAGAGGAACGACACTGAGTCCTCGATGTTTCTATTTGTGACTTGTATTTCCTTTTATGTTTCTGTATTTTTTAGGATCTCTCTAAGTTGGGTAGCCATCATAGCAGAGATCATTTCGCGAATTTCCTCTTTGAATAATGTAAGGTCATCTTCCCTTTTTCGTTTAGGTCTGTTAGTTACATAGGTATTTGGCGGCGTTGTTTTATGGGTTTTAGTTAAGTCGGTCTCCGACAGCGACCGGTCTTGCGCTCCGCTCATTGTACCAGGGTGCCAGAAGCTTGGAGAGTTCGAAACAATAGCCGCGCTGCACAGCTACGCTAAGTGGCGGGCGATCGGCTAATCAGATGCCGGGGGCGGAGTCGTAGATAACAGCAGCGACAGGACTGGTGCGCATACGCAGCGAGCTACCAGGAGAGCACGACGTAGTAATCTTTCTTCACGCTATGCCGCTAACTCCACTAGGTTTATGCGCTCCTAATTTTCTGTCGTAATTTATTTGCACGAATTTACTATTTAATTTATTTAAATTAATTTAACGCAGTTCATTAGCACTTCTACACTTTGCGGTGGTCCGGAGGGAAGAGGATGAGTGTCTGATGAGTGTTGATTTTTGGTTTCCCTGTAAAGGTCTTCGTAGAATTTCGTCGTAACTTCCAATATTTCGTCTCTATTATTCGTACATTGATGCTGTGACTTTAACTTTGGTATCCATGTTTTAACTCTATTGAGCTCTTTGAAAGCCTGCTTAATGCTTCCCGTGGAAGGAAGATATTTTTCAATTATAGTCATCCGGTGATTTTTGTAGTCTTTTTTTATTTATTTGTTGACTTTTTTGTAAAGCTGTGAAAGTTCAATTTTGTCTTCTTTTGACAGCGGGTTTCTTTTTTGAAGATCATGTCTTTGTTTTATAAGGTTTTTTGTGCTATCCGATATTATGCTTTTTTTACTGTATCTGAATGTTGCGTAGTAGATATACTTTGTAAAATGCGTCTTTCTAAAGAGTCGTAAAACCTTGCACTCTGTCGCTTTGACTCATTGGGTATGCTTATATTCTAATTTTACGTAACTGATAACATAATTGTAATTCATCGCTGGTTCTGATACATAAGATGATGAAGCAATAAAATCTCCATGTAAGCTCAATGAGCATCCATATATAAGTTGCGCCGCACTGACACCGGTGTTACTACTTGCTACGCAGTGCCGAGCGCAATCCCATCAGTACGGTAGGAAGTTCTTCAACCCACTTTTCTCGCTTGCTGAGCCTCTCTATGAGAGACGCCTTTTAGGATCGGGGCCAACGTTAGATAATTCCATTGCTTTCTGGATGATACGCAGACATATATTTTCCGCTAGGCTGTTAAAAGTATACGGCAAGGTGCCAGTAGCTACAATAGTAACCAAATTGCACGTCCCCCAATTTTCTTCCCGTAGCGGACAGTAAATCCCACTTACGGCCTAGTGTGATGTAAAAGATCATGCTTTCAGCCAGTTACGGTTTTTTCGTATCATTACAAAAAAATGATTAAGGGTCTTGTGAAACACACTGTATTAAGACACCAACCTCAGGAATATCACACACGAGGTGCGTTCTCATCTCAACTTTGCATTTCAAAAGTTCTTTTGTTTAACGTCTTTGACAAGTTTTCCAGTTACTTCAACACCTGCGACGAGTAAGTTCCTAAATTGAACTTTTTCCACTATTACGCAGTAGAATTTGATTGTTCCAGACCCACACATTATACATAGAATTATATTCAGAAGGAAGTAAATAAACCACTAAAACATTACGCAAAGTTACCCTTATTGTATTAGTCGTAGAGTACCGCAATAAGCCGTTCACCATTTTATAACGCCGGTAATAACTTTTTTTCATTCCTGCTCTTCATGATATGAAGGAAATCCAGAAACTGCAAATTAAAGGTAACGTTGGCAACGCAGTTATTGAGTCGTAGGCAAAACCAATTATGTTCATTGAGAAGGATCTGCGTTTAATATTAGAATCTATAGAATCTGCAGCGGCAATAACGCCGCCATGCCCCGATTCCAGCTTTAAATTCATTTTTAATTTATTATTGGCATTCATCTATTTTGAAATTTGTTCTATAAAGGGGTCAAGCTACAATTGGGAGCATGCAACAAAAAATACATTGTAAGTACTCACCAGTCAAATCAAATGAGTTTTTCATACCTAAATAGTAAGAACTTCAGAAGTGGGAGTTAAAGGCGTGTCTACCGAACGTTAAAAACGCTCCAAACAAAAAGTCGCGCATGAGACATTGAAATATTTTTGCTAAGTACTCTTTTGTAACTTAAACGGCTTGACCGAATTTGTTGACATTTATTGTCGCTCACCTTTGGCTGCGATGCTGGAGCGGGAGGGAGCACAGGCTCAGAGGGGGGGGTGAGGCGTGGGCGGAGGGCTGCGGCGCGTTAGCCCACTCCGGTTGAAAGGACTGTTGCTGTCGGACATTATTTAATTTAAAATAACTAATCTAGAATCACTTCATTATATTTCTAAACTAGCTTTTGCCCGCGACTATGTCCGCGTGGAACTTGGAAGTATGGAAGCAACCTCGTACCTACACCTCGCACCTAATCACCTTAATTAATAAAAGGGATTATTAAAAGCGCCTAAGCAAATGTTAGAGCAATTGTGCTTTTGGTCTAATAATAACATTTCCTACAGGGTCATCAATTTCATCATGAATTACTTACTGACTTTTCTATCTTTTTAGGGATAATTCCCAGGATGAAAACTATCCTATGTCCTTCCTCGGATCTTAAGCTAACTCAATGCCAAATTTCATTAAAATCGATTCAGCGGTTTAAGCGTGAATAGGTAACAGACAGACAGACACACTTTCGCATTTATAATATTAGTATGGATAGTATGGATGCCTCAGCACAACGCACACGCAAAACGGTGACACAGATAATTGCTTCCGTCGTTCCGTCTGTTGTACTGAGCTAGGTCGTAATGTTGTAGATGAATAATTATTTTACGATTATTATTGACACGTCAGATCTTGTTGACGACTCCGACGAATCCCATGTAAATATATTAAAATACTTAAACGGGTTTACTCACGTCGTAGAAGTCGAATAACGCTCGACATGTTTCGAATCGGTACGCGATTCATCATCAGGAGAGACGATCAGCCGCGGCGGCGGCCAAACGAACACTGCGGGCACGCGCCCTGTCCGCGCGGCCGCTCGACGCGGGTGTCACCGGCGATGGCGCAAAACTACCCTCATCATCACGCACAATGTCAATTGTCGGGTTGCACACAACACTCACTACGTCATTTACTAAGGTCTCGTCCACACTAACCACCGATGTAGTATCCAAAACCGTCCTCCAACTAGGGGGCACTGACCATCCACAATCTCGATTAAAATTCGGATGACGACTAATTTCGATAGCCTCCCGTACTTTCCGCGGAATGCAAAACTTTTCTCTCGCCAGCACAGTTACCTTATCGAACCGAATATAGTAAGACGTATCCGAATTCAGTGAATGTTCCGTCACCGCAGAACCCCGGGTATCTTGATTTTTCATACTACGTATGTGTTCAGTCACTCTTGTAGAAATGTTCCGGCCAGTCTCTCCTATATAATTCTTCCCACAGGAGCACGGAATCATATAAACTCCAGGATTACTTAGAGGTTCCTTATCTTTGGGGGAACGCATCAACTGCCTGAGCTGTATATGAGGGCGGAAAATCGTCTTGATGCAATACCTACGGCGTAACAAGTATCCGATTTTATCCGTCACGCCCTTAAGATAAGGCAAGTATAAAGGCAGCCTCTCTACTGCAGTTGGGCGGGGACGAGCCGATGCGTTCGCAACCCGATTACTCTGCCTCCAGTTGTAGCCGTTGCGCTCCAAAACATGTTTCACGTGACTTAGTTCACCATCCACAAACTGAGGATCACACAGACATAAGGCTCGATTGATCAACGTCCTAGGCACAGAAGACAAATGACTCGGGTGATGATGTGAATCCGCCCTAAGGTACCGGTCAGTATGAGTTGGTTTACGATACACTGTAGTCATCAGCCGCCCACAAGGTCTACGCATCACCAAAACATCCAAAAACGGCAACCGTCCTTCACTTTCCTTCTCCACCGTGAACTTGACCTTATGATGTAATGTATTAAGGTACCCCGTAAATTCCAGTAGGCCGGTCTCCGAGACAACAGCAAATACGTCATCCACATACCGCCACCAATATCTAGGTGTGATAGGCCCGCTATTAAGTCATCTCCTAAGGAGTTAAATTGTGGTTGAAAGTTTGTATGGAAAAAGCGTAATTTTTTTGTAAGTGTTATACCTATATTTTCGCATACAAGCTTTGTACGAGAAAAATGGGCGAAATTGAAAATTTTACCTTTGCCGTGTTTGTACTATAACGACTGATGGCTCTGCGCGTTATAGGCAGGTAAGGTAGTAGATTGAATAAATATAAAATAAAAATAGGTCCGGCTCGGTCGTGGGTATATCTAGTTTAGATTTTAAATCTGAGCTGAGTACACTTTAAATGAAACAAGTCCTTGTTAGGAGCCACTTCCCTGCACACGCCGCCTGTCGCAGTGGAGCGCGGCAATTAGAACATGCGCAGCAGACTGAATAGTAGACTAGCAGCTTTCAGGTTAGGTTAGGCCTAGACATCCTGTTAGTCTAGGTAGGGCAGACTAGCTCCAGGCTGGTGGTCTTGACGGAGTCCTGGGCAAGCCCCAGGCTTAATCTTGGTAGCGTCAGGACAGCTGGTATTGGTAGCTCAGAGCAGAAATCGGTAGCCCCGGTATAGGTATAAGAGGCCCCGGGATAGGTATTGGAGGACCTGCGATAGGTCCCTGGATATCCCGTAAACGTTAGTCGAAGTTCAGGGTTGTGTCTGCGACATCTTGATTGCTACGCGAGTGTCGTAGGTTGGTTAAGTGCACTCCTGAGCATTTATCAATGATGTGGCAGTAACAAGCAAAATAAAGTTTGTAAATAGTAAAACACAGTAAGAAAATACATTTAGAAATTTAGTTAATTTACAAGCAAGAATCAATTAGGGAACGACGAGACACAGCGGTTTATTTACAAACTAGCTGTGCCCCGCGGTGTTACCCCGCTCATCCCACGGGAACACTATATATATTCGGGATGAAAAGTATCCTATGTCCTTCCCCGAGACTGAAACTATCTTTATACCAAATTTCATCTAAATCGGTTCAGCGGTTTAAGCGTGAAGAGGTAACAGACAGTCAGACAGACAGACACACTTTCGCATTTATAATATTAAGTATTGATTATAACTTTACTGAGATATAGAGCAAGAACTGTACATAATAGGTAGTAGTTTATGTGACTGTACATAATGAAGGATATTAAACACAAGTCTGGGTTTACGAGCCGAAGGCGAGTCTCATAATAACATCACACGACTGTTTAATGCCTAATTATGTACAGTTACATATACTTTATCTTCCCACATAGCATAAGCCTCCATGATGCATTCAGGAGCCGCACATTATGACCACCATGAAAATATACTGTATTGTATTGTTAGAAACAGTATATATATCATATTTATCAGATATCAGGAAGCGTTACCGACATATCTATATCATCTTGATCGTTCATTTTATGATTTAAATTCAACAAATCAAACAATATTACGCAAATAAACTAATTTTATTTTTATTTTTTATAACGGCACAACATAGTGGCTTCACTTCGCCTGATGGTAAGCAAAAAGGGGAGCCCAAGTCGCAATGGCAACTGGCCCGAGAGATGATTGAAATTTAACCGGTAATGGCGGTAATGAAATTTAGTTTTTTTTTATTCAGAGACAAACTAGAGTCGGCCCCAACTATCATATCATCACTTCTTTAACAGAAAAACAAGATGAATTTAATTCATTTTTACCGGGCAACATCTTTGTTTCTTATGCGTTTTTTCTGAATGCACCGCTGTGGTTTTATCATTAAAAAATGATAAAACCACAGCGAAGAAAAAATTAAGAGCAAGCAAGCGTGACTGAAAAATGATATCAGTGATTAGTCTTCAAAAGACTTTACGTACTCTACGTGGATAAAAACGCTGGAAGTATTCTCATAGTTGTGTAGCTGGATTATAATGTTTAATTTACGTTATTGTTATTGAAATAAAGATTTGGATTTTTCATTATTGCAAAACGTCTTTAGCACAGTTTTTGTCAACATAAATTCTGATGTTCTCGTTTTCCCATCACACACGAAAATTTATTCCACGAATCTATTTATTCTACCACTATGTTTATTACTTGGTTACTAATTACTACAGGAGTTTTCCGGAGGTGTTTATATTCTGGACACGCGTCCCAAAAAGCCTACTTACTAGGCACTAGCACCGTGTTATGAAACAAGGTATGCTAGACGAATGACAATTTAATATTGATTCTCAGACTAAATTGGCCGGGTGCATGACGTCAGCGCCATCTAGCGTTCACAACTTTGGCCCGGGGATCTGTCAAAAGTGTTAAATAATGGACGCAACAAAATTATGGTAAAAAATTAAAAATATTGATTGTAGAGCACCTAACAAGTGCAAAATCTGTTTGTTTTTAATGTGAAACACATTTGGTTCCTAGCTTTATTGAAGAAAGTAATTATTATATACGTGTGTCTTATGTCAATTTACTTCTTTGTTGTTTCCTTACAAATCAAAGGAAAAAAATAATGTTTTACGAGTATTATGTTTGTTTCCAGATAATTGAAAAATTACTACTATTTTCAAAACTGGCTTCCAAAGCATCGGTTAGAACATAAGGTTTCAACCTCAAACCGAGAGTAAAGGGAAGCTGTTAGTTTTGGCACATTAATAATAATAAACAAACAATAAGTAACATTTACAAATTTTTAAGTAATTCTACATTTCATATTTTTGAAACATTGTAATCATTCTATTACAATATTATTATTGAAGTAAATTGATAAAAATGTTCACTTTAATACACTTACTTTATGCTTCTAGCAACAGCGATCCAATTCATTTTCTGATCTTGTTTCCAACTCGGTGTAGGAAAGCATAACATTTGCAATTGCTGTTTCGTCCTGTATTATTGCAGTTTACCACACAACACCTATCGTGACCCATTTTATTTTAGTTTATTATTTTATACCTAGTAGAAAACGTAAGGATTATAATTGAAAAGTATGACGTTTGACAGAAACAGAGAGGCCAAAGTTACCACTTTTGGCCACATCAAGCTGCGATCATTTTCGCTTTCCCAACGCGACCTCTGCACCCTGCCTATATACAAGTGCTACAAAAATCTCTAACCGCGATGCAGCGGAAATTACATATGGTACACTAACATCTAGCGGATAATTAGACCAATATAGTATTACATACGACAAGAACATACCGCCCACCATGGACAGCATGTCCATCAGTCAAAACTAAGCATTTCAAACTGCAATACATAACTTGCACAAATACAAAATAATGTAACTTCGAACAACTAACAATTAGACACATAGTAATGCTTTGATTGCATTAACAAAAACATAGAACACTCCGATGTGTCTTGTTACGGTCATATTGATAAATTGTAACTAAATAATATGACCTAAAACTAATTAAAAACATAACGACAAATACAAAAACACACATGGAATACTAAGTAATATCACTGATATCTTAACTCAAGATAATGACTATAGCGATTAGTATACGATTTAAAAACACAAACAAGTTTATGTACAGACGCTGACAAATTGTAGGTATTTTGGATTTTCCTGAACCAGCTACCGTTCTAAACCGTTTCTAAACAAAATTATTTAAATTTATCGCGTTGCAACTCGATAACCGCAAGGTGCGTTCCATTACGTAGCCAAGAAGAAAATATGATTTAACAACGCAGGCCTTGCAACGAAAGTAAACGCGGTTAAGTATATTTTTTAAATAACTTCATAAATTTGCAAGCTGCCAGAGTGACTACCGGATCGAGTTATTCTGTGGAGCTTGGCAGGGTTTCTTTTTAAGAATGGATTGGATTATTTATGTTCCTTCAGATGCATAGTACTAGAACCGCAAATTACCTTATACGCGGATTACCAGATTTTCATACGTACCTGGTCTATATTCCACGATACGTAGATGACTTGAATTACTATTACTACTAAATATATTGCAATATGTGCGTGATTCCACACTTTTTCTCTCCTGGACATGAATGTTTTCAAAACAGACTATGAAGCGGCAGCTATAAAAGCAATAAAGACAGATAAACTGTAATATATCATTTTACCAACGTATACTTAAAAGCCGGAAAAGCGTTTGTAATTTGATTACACAAGATAATATTCAAGTGACAACAAGCACACTTTACCGGTAACAAGCACGTTTTCGGCTTTCTTCTCAACAGCGGTCTCCTTATATGAAGCGCCGGTAGATTCAGATTCAGACATGTGAAAGTGCCCGGTTGTGGCCTACTTACAGAATAAACGCTTTTAATTTGATTTTGATGTATTTTTTAGGGTTCCGTAGTCAACTAGGAACCCTTATAGTTTCGCCATGTCCGTCTGTCCGTCTGTCCGCGGCTTAGCTCCGTGATTATTAGTACTAGAAAGCTGAAATTTGGTATGAGTATGTGTATTGTATCACGCTGACAAAACGGTCAAATAAAAACTAAAAAAATATTTTTTTTTGGGGGGTACCTTTCGAACACCTAAAGTGGAGGTGAATTTTTTTTTTGTTCAACCCTAGTGTGTGGGGTGTCGTTGAATAGGCCTGTTAAAAATAATAGGGGTCAACAAGGAATAGATAAGGTTGAAAGTTGAATATCCACGCAATGTAGTTATAACCTTTTTGTAAGTAACTGGTTGGCGGTTATGAAAACAAAAGCAGATAGGATTGTATAAGACACAATGCCATTGTGAATGCAGGTCAGTGGATGAGCATAGTTTAGATAATTTCTCCTAATAACTTGTTATAAAAATTAATTAAGAAATGATTTACATACTTTACGAACACAAAACTTTCTAAAACCTATTTCATTTTTGGTATTAAAATTGTGGATATCGGAGTTTTCGGGAATATAATATGTTCTTAAATAACATACCTAGTTACCTACATAATACTCTCATATATTAAATTGAACTGTAGCGTCCCAATAATTGGGACGCTACAGTTAAGATGTTTATATCTTAGAAATTTTCTCTTCAGGAGTTATGGGAATTCAGGTTATATAGTATAGTGTAGGTATTTGTTATTTGGAATGATGGTTAATGACCTTGAATATGTGATTAGGAATGCAACATTTCTTCTCTACGCCGATGATTTAAACCTAATTTACGGACTAAAGTAAAGTCACTAATAGCAAAATAATCCAAGAGAATATTGCAGCAGTGTTCCAATGCAGTTATTATTCGCGCATGTGCCTAAGCACAATAGATACAAATAACAGGGTCTCCTTTATTAAGGACCTAGTTGTTGTTTTTGATTCCCGCATAACTTTCAACGATCATATTCGGGCTCTTGCTGCCGACGGTTTGATTTTGTTATGCGCAACGCCAGAGATTTTCACGACCCTGGGACGATAAAGCTGCAGTTTAATGCACTGGTGAGGAGTAAATTGGAGTCGTCTGCTGTAGTCTGGATCCCTGGCGAGACGTTTTACAGCTTACTTCTGGAAAAAGTCCAGTTTTTTTTGATATTCTTATTAAAAAAAGGCATGTATTTAACGCGGCGACAAATTAATCAGATTTAGGGATTTATAAAAAATTAAAGGGGATAGCAAAAATAATAAGTTGGCGACTAATTGCGGAGACTATTAAAGTAAAAAGTAGCAGCTAAGTAATCCATTTTCGGCTTTGTTTCAATATAAACTAGCATCGAGTTATTGTTTTGGCGACTGAATTAACTAATTAAGCGGAAACATGACAGCGGATAAAAAGTTGAAAATGGCCTACTCTAATTGTTCAATGGAGATTACATTTAAAATAAATCAAGGTCATAAAAAAAATACTTTGTGCGACAATTTAAGAGCTTTAATCAAAGTTGAAAATGGCTTATTATTTTCGCGGCGACAGAAAAATTAAAGAACAGCAAACTATTTGCAACTAAAATAATAACTTGTCAGCGATTAAATATTTTGGCAATCATTTATATTAAATGAGCTTTAAACTAAGGATATTTTAAAATTCAAATAATGGCAGCTACTTTAAGGTAGCAGTAATAATAAACAAGATTACTGAAATCATAGGCGAGGTACTATAAATAATGACTTGGCGACTAATATTAGCAGAAAATCCGACTCGGCCGGGTTAGGTTAGGTTGGTTTTTTTTTATATCCCTAAAAAGCGCTCCTTTTATTTTTTTATGACCTTGATTTATTTTATTTGCAATATCCATTGAACAATTAGAGTAGGCCATTTTCAACTTTTTATCCGCTGTCATGTTTCCGCTTATTAGTTAATTCAGTCGCCAAAACTCGATGCTAGTTTATATTGAAACAAAGCCGAAAATTGATTACTTAGCTGCTACTTTTTACTTTATTAGTCTCCGCAATTAGTCGCCAACTTATTATTTTTGCTACCCCCTTTAATTTTTTATAAATCCCTAAATCTGATTAATTTGTCGCCGCGTTAAATACATGCCGTTGAAAATTGCATGTATAAATAATAATTTTGGTCTATAGTTTTATTTAGTGGCTCTGATTTTGGTCAATTTTTCGTCAGGTGTGATGTCATATTGACACCTATTTTTTATGATTCTATCGTATAGAATGCGTTAAAATAAACGTGTTTTGTATGGACAACTTTTTTCTAAACTTACTAATTAGAGATATGGACTCCTAAAACCGACAATAGGAACCGCTTCGCGCGTAATCGAGGCAACAGCTACGTTCGTTCTCTCCCTTGTTTAAATTAAAAAGTGGTGCAAAAAGTGATCAAAACAAAATTCCAGTTATATTTACATGTAGCTGAGAATAAGACCTACAAAACGACGAAAACTGCTTGAAAAATGGTCCACGGAACTGTGAGTTATGATCGAAATTATTTTAAAAACATTTAATAACGGCCGCCTACACAGTGACCGCTAAATCGAAACAACCAATCACAAAGGACCGGCAGAGCTACTACAATTTGTAAAACCAAGATCAAGACCACTGTTTTCACCTTCATTGCTATCGCTAAAATGGCTCCGTCGTTCAAGCTAAGACTTCCCGAGATAAAGGCCTGAGTTCGATCCCCATCGAGTGTGAACTTTTTGCTTTTCTTTTTCTTTTTTTATTTCTTAATTTATTCTTTAAAACAATGGATACGAAACCAAATTGCGCACGCTGTAAGAAAATAATACCAGAGAAACAATTTCTGACTTGTAATCGCTGTAAAAAGTCATATGATCTCACGTGCGCGAATAGCGATAAACTGTTCGATTTAATGGACCGAGAGCGGAAGGATAATTGGACCTGCGTCAAGTGTAGACAACCGGGAGCTGGCAACCGCCAACAAAAACCTCCACTAAAAAAGACAAGCACGCCCATTAATCTAATAAAAAGCTTAAGAACACCTCCGGTTAACTCACTATCCTCTTCTCCATCACCACAATGCGAGAAGGGAAACGACAGAGCAGAACCGACCACGTCGATGCCAGCACCACTGGGAGAAAAACCATCTCAATCACATGTAACCCAAGACCAGTGCGTATTGGAGGATAATATCACAGTAAGACGGTATAAAATTCCAGTGAGAAATTCCTTCGATTCTTTATCTCTTGATGATGATGAAATTGAACCAGTCATGCAGATAAGTAAATCATTGAATACAAGCTGTCCAGACATAAATCTTCATGTTAACTGCAGTTCGGAACATACAAACGGCATTTCAGAGTTAGGCAATACGCAAGAGTCAGAAAACGGGTCCATGAAGAATATCAGCCGGCATAGCTTGCCTAACTTGGATTCGCAAATGCAGAACTTTTTAATGGACGAGATGAAAAAGGAAATACAAAATCTAAAACATCAACTTTTGGGCGCCGATACAGAAGTACAGAAATTACTTGGAGAAAATTACGAGTTACGAGACGCACTAGCTAAGGCTCGAAAAAGTTGCGATTGTTATAAAAAGTTACTCCAAGGTGCAACGCCGGCGTCTCCAGCTCAGACCCCATAAAAGTTAACTACAGAAACAGAAGCAATTGCCAGCAGGATGCTCAAATGAGTGGCTGGCGGAGTCACCTTGCCCGGCCGCTGGAGTTAAGACAAGGGAGTGTGAAGGGAATTCAGCGAGGAAACATCATCATACGAGTATATCGGAGTCTGAGCCCCTGGAATCTGACTCAAAAAGGTGCTCTCCTTCTAACAAACACAAATTGGTTATTCTTAGTACTAACAATAAAAATAACATTGTTAAATCTATAGGAGGTAATGAATTATTTCAGGACTTTTCTTTCTGTCATTATATCAGGCCACGAGTGGGTTTAAGCGAATTACTGAAGGACATGACTTATCATGTGCGTAATCTGACTAGTGCAGATTATTGTTTAATTCTAATAGGAGAAGAGGACTTCACTAATTCCAATGATTTAATTGCACTCGTACAATATATAAGAGAAAGTGTTGAGAATATTTCATTCACAAATTTGATATTCGCATGCCCAACGTATATATGTGGTCGCTCGTTGTATAATAGTAGAGTCGAGAGATTTAATCAGTTGCTCTTCGAAGACTTGTGTAACCATAAAAAAAAATTTTTGTTTATGATTGTAACACAAACCTGGTGTTGGATATGTTTTCAAAAGTATCAGGTAGATTAAACAACTCTGGCATGAAAAATGTATTGGAAAACTTGCATCTTAATATTAATTGGCTACGTAACCAACATTTAGGGTTATTGGATTGTGATAAATGTAGTTCGGATGAGTTTTTTCGTTCCTAATTATGAAACAAATGTATTGAATGTTTTTCATCAAAACGTGTGTGGTATTTTGAATAAGAAAAGTGAGCTTGAACTATATATTACACAACGAGACGATGTTGTGCATTACATATGTCTCAGTGAACACTTTCTGAATAAAAACTCTATTTCGATATTAAACCTCCAGAATTACAAACTTCTTTCCTATAACACTAGAACATCAAAAAAGAGAGGTGGGACCCTTATAATGGGGCTAAATAATAGACAAGCTGAGGAGCCTGAAATATGCAAGAGAATATATGTGTCAGGAAGCTTTGAGTTGTGTGGAGTTAGAGATTTGGCTACTAACGTTTATATTTTTTGTTGTTACAGAAGCCCATACGACAATAATTTTGAAATGTTCATGAAACAATGTGAATTACTATTAGAATATCTTTTCAATAAGGACGGTATAATTTGCCGAGATTTTAATGTAGATTTATTAGCAGCTAATAGCCATAGTAATGACTTTTTAGGCTTATTAAAACGTTACAACTTTAGGCATCTTATTAACGATATTACATTTAAGAGAAACAACTCTCAATCATGCATTGATAACTATTTGACTAATTTACCTATTGACCTAGTTGGGGAAACAGAAATTGACCACAACGGCTTGGCAGATGGCCATGCTGCTATTTTCAGTAAACTTAAGTTAGAAGATGTGAATAAAAATATAGAACCATCAGCTGTAGTTTTAGAAAGAAGACTATTCACGTCGACAAACATGCTTAAGTTTAGACAGAAATTACAGGACAAAGATTGGTACCATATGGGAATTAATGTTTTTATAAAAACTTTCAACCAGGTCTTTTGTCAAGCATTTCAAAAGAAGAAAAGAAGATTCAGGTTAAAACAAAAACATAGCGTTAAATGGGTGACAAAAGGTATAAGGACATCTAGTAAAATGAAGCGAGTCCTCTGTAATATTAATAAGCAATCCAGCAATGTATCTATTTTACAATACCGGTCAAAATATATGAATATGTATAGAAGAGTTCTAAGACAAGCAAAGAGGTCTGCTGTACAATTAGAGATTGCCAATGCCAAGTACTCATCAAAAGGTATCTGGGATGTCGTGAATAAGCATAGGAATAAGTCTTGTACACACCAGCATAATCGAGTGATTCTTGAAGTAGACAAGAGAGTGATCGACCAACCCCAGGAGGTGGCTGACGTGTTTTCAGCCCACTTTACTTCAACTGTACAGGATAATACATCAAATACTGGAGACTTAGATGAAGCAATGCGTTGTTTAAAGCTATATAACACTAAATACCATAAATCCATTCTCTGGACACCGTTTACAACGCTTGAAGTACTTAAAACAGTACAATCCATGAAGAACAAAAAGTCATGTGGCCATGATGAGATTCCTATTTTCATTATAAAAGAGAATATTGACTTATTGGCAGAACCCTTTGCAATTCTATTCAACAAATGCTTTGACAACTCTGTTTTTCCAGATCAACTAAAAGTGGCTAAGATTATTCCTGTATATAAAAAGGCCAAAAAAATGATCCAAAAAATTATCGCCCTATAGCTCTTCTGCCGGTACTCTCAAAGATCTTTGAAAAGCTCATTAATTGCGTTTTTTAAGGCATCTTCAGGTTAATGAAATAATAGACTCGAGACAGTTTGGATTCCAAAAGAAGATGGGTACTATAAACGCAATCGATACTCTCATTGACGATATTGCGACTAAATTGCATGACAAAAAAAGAGTAATAGGCCTTTTCTTCGACTTGAGTTCGGCGTTTGATACAGTAGACCATTCGATACTTTTAAATAAATTAGAATTTTATGGGTTTAGAGGAAAAGCATACCATCTCATACGCAATTATCTTCAAAACAGATATCAGTACGTAGAACTCAAAAACACTGATTCGGGTATCATAGGTTTTGGTGAGCCTTTTAGAACGAAGAGAGTTAAGGTCGGTAGAGGAGTCCCTCAAGGTTCCATTCTGGGCCCAATTTTATTTCTTGTTTTTATGAATGATTTGGTTAATTACGTAAGTGGTAGTGTTCCTGACTGCTCTGTGGTCGTTTATGCTGACGACACTAACGCTATAGTCTCTGGCAGCAATACGGACGAGCTTAATAGGGTCACAAATAAAGCTTTATTGGCCTTTCATAACTGGTTTTCTAGCAACAACCTTAGTTTAAACAGTAGCAAGGATACTTTTTGAACCTAACCTTAAGAAAGACGATAATGTTGCAGTGACTTTGAATGCTGATTACACTACAAGCCCGGTAGATCATGTAAAATTTCTCGGGGTCTACATAGATTCGAACCTCAATTGGAAACGAGAGCTGGAAGCAATGGAGAACTCAATCAACTCCGCTTGCTATGCTTTAAGAAGCCTGAGAGACGAATTGAGCTTGGTTCAACTTAAAGAAGTTTATTTCGCACTGGTGGAATCTAAATTGCGCTATAGTATAAAGTTTTGGGGCAACAGCTTTAAATATAATATAAATAGAGCCTTTGTTGTCCAAAAAAGGGCAATTCGTACGATGACACGCATTCCTCCATGGTCTTCTTGTAGAGATAAATTTGTAACGCTGGGCATTCTTACAGTACCTAGTTTGTACGTCTTTATTCTTCTTACAGAATTTGTTAAGTCGAGATCCAAGAACGTCACATACGAGGATGAAGAAGAGAGACTAGCTACACGTACTAAAAATATTGCACACACTTTTTATCCTAGACTTAAGGTTGTGAAGCAGTGTGCCAGGTATCAGGCGGTCACGCTATTTAATAAATTGCCCACTGAGCTAAAGGTCATTACGAACTGGTCCATTTTTAAACGAAAATTGAAATGTTTTTTGTTGGCGCGATGCTGTTATAGTGTTGAAGAGATATTCGAATAATTTAACTGTATGTATTTGAAATTTGATTTATTATTGTTATTATTTAAAATTCATATTGACATTTCAAACTTTTAACTTGACCATATAATTGTGATTGTAATTTTATTGTTGTTTTTCTTTATTTGATTTTATTTCTTTTCTTAGTATATTAATATATCCGATTCCTGAGTCGCCTGTGGAGGTGACGATGGTTTTGGTGCCGTGCGGACTCATGGACAACTCATCCGGGGGCGCTATATCGGGCTGGTATCCCTGATGCGTCAAAGCATCCCCAGTAGGAGGGCTCCAAGGAGGGTGGGGAGCCAGTCTGACGAAGTCTTATGTGGTAGGTTAAATTGATTTCTCATTACCTAAAACGACGAGAAAGGGAGGACAAGCCGTACCCGCAAGGGAGGAGGCTAATGCGCAAGGCGCTACACTGGGTGTTACTGCAGGCCGCAACACTGCCTCTGGCAAAGATGCGGGAGCGGGCCCCAGCCACATAGGTGGACGTGGAGGTAGAGGACATGCTGGACCTGTTCACTTCAAAGGTGCCGGTCCGATCTTTTCCCCAAGGGTCGAAAAGCGGACTCGCTCAGAAGGGACCCGAAAGGGGACCCACTGAAGCGACCGGAGGAGTGAGCAGCAAGGGTATGCCGAAGCCTACCGGCCAACCGTGCCGTGCAGCCCTTCCGAATCCGACTGGGAATGTGCCCCATGAAGCGAGTGTGCCCAAACCTCAGGGTGAGGGTGCACAAGCCGAGGGTTTCGTTCTCAGCAAGAGGCAGAAGCGGCGTAATAACGCGCGAGCAAGAGCCCGTCTGACTTCACAGACGGGCGCAGGTGTGACACCGGACGCACCTGCAACCGCGGCCCCTTCAGGGCAAAACAAAAGGCCACTGGGTTCGAGTGGCGACTCTACTCTGCTGGCTAGCGCCTCCAAAAGGACGAAGGTAGGGTCGTATGCGGAGGCGGTGGCGGCGGAGAGGATGGCCATTATCCCAGTGGACTACCCTGCCGTCAAGATTCAGGCTGGGCATCTGTCCGCTATCCAGGGCGCAGTACTAGCGCTCCTGGACGGTGCACCTGATCCCCTGCCGAGAATCGTGCTCGGCAACATTGTGGGGGGCGCCCTCCACGTCAGTTGCCAAGGGAGGGGGGCCTCCACGTGGTTCAGCTCAGCAATCGGAGGAGTGGAGATTGCTGGACTGCACCTTAAGGTCGTGGACGCCAAGGATCTGCCGAAACCGGTCAAAATGGCCTGGAAGACGCGGGCGCCCAGGACGTAAAACTAATGCTCCGTGTGCTGCAGAGGCTTAATCCTATGCTGCATACGGAGCAATGGAAGATAGTGGACACCCTGATGTCAGACGCAAGCACCCGACGCATCATCTTGATGGATCGGGAGTCGGCGGATGTCATCAAGGCGTCCAACTATCAACTCTTCTCGGGGGTGGATCTGAGCTCTTTCAAGCTCCTCGAGGATGCGGAGGAGAGGATGCTTGGGAGGGCGGAGGTCGACCACCGGGCAATCGGGGGCGGGGCGGCCACAGAGGGCGATGTGGCCGCGTGTGGGGACGCGAACCCAGTGGGTGGTGCGGTACTGGAAGGCCCAGCCGATGAGAAATCATCCGTTTGCGCGACGGTGCCCCAGAAACGCGGTCACTGACGGCGTCAAATTTCAAGAATAATGACCGGGCGTCAAATGCCAACTCGGTCAATTCGCGTGTAGCTGACGCTGCGCAAAGCGATGTCATTGTGCATGCAGATCCGCGCCCCCCCTGCCCCCTCCTCGCGGGGCCTCCCGTCAACGCTTCATCGAAACCACGTCGTCGTTTTGCTGACGTCGTTTCTGCTGGTGAGCCTGTTCCAGCCCGCCGGAAAGCCGCGCCCTCAAAAGCGCGTGAAGTTCGGGATCCTCCAAAAGAGGAAACCCCTCGCACCAGTGTGGACAAGGAGGGTTTCACAACGGTGTCAAGAAAGCGTAAGACACGCAAGAGTCAGTGTGGTACTGCAGAACCGGTTGGTTGTGGTCTGCGGGTCTCCACACCGAGCAAGGCGCTATACGTGTCGCGCCTGCACCACACTGCCACCGCTGAAGAAGTGACGCAGTATGTTCGCCAGAAAACCGGCTACTCGCTGAGGGACCTGAGGGTGTTCCAGTTGCATTCGCGCCACTACGTGCACTTCAGCTCGTTTGTAGTGCGCGTGCCGCGGCCGCTCCAGGACACCATCGCGTGTGCTGATTTCTGGCCGAAAGGTGTCGTGTTTCGTCGGTTCCGGGGCAACCTACCAAATCCAACACCCGAGATGTCGGAACAACGTGGCCACGCCGTTTCGCCGTCAAAATAAACATTGTTCGGTTCATGACGCATTGGTGTAAACTGTAATGTTATGTAACCTGTTTTTCAATAAATAAATAAATAAATAAATAAATGACGCCGCAAACGTCGAGGCCAAGGAGGCACTGTCGGCAGACGGTGCGGAGGCCAAGACGGTAGAGGCAGAGGCGGGCACGGAGCCGGACGCGACGATGGTGGAGAGAGAGTGGAGGGAGGATCGTGCTGGGTCACGCATGGGTCGAGAGTCATCGCCGTTGTCAACGGTGGACTCGGAGGCCTTGCGTGATATGGCTGATCTGTACCTGGGATGCGACCTCTCCCCCATGTTTACCGAGGCGCCACCACAGGCCGCTGATCTCAGCAGGCCCAAAACCACATAATGGCGCAATGGCGGGTGTAAGGTGTGTACAAATTAACCTACAACACAACAAAGCAGCCACAGCCCTTCTGGCGAGGCAGTTAATTAATGATAAATTCGATATTGCTCTAATACAAGAACCATATATTTATAAAGGGGAAATTAGAGGTTTGGGCGGAACTGGCGGTACCATACTGTACCACTGCTCCGATGATAATATGAGGACATGCATCTACGTCAGAAATGGCATCGATGCTATGCCTTTACATGCTTTCTGTTCCAGGGATCTTACCAGTGTTAAGATCCAGAATAAAGGGGAGGGGAAGGCTCTTATCTTCTCGTCAGCCTACCTCCCTTACGAGGCGACGGACCCGATTACACAACAACTGCGGGATCTTGTCGTCGAAGGCAGCAAGGCGAACACCGACCTGATCATCGGCTGCGACGCGAACGCTCACAATGTCATCTGGGGCAGCTCGGATGTCAACAAGAGAGGGGAGAAGGTACTGGATTTTCTGGTGAGTTCCTCCTTACAAATTCTTAATAAAGGCAATGAACCAACCTTTGTCAACGCAAGGCGAGGTCAGGTAATTGATATAACGTTGGCTTCCAATAACACTAGCAAAAGCATCAACTCATGGCATGTTTCTAAGGAAATTTCTCTATCAGACCACAGATACATATGCTTTAGGTACAATACGAAGATAGATGTAAAAACTGTACTCAAAAGGAACCCTAGGAACACTGACTGGGAAGCGTACAAGGCTGACCTGAAAGTGGAACTGGGTGATCCGAAAGGTAAGCTCGATTCCATTATTGATATAGAGTTTGAAGCTGACAAAATAGTTCAAGCGGTATACACAGCTTGGACCAATAACTGCCCGGAAAAGAAAACTCTGGCAAAAAGAATACCCTGGTGGAATCCAGAGATAGCAAAACTCAGGAAAGAAACCAGGGCTATATTCAACGACGCAAAAGCCTCAAACAACTTTGAGAGTTATGCACACAAGCTCACAGAATATAATAAGGCTGTGAGAAAGGCAAAAAGAAGCGCGTGGAGGGGTCACTGCGACCAAATAGGGTCTATACCAGAAGGTATGAGACTAACAAAAGCACTAGCTGCGTCAAAGTCAGTCCCGCTCACAACCATTAAGGGTAGGGACGGGAAAATGACGGAGACAGGGCTAGAAACCTTAAAAATTATGTGTAGCACACACTTTCCAGGCTCAGTGATACACGAGAGCGAATTAGACGATGTTGCAATTAGTGTATCGGAACAAAGCGCAAGCACAACCAGAGACAATTGGGACACGTCGAAAAAGGTAGTAGACCATAACAAATTGAAATGGGCAATTTCAACGTTCCAGCCGTTCAAGGCTCTGGGACCAGATGAAATCTACCCAGTACTACTACAAGAAGGCGCAACCGTACTCATTCCTCATCTGAGTAGACTGTACAGAGCGTCTATAGCATTTGGACACATACCACGAGTATGGAGAATGGTAAAAGTAATATACCTGCCTAAACCAGGCAAGGCAGACTACGGAGAAGCCAAATCGTACAGGCCTATAAGTCTGTCTTCATTTTTCCTAAAAACATTGGAAAAATTGGTGGACAGACATATAAGGGATGGTCCATTAAAAAGACGTCCGTTGCACAAACTACAATGTGCGTACCAACCTGGAAAGTCAACCGATACCGCGTTGCACCTGGTAACAACCAGAGCCGAACGGGCCATAGAAAATCAGGAACTATGCCTGGCGGCTTTTCTAGACGTGGAAGGAGCGTTTGATCGCACCACGTACCAAGCTATCAGTGAAGCAGCTGCAAGACATGGCATAGAACCGACCATCTGCAAATGGATAGGCAACATGTTAAACGCCAGGCTAATAAAGTCGTCTCTGATGGGAGATGAAATACTAGCTACGGCTACAAAAGGGTGTCCCCAGGGAGGAGTACTCTCACCTACTCTATGGAGTCTGGTGGTAAACTCCCTAATGGAGGAACTCAACAGTGGTCCTATCTATACGGTAGGATATGCAGATGATCTGGTGATTCTCGTAAATGGGAAATTTCCCAGTACGGTATCAGCAATTATGAGTGAAGCACTGAGGAAAGTGGAGAAATGGTGTAACAATCACCAACTATCCATTAACCCAGGCAAAACAGTGGTAATACCATTCACGAGAAAGAGGATTCTTAAGGACATGCAGGAACTAAAACTGTATGGACAGGTACTCGAAATGTCCAGTGAGGTGAAATATCTTGGTGTCATACTAGATAAGGAACTCAATTGGAAAAAGCATGTCGATCACACCATAACAAAGGCTCTCAGAGTATTTGGGATGTGTAGATCAGCGTATGGTAAGACGTGGGGATTAAGCCCAAAGGTACTAAAGTGGATTTATACCATGATGGTACGACCGATCATCCTATATGGCAGCCTCGTATGGTGGCCAAGGACGTTGAGGAGCACATGCAGAGACGCCTTGACGAAGGTGCAAAGAACGGCGTGCATGGCTATAACAGGGGCGTTTAGAACTACGCCAACCGCGGCGCTAGAAATATTGCTAGATCTACCACCGCTACATATAGTGATACAGTCCGAAGCGCGCAAATCGCTGCACAGGTTAAAAACAATGGACCTGTGGAGTTATTGCACGCCGAAGACTAAGCACACTAACATGGAAAGCAACAATTTTCTTGACAGAATAACAACCATGAGCTGCGATAAAATGCAGCCTAAGTTTGTATTCAATAGGAACTTCAAGGTACAAGTTCCAACGAGGGCGGAATGGGCCGAGGGTCGCGAGCCACCTACAGCGGATGGTGAGGACATTATTTGGTACACTGATGGATCAAAAATGGGATCAGGTACGGGAGCAGGCATTCATGCAAACGACTTCAATGCAAGTACAAGTATGGGAGGTTATGCGACTGTCTTCCAAGCGGAGACATACGCTATAATCGCCTGTGCCCAGGAGAACATAGATAGACTTACCAGAGGGAAGCACATCTACATACTCAGTGACAGTCAAGCGGCACTTAAAGCGCTAGGTGCGCCTAAAGTGGATTCTAGACTTGTGTATAATGGCGTCCTAGCTTTGAACAAGCTTGGAAGGCACAATAAGGTGCAACTGGTATGGATCCCAGGGCATGAAGGCTTCATCGGTAATGAAATTGCAGATGAACTTGCTAGAAAAGGGTCTGCGACAAGTTTCATAGGACCTGAACCATGTGTGGGTCTCTCGCAGGGAACCATAGCAACAGCCATCAAGGATTATGCCAAAAACCAGCACCAACAAGAGTGGAGGAAAATGGCAGGCTTGAGGCACTCAAAGCTATTCATGGAATGTATAGAATCAGGCTGGACCAAGAAATTATGGGAATACAGCAAAAGACAGCTCCGAATCATAACGGGGGTGTTTACCGGTCACTTTGGGGTCAAAGGACTATTGGCCAAGTTGGGACTGTCTGACAATACAGATTGTAGAATGTGTGGCGAGGAGGCAGAGACAATGAAGCACATACTGTGTGGATGTCATGCCCTCGCCAGACTCAGAATGAAGGAATTCGGTATTGGTTACCCAGAACCGAAGGAATTCCAGGCACTACCAACTGGTTCCATCATCCGATATATGAAGGTGGTGGAACAATCCTTTGAGTAGGCGCGATGGGGGTAACTACACAAAAGATCCCATTGGGTCGAAGTGTATCCGCAAGGACCCCTTCCTAATAAGATAAGATAAGATAAGATAAGATATTAATATATAATGTGATGTTAGAATAGTAGTAAAAATAATATAGCCTTAAGTAAAATCTGACATGTAACTGTTTCAAATACAATGTTTATTGTTATTGAATAAAAAAAAATAAAAAAAAACAATATTTTTTTGGATATTGTGTCAGTCTCTGCCTTAGCTCCGGCGCTGCGGGAAGTGCAGCCCTTCCGCCCTTGCGTGGCAAAGCACGGTCGCCCGTACTCCGTTCCGCAGCTTCGGCTTGTTGGTCGCCTTCGGCGACCAGCCTCAGCCGCTCCGCTCCGCACGGCTCCCGAGCTTTGTCACGGCGGGAGAGGGCTGCTCTCCCTCCGCGCCTCCGGCTTTTTATATACACTCTAGGGGTAGGGCAGACAAGACCACGTGGAATCGGGGTTGACAGCTTCGGTTCTGAGGCAAGTCTTATGATAATGCAATGCTTATTTTAGCGTAGCGTGTTTTAGGGGTCATCCATAAATTACGTCACACGAATTTCATGATTTTTTGCCCCTCCCCCCGTCCTTGTCACAGCTGGTCACATTTGGGAGACCCCCCCCTCCATAGTGTGACGTCACATATGTTGCAAATTTACATTGAGAAATTATTGAATGAAAACAGCGGTTCCTAAATCGGTTTTATTTCCATTTTTTTTTTTATAAAATTAACATCAAATCAAACAATTAACAAAACAAAAAACGATGATAGTAGTGCGAGTGGTCGACAAAACAATTGGTATCTTATAGACACAGATATAGTTGTGTATGTGTTTGAGGTTTTCGTAAATTAATAGTTTAAAGTTCGTGTTTTAACACTTATAATAGATTTTGAAATGTGACGTCACGAAATTTAGGACCCCTCCCACCCCCTTGTCACACAATGTCACACTTCGTCGACCCCCTCCCTCCCCCTTAACGTGTGACGTAATTTATGGATGGCCCCTTAGCTAGATTCGGACTAAAATAAGCGTGTTTTGTATGGGCAAAACATTTTTACCTAAAAAACGCTTATCGCCGTTTTCATTAAATTATGGTTTCGAAAACTAAAAAAAAAACTCCCCATTACTTTTATATAGTACTCATTTTAATATTTAAGCTGCCAGCAAATCAAAGTCCAAAATGCTTTTTTAGATTGAGACCTGTAGTTGCCACTAATATAAAGTTTGTTATCCTTCTGCTAATATTAGTCGCCAAGTCATTATTTATAGTACCTCACCTATGATTTCAGTAATCTTGTTTATTATTTCTGCTACCTTAAAGTAGCTGCCATTATTTGAATTTTAAAATATCCTTAGTTTAAAGCTCATTTAATATAAATGATTGCCAAAATATTTAATCGCTGACAAGTTATTATTTTAGTTGCAAATAGTTTGCTGCTCTTTAATTTTTCTGTCGCCGCGAAAATAATAAGCCTTAAAAAAATGTATGGATATTCTTCGTACTTATAACCTACAAAGTTTCTTCTCGAAAGTCTGAGCTTTCATTGCCTTCAAGTGAGGCACAATTTCAGTCTTCTTACCTAAGTCTGTCGTGTGCTGCAAGAAAAGACAGATTGCCAAGAGTCAGTAAATACTTTAGTTAAATAAATATAAATAAACTAGAGACCCGTTGCGGCGTCGAACCGCCGCTAGAATATGGAAATCCGGTAGTGTTACAGAAAATAACTACTTTATCGATAAGAAGTTTTTGGGGAATGAAGAATAAATTAATACTGTAAAAAAACACATTAAAATTATGTTTTAAAAACGTTAAAACATGCCAGGCTAGAGGCAGGCCTGATAGCCAACTGCCAGCTTCATCGTGACAATTTATTCAACTCTTTTGTAAAAATAACTTGTGCATGACATGTGATCTGCTGATCTGTTTCACAAATAAAATGCATATTATTCGATTTATGGAAAAATATATTCATGACAATAGTCCCATATCTTAAAAATATAATTGACATATTTTCATAGGACCGAACATAAGATTGGTAGAATTTTAATTTGTTGTTCTTTCTTCAGGACATAAATTTATCGATTTGATCGATTTCTATCAATTTCCAGAAATAGCACATGAATCGAAACGACAGATTTGAGGAAACAGGAAATCATGGAGTGCGTAACTGTTTATGTATTCATTTATAATCGTAAATATTTCACAATATTAATAATAAAAAATGTTACAAAAACTCAATTGTATGAAATAGAGAGTAAAAAACGTTTATAGATACACGAAAAACCACTATTATCAATGCTTGTTTTTTTTTATGAAATTCATTAGATCGTGCAAGTTTTCTTAATATGGGTGCTGCCATGTCATCATCATCAATCATTTATTCAATAACAATTACACATTGTGTTTGAAATTCTTACGCTAGTTATACTTAATCAAACCCTACTTACTAATCTAAATAAATTACTGACCAACAATACTCCACCATAAAAAAAAGAATGTGTCAAATATGTGTAATAAGAAAAAACAATATATAAAACAGCTAAACATGTTTGAAAAAAGAATAATTCAAACTTTCGTGTCTTTCCTCTCATTGAAATTGTGTCTGACAGAAGAGTGAGGGAGATGCTAAAGACTCTCAAGCCTATAATATAAACCTAATTTTAGGGTTCCTTACCATATTCGGTAAAAACGGAAACCTTATAAAATCAATTTGTTTTGTTGACCGCAGAATTTGTCAATTTTTATTTTGAATGAGAATAAGAATGATCAGCCAGACGTCATTAATTCAAATATGATTTATTCTTGAGCGCGTCGATTTTTTGAAATTTGCATCATATGTAGGTTATTTCTCCATCAAGTTTCGCATGTTAGCGTAACATGTTAATTATTCCACATTGCCAACTCGTCCACAATGTCAGCTCGTCTATATTCCCATCTGGGTCACAATGCCAACTTGTCCATACACCCAACACGTCTACATTGCCAACTCGTTCATACACCCAACTCATCTGCATTGCAAACTCGTCTATATTACCACTTCGTCTCCATTGGCAACTCGTCCATATTCCCAATTCGTCCATAATGCCACCTCGTCCATATTACCAACTCGTCCACAATTCCAACGCGTCCATATTGCTTACTCGTCCACAATGCCAACTCGTCCACAAATACAACTCGTCCACATTCTCAACTCGTACACAATGCCAAATCGTTCATATTGCCCACTCGCCCATACACCCAACTCATCTACATTGCCAACTCGTTCATATTACCAACTCGTCTTTATTGCCAACTCATCTATATTCCCAACTCGTCCACAATGCCAACTCATCCATATTGCTAACTCGTCCACATTTCCAACTCGTCCATACACCCAACTCGTCTACAATACCAACTCGTCCTTATTATTAACTCATCTTTATTGCCAATCTCGTCCATATTATTAACTCGTCCGTATTAGCAACTCGTCTTCATTGCCAACTCGTTTATATTCCCAACTCATCCACAATGCCAACGCGTCCATATTACTTGCTCGTCCACAATGCCAACTCGTCCACAAATACAACTCGTCCACATTTCCAACTCGTCCATATTCCCACCTCGTCCACAATTCCAAGTCGTCCACATTGCCAACTCATCCACATTTCTAACTCGTCCATATTCCCAACTCGATGATACACCCAACTCGTCTACAATACAAACTCGTCCTTATTATCAGCTCGTCTTTATTGCCAACTCGTCCATATTCCCAACTTGTTCATTTTGCCAACTCATCCACATTTCCAACTCGTCCATATTCTTAACTTGTCCACGTTGACAACTCGTCCGTATTACCAAGTCGTCTTCATTGCCCACTCGTCCGTGTTCCCAACTTGTTCATGCCAACTCATCCACATTCCCAACTCGTCCATATTCACAACTCGTCCATAATACCAACTTGTCCGTATTACCAACTCGTCTTCATTGCCAACTCGTCCATAATACGAACTCGTCCACATTGCCCCCTTGTCCATGTTCTCAACTTGTCAATTTTACCAACTCATTCATATTGCCAACTCATCCACATTTCCAACTCGTCCATATTCCCAACTCGACGATACACCCAACTTGTCTACAATACCAACTTGTCCTTATTATCAGCTCGTCTTTATTGCCAAATCTTCCATATCACCAACTCGTCCGTATTACCAAGTCGTCTTCATTGCCAACTTATCCGTATTACCAACTCGTCTTCACTGCCAACTCGTCCATAATGCGAACTCGTCCATAGTGCCCACTTGTCCATTTTCCCAACTTGTCAATTTTACCAACTCATCCACATTGCCAATTCATCCCCATTTCCAACTCGTCCATATTCCCAACTCGACGATACACCCAACTCGTCTACAATACCAACTTGTCCTTTTTATCAGCTCGTCTTTATTGCGAAATCTTCCATATCTACAACTCGTCCGTATTACCAAGTCGTCTTCATTGCCAACTCGTCCATATTCTCAACTCGTCCACATTGCCCACTCGTCCGTGTTCCCAACTTGTTTATTTTGCCAACTCATCCACATTTCCAACTCGTCCACATTGCCCACTCGTCCGTATTCCCAACTTGTTTACTTTGCCCACTCATCCACATTCCCAACTCGTCCATATTCCCAACTCGTCCATATTCCCAACTCGTCCACATTTCCAACTCGTCCATTTTACCAACTCATCCATATTACCAATGAAGATACATTCCCAACTTATCTACATTGTCAAGTCGTCCATATTCTCAACTCGGCCACATTTCCCATCCCGTCGACATGCAAGCGGAAGGACTAAGTTTCTTCTTGTAAAATACCATTTAATTTACCATAACTCATGCCATTTTCCTTGGAATTATTTTTTTGATGGACTTATATATTCATATTTATAATAATCTACCATAAATTTACATATTTGAATGACGTTTAAATTAGTTTTACTATTTTTTTTCTGCTTTGATTTAGATTTAGTAAAACTCGCCTATAGAAATAATCTATTCTTGAATGACGGTCAGTTTTTCTAGTCTTTCGAGCACCAGTCCAACTCACACTTGACCGGCTTTTTTCTCCACATTTTTAACAGGTATGCGAAATAAGTTTCCATATCAACATTTTAAAAAAAAAAACAACCTGGCAATTTAGAGCATTGACATAATAGCCCCCAATAAAAAAGACATTAAAAGTTGTCAGAATATGGCTACTGTCATTCATTGTCAACAAACTGTAAAATTATTTTTGCATATTTGTACATGTTTTAAGTGTTGCGGATATTATGTTGCCGACTCAAAAATAATATTTCATCATGCTGAACAACTTACTACAGGTTTGTGAGCAAATCATGCTTATTATTATTTGGTCATCTTATGTCAAAATAGGGATCACAGGTCACGTGGTCAAAGTCACGTGGTTAGCGCACAGTAGTTTTTTCAAATCCATTTTTCAGTACCTTTTCAGGAAAAAATTAAAATTCCAAGAGTTTTATGCACCTCTCCAGCATGAGACGAATCTAATGACATGTCATTTATCAAAATCGGACCATAACTGTAGATCTGATGGGATGTACAAAAATCGGCCTCGCGTAATATATATATAGATATTATGGGACAATCATACACAAATCAACCTAGTCCCAAACTAAGCAAAGCTTGTACTGTACTATGGGTACACCCGGCCGGGATTCGTTCCCGGGACCGCCGGCTCAGTAGGCAGGGATCTGCAAACTGCATCAACCGCGTCGTTCGTAGTTAGGTTGTATGTTCCGGGTGTCCTTTGAGTTATTACGCTTAGACCCCTGTCGTGTGTATCACGACATATTTGCATAAATCTCTTTGTTACATGCAACAATTAGTACTGAGGTTGAGGTTAGGTTTTTACTTACCAGATATCTCCTTGAAAAACAATATCCATACGAATTGGTAGTCAGAGTCGTCACACATGATCACTGAACTATAGGTTTCATGACTGCAAGAAGATCTAACTAGACTCTTATCGGAAATCTAGACCAAAATACGTGGTAGTCATTGTTCATTTGCAAAACGTTATTTCTGGTTAACGGCTGTTCCAAACTATCAAGTGTTATACATTAATCGAATCGCTAAAATACATAGAAGGCGAATCTAGTAGTAGTTTCGCGAATTTTGAAAATGTTTAGAATTTAAATTAAACAGGTGTAGGTACGTTCATACAAAATTTAGAGCTGTGCACGCCATCGCGTTACGGTTATCGCTTTAAGTCGAGATTTCTCGCAAACCAGAGGTATTTGATGTTTCTGGCTGTGATTGTCATGTCATTTCAAAATTCCGCAACATTTTAAGCACATTTTCATTAATATTTGAAATTACCGATCGCGAAGATTATGGCGTTCGTGAATAGAACCTTTAAAAACGGTAACGACCCTATCACCTCAGATGTGTCAAAACTGTCAAAGGACAGTCGCGATCGATCCGTCTCTTGAACTGCACGCGCGTCGTCGCGGCGGCGCACTATGCGATCCCGTCGCGGGCGCCGGAGCGCGGTGTGACGGATGAACCTTCATTTTCGCTTTCAACTCGACCGGCCGCTTAGTTCAGCGACTCGCGGTCGTGGTCGGAACCGTGGTGTGGCACCCAGGGTGCCGTTGCAATTCCCTTTCGCGCGTGCTTAGTATAAGCGAGTGTTCTCGTGATGTGCGCGACTTCGTGCCTGGCGGGCCTCGCGCCGCCGGCAGTCACCGGGAACCGCCTGAACGTCCCAGACCGCTCTGCGTGAGCGCAGGGTGCCGGGCGCAGTGGATCTGGTTAGCGCCTTCGCCTCCCGGATCATCCCAAGGCCGACGATGGCCTAACTCGTCGACAGGCGTTCGACGAGTACGCTTCAAGCTGACAGCCTCTGCGGCAAGTGCCTACAGCTAGAGCTATCGAGCCGCCGAGGGCGGAATCGGAGGATACAAGCTAACGTCGCGGCCCCGCGACGTGCCCAGTGAGTCCGTTCCGTATTTCCATGGCCATGGTCTACATATAGACTACAACCCAGTGTCACCCGCGAACTGTCGCGTCTCGTGTCGAACCGCGTACTACGTTCGTATCAATAAGGTCATGACCATTCGCGCGCTTCTAGCCGGCCTAGCTTAGCTTAGAATAAATCATATCTGTGACTCTGAGCCAGCTGAGCCTCGCCAGAGTATAACCCACCTCCTAGTCGGAGAGGCCTCTTTGGGCGAGGCTCCGTTGACTTGGCTGCTCCAAGTCTGTTATTTCACCATTGGCACTGCGGTATCCGAGACCGCCATGTATCGGGCTGTTTAGCAATATAGGTTTGCATGTTATTGTGGTTGTTTTAATTGTCAGATCAAATTCCTAGTGTGAAGTACACGGTCCTTGAACTAAAGGTTCTGTGCATATCTACCGAGACATATCCGGCTTTCTATACCAGTCATATTGACTTGTTCGTGTATAAAAATAACTTCCAACCTTACTTTTCAACAAACTATTCATCCCTATCATCACCAATTATTAATCTTCTTTTTATTATATACGACAGTGGCGCCCGTGGCATAAATAAGTATACACGTTTTATGACAATTTGAACTGACATTTAAAATAATTTTTCTTGAAAATTTTTGACAGTTAAAAAACTTAATATTTTTTTCTGTGGATTTGGTGGATGCAATTTACCATGTCTGAGTGTATTGAGTGAACAGTATAGACCCTCTGGTTAGTATTTTTCAATTTTTAAGTTACACAATATTTCATTATTTGTGTTAACAATTTTTTTTGTTGGGACAGTTGCACTGCAGCGCTGTCATTAACTTAGTTTTTTTTTCCTAACTACAGACTATACTGTGACACCAACTTTTTTTCTCAATTTCGTCTTATTATATATTACAATCCACAAACATGTCTAATAACGATGATAAAAATCTTGATGTACAAAGCAATGATGAAGAGTCTCCCGTAACACCGAAGTTCGAAAACCCACAGTTTAGAAATGTCAATACACAACCGCGTGGTCAAAATAAAACCGGTTTGACATTAGACATACCGCAGCCTGGAACATCAAACACTACTATGGCACGCGCGCGCACCGGTGATAGTGAGGAGCGAGTCGTGCACGTTCTTAGGGATGAAAGCTTGCGGTCTTGGAATTTAAAATATTCAGGAGATTCGGACATCACGGAATTTCTTTTGAGAATTGATGACTTCATGCGCAGTCGCGACACTCCAGAACAAAAAGTTTTCCGTTGTTTTGCAGACTTATTGAGTGGCAAAGCCCTCGATTATTATAGACAAGTGCGCGATCACGTCAAGTCTTTATCGGATTTATTAGCAAAATTTAAACAATTTTTCAGTCCTAGCGATAGTGACTACATCCTCGAAAGGACCATTCGGGATCACAAGCAAACAACAGGTCAAGCATTGAACCTGTATATTCTGGAAATGCAGGCGATGAACTCGAGGCTAAATACACCTTTAAGGGAATCTAGCCTTATCGAGATCATTAAGCATAACCTTTCACCAGCTTATGCGCACCTGTTGGCTGTTTGTGATGTCGATAGTTTAGAAAAATTAGTCGCGTTAGGCAAACGTTTTGAGGCCTACGCAGGCCCATTTTCTGGTGATTCAAGTGGTAAGTTCCATAAGCCCCACAAACACATCACCGTGGTCAACTCACAAAACCACAAAAAAAGGTCAGACCCGGTGACATGTAGAAAGTGCAAGAAAATTGGACACAGTTATAAACAGTGTCGCACTATTCCAGGTGTAGTCTGTTTTGATTGTGGCACTAGGGGGTATTTGTCATCAAACTGCCCTAAATGCCATCCTCCTAAACAAAGTACTGCACAGCTTAGTACAGATACTAGCTCAAAAAACTAGAATGCTCCGGAGCGACTTCGTCGGATAGAAAAATTACACATGTAGGTACAGTCACTCCGGCATTAGTAGTAAAGGAGGGCAACAATAGGCTGTTTATTGAATTCAGTATCAAAAATATGACTTACCACGGCCTATTAGACACAGGTTCGAATTTATCTATCGTAGGTAACCATTTCCATACAAATATAGTTAACTTAGGTTACCACTTACAGCCCGCTACTATGGTAGCGAGGTGTGCCAACGGTTCAGAGGTGGAAGCTATCGGTGAAATTCTGCTGCCAATAAATTTTAATAGTAAAATTTATACAATTAAATTCACGGTTATTCCTTTAATAACCAATGACTTTATCTTAGGCATGGATATAATTAATAAAATTGGTTTTCAAAATTTATTAAATTTAAAATATAATCAACAGTCACATCAAGCTGTGTCACACTCTCGAGTAAACGAGGTGTGCACTATTATTCCTAGACAGGAGTTGTCACCAGCTGAGTCCATAGAGTTAAATAAAATAATTGACAAATTCAAATCTATATCTATGGAAGTTAAAGGCTTAGGCAAAACTGATATAATTGAACACAAGATAGTGACCAAGGGATCACCAATCAAGCAACGCTATTACCCTTTGTCACCACCAAGGCTTAAAGCTCTTAATGACGAGGTGGATAGAATGTTACAGCTGGGAGTAATTGCGAAAAGTAGATCCCAATGGGCACATCCGGTGGTGATGACCAGCAAAAAAGATGGTTCACTCCGATTTTGTCTTGATGCTCGAAAACTAAATGACGTAACCGTCAAAGATTCCTATCCATTGCCATATATCAGCTCTATACTAGATAATTTAAAAGGAGCTAGATATTTAACTTCGATCGATCTTTCAGCAGCTTATTGGCAGATACCGTTATGTGATACTGACGATACCGACGGCAGCGGCACCTCGTGTCAGAAAACAGCTTTCGTAGTCCCTAACCGCGATTTATATGAGTTCAAACGCTTACCATTTGGGCTTTCAAACGCTGGGTGTGAGCTACAGCGCTTGATTGATTCGCTTTTTCATCACAAATACGGTGAAAAGATTTTTGGTTACTGTGACGATTTATTAATCGCCACAAGTACTTTTTCCGAACACTTAGCCATCTTAAATGATGTCGTCGAGACTTTAGCTAGAGCAGGGTTGACTATAAATTTTGATAAGTGCGAATTCTGTAAACCGGAACTTCGTTACTTAGGTTATATCGTAGGCTCACAAGGCTTAAAAACCGATCCTCTGAAACTGGACGCGATACGTAATTTTCCTCGACCGTCCACGGCAAAACAACTCAGAGCATTCATTGGTCTTTGTTCTTATTATCGTCGCTTCGTAGAAAATTTTTCCACCATCATTGCGCCTATGACTGCTTTGCTCGGGAAACGAAAAGGGAAAAACCCGATAGCATGGGGAGAAGAGCCAGAAAAAGCTTTCACTGCACTAAAAACCGCTCTCACTCAAGCTCCGGTTCTAACCTGCCCCGACTTTACCAAGCCGTTTCAATTACATTGCGATGCTTCTAATGTAGGAATAGGCAGTGTGCTGATCCAAGAAATAGAAGGCATCGAGCATCCGGTCGCATATCATTCTCGACTCCTCTCGAAGTCGGAGAAAAACTTATCTACTACCGAGAGAGAGCTATTATCGGTCCTAGATTCGGTTAATCACTTCCGTCCTTACATAGAAGGTAGCCATTTTATCATAGTGACAGACCATATGTGTCTGAAGTGGTTAAAAACACTTGGCAACCCGTCAGGTCGTTTAGCCCGATGGGCAATGCAGCTATCCTGCTATGATTTCGAAATACGTCACAGAAAAGGTATATTACATACGGTTCCGGACGTACTTTCGAGAGCTGAAATCAAAGCAGTACAGTTCACGGGAGGAGGTACATCTAAAGATTACTGGTACAACAAGTTATTTAAAAATGTACAGTTGAATCCAGCATTTCATAAAAATTATTTAATAAAAAATAATACCTTGTTTCGATTCAGCAAACCGTCTCACGGAATTCAAGATGAGAACGCGTGGAAAATCGTTCTACCACAAGAAGTCGTGACGGAATGCTTAAAACAGAATCACGAGGTAGATGCTGTACATCCTGGTACCCATAAGACGTTAATGAAAGTCAAACAAAATTATTTCTGGAAGGGCATGCATAAGGATATCGTTGATTATGTCGCCAAGTGCGAAGTGTGCAAAGCGTATAAGCACTCAAATGACGGACCACACGGCCTCATGACAAATCCGAAGAAAGTGAATACTCCTATGCATACCCTCTCCATAGATATAATTGGGCCCCTACCAAAGTCATACTCAGGCCACATTTATATACTTTCAGTAGTCGACGTCTTCAGTAAGTACTGTTGGTTACACCCTCTACGAACCGCCACCACTCGTACTGTCACTTCCTTTATTGAATCCGAAATTCTGCTAAAAGAAGGCGTACCGTGTGTTATCATTTGCGATAATGCCAAAATTTTTAAAAGCAAGGACTTCAAAAAATTTTGTGAGCTCCACTCTATTCCTAAAGTTATGTACGGATGTTACTATGCAGCCCAATCAAACACGATTGAACGATATAACCAAACTATTGAAACCTGTCTAGCAATCTTGGTAGAGCAAGATCAGAGACATTGGTCGAAGTTCTTGCCTAAGATACAGTTGTTTTTAAACACAACTGTGAACATAGCCACGGGATACACACCATGCTTCTTAGCTAAAGGGCGTGAACTAGTCTTGGACGGTTCGTTGCACACCATACGGGGCAACGTACCAGATTCAGACGATGTCCAGGCCACTGATAGGGATAAAAGAGCAGAGTCTTTAAACGAACTTGCAGATATATTCCAAAAGGTAGAGTCCGCGCTAGCCAAAGCCTATAAGCAGAGCGCAGGCAGGTACAATCTTCGTCGACGCGAAATAAAGTTAAATGTCGGAGACATAGTCTGGCGTCGGAATTTTGTCCAGTCTAATGCGGCTAAGTACTTCTCAGCGAAGTTAGCTCCAAGATACGTCAAGTGCAAAGTGGTGACTCGACTATCAAATGTAGCATATGAGCTGGAAGAACTAGCTACCGGTCACAAAGGAAAATATCATGCAAAAGACATTATTAAACTCCCTAAAGGTGTGTAGCACGGTTATTTTTGTTGTTCTTTGTACACTCGTTAGCAGACGTAGCTGAGTCAAAACGAGTATTCTTTTCCTTCTCTCAGCACCTCGTCGTACTTGAGAATTTTTTGTGGGTACCCAAAACTGTTTTTGTTCTTTCAAGAGAAAGAAACATTATTTTTAGACGAACGTTCACAATTACCTTCTTTAATTGCGCGCACACAAACTGTTCTTCAACAAAGGTTGAATAGAAAACGAACTTATATTGACTCAACGGAACTAGTCGGACTGATCACCTGATTAGCTCTCTCGTACTTAAATGTACATTGTATAGCGCATGCTCATAAGTATTAAAGTAATAACGTTAAGTTATATACTAAGTTTCAATTGCTAATTATATACTGTGGTAGATGAGGATAACGTCTCTCTCACCATTCAGATATATAGATATAGCGTGTAGTTAAATACTAGGTATAACTTTAGGAATATAGAGCTAACTTAACTCTATTTAGGAAAGTTAACATTAGTATATTAAGTACAACACCAATAGATAGGTAATAGGTTTAACTTTATAGACCACAAGGTCATTTTAACCTTTAAGTCTACTTAGGTACTGTAGTTTTAACAGCATGCAGGTAGTTTAGGTAGGCTACGTTGAGCTCTAAAGAGCAATATAAGAGTAAGTGGTTTTATAAGAGTTTACACTACCGTAGGTCCTCCTAGTAGGAGCTCTGTTCAACATATTAGGTCGACAGAGTGATACCAAGGTAGTCTCCATCTTCAGGCTTTACGCATGATTACGCTGTAAGCAGTTTTTGTGGCTAGCCAGTCACAAGCTACATAGAGCAGTTGCTCTATACCGGACTTGAGTCTGAAAATGCGTACCCTAGTACGGCATTTTTCTTCGGTTACCCGGGCTGTTGGGTAACCCGAGGTTTACCCTTTCCTCGCGAGGGGTGTACTGTCGTGTGTATCACGACATATTTGCATAAATCTCTTTGTTACATGCAACAATTAGTACTGAGGTTGAGGTTAGGTTTTTACTTACCAGATATCTCCTTGAAAAACAATATCCATACGAATTGGTAGTCAGAGTCGTCACACATGATCACTGAACTATAGGTTTCATGACTGCAAGAAGATCTAACTAGACTCTTATCGGAAATCTAGACCAAAATACGTGGTAGTCATTGTTCATTTGCAAAACGTTATTTCTGGTTAACGGCTGTTCCAAACTATCAAGTGTTATACATTAATCGAATCGCTAAAATACATAGAAGGCGAATCTAGTAGTAGTTTCGCGAATTTTGAAAATGTTTAGAATTTAAATTAAACAGGTGTAGGTACGTTCATACAAAATTTAGAGCTGTGCACGCCATCGCGTTACGGTTATCGCTTTAAGTCGAGATTTCTCGCAAACCAGAGGTATTTGATGTTTCTGGCTGTGATTGTCATGTCATTTCAAAATTCCGCAACATTTTAAGCACATTTTCATTAATATTTGAAATTACCGATCGCGAAGATTATGGCGTTCGTGAATAGAACCTTTAAAAACGGTAACGACCCTATCACCTCAGATGTGTCAAAACTGTCAAAGGACAGTCGCGATCGATCCGTCTCTTGAACTGCACGCGCGTCGTCGCGGCGGCGCACTATGCGATCCCGTCGCGGGCGCCGGAGCGCGGTGTGACGGATGAACCTTCATTTTCGCTTTCAACTCGACCGGCCGCTTAGTTCAGCGACTCGCGGTCGTGGTCGGAACCGTGGTGTGGCACCCAGGGTGCCGTTGCAATTCCCTTTCGCGCGTGCTTAGTATAAGCGAGTGTTCTCGTGATGTGCGCGACTTCGTGCCTGGCGGGCCTCGCGCCGCCGGCAGTCACCGGGAACCGCCTGAACGTCCCAGACCGCTCTGCGTGAGCGCAGGGTGCCGGGCGCAGTGGATCTGGTTAGCGCCTTCGCCTCCCGGATCATCCCAAGGCCGACGATGGCCTAACTCGTCGACAGGCGTTCGACGAGTACGCTTCAAGCTGACAGCCTCTGCGGCAAGTGCCTACAGCTAGAGCTATCGAGCCGCCGAGGGCGGAATCGGAGGATACAAGCTAACGTCGCGGCCCCGCGACGTGCCCAGTGAGTCCGTTCCGTATTTCCATGGCCATGGTCTACATATAGACTACAACCCAGTGTCACCCGCGAACTGTCGCGTCTCGTGTCGAACCGCGTACTACGTTCGTATCAATAAGGTCATGACCATTCGCGCGCTTCTAGCCGGCCTAGCTTAGCTTAGAATAAATCATATCTGTGACTCTGAGCCAGCTGAGCCTCGCCAGAGTATAACCCACCTCCTAGTCGGAGAGGCCTCTTTGGGCGAGGCTCCGTTGACTTGGCTGCTCCAAGTCTGTTATTTCACCATTGGCACTGCGGTATCCGAGACCGCCATGTATCGGGCTGTTTAGCAATATAGGTTTGCATGTTATTGTGGTTGTTTTAATTGTCAGATCAAATTCCTAGTGTGAAGTACACGGTCCTTGAACTAAAGGTTCTGTGCATATCTACCGAGACATATCCGGCTTTCTATACCAGTCATATTGACTTGTTCGTGTATAAAAATAACTTCCAACCTTACTTTTCAACAAACTATTCATCCCTATCATCACCAATTATTAATCTTCTTTTTATTATATACGACACCCCGTACGCGATGTTGGCTGTGCCAGTAGCTCGTACTGTGGCGCACGGGAACTCGCCGCACTTCCGGGTCTTGACGCTGCTCAATGCACTTCAGGTGTCAACACCGGAATATTTATGATCTGTTTGCGTGGCGACGGACTGTCAGACTGCTGTGTGTAGTGCGTGTTTGAAGTACTGTGAATTAATGGATGAGAGTATCCTCTTTGATGATTTGAGCTTAAGTGTACATCTTGTTTCACTGTGTATTAATTTTAAGACTGTAATGCTGTGTAAGTATATTTATAAATAAATAAATTACGGAATAGAAGTAAGCAAAATAAACCAATCTTACTCGTAATGCAATTTCTGACATAAGGGGTTTTAATTTCCGCAACGCAAAGGCCGCACCACTCAGTTTACCACAGAGGGCGTCGACGTATGGTACTTCCAGTAACAATTCAGTCTAACATGAAGCCAAGGAACCTGTTTTCGTTGCGTGTAAAGATTATAGTAGTATTTGTTTTAAGACTGCGCAGCAAAATGTGAAAAAATAGGCAGTTGCCGTTAAGTAGATAACGTCAACACTAGTTGTAGGGGCCAGTTAGCCCATACACTTGCTTGATGTGGTTGAGTGCGTTGAGAGAGTGAAGAGGTTGAGCTCACGTTAAACTTGTTTATTGTATGTTAAATGGTTACAAAATTAGCCGTTCCTTCAATTGATGTTTATCGTATGAAAGTTAGGGATGCACTGTCGTTAACTTAGTTATAATATTTTAGTATGGCTCGGTCTAAAGTAGGTTGCAGCGTGAGCGGAAAAATGTACAGTAGTGAGACTGTACATGCTGGCAACTCCAAAGAAAGGAAAGTTGAGATAATTGTCAATAGAAGGAAAAGCTATTACAAAATACTTAATAAAATTAAAATCAGTCAAAGTTGAACGCCACATTGTCGTTGGTCGCGAGGCGATGGCTCGGTGGCGGCGCGGGGCTGCTCGTCGGTCTCGCTCCGGTTTGTGGCCGGCTTCTCTCTTCTGGCATCGGTTGAAGTTCGATATCTTCGTAGATTGGTTTCTGTGATTTCCGTGAGCGCTGTTTGCGGTTGCTTGGGTTACATAGGTTGGGATAGCGCCTTCTCACTCCCCAAATCACGGCAGCAGAGATGCCTGCGGCCAGCAGAAAGTAACTAATGGCATATTGATGAACATCGTGGGTAGTGAGAGTTGTTCGTAAGGTTTGCTCCTTATTCTTCTCGTCTTGTAATCTTCTGTCGATTTCTTCTGTATCCGTATTTTTGTGTTCAGCATAGTACGGATGCGGTATGTTGTGGTAAGTCAGATTTGCAATTTGATTAATTGATGATGTTACCGAGGGCACGTTAATTTCGTAGTTCATCTTCATATTGCTGTTGTATTGGTTGAGCGAATGTATAGTTAGATATTTAGATTGTAGTACGCAGCTTTGTGCTAAGGTGACGATACCGGATGACGTCATAGTGTGTGACGTCACATTTTCTTCACATATGGCTCGTAATGTACAAGTGTCGCAACAAATAGCGAGCCAAGTGTTTGGCGAGTGCAACTCGATCCAGGCGTCCTTACATGACGTGGGCGCTACGTCACATGGAGTACGCGTTCGATGACCTATTAACTTTGCTTCGCATGGGATATTTTCATTGTGAAGGTTGAACACTGGTAAGTTTTTGTAGCATATAAAGTTGTCACGTTTTAGTTGGACGCATTGTTGAAGGTCCTCTTCCCTTAATGATATATAGGTATTTTTCTGAAGGTTAACAGCTATGTAACTGGCGCTAGTTTTCACGATGACAGTGCCTTGCGCAGTCTTGACAGGCAGCGGTATAGCGCGATGTAGTGTATAGTCTTCATCCGAAATCAGAGGTATGTTGAGCTCGAATAAGAAATAACTGTCGGTGACTCGAGCTTTAACGTACAGTACCTTGTAAAGGTCCTTTATCTCTTCTCGTATGTTATTAACAGGCAACGATACGGTTCTTGGTAGCTTGCCTGCGATAATGTTCATCTGTTCGATGAGGTTAACCGGCGTCACGAGGTGGACGTCGATGTGGCCCTTGTAGGCATCAGTTAAAGTGTTAAAGAGCATTTCTTGCATGTTCTTCAGATTGTTGATTAGTAGATAAGCTGAGAATGATGCGGAGTTAAAATAAGCGGTAGCCATAGCGATCTCCACTGCTGACTCAATTTTAGCTAGGTTTATATTCGTTTGGTTCATGAATGTTTCCATAACGTTAAATTGTTGTAGAATGTTGGCTTCGTTTTTCTTTAAAACCTTGTTTTCTAATTCAACGATAGATGTCTGGTTTTTTATTAGTTCGAGTAAGTAGTTTTCGTTGTTATGCACAGCTTCTATGTCTGTTTTGTATTTTTCGGCAAAACGCTGATCGAGGATTCCGAATAAACTGTTGGTTAAATATCCAACCCCATCAAAAAGTCCTCGTTTCTTCCTGTCAGTCAGATGTTTGTGAGGGCTAATCAACATGGTGTTGTAATATTCTAGGAGGTCCATCTCGTGGTACAGTTGGTTGAGAGTAGTTTTGCAATATCTTGGGTCGGTCTTCTCACACCAGTTCTCCACTCCGTGCAGGTACGTTTCAATACGACGAACTCCTTCCCAATAGTTAGTTAGATTGTAATACATTAATAATGTCCATTTATTATGTATTACTTGGACCTTGCCAATTGTATCGTAGTATATCGGTCGCTCAGGTTCAAGGCTAGTAATATGTGCCGACGTTTGAAGCATTGGCGCGCCGGCGGCGTGTGAGCCTGATATGGCGCACATGGTTAGCAAAGTTGTGAACAATGTGACAAAACATTGTTTGGCGTTTTTGATTCTTCTAGGGTTTCTTGTAGGGTTTCTCGTGTTGTTTTGTTTACTTTCGTCTTTTTCTGTTGATGATTTGTTCTTCTGTTCAGTTTTTGGTTCGATCGGTAAGGGTGAAAGTTTGACAATGGGACGCTTGAGAGTCCCATTCTGAGTTTTTATAGTTGTTACTCGAGTTAGGCCGTCGGCGCCAGGGTGAACGTCAATGACGCGGCCAAGGGCCCATTTTGCTGGAGGTATGTTGTCCTCCTTCACAAGAACTATGTCGTTCTTTTCAATATTTTTGGCGGGTGTGCTCCACTTGCTTCGTCGTTGAAGTTGAGTTAAATAGTCATAAGACCAAGCTTTCCAAAATTGTTGCGTCATGTGTTCAATGAGTTGCCATCTTCGACGCAGATCGATGTTTTTGGTGTCGCTGTGATCCGAGTGTGGCAGTGATAGTGTAGCGGATCCGGTCAAAAAATGTCCCGGAGTTAAACAGTTGTAATATTCGTCGGGGTCCTCGGTGAGAGGGCAAAGCGGCCTTGAGTTCAAGCACGCTTCGATCTTCGCCAGCAAGGAGATGAATTCCTCAAAGGTTAGTTTCTGCTCCCCGAGTACTCTTCTTAAGTGATATTTTAATGACTTTACTGCGGCTTCCCATATTCCGCCCCCACTAGGCCATGCAGGGGCGTTGAAGTGCCATTCCACTTCTAGTTTACCAATTGTGTCAAAGAAACTTGAGTTAATTAGCATCTGTTTGAATTGTTCAAATTCTTGGCGCATAATCTTTGATGCCCCAATAAAGTTTGTACCGCAGTCAGAATATACATGTTTAGGCGTGCCGCGGCGGGCACATAATCGTTCGAAAGCGGCCAGAAACGTTTCGGCGCTCATGTCTGATGTAAGCTCTATGTGCACAGCTTTCGTGGCTAAACACACGAAAATGACAATATATCCTTTCGATGTCTTGACACCTCGTCCTTTGTTAATTTTGACCTCTACGCTCCCCGTGAAGTCCACACCGGTGTGCGTAAATGGCCTTGATGGGATAGTTCTCTGCGGGGGCAAGTCCGCCATTAGTTGATAAGTGTTCGACGGCTTGAATCGGTGGCAGCGTACGCAGTGCTGTAATTGATGCTTTACCGCCCTGTTTCCACCGATGATCCAGTAACGCTGCCTTATGTAGTTAAGGGCCACGCGTGCTCCGCCGTGTAAAGTTGACATATGCCCGTGATGAATAACAAGATGAGTCATGCGCCCCTTCCTGGGTAAGATAACTGGATTTTTCATTCCCGGGGGCAAGTTGGAGTTGTTTAAGCGTCCGCCAACTCGAATTAACCCCTTCTCATCCAGGTAAGGCTTCAGTTTGTACATACAGCTTTGCTTCGAAGTAGTTTTATTTTTGGATAATAGTTTGTATTCGTTAGCAAACGCCTCCTTTTGTGCGCATCTGGTTAAATATTCATTTGCAGCGAGCAATTCATTTGTAGTTATATAGTTGGTGTCCGCTTTCTGCTTGCGCCGCAAGGTTGTAGTGAATCGCATTATCCACGCCGTAATTCGTATTACTCGTGATAACGAACTGCATTTATCAAGTAGGTCATGTATGAAGTTAGTGTCTTGATTTGTGGCTAGGGCTGCCTCTTCGTTTTGCATTTTTTTGATGCCAGTAGTAACATGGAAAGTTTGGGCTTGAAGTTCATTTTTTAAGTTTGTTTCGGGAAGGGATGGTCCGTGCCACCAGAGGTCGAGGTTAATTAGTTTGCTCGGGGACACGCCCCTTGAAGCACAGTCACTTGGGTTATCCTCAGATTTGATGTAATGCCATTTGTCTGCCGGTATTACTTGCTTGATTTTCATGACTCGGTTGGCCACGTATTTATCCCAACGCGTTACATCCCCCTGCAGCCATGCGAGAGTTACTTGGGAGTCGCAAAATGCTCGTATGGTTATATCATAATCTTTGTAGGCTTCCATCACCTTCATCATTAGTTGAGATAGTAGTAGGGTTCCGCATAGTTCCAATCTAGGAAGAGTAGTTTTCTGCGATATGGGGGCAACCCTAGTTTTTGCAGCTAGTAGAGTTGTTCGTGGCTTCCCGTTATCATCCTTAGTTCGGGTGTAAATAACGCAAGCAAATGCTTTCTCACTTGCGTCTGAGAAGCCTAAAAGTTCGGTGTGCTTTGATGTCCCTCCGATCCATCTGTTAAGCTTGACCTTGTTTAGTAGTTTTAATTCCGTTTTAAGTTTTAGCCATTCTTCTTGAATATCGTGCGGTAAAATTTGGTCCCATGAAATGTTACTGGTCCAAACCTTCTGGAATATTAGTTTTGCCGTTAGGGTTACGGGGCTATACCAGCCTAATGGGTCATATAGGCGTGATATTTCAGATAGTAGAGCTCGTTTCGTTAAGTTAGTTGTAGTTTCATTTTGTAGCTTCCAGTTGAGTAAAAATGTGTCCGAGTTAGGGTTCCAGCCAAGTCCTAAGGTTTTCATGGACTCATCTTGTTTGAAGTCAAATATTTGTGTTGAAATTTGATCCTTGGTTAAGTTTTCAAGTAGAGTTGGATCGTTTGCGGACCATTTTCGTAAGTTCATGCCGCCGCCCTTGAGTAAGTTTATTAGTGAGTTTTGTAGTTTAGTTGCTTCCTCGATTGAGTTGCGGCCGCTTATGAGGTCATCAACGTAGAATTCGTTCTTTAGCGTTTCGGCAGCTTCGGGATATTTGTGGCCGTCGTCAATGGCCAATTGCTTAAGAGTTCTTGTTGCTAACCAGCCTGCACATTTTTGTCCATAAGTTACTGTGCGAAGTTGGTATTCCTGAAGGGCTTCGGAGGGTGAGTTTCGCCATATAATTTTTTGAAGATGCTGCTGGTCCTCAGAAATCCAAATGCATCGGTACATCATCTGGACATCAGCACAAAATGCATATTTGTAGGACCTCCACTTCAGTATCAGTGCTTGAATGTCCCTTTGTAGGTTAGGACCTTTTTTCTGCTGGCTGTTTAGGCTGTAGCCGCTGCTTGTTTTTTGGGATGCATTAAAAACAACCCTTAGTTTTGTGGTGGTGGCATTTTCCCTCAGCACCCCATGATGTGGAAGGTAGCAGTCCTGAGCTGAGGATGAAGTCGCAGGCTTCATATGCTCCAAATTAATATATTCGTTCATGAAATCCCGGTACATTGCGGCAAGTTTATGTTGTTTTTGTAGTTTTCGTTCAAGTTGTAAAAACTGGGATATCGCTATTTGTTTGGAGTTTCCCAGTTTTTCTTCGTAGTCCACATTCAGTGGCAGTTTTACGACGTATTTCCCATCGGAGCCTCGCTCTACAGTTTCCTGGTAGTAATTTTCGCATTGATCGTCAGATCCATTTTCGTCGTTTTGGGTGATGTCTTCTGTTTCCCAAAATTTCGTAAGCTCTTCCATGTTAATTAAAAATACGCGGCAGTTTAGTGAGGCACGGCTTGTCAGTTTCCCACTGATTATCCACCCTAACTGGGTCTGTTGGGCAATCAGATCCCGCTTATCAGCCTTGATCACTCCATCCATGAGAGCGTCGGCGTAAACGTGTGCTCCTAGCAAGAGGTCTATGGGGCGCGATACGTTAAAGTCAGCATCCGCCAGTTCCAAGTTTTGTAAATGCGGCCAGTTTCCTTTTCTGAACGTTGAGTTGGGTAAGTTTCTAGTTATTTTCTGGGCGATAAGTGCATTCGTTTTAAATGTGTAATCGGAATGCAGGGACTTGCAAGTAAGCTCCGTTTTTCCTTTGCAGCTTAAAGTTCCAATTCCAGTTATGGTCCCATTTAGCTTCACTCTAGGTAGCTTCAGTAGTTGTGCGGCATTTTCAGTTATAATATTTATCTGAGACCCCTGGTCCAGTAATGCTCGAAGTGTGATAAGGGACCCGTCTCTCGCTTGAAGTTGAAGTTGAACCGTAGTTAACAAGACTTCCAAATCATCTGTAGCTATATGATGGCTCGATGATCGTTGAGTTGAAGTTGATGGGTTCGGCTCGGAGTTATTTTTTCCATAATTAGAAACTATTTGTTTCTTCATCATATTATTGTGCAATAATGAATGATGTTTCAAGTTACATTCTTTGCACGTTTTGTTAGATCTGCATTCTTTGTCCCCGTGACTAAATAGGCAGTTTTTGCAGACTTGTAGTTTCGCAACCGTGCTGTTGCGCTGTAGTGCATCTAGGTCGATGAACTTCGGACATTGCATCAACACATGTGCCCCGTTACATAGAGGACATTGTCCATATGTCGCATGATATGTTCTAGAGTTATTCTTTAAATAGTTGAAGTTATTGTAGTTAGTTTTTTTGATTTGATGCTCCTTGAACGTTCTTACGAATGCTGGTTTTTGGAGAGTGGTGACATCCTTTTTTGCGCGTTTCATGGTTTCGTAGGCCATGAATTTGCTCTCGAGAAAGAAAAGAAAGTCGTGTAGGACCGGAATTTCCCTGTGATCCTGAAGGTCCCGTACGTAGTCGCTGTGCGTATTGGAGTCCAATTTCAAAGTCATTAAGTGAACAATAATGGGATCCCAGGTTGCAGTATCTAAGCCAATATTAGTTAGTCCGCTCAGACACTCAGTTATGACGTCATGCATTTTCTTTAGGTTGTAGGCGTCCGGTTGTTGAATGGTAGGTAAATTTAGCATAGTGTTCATAAACGAGATAAATTGAAGACGTCGATTATCATAGCGTTGATTTAAAATGTCCCAACATGAGTTGTAGTTGTCAGCGTTGATTGTTAGGTGCTGGACCAATCTTTCTGCTTCTCCTCGGAGTTTCGTTTTGAGATGCTGCATCTTTTGTGCCTTGTTGATTGTTGGATTGTTATGGACGGTTTCAATGAAAAGATCCTTAAACGAAATCCATTGGTTGTAGTTTCCTGAGAACTCGGGTATAGAGATGCGCGGCGCCGATCTTTGGTAATGTAAAGTTGACCACATCTTGCTGTTAAGCTCCCTTCGCATAGAATCGTACCTATTTTCTATATCGGCGAATATTTTGTAGTAAGTTTCATGAGAGCCCTTGAGCAAGCCATCTATCTCCCAGTGCTGCTTGTCGATGTCCGCCCATTTCGATTTCAGGATATTGAGATTATCTTCTAATTCCCATTTTTCGGTATTGGAGGAAATATCGATTTTTGACATCGCTCGATCGATTGCTTTGAAGTGACATTCTTGTTTGTTTAAAAGTTGAATAACATCACCGTTCCCAGCTTCCGTTTCCTCCAAAAAGTCCGTTAAGTCGAACTTGAATGAGCTCTTAGCGTCAGTTAGATTATGCATCAAGTTGAGCATATCCGCTTTAGTAACGTCGTACATAGTTTTAGTTTTTGAGTGGATATCCTCCAAGAAGTAGTTAATGTTCTTGTCCTCGATTTCCTTCTCGAGGATCTCGTGCTGGTTCTCGAAGTCACCCCATAAGGCATCGAGAGAAGTTAGCCGCTTAGTTAAGTAGTCGCGAGTTTTCCTGTCCTTTGAGTCCTTTTTGTAGTTGACACACAAGGACTTGATGCTTTCAAAGCAAGTTTGCTGTTGTTGTAGCTTGTTCATTGTAAGTTAAAGTTGAAGTTGAAGTTGAAAGTTGATCTTGAAGATAGTTAAGTTGAGCCCCAGAGTAGTTAAGTTTATTAAGTAGGTTTTTTTTTTATTTTTTTGTAGTAGTTGCCCGACGATAGGTTAGTTGACTGGTTCACAACACGTAGACCTTGCTTCCGTCCACTTCCAGATCCTCTTGTAGTTGTAGATCCGAATCACGAGCGGAGATAGACACGTGAAGTAATCCTGATGTTATTTTTCGTTGGTTCAATCCGATGCCCTTCTTCACAGGTAAGTAGCGCTTCTGCCCTCTATATACGATATATCTGTGCCTTCTCAATTTACTGGTGAGACCCGCTTGTGGGAGGCCAGCAAACCGATTCACTATCGCAATAAAGTAACAAAAACACTATGTACCTTTTTTTGAGTTTGCAGGACACGGAGAGGTTCGAAGGACCATAAAATGTAGGGGCCAGTTAGCCCATACACTTGCTTGATGTGGTTGAGTGCGTTGAGAGAGTGAAGAGGTTGAGCTCACGTTAAACTTGTTTATTGTATGTTAAATGGTTACAAATTAAGTTGACTAATTAGCCGTTCCTTCAATTGATGTTTATCGTATGAAAGTTAGGTATGCACTGTCGTTAACTTAGTTATAATATTTTAGTATGGCTCGGTCTAAAGTAGGTTGCAGCGTGAGCGGAAAAATGTACAGTAGTGAGACTGTACACTAGTTGTTTAATCCATTTCCAAACTATATTCCCCGGGTAAGGTTTCCCGGGGGAGGTTTTCCCCGGGGGCTACAGTATGCGGTTCTTCAAGAGGGGAGTAAATAGGTTCTTAAAGGGTCGGCAACGCGCGCGTGATGCTCCTGGCGTTGCAAGCGTTCATAGGCGGCGGTAACTGCTTAACATCAGGCGGGCCGCATGCTTGTTTGCCACCGTCGTAGTATATAAATATATATATATATATATATTTAGGACTTCAAAGAATGTGTTAACAACTTCTCCGTCAAAAAGTTATAAGATTATTAATATATTACCCTAGAAAGCTAAGTAAAGTTGGACGAAAATTGTAAAATCGTAAGCAGGCGTTAAGTGTTTTTTTTATACTTTAAAAATGGAAATCTATTCTGATCTTTAGTTAGAAAAAAGATGAATGTTTGCATTATAGTTTGTTCGAATCAAATATTTAAATTATTGTTTGGTATTAAAGGTCCAGATTTATCAAAAAGTGCTTTTAATTCTCCATATGTTCTCCATACATTTTTACTATGGCGGCCGCGCGCCGATCTAAATACGCATTCCCCGCGCTCTATGGTTCAGTCGCTAACGCTCGGCGCAGTCTTAAGTGGTTAACGTTATTGGGTAATTAAACGGTACACACTTCGAAAAAATATTTATTACATTTAGCTAACAACTAATAAAATATGTGAATAAATAATAAATAAGAATTTCCGTACATTAAAAATTAGGAAATTCGAAGTATTCAGAAGTTCCTTAATACAATAAATTAAGAATCTCTTAATGCTATAAATTATGTGTGCTTCGAATTTTTAATCTACAAGTTTGAAACCTACAGTTTGAATTTTCCATTGATAATTTTTGTTTCAAAAACTACTCTAAATTGACAAAATTCACGCGGAAAATAAGTTTTTTCAACTAATTTTCGACTGCACGCAATGACAGCATGAAATAGCTATGTTACTACCTAGAACTCGGGGAAAACTATTATTCACTTCAAAAAGTTGGTTGAAATTATCAATATATTTGTCATAATATGAAAAAAAAATGTTTTAAAAGGAATAAGGCCTCTTAAAGAGGATATAGTATATGTTTAATAGGAAATAACGTTAAAATATTATGAAAGATTTAAATTTTACGAAAAAATATAACGTTAAAAATAAATAACGTTAAAATATTATGAAAGATTTAAATCTTTCATAATATTTCCTATTAAACATATACTATATCCTCTTTAAGAGGCCTTATTCCTTTTAAAACTTTTTTTTTTCATATTATGACAAATATATTTATAATTTCAACCAACTTTTTGAAGTGAATAATAGTTTTTCCCGAGTTCTAGGTAGTAACATAGCTATTTCATGCTGTCATTGCGTGCAGTCGAAAATAAGTTGAAAAAACTTATTTTCCGCGTGAATTTTGTCAATTTCGAGTAGTTTTTGAAACAAAAATTATCAATGGAAAATTCAAACTGTAGGTTTCAAATATATACCAAAAAATCCCAATAGTCCTGTTTTAGGTAGTAACGTCAATAATATTTATTTATTTATTTAAACTTTATTGCACACAATAATACACAGGAAAAAGTACAAATGGCGGACTTAATGCCGTAAGGCCTAATAATAATATGCAACCAACACACAATTGTTTAATAATATGTTAAGAAACATGTTAGAAAAATGTCTAAAACAATCAGCATTTTCATAAGATAAGGTAGATATCATCCATTTTCATAGGATAAACTATAAGAAGGAATAAGGCCTCTTAACATTTTTTTTTGTAGAGCGCTGCGCTCTTTCCTACATTTTTGTTGTATTATTATTATTATTATTATAGCCTCATTTATTCCTTAGTACTTATGATAAATAACATTTCTTAATTTAATTTAACATGCAAAATAATTGAGATTGGCAATATAACATTTAAAAATTATTATTATTTTTTTTTTTTTTACAATTGAATATTATTAATAAATTATAATTTTACATTTAAAAATATGTCATGCAGTTTTACTAGGGACCTCTCTACGAGTAAAGGCCTCCTCCATATTTTTCCAAACATCTCTATCATTAGCTTTGGTCATCCAGTCTTTTCCAGCTACTCTTTTTATTTCGTCTATCCATCTTTGTCTTGGTCTTCCTCTTTTCCGTTTATGTCGTGGTCCTGCCCATGTCGTTACTTTATATGTCCATTTTTGTTTATTCATACGCGCTACGTGACCGGCCCATTTCCACTTCTGTTTTTTACAATGTTCTAAGGCGTCTAAGATGACATTGGTTATTTTTCTAATATCCGAGTTTCGTTTTCTATCTCGTTGTTTGTTGTATATTATTTATTAAACACCAGCCTAGAACAATTTTTAATAAAATATGGAAACAAATATAATTAGGTAACTTCTTATTACAATAATAAACAATCTTTAAATGCAATTTTAACGTTATTTCTACGATCTACGATCAATTACACCCTTAAAGTTCAAACCTCGGTGCCTATAAAAATACTAAAAAATCTGTTTACCTAAAAAATGCAAATAGATGATCAAAAAATATGTATATCTGGCTTTACATTTACATCGTGAAATTAAGGGTTAAAATGTTGGTTACTCATTCACTGCTGTAAAGTAGTGCGGTAAGATATGAATATTAACGTATACACATAGAGGTCGCTAAGGTGTAAAACCTTGCAAATAAACAATGCAAAGATCGACACACAAAGCATAAGGAAAAAATCAAAAGGTTGGTTGGAGTTCGGGTAGCGAGGGAAGCGAAGTGGCTAACGCGCTGGACCCGGCAATCCAGAGGTACCGGGTTCGATTCCCGGTCTCGTCCCCCAGGTAACTCATTTCAATTTTTCTTTGAGCTTTGATATCTTTGTATCAATAGTTTAGTAAATATATTTTTATAACAATAAATAGCTTTATAAATATGTATATCCCTCTCTCCAAAATATGTATATTCCTCTCTAGCCCTCTCTCGCTTGCTCGTTCACCGCTGTAAAGTGGTGCGGTAAAATGTGAATATTAACGTATTCACTAAGGTGTTAAAACCTTTCAAATAAACAATGCAAAGATCGACACACAAAGCATAAGGAAAAAATCGTCAGGTTTACGTGGAGCGAGGGAAGCGAAGTGGCTAACGCGCTGGACCGGTTATCCAGAGGTACCGGGTTCGATTCCCGGTCCCTTCCACCAGGTAGCTCCTTTTTCAATTTTTCTTTAAGCTTTGATCTTTGTATTCATAGTAAAATTGTATTTATTATGAGAACACAATTTTGTAAGATTAATATATGAATAGAGGTATATATTTAAAAAATATTTAGATTTAATAAATAGTTCCAAAACGCTTCTTCTAAGCTTCGTTCTAAGCTCATTACGTATTCTGGGGTGTACGACGTTTTATATAATTTCACTTAATCTATAATGTAACGAATGTTATAATGTTTGTTATCGTTTCCTTTAAATCCCTGTTTAATTTTACAGACAAAACAAACGTTACATAATCAGTTGAATGTACTTCATTCGTACGAGGATATTTTTTATAAAATACTAGTGCTATAAAAATATCTCTATATTTAAATCAGTTAAAGCATATTTATGATTCGGTTTGAAGTGATGAGTTCTGATGACTGTGAACGTGGTAGGTGGTCTCGGCGCCGGCGCAGCCCGGCTCGCGCGCCGCGCTGCACCTCCTCTGCAAAACGGTGATGAATTGTATCAAACAGCGCAGTTTTAACACAACAAAAAGAAATTCTTATACGTATAATTTAAAAAAAGAAAATTTTTGTACTGCATTGCGGCTATAAAAAAAAACGTGCAATTCGAGTTATCGAGTTCATGGGGTCAAGAACTTGAGTTGCACGATTTCCACAAAAAAAACATCAGCAATTTGTACAAACATTGATATTCTTTAATTATACCATTCTTCAATAAAGATACGCAAATGCACACACCCGCGCATGTTTTATCCTGCGCGGTAACTTCCAAACTCTAACACATAGAATCGCTGGTAAGTTAATACAGATCTAACCGTTTTTTATAAAATTATCCCATCAAAAACTCGCAACTCCGTACCCCAAAAAGTTGTAAGATACAGTATAAAATATACAATATAAAACCGACCCGCTTAATATATTTTGTACCTGTCAAACACACGCACGACACACACGACAACATAATTTTATTATGTAACTACCACACATAAGAATACGATAAAATCGCCTTTCATTAAAGTGATTTTATTAATTTTGATTGGTACTGAATAAATTAAGCGACTTGGTTTTATTGGAGCGGAGCGAGCGAAGCTCCCATGGATCGACTCGAATGGACTTTGTAACAATGCGCAGATCTCAGCGAGTTCTCAACCGATTTTAGAAATTTTTGTTTTAAAATGCACAAATTAAATTTCGCTAGGTCGTGACGAAGAGAAAATTTCAAAAAAAAAAAAAAAAATCCGCTCCAACTATGGTGCAAGCTTAGCCGGTGGCTGACTCTGCATCGACCTAGTATTGTATGTTACAACTATTTGTGACTTTGACTTTTGACTTTGACTTTGACTTTGTGGTAGAAGGTTGCGAGACTTAATTTTTTTACAAGTTATGTTATTGTGTATTATTTTTTGTAAGTGGTCCTTCTTTTTTCCTTTGAGGTACTACTACTTCCTGTGCATCCGCAACTATCTTTCTCAAAGCACACTCTCTGTTGATCATTTTATGCGCATCAAGTTTATTATTTACAATGAAGCGAAAATTGAAAAATTTAATGATTCGGACAGGATTCGAACCTGCGTTTCCAACGGCTTTCCGGGCCAACACGGGCGTCCTCCCAATTAACGTAAACATTTAGTTTACGTTAGCAGACGTTACTGCTTTAATAAAAATAAGTAAGTTTATTATTATTACAAAGTATGTTCTTAGACATTATGATGAAAAACGTTATGCGCATAAATGTATGACTATTTGCAGTTATGCGTAAAGATGAGTATGACGAATCCACGTATGCCAATCAAAAATATGACTTTGAACTTTATGCAACCCGAACCCTACCCATTATCTACACGTATATTTTGAGCTATAATATATAATAGTTAAATTATCTTTAGTCACAGGGATGAGCTTTGTGAGAATCTGAGTGTCACGTACATAAGTGTCCACAACTTCGGTGGTATCAATATCGCTAAGCCTTGAGAGCTGACTATCCATTATGTCGAGTAAAAGTAATGAAAATGGTGATATTGGAGATGCTTGTAAGGAATAGATAGAGGTAAGATACCAGGGGCACATAGATTATAGCAGTTGACAATTGAGATTGATTGATTGATTGATTACCAGAGCAAGCAGCGTTTTCAGTTGGGATAGCGAATTTGATATTATGCATAGGAATTCGGCGAGATGACTAGGGCAGCATAAAACATGGGAGTGGTTTGAGTTGGCCAAAACACATTGTATTGGCTAAGGGGATAAGTGTGCGAGTGAGTGGGCTTGCAACCCGGCTGTACAATAATTGTAATTGCGATTTTTGTAGTAAGCTATAGCAACGAGAGGAGAGGCCAGCCAACCATGTTATCCAAGCTAGGTTTTGCAGTCTACTTATACTCAGAACTGAAATAAAACTTCGTGTACCGGGTGGGGCCCGGATTCATGTCGCTGCGGCTGCCGTCGAGGCACGAGCGCGGCACACGGCGGCGTGTCTACTTCGAGTTGCACTTACCATTGTTCCTGCGGATGTCACGGGCGGGTATTAGGTCCGGGATCTATGCCGGACGTGGTAGAGTGGTATGGCCGGCACGGCCTGCACACAAAACAGATTTACATTAAACACAACCCCAGCCGTATTGCTCAGGGACGAATAAACGAATATTTTCTAAGGGTATCGCGTTATCGATTTTCCCTCGTAACAAAAGACAGTAATGCACGGCGAGATGGAGTTTCCGTCTATAATTGAGAGTGTCGAGCCCGACCATGCCCGCCACAAAAAGTGAAGGAAATAAAAATGGATAATATCCATACTGTTTCTTATAAATGTGACGCGCAAACTTTCGCTGGACTCTTTCGAGCATGAGTTTGTAAGTCTCCTCGACAGGATCCCATATTACAGAGTTAAACTCCAACTTACTACGTACGTATGCGTTATACAATATAATTGGAACAGTCGTGCTGGTAAATTGTGGTGCCATACGCATTACAAAACCTAGAGTTTTGTTCGCGCTTTTTACTACTGAGCGAATGTGGCTATGGAAATCTAACTTAACATCAAGCTCGAGACCCAAATCACGGATATTCTGGACGCGAACAATAGCCTCGTTGTCGAGGTGATATGTAAATTCCAGAGGATATTTGCTTCTACTAAACGTAATGATTTTACATTTCTTCCCATTGAAATACAGTCTATTGGTTAGGCTCCAACTCAAAACGGCATATCTATGTTGCGCTGCAGCACATTACAATCATAAGTTGTATCAATGAACAGCTTTAAATCATCAGCGAACAGTACGCACTTGACACCGCTGACCACGGCAGGCAAGTCATTGATCGTCACCAAAAATAGGGTGGGTCCAAGCGTACTTCCTTGGCTTACTCCAGATCTGGTGAAATACTCGTTCGATCGATAGCCCGACAACCTATCATTATTGTGCACCACCTACCAAATTCAAACATTAATTTTCAACTACTCCGCTAACTAAAGGTTGTCTGGAAGAGATCGCTATTTAGCGATAAGACCGCCTATTGTTTACCTCTGCTTGTTATTTTAATGTATCTCATGTTGTGTCGTGTATTCCTTAATGTTTGCGGTGTGCAATAAATAGTAAGTATTTGTATTACCAATAATGTTAATGTATTAACCAAAAAAAAAGTTCACCCTCCCACATACTGCATATTTTTTTTAAAGCGTTTTAGTTGCTCACCATGAGTGATTTCTGATAAGGAAATTAACTTTAGCAGGCTGTAAAAAAATACTAAGGATATTGTCGTTCCAACTAATTTAAAAACATCCTTGATTTGTTTACTGTAAATACACACAAAAACTATGGCACAATTGCAACTATTAATAAACATAATTATCGTTTGTTAAAAACCAAACTCACTAAGTAACAAGTACTTACTACTTGCAACAACGTATTTAATTAAAGCCTGACCAGAAATATGTGAGGATGCGCCATATTGCGGAATTTTACTGGAACTAATTTCTTACACTGGCAATGATTGTCAACAATATCAATGTCATTCGTGATGGGTTCTCAAAAAGACAAATATTTAAAATTATCCAAAGAAAATGCCGAAAGCTATTCACAGTCGTGAACGTAAGATTATAAATAAAGTGTACACGTTTTTAGTTTACTAGACGAAATACGGTCAGGAAAAGAGTGCGTTCCATTAAATAATTATTACGATGTTGACATATGGAACTGACAGGTATTTAAAGTATTTAAACTAATGTCATAATAGTGGATTGCGATTGGTTGCTAAATTATTGCCATATAAATGTTAGAAATATATTTCCGGTCAGGTTACTTTTGTACTTTCGTCAAAAAAGACGTAAGTAACATTGTTTACTGTAACCAGTCTTGGGCAAACGCGACGTACTTCCAGATCTTTAAAACTTATTTTCATTGAACAAAATTCACACACGAAGTTTTTTTTACTGTAGCGTGTGTGAGCTCACCGCCGCACAGAGCGGTTGGAGGCTATCTGTTGTAGTTTGGTGGTGATCACCCTTACCATGAGTTTCCAGTAACTGTACTTGCTAGCGACTGCGTGACCGATTGTACCTACTATTCTCCATACAAATCGTTTATTTATTTACAAATGGCGGACTTAATGCCTTTAGGCATTCTCTACCAGTCAACCACTGGGTTAAACAGAAATATGTTGTCGGTGCAGGATCAAAGATTACAGACAAACAGTAATACAACACAAATCAATTACCTAAAGATATATATAAGAATGTATATATAATTAATTAATTACCATAAACTTAAACGAATACTTTATATGATATACTTACAAACATATATTATGTACCAAAAGTAAAATATTTCGAAGAGAGTTAGGAAGAGAGACTGTCCAAAAGATGCTTGCGCAACATGCGCTTGAAGGAGACCTTACTCTGAGCTTGCCTGATGTTGAGTGGGAGAGCGTTCCAGAGGTGTATTGCCCGAACCGTGAAAGAATTGGACATGAAACCGGAGCGGTGAAGGGGGACTACTAGCTTAAGTCTACGAGAAGTACGGAGAGTGCATCCAGGGCGAGCAGTTACAAATTGAAACTTGGATTTGAGATAATCGGGAGTGGTTGGATCAAATAAGATCGAAAAGAGAGTGCAGAGAATTCTTTGAGATCTACGTTCACGTACAGGAAGCCAGTTTAATTGACGGCGAAACTCCGAGATGTGGTCATATTTACGAAGGCCAAAAACAAACCTGATACAATTGTTTAGCATGCGTTCCAGCTTATTCAGGGAGGCCTGGGTGAGATTAGAGCAACACACATCAGCATAGTCGATGACGGGGAGGACAAGAGCTTGGACGAGAAGAGTCTTAGTGCTCACCGGGAGAAAATTCTTGAACCTGTAAAGCGATCTTAACGTGTATGCCCTGCGATAAACGTCAGACACCTGAGGGTTCCACATAATCGTTTACGCTGTCGCTAGCGATTGCTGTCACATTAACTCATGTTAAGGGTACCTACAGTGTTCGAAGGCGGCAATCTGGAGTTTGTGACGGGTATGTTAACTTTACCTTGTCGTGTTTATTTAATATTATTTGTAAGGGATGATATGTACCTAATAATTTGTACGTAATATTTAGGCGTATATTCTGATGTTTTAACAATGATAATAAATGTGGGACAGGGCCGAAACAAAACCACAACAACTTACAAAACAATAATTGTATTAAACAAATTAAACTATTAAAAATCACAATAAATTAGCAGAGCACATCTTTCCGTTACAGATCCGAAATCGTTCCCCTTTCGCGCGAATGTGCGGCTGAAAAAATAACCTTATAATAAGCGAAAAAATAAACGCGACTATTATAAAACGCTTCATGAAAAATCGCTACATGAAGAAAGACGAATAATAAAATTGGCGATCATGAAATAACACGATGTGAAAATTCGTTACTATGAAAAAACGATTTTGTGAAAATTATTGAACAAATCCAGACGAAGTCATCACATCGTCATGATTATTGCACGTGTGTAGATGGAAAACAAAAACATAAAATAAAATAAACAACGTTAGTGCCAGCAACCTGGGCACCGACACAATGCGAGCAGAGACTCCTACTATAAAATGACATAGAGGCCATACCTTGTTAATCCTCATCAGGCCACCGCTTCATATTGTCGCAGGAGGGGAGGTAGTGTTCCGCGGACATTCGGTAGAGTCGTACAATCGTCGCACTCGATAGCTCGATACCGATCTCGTCCCATCCCGCTCGTGACTTCGTATGGACCGAGGTATTTCGGCTTGACCTTCATGCCGACGCCAAACTGGGTCCTTCTAATGGCGACTCTTTCACCTTCTTTGTACTGGGTACTCTCTTTTCTTTGTTTGTTGTAATTCCGCCTATTTTCTTCTTGAATGAGCAACATTTATTCCTTGGGCTTTTCTTTGTTTTCTTTTCTGATGAGCATGAAACTGCGTCTGTTTTCTTGCTCTATTAATTCATAGATTTCATAGTATTTTTTGCTTCATCTTTGTACCAATCAATAGCTCAAATGGAGAGGTGCTAATACTCCTTTGATAAGTACTGTTAAGTTAAGTGCCCTTTGCACTCTACTTTCATGACAATATCAGTGTGTAGGCTCTTCAATACACGCTTTGTTAACACACTAGTAAGGATTCTATGGATTTTTTCTACCTGTCTATTTAAACGGGGTACGCCTGTTGTTATTTTAATGTGTTCTATGCCTTTGTACTTACAGAAATTTTCAAATAATGCACTTGTAAATGCAGTACCTCTGTCGGAGACTATTCTTAGGGGATTTCCAAAACATGGCTGATAAATCATCAGGAGCTTGTCTAGCGTTTCTTGGCCCGTCGTACTCTTCTAACCACACAAACTTGGTGAAAGCATCGATCACTGTTAAAATGTGATTATATAACTTCTTTGTTTCCGTCATCGGACCAATATGATCGATGTCAATACTATGAAGAATAAGTTCTTCTTTTGGGATAGAATTTAAGAAACCTTCTTGTTTCCCACTCTTCCTTTCTGCAAGCAAACATGGCATGCAGGTCAGAATATACTCTTTAACTTTTCTTTCTAAATTTTTGATGTAATTTTCCTTGCTTATTATTAACTCTAGCATTTTTTTTTTTTGAAATTACCGTTTGCATGAGCTTTCTTTATAATCTCATGTTCGATAGCACCCGGGATCACCAGGTGCCTCTGCTCTCCCTTGTACAGCAAATCGTTATCTAGATAGTTGTCTTTATATTGTAAATTACTCTTTAGTAATTCAACTATGGCCTTAAGGGCTTCGTCTTGTTCTTGAGCTCTTCTTAATATTTCGACTTTTCAGATTTCCTAAGCCATTTATATATAGGTTAGGATAGGTTTTTAAATAACAAATCACATCACCATCCTAGTCAACTTGCTACAGTGGGTAAATCTTTGTTTCAGAGAGCCAAGGGAATCTGTGACGACCAACATCTGACGGATGAACTACAGCATGTCAAGCGTGCGCTTTGGGCCAATGAGCTCAAGATACCACGCCTCAACCAGAAACCCCGTGTGAAGACTCTCCTATAGTCGAGCGTAAACTTGCAGTCCTGCCATATGTGAAAGGGGTCATGGATAGGATTGGAAACATCTTGAAGCGGGCTTCCATTAAAACATATTTCAAGCCGATGAAGCAGACGTCTCAATACTTGAGGCCCGTGAATAGCAGCATCCCTCTACATAGTGCTGCTGTTTACAAGCTGGACTGCGAATGTGGCCTGTCATACATTGGCCAAACAAAACGTAGTATAGCTGCACGGGTTAAGAAGCACGTAGCCGATACCGTCATTGCAACAGGTCTGCAGTCTGAGAGCATGTCATGGCCAAACCAAACCGTTCAATTAAGTTTGATAACACTTTAATTCTTGCCAGAAAGAAACGATATTTTCCCAGAATGTTGCGCGAGGCTATTGAAATCAAGAAATATCCCAATTTCAATCGAGAAGATGGTTTTTCATTACCACCGGCTTGGGATCCTGTTGTACATCTTATCAAGGGTAAAGCAAGATACAAGACTGGAAACCTTGAGCCTCAAACGGTGTAAAACAAATTAGTGTTAAAAGTAGTATTTATGTAGAGTTTTTGTTTTAAAGTTACATATCATAGTAATAAAACCAGTAAAAATGCCTTAGAGTGGTTACTGCTTTAATAAAAAAAAAAAATCGGGTGTAGCACATCGTCACTATCGATTCTCAACAAATTTGAGACGATGGTGCCGACGATAAAGTCTAAATCTTTACGGAAGATGGCGCTACGATGCCACCCTAAGGCATGTTAAGGCAACTGGTTGAAAGATTCAATGGCTCTGACATCAGGTTCGTGGTCCAGTTGGTAGGACGCCCGTGTTGGCCCGGAAAGCCGTTGGACACGCAGGTTCGAATCCTGTCCGAACCATTAAATTTTTCAATTTTTCGCTTCATTGTAAACATTTGGTTTACGTTAGCAGACGTTACTGCTTTAATAAAAAAATATAAACATTTGTGGTAATAAGTACGTAAGTCAATTTGACACTTAAACGTTTGAGCAATGAGTTCTTTTTTAGGACGTAATTATGTTATTGTAAATTATAAATAAGCGCAGAGCATATCCCAATATAGAATCTACTATTGCAAAGTATAGACATTTTAATATATTATTTGGCTCTTTAAAGTTGAGGTGGTAAAATTTTCCTAAAAGTATTCTTAGTTTGTCACATATATAATTAATGTGATGGTGCCATGAAAATTTGGTATCGACTTTAACTCCAAGATATGTTACACAGTCAAATTTTTCAATGGGTTTGCATTGACAGTTTTGTAAACTATTATGAAAGCATCTAAAGCTGTGAATGTACATGGGCAATGGGTCTTCTGTTTTATGGAAGTGAGGTGATTGTATAATAAAAAACTTTAGATTTTTGGGTATTTAAAATAATTCCATTGTCGTGAGACCATTTTACCACTGCATCTATATCTTGCTGAACCAAGTCACATGTCTCAGTAATGTTGGTGCCGGCACGTAGGGTACAAAGATCATCGGCAAACATGGTGTGGCGAACAGGTACGTATTACTCCACATAGACGGTAAACATGCATAAGATAGCATGCAGGTCCGCACACAGAGCCTTGGCGTACTCCGCAGCGTACCTGAGTCTCTTCACTTACGCTGTCACTAATCCTGACACAATAGGAGCGTGATGCGAGATAGTCGCGGAACCAACAGTTCAGCGGCTGCCCCACGCCACATTCGTCCATTCCATCTAAAAGGGTACATGATGTCACAAATGTAGGCTCCCGTGAATTTTTAATATTTTCTTACATTTTTGGAATTGTTTATTGTTGATTTTGAGTTACTTACAATGAAAACCAATTAAACAACATGAAAAACCATAAGGGAAGAGAGAAATGTGTAGTTTTCAATAGAAATCAGCCGCGACACAAGGTGACAACTATGTGTCACTCAGAATAAACAAGACTTCCAGACAAAAATACTAATGATCACAAGGAGCCAGGGAAGAAAAAACACAGCCGCGCACACCCCGAAAACACATCCAACACCCCGTCCGTCTCGTCGTCCTCCTCGCTATCGTCGTCGGGTGATGAGTTCGTCACAGCACCCGACACCAGCGAGTCGAGCGACGACGAGCGCGGGCCGCCGCCCCCGCCGCCACGACCACATACGCGACGTGGACGGCCACTGCTGCCGGCATGCTTGGGGCCTACGGGGCAACCTGCTCCCACCACGGCTCCCGCTACCGGTAGTGTAGTGCGTCGCATGCGATGGACTCAAGTAATGAATGAGAACTGAGACAGGATGCTGCCTCTGATTCTGGCTTTTACACCGGCTCAGGATCCGCCTGCTACGTTACCGGTTCCGGCGCTAGCGCCCTACCTGGTGCCGGGGGTCCCGCTGACGGATCCCGAAGCCGATGTGGAAGACTGTGCGAGCAGCGTAAGTACCCAGGCCAATGAGCAGCTGAGGAGGGCTTTGGAGGAGGCGATTGGGCGGTATCGATGAAATGAAATGAAATGAAATATATTTATTTGCAATAGATATAGTTAACATATTGGTCTTAAAATATAAAAAAAATCGTATCATATATCTAGACGTGAGTAAGTCATGCAAATCTTTAATTGTCAATATTGACATTATATCCTACTATTTAACAATTTTATTCTACTTATGTGCTACATCAAAGTATTCTTTAATATCGTAAAAACATTTTTCAACAAGCCAAGTAAACAGTTTGTTTTTAAATTTATTAGAAGGTAGTTGCTTGAGGTGATTTGGTAGGTGATTAAAAATTTTAATACACATGGCATAGCAATTTCTACCCTTCATTGTCGTGTGCATTTTGGGAACTACCAGTCTGTCCGGGTATCTAGTATTAAAATTCACAATATCACTTTTCTTCTTGAATAATTCAGTGTGTAATTTTACGAACATACAGACCTCCAAAATATATATTGAGCACACAGTAAGCAAGCCGAGTTCAATAAACGAGCTCTTACACGACGTGCGTGAACTAATATTTGTAATAGCCCTAACGCATTGTTTTTGCGCTATAAAGGCACGATTAATATGGACAGAGTTTCCCCAAATTAGTATTCCATAACGAAGATTAGAAGCCACAAAACCATGATAAGCTTTTAAAGCAGTTTTTCTATCGGTTATTCGTGAGAGTCGGCGCAAAACATATGCAAATCTATTAATTTTTGAGCAGACTTTATTGACATGCAGTTTCCAATTACAATGGTCATCGAGTACAAACCCAAGAAATGTAGTGTTATCACATTCTGTCAGAGTGTGGTCGTTATATGTTACTGACAGTGTTTCCTTTCTTCCTCTATGATTGATGAATTGAATATATTTTGTTTTTCCTAAATTTACATTTAAATTATTATTCTTTAACCATTTTATAATTTTATTGACAGTGTTGTTAATTTCATCATTGTAGTTTTGTCCTTCTGTTTCGGAAATTACTATTGATATGTCATCCGCAAATAATGTGCAGTCGTGCTCAGTAATTGATGGCAAATCATTAATGTAAATTAAAAACAGTATGGGACCAAGAATAGTCCCTTGAGGTACACCTACTTGATTAACTTGTGTGTCCGATCTGTAAACGCCTTCTACTTTATCAGTGCTGGTACCTGTAATTTCTACTATTTGGTGTCGATTGCTGAGATAACTCTTAAGCCAGTCATTAACCACGCCTCTCAAACCGTAAGCTTCACATTTTTTTAATAGTAGTTCATGAGAGACATGGTCAAATGCTTTGCTCATATCGAAGAAAATAGCCATTGTTTTAGTCCCCGTATCTACGTTATTAATAATTTTATTAATAAGATTGAAGGCAGCTAAAGTGGTGGATTTCCTTTTTTGAAATCCATGTTGCTGCATGCATAGTATTGCAAATTTATTAATAAATTTCATTAACCTGGTGTGCATGGCCTTCTCGAAGACTTTAGCTAGGATTGGTATAAGCGCAATCGGTCTATAGTTACTAGGCTGCAGCATGTCACCCGTTTTAAAAATGGGCTTGATAATAGAAACTTTCAATTTATCGGGAAAAGTGCCTTGTAGAAAAGTCAGGTTTATCAAATGCGATAGTACGGGTGCAATGATGTCACTAGTTATTTTAATAATATTTGTTGTGATATTGTCGTAACCTACAGAAGTTGTATTATTAAGTGTCTTTATTATATTTAGTACTTCATTGGGATTTGAAGGCGAGAGAAACATGTTGATATTATTAGAATTTACAGAGTAGTTATATCTAATGTTCAAAATATTGTCAGTATTAGCAAGTTTAATGTAGTATTCATTGAAAGCATTGGCTATAGCATGAGGGTCATGGATTACCATTTCATCATGAATTAGTTTATCTATGATTTTCCTTTTTATGTTTGGTTTACCCATGTCTTTTTTTATTACGTCCCAGCTGGCTTTTGAAATATTTTTGGCTTTTTGTATTGATCTTTTGTTTTCTCTTTTCCTAGACGTAATTATGCATTTTTTGAGTAATTTATTGTATTTATTATAGTTAAGTTTATTTTCTTTTGTTCTGTTCCGATAATATCTGTATCTTAGACTACGTTTAGTTTTTAAGGCGTTCCTTATTCCCTTGGTTATCCATTTCGTATCATTGCGCTTAGTCCTAATTTTAATTTTACTAATCGGAAAGCATAAATTGAAAAATAATGCATACATTTCATGAAATTTGCTAAATGCTATATTAGCATCTGTTTCGGAGTACACTTCATTCCATGATAAGCTCATCAAACTGCATCTAAATTTCCTAATATTATCTTGGTTAAAATCCCTTCTCTTAAGAATCTTAAATGTGGGAGGAATGTATTTTTCTTCTATCGGTACATTTAGCAATTGAGCAGTATGGTCCGAGAGACCTAGCGGAAGGACTTGTCCTTTCGCGAGTGGAAGATTGGATAGCATTTGGTCAATACATGCATTTAGCCTTGTTGGAGTTTTAATGTGAATTTGGAAGTGGTAATTTTGAGTAATTCTATAAAATTCATTGAGTGTTGTAGTTGACTTCTCTAGGTCGATGTTAAAATCACCCACTATAATTATTTTGTTTCTTTTTGTCCTATTAGTAACAATTTTTAACAGACTCTCCAGTTTAGATAAAAATATTTTAGTGCTTGAATCAGGAGTTCTGTATATACAAATAAGAATACATTTTAGTTCTGGAAAGACTACACCACAGATTTCAAAATTAAATTCACTCTTCAGTTCATCTAGGAAGATTAAAGGCTTAGTTTCTAGATAATCTCTACACAGTATACAAGTTCCTCCTCGTTTTTTTGGTCTTGAAAACCAGGCTGCTAATTTGAAACCATTAATATTAATATTTGGTTCGTCACCTATTTTCACAAATGTTTCTGATATACAAATCAGGTCTATGTATTTTTTTTCTCTAACATCTAGATCCTTTAATGTAACTTGGAGCAGGTCTTTTTTCATTAATAACCCTGCTATATTTTGATGAAGGATTAACAAAGTTTCAGTGCTCTCGAAAAAAACAGTCTTCGGTTTGAGTGCTCGTAGAAATGCGGTTTTCGCGCAAAACTGTTTTTGATAGGGAGTCCAAATCAAGATTGTTTTTATCATCAGCAGAGATATTTAAGTTAAATAAATCTAAATCACTGATATAGTCCCTTAAATCTATAAAAATTTGGCGCACAGCTGTGTTGTTTATGAGGCCTGACACTTTATTAAACATTCTATTTGAATATTCAATGTTTTTGTTACTATCTAGCACGTAAGCATATTGATATGTGCAAACGTCAGAATACAATAAATTGTTAAAATATTCAACCCGTCTATTAAAAAGACCGCCATATTTATGCACTTTAAAGTTTGGTAAGCAGATAATTATGTTAGTGTGCTTGATTTTCTCTAATTTACCTCTTATGAAACTAACAATTTCATGGTAATTTATGGTATCCTTAAAATCGATCGCTCCAACAAATATTACACAGTAATCGTTAAATGTAAAATTCTTAATTTTTGAATCGATACCATCCAACAAGTGGCAAAGTCCGGCGTCAGTCTTGATATAGTGGCAGATGTCATTTGAACCAAAGGTATTTCTTGCTGTTTGTAGAATCTTGTTTCTGCTGTTGTTGCTGATAATGCATATTTTCCTTTTTTCAGAGGTACAAGAGCCGTCTTCTTTGTCCTCCTTTCCTATTGTGGCTTTTATTGGAGATGAGGGCACAGTCGAAGTGCTTGAGGCAGAGTGTAGTTGCAGTAGAGGCACGATTGGATCTTCAGGTAGGGAAGTTACTGGCGATGGCGATCGAGGTTCTGAATGTATTTTGTCTCGTTCGTCTTTCGTTGGAGTTGTGGGTCGAGTTGGAGTACTTAAAGCAGCAGGTGGCTGCTGTTTGGAGGGGAGTACATGCTCATCTTGTCCAGAACTTGGAGCTGGAGAGAGAAGGGGCGTATCATCATCGCTATCTAGCGCCTCTGTTCTTTTGGTTTTAAGAACCAGTAGATCTTTTTTTATGGGGGTCAGTTTTCTTAGAGGCCCTTTATCTGTTAGTAATTTTTTGTAGATCTCTGCCTTTTTCTGGTGATCTTCTAGTATTTTGTGTAGCTTAACTATTTCCGTATTGAGGCAGTCTATTTCCTCATTGGCGCTTGCTAGTTGGATTGATAGAGAACTAACTTCTGATTTTAGCTCGTGAACTTGCAAGCTTTCAGACGACGTTATGTTAGGAAGACTATGTGAGCTGATATCTAAGTCAGTATTTCCCAAACAATCATAGTCCGACTCAGGATCTGAAAGTATTTCCTGCGTAACGCGTATTATTTGTTTCGGCTTTCTCAGGGTTACATTGTCCTGTTTCCAAGTCTGTATTTTGGACGTATCGACAGTGCTAACGCTAGAGGGGGACACTGAAATGACGGGGGTCAATTGGTATTTACGTAGAGCTACATTAGTTTTAGCTTCAGTTTTCTTTTTTTCCGTGTCTTTGGAATGACTTTGTAGGTTAAATGGCTTCGTTAATGTGCTCACAGGAACAATACTTGGAAAAAGATTTGTCTGTGTGTTAGCGCTTTTCAAACATTTTGAGCATTTCCATGATTTACGTTCTTCGGTTGACATTAAATCATAGCGCTTGTCGGTCACAATTGTGCACAAAATATGGAATGAAGATGCACATTGTTTACAATAAAGAAAATGTTTTTCTCTTATTTCTTTGGAGCAGGTTTTGCAACTTGTTTTTGTATTTGATGCCATTTTATTTATTTTAGAGGTTTCGGAACGCAACTCTTTCTGTTTATATGTGCGTAAATTGGAACGTAGATAGTTGTTATCGGGTCAGTTTGACGTTGTAGTTTATATAATTTAGTATGACAACACTATTTTGCTTTTCTGTTGGTAGCATGTGTAGTTGTGTACCTGTCAAGTGTCAGTTGTCAAATCCATGCATCCAATCAGCTGATGGCGAAACGGTAAAGTTCTTCCGAAATGTAGTTACTATCCCGTTATTTTGTAACTTTCAAACAGTGTACAGTGATTAACGGATAAAATGCATATCTTACCGAGATACGAGATTGTTTTCCTGCACTTATATTCGTGTTGATTGCGGAGGATAACCTTACACAGGTTTGTAACCTTAAAATCCGTTCACTTTTCGCAACTTTTAACTTGTTGATCCGCACCGGAGTCTAAGCCGGGATTACCACGTTTGCCAATTCACAAACGTAACCTAGCGTTAATGGGAGCCCTGGACGCTTTGCTAGACCCGTACCTTCGGGCTAGCGAAGATTTAGCTGATACTCACTCGATCATGTATCGCGGGGCCATCGCTGCTCGCGTCAGATTCCCAGACACTGACGAGCTCCGCGGACCGCCGGGGGTGTTCCTGCCTGACAACGAAATGAAATGAAATATGAAATGAAATGAAATATGACATGAAATGAAATATTTATTTGCTGAATATGTAGAAGTTGTAGAGGCGTAAATCATATATTTCGAATAGTGGGTACATGTTCATACGGAAATCCGGCATGTAAATTTTATAGTGTGAGTAAGTTACAGCATTTAAACTATTATTAAGTACTTAATTACGAACGTGTACATGTTACATTTTGAGTTAATGTCTTAATAAACTTTAGTATGTTAACATCAATAAAATGCAAGAATTAATGTAATAAATAATATGTCAACAATGAAATAATAATAGTACCTAATCTAAATGTTCAATTAATTAGTACCTATTCAATCTATAAGGACTTTTATCAAGAAAGGCATGAGTTGAGTAAAAACATTGCTCAGTTAACCACCTTCGCAGAGCCCTACAAAACCTGTTCATTGGTAACATACTTATTTCCGATGGAATAGAATTAAATACTAAACATGCCGTAGAGTGGCTGATGTTGTCCCTATATAATTTTAACTTTGGGCCGGGCTTAGACAGAGGGAAATGTGTCAAGTTTCTTTTGTTGGTGTTGTCTCTTTATTTAAAAAGAGATAAATTATTTTTCTCACACTTACTTGTTTCGTATATTTAGATAGATGGTAATTAATGTCAACAATTTATGTTTAAGGAAAAGTGGGCGGCAGAATTGAGTGTTACGTAGACCCCAGATAGCTCTTATGCATTTTTTTGGGCTACAAAATCTATGTCAAAATCGGCTGAATTTCCCCATATTTTGATGCGATATAAACGCTTATAATGTAAAATCAGTCTGTTACTAACAATATTTGTAAGCACTATGATCCCAGTTGGTCGAAATAAATGATTTTTATTTTTATTTTATTTTATAGAACATACATAAGCGTGGTAAACGGTTACGGCAGTTTCAATTGAACTACTGTTCCTTATTGTTTTGAGAACATACACTAAAGAATGCAATTTTTTACATCGTCAACATTTATTCCTAGAAACTTAACGCTATCGACTTTTTCCATATTTTCATCATTGTAATGGATGTTCAAGCTTATTTTCTTTGCTCTAGTAGAAGACAATTGAACAACTTTTGTCTTAAGAGTGTTAACTTGAAGCTTATTGCTATTTAACCATTTTATATCAAAGTATTATTAATTCTTGTCTCATATACTTCAGTATTATTAGTATCATCGCATTCAAACAGTTTGCTGGTATCGTCCGCAAAAAGTATGCATTTTTGAATTGTCGCCTGTGGTAAATCATTAATATAAACTAAAAAGAGCAGAGGGCCTAAAATACTCCCCTGGGGAACTCCTCTGTTGTTTTATTTGATGTTGGAATCATATTTTTTCATAGAATTTGTCACTTCGTAAATTTTTGCTATTCTAGTTATTTGTCGTCTCTTGCATACAAATGCTTTTAACCAATTATTTGCTGTACTCCGTATGCCATATTTATTCAGCTCATGCAGCAGTATTCCGTAATCGATGGTATCAAATGCTTTGCTTAGGTCTAAAAATAGACTTTTTTGCATTTAGGTTACAAAGAACATATTTTAAAAGTACGAAGCCAGCTTATTTGGTAGATTTATTTTGCCTGAAACCATATTGTTCCGAGTCTAGAACGTCGTGTTTTTCGAAAATCCTTAGCAGCCTGGTGTACATCATACGTTCAAATACCTTGGATAAAATAGGGAGTTACGCGATAGGCCTGTAATTCCCGACGTCTGTTTTTGGGCCCTTTTATGTAATGGCTTTATAATGTTTAAGTCTGTCTGGGAAGTCACCTTGTTCCAGGAATATATTTATAATGTACGAAAGAGGTTCGGCTACTTTCATGAAAATTGATTTCAGGCACGTGATTGTAATATTGTCAAAACCAGTCGATTTCTTGTTTTTCAGATAAATTATAGTCTTATAAATTTCTGTCGAAGTTCCTTGCCTTATAGTCTTGTAAATTTCTGTCGGAGTTGTAGGTGCAAGAAAAATACTTGACGAGACAGAATCCTGCAGACCATTACTAGCAACATTGACATTACTTTTTGTACATGAATTGTTAGATGCACAATCATGATATAAAAAAGTCGTTAAAAATATTGGCTATGTCAGATCCATTAATAAATAGCAATATTATTACATCGAGTAATTCTTTCAAATCGCACTTTTTAACCGTAGTATCAATCTTTTGCTTTACAATATTCCATGATGCCTTACCTTTGTTATTTGAGTTTAAGATATATTGTTTATTATGTACTCAGAGACTTTGTCGTCTGAAACTCTGAGCCTTCCAAAGAGGTATTCCCTGAACCACGCTAAAGCGGTATGAGAGAAATTAAGCGAACAAAGGATTCCTAAAAGGATATCGAAGTCTACGGAACGGAATTACATATATGGAAGAGTACATAGGGTGTAGATATAGCTCAGACAGCTTGCAAACTTGAGTGAGTTCTGCTCGCAGAACCGATGGCCGTTGGGGCAGAAAGGTTCTTGAGTGACGACCGCAGGTCGGAAGCCACAGGTCTAGAGAAAGTCCCCAACAAGGTGGCTTGACGATCTGGTTAAAATCTCGGGCAGAAATTGTATGAGGGCGCACACGACCGATCGTTGTGGAGAAATTTGGGGAGGCCTTGTTCTAGCAGTGGAAATCTATCGGCTGACATGATGGTGATGATGACCAAGGTAAGAGTAGCCTTTTATGGTGGCCTGCAGGCAAACTACACGAACAGATTCGCTATGATTGAAATGTCTGATTTCCTATTTATATTTTAATTTAATTTGAAAGTCGGTTTTACTTGAATGCTATTATACAAGCTTTAGTAATTTTTTAGTAATTATATGTACTTTTACGCCTTTGTTAGTAATTGTGCTAAAATATTTTCTGGGGTCACTACTTTTTTAAAAGGTGGCTTTATCATAAAACCGCTTTTTTTAATTATATGAAGGAAGTTTCTCAAGGGAATCAAGTAATAATGTACTAGAAGGCAGTTTGGGGATCGAAACTACCTTTTAATTAATATTAATAAATATTAGTGTGTAAAAGATAAACTTGGAATAAAAACAAATTAAGACACATTAGACATAATACGGTGAATAGAGACTAAAGTACTATGTGTGACCTTACAAACGGTCCGGTAGTTTTGAATTTTTGATATGTTGTATAGGATGGTTAGTCAGTTTTAAAATGCAAAATGCACAATTCCCCCCCCTCCGCGCCCGCCGCCATATTGAAAAAACCGGCACTTTCTTCATATTTTTGCTCATATCTTCCTTTAGGAGCATTTTAGCTAAAAGAAAACTTCGACAATGTTATAGAGAGTTAAATTTACTACATTCTCCATTTTATATTTTTTTTCTAGGACAGATAGTTACGGAGATATCCACATTTAAAAAAACGTAAAAAATCGCAATTTCCTACTGAAAAACAAACTTCTGGATTATATCTTCGTTTAGGAGCATTTTAGCTACAACAAAGCTTGGGCAATGTTGTAGAGAATTAAATTTACTATAATTTACATTTCAAATTTTGTTTCAAGGACGGTTAGTTACGGAGATATGCACATTTAAAAAACAGGAAAAGTCGAATTTTCCGAAAATATCTCAAAATTCTTGGTTTAGAACGCTGTCATTCAGTTAGGACAAATTAAAACATTTAAGAAATATATAAGCAATCTTATAAAACTCATGTCCATTTTTACATACATTTTCGGAAAATGTGACTTTATTTTTTACATATCTCCGTAATTATCTGTCCTAGAAACAAAATTTGAAATGTAAATTATAGTGAATTTAATTCTCTACAAAATTGCCGAAGCACTGTTCTAGCTAAAATGCTCCTAAACGAAGATATAATCCAGAAGTTTGTTTTTCAGTAGGAAATTGCGATTTTTTACGTTTTTTTAAATGTGGATATCTCCGTAACTATCTGTCCTAGAAAAAAAATATAAAATGGAGAATGTAGTAAATTTAACTCTCTATAACATTGTCGAAGTTTTCTTTTAGCTAAAATGCTCCTAAAGGAAGATATGAGCAAAAATATGAAGAGAGTGCCGGTTTTTTCAATATGGCGGCGGGCGCGGAGGGGGGGGAATTGTGCATTTTGCATTTTAAAACTGACTAACCATCCTATACAACATATCAAATATTCAAAACTACCGGACCGTTTGTAAGGTCAAAATCCTTTATTCACTGAATTAACAACCCTTTAAAAATAAAAATACCACATACTTGCTTAAGTATATTTGTTCTTCAGGTTGATTAAAAAAAACACGAAATGAAGACTGCTTTTGCAGTTTTGTTTTGTCTGAAGACCGCCTTAAAAAAATGACTGAATACGTACTGACGGAGTGCTTCTACTTGCGTAGTCTACATATAGAAATCATAATTCAATCAAATCTCAAAAGAGACAGATGCCAAGTAATTGTCTCCGTGGTCAGACTTCTTAAAATACACACGAAACAGGTTTACTGGTATCGGTTGGCCGCCGCCGCGACTAAGTGTAGCTCCTGATAATGAATCGCGAACCAATTCGAAATATGTTGAGCGATAATTATAAAAACGGTTAAAACTCAAATTAATTAAGATGTTTGACGATACTTTTAATAATATTATGTGTTACGACGTGAGTAAACTAGAGCTAAAGTCTGTCATAGAGACTGGTTAGAAATTAGAATATCATTAGATGAAAGTACAGTCTGACCAAAAAGACTAGAAATTAAAAAGTGGCAATACTGTACTGCCGTCCCCGTTTTCTTACATTAATTAGAAAGGGACGACACTACAGTATTGCCATTTTTTAATTTCTACTCTTTTTGGTCAGACTGTGATTGCGTGATTACAATAATTTAATTTTTACTATAGTTTTTTTTTCTTTTTAGAAGTTATTTGACAACTTTACAAATGTACCTACCTATACATGAACTTAAATGAAAATGTGTAAAATAAGTATGACAAATTATTCTTATTGTTTTTTTTTTAATTCACCTTGTCCTTGCTGTTTTGCAGTACAAGTCAAGTCAAACATGACGTCATCACAAAATCTTAGCAAGGAGAAAAATCATTAAACGTATCCAATTGGCAAACGGGTGAACATATCTTTTTACCTATATTATACCGTCTTCACAAAAAATGGGGTGTTTATTTTTAGGTACTCAATACTCAATCATGGGGGGGCACGGCAGTGCCCCGGCCAAGTCGAGCGCGAAGTATCGTCCTTTACTGGAACCATTTAGCCGCATTTTCAGGCCCCTATTTGAGAACCTCTGGATAAGACCAGAACGCAGAAATTTTCGTCAACCAGTAAGTTATAATCACATACTAAAAATCCAAAATTTCAAGTCTGTAGGCCATTTAGTTCCGAAGTTAAGCGAAAGCAAAGTTTCACATTTATGACACTCACTCACTCACTCACTCACTCAGGGTCATCAGAAAAGAACTAGTACTTCCCATAAATTCAGAGTGCTGAAATTTGGTACAAAGTTAGGGTTTAATGGCCACATAAAGCGAAAACTATAAAAAATGCCCAAGTGCGAGTGCGGTTCTGGCAACAGATTGGTGCAATGGTGTCATGGAGCACCTGGTTTTGTACCCTTGTGTACCCTTCAACGGCCAAGTCACACAACATTAACTATAATAATAAAGAAATCGCAGTAAGGAACCTTAGACTTGGTACGACTTTGTCTAGATTTCATTACTTTTTAGAGATAAACAAGCAGCTCCATCGAGACTCGGCTGGTTTTTTACAGAATGTTTTTGATGGGATTTCACTTCTTTTCGTAGAAACGTGGGCATATTGTTTTATAACAACCTGCTAATTAACTTTAGCAAACCTCACGAAATAATAAGCGAAATCAACGAAATGCAAATAATCCCTCCTAATCCCTAGCAAACGTTTTCAAGCTCAGTAGAAGAATGTCGTAAACGACTGTAACGCGGCCGGTTTCCACTTCGCCATATAAGATTATCGGAAAAACAAACGTAAGCGCGTTTTAAAATACAGTCAGCGCCCCCTAGCGACGTGTGCGGGTATCACCGCCACTCTTAGTCCAATGCATTATAAAGGGTGGGCCCTGTAACAGGAGCAAAAAATTAAAACATAGATTCGTCCCTTGAAACTAAACAACATATGTTAAGCAACTTCTGAAAATAACGTGTATTAAATGACATTTTGTAAAATAAAGTTTAGACAAAGAAGCAATGTATTGCGAAATGTCCGACATTAGTAGAGTGACAGCTATGTCAATGCTCAGGGAATGTCAACGTTGGACGACATACATTGAAAATACTATTTAATTTGTTTGAAATAATGAAATTTGGAAACTGACTTTTTTTTAAAGTTGCTGAACAAATGTTGTTCAGTTTAACGAGTAAAATCTATGTTTTCATTTTTTGCTTATGTTACAGGGCCCACGTTGTATTTTGACCAAATTTTGAGCGAAATTAATATTTTAGTGTAATTTGTTTATTTAATTTGTGTAATGTTCGAGTAGAATAAAGTTAATCGTTCGACTATTTCTTCTTATAAACTTGTAAGTATAAGTATAAAAGCCAGTCTAGTCTTATCCAGAGTTTTCCTTTAAATTTATTTATATGCGTATTAAAAGCAGAAGGGGAGGCATTCGCCCAGCAGTGGGACGCTATAGGCTAGATTAATTTAGAAGATGTGTCCCACGATGCTGGATTTTTGCAATGACAGTCGATTATTTTATGTACCAATAGTAGAAGGGGGCATTACCATATCTCTAATACAGCTGAGACCAGCTGAGGGTTCTTCATCGGATAAATAATAAATAAATAAATATCGGACAACCTCACACAAATCGATCTAGTCCCAAAATAAGCTCTAGAAGGCTTGTGTTATGGGTAGGTACTAGACGACGATATACATACTTATATAGATAAATATATACTTAAATACATAGAACAACCATGACCCAAGCACAAATATTCGAGTTCATCACACAAATATTTGCCCTGGCCGGGATTCGAACCCGGAACCGCCGGCTCAGTAGGCAGGTGTCTACAAACCGAGCCAAACGCGTCGTCAAAATACTTCAGACCTTGGATTTTTGACATCAAATGAAGAAGAATATTAAAATACTTAAACGGGTTTACTCACGTCGTAGAAGTCGAATAACGGTCGACATGTTTCGAATCGGTACGCGATCCATCATCAGGAGAGAACGATCAGTCGCGGCGGCGGCCAACCGAACACAACAACAAGTTGAATATTTTTTGTAAAGGCGGTATGTCGATCTCTAATAGTTTGGTTGGGCTCTTGTGTTTTCTAATCAGGGTACTCCAGATCTTCGATTATCCTAGTTTTTAGGGTTCCGTACCCAAAGGGTAAAAACGAGACCCTATTACTGAGACTTCGCTGTCCGTCCGTCGGCCCGTCCGGCCGTCCGTCCGTCCGTCTGTCACCAGGCTGTATATCAAGAACGGTGATAGCTAGACTGTTGAAATTTTCACAGCTGATCTATTTCTATTGCCGCTATAACAACAAATACTAAAAATCAAATAAAATAAATATTTAAGGGCTCCCATACAACAAACTTGTTTTATGGTGCGGAAACCTTCATGCGCGAGTCGGACTCGCACTTGGCCAATTTTTATATTTCGCTTTATGTGGCCATTAAACCCTAACTCTGTACCAAATTTCAGCTCTCTGAATTTATGAGAAGTACTAGTTCTTTTCTGATGATCATGAGTGAGTGAGTGTCATAAATGTGAAACTTTGCTTTCGCTTAACTTCGGAACTAAATGACCTACAGACTTGAAATTTTGGATTTTAAGTATGTGATTCTAGCTTACTGTATGACGAAAATTTCTGTGTTCTGGTCTTATCCAGAGGTTCTCAAATAGGGGCCTGAAAATGCGGCGAAATGGTTCCAGCAAAGGATGGTACGGCAGTGTTTGCTTCGCGCTCGACTTAGCGGGGGCACTGCCGTGCCTCCCGATGAAATTCTATTTTTCCGTCGTTGAAAACTGGTACTTACCTCGCGGTGGCGGTGGCAATATTCGCACCACACAAATGCCAATGCTAAAGCCCCGAGCACTGCGACGATAACCAAGATTTCCATACTCGACTGCATCGCGCCCATCTGCACCTGCGGAATAATAATATCGCTACAGTGCGGGAGTAGTGTCACAACGTGCAAATATTGGTATCGGATGAATTCACTTGGCACAGATGTATTATACATAAAACTAAGCTAATTTACCCCGGTAGCCATCCACCGCCCCCTGGCGGGTAGGAAGGGGGGCAGTCAAAGTTACACGCCAGCATATCAGCTTCTATTTACCCAATACCACAGTGTGGTGTAATTTTCTGATAAATTGGGCATGAGAAATTAGTTTTAGAGACATTTTATGTACAGTTTAATAAAAAAAAACCGGCCAAGTGCGAGTCGGACTCGCGCACCGAGGGTTCCGTACAAACACTTTCCATCCCTAAGTGGTTAAGTTAAGTTTGCACCTGGTATGTATAGCGCCCCATATAAATTAGGTGCAAATGCAATTAGGTATTAAAACAAAAAATTATGGTTTTCGTAATTTTTCCTTTATCTATGCTATAAGACGTTGCTTCGTACCAAATTTCAAGATTCTGAGTTCACGGGAAGCACCCTGTAGGTTTTGATTCCCTTGCAAGTGTCGAAAATTTGCGGCATAAACGGCTGTATCTTTTGATTGCGTTGGCTTAGAAGTTTGATTTTTTCACAGCTTCAAGGGACAGTAGACTTTAGTAATTGATATAAATTTCAGCTTCATAACTCCACGCGTTCCTGAGAAAAAGGGTCTTGACAGACGGACGGACGGACGGACAGACGGACAACAAAGTGATCCTATAAGGGTTCCGTTTTTTCCTTTTGAGGTACGGAACCCTAAAAAAGGAAAATATTGACAAACATATCAAAACTGGGTTGCAATTTTTTTACTCCACTCAATCAGTGTCGGAAAATCCTTAATTTTAAGTAAAAAAAATACTACCTTTCTGTCTCTCTTTAAAAATATATACTTTTAAGACAGTTGCACCTAACACCGCACGGTGATTTGCACCTTTTTTTTTTAACATGACTTGAACTGTATGAGGGCTGTATAGCCCTCACTCCCTATAGTGAATAGACCTAGTCAAGAGCCGGTTTATAATGATGTGTGAAAGCAGAAGGATTTTTAATTCCAAGCTGAAATGGTGCCAAGACCGACAGGAACAAAGAGGGGCAACACCGGATTGCCAATGGAATGTGCGGCTTTGTTAAAATACTGGTACTACAACCAGGTCAATCGAGTGAGATGGGCGGGAGAGGAGTCGAATGAGTATACGCTCCATATGGCTTCGCCTATATTGTTTAATTTGAATGTGGACGAGTTAATTCGTGTTATTTATATATTTAAACTTTATTTCTCAAAACAGAAAGTGTACAAATGGCGGACTTAATGCCAGGCATTCTCTACCAGTCAACCATTGGGCTAAACAGAAACATTTTATGGTGCAGGGCCTGTTAACTATCAACATTATACCAAAAGAGAAACTTATTAAATCAATAATATAATGAGCACAATAAAATAAACATACACAAATATGCAATAACACTTACATAAACATTATTTCTTGTACCTAGTGCCAAACATCATAACCGACAATCAGTCTAGGAGCTTACTAGTGAGATGCGGGTTGTCATATTGCTAGGACATGTTTTAACAATATCAGCTATGCGGACGATATGTCACTGCTGGCTCAGTCAAATCGGTGCGGCAACTTATCGCTATATGTGAGAGGTATGCCGAGCGGCGTAGTCTTAGGTACAACGCTGCCAAAAGTGAGGTCGTCATATTCAAAGCACGCAAGTATAACCCAACAACGGAGCCTAGGATTGTGCTGTACGGCGTATCTTTGAAGCGAGTGGATAGGTTTAAGTACCTGGGGCATATACTCACGGACGATGTAACTTATGACTACGATCTCGAGAGAGAAAGAGAGAGGAGAACTATGTCCGTACGTGCTATGCTTGCCCGCAGATTTGCACAGTATAACAAACAAGTAAAATTGGCGCTATGTAAAGCATACTGTCAGACCTTTTACACGTGCAGTCTGTGGGTAAGATTTACGCACAGGGCATATAACACATTGCGAGTACAGTATAACAACGCCTTAAGGATGTTGTTTAGGTTGCCTTGAGAAATAAGTTATAGGTATTTATTTAAAGTTTTTTTTTTATTTTATTTATGGAGCTAATCGTATAATAACATGATATTAAGCCTTGTGTGTTACTAACTTATAATAAAATAAAAATAAAAATCGTTTATTTCAGATCTGAAATCCATAAATAAAATAAAAAAACCTTTTCAGATCTGAAATAAACGATTTTTATTATTATTTATTTATTTATTACTACCAGTGAGTCGAACTTTGTGTGGGGTATATAACACGCTATATATAATGAAGTATATATATTTTTAAAAGCCTGTTAAAGTTTAAATAACTTAATACTTGCAACAAATTAAGTGAGAATAGACGATTAGAAAAGTTACCAGGCACCGCCACGTACCATATCCGTTATTTAGATAGATGTATGATAAATTGCTAACTAAATATATTATAAGTATATATTTTTAAAAGCTAGACAAATATTCTTTAAGGATTTTTTTTGGTTTTTGCTTGAAATCCAGGATTTTAAAAGATACTGGATACTTGAATAAAAAAAAAAGCAAACCGATTTTGATATGTTCGTCAATATTTTCCTTTTTTTCTATTAAACTGTACTTTAATGTCTCTTAAATGAATTCCTCATACCCAAATTTATCAGAAAATGACACCACACTTGTGGTATTGGGTAAATAGAAGCTGTGACTTTGACTGCCCCCCCTTCCTACCCGCCAGGTGGTGGTGGAAAGCTACCAGGCTAATCTAATTTAGCTTAGTTTTACGTATAAGTACTACATCTGTGCCAAATTAATTCATCCGATACCAAAATTTGCACGTTCCATACATTGGGTGACACTAATTCCCGCACTACTATAGTACCTCAATAACACAACTCGTCCCCTGGCTGCTATACGGTCACATCTCAAAAAATTTTTTTTTGGTTTATTGCAGATTCGTATTCAGAAACAAAGTGATTTGTATACTCGTTTGACCCACATTTGTATATTATTTGTAATTTAATTATCTAAGTTATTGTAAAATAGGTACCTACTGCACGCTATGTATAGATTTGAAATTTTGTAATGATTCTTAACTCTGTAATTAATCTTAACTCGTTGTGATTGCCCAAGCAAGTAATCACTCAACAAGTGCAGAGGGGTTCCTCTTATGCCGACCCGCTCTAGCTTTCGTATAAGAATGGGAAAAGAGACTGTGTCAAACGCCTTTTTGAGATCTAAAAACACAGCTAGACACTTGTTATTTTTATCAGTTTTACCAGCTATCAATGTAGTAAGTGCCAATATTGCATCTTCAGTAGACCTTGATTGACGAAAACCATATTGGCGATCTGATAGGATGTTGAATTTGTTAAGGTATGAAACAAGGCGATTATTAATTAGTTTTTCCATAACTTTTGAGATAGCTGGCAAAACCGAAATAGGCCTATAGTTGTTTACGATGTTGCTTTCCCCACCCTTATGAACTGGCGTAACTAAAGATTTTTTAAGCGAGGTTGGGAAGATACCTTTCATAAAACAAAGATTAGCTAAGTGACTTATTACTGGGCCAATCAATGTTATGCCAAGTTTGAGGAATTTAGTCGTGATTCCGTCCCATCCTGGAGCACTATTAGGTTTCAAATTTCTTACAATATCACATACTTCTTGGGGGTCTGTGTCTAAGAGAACAAATGATGAAGTTACCCAGTCTGCGCTATTAAGATTAAGTAAATTATGATCCAAATTTTGATCCCTATTACAATTTGAGACATTTTTGAGTATATCCTCCGCTAATGACTTACCTATGCCAGCCAAAGAGTTATTAACCAAGTTTACCGAGTCTTCAGGAGATGTTTGGATGGTTAACAAGTCGAGGTTCGAAGTCTTAGTTGGTTTGTTGTGAGTTATTTCTCTTAATGTTTTCCAAAGCATTTTAGGGTCTTTGGCAGCATTAGTAAGTTGTTTACTTTCATAATTGCGTTTAAATTTTTTAATTAAAAATTAATAGTGGCGGTATGGATTACGCTAAGGATTACGGCAGCCTCTGATGAAATTAAAAACAGTTTTGTCGTTTACGAACATTTCTTTGTGTTCAAAATAATGGTTCACATTCCGAACACCTCTGGTTCACTAATAAACATTCGTAATTGTATTGCATTGTGTTTTTCTTTCTTCTACTCATGTGTTGTATGGTATGAATCCGAAGTGATTCGTGAAGTGTCATGTTTGCTTGCTCTGTTTCTCTACTAAGGGGACTGGTTTATCTTACTCACTCTTGACTTAATATTTGTTCACAAGGCAATGCTAAAGTTAAATGATTTATTTTGTTCTAAAACGTAATTTTAATTTATGATAAGTACAGAATTGAATCTATGTTGATAAAACTTTTTTACTTGTAATGCCATCAAAAATACGTGGTTGAAGTCTGTCGGGTTATTCGTTATTTATTAAATTTTAAAAATAAATAAACCCTTAATATCATGAGTTTAATATTTTCGTTTACATTATACATTGTCTATCCCCTTTTTTGTCCTGGGATTGCTTACGTATATTTGAACTTGTTGGCTTCTGTTAGTCCCGTCTAGTCGTAGTACGTGCGTAGTACTGAGCCGAGACATCTGTAGCAATAAATTTATAAATGAAACAATACATTTTAATTTCAATCACGAATTTAGGGTATAATCAGTGCAGGAAAATTATTCTAGTACATACTTATATCCAATTATTAAATGAATAATTTTAATGAAAATGACATAGTTTTAAGAAAATGACGTATAGCTTACCATTGTTAAATTATTTCCGGTTGAGGGTGTTTAATCCTTCAACGGTTTTTATTGTTCCGTTGTTTTATGATACTGTGTTAAGTGAATAGTTTTAAGATTGATTGTTTTCGCAAACCCTGTGCTGTACACATTTTGAGCAGTAAACTTTTACTGTCGCTCCTTACGTGCAATTATTAATTGCAAACCACACTGACTTGTACTATACTTTAAAATCTAAAATCTAAAAAAATACGTTTCTACGTTTCTAGTTTAATGTATACCGGATGGACATATGAATGGTTTGAAGTTTTGGCAATTTTGCAGTGGTGTTGCCATTTGCGATAATGCGTGCTTACCACTCAATCCATTCATTCTGTTTTATTTCATTTGATGTGATTGGATTTGATTTCTGATTTATTGATGTTTTTTTTTTATGTTTTGCTCATTTTTATGTTCATTGTGTGTCAATTTATATGATTATAATGTGTTGCAATAATAATATTTTTATTTATAATTTACTATAGTAACTTTTGACAAATACCTATAAACCTAATTAATTATTACTTGTGTTATATTGTTTAGTTTAACCCTTTTGACGGTGCAAAAGTGATACTTGTGATCCAATTTGAATAAATGTACTTTTCTTTCTTTTCTTTCTTTCTTTCTTTCTTTCTATAGTTACGGCACATAAAACATCCAAAACATATTTTACTTAATAAGAATGAACTGTGGGGCACAGCCGCAGCAACCAATCTGAATGTTATACAAAGATCACAAAATAAACTTGTAAAAATACTATTCCACTATGATTACTTGACACCTACAGTAAAAATATATAAAGAAACTAAATGAATGAAGCGTTTTAGGTCCCCTGCTGTTTCTCATTTATATAAATGACATGCCGAAAATTATAGACCATCCTATGATTCTCTTCGCTGATGATAGTACCGTTGTAATATCTGGAAAAAACGTAGATTCGTACGAGACTGAAATCAATAGGACATTAAGTATAATTATAGAATGGCTGACTAGGAATAACTTGAAAATTAATCTTGATAAAACAAAGCTAATGACATTTAGGCAGAGAACTGACCCGCCATCTTTAAGAGTAGCTTTTAATGGACATAAAATAGATGAAACTGACATTACTAAATTTTTAGGAATAAATGTAGACAATAAGCTGACTTGGAAACATCAAATTGACTCTATGTGTACGAAATTAAATCAATTCTCATACGCACTATATAATTTAAGGAAAAGAGTCAGTTGGTCAGCTGTGCTTACCGCGTACCATGCATTTGTAACCTCAACATTAAGGTACGGTATAATTTTCTGGGGCAATTCAACTGACCGTGAAATTATATTTCGAGCCCAAAAAAGATGCGTAAGGTCAGTATGCGGTGCTGCTCCTTCAGAATCATGTAGGCCATACTTTAAACATTTAAATATATTGACACTTCCCAGCCTTTACATTTATGAAATGTCGGTATTTGTTAAACAGAACCCTCATTTATATCATAGCTTCAACACCACACGTCTTCGTCATAGGATATTACATCATGTAGTACCTAATACAGCATTGTATCAAAAAAATGTACTTGGAATGGCTCCAAAAATATATAATAAATTACCACTACAAATTAAATCTGTACAAGAGCTCAGTATGTTCAAAACCCTCCTAAAAAAATTACTAGTCGATAAGTGCTACTACAATGTTAACGAGTATTTGGAAGACCTAATTTAAGTACTTAGCATAAATAAGGTGACATGCATGCCCTTAAAATTTGTATGCCGAAAGGCGCCGCATAGTGAATCTATAGCATAATGTAACAACCTGTATACCTGTGTTGGACAAATAAAGATTTTATGATTTATGATTTATGAACATAACACAAACCTATATTTACAACACTTGCTTATTAATAAGAAAAATATTAAATAAAGATATGCACACACAAATAACATTCACTAAAAAGCAACAAATACCGAGACTCAGATTACGAAAAAGTGGAATATTACTGTACAGATCAAAAACAAACTATGGCAAAAGGACTATTATGCATGAAGGGGCTAAACTGTACAACAAACTGCCAAAGGATGTTAAGGATGCAAAATCCACGTTCACATTTAAAAAAACTGCTAAAATATAACATTTTCAATAATAAAATATCTCTAGATTAATTGATATTAAAATCGATATTATAAATTATTAATTAATATATTCTTACCAAAATAAATGAATAAATAACATATAATAAATAAATAAATAAAGCATTATAGAATTATGACAATTTAATAAACGTTAATCGTATTTTCAGTTTACACGGTTAGAAACGTAAATTTAATAATAAATTACGTAGTTAATTACATAATTGTAATTAAGTAAAATTATTTAATGTAATTAAATGGCCGAGCCGAACATTATCGGAGAGACCAAGTCCCATAGACTTCGCTGGCTCGGTCACCTACAAAGAATGGAAGAGGATCGCGCGGCAAAAAGAGCACACTTGGGGCAACCAACCGGTCGACGTCCGGTTGGTCGTCCCAGGTATCGCTGGGGAGACGTGGTGGAGGTGGATCTGCGTAAGCTCCAAGCCGAAAACTGGCAGGAAACTGCGCAGGATCGGACAAGTGGCGTACTCTCGTTTCGGAGGCTAAGATCCTGTTGGGTCACTGAGCCAACATAGTTAGTTAGTTAGTTAATTTACCATCAACTATTTAAATTATAATCAATCAAATAAATAAAAATAATAACTAAATTTTCAAAATAATAATGAATAACACTCAATAAATCCACTACATATCAACATTAACGCAAATGAAAAACAACCATGTTATGCCACATCCAGTTGCGCTTGATCTTGTAATCGCAAACTAGTATCGCACTGCGTGGTAACAATAACAAAAGAGCTTCAAGTTGCTAATCGCTCCAAGTCGCATAGTTACATTTACCGAGCGGTCGGTCGAGTCGAAATCTTATCTACCGTCAAAATACCTCTGTTAAAATTAAATAACTTGTATGCATGTAATTTACGTTTTAAATAATTAACTTGTTTGCATGTAATTTACGTTTTAAATATTTTTCTCATGTAAGTGAATTATATTGTATTCTTATGAGAAATAAAAATTCTTAAACCCGATGAAATGAAACTCAACTATGATGTAATTCACGCTTTCATATTTTGAATGTTTTTAATCCATCTACAACCGTTTTACTGTATTAACAATAATCTAATCTTATTGCGATGTTGGATTGTTAGGTTTTATGACTGCTATCTATTTGAATACTTTGCAGCGATTTGTAAATTTTGAGTGAACCAGCGACATCTAAACGGCTGTTGTAGAGATGTATTTAGAAATATATTTTTCCTACCTAATGATTTTTTGTTAATCTGTTACTCCCATTTCACAAACACAGATAATAAGTAATTTCTAGCCAAATAGGTCCCGGCCACATTCGTCACTATCCACATTGCACATATATACACATCCACATTGAAGCTGATAGTTTACGCATTGAGTTTATAAAATACCTATTATTTTTACAAAAACTCGTAATTACGTCACAATCATTGTTTATATACGCAAAATGTCAGTTTGTTCAGCGGACGCAATCCGTCGGTTTTTAATTATTTATTAGTTTTTTATTCAATTTATATTAGTTGAAAAATCGAATTTGTACAAAGCAATAGCTGTGATAAGCTAACAAAATATTTGTATGTAGTTGGACCAATCATAAATAGGCGTAGAAAAAAATTACCAAAGGCAACAGAATTATGTCCAATATTAAACAAAAAAATGCAATGTAATCGACGCTCAGTTGAATGAGATGTAGTAGTTTCGACAGTTATAAAGATTTTATTTTTAATGAGGATTGAATAACTTTTTTATTTCTCATTTAATTAAACAAAAATATACGTTCTTTGAAAATTTCAACTGTCTACCTAATACGGTTCATGAAAAAATGCCCGTCGCACGAAATATCATGGAAAAACTATGCACGCCCCCCTTAATAATTATTATTTTATTTGTTGCTATAGCGGCAACAGAAATACATTATCTACAAAATTTTCTAGCTATCGCGGTTCATGAGATACAGCCTGGTGACAGACGGACAGATGGACGGACAGCGGTGGCTTAGTAATAGGGTTTCGTTTTTACCCTTACGGAACCCCAAAAAGTGGGTAAATTTTAGCTATAAAAATTTAAGGATAGGTATTCTTTTCAGGTCCCTGGACGTTGATGACCAGGAGAAGGGAATAGTCGTGGGGGATAAGAGATTGTCAAATCTTCGTTTCGCCGACGACATTCTTCTTTTTTTCTTCAACATCAATAGAACTCCAGTAGACGCTCCAAGAGTTAAGTATGGCGAGCCTTCAAGTTGGACTTCAAATGAACCGCCTGAAGACTCAAATTATGACCAACGGCACAAAACGTAGAGTCGAGGTAGATTATGCATTACGTCGACGAGTATTATTTACTTGGGTCAGATAGTTTCTTTCAGCAACAGACAAGACAAGGAAGTCGAAAGACGGGTTTCAAACGCTTGGAAGAGCTACTGGTCCATGAAAGCGATGATGAAGGGACCCAAATACCCAAAGGGTAAAAACGGGACCCTATGACTGAGACTTCGCTGTCCGTCCGTCCGTCTGTCAGTGCACCAGGCTGTATCTCAAGAACGGTAATAGCTACACAGTTGAAATTTTCACACATGATGTATTTCTATTGCCGCTATAACATCAAATACTAAAAATCAAATAATATACCTACCTAGGCTAGGTAGGGACATTTTTTGGTAAAATACGTTTTTCTAATAAACCTGCCTCAAATTTTGAGCTGCGTCGAATGCAAAAACACCTGTATTCCTATCACAATAAGAACCAAAGTTAAGAGACCTAGCAAACCTAGCAAATGCATATCTTACTTACAAAGATCAAACTCAAAATACTAGTAAGTAACATTTCCAAGTCAAAAAACCTATTAAATTCGGCATATACTAGGTTTTTGAATTTGTAATCGGAACTTGCTAGGTTTTTAAATCCGAAATTGCCCCATACTGGGTTTTTTATTTAAAAATTGCCGAAGTGTAGAACAAGGAATTCAAATATTACAATAAATAAAACCTAGCTAGTCAGTAATGAGTGAAGTTGGCGTTAACGGTCGTCATTTAACATTACTTTTGGCGAGTGGGGCTCATATTTTCCGAAAATCATTTTTTCTTCGTGGCAATTATTCCGTTCCCATGATTTCCCAGTGTCACTTTTCTCCAGTCACCTTCTTTCTTGGTGGTAATTATTCCGTTCTCATATTTTCCCAGTGCCTTTTTTCCCGAATATATAATTTTCCATGGGTCGGATCTGCTCTGAAAGGTCATTTAAAGTTTGAGAATACTAATCAATCACCTTTCAGAGCAGATCCGACTCGGCCGGGTTAGGTTAGGTTAGTTTTTTTTTTTTTTATATCCCTAAAAAACGCTCCTTTTGTTCTACTTGTGAGTTGGATGTACACGCAAGCGTGCAAGCAAGCAAGCATTCTGTACGTATATGATCACGTGAATCTTACATACTAGTTTGTTCTATGTCAAGAAAGGGAAGAGAAAAAAACCAGACCATTAAAATTTGGGAACGGAAGAAAATGCCCATAGAAAATAAAATATTAGGAAAAAATTGCACTGGAAAATCATGGGAACGGAATAATTGCCACGAAGAAAAAATGATTTTCGGAAAATATGAGCCACACTCCTTTTGGCACCCCTTTTCTGGAGTAGGTACATTACAAACTAAATGTCGTTAGCAACTTGAAATAGTTTTTTTTTTTTTTTTTTTTTTTTTTTTTTTTTTTTTTTTTTTTTTAATTTATTTATTTCAAAAAAGCATGGTACACATTTTATAACAAATTTCGCCAAACACGAAGTTTATTGGCGAGTATTGCACTCACTTTTTTAACATTAGTACCATTAAAATCTTAACTAGGACGCCTTATAACGAAAACGATCCAATCCACACAAAAAAGATGACGTGAGCTGTTCAATGCCGTGCCGTGCAATGTCGTGCAATGTTCTATCATTGATGCATTTCTACCCCAATTAATAGCTGGCTGCCTGTGCTTGCTGGATATGTTGACGTATGGTATAGGGTTTATAGGCATAGTAGTTATGAGTGCAGTCAGTAACGAAAAGCTATACCAATACATAGGTCTACTATAAAATAGGTATCATAAGTTATGTTTGAAACTGTAGTATAAATATCCGTAAACATTAGGTATATTATATTAAACCATGTCGATGAGCAGTTATAAAACAGCATTTTTTTTTAATTATGTCATGCTATGGGCATCTGAAAATGAAGAAACACTATTCCATTTACTATCTTCCGATACTGACTGTACCTACTACTACATTAAAACGTATATCGTCGGGGATAGTGCAATACCGCGAAGTGTAGGATACGAATCAATATTCAAACAAATGCTAATATTTTATTAAAATGAGAACTTTATCGACAGCTGTTATTTACGCGGGATTACGAGTACACTATCCCCGACGATATACGAGGGTTGTTTGATAAATACACGTTTTAAAAAGTTATTCTTGTTACTGGCTGAAATTATGTATACGAACTTTTTAGGCATCCTTTATGGACTAGAAAAAAAAAATACAGCGTTCTTTTGTTTTTTTTTTATTTTAACGGCTTTTTACGACGGAGTTCGCGTTGTTATTGCAATAATGGAGAAAGAGCAGTATCGTTCTGTAATTCGTTTTCTGTTTTTGGAAGGAAATTCTTGTGATGAAATAAAAGTACGCATGCAAGCTGTTTACAATGATCATACTCCTTCTATGACAACCATTAGATATTGGTACAATGAATTTAAACGAGGCAGAACGTCCATCTTTGATGAAGATCGCCCAGGACGTCCTGTTGAGGTGACCATAGGTGATATGGTAAAAAAAATTGAGAATATTGTATTAAGCGATCGCCGAATAAAACTTAGAGAAATTGTCGACATTGTAAATGTTTCGATTGAACGCGTGCAGCACATTTTAGAACACAAATTAGGAAGGAAGATGAAGAAGGTTTCGGCGAGGTGGGTGCCGCGTTTGCTCACCGAGGAACAAAAGCTCACTCGGAAGCAAATTTCAAGGCACTGTTTAGATAAGTACGAAAGTAGTCCGGGTGACTTCCTTCCGCGTTTTGTGACTGTTGATGAAACGTGGATACACCACTATACCCCAGAAAGTAAAGAACAGTCTAAACAGTGGATTTTGCCGGGGAATCAGCTCCAAAGAAGGCGACCGTTCCATCGGCCGGGAAGGTCATGGCGACTGTTTTTTGGGACTCGCAGGGAATCATCCATACTGATTATTTACAAAAAGGAAGAACGATAACCGGGCAATATTACGCTAATTTATTGCAAGAATTTGATACCATTTTGAAAAAAAAGAGACCACATCTAAATAAGAAAAAAGTTCTCTTACATCATGATAATGCACCAGCTCACTCCTCAAGAATCGCAGACTCCAAATTAAAGCAATTACATTATGAATTGCTGCCTCATCCGCCCTATTCCCCAGACCTGGCTCCCTGTGACTTCTTCCTATTCCCAAATTTAAAAAAATGGCTCGGTGGAAAGAAATTTTCGTCCAATGAAGAGGTCATTGCCGCCAAGGAGGCCTATTTTAACGACTTTCCGAAATCTTATTTTTTAGACGGCTTATTAAAGCTAGAACACCGTTGGAACAAGAGTATAGAGTTGGAAGGTGACTATGTAGAAAAATAAATATACACGTATACAAACCTTTGTTGATTTTTTCTAAACACGGGTATTTATCAAACAACCCTCGTAACTATAAGCGGTAACTAATTTAATTCATAGAACAAACTTACAGCCTCTAGACAGTAAATACTCGTATTTGTTAGTTCAAAAACGAAAATAGGAGGTTCTCAGCATACCTTTAAGTATGTTTGTATGTATGTTAGCGCGATGTCATACTCCATAATGCAGAGCTACAATGATTCTTTAAGAATACTTTTGAAAGCTACATATGAACTGGTGACGGCACGGCAGTGAGGTGGTGATGAGGAGTGTGAATGAATAAACGTTTATGATAACTTCTTGGTGTTGTATTTCTCGTAAAAGTTCACAAAGGAATGAGCAGAGACGTCACTGCACCTGGTATTTAAAGACTATCAAAGTACCATTAAATGGACGGGAGAAACAAGTAAGTGGTAGTCGTCAAGTAACCAGGTGTTAGTAACATTTTTAGTCTATTTGACACACTGTTTAAATAATTTAACAATACTAATGTTGAATCTATTATTTCTTAAATTGCTATTATTAATTACAATATAACTCATGCACTTCACATGGACTAATAACTTATAACTAAATTATCAAGATACTCAATGATCTATTCAAATGTGCTTCTGAGGTAAAGATATTCCAATTAATATCATTATTTGTTTTCTAAGATACATTTAAATGCGAAATAATCTCAAAGGCACTATCACGGCCATACTGACCCGAAGCTCGTGCTCAGAGCGAACGGTTTGAAAAGAAAACTCAAGTTGGTTAAACAATCCAGTAAGTGGCACTTTAACAATGATCGGCTTGTCAGCCCAGTTACGGGACTAAACCCTTCTGATCCATCACAACAAGTGGCATGTTAGCAATTCTTTGGTTGACGGTCCAGTTGCGGGACTAAATCGATCTGATCCATCCACGCAAGTGACCAAAAACTATTCTCTTTATCATATTGCCCAGTTGTTAGATTAAACCCTTCTGATCCATCACAGCAAGTGGCATGTTAGCAATTCTTTGGTTGACGGTCCAGTTGCGGGACTAAATCTATCTGATCCATCCACGCAAGTGACTAAAAACTATTCTCTTTATCATATTGCCCAGTTGTTGGACTAAACCCTTCTGATCCATCACAACAAGTGGCATGTTAGCAATGCTTTGATTGACGGTCCAGTTGCGGGACTAAATCTTTCTGATCCATCCACGCAAGTGACCAAAAACTATTCTCCTGTTTATCTTATTTTAATATATTGCCCAGTTGCTCGACTAAATCAGTCTGAAAACTAAAACTCATCATATTCGCTATGACGGTCATCCGAGGGTTGGGACAGACACACTAACAACATTTTACACAGTTATAATTCAGTGCCTCCAGTGAATAAGGGAATAACTCAAAAACGGCACTTTTCAGGAGAGACAAAAAACAATTTTTCAATAGCAGATATTTAGAAATTTAACTTTTTAAGCATTTTTATACAAGCTATGGAGTAAAGCTTTCGTTTCATAAATACAGAACTAATATTTTGACCCTGTAAATAAGTTTTTTTCGCGTTTTTTTGTAGTTATACCTTTTGTTCACTTGTATTTAAAGACATAACTCAACTTATTTGAACCAATTTTACCGATTTTTTAGCAATTAAACGACTTATTCCCTTATGAACGACGTGCATAAAAGATGAACACGACTTATACCATTGTGAACGACGTGAATAAACGAAATAATACGACTTATACCTGAGTGATCTACGTGCATAAATGAAGCGAAACGACTTATACCATTATTTATTATGGTATTTTAGGAATTATACGACTTATCAAGTTTGAAATTTGTTACCTAAGGAGTCAAATGAGGCTGTATAATAAAATAATCATAAGAATTACTAAACAAACTTTAATAAAACAGGTAGTTATTGTTTAAAATAATACAAAAGTATTTTAAAATTAAATATTTTAACTGAAATTATCAGTTTTTTCTTGATTATTTGGCAACAGTTCGGCCTCCTTACATAATAATTTTAATCGCCATCATCTCGATCTTCATCGACGTTATACATTAATATATTCAGATCGGGATCTTATTCCGCTCTTTCATTTTCAGATGTTATTAATTTTTTATAGAAATCGTGGCACTCGTTATCAATGAAAGGCAATAGCTCTATGAGATCCTACTTTTTTTCAACACTTATTGGCAGCGGTGTTTCAGAAATCATGGTTAAAGTCATAGGTAGATTTTTTGATCTTCCATGTCTTTTAAATGACAGTGTCAAAAAGTCAGATTCATTTGTCAAGTTTTTTTTATAACGCACCAACAATTCGTCAGTTTGCGTATACCTACTGGAACCACGTTATATCAGGCCAATGAACTTTCTCTTTATTAGAGTTAATTTTGCGCAAAACCATGGGTTCTTTAAGGAGCTTCTCGAAGTTGTAAGATTTCTCTAAGGTCATTTCTCTCACTATGAATTGACCTTTTTTTCCAGCGGATCGTACCATTTGGTAATAATCTCTCGGCAGATGTATGGTACTACATCGCTTTTTAGCTCTTTCAATGACAGAGTGATCATAGTCACATTCCATGTGTTCATGAAGTTCACGATTTTTACATGTTCGGTCATCAGGTGGAATCTAATAAAATAATAAACTTTAGTCACGAAAACAAGCAATGCCTACTCATAGGAGATATACAATACGAAACAAAAACGAACATACAATACAATGTGACAAACTTTTACTGTTGACTGTAAGTACTTTTCTTTAAACATCCATCACGTGGACCGAGACGATTTTAAAACGCCCAAACTCGGTAGGATTGATTTCTATAGTTACAAAGTTACTATGACTACTATCCGTTCCCATCATCAGATTAGGACCAGGGTAACAAATTATTATTATATTAACGTTAAAGTTACGTAGGTATACCAAATTTCAACTCAACTCGGAATATGGCTCAGATTCTCCTTGCAATATTTTTACACATACAAAATGTGAAGGTAAATAAAAAGTTTTAATATCGAACGCGTTTATACCTTCCTCATTTGTTATTGTTTTTTTGCCAAACTCAGTCTACTTACTTTTAACTATCCACTTAGCAAAACACTTTACGGACAGAATAACAATCACGAGCAACAAAAAGTTCAATAATGTCGTTGAGAGAGGCCGAACTAATAATTTTAATAAAATACAATATATACTTACTTTTTTCTGTGGATTAATCACCAAATTAGTAATTTTCCGTCCGCGATACATTTTTAAGTTTACAAACACAACAGAACTATCACCTCGTCGCACTATTCACGTTGCTCAGAGAATGCAGAATTCTAAAAGTCAGTTTAGTATTTATTCATAGATAATTTAAGCCGCACATTTAACAATTATATTCAAAATTTACTTTTAAATATGTGTTTTTAAATAAATAACGTTTAATTACTACAGGATTGTCAATATTAATCAATTCAAAAAGAATATACAGTTAAAAGTAATACAATTAGTTGTTTCCTTACAGCACGCAAATATACCAATAGCGAGACGGTATGGACGCTAAACTGTCCAATGGCGTTACATAGCCCATTGACACTAAACAAGTTATGCCTTTATGCTCATGTTAGAATAATGGCATAGATGTGTTTAAGTCAAAATACTATGTCAGAGCTAATGGAACAAAATGAATTAAGTCTTTAATCATAAATATAACTGTGAATATGTCTTTGGGTTCGTGAGTAATTTTGACTCGAGAGAATTTATTCCCTTAAAACCGTCTGCAATGCCGGATAACTATTACTTATACCTTTATTCCACCCAACTGGGCCAACGAAAAAACTGGGTTAGGAGACAGCTAGAGATACGTCCTTTTGATATGTTATGAAGCTTGACGAGCTGAATCCAATGGTGCAATAAAATCCAAAGGGAATAACTCGACTTAGTCCGTTCTTCACTAGAGGCACTGTTTACTGTCTATAATCAATTATAGTTTGGATATTATTTAAACAAACATTTGTCACATCACAGAACCCATATAACGTAAATCTGCGCAACCTATTGAATTTCATAAAAAAAAAAAACTGACATAGTGGTTTGTCAAGTATATCTATAAAGGTTTTTCACTTTCTATTTGATACAATTGAGATCATGTTATATTTTTTCTTATCAAGGAATTGAATTATTTAACGATAATAATTCATTACTCGAACAGTTACGTACTAAGTCTTTTTTTTTTGTAATACAAGCTGTGTTGTGACTAAATCTTGCTTTTCGATTCATGTACTATTTCTGTAAATTGGTAGAAATCGATTAAATTGATAAATTTATAACCTAAAGAAAGAACAATAAAACAAACTATTATTTTCCATAGAAATGTTCAGTGAGTCCGACGGCTCGTAGCTCAAAAAAATATTGATTTACACAGAATAAACAAAAATATATTCAGGATTGAAAAAAAAAGTTCGTCGATAAAAACGATTTGATCAACCATTCATAATCGTTAGATTTGGCAAACAATACGTCTTCGCTACATCACTACAAACATCAACAGAGAAATGTCAATGTGTGTTTAAAAATCATACACACTGTAGGTATAGCAAAAAAAAAATGTTCGATGGTGATTGTAAGTGAAGAGAGTGGTCGTTTTCCCTGACTGACCGCCAAGACTGTCGAGCGCTAATAATGGTTCAACGAGGCGCTCCTGTAGTCTTCCGATGGAACACTTGTCCCGATGATCAACTGAAACAAAAACTCCAAGCACAGTATCACAAAGCTCGGTCACTCCTGACCTAGATCATAATGGGTAGTACTTTGTAGTACAAATAAAACTAACAAAAGCATGCCTTTATTATGAATAATCCTCAAAAATGTAATAAAGTGAAAATGAAGGTACACTTAAATTATTCTGATTGTAATTTAGTTAGTTTATGCACGAAATGATTCTCGAAATTGAACCTTCGTATTTCGCTTTACTTAAATAAGAAATAATCAAAATGTTTGATATAAGAACATTCTAGACAGAAAGAATGAGAAAAAAAAATACAGTAAGTTTCGAAGAAATCTTTTTGTGACAAACGTAGGCAAGTACTGTACATTTATTTGTGCTACTCACTGCAAAGTTTCTATTACTTCAAACTCCATTATTAATATTATTACTGTAGTATAGACTTCGATTTCTATACGAAAGTTGAAAATTAAATAAAGAAATATGGTCAAAACTAAGCTATTACTTATAATTTAATTTAAACTATAATATGATTGTCATTTATCTCATAAAAGAAAATTTAATACAAAAAAAAAACAATATTGTTGATGACTGACGTTGAATTTCACAATTTACTGTAGTAATATGAATAAGCCCAAACTTTTATGAAATAAAGAAAAGAGTAAGTATCGAAAAATTAGGGAAATGATGAAATATGATATTTCAAATGTAGGTATCTAAACAAATTTGAAACCCTATTTTTTAACTCAATTGCAAATTTGATCTTATATTCAAAATCCTCATAATTTCAACAAAACAAGAATTATGGAACAACCATGTAAGTAATAAAATTATAAACGCACTTTTTTAACATTTTCCCTCCGTGTAATATTATCACACACGCAGCGAATTATCTGGCCAAATTCCTGTTTAATAAGCTGCTAATGGAGTACAAATTAAATCCATGACTAATAGCAAAATGTTTAATGCAAGATGCAAACAGTATCTTTTGACAAAATTTATTACTCAGTAACTGATTTTATAGCAGACACCTAATGATTTGTTATTTCCAGTAATACTACATCTTGACTTTTTCAATGTTGCTGACATTTGTAATAACTATCCATTATTTAGATTTAATTGTATTTTATTAGGATATTTTAAGGCTCCTTTTCCGTCCAAGACTGCTGATGGTTTTAGAAATTGTTGTCTATGATCAAACATGTTTCTGTCGCTAGTTACAAAAGGGCTATTTCGATATATTAGTATGTAAACACTACTCCAAATTGACAAAATGCACGCAAAAAGCTGTTTTCTTCATTTTTTTTTAACTTATTTTCGGCTGCACGAAATGAAGGTATGAAATAACTATGTTACAATCAAGAACTCAGGGAAGAGTATTTTTCACTTAAAAAAAATTGGTTGAAATTATCAATGTACGAGTAATTGTCATAATTATAAAAAAAATACATTTTTAAATGTATACGGCCTCTTAATGCCGTTTAAATGGAACTTTAACTATATTTTATGTCTAAATCATTACTTAAACATGGGTTATAATATTATAAGTATTATAGGAATAATAAGAATTATTAATTACTTATGTGTTTTTTTTTTATCATTTGGAATTTTGCGTTTTATGTTACGTTTTTTTTTGGTAGTGTTGTTTTAAACTTGGATGGTAATGCATTGATTATAATTATAGTAGTAATGTATAATTATTATTGTAATCAAAAATGTGTATTGATTTAATATTTAACATCATAATTATTGCTTAGAATGAATAAATGAAATGAAACGAAATCAATCAAGCTCTAATCCTCTGACATCAATCTATGTATAGCGGTCATTATTATCGAATCTCAAGCTTATCAATTCTGAAGCGAGTCTTTGGTGTATAATGTATGAATTACGTTGGTGTATAAAGTATAACTATCCAAAACATCAAGAAATATAAATTTTCGTTCCCGAGGAATGTCAGTAACAACGATTGCAAAATCATAAAATAGAGGGTAGATTATTACCGCTGCCGTTACTACTTGATTCTAACAAGGCTACATTAAAACAGCAATGTTTACATTATTGACAAAGAATATTTAACTACGTAACGGTTATAGTAATTCGGAATCTTTGTTGTAAAATTTCGTTGTAAAACTTTGTTGTAATCGAAATATTATCTCATCGCGGAAACAAACGTCCTATACACTAAAATTTCGAGCATATTATTAATTTCTACTACGCATTAGTAAATTATTTTAACTAGTAACACTTTATTGACACATACCCTCTAAACTGAATAGGTTTTTTTTTATCGCATCTACCCCAGAATCTAACTACAGTTTCATTTATTATTAAACACTGTACTAAAATCGCAGTGAAAAGTGAACGACTGACCTTTGTGTTTTAAAATCTCTGTCGATGGGGTCACGGGCTCACGGCGCACACGCGTCGTTCCTGGCTGATCGCCGATATTGTGTTGCCTTTACTGGTGCAATGGCTGACGATGTGTCCTACTGTTCCTTACTTGAAGCAAACAATGGACTTCGATATATTCCATTCTTTCCAATAATTTAATTGGTCGACGTGGAAGGGTTAATTTATTTTCTTCACTCATTATTTCGGTGGCTGCCGAGAACAGAAGAATATGAGGGTGCAGGATCAACGTCGTTGTCCTCGTTGTCCTGATATTGTGGGGCGTATGGTTAACCTCCGGCTTCTGATGTTAGCGCGATGTCATACTCCATAATGCAGAGCTACAATGATTCTTTAAGAATACTTTTGAAAGCTACATATGAACTGGTGACGGCACGGCAGTGAAGTGGTGATGAGGAGTGTGAATGAATAAACGTTTATGATAACTTCTTGGTGTTGTATTTCTCGTAAAAGTTCACAAAGGAATGAGCAGAGACGTCACTGCACCTGGTATTTAAAGACTATCAAAGTACCATTAAATGGACGGGAGAAACAAGTAAGTGGTAGTCGTCAAGTAACCAGGTGTTAGTAACATTTTTAGTCTATTGACACACTGTTTAAATAATTTAACAATACTAATGTTGAATCTATTATTTCTTAAATTGCTATTATTAATTACAATATAACTCATGCACTTCACATGGACTAATAACTTATAATTAAATTATCAAGATACTCAATGATCTATTCAAATGTGCTTCTGAGGTAAAGATATTCCAATTAATATCATTATTTGTTTTCTAAGATACATTTAAATGCGAAATAATCTCAAAGGCACTATCATGTATGTTTAAACGGCAAAAAATTATTAATTTTACAAATATGAATGTGAAGTACAGATGTTTTTTTCCTGAATCCACTAAAACGCCTAAATAAATCTGCGTAAAATAAGCACAGAGGTGGTTTATAATCTATATTAACACAAATAATAGTTTTTATCCCGGAAATCACCCCTTAAAGATAAAAAAATGTAAAAGTTAAATAAATTAATATCAGACAACCTCACACACATCGATCTAGTTCTTGGAACTAATAAAGCTCTGGGGCCCTATGATGGTTGCGTTTATCACGCGATAAATAAGTGATAAAGCATCCGTCACGCTTTGATATAATGCGAGTGTGAGTGACAGATGCTTTGTCACTTATTTATCACGTGATAAACGCAACCATCATAGGGCCCCTGGTAGGCTTGTATGTATAGGTTATAGACACTGGACGACGATAAACATACCTATATTGATAAATACATACTTTAATACAAATAAAATGAACAAATATTTGCCCTTGCACCGTTGGCTCAGTAGGCAGCTGCTTTCAACGCAAGGGTACGCGGCGAAGTCATGGGCAAAAGCTGGTATTCCTGATTAATGTACGAGTATACTTACTAGATTGCAATACTACAAGTTTTCCGTTGATACAAAAGCGAAATAGCGTAAAGAAAAATTGAAAAATGAGTTACCTGTTGAAAGAGACCGGGAACTTCTGGATTGCGTCAACCACTTCGCTACCCTACCTCCCAAGCAACGTACCGATTTTTTCCTTATGCTTTGTGTGTCAATAATTGCATTGTTTATTACACCTTAGCGACCTCCACCAACTAACTTATCTTCGTATCAAATTGGGTTTAAATAAAAATTGTGGTGTGTACATAAAAAAAAAATTAGATATTACAAGTTTCATAAATTTATACAAGTTTTCCGTTAAAACAAATAAATATCCTAATCCAATATTCAAATTATAATACTTTTGTTAGCTAGGTTTTTTGTTACGGCTCTGAAATTAGTCCTCAAAAAGAACCAATTCAAAAACTTAGTAGGACCACTTGCTAGCTTTTTGTATGGGAATTGACGTAACACTTATGTCTAGTTTTTATAGTCAGCGGTTAGTAAGGCACATAAAACTTGTAAAATTACACATAAATTTAGTTTGACTAATTCGCCTTGTAAAGCAAGGTATACTTCTCTAAATGGTAACAAGTCTTATGTGCAAAAGGTCTCTGTGGGTGTTTTTTTTTCAACAAAGTCTTTATTTACCTCTCCTGTAAAATTTCGCTAAATGCACTTATGACACAGGTTTATCCGCATGGTGTACCCCTTACATTTCAAAAAAATTGTCGAAAGGGCCTCTGCTCGTTGGCTTCGGATCCGTGCACGCCTCCCAACGGTCCGGAACACCATTTTCATGCGCGAGTCGGACTCGCACTTGCCCAATTTTTTTCTATTTTTTGATACTAATTCTTATAAAATAAAGACACGGGCTTATTTTTATGTCTGAGACTCACGGCAGTTTTCTCAGTCCTATTACTTTATATTGAACGCCCCTCGCTTGTGACCGACGTGATAAAACAAAAAACAAAATAATTATTCCCTAAGAAAGTTTACGTAGGTACTAGTTATACTTACTTTTTAGTTGTTTTCGATTACACTCGCGAGACGAACAGCCGGCAGCGATGCTCGGCGCAGACTGGAGTCCAATGCTATTCCATAGTCCAGTCCGTGCACTGAGATAAATCGTTTCGGCTTCATTTTAAAATATTGTTACTTATATTGATCACGATTATGGTTAATAATACCTTTAGAATAATAACGCCTAGAATGATAGTTTCAAACGGCCGAAGCGTCACACGTGAGGCATACAATGGATTCATGTAGTTGTGAACAACTCGTATTTACACGCGCCGATACGCACACAAACACACCAACAATGTTGCTAGCGTAATCACATTCCCCAGAAATTGGGGAATGTGATTACTCTCGCCAGTGGTGATTGGTTACTTTCAAAATTTTAATTGAATCTTGACCTGTTGTTGAGTTCAAACATCATTAAATACATTAATTAAATGCTAATTCTATTTTGTTAATAAATGATTTTGTATTTTGTATTTTTTGTATTTCTTTTGTATTAACCAAAAGTTTTTTATTTATTATTTTAATTTAAAATGTCAGTTATGATGTAGGTACCTATAATATAAATAATAATAATAATAAAAGCCATTTATTTCCAAATAGAATATCTTACATTTATCATTATCATGCAGCAATTAGATTAGTAACTTCTATTTATGTATTTATATTTCCTGAGATATTATTTGACGTCTTTCTTTATTGAAAGACTTACAATACTCGTTTATTATATTCATTAATTCATTGTTATTGTTCATTTAAATTCATCATATAGATACAGTATTAGTTATTAGTATTAATTACGAACTATTTAGTACATTTATAATCTGTATGATCTCGTTATTTATTTTTAAATACATTAATTTTATTTAACAACTTACTGTAATACCGTTTACTAATTTATCAGTATTTACATTGAATTCAGTTGATTTATATTAACATGTAATTTATTTGATAAGTATTTATAATTCTAGCTGTAATTTCTTAAATTGTAGTTTATTTAATATTAAATATAAGTAAATATTTTTAAATACATTAATCTTATTTAACAATTTATTGTAGTACCGTTTACTTATTTATCAGTATTTACATTGAATTCATTTGATTTATATTAACATGTAATTTATTTGATAAGTATTTATAATTATAGCTGTAGTTTCTTAAATTGTAGTTTATTTAACATTTAAATTATACATTGTGTATACTCTATTGGGATGTCCATTTCTGGACATAGGCCTCCTCCCTCCTGTTCCATTCGTCTCCGTCAGCGGCTACTCGGGTCCAGGTGACGCCCGCCTCGGCGACGATGTCGTCTCGCCAGCGGCGGCGCGGGCGGCCCCGCGGCCGGCCGCGGTCGCGCGGGTACCAGTGTAGTAGAGCTTCGCTCCATCGGCTATCTGTGGTCCGAGCCGTGTGTCCAGCCCAACGCCATTTTAGTCTGCATGCCATTTCTGCTGCGTCTTTTATTTTGGTTCTATGGCGAATGTCTGTACTTCTTACTCTATCGTTTATCTTAAGGCCCAGCATACTTCTTTCGGCGGACCTTTGAAAAACCTGAATTTTATGTATAACCTCTCTTGTTATCGGCCATGTTTGGCATCCATATAATAAGGTAGGAGTGACTACTGAGTCCATAACCTTTTTCTTTAGTTTAATGTCCATTTTCGACTTAAATATATGCTTGAACGACCAATAGGAGCTCCAGGCCTTTTTAATTCGTCTCTCTACTTCTTGGACGGGAAATCTATCTTTAAGAGATATGTTTTGACCGAGGTATAGGTATTCATCAACGTATTCAATGTTATTGGATTGTATAGTAGTTACTTTAACGACGCTGTTAGTCATTATACGTGTTTTTTCAGGGTTCATTTCTAAACCGCATTTTTGACTTTCTAGTTGCAACGTTTCTAGCATGAATACTAGCTCGGCGTGGTCTTCTGCAATCAAAACAATATCATCCGCAAACCGTAAGTGGTGAAGCCGTTTCCCGTTTATATGAATGCCACAGTTTTGCCAGTCTAGTCTTCGGAATATGTATTCGAGCAGAGCGGTGAATAAGTTTGGTGAGATTGGGTCTCCTTGTCGGACGCCACGTTTTATATTAAATTGTTCACCTTTCCTTTCAAGTTTTATAAGTGACTTTCCTTTACTATAAATTTCTGACAATATATTTATATATTTCGTGTCAACTCCTTGTTGTTTAAGCGCTTTCCATAGCTTTTGGTGCGAAATTGTATCAAAAGCTTTTGTATAGTCCACAAAAGCTATGTAGAGTCGTTTATCGTACTCTCTATATTTCTCTATAATTTGTTGTAAAGTAAAGATGTGATCAATCGTTGAATAATTTCGTCTGAACCCGGCTTGCTCTACTGGTTGTTCAAAATCCAAAGTGTTTCTAATTCTATTTAGGATTATACTCGTGAACAACTTGTATGTGGACTGAAGCAAACTTATAGGGCGGTAGTTGTTTATTTTTAGTGGGTCTCCTTTTTTAAATATAAGTGTAATAATAGATGTTTCCCATTCTTTTGGTATAATTTCATTAATAATAATTTCGTTAAATAAACGTGTGAGTAAAGGTGTCAGTGGCTCACTTATAGCTTTCAGGATGTCGTTTGTTACACCGTCTTCACCAGGGCTCTTCGCTGTTTTTAATGAATTGATAGCATTTCGTACTTCGCTTTCTAGTAATGGCGCTATATTATTTAATGGTAATAGTGGTCTCTCTCTACAAAGGAATTCTCGGTGTTCCGTATTATACAAGTTCGCGTAGTATAGCGTGGCCGTTTTAATAATACTGTGTCGGTTGGTATGCACTGTTCCTATATTATCCTTTAGCGATGGTATCCAATCTTTATAGTCTTTTAATCGTTTATTTCCCCGCTTGGCAGATCCTCTTTTCGAAAGTTCCTCTTCTATTATTCTCATTTTGTAGTTAATTTTGCTTTTTTTCAATTTATTACGGATTTTGGAATATATTTGTTTTAATTTTCTTTTTTCAAGGGCTGTTTTGAATGTTTTATTTTTTAACGTAGTTCTTTTATTTATTAAATTTTGTATTGATTCTGTTATTATAGGGGACTTGTTTTTCAATTCGATTGGTAACTTGAGGGTGCATTTTTTTATTTTCTCGTTTAAACATGTATAATAATCTTGAACATTAGTGTACTGTAGTGGCTCTATAGATTCTATGAAAATATTCTTTAGAGACTCTTTTTGTAGCGGATTGAATTCCTTCATTTTCGCTTTAAACGCAATTCTAGATTTCTTATGTCTGAATTGTGTGCAATAGGTTGCTCTTACCAGTCTATGGTCTGTTGGATGAGAGGTATTCAGAACTTCCACATTTTGAATTATGTTAATGTTCCGTTTTCTAGTTATTATGAAGTCTATTTCATTGAGCGTCCTTTCATCTGGTGATTTCCATGTCCAGCGTAATTTTGGCTTTTTCTTGAAGTGGGTGTTCATTATATAGAGTTCGTTCTCTAGACAGAAGTTGATAAGGGCCTTACCCCTGCAATTTCTAACTCCGTATCCCCATTTTCCCATGACCGCACCGTCATCAGGGGTAGGCAAGCCAATTTTCGCATTGAAGTCTCCTATAATTATCATGTTAGAGTGGGTCTGCTCCATTGCGTGGCGTATGTCGTTGTAAAAGGCCTCTACGTTTTCTTCAGTGCCTTTCTCAGTGGGTGCCTACACCTGAATGATATTTAGTTGGGTATTGTTTATCATTAAGTCCAACCTGGCTACTCTATCCGATATGGGTTTGAAATTAATAATATATGGTTTAATTTCCTTTTTCACCATAAATCCTACGCCGTTTTTACCGCTTTTTTTGCCCGTGTACATGAGTATGTAGTTTTCAAATTCCTGCATATTGGTTCCTTCTTTTTTGACTTCTGAGATACCGACTATATGCCAATTTATTCTCTTTAATGCATGTTCGAGTTCTTCTTGGCGTCCTGTTCCTACTAAAGATCTTACGTTTAATGTTCCAATGTAGAGTTTTTTACTATTATTTTCCAAATTTTCGGAATTATCCAAATTATCGGAATTATTTTCACGTTTTTGAATATTGTTTGGAGTGGAGGGTAACGGTCTAACGCTCCCGCGGGGACCGGCCGTATTGGGAGGTCTCTTAGTATTGGTTCTGTGTGTATTAGTTTTTGGTGGGGAGGGGGCCATTGTATCTCATATGGACTCGCTGAAATCTGTTTCTTGAGAAGTCGTATACGTTGTATAATTTCCGTCGACTCTGAATTCTTGTGTCTTGGAGGAACTTGCTTGTGGTTGTGATGTATTTGGGATATCTCTTGGTGTATGAGTAATGTATTCTTCGAGTGTGCAACCGGTTTTATTCTTTTTATGAACTTGCCTTTGTTTTGACAAGTTCGTCAGGTCTATCTCCGGTGACTCGGAGAGATTTCTTTTGCCATTTTGTTTTTGTTCCGTATTTTTATCTTTTAGGTACACGATTTTATCATACTTGAGAACTACCTTTTTCCCACTTTCCTTTTCTTTTATGAGTTCTTGAATGAGCTCCTTGCGCTTTTCCAAGATATTTGGCGGAAAGTCTTCCTTGATATTTATTTTATATTTTTCTAGACGTTTCTTGTTTCTTAAAATGTGGATTTTCTTTCCCAATGTTGCCATTGTTACTACGATGGGTCTGGTTTTTTCTCCCTTTCTTCCTATTCTCCTGATTGCTGTAAGCTCAATTTTTTCGCAATGTATGTTCATATTTTCATTAATTATTTTCATAATATTCGATTCCAGGTCGTCGTAGTGGCGTTCATTTTCTAAGACCCCAAAGAACACTAAATTGTTTCGTCTAATGCTTTTTTCAATATTATCTATACGGTATTCTTGGGTTTTCAAATTTGATTCCAATTGTTCGTGCCGATTTTCTAATTTTTCAAATTTATTGTTCATATTTTCGATAATGCTTGCTTTTACATTTTGTAATTCCTTCTTCTGTTCATTTAATTCTCCTTGAATTTTCATAAGAATTTGCTTTATTTCATCCATTTCTTTATTGATATTCACGCCCTCTATTTTTTAGTGTCGAAACTCAACTGAATTTGATTTTGACGCCCTCTAGTAGCGAGTAGGTGAACTACGTCGATATTTACTTTATTGAGTATTGTAGTTGGTCCTCAACCTCTCGACCTTTTTAGTATGGCTACTGGTCCATAGATGGCGCTATAATCAATTGTTGTCGCAGGGTGACTAATGATTTTCTTTGATCAGTTTTAACATAGATCAATTGTTCACAAATCACTTATTTGTTGATAAGTCTGTTTGAATTTATGTCCAATATTTAAGGAAACCAATAAACACTGCACGGATTTCTACAAAGAATAGTTTCTTGTGACACTTTTTGACGGTTAATGTTCGTATACTTGCTGTAACTGTTTTGTTTGATTAAGTCACTGCCATCGCTGATGAATAGTATGTTTTATATTGTCCTTAATTATAGCAATTATGTGTTCACTTTTAATCACTTTTGCAGCACTAGAAACACTGTTTACTATTTTTATAACGATAATAATCACAGAGTCCATGTAAACAGAAACTTGTCAACCCTATAGGTACCTATAGTCAAATCATAATATGCAATAGAGCAAATCCTGAAACGGCCAGAAATGACTTTACAGCTAGCTGAAAACGATTCTAAATCACCGAAATTGACGTTTGAAGTTAATCCACCGGCGTAACAATATGATGTTGATCCATAATCCACACAACTACTCTGACACAAAAAGAAACTACAGTGTCAAAAAAAATTAGACATGATTTTACAACTGACTTTACTTTGAAGGTAATACAGATTTATTGCAAGAAAAACTTAACTTATAACAAAGAAATAGTAGGTAATGAAAATAATAATGTGTAGTAAAAAGTAATAAAACACATCTCTGCAATGCAGTTGCAGTTTAGTTAGTGCTGGGAACTGGGAATGGCTGCTCCGTTCCTGCTCAAACCCCAACAGTTTCGCTGCATGTTTGAATTTGTGACGTGTACCTCACATGCACATACTGGTGGCTCGAATTATAGCAGTGCATATCCTTGTTCTACTGACTTTACTTTTATTTGCACAGTCGTCAACTCATCATCAAGACATTTGTAACGAGCCTTAACACGCCGTGCCTTTGTGTATTTTAGGAGCTCCTATGGCCTCCTTCCGTCCTCATCATCAGACCAGCTTGGTAGTACCATAATAATGCATTGTCACCTGATTGAACGGGTTTACAAAATTTAAACTCGATTCTAATTTGAATTGCAAGATTTGACCCAGACATACTCAAACATACACAGCAAGTCAAATTAAAGCTTGATAAAAATCACGTGATTTATCTTCATTCGTCTTTTCATATTCTACATTCTTCATTCGTATTTTAAATTATAGGCTCCCAATTTAATATAAAATAAGATTTAGTCACCGAATATAATATTACTATCTCGATACAATATTATCATGCTGTCCATTAGAAAAGATATTAAAAATGGGTTTGCTAGAAATATCCTGAACAAGCTATTTTTAAGTACATGTATTGTTCATATCATGTTAAAATAAAACTATATTACAGAAATACGATGATACTCCAGAGAAAGATTATAATTATATTACACGAGGAAACTGTCACTATATTGCATTAAGAAATTAATAGTGAGATTGCAGGACCTAAATTGAAATACGGTGAAAGCACCGTACTGAAACAAGGTAGAATTTGTATGACTTGTCATATTATTTATGTTGTTAGCATATTTTTTTTTAACACTAGTAATTCTGGAATATGTAAACATTCTAATAATATACAATACTATCACAAAAAATACGGGGAACGTACATTACGATGAACGTTCCGAAATTATGTATTACGCGCGCGCGACGGTCACAGGCCAATCACAGAAAAGTCATGGTAAAACAAAATATACCCTGAGTAAAGTCAGTAGCCATTTTTCGTTCAACAAAAGTGCACGCGCTACGCGAACAGTGTTACAATTTTCTTTTTATTTGTGATCGATCAACCATAATCAGAAATGAAGAGATCCGTAGAAGAACCAGGGTAATCGACATAGCCCGAAGGATAGCAAAACTTAAGTGGCAATGGACGGGCACATCGATCGTAGAACCGACAGCCGCTGGGGCCATCGAGTTCTTGAGTGGCGCATCGGACGACGCAGCGTGGGTAGGCCCCCCACAAGGTTGACTGATGACCTGGTGAAGGTCGCTGGAGTCCGTGGGATGCGGGTGGCGCGGACCCGGACATGGTGGCGTTCTCTGGGGAGGCCTATGTTCTGCAGTGGACGTCTTTTGGCTGATGATGATGATGATGGACCAACCACAGCAGATTTATGGCAGAGATTTAATTTGGCCAGTTACATTGAGAAATTTGCTGGTAAGTTGAAGTATATAATATAGCCTAGTACTAGTCGTTGCCGCCTTGTTTTTTTGTTTGTACTTTGTGATTTTATTTTGGTTTGACAAGACAAGTGGTATATGGTGAGCGCTATGTAATATGATATGGATGGACCTTATTATTGAGCAAGTCAATCAGGTATATTGCGGCGCGCGTGACGGTGACTCTTTTAAAATTACAACTAGGAAATACCAACTGACTTAGAGATGTTATATGTAACTATTGAATTTATTATTGTTTTAGATGCGAGTCATATTGGAAACATCGGCCGAAGGCCGCAAAACAGGCGCCTTAGCCGCGGCACTACGCGGGCGTTTAAGCAAATTACTGTTGAAAAAGCTAGTGTGACGATGGATAATTCGGTATTGCCGGCAGACTCCTAACTATTGAATATATCAAAGATATTGGGCGGTTATTCACTAGAGAGTCCCCGCCGCTGTATTCCCTGTACAAATTACATATAATATACATGATTATAATATTCGGATTTTGTTAAAGGTACAGTTGATAACATTTACTTCTGTACAAAAATCTAATCATTATCATGAATATCTGAACACGCCCTTGTTACTTGTCTTACGACTGATGAGAATTTGAATAGTTGTACAGATGTAAATATTATTGAGTGTACGTCTGCCATTTACGAACAAGAACACACAATAATTATGCAAACATATTATTAATTTTTTCAGCAGAATGCCGCCAAACAGCAATGTTCGCATTGTTGTGTTCCGGTGTGGGGGTAAGATAGCCGGTGAAATTACTAGCATAGAGGCATTCTATCTTCGTCCTCCGGGTAGGCAAGCACTTGTGACTCCTCTGGTGTTGCAGGTGTTTATGGGCGACGGGTATCGCTTTTCATCAGGCGATACGTTTGCTCGTTTGCCCCCTATGACATAAAAAAAAAAAAAAAAGAATGATAATGCGATATCCATATTGGCGTTGACTCATGGTTTACTTTACATTTCTATGAAACCGCGTGTACTTTGAAGTCGCGGATTGTATTACCAGCGCCCTCTCGCAGTAATGTGAATAACAAATTAGCATCGCTTTCAACAACGAAACGTAACGGCATCTAGTGGCTCCAGGATTAATGACGGTATTTAATTGCTCGCAGGGACAACTGTAACTGTATTTTTATTATACATTTTCCTACTTGCTTCACAATTAAATTGATCTCCGGGTCTATTTAAATCTCTTTATTAAAAAAGTAAATAGGTTTACCCCGGATACCCGCGGTTTATCAGATGCACTAAAAACGTGTTTTAAGACTTAATAATTATACTGTTGCAGTCACTCCGTTATCTACACCCATATTCACAGTTGTACTATTATTAGGGAGCCCATTATATGCGTGCAGTGCAGGGTAGGGTAGCGGGTTAACATTAAAATACGTATTCAAGACGTATTTGAGAATGATCAGCAGAATTTGGACGATGACAATGTCGTGTGATATCAAATAAGTATTAAAATTTTGGTTGGAGTTGAAAACGCATCAGTGCTGTTGAAATTGGTAATTTTTTACAATTTCAAACCCTGAACCATTTTAAAATAAATGAAGAAGAATATGAAAAAATAAGATTTACCTGCAGATAATGCCTTATGGCATTAAGTCCGCCGCATTTTGTACGCTAAGTTTTCTTTTGTCTTGTGTACAATAAATATTAAATAAAAAGGGAAATAAATAAAACTGAACCTATAAAAAAAAAACTATATTAATTAATGAACCTGCTTACAAAATTTCATGAGAATTGGTTGCGATCTCTAGGCGAGAACAGCCGGAGATCTGGACAAACGGAAATCCGAAGAATTTTTGGCAATTCGATCTATTTGGAATTTTTAAGCTCAAGCGGAGACGCTTTGCTCGCTCGGAAGATAAAAAAATTGCCCCCGACCTCGCACCTCGCAGCGACGGCGTTGCCAGAGCTACGAAAAAATCCCTAGATCTACGGAATTTAGGATTTGTGCCCAGACCTACGGAAATTATTGGTGAACTACGGAATTTTAGACTAATTTTATTTATCACCAAAACATGACAAACGAAACGGAAATGTAGGTACTTTTTCTGCGAAAAATGGATTGTACCCTCAAGACTGGAGTTATCTTTACAAAACACAAGACCAAAGTGTTTGGTTTTTTTTAAATATCTTAGTACCCTTTTAGCATGAGACCAGTGAGTTTCATCATAAGAGTTATTAAATTGGCTAAGAAAACTTACACTGTAGGCAATGTCAGGCCTGGTCAAAACTGATAAATACATTAAACTTCCTATCAACTGTCTAAATGGGTACTCATTACATACATTTTGAGATTTTTCTAACTTTAAATTCATCTCCATAGGAGTTTCTGCAGTTTTACAATTTGACATACTAAACCTTTTCAATAAATTGTCAACATATTGTGCTTGATCAACAGTTATCACATTTTCTTTGATATTGACTCTTAATCCCAAACATTGTTTTAACTGACCTAAGTTCTTAATTTTAAATTTACAACTTCATTCATTTACCAATTGATCAGTTGCTGTTACACAATTAGAAAAGAACAGTCAATTAGACAAAGAAATCATCCACAAAAAGTGCTATAATAATCTTAACTTTTCCTTCAGTTTTTGTAAATAGACATGGTTCGTACTTGGATTTATGATACCCTAAGTTAATCAAATAATCATTAATTCTCTGATACCATGCTCTGGAGGATTGCTTAAGACCATATATAGCGCGTTTTAATTTTAAAACTTTATTATCATCCATTTCAGATTCATAGGTAACAGGTTTTTTCATATACACAGTTTCATTCAAAAAACCATTTAAAAAGGCAGTGGTGACATCAAGGTGACTTATATCTAAATTTAGCTTTGCTGCCAGAGCAAATAGCAATCTCAGAGTCGAGTACCTGAGAACTGGTGAAAACGTATCGTGGTAATCTACACCGGCTTTCTGAGTAAAGCCTTTTGCTACTAATCTTGCCCGGTAACGCACATTATTAGAACTGTCAAACTTTTTTTTAAATACCCATTTGCACTGCACAACTGTACCATCTTGAGGATGATCAACTAGCTCCCACGCGTCATTTTCATTAAATGAGTCCAACTCCTCCTTCATGCTTGCTCTCCAAAACTGGGTCTCCGTTCCATTTAAGGCGTCCTCGAGAGTGATCTCTTGGTCAGCGTCTTGACACTCGGCAATACACAGATTGCTGAAACCATATCGATCAGGCTTCTTCCTATCTCGTTTTGGTAGAGAGTCTGGTATATTCTGATCCGTCAGAGTGACATCTGGATCCGAGGTGATATCAAAGAAACTATCATCTGAGGTACTTTCTGAAGGGATTTCTGTGTCTGCAACATATGTACTATCCTCATTATCTGAAGAAACACTTTCTGAATCCGAGCTTTCCTTGTCGATACTCTCCGAATCTTTGATTTCCTCCGCTGAAGGCTTGCATTCCACAGGTATGTCAATTGTGTCCGCTGTATATTCCATGATCACAATGTCCCGACTTGTACTTACAGAGTTGTTTTCTGGGTCATAAACTCTATAGCCTTTCACACCATCAGGATAGCCGAGGAAAATCAGCTTCTTGGCCTTCTTGTCCCATTTCAAACGTCTCTCTTTGGGTACATGAACCATAACTGGACTTCCGAATATACGCAGATGGCTCAAATTTGGCTTAACACCTGTCCAGACCTCATATGGAGTCTTGTTGTTTAGTCCCACAACAACAGATCTGTTTCTCAAGTAAACTGAAGTGTGAACTGCCTCTGCCCAGAATTTCTTGTCCAGGCCGGCATCAAATATTATACATCTGGCCTTTTCAACTACTGACCTGTTCATTCGTTCACATAAACCGTTCTGCTCCGGTGTATAAGCATTAGTTTTTTGATGAACTATTCCTTGCTCCTTCAGATACCTATCAAATTCATGACTACAGAATTCTCCTCCACGGTCTGTTCTTAGAATTTTGATTTTTCTGTCCTTCTGTTTTTCAACCATAGACTTGAAATCTTTGAAATGATTAAATAATTCATTTTTAGGGTTCCGTAGCCAAATGGCAAAAAACGGAACCCTTATAGATTCGTCATGTCTGTCTGTCCGTCTGTCCGTCTGTCCGTCTGTCCGTCTGTCCGTCTGTCTGTCCGTCCGTATGTCACAGCCATTTTTTTCCGAAACTATAAGAGCTATACTGTTGAAACTTGGTAGGTAGATGTATTCTGTGAACCGCATTAAGATTTTGATGCAAAAATAAAAAAAATATAATAAATATTGGGGGCTCCCCATACTTAGAACTGAAACTCAAAAATTTTTTTTTCATCAAACACATACGTGTGGGGTATCTATGGATAGGTCTTCAAAAATGATATCGAGGTTTCTAAAATATTTTTTTTCTAAACCGAATAGTTTGCGTGACAGACGCTTCCAAAGTGGAAAAAAGTTGGTCCCCCCCCCTCTAACTTCTAAAATAAGAAAATGAAAAATCTAAAAAAAACATATGATGTACATTACTATAAAAACTACCAACGAAAATTGTTTTGAACGAGATCTAGTAAGTAGTTTTTTTAATACCTAACTTTGCACCTAATTTATATGGGGCGCTATACATACCAGGTGCAAACTTAACTTAACCACTTAGGGATGGAAAGGGTTTGTACGGAACCCTTGGTGCGCGAGTCCGACTCGCACTTGGCCGGTTTTTTCTTCTTCATGAAATAAACGGATGCCATCTTGCTGTAGTCATCCACAAACAAAACATAGTATCTAGATCCTCCAATTGATAGAGCTTCCATAGGCCCACCAACATCGGCATGGATGACCTCCAGGACATTTTCCATTTTGGACACACTCTGGTGAAATGGCAGTCTAGATTGTTTGCCCTCACAGCAAGTAGTACAGGATGATTTATCTATGTTTGCCTTATCTGGGTATGAGATTCCTTCTACAGCGCCATTCTTCATTTTAGTTAAACTAGTACTGTTGATGTGTCCCAAACGTCGGTGCCAAGTCTCACTCGACGCTATCGCTGTTGCTGCTAATAACTGTTCTATTTTCGTGTATAATCTATACACACCTTCAACCAATTCTGCTGTACCAACAAGTTCTTTTTGTTGATTATAGATGTAGCAAACATTTTCTTTGAAAATTACACTATTGCCGTTCTTGATCAACTGGCTCACTGATAGCAAATTTGTTGTTAAGTTCGGTATGCATAATACGTCCGAAACTGTGACGTCATACTCCACATCATTCACAACTGTAACGATGTTAACATCACCAGAACACACAACTGGAACACTTGTCTGGTTCGCGATAGTGATTTCTTTCGTATCGTGTTGATGGGATGGATTCACGATGTTTTCTTGTTTCGCTGTCATGTGTTTACTAGCCCCACTGTCAATATACCAACTGTCTTGACTGAATTTACCACTCAGAAATATTGCACTGAACGCATTTGTTTGTTTTCTTTTGTTAAATTCCGTGTTGGGGCACTGATTTTTGTAATGTCCGATTTGTTTACATTTGTAGCACTTGATAACTTTTGAGGTTGGTTTTGACGTTTCCTGCGATTGTCTATGGCCGCACTTGGGGTTGCCATTTTTCATACGCTGCGTTCCTTTCGCTACAAATGCACTTTCTGAACCGGAAACTGAACTAACCTCAGCACACATGTCCATCAACTTAGTTTTAATGACATCAGCACTTATTTGGATGCCCGAGTGTTCAATGGCCATTATCATAGGCGCATACATTTCGGGTAATCCTGCTAACATTAATGCACCAGTCCACTCGTCCGTTAATTCGAAACCTGTTCCCTGAAGTCGCTGGCCCGTTTCAATGATCTGGGTCACATACTGCGTCATGGAATCACAATTCTCGAGACGAATATTGATGAGACTTCTCAGCAAACTTATTTTTCTTGTATAGCCGGAATCATCAAACATGGTTTTTAGTTTGTTCCATAAATCATAAGTTGTCGCCGCTTGCTTGATGTGAGCGTATAGCGATGGATCTATCGTTAAAACGAGCTTGGCCTTCGCTTTCGCGTCTTCTGCCTTTTCCGCTGCAGTTGCCGTTTCTAGTAACGGTTTCTCAATGGCTGCCGCCATACCTTCCAGCACCAATACATTTTGCGCCGCAAAACACCAATCTTCATATATAGTTTTCGCGACCGCGCAACTTAGGAACGTTAGCAATATAGTTCGCCGTCATTATTTTGTACTAAACCGCACAGTACTTAACGTTATTCTATTAAATTTCAAAGTTTGTCGTGTCTGGGCCCATAACCTAATAAAACTCGTTTAGATTCGGTAATAGACTAACTTTAATTGTGATAAGTTGTACACGGATACAGCATAGGTGGCGCTAGTAGTCGTATGTTTTTGTTACTTACTAACAATCCTGGCGGAAACACTCGCAGACTAATACAATCTAGTTCATGCACTTTCACTTTTCAAAAATATTAGATTTTTATTGTTTTTCCACCTACGATTTTGCAAAAGTTACGAACTAAATAACATTTTAAGCTTCAGTATAGTCAAATGAAGCATTGGAATAAAATCTGTAGAACTACGGATTTTTCAAGCGACGATCTACGGAAATCTACAGTCTTTGTCTCACCCTACAGATTTTCTTAAATGTCATCTGGCAACATTGCGAGCGACATCTAGTAAATTTCGAGTGAACTAGCGACATTTGAGCGGCTATTGTACAGTCTAAAGCTCAGCGCCGCGTTTTCAGCTGGAAACCTGGAGTAAAACTACCGTGCTAGCTCTGCAAACCACGTATAGATGGCGCTGTACTGCTAATTTAAAATATAATGTAAGAAAGCAATAAAAATAAAAACCGGCCAAGTGCGAGTCGGACTCGCGCACCGAGGGTTCCGTACAAACACTTTCCATCCCTAAGTGTTTAAGTTAAGTTTGCACCTGGTATGTATAGCGCCCCATATAAATTAGGTGCAAAGTTAGGTATTAAAATATATAAAAAAAAAACTACTTACTAGATCTCGTTCAAAACAATTTTCGTTGGTAGTTTTTATAGTAATGTACATCATATGTTTTTTTTAGATTTTTCATTTTCTTATTTTAGAAGTTAGAGGGGGGGGGACCAACTTTTTTCCACTTTGGAAGCGTCTGTCACGCAAACTATTCGGTTTAGAAAAAAAATGTTTTAGAAACCTCGATATCATTTTTGAAGACCTATCCATAGATACCCCACACGTATGTGTTTGATGAAAAAAAAAATTTTGAGTTTCAGTTCTAAGTATGGGGAGCCCCCAATATTTATTATTATTTTTTTATTTTTGCATCAAAATCTTAATGCGGTTCACAGAATACATCTACCTACCAAGTTTCAACAGTATAGCTCTTATAGTTTCGGAAAAAAATGGCTGTGACATACGGACGGACAGACGGACAGACGGACAGACAGACAGACAGACAGACAGACATGACGAATCTATAAGGGTTCCGTTTTTTGCCATTTGGCTACGGAACCCTAAAAAGTGTTAGAATACGAATAATTAATTACTAGTGTTTCATGTGAGGTTGAAGACATTTGTATTTTTTAACGTTTAATTTAGGTACCTATTAACATTTGGGTGTTTGGTGGCTAGGTCCAAAGGTTTAAGGAGGTAATAGACGAGGTATTTAACATATCTAGCTCTATATGTCGTAGACACGAAACTTGAAAAAGAAATTAAATAGAAATTTAAAGAATTTTAGAAAAATACCTAGAATTTGGTAGATACGAGTTAATAGTACCCGAATACGCGTAAGTTTGTAAACACTATCTTTTGTGTCTGATAGTTTAATGTATGTCGGACCAAATAAATTTACTTTTAAGCAAGGCTTTTAAGTGTATTTATGGCCTCTACTCTAAAACCATACGAAACCTTAAAAATCGTAGGTTAAATCGTAGGTTGACACGAGCATAATTATGACGTGCCATAAAAAAAGACATTAAAAAAATCTTTGAATTGTTCAAACACCTTTAAAAACATGTCTATTTATTGTTCGTTCTTTAGAGGTATCAGTCATTCAGATCGCTTGTCGAATCTCTGCGTTACGGGCTAAAAACCAAGTTTAAGGAGCACTTCCTACGAATTCCAAATCCTACTCTCTAGTCTACTAGCCTTAAAATTTTACTTTAAGTACATGTACTTAGCTAATAAATAACGTGTAAAAAAATAAAACAAAAAAGTTAAACACCAAAGTCCGACGAGGAATATAAGAAAAAGCTAAACTAAATGCCATAGTTTTAAATCTGGAACACGTTCGGTATTTTAAGAATAAGAATTTTTAAAATAAAATAAGACAGAAGATAATTTATTGCAAACATCGCCACTGAAGCGTAATTAGTACCTGTACCTACATAATCAATTTTAAAGTATTAGCTTTATTTATGCAGTATAACCATTGCAGTGTTTTCGTCCTATTTCAGATCAAATTGTTTGGGCAAATTTTTATTTTGTTGTCGATTTCGTTTATTTCTCAGATTTCTATATGGTGAGTTGGTAAAGTTGCTTATTCTGAGCAAGGCCCAATTTCACGCTGGCCTACAAAATTTCCCATTGAGTTACAAAAAATGTATGGAATATTTTTAACAGTTTCGTATTTTGTACTAAAATTTAGTACAAAATGATGAGCTCAAAATGAAAAATAAATAATTCGACAGCAAAATAAAAATTGGCCCATGGGCCAATTTCTGTAATACATTTTGTGTAACTCAGCGGGGAAAAAATTGTAGGACATATCGTGAAATTGGACTTACCATGGTGAGAAGAAGCAACTTTACCAATTCACCAAATTTCATTGAAATATGACAATAAAAAATCGACAACAAAATAAAAAGAATCCCCTTTGCTTTTAAACACATACAGAACATTAACCCTTAAATACTTTTTTTTTTTTTCTAGCGAGCCAATTAAAATTCTGGTAGTCCGGTGGTTTAAAGGGTTAAACAAAATTATAAGTGCATAAAGAAAAAATTACAAGTAGGTACTAATATTACCGCCGGACAAAACTTGTACGGGCAAGCGTACATGGTTGGAAGTCTTATACGTGACGAAGAGCCAATCAGTTAATCATTTTAGCTACATGGGAAACTTGTAAATTATCACTATGCGACGTGATGGCGGAAGTCATGTCGCTCACGTAAAATAATGTATATATTGATGGTTAAGGATCGATTAAAATGTTGTCGTTAAGTATCAAGCTGTGGTTTCACTCTGCTCCTCTGCCTCGGCATATATCATATATCAATTATCATTTATCAAGTAGTTAGGGTCGCTCCCTACATTTTGGTCCTTCGAACCTTTAAAAGTGAACACAGTGCGCGTTCGGGCTATCACTTTAATATCAGTATCAATATCATATCATATCATATCAATATCAATATCAGTATCATCGGGCGCCGAGAGGTGAAGCTCTCAATATCAATATCAATATCAATATCATATCAGTGATCACGAACAATCATATCAGTGTGCGGCAACCATATCAAGTATCAAGTATCGACGGCATCAGGCATCAAATATCAGCAGTAGCAGCTATCATTATCAAGTATCATCGCAATTCCACAGCACCACAATATCATCAAGCGCCGAGAGCAGGCGGAGGCAATATCAAGTAAGATCTAACCAATATCTTACATTTGTCACATAGCAGCATTACATTTATCAATATCATATCATGGAGGGTTTGCTTAAGCGCCAAAGGGAAATCGTTCAAGAGCTAAACAAGGTCAAGGTGAATTTTAGTAAGGATTCGGCAAGTAGGAAGACTTCCGAATATATCAAGGCAAGATTGGAGACTGTTAACTTTTTGTGGAACGAGTTTGTTAGAAACGATACACGCCTCATGGAGTTTGAGGATGAGCAGCAACCGTATTTCACGGAGGGTGTATTTGATCAAACAAAGATAACTTTCGAGGCTTTGTTTAAGCTTTTGGCTGCCTTTGGACAGACGGCTCAAGATATTAAAGCAACAGGCGAGTCGGGATCAGAAGGGTCCAGTTCGATAGAGGAGTTGTTGAGGCAACAGAGGACGAACTTTCGGGGGTTTCTACGCTTGGTCAAGGGCGTTAAGGTGGACGCGATCATGGAGAAATGGGAATTTGATGACGAATTGTCGAGCGTTCAGTCGCGTTGGGCTATCATTGATAAATTGCATTTGCAGATAGATAACATTCTGCAGGGTTCTGACAGTTGTTACGATGAAGAGTATGACGGGTATGAGAAGTTGTATAAAGAGTTCAAGAAAAATCTTCATGCCAAGTTAGGATCAGTCATGCACAAGCATCAGGCAACTCCGCAACTGGAGATACCCGTGTTTACGGGAAAATACACGCATTGGCCTACATTTTATGATCTATTTAGTGAGGCTGTGCATAAGAATAAGTCAATTCAGAAGGCCCAGAAAATGCAAGACCTCAAGGGCAAGATTAGAGGAGACGCAGAGCGGCTTATTCAGCATCTTCATATATCATCAGAGAACTATGATGTCGCCTGGGATTTGTTAGTGCGCAGGTATAATAATCCTCTAGTATTGTTCACAAATCAGATGGAGATTTTCCTAAATCAGCCAGCAGTGCACAAGCAGTCTTCAGCTGACCTGAAGAGACTGCATGATACGTCCAAGGAGTGCATTAATGCCATACATAATCTCGGTATAGACACCAGTACGTGGGGTCCGGTGCTGGTACATATGCTATCAAAAAAGCTGGACCAGGAAACATGCAGCGATTTTAAGGAATCCAGGAAATCACCTCGGGATATTCCGACGTTGGAAGAGTTCATGGAATTTTTGGAGATTAAATTTATCGCTTTGGAGCCGATTGGGCACAAGCGGGAGAAGGAGGTTACCATGTCGTCGGCGCCGAGGAAGATTCCATCATATCAAGGATATAGACCAGCTTATCAAGGAAGGTTTCAAGGAAGGACTCATCCAAGAATATATCAAGCTACTCACGTCATGACTAGTAAATGCCCGCTGTGTAACTCTGCGCACGATTTGTTTAGGTGCAGGAAATTCCATAGCATGACTACGGAAGATAGATTGAGGGCAGTGACTCAAAATAAGATATGCCAGAATTGTCTCTATAGACATTTTGGGAATCAATGTATGTCCACTAGGCGTTGCAAGGAGTGCGACGGAGATCACAACACCCTCTTGCATAGAGCTTGTGGTCGTTCGAATGGGACGTCAACACAGACAACGCAGACAACGGCAGGCAGCAGTTCAAGGCAGATATCAAAACCACATAATGTAAGCCATGTGGCTAGCGATAATGAAGAGGTGCTTTTGACCACTATATCGCTTAAGGTGAAGGCGGAATCTGGGGAGTATATCATTCTACGAGCTTTATTGGATCAAGGATCGCAAATATCATTAATATCAGAAAATGCGGCGCAGCTGTTAGGGTTGCGACGTCACAGTTATCATGCATCAATCTCGGGAATAGGCGATGGAGCGAGCCAAAGTAAGGGCATGGTTGTATTGAGATGCCAGTCGATACACGATGATTATCAATTTTCTACAGAAGCATTAGTAATATCACGAGTGATTAATAATTTACCGAACGTATCATTTAAAAAGCAGTCAGTGCCGTTTATATCAAATATCAAGTTAGCTGATCCCGAGTATAACATATCACGTCCTGTGGATTTATTGCTAGATGCCAGCGTTTATTCAAGGATTATCATGAATGGGCTTATCAGGAATCCAGGGCAGAATATCATTGGACAACAAACAAGACTGGGATGGATTTTATCAGGAAACGTAAGGACATTTAACTGTCATGTCGTGTTAAATAATCTGGAGGACATATCAAAGTATTGGGAATTGGAGGATATCACTTCATCGTCAAGTACCATGACTTCGCAGGAACAGTTTTGCGAAGATTTTTATCAAAGGACGACAAGCCGTTTGGAAAATGGGGCTTATGTCGTAGGAATACCAATGAAGACGGGGTTTGAACAAAAACTCGGATTATCAAAGCCAAAAGCGTTAGCGCAATTCAGGCAAGTAGAATATAGATTGCAAAAAAATCAACAGCTGGGCGAGCAGTATAAGCAATTTATTAATGAGTATCAAGGCCTAGGTCACATGCGAAAGGCTGAGTTAGCAGCGGGGCCGTCGTGTTATTTGCCTCATCATTGTGTTTTGAAACCTGACTCTACTACGAGTAAATTACGTGTTGTGTTCAATGCGTCAGCAAAAACATCGACCGGACATAGTCTCAATGATCTCATGGAAAGTGGACCTAATCTTCAGCAGGATCTACAGAAGTTAATACTGAATTGGAGACAGTTTAAATATGTTATCACAGCGGACATAGAGAAAATGTTTCGTACTATTTTTGTCAGAGAAGCAGATCAACAGTTGCAGAAGATTATTTGGAGGGATTCGCCACAGGATTCGTTGCAGGAATATTGTTTGACAACCGTTACTTACGGAACGAGAAACGCACCATATTTGGCTATGCGAACTCTGAGGCAGCTGGCGATCGACGACGCTCATTTATATCCTCTCGCAGCAAAAGCATTACAATCATCTTTTTACATGGATGATCTATTGGCAGGGGGAAATTCTGTTCAAGAAACAAGAGAGTTACAGCAACAGCTTTTAAATATGTTAAAGGGTGCGGGGATGAACCTTCGTAAATGGTCTAGTAATGAACCACAGATTATCAGCGATTTGGCACAGGATCAAGTCGACACCGGTCTAGATTTTAGGTGTTCAGAATCCAGGAAGACACTAGGGCTTCAGTGGAACGCAGCAGCTGACTGCTTCACTTTTCGGAGCAAATTGGAGGCGCAAGGCGGTGGAAATCACACAAAGAGGCAGTTGCTGTCGGACATTTCGAAGACCTTCGATCCTCTTGGTTGGATCTCACCTCTGACGGTTAGAGCCAAGATTTTATTTCAAAAAGCATGGGCTGCAGGATTGGCCTGGGATGATCGATTGCCAGAAGCAATGCAGCACGACTGGAACAAGCTAAGGGACGACATGAGTCATATCGACAACTTTAGTATCGTTCGGCATTTGGGCAATATGGAAGACATACTGTATTTACATGGGTTCTGCGATGCGTCTGAGAAGGTTTACGCGGCAGCGGTTTATATCATAACGAGGAATGACAATAGGGGCATCACATCGCGGTTGGTTATGGCCAAGACAAAATTAGCACCAATCCATAAATCTACTTCTCTGCCAAGGCTTGAATTATGCGGGGCGGTTTTATTATCAGAACTTATGAAGAAGGTGACTGAATCAATTTCATGTTTATCAAAAAGGGATATCAAAGTATGTGCTTGGACAGATTCTATGGTCGTCTTAGGATGGTTGAAAGGGGACATTTCAAGATGGAAGCAGTTTGTAGCCAACAGGGTACAACAGATTACGAGCGTAATTGAGCCAGCAAATTGGTATCATGTGAAATCAGAAGATAATGCATCAGATTGTGCGACGAGGGGGCTGACTTCAGCACAGTTATTAGAACAAACGATTTGGTGGGAAGGTCCGAAATGGCTTTTGCAGTTTAAACATGACGATATCAAGCCTACGTGTTTCGAAGTTCCACAATTGGAAATGAAAAAACATAAAGCGCACGTAGCTATGTGTCAAGAAGATAATTTTATTACGTGTTTATTAAACAAACACAGTTCAATCACACGAGTTGTACGCACGATAGCGTGGATATCACGTTTCACTACACGGACTCGTAGTAAACAAAGCGTAAAACGTGCAAGCTACCTAACGTCAGCGGAATTGAGCAGTGCTTACGATACTGTTGTTAAATTCATTCAGGAGGAATGTTTTAGTGAGGAAATTAGTCGTATCAAAAAGAATGAGCACGTGAGTAAATCGAGCAAAATTATAAGTTTGAATCCGATTTTGGATAAGAAGGGGTTGTTAAGGGTTGGAGGTCGACTAGCTAACGCAAGCATATCAGAAGCGGCCAAGCATAACATAATTTTGCCAAGTCATGGGCGGCTTACGCAGCTTATTATAGAGCAGGGCCACAAGACAACGCTGCACGGACGTGCACGCCTTACATTATCATATTTGAGGAATAGATATTGGATTATTGGAGGCATGTGCACAGTTAAACGAGTGTTAGGGAAGTGTGTGAGGTGCAAACGCTTGGAAGCAAGCACCCGGCCGCAGATTATGGCCGATTTGCCCGCGCCTCGGGTTACACCGTCGAGAACGTTCGAACACACCGGGGTGGATTTTACGGGATATTTTGAGATAAAGGCTAGCACAGGCCGGGGTATCAGGACGTCGAAGGGGTACGTCGCTATATTCGTATGTTTGGCGACAAAGGCAGTTCATCTGGAGTTGGTGTCGGATCTCAGTACTCCAGCCTTCTTAGCAGCATTCAGGAGATTTTGTTCACGCAGAGGAGATCCTAGACACATGTATAGTGATAATGGGACTAATTTCGTGGGATGCAATCGTGTGTTGAAGAAAGAGTACCAGGAAATTATTCGAACGATAGATTTGGATTTCTTCAATAAAATCAGCCATATGGAAATAGAGTGGCATTTCAACGCGCCGGCATGGAGCAGCGCAGGCGGGTTGTGGGAAGCGGCAGTAAGGAGTTTTAAGTATCATTTGCGACGAGTAATTGGGGATCAGAGGCTCACATACGAGGAGTTCAGTACCCTCGTACAGCAGATAGAAGCGTGCATGAATTCAAGACCTCTAGGACCGTTGACAGAGGATCCAGAGGATGAAGTGCTCACAGCGGGGCATTTCTTGGTGGGTGGTCCACTACTTAACAGGCCGCAGACAGATTCTCCGGCGTTAAAGTTGACAGCGAGATGGCAGTTGGTACAAGCATTGAACAAGCAACTGTGGAAAAAATGGTCAGCAGAGTATTTACAGCAGTTACAGACACGTTCGAAATGGAGAACGCCCAGTAAGAACCTGCAGCAGGATGACATAGTACTGGTGAAGGACGATAATGTACCTCCCGGAAAGTGGCCATTGGCGAGGGTCATGGAAGTGCATCCGGGCAGCGATGGATATGTCAGGGTAGTCACTGTAAAAACGAAAAATAGTATTATCAAGCGGCCGGTCACGAAGCTGGTGGTGTTACCAGTAGAAGAGGATAAAGCAGTCGGCACAGAGCAACGAGTTGAGCTAGAGACGTCGGCGGCGAGTTCGACAAGGACCAAGGCAGGTACAGCCACGAGGGTTTCACCGAATCGAGGTCGACGTAGCAGACCATTGTACCAAAGTCTGTTTACAACGTTACTAGTGTTGGGGACGTTCATATCACCGACGGTTTCAAGTGTTATCACTGCTTTGGATTTCAACAAAGGGCTGTATTTTGACAAGATAGGGAGTCTACAGCATGTTCGGGATGAATGGAAACTGGTTGTGTTTTACAACATGACAAATTATTGGAGGGATTTATCAACAATCAGAGCTTACGTGTCGCATTTGGATGAGATTATCACAACGAATAATTTAGCTAATCAGTATAAAAATATAGCACTGCAGTTACAGCATGAGCTAAGCGAAATTGATCATTTGAATACACTGCTGAGGGACAAATCCAGGAAGAAGCGGGGTTTAGTAAATGGTATCGGGTACATCGCTAATTCTTTGTTTGGTGTACTAGACGAGAGATTTGCGGAGCAATACGAGAAGGACATATTGCAGATAACACAAAATGAGAATCATCTTCAGGGATTATTGAAAAATCAAACTAGTGTTATAGAAGCTGAATACAATATTTTACAACGACACGAGTCAATAATTAATAAACAATTTTCGCTATTCAAGGATGATTTGAGCGCTTTATCGGAAAATATGGAGAAAATGAGCAACGTCATTCGGAGGGAGTTTTATATCACATCAGCAGCGTTTGCAGCATACACCACGTTGACGAATATCAAGAGCATACAACAAACATTAGTCAGTTCGCTGGTGGATCTCAATCAGGGAAGGATAGATCCGCATCTATTGGGGCCGGAGCAGTTAAGAGAACAAATTAATATTATTGCGGGTCAGCTTCGGGGTGATCTTACGTTACCAATACGGGAAGACAATCTAAGGGATCTGTACAAGTTGTCAAGAGTGACAGCAAGAGCCTACAGTAATTATTTAATCATAGAAATTAGAGTTCCAATAGTTAACTCGGATATATTCGAATTGGACAAGGTGATCAGCATCCCATACCAGAATGGGAGTCAGATGTACGAGATGATACCAATATTTCCGTATTTTGCATTTAACCTACGAAGGGATGCTATGCTATTTTTATCAGAGCAGGACTTAACAGCAGTGTGCAAGTAGCAAATGACGGCATAATATGTTCGATAAATAAGCCTGTATACAACTTCAACATAAAACAGTCAATTTGTGACTTAAATATCATCGGAGCAAGTCCCACTCTTTGTAAAACAGTAATATCGGCTTGCGACGATAAGTGGGTCAAGTTACGGCGCCGCAATGTCTGGTTGTATTCGTGTTGTGAGGAATGCAAGATTCGCACATTCTGCGCGGCAGGTGCTGAAGTAATGGATTTAAGGGGCAATGGCATTATAGATCTGGGTCAAGGCTGTACTCTGAAGAGCGAGACCTTTACAATTCATGGCCACAACAATTTTATTAATCGTATAGAAGTAGAGCCTTATATTGAAATGCCATCCGATATATCAATCTTGAACAGTCTATTAAATAACACGATACCTCGGGCAAGGTTGGCACAGACAGGCAGCCAGCCAGCACTAGATCAGCTAAAACAACAGATAGAAGAGCTGAAGCATCAGTCAGACGTCCAAATGACGGTACATAACGTGCATCACTACACTGCACTGTATGTTATCATAGTCATAGCGATGGCAGTCGGCTGTGTCGTGGCATATTGGCGGTGCAGCAAGGGACGGCGCCGGGAGAGCGTGGAGGCGACGGAGCCTCGAGCGAGGAAAACAAGTGTAGTGAGTGTAAAAAAGGGCAATATAGTGACAAATTCAAGTGCAGTGAGTGCTAAAAGAGGGACCGCTCCCTTGACATTGTAGCGACTTGAAAGTCGCACACTAATTGAGCGAACTTAAAGAATGCACCGGCCTCGAGCGAACGGCTTGCAACGCAATCTCCGTCGACATTCGGACAGGTTCGGCAGATGCGCACGAGCAGGGCGCTCGGGTATCTTCGCGTGCTCCGCCGCTTCCCATTGTCCCTTACGCTCTGACGCGAGACGCACGCTCGCCTTGCTAATAGAATACCGTTACTCGCTAGCTACGTGTTTACATTTTATGCTTTTCGTATCAAACGCTTGCGCTCGCTTATATTTCCTGCATATACTTCTTAGTGTAACTCGGACCATTGTGACTTACTGTGTCTTACGTGTTGTGACTATAATTGTGTAGTGTTTCTAGTAATTAAACTGTATTGTTTGGACTTGAGTGTTTCTTTGTTCTCCGAACTATAATCCGCTTTAGTAGTGAACTCAGAGTGCTACAAATTGGTGACCTACGACATTGGACGATAATCGGAGATAGTGCTACTGATATTTTATTGAGAAATGGCGCAGCCCGCAGAACAAGGAAATGCCGCGGCAGCAGGAGAAGCGTTTCGAGTTGGTGTTCGCCCCCCCCCGTTCTGGCCAGAAGAGCCCGCGTTATGGTTCGCGCAGATGGAAGGCCAGTTTATCTTGTCTAATATAACAGCGGATACTACGAAATTTTATCAGGTAGTAGCGCAACTCGACCATCGGTACGCTAAAGAGGTAAAAGAAATAATTACTAATCCACCGGCTATAGATAAATATGAGACATTAAAAAGTGAGCTAATAAATCGCCTTTCTGCGTCTCGCCAGATCAGATTAAGTCAGTTGCTAACAAAAGAGGAGCTGGGGGACCGTAAACCCTCGCAATTTTTGAGACACCTCAGAGATCTAGCCGGTACTGATGTAACCGATGAATTTCTTAAGACCATATGGACCGCGAGGTTGCCGGCTAATATCCAGACAGTCGTTGCTTCTCAGTCAGATTTAAAATTAGAGAACTTAGCAAATATTGCCGATAAGGTTTACGAAATCGCTCCAATGGGCCCACCGCAAATAGCTAGCACATCGGACGCTGCCACTTCGTCATATGTAACCAGTGCTCAATTCGATGTAATGGCCAGACAAATAAATGAACTTTCTATGCAAATTGCAAAACTCACTAGTAGACAGGATGCGCCCGCCTCACAATATTACCCACGCTCACGTTCCGTTTCAAGAAGCAGGAGGGGCCGAAGCCAATCAAGGTCTAGAACTCCACAGCCTCCTACTGGTCACCCTCATTGCTGGTACCACTACACATTTGGAGCCCGGGCAAACAAATGTCAGGCACCCTGCAGCTGGGAGTCGGAAAACACCAGGAGCAGCCGGAAGTAGCGGCCAACGACTGCTCAACTCAAACCGGCCGTCTATTTATCACGGACCGAACAACAAAAATGCAGTTTTTAATAGATACTGGCTCTGACTTGTGCGTGTTTCCTCGTTCTGCCGTCCAGATACCATGCACACCTACAAAGTATGACCTTGTAGCTGCGAATGGGACGGTTATTCATACTTACGGCCCCATACAACTGTATTTAAACCTAGGGCTCAGGCGCACCTTTCCGTGGAAGTTTACCATAGCTGACATATCTAAACCAATTATAGGTGTAGATTTTTTATGTTATTATAATCTGCTTGTAGATTGCCGACATCAGCATCTTATTGACGGAACGACTTCACTCTTAGTGTCAGCGCCGCGTCAAAAGGTTCCAGAGAGCATTGCATCGATCAAGACTGTTACTGGCGAAAGCGAGTTCCATGACCTGCTGCGACAGTTTCCGGAGATCACTCGCCCTGCAGGTACCATAACAAAGCCTAAGCATAACACGCAGCATTTTATTAAAACTACACCAGGTCCTCCTATCTGCTGCCGTCCTCGGCGCTTGGATGTTGATCGCTTGAAAGCCGCTAAGAAGGAATTTGAGGACATGCTACAAAATGGTACTGCCAGACGATCGGAAAGCCCTTGGTCTTCTGCACTACATCTAGTTAAGAAAAAAGACGATGGGTGGAGGCCTTGTGGGGATTATCGTGCTCTTAATGCCCGTACTATTCCAGATCGATACCCCATACGGCACATACAAGATTTCTCACAACAACTTTCTGGTTGCACTATATTTTCTAAGATAGATTTGGTCAAAGCGTACAATCAGATACCGGTAAATCCAGCTGACATTCCTAAAACGGCCATAACTACACCATTCGGGCTCTACGAGTTCCCCTATATGACCTTTGGTCTTCGCAATGCAGCACAATCCTTTCAAAGGTTTATAGACGAAGTACTCACTGGATTTGACGACTTCTGTTTCGGATATCTCGACGATATATTGGTCTTTTCCCCATCCGCAGAACAGCACAAAAAGCACCTGCGTCAGTTGTTTAAACGGTTGAGCGAGTACGGTGTCCTAATCAACTCGGCTAAGTGCGCATGGGGTCAGTCTGAGGTATCCTTCTTAGGCTATAATGTATCAGCATCAGGAACAAAGCCATTCGATGTTAAAGTTCAGGCAATTCAAGAGTTTCCGGTGCCTAGAACGGTAAAAGAGCTGAGAAGATTTCTCGGAATGTTAAATTTTTACAGGCGATTTATACCAAAAGCAGCAAAAATCCAGGTGCCGTTAAACACTTTATTAGAAGGTCCTAAAGTAAAAGGCGCAAATCCGGTCAACTTAACCTCTGAACAACTTGACGCATTTGAACAATGTAAAAAGGCACTAGCCGTGGCAACTCTTCTCGTACATCCAGACCCAACAGCCGAGCTTTCTATAGTTACGGACGCATCAGATGTGTCAATAGGAGCAGCGCTGCAGCAACGCAAATGTAAAGGTTGGGAGCCTCTGGGCTTCTTTTCCAAAAAATTAAAGCCGTCACAAAAGAAATATAGCCCCTACGATCGTGAACTATTAGCCATCTATGAAGCAATCAAGTATTTTCGCCATATGATTGAAGCAAGAAACTTCACTGTGTTCACTGATCATCGGCCACTTACCTACGCTTTTGTTACACCCAGAGAGAATACCACATCGCCACGGCAATATCGATACTTTGACTACATATCTCAATTCACTACAGACATCCGTTACGTACCTGGCCCGGAAAATGTTGTGGCGGATGCGTTATCGAGAGTTGAGGAAGTTACACCGGCCCTAGATTACCAGGCACTTGCACGATCTCAAGAAACAGATCTTGAGCTGCAAAACCTACTTCCCACCGGATCTTCGCTCAATTTACAAAAGATTACAATACAAGGGTCTGACAAAAAAATCTATTGTGATGTTTCTGTACAACCACCACGGCCATTCGTCACTGCAAGTTTTAGAAAACAAGTATTTGATATGCTGCACAACTTGTGTCACCCAGGAAACACAGCTACAGTACGACTGGTCACTCAAAGATTTGTCTGGCCAGGGATCCGCAAAGACTGTAGAGAGTGGTCTAGGCTGTGCGAAAGCTGCCAGCGTTGTAAAATTACCCGTCACACCACTGCCCCTCTGTCCCCTTTTCCTGTCACTTCCTCGAGGTTTACCCACATTCATCTTGACCTCGTAGGACCCTTAACTCTGTCTTGTGATTACAGATATTGCCTTACCATCATCGACCGCTTCACCCGTTGGCCCGAAGCAATACCGTTAAAGGATATCACGGCTGAGTCATGTGCAGCCGCTCTCGTATCCGGGTGGATATCTCGATTCGGTTGCCCGGAGCGGATCACTACAGATCGCGGCCGCCAGTTCGAGTCTCACCTGTTCCGAGCTCTAGCCACCATGATAGGAGCACACCACTTCCACACCACCGCCTATCATCCTATCGCCAATGGACTCGTCGAACGCCTGCACAGACAATTAAAGGGAGCGATTATGTGTCACAACAACACACAATGGACCGAATCATTGCCTCTTGTCTTACTAGGCATCCGCAGTTCCTGGAAAGAGGATATCCAGTCATCGTCAGCAGAGTTGGTGTATGGTGAATCTCTTCGACTCCCCGGACAGTTTTTGTCTTCGCCAGATAGTAGCCGCACCGCTGAAGACCTCACTTGTTTCGCATCCCGCCTGCGGTCGCATATGAGCAAGCTAACGCCAAAACCAGCTAAGTGGCATCGAATCACTTCATTCTATATACCAAAGAGTCTTTCGAACTGCTCTCATGTATTCTTGCGCCTGGATAGAGTACGAAAACCCTTGGAAGCTCCTTACGCTGGTCCATATAAGGTGATTGAACGAAAAGATAAATATTTCAAGGTTCTAGTACAGGGCTCGGCAACGAATGTTTCGATCGACCGACTAAAGCCTGCATTCGCCGTCAATGACACCGATGGAATCAATCATGAATCATCTGCGCCTCCGTCTGAAATTGCTGAGCGACGAACAAGGAGTGGTAGAAGAGTACATTTCCCAGACTACTATCGACCGTAGTACCGGTCTCAGCGGGGGACCTATGTAGCGACTTGAAAGTCGCACACTAATTGAGCGAACTTAAAGAATGCACCGGCCTCGAGCGAACGGCTTGCAACGCAATCTCCGTCGACATTCGGACAGGTTCGGCAGATGCGCACGAGCAGGGCGCTCGGGTATCTTCGCGTGCTCCGCCGCTTCCCATTGTCCCTTACGCTCTGACGCGAGACGCACGCTCGCCTTGCTAATAGAATACCGTTACTCGCTAGCTACGTGTTTACATTTTATGCTTTTCGTATCAAACGCTTGCGCTCGCTTATATTTCCTGCATATACTTCTTAGTGTAACTCGGACCATTGTGACTTACTGTGTCTTACGTGTTGTGACTATAATTGTGTAGTGTTTCTAGTAATTAAACTGTATTGTTTGGACTTGAGTGTTTCTTTGTTCTCCGAACTATAATCCGCTTTAGTAGTGAACTCAGAGTGCTACAACATCAACGCGAATAGTAAAGTTTGACGGACACTACGCAGTGCCACATAGTTCATAGTTTATATTAATGATGATTTGTCCTGCCTGTAACATTGTTTTGTAATATTATTATTTTTATCTTGTTATTGTAGGTACATGTACGCATTGTTTACTTTAAAATTATATGCACATATTGATTGAATAGTTAAATATAATTGCACATGTGTAGATATCATAGGACTTGGTCCACACTTAACTTAGTATCACATAAATTGTACATAAAAGAAATCATTGTCCTAGTGCGGACCTTAGGTTAATTTGTCCTTTCTGGAGTGCCAGGATGTACGGGCAAGCGTACATGGTTGGAAGTCTTATACGTGACGAAGAGCCAATCAGTTAATCATTTTAGCTACATGGGAAACTTGTAAATTATCACTATGCGACGTGATGGCGGAAGTCATGTCGCTCACGTAAAATAATGTATATATTGATGGTTAAGGATCGATTAAAATGTTGTCGTTAAGTATCAAGCTGTGGTTTCACTCTGCTCCTCTGCCTCGGCATATATCATATATCAATTATCATTTATCAAGTAGTTAGGGTCGCTCCCTACAAAACTGTTTGTGTCTATAAGTACCTACATTAAACTAATTACGGCCGTCACAAACCTCTCTAAATCCTCATACTTTATAATTGTTTATTTAATTTAAACTTAATCGCCTCATACACTCACGCCTAAAGAACGTTATTTTGTGTCATTTTCATCGCGCTATAGCTACATTTGCAAGCAGTGTTGTGAAACCGTAATTTTTTGTATAGTTTTTGGGTCTTGCTACACACTATTTTATTCACAGCGACATCTAGTAATATTCAGATGAATTATAAACGATACATATTTTGTACAGTAGAGGCTGATGTAACAGTTCGAAACGCTGATGGTAGAGGGCGCTGAGCGGTATAAGCAAAGCTGGGGTTTGTAATAAATAATAATAATAATAATTTTTATTTCGGATATAACTCCATATTTGGTAAGTAACAGTTGTAAAAGTTTACTATAGTAAACTTAACCTATGTTAGTGTTTATCAATATTAATAATAATAATTATACCGACAGGTTCAGTTGGACGCCCTGTTTATATCCGGGGTAATTGTCGTTCCCAAAAATACGTTACCTAGTGAAACGTTCGCAGGATTCGCACCAAGCAAGTAGGCGTGATGTTGACGTAATTACGTCGGGAAAATTCAGAGGGCGCTGTTTCTTTCCTATTCGGACACAACGAGGGCTGCCGTGCTAGAGGCGCTAGTGTTGACCGAGGTCACTAATCTATCAAGCGGGGTTTAATATGCAGTCTTTTATGGCCATGGCTATGTCTATGAAATGCGATGGCCAATCAGATACGAGTAGGCTAATTCCTTTGCAAAAGCGGCAAATAACAAAAGAGTGTGGCTTCTATAGTGTCTTTATTCTGTGCTTGTACGAGCGAAAGAGCGATTGTGTCAAACTAGACTTTTAATGTAACACCTTATTGGAACCACTTACTTTCTGACAATAAATCATTCTATTCATTCATTCCAACTTAAAATCTTCTCGCAATCTTTCTACTCGAGCAGCCTGTGATAAATATTAAGGGACAATCATACACAAATCGACCTAGTCCCAAACTAAGCAAAGCTTGTACTATGGGTACTAGACGACGATATACATAATATATAAATACATATATAGATAACATCCATGACCCAAGAACAAATATTTTGCACAAATATTTGCCCCGGCCGGGATTCGAACCCGGAACCGCCGCCGAATTATACGAAAAGAGCTTATAGCGCCCTACGAGTGCAGTATAATAACGCGTTGAGGATGCTGCTGGGGATGCCGAGATGGTGCAGCGCGTCGAGTATGTTTGCGGAGGCCCGCGTTGACTGTTTTCAGGCTGTAATCCGCAAAAGAATCACCTCGCTGATGGCCCGCATCAGGCAAAGCACCGACGGCATCCTCAAAGCGTTAGAGGAGAGGAATGACTGCCATTTATTTGAGATTCTGGATAGTGCAGATTAATAGTGTAGCACAATATGTTATTTAAGTGGATGTAAATTGTCCGAAATAAATAATTTATTATTATTATATTATTATTAAAAGGAGGATTCGACATATTACTTGTATTAGTAACTTTAGTTACAAATAAATAATTTTGTTTTTTTTTTTGTTTTATTGAACAGTAATTATTGTAACTGTGGCCATATCCCACCAGCATCCGCAATAACCGATCATCAAGCGGAGGAGGTGTTCTTGGTATTTTTGAGTCCGCCCGTCCTGTGCTTAATGTGCAATCACCTCGCCCCCTGCCTGCTATACGACACAACCTACTTATGCATTTAGAAAAATGCCGTTTATTTCATTTCTTATTGGATAAAAGTTAAATACAAAAACCAAACTACAAAGCCGTACGCTCTAGAAAGTTAAACAAGAAAATATTTACTTCTGAAATTGTTACATACAAACTATTCAATAATTATAAATTTATGAAACATGTAATAGGTATCTAATTTTTTAATGTGGGTACACACCGCAATTTTTATATTAAACCATTGATACAAAGACCAAAGCTTAAAGTAAAATTTTAAATGTGTTACCTGGTGGAAGAGACCGGGAATCGAACCCGGTTCCTCTGGATTGCCGGTCCAACGCGTTAACCGTTTCGCCACCCTAACTACGAAGCAAACTATCGATTTTTTCCTCCAAACATGTGTCGAGTACGTTTAGTTATTTTGGTGGTGGCTTGTTATAATTATTTGTGTATTTATTTTTCTTTTCTTTACCATTAAATGCATGAATGCATGAAAACAAAGCAAATTGCTTTAATAAAAATAATTAAATTTATTTTCAATACTAATTTAGGATTTTATAATATTAGACGTTCTTAAACTAGAAAATAATAAGTGCATAAACTAAGATTTTGTAAAGTAACATAAAAACGGGGTTCGCTTTTCAAATACGTATTTATGTTACTTTTATAGACAGTAAAAGTTTCGTATAGGGCTGGTTGCCACTAGTCAACCCCTTATAGATCCCTAAAAGTGAAATGTAAAGGGTCCGTTATTCGGTTGGCCAAGCCGGCTTCGATGTGAATGGGTTCCTCGCTCGGCCACTCTATCTGGAAGTTCTCTATAAGTTTGGATATTAGCGTCTCCATTTCCAACTGCGCGATGCGACGACCTGGAATACATTATTATACATTTTAGCATAAGGATAAGTCTCTCAGGGGCTTGTGCGATTGACATTTGCCAATTCATTGGAGCGAAGTCGACTGCGAGTGGGATGTGAGCAATTATGTAACTATATTTAATTTTGATTTTGATATTCATGTTAAGTATAATAATAAAATTATAATTGACTAGTTGGCATTTAAAAGGTAAAGCACATTGTCAAAGTATAAATATTTGGATATTTACACTGACGCACAATATGTGCGTCGCATGTCCATTGAAAGCTTAATTGAAAATATTATGTAAAGAGCAATTTGAATCAGTTCGCAAAATTCAACAGTGTTCGTATGCAGAGTAGGACAAACCAGGAACCGCATAAAACTGCTATGTTTGATAAAAGTATACTTGGAATGGCGCCTAAAATATTCAATAAATTACCAATTAGTATTAGAAATTTGCAAGATACTCAAATGTTTAACACGTTGATTGCCACATCACGCGACGTCGCGTGAAGCGGCTGTATACGCTGTGGCCAATCATCGCGACGTCGCGTGATGGTCCCATACAATATTGTCCGAGCCACAAAATTGCGGCCATAGCGTATTGGCTTCTGGTTTTCGTTTTGGCCACTAAGGAAGGGAATTACATATTTTTTTATTTTGGCGTCTGTATAAGTTCTGCATTTTGACTTGGCCATGAACGTGCTAAAAATTATTGTATAAATTCTTAGTCAAAAAGGCGTACTATTCTACTCAAGAACATTTGTTAGATAATAATGTTAATGTTAATGAATACTAATGAATTTTGAATACTTATATTTTGTTTTATGCATGCTGCATTTTCTAATTTTGTAGGTATGCCTTTCGGCAAAACATAGTGATCCTGAATAAGACACCCATGTACCTACCTTTGTTTTACAAAATAAATCATTCTTATTCTTATTTCTAAACAGATAACTAAAGTTAGTGAAAACGGGTTCGCCTTATTATTACCTATGCACGTCCGCACTCCAAAACCAAATGGGATCGTTGCGAACAGTTGGGCGTTGCCATGGAGCAGGGGGTCGTCCTTGTCCGCCAGCCACCGCTCGGGGATGAACTGGTCGGCTCTCGGAAAATATTCCTCCATTTTGGACATGGACTGAATGCAGAATATTATTAGGGCCTGAAATAGTTATAATATATTTTTTAATTTATTTGTTTTAAGACGCATAGGTACTTAATGATCAAACGAACTTAATAAGAGGAGTTCGATCACAAATGTGAACAGCTTCATTCGACGCGATTTGTGCGCTACTTACATTTGTTGGTATTTTATATCCCAATACGTCGTGTTCTTTAGTCGTCAGTCTTAAGTTGCCGAGACCTGGGGGCAGCATCCTCAATGACTCACTGATGCATGCCTTCAGATAACGTTGCTGGTTCTGTTTGTTCAATATATTTTCTCTTAGTTTGCTTTGTTTCTCAGGATTTTTTGCGAGTAAGTACAGGGTTGCCATCACTGTGTTTGCAACCTAAAGATATAGGAGGTAAATTATATTTGGAAACTGTCTTGGGACTGAAATAGAAATTTCTGGCAATATAGAATGATGATAAAAGCACTGACATATGTTATCTAGTTGTAGGAAAAGTGAAAAAAGAAAGTCTCTTCTGTCTTTTTTATGCTCAGCAGCGGCACACTCAATATTTACGAGTAATAAATAAAATTATATACATATAACAAAACTGAAGAGGCTCGAAAGTCTGTACATGGAAGATATTCGAAAACAAGTTGGCGGGGGATACTTAGAATCGATAACAGAACACGTTCCAACAGTTAGTAGAATTTTTGTCTGTTTATCTGTTTGTCCGTTTGTCCGTTTGTCTGTTTATCGGTTTATTGGTTTGTCTGTTTATTTGACCGCGCATCATCTGAAATCGACTAAACGGATTTTGATGAAAACTTCATGAACCGAGAAAACCCCTCGCCATATTATAGGCTATAAAAAACTAACTTTACTAATAAAAGGGTAATAGCCATTAGAAAGGAAAAGCAAACATTTTTCAAACATGTGCTAAGACTATCGAGTACCCTGATACACTTACAATTGGCGTTGAAATGAATATGTGAATTAGTCGTTTACTGACACAGACCGATTTCCACGCGTGCGGAGCCGCGGGCACAGCTAGTGTATAATTACAGGATTAAACGAACTTACCTGAAGTGAAGTTCTATCCTGATTATATGAAGTACTTAGTTCGAGGTATATTTACTATGTAGTACTCGTTACTCTTGTCCTTTACGTCGCGAATTTTAAAGCTTAAAATAAAAAGAAAACAGCACCTGGCAACATTCGTGACGTCAGATATCATTAAGTTCAGAGTTAATAAAATGAGAAAAAAGGAGGGAAGGGAGGGCGGGAAACTCTACCTCGGACTAAGTACTTCATATAATCAGGATAGAACTTCACTTCAGGTAAGTTCGTTTAATCCTGTAATTATATTCGTACTTAGTCCGAGGTATATTTACTATGTAGATGTTTAGAGAAACAAGGATAATACATAACATAATATAAAAGTTTCAAATTTAATCAACATATAATTCTTTAAGATACGAGTATCTTAAGAAATTTCACAGTTATCACACCACATCTATATTATACTTATCATAATTGTGACTGAATAACGATGAGATCAACATTACTTGTTTAGTACACACAATCGACTTGAGTCTACTTAAGTAGGTACTTAGTATAAAAAAGAAAAACAATACTTAAAACACAATAGGAATGATAAAAATCAAAATTCTAATCTCCAAGAACAGTTCTTGCAAACTGCATCTGCTCTTCACCATTATTAGTTAGAGGCCTGTTATAATGATTAACAAATGTGTGTGACTTGGACGACCAGCCCACAGCCTTCAATATACTATCTATTGTGAGACCCTCTCTATGAGCTCTAGATGATGATGCATGTCGAGTTGAATGTGCTGAGAAAGTTGACAAGTCTATTCCACTATCTTTCATAACCTGCGTAATCCACCTACTGATTGTCTGAGTGGAGGCTTGTTTAATAGGTTTTTTAAAAGTTAAAAATAAATTAGTTAAAGATATATTTTGCTGTCGGAATGTTTGAGTTAATTCTAAATATTTAATCAGAGTCTTGGCAGGACATATTTCAGGTTTAATATTCATAAAAGGTAACTTCAATATTGGTGGAGATCTTCTAGGCCCTGACGTTTTCAAAAGGTCTGTGATGATTATAGAAATACCTTCTGTAGTTATTTTTATATTCTTTGTTCTAATAATTTATAATTTATAATTTATAATACAGTACATTGTGGGTTTACAGTATACCCAAAGCACCCACAATGTTAGTTACACAAATAAGTCACATATATTCAGCAAAATAATACGCATACATACACAATTAGAATTAAAATTAAAATTTACGAAGATTGCGATCCTTAATAAAAAATTGATACAAGTCAATTAAGTATAGGTACATCACATAAATTACAGCACATAATTATTTAAAAAAATGTCAAAATATTTTATTAATATGGACCATTTGTCAGTGAGCACATCGGCATCCTGGACTTCTTTCAAAAGAATATTGAGCAAACCGAGTGCTCGAGGTGTAGGGGAGTTGCGAGCGTGGCGCGTGCGCGTGCCTTCCGGAAGCACAAATAACTGAAGCCGGCGCCGGACACCTATACGCATATAATTCATTGGCACAAAAAGACGCATAGATCCAAGTACCACTGGAATATCTATCTCGTTCTTTAGGATCTTACTATACAGAATAAGAAGATTTCGCTTACGCCTATACTCTAGTGTATTACATCCCACCATGCCCAAGACAATTTTAGATGGATACAGCAGAGGGTAATATCCGTACACTTTCCTGTAGAGAAATCTACAGAACTGCCTCTGCACCCTCTCAAGCATAACTATGTACCTTGTTTGCCAGGGATCCCAGACAACCGAATTGTATTCCAATTTAGAGCGTACGTAGGCATTGTATAGTCCGACAACAACGCCAGGATTTTTAAATTGTGAGGCTACTCGTATTATCTAAGCACTTGAAAGACCAAATGGTAAACAATTGAACTGGTATAGTTTGTTGTCAAATTGAAATCTTAAATATTTTTTATGTGTCTGAGTTATTGGGACTAAATAATATGCGATTTTTAAATCAACTGTGCACATATAATAATTTTTTGTGACAAGTTTACATAAGGTTCTTACATCCTCCAATTTAAAATGATTTGTCTCCACAAATTTATTTAAACATTTTAAATTAAGAATGAATCTGTGTGAGCCATCATTTTTGGGAATTGTGAAAATATGTGATAAAAACTGGTCTTCAAGGGGTTCGCATTGATTAACTGCCCCTAATATTATAAGTTTGTGGATTTCTGAGGTAATAATTTTCTTTTCACTATGTTTAAGTGATTGGTTAAGAGGGACATTCTTTTGTATAGGGTTACTTTTAAATGGAATAGAATAGCCTTTTATCCACTCTAGTATAATGGGATCATTAGTTATAAATGTCCAACTATTATAAAAATATTGAAGGCGAGCAGCAAATTTTACCTCTACGGATATCTCGCACGGCCTCCCCGGTTGGAAGACGTTGTCCGTTGCTGGTGAGGTCTTTCGTTGGTTGGCCTTGGTGGTTGAGCCGGACGTGGAGGGTTGCGGGGTGGTTTGTATGTCCTCGCTGGACCTGCTTTGTAATTGGTGCTTGCTGCAGTTTTGTATTGTTGATTTTGCTGGCCCACTCGGGGGTTTTGAAAGTTTTTTGGCTTTTGTTTTAGTACATTTATGGTTCTCTTTATAGCAGAAGAAGTCTTAATGGATTCTTCAAGTTTTGAATAAAGAAATTCTGATCGTTTATTTTGATTCAAATTTTGCATTAATGATTTGTCCAAAAAGGGTGTTACTAACTTTCTGCGAAGTACTGTATACTGGTGGTGAAGATTCCCCAGTAATCTGATGCTGTCACTCAGCATTTTTATGACATCAATTTTATCAAATTCCTTATTTGTTAAGGCATTTATGGAATTGCAGACAAGGGCCGTTCCGTTTCCAATATCTTGTTGTCGCCCCATCAGAATTTTGTCTCTATTTGTTGCCACACTACCAAGTATTCCTGTGAACTCAGGGTTTAGCTGTGGAGCATCTAACAGCTTTGTGTTTTTTGGAATTTTAGGAGATTTCTTCAACTCTCCGTAAGCTTCCTTATTTAGACCATCTGTAAGAATTGATTCGATAATTTGAACAATCTCAGGTTTTATTTCCTGCGTGTACTTAGCGTCTGCTTCATTAACCTTTCCTTGGGCTTTAAGTATATCCGGTGACAAGTTCTCTTGTTCTGCTTCCTCATCCTGTCCTCCTTCCAGTACTTCTGCCTGTCTTTCTTCCAGTACTTCTGCCTGTCTTCCTTCCAGTACTTCTTCCTGTTCTAATTCTTCTACTTTTCTTTCTTCTTCCTGTTCTTCACTCACTGAGGAGCCTTCTTCAAACATCGATGCGGTTTCTGGATCGCGAGCAGAAATTTAATATAATTAAAATAAAATAAAGCACTTAGACCGACCTGGTCGCGCCTGTAGGTATGTTCTGGTGTACTCCATATATCCCAATGTTTAGAGTATGCCATTCCAACGGAAGGCGATTTGTATAGGATACAACTGAACCTCAAGTCCATTTACAGTACGTTTAGTAAGTGTAAACTACATTCCCCCCGCGGGAGAAATAGCTATTTCGATGCTCGAAATACTCGATGTATTGAGGTTCAGTTAGGTATAACTTTGTGTAACTTCACGTTTATCTCGTAAAGAGATCTTCTCTCCCACCGGGAGAGGGATATAATATTTGCATATTATATCAAGTAGTAATAGCTATTTCGATGCTCGAAATACTCGATGTATTGAGGTTCAGTTAGGTATAACTTTGTGTAACTTCAAGTTTATCTCGTAAAGAGATCTTCTCTCCCACCGGGAGAGGGATATAATATTTGCATATTATATCAAGTATAAAGGTATTTCGATAGAAAATACTCTTTAAAGTATCATGTAAACGTACATGTTAGGCGGTCCTTGTATTTTGTAATTTTAGCTTCTAACTTCCTGATTTTACGCCACTTTCTTTCATCCTCGGTTTCGTTTTGCCTTTTAGGCATGGTTATAACATTAAATATTGATATTTTCTCCTGAAAAACACTTTAATTTGCAAAAAACACTAAATTGCGCACGTTTTTCCGGACGCGAATAAAACGAATGATATCTGACGTCACGAATGTTGCCAGGTGCTGTTTTCTTTTTATTTTAAGCTTTAAAATTCGCGACGTAAAGGACAAGAGTAACGAGTACTACATAGTAAATATACCTCGGACTAAGTACGAATACAATAAAACAATATTTCAACATTACAAATGAAATTAAAATATTATGGTTCGTTTATTCCTGAGCTCCACGTTACATCTGAAGTTAAAAGCTAAAATGATTACTAAATTATGCATTATAAATACCTACCTAAAAAACTATACTTTAACTACACTATTAGCAATCAATCAATCTAATCGATTATTTGCTAAAATAAAGCTATAAATAAGGTCTTATATTTATTCCAAACAATACAGTTCCATATTCCATTCAGCCTGCATACAGGCATGCAAACGTAACAAGTGCACGCACGTTACAATACAATCACTCCTCAGTATTAATAGCAACATTAAATTTTCTTTATCGAAGGACGTGATAAACATACTAAAGGCAGGCGAGGTTCAGTTCATGATTAGTTCAATTGTAATGTGATGCAAGTTATAATATACATACCGACTCTACTCCTCCTAATAACAATTCTGATGCCGTAGTAATTGCTAGTTGACTATCAATTTCCAAGAGTTTCTCTAAAACGGATTTTTCAGTGTTTGAAGTTTCAAATGAACCTTTTCTTTCGGTTTTAATCGCTTGTTCTATGAAATATTTGGTTAAACTGGAAAAATACGATAAGATCAATGATACTACTACAACATTTTCTTTCTTTTAATATTTTCAGAATTTGTCTGCAAACTGCATTTTATTGCTTTTTTGTGTTGAAAATACGACACAATTGTTCGCAGAAGAATGTGGCTACTCGACCAACCGGCAACCAACAGACCCAGTGAGTAGATGACCCAGGAAGTATAAGGTGTGGTGTCGGTGGTCGGCGCTGCACGTGTGCAAGCATTATATGTAACACCCGAAATTCCGGTCGCCCCGGGAACCAAAAGTCAGTCGAAAATTCATTCTTGCTTTGCGTTCTTCGGTAAAAAATATCTTATAGCCGTATACAATTCGTATGTCAAAAACAATGAGACGACTGCACTACTAAATATTGTTGGTAGACTGAGATTTTAATGTTGAGGTAGAATATAAGACAGTTTGATTTCCCGTATGAGTGATTTATTCCTTTTTAAAATATTTTTTTTTCATATTCATCATCATCATATATTTAAGAGCTAAAGCTCTTATCGGTGGAGTAATTTCCAGCTTATTCTACATTCCGCCTTCTCTTTTACGTCTTTATACAATGAAACATATATTTTTTCTTTTATTTGCTCCATATATGTCCTTCTCGGTCTTCCCCTCTTCCTTATCCCTTCTATTTTTCCTTCTATTATAGTCTTAATGTAATTATCGTGACGCAAGAAATGACCTAACATTTTTCCTCTCCTGTTCTCAATTGTTTTCAATAAAGATCTTTTTTCGTTAACTATATTTAAAACTTCCAGATTACTTTTCTTTTCTGTCCAACTGATCTTTTCCATCCTCCTCCAACACCACATTTCGAACGCTTCCAATCTCTCTCTGTCTCTTTGGGTCATGGTCCACGTTTCGCAGCCGTAGAAGGCTATACTCCAGATGTAGACCTTCACCAGTTTCTTCCTGACGGAGCTTGATATTTTAGCTGCAAGTAGGCTTCTTTTAGTGTTAAATACTTTTTTCGCCATGGCTATCCTGGTAATAATATCTGGTGTACATCTAGAGTTCTCTGTAATAATGCTGCCAAGGTATCTAAACGACTTCACTTGTTCTATTTTTGTGTTTTTTCATATTATGACAAATATATTGATAATTTCAACCAACTTTTTGAACTGAATTATTATTTTTGCCGAGTTCTAGCTATAACATAGCTATTTGATGCTTTTATTGCGTGCAGTCGACAATAAGTTAAAAAAACTTTTCCACGTGAATTTTTGAGAATGCCTCATGGCATTAAGTCCGCCTTTTGTATGATAAGTTTTCTTTCGTGCAATAAAGATTAAATAAATAAATAAATTTTGACAATTAAGAGTAAAAATGAAAAAAAAAATGATCTGTAGGTTTCAAATATATAGCATTAAATCCCAATTGCCCTGTTCTAGGTACTAACATCAATAATATGTTGAGAAACATATCTGATCATAGAGAAAAATGTCTAAAACAATCAAAATTTTAAAAGGAATAAGGCCTCTTAAAAACCTTCAAATATTTAAGCCTTCAATACAAAGATCATAGCTTAAAGAAAAATTGAAAAAGGAGCGACCCGGGGGGAGAGACCGGGTTCAATTCTCGTTCTCTTCCACCAGGCTACTTCCGCCATTAAAGGCTTAAATAAAAAATGTGGTGTACCCACAACACATTAAAATAAATGAGACACTACATGTATCATACATTTATAAACCCTCAAATAGCACATAAAACTAAATTGAAGGCGTTTTAAAAACATAGGTGACATTTTTGACAAAAATATTCAATGACACAAAATTTTTATGATGGTGATGATGATCATTTTTATAGTTCTATAATAACATAGAGAATAGATGATAATGTTTGGCCACCGTATACAACACAAATCTTTTGTAAATAAAATCATGAACAAAAAGTTGGATCGAAAGAGAAAGAAGATGACCAAGAATTAGTAAAATACGTAGAATTAGCAATAGCATTGTAATTCTAGGCTATCTTATGTTGGTGCTTGTAATTTTTTTGGTGTTTCATATTATGATTTTTAGGTGATACTGTTTGGGCCCCAAAAATTTTGGGGGTCAAAATTATTTGTTGCCATAAAGTTTTAAGTAGAGATATACGTACAAACTCCATCAGCTGCACCCACGAGTTTGATTCTTAAATTTATGCCGATGAGAACAGATTTACTCACCGATCTATTTCTTCGTTAATTCTCATAGCCTTTTTAAACGTTGGTGTAGAGAATAATTTCCAGGCGCTGGGAGAAGCATCTAATTTTTCTGCAACACTAAAAAAACTATTAATATTTTCAATGAGTTGGCTGACTGGCGAGTCCTTCGGCAGACCAGGGTCGAAGCAGTTGAGCCGGGTCCCGAGCGCCACCACCGCCACCGACTCCAGTGCCCATAAATTCATGTGTACATTGAGGTTCGTCATTTTATTATTGTCACGGCGATCGGACCTTAATCTGTAATTAAAATGTATTAAAATGCTTTTAGTAAATCGTCATCGTTAAATTGTGTTGAAAGATGGCTAAAATAAGTCACCGGTGAAGTTTTGAGTGAACTGTAGACTGTAAGGGGCTGTAATGAAAACGGTTGTTTTCTTATTGTATGAGTTAGCAAAGGAATAGCAACCGAAGTCTAAAGGTAATGTTATGTAATTTTTTGGCCTAAACGGAAAGGTTTTAACCAAGAATGTTGCATGTTTTGACTGAATTACCTTCTTATAGTTTAACTTTGGACTTACGCATTCCTTTAATATTTCAGAACAACACGCTTAAAACTGAAAGCAAATTGTTTGACCTGTAAGTGTGAGTGTCTATGACTGAACCGATTTTTATGCGGTTTTCAGAAAAGTATTTGATACAGTTAGGAGGTTTTAGTATTTTAACCGACTTCAAAAACAGGTTCGCACAATTTGAGCCGTTTAATATAATGTATGTTTGGCTTCGATTATAAAGTTTTTCATGAACCCCGATCACCCCGCTATAATTATGTATTTTATTTAAATCACTAAAAAACAAAACAAAAATTTTAACAAATAAGAACGGACTTCAAAAAAAACTGAAAAGCCAAAAATAACCCGTTCATGTAGAGATTACATTTGAATTACCTTTTGAAGTCGGTTAAGTGTAATTTTTTAAGGTTCCATAGGTAGCAAGAAACCGTCTGTTTTGTAGCTTAGCTCAGAGACGATTAGTGCTAAAAAGATTTGTAGTTTGGCATTGATAAACATTAGTCACGTTGAAAAAGAGATAGTTTTTGTTAGTTTCCTAACCTAACCTACACGTAAGGTTAGGATGTCATTTTTCCGTCTACCTTGACCTCGTACGTGGTGTGGGTTGGTTGGATTGGTCGTTTAAAACTAAGTGAAGTTTGTATAGACAATTTTTAATAGGCTAATTGACTTAAGTAAAATTGTATTAAACTTATGATTTCGTATAGCATAGGAAACCTAAATATATTATTTTCAGTTCAGAAAAGTAGAAGATGGCAGAAAAATAATAATTTGAAAATATGGTTTTTATTCTGTATTTTGAATGTTTAAAACGCTGTCCACCATTTTCGCTCATGTTAGTGACGTCACCGGCCCCGTTAAGAAAACTGAAGGGCTGCTCAGACTGTCTGTCAAAGTATATTTGAGTAAGCGGGACGGCACTATACGACGGTCAAATTTCGATCATCGGAATAGCCATTATGTTTATGCTGTTGTTGTTATTATTCTGGGTATTCTACGTCGCGCCACCGATAAGCAAAAGTCAAAAATGGCGGACGGTGTTTTTTTCTGCTCATGAAATGTATATTTTCAATAAATAAAATTTAGCTTTCTAGCTCTCACAAAAACACAATTTTTTTTTTAGAGCTATAGCTCAAGGTTAAAAAAACATTTCAAAAATGAGTCAACTAGCCTTGAGAAATGAGTTTGTGAGCTTTAAAGTTATCATTTTATTAGAGTCAAGTGTCTGCCTGCTCTGTCGGCTGGGTTTTAGGTAGGTGAAATAGGATTCACAGTATTAGTAGGCTGTTATAGTCGCATACGCCGTGGTCTCAGATATACATAGCTAAATAAGGATCAACGCGATAGACCCGTAATAATTTGTGTTAATTAAACACTTTGTCGTTGTAGATATAAAGTAAACGGATTTCTACTGGAAATTGATCATCCTACCAGGCAGTAGCGGGCAATAAAAACTCATGAAGCTTAATCTTCTGCGTTGTAATTAGGTAATATTATTAATGCACTTAACGAAAATATAGGTTTTCAATCCACATTGTCAAACATTGAAACTTGAATGAAAGTGGATTAGTGGCAGGTTCAGTACCTCGCGATCATGTCGTCGTCGACGGCCTCCATCGCGCCGGCGTACTGCTGGATAGTTCTCGGCTGCATCAGTATGGGGTTTAATATTGTACGCAAATTTCTCCATACTTTTCCGTGACTGAAATGAATTTTTAATAGACTAGACACTTAGACTTATCTAATACATACATGTACCGTAAATTGGGGTTATTTTGATAGATTTAAAATGGTTATAAAAACGCAAATATTCATAGTGCGATTGAGCAAATGAAGTAAAAGGTTAGGTCATTGTTGAAGGTAGGTATTTCATTGCCACAGATAGTAAAAAAATAAGGTTATGGCGTAAAAACACAAATACAAATACAAGTACTCTTTATTGCACACCTCATAAAATATACAGGAGAAATACAATGCAAGACATTACAATTAGAGGTAAACAACAGGCGACACACAAAACACTTTGCCAAAGTAGCCCTTGCATTTTAAAGTAGCCCCGTTTTACGGTACTCATGCCACTGAGGCAGGCAGAGATCACCGAATGCCACATTGTTTTAATGAATCGCAGAAAGTTTTTTAACATATTTTTGTATTGCATAAAATTGTGTAATTATATTGTTAAACTTGGCAGAAATAGCGTTCAGCAGAATTATTCTGCGCATAGTATTCTTTAGTATACATTAAGCGGTAGTTTTTGTAGGGTATCGCAGTTCTATCTTTAACTAACCTTCTTTTCTGACAGCTGTTCGTTTTATTAGGAGGTCGCAGTTCTACCCTAATCTATACTAATTTTCTGGTAAATGTAGTTTATTCTGCAAGTAGGCCACAAAGGCACTCTTACTTTTCTTGAGTCTACCGGCATTTTACAAGAGGAGATTACTGTTGAGAAGAAACGCCGAAAGAAACTCAACAGTTAGTCATTTTTTCAGAAAGGATAAGTACTTAACTATTACTGTAATATGAACTAAATAGTAATCGCGTTTATGTGACTACCTTCCTGAGGACCCTTATTAAAATCTTCTTGGTATTTAGAGACCATCAAAGTACCATTAAATGGAGGGAAGAAACAAGTAAGCTGTAGTTTTTAAGTAACCCAGGTCTTAGTAACATTTTTAGTCTATTGACAAACTATGCATAATGCAAATAATTTAACAATACTACTGCAATGTCGAATTTACTATGTCTTAAATTGTTATTATTAATTACAAAATTACTCATGCACTTCACATTGACCACAACTTATAACTAAATTATCAAAATACTCAATGATCTATTAAAATGTCTTTCAGAGGTAAAAATAATCCAATTAATATAATTATTTTCTAGATAATAGTAGCTAAATTCTTCTAAAAAACTTTATGTTCCAAATTTTGCCACTGCTTGAATAGTGTAATATACCTAGAAGGAAACGATTTTCGGTAAAATTATGGGTTCTCGTCAGCAAACACATAGGGTTGGTTGATAATAAGAAGGTTAGATTTGTATGATATTAACAAGCACACAAATCGAGCCAGCGGAACCGAATACATCTACTTACACTCAATTTCCCACAATTAAACATTGCTTATGTGAGTACATAAAGCAAAATCTATTTATACGGCCCTACGTTTTGTTACGTAAGCAATAATTTTATTTGCTTTTTTCGTATTTCAATAAACATCATTTGTGTTTCGAAATAAAATATTATAATCATTTTTATCAAAACTTTATATCCCTGTTATTAAAAAGAAGCGATGAACTTGTAAAACAAAAAAATTGTGAAGAAAATAATTTGAAATGATTATTAGTGATATGAAAAGTTCATGAAATGATGCAGTTTTGAAATGAATATTGGTCAAATGACCGTCTGTCTTATAATAAGTTTGTGAAATGATGCAGTTGTGAATTTTATATTTTGTTAAATAGCAATCTGTGCGTGATATAAAACTGTGAAATTATGCAGTTGTGAAGTGTATATTTGTCAATTGACCATTTGTGTAATGATAGTAAACCGCACCCTACGCTCTCCTTAACGGATCAAAAAAAAGCTGATAAAATAATAAAGAGTATATTTACTCGGTCCCGACTCCCGTCACTCGGTCGGGGTCGTAGGTCTTGTTGTGTCGCTTGCGGTAGTACTCCAGCGACTCCAGTATGGGGCGCACCGGCAGCGGCTCCTCACGCCGCAACACCTGCCATTTTATTTTAATACTTCATGAAACATAACACAAGGGTGATTGGTTCCTAAAGAATCAGAATCAGAATATTATTTACTGCCTTAAAAAACTTATCCTAAGAATTACATTGCTAGTAACTAAAAAAAACAATACAAAACAGAATAAAGTGAAGCAATGGGTCTCAGTGTCAGCATGTGCTAGGTCAATAAAGCCCAGCGCTGGTTTTCAGACTAAGCCCGGAGATTAACTCGGTTGCTGACATGTTGACAGTTCACAAAAATGAAATTAAATGTATGTAATGTAATGTATAATATGACAAAAAAACCAATAATAATAACAACGTGATGCAAATAACTATAATAATAAAGCTTAGTCCATATGAAGACATGTTGTATGGTTGTAGCGCGTCGTGCCGGCGCGGCGGTGTGTGCACCGGTGCAGGCGGTGCAGCGCACATTATTTATTCAGACGCAAACATGTAAACACACCACAATTTGATATCGTCGGGAATAGTGCAATACCGCGTAAATAACAGCTGTTGATAAAGTTCTCATTTCAATAAAATACTTTGCATTTGTTTGAATATTGATTCGTATCTACTCTTGTCACTTACGCGGTATTTCACTATCCCCGACGATATGTCGCCATATATTTTTAACCGAGCATCTTAAATATGTCATACATTCGGTAAATGGGGCACTCTCTTGTAAAAATTGCGAATTTCTGTAAATGCAAATTTGTTATAGTAACGTTTTCCAAAATTATAAGAAAAATCGCAAGTTGTGGCACTCTGAAGTGATATTTTGAATCTCATAATAGTAGTTTATGTGACTGTACATAATGAAGGGCATTAATCACGAGTGTGGGTTTATGACACGAGCTGAAGGCGAGTGTCATAATAACATCACACGAGTGTTTAATGCCTAATTATGTATAGTTACATACACTACTTTATCTACTCACATATCATAAACCTCCATGATGCATTCAGGAGCCGCATATTATGACCACCATACCTACTGTTTCTTTGACTTAGCTGGTAATAAGTAATTAATGACGTTACGTGCTTTGTTACGGATATCAGGAGGCGTCGCCGAAATATCTATATAGCTCAATTTATGGTTTATATTCAACCAATCGATCAATTTTATGCGTTAAAACAAATTCTAACCGGTAATGGCAGCAATGAAAACTTTTCTTTTCTTTTCTGGCAGCTGTCATAGTATTTTTTAATTCAGAGACAAACTAGAGTGGGCCCGAACTACCATATCGTTCGATATCTTACTTGCGTGCGACATTTGTCAATTTGTCTGCAAATTGACAATTCATTTCGAACTAAACGTCATCTCGACTTATATTTGAATAGAGGTCAAACCAAATTTCTTTGGTTTTCAGAGATGTTCGAAATTAGAATGATATAATATTATCGAAATCGATGTTATTAATTAGCAATACTAAAATTTTCACTGATAAGAAATTTGTTCTAACAAAACAGTTTATTTTTATGTTGGTCATAATGTGCGGTTCTTGAAAGCATCATGGAGGGTTTATATTATTTGGGTAGATAAAATAAAATGTACATCATGGTGGGGTAGATTTTTCTTCACTTCCTTGACTTTATTTTGTATAGCCCTAATTTGACCATAAATATAATAATACCTATATCAGCGGTAATTTCAGCATAGAATAATTATTAATACACACATTTTTTTTTAAACTGCTAGGACAAGAAATTCGGGTCTTGTTGAGAATTACCCAAATATGAACGTGTTAGGATACTGTACCACAATACAAAGTTGTTATTCGTTACTGTATGAGTCACGAGCTAAACGCGAACGTTCAATGCGTACTGAAAGCGATATGCATTACGCCTGGTACACGAAAAAACAAAAATATGGATTCAAAATATTCATCGTAACACTTACATTTTCCACCGCCTGTGGATCAAATAGAAAAACTATACGTTTTCCACCCAAACTCGCGTCAAATTTCACTATTGGTCCATAAAACTGGTAAAGTCGATCAGTCATTTTGCCCCCTTTACATCCTGCCATTTTACCTGCATAAAGAAATCACTTTGAATTCAATTTAATTAGAGTAGTACGCGTATGGAAAAGAGAAGCAAACTCTGCTCCACCCTCGCACTATGTTTTCTTCAGGCGACCTATGATGGTTGCGTTTATCTCACGATAAATAAGTGACAAAGCATCAGTCACACGCGCTCGCATTTTGTCAAAACGTGATGTAGTTCGATAAATAGAGACTAAAGTACTATGGGTGACCTTACAAACGGTCCGGTAGCTTTGAATTTTTAATATGTTGTAATTTTTAATATCCTGAAAAAGCCGCAACTTTCTTCATAGTTTTGCTCATATCTTCCTTTAGACCTAGAGGAAAGCTTAATAGACAATGTTATAGAGAGTTAAATTTACTATATTCTTCATTTTATACATAACGTATAAAGGTAATTCAAAACATGATGCCACCCTAGGGCGACGCAATGTGCCACATTGTTTTAATGTTTTACGTTGTGTCTTCGTGCCGTGAATGTTTCCGTTCCACGCCATCAATGTCCACGTCACGACGATACAACACATAAGTCGTCATAATGTCCCACATAACGTAACATGAAGTTGTGTTTCGGCGCCTCGAGCCGGGCTCTCTGCAGGACAGTTAAAGGGTCAGCCTAGAGCCGAGTGTTAACGGAATACTTACCTCCAGGCAAAAAGTTATGGATGACTCCCAGAAGAGGCAGACTCGATGGCCCAGGTATTTCTTTCCATGATTTAAGGTTTCTGGGTTCCTTTGGTGTTTCAACCGTTGAACAATGTATGCTGGCACGTCTGAAAATACAAAGAAGAGTACTGATATGAAATTATTGACTGAGAGAGAGGAGGCTCCAAAATAACACCCACACACACACACATGCACGCACGCACGCACGCACGCGCACACACACACACGCGCGCGCGCGCGCGCAAACACACACACACACACACACACACACACACACACACACGCGCACACACGCGCACATGCGAGCTCACGCACACACGCACGCGCAAGCACACACACACACACACACACACACACACACACACACACACACACACACACATACACACACACACACACGCACACACACACACACACACACACACGTGCGGTTTTTTTTATAATAATAGTTTTGGTGTGAGTCACTACATACTATGACATACGAAGATACGGAGAACTTACTGCCTGTCATTAAATAATTATTTGTTTAATTTAGTACTTTAGTGTAAATAGTATTTAAGCTACAATAAGATTATTGTAATATAGATGAATATGTACTTAAATTAAATAATGTAAAGGCTTTCCTATTGCCTGAAATACAGGGGGAACCCTCCTAGTTCAGGTTATGCAATTTGTGAATTTATTTGTTTTTTAAGTTCAGAATTTAACCGTTACCTCTCTGTACATTATGTTTTTTCAATAAATGTATTTGTATTATGTGTTAGTTAATGATTCATAAAAAAATATACATTTATAAATTTGCATTGAATAGCATTTTAATTTCTGCAGTATAACATAACTAATATTTTAATTTATAGCGGACAAGAACCCCTTATCAGGTGAAGGCCTCCTCCAAGGACTTCCTTTTTTTCTATGTCTTGCTGTTACAGCCCAGCTTGGACCAGCTACTCTTTTAATGTCATCCGACCAGTGACTTCTTGGTCTTCCTTTTCTCCGCTTCCCTCCAGTGGGGCCGGGCCAAGTCGTGGCTCGGGCGGTCCAGCGTGTCTGACATTCTGGCGACGTGTCCTGCCCATCTCCATTTAAGTACCTTTGCGTGCTTTAAGGCGTCGATTATCTTCGTTATAGCTCTTATATTTATGTGAGGTATTTTTTATATTTTTCTAATGTTTGTCAGGCTTCTCTCCATAGCTCTCTGGCATGTAGTTATCTTATTTTTTACTTTATTTGTAAACAGCCACGTTTGGCTAGCATATGTTAGTGACGGCAGGATGCACGAGTCCATCACTTTCTTTTTTAGTTTCATGTTTAGTTTGCTCTTTAGTATTTCTTTCAGCGACCAATACTTGTTCCAAGTGATTTTTATTTGTCTGTCAACTTCTTGCTCATTATTCTGGTGGTGAAATGATATTCGTTTACCAAGATAGATGTAGCTGTCGAGAGACGTGTTCTTGACTGTTATGGTTTTCTGGGTATTGTTTGTCATAAGTTTTGTTTTCTGGAAATTCATTTTTAAGCCGATCTTGGAACTTTCTTCGCATAAAGTTTGTACCATGTACCTATTCTATCAGATCTGGTAGCTGTGTTCTAATATCAAAACAATGTCGTCCGCGAACCTTAGATGGTTAAGATATTTTCCATTAATGTTGATTCCCATATTGTTCCAGTTGACATTGCTAAATACCGACTCCAGCACGGCTAAGAATAATTTTGGTGACAATGGGTCTCCCTGCCTGACCCCTCTATTTATGGCTATTTCTGGGCCCATACTGTCGAGTTGTACTCTGCTAGTGCTGTTTTCGCGTATGTGTTTTATGATTCTTATATATGTTGTTGCCACGTTGCAGTGGTTCAAAGCTTGCCATATTGACGAATGTGATATTGTATCGAACGCCTTGGCGTAATCAATAAATGCGACATATAACGATTTTTGCTATTCTTGATATTTTTCTATCACCTGTTCCAGTGTGTATATATGGTCCACTGTCGAATATCCACTGCGGAACCCAGCTTGTTCACATGTTTGTAGCTCATCTATTTTTCCGCCTATCCTGGCTAATATGATTGAAGAGAAGAGCTTATAAATACATGAAATCAGACTGATGGGTCTATAGTTGCCTACATCCTTCGGGTTTCCCTTTTTGTACAGAAGTATTATTTGACTGTGTCCACTGTTTTGGTGCTATTCCCGTCCTCAAGATTAAATTGAATAAATGGGCTAGGGGTGTAGCTAATACTGATGCAGCGGCTTTTAATGTTTCGTTTGTTATGCTGTCTGTATAATGTATAATACATGCATAATTTAGCAGCATTGCACTCGTGCGAAGCCGGGGTATATATACAGGGTGGATTACGACGAGGGACCTTTGCGGCAATATTGCATCGTTTAAGTGATACAGTCGATTTAATATAATGTTTAGAAAATTAACCGAAGTAAAAAAATAAGTACGAATTTCACTCATTTTTAACTGTGGTGATAGCCCTATATTGCATCTGCAGATCAGGGCAAGGTGGCTTTGGTTTTGAAATGTTTTTCGTAATCCTGGGAAGGTTTAAACGGTGAGGTATTAGCAGCTTACTGACACAGACCGAATTCCACGCGGGTGGAGCCGCGGGCACAGCTAGTATTGTTATAAATATTAGGGAAAAATAATATTTTAAAACATTTTATAAACATGGTTTCGACAGTTCGTAAGGGAACCTTAAATCCAGACAGGATAGAGGATGGATGTTGTAGAATTGACTGATGAGTAAAAATTATATCTCGAAACAAAAATAATTTACGTGTAGGCCCCTATAGTACAGTGATGTGTATGTCGGCGGCCGATCGTAAAATCCGACAGATCACGAAATTCCTAGGCATATCGTGAAACGCCGCCATTTCATGATTTGGCTAAATGACATCCGCCATATCGTTTAAAACATAACGTTTACCGATTTGTCCAATGACGTTTAGGCAGATCATGAAATTCCTAGGCATATCAACAAAGGCCGCCATTTCATGATCTGGCTAAGTAACACCCACCAGTGACGTTTAGGCAGATCATGAAATTCCTAGGCATACTCTGGGAGTAGTTTCAATACTCTGTAAGCAGTTTCATTTTACGGGTCACAAAAACAAAATAACCCTAACCTACCTATCTCTGGGAGCAGTTTCGTTTTTAGGGTCATAAAAAATAACCCTAACTGTCTAGTTTACAGTCATAAAAAAAACTGTTTAGGTTAGGGGTATTTTTTTTATGACCCTAAAAACGTAACTGCTCCTAGAGGGTTCTCTTATTTTTCGCAGAAAATTGTTACGCCGATTATTGCTTCCCAACTCCCGTTTTGCGGAATTTTATTTCGCCGACCTTTCATTTCCCAACTTATCAATTGCCAACTTATTATTTGCCAACCTCACCGTTACCAACTTAACTTTTGGTCTGTGTTTTATTACGTAAATTTTTAAAATCCCACCTTTCATGTAGCAGAATGTTTTAGATCGCATAATATACACTTAGTTGTTTATTGTTTACCAAATGTTTTATTGAGTAGCGTGGTATTTAGTAAATTCTTGCTAAAAAAATAAATGAAAAGAAAGAAGTTGGGTTTTTCAGAGAAATAAGTAACAAAAATATGAGTATGTATGTGGTAAATTTACCAATTACAAACTAATATTAAAAACTATACCAAAAGTAAATTATAAATATATGCATAATAATATGTTGTTTTTTTTTGTAATACTTGCAAGCATTTTATTTTAATATTACCTTCATGCAAGCAAGCAATCTGACGCTCCGCTATCTATGGTCATAAAACAAACCTAACCTAACCTACAGTTTTTGGTTTTTGACCCATGTTCCGTTTTGTCGCAGTTACTCTTAGGTACATGCAAGACTTTCGGCCAACCAAAAAATATGTAAGTATTGGTATGTATCTTTTTCTTATTTGTAACTTGCCTACTGTATGAAAAGGGAACTGTTGCATTAACGTAACGTTAATCGTCCAAAAGTTGTTCGGTCAAGTGAAAGATTTGACTAATGATTAGTCTGCCAAATGTTTAGAGGCATAATAATAATCTGCTTTACAATAATTCTACCAAGTGAAAAGTTGTCAAATAAAAATTTGGTAATCGTTAGTTGTCAAAGTGAAACTTCGGCGAAACGTTGGTTGGCAAATGAAATTCGGCCAAACATAGATCTGCGAAAAGGCAGAACACCCTCCCAGAGATAGGTAGGTTAGGTTTATTTTTTTTGTGCGCCGACTACATTTTACCCGGCGGCGTCGCGCGGGCTCATATTGAATCGGCAACAGCGTGAAAAAATCTGTATATCTTAGTGAATATATTTTTTGGTTTTATTTCGTTCGACGTCCAGGGTTTCCACTTTCCATTCTTGTGTCTTGCTTGATCCTTCATAAGATGTACAACAGGATACCAAGCTGGTGGTAATGACAAACCGTCTTTTCTATTGAAATTAGGATATTTTTTTGCCAAATCATGAAATGGCGGCGTTTCATGATATGCCTAGGAATTTCGTGAAATGCCGGGTTTTTTTTATTTTTTATTTATTGAATTAAGGTTCACCAACAATTGTTAACACCAACACATGGTAAGTCACTATTACACTCTTGGATGTGGGTGTCACAATTACTTATAGGTAAACACAACATGCAAAACAACTAGTAAACAATTTAAACTAAAGTATAGCAATTTTTAGAACTATATCTAGAAATTAAAGTAAACATAATATGCCAACTAACCAAGAACATCATAAAACATTCTAAAACATTTTAAAACACTTTTACTTATTAATAAATAATGTGGTATTACCACATAAAAAATATGAATCGATAAAAAGATTCTATACAAATACTTTTACTTATTCTTATTGTTCACGCCGCAGCGTTCATCATTCAAATATATACTTTAAGTACACACTACATATGACACATATTAAACTGTATCGAGCCGCGTCCAATCATAACTCTTATATATCGCGTCATATTGTAAACAACCAATCACAGCCGTTCATACAGTCGCAACACATTCTGGAGCCTTCCGCTCGCTCACTTGCATTTCTTTCGCCCATCGATACACACATACAAAAATATTGTATAAAAACTGTAATAAAACAGTTATTTTTGAAGATTTGGTTTCTTTCCAATTTTCCTTGTTCCCATACGGAACAAAGTGGCGACCGTGACAGGACCTGCAGCTATTTACGAGACGAAGAAGTCCCGTTGCAGCCTTTGTCTTCTGAGCGACTACACGAGGTCATCGCCGAAAGTACGCCGTGCAGCGCCTAGATTCCTGGGCTACTACCAAGGCATCAGCTGCGCCTACATCGTGCATCGTGCAGCCAGACCCGATCGCTCCAGAGCGTCACAGAGACGCGCCTCAAGACGGACCACACCTACTTCGCAGCAGCCAGCGACACGTGCCACGTGCCACACCGCGCACGACCAGTTGCCTACTTTGCCTGTCTGCCCTATCTAACAAGTGAGCCCGTTCCTTACTTTCTCCTTTTTTATCCCCTTCGATTTGTGCCAATGGGGAGCCCAGTTTCTCGAATTTTCTAGTCAAAATCGGTTTCAAGTACTTTACTACCTACTTCTTGCTATAGTTTTTCGCACCTGCCTATCATCATCTATTTATTAGCCAAACCACGCTAAAATCTAAGCAATAATCCAAGCAGAAGTACTCAAATACGTTCCCATATTTATAGATTTGCAAGTCGCCTATCATTACGTCTTAATTCAATTTGTGCTACAAGCAACCTCCACATACCTATATACAACTCTTTGCACCAGCCTATTTCAACTCATTACTTCCAGTTGCAAGCTATTAACTATTGCCTATTCAATCAATCTTATAATCAAAGTTTCCTTATAATATTACGCCCACGTAATCACGTAATTTGCCTACCTACTGCAACCTTTCATCTTCGCCAAGCATTGACTGCTTGTTTTCGGAAAGCCCGCTTTTCTATTGCATATATCAGCTGCTTAGCCGTGCCTTTTTTCTGCAATTCCAGTGACCTACATTTTTGTGCATCACCTGGTCCAAGGACGCTGCGCGCGCGCATACCTGCCTACGTGGCGGACCGAGAGTGCATTATCGCCCGGCTCGACGGCAGACCACGCGTTGGGAGATCGACTAAGCGAGGAGCGTATCGTATGCAGTTATATAACTTGTTTACTTGTTTCTAGTTTGCGTTCGTTGTATTTCGATAATTTCTAATGATGTCTTCCGATTTAACACCAGAGGATCAACTTAAAATGCTTAAAACTAGACGTAGTTCTATTAAAGGACGCCTAACAAAGTTTAAAATTTATTTAGACACTTTAACTACATTAGAAGAGGTTTCTTCATTGGAAATCAAAAAACTATCAATGAAATTATCGAGAACGCAATCTTTATTCCGTGATTACGATGAGGTGCAAGGTCAAATAGAGATTTTAAGTGAACCGAACCAAGCCGACGAATTGAATATTCGTGAAATTTACGAACAAGAATTCGACACGAATATTTCAATTGCTCAAGATTTCTTAGAAGTCAGTTCACCTTCCAGAGAAAATAATTTAAACACTAGTTGTTCTTTGCAGTGTCATCACGAGAATAGTGACGTTCTCGGGTTTCGATTGCCAATAATTAAAATTCCCAATTTTGATGGATCTTGTTTCAAATGGCTTGAGTTTAAGGAAACTTACATCTCCTTAGTTCACGAAAACAATAAAATTAAAAATATACACAAGTTTCATTATCTTCTTTCATATCTGGAAGGAGAAGCGGCTCGCGTTCTCTGTAATCTAGAAGTTTCAGATATTAATTACTCTCAGGCTTGGCAACTTCTTTGCAAACGTTACGACAATAAACGGCAATTAATAAACAATCACTTAAAAGCTTTATTTAGCATTGAGTCCGTGCGAGAGACCGACAAGTCGTTGCGATTTGTTGTCGATCACATCACTAAAAACCTGCGAGCTCTCAGCACGTTAGGACTGCCCGCAGATAAGTGGGACGTTCTAATTATTTACATGGTGTCAGCAAAACTAGATAGCGGTACTTCTTATAAGTGGGAAGAACATAGAAATACTTTGCCCGAAATTCCCACACTAGACGATTTCTTTGATTTCCTCAAATCCCGAGCTGATGTCTTAGAGACAGTGAACAGACAAAGACACGACAAGACTAAACACCTGCCAGCGTCGCAGCCACCTAGGCCACAAAGCAAATCATTTGCGCTCACAAATAAACCAACCTCTGTGCCTTTTTTTAAGGCCTTAAACGAATGCGTAGTGTGCCAGGGTAACCACCTTCTATACGAGTGCGCCGTATTCAAATCAAAAAAACCGGAGGATAGGGTTACGTTAGTGTCCTCACTAAACTTGTGTGAAAATTGTTTAAGGGTCGGTCATAAGGTTCAAACTTGTCGGTTGCCAGGTTCTTGTCGTTCATGCAAACAAAAACATAACACGCTTCTACATATTTCAAATCACTCGGAAGTCCCCAGTACTAGCTATACTAGCACTAGTTTAGCTGCTATGACAAACACCGATGTGCTGCTGTGTACAGCCCTAGTCCAATTAAAAAACCCAACTACTAACAAATGCTTGACTGTGCGAGCACTACTGGACAGCGGGAGCCAGAGTTCCTATATCACCGAAAAGATTACAGAAGACTTAAATTTAACTACTGAGCTCTCAAATGTCAGTATAGTCGGACTGTCAGACACTCCTATAAATACCCGCACAAAGCGTTGTGCACTACATCTTCAGTCTCTTAATGACTCATTCAATGTCCACATGACATGCCTAGTTATACCTAAAATTGCAGAAAAACTACCTAAAGTTTCTCTTGACGTTAGTCACTACAATCTATCCAATTTCCTACTAGCAGACCCCGGCTTCTATAAAGCTTCTTCCATCGATATGCTCATCGGTGCTGATCTATTTTGGGACCTAATAGGCTCCACTCACCACTCGCTAGGACCTCAACAGCCTATTTTGCGTAGCTCTAAATTGGGATGGCTAGTCGGGGGCCCACTGCCTATATTACCTAACCTAACAAAACAACAATTACCTAACAAAATAACCCATTGTAATTTCTTATTAAAAGAAACTTCACCTAATATTAATGATGAATTAACTAAATTTTGGGAGCTAGAAAGCGTACCCCAGTGTCAACCCTTCACTAAAGAAGAAAAAATGTGCGAACAGCACTATCTAACCAATACCTACCGTCTACCAAATGGTCGTTTTTGCGTCCACTTACCGCTTCGTGATGATAAGGATTGTCTAGGCAACTCTTATTCGTTAGCCAAGAAACGGTTTCTCAGTCTAGAAGCTCGCTTTAGGAAGCAGCCCGAACTAAAAAAAATGTATTCTGATTTTATTCATGAGTACGCTGACCTCGATCATCTCGAGGAAGCACCAATCCCAAGGCCTACTGGCCCCCATTTTTTTCTTCCCCATCATCCTGTAATCAGGAACAACAGCGAATCAACTCGTCTTCGTGTCGTGTACGACGGATCTGCTCGTAGTACGTCCGATTTTTCAGTCAACGACCTACAAATGGTAGGACCTGTAATACAGGATTCCCTATTTAATATTTTGATACGTTTTCGCCAATATAAATACATTTTGTCAGGAGACCTAGAGAAAATGTATCGACAAGTTTTAATAGACCCCGCGGATAGAGATTTACAGCTAATTTTATGGCGCGATAATGAAAATGAACCTCTTCGTACTTTGAGGTTAAAAACCGTCACCTACGGATTTTAAAGCGCAAGTTTTCTCACTACCAGATGCATCTGGCAACTTGGAGATGAATGTACTGACCCCATTATAAAAAATATAATACAAAAAGATTTCTATTGCGATGATTTGCTAACTGGGGCAGACTCTGAAGAAGAGCTGAGATACATTCAACGACAAGTGTCAGATGAACTGGCAAAAGGTTGTTTTCACCTCCGAAAATATCGTTCTAATTTACGAAATTTATTTTCTGACCTTTCTTTGCCCGAAGACGGAGATCTCATAATAAGTAACTCCACTAGTACTTTAGGTATAGGATGGTCGCCTGTTTCCGACAATCTACAATTTAAAATTGAAATAAACCCCAATGATTGTTTGACAAAAAGATCAATTCTATCGTCAACATTTAGAATTTTTGATCCTTTGGGATTAATCTCTATTTACACCATAAAACCTAAAATCCTCATCCAGTCTTTATGGTCTCTAAAGTTGGACTGGGATGAAGTTGTGCCCGAAGATATAAAAAAAACATGGTTAAAATTTACCCAAGGTCTACCTTCTCTATCATCACTCGTTATCCCAAGACGAGTATTAATTGACAACCCTAAGTACATAGAAATGCACACATTTTCTGACAGCTCACAGCTGGCCTATGGGAGTTGCGTTTACCTTAGGTCGACTAACGCCGCGGGAACCACGCACACAAGTCTTTTGTGCTCTAAAGCTCGAGTAGGACCTCTCAAAGCTACGACAATCTGCAGGCTTGAGCTTTGTGCAGCTCTGCTAGGAGCTCAGCTTAGCTCGGCTGTCACGCAAGCGTTGCGTTGTCACATTGATCGTCATATATATTGGTCGGATTCTAAGGTTGTCCTCGGCTGGCTTAAAACAGCCCACAAAACTAAAACTTTTGTCGCTAATCGAGTTGCAGCTATAGCTGAGCTTTCAGACCCTATGTGCTGGCGATATGTACCGACTACTGATAACCCATCTGACCTTTGTTCCCGTGGGGTAGATCCCCAAAATTTCCAAAATGCTGATCTATGGTGGCATGGACCAGCCTGGCTTAGCCAACCCGAAGCTTCATGGCCAACTTCGACATATAAACCCGTAGAGCTTTCCGAAATAAAAGCGATGCCCGCTTTGGTGGCGGAACCTGCACCTGCGGCAGCAAGCATCGACGTCAAAAAATATTCAAAACTGATTAGAGCTCAGCGTGTTTGTGCCACAGTTCATAGATTTATTCACAATATCAAAAATCCCCAAAATAAGCTTACCGGACCATTAACCGTAGAAGAACTTAAACAAGCTCTAAATTCATTAATTAAGTTCGCTCAGCTAGATTCATTTCCCACAGAAGTGGAATGTTTAATTAATAAAAAGCCCCTACCTCATAAATCAAATTTAATATCATTAGATCCATTTATAGACGATCTAGGTTTAGTTCGCGTCGGTGGCAGGATAAGTAATTCCAATTACCCCTATGATAAAAAATATCCAATTATTTTACAAGCCAAGCACCATTTGTGTAAACTAATATTTGGACAGGAGCATGAGCGTCTATTGCACGCGCCGCCCCAACTACTACTAGCCGCAGTCCGCGATCAGTACTGGCCCACAGGCGGCCGCAAGCTAGCCCGCGACACGTACGACCACTGCTTCAAGTGTCGTCGCTTTAAGGGCGACGGCATGGTGAATAAAATGAGTAATTTGCCTTCCGATCGTATACAGCCTGACTTCCCCTTTAGTACAGTCGCTACGGATTTTGCTGGCCCATTTTTAATTACCGATAGAAAAGGTCGAGGATGTAAAATAACAAAGTGTTATTTGTGCATTTTTATATGTTTTAGATATAGATGTATTCATTTAGAGCCAGTAAGTGAACTGAGTAAAGACGCTTTCATTTTAACACTAAAAAGGTTCATCGCTCGAAGGGGCAAACCTAGTCTTATTTTCTGTGACAATGGCCGAAACTATGTAGCTGGCGCTAAGGAGATAAAAGAATTCCTCGCACTAAATAAAAACTCTATTTATGACTTTGCAGCTCAGCGAGAAATAGAATTCAAATTTTCGCCTGCATACGCTCCTCACTTTAACGGTCTCGCCGAAGCCGGCGTCCGTTCTGCCAAATTTCACATCCGTAGGATACTAGGGCAAACCCATTTGACGTTTGAGGAACTGGCTTCCCTATTTGCTCAAATCGAAGCTATCCTAAATAGCCGCCCCCTTTGTCCTCTCAGCCCGTCACCCAACGATTTCCAGACTCTTACCCCGGGACACTTTATAATCGGCAGGCCCCTCACATCGCTGCAGTCACCGAGCTTCATCGACATCGAGACTACGCGCCTCAACCGGTTTCAACGCCTGGAGCAAGTCCGTCAACATTTCTGGAAGCGATGGTCACAAGAGTACATTTCTGAACTGCAGCAACGCACAAAATGGCGAGTAAAAAGCAAAGAGTTGCAACTAGACGACCTCGTGCTGATTAAAGAGGACACTCCGCCCCTGTACTGGCGCCTAGGACGAGTCAGCCAACTGTTCCCGGGACCTGATGGAGTGCCGCGAGTCGCCGACATCAAAACCGCCCACGGAACCATACGCCGAGCCTTGAATCGCCTGTGCCTGCTGCCCGCCGAGCACTGAGCTTGAGAGCCTGGTCGAGCTCTCAAGGCCCGGGAGGATGTTCACGCCGCAGCGTTCATCATTCAAATATATACTTTAAGTACACACTACATATGACACATATTAAACTGTATCGAGCCGCGTCCAATCATAACTCTTATATATCGCGTCATATTGTAAACAACCAATCACAGCCGTTCATACAGTCGCAACACATTCTGGAGCCTTCCGCTCGCTCACTTGCATTTCTTTCGCCCATCGATACACACATACAAAAATATTGTATAAAAACTGTAATAAAACAGTTATTTTTGAAGATTTGGTTTCTTTCCAATTTTCCTTGTTCCCATACGGAACAAAGTGGCGACCGTGACAGGACAGGACAGGGGTATAATATGAACAGTAAACGTAAATAAATCAAAAAGTGGGGTGGATCACAGTGAATGTCCACTACATCGCTGTAAGTGTTAGCAACTTTACACAGCCTACAAATCGGGGAGTTTCTACCTGAGACGGATCCTCTCAGCGGCGGCCACAAAGGTGTAATGGGAACACGAGGGAAGCGAGAAGGAGCACGAAAACGCAGAAGCATTAGTAGCTGGGGGCAATCTATTTTGCGTTGTACTAATTTGGACATGAATAATGCATCAAGGATTGTTCTACGGGTTTCTAATGAGGTTATATTGAAATGTTGTAATTTGCGTATGTAGGAAATAGATTTTTTAGCTACAACACGTTTTTGAAATGCTAGATGCCAAACAAACCGTCTTTGGATGCGTTCCAATCTTAAGGAGTGAGTTGCGTAGTGTGGTCTCCATACAACACTGCAGTATTCTATAATGCTTCGTACCAGACTGTTATACAGCAATGTTTTTGTGTTACTACGTCTAAATGATTTAGTGTTACGAATGACAAAGCCCAACTGCTTCGACGCCTTTTTAGGGTTCCGTAGCCAAATGGCAAAACACGGAACCCTTATAGATTCGTCATGTCTGTCTGTCTGTCCGTCTGTCCGTCTGTCTGTCCGTCCGTATGTCACAGCCATTTTTTTCCGAAACTATAAGAGCTATACTGTTGAAACTTGGTAGGTAGATGTATTCTGTGAACCGCATTAAGATTTTGATGCAAAAATAAAAAAATAATAATAAATAATGGGGGCTCCCCATACTTAGAACTGAAACTCAAAATTTTTTTTTTCATCAAACACATGAGTGTGGGGTATCTATGGATATAAATAAAATAAAATAAAATAAAAATAGCCTTTATTCTACCACAATATAGTACATGCATTTGATTAAATATAATTTTTTTTTTTTTTTACATTAATTCAATTATTATTTGTATTTATAAAATTAATTCATGCTTTACATTATTAAAAATTTAAAGTATTCTTATTCTAACTTGTGGAAGTCGCCTCTTTGGCGTAGGCCTCCCCCAGCTTCCTCCAGGTATCTCTGTCTTTAGCTCGCTTTCTCCAGTCTAATCCACATCTTTCCTTAAATACGTCTTCCCATTTTTTTTTCGGTCTACCTCTTTTTCTTTGTCCTTCTCTTGGTTGCCATTCTGTAATTATGTTAGTCCATCTCTCGTTGTCCATTCTGATCACATGACCTGCCCATCTCCACTTAAGAGTTCTTATTTTTCCTATGACGTCTGTTAATTTCGTTTTGTTCCTTATATGTTCATTTTTAATTTTGTCCGATATTCTTATGCCCAACATACTCCTCTCCATTTTTCGTTGATGTACAGCTACTTTGTTTTCGTCCTTCTTCCGCAAGGACCAGGTCTGGCAGCCATACGTTAGACATGGTAAGATCACAATATCGAAAAGTTTACTCTTGATTTTTATATTTATATCTCTATTTTTCATTATTTCTTTTAAATTCCAATATTTTTTCCAAGCTATTGCAATTCGCCTGTTTATTTCTTTTTCTGTTTGGTCTATAAAGGAAATTGACTGCCCTAAGTAAATGTATTCTGTGACGTACTCTATGTTTTCTCCGTGTACTGTAATAGCTTGATCTCTACCATTTGTTATTATTTTTGTCTTTGAAGCGTTCAGCAACAAACCCACTTTCTTACTCTCCTCCGCTAGATCATTGATCATGCTTTCTAGTTGCGTACTATCCTCGGCAAATATAGCAATATCGTCAGCGAATCGGAGGTGGCTTAGGTATTCTCCATTAATTTTTATTCCTTTTTCAGTCCAGTTTATATTGCGAAATACCATCTCGAGGACTGCTGAAAATATTTTAGGCGAAAGTGGGTCACCCTGTCTGACTCCTTTTCTTATGGGAAATTCTGATCCTACTCTTTCCAATCGTATCCTAGACAAAGTCTTAGAGTAGATGCTGTGTAAAATCTCCAGGTACTCTTGGTCTACGTTTTGGTGTCTTAGGGCCTCCCATATGGCATCGTGTTCTAGAGAGTCGAAAGCCTTGGTAAAGTCAATAAAGCATATATACAGAGTCCTCCCAAACTCATTACTTTTCTCCACGAGTTGCGTCACAACGTGAATATGGTCGATTGTAGAAAAGTTTCTCCGGAATCCTGCTTGTTCACGTGGTTGATTTTCATCTAAGGTCTTAGTGAGTCTGTTTAGTATAATTTTGGAAAAAACTTTGTAAACGTTACTCATTAGGCTAATTGGCCTGTAGTTGTTCAGATTAGCTCTATCTCCCTTTTTGTGTAGTAATGTCATTGTGGATCTGGACCACTGATTTGGGGTTGTTCTTTTTTCCAGTATATTGTTAAATATTGATTGTAGAGGTCTCCGTATAGGTTCTGATAGAGATTTTAACAGTTCATTCGTTATTTTGTCTTCGCCGGGTGATTTGTCATTTTTTTGTGATTTAATTGCACACTCTATTTCAGAAAGTAGTATCGAAGGTACGGTCTCTATATTTTCCAAGACGTTTTCTTTAAACTTCGACATTGGTTCTGTAGAGTAGAGTTCTCGGAAGAAATTCGTAGCCTCTTCTATTATGTCCTGGCGCTTAATTATTTTGTTACCTGTTCTATTTGTTAGATTTGCTGTCCATTTTGATGATATACATAGCTCTTTATAGGCTTTTTTCACAGCTCCTGTTTTATTAATGTACGTTTCAAGAATACACTTCCTGTGAGCTTTCGTGTTTTCTGAAATTTCTCTGTTAATTTTTTTGCTAATGTCTGTAATCTTATTTTTGACGTCCTTTGTTCTCTTTTCCGTATACAATTGTTTTCTTTCATCAAAAAGTCTCTTTATGCGAGTTTCCAATTCGTATTTTTTGTTTTTCTTAGCCTCAGGAATTTTTGTAAATAGATTCGTTATTTCTTTTTCAAAATTATCATATTGTATTTGAATGTCCGATGATTTTTCTACAGCAGAAGTTAGCTTTTCTTCCCATTTGTTTCCACTTTCTCTCGTCAGTACCGGTAAGTCTCTACTATAACTTTTGTTTTGTTTGATGTATTTTCTTTTAAATCTTGTTTCAGTGAATATTTTGCATCTAATCATTCTGTGATCCGTATTAAAATTAATATTTTGGATTATATTAAAATTATGTACTTCTACGCTATTAGTTGTAAGTATATAATCAATTTCAGTATAGTAGAAGCCATTTGGAGAACGCCACGTCCATTTTTTATTTTTTCTAATTTTGAATAGGCTGTTTGTGAATTTCAAATTCTTTTCAAGAGCGAACTCTACCAATCTTTGTCCATGTCTTGATCTTTTACCATTTGAGTACTTGCCGAAAGCTAGTTCTTCTCCTTGCCTTGACTCTCCGACTTGTGCGTTGAAGTCGCCCATCAGTATTAAGTTTTTTGTTTGTGTTGCTTCCATAGCAATTTCAACTGTTTTATAGAATTTGTCCAATTCTTCTTCGTTACATTTTTCGGTAGGCGCATAGACTTGGATAAAAGAAAAAGCAGTCTGGTTTGGCAAATTGATTTCTAACGATGCCACTCTATCAGAATAACTTCTAAAGGAAACAATGCTCTTTTTTAAGTATTTCTTAATCAAAAAACCTACTCCATATTGGCCATGCGAACTTTCTGTGTGATATAAGATGTATCCTGGATATTCATTTATTTCTTCGTGTTTTCTTCTAGTTTCGCATAGGCCCATTATGTCCCAATTTATTTTTTGTGTAGCATAATCTAGCTCTTTAATTCTTGCATCTGACATTAATGTCCTTACGTTTAAACTTGTAACATATAAGCTACGTGTCTGGTTCTGGCTTTGGTTTATGTTTGGGGGGCTGTAGTCTGAATCCTCAACCGAAGTTCCGGTGACAAGCCGGCCTAGAGGATGCTGTGAGAGGGGTGCTGGTTGCTATTCAGAATCATTGTCTATTTCTCTTGTGTCGTTATCAATATGAGACGTAGTAGACCTTTGCATATAGGATGAGATATCGTAGGTTTTGGTTTTCTTTCGATTTTGATTTGTTGCTGTATTATATATTTCTCCATTTTTGCGCCGGTCTTCTCGTTCTGGTGACTCTGATAGCTCTCTTTTCTTTGTGTTTTTATTTTTATTTCTTAAGGTTATTATTTTGTCGTATCGTAACGCCACTTTCTCTCCCTGTGCACGTTTATTTTTCAGCTCTTCTTGTAATTCTTTCCGTTTTTGTAACACGCTTTGAGTGTAATCTTGTTTTACATATGAATTAATTGCTTCTAAGGATTTATTTTTCTTTAGGATATCGATTTTTCGGCCCATGGTGGTTAGAGTAAGAATTACAGGTCTAGCTCTGTCTTTTTTCTTACCGAGTCTTCTCACATTTTCCACCTCATTTTTTTGACAATTTACTTTCATGACGTTGTTAATGATGCCTAAAATGTTCCTCTGTAATTCTTCATATGTTTGTTCTGTTTCTTTTATTCCAAAAAATATGACATTTCTTGTTTTCATATGTCTTTCTAAATTCTCTATTGTATTTTGTTGCTGTTCAACTTGTTTTTCCAGGCTTGTTATTTTAGTTTCAAACGTGCTGAACTTTTCATTGATATTTTTGTTAATGTTTGTGGTTATGTTACGCTCCATATTTTTAATATCTTCCTTTTGTTCTGCTAAATCCCGTTGAATAGCTTCTAATATTTTTTGTAGTCCTTCCATCGTTGCTGTGCCCTCTAGTGGTGAATAGCGTTACTACTTTTATGATGATATTCCGATTTATTGAACGCAGTTTTACTGAACGCATCCGTAATTTAGTTTTACTACTCCACGATAGATGGCGCTGTCAACGGAATTCTTGCTGACTAATTCATATGAATAGGTTAGAATTTTAGTATTTTATGCGTTTTTCTAGTTTTCATTTCACATTCATAGAAAAAACACTGACTAACCTTCTTTTCTTCGCTTGACAGTATTTATAATTTCGGTTTTTTTCTTGATGCACTTATTTTTTGTTGATCTTAGCTGTAACTTTTTTGTGTCATTTTCTTCGTATTAACGATTTGCGTTTTGTAGATAACAATTCTTCAATGCAATTCGAAGATATCCCGTCGAATAATTAGATTTTCTTGCACAAATTAACACCATTACTTATTTTTATTTCGATAAATATACAGAGCCGATGTAAACATGAGCACAGTAGCGCCCTCTCTCTAAAATAAGGAAATGAAAAATCTAAAAAAAACATATGATGTACATTACTATAAAAACTACCAACGAAAATTGTTTTGAACGAGATCTAGTAAGTAGTTTTTTTTTAATACCTAACTTTGCAAGTTTGCACCTAATTTATATGGGGCGCTATACATACCAGGTGCAAACTTAACTTAAACACTTAGGGATGGAAAGTGTTTGTACGGAACCCTCGGTGCGCGAGTCCGACTCGCACTTGGCCGGTTTTGATTATGTTTTCAATATGCGGGACGAAGGTTAATTTACTGTCAAAAAGCACTCCTAAATCACGTATGGTGTCAACCGTACTGTGTGACCATTAATGAAGTAGGCAGAATGTGTGATGTTGTGTTTGCGAGTAAATTTCATATGGACACATTTTTCCGTGTTCAAATGCATACGATTTTGCGAGCACCATGCGACAAGTCTATCAATGTCACTTTGCAGTAAGACGATGTCTTCAGGGGAATCTATGGTACGCGCAAACTTTAAATCATCTGCGTACATAAAAACCTTAGAGTGATGAAAACATTCAGGGATATCATTAATAAATAAGTTGAAGAGGATGGGACCCAAATGTGAGCCTTGAGGTACACCGGAAGTTATGTTATGGGAGGCTGACTGGTAACCATTTACCACTACATAGAACCTTCTTCCTGTTAAGTAAGAACGAAGCAAGTCCAGCAGTGTGCCCGAGAGTCCGTATGCTGACAGTTTATACATCAATAATGCGTAAGAAACTTTGTCAAATGCTTTGCTGAAGTCAGTATATATTACATCCGTCTGTTTTCCAGAGTCAATAGCACTTGCTACAAGTTCGGTAAAAGTTATTAAATTTGTACAAGTTGATCTACTGGTGACAAATCCATGCTGATGGTTGGTAAGATAAAGTTTTAGGTGATTTTGTATGTAAGGGCAGACAAGTGATTCAAATATTTTACTAAAACAGGATAAAATAGAAATTGGTCTGTAATTAGAAACAAAATGATCTCCGCCCGACTTATAAACAGGAACTACTTTCGCAGTTTTCCATTCTGTCGGAAAAATACCTGTGACAAGGGATTTGTTATAAATTAACCACAGAGGATGAACAAGTTGAGACGAACATGATGCAATAAAAATTGGTGGGATATTGTCAGGTCCAGCTCCCTTGCTACAATCTAGCTCTCGTAGTTTTTTGAGTAATGCCTCCTTCTCGATTACAGGAGCTGCTAAACATTGACTATTATTGACAAGAGATTGCAAAAATTGAGAATTGTAGTCTTCACTGATATCATCGTCTAGAATGTAGGCTGTGGAAAAGTAAGATGCAAACATATCACAAATTTCCGTGCTAACTGAAGTTGTGGTAGACTCATCGGAAAGTGATGCAGGATAAACACTTGATCCACCGCGTTTTGCTTTGATATGAGACCAAAATAACTTAGGATTAATGGCGATTTCGTCTTCTACTTTTGCTATAAATGCATTATAACGTGAGGTAGCTAGATGATCACATCGTTTGCCAAGTAGTTTTAATTCGATTTTATCTAACGGATTTTTGTATTTTTTAAAGCGAATTCTTATCTTGTTCTTTTCATTTAGGGCTTTTCTTAATTTATGATCGAACCAGGGTGGATATCGGTTATTTTTTGGCTTGACAAAAGGCACGTGTCTTCGAACTACCATTTGAATGACCTCTGTAAATTTCAACAGCATTTCATTCACATTAAGGTCATGAAACAATTCATCCCAGCATTGGTCATCTACGTCTTGAAGAATAATGTCGTATTGGGCTTTATAAAAATTTGGTCCGGTACTTACAGTGTTATATGTAAGTCGAGGTTCTTTACAAAAACTAATAACAACATCGAGAGGTGGGTGGAGGGGATCAATTATACTCAAAGGACTAAGATTCTTAGATACAGAGCATGACGTTAATGTAGTTATTATTAAATCCAGTATACGGCCCATATTATTTTTTTCCAAGTTGAACTGTTTAAGGCTGTTAGCATGCATAAAATCCATTAAAACGTTTCCGAACCCAGGTACTATATAATTATATGTTTTATTAGCAATAAGTGTCCAATCAATGTTTCCCAAATTAAAATCTCCAGCTATGAATACATTATCTTGTTTTTCCAGTACAGAATTACAATGGTTTACATCGCGCAGCATTCGAAACTGCAACACTGCTTTATTAGTCATCTCGACAAATTTGCCTAAATTAAATGTTTATACTTTGCTAGTGTAGATGTGACCTATATCAAATTAAACTTAACAATCAGAGCTATTCGCTGGTGAAATCAGATTAGTGAAATTCCGTTTAGTTCCTGAGGATTGACAGTGTTAAGTTAAACAAAATAATTCATTACGCACGGCCAACGGCCGGCGACGGATAAAGTTCGGTGACCTGTTAACATCGGCAATCTTCGGGTTGCCTCGCTACGGAGTCGCTGAGCACGAGAGCTCCGGCACCCTACCGACGAGGCAACACAGTGTCGCGTTGCTGGAACGGTTCAAGTTCTGTGTCGGCTATACGGAGTGCGGCGAGACAGCGGCGTGAGTGCACAGTGCCCACTCAACGCAGCGCACGCAGGAGGCGTAGTGCCTAGTAGCTGGAAACGATCGCGCGCTGTGTCATACGTATGCGCTTGCATCGATAAGTGAGTCATAGATACATATTTCAAACATTAACAACCAAAGCGTATCAGGATGAATTGTTATGCATGTAACGATGTTATTAACCAAGGTGAAATGTTATGTTGTACGAAATGTAAATTGACATACCATTATATGTGCCTGAATTTTACCTTGGCTTACTTTAAAGAGCAACAAATTAGTTTAAAAAGGTCATGGGAATGCCCAGAATGTGTTAGCAAGATGCCCCGTATTAACAGCGACGGAACGCCGGTTCGCAAACTAACTGGAGAGCATGCGAACATTATAAATATAACGGATACGAGCATAATCACTGACTCAACGAAAACGATCGATGGTAGTAATCGCGCCAGCGAGGAAGCACTAGACCTAAGCATCGCTGGAGAATCAAGCCCCTCAGAAAATATTACTTTCCGGCAGAATAGGCGAATATCGTCATCGTCTGGTACCTATGGCAATAGTTTCACGGCTGATACTATTCGGCTGCTAATTCGTGAAGAGTTAAATAATATATTAGTAGAACAAAACGCAACTCTTAACAAGCTGATGCGAGACATGGTAGCTGGACTAGCGGATAAAATCGATTCCCTCGAAAATATGTTAAGGGGTGTGTCTGCTGTGACTGCTGGAAATCAGGATTCTCCGCAGCAATGTATTTTAAGTGAGGTGCCGTCGGTCACAACGGACTTGACTGGCTCGTTTAATAAGCCGGCAGGATTAACTGGAGAACCGGAAATCACCATCCCAGTAACTCCTAATATCACTGGTGGTAGTATTGGCTCATTAAAGCCACCAACTGCCAAAACAAATAACAGGTCAAAGGCAGTAAAAAAGGGAGTGAAAAAAACTCATAAGCTAAACGGGCCCCCCCAAACCCCATCTATATCTCCTACCATAGATAACCAAAGTGCCACGAATAGCACGGTATATGTAGCCAATACTACGCAGACGCAAGTATCTGTTGAAATCGGCGGCGACAAATCACTGGCAATTAGCGCTGATAAGGCCGAACCTAGGCACCCGCGTCGATCAACTGCCGACGTTGTGAGAGGTTCCGCGGCACCGGGCGCTACTAGCCTGCAGGCTTCGGAGAAGACAAATTACCTACACCTTTACTATGTCAAGCCGGGTACGACTGAAGACCAAGTGCGACTACATTTAAATCAAATCACCGGTTGTGAAGGTTCATGTACTGTTTTAGGTCTTAAAGCGCGGGGCAACTATGCTTCGTTTAAATTAGGAGTACCATGTAATTTAGTAGATCGTGTACTGGATTGTAAAAATTGGACTCAGGACATATGTGTAAAGCCTTGGCGAGATAATTTTCGTCGTCAAAGTGAACAAAAGTAAATGTAAAAGTCACTTAAATACTACTGTTTACTATCAGAATGTCCGAGGACTTCGATCCAAAATAAATTTGTTTTACACTAATGTACTAGTAGCAGAATATGACATTTATGCACTCACTGAAACATTTCTTTTGAGTTCCGTCAATGATGCTGAATTGTTTCCTTCCGGTTATGTAGTGTTTCGGAAGGACCGCGCGGGGGACACCGGGTGGGGAGGGGTGTTACTCGCTGTGCGTAATAGATATTCTGCTCGCCTGCTAACCGAGATCGACGGTATCACTGATGATATGGAGTTATTGGTTGTAAAATTAGAGCGTAAAAGTACGATGTTATTGTGTTGTGTTGTATACTTACCGCCAAATTACAAAGATGACCAGTACTTGAAGGTATTGAGTTGCTTAGAAAATGCTGTATGTAAATACTCGGACCTTGATGTACTGTTGTTAGGCGATTTTAATCTTAATTCGTGTAGTGTTACTGTCCAAAGCCAATTTGAAAGGTTTTTGGAGTTCTGCGATATGCGTCAATATAACCACATCCGTAATAAGTATGACGGGATGTTAGATTTAGTGTTGACCGGAGTGAGCCCTGAGCGTGTGCGCGTGGCGGGAGCCACGGACGCACTGGTGCCGGCAGAAGCCTACCACCCGCCGCTAGAGGTGGCGCTCGCTCAGCCGCGGTCTCGCGCCGACTGTGTGTATGTCCCTGCGCCGTTGCATGTCACAAAATCTCCAGTACCGGTATGGAATTTTCGCAAGGCGGATTTTAGTGCACTATATGCATCCATAGCAGGAACTGATTGGAGCCTTGTATTAAAGTCTGCCTCTGTGGATGATGCGGCCAAGGCGTTTTATCATAAGTTGACGGAATGCATTTCAGAGCATGTGCCTGTAAAAAAAGCACCTACCATAGGCAAGTACGTATACCCCACCTGGTACACTCCTGAAATAATTCGCAACATACAATTTAAGTATTTTCACTTTAAAAAACATAAAGAAACGGGTGCGGAATTCAATAGGGAACTATTTAAATACTACAGAGGGCATGTCAAGTCTCTCATCGCCAACGCCTACAAAAAACATTTGGCGGATATTGAACGCGACATAACGGACGATCCCGCGAAATTTTGGCAGTATGCTAAAAGCAAGCGTAAAGACAGGAAACGACATGACACCTTTACCTATAAAGACAGGACTGTGACTGGCCAGGATGCTGTAGAGGCGTTTGCGGAGTACTTTGGCTCTGTGTTCCACAACGATTTACCTAGGCTAGATCCCGAGGAGGCGGCGCGAGAGAGCGCGGCGCGAGCGCGGGGCGCGCGCGACGCGACACGGGTCGCCGTCGACGCCGTCGGCACCGGTGACCTGCGCCGGGCCGCCAAGCGCCTCAAAGCCCGCTCTTCGCCTGGGCCTGACGGGATACCTTCGTTTCTGGTAAAGGATTGTATATCTGCACTAGAGTTACCACTGTTACACATATACAACCTTTCCTTACAATGTGCCGTATACCCTTCGTGCTGGAAATTATCCCGGGTAACGCCGGTGCCTAAGAGCGGCAAAGGGTCTGACGTGTCAGAATTTAGGCCTATTGCCGTGTTGTCGGTATTTGGTAAGTTGTTTGAGTCGGTTATAGACTACTCCATTACTCGACAGGTCACGGTACAATTTAGCGACGCTCAGCATGGTTTTCGTGCAGGCCGGTCGACTACAACAAACCATATAGTTCTGGTCGATTATATAACCGAGGCCATGGATGCCCGTATGCAAGTGGACGCGGCATATTTTGATTTTAAAAAGGCATTCGATCTTGTGGATAATGATATACTACTGCGTAAATTCGCGGACTTGGGTTTTACACCCAAGCTCTTGCATTTCTTTGCTAGTTATCTGCAAAATCGAATGCAATATGTTAAATTTGCAGGATTTGAGTCGCGCCCTTTCTATACTCGTTCCGGCGTCAGTCAAGGGAGTACCTTAGGGCCTACTCAATTCTTGATAATGATAAATGACTTGCCAGATGTCGTCAATACGGCTGGGTGTTTAATGTTCGCAGATGACATTAAACTATACCATAGAATAGGGGACGACAACGACAGACTAAAACTACAGAGTGACATCGACGCCATAGCTGAGTGGAGTGAGGATAACCGACTGTACTTTAACGTATCCAAATGCGTTTCTGTTACCTTCTCCAGGCTGCGCTCGCCAATTACCACCACCTACACCCTTAGAGGTGTCACACTGCAGCGAACTGATGAAGTGCGTGACCTAGGACTGACTCTAGACAAACAACTGGACTTTCGCCAACACGTAACAACGACATGTAAGCAGGTGTCCAAAACTCTGGGGTTCATCATGAGGATCGCATCACAGTTCTCTACTGTACGGGTGGCAGTTATGCTGTACGTTGCGTATATCCGTAGTAGGCTCGAATTCGGTGCCGCCGTATGGGACCCCCACGAGAATAAGTATACCATCATGCTAGAGAGAGTGCAGAAAAAGTTCGCCAGGTATATGTACAAACGATTGTATGGATATTATCCGTTTTTGTACCCATCACTTTTCGTGTCGGGCATGGTAGGGTTGTACACTCTCGAAGCTAGGCGTGAACTGCTGCATATAGTGCACTACTACGACCTTTTAAATAATAAAGTCGACAACCCATCGGTGCTGGAGCGTATGGGGCTGCTCGTGCCGGCTCGGCTCCCGGCGGAGGACGCCGACGGCGGCGCAGTGGCGGCGCGGCGGCGCCGGCGTCTGTTCGCGGCGCCTGCCTCCCGCCCGCGCACCCGGCGTGGCGCGAACGCTCCCACATCCCGAGCGATCGCGGTCTTAAACCGCATCACAGTGGACGCTGGGGATATTGACGTATTCGCCGATAGTCCAGGGATCTTTTATCGGAAGGTTCTGGCCTTCCTAACTTCATGTACATATTGATATGTTTTAAATGTGTAATTGTGTACCTACTGCTAGTTGTGAAGTGATTGTTTGTAGTTTTTCATGTAAATATTTTGGTGTATACTGTGAATTTACGTGTAAATTAATTAATAAATAAAATAAAATGGTTTATGAAATATTTTAATAATTTTCACAATATGCCCGGTATAGAGCTAGGAATATCGACAAATGCGTTGCTCTAATCGATCTGCCGTATTTTTTATCAGGCACATCATGATATGCCTGTTCAACTTTTAGCCAAATCATGAAATGGCGGCGTTTCACGATATGCCCAGGAATTTCGTGATCTGTCGGATTTTACGAACGGCCGCCGACATATATAAGTGTAGATAAGGTATACTTTTACACTATAGTGTATTTGTAATCAGGCCTTAAAAACGTTTTAGTGTATCTGACAATAATAGTACATTACTGCGACTTGCCGGGTGAATAGGTATAGGATAGTGTAATATAAATGCTTACCTTCTAAAGTGTGCATGTCCCGCGGCCAACCTGGACACGGCGCATGCCTCCAATATTTGCATATTGGTTTAGTCTACAACATATATACCCATTACTTAATTAAAACTATTAATTTACAATTACCATATAGATAAGATTAAGATGTGGAGGCGTATTGTTAGTATTTAAACAAAGATGAGTTCTAAATTCGTTGGACACATTTTATGAGGTGTTAACGATAATGAAAAATATCATTACTTATATTGAATAAGTACAGCGTCACAGTCTCGCTCCGCAAGCAGCTGTTTGTTTTGTAAAACAAAAGGAGCTGAATCGAATCATACGTGCATACTACCATTTGAGTAAACGTTTTAAAGAATTGCTTACGTCGGAGTATTTAGTAATATTTTTGTTATTGCAATTTCTTTCTGGCATTTTCGATTTAATTATTTTATTTTTTATATCATGTTATCCTATTATCCTATTTTATTTGACATAAACTATTTTAATTCATATCAGTTAATGGTTGTTCTCTTATAACTAAGCATTTAATTAAATTTGTAAATATTGCACATTAAATTGCAAAAAAATCAAATTTAATATGTCGAATCATCAATATCTACTATAAATTGCTTAATATACTTACGTAAAAAAATAGACGAACGTTTGATTAAGACCCCGCTTGCAAACCTATTGTTGCAATATGACACTAGCTTTTGCCCGCGACTTCGTACGGGTAGAACTCGTTCATTGATATTGACAATTAGACTTTCAGGTATTCAATAATCTTATGGAATCTAAATGTTCTAGGCTATGGAGTGAAAGTGATGGACTAAATACAGAACATACTTTTTGAATCTTTTTGGAGTTATCCGAGGCTGTCCCATTCGATTCAATAAGTTACCTATGCTCAGAAATGGCTCGAGATGGTGACGGTCGATATATATTTTTGTTTGCGTAGAAGTCAAATTTGTTCAAGATTTTTTTGTTGATTTTGAAAACAATATCGTTTTTAGTTACCAATATCCTTCTTTCACACAGCCAATTTTCGTCATGAATATTTTCATTTCCCATATGATAAAATTCATTAGTGAATAGAATCATCTGGGGGCACGGTAGTGCCCCCGCCAAGACGAACAAAAAAGAAGGGGGCACTACCTACCTTTTCTCGAACCGTTTCGTCTCATATTCAAACCCTCATAGTTTCGTCCCAGTTAACACTAGAGCGCCCAAATTCTCAGGTTAAGCTGCAGTTAGCAAACATATAAAATGTACAAAATTTAATTGATCTAGCTTTTATACTTTAGGTTTTATAGGTACCTAAAATACGCCGATTTTGCCACTCACTCACTGACGTATCAAAACCTCTGGGGTACTTCCCGATGACCTAGAAAGCTGAAATTTGGTATGTAAGCTAGTATTAGTACACAAACAACAAAATAATTCTAAAACTTGGAACTTTTACCCCCCAACCCCTTAAACTAGGGGATGGAAGTTTGTATGAAACTTCCGCAAATTTTGATACTAGAGGTCTGAAAATTGAAACCTATAGGGACTCATTGTTATAAATCAAATACATATTGTAGGACTTTTAAAAAATCACCCCCCACCCTTTAAATAAGGGGATGGAAGTTTGTATGGGTTTCCCATAATAGGGGATAAAAGTGTATATATATATATATATATGGGGCTAAACTTAAGTATTTCTTAAATACACAATTGTCTACTTCAGTTGACGCTCAAGAAACCCTACAGCCCAAAAAAATTAAAAAAACTAAAGCACCTTACAAAAAGAAATGAGATCCCACCAAAAACATTTCATGTAAAATTGACGGCCAAGACTCACATTCTCATAACGCTTTCGCTGTAAAAAAGTTATCAGATCCCAGGAAAAGCCAAGCCCCTAAGCCCCGACTTTACTAACCCCACCACCTTGGTTTAAAAAGTATGGCATCAACTGGTTTCAAGCCCCTAAACCCGGAGTTTACTAACCCTACACCTTTGTTTCAAAAGTATGGCTTGGCCGTTTCATAGACTACCGTAAATAAGTCTAGCGGACTGTCCGGCCTATATCGTAAGGAATTAAGTTTATAAGTATATATTATCAAAAACATAAACTTAGTTTCTTGATACCATATGGGCCAGACGGTCCGTTGGACTTATTTACGGTACTCTATGAAACGGCCAAGCCATACTTTTGAAACAAAGGTGTAGGGTTAGTAAACTCCGGGTTTAGGGGCTTGAAGCCAGTTGATGCCATACTTTTTAAACCAAGGTGGTGGGGTTAGTAAAGTCGGGGCTTAGGGGCTTGGCTTTTCCTGGGATCTGATAACTTTTTTACAGCGAAAGCGTTATGAGAATGTGAGTCTTGGCCGTCAATTTTACATGAAATGTTTTTGGTGGGATACCTTCTTCGTCAATTTCTGACCGACCGCCACGCCACCTATCTCGAGCAGTTTCTGAGCATACGCACTTGACTCTGCATCGTTAACCTTGTTCCACACATAAAATGATTTCAGGCATGCGTTTGTCTCGTCTGCTGGAGTGCCTCGCACCATAACTGGCAAAGTCTGTCTAAAATTACCAGCCAGTAACACTACCACACCACCGATCAAGGATCGATTACTGTGCATGTCTGGCAGATACCGATCAAAGTGCCTTAATTTTAGCTCGTTTATGTGACATTGTATCTTGAGAATTTTGGGTATTGTCGAGTATCCGAGTAATACAAAAACTTTATGCACTAATACTGTCCTCGGCGATAAATATTGCACAACGGTCTTTAGAAAGAGACAATTCCACAATTGGCGGTTTACGACGATTTCCGAACACAGGCGACCGTCCATCAATCATCGTTTAAAATTAAGAGGAACGAACGAAATACTTTCACGATTATAATATTATTAGGATTATTTATATGTATTGATTATCCTACCTTTGCATACTCAGCTATCTGGGGGCACGGTAGTGCCCCCGCCAAGACGAACAAAAAAGAAGGGGGCACTACCTACCTTTTCTCGAACCGTTTCGTCTCATATTCAAACCCTCATAGTTTCGTCCCAGTTAACACTAGAGCGCCCAAATTCTCAGGTTAAGCTGCAGTTAGCAAACATATAAAATGTACAAAATTTAATTGATCTAGCTTTTATACTTTAGGTTTTATAGGTACCTAAAATACGCCGATTTTGCCACTCACTCACTGACGTATCAAAACCTCTGGGGTACTTCCCGATGACCTAGAAAGCTGAAATTTGGTATGTAAGCTAGTATTAGTACACAAACAACAAAATAATTCTAAAACTTGGAACTTTTACCCCCCAACCCCTTAAACTAGGGGATGGAAGTTTGTATGAAACTTCCGCAAATTTTGATACTAGAGGTCTGAAAATTGAAACCTATAGGGACTCATTGTTATAAATCAAATACATATTGTAGGACTTTTAAAAAATCACCCCCCACCCTTTAAATAAGGGGATGGAAGTTTGTATGGGTTTCCCATAATAGGGGATAAAAGTGTATATATATATATATATATGGGGCTAAACTTAAGTATTTCTTAAATACACAATTGTCTACTTCAGTTGACGCTCAAGAAACCCTACAGCCCAAAAAAATTAAAAAAACTAAAGCACCTTACAAAAAGAAATGAGATCCCACCAAAAACATTTCATGTAAAATTGACGGCCAAGACTCACATTCTCATAACGCTTTCGCTGTAAAAAAAGTTATCAGATCCCAGGAAAAGCCAAGCCCCTAAGCCCCGACTTTACTAACCCCACCACCTTGGTTTAAAAAGTATGGCATCAACTGGTTTCAAGCCCCTAAACCCGGAGTTTACTAACCCTACACCTTTGTTTCAAAAGTATGGCTTGGCCGTTTCATAGACTACCGTAAATAAGTCTAGCGGACTGTCCGGCCTATATCGTAAGGAATTAAGTTTATAAGTATATATTATCAAAAACATAAACTTAGTTTCTTGATACCATATGGGCCAGACGGTCCGTTGGCCTTTCGACGCATAAGACCACAAACGCGAAATACCAACCCGAGGATTTTTGGCGTTTTGCGGATTTATAAAAATGATAACGCTAAATACCAACTACGTAAAATGCCACAAACGCAAAACACCAACCGGTCGTTTTGTGGTGTTTTGAGCCTTTATTAATTTTTTGGTGTGGTTGGACCTAGGTATTATTATTTATTTCGTATTTATTCAAAAAGTCTAAATATGGTATTAATATTATTTTTGTTTCTCCTCTCATAGAGTCTCGGGCGCATACGTCCCGGTCTTTTGAAAGGCTTGCTTGGGGATATGGATCCAACACGTAGAGGCCCCTTGGAGAAATTGGCTGTGGCTGTAGCTCTGCTGGGACCCATTCCTGATCATATCAATAAGATGATATATAAAAGAAATACGGAAAAGAAAAAACTGGGCTATTAAAATGGAGTATGGGTGGACTCTTTCTTTGGCCTATTGCAATAGTTACATGTCACCCGCCGTAACCATCAGTGCGACTGTTACCTCTGGCGGGTGGTGACTCGCCCCTCACTAGGTGGGCCCCGTAATGCCGTCGTAAAGACGGCCGGAAGCAACACGAGCGTGAGGGCTCAGGGGTGCCGAGAGATGTGTTGCGCTTTCTCCGAAGTTACTCGCGGCGTGATGCCCTTTAACACTTCCACCCCTGGAGCAGATAGCTCGTCACCCCCAACAGCTCGCCACAAGCTGCCCTGCGGGCTTATTATTATTATAGTATTATTTTTTATATATATATATGGTATTTAGCGTGATTGGTATTTTGCTTAAATTCATGTTGGCGTTATGTGTAGTTGGTGTTTTGCGTAGTTGGTATTTTGCTAAAGTGGTTTTTTGCGTAGAGTTGGTATTTCGCGTTTGTGGTCTTATGCGTCGAAAGGTCCGTTGGACTTATTTACGGTACTCTATGAAACGGCCAAGCCATACTTTTGAAACAAAGGTGTAGGGTTAGTAAACTCCGGGTTTAGGGGCTTGAAGCCAGTTGATGCCATACTTTTTAAACCAAGGTGGTGGGGTTAGTAAAGTCGGGGCTTAGGGGCTTGGCTTTTCCTGGGATCTGATAACTTTTTTACAGCGAAAGCGTTATGAGAATGTGAGTCTTGGCCGTCAATTTTACATGAAATGTTTTTGGTGGGATTTAATTTACTACTTTATTTATACTCCGTTACCAAGCTGGGGTTCGTACTATTTTCAGATGCTGTGCGTATAGGAACGTGATACCTACCTGAAGGGCTACTCCGATGTTCGAAATTTAACCGTTATATAGTGCTATTCCACTCACTCAAATATACTTTGACAGGAGATCAAGAGGGATGGCACTATTTGACAGTCAAATTACAAACATCGGAGTAGACCTTCTGGCATCACTGGTTTGACATGTCTTGCCAGATGGGTGTATCACGTACATCAAATCAAATGTCATTGTTCAAATTTGTCAAATTTTATGTATTTGTTTCTTGAAATTACGCGATTAATCGAATTTTTGCGGATAATGTGGGTAGTTTCAATAAAGTGTTATATGCCAAGGGGCCAGTCTGGATCTGACAGGGTAGTTTTATTGACGCATCCCTCAACATGGCACAGCCGTTTTAAGAGAACCGTTATAATCGTTGCCGGACTAAAACGTGCTTAACTTATCACAATCAGTGTTTTGAGAATATTTGATAATCGTATTGCAATGGAGACTTGTTACCGCCACCGCTGCCATTCATATTCGACAATAATTTGGAGAATGTGATTTCTGGAAATTTATCTTTAGAGTGGAGTAAATGGAAGAGTGCATTAACATTTATTTCGAAGCATGTCAACTATCGAACAAGGAAGTTAAAGTGCAGATTGCTATCTTACTGCATATTATTGAAGAACGGTGTCGTGAGGTATATCAACAGTTTGAAGCAGAGTCGCAGAAGATCATAGCCAGCTACTTCACGGATCGTATCCTTAGGTATGATACGAAAGATGGACCTGAAGAATACTTAGTCACAGGAGTAACCCAGGGCTCCGTCCTAGGGCCACTCCTATGGAATGTTATGAACAACGCACTGTTGGAACTGAAACTGCCAACCGAGACGAAGTTAGTGGCATTTGCGGACGATGTGGCTGTTGTTATCGTAGCTAAACATTTGGAGAAAATAGAATGGGCATTTGACCAAACCTACGATGCAACCCGACGGTGGATGAAAGAGGTTGGATTGGAGCTGGCTAACCATAAAACTGAGGCAGTTCTGATTACTAGTAGGAAGATAACAGAGACTGTAACCCTAAAAGCTGGAGATTTTGAACTCACATCACAGCCATATATTCGCGCTACCTGGGATTAATGATCGATGCAAGGATTGCAAGGCTTAATTTTAAAGCACACGCAGAATATGTCGGACAAAAGGCAGCAAGAATTGGATCGACACTGTCTCAACTGATACCTAACGTTGGAGACCCGAAACAAAACGAAGGCTATTGCTTTCTTCCGTCGTCGTTAGTTCTTACTTATGGCGTCCCTATTTGGGCTAAAGTGCTTGTAAAAGGTATGGGTTATGCCCGATTACACCTTAAGGGTGTTTCCACATATCTTTAAAAAAAAAAATAAGAAGTCTTAGGTAAAAGAAAGCTTTGAGGTAAGATGAGCCAGAACTCCCACCACTACACTACTAACTCAACTTACCACAATACTCTTAAGACATTAGCTAGCTACAGAAATGTTGTTAAAATGAGAAAGGAATTACTCAGGGTCGAAGTACGGCCAGGCCAGAGCAGAAATAAAGCAATAAATTTATAAGTTAATTAAAAAAGTCAATAAATTGGTAACTAAGTGAATTTAAAAACCGTGAGCGCCAATTGCTTTATCACCGTCAAACGTAGTGGAGGATACTTGAATTAAACAATGAAGATAAATACAATAATATTTATTGTATAACACTACGCACTTAATTTACGCTTAAGTATTAGGTACAAACTTTAGGTTTATCGTTATAGTCAACCTTGTGTTTCAACAGTAACACGTTTTTAAATTTAAAATACACCGTTTCAAGATGGAGGTTCTATTAATTGTAAATGAAAATATTATGGGTGATCCACCGAGGACGGATGGACACCTTCACGCAGTAAAGTATGAAAATAAAAAGAAAATGTAAGGTACCTTGTAACAGATTGCCTTATGTAGGCATGGACCTTATTGCACCGAGCTAGTAGACGCCAGTGCTCCAAACTATCGACGCTCCAGTGAGTCAGCTAGACGTTGACCACAGGTTTCCCGAGAGCGGGGCGATGTCGGGTAGCGCAGCAATCTAGCCGGCAACCGAGACAGGACAGAGGCCTGCTACGTAGTCTAACAAGGCTTGCAAGAGCTTGCAAGTGTGGCTAATGAGGCTAGCGACCCAACGTTGTTGGGTCAAATAGAAGAACAGAATAGGATAGTGGTGTAGGCAGACATCACGTGGTACAGGCAATGGTGTGGCTCAGACTTTATTTAAGGATATTTTATAGTATGGCGTCAGCCGCCATAGGTTTTAGAGCGAAGCATCGTGCGGATACCCGAGAGGCACCAACGAAACTCCATGACTTTTTATTTTACGAGACGACTTTCTATATCCGAAACAATGCAGTTCGATCTCCAGAATGAATTTGCAATCTCGAAGAAGAAATCTAACGGGACTCAACTAACCCGTTCTGAAGTCATCAACACAACCAGCTATTCGAGACTTGACGTTCGAAATAATAGTAAACTAAACAGAACCAATTTAATCCAAAAGATATACAGAATTTAGCAAAACAAATGTGAAATTGTTTACACCATAAAAATGTATATTAAATAATTTTCTGAAATAAAAACATCGTCAAAACTATAAATCTGTTAAGGGCTGTGACGAACGAAACGTTAAACTATACTTCCGAACGTTCCTAACTGTGTCTTATTATTGCATGGTTACGAGAATTGTAACATTATTGTAGTCGTTTTCTATTAAGGTATTTTATGAATAACTACGTATTTAAATTAGAAATTCCTCAAAAACATTGAACATCAATAATTGAGATTAAGATAATAAAGAAAAGAAATTATTTGTGACGGACATGAACGCTTCGCGTACCATGTCGGAACAGTTTAAAGCGGTAACTAAACGTTATTCAGAACGAACTGTCAGAATTGTTTACAAGTGAAAATAGGATTTATATTAACAAGTTTTACTTGATTTAATTAAAAATTACAATAGTTTGGGGGTTTAATGTGGTAGTATGCTAGCATAGAATAATAGTATCAATCCGTAAGAGTGTCGGAATTACCTAAAGTGAGAGAAAGATAGGCAAAAACAAGGAATGACAATGTATGTTTAGCAAGGGCATTTTGCATAAGTATTTGAATGAAAATAGAATATTTAGAGGCCGTTGCTAGTGAAAAATAAAGACTACGGGATATGTTCTACCTAGTGCAAGGATTGGAATCATAAAATATGTGGAAGTTAAACTTATAATCACCTACGAAGGCGACTCATAGTCAAGGTAAGGATTTTCATTTCGAACGAGCTAAAATGCTTATTTTAAGGTTCATGTACACTCTAAAGTGTTACAGTTCATCCTTAGTTGGGTTAAAAAAAAATTAAAAATTTTAATTTTTAATTTTTTTTTTTAAGATATACCAAAAAAAAACTAATGAAACGTTTAAAGTTTTAAGTTAAAGTTTTGTAGGGAGAACAAGAGACAACTGTATAAGACTATGTATCCAAAGTGTGTACCTAATTAAACTATCGTTTGGTAATAAACCATACGTATCTAATTAAACTACCTGGGTATTCGACAATACCATCTATCTAACCTATGTACTGTGTCAACTTATTTTATGCACGGGCCCTGTGCGATATAACTAACCAAAGCTTATCTAAACTTATTCAGGATTCAAAAAGTTCCTTACTAAAAATTAAGTCTAAGATTATAATTAGCTACTTCTTACCTACCAAACTATCTAACGTATTCTAACCACTTCTAGGGTATTACCGGAAAAGTACACTTAGAAAGTACTTCCCAAAGCAATAGCGTTCAAAGAGGGACTTAAGATAAGTTCTTAGACTAAGGTATTCAGAGGTCTTCCTCATTATATCTGAGAAAAACACCTATACTAATCTTACGCTAAGGACTAAAGGTAAGCTTTATAAATACTTCCTTCAGTAAAGGATTCCTGGTTAATGTTGGACTTTGAACATAGGTTGAAAGACAACATCCTTAGGTTTTGAGTAAAGACTGTCAGTGACAAGACTTGAAAGTTATAGAATTACTGCTGAGTAGGCGTGACACACAGCCGATACTAGTCAGTAATGGTAATGCGCTTTAGACAAGACACAATTTACCTATAGAATTGTCATGTGGCAGTACCAACATGAACTAGCGATTTTTAAAGTAGGATAACCGTAAACCTTTTGACGCGAGGCGTAACACACGACCTACGCTAAGAGAGTTTTAGTAGAGTTTTAATCGAGTGAATCACAGTACTTTATTAGGTCCAGGATCAGCAACGATAGAGTTATAGACAAAGAAAAGTTGAGGTTAGTCTGCGCACAACATAACCTTTATTTAGAGAAGTTTAAGAATTTACAGAAAGTGAGTTCGATCAACTGAGCAAAACCATTACATGTCGTTTATTCATGTGCTTCGCCAGGACGAACTATATCCTTGATGTGGAAATTACCAAGAGGTTTTCCCGCTAAGGATTTTAAAGAGTAAACTAAAGGACTTAGTTTTTTATGAATAAAGCATTTTTCATAGCGAGGAGCTAATTTAGAGGAAAAATGTTTCGCAGCATTAGATAAAGTAAAACATTTCTTGTACACGATTTGCCCTTCTTCGAGTTGAATCGGCCGTTTTCTCATATTGTAATATCTAGCATTACGAGAGTGAGAAGACAATAAAGATTGACGCACCTTTTGAAAAATTGTTTGTAACTCTTTGAGGCTATCTGAAAAAGCAAAACTATTATCTAGAGTGAGGGCGTTACGGTCGATAGGGACATCGGCATTATAATAGGAACCATCGATAATCATCTCGCGACCATGAGTTAAAAAGTAGGGAGTAAATTTAGTTACATCGTGAACAACGGTATTCAAAGCGCATTGAATCTCAGCTACATTCTTATCCCAATTTCGATGATCAGAACGCACATATGAAGCAATGGTTCTCACCAATTCACGATTTACTCTTTCAGTCTGGTTAACTTGAGGATGATACCTAGGGTTATAGAAAAGATGAGGTACATGGTATTTAGAACACAGATCTCTGAATTCCTTAGAAGTAAACTGAGGTCCGTTATCTACACAGAGATATTTAGGTACACCATGAACTAAAAAGATTCCTTTCTCTACACATTTAGTAATGGCCTTGGCGGTTACATTTCGCAAGGGAAATAGAGTGACATATTTACTAAAATAGTCTGAAACTACAAAAAGGTATTGGTTTCTTAGATAAGAGGGAGGGAAAGGTCCTAGGATATCGCAGGATATACCTTCACCAGGTGAAGATATCTGCTTCGGATTCCCCATAAGACCCGGACGAGCTAAATTAACTGGTTTATAAGTTTTGCAAATTTCACACTGATCTACGTAATCTTTTACATCTTGGAAGAGAGCAGGCCAAAAGTACAAATGGGCAATTCTTAGATGAGTCTTAGTTACGCCAAAATGACCAGCGGTAACATCATCGTGATATTTCTGCAATATTTCTTTTCTATCCTCATATGGAACTACCAGTTTCCAGTCAAATTGAGCTGTCAGGTGATATTTATTTTTAGAGAAACGGAAAAGTTTATTATTTTCAATTTTGAAATTTGGAAAAAGAGAAGGTTTATCAGATACCTTCTGGAACAAATCTTTATACCAAGGATCTTGAGTAGAGAGTACATCAATAGCATTAACCTGAATGCGAGAGAGGCAATCTGGAATTATATGTTCTTTACCTTTACGGTGTATTAGTTCAAAGTTAAATTGACTAAGTCGACATGCCCATCGGTTCAGACGACCGGTCGGGTTTTTAAGATTAGAGAACCACTTAAGTGATGCATGGTCACTTATGATAAAACACTTTCTACCTTCGACATAGGCACGGTATTGTTCTAACGCGTAGATTACAGCTAACAATTCGCGTTCGGTTGCTGAATAATGTGTTTCAGTGGTACTAAGTGTACGACTACAGTAGGCAATCGGGTGATCACAGTTGTCAATCCGTTGAGTTAATACAGCACCTATGGCGAACGAAGAGGCGTCAGTATGTATATAGAAAGGTTGATTGAAGTCAGGGCACCTCAGTATAGGAGCCGAGACAAGAGCAGCCTTAAGCAGAGTAAAAGATTCGTTGGCTTCGTCAGACCAAACAAAAGTAGCTTTTTTGCTAGTTAAACGCGTCAAAGGACGTGCAATTTTCGAGAAATTTTTAATAAAGCGGCGGTACCATCCCGCCATGCCTAAAAAGCGTTTGATACCTTTGGCATCTTGAGGTATAGGAAAATTGAGAATTACTTCAACTTTAGAAGGATCTGTACGTAAACCGAATCGGTCTACTACATAACCTAAATATTTTAATTCAGTTCTACAGAATAGACATTTCTTCATGTTAATAGTAAGGTTAGCAGCTTTGAGCTTTTCAAATACAGCATTTAGTAGTCGCACATGCTCATCAAAATCCGATGTACAAATTATAATATCATCTATATAGCAAAATACTTTATTATCGAATTCGGCGGTGAAAAGTTGGTCCATCAAGCGTTGCATTGATGCACTTGCTCCAACCAAACCAAAACACATCCGATTATAGTGAAACAAACCGCGTCCAGGCACGGTAAATGCAGTTTTTTCTTTTGAGTCTTTACTTAGAGGAATTTGATGATATGCTGCGCTTAAATCGAGAGAAGTCAGATATTTAGCATCTCGTAAATTATCTAAGATATAATTTACATAAGGCAAAGGATAGGCATCGGATTTAGAAACTGAATTCACCTTTCTACTATCTAAGCAAAGCCGTAAATCACCGTTCGGTTTTTCAACCATTACTACCGGAGAATTCCACGGAGAATGAGAAGGTTCTACAATTCCTGCTTCTAACATGCGATCAACTTCTTTTTCCAAAGCTTCCTGTTTACTAGGACTAAGTCGGTAATACTTTTGTTTAATAGGAGGAGAGTCCCCCGTATTAATGACATGTTCAAGTAGATGAGTTTTACCGAGACCTACTTTATCAGTGTCTATTTGGTTATATAAAAGTTTAATATCTTCTATCTGAGTCTGTTGATCAACAGTCAAGGATTTAAAATCTTTTAATCCAGTTTCACTAGGCATAGAAGATACACTAGTGACATTTTCTATCGTATCTAAAGAAGAAATAAGCTCAGGAGCTAACTGAAAAGCTTTCCAGAAATTCAAACCAAATATTAAAGGAGTAGTTATCTTTGGTTGAATATTAAAGTTTACTATTTGAACATTATCCTTGTAGGTTATGGGCAAGGCCATATATTCAGTACATATTAGTTCTTGACCATTTGCTACTCGCAAAGTAAGTGGTTGAGAATGAGGAAGAGTGGGTATTCCTACAGAAGCAAAGAGTAGGTGACTGTCATTTCCTAAGACGGAGCAAGAAGCACCACAGTCTAATAAACCCTTAACATTAAGTCCTAAAATTTCCACACCTAAGTACAGTCTAGTGTCTCCCTTTGGAGGTTCGAATAATATTGTCTTTTCGGGAAGAGAGGGAGTCGTGTTTGATCTAGATATTTTATCAGAAAAGACAAAACCATTTAGTTTTTTGAAGGATTACAAGTAGGACAGTCGGGAGTGCGAACACCTTTTTCCCCACATTTAAAGCATACAATGTCTCTAGATTTCTTACAAAGATTTGTAGGGTGATTAGTTAAACCGCATCTAAAACATGGCTGTTTACAATCTACAGCAGCAATTTGATTTACTTGTTTCTGATACGAACCAGAGGGTTTAGTATAATTAGGCTTAAAGGTTTGCTTTGAGTCAAAAGAAGAGGTAGAAGGCTCGCGAAATTGATCTGCTTTAACTTTAGCTAACTCAATCCGTTTGCACAGAGTTTTTAACTGTTGAATGGAAGTTATATCATGTAAGGCAAGTTCTTTGCTGTATTCAGGACGTATATTACGCATAAGGATGTCAAGTTTATCATCATCTGAAATTTTACGGTGTAAACGTTCAAACATACCGAGAATAGTGGAAACGAATACAACAATAGTCTCTTTCTTAGATTGGGTTCTATCCCTAATTTTGTTTAGAAGTATATGATCTAAGTCCGGGATATCAAAATCCTCTTGGAGAGCATCTAAAACCTCCTTGTACGAAGACAAGTGACCACGATTGGAGCGAAACCACGACAATGCAGGACCGTCGAGAATTTCCGGAAATCCGTGATAAATACGATCCTCGGGAATCTTCCTAGCACAGCGAAGTTCTTCCAAACGAGTTATAAAAGAGCGAATGCAAGAGTCCCCTCTATATTTCAAATTCAAGGAATTTATGTTAAAAGACTTGTCAAGTTTATATACCACTTCCCTAACAATGTTGGGAGGGTTTTCAGAATGAACTGATTCTGAATCAGATCCAGAAGAAGAAGCAGATGGGTCACATCTGATACGATCAAGTTTTGAAGTCAGCTCCGCCTTGAGAAGATTAACAGCTTCCTGTTCCGTAGGCAACCTAGAGAGGCGACATATTAAATAACGACAACGAGAATTCAACCGGTCTACAGCTGCACGCGATAAATCTTCAGACAGTTCACGTTCAATATCCGCAGCTTTCCGTTGACACGTGTCTAGTTCTGTTGACGAATCGGTTTCCATCAAAGTACCGAGCTTTAGGCTACCCCTACGAGCTAAATCGGCGGTCTGCTTCAACACTTTACATAAACTGGTACGACGAGAGAGCGGATTTACCGAAAGTTTTCGAATTGTTAATTCGTGAGTAATCTCGTCTTTTAATAAATGGGTTATCTTACATCCCGCTTTAAGAAAGTCCATCTTGAATGTAAATCAGGTAAGAATGAAAGTAATTAGTTATTACTTACAATATTTTCCTTAGTAGGTATTATTTGTAAAAGTACAATAAGAAAAAGTTATCTAAAAGAAACTTTTTATAGATTTACTTAGGTAGTAAAGCTTAAGAAGGCTGAGTTTCAAAGCTCAGTACAGTTTAATAAGTCAGTAAGATACAGACAAGAAGTTTGAATAAAGTTGAGTACCTTGTATAGGGTACTATGAATAAGAGTAGTATAAGTACAAACAGTTAATAAATCTCATACGTAAAGTTTGAGAAACAAATATAAGGTAATTATAACCTCAGCAGGTCAATTTGGTTGACCACTTAAGTATGAACACAACATCAAAAAGATCTGAGTTTATAAGCTCAGAGTAAGAGAGTAAATGAAGTGACATTTACATATAAACAACACAAAACATATCCTTAAATAAAAGCGAAACCGCACCAAAACAAATACCACTGCCTGAGATTATTTGTTTCTTACAAATAATTAATTTAAAAATATAAAGTTTTTTTTTTTTATTTCAAGTATCGTCCAAAACTCTGGTCCTGAAGTTGGGAGCCAATTGTAAAAGGTATGGGTTATGCCCGATTACACCTTAAGGGTGTTTCCACATATCTTTAAAAAAAAAATAAGAAGTCTTAGGTAAAAGAAAGCTTTGAGGTAAGATGAGCCAGAACTCCCACCACTACACTACTAACTCAACTTACCACAATACTCTTAAGACATTAGCTAGCTACAGAAATGTTGTTAAAATGAGAAAGGAATTACTCAGGGTCGAAGTACGGCCAGGCCAGAGCAGAAATAAAGCAATAAATTTATAAGTTAATTAAAAAAAGTCAATAAATTGGTAACTAAGTGAATTTAAAAACCGTGAGCGCCAATTGCTTTATCACCGTCAAACGTAGTGGAGGATACTTGAATTAAACAATGAAGATAAATACAATAATATTTATTGTATAACACTACGCACTTAATTTACGCTTAAGTATTAGGTACAAACTTTAGGTTTATCTTTATAGTCAACCTTGTGTTTCAACAGTAACACGTTTTTAAATTTAAAATACACCGTTTCAAGATGGAGGTTCTATTAATTGTAAATGAAAATATTATGGGTGATCCACCGAGGACGGATGGACACCTTCACGCAGTAAAGTATGAAAATAAAAAGAAAATGTAAGGTACCTTGTAACAGATTGCCTTATGTAGGCATGGACCTTATTGCACCGAGCTAGTAGACGCCAGTGCTCCAAACTATCGACGCTCCAGTGAGTCAGCTAGACGTTGACCACAGGTTTCCCGAGAGCGGGGCGATGTCGGGTAGCGCAGCAATCTAGCCGGCAACCGAGACAGGACAGAGGCCTGCTACGTAGTCTAACAAGGCTTGCAAGAGCTTGCAAGTGTGGCTAATGAGGCTAGCGACCCAACGTTGTTGGGTCAAATAGAAGAACAGAATAGGATAGTGGTGTAGGCAGACATCACGTGGTACAGGCAATGGTGTGGCTCAGACTTTATTTAAGGATATTTTATAGTATGGCGTCAGCCGCCATAGGTTTTAGAGCGAAGCATCGTGCGGATACCCGAGAGGCACCAACGAAACTCCATGACTTTTTATTTTACGAGACGACTTTCTATATCCGAAACAATGCAGTTCGATCTCCAGAATGAATTTGCAATCTCGAAGAAGAAATCTAACGGGACTCAACTAACCCGTTCTGAAGTCATCAACACAACCAGCTATTCGAGACTTGACGTTCGAAATAATAGTAAACTAAACAGAACCAATTTAATCCAAAAGATATACAGAATTTAGCAAAACAAATGTGAAATTGTTTACACCATAAAAATGTATATTAAATAATTTTCTGAAATAAAAACATCGTCAAAACTATAAATCTGTTAAGGGCTGTGACGAACGAAACGTTAAACTATACTTCCGAACGTTCCTAACTGTGTCTTATTATTGCATGGTTACGAGAATTGTAACATTATTGTAGTCGTTTTCTATTAAGGTATTTTATGAATAACTACGTATTTAAATTAGAAATTCCTCAAAAACATTGAACATCAATAATTGAGATTAAGATAATAAAGAAAAGAAATTATTTGTGACGGACATGAACGCTTCGCGTACCATGTCGGAACAGTTTAAAGCGGTAACTAAACGTTATTCAGAACGAACTGTCAGAATTGTTTACAAGTGAAAATAGGATTTATATTAACAAGTTTTACTTGATTTAATTAAAAATTACAATAGTTTGGGGGTTTAATGTGGTAGTATGCTAGCATAGAATAATAGTATCAATCCGTAAGAGTGTCGGAATTACCTAAAGTGAGAGAAAGATAGGCAAAAACAAGGAATGACAATGTATGTTTAGCAAGGGCATTTTGCATAAGTATTTGAATGAAAATAGAATATTTAGAGGCCGTTGCTAGTGAAAAATAAAGACTACGGGATATGTTCTACCTAGTGCAAGGATTGGAATCATAAAATATGTGGAAGTTAAACTTATAATCACCTACGAAGGCGACTCATAGTCAAGGTAAGGATTTTCATTTCGAACGAGCTAAAATGCTTATTTTAAGGTTCATGTACACTCTAAAGTGTTACATGCTAAAGTCTCAGGAAGCATGGAGACAAATTGCACCAACTTACCGTAGCTTAGGAGCGTATTACGAGTCGCAAGCGCATTCCGAACAGTTATTGCTGGAATGTTGCCTACAGAAGTGTTAGCTGAGGAACGAAAAGGTTTATACCAGCGGAAAAAATTAGAACACCTAACCCCACTGCCGTGTCATACATATCTCATGTATCTCAAAAAACATAGTTTTGAGAAAAGCAGTTTAAAGTTTTTTTCCGTAAATTGTTGATAATTGAACGATATCATGCAATTATTAAATAACATATATTTTGATATATCAATGAAAGGCTAATGCATATTTTCTGTTGAAAATATTCATATACGTATATATTTTTTTAGTTATGTACCATAACAGAGTTAGGCGTGACAGACTCGCCGTACTAAACCTGTCATGCAACCATCTGTATCTTAAGATACATGAATTAGGCATATCACGTCCTATACGGATTATACTAATTAAGCTTTTGCAGGGTATAACTGAGTTACCTTTGTTTTATCATCAGTATATGTCTGACAAATTATCACCCCCAAGAATAAAATTCGTAGGATTTCATTAGCCAAATAAAAACTAACACCATTGTACCTTTGATTGTACCCATCGACATTTTTCCTCTTTTTCTATTTTTGTCATAAGTAATGATGCATAATTATCATGCATGCACAGACGAGGTATTTATCACTTTTTTTTTATCAGGTGTAAATCGTTGAATGCCATGCCATTGAAATTCATAAACCCTGAGTTTACTAATCCTACACCTTGGCTTCAAAAGTATGGCTTGGCCGTTTCATAAAGTAACGTAAATAAGCCCAACGGCGGTCCGTCTGGCCCATACGGTATCAAGAAATTAAGTTTATGTCTTCATGATAAAATATATAATCTTAATTCCTTATTATATAGGCCGGACAGTCCGTTAGACTTATTTACGGTACTTTATAAAACGGCCAAGCCATACTTTTGAAGCCAAAGTGTAGGATTAGTAAAACTAAGGGCTTAGGGGCTTGGCTTTTCGAGGGATCTGACAACTTTTTTTACCAGCGAAGCGTTATGAGCATGTGAGTCTTGGCCGCCAATTTTACATGAAATGTTTTTGGTGGGATCTCATTTCTTTTCGTAAGGTAATTTTTAATTTATAGGTTGTTTAAAGAAATTTTGTGCTGAAGCGTTTCTAAGTACCTAAGTAGTAATAATAATTGTGTATTTAAGAAATACTTACGTTTAGCCCCATATAATACACTTTTATCCCCCATTATGGAAACCCCACGCAAACGTTCATCCCCTTACTTTAAGGGTGGGGGTGATTTTCTAAAAATCCAAGAATGTGTATTTTGTTTATAAAAATGAGTCCCAATAGGTATAAATTTTCAGACCTCTTAGTATCAAAATTTGCGAAAGTCTCATACAAACTCTCATCCCCTAGTTTAAGGGGTTGGGGGATAAAAGTTCCAAGTTTCAGAATTATTTTATTGTTTGTGTACTAAAACTAGCTTACATTCCAAATTTCAGCTTTCTAGGTCATCGGGAAGTACCCCGGAGGTTTTGATACGTCAGTGTATATATAAGTGAGTGGCAATCGGCGTATTTTAGGTACCAATAAAACCTGAAGTATAAAAGCTAGATCAATGAAATTAAGTACATTTTATATTTTCCCTAACAGCATCTTAACCTGTGAATTTGGGCGCTCTGGTCCAAAGCTATGAGGGTTTGAAAATTAGACGAAACGGTTCGGGAAAAGGCCCCGCTTCTTTTTTGCTCGTCTTGGCGGGGGCACGGTAGTAAGCAGATTTAGCAAGTTAAGAACTTAAAACAATAGGGTGTCTTAAAGTTCCCAAAGTTCTAAATAAACATGAACATTAAATGATTCATTAATCATTAAGTATACTGCCAAAGGCGGCGAGTAGGTACTAAGCTATCAGCTCTGAAAGTATTAGCATTTGTTAGCACCTTATAGATAAATACTTAAATACAACTATGACCCAAGCACAAATATTCGAGTTCATCACACAAATATTGCCCTACAAACCGCGCCAACCATTGACAAAAAAATGTGAACAAATTATTAATAACTAAATAAAAACTGCTTTTACCATTATTTTACCGCTAGTTAAACGTAAAAAAACAAACTCGTCACCGATATAGGTTGAACGGAGTGCAGAATGAAAGACTCCTGAGTAAAGAAAGTACTGCCGCAAGACGACTGACAGGCAGGATTACGTGCAATCCAGTCACGGCTAAGTCGTGTATCTTAAGTTACCTGATATAGAATTTGCGCCTAATGTGATGTAACTTAAGATACATTATTTAAGCATAATTTAAAATGGCAAAATCTAGACACGCGGCAGCGTGTCAAGCCAAGTTCATGCAAAGGAACTGGCTAGCCAGCGCCGAGTAATATTACACGAACCACTTGGTGCCACTTTTGACCCTTCTATAACTCAAAACCTCTTTAACATAAACACATAAAACTACGTGTGTTTAATTATATCCATAAAGAAATCTAGAAGCCCAAATTTCATGAAGCTAGCTCAAACGGTTATAAAGATATGAAGGTCAAAAAGTCGTAAATTTTAGCACTGACTTACTGACATATAGTACCTGTAGGGTATACAGACATTTATAGATAATAAATGTTCACTAGGAAACCCTAGTGGACACTACAGTACCTAAACCTAACCTACTTTCAGGTGACCTAGAAGGATGAAATTTGGAATCCCAGCTCAGTAATTGTGTGTAAGCGTAGGAAAAAATCTGTAAATAAAAAGAAGTAAAAAAATAGGGGGGTCCCCATATATATATTTTTTTAATTTTAGCATTGAAACCGTTACAAGTATAATATTTGAAACTATGCCAATATATGTATTATTATAATTATTTGCTCTATAACAGAAATATAAAAATAAAGTTAATTCAAAAAATAAGTGTTGTCGCCATACACAAAAAACTTGTAATGCTCGCTAAACAACCGGTCAACGGTGTGTCGTCGGCGGCGCGCGGCGCTCTTCTCGACATACGGCACGGCACTTCGATATTTAGCAGAGGACAGGCCTAAGTTGCGCTCTCTAGAGTTAAAACACTAGACGGAGTACACCTTATTAATCTAGACCCTAGTCAAATTAAGGCACAAGATAGTTCTATAGTAGAATATAACCGCCTGAGCTCGTTATATCGCCCGGACTTGGCTAATTTAAGCATAAACAGGAAGCGTATTAAAAAGGTAGCAGATAATGAATGGGCAATGCGCATTATTATCTCTAACATTCAAGAGAATGCAGACAATAGTCAATGTACATCATTACATTATACCTTTTCAACGCTCTGACCAATACAAAATACCTTAGTATTATTAGACTGAAAGTATGAAAATATAGAAGCGAATTATCTAAACGAGACACATAATTATATATAGTTATATTGTAGTTGTGCAAATAACTACCACACATGTCTATCGGTATTTATTACGCATTACCACAACACAAAACTTAAAATATTTCTAAAGTGAAAAAGTATAAGTTCAGTTAAGGATAAAAAAAATTGGGCAAGTGCGAGCCCGACCCGACTCGCGCATGAACCTTAAATATTTATTTTATTTTATTTTTAGTATTTGTTGTTATAGCGGCAATAGAAATACGGCAATAAAATTTCAACTGTCTAGCTATCACCGTTCTTGAGATACAGCCTGGTGACAGACGGACGGACGGACGAAAGGACAGCGAAGTCTCAGTAATAGGGTCCCGTTTTTACCCTTAGGGTACGGAACCCTAAAGAGTTCGATAGTGAAATACAAGCACAGTGTGCTAACTCCTAACGATGGTGTGACACCATCGTTAGGATGGTGATTAATGGGTGATTAATGGCTCTCATGCGCCAGGCGAAGCGGCAGAATCCCGCCGATGCCGCCAAGTGGTAATAACTATAACACTTGTTTTTTCTCTCTGATCGGTAGACAAGGCATTCGTAACATTAGAGTGCGTGTTAGAGATAACTAGGTCGATGCAGTCAGCCACCGGCTAAGCTTGCACCATAGATTGGAGCGGAGATTTTTTTTTTCCAAATTTTCTCTTCGTCACGACCTAGCGAAATTTAATTTTTGCATTTTAAAACAAAAAATTCTAATATCGGTTGAGAACTCGCTGAGATCTGCGCATTGTTACAAAGTCCATTCGAGTCGATCCATGGGAGCTCCAATGAATTTAATGGACAGAGAAACAACTTCAATGAAACACTTGTTTCCATGAAAATGTACTAGTATACAAGTTCATTACTGCAAACCATCGAGTACAATGAGCGGTAAGCGCGCCGCGCGACAACAGCGCTTTGCTAGTACCTTTACGCACTAAATTAATAATTAAATGTTAAATTCGTTATTTATAAATGGTATTATACATTATCGTGAAGCTAAACATACGTGCAATCTGGAAGTGAAATCAGTTTTTTTAAATATTGTGCCGTTAGTGAAATATTACAATAACAAATCTTAAAAATAAAAGTGATCGTTAAGACTCGCAAATCGTTATCGCGGAGCGGTCAACGCCCGTAGCGATTGCAGCTGCTGCGGCGGGCATCGGTCTAACGAGGCGGTGGCGCGGGCGCAGCGATTGCAGCGCTTGCGGATGTACATCGAGCAGTCTGCGAGGCAGCGCGGGTGCAGCGCTTGCAACGGCTGCACATTCATATCAAGCGGAGATCTACCTACCATATAAACAACAACCGGCTAGTGATACTAACAGCTAAGGAATAGATTTCTCTTTTACATTTCTGTTGTTTGTCCAGTTACTATACTGGAAAATAATATTTAAAAATGACAACGGTAAACAAATCCACATCGAAACCCGGCAGCAGTAAAATAATAGTAAACTGTGCTATATGTAAACGCTCCACAGACCCAAGAAAAACTGTCGTATGTTCAGAATGTAAACAAATACTTCATTTTGACTGTGTAGGCTACCCTGAAAAACTATATACAATCTTGGAACCTAAAAAAAGGCTACTTGGAAGTGCACGGCATGCATTAAAAAAGGAAATCCTCTGTCAAATGTAACTTTGAGAAAGGGAAACAAAGCCAAAATAACGGCTCAAGAGCCAGCTCCAGTGTCAGTGATGGCACTGCCAACAAATTCGTATACGGCGTGCGTACCACAAGTCTCGTCCCGTCGGGTGACACCCAGCACTTCCAGTAACTTGGCTGCCAGTCACTCGGCTGTCAGAGCGAGCAGTACACCTACCCAGGATAATATAACATCGAACACTCTCTCAAAACAAACAACTTTTAGCAAAGAAGTCTTCCGACACCGAGTTATCAACTGATATGTCATTTGAGTCAGTGCAATCTGAAGATGACACTAATATCAACAATATATCAGAATCCTTCAACCCCAACAGAAGCTGCCCCGATTTGAGAAACTCTTCAAGGGAAGCGCTTAGAGAATACAAAAATATGACTAGTAGTCTGGAAGCAAGACTGCAGTCCGCAGAGAATTAAATTCAGAACTTAATACAAGAAAACGCCACACTTAAAAAATAATTAGAGGAAAAGGAGCAAACCATAAAGAAACTTACTGTTAAATGTACATCACCGGCTAAAACACTAAAAACAAAAAATAAACGCAAAAACACTAATAAAAATGGGCTAAATAGAACAGAACTAAAAGTATATGAAGATAATAAAGATGAAAAGCTTCTCAAAGAGCATAACTTGACCTCCGAGACCACAAGTTCTCCGGATCTCCAGCCTGCTAGAGAAGATAGTCAAGGAAATGTTAAATTGTGCATTTTAAGTAACCACAAGAATATGAAAACACTTCAAGCTATGGAGACTGCATTTGGACATAATACGAAGTACTGTCACTATAATGTACCTGATGGTGGAATAACTGACCTCATAACTAACTTAGAGAACAAACCACACGATTTTACTATGAACGATTACTGTGTCATATTTATAGGTGAAAGGGATATTATGAGGTTTGAAAATAGTATAAGCCTGGTAAATTGTTTACGAGAATCACTCAAGAGAATATCTCACACCAATAAAATTATTTGTGTTCCGACGTATGTATGTGGAGCTCTTATATATAACTATAGAGTTGAGATGTTTAATAACTTACTAACAATGGACATGCAGAGCAATAACTATGCCTATATTTTTGATACTAACCTAGACTTATCACTAAACATGTTTTCCTACTACACAGGGAAAATTACTAGGTACGGTATCAAAAATGTATTTTTGTGTCTTAATAAATTTATAACCAGCATCCAGTGCAATTCTGCCAACACTTGTGGAAATAATAAAAATAATAACAGCAATCATACTCTAGGTGACATTAGTGCGGAAGGAAAAAAAAGTGAGTTTTTTCGATCGTAACGAACGGCTCGTGCAATTTAGACTACTCCACCAAAATATCGCGGGTTTACTCAGCAAAACTGAGTTAGTAGAACTAACAATAACGGAGCTTTCTCAGGAAATTGGCGCTTTTGACTTTCTCTGCTTTTCAGAAACTTTTATGAAGACTGGATCAGAAAGCAACTTAAAATTGTCAGCATATAAACTAGCTGCATATTTCTCTAGGAAGCACCATAAACGGGGTGGCTCATGTATACTTGTAAGGCATGGGCTAGAATATACACCACTACAGGTTACTCGTGATCTTTGCAGTCCATACTATTTCGAATGCTGCGGAATTGAGTTAAGCAATTTGAGTTAAGCGAGTTTATCATAATTTGCATCTATAGAATACCACAACGTGACATTCAGCTTTTTATTCACAAATTAAAAATAATGTTAAATAAATTGACATACAACAACAATAAGAAAATCATTATCTGCGGAGACTGGAACATCGATATGTTAAAATCCAGTAGCCAAGCGAGGGAACTGACATCGGCGTTAAGTAACTTTAATTTTACTATCCATATAACTCAAGCGACACGTAAAAAATCTTGCATAGATCTAATTGCTTCTAACATACACGTCTCGTCCGTAAGCAATACACATCAGCTGGCACTTTCCGACCATGATACTGGACAGTCCCTGTCTTTCTCCATCCCGAAACCAGACCACGTAAAACAACGCTATAAATACTGGTTTGAAGATAGGCGTGACTTTAGCCAGGAAAACATCGACATATTTTGCAAGCACATGTCATGTCTAACATTCAGCGAAGTTTATGAACAAACAGACTGCAATAAATCTTTTACTGTCTTTCATGATTTGCTTGTACTCTTATTCAAACTATGTTTCCCACTAATTAGAGTCAAATCACATGATAAACCAATCAAAAACAGATGGATCACGAGGGGATTAAGAAAATCCTGTAAAAAGAAAAGAATACTCTACTATAAATACTTAGATGACCACACAAATAAAAAATACAACAGCGCGGTGTACAAAAAATACTCGAGGCTACTCAAAAAGTGCATGTTGCAGTCTCAACATATTAACAACATTAAATATATAAATAAATCTAAGAATAAGAGCAAAGCTTCGTGGAACATTATTAAGGATAGCCTAAATTGTACTAATACTAAAGATACCCAACTAGACCAAATATAATCAAAAGGTATTACTTATAATGAACCCACAGAAATTTGTAATTTATTCAATGACTTCTTCATCCAACAATCACAAACAAGCACATCCTCTGACTCTTATAACGCGCGAGTAGATATATTATGTCCCCGCAGACCATTTTTCTCTCGCCCTTAGATGAGCACGAAATCCTAACAGTCATTCGAACTTTAAACAACACAAGTTGTACAGGTTATGATGAAATACCTACTAAAATAATTAAATTATGCGCCAATGATATAGCGGGACCCCTTACTCATATCATTAATCTATCTTTCGAGCAAGGGTGCTTTCCAGAAATACTAAAACTTTCGGTAGTTAAGCCTCTTCTTAAAAAAGGCGACCCGAAACAAATGAATAACTATAGACCAATAGCTTTAATACCCGTATTATAAAAAGTGTTCGAAAAGGCAATGTATGTTAGACTAGATAATTTTCTAAAAAATACGAATGTTTTAAACCCCAACCAGTTCGGCTTCAGAAAAAATAGCTCCACATCGCTTGCATGCTTTACGCTAGTCGAGAATATTAGTAAGTGCCTCAATAATAGACAATCAGTGTTGGCAATTTTTCTTGATATGAGTAAGGCTTTTGACCTAGTTTGTCATAAAACTCTGCTTAATAAAATTGAGAGATATGGCATTAGGGGCAATGCGTACCACTGGCTACAAAATTACTTGTGCGGACGAAGACAATACGTTGAAATTACAAATATTATAAAAACTAAAAAATGCATTCATAAATCTGAACCGAAAACAGTAAGCGTTCCGCAGGGTAGCGTTCTAGGTCCCCTCCTATTTCTGCTGTATTTTAATGATTTACCGGAATACCTAAGTCACAATTGTATCCTTTTTGCCGATGACACCACCTTAATCATTAAAAGTAGAGATGGGAGTGACCTGGAAGCCGAAGCAAATAGTGAAATAGACAAGACTATTAAATGGCTAGATGATAATAAACTCAAATTAAACGCAGATAAAACTCAAGTAATTTTTTTTTTATTTATTCAAAAATCATTAAAAATGTCAAATTACAAAATAATAACCACTTAACTAAACATAATATACACAAATACAACACTGTTTAGTCAAATAACCCGCCCCGAGTCATTCCGGGTGCAAAGGTGCCCATCACGCTCGCTGCATTACCGCGTTGAATCGCGATCGACAACCTTTGCAGCAGGAACGACCCGGCACGGGGGTCATGACCCCTCTCTCGCAAACGGCGGCCGACTTCCGCCAAAAACGTTCTAGCTTCTGAACACCAGCAGCCAGTCGTCTCCACCGCGAGCGGGACAAATAAATAATTTTTCAAAGCGGAATATTTGTCCCGCTTTCTGAGAGCAGCCGTCTCGGCTGCAGCTCCGGCCGCTCTGATGGTGCGACCCAGGTGCGAGGCAGCGAAAGTGCTGACACATGTTGCGTCCCACAACAGACACTTGCCCTTCTGCCACGGCACCAAGGTCAAACCATCAGGCCTTTTCCCATCCGTCCTGCTCAACCCTGAAGGCTCCAGCACACATGGTATGTTGGCTGATACCAGCGCCCGCCGGACGATGTCGTTCAGAGCGTGATGACGCGAAAATCTCCCCGCACAACGACAGCAACTCAACGCATGGTGCCCGTTGCTCTCCACCATGGTACCGCAGATGCATAAATGTGGTTCGCAAACATCGCAGCCCAGGCGGAGAGCCACAGCCACCCGCAACGAGTCGTCGTCGAGCAGAGTGCCTAGGTGGGGGGAGGGAAGCGCATGTAACCAAGCCCCAGACTCCGACTCCGACACGGCCTTCAATCTTGCCCTGTCCGCTCCCTCTGCGCCATCGACAAGGGAGCGCAGTACCCGCGTCACCCCTGCATCGTCCCACAAGCGCTGGCGGTCTGGTGGTCAAGTAATACATTTTCAGAGCTATCTTTCGCCTGATCTACATCTTAAAATCAGTCTAAATTTACATTCTATCAGTACTGTTGATTCAGCTTCTTTCCTCGGTTTAATAGTAGACAAGCATCTGAACTGGAAACTGCACATTGATAGCGTATGCAGCAGATTAGACAGATTTGTGTTTGCGCTACGAAGGCTTAGGATTCTAGCATCTAGAGAGGCCGCCCTCTCTGCGTATCATGGATATGTATCATCTGTGTTACATTACGGACTGATCATTTGGGGCAACTCGATTGATATACAGAGAGCATTTGTAACTCAAAAGAAGTGTATTCGAGCTGTAGCTGGCGCTCAATATCTAGCCCATTGCACACCTTTATTCAAGGATCTAAAGATTCTTCCCTTACCCTGCTTGTACATATATGAGCTAGCTAAATTTGTTAGGAAACACCCGGATTTATTTCCTCTACATGATGCCGTACTTAAGAAAACAAATGGAAGATATCCGAACAAACTGTATGTTCCTAGACAAAAAAATAAATTATTTGGTAAAAATGTATATATCATGGCTATTAATTAATTAAATTGTATAATAAGATTCCAAATGACATAAAAGTACTTGACTTAAGTCAATTTCGAAAAAGATTATTTGATTGGTTACTTGACATGTGTTTTTATTCAATTAATGAGTTCCTAAATTATCAATAAGCATTATTTTTCTTTGTGACCGCAATATTGTATAACAATTGTATTTGTAAATTAACTTATTCTAACATTTCTACGCCGATAGAGGCAGAATATGACGCACTAATTGTATCTCGACCATCATTTGTATCATGTTCTAAGAAATAAACAGATTATTATTATATTATTATTATTATTATTATTACACAATACCCTACATAGGCCATGTTCAGATGACAAGCGCTTAACGCGCGTTTACAACAACAATACATTTTGTTCTGGCCGTACACATGCCAACGCGCGTTTTTTATGGAGTTATAAAGAGCGCTTGTCATCTGAACATTCTGAACATGGCCTTAAACTCTTTCCGACTCATAGTTAACGTGCTAACACTTTTAACGCCTAAACCGAACAAAAACGGTCCGTAGGAAATAAAAGAATCAAAAAAACCTCGATTTGGCTTGTTTAGATTTAAACCACGTCACATAGTGCAAATTTAATGTTTTTTCTGTTAAACGCAGTTCGTGACTAATAAACATTGTTATGACGTGAAGATTGAAACGTGGTAAACCTGCTCGGCTAAGGTCCCACGTGTCAAAAGAGGAATATGGAATTCTTTTTTTTTTATAATTGCACAATATAGTGGCTCCACTTCGCCTGATGGTAAGCAAAAAGGGGAACCCAAGTCGCAATGGCAACTGACGAGAAACCAATGGTGCCAAGTCAGTTCACACTGCCATGCTGGCCCGAGAGATGCTTCTTCACGCTTCGTTTGAAGGGTCCCAAGTTATAAGAGGGAGGAACACATTGAGCCGGCAAGGAATTCGTCAAAATATTGTGAGATAAAACAAAAATTAAACCTGTCTCACAAACAAACTACAAACAAATAAATGTAGAGTAACTACAGGTGTATAGAAATAACAGTGCCTCTCAGAAAGATTTTGGGTGTCTAAAAAGAATATCAAGAAAAATATGTTACTTTGGTATAACAAATAATTTATTCTTTATAAAAAAAATTACTCAGACTAATGCCTGTTGTCACATGCAACTTATCTATAGCAAACTCAGCTCCTTAAAATTACTACACATGTATGTTTACATAAAATGCTCAGTCGATAAAGCTAGGCGTAAACACTTGGGTTCAAAAATTACATATGCTGAAACATTTGTACTGTCATCATAAATTACTACATCAATTTAAATCATAATTCACTACAAAATATGAAGACTAAGCACCTACCTCGAGTCACGCAGTGTGCTCAAAATCCGGGGACATAGGGAATGTGGCCATGCCCAAGTACACACTCATCAGTCCAGCTATGGTCCAGCTACAGGCTGACAGATCCTCAGAGTTAGACAGCCTCAGTCCCATCAAAATTAGGTTCAAATAAAGGTTCTAAACATTTTAAAGGTTATTCTACGTTCATACAAATTCTTTTAAAGTTATTGAAAGTTAAGTTAAGTTTTAAAGATTATTTTAAACTAGCTGTGCCCCGCGGTGTTACCCGCTCATCCCACGGGAACACACCATTTATTCGGGATGAAAAGTATCCTTTGTCCTTTCCCGGGACTGAAACTATCTATATACCAAATTTCATCTAAATCGGTTCAGCGGTTTAAGCGTGAAGAGGTAACAGACAGACAGACAGACAGACACACTTTCGTATTTATAATATTAGTATGGATAGTATGCATAGTATGGATTCTATTAAGTTAAGTTCTTCTAAAATTCCTTAAAGTTATCCAAAGTTATTTTTTGTTATTTAATATTAAATTGTTTTAAGTTCCCATCTTCAGCTGAAAGGAAAACAAATTGCATCTATTAGCAAAGAGCTTCATAAAGTATATATCTTCTATTCCAGGTGGACAAAAGAAACTGAAATTAATCCTACCAGTTGGCCTGCACCAAAATTGGAATATCAGCACCAAAACTGCAGAATCCCTCCCACCATGAAACATGAGGACTGCAATAATACCAACGACATGGTTACAACTCGCACTTCATGGCAATAGCAGAACTATGTATTTAGATGCTACTCACGAGTTTGGTGTCCAAAATAACAACTGAAAATGCTCCTCGATCGAATCAGGATTTCCTCAATCCTCTTTCCAAAGAAGCTTATAGCTCCATGGCTATGATGAAAGTTGCTTCATAAAATTTAAATATTTGGAAACAGTTAGAGGCTTGACCTCTGAGCTCTGAATGAGCCGAAGACATTCAACAAAGCCCTCTGCCCTCCTCACAAAACCATTCACTCATTCAATGAAGACCTCTTCATCAACAAAATTAAATTTAGAAAGAACATTTAATATTTATGAATATTGTGAAATAATCTACTATATAAAATATAAATATTTTAAATAGTTTGTATTTTGCAAATACATTTAATTATTAAAAAATGTTATTTCCAAACCTATGTATGAAAATACTCCCAGATGATTGTATTCTAATTTTAAAATATGGCTTCCATCAAAGTTAATGATGATTTCGCCAATTTCGAGTTTGCTCGTAGAGCATGCCGTTGTTCGGTGAGGTTTTGCTTTTTGTAAAGTGATAGCGATTTACAAAAAACCACGCGGACTATCGGGCCTTGACCCAGGAAGGGCTATGAACGCTTCAGTTGAATTCTTCATTAGCTATTCACTCATACGTTAGATCACTGCACAATACGCTATCAATACTACACATTGAATAACAAAAATGAATAAATAACGAACAACAAAACTTAAACGCATGCGGCCATCTTAAGTCACGAACCGGAAGTCCTCCCAGATGATTAGGAAAAAACGCCTTTGGCAACTTGACAGATTTATCTATGAAGATTGCTAGGCCAAATAATTCACAATGTTAACCTACGAAAATATGAAAACGAAACGTTCTCAAAATCAAAACGCAAAACCAAAACAAATAAATGATTTTTATTTTTTTTTTTTTTTTTTAAACAATTGGAATTAACTGCGTCACACCAAAACACGAAAAAACACAACGTGACAAGATAAATTACAAAATATATTTATTAAAAAACCGTACAAAATGTGAACATCAAATAACAAAATAAGTCAATTTTAAAATAAAACAAAACATACCAATCATCTTTAAACTATCATTAACCTAAATTCTTATAGCAATATTTAGATAAATTTAAGTTTGGAATATGCGAATGAATATCGAATTAAGTTACAGTGTTTTTGTCAAGATATTTTTTTTGTGGATATTATGGCTTGGCTGCAGAGGCCTTTAAGCCACGGCTTAATTTCTTGAAATGGTTTCGCAGATTTTACATTCACATTAAATGTTTTTAATTGTGTTTTTGATATATTTGTATATTGGTTGATATGTTACACTGTTTTTTAATAGTTCTATGGGCGGCGGCGGGCGGGAAGAAATATCACTGTAATTTTGACACACATCACTGAGTTCACTTGCAAGTATTAACCTGTCAATTGGAAAGCTTTGACAGCTGAAGATAATGTGTTCCATGGTTGCTTTATTAATTCCACAGAAAGGGCAGACATTATACTTATTAATAGTTATTTATTCATTTTAGTTGTTCAATGTGTAGTATTGATAGCGTATTGTGCAGTGATCTAACGTATGAGTGAATAGCTAATGAAGAATTCAACTTGAAGCGTTCATAGCCCTTCCTGGGTCAAGGCCCGATAGTCCGCGTAGTTTTTTGTAAATCGCTATCACTTTACAAAAAGCACGATTTTTTCAACTCACCGTACAACGTGGTATCAATCCTCTATCTAGTCGCATAGTGCGATTGGCAACGAGACATTGGCAGTAATGGTCACTTAACTGTGACCGGTTGCCATTTAAAAAAAAAATAGAATAGAATAGAATAGAATAGAATAGAATAGAATAGAATAGAATAGAATAGAATAGAATAGAATAGAATAGAATAGAATAGAATAGAATAGAATAGAATAGAATAGAATAGAATAGAATAGAATAGAATAGAATAGAATAGAATAGAATAGAATAGAATAGAATAGAATAGAATAGAATAGAATAGAATAGAATAGAATAGAATAGAATAGAATAGAATAGAATAGAATAGAATAGAATAGAATAGAATAGAATAGAATAGAATAGAATAGAATAGAATAGAATAGAATAGAATAGAATAGAATAGAATAGAATAGAATAGAATAGAATAGAATAGAATAGAATAGAATAGAATAGAATAGAATAGAATAGAATAGAATAGAATAGAATAGAATAGAATAGAATAGAATAGAATAGAATAGAATAGAATAGAATAGAATAGAATAGAATAGAATAGAATAGAATAGAATAGAATAGAATAGAATAGAATAGAATAGAATAGAATAGAATAGAATAGAATAGAATAGAATAGAATAGAATAGAATAGAATAGAATAGAATAGAATAGAATAGAATAGAATAGAATAGAATAGAATAGAATAGAATAGAATAGAATAGAATAGAATAGAATAGAATAGAATAGAATAGAATAGAATAGAATAGAATAGAATAGAATAGAATAGAATAGAATAGAATAGAATAGAATAGAATAGAATAGAATAGAATAGAATAGAATAGAATAGAATAGAATAGAATAGAATAGAATAGAATAGAATAGAATAGAATAGAATAGAATAGAATAGAATAGAATAGAATAGAATAGAATAGAATAGAATAGAATAGAATAGAATAGAATAGAATAGAATAGAAAAGAATAGAATAGAATAGAATAGAATAGAATAGAATAGAATAGAATAGAATAGAATAGAATAGAATAGAATAGAATAGAATTGAATTGAATTGAATTGAATTGAATTGAATTGAATTGAATTGAATTGAATTGAATTGAATTGAATTGAATTGAATTGAATTGAATTGAATTGAATTGAATTGAATTGAATATAATCATTTATTGCATATCACATTATAACATATAGATGGAATTATAAGAAATAGTGAGACATGTGACACCCTGCAAGGGCACAGCAATATCAGTGTCAGAGGGCACTTAATTATTTTACATGCTACGGATCAAATACACACGCATATTTACACAAAACAAAACATTACGGTTACATCATTCACTTAATTATCATTATTAAAATATTCATTTAAATTATAAAAACATTTATTAATTAGGAATAATTTCAATTGCTTATGAAACAAACCTGGGTTATCGATATTTCTAATGGAATTTGGCAAGTGATTGTAGATTTTGATTGTCATATAATGAGGGCTACCAGTGACGAGTTTTAGTTTTGAAAATGGCAATATCAGTTTATTAAGATTACGATCTTTTCTTTTAATTTGGCTTGTATCTTGTTCCATGGTTGCTTTATTAATTCCACAGAAAGTTCAGACACTACTTTGAATTATACGGAGTCTCGCTAGGTGTGATGGTGCAGCATTGTGTCCATATTGTAATCTAGTTATGGTGGTGATAAAGTCACGGCTGGCTCTCTCAAGCCTGTCATACCACGGTCTTACAGGTAGGTCTTCTTGAATGCTACCGTACCAACGGCCTTTCAGCTCTTGATCTTTCTTCCACATTTGCTTCCATAATGTTCTTATAGCTATATTTACATTATATCGGTAATCAGTCATAGGTATATACATGGAGTCGGAAACATCAAGTGCATTTATACCTTCGAAAGCAGCTTTATCTGCCATTTCGTTTCCAGTAATTCTTCTATGAGAGGGTACCCACATAAACGAAATGTCTATCCCTTCAAGATAATATTTAAATATCAATTCTTTGATTGAATATAAAATTAAGTTAGTTTTAAAATGAATTTTCAAATTCTTTAACCTCTCAATCAAACAGGGAATCAGTAACAATTAAAAAATATTTACAATTATTTACATTATTGATTCTTAAAAGAGCTTGATAGACAGCATAGGCTTCTGCAGTAAATATTGTACAGACATCCTGCAAAACAAAGCTCTAAGAGAATTTTATTTGTGGATCATAAACAGCACAGCGCACATAGTCACTGCCTTTACTTCCATCTGTATAAAACGTGTAATATTCATTATCTGAAAGAAATTCTAACATGTCTAGTCTAAGTTGTTTAATACTGTTGAGTTAATAATTTTAATTGGATGTATAATACTTGTGTAGTAGTGGAATAGCAAGGCCATGGGTGCTGTTTTCGGATTTTCTTACAATTGCTTTTTATTTCCAGAAAAACATGGAACAACATTGGGGAGTTGCCAATTAGGAGACCCTCTCCTGTTGCTAAAGGACCCGACATAGTGATTCTGTGCCTGACGCACCTATGACTGGTAGTACGTTGGATTGACGGTAAAACGTTGGATTGACGGGCAGGGATTGTAGTAATAAAATGCTTCTTGATCTTCAAACCGGGGAGAGAGACGGGCAGGGATTTCTTCTTGTAACTTGTAGCTTGCTCGATCGAATGATGCCAGTATGGCGCAATGTATCGCCTTATATTTTGATCCGTGCCGCCCCCTCTCCTACCGCACAACTTTATTATTATTAACTTTGTTTACATTGTACAACTTGGGCTTAAACAGTAATTATTGTACCTTATTTCTATATTACAACAACTATACCTTATACCTAACTATATTCTAACAAGATTCTAATTGGTAACTATCAGATAAACACTAGATTAGATCCTAATTTCGACCAGGAACGACCTGCGCGGGCGTCAGCGGGGCGCGGGTGGGAGCGGGTGTTCACTTCCCCGCCTCCCAACCTGTTTGATATACCTCCGCGCTACCTCCCCTCTGACGCCCGTCAGTCTGCGGGATGTCGTCGTGCTGTTAGGATCTAATCTTATAACTTAGTACTTATCCAATTACTAAGTTATTGTATGGGGGAATGAAACATAATCAGGGTAATTATTTATTTCCTTAACCTATCCTACTTAAACCCACGAGTTATTTATTTATTACAACTACTAAAGCATCATATTTCTTATAAGCTAATAACGACAACAAAACGTAAACTTTATTAAAACATAAAATACCTCTAGGTAAAAACAAAACATAAATTCTTATTAAGTTGCCGTCGTTGGGGTGGCCGGCGTGCACAGATTCGATGAGGTAAAATTTTATTAATAATTTTTGTGTTATTGGAGTACAGCAGTTTGAGGCAATACCTTTCAGCTAGGACAAGACGTCTCAAGATAAGTGGCATAATTTTGGTCTCAACTTCCATGGCCCTTGTGGGAGTTGAGCACATTGCACCAGAAATTATTCTCAGAGCCTTATTCTGCAAAATGTCTAGTTTCTTTGCATGTGGACTGTTAATACATGCTAAAGCACTGTAGTCGAAATGACTTCTCACTATTGCTTTATAAAGAATGGACAATACTTTGGGATCAGCACCCCATGAGATACCAGCCAGACATCTTATTATGTTTATAGCTTTTAAAGTATTTTTGGAGATATATCGGATGTGCTCTTCAAAAGACAATTTTTGATCTATGATACTCCTAAAAATTTTGTGGATCTAACTCTGATTATAGCTTCTCCACTGTACATTATATCACAGGTTGGATCATCATCACCAAAGATCATTAGGTTGCTTTTTGATAGATTTAATAAATGAATATGAATATGAATATTTAAATGTAATCTATCTCCATAGTACAGGCTTAGCTGATTTAAGGCAGTATTCATATTGTCCATAGCAACATTTAAATTCCGGTTACTACTGTACAAAACAATGTCATCTGCAAACTGCAAAATATTTACATCACTAAGGTTAACGTATTTACATATTTCACAAGTTTACAAATTATATAACAATGGTGACAATGTGGCACAATGCAAGGTGCCTTTGGATGACGCTTTAGGCCCATGCAAAATATTATTATATTTAACATACAAGATTCTATTATTTAAAAATGTATATATCCACTGACATAGTTTGCCAGGTATACCTACACTAGACATAACTTTAACCAAGATACCTGAGTCAACATTATCGAAAGCTCCCTGAACATCTAAAAATACACAGACTGTGTGTGACTTTAAATTATTTGCTCTTTTCAGGTCAGAGATCAACGAAATGAAGCTGTCTGCACAGCTACGCCCTCGACGGAAGCCATACTGTACATGTGGGATGATACTATTAGCCTCTATGAACCAGTTTAGACGGACTTTAATCATATTTTCAAAGAGTTTACCTAAACATGAAGACAAAGAGATAGGACGATAGGAACTGGCATGCTCTGGAGATTTATCTGGCTTGAGTATTGGAATAACACATTGTGTTTTCCATGGCTCAGGAATGATTTGATTATGCCACAAATAAAATAAATAAATAAATAAATAAATATTAAGGGACAATCATACACAAATCGACCTAGTCCCAAACTAAGCAAAGCTTGTACTATGGGTACTAGACGACGATATACATAATATATAAATACATATATAGATAACATCCATGACCCAAGAACAAATATTTGCACAAATATTTGCCCCGGCCGGGATTCGAACCCGGGACCGCCGACTCAGTAGGCAGGTGTCTACCAACCGAGCCAAACGCGTCGTCATAAAGCATTCAGAATGTCAAGAAATAGGCGCTGAAAAGATAATATGGAGTTCTTTAATTACAATATATGGAAAAAATATCTAAACCCGGACTAGTGTTACGCCTAGATTGAAGACTGTTAATAAATTCATTCCAAGTAAACAGATCTAATACGAATTTTGATTCGTTATTATTATTTTTACTATTAAAATAATTAAATAAGTTACTTGTATCTACTAAATTATTATTGTCTGATAGTCTATCTATGTAAGGAGAAATAAACTTGTCACAGTGAGATTTATTATTGGCCTTAATACCCTTAAACATCTTAATCATGTTCCAAATCCTGCTTATAGGGGTAGTTCTGTTAAATGAATGGCACAAGTTATTCCAACCAGCTTTCTTTTGTTCAGAAATTGTTATTTTCTTTAATGCATTTTTTTCTTATAATTTATGTAGTTTTCCATTGTAGAATCTCTTCTGTACAATTTCAAGGCATCGTAGGATGCTTTTACACTTTGCTCGCAGACCTCATTCCACCAAGTTGCCGTAGGTCTGCTAGTAAAGCAAGTAGACTTAGTGAACTTAGGAACAACTTCATCTCTAAGGCGATCAAGACGTTTGCAAAATTCTGTATAAGAATGAAGTGGTTGCTTGTCATTAATTTCTAAAGAGAAATAATAAATCCGGCCACAGATTTATTATTTGGCCACATGGTCGAACTTCTCATTTAATAACTAAGCATCAGGAATATGAGATAGCCTCTAATAAACTAAGTAATTCATCTTCTTCACAACGCCAACTAAAAATGTTAAAGACAGCGTCAAGTCACAATCAACAATTATTATTATTTGTCCTTCTGATTTATACATTGCCAACTAATTTACTAACTCGGCCACGGAATTTGCAACTCATCATCATTTTTCATTTTACAGCTTCAATACAAGCTCCTCAAAAATTATATATTCGAGCTTCCATAGACAACATCATATATTATAACTTAACATGTAAAATAATACTTCATATTCTTTTATCGTGAAAATAGCCACTGTAGGTACGATTTTGCGCGAGTGCGCGACATGACAGCCACCGGCCATTTGCACCAATCAGAGAGCGCCATTCGATTCTTGTACCGACCGACCCGCCCGTGTTTGTTTATTGTCATTCGTTCGTTCATATTGCAATAGGTTCATCTGCGTTCTCTCTAATCTAGAAAGAAAAAAAAAAGTTTTAACATTACATATTTCATAACGGTACGTAACCCATTAATCTAGTTCTAAGGCAGGTCCGACTTGGCTTAGGTTAGGTACGACGACGAGCGAAGCGAGGAGGAGTGTTAGGTTGAACTGCAACCCTGACCTAAAATGAGATTTAAGTATTTTGTTTTGTTCTCTCCTCAATAGTTCATATGTAATAATAGTGGCTTTAATATACTATTTGATGACAATTACTATTCGATCGATTAATGTAGGATGACTTACATTTTAAACATACTAAGTTATAAAATTAGAAGCTAATAGAGTTACTATTTTGGTGTCATATAATAATATTTTAGAAGTTTGCTATTTGAATGCATGCCTCAAATTTAGATGCTAAAGAATAATCACCATGCTAAGTTACAATTACAGTGGCTTACAAAGCGTCAAAATGTTTGCATGAATACATGTAAATAATTAATCTACTATTACATCATTTTTTTATAAGCAAATGCAGAGCCAGGATGGATTCGGGAAGAAACTTTATTTAGTAAGTGTATAATACCGTTAGAAAGAGCTGCGCCAAAATGGAACGTGGTTCCAAAACCGAAAACTGTAGGTTAGGTTAGGTTTGTATTGTAACGACGTATAGCGGAGCGAGCGAAGCGAGCGGAGCGTCAAAATGCTTACATGCTTGCTTGCATGTATACTTAACTCACTATAACTGAAAACAAGCATTATGAATAAAAACATATTATGAAGAAAAACTGTATCGATGTTTAAATGTTATGATTGACAAGTTTATTGTAATTTATGTTTCTGAATGAAAGAAATATGAAAATCAGCAGTATGAGTACACACATCATCTTAGTAACGACATTATGAATTACGATGTTCTGAAAACTGTCTATTATGAGCTCGGTTGGTAGTAGTACAAATTTATGACGGAAAAATGTATGAAGTAAAAAATTCGGAAGAGTGATGATTCTGACAACAAATCGGTAGTAGAAGAAAAATTCGGAGGATCAATTTTATGTGAGCCAATATGGACCCACACAAATTATTTACACTGATTGCCCATATTCGTCTCAATTTGCTTGACCTAGAATAAGTGTATTTCACTGCCTCGACCACGTTTATCAAATTTTTTAAAAAATAATGAAGTTCGGGAGATATTGCCCACAAACCATAAGGTCTACTAAAGAAGTTTATACACCATGTTATATAGGAAGGGTATCCTATTTCAACTCCGAAACATTGTTTCCCATCTGTAACCTTTCGCTAAATTTTCATTTGTCCGAAAGTTATTTTTTCCTGAAACCCGTAATATGTTCAGGATGTTGTAAACATCATTCTAAAGAACCCGATAGGTTAGGTTAGGTTTATTTTATAATTATTCTGAAAAATTCACAGTTTTGGAAAAAATGGCTTTCGGACAAATGAAAATTTGGCGAAACGTTACAGATGGGAAACAGAAATTAGTGTTTCAGATAAGTAGCCTATAGGAAATTTTATAGATATCATTCTTGACTTTTACACTTTTTTTTCTAACTGCAATACTTTTTGTATAAAACCGTAAAAACCGTGATAAGGGACATATTTTGAGGTAAAAGGGGAGGAAATGGGGGAAGAGAGGCAAAATTCGGCTTGGCAACATCCAGAATCGAATTCAGCAGGCTCAGAAAAGTCATGTTGCCAAAATGGCTCACAAAATGCCGTTAGTCTTGATTTTTTTATATGAACTACAAGTCTATCAAGGACAACCGCCGGTACAACAGCGACATATTGGACAGCAGTTCAAGTTCGGTGTTCAAGTACTAGTTACGAGAAAGAGTAAAGTCTCGAAGCTTTGATTTGCCTGATGTGGGGCTGAAGTTTGATCAGGCCAGACATGGAGAGATGGTCTAAAAGATTTCAATCAGTCATGGCAAAAGCGCATGCTTTTTTTCTATTGTTCGGACAACATGAGATAACTCATTACTATACTGCGAGCTGAATGCCTAGACTGCTGCGTAAGTTTTAAATATTGAAAAATTAAAATAAAATAGTAGTTTATGTGACTGTACATAATGAAGGGCATTAATCACGAGTGTGGGTTTATGACACGAGCCGAAGGCGAGTGTCATAATAACATCACACGAGTGTTTAATGCCTAATTATGTATAGTTACATACACTACTTTATCTACTCACATATCATAAGCCTCCATGATGCATTCAGGAGCCGCATATTATGACCACCATACCTACTGTTTCGTTGACTTAGCTGGTAATAAGTAATTAATGACGTTAGGTGCTTTGTTACGGATATCAGGAGGCGTCGCCGAAATATCTATATTATCTTGATTGCTCATTTTATGGTTTATATTCAACAAATCGATCAATTTTATGCATTAAAACAAATTCTAACCGGTAATGGCGGCAATGAAAACTTTTCTTTTCTTTTCTGGCAGCTGTCATAGTTTTTTTTTATTCAGAGACAAACTAGAGTGGGCCCGAACTACCATATCGTTCGATATCTTACTTGCGTGCGACATTTGTCAATTTGTCTGCAAATTGGCAATTCATTTCGAACTAAACGTCATCTCGACTGATATTACAATAGAGGTCAAACCAAATTTCTTTGGTTTTCAGAGATGTTCGAAATTTGAATGATATAATATTATCGAAATCGATGTTATTAATTAGCAATAATAACATTTTCACAGATAAGAAATTTGTTCTAACAAAACAGTTTATTTTAATGTTGGTCATAATGTGCGGTTCTTGAACGCATCATGGAGGGTTTATGATATTTGGGTAGATAAATGTCTTAATATTGTTCATGTATTACACATATTTTTAGAAAATAGGACCTCAGGTTTAGTAAGCTTGCTTTCCAAGGGCAACAAGAAAGATCTAGAGTAATTTAAGGAATGCTTATCATGAGAACTACGATTCAAATAATATTCAGGGTTCCTTAACTCAATTTAATAATTTGTGATATTTGCTTTTCTGGGTTTTCCTTTAATGATGTAGATTTGTTTTGAGTTTCTTAGGTCTGGGCTTGAGGAATGTTCCTTACTTCACTTTCAAGTTGTAGCCAGATTTCAGAGCTTCAGGACAGAGTAATTCTTGGAAGGGCGTCTCTACGCGGAAAATTTGCACCTTTTGGAGCAGAGCTTTAGTTCGTTGGAGTTTATGCAGTTAGGAGCTTTATGCATCTCTCTCTAGGTAGTCTCCAGGTTAGGTAGGTTTAACTGTTTCAGTGTGGAGCACCAACAGTTGAGCTGAATTGAGAGCAATAGTACGAACCAATAGATTAAAATTAAACAACATAAATGATGCAACAATTATAATACAATCTTAATAAATGAAACTTTAAATAAATTTGACTGCAATAAACATAAAACGACGATTGTTTTATATGAATTGCAGTAAGTAATCCATCACCCGCGTGTTTTCATATTTGTAAATTTGTGTTCACCTGCTGTGAAGATACTGTCACGGACAGACAGACATGTCATGTCACTGTGTGATTTGTGTCTTGATCCACAGTTATTTATTGTAAGATATCTCTACATTCCCTTCACCTCCTGCTTCGCACGTCCCCATAGATCGGTTCCGTCGCCAGTCCGTTTAGCTCTCTTCTCAATCATATCTCTAGACGCATGTTTCAAATCGTACGCCCACCCACACCACGCGCAAAAGTCGATGAATTTCGTTGAAAAATTTATGTAATTATTCCCTAATTCTGCTACTCTATAGTCAAAAGGAAAAACGTGGTGATAGTTGTGGTAACCTTCTCCAAACGCTACCAAAGACAAACCAACACTCTGTGTCGGCGAGATGCTTTTGTTGTAAGGTTTGTTGCCAAACAAATGCGCTACGCTGTTGATAGCAAATGTTATGTGGGACCCTATTATAAGACGGAGAAGGCAGACGTGATGCGAGTTGCTTAATGTCTCGCCCCAGCAGAGAGCGGCGATCAGTGCCGGCAGTATAAACACGAGTGTAATGGTGAGGAGTCCGTAGTATCTGAAACAAAACAATGTTTACACTAAAATAAATAAATAGTAATTTGTGTTTTCGACACGTTTCTGATTGTGTGAAAATATTTAGTTATATTTTTGGCATGGTGCGTATTTTTTTTACAACTTGATAGAAAATGGTCCAATGTACATTGTACCCCGAAAAATCTTCTTTTTTAGGTTTCCGTAGTCAACTAGGAACCCTTATAGTTTCGCCATGTCCGTCTGTCTGTCCGTCTGTCCGTCCGCGGCTTAGCTCCGTGATCATTACTGTACTAGGAAGTTGAAATTTGGTACGAGTAGGTATGGGTATGTATCACGCCGACAAAACGGTAAAATATTTTATTTTCCGGTACCTCTCGAACACCTTAACACGTTCGCGGACGGGTATTCTATGGCATTCGATTTTTGGGTACCTCTTGTGACGCGCATTCAGCATTCTATAGCAGTCTTTAATCGAGCTTCCTTCCTGAGCGCAAATGCTAAAGAATGCGCTTTGCCATAGTGAAAACATGTACATTAACATTTACTGTCAATTTTTCTGCAAGCCGGGTACGCTAACTGTCACATAACTTGCTTTTCGCACACTGACAAGTTGACATGTGTTGCCGACAATCGAACCCCCCTCTCCCGCACACAGATGCTATAGTATTCTCTGTTGTATGAAAATTTGTTCAGTCGCCCGGTGAGTGCGCCGTTGTGTAGACCATCAGTATTTTGAGAATTTTGCGTGTCGACAACATTTCGAAGGATTGTTTTTATCATCGTAAGAAACATTTATTCAAGTATTTTCTTGGATTTTTTGGTTGTAATAATTAGCTATATTTAGTTACCTACTGTTTATTGCCCTTCAACGAGCTTTAACGGTGGTTATAATTTAAAATACAGACATAGATTAATGTACATAATTGTATATTAATACACAAACACAGTAAACATGATTTTCATCAAATATCTTGGAATTATACGTCTCTTGGTTCACCGTTCAACTGCTAACATAGTGAAGGGTGCTGTAGCTTATCGCTGTGTAAAAAAATGTTTTTATTTTGAGTTAAATGCTTCCAAAGAAGGTCCTTGCTCGAGCCCGACCGCCGACTCGGTGGCGCCATACAGACTTCACCTGACCTATACAGACTTCACCGTCACCGCTTTTACCACCAAAATCATTAAATCAGCGAAAGGCTCGTCAAATACGAGTTAAAGCCCACGACATTGAGAAGTTAAGTACTGAAAATGTTCTAAGAGGTGACCGAGGAGTCCTCGGAGGATCAAATTTGCGTTGAAGGGTCAAAAACATCAACCAATGATCAAGAGAAGAGTTAGAAGTGTAACGGACGATACCGATGAATCTGATCAAGACCCATTTCACAATAAAGCGGGGCAGTGAAGTTCCCACGAAGTCTAAATGCCAAACGCGTCTTGTGCGTCGTCTGAAAGTAACAAAGAGTGCCTCAAATAGAATAAGCGTGAGTGAAAAACTCGTTGATAACTATAAATCCTGTAATTAACGCCTATATTCGTTTTCGCTATCACATATAAGCGTAGCAGGCAACTGCTATAACATTCAATGTCATAAATGTTCCACGAGCTAACCAAAGCATGTGGCAGAACTGCTATGGAAGTATAATGCTAAAGCATTTGTTGTCACATTTATTTTTATTTATTTATTTAATGTCAAAAACATGTAAGTTAACACACCAAAACACTTACACATTATTAATAAAGTAAAATTCTATATAGGTACAGCATAATGATAATGAACATAAACTATAAATATTACATTAAATATACAGTCAGTGTCAATACAAATTATGATTAAATTACCTTAAATAAAATATTATTATAATATTGCACCGTAATTGTCAAGACACAGCCTCACGCGCCTAAGAAAAACTCCAAGGCTGTCATTAAAAATATGCATATCAGGGTCTTGCAAGTACAAATTATTAATCAGACGCCATTTTTTTTTAAATATAAAAATAGAAATAGAATCAGCTGCAATGCCCTCTGAGTGGGAGCGTTGTCGCCGCGGCGGGTGCACAATACACACTGAGTGGTTATTTGTTTACCATGCATTTTATTCGGAAAGTCTCCAAATGTTTGGAATGACACTGGCTATGTCGATTTAAGAAACTTTCTGACGTCTGCTAAGAAACACGAGCGGTCTGAAAAGCATTAGTTTAGATAGTCGTGGTGGTCAAATAAATTTCGTCGCATTCGAAGCTCTTCGCACAGCGTAACACTGCACCATTAATACAAGCTACTTTAGCTTCAGCCGTTGTATCAGAGTACACAGGGGACAATTAGCATCATTCAAGTGGGCATCGGAATCAATTATGGCAAAGCAACGCATATAAAGTAAGGCAGGTTTGCACTTAGGGGGTCTAATTTTATAAGAAGCAAAGAGTAAGTCGTGGTGCGAAAATCCGGGGACCAAGAACTGACCATGCTTCTCAACTAGATCAGGAGAAGAGGTTAGCATGACATCTAGCCATGTGTCCGATGAAGTGGTGTGATGAGTTGGTGTTAAAGGAAGGAGAGAGAAGCTGACAGAAGTAACGAATGATATTAATTAACGACGTTGCAGGGAGTCTTTAGAGATATCAGTGTTAAAATCACCCATAACAAGATGATGTGTGTAATCTGAACTTAAAGACTCAAGAATTTGTCACTCTCCGCTCACTCCACTATACTTTGACAGGAGATCGAGAGGGACGGCACTATTCGAAGTCGTCAAAGTAGACTTTTAGTTTTGTTTACATGACCGATGACGTCACTATCAAAAGCTAAAATGGCGGACAGCGTTTTAAGCATTTCAAAATACAAATTAAAAACCATATTTTCAAATTCAATTTTTTCAGCCATCTTTCACTTTTATGAATTGAAAAATATATATTTAGGTTTCCTTTGCCTAATACTATACGGAATAAACATTAGTTTATTACAATTTGACATGAGTCAACTAGCCTATTAAAGATTTAATATCTACTTGACAAAAGCAGTTTAATCTTACATAAAATCCCCCTGATAAAGAAATAACAATTAGAATAAAAATAACCCTGCTTGTTGTAAAAAAACTGACTACATTTTATAAAAGTAAGTAGTATTACAGTATACAAACAGGACGTACACTAACTTGCGTACTTACCTTTAGGAAAATAGGTAATGATTAGACAAATATAAGATACATTTATATGTAAGAACTAGCCAAATCAAGTCTTGATATTGAATTACATCGCAAGTTAAATAAATGCATTGAGTATATCGCAAATGTCCTTGTATCTAAACATCTCAGGGCAAAGAACTTGGCGCCCATATAGATCTCAATTCTTTTGTCGGCGAAGTCGACAACGTTGCACGCGATATTGAACTTGGCTCTCATTTAACATTTATGTTATTGATGGGATATATTTGTTGTTATAGCCACAAAATGTAACCAGACGTAGATTTTAATGCCATGAACCGCCATTTAAACAAATTGTTAATTTAGTGTTACCTACCAGAGCGTAATTAATTAAAAAAAAAATAATCGTGCAGCACATTACGACAAATTGACTTTTATTGACAGTAGATGACTAAAAACGAGTTACATTGTGTGCTGAATTTAATTTATAAGGATAAAAAGTATCGTATATTTTAAATAATTTACAGAAAAATACATTAGGGCCTATTTTAAGAACTTGTAAAGTTTGAGGTAGTATCAAAAATACACGCTATAGATTAGGCATGAATACGTCCAGTAAAATGACTTGTTTAAAATGTGAATACTTACTTCTTCTGAAACTTCAACACTGGATTATTTAATAAATCCGACATGTCCAGCTCCTGACCTCTTGTAATGACTTCAGGGTGTTTTTTTAGCATCAACCAACCAATGTGGGAGAAAAAGAACCCTCTTGTGGCATTGTGTGGATCGGCATCGGTGTCAGTGTATTTATGGTGTAATCTGTAATAATACGAGTATAATATTAAATCAAACCTATTGAAATACGGTCATTGCCAATGTCTTAATGTAATAGGTAAAGTTTTTTGAAGACACATTTTTTTTTTTATTTATATATATATTTTTTAATAATCCTTGCTATAGGATCACAATCTGCAGCTCTGTATTGTTTCTTATTCTGGTTTTTCTAAAATATTTTAAGAGAATTTCCACATGACAGTAGATATTTTTTTCTTTGAAAGGACCTCTATACAATGGTTGACAGTGATCAGTGTCAAAATTTCAACGGTTTGATACTGACAAGTGTCGACCATCGACTAGTTTTTTTGTTGCTGTTTGGAGGCAGAGAGACCTTCAGCCAAAAGAATAGCAAACGTATAATGAAATTGTCTTCTTAAAACTTTACTCACACTATTGTATACACTAACAGGTCAAAGATACATTCATTAAACAGTTATTACACGTACAAAGGCGAATGTATCTCTACTAGGTAAACACGTGACAGTAGGAGACAACTTTATGTTTTACCTGTGATCCCTGACCCAGTTGAGTACGGTTTTCTGGCATGACAAACTTTGACATATCATTAGAAAAGTCTGAAGCGGGAGATTCGCCTTGTAGGCGCGATGTGCCCAGAGCCGGTGTGCGCCAGCCGTGACACCCCAACCGCCCACCACGTACGTGAAGAAATCTGAAGAAATCATCACGTTAGATTTAAATAGAGTCATACAATATTTATTTGCGGACTTGATAAGAAATAGAATACAAAATAAACTTCTTGTCAAAAATAATAAACTAAAGCTAGAAGTAGTCTAAATTAAAACAAACATTTAATTCATGTGGCAAATGATTAACAATTGCGGAGTGTTAAGGTTCTTTCGATTCATTGCCTCTTTTGTCCAAAGATTGAGTGCAAATTTAGATACTTTATCAAGTCACAATCGGGAAGACAGTCGTAATTTATTAAGGACTTGGGGACGACTGATAAGTGGAAAGTGGTTCACGTATCTTTAAACACTATCTTTCCGTCAATCCACTTTAATTGGAATGGACACCGAGTAATTTAATAATCTCTAGCTGCAGCTTTATGATCAATCCACCATCTTGACCAACTGCGCATAAACGTTGGAGAATGACGGACCATCACTGGTACACATCATCTATTATTATTTTTTGTTTATGAATATATTTCAAAAGCTAAAAAAAAGAACAAGATTGTAAGTTTATGGAAACAATATCGAACAGTTATATTTCATTCATTTTGCATTCATAAGAAGGCTTTCCCGGTTATCAAACGTATCCCTAGAGGCGCTAGATTTACCGTCGTATCGAGTCTCACAAAGGCAATCGACGAATGCGTCTGTGAAAACTCTCCTTCCAGCTGGGAAAACCTTCTTCTATTTGCATTTAATACTCTTCACGTGTCCAAAAAAGATCCTCGTCAGTCACTTACCTCCAAAATTAAATTGAACTGCTCTCGTCAAAATAACATTGATTTATCACAAAGTTATTCCCATACCCAGACGAAACCACGTGACATTTTCAAAATAGTAGAGTCTAAAGTGAACGATGGGGATCTAAAAGGCCCGCTCAAATCTTATTTTCTAGCGATACCTCAGCTCCAGATACGCCTGAAACCCTTGCTGCCCTGCGAAACAAACACCCGCCGGCCCCTTCAACACAGATCAATCCTGATCCGCCCAACCCTGCTCTGCCTTCTCTGCAAGCATCTGAAGATGCAGTAATGGCCGCAATCTTGGCGTTCAAGAACGGGTCTTCAGGCGGTTTGGACGGCTTAACTTCCCAGCATCTCAAAGACCTGACTATTGGTGTTCCTGGTGGTAGGAACAACGACCTACTAGCTAGCTTGACACGTCTTTTGAATCTTATGCTTGCAGGCAAGGTAGACCACAGTGTTGCTCCCACGCTTTACGGTGCCAACCTCTGTGCGTTACGTAAAAAAGACGGTGGCATCCGTCCCATAGCCATTGGAACTACGTACAGAAGGTTGGCATCCAAAGTCTGTTGTAGAAGCATCCCCCAAGACCTAGCAGTCAAATTTCAACCTACTCAACTTGGATTTGGCTCAAAAGGTGGATGCGAAGCTGCCGTACATGCCTGTCCAACCTTTCTCTGTTCCTCCAAGGAACAGGTACTAGTTAAAGTGGATGTTAAAAATGCATTTAACTCCGTAAACCGCGGCGCCTTACTTTCAGAAATCCAAAAAAATATCCCCTGTGTGTATCCTTACCTCTGGCAGTGCTACAGCTCGCCTTCACACCTTATGTATAGAGACCACTTATGTATGCATTCTCTCGTCAGTCGGCTGTCAGCAAGGCGACCCTCTCGGCCCGGCCATTTTTAGCCTAGCAATTCATCCTATAATCTCGACTCTAAAATCAAAATTCAATATCTGGTACCTCGATGACGGAAAGGGGAGGTGATCCGAATACAGTCCTTTCGGATCTGTCATCCTTAATTTCAAAATTTAAAACAATTGACCTAGATTTAAACATGAGTAAATGCGAACTATACATAAGTCCAGACAATGGCAATAGATCTCAAATTGCTCAAAACTTTGAAATTTTATGTCCGGGCATAAAGATCTTAACTGAGAAATTGCTTAACCTCCTAGGCGCCCCTATTTTCGAGGAGTCCTACCGAGACTTCATCGAAAAACAATTACATAGCATTTCACAACATTCGGACCGGTTGCTCAAAATTTGTGCCCATATGGCCTTTTTCATCATTCGTTTCTGCCTTTTCGCCCCAAAGTTGACATACGCAATAAGATGCAGTCCATTGTGGAAATTTCCAAACTTATGCGAAAAAGTAGACAACTCCATCCGTCTTCAATTGGAACACATTTTAAACATCCGCTTTAATGACAGGCAGTTCGTGCAAGCTACCCTCCCAATTCGGTTCGGTGGTGTCGGTGTAAGGCAGATCTCCAGTCTCGTTCTTCCTGCATTCCGTTCCTCTGTGTACAGTACACTACCCCTGACAGGAGGAATTCTCTCACCAGCATTACCTGACCCCGAGATTGCGTACTTGTTGGAGGCCGAAGAAGACTGGCGATTAGCCTGCCCCGGAAAAGACCTCCCATCAAATAGGCATATTCAGAGGGTCTGGGACGAACCAATCTGCTGCCAGGCCCGCGATTGGCTCCTGAGCTCATCCATATGCAACTCCGAAAAGGCCCGACTTTTAGCGTCCTCCCAAAGGGAATCAGGCTACTGGCTTCACGCGTATCCTTCTGCTCATTGCGCAACTTTATTAGACAACAATTCGCTGAGGCTGGCCGTTGGTCTCCGTTTAGGCGCCAAAATTGTTGTCCCCCACCGGTGTCCCTGCGGCAGCGCAGTCGATTGTTTTGGACACCACGGCCTTTCCTGCAGGAAGAGCGCAGGCCGCTTTTCCCGCCACGCTTGTCTCAACGATGTAATTCGTCGGGCCCTTGCCAGCGTTAACGTGCCAGCTGTATTAGAACCACCTGGCCTCGCACGTGACGATGGCAAGAGACCCGACGGAATGACCCTCATTCCATGGCAAATGGGACGGCCTCTCATCTGGGACGCTACTTGCGTAGACACCCTGGCTCCGTCCCATTTGTCCAGTACGTCGCTGAGAGCTGGCGGGGCAGCGGTTTGCGCTGAGGCTGCAAAGCGCCACAAATATGTAGGTCTCTCTAATAACTTCATATTTGCGGCGTTCGCAGTGGAGACACTCGGACCGTGGAGTCCGGACGCCCACAAACTTTACTCATTAATAAAAAAAAACTTTCCGAATGTTCTTCGGACCACAGAGCCGGCTCATTCCTCGGCCAAAGGATTAGCTTGGCTATTCAACGGGGGAATGTAGCCGGCATCATGGGTACCCTGCCGCAGGGCCATGATCTGGGGGACATCGGTTTTGTTAGTTAATTTTATTTAGGTTAAGTTGCTTTACTGTTAATTTTTACTTGTGTTTCGTTTATTCTAAAATAAAGCTGTTATATACGAACTCGCCTTCATATCGCCTACAGCTTCATAAGACGCAGGTTCGCGTTCGCCCACATATGGAATACTGTTCTCATCTGTGCGCTGCGGCGCTCAAGTACCAGCTTCTCCCTCTAGACCGCATTCAATGAAGGGCGACTCGTATCGTCGGCTGCCAGCGCATTTTAGATCGGCTTGACTCCTTGGCGTTGCGTAGAGATGTAGCCTCTCTCTTTCATCTTTTATCACTTATATAACGGGGAGTGCTCCGAGGAATTGTTCGGATTGATTTCTGCCGCATCTTTCCGCCATCGTTCTACGCGACAATCCTTTCATCCTCTCCACTTAGATAGTTGGCAGTCCACAACTGTGCGTTTTTCTAAAAATTCCCTGCCTCGCACGACTGCATTGTGGAATAAATTGTCATTTGCGGTATTTCCAGACCGATACGCTTTCCGACGCTCCGATTTCCTCAGAGATGTATGAAGTCTTTGAGTGTCATACTACACTAAGCCCCATACTATCAGTTAACGTTAAATTTACACCTGATAACTATGTCATCGGTTACAAATTAAGGTCTCAACTTAACGTAACCGGTTTATTCAAATCGATGTTTCGTTCTCGTCTGTTTCCTCCTCCAAAAATTAACGAATCTTTCCTAAATTTAAGGAAAAAAATAGAAAGGAAATGATTAATACAACACAGTGCCGTGTGGGGACGGGTACCGTGTAGCGACGGCCGTAAAGAATACACTTCCCCACCGCCAGCAGGAGGCGTGTCGTAAGAGGTGACTAAATTCTGTAGCACGAGACGGGGAGCAGCGTCTGCGTGCGAAATATTATAAAAAACTGCGCTCGCCAACCCGCCTGCCAAGCGTGGCGAGAATTGGCAACCACCCCCTTATGACAGACACAGATGATACCAGGCCCCCAGTCTCCGGTGGTCCCGCTGTTCCTGGCTACGGTAGCGGTCAGGGTGACGGCGGGGCAGGGGGTGCTAAGAATCCCCGGAGGAAGAATTTGGGCTACCATCCCCAATGACGACTGGCCCTGGTAACATACAACGTACGCACGCTGAGGACTGATGAGAAGATTGTGGAGCTGGAATAGGTGATGAGTAGGACGCACTGCAGTATCATCGGAATATCAGAAGTCCGACGAGAGGGCGAGGACACGATAATCCTGAAATCCGGCAACCTACTTTACTACCGGGAAGGCGACCAACTGTCCCAAGGTAGTGTCGGGTTTCTCGTCCACAAGTCCCTTATTAACAACATCGTCACCATCGGAAGTGTGTCGAGCAGGGTTGCATACCTGATACTCAGAGTATCAAATAGATACTTGCTGAAGGTGATACAGGTACCGACCTCTACATACCCTGATGAGGAAGTAGATGCTATGAAATCAGCAGGGTCATACATACCGCTTAAACCTACTTCAATGTTGTTATGGGGGACTTCAACGCGAAACTGGGCATGCGAGGCGATAATTAGCTGAGAGTGGGGCAATTTGGGTATCGGCAAGGGAACCCCAGGGGACAAAGGCTGGCCGAACTCCTGGAGTAGGAGGACCTCTGCGCGATGAATTCCTTCTTTAAAAAGCCGCCTTAGAGAAAATGGACCTGGATGAGTCCCGATGGGTCCACTAAAAATGAGATTGATTTTGTCATGACTACAAAGCAACGAGAGTTCAACGATGTCTCCATGATGGGTGCCTGTCGATTCGCATAACGTTTTTTGTCCTAAAATTCTTTGCCCGAGAATGTTTGGCATACTGTTGAATGGCATACTACTCTATCCTATTATTTTTTGCGCATACTCATTTAAAGTCCTAAAGCATGTTTGCCCTAATACTGATAACTCTAAAATCGAATTACCTAAAACGTAATATTCATAACATTAATAGTCCTAAGAATTACTTTGCCTATAATTAAAATGGCGACAATTACAATACGTAAACTAACCCCTAAACTGTATGATAGGTGTAAAGTCAGAATCGTTACGTATTCTACCTTAAGGCAGGTCAGACTCTGGTAGAATGCTCTGCGACCCCATGACGCCCCCAAATTGGTTATAAGCGGAAAGTGCCGGAGAAGGTTTTAGTGCGTATGCTCCTCCCTCCCTCTCTCACTCTGAGAGAGTGGTAGGCGAGGAGCGAGTCCCACATAACCCCCACAATGGCCTCCCTAGGCCCGGGGGTACTCATTAAGAGTTTCGCCTCCGTTAAAAAAAAAAAAAAGTTAGGTTAGGTACGACGACGAGCGAAGCGAGGAGGAGTGTCAGGTTGAACTGCGACCCTAACGAGCGAGCGAAGCGATTCGAGCGAAACGCCAGAAGTATCAGCGTGAAGTAAGAATATAACGTATTAAGGCAGGTCAGGTACGCCAGAACCAAGATTTTTATCACCCTCGCTTTAGCACATGAAATATCACAATTAAACACATTAATCATTCGACAGTTGAATCTTAGGCACAACAAACGATAGGGCAAATAATATTTAGGACTAACGATAATAGGAGGAACAATTTCGGCAAATCAAAAATATGCGGAACAAAGTTTATGCCATACGTTATTCGGACAAAAGACGTTATGCGACACAACAATAGGACTAACAATAGTATGTCATCCGATAATAGACCCCTCAGTGATCAACAGAGTGAAAACCGGAAGTGATCACTGAATGATTAGAGGCACATTGAACATAAACGTCAAGCTAGAAAGGTCTCGATTGATGCAGCCTACGCTGACCTTCTAATGCCCATATCTACTGCCCCGAAAGCTTTCAGCTTAAGCTGTCCAATCGCTTTGAATGCCTAGAAAACTGCGAGTCAGTGGACGAGATTAACAACAGGTTTGTAGAAACTGTCCAAGCGATGGGTCAAAAATTTTCAAACCCCGTCGTAGAGACAGGCCGCAAAAACTTACCGACCACACTCTCAAACTCATAGCAGAACGACGTTCAATGGCACTGCAGACCTCCGTTGATGCTAAGGCATATCGGCAGCTCAACAGACAGATATGAAAGTCCTTGCGACAGGATATCCGCAACTTTAATACAAACAGTATTAAAGAGGCGATAGAGCAGAATCAAGGCTCCAAAGTGTTTGCAAGAGACATGTCTATTGGGCAAAGCCAGCTGACGAAGCTGAAGACGGAGGATGGTAGTATAACTTCGACAAAAGCCGCCTTACGAATACACCTCGGTCACTAAACCTGTTTGTAGCTCAGCCGCAGATCCAAGAGCTAAGCTTACCCGCCACTTTACCGAAGATATCCCAGACATCAGCCTATATGAGATTAGGATGGCTCTCAAAGAGCTTAGGAACAACAAGACCCCGGGTGATGATGGAATCACCTCAAAGATTCTGAATGCGAGTGGAACACCGATACTGAAAGCCCTTTAGAAACTCTTCAACTCCGTCTTGCTCGAGGTAATAACGCCGAGGCATGGAACAGTGGTGTGGTGGTGCTCTTCTTCGAGAAAAGGGATAACACCTTGCTGAAGAATTACAGACCCATTTCGCTTCTGGGCCATGTCTACAAGTTGTTTTTGAGGGTCATCACGAATCGTCTCGCGCGTAGGTTCGATGACTTCCAGCTTCCAGCCTACCGAACAAGCAGGTTTCCAAAAAGGCTTTAGTACCATAGACCACATCCATACGCTATGACTAGTTATACAGAAGACCGAAGAGTATAACTTGCGACTATGCTTGGCGTTTCTGGACTATGAGAAGGCCTTCGATTCGATCGAGACTTGGGCAGTGCTACAGTCTCGTTCACCGCCGCATTGGAAGATGATTTTAAACTCCTGAAATGGGAAGGAGTCGGCATCAACATTAATGGCAAATTACTCACCTTCGGTTTTCCGACGATATTGTGGTCATGTCTGAATCGCTGGAAGATCTCGGCACAATGCTCGATGGCCCTAATAGAGTTTCCCAACAGGTAGGTCTCCAGTTGAACATGGACGAAACAAAGGTAATGTCAAATGCCCATGTTGCGCCCTACCCAGTACCAGTTAGGAGCTCTATCCTCGAAATAGTTGACAAATATGTTTACCTGGCAAAAGTGATCCAGTTGGGTAGGTCCAATTTTGAGAAGGAGGTCAATCGACGAATCCAACTCGGCTGGGCAGCGTTCAGGAAACTAAACAATATCTTCTCGTCCAAAATACCTCAGTGCCTAAAGACGAAAGTCTACAACTAATGTGTGTTACCAGTGATGCTGATGACATACGTAAGGAATACATACATAAGGAAGCTCAAAGTTGCACAGCGCGCTATGGAAAAGGCCATGCTCGGTGTTTCTTTGCGAGATCAAATCAGAAATGAGGAGATCCATGAACGAACAAAAATTGCTGATATAGCCCGATGGATTAGGAAGCTGAAGTGTTAGTGGGCGGGGCACATAGCACGTAGAACTGACAGCCGATGGGGCAGAAAGGTTCTCGAATGGAGGCCACGTACCGGCAAGCGCAGCGTGGGACGTCCACCCAGAAGGTGGACAGACGACCTGGTAAAGGTTGCAGGAAGCCACTGGATGCAGGCCACTTCCAAACGGCCGATCTGGAAGTCACTGGGGAGGCCTATGTTCAGCAGTGGACGTCCTGTGGCTGAAATGATGATGATGATGAAGATGATTAACACAAATTACCTATAACGTGTCTATCGCGATAGTTCTTATTAAATTTACCTTCATATTCATTTGTGTTAATGATGTGTGGTATATACGGACACGAGTGAAACCACGGGCTATCTGTAACGCACTGCTTTATTCACACTATTAAGGTGGTGTGCGCAGCGTAGCTACGCACACATACATAACATCTCCTCCCTCTAGTATAGAATACCCCTTATATATTCAGTACAATGATATATATATATTTATAAATACGTTTACAACCATGGAGCAAGCTATATTTATATATGTTTACAACTATGAAGCAAGCTATATTTTATAACTGACTTTGGGACGTTTTCGCAATCTATCCCGGAAATACTCCGTAGCCGGTCTCTCAAGATTGTCTTCCCCTCCTGGGTTTCCCTCGTCCGCCTCCTGGAACTCGTCATCATCTGACGTTCCTACCACTGCCGATTGCTCGGGTGGATCCGATTGACTACCTGACTCTGAGTTCCTGTCATCCCTTCTCTCCCCCGTGAAAAAATATCCAGGGCTTCGTTGCTGGCGCAGAAGTACAGGTACGGGCGAGTCACACTGTGAGCCCGTCGGTTCTGCTTGCATGTCAAGTGGCGGTGAGGCGGGCCTTGTCTCTGTGATATCTCTCGATGACAAGGCTTGTGGCGGCGATGAGTCTGACGGCGGCGGCGGCGTCGGCGGAGGTGTGTCGATATCTGTCGACAGTTGCGCTGAGGCGGGAGTGGGATGGACGAGCGGTACGGATGAATCATAGGCATTCCTTCCACCGCGATCGGCGATCGTCCCATTATATAACCAAACTTGATTTTTATGTTTTCTCACGATCAGTGAAGAAGAAATGTCCTTTATTTTATATAGAACACGCCCTAGTTTCCTTATAACTATACCTTTACACCACTTAAATTTATTTTGATTGTTGAACTGTTTATATAATACATAGTCGCCGACATTTAATGTTTGTTGATTTTTCCTGTTTAGCTGATTACTCTGTAAAGACTGTTTTTGTTCTACATAATTAGCTAAGGCGACTGACGAAGGCGGTGGCGACGAGTTAACGGGATTAAATAGGTCGAGCCGTGATCTTAATTTTCGGCCATAGACGAGCTGCGCGGGTGAGAACCCCGTAGTCGAATGAATGGAATTCCTGTAATCGAACATAAACTTAAGTAATTTAAGTTTGCTTTCCTTCACGTTTGTGCTTGAAAGTAGACAAGACTTTAACCCCTTTTTAAATACCTTCACATAAGTTTCCGCTTGACCATTACTGGGCGGATGGTATGCAGGTGACGTCACATGTGATATACCGTTTAATAAACAGAAGTTACTGAATTGTTGCGAACAAAAAGCCATTCCATTGTCACTTACAATTGTGTGCGGCAACCCGTACCTAGACATATACTCGGCTAGTCTCCCTATGACTGCATTAGAAGTAGTAGATCCATCCATATCGTACACTTCGACCCACTTCGTATATGCATCGACTACTACCAGGTACGATCGACCATTTATTGGACCACAAAAATCTATATGGATTCTGAAAAATGCTTGTGGCGGGTACTTCCAGTGCGCAACCGGAGCGCGTGCAGGCGCGGGCCGCAACTGTATGCACACGTCACAGGTACCTATTAACGTCTCAATAGCATCATCTATCCCCGGGAACCAGAATCGAGAACGTGCTTCCGCCTTGGTCTTCACTATACCCAAGTGAGAAGCGTGAAGTTCCGATAATACTTTAGTACGCAACGTCTCGGGAATGACGACCTTATGCCCTCGCATTAAGCAACCGTTTTCCACTGAAAGTTGTGTTTTACATAAGTGGAAAGGCTTTAACCTTAAGTTATCTATTTTTCGTGGCCACCCTTCTAGCGTATGTTTAATTACTTGACAAAGCGTTATATCTCTGTTTGATTCATCACGTAGCTCTTGGATTGTTATCGGTAAGCTTCCTTCAACAACAAAACAAACGTAGGCTGCGTGATCGCTCGCGTCGTCGGTGGCGGTACCGGGAACACAACAGCCTAACCCCTCTCCTCCGCTATTTTCTTGACTTTCCGTTTCGGGCGCACAGGCACGAGATAAGAAGTCTGCGCAATTTTTTTCGCTACGTACAAATTCTATTTCGTAGTTATACCCACTGAGAAATAAAGCGTATCGCTGTAAGCGGTTCGCAGATAATTCTGGTATTCCCCGGTGGGGTCCGAAAATCGAAATTAATGGTCGGTGATCCGTGCGTAATAAAAAAGGCGTAGACCTGCCGTACAAATATTGATGAAACCTGCGTATAGCGAAGATAATGGCGGTTGCCTCCTTTTGAATCTGAGAGTAACGCTTCTCAGCAGCGTTCAGAGTGCGTGACGCGTATGAGACGGGTCTTTCACAGCCATTCGATTCGATTTGAGACAATATAGCCCCTAATCCATAGGGTGAAGCGTCTACCGTAACAACTAACTTGGCATCGGGATTGTAATGCGCTAAAACTTTGTCGGACGCGAGGCAGTTTTTTATTTTAGTAAACGCCGCGTCATGGATCGCAGTCCACGACCATTTGACTCCTTTTTTTAACAGCTCAAATAGTGGACACAGTATGCTAGACGCCCCTGGTACGAAATTCCTGTACCAGTTTACTAATCCTAAAAATGATTGTAATTGATTAACATTAGTAGGTACCGGTGCGTCAACAATAGCCTTGACCTTGTCTTTTGATTTTTTTAAGCCGTTTTTATTAATGACGTAGCCCAAATAACTTACTTCGTCCTTAAAGAAGTCGCACTTTTCCTTCTGCACGGTTAACCCTGCATCCTGTAGTCGATTCAGAACCTCCAGTAACCTAGCTAAGTGTTCCTGATCGTCGCGGCCTGTAACCAGGACGTCGTCTAGTAAACATAGGACACCCTCCATGCCTGCGAGCAACCCCTCCATTGCCCGTTGAAAAATAAAGGGGGCACTACTTAGTCCAAAAACAAGACGTGTATATATGTATAATCCACGGTGTGTATTTATACATGTCAACTTTTGAGATTCTTCGCATAACATCAGCTGGTTATAAGCCATTGATAAATCTAATTTAGAAAATTTTTGACCGCTATGTAACTTAGCGAATAATTCGTTAGCGGTTGGTAGTGGATACTGCTCGATGACTAATTGTTTATTTATGCTGACCGAGTAGTCTGCGCACAACCTCACAGAACCATTCCGCTTTAATACGGGTACAACTGGGGATGCATATTCTGAATGCTGTACGGGTTTAAGGACGTTTAACTCGACTAACCTGTCAATTTCTTTACTAACCTTGTCTCGTAACGCAAATGCTATTGGCCGGGCTTTAAAAAATATGGGTTTTGAGCCTTCTTTTAAACTTAATTTCACCTGGTACTTATTGAAGCAACCCAGTTTATCGGAGAAAAGCTGTGGGAAACTCTCTTCAATGTTTTTTATATTATTACAGTAAATACCTGGGCCTAATTCTAAATTAAATTTTGAAATAAAATCTCTCCCCAAAAGGGGGACGGGGCCGTCGCGTACTACGTACGCGGTCAAAGTTTGCGTATTACCGCGATACGTAACCGGCAGCAGTATCGTACCCTCACACTGAATAATGTCACCAGTATAACTGCGTAATTTCTTGCTAGTAGGTAACAATGGAATGTTCGAGAAATATTTCTTGTAAATACCTTGGGATATCACTGTGACGGCAGACCCGCTATCAATTTCAAATTTAATCTCGTACCCCAGAATAGAAACTGTTTCGACCATGGGTTCCCCCCTAACAGTGCGTATATTAAACAACTCACCATCGTCACCGTCGTCTTCGCCTACCATTCCCATGTCTATATAGTTAATTTTAGGACACATCTTGCGCAAGTGACCCTTAACTTTACATTTTTTACAGACATAATTAGCAAAACGACACTCGGACTCTTTGTGATTACTATAACCACACACGGCACACTTCACTTTATCAACGTCGTTACGCTGTTGTTTACTGTTCGCGATCTTGAACACATCAGCTGATGGAGCTATACCGGTGGATCCGTATGACGCGGCAGCCGAGGCCCCAGCCCGCGCACAGCGAACACTCTCGGCTAGGTCGACCGCTCTCGCCAACGTTAATTCAGTCAGGTTCTGGGCATATAGTTTCTCTTTTTCCAGGCCGGGCAGCATACCCATAACAAACCGATCTCGGAGCGCCTCCTCTACATTGCTGAAATTGCAATGAGCGGTCAATCCACGCAAACGCGCTGCCCATTGCTGATAAGACTCGCCTGCCTGCTGCGTCGCCGCGTAGAAATTGTGACGCTCACCAAACCCGATTCGTTTGGGAGTAAAATGGTCGTCCAAGAGAGTTATAATATCTTCATAAGGCACGCTGTCCAACTCTTTTGGCAGAACTAAATCAGCTGTTAATTTGTATGTCCCTTCCTTGAGTGCTGTCAATAAGATGGCCCGTCTTTTTATTCCCGACGCATCCTTCGTATTGTTTATATCGTTCGCGATAAAATACTGTTGTAATCGGCCTTTATAACTCTTCCAACTTTGAACATTGTGGTCGAAAGTATCTAAAACTCCGAAATTCGCACCAGCCATTTTTATCACGAGTTAACTATGTGGGTAGAACGCGGATCGTCGCCAGTGGTATATACGGACTCGAGTGAAACCACGGGCTATCTGTAACGCACTGCTTTATTCACACTATTAAGGTGGTGTGCGCAGCGTAGCTACGCACACATACATAACAATGTGTACAAATCGAGAGAAAGGATAAATGCTCTGTGTCGGACTGCTTCGATTTTTGCGCAAATTATCATAGAATTTGTGTCCTCGGCGTCTGTTTTTGGCTAATATTCCGCCGCAAACGGACGCCTAGTACACAAATACTACAATAATTTGCGCAAAAGTCTAAACGGTCTGACACAGAAAATTTCGTAATGAATGACTGAATGAAAACATTTATTTCTGGCAACTGTGGCCCATAGCACATGAGTAAAGAAACGGAACAGAGACTAAGCTTCTAAAGATCGCGCAAAATTTATACCTAATATGGTAGGGTTGGCACTGGTGGACAAAAATAAATAAAATTATATCGATCAGTTTTTTATTTATTTATTGATTACAAATTACTTACGCTAAAGATTTTGTTTTTATAACTTTTGTTTTTTAATAATTTATTAATATCTTTTAATTGAATGATTGAGTATTTTCATTAGCCTTCTATGGTTTTATATCATTAGTTCAACGTTACTAAATAATGCTTTTCCAGAGCAACTGCATGAGTTACTACCATTTGTTGTATACCAAAACCTTCTCCAGAATGTAACAAACACTTTTCTGAAAACTGCATGTTAAAATGCAAACGCGAGATAATTGCGGACAAACATGCAAACATAGCATCTCCTTTTTTTAAGTCGGTTAGAAAAAACATGAGCCTACGTATTTGCATGCATAAAAATAATAGGTAGGTGTAAATCCACTACCCAAAGGTTTTCTGAACGAGATCACTCTAGCGAGAACACCGCGTTCTATTTACTAGTGAATTCAATGTTTTTATTCTGAAGTTTCTCAAGCAGTATCATTTTGGTAAGCAAAATTAGAAGTAAGTAGGTACTTATGTAGATAAGAAAACTTCTCAGCTAGAGAGCAACCAGAGCGGACGTGTCGCAAAGTTATATTTGAATATTTAAATCAATACCATAGAACTCTAACCGGTACCATCAGTTATAATAAGTGCTAAATTTAAACGAACAACGCGAGTGTCGTTACGCCAATTACTTCCGAAGCGATATTTTCGGTGCTGCGGTAACGGCTCTTCACCCCCTCGGGTAAACGAGACGAATATTTAATTTTGGTCTCGCTCGCACTAATTACTTACACTGCATAGAAACAATAACGTACGCATTAGAGCCAATTACAAAGATCAACATGCCTCTCGAATGCTCACCAACTGGAAGTGGCCTCGGCGGCTCGCACCCGAACTTAAGTCTCGCATCGGATCTATCTCCAGAGACTGAAAATCAAAAAATAACGTTTCGCAACAATAAAAGAAAATATTTGGATAACAATGGCGAAATATTATCTGAAATGTCGGAGATCCGAAAACAAATGTTAGAAATGATGGCGCTTATGAAGACTTCAAAAATGATGGGCGAAAAACAAACTGAATCTATCAACAAAATTTCGGAAGACATAACAACTATCAAAGACGAGGTCAAGAATATAAAATCCACGATGGAAAAACTTAAATCAGAACAAAATGTTATAAAAACTCAACGTCAGATGTTCAGTCCCAATTCACAGAATTTACGCCTGCCACAGATCAAGAAATCACAGCTATCATAAACAATTTAGACTCAAATACCAGTTCGGGTTTAGATGAAATCTATAAAATGTGTAAAATCCCTGCTAGTTGGTAAGTTAACTGAGTGTTTTAACAAATGCTTAAAAGAAGGTTACTTTCCCGATAGCTTAAAGCTCGCAAAAGTAACTCCAATTCACAAAGCTTCGACAAAATCAGATCCGGGAAACTACCGTCCAATCTCAGTTCTTCCGGTACTATCAAAGGTTCTTGAAACCCTGTTGCACAAACGTCTCGAAGGCCATCTTAGGTCGATAAAATTCCTCTATTCGAAGCAATATGGCTTTAGACGACAGTCAAATACCTTAACCGCCACCATAGATCTTGTGACTAAAATTAAAGTGAGTATTGACCAAAAAAAGATAGTGCTGGGAGTTTTTATCGATCTAAAGAAGGCTTTTGATACTATTAGCCACCAAATTCTCCTGGGTAAATTGAGCGAGGCTGGTTTGGGCGGAAAAGTCCTTAAAATATTTGAGTCTTACCTAGTGAACCGCAAGCAAATAGTCAAAATAGGTGAACATGAAAGTAGTCCGCAGAATATCACATTTGGTGTCCCTCAAGGATCTATTTTAGGACCGTTGCTCTTCCTAGTGTACATTAATAACATCAGCAAAATTGGTCTAAGAGGCGACACTACTTTGTATGCAGACGACACAAGCCTATTTTACTACGGGAATTCTATCCATGATATAATATCTGATGCTCAAAGCGACCTAAATCTACTCAATAAGTGGTTTCAAGATAATCTCTTAACTATAAATATTAGTAAAACAAATTACATAATTTTTGTGCCAAAAAACAAAAAACTTCCAAATAACCAGCCTCTTACTGTAAACAATCAGCCAATTAATGAAGTTGAAAAAGAAAAATATCTGGGTCTCATATTGGATAAAAAATTAACATGGCAACCGCAAATCGAAAAAATAAAAAATAAAATAACTTCCTTAACTGGCTCACTCAAGGGTATAGTACGATGTCTTCCAAAACGAGTCCGATACACAATATACAACACACTCGTGAAACCACATATTGAGTATCTAATCGAAATATGGGGCACCGCTCCTCCAACTAACTTAAACTGTCTAAAGCGAGCTCAAAACAAACTAATTAAAGTCTTATTTAACTACAATTTTCTTACGCCAACGAGTAAAATTTACAAAGATACCAAAATTATGAACATTAACCATTCCTACATATATCACACTTGTATCCTAATCAGAAAAATATTATCAAATGACCTTCATATACAAATTTCTTTCACGAAAAAGCAACAAATTCAAAGAATTAAACTCAGGAACGCTAATAACCTTGTTTTACGGCCCCCGCGGACGAACTATGGCAAAAAATGTATTTTATACGAGGGAGCGAACCTCTATAATAAACTCCCGACTGATATCAAAGACGCCAAATCATTACGCACATTTAAAAGATTATTAAAACAATATCTCTCAACTCGTCCATAAATATGTTAAAATTGTAAAATGTATGTATACATAAATTTACTTATTTATAAAATTATAACGATATATATAAAATTCTAAAGTAATCCAAATAAGAATCAAAATTTATATTTACAAGAAAATATCAATACTACAGATTAATAGTACGTATATACCTTAATTGTTTAATAAAATTCATATACAATAAATAAATAAAAAAAAGCATAAAACTTACTAAACTAACTAAATAACAGTTTAGCGCAAGCTCAATGTACGCACGCATTTGTTAAGACACTTCCAAACTCTTTATATCCATGTAAAACTGTTATCTTATCTACTACTGCGCTCGCATCGCGCAGCGCAGCGCGCTCCTATGCAGACAGCGATCGTAGTTTTACTCAGTTAACTTGTTTTGTATGCTTTTATAATTCTACCGGCAAATTGTAACTTTTATAATTTTGCGATAGTAATAATGATTACGCTCAACTAGCTTAGATTATTATAATTTATGCATGTAATGTTTTTTCTCAAGTAAGTGAATTATTGTTATTCTTTTGAGAAATAAAGATCTTTAAACCGATAATAAAGATTTTACTTACCTAACAGAGTCCTTAGGATAGCCAAAATATGAGATGTCATTATTTTTCCTTGTATTGTTCATACACACAGTACAAACCACCATATTTTCACGTGCACAACAAATACACACGTACGAGGTGTAAGGCCCTAAATTAAATAAAATGTTACGTCTTATTTGTTTATTTACGAACACTAGTATTCATATGATATATAATGTAATTCTACTAACACTATTGATCCAAGTTGGTCGGAAATAAATGATTTATTATTATTATTATTTATTAAATACATTGAAATCGAACACGACGCGGTGCGCGCCCTGCGCTTGTGACCAAACTGAACTAGTATAAACCAGTTTCTGCGTGTACGTGACGAGCAGTTTGGTCACACGCACACACGCGCATCGCGCTTGTAGTAGTGTACCTATCGCAGCGCGGTTGTATGAAGCTTAGTCTCTGTTCCGTTTCTTTACTCATGTGCCCATAGATACATACCTTAAAACTAACATACCTATCAAATACAAAATCGCCTTTGACTGTCTCAATCCTACATTACTGTTGACTAAAATGGCATATTACGGGATATCATCAACGTCATGCAAATGGTTTCAGTCATTCCTAACAGACCGGAAACAGTATGTTGAAATGGAAACAGATCAGGGCGAGGTACTCAGGTCAAAAATACAAAATATCAGTCGAGGGACACCACAAGGCTCAATTTTGAGTCCTTTACTATTCATTTTATACACAGCTGATCTGATGAAGAACTTGAAACATTGTAGGTAATGCTCACTTGTATGCAGATGATACCCAAATATATTATTATTTTACGCCGAATGATTTGGAGACTTCTCTTAATAAAATAAACAAAGATTTAGACACAATAGCTAGCTTTTTATTTTTGAGAGACCAGTCAGCTGCTGACTGGTCTCTCAAAAATAATCTTATTTTAAATCCAACGAAATCTCAGTTTTTAATACTAGGAAATAAATGGCAACGCACTAAAATTAAAGAACAACACCCAGTAGTAACTATAGGAAGCGACTCTGTAACACAAGTGGACACTGCGAAAAATTTAGGCCTAATGATGGATGGTCAACTGAGATACATTGAACATGTAAATTTAAAAGTTAGAAACGCCTTCTACCGCCTTAAAATGCTTTACAGGATCCGAAAATATCTTTCAACTAATGTTAGGGAAACTCTTGTAGAATCCCTAATACTGTCACAATTAAATTACGCGGATATAGTATATGGATATAGTATATAGTATATGGATTTTTTTTACTGTATATCTCTCATGTTTTGTATCCCTGTGTATTTGAGGTGTGCAATAAAGTGGATTTGTTGTTGTTGTTGTTGTTGTATGGACCAAGACTCCTAGCTGACACAAAAAAGGCAATACAACGGGTACAAAACGCATGTGTTCGGTTTTGTTACAACGTTCCCAGGCGAGCGCATATAACGCCATTTTTAAACGAAAATGCGACCCTGAATATGGAGAACAGGAGAATACTGCACCTGGCATGCGTAGTAAGGAAACTCATAGAGTTTGAGAAACCCATCTACTTGCATGAAAAAATAAAATGGGTTAAAGATACACGCAGCAAGTCACTGAGGCCATGCACTAAACTTAGAGTACCACAGCACAAGACGGCATTCTTTAGGGGGAGTTTTAAATTCGCAGCATCGAAAATCTGGAATGATCTGCCACCACCCCTACGAGAACCCATGTCGTTGTATACGTACAAAAAGTTAGTGCACAGTCACTTGTTGGATATGCAAGGCAAGTTTCAATAATCTCCCTCTTTTTCATTTTTCAATTTTTAATTTTTCATTTTCTTTCCTTTTTTTTTTGCACACACAAATATTTTACACATATACAACTCAAAGACAAACACATCCACTAATACATACATTCACACACACTCACAAACCTCCATGCTGGTGTTATTGTAATTTAATTTACATTATTTTAGTAGTTTATTATTTTTTTTATTATTATAGTTGTTTGCATCACGTTGTTGTATTGTTTTTTTGTCATATTACACATTTAATTTAATTTTTTTTTTTGAACTGTCAACATGTCAGCAGCCGACTTAATCTCCGGGCTTAGTCTGAAAACCAGCGAGCGCTGGGCTTTACTGACCTAGCACATGCTGAGACTGAGACCCATTGCCTCACTTTATTCTGTTTTGTATTGTTTTTTTAGTTACTAGCAATGTTATTCTTAGGATAAGTTTTTTAAGGCAATAAATAATATTCTGATTCTGATTCTGAAAATAATAAAAGCATATGTAACTAAACTAGGTCACAAAAAAAAAATGGTTAAATTATGGGGGAGGAAACAGACGACAACGAACCCTCGATTATTTTGAAAAAAATAGTAGTATTTCCCTTAATATTCACAATTGCCTCGCGCAGTATTCTATTAAATATAAATAAATATAAACAAATAAATTCAAAAGCTGTTTTATCAAGAAATGCTTACAAAATACATACCAGATCACCGTATTCAGTCAGAAAAACCTCAAGCGAAGATATCATCGTTAAAAAAACTGATAATTAATGATAGTGGAACTACATACGGATTCCAATGGTAGCCCATTTGACGGAAGTGAAGCACAAATATAGTCCATACAGCCCTCCGATGTGCCAGTAGGTAAACAGAAGTATGGACGAATACACTAACTCGTCGTGCCACTTTTTGGGATTCATCTCCACTGACTCCGTGAACTTGTCGGAATGTTCCAATGACGTGGTCTCCTTAATGTTCGGCGCCATTCCTGTTAATAAAAATGATAAAGGTATAGTCAAGAGAAATGAAGTGACTCCTCAGTGACGCACACAACAACATGTCATGCACGGAGAAAAAAAAATTACAATATTACCAGATTGTATAGTAGTTGTACTTCTGGTGTAGAAAAAAAGATTTCAGATATTATGTTCAACAGATTTCTATTTTTAAAACAACAAGTCATTTATTTAATACCAGAATATTCAAGTAAAAATATTCTAGTACACGACAAGTCTAATATCGTTTTGGTAAACATTTTAATAGTTACAGAGTAAAAAACGCATTTAGCTTACAACACATTCCATAATTTTTTTTTAATGAATTTTTTGTTCACCATCATCTAGTTTAACATACCAATAATAAAATTGTGTTTACAACACCTTTGTCTAAGGTCCACCTTGTGTAATTAATTTATACGTACAAGATTTCCTCGTAGTTCTTAGCAGATTTTTGATACCCATTAACTACTTACTCTATTTTTTTCGATTACTAGGAAATATCTACTCATAACTAGATAGTTACGTTAGCTGTTGTCTAACATACTTTTTTTTAATGATAACATTAAAGAGTAAGTAAGTAAACGCTTTATTGTACAGTCGAGTTCATTTACATCTATTACAATTAACATATAGGTACAAAGGCGAACTTATCCCTATAAGGGATCTCTTCCAGTTAACCTTTGAGCAGTTGAGTGACTACGAGAAGAAGATAGACAAACTAACACCGTGTACAAAAAGGTATTAAAAATAATAAGACTACTAATAATTACACATATAAACTATTAATACATACATACATATATACAGGGTGTAACCGACAGCGTACCGAAAACGAAAACCGTAGTTTTAGACCATAATCACGAACTGAAAACGAGTGTTCATTTTCTCGGAAAACTCAAGGATAAGATTTTCCAAAATAAATTATAAAACTCGACGCGCAATGTATTGCGTCCAATTCTCTCGGGTGCAGACGCGCGGGGAGGGGAGCACGCGGCGAGCGACCGGTCCAGGCGTTCCCCACTCCACTCACGCGTCAGCGCAAAACATACCGTTACGCCAATGCGCATCGAATGACATGAATGAATGCAAACATAAAAACAACGCAACCACAGATCACAACTAGTGCTTGTCGAATATAAACTTATCATGTATGTGGCCGTTGTTGTTGTTGTAGATTTTTTCCCATTCCTGCGGGTTTAAAAATCGCAATTCTACATACTCCTTTGGGGGTTTAAGAACTTCGACGACTCTAGGGTGATCAGTCCTATTATCATCTAATGGCTTAGTGTTACTGATGTTACTCTGTTGTGTTATTCGTCTCGCCTGCGCTCTAGTTACTACTGATACGACGTTATTGCTTAGTTCCTTTAAGTCGTCACTTGTTATCTCTATACGTGATAATGCGTCCGCGGATACATTTTCGGTTCCTTTTATATATTTGACTGTAAAATCGTACTCCTCGAGTAATAGTCTAAATTTCATCAATCTGCTTGACGGATTATTCATACCGAATAAGTAAACCAAAGGTCGATGGTCTGTCTCTACTATAAACTTTCGTCCGTAGAGATAAGGTCGAAAATATTTTATGGACCATACTATGGCTAACAATTCTTTTTCAATAATTGGGTAATTCATTTCCGATTTATTGAAACTACGACTTGCATATGCTACTGGCCTTCGGTCTTCATTACAAAGAAGAGAACCAATGGCCGTTCCAGAAGCGTCTGTTTTTAATAGAAAAGTATTTTTATCTCTGAAATCTGGATATTGCAGTACAGGGGGTGTTGATAGTGATCGTTTAAGGGATTGAAATGCATTCTTACAGTCCTCCGTCCATTTAAATGTTACGTTCTTTCGAGTTAGGTTATTCAAAGGCATACATAATTTTGCAAAATGTGGAATGAACTTGCGGTAATAGTTAGAAAAAGCGACGAACCGTTTTACGTCATCTATGTTTTTTGGCTCGGGATAGTTCTGTAAAGCATGAATTTTATTTGGATCCGGTTTTATGCCGTCTGCAGATACTAAGTGGCCTAAATATAGAATTTCCTTTTTTAAAAAGTCGCATTTGCTCGGGTTTAGCTTTAGGTTATATTGACGTAACCGACCAAAAATTGCCATTAAATTTTTATTATGTCCATCTAAATTCCGTCCATAGCATACAAGGTCATCCATATATATCAAGCATTTTTCGTAGTTAAGACCAGACATTGCAATTGTCATAGCTCGTGAGAAACAGCTGGGACTTGTTTTCAGTCCCATGGGCAGTCGTGTCATTTGATATTGTCCTGATGGTGTTGTAAACTACTACCTAACACCAATAACAACTGACCGATAAATTAAAACAGTCTAACAAGATTATTTTCATCCAAGCAAGCAAATAAAATGTGCGGGTAGGTAAACATTAATCCGACATGCGTCCGACCGCAGCGGCCTGCGCGGGCACACTGGCCTGGCGGATCAATGACCGGCCAGTACCGTTATCTGCCCCACTCCACGGGCTCCGTTTTGTACCGTTAAGCTTACATAATACTGTTTGTGATACATTGTGTGTTTTGCGAAAAATGCTATTTTCATGCGATTTTTCATGAAAAATTGTTACTGGTAGAGTTCGATTAACGGAAAAATAAAGAAAAAATGAAAACTCGCGAGGAAAATTTGTGAATTTTCTCAAAGAAATTTCCACCATTTTCCAGCTCAGAATAATGGTCTGAAGCCATGGTTTCAGTTGTCGGTACACCGTCGGTTACACCCTGTACATACATACATATATATACTAAATGTACACATAAATATAAATACATTGCTTGCGATCCAAAGAGGTAACGCCGCCAGCGTAATGGGAACCATGCCGCAGGCAGACCTTCTGGATGGGGTATTCTTTTTATAGAAAATGTACATATATTTTATTCTTATTTTTTCTAATTGGTTTTAACAAATTGTACATAATAATTATCCTTTATTTTATGTTTATCTGTAGTTTTTAGTATTGTAAATATTATATTGTATGTGTTTATTTTAAAATAAACTTTATACTACCTTGTAGATCCAATTCACAAGTCATTCAAGAGTCGTACCAGAAACCGTAAAAATTGTTGGCATTACTATATTATTGCACACTAAATCAAACATTTAGTTACGTGCCCCTATACTGCCCGCAGCGCCACGCGTACACGCATACTAGTCTTTCATTGTCATTCGAAACGGGTCCATCGCCAGTGTCACTAACAATTTGAATTACGTTGCATTCCTTTTGTGTAATAAGTGTAAAATAAGGTGGACGAAGCCGAGGACGGACAAAGACATAAAAGATATGTTATAAGAATATATTATTATATTTATAAATTAAGGTTTCAATTGTAAAAAAAATCTTGTTGGTGTGCAATAAAGAATTGTTGTATAGGGTTATTGACAAAAATTGAAAACCGGTTTAAATGTATTAAGCTCATCGTAAATTAAAATATAAAACAAAGATTTTTTTTTGCTGCGCATGTTTTTGTACAATTTGCGTTTTTTCGTTACCATTCACATGTTCGCTCCAAAACGCGATATAGTATTAATGTGACGTCACAATGGCATAGCAGACTAATGCGGATATTATACTATCCTACATTAGGTACTGACTAAATTAGTCACTGACTAACTTAGGAAAGTGTATTAGCTGCAGAACATAACCTTTTTTCTGTAGTGTAAAAAGGAAGGAGCAGAATTTTCATATATCCAAAATTGTCCGGCGAAGAGAAAGAGAGCAGTATTTCCTGTTTTTCTTTATTTGTAAAATAGTATCTTAGATCTGGGCTAATATATAATAATACGGTGAATAGAGACTAAAGTACTCGTATGTGTGACCTTACAAACGGTCCGGTAGTTTTTAATTTTTGATATGTTGTCTAGGATTATTCAGTGGGTTATTCAGTGCTTAAAATGCAAAATGCACAATTCCCCCCCTCCGCGCCCGCCGCCATTTTGAAAAAACCGGCACTCTCTTCATATTTTTGCTCATATCTTCCTTTAAGAGCATTTGAGCTAGAAGAAAGCTGCGACAATGTTATAGAGAGTTAAATTTACTACATTCTCCATTTTATATTTTTTTTCTAGGACAGATAGTTACGGAGATATCCACATTTAAAAAAACGTAAAAAATCGCAATTTCCTACTGAAAAAAAAACTTCTGGATTATATCTTCGTTTAGGAGCATTTTAGCTACAACAAAGCTTGGGCAATGTTGTAGAGAATTAAATTGACTATAATTTACATTTCAAATTTTGTTTCAAGGACGGTTAGTTACGGAGATATGCACATTTAAAAAACAGGAAAAGTCGAATTTTCCGAAAATTTCTCAAAATTCTTGGTTTAGAACGCTGTCATTCAGTTATGGACTAGTCTAGGACAAATTAAAATATGTAGGAAATATAATTGCTTATAAAACTCATGTCCATTTTTACATACATTTTCGGAAAACGTGACTTTATTTTTTACATATCTCCGTTATTATCTGTCCTAGGAACAAAATTTGAAATGTAAATTATAGTAAATTTAATTCTCTACAAAATTGCCCAAGCAATGTTCTAGCTAAAATGCTCCTAAACGAAGATATAATCCAGAAGTTTGTTTTTGAGTTGCAAATTGCAATTTCTTAAGTTTTTTTAAATGTGCATATCTCCGTAACTATCTGTCCTAGAAACAAAATATAAAATGGAAAATGTAGTAAATTTTACTCTCTATAATACTGTCGAAGCTTTCTTTTAGCTAAAATGCTCCTAAAGGAAGATATGAGCAAAAATATGAAGAGAGTGCCGGTTTTATCAATATGGCGGCGGGCGCGGAGGGGGAGGAATTGTGCATTTTGCATTTTAAGCACTGACTAACCATCCTAGACAACATATCAAAAATTCAAAACCACCGGACCGTTTGTAAGGTCAAAATCCTTTATTCAATGAATTATGGGTCAATAAAAAAATAACTAGACCCGACTTGTTAGTAATTTTGATATTGATAGAACCGTACAACATTACACCTTTCATTAAAAAAAATGTAATTTCAGTTTAAATGAGTCGTTCTCTAGGATATTCCATAAATAAATAAATAAATGTCATAAAAAAATTCGTGGGCCTAAAACTTATTTTAGGTACCTTGGGATGGGAGGTAGCTAATGGGCCCTTCTATGTCCAGTTTTAATTTAGCAAACGATGTACCAAACACCCTGTATAACTGTAATAAAATAAACAAAGAAAAATCCATTTTCAGTTCAATAGGCAGAATTTTTTGCCACTTAAAATCCACATTACAAAAGACGATTCATTCAGCAATGAGCAAAGTAAGCACTCAAGCAGCAACTCAAAATCGAGTAAAGTAGCGTAATGTAATTTGTGGTGAAAGAAATAGCAACACTCGTTCTATCTCGTTTCATCGTTGTCAAATTAACCGGTTAATTTCGTTCCACAAGAACGAGCGACGAACGAATCAGGCAGAAACCGGTACAATACAATACAATACAATACAATACAATACAATACAATACAATACAATACAATACAATACAATACAATACAATACAATACAATACAATACAATACAATACAATACAATACAATACAATACAATACAATACAATACAATACAATACAATACAATACAATACAATACAATACAATACTATACAATACAATACAATACAATACAATACAATACAATACAATACAATACAATGCAATGCAATGCAATGCAATGCAATGCAATGCAATGCAGTACTATACAATACAATACAACAATTCTTTATGGTTATGCACACCAACAAGAAAAATATTACAATCGAAACCTTAATTTATAAATGGTAGACAATAGGCGGTCTTATCGCTAAAGAGCGATCTCTTCCAGACAACCTTTGGGTAGAGGATTAAGCAAAAATGAACGATAAAAGAGTAGGTGGTGAGATAAAAAAAAATCAGCAACATAAATAACTTATAAGACACAAACTTAAATAGATATATTTAAAGATAGACATACATATATCCCAAGCAGCACATTAGTGAATTTTGCAGCTTATCTTATAGCTTTAAGTTCTAAATGAGTGGTTTAACAGTGTTTGATACAACTTATAGCTTTAAACACAACTCAAAACTGTATATGAGTTCATCCTATCACTTGTAGTTGCATAGGAGCGTTTTTTGTTTCTACTTTATTACTTATGGTGGGATAAAGTCGATTTTGCTACTTAAAGTTGCATGCAGGTTCAAATTGTCACTCAATAAGAAGCAATAGTGCTATATAAGGCCTTAAAATCACTTATAAGCAACTTTTACATATAAGTGGGAAGTGGGAACATACCCTTATTTGGAACTAAAAGTTCCAAATGACTAGTACAATAGCGAATTATATCACCAATAGTGGCTAAAGGGATAATTTTACGGCTCTTTTGGAAGTTGGAACCAAAAAATATTGCAACTTTAAAGCCTAAGAAGTACCTTATTGCCACTCCAACGCATAAATAGGTCTCAGTAGGAGGTTCTTGGAACCAAAAGCAGTTATTTTCACTTATTTCAAACCACTAACGAACTAAAAGTTCTATTATAGTTCCTATTTGCGCCTTGTCAAAATATATTTAATAGTCTTGCTTGTTTAATAGTCTACAAAAGAGCAAATAATTACTATTGGTAATATCATTCACTGCTTTGCCACTCGCAAGATACAAATAAGTGATTATTAGACTTGATAGTTCCAAATAAGGAACAAATAAGTGAAAATAAACACTGTAGGATCTTTTTTGTTTCGCCATGTTTACAAATGGAAGCCTATGAAAATTGATTATTTTAACCAGAATTTTATCACACTCACGCATAATCACAGACTTTTGATAGTTGTGACGATGTTACTTTAACATTGTACGTAACCTACAATCATTAGGTCAGGTTTTTAACAATTTTATTTCTTATCAGTATCTATTCCTTATTTAATTTAGCACTCTTTTTTTTAATATTCCTGATCAAATGAAGGGCGCGTCGAAATTTACAAAGAAAACATACTATAGTTTCACAGTAAAAAAAAATTCGCAAGAATTTCGTGCTTATTTCAATGCTTGTATAACGTAAAGTTTTAATCACAATCAAACAGACATATAAATCCAAAATGAATATGGCCGATCACGTATTACTTTTAATAAAACACAATTTGACAGTTGCCACTCAAAGATAATTTTGGCGACTCATTTATCACTCATTGACCGAACTGAAATGTTTTCATTCGTTCACTGCGCATAACTTTCACCCATAGTTCTAATTACCACTTAAGGTAATTGTGAGATCTCTTATGGATTCTATTTAGCACCAAAAATAGGCTGCAATTTTTCTCCTTTTGGTTCTATACTGGTGGCATAAGGGTTCTTGCCACCTATATAGCACTTAGTCATGGTGGTAAATTTCACTGAAACATCTAATTAGATATGATATACTAGCTATTTAGACCCAGTTGTGCTACTTGGGATATTTATATTTATAAATATATATACATAAATATATTATATAATATTCATACATAATAATAGGCACATACACATATAAAACAGGAAAAATAATAGATACAACACAGCTGATATCAGACTTAGCAGGGGAAACAAAAATACCAATAGCACACAATAAGCTACGGGAGCGACAAATAGTGATCTTTTAATTTAACTTTAAAAATAGAAATCGACTTAGCCTTCCTCAGATCCAACGGAAGGGAATTCCACAATAGAATGGCTTTAACTTTTTTTTTTTTTTTTTTAATTTATTTAAATCAACAGTTTTTTTTACAAAGTTTTAAATGTTGTATTGCCACTTTTGGAAACCCGGGAGGTTTATATAATAGTGGCAAGGTCACGCGGTTTGGTCCGCATCACTATTCATCTTAAGCATAAGTAGGTATATAATACTGTAGTTAGTTAGGGTACATTGAAGACACCGTTTACTGTCGGTATGTAACTGTAAAGGAATTTGTATAAAATGTTGACTTTGCTGCCGGAACAGTGAGTAAAAAATTTTGAGCGGATCTAGCTGATAATAGGTAGCTAAAACGTTTTTTAAGGTAGCGGGGAGTTGCAGGGTTAAAGAGAATACTATAGAGAAGGGAAAGAATATGAAAGTTACGACGAAGGCGGATAGAGAGTCTCTTGAGTTGTGAACGGAAACTAGAAACATGGCCATACTTGCGTAGCCCAAATATGAACCTAATGCAGACATTTTGAATACGCTCAAGTTTGTTAAGTTGCTCCTCAGAAAGGTCAACATACGAAACAAATATCGGCGTAATCCAAAATAGAGAGGAGTAAATTCTGAGCAAGCGTAATTTTAGTAGCAATGGGAAGAAAATTACGAAGTCTCCGCAGTGAACCCATTGAGGCAAACACCTTCCTACTAACCTGGCTAAGGCACCCAAGAAAGAGTGCGATCCATGATAATACCTAAGTTTTTAACTTGCGAAGAAAAAGGAATCACAACACCATCGAACTGAATAGGTGGCAAGTTTGCAAAGTCGACTTTGGCGATCATCTTAGAGCTGCCAATGATGATAACTTGCGACTTAGCAGGATTTACTTTCAAACCATAGCATCTACTTCATTCCAACATGCGCTCTAAATCACAATTCGTTGAGCATATGACCGATGGCAGATCACCAAGCACACCCTGAGAATATATTTGAAGATCGTCGGCATAAAGTTGATGAAAAGAAGATTAAACAGTTCTTTATCAGTAACCGCAAACGGAAACGAAATCCTTTTCGGTTACGGGAGGATGACAGAAACCGGTTTGATGAAATAAACCGTTTTCTGAGCCCTGGTCTCAGCTATATTAAAACACATACGAAATGGGTTTAAGTCCGCCATTTGTACTGAATTTTGTTTTGCGCAATAAATTTCTTTAATAAATAAATACATAAATTATAGTTAAGAAAACTAACCTAGTTTAATAAGTTTGTAACTAAACACTTATGGACCTCTTAGTTGTCTGAAATAAACGATTATTATTATTATTATTTGTTTCTCATTTTTTGAGTCACGGGCTCATATGTCCCGGTCTTTTGAAAGGCTTGCGTGGGGATATGGATCCAACACGTAGAGGCCCCTTGGAGAAATTTGCTGTGGCTGTAGCCCTGCTGGGACCCGTTCCTGATCATATCAATAAGATGATACATCCATGAACAGGTCCCAGCAGGTGGTTGAACTATTGCATTGACATGAAAAAGAAACCGGGCTATTAAAATGGAGTTTGGGTGGACTATTTATTTGGGCTATTGCAGTAGAAAAACTTCACCCGCCGTAACCATCAATGTGACTGTTACCTCTGGCGGGTGGTGACTCGCCCCTCATTATTATTATTATTATTTAATCACGTCATAGAGGTCGAATAGTGCTCGACATGTTTCGAATCGGTACGCGATTCATCATTAGGGGAGCCGATCGGTCGCGGCGGCGCAACGGTGCTTATACTTCATAATGTGTTACTCTTTCCTATTCATATGTCTCGTTTGGAAAATTAAGGTATGATTTTAAATTTGACTAAAGCATTGCAAACATGTCTTATATACGCCACATGAGAATTATTATGATACTAATGATACCAACTCACTTTGTCTGTCTCATAGAAAATGTTTGAACACTTTCCTCCTTCCTTCGTCACAACATTAAAACTAAAAAAAAACGAAGATGATCATTATATATAACCAAGGTCCGCAATTCTTCATAGCAAAAATCAAACTTTGAGAGGGTTCGACCAAAGTGTTTTATCGACTATCGATAAATAGTTTTCACTTAACAAAACATCGTTAAAGTAATGAAATCAGACTTTTGGATATATACAGTGGCGTTCATTATTATTTTATTCCAAACAACTGCATATAAATTATAACTGGAAATTTGATGAGAAATGTAAGATGCGGTTGACCATTTTTATTATTAATAACATGAAGTATGGGTGTTTAAACATGGTTTATGGGGAAAATAAAGTTTCTGTAAAACTTGTACTTTAGAAACTAGACATGTTCAAATTATCATATTTTACAACTTACGACTGTTTATTATATGTTTTACAGAAATTTCATTTGCACTATGTATACTAAAACTTGTTTAAACACGTGTACACCATGTTATTTATACTATTATAAAATACTAGATTTGTATTAAAAATATATTTTCTATGGAGAGCGCGATGCAGGATCGTCATTTGTTTTGTATGGGCGCGCGGCGCCATGCCTGCCTGGCGCCATCTTTTGATCATAATTTCCTTTATCCTCGGATCACGCCGAAATCGCTAGACAGATTTTAACCAATTTTGGTACATGGATAGCTAGACATCCAAAGATGGTTATAGGAGACTTTTTATCCGTCGCCAGTAAATAAAAAAATACACGGATGAAGTTACGGGTGCTTCCTAGTTAATAATAAAATTGGCAACCGCATCTAACGTTGTTCATAGAATTTCTAAAGTCATATTTTATATGCAGTAGTATGGAATAAAATAATGAAGTCGCTAATTAGCTGAACGCCACCGCCTATATCGAAAAGCCTGATTTCATTACTTTAACGATGTTTCGTTAAGTGAAAATTATTTATCGATAGTCGATAAAACACTTCGGTCGAACCCTCTCAAGTTTGACATTTGCTATGAAAAATTCCAGACCTTGTATATAACATACTCAGCCAATGTCGTCGCTCAAGCCGCATGCGTATGATGACTAGCGCTAAGAATATATAATTCATTCAGAAGGGACACGGATTTCTGTCACTTTTATTACTGTAGTGCTAAATCACATAGTACGTATATTTTTGTGTTATCATATAAAATCAAGTGCTTTTACACAAAACATCAGTTTGTTAAGTATTTTTAATTATTAAACATTTCTGTGTTTAATTGGATATTATTTAGCAAATATTCAAATTAAAAGACCGCTTGTAGCCGGAAAAGACTAAAAATGGCAATTTTAGTTCATTGAGGAAATAGTACATTGTTGTCGAGGCTGTAAAGTAAGCAATAGATGAACGAGTAAATTTTGAAGGCCGACCCGCAGGGGAGGCCTTCGATAGTACGAGTTCATCTATTGCACTTTCAGCCGAGACAGACTGAACATAGTGCTTTTCACGACACGAGGCAATATATGTTCAATTCCATAGTGTTTCACCGGAAGACTTAATAACTGGCATTAAATACCTGAAGCCCAAGAGCTCTCCTGGTCCAGATAATGTCCCAGCTTTCTTTATAAAAGGATGTAAAGACGAATTAACATTGCCCTTGTTACACATTTTTAATTTGGCCTTGCAGTCAGGTAATTTAATTACCCTGATCAGTGGAAAATCACTCGCGTGCGCCCCATTCCCAAATCAAAAGACACGGGTAAGGTTGAAAATTACAGACCAATTGCAATTTTGTCAGCTATTGCGAAGCTTTTTGAGTCCATCTTGATGAGTCACATATCTTCCCAAATAAAACCCTACCTTACCGACGCGCAGCATGGGTTCAGGCCTAATCGGTCGGTCGAAACGAATCTCCTGACTCTGGTTGACTCGATATCTGAACACTTAGATGAGGGAATGCAAGTTGATGTGTTGTATTTCGACTTTAAAAAAGCGTTTGATCGTGTGGATAATGACGTTCTCCTGAGGAAACTGACTCGTATAGGATTTTCTCCCAAGTTAGTGAAATTCTTCAGCGATTATCTACGCGACAGACGGCAGTACGTGCAACACGGATGCTTCATCTCCGAATCCTACCACACCCGTTCAGGAGTCAGCCAGGGTTCAATTCTGGGACCAATGCTGTTTGGTATAATGATTAATGACCTGGCTTTGGTCCCGAACAATGCCAGATGCCTGCTCTATGCCGATGACTTGAAGCTGGTGTATGGAGTGCATCAGCTTTCGGATTGCGTATCACTTCAGGAGGATATTGATCGTCTTTATAGGTGGAGCACTGACAATAAGCTTTTATTTAATATAGAAAAATGCTCAGTTATGACCTTTGGGCGTAGTCATAATCCCCTGCAGGTTGAATACACACTTGGGTCTGTACCCTTGACTCGCACGGATACTGTCAAGGACTTAGGAGTCACTTTTGATTCACGCCTCTCTTTTCATGACCATATAAAAGACCTGGCCAAAAATTGTTTCCGGAGGTTGGGGTTCGTGATCCGAAATACCCGTGACTTCTTTAGTCCGACAGTCATACAACTGGTGTTCACTGCCCTAGTTAGAAGCAAGCTGGAAACAGCTTCCATTGTCTGAAATCCGCATGAGGCTTCATATATTTTGTTATTGGAGAAAATCCAAAAAGCCTTCTTGCGTTTTCTTTACAAGAAGAGATTTGGATATTATCCATTTTTATATCCGACTAAATTTTTATTAGGAGTATTAGGTTTTAATTCGCTTGAAGTTAGGCGTAATAACATCTTACTAAAAAACGTTTGCAAGATCATGCGAGGACAGTCAGACTGCCCAGAATTGATTGGTCAAGTGGTGCGTCTGTTCGTTCCGTCTGTGCCGAGGATCACTCTTCGCCCGCGCAACCGGCTATTGTTTGCTGCTCCTGAAGCACGCACCGTTTCGCGGAAGCAGTCTCCTCTTGTTCGAGCTTTGCACAGGCTTAATGAGCTTCTCGCATCAGTACCAGATTTGGATGTTTTTGCAAGTGATTGGCGAATATTATAAGTTTAGAATAAATAACTTTAAGCGATCCATTCATCACAACAAGGTTACCTAAAAATTTTGTACATTTAGCATGAACGTTATATAATAAACCCTTCTGGTTTTGAAAACTTGGTTTAATTTCTTCCCCACATTTAGAACCTATTCAAACTTGGCTTGTGATTACAAGTCCATTTTCCCGCTCTAAGCTATCTGTAAGGTGAGTGTCTGGCGCCCGATATATTTCTTTTTTTATTGATCTATTCACCTGATATAGGTCAGTGACCCCTCTGGTCGATTTGGTTATTCCTTTGTTTGGTAGATTTTTCTACACACTTTGTTTTTTTATTTTTTGGTAGCTCTGGTGCTTCTGATAAGCCCGAGCTGAAACATAACCACACACTTTATTCTATTTATTACAGATGCTTGGCATAACCTGTGTTGGGGTCTAAGTAAAAACCACCACATAACGTCAATAATTTGGTTTAATTCCTATTTAAATACATGAGATTTAATAACACATGACGTGTTGCTTGGTTCGTGTATGGGAAGCGACTGACTCTTTCACTCAGTATCGTGTGCTCTGTCTTGCACATACTGCCAACACCAAGAAATGAATTCAACAATAGAGATAAGAGTGATAATGAAAGCAATCTATTTACTCCTGTTATTTAGTATTATAGATTAAACACCTACTACAGTAAGTGTGAATTTTAACAAACATTACATTATTGAATTAACGATAACTGTAATATTGTTAAGTTGTTTTAATACAAGTATACAAATTTAAACACTTAATATAGTTTTACTTATTAACAAAATTTCAAATTATACTATCCATATTCTTACATTGCCTTGTATTATGTTTTGTGCTGCTGTTACAGTGCTTGATTCCCTATCCATGATTGAAGACCAGTGTAAAGGAAAAAAGACAATAGCTTAATGAAATTAAACAATGAGATGGAAACATTTTTGTTTTGTACAAAAAAGGACATTTAAATATTAATAAGTCAGCAAGCAGATGTAAATTGCTGGACGAGCAAACAAAACACCTGCATACAATGCAGTATTTGATACTAATTACAAGGCTTGGACAATTTCAGGCATTATGTTATTTGATACAGAAAGTCTAAATATACTACTTATAATGTCATATCATGTTTATATGATATTCTTAACTTAAGCTTCTTATTTTAACCTTAAAAACTACAACAATTAATTGTGCCAACCTTGGCATCATGGCAGTTACTGCTATGCATCTTTAGATGGCCTACGGCAGGACACAAGTTGAAATTACACAAAAACTAACTACTAAATATAACAAGGTTTACTGACCATTTAGCTTTGGCTTCATAACAATCATTGCTATGCATCTTAAGATGGCCTACGGAAGGATACAGTTTAAATTGATACAGAGTTTAAATTTTAGCCAGTATATAATAATATGCAGTATATGCACGTTTATTGACCGCCGTGCGAGCCATGAACTGACAATCAAGCCACCTGAGAAGACAACAAATTGTGAGTATCATCGTCGTGGATGGGAAGTACACATACCTTAGTTACACTAGTGCGAATAATTGTGCCTTTACTTGTTTTTACAGATAAAGCTCTGACCTTCCCGTCCGTACCGGGAAAGGTTTCTATGACTCGGGCAGTCTTCCACGTTAGTGGTGGGGCATTAATATCCCGCAATAATACTAGGGTTCCTTTAGAAATATTAGGTTCCGTTTTATGCCATTTTGGTCTGCTTTGTAACTGTGTTAGGTATTGCTTTGACCATTCCTTCCAGAAGCATTGCACTATTCTTGTGCACTGCTTCCAGAAAGATAACCTGTTGATGGGTATCTCTGTAACGTCAGGTTCAGGGTAGGTGGATAGAGAAGCCCCTGTAAGGAAATGGCCTGGTGTTAAGTAAGACATATCATCGGAATCGATGCCATGTAAAGGGAGTAGCGGCCTGGAGTTTAGCACACCTTCTACTTGTATTACTACGGAGTTGAGCTCCTCGTAAGTAAGTACTTGTTGGCCTACAACCCTTTTTAAGTGGCACTTTTTTCCTTTAATTCCGGCTTCCCAGAGTCCTCCGAACACTGGGGAGTAACTTGGTACGAAACTAAATTCTATTACTAATTATAAAAACGGTATAAACTCACGTAAAAATTGTCAGGAACGGCCCGACATGTTTCGAACTCATTTGGAGCTCTTCATCAGGGGTAGCTATCCTGACAATTTTTACGTGAGTTTATACCGTTTTCATAATTAGTAAAGATGTCTCACGATAGTTTTAATAAATTCTATTAATCTCTCCGTTGCAAAGTTTGAAACTACGTCCTGATGATCTATACTATTTTGCAATAAATATAACTGGTGAAGTTGATTTTGCGCGCCCTTAAATGTCGATGCGTTGTCACAGTAAATGACTGAAGGCCTATTTCTACGCGCAATAAATCTTTTTAAACATTCTAAAAAGCACTCGGTTCTTAGATTAGAGACGAGCTCAATATGAATAGCTTTTGTTGTGAAGCAAACAAATAATGCTATATATGCTTTGTAAATTATAGGTTTCCGGACTTTGTGCATTTTAATTAAGAACGGACCCCCAAAATCAACTCCCACCTTACCAAACACCCTATGAGGCGCTACCCTATCGGCAGGTAAGGAACCCATTAGTTGTTGGCTAGCTTTAGCCTTTAATTTGAAGCATGTTATACATCCGTGAACAATGTTTTTTATTACTCTTTTACAATCTGTCAGATAATACCTCTGACTCAGATTACCTGTAATAATTTTTGCATTTGCGTGCAGCGAAATTATGTGTTCATCACTAATGATGAGCTTGGTGATATTAGACTTCTTTGGTAAAATAATCGGATGCCTTTGGTAGTAAGGCAAGTTCGCTTGCTGTAGTCTACCTCCTACACGCATTACTCCTTTCACATCAATGAAATGATTTAACCTTTTTAAGTTTGATTTGATAGGCTTGTTGTGCAACAGTGCCTCTGTCTCGTGAATATAATGTTCTAATTATGACTTTTAGTGCCGAGTCTATCTCCTTACAACTTATTCTTGTGAACTTTCTGGCCACGATTTGCGTTTTGCAATTATTGTACAATCTATAAATGAGGAATCTACAATTCTTTTTAATTTATGAATCGATTAGAATTTTGACAGTAAATCAAACTTTTGGTTAGAGACAGTGGCAGTGTTGCAAACTTTCGTTTCTGGGAGCTCTGAGGGAAGTTGAAACTCATTATGGTACCTGTGGCTTGGGTCTCTTAGATTTTGAGGGCCATTTCACCACAGTTGCACATCTTTGAGAATATGAGGTTCAACCCCCTTCGACAAACAGCCAGCAGGATTGTCTGCTGTGTTAACATACGACTAGGGCTTGCAATATCGGCATGGTTTTCCAATTCCGGAATTGATTTCGAGATTGGCACTTATTTCCGGAATTCCGGAACTGGTTCCGGAATTGACTTCCATACAAAAGTATACAAAAAACGAGTATTTATTTACAATTGCAAGCGGAAATCGATGTCCTAATTTTCGAGGTTTTTGAGGCCAAGAGATTAAACAAGACTTTTCATCCAAGTCTCAGAATACCTTCCAGGTCAAATTTTGCGGACATTTAATCTCAAGAGCATTTTTCAGAAAATTCGCATTTTAAATAATATATTTAGACGGTTCTACTGCGTCTTTCTCAATCAATTTGTACATAAATGCTACATATTTATGTCTGTTTCTTTGTTCTTATCCCGACAGTGATATCCACACAGACGTCCAGTATCTGACTTAGTGTACACATCAAAAGTGTCGTAATCTAAAGCTTGCTTAGCAATGTCTTAGCCCGCCTATTGGTGATGAGCACAGTCTCACACGAGTCACTTATCATCAGGCATCCCATTGACAACGATGCGTATTTTGAGCATCCGTGGAGTCAACGGGAAGCTAGGGCTAGCTAGGGGACCTCCTCATTCAATGATTAAAGGTGCGACCAGACCGCCGCTTAAAATACGGTAACGGTACGGAATCGCAGTGACGCATCGTATCCGTACCGTTTTTATCGCATGCCCTCCACACCGCCGCTTAAAATACGGAGTCGGTACGGAATCGCAGTGACGCATCGTATCCGTACCGTTTTTAACGCATGCCCTCCACACCGCTGCTTAAAATACGAAGACGGTACGGAATCGCAGTGACGCATTGTATCCATTGTATAATAAAGGTGCGCCCAGACCGCCGCTTAAAATACGGTGACGGTACGGAATCGCAGTGACGCATCGTATCCGTACCGTTTTTAACGCACGCCCTCCACACCGCTGCTTAAAATACGGAGACGGTACGGAATCGCAGTGACGCATTGTATCCATTGTATATGCACTCCGCGAAATAAAAAAATCTACTGACATAAAGACTGCACTTGCCACCTATTATGCTTATGCTAATGCATGGTTCAGCTACGGTATAATCCTTTGGGGCAATAGCACAGACGTACCATCTTTATTTACTCTACAGAAAAAACTTATTCGCATAATAGTAAATATTGACAACACCGACAGTTGCAAACCCCATTTCCAGGAACAGAAAATATTAACGCTGACTGGGTTATATATTCTAGAGATTTGTAAGTTCGTACGAAATTATCCCGAATACTATAAGAAACGCGAAGACATACCCACATCTCACCAGCTCAGATATAGGGAAAAACTTATGTTACCTTCGTCTAAACTTAAAATGCATTCTGATGCAACCTATACCATGTCCATAAAAGTATATAATAAACTGCCAGATATAATAAAGTCGGCAAAAAAATATTATACATTCATAATTCTGTTAAAAGAATTCCTTATAAATAAAAGTTATTATACACTAAGATAATACTTAGAGGAAAAACTACAATAGATAAATAATCAGTACTGACTTATCTTTTGAGCAATAAAGTCTAAATAAATAAACATAAAAGCACTTAAATTCCTTCATATACGAGTACATATTCTAATAAGTTATAATATAAAGATAGAAAATAAATTAAATAAAGTACATTAAATATCAAGTAGGTACAATTCCAAATATGCATTGTGTATATGCAACTTCCAAAAAATTTAATTTTACATAAAGTATTTACTTAAGTATATAAGTCGTCTTCTCTTCACGAAATTTGCTGTGCCCAACAGGGTCCACATTTAAGTTCACTATTATGTAACTGTTACGAAACTTAAGTTTACCTAGTATCCTGTAAACTATCATTTGTGGAATGCAATAAATGATTGAGATTGAGTATTGAGTATTGTATAATAATTCAGTGTATATAAGTCGTCTTCTCTTCACGAAATTTGCTGTGCCCAACAGGGTCCACATTTAAGTTCACTATTATGTAACTGTTACGAAACTTAAGTTTACCTAGTATCCTGTAAACTATCATTTGTGGAATGCAATAAATGATTGAGATTGAGTATTGAGTATTGTATAATAATTCAGTGAATTAAGGAGTTTGACCTTACAAACGGTCCACTGTTTCTATACTGTGACTGAGTTTTTGAATTTATCATTATGAAATTATAATTATCGGAAATTTTATTGACTTGTGGAATTTATTAATGTATAGTATTATTTTAGCTTTATATTTGATTATTTGTTGCTGTTTTTTATATATTTTGATATGAGATTTGACTTTTATATTTTTTATTTTTTTATTTGATAATTTTAATGTTTCTAGATGCTATTTTATATTTGTAATTATCAATGCTGTATAATTTAATTTAATTTGAATAATGACTTGTTAGCTTTACTATTTTAATATTTGCATGTTGAGTATGTCGACTAATACTGTTACCAGAACGATTATTGTAAGACCTTTTTATTACGTATTATATGCAAATAAACGAATCTGAATCTGAATCTGAATCCAGAAGTTTAGAATTTTTGATAATATGTTGTCTAGGATGGTTAGTGAGTGTTTAAAATACATTTTTTTTTTATAAAAAAAGAACCGACTTCAAAATAACTGAAAAGCCGAAAATAACCCGTTCATGTACAGATTACATTTGAATTACTTTTTAAAGTCGGTGCCAAACCACTCAACTTTTACTATGAAAAATGATGCCGCGAAAATTTTTGTTCGATATTATATATTATTATATTCTAGTTTACGTGAGGTTTGGCACCGACTTCAAAAAGTGATTCAAATGTAATCTGTACATGAACGGGTTATTTTCGGCTTTTCAGTTATTTTGAAGTCGGTTATTTTTTTATTAAAAAAAATTGCATTTTAAACACTCACTAACCATCCTAGCCAACATATTATCAAAAATTCAAAACTTCTGAACCGTTTGTAAGGTCAAACTCCTTAATTCATTGAATTAAGGTGCGCCCAGACCGCCGCTTAAAATACGGTGACGGTACGGAATCGCAGTGACGCATCGTATCCGTACCGTTTTTATCGCATGCCCTCCACACCGCCGCTTAAAATACGGAGACGGTACGGAATCGCAGTGACGCATTGTATCCATTGTATAATAATTCAGTGAATTAAGGAGTTTGACCTTACAAACGGTCCAGAAGTTTAGAATTTTTGATAATATGTTGTCTAGGATGGTTAGTGAGTGTTTAAAATACATTTTTTTTTTAATAAAAAAAGAACCGACTTCAAAATAACTGAAAAGCCGAAAATAACCCGTTCATGTACAGATTACATTTGAATCACTTTTTGAAGTCGGTGCCAAACCACTCAACTTTTACTATGAAAAATGATGCCGCGCAAATTTTTGTTCGATATTATATATTATTATATTCTAGTTTACGTGAGGTAGACAACATATTATCAAAAATTCAAAACTTCTGGACCGTTTGTAAGGTCAAACTCCTTAATTCACTGAATTATTATACAATGGATACAATGCGTCACTGCGATTCCGTACCGTCTCCGTATTTTAAGCAGCGGTGTGGAGGGCGTGCGTTAAAAACGGTACGGATACGATGCGTCACTGCGATTCCGTACCGTCACCGTATTTTAAGCGGCGGTCTGGGCGCACCTTTATTATACAATGGATACAATGCGTCACTGCGATTCCGTACCGTCTTCGTATTTTAAGCAGCGGTGTGGAGGGCATGCGTTAAAAACGGTACGGATACGATGCGTCACTGCGATTCCGTACCGTCACCGTATTTTAAGCGGCGGTCTGGTCGCACCTTTATTCATTGATTTAAGTTCTTCTTTCAGTTGTTTATAGGTTCTAGGTTATCGCGGGCTGGGTTTCTGCAACTCGATGTCTTACCATACGCTATTTTGCGTGAGGGGAACTAGTCTTGCCAAACCAACTCTACCAGAGAACTTAGCAGTCCCTTTATGTTACCGACAGCTTCTGGGAGTGACCTCGGCGACCCGAAGTGTTGTGCGCGGTAATTGGCCTCTCCAGGACATTCGAGAATGACATAGCCGACTGTCTCCTCTTCATTTAGAGTAAATAAGTGTTTTTTGATAAGGCATGTCCGGTTATTACTCCAGTTATAAGCCAGAGCTGGGGCCTCCTTAGTTGCCTTAGCTTGCGCGACAACCCAGGGCAAAATGTCGGAAGAGCCTCTCTCTGGACTGCCTGCAGGTACCTAAGTTAGACCAGTATTGCTGCTATTCCATCTTCATGTTCTTACTCAGTGTGATGCTCAGCCAGGAAAATGGTAGAGGTAGGATCAGTCCAGGTTCTTCTAGTTCTTTCTGTCAGTTGTTTTGATTTCGTCATTTAGCTTTCTTTTTCTGTCTATGGTTTAATGAGATTTATTGGCCTGATGGTAAAATTCTTAACTACCTGAGTTTTTACCGAGCACATTCATCACACGTTTCTATCATAGACATCAATGCCCTTGGATTTCCTATCAAAATATCTCATATTACTGTCTAGAAACTACATTAAATAGAGTCTTTTCAATTCCGGAATTTCGATATTGGACGTCCATAATTCCGGAGTTGTAATATCGGAAAAATCATCCGAAATTCCGGAGTTTCGAAATTCCGGAATTCCGGAATGCAAGCCCTACATACGACCATACGGCTCCATTCGTCAATACATTGACCTGCTTTACTCTGTTTGTTGGCTACATAGACAGACAATCCCGCAGGCTCTGTCCTCAGCCATGCCAGCACAACCAATCAAAGTGCAAATCAGAGTGCAAGTAAAATTGGATATTCAATCCGAGCCCTGAGATCTGATCGTAGACTTTGCGCATCAACGTCACTAACAATAATGCTGCGTTGAGCTCCAAACAAGGGATACTTAAGGGTTTTATGGGATTAACCCTAGATTTGGAACACAACAAGGTAACTTCTACTTCCTTGTTAATGGTTTTAAAATAAATGCAACAGCCGAAAGACTTGGCCAAAGCATCTGCATAACCTACCAACTCGGCTAGCTCTATATTTTGTGTATTTATGTTCCTGTTTACCGAGATGGCTTGCATCATGTTTAAGCTCTGCAGAAAGTGACTGAATTCGCTCGCTAAATCATCTGGGATGCAAGAGCCCCAGGAAATTTTTAGTTGCCATGTTTATTGCATGAGTAGCTTGGCCGCTACCACGATTGGCCCGGCCAATCCAAGCGCATCAAAGAACCTTCCTATCAGACTGAGAACCTGGCGCTTACCTATCCACTTCGCATGGCAGCTCTCTGGGGCAACTAATGTTCATAGTGTCTGTTTTTATCTTATATGTAATGGGTAAAGTTTTTATTGCTGCATCATCATGACAGATGTCAACGTCGGACACGTTTTGAAGCTGTGCGGGTACATCCGCTAATATTTTCTTGTTATTGGCGCACCATTTGTGCAGCTCGAATCCACCCAGCTTTAACAGGTCCGTCAGCTGACGTTTTGTCTCTATTAATTGAGTTAAGTCGTTACTGCCCGTGTTGACATCATCAACGTACGTATTTCTTATAAGAACTTCTGCGGCTAATTCGTTCTTAAACCAATGGGCAAGTTTGATCAAACACCTTGTCGAGAGAAAAGTCGAGCTTTTTAATCCATATGTTATTGTTTGTAATTGAATACACTTAATACTTTCCGTTGGAGTGTCCCTCCAGAGAATATTTTGCAATGCGCAGTGATCAGGGTTAAGTTTAGTTTGCCTGAATAACTTTTGAATGTCTGCAATGAGTATGTATTTATGTAGTCTGAACAAGATCATAATGCTAAACAGATCGTTCTGAACAACTGGACCATTCAATAATATATCATTGAGAGAAAAGTTGAGATCAGTTTTCATAGACCCATCAAATACAACTCTAACCCGTCTTGTTTTACTATTTTCATTAAAGACTGAATGGTGTGGTAGAAAATAGGCTTTACCACCTTCCAAGTCGTACTTGCTTATGTCCACATACTGAGCATGCTCTAACGCTAGATATTCTGCAATGAAATCCTTGTATGTTAGAAACAGTACAGGATCTCTTTCAAATCTTTTTTCTTAATTAAGAAATCGCTTGAGTGCTCGTGACAATGAATGTCCCATGTTTAAATCATCGAATGTTTGCTTCAAGGGCAAGTCTACCTGAACTTGAAACCTATTATGTTCGAGGACGACAGTACTTACCGCGGGGATATCGAAAGCAATACATACCATGCTGGACTACCAAAACGAAGCCTTCTGGCAAGAATACATGGCCACTGGCGACCGAAATGTTGCTCACGCACTCATTAAGTCCCTCAACGAAGCACGGCAAGCTAAATGGGAAAGTACAGTCCAAGACATGAACTTCGCACACTCAAGCCGTAAAGCCTGGCACCTACTTAAACGCTTTACCACTGGAACCACCAGTCAGAAGAAGTGAACCCAAAGTCAGCCCGAGTAAAATTGCGGATAGGATTGTAAAGCTGTCTAAAGCACCTAGCCACAAACAACACACTCGTGACATACGGAAAGATCTTACATCCCTTAAGGCATGCACTGCTCCGGATGCCTACTTTAGCCGCCCATTTACTGCAGACGAGGTAACTGCGAGTGTCAAACTTATCAAGGGAACAAGGCTTGTGGAGAGGACAATATCTTCCCAGAGTTTATAAAGTACAGTGGACCTCATACGCGTGCGTGACTCGCGAATTTTTTTTACGAACATCATTGACTCTGGGAAAATCCCACTTGCGATGAAACGGGCCAAGATAACTGCAATACTTAAACCCGGCAAGCCAGCAGACTGTGCAGATAGCTACCGCCCTATTGCTCTCCTGAGCGTGACGTATAAATTGCTTGAGCGAATACTACTTAACCGTATTGCACCAACTATAGACAAACATATTCCTCAAGAGCAAGCGGGTTTTCGTCCAGGATGCAACTGCAGTGATCAAGTGTTAGCACTGACTACACTCGTGGAGAAAGGCTTTAACGAAAACCTCAAATCATCAACTGTTTTCGTAGATCTAACAGCTGCTTATGACACAGTGTGGCGCCAAGGACTGCTGTACAAGCTACTCAAGCTGATCCCCTGTATCAAGATCTGCAAAGTAATTGAGGACGCTCTTACCAACAGGCCATTTAGTGTCTATCTTGGAGACAAATCTAGTACTTCTAGGGTTTTGAACAACGGCCTCCCACAGGGTTCAGTCCTGGCTCCAACACTTTTCAACGTGTACACCCACGACGTGCCAGAGACGCTCTCCAGGAAATTTGCGTACGCTGACGACCTAGCTCTAGTCGCACAGGGCCGCAGTATAGAGACCACGGAAAGGCACCTTGAAACCGATATGGCCACCCTCGATGAGTACTCCGTCCGCTGGCGCCTGTGTCCGAATGCCTCGAAAACTGAAGTCTGCTGTTTCCACTTAAATAACCGACAGGCCAGCAAGAAACCTAACGTTACCTTTAGAGGCTCCACTCTTCCCCATAACCCCTTTCCCAAATATCTGGGTGTCACCCTGGATCGGTCTCTTACATACAGCGCCCATCTTAACAACGTCGCAGCGAAACTGAGAACCAGGAACAACATCCTGCAAAAGCTGACAGGGACAACGTAGGGAGCCTCAGCCAGCTGCTTAAGAACATCCGCTCTGGCGCTCGTATACAGGGTGTCCCTAAAACCAACGCCGAAATGAAGAGGGGCGATAGAACAGCTCATAAGCAACCATATTAAGTTAATTTGACCTTAATAAAAAGTTCATGGTTTTCGAGATATTTGCATTTTAAAAAAACTCGTGACTTTTGAGGCCCTGCGTCAGTATGTCGATTGCCACCACTGCAAATTTAGGTATTTTTTAAATCTGTTTTTTGCAGGATGTTACTAAAAACATATCCTATCGAATGTAATTTAAATTTATTACATATCATGATGCTTTGTCGGTAAAAATAATAAAAAAAAACGAATTATAGCAATTTATTAAATTTTGCCAGCGGTTTTGATCGAGTTTCCTTTATAAAAAGTATTGTAAACTAATATGGCAAACGACATAAAAAGATAGTAAATTTATTGTAGTTTTCAAAAAGGTACAGCATTTTTTAATTTACGCAGCAGTTTACGAGATATTGATATTTTACACCAAAAGGAGCTCATACTGCAGTTATTACATAGTATGGAACCAGAGCCCCTACTAGGCTCAGAGTTTGAATTTCGAACAAAAAATAGATTCAAAGAATACACAATTTGAAATTGGAACACAATTTGAAATTCGAATTCAAGTCGGCTTTCTGATTAAAGAGTATTTTAGTAATTTTAGGACACTTCGTCAATTCGTTTGATGTTCTTTATTTAGTTTGGTTTCTTATTTTCTTAAATAGACTTGATTACCAATAGAACTCGTGTTTGCCTTGTGATTTGGGTTTTTGGTACAATTTAACTTTGCTTTGTGCATCTTGGACTCGAGTTCTGCCTATTGATTTTAACTTCGATTTACTTTGGCTCTGTTAAGATTAATTGTAGTGCGTTTGTTACAAATATGCCAGAGAATTATACTCCTCAAGAATATGCCAACATGCATTTTGTCTATGGGGAATGTCAGGGTAACTCTTGTGCTGCAGCTAGACTCTATCGGGAAAGAGTTCCAAATTTAAGGCATCCGGACCATCGAGTATTTCGAAATGTTCATCTCGCATACTCACAAGGCGTTTTGCCTGGCAATCGTGGTGGATTGGGAAGACCTAGAGGAGATTACGATGAAGATGTTTTACAAGAGATTCAAAACGACCCATCCACTTCGACACGGAACTTTGAACGTAATTTAGGGATATCAAAATCTGTTGCCAATAGAATATTACGTCGATATGGATATCATCCATACCACATACAACGTGTTCAAGCGTTGCTGCCCCGTGATTACCCACTTCGTGTTCAGTTTTGCCCGACAATGCTGCAAAAACACAGAGAGGATCCCAATTTCATAAATATGGTTTTATGGTCTGATGAAAGCACTTTTAAGAGAGATGGATTTATGAACATGCACAATTTACACAGTTATGCATTAGAAAATCCTCATTTAATGAGGGAAGATCGGTCGCAGTAGCAATTTAAAGTGAACCTCTGGACTGGAATATTAGATGGGAAAATAATTGGCCCATTTGAATTACCAGAAACGCTGAATGGTCCAAGTTATCTGCATTTCTTAGAGAATGAGTTGCCAAATCTTCTCGACGACGTACCTTTAGCTACGCGGAGGTCAATGTGGCTGCAGAATGATGGCTGTCCAGCACATTATGCACGCGAAGTGCGACTACATTTAAACCAGTTATCCACAGAAATGGATCGGCCGTCTGGGTCCCATTTTGTGGCCTCCTCGATCTCCAGACCTAAATCCTCTGGATTTCTAATACTGGGGTTATATTAAAGAAAAAGTTTACAATGAACCGATTATCAGTATAGCGGAGCTGAGATTTAACGCATTTACGCAGAGGCCCAAAACGACGTATCAAGAAGTGCACGTCACATCAGTCGAGCATTTTTAAGGAGATGCCGAGCTTGTATTCAAGTCAATGGCGGACAATTTGAACATTTAATTTAGTTACATAAAACAGATTTCGTATTTTTTTAATGTTTTTAGTTTTTTTATTCACTTAACAGATAAAAATGGCAACCAGTATTATTTTTGCATTATCTTATAAACCGCTAAATAATTAAGTCACTTCAATACCACTTTAAAAACAACTCTAAATTTGCTATCTTTTTACGTTATTTGCCAGGTTCGCTATGAACATTTCATTTTTTATTTATTCTAAAATTGAATTGTGTTCCTATTCTAAATAAAGTATTCTTTGAATCTATTTTTTGTTCGAAATTCAAACTCTGAGCCTAGTAGGGGCTCTGGTTCCATACTATGTAATAACTGCAGTATGAGCTCCTTTTGGTGTAAAATATCAATATCTCGTAAACTGCTGCGTAAATTAGTAAATGCTGTACCTTTTTGAAAACTACAATAAATTTACTATCTTTTTATGTTGTGTGCCATGTTAGTTTACAATACTTTTTTTAAATGAAACTCGATCAAGACCGCTGGCTAAATTTAATAAATTGCTATAATTCGTTTTTTTTTATTATTTTTACCGACAAAGCATCATGATATGTAATAAATTTAAATTACATTCGATAGGATATGTTTTTAGTAACATCCTGCAAAAAACAAATTAAAAAAATACCTAAATTTGCAGTGGTGGCAATCGACATACTGACGCAGGGCATCAAAAGTCACGAGTTTTTTTTAAATGCAAATATCTCGAAAACCATGAACTTTTTATTAAGGTCAAATTTACTTAATATGGTTGTTTATGAGCTGTTCTATCACCCCTCTTCATTTCGGCGTTGGTTTTAGGGACACCCTGTATACAACAGCAGAATACTGCGCCTCTACTTGGTTAAACAGCTCTCATACCACTGTAGTAGATACACAGCTAAACCACACCATGCGCCTAATTACGGGATGCTTAAAACCGACTCCTCTATACTGGCTCCCGGCTTTGTGCAGTATTGCCCCGCCCCACCTCCGCCGCACACATCACCTATACGCGGAAGTGAATAAGGCGCTCAGACGTCCCGAGCTGGGGATCACCTCTAGTGGAATAAAAATTCTTGTCATAAATTCGATTGTCATAACTCATTTCGCATTATGGCTTTCCTCATACATGTTATTTGTCATAAATTGTTATTTGCATAAAATTTTTACGTCATAATTGTTGTTCGGCAGGCTGTTCATAAGCATAATTTAGTATGACACAAAATTTCAAATCATATTATTGAATGTCATAATAATTGATAGTACGAAGAAGAGCAACGCATACATTATGGCTTTCATAATTATTAATGGCAATAGACATATAGTATAAGTTATATCACATGTACCAAAAATATAACATTTGAAATAATGATACAAAACTTACATGAGCAGTAAAACAAAAAGGGGGGACGGGGGGGCGAAGCCCCCCACATGGGGGGCTCGGGGGGCCAAGCCCCCCGCATTAAGAAATCCTTCTCCACACTGACCTCTTAGTTGTAGGTTAGGTTGGTTCCATATTGGGTTGCATAAATTTTAAAGCCATAATGTCGATTCGCATAACCACTTTTGTCATAATAGTCCTTGCGCATAAGGTGTATAGTCATTAATTGATCCGCATAAATTTTATGACCATAATGTTTTTACGCATAAGTAAGGAATGTCATATAATTTTGTAGCATATCAACCTGAATCATAACCATTAATCGTCATAATGTTCTTATGCATATCGTGCATTGGCGCATAATACTGAAGAACATAAATATCAAGCTCCTAATTTTTTATTTCAACATCAGCCTGGTTTTCTGGCAGCAGTTCATTTCTGAGGGGGTCGCAGTTCTTTCAAACCTAACCTAACCTACTTTTCTGGCCGATGTTCGTATTTGTAGGTTCACAATTCTAACCTAACCTAACCTACAACTAACCTAACCTAACCTACTTTTCTGGCCGATGTTCGTATTTATAGGTTCACAGTTCTAACCTAACCTAACCTACAACTAAGAGGTCAGTGTGGAGGAGGATTTCTTAATGCGGGGGGCTTCGCCCCCCGAGCCCCCCCTGTGGGGGGCTTCGCCCCCCCGTCCCCCCATTTTGTTTTTCTGCTGTAAGTTTTGTATCATTATTTCAAATGTTATATTTTTGGTACATGTGATATAACTTCTGCTATATAATATTGCCCTTAATAATTATGAAAGCCATAATTTATGCGTTGCTCTTCTTCGTACTATCAATTATTACGACATTCAATGATATGATTTGAAATTTTGTGCCATACTAAATTATGCTTATGAACAGCCTGCCGAACAACAATTATGACGTAAAATTTTTATGCAAATAACAATTTATGACAAATAACATGTATGAGGAAAGCCATTATGCGAAATGAGTTATGACAATCGAATTTATGACAAGAATTTTTATTCCACTAGAGGTGATCCCGGTTAGGTTAGGTTAGAACTGTGAACCTATAAATACGAACATCTGCCAGAAAAGTAGGTTAGGTAAGGTTAGGTTAGTTGTAGGTTAGGTTAGAATTGTGAACCTACAAATACGAACATCGGCCAGAAAAGTAGGTTAGGTTAGGTTTGAAAGAACTGCGACCCCCTCAGAAATGAACTGCTGCCAAAAAACCAGGCTGATGTTGAAATAAAAAATTAGGAGCTTGATATTTATGTTCTTCAGTATTATGCGCCAATGCACGATATGCATAAGAACATTATGACGATTAATGATTATGATTCAGGTTGATATGCTCCAAAATTATATGACATTCCTTACTTATGCGTAAAAACATTATGGTCATAAAATTTATGCGGATCAATTAATGACTATACACCTTATGCGCAAGGACTATTATGACAAAAGTGGTTATGCTAATCGACATTATGGCTTTAAAATTTATGCAACCCAATATGGAACCCCCGAGCTGCCTATCAACGGAGACCTAGCCGCATTCAAATCGACAAGGCTAAAATCGCGAAATCCACCGGCATTACAGGCCCACCAACCACACTCCAACTGGAACACAAACGAGGTCTGGTCTGAGGAATGTAGAGCCAGATGCATCCCACCCGAACTGTTCGAGCTGAATCCACGCTCTCGCCCACCTGGTTTTAGAGAAAAACGTCCGGTCTGGTGCACGCTCAACCGCCTGAGAACGGGAGTTGGTAACTGCAACCAACTACGGAAAAGATGGGGCTGGACCGAGGACGAAAGCTGCGAATGCGGAAGCCCAGAGCAGACTGTACGCCATATTGTCTTGGAATGCCCACTAACTAGATTCGCAGGCCAAGTGGAAGATCTGAAAGACCTAACAAGCGAAGCTGTTAATTTCCTTACAAATTGTAAATTTAGATTATATTAAAATAGCACGCAGTGTAAATTGTACGCCATACGATAAATAAATAAAGTACTTGAAAAAAATTCTTCGGCTAACTGGTGTTCTGTTGTCGCTTCTCGATAGGTTTCTAGTACACTGTCACATGACCAAATTTTTTTCATTATAGCCTCCAAATCGTTAATTGATGCATTGTCATCGATGAGCTCTGATGAGTGCGCACTCACATGACCACAGAAATTGCCAGAGTCGGACCGCCATTTAGTGCCAGTATGCGGCATCCTGCCTGCAATAATATAGCCATACGAAGTATCGTGCAAGTACAATCCTGGAGGGCTAATAGGTATCTGGTCGCGTCCCAGAATCTTGAAAAATATAACACAGCCTAAAAGCATACTTATAGGTTGACACTCATCGAACTCCGGGTCAGCTAGCAATATGTGGCTAGGTATTTTAAGATTATTTCTATTTATATGAAATTGTGGCAAATCGCAAGTAATGCTATCGGTAACACAGCATGTCACCTTTGTATGTATATTGGATGTTGTGGAATAAATGTCCACATCTGTCTTGTACCTGACTGTGTCTGCAGAACCACAGACACCTACTAGAGAAGTGGGTTCATTATTATAACTTACAATCTAACCTGGTTGCAAGAGCAGACAAAATGAACGAAATTTGGCTACCCGAGTCACAAAGAGCTCTTACGTGGATCATTTTGCCATGTTTATCATATAAACAAACTTTTATTGTAGGCAATAAAACATTATCAAACCTACTTGTAGACAAGGAACTCAATTTGGGTAACAGCGCAGCAGTTTCGCTGGCTTTGTCTTGATGTAACAAGGAATTATGTTTTTGTTTACAAATGGAACACTTTAATAAGAGTTTGTATTTATTGCTGTGCTTGTTTAAACAAAGTTCACATAAATTGTGATTGTTCACATGTGTGATCCTTTCTAATACTGCAGCAAGTTTAAATTTTTCGCACTGGTGTAACCTGTGGTACTTACTTTTACAGAAGTTACATAGTACCGGTTTATCAGGTGAACGCTTGTCCGTAGTTACCATGCTGGCTCGACGGTTGTTCGGTTGATGGCCAGCTTGAACCGGGCTGTTGTCGGCCACTGACTCCAGCGCACTTGCTCGCTGATCTAAAAAGTTTAAAAATACATCTAAGCTTTGCACCGAATTATCTTTAAGCTCCAAGTGGTAATACCTTAGAGAGTATTGATCAATTTTACGCTGTAGAATTGCTATCAAAATAGCATCCCAATGCTGTGCTGGAAGTTCCAATTTTTTTAAAGCACCAACATGCTGTCTGGTTTTAGATACTAGATCCCGCAATGCAGCAGCATTCGTCTTTGTAATTTGCTTTAAATCTAATAGTGCATTTATATGCAAGTTAACTAGCCTACTCTTGTTATTGTACCTTTCATCCATCAATTGCAGGGCGGTGATGTAATTCTCCGCAGATAGCTGCAAGTGTTGAATCAAATGCGCCGGTTCTCCTATCAGTAATGACTTTAAGTGGTAAAATTTGGTGCAAGTAGTAGGATATTAGGGTATCTGGATACAAAGAGCTATCCAGATACCCTAATACCCTCTATTCAAGATGTAATTGGCATCTATTCAAAAACTACTTTTTCCTCAGTCGACAAAATGATCTACTCAAAATGTTGTTAAGCTAACCTTCTTATACCCAGGACACCAATTCCTATTCAAGGCGTCACTTTTACTTGCTTTAAAAAAAATATTTATTTATTTATTAAACGCTAATCGATGGCTGCCAAATCGATACAATATTTGTTGCTTCTGATAACACGTGCTCTTAGTTTTAATCCTGCATAGTAAATTCGCATGGATGTGTTCACGTTCAGCGAGTTACTTGATGTTAGTAATATGGCGTCATACTGCTCATTATTTATTATTTTGACTCGATGCAGACCACATAGCTGCCACTTATCAATAACTACGTCCACCATGTCCCCAATTTGCAAATCCATAATTTTGTTTATTTCTAATAAACAATATAAGAGAATATGGAAAATTACTAAGCTACTCCACCGACAAGAGTGTAGATTTTCAGTTATGATATTTTTAAAAGTTGGTAATAAACTAAAATTGATCTTGTACTTATAATAGGTGTGTGAAATCAAACAAATTTTATGTATTTATAATTTTATTTCAAAAAACATCATTTTCTATACACCACTTCTTCAAGCAAGTTACATTTTTAAAAGCGCAAATATTATTATGATAAATACAAGTTTGAATATCTAATGCTGTCGCATATCTTTTATATAAGGTTTCTAAATTAGGACAGTTAAAATCTTCTAAATTATGTACATTGTTGTTATCTAATATTTCTTTCAACCACTTTACTTTTTCATAACCTTTAGCATAAATGTACTTATTTTTAAAGAATTCTGATATTAAGGACTTATAACTAAAATAAGGCACAAAGCCTTCATTCCATAAAATTCCTTTGTTTTTTTCGATCCATGCCACAGTTATACGTTCTTTCCTTGTTAAATTATAAAATGGATACGGCGGTTTAATTAACAACATTAGGGCACGGTTTTCGCTTAGAATTGCTATTTCTTTAGGTATAAACAGGTTACTTTCATTTTTAAAGCCCTGTACATCCACGATCACATTCATGATAGTTTTCTAACGATGTTACTCAATGGCTTATACTCAAAAAGACGATCGTTTATGATAAGGCAGTAGGCAGTAGTATTATCGGGAATAACTTGTGATGACTCAATTTCTAAACGTACATCAACGGGCCCGGTTTTTAGGGTATCATTCTGTCTTGAACAATCTATAACAAACAATGGGGCTTTTTCTCCAAATGTCTGTAAGTCGAGCAACGGGTCGACGCAGGTGTTGTAATATGACTGACGAAAATTTGCATACATCTCATATAATATATTGTACCTGTTTTCATCAAATTTTAAGTTTAATGAATCATAGGGGAAGTATTGTGAATTTAAAAACAACTTCACGTTTGTTATGTTGCAATTATCAAATAAAGACGAACTTCTTGTCGGATTTAATTTTCTATTGGTTTGTAGTCCTAAAATAACGAATCGGGGTTTCTCTAACTGAGAGGTAGTTTTAACAGACCATGAATGTTTAGTTGTCTTAGGTAGTAATGGATATTCGTATAAATCCCAATTTCTAAACGCTACTTGTATAGACCTGTCTTTTTCCAAATGTTTAAGTAGTAATAATCTATCGCGATCAGATACTCTAATATGGGGTACACGCCATTGGACCTTTTGTATTTCTACAGTAACGTTATCGTTTTTCTCCATAGTCACGCTGTTTGAAACAGTATTACTTCTATGTAAAATAAGTTCATGTCTACAATTGAGGAGTATTTTATTATAATCTTCTGCAAATCCTAATACTTTATTCAATGGCACGATAACAGAGAAATGTTTTTTTTTGCCCTGAGTTCCATTTAAATCCCACCCCCATATAGCGGCATTTTTACTTTCCCCTTCATTCATTGAAACGTAAGACTTCATGGTCGTTGTTATTCCGGCATTTTTTATGTGATCTATTTCCACACCATTCAGTTCGTATTTGATATCTTGAAATAAAAACAATATTGGATTGTTTATAAACTTGATTTCTTTCTCAACTGGCTTTCCCGTTGCATCTAGGGCAGTCGCACTTGCATAGCCTTCTATGTAAATTGAACTAGCAGAAGGAAGTACATAGACATCTTGCTGGTGAATTGGTATTCTTATTTCATCATTTTCTTTATAGCTCTGACTATACGGATTGTATGTATGAATTTCATAACTTTCAATAGAATTATCATGCTGAGGTAAATCGGTGATTTGGAGCATTTTTAAATTTTAAAACCGAGAGAACGTAAAAAAATCTTATTGTTTTTAGTGATCGTGCTAGTTGTTTTTAAACGTCTTCTATCTTTCGACACCCGAGATGAAATACTAGGTGTTCTTGTATGAATCAGGATTTTATTAAAAACAATCATGGTACTTATTCATTTATGTTCTATGTATGAATTGAGTATTATTATTTACTAGCAAATGACATGTAATTTCGTTCACTGACGATGCGAGAATGTAAACTGACTATAATCGTTATTTTATTTATTTGTTTTACAATAGTCATCGAAATACTGGATATACGTCTTACTTATCTCCCCCAAAACGAGCTTAGGAACTTTAAACACAAATGTCCACAGTTGTAAGAGTTATTTCTTTGTATATTATGATAATTGTATTGAATTTTTGATCCTATATACTTAATGAATTCTTTTGGTGGTTTCAGATTACCATAACTGTCAAAATATTCGATATAATCATTTATTTTTGCGTAGGCTACCCAATGAGTACCAGAACTTGTAGATGAATCTAAATTAATAACCCCACATTCTATCGGTAGCGGTAATTCTGGTAATTCATCTCTCATAAATACACCGCGAAAAAAAGGGACATATTTTGAGTACTTTATAATATCGATGTTAGTTAATGCTCTTTTAGGTAGCCGAGTGATTAGTTTTTTTTCTTAGTAATATAGATCCCTAATCCCTTCTTGTACGGTTTAAGATGTAATCCTTTTCCAATACACAATGCTTCCATATCCATATTGTGCCTTTTAAATTCTGCTAGCTGTTTTTTAGCTGATTTGTAATCGTTGATAGCTTTCGTAATTCCGGCGATACCGCCCGCTAAACTGCCGGTGGCCGACAATCCAGCAAATATAGGTATTAATGGTAGAAACCCTCCAGTTTTAGGTATAGGTATGACTCTTGGTGTTTTTATAGGTATGTCAGATACCAGTTCTCGAGCAGCTGTGTATGCCATTTCGGTAAGCATTTTCTTGCATTTTGGCTTTAGTTTACGGATGTGTCTTTTAGTATGAGAGACAATATTGTTAAACGTTTTTTTAAAGCCAGAGGGAACTTTAGCCGCGGAGCTTAATGGTACTTTTCCCGGTACTAATAAACTATTGGAATTCTTTTTAGGTTGACTTTTCATAATTATATTGAATTTTATAGAATTGAACAAATAGTAAATTGTCCTTATTGTTTCAAGATCAGTATGTGAATGAAACCAAAATAAGAAATCAGTATTCTTAAATACTTTTGTCAGTATTCAACATTACAAACGATTTCCTTTTTCTATCCAGCTATTCTCGCTTGAAGGCAGTCCTAACCACTTTACATATACTTTGTTTCCTCTAGTTTTTAATACTTTTTCAACGAGATATACATCCGGATGCAAAGTTTTTTGGATTTCTTGAGCATAAAACGCGCCTAATATTGGTCTACACTTTGCATCTTCTAGTAAATAAGTTGTAGGATTAGTATGTTAAACTTTTGTTAACTTAAATATTTCCGTAGACCAATTAGGAGTATACCCTTTCTCAAAACAACCTTTGTATTTGCTGATTCTGACAAAATCTCCGACTCGAAATCTCCTGCATTTTGTTATTTTCTTAGCTTTCAAGTAAACGTATCTCCGTAATACTTCTACCTTATTTTTATAGTTAATTGTAGCCGGCGCCCTTCCTACAGTTCTATGAACGGTATTATTATATTCGTTAATTTTAGAATGAAGTGTTCCATCTATCCATTTATAATTTCCTTTTAAGCTAAACTCTTTGAAAAGTTTATTTTTTAGTGTTCTTATAAACCTTTCCACAATGGAAGCTTTTTTGGTAGAATATGTGGAATAATGATTAATATGATGTTGTTTGATAATCTTTAAAAATGTTTTATTATAAAATTCCTTGCCCATATCTGTTTGTAAATTTTTTGGGACTCGCCCTTTCTTTAATAAAAGTTGAAATTGTTTAGACACGATTTCTTGAGTTTTTTGCTTAAGAGGAAATGCCCAAGCAAACTTAGAAAAACAGTCAATAATTACTAATATGTATTTAAAGCTAGAATTGACATCTGATAATGCCTGCATATCAATCAAATCTGCTTGCCAAAGGTCATCTATATCTTTTAAAATAACGCTTCTCCGAGGGAAGTTCACTCTTACGTTTTTGTGTATTTCGTCAACGACGTCGGCTTTGCTCATAGTGTTTATTTAACGTTCCTTGAAGTTCCTTTAAAGCGATATTCTTTTCAATATCTTTCATGCGTTCCATTAAACTTTTTGCTAACTTTTCAGAATGCTGTATTTGACGTGCTTTTAAAGCAAGGTCTTTTTCAATGCATTTTAATCGGTCTCTTAAATCTGCAATCAGCCTTGAATTTTCTTCAATATACTTTTCATTGCTAACATTTGATTCTTTTGCTTCATTAACAGTCGTTATTTTTATCGTTTCTATTTTACAACAATCAACTGTGATTTTTTCTTTTTTTTCAACAATCATATCCAGCGTTCATCCAATTACTGTTAGAATGATTCAATTAAGGAGGCTTTTATTTTTTTATTATACCGGCTTCCCTCAATTCTTCAATAATTGAAAGAATTTCATTATCGTGATTGCTATTACCAGCACTTTTGGAAGCAATTAATAGTTTAAGTCTTTCAATAAGTTCATTCGGATCATCCCAATACACGTAATCGGTATTACTTTTATATGTTTTTAAATTAGGTAACCTACAACCATTTTTTAAACTTGGTAACTGATCAGAGAAATCCTGAATAGCGCTATCAACCCGATTTTTGTATGTTTTTAAATGATGTAAACTACTGCCAACTTTTAATTCAGGAATCTGTTCAGGAATATCCTGACTAGCGTCATCAGGTTGTGAAAACAAAGGCTTAATAATCTGACGATATTTAATACCTTTATCACCTTTGAGTTGCCCGTTAGGATTGAAGTCTCGTTTATGCGCATTTGTGTTAATAAGCATTTCCTTATATACAGTTTTATCATGATCTGATACTAACTCCAGATTAGGTTTATTACGCATTATAAGCTCCTTTAAACCATCAGTAAGTTCATAATTGTTGTTATTAACGGATACCATATATTTTTTTTCTTTGTTACCATCATTGGTTAAAGATAAACTAACAGCGACATTTCCCATCATAAGTTTATTATTTTCGCTACGAATGCCGAATGGTACATTTATTTTTTCGTAAATATTAAGAACATCTTCTTTTTTAAGGGACAGTAATGTATCATTATCATTTGTTTGTAAATTCAGATCTTTTTCTTCGGCTATATCATAATATTCTGAATGTTTACTTGTGTCAGCTCTGATTATATCTCTAAACTTCTGATAATCGACGGAAGAATCTAAATCCATGCCAGTATCATTGATCTTAGTGTTTGTCGATACGTTAAAGTCAGAAATTTGTGTACCTTTCACTTTAATCAGTGTTTCAAGAGGATCTGTAATAGGCTTAAACACTTTTTTAAATTTAAGATCAGTTGCATGTTCTTCATTCTGAATTGTTTTTATTTTCTTTTTTATGCTACTGATAGCTTTAACAAGTTGCTTTTTTATGTTAGTATTCATTGCGTCGTCTGTTTAACACTAATAACAAGCTTCAAGTGAGATATTACAAGCTTAATATGTAATATATAAACAACTTAAAAATAAATAAACGTGTCAAATCCTTTTCTATACCTTCCATTATTAACTGCGCAGTCTTTATTTATAACTAAAAAGCTGTATTGGTTTTGCCACACGGTGAAACAAATCTTTCTAAATGTTAACCAATCAGCGTCTGTATTTACATGCTCATTGTATATATGTTTTAAATTTATATCATCTTGCTTGAATATAATTAAAAGATTAGCGTTATCTCTTATTAATTGTTTTGGTATCTTTGAGTAGGTTTGCGATAAATAAAAACAGTCTATTTGCTTATGTCTCCCCATGGCAAAGTAATTTCGAATGTTCATTTGGTTTTCACATGCTACGTCATCGAAAATTATAACTGAATTAGTTAACGCTTCATTGGGATGTACTACTTCTTTATTATCGCTAAACAAAAATAATTCTGCGCCCGGAATATTCTGCATGATTCGTTTTAAAAAAAGATACTTTGGCTGAAAAGCAGTCTTTGAGTACAAATAAATGTGCATAAATCTTAATCCATTTTCGTGTAATAACAAGTTCAGCATAACGTTAGTTTTACCGCAGTTGGAAGGGCCACATATTATGCAGCGGATTGTATTAGGCAGCAGAGTGCCGTGTTTTACTTTATGCAACGATTTTTCTACATTTATAGCGTTCACCTCTAATGTTTGAGTTTGCTTAACGAACTTCATGGTGAAGTGTGAAGTTTAGTAATTATCGCTAGTCTTTATATAGGGTAGTCACATAATTACAATGCAGTGGATTGTATTTGGTAACAACGAGTTATGCATCACAATTTCCGATTATTTTTTAAATTTAATATTATTTATTTCTAAGGTTTACGTTTGCTTCAGGAACTTCATTTTGAAAATGCAAAAGAGCTGAAAACTTTCGTCTTTATATACACATCAGTCAGTAGGGATTTCGCAGATTGAGAAAAACAAAAGATACAACTTAAAAGAATATTTATTCAACTTAGCTCGGTACAGTACATAATTGTATATAATACTGTAATTCTTAAATGAACATAAGCATACATATAACATAATAAGGTAATCTTAGGTTAACTGATCCTTATAGAGATAAGTTCAACTACGTACATTCGTTGTCTGTCGTAATTGCATTTTTAAGCCACTTTGCATACAATCGAGTGTAACACTTGCATAATATCTTAAACCAAATAATATACCCTTAAATTAGTGCACCATCACTTAAAATTACATAATATTATAATCACCATCGCGTAAATATAGGTACATAATGTTATGCAAATAAAATTATTTCATTTTACCTACTAAGTGATAAACAAATGTCAAAAATACGTTAATATGAATAAGATTTGAACTTCTTACACATTATTACTAAGTGAGAGCACGAATTAAAAGATAGTTTTGTAATGCCCCCAAGGCAATGTATTGATTTTATTTTTTAGTATCTGCCTCTTATCATCAGTACTATTTAAAACCATTTTACTAAGCTCTTCAGAATAAAGTACGTGTTTAATAGATTTTATTAGATTCATTTTACATTTTAAAGTTTTGTGATTAAATAATGAGTCTTTGTATTGTGATAAAGTTAGATTTTTAGTAATACATTTAGATATACCTTTAGCTTTATTGATTTGTGTTTTAACACTACGCATGGAATAAAGTTTTGCTCTAAGACCGGCAAATTCGCTAATGACATCACCCCCTAATTCATCTTTAAATAAACCAGGAATTTTTGCATTTGCTCGTTCTATGTTATAAGGGTTATTTAAATCGAAATTACTGGTATCAAATTCTGACAGATTATTTTTAATGTCGCGATAAATGTCCTCTGTATATATCAAGTAAAGAAGGCTATCAGTGTCTGTGTAACAAAGTTTTGCATCCTCATTATATCTTCTTCGAATGAAATCGTAATGAAACTTGTATATGTGTTGCTTCGCGTATTCTAAAACAGAAAATCCTATATAAATCGGCTTGTCTAGCACAATTTTCTCTGGAGCTAATTGAACAGCTAAAAAGTTCTCAGAAAACACTGAAATATTTTTTAAATTAGGACGAGCAATAAGTGTTTCGGCACCAATTCGTTTGTTTGTAGCGTTATCTTTATCATCCCAAATTGTGATCAATTTAACGTCTACCTGCTTGCGCCTGTTTTCAATTGTCTTACCAAAAATTGCATTATTCATAAGCTTAAAGAAGTCTTTTTCAAAAACGGATTTAGAGGTTTGGCGAAGATCTGTATTCAAATCAATATATTTTTGTAGAAAATTTGTCTGTTTAAAACTAAGTATACGGTGTGTGTTTTTTAAAATTAAACCATTTTTTAACATTTCTTTCAAATGCACAAAATGAACTACATAGTTGTATTTATCGTATAAATTTGCTATCAATTTCCCAGTTTTTCCTGCGGGAGGAACAAATTTCTCCGGTGCAAAAGGCAAATCACTGTGTAAATCATGCAAGTTTTCAGGATATTCTAGATCTACTTCCAAAATATAGCCTGTCTCTCCATTTTCAGGTACAGTCAAAACATTAAACTTTTCAATATCATATTTATTTAAGAATCTAAATTCTGAAAAAGGCAAACATTTAGTCATCGCATGTCCGTACAAATTATTACAATCTAAATATATCAAATAAGATGAAGGCTCAAAGTCGTCAAATTCTGGCAAATATTTATTATTGGCTTTAGCGTGTCGTAGCGAGCATTGAACCAATCCTCCACGTATTCCTCTTTCTATCATTTGATATATTTCCAAATCGTCAATCAAGTCGAGTTTAATGCCCGTCGAGAGGAGCATTGCATCCCAACTCAAGCTCGCTGATGTTATATAATATGCCGGATCTAACTTGTAATATTTTAAACTCAAGCTTCTAAAATTTTCGAATACATCGCTTAGCAATAAAACATCACATTTAAGGTATAGATCGGTATATTCGCCCAGAGTGTTAATATTAAAAGCATCCCAAACCGAGTGGGCATGTTGAAATTCTACATCGGTTATGTCTTCCATTTTCAAATTATTAAAAAAATGTTTTTTTGAAGGAAGTGAAGTCTCGTCATATTTCTCCCACGACTCCATATAGTCATAAGGATAAATACCTTTACTTTTTAATAAATGCATATTTCGGCCTTCAAATTGTGTAGAAAGATTGATAAAATCATTATCAGATAAATTTTTACTCAACACGTCTAGACTTGAACTCAAAAACTGAAATGAATCAATAAATTTAATTTGTAATGGTTTATCGAAGCCTTCTACTTCTACACATTTGGTGATAGTGAGGTATTTTTCTTTAGTTTTTGGTATTATATTAATCGAGCCGTCGCATTTTGATAATTCTTTAATAAATAAATGCGAGTCGTAGTTAGTTAAATTATGAAATACTACTGGTATGAATGGACACACTTTGCACTTTAAATTACAATGTGAATGAGCAGGCCCTCTATACTGAGAGGTGACATGGTCGTGGTCGCGTACCTTGTCACCGAATAAGAAATGGCCGCAAATGTGACACGTCGTAGCTTTCTCGTAACTATTTGCTTGTTCTTTTGTTAAAGGCACCATGGGGTTATTAGCTCTTAAAATCTTATAAAGGCGAGTTGTATCTTCAATCAATCTTTCAATAAACACTTCTACGCAATCCGAGCCCCTGTAAGTAACGAGCTTGTTCAAGCTCGGGTCATGTGAACAACAAATATAATACGCAAAACATGAAGGTTGGGGAACTTTTAATTTTCGCGTATTTGTAGTAGTATTTTCTTCACAATTAATTAACAGGCTTTCAAAATCAGCATATATAACAAAATTAATCTTTTGTTGTCTATCGAAATTTTTAAATCCGATTACACTATTTTTCCTTTCAGGTAAGACTGTCAAAACTTGTGAGCAATCATGCGCCTCATATTTCGATTGTGAACAGAAAAAACGCAGGCATTGCTCGCACATATATATTTTTCCCTTAGATTTAGTAATCTGACGGCGTACTAATCGGATAAGATCTTTAATAAGACAGTAATGACCTTTAATTCCATCTTCAAAATATAATAAGTTTACGTGTTTATTCTTTCGATCTTTAGAAAAATATAGTGGTCCAGTTACTGAACAATCTTTTCTGTTTAATCCATATATGTTAATACTGATATCGTTATTAGCTTCAAATAATTTAATGTCTTTACAAGATGGGGGGAAAGTCATACCGTTTATTTTAAGAACTTCTGAATAGTGAGGATAGGAACTTGTTTTGCATACATTACGCTTGGCGGGAAACAATGCAGCTACAATACTCCACAAAAAACAGTGCTTATCTTTATTCTGGACATTCAAACAACTTTTACTATTTTTGACAATTTGCGGCAAATCTATGAAAGTGCCGCCTCTCATTGGACAATATTTTTTTATATTTAATTCTAAATGACTTATTGAAAGTAGCGACCAACCCGATTCACAATGTTCAAATTCAGAAAATTTTTGCTTAAATGTTTCTAAAGCATTAAAATACAAATCATCTATGTCAGTGCTATTAAAAACGCAATCAAACTTTGTATTAAACGATTTTAACTGAGGAGTATCAGACTGCGGTAACACAAAATAAGCAAACAGTTCAAAATTCAACTTTAAGCATGTATGTTTTAGTAATGATAAACTTATAACTTTTAAAACATCGTCTTTGTGGCGGCACAGGAACGCCTCGGGTGTGAGGTGCTCGACTTCCTGTGCAGGGTTTATGCGATAAGTCACAATTCTGTTTTTAAATGCAGTTGCGATAATGTCAATATTCTTGAATTCAGTCTTTAACAAACAATTTTTTTTATGAATATTCGTTCTCAAATGATATGGATACTTCTTTTGCGGAATTTCGACATTACAAGGTTCACACTTGGCCATCTTTGGCTCACAGGATGTAACTGTAAAAAAAGAAGAAAGTTAGTGAAGTAATGAGTATTTATTAATCCATAATATTACGAAGTTCGGTTACATAGTTTTAAGTATTTTTTTATTATTACATAGTATACGCAAATAATATTAATAATACAATATCGTAATATAATACACGTTCAGGAAATCTCATCAAGAATATCATCAAGATTAATAATACGAGCTATTAAATGACGCTGTGCAATCTTTGAACTCTTTACGCGTAGCGCTTATAAAGTCCGCGAGATGTGTCCAAGCCTCAGTATTAATGTTGGTCCTATTTTTAATCGTGACGATACTGTGGCGCCATCTGTTCATCGGCTGCACTTTCTCAATTTCATCGCATGAATATACTTTTAATTCGACGTAATGAGAACCTGTTTTATCGTCATCTGTTTGGCGAGAAGTGCCATTTGCCAGCCTTCGAGTAATATACGAATAAATGGGCGTACCCTTCTTAACTCCCGAACCCTCTAAAATGTCTTCTTCGCTGTCGCTACCAAACAGCTCCTTCATGTTCGGCTTCATCGCAGGGCTGATCGGGTTAATAGTTGTTTTTCTTTTCTTGGGGGCGGGAACCGAAGAGGGTTCGTCGCGGCGTTTCTTGGTCACCGCGGACGTCGAGGGCTCGACGCGCTCTTCACTCGCGCACCTCGAACGTTTCTTGTGCTTCACGGGCTTGGGCGACTGCACCGCCTCGCACTCGTCGTCGGAGAGGAAAAGATCCCGTGCAGCAGACCTAATCAAATAAAATCTATTAGACAATGGATAAAAACCCGGCGCAGCACCAAACCAACCTCGTATAAAATACAACATACAGATAACTATGTAACAATACTATGCGAATAGGTAATGATAAAAATAATTTATTTAATTATTTATAATTCGAACACGGATTCGAACCCCACGACTCATTGACATAGCAAATAAAATTATGTTGCGCTCTTTCGTAATGAAAATTAAGGCTAATATTCCAGTGCTCGACAGTGTCCTAATAGTCGTCACCGTCAACCTTAGGTCATTGCAATAGAGGCGATAAATAGGGTCTCAATTATTAAAATAATGGCGACTAGCATGGGGCCATTTGATTGTAAAACAAAATGTAAGAAATTGTGACACAGGATAAAAGATGAATTATTGAATCTATTAACTCAGTATGTATGAATAATTTGAATAAATAAAGCTATAACAGTAACAGTTCAATAAAGTTATTTCAATTCACTTACATCGTTCTTCGTTGTGTTTTGCAGGCAGCTGATTCTGTTGTACCAGTGGTGTTGTCCCGTGGGATGGTGATCTGAACAATGATCTTGGATAGTCAAACCACTTTTTATAGGCCTTCGCGTTACTATCACGCGTCATTCTTTGCCTAATTTGTAAAAATGCACTGTCAAGACACATCCAAAACAGAAACCTCGCACTATGCAAAATCGCGGAAGGATACAGGGTGGAACAGATCGAGGGACTTTTAAGCCAGGGAATTGTTCAGACTGGATACTTCATTTTTCATCAACGAACTATGTAAATGTTTTAATCCGTTTATGAGACATTATAAAACATTAGTGTAAAGATCTGATACGTATCAACCCTAGCAACTTATGAACACAGATGTCAAGTTTAAAAATGTTGTCGCTGATATTATTTTTTTTTACTTTATATCCAGTTTTACAATAATTATAATAGGTTGAATGTAAATCACTAAGATGGCACTATTGCGTCAGCCCAGTCTTTAGAAATATTCCGCCCTGTATATGATGAATTGATGATAGAGCATCATTGGTGACTTAAGTGGAAACGTAGTAAGCGTCAAGTGAATTCACTGGCGTTTATTACTTTTAGGTTTTTGCCGTCGATTATCTACTCATTCTAGAGCCTCGTAATTTGTGTATGTATATTCGACGACGCGTTTGGCTCGGTTTGTAAACACCTGCCTACTGAGCCGGCGGTCCCGGGTTCGAATCCCGGCCGGGGCAAATATTTGTGTGATGAACTCGAATATTTGTGCTTGGGTCATGGTTGTTCTATGTATTTAAGTATATATTTATCTATATAAGTATATAGGTATATCGTCGTCTAGTACCCATAACACAAGCCTTCTTGAGCTTAATTTGGGACTAGATCGATTTGTGTGAGGTTGTCTGATATTTATTTATATTCGCGCATAGTCTGGGGATGTCACTAGTATTATTGAATATGGATATGATCCAGACGGATCCTCTTACTCTGGCGTCAACCGCTCCATATTAATACCTTTCCTTAACAGGTTTATGCTACGTATGGAAAAAGTCAGTAAAAAATATACGGATTTTCAACTTTAATGACACTCTTCTGATAGAATATAAACGATAGAACCAGGAAATTTAAATCATTGTAAAAAGTGCACATTTACTTGCAACACTTCGGAACTATGTCGGTAAGTTACCAACTTTTAATACTATGATTAATATTATCTATATCTTTATTTCATCATCATCATCATCAGCCTTATACGTCCCGCTGCACTGCACTGCTACAGGCTGCCTTCTCTCATGGATGAGAGGTAATGGGCTCTAGTCTTAGTGCAGTGCGGATTGGAGACTTCACATACGCCCTTGAATTTCTTGACAGTTTTATACAGGTTAGCTCACGATGTTTTCCTTCACCGAAATCTATATATTCGATATTTTTATTTGCGATGACAAACTATTGAAAATCAATAAATGTAATCAAAAACCTTTAATTGTTTTCAGGACTCTGAAGGTCAACTATTCAACTTCGTACCCTGCGCTACACCGCAAAGAAAATCTCCAAATGAAACACGGCTCGGATTGGGGCGCAAAAGAAAAGCTGAAAACACTGCAGCTTACACATTTATCAAGAAACGACTTCGTAGTGGCGCCACCAAGATCATAAAAATAGAAATTTTTGACAGTGAAAAAATTGATAACAGTGAGCAAATGTGCAAGTGTAATGCCGAATTATGTGTGCAATATGCAGTCAAAAACGTTTTATTAGACGACATTTACAACTCGACAAAAGATCTTATCGATAAAATAGTGTCGCCTCTATCGTCAGATTCATGTAACGGGTATACAATCTTGTAAGATAGGCACATAATATTTCAAAATTAAAATAATTTATACATTTGAATAATAGTTTTTATTACCTAGCAACCTTTCCCCAACTGCAAAATTAAGTTCTTTATACTCGTACGATATGACAGATACCTCTTATAATTTCCGCTAGTACCTATTTTATCGTATTTTTATTTAACTCACAATGATTCATAAAATTAATGTAAGTAACTCATTTGTTTGACGTACTCAGGTATAACACGGATAAGGAAAGATATGTAACACATTACTAAAAGCATAACAATTTGCTTACATATCGACGCATTTAGACTCAAAGAGCGTAAACGATGCACGAATCAATGACGGATATGTCCTTTGAATCTAAAGGTATCGATATTGCGGCTACCTTAAAATATGTCTGTTCGAGCCACCCACGCATTTGCCGCCGTCTCAGCGTAGCATAGCAGGATCATATTCATTAATGTAGGTACCTAATATATTTAAATTATCGATACATGGAACGAGTTATTGAATAGATGAGTGAATACTTTAAGTTACAATGGGTATTTATCAGTTCTTGAATAGTACGCCTAATGGTTTTGGAATAATAGGATGCAACTTGGAAAAGGTACATTTGAGATTATTAATTTCAATAGCTGATGTAACTAATTATTGAATAAATATGCGAATACTTTGGAATAAAGGCAAGACCACTTATTAAATAGAAGATGCTAATTACTTCTTGAATAGAGGGTATAAGGGTACCCTATCTGAAGATATAACGAGTTATTGAATAAATATGCGAATACTTTTTGAATAGATGCGAATTACTTCTTGAATAGAGGGTATTAGGGTATCTGGATAGCTCTTTGTATCCAGATACCCTAATATCCTACTACTACTGGTGCAACTAGATACAGACGGGTTACTATCTACTACACTTTTGAATAATGACATAAAGTCCACATAATCACTGAACTCTCCACTGAATTTGTTGAGGTTAATGGGCGGTAATTTGCACGCCACTTCGGCCTCCTTGCGCGTATCAATCTTCACCGATAATGCCTCCTCGAAAAATGCAAGAGTTTTATAATACTTTTCCTCCATATCCCCGAAATCTTCCGAATTCGATGGATCCAAGATGGAGATTTCTACGTTGTAGTTACAATAGTCCGTAAACGTTTTCTGCAGCCTGTCCCGTTTTACCATTATTTCACTGCGCGTGGCTTGCCTGGCATCAGGGTCCACTGAGAAACGGTACAGCCTTGTCATGGCTCCCTTGGCTTGGCCACGAGCCACGGTCAGCCTCTTCAACTCATCGGATGACATAGTAAGCACTTTACCACAGTTTTTCGTAGTAACTAAACACAGTTAGATACAGCGAAGTAACAAAAATAAGCACTATGATATTGAAATTGAACAATATACATTTTTTTGTATGCGAACCAGATGCGAACAAATTATAAAAATGACGCTCAATAGGAGACGAGACCGGTCAATAAGTGTTCATGAAACGTGCGAGAGGACTAGCAATAGCCGATGCAGGTGCGCGTGAACGAGCGCGCAAACTGACGCTCACGAAGGTAGCTGGAACTAACACGAAGACGACTCGGTTACCACTGCGAGCGTGAGTGTCCGGTGGGCACGATGATACACAAAGCTACTTCTGTAGATCTGTCGATCTCGTATCGACCTAGATCGACCTCGAGGGAATCGAATAGAAAACTGTTCGTTGCGCGCGTATGGCGCCTCGCCTATGGGTGAGCGAGATAGTGTTCACTGTTTCACTGACTTGCGGAAAACGTACGTCCCCTCGCGTGAGTGATAATTAAATAACTCATTTAAGTGTCCACATCACTGTAATGGCGGAATTGGAACTATGAAATTATGTATCTAGATTTATACAATACTTTGCTGAGGAAGACTTTTACGCCCCGTCGCAGCTGATATTAATGATATTTTTCGTTGAAAATAGTTCACATCGCTGTTGTAGCGGAAATTGATTAAGATTGAGCCACCCCCGAACCGCAAAATGACACTGCACACGTGTATTTTTATGCATGAAAAAATACGCAAATAAGTAGAACGGGTTAGCACAAATTAACTGGCACGTTATTATATCGCGGATCAGCAAAGCAATATTACTATTTTTAGTTAATATGTAATTCAGCAAAGTAACGCCTTATTCATTTAATTATTTAAAAACGGCTAGCGAAGCCGAACAGGCCAGATTTTTTCCGAACAGCTTCGTGCAACTGTCCAGAATGTGTCGTTACATGACCGTTATACTTAATTTTGCATCTTACCCTCACTTACATAATAGGGGTGTCCAGATCCAGATTATATATTTGGCCGACCTGTCTGGGCAGCTCATTTGGTCGTCGGACTCCAGACCGTCGACATCTCCTGATGATGCCTCGTAGAGAGGCGAAACACGTGTCGAGTAAGTTTTGTTAATTTGGTGGTGGTTTGTTATATTTATTTGCGTATTTATTTTATTTTTCCTATCGTGGTGGGAGGGTGGGGCTATTTAATGTAAGTACGTATGCATGAAAAAATACGCAAATAAGTATAACGGGTTAGCACAAATTAACTGGCACGTTATTATATCGCGGATCAGCATAGCAATATTACTATTTTTAGTTAATATGTAATTCCGCAAAGTAACGCCTTATTCATTTAATTATTGAACAGCGTCTTTCTTCCATCGTTCAATGTAGTATTCTCACTTTCTTCGGACATATCACACGTCGAGAAGACACTTCTGTGGAACGACTTGTGGTGCAGGGGAAAGTCGAAGGTACTAGAGCGCGCAGTAGGTCACCGATGCGATGGACCGACCAAGTCAAGAATACACTCAATGGTCCACTCCACGAATGCACCAGAACAGCTACAGTACGGGAGGAATGGCGACGGATTGTAAAGTTTGCTACCAACCCTGATGTGACGACCACGACCACTCCGCCAAGAGTGTGACGACAAAGATGAAGAAGATTAGTATATATATATACATAAAGCTGATTGTGCCCCCAGATTCAAACGACACAAAAACGATTTTCCACCCAGTTATGAAGAAATAACAAACATATTCACACTTATCCTTACTTACTTAGGGTTCGAATCCCGGCCAGGGCAAAAATTTGTGTGATGAACTCGAATATTGGTGCTTGGGTCATGGTTGTTCTATGTATTTAAGTATATATTTATCTATATAACTATGTATATCGTTGTCTAGTGCCCATAACACAAGCTTTCTTGAGCTTAATTTGGGACTAGATCGATTTGTGTGATGAGGTTGTCTGATATTTATTTATTTGATATTTATTTACCTCACTTTCAACTTAATTTAGACATTTAAACATTTAGTCTAGGTTACACTCAGGTAAACAACCCTACGATACATTATACACTGAAGGGTCATCGTAACGGTATGCAATATTAACATACGTTCCTAATATTATTTATTTCGTGAGTCAATGTGAACATTATTAAATTAATCACATTATCACACTACAAAACCAATTTTAATTTTATTTTTTTTACTAAACAATATATATATATATTTTTTTAAACATTGCCGGCTGCCCCGTTGCGCATGCGCATTGCGCGCATCTCATCTCATCGCAATGGAGTCATAGCTTTTCAGCCGAATAAAAATAAATATGAACTCAATATTTATATAGGTAATTAAAAGTGTTTATTTGTTGAAAACTGTTTATTTGTTGAAAAATGAGTAATTGTAGAAATTAGAAAATTGTTTTACGCCCCATAACTAATTTTAAAATATAAATAATCATGATTTTCAGAGTAAAACCTTTTTTAACAAAAACTTATTAAAAAGTAAACCTGAGGAGTATTATCGTTCTTAAGAAAAATAAACTCGTTTGTGGGTATTTATAAGTTCAAGAAAAAAATACACCTCATAAATGACGCATTCTCATTGGTCAATTTAATTTGGCATGCAGCAGACGATTAAGCTTTGATTGGTTAAGTTGTCGTTTAAGCCGGCCGAGAAAATTAGTCTGAAATATTTTCTAAAAAGTCTTATCATACTATGAAATTCAAGTGTAGATACGAACTGTTACCGTAAGGTTCAACATTGTTGTCGTGTTGGGAGCTAACATAGATATACAGTTTACAAATGAACATATACAGGCTGTTTTCGTCCAATTGCTTTAACTTTAAGTGTTAATTCTTTACGTCTTATTGAGTCAATTTCTCAAAGAAACTAAGTTCCTAACTCGCACCGTTTTCAAATTATTTAATATCTAAATTTAATCCCTAATCTCAGTTTATCCAGTGTAAAATCTTCTTATAACCAGACTATTCTCTGCTGGTTCGTATGTAAAGAGTTTTCAGTGTTCCTTATGTACGACAAGGTCTAAATAAATAAGTTCTTTTTTATTTTGCTCTCACTTGACACATGTGTCAACGTCAAATGGACAATACTAATTTATTATTGCTGTCATGTATTTAATTTTTAATGAAATAATTGTGTTCACTTGCGTTTTGATGCCACGGATAAATTATACGGCCGAAGATTTCGAAGAAGAAGCCAATATGCACTTTGTTCACGGTTTCCTGCAATGCAAATGCGGCGGAAGCAGCAAGGGAGTACCGACGTCGATATCCCAATGAGAATTTGCATAATTTGGATTATTTCGATGATATTCCATTGGAAACACTGCGGACACACTGGATCCAGCATGACGGAGCACATTTTGCTGGCCGTTTTAGACAGTATTTAGATGTGCACTTTGCTGGGCGTTTGATTGGACACGGCAGTCAAACTTAGACTTTAATGTCTGGGGTACTTTAAAAGAAAAGTCTACTCCAAACCTGTGGCTTCGAGGGAAAACCTACTGCAACGAATTCAGGAAGAAGCCGATGCCATGCGTGCCACTCCTGTCAAACTAAATCGCGAGATACGATTTCGGTTGAATATTTGTTTGGAAAATAATGGCGGGCACTTTGAAAACAAGTTGTAGTAAATTATTATTTTGGTTTAACGTAAATACGAGTATTGAGTTAAATACTGATGAGATCATTTTATTTTTTTAGGCCAATATGGTTTATATAAATAAATGTTTACACTTAAGCTTTAAATAGTTTCATTTGTTGACATTGAAATAAAGTGAATAAAAAAAATGGATTAAACACATCGCAAACGTTGTTCTGAAATAAAAAATAAGCACGAAAAATTAAACTCTCACTGCCAATGAACAAAAATAAATGCAAAAAGAAAGTACTTTACCGGGGTTTGAACCCAAGACCATTCATCCCAAGTTTTTAACGAGCTCTCAATTCTGTCATCGATGAAGTTTTATCAGTGACGTTAAAATGACAACAAGTTGACTAACTATTGCCTAACTCAAAAGGACCTTTTACAATAGCCACCAATTAAATATTTAATTACTTTGTATGGGATACCAAAAAAAAATATTTTTCGAATATCATTAAACGGTTTAAGGGATGAGTTTACGTTAATGTTCCAAGCACTATGTCGAAGTTAAAGCAATTGAACAAAAACACGTTGTATAAGCAGTTTTGTGTACTGGATTCAGGTAATCTATAACCACATTTTCGAGCAGTGTTGTGAAAACGTATTTTAATATTTTCTTCAGTTTCCGCGCCTGTTACACATTTAAATAAATTAAATCAAATCAAATAAAATTGTTTATTGTCAGAAAGTGAGTATTTGTAAAAGTGACAATACAGCGTGCATATTTCATATAACTTAAATGGCTTCCGATCCGTCGGCGTAGAGACTTGCACGTTCTTTGTCTTTTGTATAATGTCCTTTTCATTCCTTCTTCTCCTCCTTACCTTGCAGAGAAGTTCTCTTACATGGCGGATGGTAGTGGCCATCGCCTGCGGTCAAGTGCGAATCTGACTTTATCTATCCCACCGCATAAATCTCACGTTTACGATATGTCTTTTGCTGTGCGCGCCGTGAAATTATGGAATAAATTGTCTCCCGCCCTAAGGCAGACGCAGTCCGTAGCATCGCTCAAGGGGAAGTTAAAGGAATTGTGGCTGTCGAACGAATGATTAGGTTGCTGTTTTTGTTATAATTATAATTTTATTTATGTTGAATATTATGTACATGTATTTATATAGATATTATGTAATATGTATTATATTGACTGTTACCTATCTCTCTCTCGGGATCACCTCTAGTGGAATAAAAATTCTTGTCATAAATTCGATTGTCATAACTCATTCCGCATAATGGCTTTCCTCATACATGTTATTTGTCATAAATTGTTATTTGCATAAAAATTTTACGTCATAATTGTTGTTCGGCAGGCTGTTCATAAGCATAATTTAGTATGGCACAAAATTTCTAATCATATTATTGAATGTCATAATAATTGATAGTACGAAGAAGAGCAACGCATAAATTATGGCTTTCATAATTATTAATGGCAATAGACATTATATAGTATAAGTTATATCACATGTACCAAAAATATAACATTTGAAATAATGATACAAAACTTACATGAGCAGAAAAACAAAAAGGGGGGACGGGGGGGCGACGCCCCCCACAAGGGGGGCTCGGGGGGCGAAGCCCCCCGCATTAAGAAATCCTTCCCCACACTGACATCTTAGTTGTAGGTTAGGTTAGGTTAGAACTGTGAATCTATAAATACGAACATCGGCCAGAAAAGTAGGTTAGGTTAGGTTAGGTTAGTTGTAGGTTAGGTTTTCCAACGAAAAAAAAAAAAAGGTTAGAATTCTGAACCTACAAATACAAACATCAGCCAGAAAAGTAGGTTAGGTTAGGTTTGAAAGAACTGTGACCCCCTCAGACACGAACTGCTGCCAGAAAAGCAGGATGACGTTGAATAAAAAAATATGGAGCTTGATATTTATGTTGTTCAGGATTATGCACCAATGCACGATATGCATAAAAACATTATGGCGATTAATGATTATGATTCAGGTTGATATGCCCCAAAATTATATGACATTCCTTACTTATGCGTAAAAACATTATGGTCATAAAATGTATGCGGATCAATTAATGACTAACACACTTATGCGGAAAGCTTTTTATGACATGTGGTTATGCACACCGACATTATGGCTTTAAAGTTTATGCAACCCAATATGGAACCACTTACGAGAACAAAAATATCTTAACACGACCATATTGTCAGGAGCATAAAGTCGTGTTCAGATATTTATGTTCTCGTAAGTGTGTAGATGTAAATGAACTCGACTGTAATGTGTTTTTCTTGTTTTTATGTACAATAAAGTGTTTACATACACAACCGCAAATTGAAGCCAGACGGAGATTTTAATTTAGCATTAACTGCCATAGCGTAATATTTTTTTTAGCATCAATGTATGGCGTAGTTATTACTAAGTGACTCACTATGTTAAGTGTCAACAAACAAATACATTGCGTGCTGAATTATTTTGTATGGGAAAAAGAGTTCGCTTTTTTTCATAATTTACTGATCAATACATATATTGTAACAGTTTAGACCTGACGCTGGCTGTTGAAAGGAGATAGTTGTGTCATTTTGAGAGGTTTATGTTTAGTTCGTTAAAATTGCGATTAAACTTATTACTACGTTGTGTTTGCTATGGGAAATAGTGGCGCTCGTTTTCTCTCACAAACACGTTCCTACCCGTTATAGGTAAATATATGCTAGGCGTATACGGAGTATAACGTTTAGACAACAACATAACTCTCTCACTAATTCCATTAAAAAACATTAATAAATACCACATAGTTGAGGTTCTATTCTATTTTATTTCTTTTTTTTAATGGCAACCGGTGACAGTTAAGCGACCATTACTGCCAATGTCTCGTTACCAATCGCACTCGGCGACTAGATAGAGGATTGATACCACGTTGTACGGTGAGTTGAGAAAATCCTGCTTTTTGTAAAGTCATAGCGATTTACAAAAAAACACACAGACTATCGGGCCTTGACCCAGGAAGGGCTATGAACGCTTCAAGTTGAATTCTTCATTAGCTATTCACTCATACGTTAGATCAATACGCTATCAATACTACACATTGAACAACAAAAATTAATAAATAACGAACAACGAAACTTAAACGCATGCGGCCATCTTGAGTTACGGACCGGAAGTCTCCTTGTGAGTATTATATTCTTTGCCGGAATTCCATATTCTATTCTATTTTTTTTAAATGGCAACCGGTCACAGTTAAGCGACCATTACTGCCAATGTCTCGTTGCCAATCGCACTCGGCGACTAGATAGAGGATTGATACCACGTTGTACGGTGAGTTGATAAAATCGTGCTTTTTGTAAAGTGATAGCGATTTACAAAAAACCACACGGACTATCGGGCCTTGACCCAGGAAGGGCTATGAACGCTTCAAGTTGAATTCTTCATTAGCTATTCACTCATACGTTAGATCAATACGCTATCAATACTACACATTGAACAACAAAAATTAATAAATAACGAACAACGAAACTTAAACGCATGCGGCCATCTTGAGTTACGGACCGGAAGTCTCCTTGTGAGTATTATATTCTTTGCCGGAATTCCATATTCTATTCTATTTTTTTTAAATGGCAACCGGTCACAGTTAAGCGACCATTACTGCCAATGTCTCGTTGCCAATCGCACTCGGCGACTAGATAGAGGATTGATACCACGTTGTACGGTGAGTTGATAAAATCGTGCTTTTTGTAAAGTGATAGCGATTTACAAAAAACCACACGGACTATCGGGCCTTGACCCAGGAAGGGCTATGTACGCTTCAAGTTGAATTCTTCATTAGCTATTCACACATTCGTTTGATCACTGCACAATACGCTATCAATACTACACATTGAACGACAAAAATGAATAAATAACGAACAACAAAACCTAAACGCATGCGGCCATCTTAAGTCACGGACCGGAAGCTCCGGAATTCCATATTTGAGGTTATGTTTAGCTTTTAGTTGACATTTCAATTGACTGACGTATCATGTCTTTGTGACGTTTCGGACAAATACAAGATGGCGGATTCATATCGATTTATCGGTTTCCGATCTTGTTGGATAATAAAATTGTTGACGTATTTTAATTTTATTTTACATTCTGTTCTATTAGATATTTATTTTAAAAGGTCTAAAATTAAGTATTTAAAATAATATGAGATGAGTGGTCGTGTCGGTCTTTATCTATGGAATTCATAAGTTCGTGTGTATTCGCCTGTGAAGCGCATGACATGGTGTTTTTCCTATCTGACGTCTATCATTGCACTTCATATTTTGGATGAGTGCAGTTGATATACAGGGTGTCCCAGAAGTACCACGTCACAGTGACACCGAAGGTAGGGCAGCTCAATAAGATCCCAACCAGCCTAACATAACCTCAGTAAAAGATGCACGGTTTTCGATTTATTATCGAATTAAAGACTTGAGAATTTTCCCCCCTTTGTTTTTACATTTTTAGCACCAGCATCGACTCAGAAAGCTAATAATAACAGTTTTTTGTGTGTATCAAATTATGAATAGTTAATTTAGAAGTGTGAAGTGTTATTTTGTCAGTAATTATGGTAAAATGCTTGAACTTGAGTAACCTTGATTTATGTTGTCACAAAAACCCGAGTTTCAACTTTGACCGTCTGCCATGTTTTTGTTTTATTTAAAACGAAACAAACACATGACGCCAATAAGAAGCATGCTATGCAAATTCAGAAATGGTATACAACATGTATCTTACTGCGATAACATTAGGTATTCTTATCACTTTAGCGATGCCCTTTTAATGAACGTTGTGTTGAAATTGTCATAGTAGCCCTTAATTCCGCGCAGTAAAGGCGACCTTTACGCCAGTACGATGACGTAGTGCATCGACACATTGGGATGCTTAATTTTGTCAATCATAGTAACTGCATTAATAGCTCAGCGGTACAAGGTCTGGCGATGGCTAAACCTCGGGCGATGAGAGTTTGTAAGGTACCTATTCTTTTTCTATATTTTAATTTGATTTTAAACATTTTTCAATAACGAAATGGATTTGTAAAGTAGAACATTCCAGCTCACGTCTTTGCCGAGTCTACACACCTTGATGTTTATTAGTTTATAAGGCAGCCGGTTAAGTGTTGAATATACGGTAAAAATAGTTATCCATACTAATATTATAAATGCGAAAGTGTGTCTGTCTGTCTGCCTGTCTGTCTGTCTGTTACCTCTTCACGCTTAAACCGCTGAACCGACTTAGATGAAATTTGGTATGGAGATAGTTTGAGACCCGAGAAAGGACATAGGATACTTTTCATCCCGAATAAATTTAGTGTTCCCGTGGGATGAGCGGGTAACACCGCGGGGCACAGCCAGTTTTAAATAAATCATTTGGTTTTAGCGTATGGAAATGCCCTTCGAGTTTTGGGTCACAACACAACACGATAAATTAGTGCAGCATTTAAATAAGAATCATAGCCGGTGCACAGGATTAGAAGAGATCCCAAACTTAGTTTAAACTCTTCTTGGCGCTCAACAACTCGTAGTCTTAAGTAGTTATAAGATCTGTAGTGTTTAATATCTAGCTTATTTCTTTACTATAATACTAGCTTTTGCCCGCGACTACGTCCGCGTGGAACTTGGAAGTATGGAAGCAACCTCGTACAACACGATAGATATCCACCTAATCACCTTAATTAATAAGATAAGATAAGATATTTATTGAATAATAACTTATTTTACAGTAATAATAACTATAGCCTAAGACATTCTACTTGGCAAAAAAATTACATGCGCCTGAACTAGGATTCCCTGTGTTTCAGGCATAAAGAGGACTAACTTATTAACAATTTTTTAAATAAAATAATCATAAACACATTAAATGATAAATTATAGATCGGATACAATAATATTTAATAAGAATGAATACAAGAAAATCAACTTAGTGGCATATTTTCGTTTCGCATAGCAACCATTGGCACAATCATCATTTCGCACAATTCCTTTTTGCCTAAATTTCTTGGCATACTATCATTTCGCACACGTTTCTTTGGCAGAATAGTAAATTGGCATAATGTTGATTAGAACAATACGCCTATGGTCGAATAATTGTGTCGCCGAAATTTATATGGCATAATATTCCGTTTGCATGATTATTTTAATACACCGAAAAATGAAAAGTCCGACTTAATATTAAATACGAAACATCAAAATACCTACCTAATCTAAGCAAAGTCGGACCTGCGCGGCTCGCTAGCTTTGCTCGCTCGTTAGGGTCGTAGTTTAAAATAACACTCCTCCTCGCTTCGCTCGTCGTCGTACCTAACTTAAGCCAAGTCGGACCTGCCTTAAGGTGAAATAGGAAATGTTAGGAATCGTAAGCCAAGTCGGACCTGCTGCGCGGCTCGCTCGCTCGTTAGGGTCGTAGTTTAACCTAACACTCCTCCTCGCTTCGCTCGTCGTCGTACCTAACTTAAGCCAAGTCGGACCTGCCTTAAGGTGAAATAGGAAATGTTAGGAATCGTAAGCCAAGTCGGACCTGCTGCGCGGCTCGCTCGCTCGTTAGAGTCATAGTTCAACCTAACACTCCTCCTCGCTTCGCTCGTCGTCGTACCTAACCTAAGCCAAGTTGGATCTGCCTTAAGGTGAAATAGGTAATGTTAGGAATCTTAAGCCAAGTCGGACCTGCGCAGCTCGCTCGCTTCGCTCGCTCGTTAGGGTCGCAGTTCAACCTAACACTCCTCCTCGCTTCGCTCGTCGTCGTACCTAACCTGAGCCAAGTCGGATCTGCCTTAAGGTGAAATTGGTAATGTTAGGAATCGTAAGCCAAGTCGGACCTGCGCGGCTCGCTCGCTTCGCTCGCTCGTTACGGTCGCAGTTCAACCTAACACTCCTCCTCGCTTCGCTCGTCGTCGTACCTAACCTAAGCCAAGTCGGACCTTCCTTACTTACCTGCCTTGCCTTCGTTTCTGTGAGGGACGCAGTTTCAACCTAACCTAACCTAGTTTTCTGGCAGGGTATACCTTCACTTGCCCGAATTTCAAATGCCCGAATTTCGTCTGCCATAATATTCAATTGTCCGAATCTTGTTTCTTATAATTATGTTTCCCATAATCATTGTTTGCCATATTAATCCTATGCCCGAATCTTTGTTTCCCATAATATTAATTCCAATAATCACATTTTCCATAAAGATTGTAATCCATAATTGTCACATGCTATAATTTCATATGCTATCCAAATGGAACATAGGTCGAAAACCGACATCTGTGGGTTAGGTTTGTTTATGACCCCGTATAGCGGAGCGTCAAAATACAAACCCAATCTAATCTAGTTTTAGAAGAACTGCTACCAAATAGTGCATGGATCTAAAACCGAAAACTATAGGTTAGGTTAGGTTTGTGTTGTGACCCGTATAGCGGAGCGTCAGAATGTTTGCTTCAAAATACAAATCCTAATCTAATTTACAGTTTCCTAATTTACAATCTAACCTAGTTTTAGAAGAACTGCTACCAAATATTACATGGATCTAAAACCGAAAACTATAGGTTAGGTTAGGTTTGTTTTGTGACCCGTATAGCGGAGCGAGCGAAGCGAGCGGAGCGTCAGAATGTTTGCTTCAAAATACAAATCCTAGCCTAATTTACAGTTTTAGAAGAACTACGATAAAAGGGGGTGCGTATTTTCTCACATAACTTTTTAAGTCCTTTTATCTGAAGTCTGAAAATATTTCTTATACAATTTTATATCATAATGGTCACTCTTCATAATTTTTTTTAATACTAACGATCGGAACTCATAATCATCAGAACTCATAAGATCACTAATCATACAACTTGTTTATACTAATATTTTTTTTCATATATTTTCTTACAATACTAATCTAACTCATAATCATCAGAATTCATAATCATCAAAACTCATACAATCCACACTCATACACCTTGTTCATACTAATATTTTGAACCACTACCAGGAAAATAGATTGGATTACAAAATTTGAACGAGCGAGCGAGCGAAGCGAGCGAGCAAAACCTTTCAGAGCAGATCCGACGTGGCCGGGTCAGGTTAGAAGGTCAGGCGGGAGCGAAGCGTAGCGAGCTCCCGCCTGGCCTTCGAGGTTATTTTTTTTTGCGTCCCGAAAAAAAGGCTTGCTTATATTCATACTGTTTACATACAAGAACAACCCACCGAACCAGGAAAATAGATTGGATTACAAAATTTGAACGAGCGAGCGAGCGAAGCGAGCGAGCAAAACCTTTCAGAGCAGATCCGACGTGGCCGGGTTAGGTTAGAAGGTCAGGCGGGAGCGAAGCGTAGCGAGCTCCCGCCTGGCCTTCGAGGTTATTTTTTTTTGCGTACCGAAAAAAAGGCTTGCTTATATTCTTATTGTTTACATACAAGAACAACCCACCGAACCAAGAAAATAGATTGGATTACAAAATTTGAACGAGCGAGCGAGCGAAGCGAGCGAGCAAAACCTTTCAGAGCAGAACCGACGTGGCCGGGTTAGGTTAGAAGGTCAGGCGGGAGCGAAGCGTAGCGAGCTCCCGCCTGGCGTTCGAGGTTATTTTTTTTTTCGTCCCGAAAAAAAGGCTTGCTTATATTCATACTGTTTACATACAAGAACAACCCACCGAACCACTACTAGGAAAATAGATTGGATTACTAAATTTGAACGAGCGAGCGAGCGAAGCGAGCGAGCAAAACCTTTTAGAGCAGATCCGACGTGGCCGGGTTAGGTTAGAAGGTCAGGCGGGAGCGAAGCGTAGCGAGACAATGTCAAATGCATAGCCAGGTTGGATTCGCACAGAAACAATATTTAGTATGGCGTTTAAATATTCTATCAAACAATATTATGGCACTTAATACTATGGTAAACAATACTTATGGCATACGTATCATTATGGCATATAATATTCGGGAATACAAGAGTATGTCAAATGACTTTTCTAGGAAACGAAACATTCGGGCAAATGAAATTCGGGTAAGTGAAATTCGAGCAAATCAATATTATTGCATATAAATTTCGGTCAAACAATAGACAACCTTCTGGCAGCGATTCGGTTCTGTGGGTATGCTATGGTACAATTATGCTGGAATAAATTCGGCGGAACTTATATTGTGCTACATGAAATTCTGCGAAATAAAAGTTGGCGATATTAGTATTCTGCTATTCAAATTTGTTCCAAATGAATATTATGCGACATAACAATTGTGGTAAGTATATAATTATGCGATAGTATCATTCGGCTAAAAATGATTGTGCGAAAACGATTATGCGAATTGTATTTCGGACAATAGAGATTGTGCAAGATAAGGGGTACCCCTTCGTATGACATATTTTGTAGTGCTTCCCGGAGTGTTTTCTTACATTTCGCGTAGCTGAGCGGATATATATCCAGCTTCGTATTAAGCCTACTGTACAGGAGAGGACCCAGCGAAACAAAAAATCTAAAACAGAAGTGACTCCTTCGAATAGTTTTAGAGCAAACAAATAATAAAACGGGAACACTAAATTTATTTTTGGAGTAGTAGGGCCTCGTGCAGGGTCCGTCCGGATTGTTACTACCGTCTTGCCTGCTAACCCACCGCCAAACAGCAATGTTCGCATTGTTGTGTTCCGGTGTGGGGGTAAGATAGCCGGTGAAATTACTAGCATAGAGGCATTCTATCTTCGTCCTCCGGGTAGGCAAGCACTTGTGACTCCTCTGGTGTTGCAGGTGTTTATGGGCGACGGTTATCGCTTTCCATCAGGCGATACGTTTGCTCGTTTGCCCCCTATGACATGAAAAAAAAAAAAAAATAATAACAATATCTTTGCGCCGTTTATTAGTATACTCAGTGCTATTAGGGATTGCAGCGTGCTGTTTTAGGACCGTGCTTAGTATAAATTGTTGCCGAATGGTTAGTACTTCACAAGACTTATAAAGAAGGTTAGTAGGGTCAAGTAGGGTAGAGGAAAGGACGGGAAGTGGAAACCTTTAGAATTGCTCTTTGAGCTCTTTCTAAGTTTAATAATGTAGTTTTGGCCAGGCCGCACCATAAGGAAACGCAGTACGTTGATATCGATTCACATAAGGCAAAATAGACTCCGCAAATGAACGCAGCTTTTTGAAAACAAATATCAACTTACGAACTCTATTGCATAACGCTGCGATGTGATTTTTAAAAGAGAGAGTATCATCAATTATGATTCCTAAATACTTAATTTTGGTAACTGCGGCTATATCTGGACATTTTCATTGTGTTTTATTGGGGTCCTTACAGTTGTGCGAGTAGAGCTTGGGGTTATTTGGTGTTAAATTAGATTTGCGCATGGAAAACTTTAAGTAGTTAGTTTTGTCCGAATTAAGTGTAAGTAGATGCTGTTGAAGCCAGTAATTAACAGTGCTCAAGCCTCGTTGTGCATACGTATAAACTGCCTCTATTGTTTTTGCAGAAAAAAGTAGAACAGTGTCATCCGCGTAGGAAATAATTCACTTTCAAATTACAGAGATCATTAATATAGATTAAAAACAGTGTAGGGCCTAGTATACTTCCTTGACAACATTGTCTATTTTTATGCATTGAGTGCGCTCATCGAGATAGTTTGCGAATAGTTTGAGTTGGGTGCCTCTTACGCCTATTGCTTCAAGCTTGTGTAGTAGAATGGAAACAGAGACGGTGTCAAAAGCTTTAGCAAGGTCCAGAAATATACCTATTGTCTGGTTGCCCCTGTCACGTTCCTGAACTACGTGGTCAGTCAATTCATGGACCGCATCGGCAGTTGACAATTTAGAGGGAAAACCAAATTGGGTTTTTGACAAGATAGAATGTTGCTCTAAATATTGGACAAGTCTATTATTGATAATTTTTTCGAGGATTTTAGATGTCGATGTAGAAGAGAAATGGGTCTATAGTTCGTTATTTCGTCTTTAGCGCCGGATTTGTATACAGGAACAATGACAGCTTTTTTCAGACATTTAGGAAAGATTCCTTCTGAGAGGCATTTTCGAAAGGCCTGCGTGAGTGGTGGAACCAGGATGTGCTTGAATTGTTTCAAAATTTTATTTGAGATACCATCCCATCCAACCGCGGAATCGTCTTTTAAGCCCATAATAATTCTTTCAACCTCTTCTTCATCAGTATTTAATAACACAAATGACTTTAAAGTACTGAAGTTGATTGAAGATAAGTTATGAGGAGGAGCAAGAAAATCTCTCTTTACTTTTTCTGCTAGGTTTTTCCCTATGTTTACGAAAAAATCATTTGCGTTATTGACAGATATTAATTGGGATGAGTGCGAGTGTAATAAGCCCGAAGACGATTCACGTTGTTTCGTCGTATATGTTAAACTTTTAATACATTTCCAAATTAATTTACTGTTTGTACCAGCCAGTTCTAGTTGTTTTTTATCGTAGCTGTTTTAACTTTTTTGAGTAAGTCATTACAAAAATTTCAATATCTTTTGTACGCTATTTGCAGTAAGTACTTAATTGGCAGGGTTCGATTTGGCCTTAGAATGTAGCTTATCTCTGTGTCTCATACAGCGTATAAGACCGGGAGTAATCCACGGCTTAATATTTAAATACTTATTACTTATACATTTTTCTATATTGTATTGCTACATATTGCTTGTTGTACACTTTGAAGCAGCAACAATTTTTGCAATAATTTTCGTCAGCAGAATTGTAAACGGGGGCAAAGTCAATGTTGCATAAATCGTCTTCAAGTTTGTTTACATTTAATTTTGTGATTATTTGCGCGCGAGTTTTATTTTGGACGCGTCTGTCACGCAAACTATTCGGTTTAGAAAAGAAAATATTTTAAAAACCTCGATATCATTTTTGAAGACCTATCCATAGATACCCCACACGTATGTGTTTGATGAAAAAAAAAATTGAGTTTCAGTTCTGAGTATGGGGAGCCCCCAATATATATATTTTTTTTATTATTGCATCAAAATCTTAATGCGGTTCACAGAATACATCTACCTACCAAGTTTCAACAGAGCTCTTATAGTTTCGGAAAAAAATGGCTGTGACATGCGGACGGACAGACGGACAGACAGACGGACAGACGGACAGACAGACGGACAGACAGACATGACGAATCTATAAGGGTTCCGTTTTTTGCCATTTGGCTACGGAACCCTAAAAATGTTGTGTACAGCTCTCTCTGTTATCTGATCTAATTATCCTGATTTTTTTTATTGGGGATGTTTAAAAGACAAAGTTTACGCGAAACCAGTATTCGAGGCAGCCTGTACCATATCGGAAGTCTGTAAGAAAATTGAGCTGAAATTTTATTTAACTATATATGTAATGAAATGAAATATGTAGCGTTAGTAACTCATACAACCGACGCTCTTTATTCTGCATTCTACCTACAATTGACATCATTAAATTTTATTATTCTTACATAGTTTTCTTGCTTACGTATTATTATTATTATCTTGCTATCGGGGGGCACGGCAGTGCCCCCGCCAAGTCGAGCGCGAAGCAAACACTGCCGTACCATCCTTTACTGGAACCATTTCGCCGCATTTTCAGGCCCCTATTAAGCACCTCTGGATAAGACCAGAACGCAGAAATTTTCCTCATCCAGTAAGCTATAATCACATACTTAAAATCCAAAATTTCAAGTCTGTAGGTCATTTAGTTCCGAAGTTAAGCGAAAGCAAAGTTTCGCATTTATGACACTCACTCACTCACTCACTCATGATCATCAGTAAAGAACTAGTACTTCCCATAAATTCAGAAAGCTGAAATTTGGTACAGAGTTAGGGTTAAGTCATAAGTCATAAGTATTTATTCATTTAACAATTTACATTGCGTTTGAAATAATTAATAAAAAAAATTACAATAAGTAACAATAAATTAAACAACTATACTCAATAAAATCAAATAAAATTAGATAATGAAATATACAATAATTAAAATGTCAACATTTAAATAATTTAACAAATATTAATAATTAATTAATTAACAGGTACTGATGATGTCCACTTTATCAAATAATTAGGTTTAATGGCCACATAAAGCGAAAACTATAAAAATTGGCCAAGTGCGAGTCCGACTCGCGCATGAAGGGTTACGTATTACAATCCGTACCATAAAACAAGTTTGTTGTATGGGAGCAGTTAAATATTTATTTTATTTTATTTTTAGTATTTGTTGTTATAGCGGCAATAGAAATAGATCATCTGTGAAAATTTCAACTGTCATCACCGTTCTTGATATACAGCCTGGTGACAGACGGACGGACGGACGGACAGCGAAGTCTCAGTAATAGGGTCTCGTTTTTACCCCTTGGGTACGGAACCCTAAAAACTAGGATAATCGATGATCTGGAGTACTCTGATTAGAAAACACAAGAGCCCAACCAAACTTTTAGAATCGACATACCGCCTTTACAAAAATTATTCAACTTGTTGTTGTGTTCGGTTGGCCGCCGTCGCGACTGATCGTCTCTCCTGATGATGGATCGCGTACCGATTCGAAACATGGCGAGCGTTATTCGACTTCTACGACGTGAGTAAACCCGTTTACTTAAGTATATTTTAATATTCAACTTGTGGACCGCTTCATTTGATGTCAAAAATCCAAGGTCTGAAGTATTTTGACGACGCGTTTGGCTCGGTTTGTAGACACCTGCCTACTGAGCCGGCGGTCCCGGGTTCGAGTCCCGGCCAGGGCAAATATTTGTGTGATGAACTCGAATATTTGTGCATGGGGCATGGTTGTTCTATGTATTTAAGTATATATGTATCATAACACAAGCCTTCTAGAGCTTAATTTGGGACTAGATTGATTTGTGTGAGGTTGTCCGATATTTATTTATTTATTATTTATTTGATGAAGAACCCTCAGCTGGTCTCAGCTGTATTAGAGATATGGCCCCCTTCTACTATTGGTACATACACAAATCGACTGTCATTGCCAAAATCTAGCGTATAGTGGGTCACATCTTCTAATTTAATCTAGCCTATAGCGTCCCACAGCTGGGCGGGTTACGTATTACAATCCCTAAATGCACATCGACATGGTTTAATATAATATACCTAATGTTAACAGATATTTATACGACAGTTTCATACGTAACTTATGATACCTACTTTATAGTAGACCTGTGTATTGGTATAGCTTTTCGTTACTGACTGTACTCATAACTACTATGCCTATAAACACTACACTATACGTCAACAGCTCCAGCAAGCACAGGCAGCCAGCTATTAATTGGGGTAGGAAGGCATCAATGATAGAACATTCTATTTCAAGTTGCTTACGACATTTACTTTGTAAGGCTGCGTCCACACTTGTATCATTTCGCCGATCCGATCCCCGTCGCGTATCCTCACCGCGTATCGTCCTGTTTGGACGTTCACTGCGGGCACTCCGTATCATTTGCGCCGTCGCGGGAAGAAACGCGTCCACACTTTCCGTATCGTATCTTCGTCGCGTATCACCGCACCGATCATTTCGGCGTGCAGTAGTTTGGACGCTATCCGTATCGTAGCACCGTATCACCGCCCCGATCATTTTGGCATTTCGTTTTCGCAGAACATTTCATTTCGTTTGTGATCGTTGTTCTGTGCGGAGTTGCGTCCCATTTAAAAATGTCGCCCACTAAGATCGCTCACTGAACCTTGACAGAAATATTCTTGAGTGAGGGCCGTGTACCGGAAGTCGCAGCGAGGAAGGCCTTCATTTTTGTCATCTGCTCATGGAGATTTAGCACATGACTGTGCTCGTTTTATAATACATAATGCGGCAGAAAGGTTCTCGAGGTGGAAACCGCGTGCTGGAAGACGCCGCGTGGGAAGGCCTTCGATTAAGGCACCCGCTCACGGAGACATGGCCTTCGCATGACTGTGTTTGTTTTATGGCATGCGGCAGAAAGGTTCTCGAGTGAAAACCGCGTGCCGGAAGACGCCGCATGGAAAGGCCTATCAAAGAAGACAATCCATCATTGTATAACGGTTAATTAGTGTAGACGTTATAGATAGGTTAGTTAGTTAGTAAGGAATTAATGAAATTCAGATTGAACTGTACAAATGTTTAATAAAAGTAAAATAAAGTAAAAATATAGGTAGATCCGGCGAGGTCGTGGGTAATTTAGTTTGTAATTCCGAGCTGAGTACACTTTAGAGGAGACAAGTCCTTGTTAGGAGCCACTTCCCTGCACACGTCGTCTTCGTCGCAGCAGGCTAGGTTCGGGCTAGGTTAGCTCTAGCCGTCCTGGAGTCTGGGTAGGGCAGACTAGCTCCAGACTGATGAACTCGATGTAGTCCTGGACAAGCCCCAGGCTTAGTCTTGGTAGCGTCAGGATCAGAAGCCGGGATCGCGGCTCTAGGTTAGGTTTTCCGGCCCCGGATAGGTTCGGTGGCCCTAGGGTTGCTCTTGCAAGCCCCGGGATAGGTCCCTGGAAATCCCGTAATCATTAGGTGAAGTTCGGCATGTGACTGCGACATCTTGATTTCCAACGAGTTTCGTAGGTTGGTTAAGTGAACTCGTAAGCATTTATTAGTCATCAATGATGTGGCAGTCACAAGCACAATAACATTAAAGCAAATAAATACACTTAGGAAATAGTTCATATATTATTTAGAGTAGACCGAAACGAAATCAAATAAGAAATATGTTTTACAGATAAAAAAAAATGTAGTACAAGTATGAAGTTGTTACCATTTAATTACATTAAAACATTAAATAAATTATATTATTATAATTACTCAAACACAATACAAGATATCTAGCGATATCAAGAAACTTAACCTACGTAGAATATAATTTTCGCAACACTCACCCGTATTGGGGAAAACACAGCAACTTATTTACACATGTACAGACATAATAGGAAAACTGTACATAAAAGTATTATTTACACATCGGTGGCAATTTATTTACACAATAATTATAGATGTATTCAAGAAATACAATTTAATTTCTTAATAGTTAATAAATTTACATCGACTATTACAATGCCAGCGCATGCCGTGTTCTATTTTTCACGATCGTCTATTGTTTTCTTTTCACGAGTTCTTTTTCGGCCAGTACGTAGTTATTCAGCCAGTGCTGAATAAAGAGGTTTAATTTATTACAGACGCAAATAGTTTATAATCAGTATAACATAATATCAGTGAACGATTAGATTTAAGTTTTTAATTAAAGTTAGTGTTTGTAGTAAATAACATTGTAGATTTAGTTTAGTAAGTAAAAAGTTAAGTAGTTATTAAGGCTTAATTAATTATTTTTAACGCTAAATCGTTACAATTGGTATGGTATTTTTTTAAATTAAAAACCAATGACCGCATCGAGGATCGATGACTCAAATAGCTCCTTTGATGATCGGGCAAAAACCCACTCGAGATGGATCACGGCCGATCCTCACCCCGTATCCTCACCGCGTATCATGAACGAAAGTGTGGACGTCACGCCGTCGCGATCATGCAATGCTTCCGTAATCAACATGGATTTCGCGCGAGCGTTGCATGATCGCGACGGCGCAACGTCCACACTTACCATTCATGATAAGCGGTGAAGATACACGACGGGGATCGGATCGGCGAAATGATACAAGTGTGGACGGAGCCTAAAATGTACCTACTTCAGAAAAGGGGCGCCAAACATAATGTCAAATGGCGACCGTTAACGCCAACTTCACTAATTACTGACTAGCTAGGTTTTATTTATTGTAATATTTTAATTTCTTGCTCTACACTTCGGCAATTTTTTAAATCAAAAAACCAGTATGGGACAATTTCGGATTTTAAAACCTAGCAAGTTCCGGTTACAAATTCAAAAACCTAGTATATGCCGCTTTAATAGGTTTTTTGACTTGGAAATGTTACTAGTATTTTGAATTTGATCTTTTAAGTAAGATATGCACTTGCTAGGTTTGCTAGGTCTCTTAACTTTGATTCTCATTGTGATAGGAATACAGGTGTTTTTGCATTCGACGCAGCTCAAAACTTGAGGCAGGTTTATTAGAAAAACGTATTTTACCAAAAAAATGTCCCTTGCTAGGTTTTGATTTGGGACAGCCGTGCTGATGACCTAAGGTCAATTATTTCGCATCAGGCCCATTAACTTCGTGCTTATAGATGGCGCTCGTGTCACCTGGAGTCACTGCTTCTGTCCTCTTGCTGTTGCTTGCTGTTGCCTCTGCAACTTCAAGCTGCAACAACGTCACTCGAATGATGGCAAGACGCCGCCCCCTTCCACCGACGGACCCTCACTTTTGGCTCGACACTTGGTGCGGTGCGGTTGTGTTAGGAAATAGCTCTGTAATCATTGTACCTGTACTATTTTTGTAATTACTTGTCGATTTTTGATTAAAACGCGAATATATTTTGTAGGTAGTCTGCGTGTTTTTCTTATACCTATAAATTCTTCCCTTTTAGATAACACTATAATTATAATATCACATGCAAAATAATTATGAACAATATGCTGGACATGTGTGCGTGATTTGCTCACTCTTTCCGCACACTATGGAGCCGATAGTTACTTAAACTACTGATGATGCCTTTATAAAGTTACCGGCTCTATAAATTAGTTTTTTGTTAGATATATTGCGGAATTTCACTGGAACTAATTTCTTACACTGGCAATGATTTCATGATGGTCAACAATGTCAATGTCATCTGTGTCAATGTCAAAGTAAGAATCGTGGTATTTCCTCATTAAAACAGAATCGATAAAAGATTCCATTAAAATGTTTTAATTTAATTACTTATAAAATAAGTTTTAAGAATTTATTTTCATTTCTTAATAACATACATTTACAGAGTGTGTTTCTTCATGTGCGTTGTTAGTCTTTCCCCATTAGCGGTTGCGGTTTTTGCCTGTTTATATGCCTTATTGTAGAAATCATAGAAAAGATAAATCATTAAGAAACAATTGGAAAACAGCACACATAGCAATATGTAAGATGTTTTACAATTTGAAATAAAAGATCCTATGGTCATATGTATGCCAACTAGTCCAAATTGTACCTGAAACAAAAAAGAATTACCAAGTTTAAGTTGACGTAGTAGGCTGACCCCACCACCGTATTGTGGCACTAGGAAGAAAGAGAGAGAGAGAGAGAGAGCGTTAACACATTTATGTTCCTGTTTTTTTAGTTATCAAAGTTTTGCTAAGAACAATTTTTCCTCCAAGAAAATTTCACGTCAAATTGGCGGCCAAGACTCACAAGTCATAATATCACTTTCGCTGTAAAAAAAGTGAACAGATCTCAAGAAAAGCTAAACCCTAAACTCAGACTTTTACTTTGTTTAACTTAAACTAGGTACTTAACCTTCAACCGCCGAATCCTACTCGGCTGGGCAGCGTTCGGGAAACTACGCAATGTCTTTTCGTCCGTCATACCTCAGTGCCTCAAGACGAAAGTCTTCAACCAATGTGTGTTACCAGTGATGACTTACGGCACCGAAACGTGGTCTTTCACTATCGGCCTCATCTCAAAGCTCAAAGTCGCTCAACGAGCAATGTAGATGGAGAGGGCTATGATCGGGGTGTCTCTACGTGATCGAATCAGAAATGAGGAAATCCGTAGACGAACTAAAGTGACCGATATAGCTCACTGGATTAGCAAGTTGAAGGGGCAATGGGCAGGCCACATAGCACGCAGAGCAGATGGCCGATGGGGCCGAAAAGTGCTCGAGTGGAGACCTCGGACCAGCAAGCGCAGCGTGGGACGTCCTCCTACAAGATGGACAGATGACCTTATAAAGGTCGCCGGAAGGCGCTGGATGCAGGTCGCTTCCAACCAGTATATATGGAAGTCCAAAGGGGAGGCCTATGTTCAGCAGTGGACGTCCTATGGCTGAGATGATGATGATGATGACTTAACCTTGCTTTCAAAAGTATTGCACGGCCGTTTCACAGATCTTTTGCATGTTACAACATTGAAGACCTGTTACGTGACTTACTGGTATCTATTAAACTCTATGAGCTTGTGAGTTTTGGCCGCTAATTTTACATGAAATGTTTTACATATTTTATAATTTCTTTGAATGTACATATCCAATGTTTATCATTCTAAAATATCGGGAAGTATCCTTAAGGTAACTTGTTTTGATAAGTGATTGAGTAAGTGGCCAAATCATCGTATTTTAGGTATTAATAAAATCTAAATTATAAAATTTAGATCAATGAAACATAGCTTATAGTTATTTCATAACATATCCGTCAATTTGGTTTTTCTCCTGTCAATATGGGCTCGGCACGATTCTTTTTTGTTAGGGTTTCGCATCAAAAGTGTAAAAACAGGACCCTATTACTAAGATTCCACTGTCCGTCTGGCTGTCTGCCTGTCACAAGGCTGTATCTTATGAACCACGATCCGTGTCCAGCGACAGTTGAAAGTATCCGGCGCCATACATACCAGGTGCAAACCCGGCCAGTTATTTTATTTGATGGTACGGAACTCTTCGCGCGCGAGTCCAACTCGCACTTGGCTGGTTTTTTTAGTTTTGGCGTCTATAATGCCCTAAGCGTCTAACAGGAATTAGTTTCACCCAAAAAAAAAGTTTCTATGTTACCCTATCGGCTGTTGGGTTGACTTGCCAAATAACTTTTGTACCACGTTTAGTTCACAGTAAATCCAAGCAGCAGAATGAATGAATAGTGAATTCGGAAACCGTGGATAGCGGTTTCCCGTATAAAGTGTCATGTCCCGGTTCTTTATCGATCGATTAACTACGTAGTAACGCCATCTATCGTCACGCGATCCTACTCAGGCCTTCGTCAAGACGTTATGAACCGATCATATTTTTGATAAAAATATTAAGAGTGGCGCGAAAAAAGGTGACGGAGCGCGAAAAGATCGAGACAAAAGGATCGCAGCGGGCAGAGTTACCGCTAGTGAATATTATTCACAAATTACTAGTTCTCTTACGGATCTTTCGAGCCATTTATTATTACGGACCTTATGTGCCATTGAACGTGTGTGAAAGTGCATTTAGGAAGTAACGGGGTAAGTGTTTCGTTGTTTGTCTACATATTGATCCTAGAAGCACGCGGCATCTTGTTCATAGCCTATGGAAACGCTCCTGTTTTCCGTGGGAAATCGAGCACTTCCTTAAGGTAATCAAAGTCCGACGCAGTTAAGCACTGGATGATAGAGTAGACGCAACACACACACACACACACACACACACACACACACACACACACACACACACACACACACACACACACACGCACACACACACACGCACTCAGACTTACACACGCACACACACGATACACACACAGAATTTTAATTAAATAATAATAGTTTATTTGATGTTTATTTTTGCTTAATTTTTTGCCTACTATTGTGTAAACCGCATATGTTAACCGGACTCGCAGATGGCCAAGATACAGGCTCAGCCTAGTTTGGTCACTGACGAACACATTTTTTTATGTTTCAACTGAATTTTGTTTAAATAAATCATTTTGTATTATGTATTTTTTTTTTGTAATTCGCCACAGTTGATTAAGTGCCCATAGCTTCGATGGTCAGGTGCTAAGCGTGACGCTCGACAGATATTATTGCATTTTATTTGTGCTTTGTTTACTTAATGTTTTAATTTTTTTATTTCTCTTATTTACCATTTGTTTTTATTTTTAATTTCTTTTGATTACTTTTTGCCTTATTGTTTTTTTACTTTTGTTTTTATTTTTCTATTTTTTGTTACTTTGTTTAATTTGATCTCATGTGTATTTTAGAGTTATTGAACGTCGCACTTTGTAACAGACTGTTTTACTGTTTACCTCTGTAAAGTTACTTGGTCTTTCCATCATATTAAATTATCTGTCTGTAGTGACCTTTTACGAGGAATGTAAACATTCAGTATAACCCAGTTACGAACCCTGATCATTACAAAAGTAACTTATTATTTGGTAGGTACAGTTTATGCATGTTTTCTTTGATAATATTCAAATATTTCTCACCAGTTGCATAGTCGTGATGTACTTCTTCCACCAAAGATACTTGGTTAGGCTCGGGAACGCTGACAAGCCGTAGTACCCGTACATGATGATATGTACGAGAGAATTGACGGTGCCCAGGAATATGAACGCGTCGGTAGGGTTGTACTTGAGAGACGTCCACGTGCCCAGCATCATGACGGAGTGGTGGTACAGGTGCAGGAAGGTCACTTGATTGCTCTTCTTGCGCAACACAAAGAACACCGTGTCTAACAGCTCAGAGATCTTTGCCAGCAAGTAAACGTAGATGCCATATATTATCTGAAATAAATTTAAGTTATTATCTTTATTCGAGTATTATTAACATTTATCACGGATTTGGCGGTAGCTATACCCCTTAAACTATATGACAAAATTTTAAAATAAGTAACAGATGTTTTTACGTGCTCTGGGACAAAATCAGTGGGTGACCGAAAAAAATTAAAAAAATCGTCAAATAAACTGCACCCTAATACACTTGTCACACCCACAACAATGCATGTGTCAAATACTGGTGATAATCTGATTTTATTGTCCACCGCGATAATCAAAGTAAAGGACGATACAGGCATTTGATATACCGCTCGTGCTTTGCTGGACTCGGGTAGCAAAGTCAACATAGTTGCTCACAGACTTGTCAAGTGGTTAAACAATAAGCTTCACTATGCTATTCACATAATACAAGGCATTGGCGAGTCAGGTTTTATAAATACTAGCACATAGAACATGCCTGCCAAGCAGCACAAATTGCTGGCGGACCCCACATTTTTCAATCCTAGCGAGATACACATGCTGATAGTACTCACTCCTATTAGGCAATCAAATTCGTCTAGGAGCTAACAGGCCTAATTTGATCGAAACGATATTTGGATGGGTCGTTACGGGAAACGTCATAGATTACATTGTAACGCTCATATAGCACTACATAATATTGTCGACACACCTTCTACAGATGACTTACTGATTAGGTTTTGGCAACAAGAAGTCATAAGCTCTAAAGCCGTGTTTACACCAGACCAAATAAATACTGCGAACAACTTTTTCTTGACACAACAGTGCAAGATGAGCCTAGAACATATTTTGTTGTTGAAATGCAACTCCTTTCACATGGCATACAGATGTCTTTTAGGTCTTGAATCTAAGTTTTAAAAAGATCCCTTGCTTTACACGCGATACAAACAAAGCGTTCATATACGAGTTCATTGAGCTAGGTAATGCTGAATTCATTGATAATTTTCAACTGTCACATGATCAGCCGCATCGCTATTTACCACATATTGGAGTCTTAAGACCAGAAAGTCGATCAACAAAACAAAACAGTTTTCAATGCCAGTTGCAAGACATCGACCGGATTCTCTCTGAATGAGATAATGTTTGAGGGGCCGAAAATATACAACGATGTCCTTGACATAATATTGCGATTTCGTATTTACAAATACGCGTTTACTTGCGATATAGTCAAAATGTTTAGGATCATCTTAGTCAAAACTGAGCAAAGACCACTGCAAAGAATATTATGGCGTGATTCGAACACTCAAATTCCATTAAAATGCATTTCGTTACATACCGTAACGTACGGTACGAGATGTGCACCCTATTTAGCAATACACATCCTAATATTACTAGCTGGACAAAACAAAACTGAATCTAGAAGCTGCGTATATTACAGAATCTGAATGTTACATGGAGGTGTGTAATAGTTCATAGAACAACAAATGAATAACGTTCATCATATTGAATAACATAATAATATAATTTCAACACATAGAATCGATCAATTGGTAGAATTATCATTTCGTTGAAAATCAGTTCATATATTTTCATTGCTTATAACAACACGATATATTGCTTGTTTCGTATATACCACTTAATATAATGAAAATTTAATAGAATAAACAAATAGCATAATATAAGCTCTATAGAATGTTACGCAAATAATATTGATAATTGCAACTACGGTACGCTCGCTCCGCCGACTCTCTTAGCCTTAGCTCCAACCTTAAATTCGACTTTTTTCTCCTGTTTCTAAACTAAACTACATGGAAATCATCCTCTATTATGTTGGAAATGTTTATCATTTGCTTCAAATAGGCTGAATGTAGACAAAATTTACGGAAGTGGCTACTAAAAACCGTAACAAAAAACCAGCCAACGGCAAAGGTCATTCACAGGTTACGCAGTTCACTGAACCCCAAACTAAGCAACAGCCCGTGATTTACTAAGTAATTAGAGCGTTTTATTTATTAAAATTGTATGTACAGTCAACCAATTTGATTTCTAGGCCACTATGGAACCTTGTCACAATGACAATGATATGAGATTTCAAGCGGCTTTCATATTGACGTTCACTGTGACAAGGTACGAGATGGCCTAGGAATCAAATGGGTACGTATTACAATCCCGAAAGTTCATAATACCTACAGTTGAAATACCGATGGTCAAAATACCGAAAATCAAAATACCGAAAGTACAAAAAGCCGATATTCGATATACCGATACTCAAAAGACCTATTTTGAAAAGATCGAAAGTTCAAAATCTCGAAATTTACAATACCGAAAGTTTCAAATCTTGAAATTTTATAATCCCGAAAGTTTTGAATTTCGAAATTTTATAATCCCGAAAGTCAACCATTGTCAGTAAAATGCCAATAAAAAAATATATTTTTTTCTTTTAAGAATATGATCATAACTATAACAAAAGGAGCGTTTTTTAGGGATATAAAAAAAAAACTAACCTAACCTAACCCGGCCGAGTCGGATCTGCTCTGGAAGGTGAATCATTTAAAGTTTGAGAATAGGTTGAGGTGAATCAATCACCTTTCAGGCAGATCCGACTCGGCCGGGTTAGGTTAGGTTAGTTTTTTTTTTTATATCCCTAACAAACGCTCCTTTTGTTGTACTTATGATACGTATGTATGTGAACTGTAGGAATTCTAGCCGTCGGGATTACAGTCTTCGGGATTACAGTCTTTGGGATTACAGTCTTCGGGATTACAGTCTTCGGGATTACAGTCTTCGGGATTACAGTCTTCGGGATTACAGTCTTCGGGATTACAGTCTTCGGGATTTCATCCTTTCGGTCAAACGTTCTTTCGGGATTTTAAACTTTCGGTCAAATAAACATTTGACATTTTAATTTTCGGCCTTCCATTAATAGGTCTTATGAAATTCGGTATTTTGAACTTCGGCATTGTAATACGTACCCGAATCAAATTGGTTGACTGTAGTTTGATATAATTATAATTCAATATTTCAATTTACATTCAACATTCAACGTTTCAAAAGTTAACCTTACCTAACCTATTTTAATTAAAGCTTTTAATTTGTTTGACAAGAAATCCTTCTTTTTCCACTGTGGAAAAAGAATGATTTCCTGTCGTTTTACGTTTACTGAGTAATCATGTTGCCAGTTGAAATAATATATGAAGTAATTCCACGTTCCGCATATACGAATATCATCGCTGCATCACAGACGTGTGCGATGACAAAAATACGGTAACATTACAATGGATAAAGGGACACAGCGGCTCGAGAGGCAATGACGCAGCGGATGAATTGGCCCGTAAGGGATCGGAGACACCGCCATGCGGGCCAGAGCCAATAATACCCCTACCATAATCCTACATATACAACATAATGAACCAGCACACATTATACCAACACCAGAAATACTGGGAAGACATGGGAACGTGTAGACAAACAAAAGAAATACTTCCGAATAGGAATCACAAACTCACCACCATCTTACTGAGAATCCACAGGAACCAACTACGCAAGATAGTAGGATTAATAACGGGACACAATACTCTGAACAAACACCTCTTCAATTTAGGTATAACAGACAGCCCAGTATGCAGAGCATGCATGGAGGCAGAAGAAACCACTAATCATATTCTACTAGATTGCAAACAGGTAGAAGGATACAGGACGAAATACCTAGGATCTCCAAGTACCGTACACGAAGCCATAGGCAACATCAAGGCTTTGCTTAGGTTCGTGGAGGAGCTGGGGTGGTTGGAGTAGCGCTACCCCCTTTTCACGCAAAATAGGCACGTTGGATGTCGACTTGCGGAAAATGCCCAGCGCAACTAACTAACTCCACGTTCCGCAGTCGGAGCGGAACGCGCACCTGCGCGATTATTGGTTACGCCGACTCGTAAAAGCGCGTACCCATACAGCTAAGATATGTTTTAGAAGTTAAGAAGGTCATACATAGATGGACGGTCCCAAATAATGAAGTCGGATCTACCAAACTGTCATTTTCGTCTTATTACGTTAATGCTGATTAAATAGGTACGTTCATCTTTAATACTACGTCTACCATCTCTAATACTACATCTACAAATCGTTGACCCGCAGCTGACAACCTCAAAACTTGCGTACGTAAAATTATATGTTTTTTTTATGCCACGTAACATATCCATATCCATTTATTCAGTATTAGTCATACATTGTCAACACGTATAATACAATATAATAATAATAGAGAGAAATTTCACCTGTGCGCAGTGGAAGGGTTAACCTCCCAACTAAATTTTAAAATAACACAACACTAGTATTGTTGCCGAAATACTTCTATCAACTACACTAAATAAAATAATTTATACCACTAAAATATCCCACCATAAAATACTGTGCGCATTCCAAATATAATTGTCGTAAGTGACACTTGCGACGTAAATAATATACAATATCCGGTTATAAAAATAGTTAGTGCCACATCCGACTAATTACTGCGAACCAAATCATGCAATAAAGTCGTATGAGGCAGTTACGACAGATATCGGATGTCAATTTCCAGGTAAAGAGGCAGGTTTAATTTCCGGCATTTCTAATAATTAATTTCCATTTTTGTTTACTTTTACTCTAAGAGTAGTTAAAAATAGTAACTTTGGCCAAATTTCGTAAGAATAGCAATGAAATTGTCAATTTAATCACCCGTCTCCAAGGGTTACTCGACCGTTTACCCATGTAGGTTTTAAATTTTAGCGGAGCTGTATACAGGGTGGAACATTTCTAAAGACTGGGCTGACAGGATAGTAGAATAGAATAGAATAGAAAATAATAGAATCGAATGAAAATGTATTCGTTAATATACACAAAATGGACAACAAATATTAAAAATTAAATAAAACGAAATAAAATCGTTGTTGCGTATGCCACGAAAAGGTCGCACCTCAGCATAAATGCTGGCCCGGGAACCAGCGCTGGTCTTCCGGTGAAACCTATAGGTGACGCCACGGTAAACCACACACGCACGACTGCACTCTTAGTCTGAACGTAGCGTAAGCGCTTTCAATGCCAAGACAATGACATTTACAAGGGACGAAGCTGTCAATGTCATTGCATACCGTTAGTGGAGAACGAGAAAAGAAAGGAATCTATGAATGCAATGTCGAAATGTGTACATTTAACAGAACATTTTACAAGTAATAAAATGAAACCTATAGGTGACGCCACGGTAAACCACACACGCACGACTGCACTCTTAGTCTGAACGTAGCGTAAGCGCTTTCAATGCCAAGACAATGACATTTACAAGGGACGAAGCTGTCAATGTCATTGCATACCGTTAGTGGAGAACGAGAAAAGAAAGGAATCTATGAATGCAATGTCGAAATGTGTACATTTAACAGAACATTTTACAAGTAATAAAAGTGAAAAATTGTTACTAAGATTACAATAAATGTGGATATATTATAAGCAAATAACTAAATTTAATATAAAAGATCAGTAATAAACGAATCACTGTTCAGCAATGCCAAAAACTAAACAAAGACATGAAATATACGGCGACAAATAACAATACAATGATGCAAAACAACCTAACATATAAGGGACATAAAACCTCGGTAAGAATCATTAACATAAATTATTACAAGCAGCTTGATTCGATAGTCATCTGAGTTATCTACAAACGACCTATCATAATTGTAAAGCTGGATTTAAAAGTAAAAAAAGTCTTCAAAATAAAATATTTTAATATCAGTGACAACCCTACTAATTCAAAGGTTTTATTTTCATTTTTAATTGACACCTGCCACAAGCGATGTTCAAAAGATGCTAAGGTTGATATTTGCAAATTTTTACACTAATGTTTACAAACTGTACTTCAAAAATTGATGTACTCAGTCTGAACAATTCTCTATTTGCTTAAAAGTCCCTCGATCTGTTGCACCCTGTATATCCGTAACTCTATGCTGCGTGATAGCAAATATACTAAAAGCTACATATATGCTTGTTTATCAGTCTGTCAACCAAAGCATTACATTTAGAATTAGTAACTGACTTATTGTCGCAAGATTTTATTCGTGCCTTGATGAGATTTATGAGCCACCGAGGTTACTACTGTACCTCTTTATACTCAGATAACGCGGCAAATTTCAAAAGGGCGAATAATGAATTGCAAAGTTCAGAAATGATAGAATATATAGTCAAATTATTGTCAAAGGATTGTTAAAAAAATATTTAGGCAGTGTTCGATTAACTTTGAGTTGAGTTTTTAAATACAGTTCTTGTACGAATTGAAGGCATTTTGAATTCGAGACCTCTATGTTCCGTATTTGACGTACCGAACCATGATAACATTGATAACGTTGTTTGCTTAACACCACCCCGTGTTTTGATTGGGTCGCCATTTTCAGGTCTGTCTGAGCCTATTCTAGTAGATAAAGTAGAGAATAGATTAAATATATGTACCAAAAGTAACTCAAATAAAACAAAATTTTGGGTACAATTTTACAATTACTATTTAAGTGAACTGCAACCAAGGAACAAGTGGCTACTAAGGCGAGCCAATTTAGAGGTGGCAAATACTTAGTTTGTTAAAGGACGAAGCTACTCCACCTGCTTGTTGTCTGTCCATATAAATGTTGCAGATAATTTGATAAGGTCTGTTACGGTTAAAACTGAGGAAGGTTATTTTGTGAGACCTATACATAAAATTATTTTGTTGCCAATCAATAATTTCTAATGATTGTCATTATAATCGTTAATTTTGGGTGCGGTTCAAGTTGCATAAAAAATTTTAGCATATTTTCATTTAACTACTTTCAAAATGAATAATAAACACATTGCATAAAAACAAAATTCATAATTTTGTCAAGCATTATATTTAAACATCATAGCCATTAATAATCATAATAACATTCGTTATAATGTGCATAAGTCATAATGTCACTTGGTATAACATACATATAGAATATAACTCATAAAAACACTTAAAATAATTATCAAGTTGCATAAATATCATATTAAATAAGTCCCGAATAAAAAGTTGTTGAGTACCTACATAAATATTGTTATGGTTTTTTTTACCCTAAAAACGAAACTGCTCCAAAATATAGATAGGTTAGGATTTTTTAGGGTTCCGTAGCCAAATGGCAAAAAACGGAACCCTTATAGATTCGTCATGTCTGTCTGTCTGTCTGTCTGTCCGTCTGTCCGTCCGTATGTCACAGCCATTTTTTTCCGAAACTATAAGAGCTATACTGTTGAAACTTGGTAGGTAGATATTGTATTCTGTGAACCGCATTAAGATTTTGATGCAAAAAAAAAAAAAAAATATTATTTAGAAATCTCGATATCATTTTTGAAGACCTATCCATAGATACCCCACCAGTACGTGTTTGATGAAAAAAAATATTTTTAGAGTTTCAGTTCTAAGTATGGGGAGCCCCCAATATTTATTATTATTTTTTTATTATTGCATCAAAATCTTAATGCGGTTCACAGAATATATCTACCTACCAAGTTTCAAGAGTATAGCTCTTATAGTTTCGGAAAAAAATGGCTGTGACATACGGACGGACAAACAGACGGACAGACGGACAGACAGACATGACGAATCTATAAGGGTTCCGTTTTTTGCCATTTGGCTACGGAACCCTAAAAAGTATGATATGACAATGGTATAGTATACAAAGTGACTATTATGCTATTTGTCTATTATGCAAATACATTATTATGCAATTAAACTATTATAATTTTCGAAATTATGCAATTCGTTTGTATGCATTTTGTTTTATGCTATATGATCACTTATGCAGGTTGAAATTATGCAATTCGTTTTATGCAAAATGAAAATTCGCAAATTGTTGTTATGCATTACACTGCCTGTTGAAAGGGGCGGGAATGTTCCGTATTGAAATTCTGATGAGTTTTCGTGCTATTCGTTTATTCTTCTTTTGTGACACATTGTCATGTCAGATCAGCAACAGCTGAAGTATATAGATATTTTATAATATTCTTGTAAATTAATTAAATACAAAAGTATTTCATAAATAAAATGTTTTGTAGATTAAGTAAATAATGAATACCACATATAATAGTTATTCAATTTGCATTAATTCGGAAATCGTACTATAGCGTGTCAGATTACATAACAGACAAAGATATTTGGGAGCAATGTAATATTAATAATGTAACACTTAATGAACGATAATTAAGTTTCACGCACATATATATCTAAATATTATATCCATAAAAAAAACGATCTGTAGTGTTTGTGTGTAGCCTAAAAAAACGGGTGTTAAGTGTTTGGCTGCAAAAGCAACAGTTACGGAAATAAAGGTTGTTACATTTCATGCGTAGGTACAAGTTTTTTTTGTATTTCGATTACCTATTTCTTTTTCAAATTAATTCTCACATCAATCAAGTTACCAAGTAAAATCATTATTTATATCATAAAAAAACTTGATAGAATAGGAAAAACCAGTAAATTATTTTCGTACGGTCTGCAAAGACCGATAAAAAGGTGCATTCTTACTGTCAGCATTTTACGTCACGTAGCATTTATTCCATTACTTTAAGTAGGTATTTAGTGCCTGTCCGGCAACCGCAGAGTGCATTCCTTTGTATCATTTTGTTGTTTTATCAATCAATCATTATTTCGGTGGAAAACTGCAGTTCTATCATTATTAAAACTACCAACTCAAGGATGTGCGAAACTCTTCTTACTCGTCCCGTACAATTTTCAAAATAACCTCGAAACATTTTGACACGCAAATATTGCAAATCGGTTAAATTTCGTAACATAAATCTGCGAAAGAAGCCAGCTTAACATTGATTTCTAAATAAATCAGTCCGTTTACAATTCTATTGGGTCGGGGAAACGTCAGGCAATGAAGGTAAATCTAAAAAATATCGCGTTAGACTCGGTTCTATAAGTTTTAATTATCTCGTAACACCTTCACCCACTCACGTCTCCATTTTATGACAGGGTTCAAAGAAAACTAAATAATAAGACAGTGTACCCCTGGATAAAGTGTACAAACGTATAAAAATTAAACTGGATTAAATTTTATCAACGAAATTATGTTTATTTAATTTTTTACGTTCATTTTTGCTTAAAGTCCTATTGAATTGAGTTAATTAGGACATTTATTTTGAGTAAATCGAATTACATTTATACGACAAAAAATTAACTTCGGTGATTTCTGTGATAACAATAAAGACCCCGAAGTTAATTATATGTATTTTCTTTTTTTAATTGTATAAGAGGCCTTATTCCTTTTAAAATGCTGATTGCTTTCGACATTTTTCTCTATGATCAAACATGTTTCTTAGCGTATTATTAATGTAACTACCTAGAACAGGGCTATTGGGATTTATTGGTATATATTTGGAACCTACAGTTTTAATTTTACATTGATAATTTTTGTTTCAAAAACTACTCGAAATTGACAAAATTCACGCGGAACATTAGTTTTTTCAACTTATTTTAGACTGCACGCAATTAAAGCATGAAATAGCTATGTTACTACTTAGAACTCGGGGAAAATTATAATGCACTTCCAAAAATTGCTTGATTTTATCCAAATATTTGTCATAATATGAAAAAATTTTTTTTTAAAAGGAATAAGGGCTCTTAAACCAGCGTGTATCCTGCCTTAATCCGTTAAGGTCTATTATATTTAATACGCTTGAAAAAACACAATACATATATTTTTGCCGATTTAATAGTCTCTAGTTTCATTTCAATCCATTTGTGCACTTATCCTGGGAAACATCATTGTAGATCAACTTACTATCGGTCGAGTAACTTCTCTATCAAGCGAGCACTCTGAGGTCAGCACTCCCCAGTTGTGCATGAAGCGTGTACCCTGTAAATAAAATAATCATCATCATAATCTAGATACCACTCAGTTACATCAGATCTCTCGGTAGAGTTTTTGCTATAGGTAAAGACCTACATTACTTAGCAGTGCTGGCGGTCGCCATGTCATCATCATATTATATGATGATATGGCGACTCCATGAAAGTTACTCGTAGTATTGAGCACTTCATATCTACATAAAATAAAATCCCTGATACAATGACGAACGTGTTTATATAAAGAAGCGTCTGCAAAAGTACATAATTAGGCATAAAAAACTCGTGTGATTCGATTGTTAATAAATAAAACACACGTGTCTGGAGGACATCTCATTCTGTAAAATTTGTTTTCATTACTAAAATGCAACTGTAAACCCAATATTTTTAAAGAATCTTTTTATCGATTCTATTTTTATGTGGAAATACCAAATTTTTATTATTTTTATAAATATTGACACATTGATAAATTACTAAAAAAAGTTTCCTTTGTCCTTGCCCCCTTCTGAGCCGCGAATATTCGCGCTTTATGTTGACAGTGCATCGTGAGTGTGATTCCGCGAGTTATTAAAGGGCGCCGACGGCGGGCAGGCGAGCAACTTAGGACAAATACAAATGGAGGCACAAAAGCCTACTGCTCTCTCAGGGGAAAAACAAAAAAAGCAGGCGAGCAGTTACGTTTTAACTACGATACAGTGCGAGCAAATGCAGTGATAATCGGAGAGACAGACTCTAGTCGTTAGTTCGCTTAATGTTTTAAGTACAATTCGTGTGAATTGTGAGTGCGTAATTTTTGTAATAGTGTGTTTTAATTAGTGGATTAATTTGTGCCTTTTCTTTCGAATACAAACCCCACGCTCGTAACAATATCATTTAAAAAGAGTACTGTGCTCACTTGCATTAACATAATGATGAACTCTTTACGGTACCTAGTTCAAATAGAGGATATCTCGAACTCTAGACCAATAACGCCAATGCCATCAGGCATTGAAGATCTTTCCTTTTTAACGCCTGGGCATTTCTTAACCGGTGCGCCCCTAACTTGCTATCCGGAACAGGAAATAACCAACTTACTTGAAAATAGACTTAAACTTTGGCGAAAATTTACCGCATTACAACAGCAGTTTTGTGGATATTGGTCTAAATAATATTGAAATGTAGGTAACACAACCGTCCTAAATGGAAGACAGTACCAAATCTATACATATTAAACCTAAAGGTCCTGATTGACTCAATCACGAAGGTAGAGCCAAAACTACATACTGAACAAAGGTTCAAATTTCTGGAATAGATCAAGTATACGGTGCAATCAAGCACTAAGAAGGGATATTTCAAAATTCATCCTTTAAATGTATCAAATTGGAGTGAAAAGTTTTTATAGAAATTGAGTATTTTTTGAGTTAGAGATATAAAACTTTGTGTATAAATTCTTGATCTAAAAAAAGAAAACAGGGTTTTTGAAAAACTCATCCTTTAAAGGGGTTAAATGGGAGGTGGAAATTTGTATGCTCATACTTGGGATTCTTTGAGTAAGAATGGTAATGGGTGAATCAACTTTTAAGTGCACCTTGTTGCTATGCCGAGGCAACATCATGATTTGACATAGTCTGACCGTTTTCTTTGACAATGTTGACTTGGCAATTGCGAGTATTGGATTTACCAGTTTCTCTGTTAATAACATTCCAAATAGTTTTCACTTTGTTATCCGACATTTTGACTTTAGAACTAATATAATTTGCTTTGCAGCTATGCACACTTGCTTAAACAATTTTGAATAGTTCTTAACATTGTCTAAAAATTCTGCGTCCTTGTTCACTTCCTTCTCTCCATACAGTTCATAAAGCCTGGTTCTGCTTCTATGAATACCTACAGTAGCCCATTCACTAAACTTTGTTTTTGTAGTCGACCCAGAAATAGTTTTCTTTTTGAAATGGGTATTGAACTGATCCATTATTATGACAAATAAATCTTTGTAAGTACTATTTAAGTCGTTACATGAGAGAGGTAACATGCAAAGATCGTTACGAATTTCATTTTTGAATGATTCCAAACGATAACTAGTTATGGGTCTGCATGTTATATTTTGTGGTGTTTCCTTTAAAGTGTTAGGAAAACAAGCTTTCTGTCCTCTATGATCTGAATTAAAACACTTAAATATTTTCTTTTCTAAGTACTCACAATCACAGAAAATATTATCTAAACAGGTTTTACTAGTTACACCTACCCGGGTAGGCTCCAGGAACATATTGACCAAACGAAAAGATTTGAACAAACTTAACAGCTTAACAGTATCACTGGCCATTTCAAGTAAATTAACATTAAAGTCTCCACAAACTTTAACATGTTTTTTACCTTTACATGCTATTTTTAAAACATTTTCCATAGTAGATTTCATTACTACCTAACGTCATGTATAAGTTATACATATAAGTTATAGTATAAGTTATTCTTTGCAACTTTTATGAAATATTATAATGCAATATTTACCTACTTTCAAATCGGTCTTGGCTGGCGGTGCACCAGTATTTAGTGAATGGGCTACTGCGGACTTACACAAACGCTGATCTGATGAAACATAGTAAAATAACGCCTTTATTTAAATCAGGTAGTACTTCTGACCCCAATAACTTTAGACCAATATCTGTACTACGAACATTTAGTAAAAATTTTGAAAAGTTAATTTTGTCTCAATTATTAAGACACTTTAATTGGAACAATTTAATGCATAACAAGCAATTTGGTTTTACGCGGGGTCGCTTGACATCCGACGCTGGAGTCGAGCTAGTAAAATGTATTTTCGATGCCTGGGAGGAATCACGAGATGCTTTGGGTATCTTCTGTGATTTATCTTAGGCTTTCGACTGCGTTAATCATGAGACACTGATCAGGAAACTACACCACTATGGAGTTAGAGGATCGGCAATGAAATTTTTAGAATCTTATTTAAATGGTAGAATACAGAGGGTTGACGTGAATGGAAAGCAATCACCGGGGTCATTAGTCTCTATGGGTGTGCCGCATGGATCAATATTGGGACCCTTCTTGTTCCTTATCTACATTAACTTATTTTCAAAGTCGCACGAAACCAACAATCTTATAATGATGTAAACAATGCTATATGTAAAGTAGTGAATTGGTTTAATGTAAATAATTTATTGTTAAATGAGAAAAAGACTAAATGTGTTAAGTTTGTCACGAGTAACGTTATACACGAGCAAGCAAGTGTAATTGTTAAAGATAAGGAACTGCAACTAGTTGATAGCACAGTTTTTCTCGGTATTACATTAGATTCTAAGCTCTAATGGGGTCCCCATACTGCTAATCTCTCGAATAGACTGAGTTCTGCAGCTTTTGCAGTTAGTAAGATCCGTCAATTAACAGACGTAAAAACAGCTCGATTAGTATATTTTACTTATTTCCATAGCATTATGTCGTATTGAATATTACTTTGGGGCAGTGCGTCAGATATGAATATAATTTTTGTTCTCCAGAAACGGGCTATTCGTGCGATATATAAAATGCACCATAGAGACTCGCTTAGAGATAAGTTTAAGGACATTAATATAATGACAGTGCATTGTCAATACATTTATGAGAATCGTATGTATGGACGTAAGAACATTGCTAATTTTAAGAAGAACTGTGATATACATAATATTAATACTAGAAATAAGCATAAGCTCGCAGTGCCTGCCACTAGGCTCCATAAAATAAGAAAATCATTCATGGGTAACCGTGTAAGATTTTATAATAAACTTCCTAGAAGCGTAACTGACTTGTCTGTTGGTAAATTCAAGAACTATGTAAAACGTTATTATTTCTAAAGCTTATTATAGCACTCAAGACTACATGAATGATAACGTGTCGTGGGATTAGTAAAAATCAAGCAATGTTATGTGTAATTATTGTAACGAGTACCTATCAGGTACTGATATTTAAATTTTAACTATTTTTATTATAATTTTTGACATTTAGAATTTAACTACTTCTATACTACCTGTTCTAAGTAAAGTTTTTGAAAAATTAATGTTGAAAGATCTATTAGGACACTTCAATAGAAATTACTGTCCAGTAAGCAGTTCGGTTTCACAAGCGGACGTTCCACGACTGATGCAGCATCTGCACTTATTAAACACATTTATGACAGCTGGGAGGAATCGTGTGATGCAATTGGGTTCTTCTGTGACCTTTCTAAGGCATTCGACTGCGTTCATCCTGGAACACTCATTTTGAAATTAGAACATTATGGTCTGTCTTCAAATGCTTTAAGCCTTATGTCTTCATATCCCAGTGATAGAATGCAAATAGTGGATGTAAGTGGAACCCAGTACAATGGAGCTATAGTTAAGCTAGGAGTGCCACAGGGCTCTATTTTAGGTCCATTTCTATTTTTGGTTTATATAAATGACTTACCATCTATAGTAGATAATCTTTGTAATATAGTACTATTTGCTGACGATACATCATTAATTTTCAAGGTTAACCGGAAATCAACCGACTATGCGGAAATTAATTGCACACTAAATAAAGTACTGAACTGGTTTACTACTAATAATCTTCTATTAAATGCCAAGAAAACTAAATGTGTTAGATTTGCTTTACCAAATGTTACGGCGGTAGATTCTACTATATTACTAAATGGTGAATGTTTAAAAATGGTGAATAACGCATAATTCTTAGGTATAACATTGGACAGTCATTTGCAATGGAGTCCACATATAGCAGTGCTTGCAGGTAAATTAAGTTACAGCGGCGTACGCTGTAAGGAAAATTAGACAATTGAGTGATGATGATACAGCTCGCTTAGTTTATCATAGTTATTTTCATAGTGTCATGTCATATGGTATTCTGGTTTGGGGCAAAGCAGCTGACATTCAGACTATATTTGTGCTACAAAAAAGAGCAATTCGTTCTATATATAACCTGAATTCTCGTGACTCCTTAAGAGACATTTTCAAAGATATAAACATCTTAACTGTCCAAATATATTTATGAGAGTATTATGTATGTTATTAAGAACTTAGATTCATTTACAAAAAATTCCGATGTCCACAATTGTAACACTAGAAATAAAAATAAAATTGCTATTAGAAAGTTTCGTGTTCGTAAAGTATATAAATCTTTTTTAGGCCAATGTATTTATTTTTATAACAAGTTACCTGATCATATTTTAAAATTAGCCTTTCTAGCTCTTAAAAATTATTTAAAAAAAACTCTAACGTCAAAAGCATATTATACAGTAGAGGAGTATCTGACAGACAAAAATGCATGGCCTGAACCAGAAACCAAGTAACTGACTCCTTAGATTGTTCCTGACTAGTTTAAGGGACACAGTTCTAATAAGAAAAAACGTACATAAATTATGTTAAACCGTCATACTTTCTTGTAGTTTCTATATTTTATTCTTACACTAGTCCTCATGTATATCATAGAATACACTTTTAATAATATGTTTTCTTCGAGAACTACGTATAGTTAAGTTCATATTACTATAATAGTTAAGTACTTATCCTTTATGAAAAAATGACTGACTGTTGAGTTTCTTTCGGCGTTTCTTCTCAACAGTGGTCTCCTCATGTGAAATGCCGGTAGACTCAGACATGTAAAAGTGCCCTTGTGGCCTACTTGCAGAATAAAGTTCATTATTTCATTATTTCAATAGTTTCTAGATCACAAAGAGATCAAATATCTTAAAAGCTAATTTATTTATTTAAACTTTATTGCACAAAATACACAAATTGTACAAATGGCGGGCTTGAAGCCAAATGGCATTCTCTACCAGCCAACCAAATATTTAGAAGATAGGCCTATGCATGGGTAAAAAAATATGTAACATTATTTTAAGTTTTACTGTATATTATTATTGAAATGAAATGAAATGAAATAATTTATTCAGTAAGTAGGCCACAGGGGCACTTTTACAGGTCAAATTGTGAATCTACCGGCCTTTCGCAAGAGGAGACCGCTGTTGTTTCTTTTAAAGGTCTCGGATCCTGATTCCACTTGGTGCGAGGTATTTATTTATTTAATCTTTATTGCACAAAAGAAAACTTATCGTACAAAAGGCGGACTTAATGCCATGAGGCATTCTCTACCAGTCAACCTTCGGGCAAAGCAGATAAATTGTGGGCGGTGCAACTAACTTAAACAAGTTTTAATAAATAATATTTAGATAAATACATATACCGTGTGTAACCGACGGTGTACCGAAAACTGAAACCATGGCTTCAGACCATTATTCTGGGCTGGAAAATCGTGGAAATTTCTTTGAGAAAATTCACAAATTTTCCTCGTGAGTTTTCATTTTTTCTTTATTTTTCCGTTAATCGAAATCTACCGGTAACAATTTTTCATGAAAAATCGCATGAAAATAGCATTTTCCGCGAAACACCCAACGTATCACAAACAGTATTATGTAAGCGCGGGAAGTGGGACAGATAACGGTACTGGCCGGTCATTGATCCGCCAGGCCAGTTAGTACGCGCCCGTTGGCCGTTACGGTCGGACGCATGATTAATGTTTACCTACCCGCACATTTTATTTGCTTTACTTGCTTGAATGAAAATAATCTTTTTAGACTTTTAATTTATCGGTCAGTTGTTATTGGTGTTAGGTACTACATACTAGTTGTGATCTGTGGTTGCGTTGTTTTTGTGGTTGCATTCATTCATGTCATTTGATGCGCATTGGCGTAACGGTATGTTTTGCGCCGACGAGACGACGCGTGAGTGGAGTGGGTAGCGCCTAGAACGGTCGATGCTTGCCGCGTGCTCCCCTCCCCTCGCGTCTGCACCCGAGAGAATTGGATGCAATACATTGCGCGTCGAGTTTTATAATTTATTCTAGAAAATCTTATCCTTGAGTTTTCCAAGAAAATGAACACTCGTTTTCAGTTCGTGATTATGGTCTAAAACTACGGTTTTCGTTTTCGGTACGCTGTCGGTTACACCCTGTATTCATATAATATAAATACGGATGAAACATACTAATCAGATAACCTAAGAATTCACAACTCTGCAAGCGTAGAGGTCACGCAAACATTTTTTGAAAGCGCATTTGTTCGGAGCTTTTTTGATCTTGAGGGGAAGGCGGTTCCAGAGACGGGAAACTTGGACGGTGAACGATTTGGACATAAAACCAGTACGGTGACGAGGGATGGAGAGAGACAGATTACCAGAAGAGCGAAATTGACGGTATCATTTCGGGTAACACTTCTTTCACCCATCGTCTCCAAAACATGTCCGCTAAACGCTGTGATATACGCCACTGTTTGCGCAGATAAAACTCGGAGTCATCGAATGCCCCAGGTACTGGTAGTGAAGAAGACGAGAGGATCAGAAAATGATTTGGGGTGATAGCTTCGTTGCTGCCAGGCTCGACTGACACGTGCGTTAGCGGCCGGCTATTTATGATTGCCTTGACTTCGGCCATCAGGGTTGCTAGCGTTTCATCACGTGGCGCGCGTTCTTTGAGTATGACCTTGAGAGTTCTTTTTGCGGAGCCTATCAATCGTTCCCAAGCTCCCGCCCAATGGGGACTCGCGGGAGGTATGAATGTCCAATTAATTTCATTTGTGGCTCCAACTCTCTTTAATGCCTCTTCGCAGGTTGGTCCCATTGTCACTGTATAAACATTACGGCCAACCCCTTCTGGCAGCCATTCGACGGAGTGCCAATATCAAGGAGTCTGACGTAAGCGAATTGACAATTTCAATGTGGACGGCCCTCACAGTCAGGCAGGTAAACAAGACCCCATACCTCTTCTCTCTGCGTCTTCCTACGGTGACCTCCATGGGTCCAAAAAGATCCACTCCACAATGTGAGAACGCCCGCTGGTGATGTGCCATTCGAACTGCGGGTAAATTACCCATTCTAGGAATTTGTGGCTTGGCTCGTCAAAGCCTACAGAGCATGCATTTGTTGGATACGTATTTAACTGTAGGACGTAGTCTTATCAACCAATATTTCTGCTTCAACTCATTTACAACGGTCTCTTGGTTTCCATGGGCTGCTTGAACATGATAATGCCTCGCAATCAATCTTGATACTTGATGGCGTCCGTCTAAAATGATAGGCTGTTTCGTGTCAGATGAAACTCCAGCTACTGCATTGATGCGCCCGCCAGCGCGCAGCACGTTATGTATGTCTAGGAACGGTGATAGTTTAATTAGCTTACTGCTTCGATCTATATTTTTTCCTCTCTCAATTGCAGCTAATTCTTTTCCGAACGAATCTCGCTGAGCTTGTCGTATTACCAGGTGCTCGGCTTGTTTGATGATTTCGTACTGAGCCGTCCCAGGTAACTTCTTACATTTGTTTACAAATTTCAGAACGGCTGACGTAGTTCCTAGTAGACGTCGCCAGGACGAGAATCTGTGAGGATCCGGAACTGGTAGCTAAAAAAAACTAACCTAACCTAACCCGGCCGAGTCGGATCTGCTCTGCAATTTTTGGTTATAATTTTGATGTTTTATGAAAAAAATCCATTTTGGGAAGCAAAAAGATATACGGACTCAACGTAAAATTATTCTGGTGTAATGTATATCGATTTTGGAATACAAAATGATTTAATTTGGGGAGCACTGTATAGAGTGGGTTTAATTTATATTAATTTTGTCGCAGAAATGCAAGATATGGGTTTATATGAGAGTGCGCGCACCACGATTTTCATAAACCCATAAGTGCGCTTATTTCTGCGACAAAATTATCGCGCGACTAAAAAAAAATCGTGGTGCGCGCATGGCCTGAAGAGTAAACTCAGTCGTGCGTCGGAGCAGACACACACACTTTTTTTACCGTTATTTTTAATAGCTGTAGAGAGAAAGCCGGAGGTAACGGATGGAGGTAGGCTATTGAAGCGGCACGCAGGTAGGTAGCCTACCGCTTGAGTCACTTTGTTGATTTTCGCAAAGGGTCGGTGTTTATTAGCGGTCCATTTTGATCTGCGCGTTTTTTTTTTGTAATCTCACAATGCGGATTTGTGCGTATGGTGTTGCTATTACTTGAAATAATATGACTATGAATGACAGAGTTAATATACTCCGTTCCTTAAATAATTTATTTTGAGTAGGTACACTATATATTCCAAGGCTCGTTTTTATAGCGCGATGCCAGATGATACTTACTAATTGAAATATATATATTGATAGTGCAACTTGAAATATGTTGTATAAGCCCAAAACAGTCTTGAGCTTGAAGGGCTGTCGTTTGGCCATGTAGTTGGGGCCCCACCACAGCACGAAGCCCATGTACGCCACCCATATCGCCAGCACCGCCCACGGCGTGTCCATCAGAAACCAGCCGTTCACGTCATCTACTGCAAACAATATAAATATAACGGTTCCATATGGGTTCCATAAATTTTAAAATTTTAAAGTTATATATAATAACCAAATTTGTTATAATAGTCATTGCGCATAAGGTGTGTTAGTAATTAATTGATCCATCCACATACATTTTATTACCATAATGTTTGTACGCATATGTAAGGAATGACATTTAGTTTTGGGGCATATCAACCTAAATCATTTATAAATAGGCCTCCGGAGCTCGCTCGCTTCGCTCGCTTGTTACGTTTAAGTATTTCGATTTTCGGGTTATCACTAATCTACATGTAAGTGTAAGTTAGAACTGTGACCCCAACAAGCGAGCGAAGCGAGCGAGCTCCGGAGGCCTATTGCGACTGGTTAAAAACTGGGTCTCATTCGTGATCCATAACATAACATAGCATAACCAAAATTCCTACATAAGTAATTGTTACATGGATATGACGAAAGCCTTTGACCTAGTAAACCATGCTTTAGGACTTTTAAATGTATACGTGCTAAACCGGCTAAGAGCATGTCGGGGCACGCTCAGTGTAGAGTTCTCTAGACGGGCTTAAAACAGCGGTTTTAAGCCCGAGGTTTAAATAACGAGAAAGATTTCAAGCTTTATAAAAAGGTCGTATACGCCAAAGTAACTGTAATTACTTATTACCTTCTGGAAGTTATCGATTATACGCCCCAGATTGAGCGGAATGTTTTTATGTAGTATGGCACTCAACTAATATGTGTAACTTTTAAAGTATAAGGACACCGCGCGGCATTTACGTCATTTTAAAGAAAATTATAAAATTTTGCGATAACTCAAAAACGGTCCACTACAATTTTCACGAAATTTCAATTATTTTCTGACCCGTGGTTGAAAAAAGAGGTAGCGGAGCGAGCGAAGCGAGTGGAGCGTCAGAATGCTTGCTTGCATGGAGGTATTTTAAAATTTAGCAGTTAGTGGTAGTTGGTTTAAACCAACCATCAGTCTTAAGACCGAAAACTGTAGGTTAGGTTAGGTTTGTTTTATGATAGCGGCGAGCGGAGCGTCATAGTCAGCGTGCTTGCTTGCATGGAGGTAATATTAAAGTAAGTTAACAAGTTAGGTTAAAGACCGAAAACTGTAGGTTAGGTTAGGTTTGTTTCATGACCATGGATAGCGGAGCGTCAGAATGCTTGCTTAAAAATCTTTGAGATTTAAGTAAAATGAAATGTAGTCAAAAGATTTTTAGCACATAAAATATTAGGAACATTAGAATTATGCACATGAATCAGTCGATAGTTAAATCTTAGCCACATCAAACGATAGAACAAAATAATATTTAGGACAAACGATAATAGGAGCAACATTCAGTGTGGCGTACCCCAAGGAAGTGTTTTAGGTCCTTTATTGTTTATCATCTATATAAATGACTTACCGAAAGCTATTCATCACCCTACTGTTCTCTTTGCAGATGATAGTACCATAATTTTTGCTTCCAAACATTAAGAATCATACGAGGATGACATAAACAAGACATTAGAAATTGTAATTAATTGGCTTGAAAATAATAATTTAAAAATCAATATATAAAAGACTAAAATCATGACATTTAAGCAAAGATCAAATAATACACATACTCTAATCATATCCTACAAGGGTCAAAAAATTGACGAAACTGATGGGACTAAATTTTTAGGATGAAATGTAGATAATAAGTTGACATGGAGAAACCAAATTGACGCTATATGTAAAAAACTTAATTAATTCTCATACGCACTGTATAATTTAAGAAAAATTGTTAATGAATCAGTAGTTTTAACAGCCTACCAAGCTTATGTAACATCGACTCTTAGGTACGGCATCATTTTCTGGGCAAATTCAGTTGACAGAGAAATAGCTTTCAAAGCGCAGAAGAGATGTATTCGATCTTTATGTGGCTTAAATCAACTTGACTCTTGTAAAGCATATTTTCAGAAATTAAGAATATTGACACTCCCGTGCTTGTATATATTTGAAGTTGCAATTTTCGCAAGATCTAATCTGCATTTATTTAATAGTTTTAGGAGTACCCGACTTAGGAATAAAATAAATGGAATGTCCTCGAAAACCGCTCTTTTTCAGAAAAGCATACTCGAAATGGTCCCTAAACTATATTAAAATCCTAACAGACATTGTAAATGTAAAAAATATAGTAGAATTCAAAAATAAGTAATTTAATTTCTCGGCAGAAAAAGCGTAGTATAAAATAAGTGATTTTTTGTTAGACAATAATTAATGGAGCACAACTTCCCTGTACTCTATTAATTACTTACAATATTTGTATGCCATAATGGCTCGGCATACTGGAACTGAAATAAAATTGTCACACTTGTATTATGTACATGCACCTATGTTGAACAAATAAACGATTTGTATTTGTATTTGTAAAAACAATTTCGGGCAATCAAAAATATGCAGAACAAAGTACCGTACCATACGTTATTATAACAAAAGACGTTATGCGACACGACGATAGGACTAATAATTGTATGCCATCCGATATGGACCCGACAGACGGACATACAGACAGACAGACGGATGAACGGACGGACGGACAGATGGACGGACCGTTGGCATTGACGAACGACGTTATACCAACGCTGAGATCCAGTAGACATTTCCAGGGACCGACATCAGGTAAATTTTATGATACTCGCTCTAGATGTTCATTTAGGTGAGTAGAAAAACGGAAGCCACACATGTCTGCGTTGAACCAATCCTGAGATCTCGTAGGTAAGTGTCCCATGACTTGATAGCAATATGCGGTGTGTGGTCCCAGCTGATCCACATAGATGATTCAAGAAACAATAGCAGACTCTTTTTATAGCACAACCTTGATGTATAACCTTGATTTGTAATACGACACATATTGCCCTTTGGAATGTTGTACCATATATGGAAATTACCTTATAGAAAGTTAGTATTGGAAATTATTCAATAAAAAACATTATTATAATACACCGAGACGGTTCCATATTGGGTTGCATAAATTTTAAAGCCATAATTTCGGTGTGCATAAACACTTTTGTCATAATAGTTCTTGCTCATAAGGTGTATAGTCATTAATTGATCCGCATAATGTTTTTACGCATAAGTTAGGAATGTCATATTATTTTGGAGAATATCACCCTGAATCATAATTATTAATCGTCATAATGTTTTTATGCATATCGTGCATTGGCGCATAATACTGAAAAACATAGATATCAAGCTCCTAATTTTTTATTTCAACATCAGCCTGCTTTTCTGTCAGCAGTTCATTTCTGAGGGGGTCGCAGTTCTTTCAAACCTAACCTAACCTACTTTTCTAGCCGATGTTCGTATTTGTAGGTTCACAATTCTAACCTAACCTAACCTACAACCAAAAGATCAGTGTGGGAAAGGATTTTTTAGTGCGGGGGGCTTCGCCCCCCGAGGCCCCCATTTTGTTTTTCTGTTCATGTAAGTTTTGTATCATTCTTTCAAATGTTATACAATATTATGATTGGTACATGTGATATAACTTATACTATATAATTTCTATGCCATTAATTATGCAAACCATAATTTATGCGTTGCTCTTCTTCGTACTATCAATTATTATGACATTCAATAATATGACTTTAATTTTGTGCCATACTAAATTATGAGTATGAAAAGCCTGCCAAACAACAATTATGACGTTTAAAATGTTATGCTAATAATAATTTATGACAAATAACATGTATGAGGAAAGCCATTATGTGAAATGAGTTATGACAATCAAAATTATGACAAGAATTTTTATTCCACTAGAGGTCATCCCACCGAGACTCGTCGTATCAATTACCTACATCAGCGTAAACACTTGAAACAGGAAAACCGTAGTTGTATAATTATTCATTTGAATATAAAAAAATCGGAGACTGGTAGAGATTGCCCTTTGGCATAAAGTTTCTCAAATTTCCTTTAATGCAATAAAGTTGTAATAAATGAATATAAATAAATATTGAGTTGTACTGGTACAGGAACTTCAAGTTTAACTATCTCTGTGCTGTTTACAATTTTGTTGTTGTTAAATTTAATATAATCGTTTATATTAATGTCTATCAAAGTTCAATTAAACTAACACAACAGTAGTCGGTGCCCTGACTGAAATATCGAGACATATTCGTGGTTTTGAACGCACAATGCTTGAGTTCAAATCTTCGCTCAATGTTTTTTTTTTTATTTTAGTGTTTAATCTAATAATTAAGTTATTTTAATTATTTTCATATATTGTAATAAAATAAATAACTATTTTTATTCACATTGACTTCCGAAGTAAATAATATTACGGATGCATGTTAATATTACGTACCGTTACAATGACCTTTCAGTGTAGAATTTATCGTAGGGTTGATTACCTGAGTGTTACCTAGGCTAAATGTTATTTAGTTGAAAGTGAGATACGTATAAAAATCGTCGTTACGTCGTTTGAATCTAGCAGCACGATCGGCTTTAAATATATAATAGCCCTATAACAATGAGACTGAAACTAGGCACCGAGTTCAATTACCAATATAACAAACTCGTATTTTAATGTATTTCCTTGCATTAGTCTTGAAAAGCACTCTGTTAGTGTTCAGTCTCGGCTGAAAGTGCAATGGATAACACGTAATATCAATATTTACTCTTTTATAATATTGCTTACTTTGGGGCCTCTACAACAATGTACTATTAAAAAAACATTATTGATATTTGCGAACCTTATGAATGTCGTAATGTTCCGCTGTCAATTAAATACCTTAATTTGGTGTGATGTGTCCGTGATTTATTAAAAGCATAAATGTTTTTTAACTACAGATTTCTGTAACAATCGGTGTAAATCGTTAGATTTAGTTCTATAATATTAATAAAAAAAAAACACCAAAAATCAAGAGGTTAAATAAAACTCACGGTACCAGTGAGTTCCAACATTATCACGAATTTGACTGGATACCAAATCATCTAGGAGTAAGATGCATGCAAAACTATTTTTTTTATGTAAATTTAAGCATTTTTTGGGTTCCGTGCCTCAAAAGAAAAAAATTGGGCAAGTGCGAGTTGGACTCGCGCACCGAGGGTTCCGTACAAACACTTTTCATCCTTAAGTGGTTAAGTTAAGTTTGCACCTGGTATGTATATCGCCCCATACAAATGAGGTGCAAAGTTAACTCAACCAACCCATTTGTTGTATGGGAGCCCCCCTTAAATATTTATTTTATTTTATTTTTAGTATTTGTTGTTATAGCGGCAATAGAAATACATCATCTGTGAAAATTTCAACTGTCTAGCTATCACCGTTCTTGAGATACAGCCTGGTGACAGACGGACGGACGGACAGCGAAGTCTCAGTAATAGGGTTCCGTTTTTACCCTTTGGGTACGGAACCCTAAAAACAGAGCCCTTATAAGATCACTTTGTTGTCCGTCCGTCCGTCTGTCAAGACCCCTTATCTCGGGAACGCGTGTAGGTACCGAGTTGAAATTAAAAACCATAAGTCTACAGTTCCTTGAAGCTATAAAAAATTAAACTTCTAAGTTAACGTCGAATAGGATACGGCCGTTTATGCCGCAATAAAAATATATTTTAACGCTCAAGGGAATCATAATTTATAGGGTATTTTCTGTTGCCATAGATATATGGAATTTGGCAAATAACACCGTGTAGTACTCGAAAATTTGAAAAACTATACATGTGTACTTCAATTATTAAAGCAATTGTCCTTTTTGAAAATCACATTCGGACCAATCGGTTGCGGTAAATTTTCACTTCATTTGAATCGGGCGCCAGACATACCACGTGCAAACTTAACTTAACTCAGTTACGATAGGAAAAGTGTTTGTTATACGTTTAAAATAGCCTGGAACTCTTGATGCCCGAGTCAGACCCGCGCTTGAACGGTATTTTTAATAATTATTAAACCAAAAGTCATGAATGAAATGCAAGTTTAGTAATCTAATCAATCTTACCTGCTTGCTTGGGATACCATCCTGCACTAAAATAACTGTCTTTATTGCCAAGATAAGAGGTATTCATTGCTTAAGGAAGCAAACTTATTGTCAATGGATGAAACGTGGCACACGTTTCCACGGTACTGACTTCTTTCAAATGAGACTAAACTAAGCGGCGAATTATATTTAAACAATGTTTCAATTGGCAATCGGGTCATGCGATCAGAAAAAGATGGCTGCTTATTTATTTTATGCAGGGTTTCGTAGTCAAAATAAATACAGCCGTATTTTTTTTGTATTATTCGATTTACTTATATTGATATTATATTGATTAAAACTTGAAACCCATTTTTAGGCGTTTTCAGGACCCATTATGCCCTCTGAAGCACAGATACTTATATGGCATAATTTATAGTAGGAGTGACAGAGATAGCACTATCAGAAAGAGATACTCGGAATATTTGAGAAGGGAGTGACAGCGATGGCACTATTAGAAAGAGATAGATATAGATATCCACATTCAATTATCTCATTCTAGAAAATCGAAGTATGTTTCCGCAGGCCAATTTAAGATACCATTTTTTACAACAAAAAGCACGCGTTGGCATAAAGCGGCAAGTGCATGAGCGGAGTAGATAAACAAAATCGTGAAATCGTGGCGTGAAGGTAAGCGCGCGTGTTTTCAAACGAGCGCTTGGTTTCACATAACCATCTCGACTTAGTTAAAAAAAAAAACAAATAATTGGATTTCTCTCTCTCTATTTTGGTTTTTTGCATTTTCATGTGTAAAATTATTGTTAAATTATTCTCCTTCGTATTGTACATGTTGCTTTGGTTGTCTACCGTTTACATTTGTGTTTAGCACTCATTTACTCAAAGGTTAACTGGAAGAGATCCCATAAAGGGATAAGTTCGCCTTTGTACATGTATTTTTTTTTTGTTTTAATGTATTTTTGTTTTTGTGTACAATAAAGTGTTTACATACATACATACATACTTCAATATAAGTTACATGCGCCCTTGGTCTTGGATTCAAACAAGCCCATTAACCTGGCCCTTGGGGAAATAGAGCCATTCTCTTTTTCTCACTTGGGCATTTCTCGTCCGGCGCGTCCTTGTCGCGGGGCTGGGCACCATTCATCTTAGTAGGCCGGGATGAACAGGTGGCGAAGTTTGGCCCGGGACCCCGCGTTGCGGGGTATATCGCGACCCCTTCCAGGGGTACGGGTGAAAACCTCAACGGCTGCGGAGGCAGAGATGATGGACATCGATACGGCGAGGCAGGCAAAAGAGGCATAACCCAGAGACGACCTGCCCTCGTATAGTGAGGCCACAGGTTGCGCTGGAGCTGAGGAGAAGGTAACTTTATCACCAAACCCCTGCTGCGAGCTTCTTCGACATAATCGGAGCAACGATCGTGGACAATGCTGGATGCTTAGGCTGGAGTACTCCAGAAGGGACGAGGCGGAAGAGCTGAACAATGAGCCGTCGGCGACACCCGCACCCTAGAAGAGGGTGACAGTCTTAGCGTCAGGTGGCAACCGGCTGTAAAACCCTATCGCCAAAACAAACAATCTCCTGGTATGTAAGAACAATATAAGATAAATAATAAAGGCTAGGGCGCACCCGTCAAGCGACGGAAAGATGCAACCACATGTGATAAATATTAAGGCGTTCCCTTTAAGCGATAAAATAAGACGCAGCGCAAACAATCTGCGCATAGCTAGCAAACACACTTCATAGAAGATAGTATATTGTGTCATAAGGGTAGTAAGTAGGGGATTACTAAGGAAGGTCTATTAGAAGCCCGACGCCGAAGGCGAAGGCCTTTTTATATCCTGAGTTTGTAATCCTCTTTTACTACCCACCATACACACAATATTTTTCATCACATTTGGGAGGAAATAACGAATACATAAAACAAAAATAAACATTAAACAATTAACAACCAACTTTTATCTGCTAAAACTAATTGGTAACAATAATAAATTGAGGTACAATACAGAAAGGAGAATAAATTAAACTGTAATTTATAAGTTTACAACATTTATTTCAGATTAGCTAACGATCTAGGCATAGCTCAGTCCAAAAGGCTTACAAAAAATTGTTGGCGGAGCAAATAGAATGACTTTAAGTATGGTTCTTACATTGGCTGGCTGACTTGTTGCACTGACGACTCCGTTTGTACTTTTAATTATTTATCGGTGAGAAGAAATAGGATATGCATTATATTACACTAAAAAAATGGGCGCCAGCCTGCTTCACAGGCGTGAAATAATAAGAGAAAGATTACGTCACCAGCTAGGTGTACCCGGTTACTCGGACATAGGCATGTGTTGGGAGCTACCTCACCATATACAGAGACAGCTTCAAAACAGCGTCAGCGGAAGAAGAAAGGGAGCCTGCTTCTCAACCTTTCATTTTGACATCGGGAAGAAAACCCCTGAAATTCAACAAGTAACTACAGTCAATGCCACGCTCTGTTACGTAATAGCTAACCTAAACTCCGGATTTTAATTAGGCGAACTAACTTGACAGCTCAAAGTGTTGTCAGGAATAGAAAAAAATAAATAGTGATTGGTTTATGTCGATACAAATATGTCGATATAACCTTAACAATACACCCATAGACACTTAATTATGTTGTAATAAGGTTTATATTCGTTTAAAAATGTACAGTTATCAGTGTATTCGATAGTACTATGGAACTGTCAAGAAAAAAAAAGGCGGACAGCGTTCTTAGCGATTTCCGAAAATAAAGTTCGTTCAATGTAAGTATTTTAATAGCAACCGTTTTATTATTGATTCGTGTAATAAAATTATTAGTTAGATTTCAAACACAATAACTCAAAATTTATGAAATACGTAATGTCTACTTTTTTTTAATTCTGTTTAACTAAACCTCTGGTAGGAACTGGTTTTTTTAATTATCGATATTAACAACACTAGCGAAACTGTGGCAACATTCGTGTGCAATGAACTATCAAGTTAGTTCGCCTAATTAAAATCCGGAGTTTAATTGGTAAGACATTTATCAAAAATACATACCCGGTGGGGAAAATGGCTGTGCTGAAGACTATTTGGCCAATGTCAACCCAGCGGGGGCGCAAAACGTTCTACTTAGAACGGGACATGGGGAAAAAGGCCGACTGTGAGGGACTCATCCCAAAGTCGAGGCTTCGTGGACGCCTGCCGAAGATTCTAAAAAAAAGCAACCATTGTCAACATGGGATGAAGACCAAGACGCCACTTCAGCTAAACACCATAATACGTACCCAAGTTGGAGTTTTTAAATAATGTAGACTCGGACAAGATGCAGATCGAACGCAATCAGAGAGCGAAATCACGTGTCAAAAGACGACATGACAGTAATTCGCTTCCAATGAAACGACCAAACTAAATTTTTAATTAATCTTGAGTCGCGGAATAACCTGAAACGAAGACAAAATGACATCCAACCCCTTTTCTAAAATTAGGACGATCAGAATGTATTTAACAGAAACGAATCTCAAATGGAGAACGAATTTTTAGTAGCGGCAACATTGGCCTAAGGTTAAGGATGGGACACATTTTAAGTGTTGTGATTCCGAGATTTCGATCGGAATAATCGATTGGAAGTAACAAAATAAAACAAGGGGGTTTAGAAATTTCTACGTTACAATATACGTATATTATTTTCAATTTACTAAAAGCATTGCCAAAACGGCCATCAGCTTAAAACAGAAAACAAATATATACAGAATCTTACCATCTATCACTAAACAAACAACAAATAACAATATCATACAGCAGAAAATAACACTTTTATACTATTAAAACTTAAATACGAACAGTAATTTTGTTACAAAACTAATAATGCTAAAAAAATGCTTTTAAGTTTAGAAACTTGACAGGCTACTGCCAGATTGTAACGATAATTCAACATTAAATTAAATAAAATTATTTCAAATTACACTTAATAAAATAATTGTAAAACATAATATAATGCAGTTACATATACCGTTTTTTTTTTTTATAAAAATAACTCTTTATTCCAAAATAATACAAAATGTCAATGAAATCAGTCACTTAACCTAACACAACCTAAATAAGTACCTATTAATCAAATAAACCGCCCCGAGTCATTCCAGGAGCAAAGGTGCCCATCACGCTCGCTGCATTACCGCGTTGAATCGCGATCGACAGCCTTTGCAACAGAAATGACCCGGCACGGGGGTCATGACCTCTCTCTCGCAAACGGCGCCCCACTTCCGACAAGAACGTTCTGGCTTCTGAGCACCAGCAGCCAGTCGTCTCCACCACGAGAGGGACGAATAACTAGTTTGTCAGGGCGGAGTACTTGTCCCGTTTTCTACGGGCAGCCGTCTCGGCCGCCGCTCCGGCCGCACAGATGGTACGACCCAGGTGCGAGGCAGCAAAAGTGCTGACGCAAGTTGCGTCCCACAGCAGGCACTTGCCCTTCTGCCACGGCACCAAGGTCAAACCATCCGGCCTTTTCCCATCCGACCTGCTCAACCCTGAAGGCTCCAGAACACACGGTATGTTGGCTGATACTAGCACCTTCCGCACGTTGTCATTCAGAGCGTGATGGCGCGAGAATCCCATCTTGTCTGTAATCGACAAAATCGAGGAAAAAATTGTCGTTGGTCAGGTTAGTTGTTTTTTAGAACGGTATAATGTACTATCAGATACACAGCATGGTTTCCGCAAGGGGCGCAGCACGGTCTCGGCTCTAATAGGGTTCACGGATTTTGTAAACGATTGTCTAGACTCAGGTAAACAGGTAATTACCCTTTTTATAGATTATAAGAAAGCATTCGATACACTGGATCACGACATTTTATTGCAGGCTATGGATGAATGTGGAATACGCGGTCCCACGAATGAATGGTTTAAAGCCTTTCTGACAGGAAGAAAGATAAGCACGAGTATCGCGGGGTTCACGGGGGAGGAGGCGAACGTGGACCTCGGGGTGCCGACCGGCTCCGTGTATGGTCCTGTAGGATATATAATGCACGTGAACAGTGTATCGAATGTTGTTAAACACTGTAGAGTATTTATGTATGCGGATGATATGTGTATGGTTTATGCGTCAAAGGACATAAAAGAAATGCAAACATGCGTGCAACAAGATTTTGAGAGTATCACAAAATGGGCACATGATAACGGTATCATCCTGAACTTCGCAAAAACTAGATGCATGCACATACATTCTCCATACAACCAGCAAGCAAAAACGGTTCAACAGGAAAACTTAGACATAGTAGGACACACGTATGACTGCTTACATGTAAACAAAATTAACTGTAAATGTACGAAATTAGAGTATGTTGAGACTTTTAAGTATTTAGGCCTAATTATTGATAATAAATTTAACTGGAAACCGCATGTAAGTGATGTCTGTAATAGGTTAAGATGTGTGCTGGGGAAGTTCTACCAACTCAATGCAGTGTTAAATAGGAAAACACTGCGAGTCGTGTATTATGCGCTTGCTGACTCACTACTTAGTTATGGACTTATTGTGTATGGGCGAACGTTCGCTACTTATATAAAAGATGTAAAAAATATACAGATAAGACTGATAAAGTTCCTCGTAAGTAAAAATGTTAAAAACAAGTGTAATAGAGAATATGAAAAGTTATTTCCGTTATGTAAAATTCTACCCGTTGATAAAAAAGTTAAATATCTGATAGGTTTAGAGTATTTTTATCGTGATGAGCACAAAGTACCTAAGAATAATAGGATTAAGACTAGAAGTGTTACACAGGGAAAACTAATTCAGCCAAGTGTACAAAACTATTATGGTAAAAGGACCTCTAAATATTTAGTACCAAATATTTTTAATAAGATTAATTTACTTAGAGAAGATAGTAAAATAAGTAAAACAGTGTTAAAATCAAAACTAAAGGACTTACTTCTCGACGATAAGCCAGTGTCACCGTAAACACGCTGACACGCGCTGTCGTCGAGGGCGAAGTACCCGCATAGTAAATACGATACGTATGCAGATTGTACTAATAACCGTTTATTGTATTTGTACCTATTATTAACATAATTTAATTTAGGCATACTAAGTAGTTATTATATTTATTAAAACTGAGCGCCTCTCGCCATTAAACGTCACAGTTTGGCGAGTAATATTACATTGTTAAATGTTATTGTTTAAAGTTAAATAAATAAAAAAAAAAAAAAAAAAAAAGAATCTCCCCGCACAACGACAGCAACTCAATGCATGGTGCCCGTTGCTCTCCACCCTGGTACCGCAGATGCATAAATGTGGTTCACAAACATCGCAGCCCAGGCGGAGAGCCACAGCCACCCGCATCGAGTCGTCGTCGAGCAGAGTGCCTAGGTGGGGGGAGGGAAGCGCATGTAACCACGCCCCAGACTCCGGCTTCGACATGGCTCTCAACCTTGCCCTATCCACCCCCTCCGCGCCATCGACAAGAGAGCACAGTATTCGCGCCACCCCTGCATCGTCCCACAAGCACTGGCAGTCCAGCCTTCCAGGCGCGCTACTATTCGGGTTGAGAGCATCCCGGGCATCAGACGCATACGCTACGGTTGCCTTGTCACCTTCCACGGCCAATATATCAGTGACAAGGTCCACAACACCACACGCCGATGCCAAGAAAGCCGGAAGGCTGATGTCCCGCGCACGCCGGATCCCCAAGCCACCACTCCGAACAGGGAGAGACGCAAGATCCCATTGATCTGAATTGAAGGACCCATTCAAGATTGACTCTAATGTCTCCCTCAACACAGAGTCAAAGGAGTCAACATCACCGTGATGCAGCCAAGCCGGCACAGTGCGCAGAAAGTACATGAGCTTGGGAACTGCGAAACAAGATCGTAACAAAGTGAGAGCAACGTGAGCCGAGAGATCTTTAAGCCTTGTCCCCGCCGCCAGAAGAATACGCCTCCTCAACGAGAAAGCGTCAGAAATAGCTTAAGGGAAAATAGGCGACCCCAGGAGGTTAAACGTTTGCGTCGATAACATCCTGAGGCCGGGAAACAAGGTGTTAAATGAAGCGAAGGAACCACAGGATGCGGCACTGCAAGGGAAGAATTCGCACTTGGCACTGTTAACCTCCAGACCCAGCTCCTTGAATCGACGAAGGATGGTATTAATATCTCGCAATACCACCTCTGGCTAGGCGTAGTCCATCAAATAAACTGCAAGAAAAAAGTAGCGGGACTTTTTTTAGACTTGAGCTCCGCGTTTGATACGTAGATCACGACATCTTACTTGCAAAGTTGGAACACTATGGGATAAGAGGCAAAGTGCTGACCCTTTTTCGCTGTTATCTAACTAACAGGAAGCAATTTATTGAAAAAAAATGGATACAAGATAACAGCGAAATAGTGTGCAAATCTAGAATGGCCACATTAGAGAAAGGAGTTCCCCAGGTTTCCATATTGGGACCGATATTTTTCATTATCTTCACGAATGACTTGATATCGTATATTAGTAACACTCTCTCGGATACTCAACTTGTGGTTTATGCAGATGATACGAACGCAATTATTTCAGCGGAAAACATGGTAGAGTTAAATATCAGAGTCAATAATACCATGGAAGCATTTCACACCTGGTTTTCGGTTAACTCTTTGAAACTTAACTGTGCTAAAACCAATGCCTTGCTATTTAAAACAACCTCAAGTAATAAAGACGTGTTGCATATTTTCTCTAATAACCTAATAATTAAGAAAATGGAAACGGTAAAATTTCTCGGTGTCCATATTGACTCATGCCTGAAATGGAAGAATGAGCTGCAGGCAATTGCAAACTCCGTGAGTTCTGCCTGCTATGCACTCCGTAGTCTCAGAGATGAAATAAAATTGTCCCAGCTCAAGATGGTTTATTATGCACTGGTAGAGTCAAAGATCAGGTACCGTATAAAATTCTGGGGAAATAGTTATAAGTACAATATTCAAACAGCGTTCACAGCTCAAAAAAGAGCAATTAGAATCATGGCTAGAGTACCCCAAAGAACTTCTTGTAAAGAGTTTTTTACTGCTTTCGGAATTCTCACTGTGCCATGCCTTTACATACTTATAGTTCTCACTGACCTAATAAAGCATTTAGCAGATATAGAGACGCTTGAAGAAAGGCAGACGCGTCTGGCTACGACAAGGAAAGACTTGCCACAGAGGATAGGTTATAGGTTATCGCGGGCTAGTTTTCCGCAACTCGACGTCTTACAATGCGCCTATTTTGCGTAAAGGGTTGCTGGCACTACTCTTGCCAACCCAACTCTACCAGAAAGCCTAGCAGTCCCTTGATGTTGCCGACGACTTCTGGGAGAGACCTCGGAGACCCGAGGTGTTGTGCCCGGTATTTGGCCACACCAGGACATTCGAGAATGACGTGGGCGGCAGTCTCTTCGGCCTCCATGCAAGCTCTGCAAAGAGGACTGTCAGTAACACCTAGAGTAAATAAGTGCTTGTTTAGCAGGGCAAATACAAATACAAATACAAATATCTTTATTTTGCAAAAATATGGTACATAATGGTGGTTATATTTAGTAAAGTTTCACACATTTCACCAGCAACTGGCATGCAAAAACAAAAGGAAAACAAAGAGAAAATTGATTATCTGCATAGTGATGTCAAGCACAATCTGTGACTTATTAATACCCAAATTAAAAAATAATAATTATATACCTCAATCAATAAATAATAATTAAATGTCATAATTAACTTATATAATAATCAAAAAATTCATCAACAGAGTAAAAACATTCTTGTATTAACCATTTCTTAAGTCTATTTTTAAATAAGCTAATTGGCAACTCTTTGATGTCATCATGTAAGCGATTATAAATGCTGATTGACATGCAATAGGCGTTCTTACCGTACAGTTTTGTCCTTTTAGCAGGAGCAACTAGACGATTAGGATACCGCGTATTGAAATTACATATGTCACTAAGTCTATTGAATAATTCTGGATGCAGTTTAACAAATAAACAAATTTCATAAATATATATGCCTGGTACAGTCAAAAGTTTCAAGTCCCTGAATAGAGGTCTGCAGGATGTCATAGTGTCTACATTACAAATCGCTCTGATGCACTGTTTTTGTGCTTATAAAGCCCTTTTAGCATGACTAGAATTTCCCCAAAGAAGAATGCCATATCTATATATAGGGAGCAAACATATCCATGGTAAGCTTTTATTGCAGTGTCTTTATCGCTGATCTTTGTAAGTCTGCATAAGGCATAGGCAAACGAGTTTACATTGTTACATAACTTATTAATATGCTCGCTCCAAGAACACTTATCGTCTAGGAAAATACCTAAAAATTTTACATCACAGGATTCTGTTAAAATATGATCAGCGAAGTTGACACTTAGAGGGTATTTCTTGCTATTTCTATTGACAAACTGGATGAACGTGGTCTTACTTACATTAATATTGAGATTATTTTTGTGTAGCCAAGACAAAACTTCACTTATTGTCTGACTTATATCACTATTGTATGTCTTCGCATCGTGACAAGGAATAACAATGGACAGGTCATCCGCGAAGAGCGTACAATCAAAGGTTTTGACGCTTTGTGCCAGATTTGCAAAGCACCAGATTCGCGGAACGCCAGATTCGCAGAACGCCAGATTCGCATAATGCCAGATTTTCAGATTCGCAGTATACCAGATTCGCAGAATGCCAGATTCGCACGATGCCAGATTTGAAATTCGCATAGTACCAGATTCGCAGAACGCCAGATTCGCGGAACGCCAGATTCGCAGAACGCCAGATTCGCAGAACGCCAGATTCGCACAATGCCAGATTCGTTTCTCGTCAGCATTATTTACCATTTTCCTGTAGATTCAGATTTGTATTTTGAGTCACTTTCTACCGGTGAAACCTAACGCCGTAACTGAAAACGGTAATCAAAACCACCGTGAGAAACATCCATTAACCTATCTTGAGAACTTAGCCATGTAGTAAACAGCTATGGGAAAGAAGACAACAAAAACTGTTCGAGAGCGTTTCTTTTTTACCCGACTGCCCGAAGGAGACGAGGGTTATGTTTTTCGAGCGTATGTATGCCAGCTCTCGAGTCACCAGTCGTTTCAAAGACTCCTTTACAGAGGTCTTTAAATAATTTGTGGGCGTTGGGACCCCACGGACCTAAGGCGTGTCGACCCCGAAAGGAGTAAAATTAAATTAAATTACTACATTAAATGGGCTAAGTTCTCAAGATAGATTGATGGATGGTTCTCACGGTGGTTTAACCGCTGTCAATCTCCTGTTGCCATTACTTCATAGATTTTGATTACCGTTTTCAGTTACACGGTTAGGTAGTTATACGGCGTTAGGTTTCACTGGTAGAAAGTGACTCAAAATACAAATCTGAATCTACAGGAAAATGGTAAATAATGCTGACAAGAAACGAATCTGGCATTGTGCGAATCTGGCGTTCTGCGAATCTGGCGTTCTGCGAATCTGGCGTTCCGCGAATCTGGGGTTCCGCGAATCTGGCGTTCTGCGAATCTGGTACTATGCGAATTTCAAATCTGGCATCGTGCGAATCTGGCATTCTGCGAATCTGGTATACTGCGAATCTGAAAATCTGGCATTATGCGAATCTGGCGTTCTGCGAATCTGGCGTTCCACGAATCTGGTGCTTTGCAAATCTGGCACAAAGCGTCAAAACCCAATCAAAGTTTATTGCATTTGGCAGGTCATTAATGTACAATAAGAACAATAGGGGGCCTAATATGCTCCCCTGTGGTACACCGACCTCGTTTACTTTAGTAAGTGACTTATGCGCAGTGACAGTATTGGTAGAATCAACCTGAACTACTTCTACGAACTGGGTTCTTGAATCCAGGTAATCCCTAAGCCATTCTTTGACTACGCCTCTAATTCCATAACGCTCACATTTGGCCAAAAGAGTTTCGTGGCACACAAAATCAAAGGCTCGGCTCATGTCGAAAAAGATTGCAGTTACTGGTAAGCTCTGGTTCATGTAGTGTAAGATTTTGTTAGTTAAGGTAAAAGCAGCTAATGTCGTCGACTTTCCTTTTTGGAATCCAAATTGTTCGGATTTAATTAGTTTGAATTTATTGAGAAATGACATCATACGTTCGTAGAAAGCCTTCTCAAATATCTTCGATATAACGGGAATAAGAGATACTGGTCGATAGTTTTCTAAACAATCTTTGCTACCTTTTTTATAGAGTGGCTTGATTAAAGAGAGTTTTAATGGCTTCGGAAAAACACCGCTTATGAATGATAAATTCACTAAGTAGCTAAGAACTGCGGCGATTTCATGCTTGCAGCATTTTAAGATTCTAGTTTGAATTTCATCATTACCTGTAGCATTGGTAGAATGGCAACCAATGGGAAGTGGCATGTCCAGTTATCGCTCCAGTTATGAGCCGGAGCTGCGGCCTCTTCAGCTGCCTTAGCTTGCGTGACAACCCGGGGTAGATTGTCGGAAGGGCCTCTTTGCTCTCCTTGCAGGTACCTAAGTAAGACCAGTATAGATGCTGTTCTACCTTCGTGTTCATACGCACTGTGTTGCGCAGCCAGGCGAATGGTAGAGGTATGATTGGTTCGGGTCCCTTTGCTACCATCTCCGAACCTCCTCTCGCCAGTTCGTCAGCTGCGTCGTTCCCGCGCGAGTTGCTGTGTCCTTTGATCCACTGTAGGGTTATGCTATTATTATTATTACATACCTCTGACAATGCTCGGTGACATTCGTATATGAGTCCTGAGGTTACTGTGTAGCTCTGCAGGGCTTGTAACACTGATCTGCTATCGGAGAGTATGCGGATGGGGTAGTCCTTTACCTTCCTCGAGATAATTGCATGGGCTGCCATTATGATACCCATACATTCCGCCTGGAAGACTGTGTTATGGGTTCCTTGTGGTGTAGAGATGTGTATGTTTAGGTCCTCTGAGAATACCCCAGAGCCAGTGCCTGACCTAGTTTTGGACCCGTCTGTGAAGATTCTTAACTCCCTTGGGTTAAGACCTTCGCCAGGTTCCTCGTACAGTTGTATCTTATATTTTTTGTCGAAGATGAATTGCTTGGCTATCCTGTCGGTGGCCGCTTCTATAAGCGGTTCCTTACCTATTACCTCATAGAGGATTTCGGTGTGCGGTACCCTAGCTGATCTCCAGAGGTTTAGTTTCTTGAGACGTATCGCCGTAGCTGCCGCTTCTTGTTTGACGAAGAGATGCAGCGGCGGCAGCCCCAGTATAGCTTCCAGGGCTGCAGTTGGTGTAGTCCTCATGCATCCCGTAGCTGCCATGCAAACTAACCTCTGAAGTCGTTGTAGTTTAGCTTCTACGGTGGTTAGCTTGGTTCGTGGCCACCATACTACTGCACCGTAGCTTAATATTGGTCTGATAACTGCCTGGTATAGCCATAGTGTGATCTTAGGATTGAGACCCCAAGTTCTACCTACCATTCTACGGCACTGCCAGAACGCGACTGTAGCTTTGTCAATTTTGTTATTTAGATGGTTGCTCCAATTCAACTTACTATCAAGTATTACTCCTAGATACTTTACCTCGGTTGACAATTGGAGCTCTGTATTGAACAGTCTGGGTAGTCGGTAGGTGCCCAGATTACGTTTGTTGGTGAACATTACCAGTTCTGTCTTTTTTGGATTGACCGTCAGCTCGTTGTTGTTGCACCAGCGTTCCACGATGGCCAGTGCAGAGCGGGTAACGTCACATACCGTACCTGTGTGATTGCCGCTCGTCAGTATCACTATGTCGTCAGCATAACCTATTGTGTAATAGTGATTGTCATTTAGTGTGGCGATGAGGTCGTTCACCACCATGTTCCAAAGGAGTGGTGAGAGTACGCCTCCTTGGGGGCACCCCTTTGCCACCAGTGCCTGTTGTGTCTCGCCAGTTCCGAGTCTGATGACCCTCTTGCTCAACATGTTGTTTATCCATTGTACCATAACATCATTGACTCCGTGCCTTACCAATGCTGCTGTTATGCTGGTGAAATTGGTCTTGTCGAAGGCTCCTTCGATATCTATGAAGGTGCCTAAGCACATAGACTTGTTTATAATGGCCTCTTCTATTTTGACAACTACGGCATGAAGAGCTGATTCTGTAGATTTGCCTTGGCTGTAGGCATGTTGGTAAGGGTGTAGGGGTACACTAGTTAATGCCTTCTCCCTCAACTCCCTGTCACATAACCTCTCAAGTGTTTTAAGCAAAAAAGAAGTTAAGCTGATTGGTCTGAATGATTTCGGATCTGAGTAGTCACTTTTACCAGGTTTGGGTATGAAGATGACTTTGACTTCTTATTTTTTTATTAAAGCAGTAACGTCTGCTAACGTAAACTAAATGTTTACAAATGAAGCGAAAATTGAAAAATTTAATGATTCGGACAGGATTCGAACCTGCGTTTCCAACGGCTTTCCGGGAAAGCAATTGGGAGGACGCCAGTGTTGGCCCGGAAAGCCGTTGGAAACGCAGGTTCGAATCCTGTCCGAATCATTAAATTTTTCAATTTTCGGTTCATTTGTAAACACTTTGACTTCTCTCCATCGTTTCGGTACGTACCTGTGAGCCAGACATGCGGCCAGAACGATGGTCAGTAACTGGGCGAGTTCTTCTCCTCCCCACCTCAGCAGGGCTGGGAAGACTCCATCTAACCCTGGTGATTTGTATAAGTCAAAACTGTTTATAGCCCACTGTACTTTTTGTGGGCTGATTACCTCACATGCTTGTTGCCACTCCTCCTCCGTCGGAGTAGTCTCCTCATTCGTCCAGTTCACTAGCGGCGTTATTTCGCAGCCCGGAAAATGCGTCTGTACTAAGGTACGTTCCGCCTCCTCCGGTGAGCTGGTGAGGGTGTTGTCTGGCTTACGTAGGGATCCTAAGGTTGTAGTTGCCTGGTTGGAGAGAACCTTTCCTACCCTGTTCGCCTGCGTACATGTCTCAATGTTGGTACAAAAGTTCCGCCATGAGCACGACTTTCTGTACCGGAGCCGTTGTTTGTACCTGGACTTGGTGGTCTTATAATTATCCCAGTCTTGGTCTGTACCTGTGTTCATTGCCCTGTTCAGTTGTTGCCTCATCTTTTTCCTGAGCCTCTCCAACTCTGGCCCCCACCAGTTAGCTTTGTTCTCGCAGCTGGCTGAGGGGGTGGATAAGGGACATGCATGGTGGTAACAGTCCATGATGGTATCTGTAAGGACGCCTACCTGTTTTTCTATCTGTTCAGCACCCTCTAGTTTGTTGGGAACCTCTCTCATCGACAAGGCTGAGCTTAGTCGGCTCGCAAACTCTGTGCGATTCGTTCTGCGTGGGTTCCGCCTAGGGATGGCTTCGAGTGTTTTTACCTGAATATCGAATCGAATCCATCTGTGGTCCGAGCAGGAAAGCTCCTTATTAGAGACCTGCCAGTTTGAGATGTTTTCCGATGCTATATCAGTTGCTAGTGTCAAGTCAATGATTGTTCTGCTCCGCCTAGTTACGAATGTTGGTTCCGATCCTTTGTTAAGTATGTTAAGATCTGTTGTAAATAGGTACTCGACAAAAGTTTCTTACCTCTCTCGTTACCTGTCCGCATGCCCCAGAGGGCGTGGTGTGCGTTCGAGTCGGTGGCCACGATGAGTTCAAGCCCCGCGTCTTCGCAGTAGTTGACCAGCCTTGTCATGTCGTGCGGTGGCGGGTCATCCGCCTCTGGCATGTAAACCGAGGCTATGACTACCTCCTGCAGGCTGGAGTATTGCGCCCCGTGCGCCTTAATAGCACACAGGACTCTAGAACAGAAACTTGTTAAAGGTTGCGCATGTACTCGTATGTTTCTAGTAATATAAATGCAGGTCCGGGGGTTATCCGGTCCCGTATATGCTGTGAGCTTACCTCCTAGGTTGCGGAGTCCGCATACAGTGCCTTTCCTGACCCACGGCTCCTGGATCAGTACTCTGGCCGTGTCGTTGACCTCCAACCACTTCCGGATCTGAGCCGTCGCGGTTTCACTGTGGTGGAGGTTGGCCTGTAAGATGTTACAGTTGAGAGAATGGGGTACCGCCATCGGAGTCACCCTCCTCCGCCGACATACCACACTCTCCCTCCTCACCGATGGCCAATCTGCCTAACCCCTCGATACATTCCTCCCCGCTTTCCGAGTGGTCGCGAAGAAGATCTTCTTCGTCCTTCTCGGAGACGGGGTCGGTCTGTTCTGGGGTTTGGGACCCGGGCTTCTCCGCGACTAAGTCAGCGGATGCCTCGGTCACCGCGGCAGTGTCCATGGGCTCGGATTCTGTCCCATCCTTGTCCTCTACAGAGACGGTGTTACTGGTTGGTGGATGTTCCACAAACCTGCCTCTTGGTCCCTGGAACTTCACGTACACCGAGCCCAGCATAAAGCCGAGCCGGCGCCCGCGGTCCACGAGGGGCTGCACACTACCGTCTCTGGTATACTGACAACAGCAAACGTCTCCGTCTCCTGCTTGTCTACCTTATGGAGCAGCTAGCGGTCGATTTCTGCCCATCCGTTCTGGTAGCGAAGCGTCCGCGCAATGGCACGGAAGTCTTCCCAGATGCCGGGGAACAGAATACCGCAGCGTACTCTGCGTGGCACTTCACTCTGGCGCTGCACAACAACCTTCTCCCCCGTGGAGAGGGTGATACCCGCTACGCTGCGCTTGAGCCATGCCAACGTGGCCTGGTCCTCGCACCACAACCTCAGGACGCCGTTCGATGTTATCGGCTTCCCTCGGAACAGTGGACCCGGCGACTGGCTGTTGCCAGGCTGACAGGCCTCCTTCATGAGAAGAGCCTGTAGCTGTTGTTGGACCTCCTCGGACTCCTGTTGGCTAAGGTGTCCTGAGGTCACTGTGGTAACAGCAACCAATAGGTCAGCCTTTAGAGCCTCGGCGTACGCCATCCTCGGGGCTTCGTCCGACGTCTGGATCCTCTGCCTTTTGGGCTCACCTCGAGGAGATATGGTCTCATCGAGTCGCGCCCTTTTGGCAGAGGCTCGAGATTCCGGATTACCACCCCTGGTCCTGTTTTTAGCCCCTTTCCCTACAAGAGGGGCACGAGCAGCTACTGGGGCACCAGCGGCCTGCTGCGCCGCCCCCTGTTTGGGAGCACCTGGCTGTTGCTGAGGCACTGGAGCTGCTTGGTTTTCCAGCGCAGCTCTTCTCTGCCTGGACCTGCGACGCTGTTTTTTATTTTTGTGCGTCTTCCACGAGAAGCCGCCCTCAGGTCCGGGTTGCTCCCTCTGAGCGGGTTTCGCCCGTCCCCTTTTGGCCCTCTCGTGGAGTGTCCAGCCAGCATCGAGCTGTGCGGTTGCACTGTCTGTAGGGAGTTCCTCCATTGGTGTCTGCTCCGGAGCAGCGGACTTCTCCGATGCTGAAACGACCCCCTTGGTATCACTCCCTAGTTTTTGTTTTCTGGGCTTGGTACGGCCTTGTGCCTGCGCCGAGCCTGTCTGTTTCGTCGACGCGCCTGATTTCGAAGCCACCGGTTTCGCAGCGGCCTTTCCACCCTGCGCGGACTGCTTTTTTCGTGATGGCACTGTGAAAACAGCACCGCCACGGTGTGTGGGGTGTGGGAGCACTGTGGAAACAGCACCGCCACGGTGTGTGGGGTGTGGGGGCACTGTAGAAACAGCACCACCACGGTGTGTGGGGTGTGGGGGCACTGTAGGGACAGCGCCGCCACGGTGAATTGATGTGTGGGGGGGCACTGTGGGTACAGCACCTCCGTGTGGTGTGATGTTGCCTGTCTGAGGGCACGTGAGTGGGAGGGTAGCACTGTGGAGACAGCACCATCCCTCCGGTGAGGTTGTGTGGAGGTGCCAGGCACAGCGTCTGCCGCACCGGCACCTGGTGTGGGGGCGCCTTCGGGTTTCCCCTCCGGCTCCCGTGGGGTTCGGGATCTGGGTGTGTCCATGATTCCATGTCAGTGTTTTCATCTCTCGAGCTTCCCACCCGCCTCGGAGCCCGCACCTTTGGGAGTGTTCTCTGAACACCAGGACTACCCGAGAGATATAGATGCGGTTGGTTGGGTCTCATGCGCGACATCGGGTGCTGCAGACAGTGTGGCTGGGGAAAACGATCCAAGTTCCCCCAGTGGCTCCACACGTCCTTGCTCCGTCAGCATGGCCGAGCCCCCAGTGTCCTCCCGGAGGACCCCCCCGCATCTCGCCTGCGGACCGTACCCACCTCATCCGTACGGTACGCGCGTCCGTTTCCCTGCAGTGGCTAGCTGCAGGGCCACCGTTTGGCCTGAAATCCGGACCAAAGGGGGCGTGTTGTCTCACAATAGCATCGAACCCCGGCTACGCTCGACTCAACCCCCCAGGACTCCTTCATCCCTGCGTACGGCGCTCAACTGCGCAGGACAAACGCAGGTAGGCATATGTAGTCCACCGAGGTCGCCTACAGCCCTCGGTGGAACCAGAAGATCTTCGCCAACATGGCTAGCAAACTGTTGGCAGAGCCGGCATTCTACTAGCCATGTCGCCCAGGGTGTTCCGTGGTAGTTGGTTTTAACCCCTTCGGGTTTTTAGGTCCTCGGGGGTTATCCCCAGCTACCCACACTAGGAGGCGATCTCGCTCACACCCCTGCCACAGAGGATACAAACCCAACTTAAAGTTGCTAAGCATTCCGCTGGTTATCAGGCTATAATTCTTTTCAACAAACTGCCTGTTGAATTTAAGTCACTGACAAACGCAAACATGTTTAAACACAAGCTTAAAGCTTTTTTGCTAAAGAAATGTTTCTACTCGATTGATGAATTCGGTTAACAATTATGATATTATTTAATGAATGATGGTAATTATTTTTTTAAGATTTGTTTTAATTAATTATTAATTTGAAATTTAATTTATTAATTGATATCGGAAGTGATTATATTACACATATATCTAATTTGCGAAACAATTTGTATTTTTCCTTTTGTGATATACCTATTTTGTTACATAATTTTTAATTTAATACTCTTCTTTGTGATGTAGTTTGATTTTCATGTACAGTGCCAAATTATTAATTTATTGTTAAGATGTAAATTAATTTTAATACCACTATTTCAAACACAATTTATATTGTTTATTGAATAAATGACTATTGACTATTGGCTTTCCACCAAGGGTGCCGTCATCCAGGTATTCAAAGGAGTCTGCATCTCCGATATGATCTTCTGGATGGCCAGGCTAAAGGCCAGTGGACCAAGTGGGTCCCCCTGCTGCGCCCCAACCTGGGAGAGTATTTATTTATTTATTTATTTATTTATTTATTTATAAAACTACAATTGTAAACTAACAGTATATAACCAAAGCGTTTACAATGCAAAAACTTAAAACTACTAATACTTAAAATACAACTCTAATCCAACTTAAAGCACCAAGCACTTATTTTAGCAAATAACGTGTGCCAGCTCTCGGCGAACACGTCGGCGTCTTGTTCCAAGACGAGTTGGTTGAGCAGCACGGGCGCACGCGCGCCGGGCGCGTTGCCGGCGCGCCGCGTGTGCGTCGCCGTCGCCGCCGCCGGCGCAGCGAACAGCGGGCGACGGCGGCGCCCCGCGCGCACGTACCGCTCGGGGACGAACAGTCTGATGCCTTCCAATGCCACTGGATTATCGATTTTCCCCCTCAGCAGAAGACAGTAATGGACGGCGAGATGCAGTTTCCGCCTACAAACTAGAGTATTAAGCCCAACCATACCGGTGACAAAAAGCGATGGATACAGGAAAGGATAGTATCCATATTGCTTTTTGTAAAGGTGACGGGCAAATTTTCGTTGAACTCTTTCTATTAAAAGTTTATAGGATTCCTCAACAGGGTCCCATATTAAAGAATTGTACTCTAATTTGCTACGCACGTAGGCATTATACAACACAATTGATACGGTTGTGCTTGTGAATTGTGGTGACATACGCATTACAAAACCCAGTGTCTGATTAGCACTTTTTACTGTAGAGCGAATATGGCTGTGAAAATCTAATTTGGTGTCCAATTCTAGACCTAGGTCACGAATAGTCTGGACGCGAAAAATAACCTCGCCACCCAGGAAATACTCACAGTCTAGTGGGGATTTGCTTCGACTAAATGTTATAATTTTGCACTTCTTTTCATTAAACAACAAACGATTGTCTAGACTCCAATTCATTACAGCATCTATATCGCGCTGCAATACACTACAGTCAGATGGTGAATTAATGGCATGAAATAACTTTAAATCATCCGCAAACAATAAACACTTGACACCACTGACCACCGAAGGCAGATCGTTGATCATCACCAGAAAAAGCGTTGGTCCAAGCGTGCTGCCCTGACTCACGCCAGACCTGGTGAAAAACTCATCTGAACGATACTGCGAGAGCTGAACAAACTGCCTCCGATCCTTCAAGTAGCTTCTGAATAGCTTCAGGAGATGTGGAGAGAAACCGAACGCCGACAGCTTACTTAGAAGTATGTCGTTATCAACTAAGTCAAATGCCTTCTGGAAATCGAAATAGGCAGCATCCACCTGCCGAGAGTCATCCATATGGTGAAGTGCGTAGTCAATAAAATTGGCATTGTTTGTAGTGGTGGACCTGCCCCTACGGAAACCGTGCTGGGCATCAGACAAACGATTCGACACAAAAGGTTTAATACACATATTAATAATGCCTTCAAAAATTTTACCAAAGATTGATAGGACGGCTATAGGTCGGAAGGTGGTTATGTCAGAAGCAGAAGCTTCTTTAGGCACGGGTGTAACCCTTGAAATTTTCCAATTTGTCGGGTAAATTCCTTCACTGATTGAGAGGTTAAAAATGAAAAGCAGAGGCCCCTCCAATACTGAAATACAATCTTTGACTAGAAACGGGGGTATGCCGTCAGGACCAGAGGCAGAGGAAGCTTTCATTTTCCGAACGACGCGACGTAGCTCGGTAGCAGTCACGTTGTTTAGGCTTATACATGTAGAGTCGTTACCGGAGGCTGCGCTACGGGCGGCCGCATCAACATCCAGCTGGGGCGCGTTAGGATGAAATACCGAGCTAAAATGAGTAGCAAATGCTTGCACCGCTTCTTGTTCTGTCAAACTGCAACCACCAGCTGAGTAAGAATTTGGCCGCCTATTACTACGCCTGTCTTTGATATGCTTCCAGAAGAGAGTAGGGTCAAGACTTATTGAATGCTCCACTTTTTGTAAGTATTCCCTGTGTGCCGAGGCTATTAATTCCTTAACAAGAGTTCGGTAATATTTAAACATTTCTTTATTATAAAGTAGACCTCTGCTTTTAAACTTAACCAAGTTAAAGTGCTTTAACTTAATGTACTTTATAATGTCGGCAGTGTACCACACAGGGTAGTCATAGCGACGATGCGAATTATCACCCGAGCATTTGTGATATGGCACACTTCGGTTAAATACATCATACAAATTATTATATAAGATATTCACTGCATTGTTAATATTTTGTTGATCGTATAAAAGTGACCAATCGATGCTAGCCACTTCAGAGTATACTAATGACAGGTCTGCTTTTTTGAAATTCCAACTGCGAGTATTTACGACAGATGAATGTTTGTGTGACTCCGGCTCGATATTTAAAATATTCTTATCATAATTATACAATAATCTTACATCAAGTGGCGGGTCGAAGTATTAGCGACTCGTTGTAGAAAAGATTAGAAGGTGACGAGTATACCTGGAAGAGGAATGGATAAAGGGAAGGCACCTTCTCTCTGACTTCACAAAGCAAGACATCGCGTTCGATGGAGTTAAACGCATTTTTAAGGTCCAATTTAATAATGACGCAATCTGCGTTGTCAGAATTTAAAGAAAAGGCCCGCGTGGCGTGGATGGCAGCCTCACATCCCAGCTTCGTCCCAAACCCCAACTGACACGGTCGCAAGTAGGCAGCCATCTCCTCCCTCACAGCCTGACACCCCAGCTTAGCGGTCAACCGACGAAACGCGCTGCCAACTGCTATAGGTCTTAAACCCCCATCTTTTTTAGATGACGCGCACAACGAGGCTCCGTAAATATATGGGCATACTTCAGGATTTACCTCACCACTAAGTAAGAAATTGCAGTTTAGTCAGGGAACCAAGTAAACGAGATCCGCTATCACCAGCCGACCCAGACGTCAGCTCTTTTAAATGTACAGGCCGAATGCCATCTAACCCAGCCGCAGAACTACTGTTAAAGGACGAAATAGCCCCCGCAACATGTTCAGCCTCCGCACTATATGAAGGGATGAATCGGTCCGGCTCCGGCGGAAGCTGCAAAGGCCGGGATGGGGCCGGATGCTTCGATTGTACATTGGCAAGTGTCTCTGGACTTTGTGGCGCCACTCCATCTTCCGACATAAGCACCCGGACTGCCCCTCTCAGGTCCCCCTCAAACACTTTAGACTGTATTGTCCTAACTACCGAGGGTGCCCTTGGAGCCACCTTTCCTGATCCACCAAAACTCAAGAGACCGTCGACCCCCACTGAATCGACATTTCGCTTTACCTTGGCAGTAAGGTTACCCTCCGCTGTCGTTTCTGGTGCCATGCAATACCGTATTAATTCAATACACAATAAAATTTGCTGGTAGGCAAGTTTTGTTAATACAACAAAAAGGCACCGACTTTAAGAGGTTATATTATAATAAACTAGTTGATCAGAGAGACGGCGTTCTGTCTAAAGCTGCCCGGCGTTTCTTTACGCGCAGAAATGTATATTTCTATCTCTATCTAAATGTCTCTTTATATCTTTATCAAAAAACCAGCCCAGAGCATGTCGGGCCACGCTCAGTGTAAGATTCCGTCGTTGGCCATCCTTCACAATAGACGGGCTTAAACAACGGTTTAAATTACGAGAAAAATTTCAAGCTCAATAAAAAGGTCGTACACGCCAAAGTAACTGTAACTACTTATTACCTTCCAAAAGTTATCGATTATACGCGCCAGATTGAGCGATATGTTTTAATACAGTAGGCACTTAACTAATATGTGTAACGTTCGAAGTATAAGGACACCGCGCAGCACTTACGTCATTTAAAAAAAAAAATTAAGAGTTCGTTGAAAGTACTTATAATGCCTCATGTTTATGAATTTTCCTATAATTTTTTGACCCATGGTTGAAAAGTTCGAGGGGTGGGGGGAAGCTATTTTTTGGATTTCTGGAGCGAATATTTACAAAACTGTTAACTTTATAAAAAAAATATCGTAGATCCCTATTATTTTCAAAAGACCTATTCAACGACACCCCACACACCAGTGTTGGAACGAAAAAAAAACCCCACTTCAGGTGTACGGTACCCGAAAAAAGTTTTTTTTTAGTACTAGTACTAATGATCACGGAGCTAAGCCGCAGACGGACAGACAGACAGACAGACAGACAGACAGACAGACAGACAGACAGACAGACAGACAGACAGACAGACAGACAGACAGACAGACAGACAGACAGACAGACAGACGGACAGACGGACATGGCGAAACTATAAGGGTTCCTAGTTGACTACGCAACCCTAAAAGTAACCTGCGTGAGATCGGACATCCCGTAATGGAATTTTGTTTGTGTCACCTTTTAGTCCTTTCAATTGTATCTTCCTGTCTCTATGTATCTCTATCCTTTTTTTTATCTGGATCTATCTAACTATTTATTTCTGTGGCTTTCTTTATATTTCTGTTTCTATCTTTTTCTACATGTCTATCTCCTGTTGTCATAATCTTTCTGTCTCCATATATATCACTCTACGTGTATGTTTCTGTCTTTGTCTATCTCTTTCGACCTCTCTCTGTCTATTTTTATCCGGCTCTATCTACTTCTCTCCCTATCTGTATATTCCTGTTTCTATATCCATACTATACTATACTATATACTATATACTATATACTACATACTAAAGCCAAAGTGTCTGCGTGCTGCTAAGAAAACTGTTGGTCGCTGCCTTGTCAGAAACTCAGATATAATGATAGAAGTACATTTCAGTGCAGTTTCCTTCGCCCAAACCTCATTTCTCACCTGGACATTATGAAACCGGGCTAGGACTGGTCTTGGTCGATGGCACAAATATATGAAGTCTTGTCTCACATTTGGCAAATGAAGGATAGCCTGACAAATGATAGCAAATGATTCAGTAATATCTTCATCTGGTACCTCAGGAATCCCACTGAACAACAAGTGTTTCCTTCTGTGTCGCATCTCTATTGTGTCAATAGAATCCAAGATAGCTAGAATCTGGCTCCGGAGTAGCTGGTGCTTAGCAGACACTTGCTCTTCGAAGCTGCCTACCTCCTTGTTGAGGCTGCTGATTGTCGGATAAGAGTGAAGAGACACCAAAATATTCATCTTTGCATTTAATTCCAAGGAGCGTTGTGTAAATGAAGTTTCAAGTGCCTTTTGTGTGTCCATTATGGTGTCAATGTTCTCCATGGTCAATTAATTGGGCAAAGTGACATGTGACAAAACAAAAATATTGAAGTGCATAGGTTGAGTGGCAGGTTAGTAATAATATTTTGCTCTAAGATATTCAACGTTGCTTTCCACACCTGTTTTTATAGTACAAGGGGGGGGGAGAGAGGGAGGGAGAGGCATAACCCGAAAATCAACAGGGGTTTCTATGGATTATTCCATTAATTTGGAACGTAGGTTCTAGAGCCATACTAATAAACGATTTTTCTAAAAGGGGGTGAAATAGATCCAAAGTTTGTATGGGGAAACAAGATTAGACTATTTTATTCGAAACTGCACGGGATTGATCCTAACAATAAATGGTAAACACGCATTTCAGGCCTTTCAAGAATTCAACCCCTAAAAGGGGGAAATGTCTTGACAAAGTCTGAAAATCAACGTGGGTATTATTTTTTTTATTTAAATCCGGTCGCTGATTACGGATAAAACAATTGTTTTAAAATTCTACGTAGCGGACGTGAAATACCATTCCCCTGTCCGTGCGACGGCGTTGAAATTACCAAATATCAATATCGGTGTCATTTTCATGGTTTTTTGGGACGTTAATGTTACGAAACGATATCGTTGCGAAAATGGCATCAATTGATTGATTGAAATGGCACATTTTCATATCGTGGTCATGAAATTTGTTGAAAGCATTTGTGCCTAATTGCAATTCAATCGGTCCAGTAGTTTGGCAGAAAATCGGTTGTTATAGACGGACTCCGAGTGATCCTATAAGGGTTCTATTTTTGCTTTTGAGGTATGGAATGATACCCGTTGTTATCCAAATAGATGTTTAAATTTGTATTTGGTGCCATCTCGATTGTCGTCAAGGCCAGTGCGGGCTGCGCGGCGCGTCTGGAGGAGTAGTCATCGGGAAACTTCCTGCAGCCGTAATAAACGCATTCAAGCTTTTCAACAATAAATCAGCTAGACGGATATGCATGAGGGTATAAGCAGCTTATACCGTAACTTTACCAAATAGCCTACTTTTTATCCTGAAAAAAAAAAGAGCATTGTTCCGGCTATGCGAGCAAAGATAATGTATATTATTATATAGGAACGCGAGCGAAGCCGCGGGTTATTGCTAGTATTGAATGAAATCGAAAGAGCCGTTTTTGAGTTATCGCATAATTTTCTTTAAAATGACGTAAGTGCCGCGCGGTGTCCTTAGATTAGATTAGATTAGATATATTTATTTCTCTTTGAAAATTACACAATATTTTACATGTCGTAGATAAAATAGAATGGATTCACAAAAAGATCGTCAGGTATATTCAATTATATAAAATTAATAATAATCTGGTACTTATTCAAAAGTCACAGTTTAGCAAAATAAACAAACAAGAAAAACAAGAAAATAATATAATTATGTTACCTCATAATATTCTGAGACAGAATAAAGCGTTTTTGATCGCAAAAAATCTTTTACTCGGCGCTCAAATACTTGATCCGACGTCTCGTTTCTGAGACTGGCGGGTAGACGTTCATAGAGCGACGGGCCTATTACGCGCGGGTTCTTGTCGAGCAGCGCCAGCCGCCGCGGCACGGGCAGTAATCGCCCCGTCTGACGGGTTTTTCTGTTAGGCATACTGGCGCGCTTAAACAAATGTATGTTCCGGCGCGTGTACATTATGACTTCGTACACGTACAGAGAGTAATGTGTCAGCATTTTATATTGCTCAAAAAGTTCTCTGCACGAGTGCCTCGGATTCACGGCCGCCATCACGCGTAGTGCTCTTTTTTGTAGTTTGAACACACGGTCAGAGTCCGTTGAGTTACCCCACAAGACAATGCCGTATGACATGAGCGAATAGAAGTACGCGTAATAAATTTGAACCAGTGCATCACTGGAGACAACTGGCTTCAGTTTACGCAGAGCGAATACGGTACTGCCAAGCTTTTCGCAAAGATGGTCAATATGCGTTTTCCATTTTAGCTTGCTGTCAATCATAAATCCGAGGAACCTGCATGAGTCACAACGCGGTATCGGACTCTGTATCAGTGGAATATCTCTGTGACCTGCTGTGAAAATTATCACGTTCGATTTCGTAACATTTAGGATGAGACCGTTCGCTGAAAACCACCTGTGTAGTGTGTAGTTGGTTGCACGTGTGTTCTATTTTATGTTCAAGTTGGGAGTATGTATGTGCCTTCACTATCACAGTGGTATCATCAGCGAACAGTACCATCATGCCTTCGGCAACGGAGGTAGGGAGGTCATTTATAAACATCAGGAATAAGGTATTTCCGAGTGCCGAGCCTTGAGGTATCCCGAGTTCCAGTTTACCTACCTCAGATCTCACCTTTTTACCCTCTATCTTAACCTCAACCGTTTGCTGTCTATCTTTAAGGAATGATGTAAATAGCCGATGAGTATTATCTTTAACTCCGTAGTGACCTATCTTTTCTAAAAGTAGCTCATGACTAATTACATCAAACGCTTTTGATAAGTCGCAGAATACCCCCGCTGCCTTGTCCTTATCATCTAGTGCCGTGGTTATGCTATCATATATGGTGTGTGCTGCTGCTGTGGTAGACCTATTTTGCCGGTAAGCGAATTGATTTTGAGTCAGTAGATTGTTTGTTTCGAGATGGTCCATTAGTCGCTTTGACAGAATCGATTCAATGATTTTTGAGATATTAGGCACAATAGTAATGGGCCTATAATTATCGACAGCAGTTTTTTCACCTTTTCCCTTATACACTGGACATACACGTGTGCTCTTTAATACGGCAGGGTACTCCCCCAGGGAGAACATCGTGTTTATTAGTTTAATTAGTAGCCCTACAATAACCGGCCAGACGCACACGAGTATGTTCAGGGATATATCATATATGTCCAGGGTCCCGCGTGTCTTCAGCATGGATTTGAGTACACGATTCAGATCTGAGAGTGTCACTGTAGGTAAAGTAAATTGAGGAATGTCATTTTTTTGTAAATGATTGGCTAGATACTGTACAGAGTCCGATTTGTTTATATTTAATTTACACTTAGAGGCTACAGTGAGAAAGTGTTGGTTCAAGTGCTCTGGTACTTGGTAGGGAGGTACCTCATTACCGTCTCCGTCCTTCAGCAAGATAGCGTGAGGCACAGGTTTTGTGGACACTTCTTCGTTTACTACACGCCACATTTCCTTTGATGGATTTTTACTGTTCACTATACGTTGATCAAAATATTCTCGGCGGGCAATCAAAGATTCCGATTTAATGCGATCGGCATGATAATTTATGCATTCTGACAGTGTTTCGATGTCGGGATATTGGCGTTTCATTTCCGTCAAATCATTATAATTTAAAATAAGATTGGAGAGGGTATCATTTAACCAAGGAACTGGATTGTTTTTCTTTAGCAATACTTTTTTTATCGGAAAATGAATGTCAATGTAATATCTAAGTACATTAAATAATTTAATAAATCTGTCATTAATACTAATCATGTCATCAAAAATAAAATTCCAATTATAATTTTCTACGTCGATATAAAACGTAAAGAGAGATTCGTCCGTGAATAACCTTTTCTCAATGAAAGACTCCGGTTTGACTTATACTTCGAACGTTACACATACAAGTTAAGTGCCATAGTGCATTAAAATATTCCGCTCAATCTGGCGCGTATAATCGATAATTTCCAGAAGGTAATAAGTAATTATAGTTACTTTGGTGTTTAGGACCTTTTATAGAGCTTGAAAACATTCACATAATTTAATAATAATAATAATAGACAAGCTTAAAACGGCGGTTTTAAGCCCGTCCATTGCGAAGGATGGGCAACTATGGAACCCAGTACATTGAGCCTGGCTCGACATGCTTTTAGCCGGTTTGAACTGTTATTGTTCAACAAATATAAAAATAAACAGACCTTCCTTAGCTGGTCCTGGTAAATTTTGACATCTAGTTGATCTCGCTCTTACAACATTGATTTTGAATTTTGCTATTCCAGTCACACACTTTACCGTTTTATCGGCGTGATACATACACATACTCATACCAAATTTCAGTTTTCTAGTAACTTATGATCACGGAGCTAAGGCGTGGATGGACGGACAGGCGGACAGACGGACATGGCGAAACTATAAAGAGGTCAAGAGTCAAGTCAAGGGGTGTGTCATAAGTTGAACATGTGTATCTGTGTAGTGTGTATCTGTGTGGTGTGTATCTGTTTATCTGAGTCTTTGTGTCTTTCTGTGGCATTGTAGCTCCCAAACGGACATACCAATTTGAGTGCGGTGTTTTTAGAAATAGGGCTAGTACTTTCCAAGTACGTGACAAGATCTCAGACAATATTGAAGTTAAAAATTCCAAATTGTGTAGTTATGTTCAGTTTTAGCTGCATTTTCTATACCGCTCATTGAATGAGGGCCTCATGATGACCAGCAACTTTGGTCGGGGGTGTTATAAATTTTTATTTTGGTTATGACAACATTGTATTAATTAATCTACGGTTGTATAGTTTTGATGACGCGTTTGGCGCAGTTTGTAGACCTGCCTATTGAGCCGGCGGTCCCGGGTTCGAATCCCGGCCTGGGCAAATATTTGTGTTATGAACTCGAATATTTGTGTTTAGTCGATCGGGTCGCAACCTTCCCTATAATATGGTTGAGGGAGGCGATGGCTGAGATATGCGTCATGCTCGTGAACGGGTGCGGTTTGTGGGGTCCGGTCTGTTCACACTAGCAAGGGCCAAATTAGTTGTGTAGTAACTGCTTACCAGCGTTTAGTAAATTGACGTGAGAGACTTCATCCTGTACTCGATTGAAGTTATTATTATTATATTTTTTTTTATTTAGAGACTGTATACATCTCTAATAAACTTAGTGTACTGAACTGAATAATGACGCTCAGAGACCTTATACATCTCTGAGGAATGAAATTTAACTATAAGCATATTATTATTATCATTATTATTTTTTTTCTTTTTTGTATATTGTGACGCCTAGAGACCTTATACATCTCTAAGAAATTTAGGTTTAATAATTATTGTCTATTGTAAATTATTCACATTGACGCCGAGAGACCTTATACATCTCTGTGGAATTAAATTAATTAAGTAATTATATTTTATTGCATGTTGTGACACCTAGAGACTTTATACATCTCTGGGTATATTTAATATTTTAAATTGATCGTTAAAATTTTATTTTAATATTCCTACCTAACATTGATTTGGAGTATCTATATATCTCCTATACGTGTACGCATGTAATAATTAGTTATAGTTATAACACTAATGTAATGTAATTAATTGTTCTAAGTATTGTTTACGAAAAAATGACTTACTGTTGAGTTTCTTTCGGCTTTCTTCTCAACAGCGGTCTCCTCTTGCGAAATGCCGGTAGATTCACAATCTGACTTGTAAAAGTGCCCTTGTGGCCTACTTACTGAATAAATTATTTCATTTCATTTCATTTCATAGGTCATGGATGTTCTATGTATTTAAGTATATTTAAGTATATTTATCTATATAAGTACATGTATCGTCGTCTAGTACCCATAATACAAACGTTCTTGAGCTTAATTTGGGACTAGTTCGATTTGTGTGAGTTTGTCCGATATTTATTTTTTTATTTTTTAGTACAACAGTAGTGTAGTAGGTTAATTTTCTTTGCTGCTAAATCGATAACCTAAAAAATCAAAGATCACTTGCGTATTTAAATTTAATGGCGTACACCGAATTAATGTTTACGTCAGTGTTCTTGACCCTAATGTAATTAGAATTGTTAAGTTTTAAATGTCGATTCTAATTAAGAATAATAAAAGCAATAATTAGTGTACATACGGTAGTCACGCACGTTTTCTGTACGGGAACTTGAACCACAGAATACTTAATAGTATTACATACAGAATGGACACGCACACCCCCGCACCGAATTGAGCTACCTCACCCTGCAAGGGCAGCGAGTTGGCCGGGAGTTGGCTACGTAGAAAATTTTGAAAGGGTTGTTTGTGTACCTACTGTGTATATATATGGTTATAAGGTGGGCATCGACTCGTGAAATAGTGATGTTGTTGGTGATGGTAATGATGATGAAGGTGGTGGTGGTGGTGGTGATGATAGTGATGGTGGTGATGGTGGTGGTGGTGATGGTGATGGTGGTGATGTGCTGGTGATGAAGGTGGTAGTGATGGTGGTGATGGTGGTGGTGGTGATGGTGATGGTGGTGATGTGCTGGTGATGAAGGTGTAAAATGAATTTCTGATCCTGGCACTAGTACACATGTATTTACTTCTGTTCACCACCGAGTCTCGATCACAAGAGAGGGCGCGCAAAAGAAGAACTACCCTTTTTATAACATTTTTCCCCATCCTCATTAGAAAGTCCCCAATGTTGCTGGTATACAGAAAATATTACCCAAATATATCATCAACATTAAAATGAATGAGAAACAAATTAAATTATCATAATAAACTTTATTTTCTTTATTCCTTTTTTTTTTTTACAAAATCACATACATTCTATCGAAATCACGACATTCGGCCATCCGACTTGTGCAACCTCCTGGTGCACTACAAAATACATATATAAAAATAGTAATCACGACATTCTTAGACCACTCTAAGACGTTAAATAGACTGAGAGTATAGTTACTACGAATCAATATCAATATAATCGAATTAATAAATAATTAAAGAACGTAGTTACATCCCAATCAAATCGCAATAACATCAGATAATGCTCGTAAGAGTAACTACCCAATTACGTATAGTACACATTAACAACAAATACTATTAAATAGGACAAAAAATAGATTTTAACAAGATTAATTGGATTTAAATGTTAAATTAACAAAGACTGAATATGTTTGTTTGAGCGCTTATCGCTAAATATTTAGTCAACTTATTCGCGATCAAAAGACACTAGATATAATTATACGAGGAAGTGTTAATTTAATCGGCACTAAATCGAACATTATTTTAGTGTCATACGCTTTTTCATAGCCAGGGTAGACAACGGAATGTTATCATCACTATCATATTCACTAGAACTTTCGACTTCCAATGCTTTTATGTGAATCCACGGTCTTAATCGATCTGCAGCAATAACACTAATGTATTTCTTTTTGTTTTGATTTTTACTCCCAGGTATATCAGCTACTTTATATCTGTCGTTCCCTAGAGCTTGTATTATTTTGTAAGGTCCAATAAATTTGGACATTAGTTTTGTACTGCGCCCGTCGTTATTAAAATTATTACGCTTTATTTTTACTAGATCTCCTACCTGGTACTTATGAGCGGGTGCGTGCTGAGAGTCATGTTTTTGTTTGAGTTTTTCCTGGGCTTGCTTAATATTTTTACTTATTTGGTTATGCAATTCTTGAATATTTGTACTAGAGGGGTTTTGATACAAATTCAACTTATTTGACATTTCATCCCCCGGCCTCGCACCAAACATAGCTTCGGCAGCAGATTTTTGGGTGGTGGCATTTATTGTGTTGTTTATACCTCTTTGAACCTTTGGTAAACACTTGTCCCAGTCGCGCTCATCCTTGCCAGAATTTTGGGCAGACAAAGAATTCAGGATTGTCTGGTTGAATCTCTCTGCCTGCCCATTCGATCTTGGACAAGCCACCGCGTTGAGCACATGTTTGATCGCTCGTTCCTTACAAAACTTTTCAAAAGCGGCCGACGTAAAAGAAGTTCCGCGATCAGAAATTATCCTATAAGGAAGATAGAAGTCCTGGAAGATACTATCCAAAACTTTTATGGTGCTTTTGGTTTTAGTATCTTTTACGGATTTAACGAAGACGTACTTCGTAAATCCATCCACAATCGTGAGAATATAGCAATTGCCATCTCGGCTTCGAACGAATGGACCGAGATGGTCAATGTGTAGCGTGTGGAATGGACGACTAACTTTCTCTATAGGATACAATTCTCCGCATTTTGTTCTTACGGCATTATCTTTGCTGTAAGCACAGTCTATGCAGGCTGCAACATACTTCTTTACAAAGCGCCGTAGTTTCGGGAACCAAAATTGGCTTTGTATCTTTTCTACTGTCTTACTAAAACCTAGATGGCCAAATTCGTCGTGGTTAGACCTGCATATTTGCCACCTGGCATTTCGTGGGACTACCAGACGTAATTCATTGTTCACCTTCCTGTAAACAGCGTTGTTTTTGATGACATAGTTATCTTTGATGTCTTTTACTTCGTCATTGGTTTCAGGTTTCAGGATTTTATAGATACGCGATATGTCTGGATCAGCGATTTGTAAAGTCAGCAGCCAATCTCCTTTATTTATATTATAGACCATCATTGTAGAACCATCAAAGCTATCCGCGCTTTGGGTTGTGTTGCGGCTTAACGCATCTACATGACCCATGCGGCTACCAGGACGATGTTCAATTTCGAAGGAAAACTCGCTGATGTGGAGCCACCACCTGGCGATCCGTGGTACCAGATCCCGTTTTGTCAACGTGGTCCGCAATGCTCCACAATCAGTGACAACTTTGAAGTTAAGACCCAGTAAATAGACACGGAACTTTTTCAGCGAACAAACGACTGCTAGGGTTTCCAGTTCATAAGAGTGTAGAAATCTTTCCTCTGGCGTCGTTTGCCGACTGAAATATGCCACTGGCTTCAACACTCTGGGGTTACTCTGCCATTGAAAAAGAATTCCTCCAACCCCTCGAGAACTAGCATCTGTGTGAAGTTCTGTCTCTAGTTTTGGGTCGTACAGTGCTAAAATGGGCCGTTTTGACAACATATCTTTCAGCGCTGTAAATGCTGTCTCCTCTTCGTCAGACCACTGCCAGGGGACATTCTTTTTAAGCAAGTTTGTAAGTGGTCTAGCTATCTCCCCGAATCCCTTAATGAACTTTCTGAAATATCCGGCAAGTCCAAGAAATTGCCGGACTTCGTGTATACTACGTGGCTGGGGAAATTGTTGAACCGCTAGAGTTTTAGATTCACTTGGTTTTATGCCTTCCGCAGAAATTTCGTGGCCCAAGTAATTAATGCTGGTATCAAAGAACTTGCACTTTGATAATTTAAGCGTGAGCCCAAATTGTCTAAGTAGCTTTAGGACATCTTCTAGACGATGAAATCCTTCTTCAATCGTCGTCGAAGGAATAAGTACATCGTCTAGATAGGCCAATGCCGAATTAAATCTTTTTGCACCAAGCATTCGGTTGATCATCCGTTGAAACACGGCCGGGGCATTAGCGAGCCCAAACGGCATTCGTTTGAACTCATAATGCCCGTCAGGCGTGACAAACCCCGTAAGGTGGCGACTCTTTTCCGCAACAGGTACCTGATAGTAGCCAGAGGCTAAATCCAAAGTTGTGAAGAATGAATTCCCACTGAGGTTTGTAAGTTGATCTTCTATCAGTGGGAGTGGGAATTTATCCTTAATGGTTTTTTGGTTCAGCGCTCTGAAATCTACGCACAGTCTCTGTTCCCCGTTTTTCTTTCGGACCATCAAGATAGGACTAGCAAAATTCGAAGTCGACTCCTGTATTATGTCGTTTTGCAATAGATCGTCAACTATTTCACGTACTTGCTCTCTTTCTGCAAAAGATAATCGATAGGGGCGATAAACGATAGGTTTTTCATCTGTCAAGTCTATTTGCATTTCGACATCCGACGTGCAACCGATTTCGCTTAAATTCGATGCAAAACAATCGCGGTATGTTTGTAAAAGTGTGCACAGTCTATCTAAGTGTTCGTCGTCCACCGCTTGTCCGACATTAATGTCTGACTTGTCAAGGGGCTTGGGAGTCACGTCACTCTTGCCAATGTTGTTTACATATTTAACTTCTTTCTCGACAAACGATGTGCATCTTGCTATCAGGAGATTCGGTTCTAATTTTATAGGTGTGTGTGATAAATTTGTCGCGACTACAAAGCCCCTTCCGTCCTTGATTCGATAAACTCCTTGATGTAAATGATACTCCCTACCTATCTCGCTACAGTTGTATCCTTCTATGTAAACATCTCCGGAATAAGATTCATTTTCTGTATAGACCGCAACCGCAGTAGTACCCTCTAACACATTTTCGTCTTTCGTCAATAAGCTAAAAGATTTATCTACCTCGTCATTAGGATTCGCAGGACTTGCATAAAATGTCAACCGGTTACTATCTTTTACAACTGAGACAGATGGCAATTCGGTGAAGTCTTGACCTACAAGTAAAGAGGTCTGCATATATTCGTCGCCAACTATCAGCACGTCCAGGTCGGTATTTATATCATCAAGTTTTAAATTTATACTAGACTTATACAACGGCGTTATTGTGGAATTGCCAAATCCCCTAATAACGGGCAACATGCTAAAGTCTTTATCGAGTGCCAAGCGCTGAGCTTCCGTACTTCGCATTAGGCTACATTCGCTTCCGAAATCTACGAACGCGACCATGTTATCCGTACCGTTAACAGTAATGTGCTTATAATATTTATCATTTGCTAAATTTTGCGTACAGATCTTTAGCACCTTGGATTCACTGTTGCCAACAGAACTAACTTTGCTTTCTGCTTTAACATTCAATGGAGTCAATTTACAGTTCTCATTATTATGTCCAACCCTATTGCATTTTTGACAATGTATTATTGGCTTCGGACACCTACTAAAAGAATGTCCTTTAGTACGGCAATTAAAACATGTCACTCCACTCTCGTTGGATGTTGACGGTGCCGAAGTTGTAAACCCCTGCCTATCATATCTATTCTTAATCGTGGTACTTCTATCCCTGACCCTACTATCGTTATTAAATCGCTCACGCTCATATGTCCTCTGCGTATTGAGAAAGGTTAGCAAGTCTTCTGGATTTTGACAATTTAAAGCTTGTGCACCATTCTGCGTTGTTCTGTCACTAATACCGTGGATAACGCAATGAACCGCCTTTTTGCCTACAATCTCACACCTATTGATCAGCGCGATTTTTTCATAGAAATACTCTCTAAGACTCTCATTCGGTCGTGAGGTTCGAGCTAACATTTCCTGAAGTAAACGTCCGTAGTTCTCTTCACTCGGGAAAGCCTTCCTAAGTATATCCTGCCACTCGCTCCAAGTATGCACTACTGTTGGAAGTCCCTCGTACCATCGTTTTGCTAATCCTACCAGTTTTAGCAAAGAAAAATGTATCGTCTGTTTTTCGTCCCAACCATAGATAGATGAGCACTCGTTCACTTTCTTAATCCAGGCTTCTATGTCTTGAGCTCTATTATTGGGGTCGAATTCTGGAACGACATTGTTCATTTGATTGCTGCCTAAAAGAGACCCATGTCTACTATCTCCTTTCATTGAATTAATCAACTTGAGTACTTCTGCAATGGACATGCAATCAGTTGAACTGGCTTCCGTCAATCTTGCTTGCTTTGGTTGTGGTTGTACAGCATCTTCTTCAGACGATGAGGATATTCGTCTAATTCTTTTTCTAGTCTTTTTCTTAGCCCTGTTCTCCTCAGTTTCCTTATCTCTATCCTTCCCCATTTTTGTTTGATAATCACTGTAACAACCATAAATCTACGGTAAATAACTATCTCAGACTAATTAGTTGTAAGTTGCAAAAGTCATGAAAAACTACATAAAGTGATAAATGTAGCAGTTGTCATCGTAACTCCACTAGCACAAATTTGCTTCTTTGTTATTAGTCCAATGGGTGTAGTTTAGAGAAATCATTGAAACGTTGTTGACTACATAGCGTACAGGAGAATAAAAATGCATAGAGTTCTCAACATTAGATCTGACATAAAAATTATTAAGTTTGCTCGGAAATAACTGATAATTTCGTTTCTGTTTTCTATATGTTTATATTAGCATGAACAACTCTACTCGAACGATATTCCAACGCTAAAATGTATCTTTAGGCTAACTTCGTCATCTATGTAGGCCATCTGTTTAATTAAAGTATAGGTATCGCCTATTTGCGCATCCATGGTACACTTAGCCCTTAGTGGCAGAAACACACTCAGTTTTGCTCTATATATTCTATAATACTAACATTGGCATACATAACTTTAGCAGCACATATGGTTTCATACTATATGCAGGATCATCCTGAATAACATGGGCATACGAAGCCCCTAGTCGATACATAGTTTTGTGATTTACGTAAAATCAATCCGAAACCAATCCGAAATCAATCCGAAAACTTCCATCCACCATCAGCATACATAGCTTATAGTGTAGAAACACACTTGGTTTCGTACTAGGTAAATTAAATCTCGATAGCATCGGCATACATAGCCTGCAGCTAAGAAACAAACATGGTTTCATACTAGGTAAAATAAATCTCAATAGCATCGGCATACATAGCCTGCAGCTAGAAATACACCTGATTCCATACTAAGTAAAATAAATCATAACAGCATCGGCATACATAGCCTGCCGCTAAGAAATACACCTGATTTCATACTATAAATCTTAACAGCATTGGCATACATAGCCTGTAGCTACGAAATACACCTGATTTCATATCGTACTTTGAGTAAAATCAATCTGGACTCACATATAATTTACTAGCTGTGCCCCGCGGTGTTACCCGCTTATCCCACGGGAACACTAAATTTATTCGGGATGAAAAGTATCTTGTGTCCTTTCCCGGATGTCAAACTATCTCCATACCAAATTTCATCTAAGTCGGTTCAGCGGTTTAAGCGTGAAGAGGTAACAGACAGACAGACACACTTTCGCATTTATAATATTAGTATGGATTTCTCAGATTCTATGAAGGAAGCAAAGGACACTTCGGTCCGTATGTACCGTACGGTACGGTCTTTATTATATACACAAAAAAAACGTCCCAAGAAAGTAGTATTGTACTGGTTCACACTTGGTTTCAATTAGTGTCCCATGTCCCATCACATACTTACAATAAAGTCCGAACGAACAACTTTCATCATTATTCTTATATATATATTATTATTATTTTTGTGCGGGTAGGCACATAATACTAATGATAAAAGAAACATGTAGAAAATAATTTTCTTGCTTAAAATGTCCACTTAACTAACGTAATAAACATAGATATCAAGTTACCTATACGAGTTATTCTTTTGTATGAAAAATAAATAAAATATTATTGATGACTCTTTGTTTATACACTCCAACATTTTCCGCGGCACAAATTATTGTCGTTCACCTAATACTTTCGTAAGTAATAAGTTATTTTAAAGAAAGGAACTTGTTCATATACATAAATGCATAAAATATGTCGATAGTTCGTAGCCACAAAGCCGTTATGTGGATTAGTCATCGTAGTATAGGTTATGGATTAAGTGTAATTTTAGCAGACCTTGAAAACAAATCAAAAATTTAAAATTGTCACTATTGGTGATTTAAAAATCAATGTCGTAGTATTTAAGTAACAATACAATATATTGAAATTGCTTGAATTAAAATACCACTTAACATCTTTATACATATACCCTCGTTTCGAAATTATGCTTTCCCATTTAATTTACGGTGGTAATTACGGTGATTGGTATTCAATGATTAACACTACTCTGGTCGAACATTGAAAAAACAAATTCGTTTAAATGGATATTCTTTGAAATTCAACGAAGATATTGAAAAATAATATTTCAACAAAAGGATAAAAATATTTAAGATTATAACTTACATGCTTCGCTGTGGGCTTTTGTGGATAATGCTCACTTCTGAATTAAAATGAATTTCTGATCCTGGCACTAGTACACATGTATTTACTTCTGTTCACCACCGAGTCTCGATCACAAGAGAGGGCGCGCAAAAGAAGAACTACCCTTTTTATAACATTTTTCCCCATCCTCATTAGAAAGTCCCCAATGTTGCTGGTATACAGAAAATATTACCCAAATATATCATCAACATTAAAATGAATGAGAAACAAATTAAATTATCATAATAAACTTTATTTTCTTTATTCCTTTTTTTTTTTTACAAAATCACATACATTCTATCGAAATCACGACAGGTGGTAGTGATGGTGGTGATGGTGGTGGTGGTGATGATAGTGATGGTGGTGATGGTGGTGGTGGTGATGGTGGTAGTGATGGTGGTGATGGTGGTGGTGGTGATGGTGATGGTGGTGATGAGCTGGTGATGAAGGTGGTAGTGATGGTGGTGATGGTGGTGGTGGTGATGATAGTGATGGTGGTGATGGTGGTGGTGGTGATGGTGATGGTGGTGATGTGCTGGTGATGAAGGTGGTAGTGATGGTGGTGATGGTGGTGGTGGTGATGGTGATGGTGGTGATGAGCTGGTGATGAAGGTGGTAGTGATGGTGGTGATGGTGGTGGTGGTGATGGTGATGGTGGTGATGTGCTGGTGATGAAGGTGGTAGTGATGATGGTGATGGTGGTGGTGGTGATGGTGATGGTGGTGATGAGCTGGTGATGAAGGTGGTAGTGATGGTGGTGATGGTGGTGGTGGTGATGGTGATGGTGGTGATGTGCTGGTGATGAAGGTGGCAGTGATGGTGGTGATGGTGATGGTGGTGGTGGTGGTGATCACTATCACCTCCATCACCACCACCTTCATCACAACCACATTCAGGGTAAAACGGGACCCTATTACTGAGACATCGCTGTCCGTCCGTCCGTCTGTCACCAGGCTGTATCTCAAGAACAGTGATAGCTAGACAGTTGAAATTTTCACAGCTGATGTATTTCTATTGCCGCTATAACAACAAATACTAAAAATAAAAAATATTTAAGGGGGGTTCCCATACAACATACTTGTTATAGATTAGATATATATCTATATATATGTACGGAACCCTTCATGAGCGAGTCGGACTCGCACTTGCCCAAGTTTTTTTTTAAGTACACTATCGCAAGAAAAAACTAAAATTACGTATCATCCCGAGGGCTCAACCTTGGTGTTAAATTTTTTAGAAATAAATACCTATATATTAAAAAAATAATATGCTTTAAACTGTATACGAATAATTTGAGTCAATAAATTTTTCTCTGTTGCTTGTTGCCATGGTGATGTCTCCTGGGTGACTCTTTAAAACTACGATTTTCGAAATATTGAACAAAAACTTTGTTATGGGCAGAAATTATAATGTAAGTCCATTTTTATTTAGACTATCTCTTGAAAATACCCATATTATAAATTAACTAGACGTGCCCGCGGCTTCGCTCGCGTAAATGAAATATGTACTTCCTATTTGTAACACTTGAACATGTAATTTGTTTTTTTTTTTTATTATATATACTTAATGAAAAAAAGAAACTGTCATTGCAAGTTAAATAAAAGCTTTTTAAAAGGAAACTGCGTTTAGTCCTCATATTTGTATTTCCGAAATAAAATTAATTATAAGCAAAAGGGATTCAACACATTTTATATTTGTATACTTACATGGACTGGAGAGTAATACATACATGTACAAATGTTACTCAAAGCAAATCTAAGCCTAGCAAAGCTTAATAAACAAAAGTAAAAATAATAACCATTAATAGGCAGTGCCGCTTCAGTAACAGACAAATCCGTGGGAAAAGAATCCTCTGAAAATAGGGAACAATCTAGATCTTCTCGAGAAATAAGCAGTAAGGGTCAGAGTATAGCAAAGCTGGACCGATTTTAGGACTAATTTTTTTTTGTTGGCTTAAATTAGATTGAATCTAGTAGATTACGCTAAAATAAGCATATTTTATTCTTTCAACTTTTTCTCTCAGATCGATATTTACCGAGATATTGGGGTTCAAATGCATAAACATATTTTGATGTAGGTACGTAATAATAGTAGACTATTTATGAGGGTCATGTAAGCAAGCATTTTGACGCTCCGCTCGCTACGCTCGCTCCGCTATACATGGTCACAAAACAAACCTAACCTAACCTACAGTTTTCGGTTTTCAACCCATGTACCATATTTTCAGACAGCATTTTTACCTTAAAAACCCCAATATCTCGGTAAATATTGATCTGAGAGAAAAAGTTTACATAACAAAACATGCTTATTATAGGATGTTTTAAAGGATACTTTAATAAAAATGAGGTGTTATATTGACATAAATTTCACGACACCGAAATTTTTCTAAGTCCCAAAACTGGCCCACCTTTCCTATACCGCAACCCCTGAGGTCTTACTAACCCAACATTATCGCATCGCATTCTACGCACCGAGATGCAGAACAATGAGTACATTGCCTTGCAAGGATATTTTTCTTGTGTTTATAATAATACATAATCTGTTAAATTCAAATTTAACAAAAATTAAACATGCCATCGCCATTCCTCCATCTCCCGAAACCGTGGTGGTCAATCTGAATAAAACCGTGATGGTCGATCAATCAAAATACAAATTAATATCATAATCACTTAATACTTTCAATTCTCGGCATTTTTTATAACACTTTTTGCTTATAGCACAGAAAATTCGCTGACAATGACAATGCCGATGACATTTAGTTTGACAGAGAAAACAACATACGTCAAGCAAAGTGCGTAGTCATTACATTTCGAGTAAAAAACTTCGATATAACGGCGTACCAACATGACGCCAAAATTTTTGGCTACTTAAACTTAAGTCATATAGCGAAAAGAAACTTTAGGCTACTTGAACCTGAGCCATAAGAGCGAGAAGAACCGAGTATCGCTGGAAATGGTCGACGGTCGCGAAATGAAGAATTTTATGAAGATTTCTTTAGCCGATTGTGAAGGTAATACGTAGTGAAAACGGTATTTTTTACGCTCTTATTCCATTCTCATATTTAGACAATAGATTTGAATAGTTTTTTCTGCGGTAACGTGCATCGTATTGGAGAAACGTGATCTAAAAGAACGTCGAGTTTTGTAAGGCGCCATCTCGCTTCCTCCCTAGTGCGTTATCCCGTTCTGGCATTTTCAATTTTATTATATAGATTACACTTTTATAAGAAGTTTAATCACCTTTTCTCAAACATGCTCGGAAATATTTCACTTCCCATTTGAAAATAGAATACGCAAAGAACCTAATTTTTACTAATTAAATAAAAAAATAAAAAAATCGCTTCCTCAGGGAAATATAAATGTATGAAAACCATTGAGGTATTATTTATAATAGAGCCACAGACCCGAACAAAATTGTCGAAAAAAGTGGCACTGCTGTCATGTTCAAGAAGATGCCAATAACGCTTATTTATAATTTACAACAACATAATTACTTCTCACAAAATAACTCTTTACTCAAACGTTTAAGTGTCAAATTGGCTTACGTACTTATTACCACAAATATTATTCGAGTAAATTAACTTTTTAAGCGTATTCTGACTCATGTCTCTTGTCAAACTTGGAACATGGCACGAATGGAGCAGATTTTAAATAGTTTTACATACTAAAAATATTTTAATTATTATTTTATTTAGGTATTTAAATATATTTGTTGTTTGAACTAAATAAACTCGTAAATTGTTAATAACAAATTAAGTTACGTTTTTATTTAACAACTGCATCCCGACACTGCATAGAAGGGAACAGTAATAATGACATTATGATTTCTCCACTCATCTTGTTCTAGTCTGTGAAATGAGAGTAAGGCAAGTGCAAAATATTAACATTTTTAACCCTTTAAAGTTTGATGGCGTGGCGTGAAAGTCGGTGGCGTAGTATGCACGGCAGCACACATTGTCTTTAGGTGTTCTTGGCGTTCAAAGGTTTAAACTGACAGTGTCTAGACTCTAAGACAAAATAAAACAATGACAACAGAGCAATTTTTTTATTAATTTATTAATGTAACCTGTAGGATCTGCCTGTAAAAGGCATATGTTCATAACACTGGCTCACTCGCCGCCGCACACATAGCAATGTCATGCGTCCACTCTCGCCCTCGGCTCGCGTGTAACTAAACGCAGCATCCTATGTGACGTGCGCCTGAGACAGTTTATATCTATTTATGTACCTACTACCACAAACACTACATAACCATTTTACGCTTCTTTTGTATACATTGTCATTTACGTTTACGTTTTTATTGAGATATTAAAGCTATGTTGAGTGAAAGACTTTTACGCTTCTTTTAATTAAACATTAAAAAAACATATATGATCATGCCGAACGAACACATGAGAGACGAATTATTTGGCTGAAATTATTCTTGACGTCTGTCTCTTACTAAACGTGACCTCAATTTTTCACGTTCTTTAGGATCGCGTGGGAATCTTTAATAAAAAAATAGGATAATTATTTATTGCACTCCTTTATTAATTTATAAAATATAAAACTATAGCGACTCCTTAGATTTTTGTTCTGTGATGAGGTGCATTTTGTACGGACAAAGTTAATAATTCTAATCTAAAATATGCTATGATTTTACATAGGATTCGTTAATTTAATCAATAAAATCTGCGTAAAGAAGAATATTCCGACCTTTTTCTTTATTTTATAGCTGTTATTTCTGTAATTTTTCACTGAAAATTAAGTCATTTTTGAGACCCGTCACGTGTCATGGTCTAAACGAGACTGATCGCCCAACTAATGCGATTTGTGATTTTGCATTAGTTGGGAGGGTGCCATTTTTTCCGTCGGATTGTGTGTCCATGTAATTAATACGTCAATGATGAAAACCCATTTTAACCCGCTTCCATAACTTTTTTAAATTTCATAGGTTCTGTACATAAATTGAAATTGACGTAGGAAAAATCCCATACTGCCATGACAACCACACATTTAACATTAAGTAGCATTCAGACATTCGTAAGCTTTGCCGAGCTGATCATATTGGCCTTCGTTTCTAATTGACGTCCGACAACATCCAACGCCATTCGAGCGGGCGAATAGTCAACTGATGGAATCGGTAACGTGTAAAGTACGTTATACAGTTCGTGCAAGTTTCGTTTTTTTTTTTTAGATGTCAGTAATGTACTATTGTCCGTGGGTGACGGGACAGAATAACAACAAGAAAAGGTTGATCCACCCATTTGTAAATGCTTGTTTTTATCAAAGTTTTAAACTTAGCCAAAAAAAAAATACTCAATGGCCCGATCAATATTTTTTCTTTTTTTTTAACTTTTACAGCTTGCTTTACATCTATATTAATGAAAAGTTCTTATTTTTAGGGTTCCGTAGTCAACTAGGAACCCTTATAGTTTTGCCATGTCCGTCTGTCCGTCCGTTCGGCCGTGATCATTAGTACTAGAAAGCTGAAATTTGGTATGAGTATGTGTATGTATTAGTTCCTTAAAATCCAAAGAACGAAAAGATATTGTTAATTTTTCAATAGAACGTGTCATAGAAATTGCTTGTGTAGAATTAGAGACTTATGTAATTATATGTATGTGTTTACCGACCACCGGCTACTGATTTTCATTCATTTGAATCTACTATGGAAAATGTTTTAAAAATAGCATGTAAAGGTAAAAACATGTTAAAGTTTGTGGAGACTTTAATGTTAATTTACTTGAAATGGCCAGTGATACTGTTAAGCTGTTAAGTTTGTTCAAATCTTTTCGTTTGGTCAATATGTTCCTGGAGGATTACTAATGTTTGGCAAAAAACGTTCCCCAAAGTGTCACATCGCAAACTTTGTTTCCCAAATTTTCATTTGGCAAAAAGTGCAATTAGCAAAACTACGTATCGCAAATTTACAGTTTGCAAACATTTTGTTTAGCAAGTGGTTGCTTAGCAAATAATTACTTGTCAAGTTTTACTTTCCCAATTTTTTTTTGCAAATATATCGTTTGGCATAACATTCTTATCCCAAAATATTGCATGGCATACGATTTATATCCCAGTATAAGGTGAAATAAGTAATACTATGATGTTTGGCCCACTCACTATAGGGCCGCGTGGCTCGCTCGCTACGCTCGCTCGTTAAGGTCGCAACTCAACCTAACACTCCTCGCTACGCTCGTCGTCGTACCTAACCTGAGCCAAGTCGGATTTCCCTTAAGGTGAAATAAGTGATATTATGATGTTTCGCCCACTCGCTATCACTATAGGGCCGCGTGGCTCGCTCGCTACGCTCGCTCGTTAGGGTCGCAACTCAACCTAACACTCCTCCTCGCTACGCTCGTCGTCGTACCTAACCTAAGCCAAGTTGGACCTGCCTTACGTACTACTTACCTTACGAATACTTAGGGCTTACAATTTACCAGACTTTTGCTATAAGTTCAGCTTGCAAAGTGACTAATTTGGGAAAATTTTGTTTGGAAAATAATTTATGACAAAATCAAACATTTGCTTTATAAGCATTTGCTAAATAAAATCTTGACAAAGTGAAATTTTGGGAAAAGATGATTTGACCAAATGAATACAATGGGAAATGTAACTTTGCTAGAGATGCATTTCGGAAATAAAACTGTTGCTATAAGTTATTTGGGAAGTCATATTTGGGAAACATTATTTGCCAAACGGCAGTACACCGTTCCTGGAGCCTACCCGGGTAGGTGTAACTAGTAAAACCTGTTTAGATAATATTTTCTGTGATTGTGAGTACTTAGAAAAGAAAATATTTAAGTGTTTTAATTCAGATCATAGAGGACAGAAAGCTTCTTTTCCTAACACTTTAAAGGAAACACCACAAACTATAACATGCAGACCCATAACTAGTTATCGTTTGGAATCATTCAAAAATGAAATTCGTAACGATCTTTGCATGTTACCTCTCTCATGTAACGACTTAAATAGTACTTACAAAGATTTATTTGTCATAATAATGGATCAGTTCAATACACATTTCAAAAAGAAAACTATTTCTGGGTCGACTACAAAAACAAAGTTTAGTGAATGGGCTACTGTAGGTATTCATAGAAGCAGAACCAGGCTTTATGAACTGTATGGAGAGAAGGAAGTGAACAAGGACGCAGAATTTTTAAACTATGTTAAGAAATATTCAAAATTGTTTAAGCAAGTGTGCATAGCTGCAAAAGCAAATTATATTAGTTCTAAAGTCAACATGTCGGATAACAAAGTGAAAACTATTTGGAATGTTATTAACAGAGAAACTGGTAAATCCAAAACTCGCAATTGCCAAGTCAACATTGTCAAAGAAAACGGTCAGACTATGTCAAATCATGATGTTGCCTCGGCATTCGAGGATTATTTTTCCAACATTTCAGTTGATACCACAAAAAGTTTACAATCATCTGCATCTGAAGCCCATACTTGCCTAACTTTGTGCTAATTGTAAGAAATGTGATGTTAAGTTTCAATTTAGTCAAGTAAGTAGATGTTATTAAAACATTTAAATCACTCAATTGAAAGAAAACAAGATTTATGGGGAACATCAGTAAAAATCATTCATCATATCATAGATTCAATTTCGCCTTACCTAGCTTTGATTTACAATAGTAATTGCATAGCAGAGGGATTTTTCCCAAATCTTATAAATTTAGTAAAGTCATACCTCGTTTTAAATCGGGTAATTTGAGTAATCTGACCAATTTCCGTCCGATATCTATACTACCTGTTCTAAGTAAAGTTTTCGAAAAATTAATATTGAAAGATCTATTAGGACACTTCAATAGAAATAAATTACTGTCCAGTAAACAGTTCGGTTTCACAAGGGGACGTTCCATGACTGATGCAGCATCTGCACTTATTAAACACATTCATGACAGCTGGGAGGAATCTTGTGATGCAATTGGGATCTTCTGTGACCAAACCATTCAATTAAGCTTGATAACACTTCAATCCTTGCCAGAGATAAACGATATTTTCCAAGGATGTGCGCGAGGCTATTGAAATCAAAAAATATCCCAATTTCAAAAGAGAAGATAGTTTGTCATTATCACCAGCTTGGGATCCTGTTGTACGTCTTATCAAGGATCAAGCAAGACACAAGACTGGAAGCTTAGGGCACCGAACGGTGTAAAACAGATTAGTGTTAAAAGTAGTATATGTAGTTTTGGTTTAAAAGTATATCATAGTAATAAATAAGGCAATCTGGGAGTTTTCTTCCGGCGCTTCTCTCTCCCCAGTAAGCCTTTTAGTGAACCGCTAGTAGATATTTTAAATAAATGCCCTTCTGGCACATGCGCCAGATTAGGCCCATCTGGCGTGTATGAACACCTTTATTTTAAATTAATATTTATAAAATGGGTAGTTTGCACAAATGTAACTTTGACAGAGAATAATTGTGGTTTTCTCAGTCAACCTTTGACAACCGTATCTGTAAAGGTACGGAAACGTCAGGGAGGCTCAAATAATTAATTTACGCGATATAATCCGTTTAAATTGTTTTATTTAAATGTGTGACAGTCGCGGAAACAAAAGAGAATATTAAGATATTTTAAGTGAACTATTGAGGTAATCAAAATTTTTTGAAGCACTCTTGGTTTCCCCCGTTTTTTTTTTGTTTATCGCTATAATGAAATAATGAACTTTATTCTGCAAGTAGGCCACAAGGGCACTTTTACATGTCTGAGTCTACCGGCATTTCACAAGAGGGGACCACTGTTGAGAAGAAACGCCGAAAGAAACTCAACAGTCAGTCATTTTTTCATAAAGGATAAGTACTTAACTTTTACAGTAATATGAACTTAACTATACGTAGTTCTCGAAGAAAACATATTAAAAGTGTATTCTAAGATATAAATGAGGACTAGTGTAAGAATAAAATATAGAAACTACAAGAAAGGACTGGCAACCCTAGCCATGTAAACATTAGCTCATAGATTGTCCGTCGATTTAATTAAATATTAATAGATAACGCATACTAATATTAGTGAAAGTGCAACAAAATTATAACCTAGAAACTTACATCCATATACTACGTCGACTCCATGCAATTGAAGGATATACCGAACACATAGCGAAGAGGTGAGAAATAATTTTGTCGTTACACTTTGAATTCACTTCGGATTTGAAAACAAACGGGAAATAACAGTTTGCTTTTCAAGGAAGATAACTGTATCACCGGCATTCACTCGAAAACTAATTGGCCATTACACTGACAGTTGACAGTCCTATCTGCTTACCAACAAAGAGGAAAAATACCTGTGTTGCCACTGCACTAAATTATTGACAGAGGCATATTTCTAAGCACAACCAGGAAAAAGCGCCATCTATTGATAACTTTCATCAACCACAACGACAACACATATCTATTGTTATTGTTTCGTTTGTTTATTGTTTGCACTGAAATAGAATTCAACGAGATGACTCCATTACCTTCGAATAAATCGATTGCATGCTTTAAGTGTAAGTTGACGATAAGAACTAAGGAATTTCTACAATGTTCAAACTGTCGCAAAGTCTTTGACCTGAATTGTACAGGGAGCATTACATTAAACAGATATCGCTTGATGACACATGAAAACAGGAAAGAGTGGACATGTAATATATGCTGTGATAAATCACGTATAAAGGTAGCAACGACAAGCACAACGAAAATTGACGGCAGTAATAATACATCACAGGACAATATTACCCATCATGGAATGTTCTCAAATATTGGCCCTTAAGTTACAATTAGAAGATCTGGCGATAGAACTGTCAAGCGCCCATGACGAAATTGCGAACTTAAATACTGAAAATAGTGACTTACACCAACAAATTGACGATTACAAGAAAAAAATTGTTGTTTATACGACACTACTCAAAGATCGACCTCAAAGCAAATGCACTCCCTCAAAAAATATTCGGAACAGTCCAATTTCGCTTTCATCTGGCACTATGAATTCGTTAGAATCTGAAAATAAAATAAAGGAACTTGAAAGTGAGAAGTAAATTAAACAAAAAAATAAGTACTCTTCAAAATAAATTGAGCGAGGTCTTATCAACAAACAAAGAAATAACACGCAAATCGGATACATTAATAAATAAGGACATAACACTCTCACGCATACAACAGTCGACTAAAACACTACAAAAAACGGTTAAACAGCTAGAACAAAAAATCAGCAATACCTCTGTTTTCGAAAAGTGTTCAGATAAAAACCAGAGTACATCTGAGCAAAAGCCACATTATTGTCAACATAAAACAGTGGACATCAATAATGTAACACCCAAACCGAAGCTTCTACTTTTGTCAGATTTCCATGGAGCTGACTTACTACTGCCTCTCTCTAAGATAAGAAGAAACGACTACGATTTTTCTACAGACATACTACACTATGGTACAACAGAAAGAGTGCTACAAAATGTTCAACAAAAAATTCTTAACTTTAGGAAAAGCGATTGTCTAGTCATAATGTGCGGAGGCAGTGACTATAACATCACGCCGTTAAAAAATATTTTAGATTTCTTAGAAGTTACTGTTAAAAATTCTGAACATACTAATGTGTGTGTAATCTGTGACATTCCATGCTCAATAATTGAACATTCCGACCATTACAATAACTTTATCAGTAAATTAAATTCTGCAATTCATAAAAAATTTGCGAATTTGCCCCATGTGTGGCTACAACCTAGCAGTATTTACCTAGGAATGACGGATTATCAAAATGATGGCAATCGCCTAAATCACAGAGGAAAATATAAATTAGCACAATGTATAAACAAATTACTAAAATATGTAAATGAGGCATTTTATAACAGCAGCATTTTTTTTAAAATAATAAAGCATTAAATAATGTATCCATTGATAGTGTCAATAATGGTCTCATCGTTTATAACAACATATATGTTCTGCATCAAAACATTAATGGCATAATTAATAAGGCAGATATATTATGTGTTCATTTACAGGCGCTAATGGAATCCGGGAAACCCGTTGATGTTGTTTGTATTACAGAGCACAATATGAAGAAAGGCGATGAGACACAGTTAATCATGCCTAACTATACACTAGCTACATTCTTTGCAAGAGATAACAGAAATGGAGGTTCTTGTATTCTGGTACGAAATTGTCACAAGTTAAAAATACTACACGAAGTCACCAACGTTTCTATACCAAATATTGTCGAATGTACAGCTGTAGAATTAACGGAGCATTATTTAATTATTATTTGTATGTATAGAATTCCTAAAAATTATTCAGCTTCCGTAATACTGTTTCTAAATAAACTCAATGAAATTTTAGCTCAAACTTGTTACAATAATAAAAAAAAGTTATATTGTGTGGTGACTTCAATATTGATACCCTCAAAACTACTGCAAACTCGACTGATTTCAAAAATCTTCTATATGGATATAATCTTAAATTAGGAATATCTCAACCAACAAGACTGAGCAGTGGTACTTGTATCGATAACATTATTCATAATGTACGCGGTGGTAAGACTGAGGTATTAGAACTTGCCCTTTCTGATCACACTGCACAATTATTAAAATGTCCTGTGAAGAAAACATGTTCTATTCCTTACTGGTACATAAATAAAATTGATTTTTGTGAAGAAAACATTGTAAAATTTATAGACTGTCTCCAAAGTGTTAGTTTTAATGATGTATTTTGTGCCAATAGTCCAAATGAAGCCTTTAACAATTTTTGTGAAACTTTTAACCTTTTCTACACATTATGCTTTCCCAAAAAACGTATTCGTATTACCACCATTAGCAAACCAAAATGGATATCAAAAGGAATTAAGAGCATTTCTCAAAAAGTTTGTACATTTACTTTACGTCTTTGTCCGGGCCGGTTCGAAGCTTGTAATAAATTAAGAGACGATATCTAATATTAATCTAACCTTGAAAACTTAAAAATAAGTTTAGTATCTCCAAGATAATATTATTGTCTGAAATCATAATGCATAATATAATTTTATAAAAATATTTTAAAATAATGGGTAGGTCTCATTTGTATGACAATGCAAATGTCCCCTTAACAAAATTGTAGTTAAATTATCGATTTTCTGTAACAAAACTTAGTGTTTCGGAATTCATGAAAAATAGGTATTATTGTCGTTATTTAACGTATATATTTTTATATATATTTTAATAAAAGATAATAATTTGTCCTAGAAAAAGTTCCAATTTTGTTTCCGGTGTTTGTTACGCTATTTTCATAGCATTCTGGGGTTAAAAGATAATAATTTGTCCTAGAAAAAGTTCCAATTTTGTTTCCGGTGTTTGTTACGCTATTTTCATAGCATTCTGGGGTTTTGTTAATTCAATTGTAGTTTTATAGGAAAGTGGTAACACTAGGGATATTTTTAAGTGGCCATCTTGGCATGTTGACAGTCTATCAAACGCAGCGGTAGAAACACGCTCGCCGTTGGTGGCAACCGAAAATTTGAACTCCTTGTTTGTTACGGGATAACTTGGTAAGTTTCACTTTTTCTTCAGTTTTGTTTCAACTCATCACTTAATCATATTATTACGACTAAGATACAGTACATACAATATTCGAGTTATTCATTAAATTCGGTTAAAATATTTTTTAAAACGTCCAAGCATAACTTCGTTACTTTCTTTTTTGTTACTTTTGAATCGTTTTGTATGACTAGGAAGTGAAGGTAACAAAAAAGAAAGTCTAAGGAGTAGTATAGACTATAGAGAATGACGTAATACAATATATATATATTTCTCTTTAAAAAAAAATAATAAATATAAAAACATATATTATAAAGCAAAAGTTTTCTGATTTTGAGTTAAATAATATTATTGATTTCTTTTCTAGCTGAAGAAAAAAATGAGGCTTTTTTTACGATTTTTTTAATTTTCATACTGTACAAACGATATGTTTATTATCTTTTATCAAAACTTTCGTGAGACATATTTAATTATTGTATTAACCGGTTTACACTCACGTGAAATTGTCAGGAACGGCCCGACATGTTTCGAACTCGTATGGAGCCCTTCATCAGGGACGGCTGCCCGTACACCGCCGCGGCAAACTCGTCACTCGTCCATACGAGTTCGAAACATGTCGGGCCGTTCCTGACAATTTCACGTGAGTGTAAACCGCTTAATACAATAATGTTTATAATCATTGGTAATTGTAAATATTAATTGTTAAATAAAACCACTTACGTCACCCTTGACCGTCATCCCGGCCAAGGCAAGACGTAAAACTTTAGACAAACCACGGGCGGTAATTCGTAAAGCCCCAGATTGCATATTTATTAGGGTGGGTCATTTTTTTTTCTTTTTTAATTTCTAACGGGCACAGTTGAAAAAAGGTGCCATTTAGTGTATACAATACAATGGATACAATATTGTTATTTATTTTTATATTTCCGTTTTATTGCCTCCAGATTACTCCAGAAAAAAGTTCCTAATGTATGGAGCACTAAAAAAAGTGGCCTTGTATGTTTTTTTGTTGTATTTTGTTTTGTGATGCCCTACTTATTATACTCAGAATAAAAATACATTTAAATATTGGGCCAAATTTAAAATAATAAAACCAGACTTCATAACGCTCATTTAATATGGGCATTTCTATACTAACTTAAAAAGATTGCCGTGTAGGTACTGTAATAATCTGATTTTACTGTACTTTTTGATGTTTAATTTTATTATTATTTGGATTCTTTATTGTGATCTGATCACATCTACAAGAAGTCAAAACTGCATTTTGTGATTTATTGTATTGTTCCTACAAACAATACTCTTGAATAATAACAGAAGATCTCATGTCGATCCTGCTTGAATTGGCACATTATTTAAGCACTAATTAATCTGTATGATTATTTTTTGTGATACAAAACTAATAATTGTATAGTAAGAAATGTAATTACTATTAAAGTGAGTTGTTAAGCATCTAATTAATATTGTAAGTGTACTAATTGTACACTATGCTTAATAGTTCCGATTTTGTTACCAAGGTTCCTATTATTGTTACTGTCCCTTGAAAATATTAGAGGTTTTTGTTGTTTTTTGTTAATTATTTGTTTAATAACATACATTTAATACATGTTTAAAATATAATTTAGATGGTCTAATAAATTGTTCTTCAAAGATATTTTCAATAACTCAATTTAATACGCGTGATATTGTAATTTCAAACCTGAGTTTTGACTAAATGGTAACGTACAAGAGTAGTTACCATTATATCTTTAACTTATCGGAATATAGTAAGCAATTTTTATGAAAAAATATACGCGTATTGGTTATTACTATGTTAACTAATAAATAAATTCAATGTAATTCGTATGTGTTTATTTTATTTCCCGTTTGAATTAAGGTAACAAAACCGGAAATTTTGATTGCCTCGGCTCAATTAAATAAACTTTACAGTTAAAATTACAAATCTAATCTCTGTCAAAAATTAATAAACTGAATCCTTACATAACAGTTAAATAATAAGTAACAACAAAATCATTAAAATGTGATATTTTTTCTTTGTTACGACTATCCGAGAAATGTACAAACTTTTTGAGAAATGCTCTAAAAATTGGTTGTAAGCGGAAACGAGAACTTTTGTGGCAATATAGGCTCTCCTCGGATCCAGGCATTAAAAATAAGTTCAAATGTTATTCAAAAAGACTTAAGAAAATTATAAATCTGACACGTAAATCCCAAAATGATTATTATATAAAACATTCCACAAATAAAAGTAAAGCTACATGGAACATTATAAAACAACTCTAAATCTAGGTATCCTACAGAAAACATTGACCTAATAGTATCGAACGGCAAAACCATAACACATCCTAAACGTGTTGCTGAAGAATTTAATAATTTTTTTATTGATCAAGTCTATTCAATATCTGACGGCAATAAATCAACAGACGTAATTACAAATTATAAAAATACACTGACATTTAATTCTAACTCCCTATTCATGAATCCGACAAGCCCAAGTGACATTAAATTAATAATACTTTCTTTAAAAAACACTAATAGTACTGGGATTGATGGTGTACATACAAAAGTTTTGAAAAGGGTATCTGATATTATTTCTCCTATACTTTGCTACATTATAAACATGTGCATTGAGCAGGGAGTATTTCCCGCTAAACTTAAAGTATCTGTAGTGAGACCTCTTTTTAAGAAAGATGATAAGCATAACATGAGCAACTATAGACCTATTACGTTAATTTCTGTTTTCTCTAAGATAATCGAAAAAGTGATATATAATAGTTTATACAGTTATTTTGAAAATAAAAATTAATTCGCGCCTGAACAAAAAGGGTTCCGTAAGAAAAAAATCGATTAACTTAGCCATATTTGATTTACTTCAAAAAGTTATAACGAGCATGGATAAAAAAGAATCAGTATGTGCCTTATATATGGATATGTCAAAGGCATTTGATTTTGTTGATCATAGTATCCTCTTTGACAAACTTTTTGCTTACGGAATACGTGGAAACGTTCTTAATCTGTTAAAATCCTATATGACTAATCGTAATCAAATAACACAAATGAAAAAGCTATCACTCGAAACAAAAACTGAAGAAATATATTCATCCAATTTTAGAGAGATTAGGTATGGTGTGCCACAAGGAAGTGTATTAGGCCCATTACTCTTTCTTATCTACATTAATGATATTCCTAAAGCCATAGAGCACCCAATGGTTTTATTTGCTGATGACACCCCGCACCTCCACCATATGTGGGAGGTGTAACCCTGGTAGAGGAATATTCAAAGAAGATAGAACATGGATTGATATTTTATTATTCGTTCAGCCACGATACAGAGCTAAAACATGAATGCCCGGCCCTCTTGGCGAGTGACAGAGACGGCCATAATTCTAAATATTTAAATATATTTTTAAATAAAAACCTAGTGGCCAGTCCTGTTGTCATTCGACAACGGGCCTTACAGTACAGTCATATTCACTGGACGGAACAAAGAAACATATGAATCAGACATAAACAACACATTAGAATCAATAATAGCATGGTTAACGAATAACAACTTAAAAATAAATTTAGATAAAACTAATATCATGACATTTAGACAAAGGCTTAAACCTATTAATTTAAGTATAGCTTTTAAGGGACATAATATAACTGAAACCGACATAACAAAATTTTTAGGGCTTAATTTAGATAACAAATTGACATGGAACAACCAGATTGACCTTATATGTAAGAAGTTAAGTAAATTCTCATATGCTCTGTACAATTTGAGAAAGATTGTTAATCAGTCAACTGTGTTAACTGCATATCATGCCTATGTTACGTCCACTTTAAGGTATGGAATCATGTTCTGGGGAAATTCACCAAGAAGAGATAACGCATTTATAGCCCAAAAGAAGTGCGTTAGGTCAGTATGTGGTCTTAAACCAACTGATTCATGCAAACCACATTTTATAGAATTAAAAATACTAACACTACCTAGTTTATATATATATGAAATAGCTATTTTTGTAATTACTAACCATAATCTATTTAATACGTTTAGAAGTCAACGGCTTCAAAATAAAATCAGGGCGCAACCGAGTAACACAGCACTATTGCAAAAAAGTGTACTTGGAATGGCGCATAAGATATTTAACAAACTGCCACAATCAATAGTAGCTAAAAAGGAAAATGTTATTGACTTTAAAAGGAATTTGAAATTATTTCTTGTAGACAAAGCGTATTACTCTGTAACGGAATTTTTGACTGACATCATTGACTAATAATTAATTTGACATAAGTACTCAATTTTTCGTATTATATTTTTATTTTCTTTTATCGTGATTTCTAAGTTAAGTTCTTAAGTTAACGATTGATTATGATTTAGATCTAGATAATGTAAACTTTTTATATAATGCACGCTGCATGTACGCCAGGCATGTACGTCTACATTATATTTTAATTTGTATGCCCAATGGCACCACATATGTAGTGGTACTACATAACATAGGTATAAACTCGCGACCAACCTGTCATTTTGACTTGTTGTTTTCTGAATAACTAACATGTTCTCCTTAAAACTGGCTATTGAAATAGACTACTTACATTCTCGACAGCAAACTTTGATAGCATTCATGGCACAGGAATCCCTGTGTACTCCAAAATAGCACAAAAACTGACACTCGTTATACGAAACTTCAGGCCGCCGTAGCGAGCGTTAGTCTGAACAGAACTAGACCAAGTGAGGTGATTCTGAATCGCCAAACTACGGCGCATTTTAATTTAACACTCATAAGATGAAGTCTAGCCGTTTTAGAAATCTGATACTAAACCAAAACTGAGAAATTAATTTGGATCCTTGTGGGGTACCGATTCGAATAAACTTGTGACAGGCCATTGTCAACGTGAGTTTGTCTGCGGCGTTCTTCGAACGCAGCGCAAGGTGGTTAGTATCAAGACATATAATTACAAATATTAATAAAAAACATTAATTTCGATTACTTCGAGCTGTAAACGCATAAGTAACATAAAATGCAACTTTATCCGCATTCATGCAACTGGTTCGGAATATTTCAGTCCATTTCAATTTTTGACAGCTAAGCCACGTTAGCGCAATGAGGTGCGTGTGACCAGCTGAGATTTATCTGTCCAAATCGATAGTTAGTCTGGAACCGCTCGTCTCAGAGTTAGGCCGCGTCGCCTTACGACGTCGGCATTCGTGAACGCAGACGTTTTGTCGAGGAAAATATTCATTACAATGTCACGTCCGTATTAAACCAGTGTCGCGAGTGCGAAAGGAATTTTCGATACAGTGCAGTGTTGCGCCAGTGACCGCGTGATACCGAATTTTACTTCTGTCTCTGCCTCGCTGTGAGCCGGCGGAGCCTTCAGCGACAGCATGAGCTGCTGGCGCGCGTAGAACGCGCTTCTTCCCCCCGTAGGCCGAAAGTCGAAGAGGTCAGCTTTCGTGGCGCCGGCGTCCGCGCCGGCTCCGATGCCAAGGGGCTTCACTGGCCTCTCCACCGAGAAGCCAGCCACCCTGAGCGCGATCTCGCCGCGCTATGCGTAGCACGGTTGACGGCCGTGCTCAGCGCCATCCAGCCACCTCGTCTAGCCCCCGCTAGACGGGGCTGCCACCGACCACCAGCGCTGCCTTCTCAGCGGTTCGCCCGGCGGCCTATAACCGCCCGGCGGCTTCTTCAACGGCGCGTCCACCCACGCTGCGAGTCAACGTTAGATACCACAGAAGGGTAAGGTAGGCGCCTACCATATGATCCCCGTACAGGCCTTATTAACGTGCACATCGGTCGCATCGTCTCGCGCGTAGGTTAAGCTGTGCTTTGCAATATTTATCGTGTCTGAAGAACCTTGAATACACATGTATGTAATGGTCAGCATGTCTTTCTATTATATTATCCCTGACAAACATTCCACAGCAGTACGGTCCTTGATCTAAAGGTTCAACTCCGCCGTCTGTGATTGTCCGAGCAAAATTTATCTTTAGTAAGTATAATAAGGGTAATTGTTGTGATCTTTTCATAATTTAAAAATATCCTAACTCTACCTCACAACACATAGTGGTACAATATATCTTGTAACATCAAATTTTACCTATGTTGGACAATAAATATTTTGATTTTGATTTTGATTTTGATTTTGAAGAAAGTATGACGGTTTAACACAATTTATATACGTTTGATATACTTTCATATTAGAACTGTATCACTTAAACTAGTCAGGTACAATCTAAGGAGTCAGTTACTCGGTTTCTGGTTCAGGCTATGCATTTTTGTCTGTCAGATAGTCCTCTACTGTGTAATATGCTTTTGACATTAGAGTTTTTTTAAATATTTTTTGAGAGATGGAAAGGCTAATTTTAAAATATGATCAGGTAACTTGTTATAAAAATGAATATATTGGCCTAAAAATGATTTATATACTTTACGAACACGAAACTTTCTAATAGCAATTTTATTTTTATTTCTAGTGTTAAAATTGTGGACATCGGAATTTTTTGTAAATGAATCTATGTTTTAATAACATACATAATACTCTCATAAATATATTGGGACAGTTAAGATGTTTATATCTTTGAAAAGGTCTCTTAAGGAGTCACGAGAATTCAGGTTATATATAGAACGAATCGCTCTTTTTTGTAGCACAAATATAGTCTGAATGTCAGCTGCTTTGCCCCAAACCAGAATACCATATGACATGACACTATGAAAATAACTATGATAAACTAAGCGAGCTGTATCAACATCACTCAATTGTCTAATTTTCCTTACAGCGTACGCCGCTGAACTTAATTTACCTGCAAGCACTGCTATATGTGGACTCCATTGCAAATGACTGTCCAATGTTATACCTAAGAATTATGCGTTATTCACCATTTCTAAACATTCACCATTTAGTAATATAGTAGAATCTACCGCCGTAACATTTGGTAAAGCAAATCTAACACATTTAGTTTTCTTGGTATTTAATAGAAGATTATTAGTAGTAAACCAGTTAAGTACTTTATCTAGTGTGCAATTAATTTCCGCATAGTCGGTTGATTTCCGGTTAACCTTGAAAATTAATGATGTATCGTCAGCAAATAGTACTATATTACAAAGATTATCTACTATAGATGCTAAGTCATTTATATAAACCAAAAATAGAAATAGACCTAAAATAGAGCCCTGTGGCACTCCTAGCTTAACTATAGCTCCATTGGACTGGGTTCCATTTACATCCACTATTTGCATTCTATCACTGAGATATGAAGACATAAGGCTTAAAGCATTTGAAGACAGACCATAATGTTCTAATTTCAAAATGAGCGTTCCAGGATGAACGCAGTCGAATGCCTTAGAAAGGTCACAGAAGATCCCAATTGCATCATCATCCCAGCTGTCATAAATGTGTTTCATAAGTGCAGATGCTGCATCAGTCGTGGAACGTCCCCTTGTGAAACCGTACTGTTTACTGGACAGTAATTTATTTATATTGAAGTGTCCTAATAGATCTTTCAACATTAATTTTTCGAAAACTTTACTTAGAACAGGTAGTATAGATATCGGACGGAAATTGGTCGGATCACTCAAATCACCCGATTTAAAAAGAGGTATGACTACTAAATTTCATAAAATTTGGGAAAACTCCCTCTGCTATGCAACTATTGTAAATCAAAGCTAGGTAAGGCGAAATTGAATCTATGATATGATGAATGATTTTTACTGATGTTCCCCATAAATCCTCTGTTTTCTTTAAATTGAGTGATTTAAATGTATTAATAACATCTACAGTACTTACTTGACTAAATTCAAACTTAACATCACATTTCTTACAATTAGCACAAAGTTAGGCAAGTATGGGCTTCAGATGCAGATGATTGTAAACTTTTTGTGGTATCAACTGCAATGTTGGAAAAATAATCCTCGAATGCCGGAAAACCTACGAAATGAGCCATCTTACGAAATATTTCGGCGTCGACTGAGAGACATTTTGTTGGAAAACCCTCTGTACTCCGTGAGTGATTACATGGAACTAAACTTCTAATTATTATTTGTATATTTGTTATTGACATTTGATTTAGAACCTATTTTATTTTATTTTGTATTGCGACGATGATTTTATTTTGTATTATTAGATGTCATCTGATTATTATTTTCTTTGTATATAGATAGTTTGCTTTGTTTTAGTTTAATGACTTAAAGTTGTGATGACGATCCTTATTGGGAGATTATATTGATTATTATTATTATGGTTAACATTTCGTGTGCTTGACATTGTTATAGTTAGTTTTATTATTATATTTTTATTTTGACGATCATGATGTGAATACTTATATTTTTGAATATTTAATGCAAATGTATACAGTTATTTTCACATGAAATAAATGAATCTGAATCTGAAATCTGAATCCGAGGCAACATCATGATTTGACATAGTCTGACCGTTTTCTTTGACAATGTTGACTTGGCAATTGCGAGTTTTGGATTTACCAGTTTCTCTGTTAATAACATTCCAAATAGTTTTCACTTTGTTATCCGACATGTTGACTTTAGAACTAATATAATTTGCTTTTGCAGCTATGCACACTTGCTTAAACAATTTTGAATATTTCTTAACATAGTTTAAAAATTCTGCGTCCTTGTTCACTTCCTTCTCTCCATACAGTTCATAAAGCCTGGTTCTGCTTCTATGAATACCTACAGTAGCCCATTCACTAAACTTTGTTTTTGTAGTCGACCCAGAAATAGTTTTCTTTTTGAAATGTGTATTGAACTGATCCATTATTATGCCAAATAAATCTTTGTAAGTACTATTTAAGTCGTTACATGAGAGAGGTAACATGCAAAGATCGTTACGAATTTCATTTTTGAATGATTCCAAACGATAACTAGTTATGGATCTGCATGTTATAGTTTGTGGTGTTTCCTTTAAAGTGTTAGGAAAAGAAGCTTTCTGTCCTCTATGATCTGAATTAAAACACTTAAATATTTTCTTTTCTAAGTACTCACAATCACAGAAAATATTATCTAAACAGGTTTTACTAGTTACACCTACCCAGGTAGGCTCCAGGAACATATTGACCAAACGAAAAGATTTGAACAAACTTAACAGCTTAACAGTATCACTGGCCATTTCATTTTTAAAATTTCTCGTCCCACAAAAGATTAAAAACAACTGTAAAAATGATTACCGAAAATTGTACAAAATTTGTAAAATAATTCCCGTCACCTTAAAGCACAAATACCTAATGGCTACTAACAACTATGACAGTCGTGAGCTAAACCTATGCAGAACTACCCACGAACATGGCACGAGGTCGGTGTCCACGGGTAAGTTTGATGTGCCTAGAGTTAACAACTATTACGGAGACAGGACACTAAAAAAACGCCTGCCATACATTTTTAACAGCTTACCCGAGGACATCCGTCTCGAACAAAATAAACGGATATTTAAAAGAAAATTGAAAAAGCATTTACTAGATACACTACCGTAATCTTTAAAAAAATGATACTGATTTTTATAAATTGTACTTTTAGTTAGTTAGGTATTGAAAAGTCTTCCTGTAGACAAACTGTCATAACAGTTTCGCAGGGCTTTAGATTATATGTAATCTTTGTTGTAAAATTAATAAAGAAAGAAATAAATAAATAAATAATAATAAGTAAATTAACATTAAAGTCTCCACAAACTTTAACATGTTTTTTACCTTTACGTGCTATTTTTAAAACATTTTCCATAGTAGATTCAAATGAATGAAAATCAGTAGCCGGTGGTCGGTAAACACATACCTACATATAATTATATAAGTCTCTAATTCTACACAAGCAATTTCTAGGACACGTTCTATTGAAAAATTAACAATATCTTTTCGTTCTTCGGATTTTAAGGAACTTTTAACAATAATAAGAGAACCACCATGAATGGAAAATTTTCTAGTAAAATAGCTCACTAATTTAAAATTAACGAAATCAAAAATCAACTGTTCTTGTCTCAGCCAATGCTCAGTAATATACATAACTTGAATATTATTATTATCTAAAAATAAGCCTATTTCTAATTACTTGCTGGAAAAACCCTGAATATTTTGGTGAACAATGTTAATATTCAGAGATGTTTCCGCTGTCTTACAATCTAGTTTAAATGTGACAAAAGTGTATTGCCACTACAGGCATGCTTGAGCCCACTAACTGTAGTATAAAATCTATTTGGCTCTATGTTAAAAGCTAAAAGATCAACAAGTGTAATAATACATTTCTTAGGCATAGTTATTTTTTCAGAGTTCAATTTGAAGCGCTTGATAAATTTATTTATGTCAAAGAAATGCACCTTTTTATTGAAACATACAGCATTGTATAATATGGAATTAAGGTGTGCTATTCTATTGTTATAGTAATATGGCATATTCTGTGAGTATGGTAGTGCACACAGTATGATTTTACCTATGCCAGATGTTTCAATAATATTCATTGTTGATATTAATTTGTCTATACTAGACTTATCTACATTATGACTATTTCCTATCATAATGACTAATGTGGTCCTGTCATCAAAACTTCCCTTTGACAGATATTCACAAAATTTACTCATACTTATGTTAGGATAACCGAAATTTGACACTTTTTGACTGAGTTTGTTACCTAACATCGAACCCATTCCTGAGCCAATCTGGTCTGAGTACACAACCGTTCTACTTACATGACTTGGTGATTGCACATTAAGCACTGGAAGAGCGGACTCAAAAATATCAGGGGGCACCTCCTCCGCTTGTTGACCGGTTATTGAGGATGCTGGTGGGATATGGCCACAGTTACAATAATTACTGTTCATTAATGAATAAAAACGCTCCTCGTTACATTTACTCTCCTTCAACAGCTGGTCAAAAGCCAGGACATACTCCTTGATCTCTCTTTCTGAAGATCTATACATACACACTGTTGAGGTGTGGTCCTCCGGGGCGAGTTTCTTTAAAAAAAAACCGGCCAAGAGCATTTTGGGCCACGCTCAGTGTTGTAGGGTTCCGTAGTTGCCCACAATAGACGGGCTTCGACGTTTAAATTACGAGAAAGATTTCAAGCACTATAAAAAAGGTCGTAAACCTATTCAACGACACCCCAATTTAGGTTTTCGAGAGGTACCCGAAAAAAAGTTTTTTTTTTCAGCTTTTATTTGACCTTGTCGGCTGTGATTTGATTTTGTCGGCGTGATACATCCTCATACCAAATTTCAGCTTTCTAGTACTAATGATCACGGAGCTAAGCCGCAGACGGACGGACAGACGGACAGACGGACATGGCGAAACTATAAGGGTTCCTAGTTGACTACGGAACCCTAAAAAGTGTCACCTAGTATTAAGTATTCTGAGGTTGGCCAACATTTAAAATCATAAATTAAATACTACTCTAGAATTAAGAAGAAACTTACCCTAAGTGTCGTATCTTCAATTAAACGCCAATTAATTAATGAGGGTTTTTATTTAAACACGACACAGAACACACGTCTTAACCAGTCGCCATCTTAGCGCAGAGAGAGAGAGCGAGAGGGGAAGATGAGGGAGGGAGACACTAAGTAATTTGGGGTTACCACACTCTCCCCACCTAATCCTGGTGCTTTCCCTTTATCTTATCCTAAGCAATTTATAACTAAAAAATATACATTTCATGTCTACGGTACCCACTCTTGGCATCGCACGAAGCGCGTCTTAAGACGTCCTACGAGTGTTACCGTAGTCTATTCTGTTAGGCTATTACTACAATTTAATAATTGGTTTACATGTCTTTTCCATCGGTAACCATCTACATCTACAATATATGTGGTGTCAGGTACCGACTCCTCTATAATCAATCCGTTGACCCACGGGTGACGATTTTTTCTATAATCCCTAGCCATTACCTTCTCTCCCACCGCAAATTTAATGGTCCTATTCCCCGATGCTCCTTTACTTTGTTTTTCTAACATTTCATGAGTTTTTTCCACAGTTGGCGGTGGTCTGAAAAACGAAAAACGAGACCGCAGCTCCCTATTGTACATTAATTTAGCTGGTGTCAAACCCGTTGTAGCCTGGGGCATGCTCCTATAGTCCAGAAGGAAAAGATTGATTGCCGATTGCATACTACACTTACTGTCTTGCCTAATTTTCAGAACATGTTTTTTGAATATTTCAACAAATCTTTCTGCTGCCCCATTAGTAGCCGGGTGATAAGGTGGAGAGAAAGTATGGTTGATTTGCTTCAATTTACAATAGTCCTTAAATTCTAAACTGGTCCATGATGGTCCATTGTCAGTTACTAAGTGGACCGGGTATCCATGCCTTGAAAATATATTGTTAAATACTTCAATGGTGCGACCGGCAGATATTGTATTCATTTCAATAATTTCTGGCCACTTACTATAACTGTCAACGACCACAAGATACATTTTGTTATAGAATGGACCACAATAGTCTGCGTGAATGCGGTACCATGCCGATGGAGCAGGTGGCCATGACCTCTGAATACCTTTTCTTGGATTACTTCGATTTGACAAACAAGTCATACAGTTATTACTGATTGCTTCTATCTCTGCATCTATACCTGGCCACCATAGATAAGACCTTGCCACCTGCTTCATTCGCACTGTACCAAAATGGCTTTTATGCAGTTCTGACAGTATTGATTCTTGCAATGATGTTGGTATAATAATTCTATAGCCCCAGAAAAGGCATCCTCTATCATAACTAATTTCTGATTTCTTGTTAAAATATGGTAACAACTGTTTTTCTATTATTATGTCAGGCCAACCATCCACACAATATCGTATAACTTTTGCTAAGGTTACATCTTGTCTTGTTTTTTCCTGAATAGCTTTCCAGTTAACATTATCAAGCTCACAATTTTGTATATGATATACGTTACTTATCTCTGCATCTGAACAGATTGGGTGCAACTCCGTTATAGTATCATTACCAGTAGGGTTCCTTGATAAAAAATCTGCTGGATTTATATTTGTTTTTATGTGTTTAATCTTGTAGCTAAAGGCTGATAAAAAAATTGCATAGTGTTGCAATCTTTTAGCTGCCATTTTCGGAATTGATTTATTTGGTCCAAATATGCGGACTAAAGCCGCGCTGTCTGTCTCTAGTTCGAATTTTCTACCATATGTATAGTTGTAAAACTTAGTTATACCAAATATAATTGCCATTGCCTCTTTGTCTATTGCTGAATATTTTACCTCTGTATCATTTAGTTTTGTACTTGCATAGGCAATCGGTTTAATAGTACCATCTAAATCTCTATTTGACAGAATTGCAGCCAAGCCTGTATCAGATGCGTCACAAGTCAGTATTAGTGGCAAATCAGGATTATAGTGGCTTAAACTTTCCATATTCGCCAGTTTATTTTTTATCATTTCAAAGGCCTTGTCACATTGTGATGTCCATTTAAATTTATTATTTTTTGTACAATCATACAGCGGTGTGATGATACTTGACATGTCTTTCAAAAATCGTGAGTAATAATTTAGCTTTCCCAGAAATGATCGTAACATAGTTATATTTGTGGGTGCTTTTGCATTTAACAATGGTTCAATATTCGTTTTATTTACACTTATTCCATTTTTATCAATTCTGAATCCAAAAACATCTATATATTTTTCAAAAAATTTGCACTTTTCTAATTTTAATTTAAACTCACACTCCTGTAATTTTAATAATACCCTAGATAGAGTAGCTTTGGTATCATTCAGGTCCTTACCACATATATATATATTATCTATGAATACCGCAGTATTAGGAATATCAGACAATTTTTTACACATTAATCTTTGGAATGAGCCGGGTCCAGTACTTACACCATATGGCAAAAAATTGTACCGAAATGTACCCATTTCTGTCACAATCACTGTATAATCCTTAGAGGCTTCATCCAAAGGTGCCTGATGATAAGCTTCCTTGAGGTCCAGTTCGCAGAAGTATTCTCCGTTACTTAGTGAATTAAATATTTCGTCAACATGTGGTAATGGGAAATGATCAACCTCCAAGTGAGGGTTTACTGTTAATTTATAGTCTCCACAAAGACGCACTGACCCATCTCCCTTTAATATAGGAACCACTGGTGTACCCCACTGGCTGGTCTCTACTGGTTCAATCCTACCATTTTCTAACAAACGAGCAATTTCAGCTTTTACCTTATCTTGTAGAGCAAATGGCACTCGCCTCACTGGTAAACTCTTGGGTATTGCGTCATCCTTCAACTTGAGGCTGATCCTTTCGTCCTTAAAATTTCCCCATCCTGGACTGAAGACCTCTGCGAACCTTTCCTTTATTTCGTTTCGGGCTTCTGAAACATTATTTACAGATTTACATACTGTATACAGGTTGTTGGTTATAAATTTAGGGGGCCACAACATTAATTCGTTTAACCAATCTCTTCCAATTATACAGGGAGAGTTTTCTGTTACAAATACACTCAATTGTTTTGACATGTCCTTAAATTTTACTGTTAGATTTTCTAAAATACCTAATGGCTGTGAAACAGTTTGATCAAAATTTCTGAACACTGTATTGGATTTTATAATGTCTTTACATGGAAACAATTCATTTCTTATTTGTAACGAGATGACAGTAACATCTGAACCAGTATCCAACTGAAACCGTACTTTTTTGTTTTCAACTTCAAGTTCTAAAAAATGGGGTGGCACTTTACTCACATTTACTGCATACATTTGATACTCATCCACCGGCGTATTTACATTTTCTTGTTGTTCTTCATTGTGCTCTTCCTGTTCTATATAATTAATTTTGCTTGTAATTTTCTTGGAACACATCTTGAATATGTGACCTTGACGGCCGCATTCCGAACAAAATTTATTCTTCAGACGACACTCAGTGCGTATGTGATTATCATTTCCACAGCAAAAACAACGAATAGGTCTTGTGGGCTTCCCTTTTGTCAACTGTTGATTTTTATTATAGGTTAACCTACTAGTTTTGATATTCTGACGCTGTTGGTAATAAATTTCTGTTGTTCCCGGTTCTCCTTTGTGATTGGACTCCAACAATGCAGCTTCAACAGTTCGAGCCAATTCTATAATCTTTTCAAGTGTTTTATTTGGGTCTGCTTTCAATAATTCAAATTTAACCTGTTTTGAAAATACTCCATCCACAAGTTTCTCTTTAATTTGCTCTTCCATTTCTTTAAATGCACATTTCCCTGCCAGCTTGCGTAATTCTAAAACATAGTCTTCTATTTTTTCGTTTGACATTTGATTCCGTATTCGTCGCCACTTTGTCGTATCTTCAATTAAACGCCAATTAATTAATGAGGGTTTTTATTTAAACACGACACAGAACACACGTCTTAACCAGTCGCCATCTTAGCGCAGAGAGAGAGAGCGAGAGGGGAAGATGAGGGAGGGAGACACTAAGTAATTTGGGGTTACCACACTAAGAATGTCGATGTGGACTGTATGGTTTAAGGCGACTTGTACGGTAGAATTTACCGATATTCTTGTATGGTAAAATAAATTAATATTTTATTAAGGATTTCATTCATTTGAAGGTGTCAAAGGTTTGTTGAGTGGGGATTCAGGGGCGTCCTAGTTTAAATACCTGATTACGCTCTTGCTCCAGGGAAGGCCAAGACTCTACGATCTGAGCTAATGATAAATAGCCACGAGCATTTTTCTTACATTTAACTTACCTAATCAATGTAGCCCTTCAGCATTGCGGTAAGGACTAGCAGTACAGGTTAAAACCACTGTTAGACTTACCTCTACCTACTAAAGCGAGTGAACTCAAGCAAGCATTGTGGTTGTTTGCCCACTACGCAAAATGGATTACTAAATTTTCCGAAAAATTACAACCATTAATTAGCGTTTCAACTTCCCCCTTGAGCGATTCGGCTAAGTTTTCATTCGAGGAATTAAAGTCAGATATTATTAAAGCGTGTCTTGTGGCTATCAATCCCAATGAGACCTTTACAGTGGAAACAGACGCTTCGGAGTTCGCAATAGCCGCTAGTCTCTTTCAGAAGGGCCATCTTGTTGCCTTTTTCTCACACACACTATCCGAATCCAAACATAAACAATCGTCGGTTGAAAAAGAAGCCTACATGTGTCATTGTAGAGAGCCTACGAAAATGGAGACTTGTCTTAGTTTAGTCAAATGGTCCTATTATCTTTTGGCTGAATGTATGTATTTATTGTTTATTATATTTATAGATTTATTAGTTTTTTATATTATTATTATTATTTTCCGATCTTCGCACCACCCAATAACAAATTATTTTTTTTCAAGTTCTCCACTACCCAAAGCTTGTCGGGAAGAGATCGCTCTTTAGCGATAAGACCGCCTGTTGTTTACCTCTAATTGTAATTTGTTGCATTGTATTTCTACTGTATGTGTTCTGAGGTGTGCAATAAAGAGTACTTGTATTGTATTGTATCGGTAAACATTTTTTGCTTGTTACTTATCAACAATCGGATTTATGTTCAACCAAAAACATAAAAACAAAATGAAAAACGTAAAAATTGAGCGCTGGTGCCTTGAAATATCATGAAACCAATATAATATCTGAAAAGAAAAATATTGTAGCAGGTGCTCTGTCGAGAGTATGCATGTACCTTAATCATAACAAGCTAAAGGACCTACATAAATCTCTCTGCCATCCTGATATCGTAAGAATGGCGCTCTCGGTTCATATGAAGAACTTACCTTACGTGACGACGCGTTTGGCTCGGTTTGTAGACACCTGCTTACTGAGTTGGCGGTCCCGGGTTCGAATCCCGGCCGGGGAAAATATTTGTTCTTGGGTCATGGATGTTATGTATATATGTATTTATATTATTATGTATATCGTCGTCTAGTACCCATAGTACAAGCTTTGCTTAGTTTGGGACTAGGTCGATTTGTGTATGATTAATATTTATTTATATTTATTTATTTACCATACTCTATTACTGACATAAAGGCAATGACTGCGTCCTGTCGACTTTAGGCGGAAATAAAGTCACGTTTCATGAGAACAAAAGGTCAGTTAATCAAATCTACTACACCATTTGAGAGGTTGCATATTGATTTCAAAGGGCCTTTACCCAGCAACACGGGCAAAAAGTATATTATATTGTCAATAATCGACGAATACAGACAATTTCCATTCGCATATGCGTGTATATGACTTCCAATATGGTAATCAATTGTTTGAAAGATTTATTATACATTTTTGGCACGCCGCTCTATATACATAACGATAGAGGAGCTCATTCATGTCCGAAGAAAAACGACAATTCTTAGTGTCTCTTTGCGTTGCTTGCAGTCGTACGACGCCTTACAATCCAGAAAATAACGTGCCCGTTACCTTCTTCTACTTGCCAGTAGTACGTCTCAATGGCACCCTGTGGAAGACTGTATAACTATCTTTGCATTCTAGAGGCCAACTTACTGAGATTTGGGAGCAAGCTCTAACAATATCTTTACATGCCATACAATCGCTCCATTGTACGTCAACTAAGTAATGCAACGTCTCATGAGAGGCTATTCTTGCACCCGCGTCGATCTTCAAATGGAGAGCTTTGCCCACGTGGCTCGTGCCAGGCCCAATCCTAATGAAGAAAAATGTACGCAATAAAACTGATCCCTAAGTATGTTGAAGAAGTGGAACTTATACAAAGTAACCCTATTCTAACTATTCTTTTGTAAGAACACAAGAGGGACGAGAAACTATTATTTCAAATAGACAGCTTGCACCACTCCCGGTTCCTGAATTTGAGTTTCACGAATCAGTTTCTGAAGACGATGAGCTGGAGATGCTCGATGCCGAATCAACGTCATCTGTCGGTTCACAGCAGCTCGAGGCTGCGCCTGCGCTGGAGATGCCGCATAGATCTGGACGAGAGCGCCGCCTGGCTCAGCACCTGCAGGACTACCAACTGTAGTCTCTATGAGGGGGTGAATGACATGTATTGTAATGTCAGATCTGTCTTGTTATTAAATATTCTTTAACATCTAACTAATGTTTTATACTGATTGAAGCCTTGTTTCCTAAGGCTCTGTCGTTTAAATGTATCAGTAACATGAAAGCACCTTTTAACACTTAGGATGCTGCGCTCCATGGGCGTTGGCAAACCTTCAACTTGGACTTCTGACTCTCCATGAGTGACCATGTCCGAGCATCGTAGGTTAGGATAAGGAGAAACACATATCAGTTTGCGCCTAAAGTGCTGATTTTATTTATTTAGAAGAACCAATATTACATTAAAATTTAAAAATGAGAATAGATTAGCGAGTGGGTAAGACAGTAAAAATACTCATATGCCTTTATTTATTTATGTAATAATTCACAAGCCTAATATTCCCCATGCAGTCAATATCAGAAAACTGAACAAACAATATATGCCGTAAAAATACAAAGCGAAAACAAAATAATTCAGCACTCTCGCCACTCGCTGTATAGCAACAGCTTTCTTCGTGCCCTGAAGATCGTCTTTGACAATAAACCTCCTCATGCCTATGGACCAGTGGATAAGTTGTTCTACCCAGCTCATTTTCTCGATGTCGAAGCTGTACAAGTCCTTATCTGTTAAAAAAATATCTTAGTTGACAAAAAAGGATTTAAAAAAATATAGATAGGTATATTTACCGGGTGTAGTCTGTAGCAAGAGCAATAAATAAAAACTGGACCAAATTCGTTTCACCAACTTTAAAATAATACAATTTCCAGATGTTCATTATTTCTAACAAATTAAATAGTATCTTCAATGAACGCCATCCATCCTCGTGCTGTGTGACACTGGCTGTCACGCTATTTACTATGTATCAAATATTTCGTAATATGTAATACGTCTTTAAACAACCAATATTTTTCAATTTAATAATAATACAAGTTATAGTTTTATATTGTTATATCGCTACACAAATGTTATTAAGTTTAATGAGTAGAATATGTTTATTTGTAGAATTTGATTTATTGCTCCTATCACAGGCCACATCCCGTATAAGAACTAAAATAATAACATATAGCTACAAGTTACTAAGTCAAGTTACTTACTTGACTTTTTTATTTTTATAAATGTATGTACAGCTAAGCAAAAAATTGATTTTAGACTATTTCATAAGTAGTTATTAAGGGCCAAAGGTGTGTCTCAAATTTTCAATTCAGTATTTTACCACAATTTAATAAAATAAATAAATATTAAGGGACTATCCTAATATTATATTATTAATATTATAAACGTGAAAGTTTGGATGGATGGATGGAGGGATGTACGTTCCACTTAATCTCAAAAACTACTAGACTAGAGAAGGGTATTTTTAAGACATTTTCCAGTTATGTACCTTTTATATCAAAATAGGACATAGGCTACAATTTATGTAACATTTCATCCCTTTTAGGGACGGAAAAGGGAATGAAGGTGGTTTTCCACCTGCAGGGCGAGACGAGACGCGGCGCGTGAATTGAAATCGAACTTGCTCTTTTCCACTAAATTGACATTAATAATTGCAATCGCAAATGTTGCATGTAGAATATTAAAAAGTGACGAACGACAAAAAACCAATTGTGAGAAGCGTGTTTCTTTTGCGGAGTTAATTTGTACTCTATATTGGAAGCAATACGATTAATTTTTACACAAACAAATATTTCAATTCAAGTCTTGCACATCCTCGTCAATCCTTACTTATTCCACCAAAGATGCGCTAGGAGAGGATTGATAATTTACCATACAAATTCCAATTCAATCCGCGTCGCGTCTCGTTTCGCCCTGCCGGTGGAAAACCACCTTGAAGCTTTATATGGAGAGCACATAATTGTAGTTGCATTGCAACAGCTCCCTGCGCTACGTGTCATCGATTTGGCGTAAACTAAAGTATATTGATTATATACGAAACGCATACCTCACTTTTCTTTGTAAAAAAATAAAATAAATTCTGATATGGAAACACGTATCCGCAAAATTAGATTAATCCCGTAATTTCAAGAATCAAATAGGTACATACAATTCGACAAATTTGAACAATGACATTATTATCAAGCCGAGAATGGCAAAACAATGACATTTGATTTGATGAACGTGACACACTCATCTGGCAAGACATGTCAACCGCTTGGTAAATAACTGAGTAGGTATGCAAAGATAGGATAATCGTTACGTTATGACGATATATTATGATTGCATGTTTGAGAAATAGTACATTACTGCAGACGCCGGGAACCTAGGGCTTGCCGGCTGAGAAGGTATATTGGATAGTGATACTTTTCACGGCTGCTAAGGCATGTATAGTGCTTTTCTCAAACATATGCAATGAAACAAAAAAATTCATCACTCCAAAAACAAATTAAATATCGCCGTGATTTTTCAAATTTGCCGGTTTTTTTACTGACAATTTAGGCTTACTAAACTGTATACATATTTTATACATTTATGAAACATGTAATGTCTCATTTTTTTAATGTGGGTACACCACAATTTTTATTTCAACTATTAATACAAAGATCAAAGCTTAAAGAAAAAATTAAAAAGGAGCTACCTGGTGGAAGAGACCGGGAATCGAACCCGGTACCTCTGGATTACCAGTACAGCGCGTTAAGGTGTTAAAACCTTTCAATATATATACAATAAACAATATATAATATAAATAAACAATGCAAATATCGACACACAAAGCATAACGAAAAATTCGGCAGGTCTTCCTGGAGCTAGGGTATCTTGGGTCAATATTTACCAGAGGGGTGCGTCCCATGAGATATAACTACATAATATATAATTTCATATTAATAACGTTCACAAGATATAATAAACTTTTGCTATAACATCAAAATATAATAGCGTATGATATACTAAATAGGTTATAAGTTATAACTGCTACCCCTATGTCCCTAAAATGGAACATGGGTCAAAAACCGAAAACTGTAGGTTAGGTTTGTTTTATGGCCATGGATAGCGGAGCGAGCAAAGCGAGCGGAGCGTCAAAATGCTTGCTTGCATAGAGGTACCTACATTAAAATTTACCAGTGAACTATTGCATAATATATACGTATGTTCACAATTGATAATGGCAGATGAAATTCTGGCAAGTAAGAGTATACCGTTTGGAAGAACTGCGATAAAATGGAATATGGGTCAAAAACCGAAAACTGTAGGTTAGGTTAGGTTTGTTTTATGACCATGGATAGCGGAGCGAGCGAAGCGAGCGTAGCGTCAAAATTCTTGCTTGCATGGAGGTACATAATATATTAAATTTTACAGCGAACTATTGCATAAGTATGTACACAATTGATGTGCAGGCGGTTATTCCATACGAGCATTATGCATTTTGGTGTTAGATGTATTGAGTAATATACATTATAAATCTGAGGTATTATGAACGTTATACGTTATGATCGTTATATACAATGATATTATACTTAAATAACGTTATACTTAACAAAAATAGATATTTTGATGTTATATCTAACGTTCGTTTTACACCTTGAACGGTATACAAAACAAGCTTATACAATATGAGCGTATATATAATATGAATATTATAGTATAAGTTCTTATATCTTATATTACTTACCCCAGAGATGGAGTGTGAAAGTGATATTGTAAGAAGAGTTGCTGTTGGTAACACAATAAATATGGTGCATTGCACGCCTTTATGGGCGACCAGAAACTCTCTAAAAGGGCGCGTCTGACTGTGCATAGAGGTGTATTGGTGCCAGCACTCATGTTTAGAAGTGAGAGTTTGGTGTGGCAAAAGAAGCACGAAAGTAGAATAAATGCAGTAGAAATTAGAGCATTGAGAAGCATGATTGGTGTAAAGCTGTGTGACAGGTTAAGAAAGAGTGTAATAAGGGAATGCCGAGGTGTGAACGACGATATGGTCCCAAAATTGAGAAAGGGATGCTTAGTTGATTTGGGCATGTAGAGAGGATGCATGAAAGAAGATTCACGAAACAAATCTACAAGGCGATTGTTAATGGAAATGTTGGAAAAGGAAGGCCTAGACGAACGTTTCTTGATCAGATTGGAGACGTTCTGAAAAAAGGGCAAGTCAAAAGTACTTTAAACCAGCAAAGTACTCATGAGGAGATTAATGAATGTTGATGAAGCGAAAGATGTATGTCAGGACCGTAGCAGGTGCCTACCCGTTGGGAAAAAGGCATGATTATTTATGTATGTATGTGTAATCTGTAGGCACTGGCACGAACAAGGGAAAGACTGAGAAACTTAACAAAGGAGGTTTATTTCCAAAAATGTACAGAGTAGCCGCGCGGTGTGGCTCGCGATTGACAGCAGACTAACGGTCCGCCATTCACAAAATCAAAAGCGGGTAAATTTGTTTTAACTTATATCTACCTTATTTTCTATTATACACCTACAACGAATTGCAAGTTACTGCCGTTTGTAAGAAAAAGGTTGTAAGTGACTTGCATCGCTTAGTGACATAAGTCCTTTACATATAAGCAACGCAGAACATCGTTCATTTACACAAAAAGAAAATATATATATCATAATTCAGTACAAATGACGGACTTAATGCCACACAACTTTAAACTAGTTAACTATTAGACTACACAAGATGCATTTTAAATAAAAATATAACAAAAAATGAGCGCGTCGCTAACATTCCCCACCCTGAGTGCTGACTCAGCACTCATTTACTAAAGAGATAGGTGCGACGCGTGCCGCGGACCTCCGCCACGTCCCGGTCGCGGTCTTCACCTCGACCAGCCGTGTGCGGCCGTCCTTGCCCGGGAACACCTGAGTGACCAGGCCCTTCGGCCACATGTTGCGAGGAGAGTTCGGGTCCACTACCAGGACGAGGTCGCCCACCTGTAGCGGCTTGCATTCTTCGTGCCACTTTCTTCTCGGTATGAGATCGGGCAGTATTTCCTTGACCCATCTCTGCCAGTACATGTCGGTCAGCCTCTGAGCCGTACGCCAATGTTTCCGCAGATACAGGTCAGAGTTATCAAACGCTCCGATAGTAGGTAAGTTCGACGACGTACCGAGAAGGAAGTGGTTAGGAGTGAGAGATTCGACATCGCCATTGTCGCCCGAAACGTGCATCAGGGGACGACTGTTCACGATATTTTCTACCTCAGCCATGAGCGTACTTAAAACTTCGTCCCGTGGTGCACGCTCGTTCAAGATGACTTTGAGTGAGGTTTTTACGCTGCGGATTAACCTTTCCCACGCCCCACCCCAATGCGGGCTAGCAGGGGGTATGAAAGTCCACTCCATACCTTTATTGACACCCTCACCTTTCAGCTTTTCAGTGTCTAGTTCCTGAATAGATCGCCGCAGCTCTGCATCGCTTCCCCTCAGGTTAGTACCATTATCGGAAAACAGATGGCGCGGCCAGCCACGCCTTGCCGCCATTCGTCGCAGCGCCATAATGAGCGAGTCTGAGGTCAGGGAGGAAACCAGCTCGATGTGGATGGCGCGAACCGTCAGGCAAGTAAATAAAACCCCATACCTTTTTTCCCGACGTCGGCCAACAACAACCTCCATAGGGCCGAACAGGTCCAGGCCGCAGTAGGAAAAGGGGCGCTGATGGTGCGCCACCCGAGCATTAGGTAGGTCACCCATTCGTGGTACACGAGGCTTGGACTTGCGGATCCTGCACAGCATGCATCCCGAAGCAACAGACTTAACCGTGGGTCTCAGCCGCAGTAGCCAATATCTTTGTCTCAGCTCGTTGACAACGGCCTCTTGGTTCCCGTGAGCTGCTTGCACATGGTAGTGCCGGACGATCAGCTTAGCCACGGGATGGCGACCGTCGAGGATTAGCGGCCTCTTTACATCGACCGAAATATCAGCCGCGGCATCGATGCGACCCCCCACCCGAAGCAAGTCGTGTTTGTCTAAGTACGGTGATAAAGAGAGCAATCTACTATTGCGGTGCAATGGCTTACTATTTTTTAATGTGACAATATCTTCGCCAAAGGATTCCATCTGCGCGTGCTGCAGCAGTAGTCGCTCAGCTCGTTCCATTGTGCCGCAATCTACTTGACCTGATAGACCTTTACACCTGTCGATAAACATAAGTACCGTGGCCATGGCCCGCAACAAACGAAGCCAAGAAGAAAAACGAAGTGGGTCCGGAACGGCTGCTCCGACAGAAAATTCCTGTACGACAGCGACGCAATCTGGCATAATGGTATCTAGTTGCGAATAAATAATATCTTTCGGCCATAAAGATTCATTTTCATATAAAAAGTTCGGGCCTGTGAACCATTCACCGAGCTGAGTATGATCAAAAGTGTCCCGCGTGGCTAAATCGGCAACATTTAATTTGGTAGGTATATACCTCCATTCCTCTACGCGGGTCAACTCGTCGATCTGACCCAGGCGATTTGCCTCGAACGTTTTATATGAGCGCGTGTTGTTGCGAATCCAATGCAGGACCGTTGTGGAATCGCACCCAAAATATCTGCGCGCTGGAATCAACTTATGCTCCTTCCCAATAGTGTTAGCAAGCCTGGCTGCTAGTAAAGCTGCTTGTAGCTCGGCCTTGGGTATAGTCAATGGTTTAACAGGCATAACTTTACATTTACTGGCAATAAAAGCAACTTTAATGAAACCATTAACTTCCCAGCGCCAGTATGCTACAGTACACATGGCACGAGTACTAGCATCGCAAAACAAGATTAAATATAAGTTTTGATAACCTGCGTTTGTAGCACTCGTAGCGTCCGCTACGGTTTCGTAGAACGTCGTAGCAGCCGGCGTAGACGCACCGTTACCAGGCGCGACCGCTCGGGAGTGCGAGAGAGACGGCAACGCTGCGGCTGCGCTACTGGAGTCACCGATTACCGCTCGATCTGGCATCTCGATCGCTTGCCCAGACGCCGCCACTTCACTCGTGCCCTGTTTACGCTGCGTTGATTGGTAGCACCTAGGTATGCGTATATCTTTAATTACCATAAGTAGGTCAATCCATTTCTGCCACTTGAGATAAATATCGTCGGGAATATAATCGTCCCAACTAATATTTAATGCCCAGGTGGATTGAAGTATGATTCGCCCTTGAATTGTGAAAGGTGATAAAAACCCGAGTACATCGAAAATCGACATAATGACTCGTAACATAAGTCGTTTGGTCGGCTTTTCCTTACCTTTAATAATGTCGTCCGGTATGCGTTTTAAAGACATATCGAACCCCAACATGTCATCCACAGGGTACCAAATGAGACCCAATGTTCGCTCGCTCTCGTATTCTTGGCCGACTTTAAACTTTACAGCTGCGGTACCTAAGGTCTCGTTCGGCACGCTGTTTAAGACCGCCACGCTGTTACTCGTCCAGTTTCTGATGAAAAAACCGCCAGCCCTGTGAATATCTGAGATATTCCTTACCATGTCGATGGCTGTCGCTTCGTCGGGCAAACTTTGGATGTAGTCGTCGACATAATGAGAGTTGCAAATGGCATCCACGGTTGCAGGGAACGATGAGTCATACCTTTGTGCGTTCTTATTTTTAACGAACTGCGAGATAAACGGAGAACAGCACGTCCCAAAACAAAGTGACGTCATGATGTACGTCTTCATGTCTTCCGAGGGGCTGTTCCTCCACAGGAACCTCAGTGCGTGCTGGTCTTCCTCTCGAATCTTGACCCTCAGGAACATGTCCTTGATGTCACCTGTGACTGCGATTCTGTGTTCCCTAAAGCGCAGCATTATACCTAAAAGTGATGACAACAGGTCAGGCCCTGTAAGTAAATAGTCATTCAGACAATAACCATTTACTTTTGACGCCGCATCAAAAACAAGACGGATTTTTTTTTTATTAGGGTTGTCTACCCCAAAATGAGGAAGGTACCAGGTTTTCGGCGTGACACTAACATCTAATAGCTCCTTAGCGTAATCATTATCTAACAAATGATTTATTCGTTCACGGTACCTTTCGGCGAAACCTGGTTCCTTGCTCATTTTGCGTTCTATACCTTTCATCCTGGTGAGCGCGCTTGGCCGGGAGTCAGGCAGAAGGCGCGCGTCCCGCCACGGCAGGCCCACGTGCCAGCGCCCGGCCCGCAGCTCCGCGGAGCGCTCCAGCAGCGCGACGGCGCGGACGTCTTCCGCGTTTTGTCGCGGCGCACACGTCACGCCCATCGCGTCAATTACAAATGAGCGACGCACTTCCTCATGAATTTGCTGTAACAAGTTCTCGCCCGCCGGAGTACTCGTTCCGGTCTCGGTCTCTGAAATAAAGAGGTTAGACTCGGCCTCCAAGGGACGGAGGCCTCGCGGCACACACACCTTACCACTCACAGACCAACCCAAGGGACTAAGAATAGCGACAGGCTCATTAGGTTTACCTAACTTGACTTGTAATGGCAACAATAGGTGAAAATTATCTTGTCCGATTAACATTTCGGGTTTCGTATCAGAGGTACATAACTTATCTTTTATATCCATTAAGTGTGAAAAGTTATTACAATTCAAAATAGATAAGTTTTGTAAAGGTAAATTTAATTTGTCTACACAACGCATTCTTATACTATGGACCTTATCATCCATACCCGTAAGGTTCACGTTCATAACGGTAGATTCACATACTAGTTCGTTATCGGTGAAAGCGCCGCGCACACGCAGTGTGTCGGTGTGACCGCGCAGCCCAGCGCGCTGCGCCAGCGCTGCGCTCAGCAATGAAACGGTCGAACCGCCGTCGAGTAGACACGTAGTAGAAAACACGCCTTTAGGTCCATGTACGCGTATAGGCGCTACCTTTAGCAACACTTTATTATCACACGCGTTGATGTGCGTTAATGTTTCGGACACAGGTTCAAACGTAAGTTCTCGGGGCGCTTGTTTATCCGTAACGGAGATACTATTCGGTGCATGTGCACTCGGCGACGGCGCGGGCGGCGTGACGTCATGCGCGCAGCTGTTGTTTACCGGATAATGTAGCAGGCGATGATGCGGGGCTCCACAGCCGTCCTTGTCGCACGCAGGGGCTTTACACGTATCTCGATCATGTTTGGAGATAATACATTTGTAACATAAACCGTTTTTCTTAACGTGTTGCCAACGTATTTTACGCAACGCTCGTTTGAACTGTTTGCATTCGGTTAACTTGTGCATAGACGATGACTTACAAAATTGGCACTTATCACTTCCTTCGGCTTGAAGTAAAATAGTATGCGAACGTGTGTGACTGTTGCTGTCAGCTGGTTTATGTTTGTAGCTCTCATATTTTGTAGCAGTATAAATACTGGCAGTGGTTGAAGTTTTAATAGCCTCGTCGTTAAGAAAGTCGGACATTATGAGTAATCTAGGCTTTGTTCCATCCTTAATTAATTGAAAGCTATAATCTGACCACTTCGAAATTAACATTGTAGGAAGTTTGGATAAAATTATGGAAACAATGCTTACTCCCTGTAGATGTTCCTCTTGGCCGACTGCCCGCACTGCTTCTATATAATTTTGCACTTTCAAAGCAAAGGGAACGATATCCTTATGGTATTCGTGATGTAACGGTTGCAGTTTTTTAATGTCATACAACACGCGAGAAATGATGCACTCCGGGTTACCATATCGTAGTTCCAACGCCGACATGACCTTCTCGGGGGACGTGGCACTTATGAACAAAGCGTTGACTGCATCCTTCGCGGCTCCTCGTAGACACTTTCTTAATCTCCAGAGGTTCTCTTTGTCAGTGAATTTACATACCTCGGTCGATTCATAATAAGCTTGCTTAAATTGCAACCATTCGAAATAATCTCCAGAAAATTCGGGGAGATATTTAGGAGTACTGAGTCGACTAAGTAGACTATTCCGTGCACTATTAACGTGGGCAGTAGAGATACTCTTTACCGCTTCAGCTAGCACTTGAACTGCATTGTTGAGCGCCGTGACGGTGCCGTCGGGCGGCGGCAGCGGAGCGGCCGGCACGGGCGCCTCGTGAGGCGCGGGCGCGGCGGCGCGTGGCGCTGGGCCCGACGGTGCTGGCGTCGATGCTGGCGCTTGGTGGTTCAGCTCACCCGATTTGATGCCATTATCGTGGGTTTGTCGATCCTCTTGCAGTTCCCTGTGGTTACTATGCCGTTCCACCCATTCGGCGACTTCGCGTTGAGGACACTCGCTTCGATCCGACTGTGAACTGTATTCTTGGTATTCCTCGTCGCTGAGTGCCGCTAGTTGTGCGTCCAAAGTCTTATCAATGATCTCCAAATTAATAGCAGCTTTTTGCCTCGCGGCCTCCAATATGAGCTGCTTTCTCCTAGCTTCCTTAGAAGCTGATGAGGTTTTTGAGTTTCTGCTGCTCGAAGCTTTGGGGACACTCGAAGAAACAGGGATCTTCTTATGAGCTCCGAGCGCCGTTGTCGGTTCCGATTTAATGCTACCCGCCATCTTATTTGTTACACTAAGGAAATTCGGAACACTTTTTGATGAGTTTGGCACTGCATCTTCCAAATTGGCTGTAGAATGTTCACCCTGGCGAACCTCCGTTTTATCAGCGTGTTGTGACATTCTTTGTTTCAACACGGCTTCTAGAAGTTTCTTCTCCGCTTGTTCATGGAGCGCTTTCGATCTACGCGTTAGAGGAGGCGTGTAGAACATGTATCCGGCTCGAAGACCACTTTGTAATCTGTAGGCACTGGCACGAACAAGGGAAAGACTGAGAAACTTAACAAAGGAGGTTTATTTCCAAAAATGTACAGAGTAGCCGCGCGGTGTGGCTCGCGATTGACAGCAGACTAACGGTCCGCCATTCACAAAATCAAAAGCGGGTAAATTTGTTTTAACTTATATCTACCTTATTTTCTATTATACACCTACAACGAATTGCAAGTTACTGCCGTTTGTAAGAAAAAGGTTGTAAGTGACTTGCATCGCTTAGTGACATAAGTCCTTTACATATAAGCAACGCAGAACATCGTTCATTTACACAAAAAGAAAATATATATATCATAATTCAGTACAAATGACGGACTTAATGCCACACAACTTTAAACTAGTTAACTATTAGACTAAACAAGATGCATTTTAAATAAAAATATAACAAAAAATGAGCGCGTCGCTAACAGTATGTATGGTAGTTTGTATGAGACTTCTGCAAATTGACACGCTAGAGGTCTGAAAATGTGTATGGATCCTTGTTATAAATAGATAGAGCGTTGAGTATGTACATTTCTATGAAATTAAGTAAGTACATAGATTGATTGATAATGATAGTCTCGTACTACTTAGGTGCAATGTTTAATGCGTACCTATCAGTGATTTTGGGCACTTCTTTGAGGTATTGAAAGCAGTTAAACTAATCGTACGACATCTATTTTTTCTTCAATTTTGTATTAATCTTACATGACAAATAGATATCACTGTTAAATCCGCCGCTTACAGGTGCCAGTCGAGTTCATTTACGAGAACAAAAATATCTGAACACGACCCTATTGTCAGGAGCATAAAATCGTGTTCAGATATTTTTTCTCTCGTAAGTGTGTAGATGTGAATGAACTCGACTGTAAGAAATATTTTTGCTTTAAATCTAACGGTGAGTGCATTGATAACTTAAGATACATTTGACTTATCATTAAATTCGCTAGTTGTAATAAACAATTACCGAAATGTTTTTTACCTTGCCACAGGGCAATCACACTTGCTCAATGTATTACTCTGGAGGCCACTGGAGGGTACTATCTCACCTGTTTTTGATAAGCTGTTGTAGAGGTCACGGAGGTTATCGTCTTCAAAGTGGAACTCGTTACATGTGTAGAACGAGAGTAGAGTAGACAGCTTAAACGCGAGCCGGTAGATTTTTATGACTCTGAAAAATTTACATTAAAAAGAAACGTGAGTGTCCAACAGTACGAAATAATTGATTGGATTTAGTTGGAAGTTTTGCTTGTATACGATCCACTTAAAGCACATAATGCCATTCTGTCTATTGTATTGGACCTTCAGGCGTCTATTTGAGTGCTTTACTAGCATTTCAGCAGGCTGGAAAGTCATATAAGTCTATTTCTGGAGTTGCTCTAACATATCTAAAGATCAAAATTTCAGCCAAGTTACCTGAGGCGCCTGAAACGTGTTTTCAGTCCGTTTCAGGGCACCCTCTATCAGCTGACGCTATAACCCGACAACTCGTTTTCTGACGTTTTCAGGACCCATTATAGCCCTCTGATTAACGCAGTTTGTGTGAATTGTGAGGGTCTCATTTTGTAATAACGTGTGTGTTTTTCTCTTGTGTCAGAGGCCAAGATCCTCTTTGGGTAACTGAGCCAGAGTAGTAAGTAGTAAATAAGTAAGTGTGTGTTTTAATTTGAAATTCGAAAGATTAATTTGTGCTTTTCTATCTAATACGAACCCCATGCCCGTAAGAGTACTAACAGTAAAGGGGCTTCTAAACGGGCCATGTTTTACTGCAATTTGTGGCCGGCCATTATTTTCATCTTGCTTTAGCGTAGGGTGTCAGAGAGGGACAGCCATAGTTGCCGGCCACAAATTTCAGTAAAATATGGCCCGTTTAGCAGCCCCATAATAGTTTGGGGCAGACTAGAGTTGGGCGTTCAAAAATAAATCATAATTTTAAATGACGCACCCATCGCTAAAGAATACCCTGGATAGACACTACTAACGCATACAAAAATGCAAAACTAATATTTTTATTTAAATAAAACAATTTAAACGGATTATATCGCGTATATTAATTATTTGAGCCTCCCTGAACGGTGTAAAACAAATTAGTGTTAAAAGTAGTATATGTAGAGTTTATTGTTTAAAAGTAATTCATAGTAATAAATAAGGCAATCTGGGAGTTTTCTTTGGCGGTTCTTTCTCCTCAGTAAGCCTTTAGTGAACCGCTGGTAGATATTTTAAATAAAATAATAAATGCCCTTCTGGCACATGTGTAACTGTCTTTACACATTAGGCCCATCTGGCATGTATGAACACCTTTATTTTAAATTAATATTTTCAAAATGGGTAGTTTGCACAAATGTAACTTTGACAGAGAGAAATTGTGTTTTTCTCAGTCAACCTTTGACAACGGTATCTGTAAAGGTACTGAAACGTCAGGGAGGCTCAAATAATTAATATACGCGATAGGTCTTCCGGTTCGTGTCTTAAGATGGCCGCATGCGTTCAAGTTTTGCTGTTCATTATTTATTCATTTTTGTTGTTCAATGTGTAGTATTGATAGCGTATTGTGCAGTGAACTAACGTATGAGTGAATGGTTAATGAAGAATTCACTTGAAGCGTACATAGCCCTTCTTGGGTCAAGGCCCGGTAGACCGCGTGGTTTTTTGTAAATCGCTATCAATTTACAAAAAGCAAAACCTCACCGAACAACGGCATGCTCTACGAGCAAACTTGAAATTGGCGAAATCATCATTAACCTGATGGAAGCCATATTTTAAAATTAGAATTAGAATATACGCGATATAATCCGTTTAAATTGTTTTATTTAAATGTGTGACAGTCGCGGAAACCGAAGAAAATATTAATATTTTTATTACATTGAAAAAGGATGGCATATCGTATTTTCGGTAAGTTAATAGTTTTTATCTACGCACATATCATTAGTGATTTAAAATGCGTTCAGAAACCGTAGGAAATGACCAGCATTGCTACAACCAATTTTACTATGAGAACTTTCTTATCTGTGGCAGTAGGTAAAATTTGTACTGTTAGGTTGTATTTTTCCTATGTTATAATTATAACAGTATCAATTTTTGTAAGGTTATGAGTTTAAATTTGGAACAGCTGTCAAAACTAAAGTAGGTCTCTATTCTAGTATCCATAGATATTAAAACAGTTATCGATATGAAACGTCAATTCAGTATGTTTTTTAATCCTAAACGCACGACATATGATCACGAGTGACATGAGGATAGGGACTTCATTCGTTTGTCTATATTTAAAAAAAAATAGTCGTGACGGAGAATTGAATTACCCGCCATTACTGTTGTCATTTGTTTGTTGGTTTTTGGCTGCGACGAAAGTATTGTTCAAAGTTATTTGTAATTAGCATTTTAAATAGCAGGAGATCGATATGAACACTCCACCGGATATCGTAAATGCAGCCACGATCGCAACAAATAACTTGTTGCCAGAAAAATTGAGAGCCAAATACGGAAAGGCTTACAGAGACTTTTTAAGTTGGAGAATGGACAAAAACACTACTTCGTTGTCCGAGAACGTATTATTAGCGTACTTTGAAGATCTATCAAAGAAGATCAAGTGTGCCAGCCTGTGAACCATTTATTCAATGGTTAAAAGCACACTAAATATCAAACACCAAGTGGATATTTCGAAATATTTTAAATTGACTACTCTTCTTAAGCGAAAATCGGAAGGAAATAAAGCGAAAACATTTTCGCCCGAAGAAATAAATAATTTTTTATATGATGCACCGGATCTATTATATCTGCAGTCCAAGGTAACTTGCTTGATTTTTTTTAAGTAGGTATTGAATGGAATTTAAAAGAATTTGATTTCATTTATGCTTGAAGTTTCCTGTATACATTATGGCACTTTGATTTTGTTTCAGGTGCACAGATCACCTCCACTAGATAGCTAATGTTGATAGTAATATTCGCGACTCAGTTCACCGCGCGGCGAGGAACGACGGGGAGAGCGGGTGGGCGTTACCTGCGTCATGATTGGCCGATTCCTAAAGCGCACGTGATCATAGTGATGCGACACATTCATTAGAAGTGTCTAAACCGGTATTAAATATTATTGCTTGTACACAGTTGTACTAAATAGGAGATATTAATTATAAAAAATATTTAAGGTAAACAAACAAAGTTATAGCAGATTACGGATATGTAACTAAAGGCATTAAATAATTTCATATAATATAAAGTTGATCAAATATTCAAATACAAATACTCTTTATTGCACACCTCAAGGAATACCTATACAACACAACATGAGATACATTAACATAACAGGCAGAGGTAAACAAAAGGTGGCCTTATCGCTAAATAGCGATCTCTTCCAGACCACCTTTAGGTAGCGGAGTAGTTGAAAATATACTTCTAGAAATTACCTGGTAATTTATTATTATAATTATTTTGAGGGTTAATTAATAAAAATGCTTTTCTTTTCGACCGACTTCAAAAAAAGGAGGACCTGTAAGTATGTATGTATGTTTGTCCGCGATTATCTGGCGTTTGGCTGAACCGATTTTCAGAAGAGTAATTATTACACTTAGGAGAAGGTTTTGGAATTTAAACCGACTTAATAAAAGAGAGGTTCTTATACGTATGTTTTTCCGAGACTGTAAAATTATAATAATTATATAAATTATTATAATTATATAAAAAAAATAGAAAAATGCAAAATACCATACTTAACACATTCTCTGCTGTTAACGCACTCCACATTAGTACAATTTCATTCGTTGGTACATGATTCTACAGTGAATGGTTTAAGAAAAATAATAATACAATACAATACAACAATACTTTATTACATCACGATAAAAGTTTACAAAAGGAAACAAGACACATACAATTAAAAAATGTATGCTAAGATTATTCGAGTCTTCGACAAAACTATCTAGAAAGCCCCTTGCTACTTATGCTACTCAGTACAAACGACTTTTTTTTAACAAGGAGGTTAGACTACTTTTATGGCTTTGTAATGGTCAGGTCTCACCGGAAGATCAGCACTGGCTTTCGAGCTAGTATTATGCTGAGGTTTGAGTCCCACCCCACTTCCTCCAAGTCCATCATCAGGTCCATATTGTGATACTGGATTTAATTGCTCGCTAAGAGGAATCGAGAAACCGAAACAGCATAACTCCTTGTCAAACCAACTCCGAGATCCGTCGCACTTCCTCCAACTCCATGATCAGCTCCATCTTGTGACACTGGTTCTAATTGCTCGCTAAGAGGAATCGAAAAACTGAAGCAGCATAACTCTATGTCAAACCAACTCCGAGATTCGTCGCACTTTCTCCAAGTCCATCATCAGGTCCATATTGTGATACTGGATCTAATTGCTCGCTAAGAGGAATCAAAAAACCCAAACAGCAAAATTCTATGTCAAACCAACTCCGAGATCCGTCGCACTTCCGTCAAGTCCATCATCAGGTCCATCTTGTGATACTGGATCTAATTGATCGCTAAAAGGAATCAAAAAACCGAAACAGCATAACTCTATGGCAAACCAACTCCGAGATCCGTCGCACTTCCTCCAACTCTATCATCAGGTCCATCTTGTGACACTGGTTCTAATTGCTCGCTAAGAGGAATCGAAAAACTGAAGCAGCAAAAGTCTATGTCAAACCAACTCCTCGGAGTTGGTTTGACATAGACTTTTGCTGCTTCATCGATCCGTCGCACTTCCTCCAAGTCCATCATCAGGTCCATCTTGTGTCACCGGTTCTAACGTCTTGCTGCTAAAAGGACTTGAAAACTCCAAACAACATGATATCTCTACAAAAACAAAATAATATGTACGTGCATATACCGATTTAATTACAAATTTTAAGAAATAAATCATTACATAATATTTACTCAAACTAAAAACATCTACAAACTAAATAAAACTACCGAATTACTACTCTAAATTACTATAATACAACAATAAAAATAAATATTAATACTTTATTAATAAAAAACGCTTCACCCAAAAGTCGATTTGGTATTGTCTGCAGTACATCACTAACGATACACGTGCTTTCGTAAGAACCGGTAGAAAAGGATAGCTCAATTGCATTTTTTACTTGATCAAAAGGGACAGATATGCTTCACTACTTCCGAGCGACGTTCGTTAGTTCCAAGTGACCAGTATAAAGAGAGCTCCGGTCTTCGTGGCTAGGAAACAAAAATTTTGTTTTATAGTGGGGGTTGTCTGTGTTCAGGTGGCACTGGTATTTGGAGTTATGGGTGCTTGCCGCCGACAAGAATATAATCTACAGTTTGGTCATGTCCAAATTTGTGGTAAAACCATTTTAGTAACAGTCCGCAATACAAAAACAAAAACGAACCGTACTTTCACAGTAACTGGAAGTTACTGTGACCTGTGTAAAAAATACATGGAATTGCGTCCAAAAACTTGCTCAACATCCAATTTTTTTATAAATTACTCAGCTGGGAAATGCACAAACCAAAAGATTGGCAGCAATAAGTTTGGAGCGTTGGGAAAAACCATAGCAAATTATTTGAATCTTCCGGATCCTGAGATGTACACAGGTCACTGCTTCCACAGGACATCGGCCACTTTTCTTGTAGATGCAGGCGGTGATATAACAACTTCAAAACGACACGGGGGCTGGAGGTCCACAGCGGTTGCCGAAGGGTATATTGATGAATCAATGAAAAATAAGGTTAATGTGTCAAACCAGATAATAAATTCAATTCAAAATAAAGAAATCATAAATATAAACATGTCATCAAGCTCTTCAACTTCAAACCAAGACCCTCCCAGTACAATGTCTACAATACAACCAGCCCCATTAAACATATCCCATTGTACCAATGTAAATGTCAATTACAACTATTACAATAAATAATTTGCTTCTGTATTTGTTCTAATTTATTTTGTAATGCATTATTTAAATATCTATAGTCTATAGACAGTTTATGGGTATCACTAGTAGCAATGCAGGTCATTTCCCTACGGCCTCTGAACCCATCTTAGAGTACTTATGATATGTGTGCAGATAAAGTAGTGTATCCAACTGTACATAATTAGGCCTTAATCAACCCTGACCAGAGACAAGACTCAAGTTATAGTCTGAGGAGGAGTCGCAATTTCCTACCCATTGCTACTAAAACTACGCTTGCTCAGACTTTACTCCTCTCTTTTTTTAGATTACAACGAACTTGAGCGTATTCAAAACATCTGCATTAGGTTTGTACTTGCGTTTCGCAAGTATGACCATGTATCCAGTTTCCGTTCACAACTCAAGTGGTTCCCTCTCAATTGCAAGGCCCGCTCAAAATTCTATACTCACTGTGCTGGCATCGAAGTAAATTTTTTATTATAATTATTTTACTGTTATTATTATAATTTTTTTATAAGCTAAAGCTTCGGAAATTTTCAAATATAAACTAAAAGCTCACTATTTGTGTCTAACGTATCCTAATCCTTTATAATTCTATGCTGTCGTTTTTCATTATTAAGTCTTATGTCAGCTGTGATATTCTTTTCATTCTTCCTTTATATGTACGTTTATGTATGTTTATAGCTTCGCTCAATGTAAGAAAACGCTTCGCGAGTCACTACAAACTATGACGTACGAAGATACAGAGAACTTACTGGCTGTCATTAAATAAATATTTGTTTAATTTAGTACTTACGGTACAATAAGATTATTGTAATATAGATGAATATGTAGGTACTTAAATTTAATAATGTAAAGGGTTCCCTATTGCCTGAAACACAGGGGGAGCCCTAGTTCAGTTCAGGTTATGCAAATTGTGAATTTATTTGTATTTTAAGGATAGAATTTAACCGTTACTTCTCTGTACAGCCATTGAATATTTCAACCAGTTGCTTCAACATGCTTCTTTTATTAGTTCAGGCGTTATTTTTACCCATAATAGACTACGGTGATGTGTGTTATCCAGACTTAACCGTAGAGCTTATGAATAAATTGGAGAGACTTCTCAACAACTGCATTCAGTTCATCTTCTGTCTTCGTAAGTATGACCATGTGTCTTCTTACCGCTCTCAGCTGGGCTGGTTTCCTATCCGCGAACGACGTGAAATTCGAATGCTGTGCACTCTGTTTTCTGTTCTCAAAAATCCAATATCTCCCGAATATCTCAAAAACTTCTTTCACTATTATGGTGTAGCCCGTGACCGTCAATTTCGCTCTTCTGGCAATCTGTCTCTCTCCATCCCTCGTCATCGTACTGGTTTTATGTCCAAATCGTTCACCGTCCAAGTTTCCCGTCTCTGGAACCGCCTTCCCCTCAAGATCAAACAAGCTCCGAACAAATGCGCTTTCAAAAAATGTTTGCGTGACCTCTACGCTAGCAGAGTTGTGAATTCTTAGGTTATCTGATTAGTATCTTCATCTGTATTTATTTATATGTGTATATATTATATGATATATGTATTTATCTAAATATTATTTATTAAAACTTGTTTAAGTTAGTTGCACCGCCCACAATTTATCTGCTTTGCCCGAAGGTTGACTGGTAGAGAATGCCTAATGGCATTAAGTCCGCCTTTTGTACGATAAGTTTTCTTTTGTGCAATAAAGATTAAATAAATAAATAAATAAACATGCCTTAGGGTGGCATCGTAGCGCCATCTACCGTTAAGATTTAAACTTTATCGTCGGCACCATATCGTCTCAAATTTGTTGAGAATCGATAATTAATTCGGGTGTAGCACATCGTTACTATCGATTCTCAGCAAATTTGAGACGATGGTGCCGACGATAAAGTCTAAATCTTTACGGTAGATGGCGCTACGATGCCAACCTAAGGCATGTTGAAGCAACTGGTTGAAAGATTCAATGGCTCTGACATCTGGTTCGTGGTCCAGTTGGTAGGGCGCCCGAGTTGGCTCGGAAAGCCGTTGGAAACGCAGGTTCGAATCCTGTCCAAACCATTAAATTTTTCGCTTCATTGTAAACATTTGGTTTACGTTAGCAGACGTTATTGATTTAATAAAAATAATGTTTGGAGACCCCTATTGTTTATAAAATACCTAATAAAGATTAAATAAATAAATAAATACACACATACAAATACACATACCAAATTTCAGCTTTGTAGTACTAATGATAGACGGACATGGCGCAACTAAAAGGGTTCCTATTTGACTACGGAACCCTAAAAACGGAAAATTATTTTTAGTGTTTTATTGCCGTGTGAACATAAAGAAACTGCGGTTACTAATATTACCGTTAAATGGTTTCATTTACTTCAATCTAAAGTCAGAATCATTACCTATTCTAACTTAAGGCAGGTCGGACTTAGGTTAGGTTAGGAACGACGACGAGCGAAGCGAGGAGGAGTGTTAGGCATAACTGCGACCCTGCGAAAAAAATCGCCAGCGTGAAGTAAAAATTATTAAGTTTTTTATCTTAAGGCAGGTCACACTTAGGCTAGGTTAGGTACGACGACGAGCGAAGCGAGGGGAGTGTTTGGGAAAACTACGACCCTTGAACTATAAAAGAGTATTTTAAGTACAATTTTAAAACAATATTAAATAAATGATTTTACTTCAATTTTAAATTTTTGCCAATTGCTTGCAAAAACGCGTATCTGGATTTGTATTGCATTTTTTTCCAGAATATGTTCAATTCTTCAAGGCAGTTTCCTGCTAATAAACATGTAAAAAATCGGATTAATATGCTTTGCCGTTATGCGCAACACTGTAAATGTCAATTCAGTGCGGCAAGGTTATATCCGTAACAAACTTAATACTTGAACAATGTAGGTATGCTTGTATTAATGTACCTATGCTTATAATTTTATGACCAAAAAATATAGGGCCATTACAACGTATGCAATCGTTAATCGTTGTGGTTAAAACCATTATCAGCAAAAATGTATGACTATTAATCGTTATGCGTAATGATCGCTATAATGAAACTAGTTATGCGTATCAAAATTATGACTAAAAACTTTATGCAACCCGATATGGACCCATTTGAAGATCATCGCCATAAAGGCGATAAAAAGAAGATAAGTTACTGGTAATGAAAATAGAAAACAACAGTGGAGACAACACGCCGCCCTGCGGAACGCCGGCCAACGTATTGCACCAAGAAGAACGGGAAGTATCCACCTTTATACGCTGCAGACGACCTGATACTCGTAGCTATGAAACCATTCAATAACCGCAGGAGATATGTTAAGAGAACGTAATATCGCCAAAAATATGTCAAAATCAACAGTATTTAACTAGTTACAAAATGCATAACTTAATGTGTATTTACTAATATAATATGTGTCACCTAGTAACACGAAATAAATGATTATTTTTATTATTGTTGCATTATAGTAGAGTTGTTAGTGCGCTGTTTTCTAACATAATTGTGCGCATCGGGTTACAAGCATGAAATTTCTACCACAGATAGAGTGTTCCACGGTGATTATTTTCAGATGTGGAGGGAAGTCAGATTCGTCCCCTGTGAGGCGGGAGAGCGGAGTGAAGAGGGCCAAGTATCCCTCTTTTCTTTCTTTATTGCTGGTCAGTTAAGTCTACCAGGACGTGTTTGGTATCGTTTTCGTGTAAAACAAATATCAGAAATTATTTTTTTATCTTATTTTTGTATAGTTCTATATAAAAATATGAGTGTATGGCCAAAAGGGTAAAAATCACAACAAGTTTTTTTTATTCAGTGAAGTAAATTAGTTCAATGCCGTGAACATTTTCAAATTATTATTATTATTTTAAATAGCTCATTTATTCTAGTTTCTGAAAATATATGCATGTTGGGCACTTTCCATACAAACAGTAGCTTAAAATATATCTTTACGTCGGCGTAACCAACGTAAATCTCCGAACGCATCCTATTTCGCTTCATTAAATACAATAAATAATGATTATTAACGTGCTTTTACATATAATATTTACTATATACGTCCTAGAAAAACAAATTAATGTAATTAAAACAATTTTTTTTTTGCTAATGTATCACGAGCACACGGGCTAATCTCAACATCAACAATTTATTTAAGTTACTGTTTGTATGAAAACTGCCCAATATGTATATATTTTAAGAAACTAGATTAAATTTGCTATTTTACAATATTTTTGTTAGTTGTAAATATTCAGGAAATATAACTAATTTATCTCCCTAAATAAAAAAACTTGTTGTGATTTTCACAATTTCGGAAATACAACCATATTTTTATATGGTACTATGAATAAATAACATAAAAAAATAATTTCTGATATCTGTTTTACACGAAAACGACACCAAGCAAGTCCTAGTAGCGTTATCTGATCAGTAATATAAAAAGAAAAAGAGGACTCCTTTGTCCTATTCACCCCGCTTTTCCGCCGCACAGGGGACGAATCTGACTTCCTTCCACATCTGAAAATAATCACCGCAGAATATTCTATCTGTGTTAGAAATTTCGTGGTTGTATCCCGATGTACACAATTTCGCGACTTATAAAAATGTACTAGAACACGCAGGCTAAGCTTAACATCAACATTTTTTTCAAGGTACTTCTTGTATCAGATGTGCCCAATATGTATACATTTTTAAAAACAAGATTAAATTTGTTGTTTATTAATATTTTTTTAAATTGTAAATATTCAGGATAGATAACTACTTTATCATTCTGAATAAAAAAAACTAGTTGTGATTTTTACCTTTTCGGCAATAAACCCAAATTTTTATATGAAACTATTCTTAAATAACATGAAAAAATAATAGCTGATATCTATTTTACACGAAAACGATGTCGCACAGGCCCTAATAGCCTTAACTAATCAGTAATAAAAAAAAAGAGCAGTACTTCGTCCTCTTCACCCCGCTCTCCCACCACACAGGGGACGAATCTGACTTCCCTCCACATCTGAAAATAATCACCGTGGATGGCTCTATGTGTGGTAGAAATTTCATGCTTGTAACCCGATGCGCACAATTTCGCGGCTTAGCAACTCTACTATTAAGACGAAATTCAAAAATTTAATGTACATAATAATAAACCAACAGAGCAGTTAATAATCATGATATCGTTAGTTATAATGGTCATTTGTAGGAAAGTGGTCGCTGTAGCAGAACACGGCTTGGAGTAATATAATATATATATTCTCCATTTATATAATTATATATAAATAATAGTAACATGTATAATGTATACTTTGGTTAATGATTAAAGTTCATAACGACATTAAAGAGAATAATGAGATGCCGTAATATTTAGTATATGATGAGTTCATGGGACTACTAATTCGTAATTAAAGTAAACTTCCTACAAGTTATGTAAGGTAACAAAAAGGCTCACAAAAAAGCAACGTTTATAATTCTCTGCTTTAACCTGGGTAGCTTCGTTAAGTTCCTTGCGTTCCTCAGAAGGGAAATAGAAGCCCCGTGAAGCGAGGATACGTCAACTTGGTCACAGTCAGAACAGTTGGTAAGGTTAGTTTAGTATTGGTATTGTGACCCCAACAGAAACAAACAGATACTAGAAATGTGGGTTGAGTTAGGTTTATTGTATTTTGACTTTCATCAGCTGCTACTACCGCTACGTGATCCCAAAAAAAATATAAATGTTAATTGAGAGCCAAGTTCAAAGGAAGCGGTGGTAGCCTAGTGGTTAGCGCATGCGACTTTCAATCCGGAGGTCGCGGGTTCGAACCCGGCCCGTACCAATGAGTTTTTCGGAACTTATGTACGGAATATCATTTGATATTTACCACTCGCTTTTCGGTGAAGGAAAACATCGTGAGGAAACCACCTAATAAGCCCAATAAGGCCTAGTTTCCCCTCTGGGTTGGAAGGTCAGATGGCAGTCGCTTTCGTAAAAACTAGTGCCTACGCCACATCTTGGGATTTAGGTAGCCGACCCCGATTGAGAATTCACTCTCAAAAAATGGGACAAAGGCTAGGAGGATGATGATGATGAGAGCCAAGTTCAATATCACGTGCAACGCTGTCGACTTCACCGACAGAAGAATTGAGATCTACAGGGTGTAACCGACCGTGTACCGAAAACTGAAACCATGGCTTCAGACCATTATTCTGGGCTGGAAAATCATGGAAATTTCTTTGAGAAAATTCACAAACTTTCCTCGCGGGTTTTCATTTTTTCTTTATTTTTAGTTAATCGAACTCTACCACTAACAATTTTTCATGAAAAATCGCATGAAAATAGCAGTCTCCGCAAAACACACAATGTATCACAAACAGTATTATGTAAGCTTAACGGTACAACACGGAGACCGTGGAGTGGGGCAGATAACGGTACTGGCCGGTCATTGATCCGCCAGGCCAGTGTGCCCGCGCAGGCCGCTGCTGTCGGACGCATGTCGGATTAATGTTTACCTACCCGCACATTTTATTTGCTTGCTTGAATGAAAATAATCTTGTTAGACTGTTTTAATTTATCGGTCAGTTGTTATTGGTGTTAGGTAGTACACTAGTTGTGATCTGTGGTTGCGTTGTTTTTATGGTTGCATTCATTCATGTCATTCGATGCGCATTGGCGTAACGGTATGTTTTGCGCTGACGCGTGAGTGGAGTGGGGAACGCCTGGACCGGTCGCTCGCCGCGTGCTCCCCTCCCCGCGCGTCTGCACCCGAGAGAATTGGACGCAATACATTGCGCGTCGAGTTTTATAATTTATTTTGGAAAATGTTATCCTTGAGTTTTCCGAGAAAATGAACACTCGTTTTCAGTTCGTGAATATGGTCTAAAACTACGGTTTTCGTTTTCGGTACGCTGTCGGTTACACCCTGTATAATGGGTGCCAGGTTCTTTGCAATAAAATTGTTTAATACAAGAACATGCAACATACTAAAATAAATGTATGTAACAATTTCTTGTTTCTCAATACTACCACAATGTTTGCTACTTAATAGTTAATATAAATTCTTAAATTAGGTATAAGAAACAATTATTTACTCAATGCATTTATTTTACTTGGGGTGTAATTCAATATCAAGACTTGACTTGGCTAGTATTCACATACGAGTTTACTATGATAATACTATGTTACTTTAAAAAAAAATAGTTTGATGATGAAAACTAGCCAATTCAAATCTTTATATGTAATCACAAATTGTGCAACTTGACTATTATTACTTTCAAAATTATGCTATTCGTTTTTATGCATTTTGTTTTTATGTAATAATTATTTCTTATTTTTATTAAAGCAGTACCGTCTGCTAACGTAAACCAAATGTTTACAATGAAGCGAAAAATTGCGTTATTGTAAACATAATTATTTCTATGTATTAAAATTATCATATTTTCATGCAAATGAAAATTCGCAAATTATTTTTATGCAAATTATTACATACTCATCTTAAGTACCTATATACAAGTTCACTGGAAAATTGTATGCACAGTTTGTATGCAGGTGCGAGAGACTATAGGTTTTTTTAGTCTTGAAAACACGACAAGACCGAGAAGTTGGGACCAAGATAAAGGCATTGAAGCATCATTTTTAGGGTTCCGTACCTCAAAAGGAAAAAACGGAACCCTTATAGGATCACTTTGTTGTCCGTCTGTCCGTCTGTCAAGACCCTTTTTCTCAGGAACGCGTGGACGTATGAAGCTGAAATTTATATCAATTACTCAGGTCTACTGTCCCTTGAAGCTGTGAAAAAATCAAACTTCTAAGCCAACGCAATCAAAAGATACAGCCGTTTATGCCGCAAATTTTCGACACTTGCAAGGGAATCAAAACCTACAGGGTGCTTCCCGTGAACTCAGAATCTTGAAATTTGGTACGAAGCAACGTCTTATAGCATAGATAAAGGAATAATTACGAAAACCATAAATTTTTTTTTTAATACCTAACTTTGCACCTAATTTGCAAATTTTCGACACTTGCAAGGGAATCAAAACCTACAGGGTGCTTCCCGTGAACTCAGAATCTTGAAATTTGGTACGAAGCAACGTCTTATAGCATAGATAAAGGAATAATTACGAAAACCATAATTTTTTTTTTTAATACCTAACTTTGCACCTAATTTATATGGGGCGCTATACATACCAGGTGCAAACTTAACTTAACCACTTAGGGATGGAAAGTGTTTGTACGGAACCCTCGGTGCGCGAGTCCGACTCGCACTTGGCCGGTTTTTTTTTATTTGTGCGCTCATGTTCCATTGTTCATAGTTCAGTCGACAATCAATTGAACTTCCAAGGTTTTTTCAATATCGTATCATCAAGTCATTTTGGTGTTTTGCTGCTTTATAAAACAAAGCTATTTTCTTTAAATTGGATTAGCTTATATGAATTTAAAAATAAAAAATATACACATTTATTAAAAAAATCCGGCCAAGTGCGAGTCTGACTCGCGCACCGAGGGTTCCGTGCAAACACTTTCCATCCCTAAGTGGTTAAGTTAAGTTTGCACCTGGTATGTATAGCGCCCCATATAAATTAGGTGCAAAGTTATGTATTAAAAAAACTACTTACTAGATTTCGTTCAAAACAATTTTCGTTGGTAGTTTTTATAGTAATGTACATCATGTTTTTTTTAGATTTTTCATTTTCTTATTTTAGAAGTTAGAGGGGGGGGGACCAACTTTTTTCCACTTTGGAAGCGTCTGTCACGCAAACTATTCGGTTTAGAAAAAAAATATTTTAAAAACCTCGATATCATTTTTGAAGACCTATCCATAGATACCCCACACGAATGTGTTTGATGAAAAAAAATTTTTTTGAGTTTCAGTTCTAAGTATGGGGAGCCCCCAATATTTATTATTATTTTTTTATTTTTGCATCAAAATCTTAATGCGGTTCACAGAATACATCGACCTACCAAGTTTCAACAGTATAGCTCTTATATTTTCGGAAAAAAAATGGCTGTGACATACGGACGGACAGACAGACGGACAGACGGACAGACGGACAGATGGACAGACAGACATGACGAATCTATAAGGGTTCCGTTTTTTGCCATTTGGCTACGGAACCCTAAAAAGAATAATCTTTTTTAAATAGTAACTCACTTAGGCTTTTTCCCAAGCAACTTTAGAATCCCATCAGCGAGGTAGCCGGGAATGTAGTGCATGAGCCATGTCAGCAAAAGGAACAGCCACGTGAACTTGGTGTGAATAGCGAAGTTGTACCAGACTGCTTTGGGCGAAGCGTAGTTGACGACCTCGGTGTACATAATCTCGACCAGCCTTCCTGTATCAAGAATACAATTTAGGTTTTCGAGAAGTGATTACGGAATTGAGCAGATATTTTAATATGTCCTAGTTTTTCATTGCCGTTCTTCATGATTTTTTGGCAGGAAGTCTTTTACAATTAAAGTAAACGTACTGTATTTTGTGGCTATTATTAATATAATAAATTTTGTACGAACCCAGCAACTAAGTTGCAGATTACTTACTTGACTAATGCACCGGTATGTAAATCTAAAAGAGAGCTCGCAATTAGTCAGTTTCTGCAACAACAGCTCAAAGCAAAGTTGTGCTGTAGAAACGCGAGACGCCATGATTAAGGGAACTCGAACCTTATTCAATATTTTACGTAACAGTTAATGGCAATTGAACTTATATCATAGTTAATTATTGTATTAAGCTAATAAAAACTTCTAAGCCAGGAACAGACCAACCTCTATTACTATTGTATTGTATTGTATAGTTTTCTGGATATAAGTACATGCCCATGTAACAATGATAGTTTTAAGACTACTACTTACTCCACTTAATCGGGTTCCGAGTAGTCGTTACAGTGTATATCTTGACATCCCTATGACCTTCGGCGTGGCGCTGCACCGTGTTCCAGCCGGCGGCGATGGTACCGTTGGTTACAATATCTACAGGAATCAGATCGATATTGGAATCGCTGTTGGCCATAAATGTATGCATAACTCCCAAACCGGCGCCAAGAAGGATCTGTAATTCACAATGGTTAAGAGCCGAATAAACAAAATATGTAGAAGTTAAAAACTTGTAATTGTAAACTTGTACTTGTCTTATTTAGGAAACACTAAATATTATTTAAGTTAACAAAGTTTCGTTGTAAACTTATTTAGTAAACAAAGAAAGTTACAGTAAATCTTAATTAAAACAATGATATTGCTTTGCTTATCCGTGATATAATAACATGCAAATGCTGGTCAATAAGTTCTAATACTTGGGTATTTTCATGCATTCATTCATTGAATGTTGGGAACATTAAGATGAAATTTCGGAGAATCGATATTATGCAAGATAAAGGGAACCCATTTTAATATAATAATTAAAATCTGTTGTAAAGTTCCATACTTACCCCGCTAGGACCGTAGACACTACTGATGTCCACCCAACCAGGGCTAGGCTCCAGATGCGATCCTATTACTGCAATAAATCGTTAAAACATTTTTCCTATTAACGTATTTCTCAAACGTGACAAAAAATTACATTCTCTTTGCTCACAAAAGTATAAATCTATCAATATGTAAAAGTTATGAGGATTCAAGAATGACTGCCTCAATCATTTATGAGCAAACTCCGTTATCAAGCGGGCAGTTTCGTGGCTAACAATACGAGTAACAGCCAAAACTAACATTAACTAGTAACGTGCAATGTCAATAAGAAACTTTTATTTTTTATTGAGCTTGGACCATGGGGGCAAAGTGACCCAATTTACAAATACGTACAAATACGTTCGTTCTTAGTTTAAATTTATTCTAAATTGCTGTTTAAGTTTATTACATTAAGTTAATTTTAAATTATAAATATGTTTGCAAAAAAGTACCAAATAAATATAGTTTTCAGATATATACTGCACATTTTTTTGAAAAGCGAATAAACTTTAGCAGGGTTAGTTGAAAACCAGAACACACTAAGTAACAAGTACTTAACTATTTGAAACAAAGCTCCTATCTCAGTATCAATCAACAAACTAACTAGGTACGATGCTGGAAGAATATTGATAGACATTATAATGAGTTTTGTTGATGGTTTGTCTACTTCTGCAAACCATCATATTTATTCTTAGAACAATCCATATTTAATTGGAGTCCTTTAGAAAGGGTGAGGAGCTTTAAATATTTAGGCCATGTTGTGACCTCAGACCTAAAAGACAACATGGATCGAGCGCGAACGGAAGGCCCTGTTGGTGAGGGTCAACATGATTGCGCGTAAGTTTGCGCGCTGTACCGGGGAGGTGAAATTAACACTTTTTAGTGCTTATTGCAATTCCTTGTATACGAGCAGCTTATGGGCATAGTATAAGTATGCAGCGGGCCTAGCGGGAGCCCTTTGGGCCCAATATAACAACGCGATCCGGGTGCTGGTGGGGCTGCCTCGCTTTTGAAGCGCATCAGGGATTTTTGCTAAAGATTGCTTTTATACGATTATGCGTGAGCGATGCACATCCCTGGTGCGGCGGGTGCGGGCCAGGCTAACCCCATCGCTCGATTGATGAATGATTTGACTGCCCGTATTTGAGGCATTGTGATGATATGCATTTTTCTAGAAGCACCTTAGCTTATCTTATTATGGGGGTCCTTACGGATACACTTCGACCCAATGGGATCTTTTGTGTAGTTACCCCTTGTTGCAGCTACTTAAAGGATTGTTCCACCACCTCCATATATCGGATGATGGAACCAGTTGGTAACCAATACCGAATTCCTTCATTCTAAGTCTTGCGAGAGCATGACATCCACACAGTATGTGCTTCATTGTCTCTGCCTCCTCACCACACATTCTACAATCTGTATTGTCAGACAGTCCCAACTTGGCCAAGAATCTCCTGACGATGCGCGCCGTGTTCAGGAGTACCGCCATCTGAATCGCTAGATGATCCAGTCATCTAGCGAGTCTCTTAAGGTGTTTGTCGAGACTCTTCGCTATAAGACCATTCGCCGAAACGACCATTGGGACAATGATCGTCGAGTCATCATCCCACATGGCGGTGACCTTGTGAGCAAAGTCAAGGTACTAGCTGTGTTTGTCCCTCTCGGCCTTCACGAGGTTCTCGTAATGGGGGATGGTAATGTTGAAGGGCACTGCCTAGCGCTTAGATCGATCTACCAACAGGATATCAGGCTTATTGGCTACAATAGTCCTGTCCGTGATGATAGATCGATCCCAATAGAGTGCCCCTCCAAGATAAACAAAAAAAAAAAAACGGGAACACTACCTACTTTTTCTCGAACCGTTTCGTCTCATTTTTAAACCCTCATAGCTTCATCCCAGTTAACACCAGAGCACCCAAATTCACAGGTTAAGATGCAGTTAGTTTAAAATGTGTATGTTTGCAACAATATCGCATTGGGTATAGCCTGTAATGATAATTGTTTAGGAGTTTCGGGAGAATTAATTTAAATAGCGCAATTATATTATTAGAGACATGTACTTTATTGCCTCTCTCTTACAAGCTTAACAAAAAGTGACTTAAATCTATAACACCTATATCTAATGGACGACGATGTCGTCGAACGGCGCGTTGCTCGTACGTTTGCGTAGGCGCGTTCTTCAACATGCCCCCGCGCGCTGAAGGCTGGTCATTTATGTAGGAGCATCAGCGTTCAGCAGTGGACATATCTTGGAGAATGCCCGTCACACAATCCCCTGTGCTGTCCTCACATCAGCCACTCGGTTGATACCGTCGGTTCCTGGATGAACGGCGACGATACGTCCCAGCTTCCATTTAAGTGGCGGAAGGTTATCATCCTTCAGAAGAACCAAAGTGTCCAGGGACAAGGAATCTCCGCTGGACTGCCACTTTACGCGTTGCTGGAGATCCGAAATGTACTCCTTGCTCCAACGGGTCCAAAAATGTTGACGGAGCTGTTCTACCCGCTGGAAACGTGTGAGGTAGGTGTATGTGTGGTCTCGATAGTCAGGAGTTGGCAGTGCGACCATGGGGCGCCCAATGAGAAAGTGTCCGGGAGTTAACGGCATGAGATCCTCTGGTTCCGAAGACAGGGCGGTGAGTGGCCGAGAATTTAAAATTGCCTCAATCTTAACTAAAGTTGTATTGAGTTCCTCGTATGTAAGTTTACAATTTCCCAGCACTCTGTTTAAATGATGTTTGATTGACTTCACACCCGCTTCCCACAGACCCCCAAAATGTGGAGCATAGGCTGGCAAAAAATGAAAGTTCGTTTCTTCGTTTGACGCGCTTTCAGCCAATGAGTTGCAATTAGACTTAAGAAATTTAGAGAGTTCATTATATGCACCAACAAACGATGTTCCATTATCCGAATATATATTTGCGGGCTTTCCTCTACGTGACATGAATCTACTAAGGGCCATTAAGTAATTGTTACTTGTAAGGTCACCAACCAACTCTATATGAATGGCCTTGGTAGTGAAACATATGAAAATGGCAACGTACACCTTTACCACCCTACAGCCTCTTCCTTGACGACTAGCCGAGCTGATCGGACCAGCATAGTCAACGCCGACGTTGACGAACACGTGACCTTCGGGAGATAAGCGAGACCTGGGTAAGTTACCCATAAGAGGGCTCAGCACACGACCTTTCATTCGGATACATTGCGTGCACTGCCTACAACAAAACTTAGCCAAATTTCGCCCACCGATTGGCCAGTACCTATCTTTAATTGTGGCTAGCAATAACTGCGGTGGCGCATGCAACAACCGTTTATGCTCGAAAGCGAAAAGAAGCTTCGTAAATCGATGACTGGACTGTATTATGATAGGATGCTTCTTTTCATAAGAGAAATCCGAGTTAACGAGGCGGCCACCAACACGCATGATCGAATTTTCGTCTAAAAAGGGGTTCAAATTTAACACTGGACTACCTTTAGGTAAATTTTGTGCCCTTTGGAGTAATTTATATTCGGGAAAAGATTCAGCTTGTGATATTTTGACCAATAAGTTTAACGCGTCCTTTAACTCGTTATCATTTAAATATGTAGTGGTTATTGGCTTTTTCCTACAAGCTGATATGAAACGTAGCATGTATGCGACTGCGCGTTTTAACCTTGAAAAGTTAGAAAATCTATTGAAATCGATGAAAGGCTCTTGATCTCGAACCTGCGTGGACAATGTGATTTGAGGTTTAATCTCTGGCAAATTTGTGACATCGATTGTGCCTGGATTCGCTGGCCAACTTGAAGCGTCATTTTTTAGAAAACTAGGCCCTAGCCACCACAGGTCGAGAGATTGGACTTCTTCAAAATCGACGCCACGTGAAACATGATCAGAAGGATTCTCAGATGTAGGAACGTGTCGCCAGGAACAGTTGCCTGATATTTCAAGAATCTCGGCTACACGATTTCTTACAAAAGGCTGTAATTTGCTTGGTACGATTTTAAGCCATGCTAACACAATGGTGGAGTCGGTCCAGAACGTTGTATTGCTAACTTCGGCTCGCATTGAACTCATAACTTTCCGATACAGTCGAGCACCTACTAAAGCGCCACACAGCTCGAGCTTCGGAATAGTTACGGGCTTAATGGGAGCTACACGACTTTTTGCAATTAACAGCCGTACAACGACTTCTCCATCACCATTAATACTACGGGCATACACACAAGCGCCGTAAGCGCGCTCTGACGAGTCCGTAAAGACGTGCAGTTCCAAGCGCTCATAGGTCTCACACAAAACTCGTCGAGGCACACGAATAGTGTTAAGGATGGGCAGCTTAGTGACTATGTCAGTCCATTGCTTCAGTAGCTCTGAGGGAAGCTGATCGTGCCAAGACAGTTTATGCAACCAAAGATGTTGCATCAAAATTTTCATTCTGATCACCCAGGGACTTAAAAGGCCCAACGGGTCAAAAATCTGTGCAATTGTAGACAGCACATCCCTCTTCGTGGTTCCAGTAGGAGTGGAAGTGCCGACAGGGAAATACAAATCGTCGGCACTTGGATGCCAGCCTAGACCTAAAGTCTTACTTGCCTCGAGTGAACCCATATTTAAATTGACTAGTTCGTGAGAGCAACAGTTTATTAATCGTGGGTCATTAAACCTCCACTTGCGTAAGTGCATGCGTGCTGTAGCTAAGACATCAGTCACTCCCTGTCGCAATCTAAGTACTTCATCAAAGTTATCTCCTCCGCTCAGCAAATCGTCCACGTAAAAATCATGAAGTATAACTTCACCTACAACTTTGTCTGTACAGTCAAGACCTAATTGCTTAAGGCACCTGGTGGCCAAGAATGGAGCACTGGCCGTTCCATAGCTAACGGTATTTAATTGGTAGGTTTTTAAAGTGTCAGACTCGTTTTCACGCCATAGAATAAGCTGCAAACTACGGTCTGCAGGATGTACCAGCACGGTTCTGTACATCTTTTCGATATCGCCTGATATTATATATTTGTGCTGGCGGAAACGAATAAGTATGGACAGTAGGTCGTCTTGGAGGGTAGGTCCCACCATTTGCAAATCATTTAATGATATACCTGAAGAACTAGGGCTACTCGCATTAAAAACTGCTCTTAATTTTGTGGTTGAACTATGTTCGCGTAATATCCCGTGATGTGGGATATAGTATATACCTAAACTTAACTCAGTAGGTATAAATTCTGACATGTGGCCTAAAGCGTGATACTCCGACATGAACTCAGCGTACATCTTTTTAAATAATGGCCTATTTTTCCATCTCCGTTCCAACGACATGAAACAGTGTTTAGCTCTCTGATAAGAGTCTCCTAGCAACTTCCGACTTTGTTTTAAAGGTAACTTAACGCAAAAGCTACCGTCGTCTAAGCGCACAGTGTTGGCGTTAAAGTGTTCCTCGCATAATTTCTCTTCGTGAGAATAATGATCTGACTGATGGCTAACCTCCTCCAGTTGCCAAAAACGCGTTAATTGGTTTTGAATGTCGTCATTAAAAGTTGAGGTAACACTAGTGCTAGGATGGACCGATAATAAATTGCATTTAATATGCGATGGCATTGTCAACCCATGGCGACTCGTAATAGGGCCTGAAACTAAAAACCCAAGTTTGCTTTCACAAAGGATCGGCTGCCCATCACCTAATTTAATTTTTTGATTCCCTAACAGATCCCAAAATAAATCTGCTCCGATGATCATATCCACATCCGATGGTGTATAAAAGTATGGGTCTGCTAGACAAATATCTGATGGTATGTTTAAATTGGACAGATCAACATGACAGGACGGAACAGCGTCTGTAATTGAGGGCAAAACAAAACATTGCAACTTTGTTGCGAAGCGCTCATCAAGCGACTTCATTTCAACTCGACACATTTTATTTATAGGCGACAATGTATTATTTATACCTAATACGGTTTTATTTACAAAATCAGTCGCCAGGTTTAGTCTGCCATACATTTTTTGAGTTAAAATACAAGACGTACTGCCGCTATCAAGAATACAACGTGCAATATGTTCCTGATTATTGCAATCATATAATTTAATTAATGCAGTTGACAGCAGTACGTCTTGAGTATGTCAAAATGATTCCGAAGCGCGCGGCGCGACGTTTGCTGGCAGTGCAACCTGGGCCGGCTGATCGAGACCGGGTTGAGAGAGATGCACCCGCGCAGTCTGCTGCTCGGCACTGCTGAGACCGCCCGTGCAATTATCGCTGTTTACGATTGATCGAGGCATGCTATCTGATACATGAATTAGTGTATGGTGTTTACGTTTGCATATCTTACAACCAGGTTTTTTACAGTGATTAGCGTAATGACCACCACGAAAACAGTTGAAACAAACCTTATAATTAGGTAATAATTGTAAACGCGCTGTGTTACTTAACGCAAGGAATTGCGAGCAATTAGATAAACAATGATCACCTTTACATCTCGGACATGGTTTAACCGGTGGCGACGGCTTATTGTTATTACTACCTGGCCTGTCGTGCACTGTTATCATAGATTTAACCTTAGGCGCGGTTTTTATCAGTGGTTGTGACTGCATAGACGAGAATTCTAGCGTTTCAAGTAAATCGGCACGGTTTTGTAGGAATGCTAGGAATTCGTCGAACGTAACCGTTTTGTTTTTGTCCAAGCTACCTTTGGACTCCTCCCACTCACGAAATGTTTTAGAATCTAACTTGTGCGAGATAATATGTAGTAGAAGCGTAGACCAGTGTTTTACCGGCTCGCCTAGGGTCTCCAGGGAACGTAGGTTTTTGTTGACCTGATCAATAACCCGTTTAATGTGACTGGACGATTCTCGTGTAATCGGTTCAATATTGAACAGTGCCGAAACGTGATTTTGTAGAAGCTGTCGCTTATTATTGAAGCGATCACAGAGAAGTTTCCAAGCCAAGGAATAGTTTGCAGATGAGAATTCCACCGACTGTATGACGACTGCTGCCGAGGCCTCCAGAGAACCCCTCAGGTAATGAAATTTATTAATGTCGTCTATTTCGTCATTTGAATGAATGAGGCTGGTAAAGGTGTCGCGGAAACATAGCCAGTTATCATATGAGCCGTCGTACTTTGGAAGAGTAATGGTTGGCAACCGAACAGGGTTATATTTTCCCTTTTGTGACGTTGCTGACTGTTCGCTTGCTGCTGAACTGAACCGTGATTCTAGCTTTTTAGTGTTCCTGGCGGCAATATCTTGCGCCAATCCCAGTAACTTGAAGTACTTATCTTCAAATTCAGCTCGCTCAGGCAATTGAGCGTCAGGTTTAGTAGAACTACACTCTAGTTTTAATTGAACCTCATCGTACTGTTCATACACCGTTTCCATTCGAGAAGTACGCAATTGCAACTCATTTACCTCAGCCGACGTTAATGAAGCAGTGTCCAATTCGTCCAAGTAACGCTCAAAAATAGTTAAACGTCCCTTGCAACTAGCCCGCTTGGCAATCAACTCTTTTTCGTTTTCCTCGACCATTGTGGGAAGCGAGTGAAGCAACCTGGAATGTTATCACAATATTCTGTTAATACCTTATTTATTTATTTTAATTTCTACAGTTCATATTTCTAGGATGTAAGCAAGTTTTAATTTTTTAGTTAAGGTAATCTAAGTAATACAAAGGTAGTAGCAAGAATGAATTTCACAAGATGATTACTTTTTGGCTTTTCAATGCACATAAGTATAGAAATTATATTAATGGCTAGTTTACAGTTAGCATTTAAATAATGGTTCCACTTTTTACTTAACTAAAGCCTAATTTATGTGTTGTACAAAAAACGATCTGAACTATTTTTTCAATAAATTTATACAAATATCCATTAATTAACACAATTATTAATTATTATGTTATACTAATAATGTATTATTAATAAACAGATCGGTTCACATTAACATTGGCTAAAATTATAAAACACAGCTAAGCACATGGATACTAACCTTGTCACAATTTAATAATTACGCTAAATAATACCTTTAGAGTGTTGGGTTGAATATATTAAGAACACTGATCACTGGATTAGCACACATCAATTAAAGTTATAAATTATTTTTTAAATCTCGACCACTATTCGATGATCCTTTGTCTCTTCTTTGTTCCGTATAATGTGCCACCCGGTGTAAATTGGTTAACTCTCCGGTAATTAACTCCGTATTTCACGAAAACTGATTAATTACATCGCTGATATTCTCTCTCCGGATCTGTAGGACCATGTTTAGGAGTTTCGGGAGAATTAATTTAAATAGCGCAATTATATTATTAGAGACATGTACTTTATTGCCTCTCTCTTACAAGCTTAACAAAAAGTGACTTAAATCTATAACACCTATATCTAATGGACGACGATGTCGTCGAACGGCGCGTTGCTCGTACGTTTGCGTAGGCGCGTTCTTCAACAATAATTGTATGTGTGGAAAAAAAAAAAACATTTGAATGAATTAATCTAGCTTTTATACTTTAGGTTTTATTGGTACCTAAAATACGCCGATTTTGCCACTCACTTATACACTCACGTATCAAAAACCTCTGGGGTACTTCCCGATGACCTAGAAAGCTAAAATTTGGTATGTAACCTAGTATTAGTACACAAACAACAAAATAAACTTGGAACTTTTACCCCGCAACCCCTTAAATATGGGGCATCGGCCCTAGAAGCCACATCGATTGCCGTTTTGCTAATATATTAGCCCTGATGTATGATGCTATTTTCCAAAAAAAAACACCCTGAAATACTGCAGGTTTTTGAGAAAAAAAAAAAAAAACGAAAATTGCTTTTCATTTTCTTTTATCTAAACTATTCAATAGATTTTTTTGTAACTTATACACATTATATAAGTAATAAAGATGTATTATAAAAAAAAAAAAAACAAATATTCTTAAAAGTAGTGAAATTTTCACTTTTAATTCTTCAATATATTTTTTTTATATTTTCAAGATATGGACACCCACCAATTTTGGCTATCTTATGTATAAACTAAAGTTCTATAATATATTTTATTTTCAAAAACATTCACTAGGATCTACATATTCAAAATGAAACAAACTTATCGCCTGGTGACCACCAAAACTCACAAAAAATTCGGACAGTACTCTTCAAAACCTCGTATCTAGTATGTAGATTGATACTGAGATACGAGTTTTATTTTGAGTAGGCATTTGTTACTGAGTGAGTTTTGGTTGTCAGCAGAAATTATCGTATTACCATACATTTATTGGACATAATTATGCCTAACTACTCGTACAAGAATAGAATAAAAATAACATCAGAGCATTGTCAAAATAAAAGAATAAGTTATTGCTACCAAAGTCTAACTTGGCAATGTATAAAAATGGTCCACATTATAAATGTATTTTAATTGCAAATAAAGTCACGGAATCAATTAAACAGGAAGGTACCTAACAACAAAATATTTAAAAATAAATTAAAGGCACTTTTCATCGAGAAATGTTATTACACAGTAGACCAGTTTTTAAATGATAATACATTATAAATAACATACTCAAATTGACATTTTATATTCTTGTATACTAATCTATATTTGTATTAAATTGAATTATATTAAGTTAAATTATGCATGTTAGTATTAAGTTATTGTGTGCCCTCACAGGGTGTCATGTTCTGACTTATACTGTATGTAACACCTTAGCCAAAATGTACATGGCTTTACAAGTGAATAAATAAATAAATAAAAAATAGTACAAACAGCAACGCATCTAACTGACTATCGGTAGACCTTATTAACATTGGCAATCGATTTGGCTTCTGGGACCGATGCCTCATACAAACACGACTATACCCTTTGATACTAGAGTTTGAAAATTTATATAGAGAACTCCTTGTCATAAATAAAATACATATTCTAGGGTTTTTAGAAAATCACCCCTACCCTTAAGTAAGGGGATGGAAGTTTGTATGGGTTTCCCATAATATGGGATAAAAGTCTATATAAATATATGGGGCTTTATACCATATGGGCCAGGCAGTCCGTTGGACTTATTGACGGTACTCTATGAAACAGCCAAGCCATACTTTTGAAACCAAGGTGTAAGGTTAGTACAGTCAAGACTTAGGGGCTTGGCCGCTCCTGGGATCTGATAACTTTTTACAGTGAAAGCGTAATGAGCCTGTGAGTCTTGGCCGCCAATTTTACATGCAATGTTTTTGGTGGGATAGGATTTTTACAATTTGCTTAGCAGACACTCATCACTGTGTATCAATTATAATTCAGATCGATCGTTTTGTTTTCAGTTTTAATGAATAATAGGGTGTTGCTTATTTTCTAACCTCGTACTCTCACCCCCTCATTCTGTTCTAGGACCCGAAAAAACGTCACTGATTTTTTATTTATTTTAGTTTTAGGGTTCGCTACCGGCAAGTAAAAAATCCGAAAAAGATATGAGAAAAAAAAAGTTTTTTTCTTTGTATCATAATACTTACAGAACGTACATAATTTTATTTAAAAATATAGAAAAAAAATATCTAGTTCGATATGAACTACCAAATTTTTTTTCTGATACACAGAATAATTCACTTGATATATAACTAGATTGATACATTAGGTTATTCAAACAATATCACTGCAAAAAAATTAAAAATAAAACTATGTGAAGCGAGTTTTACTAACATTTATCTCGGATTTTTAATGGGCGGTAGCGACCCCTAAAACTGAATAAAAAAAGAAATAAAAAATCAGTGACGTTTTTTCGGGTCCCAGAACAGAATGAGGGGGTGAGAGTACGGGGTTAGAAAATAAGCAACACCCTAATGAATAAGTTAATAATTTCCATTTGGAATTCGGTTTTATTTATATGCTTACCAATGGCGGGTCTCACGATGCAGATGGGCAGATCACCAGACATGGTGCGCACCACCTCCTCAGCGAGGGCCTTGGTGAACGCATACGTGTTTGGCCAATCCTTAATAAATCTAGACAAATTCAACCATTATTATTAATAATTTAAAAAGACAAATTTTTAAGGGTAGTTATTATGTAAATACAAGCGTAATTTGTGTTTAAATTACGACCAGAAACGTAAGGTAGACCCATCCTTGTCAAAAAAGATAAAGCTACAGGTTACAAACCTGTAGTTTTGTCTTTTTTGCCTTTTACTTTGGATTTTCCTTGAACTCTTTATTCTGTAAACAAAAAGAAACACCCAAATACCTCGAAATATTTTATTCTGATTTTGCTTGTTCCGATTTTAACCATTTTTTTGTTTTAATTTCTACATTTATAACACCGAAGAGTTAAAAGCCCTTTATGGTTTTAGCCAAATAAAACTGAATGACGCTTTTACATTTTCCGAAATTTAAGGACTTTTGACGTTCGGTAAAATCAATTTTGTAATTTTAATCAGAATCAGACATTTATTTATTAAAAAAAACGATTTATATGTCATATAAGATACATGACTGTAATCTATACATTTAAATGGAAAAGTCCTGACTGACTGACTCACTCTTCAACGTAGAGCCAAAACAACTGAACCTAGTAGTCTAAGATCCCGATATAAAACGAGCTTCACCGAGATGTTTATTTGATGAAATGTATTTTATATTTATTTTAATATGTCAATATAGGTATATATGTGGCATATGGATTGCCTAACAAATTTTAGTCCAGGGTATGTTTAATAAAAAAAAAAGATATTTAAACATTTCACCGGTTTGATTATTAGATAAATTCTATACCAATCGAAAGTATGAAGCCCATAGAATATGCAAACGTTAGGTTGCGTATTCTTTTCCCGTCACAACTATCGGTTAGCCAGGTATAAACAGGTAAATCTATACTAGCATTTTGCTACGGTCTGATTATTGAATTGAAATAAAATAAAATTAAAGATTATTTTATTAAATGTACTATGTACTTAGTTTTAAGTGCTATTTTCTTTAATGTTTGTTTTCTCTTTGCTAATTATAAAAATGTTTAGCTTATAGGTCTCCTTTTAATGTTACTGTTGGTGTCGGTGATGAAATAAAGTTTTTATCTATCTATCTATTATGAACACGGTGGTATAGGGTTGCCTGCGAAAAATCTGTCCAGAATTTCGGTTGTCGAAAAGTAAAATATTGCTGCGAGTGAATGTGTGCGACTGAGAGGTCCCAACCAACAATCCCATGCGATAGAAGAGGACACAGCATAACAACTGTTTGAAGTCCGCCCATTTAAAGAAAGAGAGTGCGCATGCTATTTGTGCTTGAAAATGAAAAGGATAGCGATAGTCTAGTATATGCTGTGCATCATTTTGGAGTAGATTGTCGCTATAGATACAATTCATGGTATAATAATGTACTCTCTTCCGAGACTCGGGAACCACGTGTCTGACACAAGCCTACGTCATCATGGTGTTCACAGATTCTCAAACTTTAAAATGTGGGAGAATTTTAACCAACGGTGAAAAGTATTTAAACGGCATTAATTTTAAGTGATTCAAGAAGAAACATAGGTAGTACAAGAGAGTGCGCATGCTATTTGTGCTTGAAAATGAAAAGGATAGCGATAGACTCGTATGCTGTACATCATTTTGGAGTAGTTTATTATTAAAATAGAGAAATAATTAATATTTAATTATTTTTTTATCAATCATCAGTACGTGTATTTTTATTTTTAAAAGACCTATTCAACGACACCCCACACAGTAGTTTAGAAACGAGAAAAAAAAAAAACCCCACTTTAGGTGTACGGGAGGTACCCGAAAAAAAGGATTTTTTTTGTTTTTATTTTACCGTTTTTTTGGCGTGATACATACACATACTCATTCCAAATTTCAGCTTTTTAGTACTAATGATCACGGAGATAAGCCGCGGATGGACACTGGACATACAGACAGACAGACAGATAGACACAGACAGACAGACAGACAGACAGACGGACAGACGGACACGGCGAAACTATAAGGGTTCCTAGTTGACTACGGAACCCTAAAAACTAAAAAAGAATAGGTACTAATAATTAAAACTGGGTATTGGGCTAAAGAGAAAATCTTGGTAGTTTTTAGGATTATTCGTTTTATTGCGCATGAATCTTGATAATCTAATGATAATTAGCCAGATAAAACAAAATTCAAACTGATTGCCCACACTTGTTCGAATAAAACCACATGTTCTTGCTCTATTCTCAATCATGTTACAACCGCTAAATATCTCGGTATACATATAAGGTGCTAACAAATTAGTCACGGATATTTTTACCTCAGATAGTACTCGGTTCTCGGAGTACATTTAAGTATGAAACATCATAGGTATTGTTATGTTTTTTTGGAGAAAATTAGGAAACAAATTTGCTACGTTAAAACACCCTGTTAATAAGATAGTTAAATGAGACCTCTTTAGGCAGATTCTAGAACCTCTTTAAACTATCATACACATGGCCTCTAAAAGTTGAAAAATAAATTACTTGAATGTCAATGTCATGCTATTTGCTCTCTGATTGTGTCGGTTGCAAAGAAATTTAATTAATTAGAATTACGCTATGTATCTATTTCACGCGTGTTCAAGAACTGCAACAACAGGATTACGAACCACGTGTATTATTCAGTCAGTGGCTTATTAGAAACGCCAGACGTAACATACTGCGGACCGACGAGTGTACATTGCGAGGGTGGGATTATTTAACATTCACACAATGCACACTTTTGTTCGGAAGATTCCCCATTTAGCACGTCCTGACCACTTTCAGACTAGCTTCAGTGTTAACGTGTGGGCAGGATTCCTTGGCGATTATTTGTTGGGCCCTGTCTTTCTCTACCGCCTTAATGGAAGAAAGTATCTTGCTAGATGAAGTAACAGTCGATCTCCGTAGAAGGATGTACTTTCAACATGATGGTGCCGCAGCCCATTACGATCGTAACGTACGAAGGAACTTAACGGAACGATTCCAATTACGATGGATTGGCCGGGGTGGGGTTCAAGCAGGTGCAGAGAACTGGCCAGCCCGCTCACCAGATTTAACCCCGCTTGATTTCCACGTATGGGGACGAGCCAAAGACTTGGTTTATGGAACCGACGGGCACACAATCAGAACGTCAGAAGAATTACAAACACGGATTACCGACGCCTTTCAGGTTATCCGAAAACGAGCACTTTTGTGCATTAAAAACCAGGGTCACCATTTTCAAGAATTTTTGTAAAGAGTTTATGCTAATAAAAGTTTTCTTATGTCCGTGCTTGCTTTTTAAATTACTTAAACTTGTTAATTAGGTACGTTAGCATTCGTTTAATATCTAACTTAACCTTATTAAATGCGAAAGCTTGTATGGGTGGATGGGTCACGCCCAAACAGTTTAACTGATCTGAATGAAATTAGGCACAGAGATAGGTTATTAGTATGAAATAGCACACAACTTTTTTACACTACTTCTTCGCATGGGACAGTTTTTTTTTGTTCCACGCGGGCAGAGCCGTGGGCATACGCTAGTAATAACCTACAGTTTTCCCGCCAAATCATAATGACATTTAAGAAAAACAACTTTTGACGTGACATGACAGACAGTGTTAAACATCTTGACAGGCACATAAAAGGGGTGATTATTTTATAAATTAATAATAATATTTTTTTTTGTTTGGTAAATTAAAATAAAAAAATGATATACAAAGGGTCCTTAATTACAGTTAAAAGTTAATTGTTTTAATGTTATTTATTATCTCTTAAAATATCCTTGACTAATTTGTTAGCACCTTATATAGATCAGCTACTCTCATGGAACCAACAAATAGAAATAACAGCTAAGCGAATTCGGAAACTAATATGGCTATTCAGATATTTGAGACATATAACCGATAAAGAGCTATTAGTTTATATCTACAAAACCTTAGTGCAATCTGTTGTCCTATACTGTTTACCAATTTGGGGAGGCACCCACAAAACTAAGCTTTTAGTTCTTGAAAGGGCCCAACGATCGATTCTTAAAGTACTTTTAGGCAAAAATATACGTTGTAGTACTACAGATGTTTACATAGAAGCTAACGTACTTACGGTTAGACAATTATATATATTAAATTCTATCTTAAAGGTTCATAAAAACATCAATTTAAATAATAGCATAATAAATAAACGTAACCCTTACTCGGTAATTAAGCTGCCTACTATAGGTAGAACTTCCTTTGCAAAAAGACAATTTAGTCTGGCATCAATTCACCTTTACAATAAAATTACCAGAACAACTAAAATTTACAACAAAACATATGGAGAGTGTAAAAACCAAATTACGATATGGTTAAAGAGTAAAAACTACGAAGAAACTGAACAACTATTGCAATGATCACTATACTTAGCTACTTGTACATAACTACCTACCAAATAAATATATTATTTACATATTTACATGCGCATTTCATACACCTACTCACGCACACATACCTTCACTCATAACACACAAAGATAGATGCAGTTTTAAGTAAACATTGCAACCACTATGAATGGTTAACATTAGCATGCATTTGTAACTATTACCCACAATTTCAAATTTTTATTCATACACAATCAGCACTTGAAATGTACAATAATTATATCCTTTGTTCACCAATTTCTTTAGGTTAAGTTACTACTATATAACAGCAAAAAATACTTAAGTACATTTTGTTGTTAACTTTGTTATCACTAAGAATGAAAGAGCGAATACCTCCTACCACAAGTGCAAAACTTAAAAGGAGGATTCGACAAGCTGATGTAAACAAATAGTTAATAATAAATGATTTTGATTTTTGATTTTCATAATTGATGTGTCTTGAATTTTGAACCCCCAATAGTAACTCGTTGTGTCTTCAAATTTTATTTTTTCATAAATAATGCGACTATAGATTTATTTAAACTTAATTAGTTCAGTTCCAGTTGATTCAAAGAAAATGAATGATGACAGGCACCGCAACCATACAGGCAGATACACAAATACAAGAAACCACAGAAGGTCAGTTTTTTCAAAGGTACAGCAACACTCACATTACCTTAAAAAACAAATAGTTTTGCTCTGAATTAGAGGTCCCCGTAAGCATAGGCACGTGCCCAACCTAGTAAAGACCGCCACAGATGAGAAGACGAAATCATTGACTTACTCATGTTTAATTGCATTCAGCTTCTCTTCACTTAATTGTTCCACGAGAGCAACTATAGTGTTGGGGTTGGCCGGGCTGTCATAAAAGTCTTCTTTCACGCAACCACCGATGCGGCCCACTGTGGCGTGGGCGTAGGCAGTGGACACATGCACGTAAGACCTGGTATTAATTTACTAAATATATATTACATACATAATATAAAACAAGCAATTACCAGTTGAGCTCTTGTTCAGTTAATTTTAGAATCAGAGCATGAAATACCGACATATGGTATCATTTCCAAAAGCAAATAAAATTTTAGCCACAGAGGTACCAGAAATGTTCATACGCTCAGGGAATTTAAACCCCGGAATAAAAGAAACGTTACATGTTACAACTTGTATACTTCAAGACTTATAATTGAAGAAAAATAAATGTAAGGTCTTATCACAGCAAGGTGAGGGGAGGTAATGGGGAGGATCACGATAAAAAATCTCCTTTTCAATCTGGCTTCTGTCCCGGACAAAGCAACACTACTGCTCTCCTTAATCTCACCGAAGATATTAGTCATGACATGGAATCAACCAAGGTCACAGTGTTGGTGCTCATCGTTTTATCAAACGCTTTTAACGCGGTTGAACATGATCTACACTCCTTGCGACTCTTAGGTATTTCCGGGTATCCCCTAGTGCAACCGAGTGATTTCGACTTATCTTTCGGACCGTAACAAGGCCCTAAAAGGCAGACAGTCACTATCTGTTTGGTGCGTTCTAAATACTGGAGTGCCCCAAGGTGGTATTCTATCTCCCCTTGTGTTTTCTGTCTTCATTAATCTTATAACCACTAATCTTCGCAGTTCTTACTAATGGTAAGGGTCTCCTTAATAATGGTATACGGTTCATTTTCGGACTTCGTAAATACGATCATGTTTCATCCTTTCGCCGTCAGCTTAACTGGATTCCCATTCGTAGCCGCAGGTCCCTCAGGATCCTTTGCTGTCTGTTTTCTATCCTGTTCGACCCTCCTACTCAAGGATATTTAAAAAGTAAATTATTTTTTCAAACTCCACGTTCAGGCTGTGAACTTCGTTCTTCCCCAATTCTCAAACTTTCCATTCCTTCACACCATACTGGTTTCATGTTTAATTCTTTCGCCGTTCAGGCATTTCGCCTCTGGAAATCACTCCCTCTCTCTATCAGACAAGCCCCAAGCAAGAAAGGTTAAAAGTAAATGCTGCATCTCTGCTGGAACAAGAGCCCGAATAGTCCATCCATCATCCCATGTTGTAGACTTCCGTATATATTTGTATCCATTATTTATACAAGTATATATTTATAGTGTGTAAATATATGTTTGTATCTTTGTATATACAGTAATCATATTATTAGGTATTTATTTGTACCATAGATGCTCTCTGTACACTTAGATTCCCGCTTTGCACCAATTTCTAGTATCTCTGTTTGGCCCTATGATTGACTGGTAGAGAATGCCATTTGGCATTAAATCCGCCATTAGTACTGACTTTTGTTTTGTGTAATAAAGTTTAAATAAATAAAAGAAATAAAGTGGCACCATCTGTTATTCAATAGCGCTCCATAGATTGTTTTCAAATAGATTTCGCATCCTAACGACGTGATGGCGAATGTGACAAGCGTTATTCTTTTAATTATCATTTCAGTATAGATACTCCAGAAATGTCTGTCCGCATCGTCGTGAGCGGCCTTGACGATCACGCGCTGCATCGCGAGCCACCCTTCAATATGACATCTAGCCACGTATTAAATATTTTTCATTGTAAATCTCAGCACTTCTTTTAATTTCTTGTTTCAGATTCAGTGCTTGTCAACCCCATGTCTCCGCGATTTTGTTGAATTTCAAAAAACAATAAAAAAAAAACTTTATACCTACCTATCGAACCTACTCACAAATCATAAGAATCGGTTGTGATGTGTCCTCTAGACGAGACATTTAAAATTATTTTTGGCCAAGATGAAACGGAGACGCTTCGCTCGCTCGGCTACTACGTTAAATAACTAACTTGAGATGTTTGCACTCTTTTCCTAGCTGAAGTGCTTGCATGGTGCCTCTCACGTTGGTGTTGACAGCTACTCGGAGCGGCTCATCGAAGGATATCGTTGCCGCTACGTGAAATATAACGGTGACCTGCAAAATTTTAAGTAATTTAATTTTGCATATCACGGAATTGTTAACTTTGCCTCATAACAAAAAAAAGTTAATATTTATATTGGGCGATGAACAGATATCTGGACTGTCAAAATCAATTCATATGTCACGACCAGAGAGGCGGGAAAACCAATACATTCCTACTGCAATAAGAGACACGCTACATCTTTTCATGTGCGGAACTATTGTAACAGCATTCAAAAATCAGCCACCGAGGATGATGTGGTAATAATATGCACGGGCAATAGCAACACGAACCCGTACGCCACACTGACCAACGTCAGTGTGGCCTTATTCAAACTATCAACTGCAAATGTGAAGGTATTGGTACTTCCGGTTCCATGGAACCCTAACTTAAATATAAGGAAACTGAACAATAGTCTTAAGCAATTTGATGAGAATTATTCAAACTGTACATTTATAGATGTTGGTTTTTATGCTAAAAAAACATTCTGCTTATTAAAAATTATTTGTTCAAGCATTAACTCCTTAATCGATTCTTTTGCACACGACCCTCAGTTGTCAGCACCTAATAAGACACATACACCCAATATGAAGCAACTTTCACTTCCCACTTACGACATGGTTCAAGTTACGTTCAATTAACAAATCATCTTCTATACTCAGCGAACCACAGACTCAAATATCGGTGGAAACTTCCAACATTTTTTCGTGGTGAATAATCATCTCACAATATTACACCAAAATATTGCCGGTCTCTTGAACAAACAGGATATCCTTGAATTGGCTATCAACCAATTGCAAGATAGGGGGCAATCGATTGACATGATCTGTATCTCCGGAACCTTTATCAAAGCAGGAGACGAGACCAATTTATCTTTAAAAAATCATAATTTAATGTGCCACTACAGCAGGTCTAAAACAAGTAGAGGCGGTGTCTGCATTATTGCTAATTCTAATAAGATTAACTGTAACCCAATCAATAGGATCAACGATTCTTGCAAGTAAAGTGTCTTGCGCAGCTAAGATTTCATCGATTACGTCGTGGAGAGCTGTAGTGGTGCCTCTTTTTTTCCTGAAGCCGGATTGCATTTCGGGTAAAATGCTATTGAACTCTAATTATTTGGAGACCTGGAAGAATGCTATTACAGGAAATACGCAGTCCAAGACTGATACTACCATGTAACGACGAACCATCATCACAAACAATAGCTTTAGATTTGAATTTATTTATAAAAATCTTAACATTGCTAATGAAATCTTATATAACGCAACGCAATACAGTCAGTAATGAAAAACAGTTTCATAAACTATACCATCAATTTTATTATTCGAGAGATAGGTACACAGATTGGACTAAGGCATATAGGATTCAAACTCTTCCAAATAGTCTCCTATATCAATCACCTCCTAAAGTTCCTACATCGCTATTCCCATTCCCAACAGCCCTGTATATTAAGTTAAATTTTTCATCAATTTCACTACCCTCAGGTTGTTTGTAAGAGACCGCTTTTTAGCAATAAGACCGCCTGTTGTCTACCGTTATTTATAAAATTGTATTTGTTTTGTTTATTTTTGTAAACTTTTATTGGTGTGCAATAAAGTATTCTTGTATTGTAGTGTATTGTAAAGCAGACTTACATGTGTATGGTATGACTATTACCTCATTGGTTAAGATCTGTCTGTCCTCATCGCTGATGCCAAGGCCGAGCTGCGTGACGTCCCCTTGCACCGCGCGTACGCACTCCTCGAAGCCAGGCTTGCGATTGCGCAACATGTTAAACATCTGTGTACGAGAAATGCACAAAAGTTTACAGAAAACTAGCGGACCCGTTCGTTCTGACAAAAAGCTAAGCATTTAATTTTGGGAGTGGATTCTTTTTACCTTTTTCTTGGCAAATATTCTCTTAATAACATCTTTCCTTGGTATTCTCTACACAAGTAATCTTTGCTTCAAAATATATTGCAAAATTAATCCACCGTTCTCGAGTTTTGCTAAGCAGCAATACATTAAACAGATTTCATCTTATTAAAACCTTCGTGAGACATATTTAATAAACGTATTAAGTGGTTTACCCTTACTTGAAATTGTCAGCATTGGCCTGAAATGATTCGGACTCATATGGAGTTCTTCACCAGAGACTGGTACCCGTACCGTCTCGCGGAAAATTAGACTGGCCTCAAACGACGTGCTGCCCTGAAAACGCGCGCCAGGGGCTTACATACATACTTAAAATTTGTCCGTCCGGCACTTCAATGTCACTTTTGTCATCCAATAATGTCTATGGATGGCATGTTGGACCGTTTCTGATAATAAGACGTGAGTGTAAACAGCTTAATACATTTATAAGAAGCAATTTTATAAAAAAAATATGTTTAAAATATTACTAACAGGATCTTTGAATATTTTGGTGAGCCGCTCTTGTGCACTTTGACCCTTTTTCTGGCGCATCAGCAAGTATATGCGCTTGATCTGGCATGACCTACAAACATAATAATAAGACAGTTAGTTTATTTATTTCAAAGTAGCGATGTGATGATTCTATTTCAAAATAGTATAGGCGTTATTAAAATAAATGTATAGGCAAAATCTTTGTAATAGAGGTAGAAAAGCGGTTGCCGACGTTAATACATAGGCGTTTTCATTATTTATCAAAACAACGCATTTTTTTTTATAGCCCAATGGCAAATTACTTATTTCCTAATAACAATATTAGTACATTTGGTACCCAACAAGTATCGGTATAGTATTAAGCTTTAGTGTAGGCTTTTAATCATTTGTTTAAAATATTTACATTAGCTACTGATTTGATTACAACCGAACCTATTTTTAATGGGATCTTAATGCCTTTATGGGACAAAACAGATCGTCAACGCAGCAACAAAAGTCGAAATTGCATTTATTTACGGGAGAGTAGTTTAATGTAAAAAATGAAAAAAAAAACCGGCCAAGTGCGAGTCGGACTCGCGCACCGAGGGTTCCGTACAAACACTTTCCATCCCTAAGTGGTTAAGTTAAGTTTGCACCTGGTATGTATAGCGCCCCATATAAATTAGGTGCAAAGTTAGGTATTAAAAAAAAACTACTTACCTACTAGATCTCGTTCAAAACAATTTTCGTTGGTAGTTTTTATAGTAATGTACATCATATGTTTTTTTTAGATTTTTCATTTTCTTATTTTAGAAGTTAGAGGGGGGGGGGGGGGGGACCAACTTTTTTCCACTTTGGAAGCGTCTGTCACGCAAACTATTCGGTTTAGAAAAAAAATATTTTAGAAACCTCGATATCATTTTTGAAGACCTATCCATAGATACCCCACACGTATGAGTTTCAGTTCTAAGTATGGGGAGCCCCCAATATTTATTATTATTTTTTTATTTTTGCATCAAAATATTAATGCGGTTCACAGAATACATCTACCTACCAAGTTTCAACAGTATAGCTCTTATAGTTTCGGAAAAAAATGGCTGTGACATACGGACGGACAGACAGACGGACAGACGGACAGACGGACAGACAGACATGACGAATCTATAATTGTTCCGTATTTTGCCATTTGGCTACGGAACCCTAAAAGTAATTCAGTCACTGACTGACACATACGTGTGGGGTATCTATGGATAGGTCTTCAAAAATGATATCGAGGTTTCTAAAATATTTTTTTTCTAAACCGAATAGTTTGCGTGACAGACGCTTCCAAAGTGGAAAAAAGTTGGTCCCCCCCCCCCTCTAACTTCTAAAATAAGAAAATGAAAAATCTAAAAAAAACATATGATGTACATTACTATAAAAACTACCAACGAAAATTGTTTTGAACGAGATCTAGTAGGTAAGTAGTTTTTTTAATACCTAACTTTGCACCTAATTTATATGGGGCGCTATACATACCAGGTGCAAACTTAACTTAACCACTTAGGGATGGAAAGTGTTTGTACGGAACCCTCGGTGCGCGAGTCCGACTCGCACTTGGCCGGTTTTTTTTTGTGATATTGTTTCGATATGTTAACATTCGACGTAATAATAGTAAGATATTTCACTTGTGGATATTCAGATTTTCGACATTTCAGTGTTCGACTATTGAACCTTTCGGTAATATAGATATTCGATATTTAGAATTTCGACCTTAGAATCGTTCGAAGTCTCAATTTTCGAAATTTAAGCATTCGATGATTGTACCATTCGATAATGGTATACTTTCGATATTCTGAATTTCGACGTTATGATCCTTCGATATTCTAATTTTCGATATTTTAACCGTCGATATTTTGTATGTCGATATTTCAATTTTCGATATTCAAATACGTACCCATCTCGCGACTGTCCGCGCGGCAACCGGCTACACTACAATAACTTGGCCCGGCCGTGGGAGTGTGAATGACGTATGAACCGAAGTTTCTACAGCCCCCGCCAGTCCGCGTTACACCGTCTTGCACTACGGACCCGTATGAGTTGCGCTCACGAACAAAGGATCGTGTCGTCATGCGTACTGGCACAAACATATTATTTTATTTAAATTTAGTGTAGCGGAAAACACAATTATTATCGCGCTCAGGACTTATTCCGAGGACTTTATCGAACCCAATATATTGGGTGCGACGTTTATGCTGCAATTTTAATGCGAGGATCCTGCTGCGTCATCGCTGCGTTTCCGCAGCGTTTAGTTTTTTTTAAGAAGCGCAAATTCACGCCCATCACCATCCAAGCGCCGAGCTGTAGCTGAGTCAACACTCGCTCAGCGCCGCTCTACCCCTCTAGACCGCGAGCCTTGAAAGGCCGCCGCCACTGACGACCATCCACGCAGGGGAGTACCGGTACACACGGCGGTGAAGCTAGACGGCCTTTAACCCACGACCCTTGCTCTTTTATGGGACTTGTGTCCCCAATAAATTTATTTATTTTAATATTGATGGTTTTATTCCTCTCTAATAAAACCCTATGTCACACTGGCGCCTATTAAGTTGGTCTAAGGTCTAGTTTTGCCCGTGGTGTTAATTTGTTACGTGTTTTTTTTTTGTGAAACTATTTGTATTTTCTTTTTGGTTGCTAGTAACTAAGGTGTTCGCTAATAATAATTTTTATTAATTAATTATTTACATATTGAATGTAATTTTTATCATAATTAATAATTATATTGAATAATTTAATTTGTGAACAAAATTTTATCGGTCAATTTTGAATCACCTTTATTGCGGTATTGATTATCTTTGCACAAGTGTTAAATTTTGTTTAATATTTTTGCTGTGCAATTTGTTTTGTTTATTTAATAATTGATTATAATTTTATGCTTTTTATTTTATTTCTGATTAATATAAATATTTTAAGTACCTAAATTAGAGAAGACAGATTCTTTATCTTGTCTATGAAAAATTAATTCAAACAGTTCCAGTTAAAAGGTCACACGGTAGACTAATGTACGTGACGAAACTATGACAGTTTGTTTGACTCCGAAAACATGGAATATTTTCTTTGATTGTCACTTTGGATTTTTGCTTATAGGTCGGTGTGTAGCTGTGTCGGTGCGTCACCTGAAGAGTTTCTCGATGAGTTGCTTGCCCAGGAAGCCGGAGCCGCCGGTGAGAAACACGACGGCGCCCTGGTAGCAGGCCTGCACGGCGGAGTCGCCGCGCGCCGCCGCCTCGTCCACCGCGCGCAGCCGCGACAGCGCCTGCATCTCGCGAATTACAGCGGGGTCCATCGTGTTTACTGCATGAGAATTTTTAATTTCATTACTTTACGTTTAAATACATTGCTTACACTGACTTACTGAAAGCATTCGACAAAGTCGTTTGGAAGCTAATGATGAACATACTTAAGAAAGGCGAATTGGATTTTCGAGACAGAAGGATCATTAACGAACTATTTGATTGAGATTGGGAAAGAGTACGGGAGAGCGAAGATCTAACAAGGAGTGACACAGGGGTGTCCACTTTCACCGGTCACATTTAATTCATTAATAGAATCATCCATAAGTAAAACAACCGACGAGGATCGAGGGTCAGTAAAATTTAACGGACATAAAATATATTTTCTACGTTTTTCAGATGACATAGCAGCACTAGTCGAAAATGCCACTCAATTGGAAAAACAACTTAACACGATGGAATTAATATTTAAATTTTTTGAATTAAAAATCAACATAAACAAAACTAAAATCATTACTGCATCTAAAACTAACCCAAAAGATAGAACTCATAGAACAATCAATTTAAACACAAGAATTGAAGAATTTGAACATTTTAAATATTTAGGTAGTATAGTCAACAGTAAATCAAGATGTAGTCAAAATGTTATATTCTTATATGTTATTGATATATGTTATATAATGTTTTTCTATGTAAAAAAGTAGTCAAGATGTTATTGCTAGAGTAGCCAAATAGCAGCCAAGGGCATTTAATATCAAAAAAAACATATTCAGATCTAAAATATCAATAAAATATTTTCTTCGGTTTCCACGACTGTCGCACATTGAAATAAAACAATTTAAACGGATTATATCGCGTATATTAATTATTTAAGACTCCCTGACGTTTCGGTACCTTTACAGATACCGTTGTCAAAGGTTGACTGAGAAGAAACACAAGTTTTCACTGCAAAGTTACATTTGTGCAAAATACCCATTTTATAAATATTAATTTAAAATAAAGGTGTTCATAAATGCCATGACCATGGGCCTGATGTGTAAAGACAGTTACACATGTGCCAGAAGGGCATTTATTATTTTATTTAAAATATCTACCAGCGGTTCACTATAATATAAGGCTTACTGAGGAGAAAGAACCGCCGAAAGAAAACTCCCAGATTGCCTTATCTACTGTGATATACTTTAAAACAATTACTCTACATATACTACTTTTAACACTAATTTGATTTACACACACACAATTTTTGCTAACTGACGTTGAAAGTCAGTAAATGTAAACAAAGAAAAACAGAACTGAATATTCCGCAAATTTCAAGTATTTTTTGCATAATACAGCCAGAACTATCCGCAGTGATAAGGGTCAAGTATTTTTTTTCTATACGATTCAGTATTTATTTCGGAAGAAGAACGAAGGATTTATCAGCATTGTGGTAAACAATGTTTTGAATTTGATTGATGACAACTCCTTGCCAAATCGCTACTGACGTTGTATAATACAAAATATATGACGTATGCACATTATTTATTTATTTATTTAATCTATATTACACAAATAAAAAACAGATCGTTGTCGCATGTAGGTTAGGTTTACAATGTATAGATAATTATAAGTAAGCTCGATATTACATAGGAGGTATTGTCAAGCAGATTATGTACAAAGTCTTATTTCGTTCTACTTTCGTTTTCATAAAATTTATGTCTGATCTATCTCACTGTTGTAATTAGGTAAGAAATTAAGCTTTTGGTAATTAAATATGTAGACCTAATAAATAAATAATAAATAATATAATAAATAGAAAGCTTCATAAAATAGGTAAGTTGAATAATATTGTAAACAATAGATTGCCACATTATTATCCTAATAATATTCTTATATATTTTCATATAATATCGACCATTTCGAGATATGTATCGACCGATGTTTTGTACATGAATGTGCTTATTTACTTAATAAAGGGATAATGTTGTTCTTTTGCACCTACACACCACATCCATTCACACAAGAGAATTGGGCTACGCCCACTTGTCGATCTGGCCTCAATAAGTGTGATCAAGCGGCCATTACAAATATGACCGCTCGATCAACTTGAGATTCATTCTCTCAGCGGCCTCAATACAGTGAACACTCACGCAGCATTATATGAAACCTACTTGCTCAATCAGATCCCAATGGAGTCGTCTTCGCAGCAGGCGACTTCAATTCTAAGCACACCGCGTGGAAGTGCGTAGCATCTAACCCAAACGGCGTTCAGCTTTTCAACTTCTTAGCCAGTGAAACAACCGAATTCTCAATTATCCCCCCTAGGGAACAGACTCATTTCCCAACTATTGTCGAACACCGACCCGACATATTAGATGTGGCCCTTATACAGAACGTAACCTTACAGTTGCGTTCTGTAGAAGTGGTTACTGCGTTAGATTCCGACCATTTGCCGGTCATTTATAAATTCGGACCAAACCCCGGTAACCTTCCACCTAGGACCAAGACGATCGTGGATTGGGCCAAGGTGGAAACAGGTCTCTTAAAGACAACAGCCCCCACTTAGATTCAATCTCTTTTCCTAACGTAATAACTACAACTGACGAGACAGACACAGCTATTGCCGCTTTTACAAAGCACCTTATCACCATTCAAGGTGAGGCCTCGAGGGAGGTCGAGGCGGACGATATCGACCGCCGACCCCTCCCTCCGGACCTGGTTGATTTGTTAAAGCGGAAAAATAGAGCCCTTAAGGACAAAATAGCTTTCCCTTCTCCCGAAAACCGGTCCTTGCTGTGGTCTTTGCAAAGCGAATTCCGCAAGAAGGCTACCGAGTTTCGGGCGAACTCATTCTGTGTTCATTTGGAAGAGATAAAGCCTAGTCATCTGGCTTACTGGAAACTGGCTAGATCTCTTAAATCTGACACAGTCTATTCTATTCCCCCTTTGGATCGTCCCGATCACCCAACCCCCGCGGTACAAAACGATGAAAAAGCTGAATGCCTTGCGGGCAGTTTAGAGTCACAATGTACCCCGAGTCTACTTCACGCCGATGACACTCATATCGCATGGATTGATTCGGAAGTGGAGCGGAAGTCTCAAGCCCCCCCGTTAGCCCCCCCACTAGAACCCGTAACAGTACGGGAGGTCAGTGATTTGGTCAAGGGACTACGCGTCAGAAAATCCCCGGGATCGGATGGCATCTCCAACCGTATCCTCAAGCTTCTTCCCGAAGCTTTGCTCCTCGTTCTTGTCAGCATCTTCAATGCTGCCCTCACCAATGCTCACTTTCCAACCGCGTGGAAATCTGCAACGGTGATCGGGATTCACAAGCCGGGAAAACCCCGCACCTCCCCCACTAGTTATAGGCCGATCAGCTTGCTTAGCTCCCTCGGGAAGCTATACGAGCGGATCATTCTTAGGCGAATACTCAACTTTTCGTATGAGAATTCGATCCTCATAGACGAGCAGTTCGGCTTTAGATCTGGACACTCGTGTGTCCATCAGATGCACCGTATCGCGGAGCACGTGTTGGACGGTTTCTCTAAGTTCAAAGGGTTAAAAACCGGTGCGATTTTTCTCGACGTAGCGAAAGCCTTCGATAAGGTTTGGCATAACGGTCTAGTATACAAGTTATACGAGATGGGTATGCCAGACAGACTCGTACTCATAATTCGAGATTTCCTAAGGGATCGAAGCTTCCGCTACCGCATTGAGGGAACGTACTCGGTCGGACCCTCACCCCATCCGCGCTGGCGTCCCGCAAGGCTCAGTGCTGTCCCCCACTCTCTACTCTCTGTTCACGGATGACATTCCCAGGCACCCCAAAGTGCATCTGGGGTTATTCGCTGACGATACCGGTCTCTATACGACTCATTGTAAGCCTGCTCTTATTCGGCGATATCTCCAGGAGGCAATCAGCGGCCTAGGCCAATGGTTCTCTCGTTGGCGTATCGAGGTCAATCCCGAAAAGAGCGCTGCAATTATCTTCCATCCTACGAACACAACATGTGCTCGTAGGTTGGAGCCAGTTAGGTTATTTGACCGACCCATCCCCTGGGTGGATCAGGTCAAATATCTTGGCGTTACCCTCGATCAGAAACTGACCTTCCGTCCCCATATCAAGCGTGTTCGAGTAGGCTTTGTCCGATGACTAACAAGCGGAGTAAAATGTCTCTTAGAAATAAGTTGACGCTTTACAAAACTTGTATTCGTCCCATCATGACTTACGCTAGTGTAGCTTTTGCTCACGTGCCTAAGTCTCGTCTCAAGCCCCTTCAGGTAGTTCAGAATAAGTTCTTGCGCAGGATGACAGATACCCCATGGTATGTGACCAACCTGAGCCTTCACCAAGACATGGAACTTCCCACCATGTTTGGTTTTTTCAAAAAAGCGTCTAAGCGCTTCTTCGATATAGCTCCCAACCACGGGAACCCCCTCACAAGGAAGGCAGCCAACTACCTTCCTCGAGCTCCCGATCCCTCTGTGGATCCACCTCACAGATTGTTATTGCAAAGAGGTCGGTTTACCCGACGTCCGAAGCATGTACTATCTGACCCGGACGATGAGATCACGGAAACCATCCAAGCGATGGTCGCCGCGAACTCTCCGAACGGCACCTCAGCGTAATCCCCGCCGGCGGGGAACTACCGCTACTTGGTTCGCGTTTTTTCTCTTTTTCATAACCCGATTCTCTTTTCACTCTCCTCCCGCCCTAAGTCAGACTGATTCGGTTCAGTCTATTCACGACGCAGTCCATGCGCCCAGTGCGCCCGCGTCACTCCAACCCAAATTACCCCTGTGGCGCGGAGATAATCCCATTAGCGGGTTATACTCCCACACAAAGTCCGACTACTGGTAGTGAGGGCTAACCAGCCCTGTTACAGTTCAAGTCATGTCTTAAAAAAAAAAAAAAAAAACTTGAGATTCATTCTCTCAGCGGCCTCAATACAGTAAACACTCACGCAGCATTATTTGAAATCAACCTCGGCGTTACTTATTTATTCTCCATTCTGCTAATGAAAAGGTCACGCAATTTTTTTTATATTTAATATATTTGGAGCTTACTTGATCTTGAGGGGAATGCGGTTCTAGAGGCGGGCCACTTGAACAGTAAAAGAGTTGGACATTTATGAAAAGAGATAGATTGCCAGAAGAAAATAATTGACGGTTAAATTAATGGTTAAGCCATATGTACGGGCTGCTAGTGTCACATACACCAATTATGAAATGTTATTTGCTGGATGTAATAATAACTCACGAATATAGTCGAAAATACACTCTTTAATTATAATGTCAAAGTAAACTATAAAAGCGCAATATTATGAATGATAATGCTAATGAGGACACGCGTGGTTGTTGTCTAATGTGAACCTGAACGTGTACGAGTACTGGCGCGTATGTCAATGCTTTACGCGATTGTTGGTTATTTCGCTGAGATGGCAATGTGCGGTATGTGGACCGTACATGCTGCCCCGCGAGAGAAGCGTGAGATGAAAAATGATACAAGTTTTATGATAAAAGCAATTGATACAAAATAAAACATTAAAACTTATAAATTTCTAAATTATAAACTGCCGCTGTCCTGGAAACTAGTCTTAGTGCAAAATAGGTGAGGTAGCTTTGTTTTGCTTCGTCGTCTTGCGAATACTAGGATTGCTGGGTAATGCTTCTAATTCCAATTGAACGATCGAAGTTTGTCTTGACGAATGCCCCAGGATTCTAGGTTGAATTTGTGGAGCGTGGGTTGCGAGTGTTGCGACGGATGATAGCTGCTGTTCCTGTAGTTCCGAACGAATGTCGGCGCTCCTGCTGCGGCTACTGCGCAAGCGGCGAAGGATGGCTGCTCCAATTGATATGAGCGCACCAACAAGTAAGATGTAAATGATGGAGTACTGGTGCACGTCATGATATGAAATGTTTTCTTTTAAAGGTGTCTCAAGTCAGTCTTCATTTGTTGAATTTGATTATTAATTTGATCGAGTTCAACTCTGTTATCAGTGATGTTGATTTCTGATAGTGGGAGTGAAATATTTATTATGTGATTTATCTGCGCGATTTCTGGTGTGCAAATGTCCGATGTAGTTTAAATTTCACTCCAGTGATCCTTGGGAGAATACCGTGAAGTCTTCGCCCTTGATGACGCAGCTCTGACCGAGTACGATAACCCCGGCACTCTCTGTCTGCGTTGCCGTAACCCGATCCTCCCTCCCCTTGGTTATTTCGCTGAGATGGCAATGTGCGGTATGTGGACCGTACACCATAATTGTGGAAGAAGTCTTTGAGGTATTCAGGGGAATTCGAGTCTTTGAGAATTGAGAAGAGAGCGCAAAGCATTCGCATTTCACGTCGTTGACGGATATGAAACCAACCGAGCATTATCGCCATGCTCACCAAGCTGTTTATAGCGCAAGTATCCAGGGATACTAGACGGACACTTATTAGGCTATGTAAATGCCATGTTTGTCTTAATTGAAAATTATTCTGTTTTTATAAAACTATTTCTGTTATCTATCGGCTAATCCTAGTGGTATTAACTAACTAACTAACTGAGCGAACCGTGGATCTTGGCCTCCGACACCAGATCACTCCGCGCTCCACGATCCTGAGCCAGCTCTCGCCAGTGGTATTACTTGTAGGTAATTATTCGGGGACTTCCTTCAAAAACGTTAACATTCTATCGCAGCGTCAGTTTATGACATACTAGTCTAGTAATGATTGAAACGTGACTCGTGGACGGGATACCTGACGCCGTAATATTTGATGATTGTTGCGAAGTCTGGCGGCGAGATCTGGATTCATCCTTAACGGGACAAACCTGTGGTGGACTGGTGGTGTTGTGATTATCGCCAATCGTAAGGAGTTGGCGGTTACCTAGAACCATCTTTTCACTCTTCAGCCGAGGATCAGCTGTGGGTTATTCTAACACATAGCGACAATAATAAATGGTCGCGGTCGGTCACATTTCATTAATGTATTCAAACCCAGGGTAATACACTATTGCAAAAATTGAGGTTTTTTTTAAATAAGTTAAAATATGCTTTTTTAAAGAATCTTGACGATAAGTTTTTACTAATTGGTGACTTTAATATGAGTAGTATATTGTGGATGGCGCATGGTACTTCAATGGTACCGTCTAGTTACGCAAGTGATGATGAGTGTACTTTTATAGACGACAATGCTCAGGTTTGACATGAGCAAAGCCTATTACAGGGTTTTATTTGACATACTACTAAATAAACTGTACGGCATCGGAATCCGAGTTCTAGCATATGACTAATTCAGGAGGTGAGCTTGACTAACCGCAAACAAATTGTGGAAATAGGTTTCAGAGATCAGTCTTCAGGATACATAAAAAAGATCAAGCTAGAGGAAATTACTGTAACCAGATCCATTCTTCAAGGTAGCGTTCTAGGTTGAATTTTTTTCTTAATCTGTATAAACGATTTACCAGCAATCATTACCCAGCCGTGTAGTATTTTTGCTGATGACATTTCAGTTGTATTATCGTGTCAATGTGAGGACGAACTGCAGTCGATTTTAGATGATACAATTGCAACAATAGGGTCCGGGCTTATGGACCATAATATAAGTCATTAAAAATAATACTTTTCTAATCCAGTTTAGGCCACATCAATGCCTTCATGTCAGCTATACGTATAATGGTAGTGAACTGTAATGCGTAGAAGTTCAATACACTCAATTCACAGAAATTAAATTAGTACAATCAAGTAGAGAAAATTGTGAAAAAAATTAAGTTCATTTACATTATGTCTTGAATCAACTAAAAAATGTAAAGACTGATACTGCCATCTGCCAGAAGTGCTGAGGAGAAATAGCTCTTACACCATTTAACTATTTAGGCTTCAAAAACAATGAATGTATCAGAATACTGGTGAACATTCAGGTAACAGAAGGTTGTAAAGAGCATTTCATCCAGCAGTATAAGGTTCTATTTACTTTTTAGAAGTTGGTGTTTTCGTTAAGAAACATTACGCCCTTTCTCCACTGCACTCTTGTCCACTCAGCTCCTTTTGCCATGTGTGTAAAAATGTATAACAAATTATCACAAGTGATAAGAGAAGAAAGCAAATTATTACGCTTTAAGAGTTTCTAAGAAAAATCTCATTCATGTTTGTAAATGACTATTAAACTACATGTATGATAGAATACGAGGTAAGTCTATATATCATTAAAATTTCAATATTGAAACTTGACTGACACAAACGTAATTATTAAAATTATTGTAAACTAGCTTTTAGGTTACTTAGTTATATAATATTTATTGTTTTGCCCTTGCAGGGTTTATGGCCTCTACTGTAAGTCTCCTATATTATCTATTTTTACCATGAATGCAATACATTTCTTTGACTAATTATTAACGTGCGTAATCTATGCCAATACAACGGAATATTTACATCAGTAAGAATAAAAATTGAGTAAAAAAACTTTTTTAAGTTAAACGGTTTTATTGAAAATTTACTAAAAGGTAATAAATAATTCGGCAGGTCCTAGGTACCAGACATCACACCACTCTCCTCATCCATCTAGGGCATTGATCAGACAAAAAATAAAATCGTTGGGCGCGCGAAGTCTGCGTAAATACGGTTGTTGAGAACCGATAGTTTTTATCCACTGGCCACACAACCAGTTAGTTCACTTTTATTCCGTGGCGCTTCGAGCGCGCGCGCTGTCGCCGGCGGACGCTGCCGGCGCCATAACTATTAACGTAACGGGTCTTGAACATTATAACCTCCGTGATTTCGGGCGATTTTTTGGAAGGTTTACGCTTTAACGGAAAGTGTTGAGATACGGTGCAATTCCTTGTACGGTGGGCTGCTTCGGGCGCCCCAAGGATTGTTATTTAGAGTGATATAAGGACTACTACAGTGTGAACTGTGTTTGGTGTTTTGCTGACGAGATCGGAGCGGCGGCGGCGCAGACCGGGACGTCGTTTAAGGTTGCAAGTAAAACATACATACACGTTACACAAAGCAGAAACACATACTTGCGGCCGGGAAGAGATTCGGCTGACATCCAGGTTAGCAACATAGATCAAGTTAGGTTAAGTACATAGGGCGCGCATCGCGTCCCATTGTTTCGCGCTAGGCAAGATTGCTATGATAATTTTCCATCACATGGGCCCGTGGGAAATTCAATTTGTGTCTGGCGGAATCAAATTTTGGTAGCAAAAGCGTGGTTCATATCCACAGAAAAGATATTTGATTCATTTACGTTCGAATAAGTAATTTAGTTAGCATCAAAATCATAATTGAAATTTGAGGGTGGATTGCGCTTGGTTCGCATTCCAATCTATTAACGTTAAGTTGCATTTGCGTAATTAAGAGTAACTAAATTATAAGAATATTAGTTATTACTTTCAATTAAATGTTAGTTGAGTGAATAAAGTAAATATAGTTGCGTTTCGATACGGAGAAACGTATTAATAAGTAATTAATAATTGGGGTTCCGCTGAACTATTATTCACTCAAAATACATTTAATTTAAATACATTTAGTGTTATTTTCCTTTGCGTAATATATTGGTGTTGGGTGAATAACTTTGAAGTTGTCGCGTTTGGTACGAAAACGGATTGTTATTGTCGAAAATCGGGGTTCCACGGACAAAATTATTCACCCAAATTAATTAATTAATTAATTTGTTTTCGGGTTATATTATTTTATTGATCCGCGTTATCGAGGTTGGTACCATGGCTCCCTCAGTAGTTAAAACGGTCGCGTCAAGGGTCGAATCGGAATTAAGATGGTTTTCATTAGTCGTTACGTTAATTGGTCGTACGGATCGCGAGGACGCATTGTTGTCGCGCGCGCGACAGGTAGATGAAAGGTATGACGCGGTATTGAAATTGCATGCCGAATATTTGGCCCGTATTGACGAAGAGGAGACTGGGGAAAGTCGGACCCAGGCTGTTGAAGTGGTGCAACGCAATGTAGACCAGTGCGGTGATATGGTGATGAGTATCATCCAAGCGGCAGCGGATATCGAGCGCGCCCGAAAAGGGGATGTTGGGGTAAGGCGTGCACCCAGTGGTGTGGCACTAATGGCGCCGTTGCCACCGGTGAATGTCCCGGAATTTTGTGGTGAATATGCCGACTGGCCGAGGTTTCGCGACATCTTTAACAGCGTGGTGCACTCGCGCACGGATTTGACCCCCGCGTATAAAATGGCGCAGTTGATGGGGAGATTACGCGGTGAGCCTCATGATATTTTGACTCATTTGGAGATTACGGATTCCAGTTACGAGACGGCATGGGGCCTATTAATTGACCGATATGATAATCGGCGATTAATTATTGATGGGCTCATCGAAAAAATATTTAGTATATCGAAGGTCACTAATGTACACGAAATAAGGTCGAAAATCCTTAATCCCGTCACGGTGGCGGTGAATACGCTGGAGCGACTCAAGTTGTCACTCGGGGACAACAAGTACATTGTTGTGAACCGGGTTTTGCGCAAGTTACCTAGCGAGGTGGTGGCGCGGTTTGAGCAGTCACATGGGGGTGATTCATCGAATCACCTCCCAACATTTGATGAATTGAGGGCGTTCCTGGAGGGTGAGTGCAGGCGGGCGGATTGCCAAGGGGCAACCACGCCGCAACCCCCCACGTCACCCCGGCGTACGGTCGGGCCCAAACCGGTGGAGCCCCGTCGGGGAGGACAGCGGTACAACGCCCTCCAATCGGAGGTGTGCCCCTTCTGCCGGAAGGGGGGTCACGCGATCACCGCGTGCGCGGATTTTGGAGCACAGCGGGTGCAGAGGCGCAGGGGGGTGGTCAAGCAGCGAAACTTGTGCTTTCGCTGCCTAGGCGCACACTATGTGCGTGAATGCAGTAAGACCACCAACTGCCGAGTATGCGGAGGAGCCCATCATGAACTTCTCTGCCTGGCTGAGAGTGGGGAGCGGTACGGGGCCTCATCGGGAGGCCATCCCCCCTCTCCTAAGCCAGCCTTGGGTGGACGGTCGCCCCCCCACCGGGGAGGGGGGTCACCCAGAGACCAGCGGTCGCCGCCCTCCCGGGGTGGGGAGTCACCGGGGACTCCGGAGTACCGCCGGATGCCGCAGTCTCCTCCGCGGGGGGGGGATCGGCGCCGAGATACGGGCGGGTGCCCGGAGATGACCCATGGGGAGTCGGGCTACGCGACTTACTCGGCCGCGCTGGGGGGCAGGTTGCCGCCCCCGAGTAATCGCTTCTCCCCACCCCTCGCAGAGCGCCCACGTTTGATGGCGCGTCCGCCGCAGATGGGACGGATGCCGATGGGTTATTACCAGCCGGCGCGCATGGCACCGATGGGTCGAGGGGTGTACTACCCGGGGTGGGACCCATACCTGGTCCAGGGGCCCTCTCCCCCTCCAGCAGAAGGGGAGGGAGGTGCCCCCTGCTAGCAATTAGCAGTCTGTTCATCCGTCGTGCCCACCCCGCCAGTGACGGTATTATTACCGACGGCCGTGATTACCGTCAGGGGCACGGATGGACAGCCAGTGCCAGTGAGGGCACTACTGGATTCGGGGGCACAAGGTTGTATCGTGTCCAGCCGCCTAGTGGCCAGGCTGGGCCTCAGGTTGGAGCCATCACGGGATGGCGCAATAGGTATAGGTGGCAATCAGGTGCCTCACATCAGGGGTCAGACGGACCTCCTGTTTGAGATGGGTGACTCGGCATCGATCACGCGGGTGAAGGCCACGGCTATTGTTTTAGATGAAGTGGTCGGGGTTCTTCCTTCGGTACGGTTACCGCCGGCGGTAAAGGAGCTGACCAATGGATTGGAGTTGGCCGACCCTCACTTCGCGATTCCCGGACGGGTGGACGTCTTACTTGGAACTGACGTCCTCGGGAAGCTGCTGCGGAGCGGTAAGCGGGAGCTGCAACCAAACGGGTTGGTGGCCGTGTGTACCGCAGGTGGGTACGCATTATTGGGCCCAGTACGGGGACCACAGGACGCAACGGATTATAGCAACATATACTACGGCAGCGTGTTATCGGAGGTCCTGCAAAGGTTCTGGGTAACAGAAGAGCCACCCACAGCTCCCAGGACAAACCCACTGGACGAGGAGTGCGAGACATTTTATCAGTGCAACACGGTGCGCCTCCCGTCGGGCAGATTTATGACACGGCTACCGTTTCTATCGACGCGACCTCCGCTGGGGAGCTCCAGGGGCCTGGCTGAGAAACGGATGATGGCCATGGAAAGGCGCATGAAACGGGACTCCAACTTTCGGCGAAAGTATGTTGAGTTCATGCGTGAATATTTGGCTTTGGGTCACATGTCGGTATCCAGGGTAGACTGGCGTCGTGAGGAGCACTACGTATTGCCTCATCATGCAGTCCTGAAGACACCTGACTCCAAGATCAGGGTCGTGTTCGACGGGAGCGCGGCGACATCGAACGGGGTGTCCCTGAATCAATGCCTGCACGCTGGTCCTAAGTTGACCAGAGACATTGCAGACATTCTAACGGACTTCAGGAGACACCAAGTTGTCTTCGTTACGGATGTCAGGATGATGTTTCGCCAAACGGAGATCCATGCGGATGACCGTTGTAATGATGGGCGACTTTGAATGATACTAATTTGATTAGTCGATTATTACAATCATTCGACTTATTCGACTAATTCGAAAGTCATTCGAATATTAGTAGTTACTCAAAATCGACGCCAGCCAGTCGAGTTGACGTTGAGACAACTAACATTAACAACTAACGAATAATCCACTCGAATTAGTAAGCGCCGCGCCGAGTCGACACGATGTTTCCCGATTCGGTCCGAACAAACGTCCATTGCAAGCCGACCTCTACCTTCATAGTGGATTCAATAGCAGAAGGGTCACGCTTACACTGGTCATTCGGTCGGCACGGAATTAGTATTAGTAGCGAACGAATGACCAGTATTAGCGTGACCCTCTTGACATGAACTTTGCTATGACGGGAGAGTTGCGCTTACGGTGGTCATTCATTAGTTGTGGTTTCCGGAACTTATTTTAACTAGGTTTCATTTGTTTATTGTGTACATTTTTTTTATTTACGTTGGTTGTTGGTTGGTATTGTTACAGTTTAGTTTTGAACATACTACTTTTCATTTTCGAATATGAGGAAAGTAATCAAAAATTATAGTAGAAAAACACCTTTTTGATTACTTACTCACTACACGCGCAAATTGGTTGTTTTTTTTTTTATCTGTATTTACCAATCAGCATAAGTATAATCGTGTCAGTGTGTAGTTGCGTTTAAAAAATAATTGACAATAGTAATGCATTAGTAAATTTAAGAATTAACATTTTTGTATTTCGAATTACAGTAATCTGCCTGTATAAAATTACGACGTCGTATTACTTTATTCTTTTTATTTGAACCACGTTCCAATTTATTTAATGGATTTTAATAAAAAAACTAGTTAACTATTAATTATAAAAATATAGTCTGTTGTTTTTATGCGTTTACTTTATAATCATACACACTTAAAAAAATCCTCAGCGGCTGTACAAGTTACAGCCTGACAAGTGTCGGTCCGGCCCAGAGATAGTGGCACTAAAACAGCTTTCAGATGGCAATCATGATCATACGTCATATATTTGCATTATTTATTAAACTTCATTAGCAATTTGCCAAGGATTTCTCATTAACATTGTTTACCGGAATGCTGCTCAATCCTTCGTTCTTCTTGCGAAATAAATACTGAATCCTATTAAAAATAACTGGACTTTCATCACTGTGCTTTATTATGCAAAGAATACTTGAAATTTAAGGAATATTGAGTCCTGATTCCTCTATGTTTACTTCAGTTCAGTGACATTCACCGACTTTCAACGTCAGTTACCAAAAATTTGGCATTACCAATAAAATAAATTAGTAGGTATATAGGTACCTACCCAAAATTAAAAATCCGTAAAATGACATGGGTTGAAATTGAAAATCATCCTTTGGGGCTATAGTTCCATTGCCGAGAAGTACATTTAGATTTTCTACACCCGTGTTTTTTTCTTTTCAAATTATATAAATATACAATGACCAACTTACAGAATATGAGAAATGAAAATACATTTTCATCTTTCAATTATTTTTCAGCTGCTCTTTTTTTTCTATTAATAAGGTTGACTGGTAGAGAATGCCTCATGGCATTAAGTCCGCCTTTTGTACGATAAGTTTTCTTTTGTGCAATAAAGATTAAATAAATAAATAAATAAGGGGACTCATTCCTACCTATAAACAAATTAAGGTTTTTGAAAAAAAATCAGCCATTTACTATTACCGGTAAACAAAGCGAGTCGGCCTAGGTTAGTGTGATTCATCCATTTAAGCACAACTCGCCCATCATAGTATAAGCATTCGCTTTTAGTGATTATTTGGTTGGTACTAGTCGCGGAGATTAGTTACTAACATTAGTAGTCGTCATTCGATTATCGACATTAGTATACTACTAATTTCAAATTCGAATTATGATATTAGTAATCGCTAATCATTCGAATCAGCAAATTAGTCGAAGTCGCGCATCACTGGACCGTTGGTTCCAGCTGATATTGTGGCGAGAGAGCCCAGAAGAACCGATGATCACGTATGAGCTGAACACGAACACGTACGGATTAAAACCCAGCCCGTATGTAGCGATGCGGACGCTACGAGAGCTGGCTGACCAGGAACGGCTGCGCTTCCCTCGCGCAGCTGCAGTCATCGACCGGGATGTCTACGTGGATGACATTTGTACGGGCACGGACAGCATTGAGCAGGCGCTCATCCTAAGGGATGAATTGGTGGCGCTCATGGCCTCCGGTGGCTATGAACTCAGGAAGTGGCTGTCAAACTGCCCAGAGGTGCTGGCAGGACTACCAGTTGAGCACCAACAAGACCCGCATTTGTTTGAGGACTCGGATAATCCTCATGCGTTGGCAATTTTGGGGGTCCAGTACCGACCGACTCAGGATGTCTTCACATACAATTGTGAGGCCGAATTGCTGTCGAAGACCTGGACCAAGCGATCAGTCCTTTCGACTATCGCACGAACGTTCGACCCAAATGGTTGGATCTCTCCGGTCACGTTCATGGCAAAGTTCTTCATGCAGAAGCTTTGGTTGGCCCAACTAGGCTGGGATGAGCAGCTCACGGACGAGCTGCTGCACGAGTGGACGGCATTCGTGACCACATTGCCGCATATTAAAGAAATTGAGATCCCGCGCAAACTGCTCCCTCAGGCGGGAGCCAGGGTGACCCTGCATGGGTTCTGCGATGCTTCTGAGAAAGGGTACGCGGCCGCGGTCTACCTGAGAACAGGTGAGACTTCTGGCGAGGGCGTTGTACGCTTGGTCATGGCCAAGAGCAAGGTTGCGCCTGTTCGGACTTGGTGGACGATTCCGAAGATGGAATTGGCGGGTGCCGCGCTCCTGACCCGTCTCCTAAACCATGTGGCGCAGAACCTGCGTGGCACGATGGATCTGAATGACACGGTTTACGCATGGACGGACAGCCAGATCGTGTTGTGCTGGCTGCAGACTTCGGTCCATACGCTTGAGGTATTTGTGGCCAACCGAGTGTCACAGATAAATAACTCAGAGACTCCTCTGGTCTGGAGACATGTTCCAGGTGAAGTTAACCCGGCAGACTGCTCGAGTCGCGGCTGCCCGGCGCCTGCTCTGGTTGAGCATTCTCTCTGGTGGGGGCCTCAATGGCTGGAGCGGCCACATACGGAGTGGCCTTTCAATGACTGCGGACGCCAGCCACTACCCCCTGACCAGGGTCTGAGAGTCAATGTGACTACAGTGGAGTCTGTGGCAGTGGACCACACTCTTTTGGAACGGTATAGCTCACTAGGGAAGCTACTTCGAGTCACGGGATGGATAATGCGGTTTTTCCATAATTGTCGAAGCCCTGCTGCACAGCGCAACCTGTCACCTGTAATGGGACCTGAGGAGCAGCAAAGGGCTCTCTCACGTTGGGTGGGGGTCATTCAGGGGAATGAGTTCCAGGATGAACTTAGGATTTTGCGGACTGGCGTGGGCAGAATGAAGAAGAGCCTTGTCCGCCTCAACCCGTTTATTGATGAGCACGGAATGCTCCGGGTGGGAGGCCGACTACGGAATGCCGAATTGCCCTATTCAGCGCGGCATCCTTTAATTCTTCCCAAGAAGGGAGCTCTGGTGGAGCTGTTGGTTTGGGACCGTCACATCAGGAATTCACATGCAGGCTGCAACACTCTGCTGGGCATTTTGCAGCGGGAGTTCTGGATTTTGTCGGCACGGAGAGTGATACGGAGCGTTGTGTTTCGTTGCTTGCCTTGTTACCGGCTCAAGGCAGCCACAATGCAGCCACAAATGGGAGATCTCCCGCCCGACCGAGCTACGGAAGCTCGGCCGTTTGCTGGTGTGGGGACAGACTTCGCGGGGCCTTTCATGGTCAAGACATCACGCCTTCGCAATGCGAAGTCGGTTAAGGCATATTTGTGCGTCTTCGTGTGTCTGGCGACCAAGGCCGTTCATTTGGAAATGGTAGCTGATCTCTCTACGGAGGCCTTCTTGGCAGCGCTGGACCGATTCGTTTCTCGACGGGGGATACCGGCCTTGATACGATCGGATTGTGGTACCAACTTCAAGGGCGCCGATCGTTGTCTAAAGGAAATTGTATTATTTTTAAGTCAAAATGAGCGAGAGATCGGCACGGCCATCGCCAGTCGGGGCATTTCGTGGTATTTCAGTCCACCTGGATGCCCCCACTGGGGTGGAATATTTGAGGCAGTGGTTAAGTCTGCCAAGACTCATTTGTATCGGGTCATCGGCTCAACGATCCTCTCTTTCGAGGAGTTGTCAACGGTGTTTTGCAAAATTGAGGCAGTTTTAAATTCGCACCCCTTGTGTCCGTTGAGCGCTGACCCGAATGACCTGGAGGCCATTACCCCAGGTCATTTTTTGATTGGCCAACCACTCAACGCCTTGCCGGAGTATCCGTATACGGATGTTAAGTTGTATAGGTTGTCACGGTATCAGATGCTGCAGCAAATGACTCAAAATTTTTGGAAGCGATGGTCGCTTGAGTATTTGCACATTCTTCAGCAACGCGTTAAGTGGACGGACAGGACGACCCCACCGTGCGTTGGAGACCTCGTACTGGTTAAGGATGCTAACCTATCACCGTTGTGCTGGCGACGGGGGCGCATCGTTAACTTGATAGCGGGCAAGGATGGGTCTCCACGGATCGCAGATGTACAAGTGAGGGACTCGATCCTTAGACGGGCGGTTTCAACGTTATCCCGACTACCGGGAGTTTGAGCGGACCGACGACGGGTCGGTCCGGGGCGGGTGATTGTTGAGAACCGATAGTTTTTATCCACTGGCCACACAACCAGTTAGTTCACTTTTATTCCGTGGCGCTTCGAGCGCGCGCGCTGTCGCCGGCGGACGCTGCCGGCGCCATAACTATTAACGTAACGGGTCTTGAACATTATAACCTCCGTGGTTTCGGGCGATTTTTTGGAAGGTTTACGCTTTAACGGAAAGTGTTGAGATACGGTGCAATTCCTTGTACGGTGGGCTGCTTCGGGCGCCCCAAGGATTGTTATTTAGAGTGATATAAGGACTACTACAGTGTGAACTGTGTTTGGTGTTTTGCTGACGAGATCGGAGCGGCGGCGGCGCAGACCGGGACGTCGTTTATGGTTGCAAGTAAAACATACATACACGTTACACAAAGCAGAAACACATACTTGCGGCCGGGAAGAGATTCGGCTGACATCCAGGTTAGCAACATAGATCAAGTTAGGTTAAGTACATAGGGCGCGCATCGCGTCCCATTGTTTCGCGCTAGGCAAGATTGCTATGATAATTTTCCATCACATGGGCCCGTGGGAAATTCAATTTGTGTCTGGCGGAATCAAATTTTGGTAGCAAAAGCGTGGTTCATATCCACAGAAAAGATATTTGATTCATTTACGTTCGAATAAGTAATTTAGTTAGCATCAAAATCATAATTGAAATTTGAGGGTGGATTGCGCTTGGTTCGCATTCCAATCTATTAACGTTAAGTTGCATTTGCGTAATTAAGAGTAACTAAATTATAAGAATATTAGTTATTACTTTCAATTAAATGTTAGTTGAGTGAATAAAGTAAATATAGTTGCGTTTCGATACGGAGAAACGTATTAATAAGTAATTAATAATTGGGGTTCCGCTGAACTATTATTCACTCAAAATACATTTAATTTAAATACATTTAGTGTTATTTTCCTTTGCGTAATATATTGGTGTTGGGTGAATAACTTTGAAGTTGTCGCGTTTGGTACGAAAACGGATTGTTATTGTCGAAAATCGGGGTTCCACGGACAAAATTATTCACCCAAATTAATTAATTAATTAATTTGTTTTCGGGTTATATTATTTTATTGATCCGCGTTATCGAGGTTGGTACCATGGCTCCCTCAGTAGTTAAAACGGTCGCGTCAAGGGTCGAATCGGAATTAAGATGGTTTTCATTAGTCGTTACGTTAATTGGTCGTACGGATCGCGAGGACGCATTGTTGTCGCGCGCGCGACAGGTAGATGAAAGGTATGACGCGGTATTGAAATTGCATGCCGAATATTTGGCCCGTATTGACGAAGAGGAGACTGGGGAAAGTCGGACCCAGGCTGTTGAAGTGGTGCAACGCAATGTAGACCAGTGCGGTGATATGGTGATGAGTATCATCCAAGCGGCAGCGGATATCGAGCGCGCCCGAAAAGGGGATGTTGGGGTAAGGCGTGCACCCAGTGGTGTGGCACTAATGGCGCCGTTGCCACCGGTGAATGTCCCGGAATTTTGTGGTGAATATGCCGACTGGCCGAGGTTTCGCGACATCTTTAACAGCGTGGTGCACTCGCGCACGGATTTGACCCCCGCGTATAAAATGGCGCAGTTGATGGGGAGATTACGCGGTGAGCCTCATGATATTTTGACTCATTTGGAGATTACGGATTCCAGTTACGAGACGGCATGGGGCCTATTAATTGACCGATATGATAATCGGCGATTAATTATTGATGGGCTCATCGAAAAAATATTTAGTATATCGAAGGTCACTAATGTACACGAAATAAGGTCGAAAATCCTTAATCCCGTCACGGTGGCGGTGAATACGCTGGAGCGACTCAAGTTGTCACTCGGGGACAACAAGTACATTGTTGTGAACCGGGTTTTGCGCAAGTTACCTAGCGAGGTGGTGGCGCGGTTTGAGCAGTCACATGGGGGTGATTCATCGAATCACCTCCCAACATTTGATGAATTGAGGGCGTTCCTGGAGGGTGAGTGCAGGCGGGCGGATTGCCAAGGGGCAACCACGCCGCAACCCCCCACGTCACCCCGGCGTACGGTCGGGCCCAAACCGGTGGAGCCCCGTCGGGGAGGACAGCGGTACAACGCCCTCCAATCGGAGGTGTGCCCCTTCTGCCGGAAGGGGGGTCACGCGATCACCGCGTGCGCGGATTTTGGAGCACAGCGGGTGCAGAGGCGCAGGGGGGTGGTCAAGCAGCGAAACTTGTGCTTTCGCTGCCTAGGCGCACACTATGTGCGTGAATGCAGTAAGACCACCAACTGCCGAGTATGCGGAGGAGCCCATCATGAACTTCTCTGCCTGGCTGAGAGTGGGGAGCGGTACGGGGCCTCATCGGGAGGCCATCCCCCCTCTCCTAAGCCAGCCTTGGGTGGACGGTCGCCCCCCCACCGGGGAGGGGGGTCACCCAGAGACCAGCGGTCGCCGCCCTCCCGGGGTGGGGAGTCACCGGGGACTCCGGAGTACCGCCGGATGCCGCAGTCTCCTCCGCGGGGGGGGGATCGGCGCCGAGATACGGGCGGGTGCCCGGAGATGACCCATGGGGAGTCGGGCTACGCGACTTACTCGGCCGCGCTGGGGGGCAGGTTGCCGCCCCCGAGTAATCGCTTCTCCCCACCCCTCGCAGAGCGCCCACGTTTGATGGCGCGTCCGCCGCAGATGGGACGGATGCCGATGGGTTATTACCAGCCGGCGCGCATGGCACCGATGGGTCGAGGGGTGTACTACCCGGGGTGGGACCCATACCTGGTCCAGGGGCCCTCTCCCCCTCCAGCAGAAGGGGAGGGAGGTGCCCCCTGCTAGCAATTAGCAGTCTGTTCATCCGTCGTGCCCACCCCGCCAGTGACGGTATTATTACCGACGGCCGTGATTACCGTCAGGGGCACGGATGGACAGCCAGTGCCAGTGAGGGCACTACTGGATTCGGGGGCACAAGGTTGTATCGTGTCCAGCCGCCTAGTGGCCAGGCTGGGCCTCAGGTTGGAGCCATCACGGGATGGCGCAATAGGTATAGGTGGCAATCAGGTGCCTCACATCAGGGGTCAGACGGACCTCCTGTTTGAGATGGGTGACTCGGCATCGATCACGCGGGTGAAGGCCACGGCTATTGTTTTAGATGAAGTGGTCGGGGTTCTTCCTTCGGTACGGTTACCGCCGGCGGTAAAGGAGCTGACCAATGGATTGGAGTTGGCCGACCCTCACTTCGCGATTCCCGGACGGGTGGACGTCTTACTTGGAACTGACGTCCTCGGGAAGCTGCTGCGGAGCGGTAAGCGGGAGCTGCAACCAAACGGGTTGGTGGCCGTGTGTACCGCAGGTGGGTACGCATTATTGGGCCCAGTACGGGGACCACAGGACGCAACGGATTATAGCAACATATACTACGGCAGCGTGTTATCGGAGGTCCTGCAAAGGTTCTGGGTAACAGAAGAGCCACCCACAGCTCCCAGGACAAACCCACTGGACGAGGAGTGCGAGACATTTTATCAGTGCAACACGGTGCGCCTCCCGTCGGGCAGATTTATGACACGGCTACCGTTTCTATCGACGTGACCTCCGCTGGGGAGCTCCAGGGGCCTGGCTGAGAAACGGATGATGGCCATGGAAAGGCGCATGAAACGGGACTCCAACTTTCGGCGAAAGTATGTTGAGTTCATGCGTGAATATTTGGCTTTGGGTCACATGTCGGTATCCAGGGTAGACTGGCGTCGTGAGGAGCACTACGTATTGCCTCATCATGCAGTCCTGAAGACACCTGACTCCAAGATCAGGGTCGTGTTCGACGGGAGCGCGGCGACATCGAACGGGGTGTCCCTGAATCAATGCCTGCACGCTGGTCCTAAGTTGACCAGAGACATTGCAGACATTCTAACGGACTTCAGGAGACACCAAGTTGTCTTCGTTACGGATGTCAGGATGATGTTTCGCCAAACGGAGATCCATGCGGATGACCGTTGTAATGATGGGCGACTTTGAATGATACTAATTTGATTAGTCGATTATTACAATCATTCGACTTATTCGACTAATTCGAAAGTCATTCGAATATTAGTAGTTACTCAAAATCGACGCCAGCCAGTCGAGTTGACGTTGAGACAACTAACATTAACAACTAACGAATAATCCACTCGAATTAGTAAGCGCCGCGCCGAGTCGACACGATGTTTCCCGATTCGGTCCGAACAAACGTCCATTGCAAGCCGACCTCTACCTTCATAGTGGATTCAATAGCAGAAGGGTCACGCTTACACTGGTCATTCGGTCGGCACGGAATTAGTATTAGTAGCGAACGAATGACCAGTATTAGCGTGACCCTCTTGACATGAACTTTGCTATGACGGGAGAGTTGCGCTTACGGTGGTCATTCATTAGTTGTGGTTTCCGGAACTTATTTTAACTAGGTTTCATTTGTTTATTGTGTACATTTTTTTTATTTACGTTGGTTGTTGGTTGGTATTGTTACAGTTTAGTTTTGAACATACTACTTTTCATTTCGAATATGAGGAAAGTAATCAAAAATTATAGTAGAAAAACACCTTTTTGATTACTTACTCACTACACGCGCAAATTGGTTGTTTTTTTTTTTATCTGTATTTACCAATCAGCATAAGTATAATCGTGTCAGTGTGTAGTTGCGTTTAAAAAATAATTGACAATAGTAATGCATTAGTAAATTTAAGAATTAACATTTTTTATTTCGAATTACAGTAATCTGCCTGTATAAAATTACGACGTCGTATTACTTTATTCTTTTTATTTGAACCACGTTCCAATTTATTTAATGGATTTTAATAAAAAAACTAGTTAACTATTAATTATAAAAATATAGTCTGTTGTTTTTATGCGTTTACTTTATAATCATACACACTTAAAAAAATCCTCAGCGGCTGTACAAGTTACAGCCTGACAAGTGTCGGTCCGGCCCAGAGATAGTGGCACTAAAACAGCTTTCAGATGGCAATCATGATCATACGTCATATATTTGCATTATTTATTAAACTTCATTAGCAATTTGCCAAGGATTTCTCATTAACATTGTTTACCGGAATGCTGCTCAATCCTTCGTTCTTCTTGCGAAATAAATACTGAATCCTATTAAAAATAACTGGACTTTCATCACTGTGCTTTATTATGCAAAGAATACTTGAAATTTAAGGAATATTGAGTCCTGATTCCTCTATGTTTACTTCAGTTCAGTGACATTCACCGACTTTCAACGTCAGTTACCAAAAATTTGGCATTACCAATAAAATAAATTAGTAGGTATATAGGTACCTACCCAAAATTAAAAATCCGTAAAATGACATGGGTTGAAATTGAAAATCATCCTTTGGGGCTATAGTTCCATTGCCGAGAAGTACATTTAGATTTTCTACACCCGTGTTTTTTTCTTTTCAAATTATATAAATATACAATGACCAACTTACAGAATATGAGAAATGAAAATACATTTTCATCTTTCAATTATTTTTCAGCTGCTCTTTTTTTTCTATTAATAAGGTTGACTGGTAGAGAATGCCTCATGGCATTAAGTCCGCCTTTTGTACGATAAGTTTTCTTTTGTGCAATAAAGATTAAATAAATAAATAAATAAGGGGACTCATACCTACCTATAAACAAATTAAGGTTTTTGAAAAAAAATCAGCCATTTACTATTACCGGTAAACAAAGCGAGTCGGCCTAGGTTAGTGTGATTCATCCATTTAAGCACAACTCGCCCATCATAGTATAAGCATTCGCTTTTAGTGATTATTTGGTTGGTACTAGTCGCGGAGATTAGTTACTAACATTAGTAGTCGTCATTCGATTATCGACATTAGTATACTACTAATTTCAAATTCGAATTATGATATTAGTAATCGCTAATCATTCGAATCAGCAAATTAGTCGAAGTCGCGCATCACTGGACCGTTGGTTCCAGCTGATATTGTGGCGAGAGAGCCCAGAAGAACCGATGATCACGTATGAGCTGAACACGAACACGTACGGATTAAAACCCAGCCCGTATGTAGCGATGCGGACGCTACGAGAGCTGGCTGACCAGGAACGGCTGCGCTTCCCTCACGCAGCTGCAGTCATCGACCGGGATGTCTACGTGGATGACATTTGTACGGGCACGGACAGCATTGAGCAGGCGCTCATCCTAAGGGATGAATTGGTGGCGCTCATGGCCTCCGGTGGCTATGAACTCAGGAAGTGGCTGTCAAACTGCCCAGAGGTGCTGGCAGGACTACCAGTTGAGCACCAACAAGACCCGCATTTGTTTGAGGACTCGGATAATCCTCATGCGTTGGCAATTTTGGGGGTCCAGTACCGACCGACTCAGGATGTCTTCACATACAATTGTGAGGCCGAATTGCTGTCGAAGACCTGGACCAAGCGATCAGTCCTTTCGACTATCGCACGAACGTTCGACCCAAATGGTTGGATCTCTCCGGTCACGTTCATGGCAAAGTTCTTCATGCAGAAGCTTTGGTTGGCCCAACTAGGCTGGGATGAGCAGCTCACGGACGAGCTGCTGCACGAGTGGACGGCATTCGTGACCACATTGCCGCATATTAAAGAAATTGAGATCCCGCGCAAACTGCTCCCTCAGGCGGGAGCCAGGGTGACCCTGCATGGGTTCTGCGATGCTTCTGAGAAAGGGTACGCGGCCGCGGTCTACCTGAGAACAGGTGAGACTTCTGGCGAGGGCGTTGTACGCTTGGTCATGGCCAAGAGCAAGGTTGCGCCTGTTCGGACTTGGTGGACGATTCCGAAGATGGAATTGGCGGGTGCCGCGCTCCTGACCCGTCTCCTAAACCATGTGGCGCAGAACCTGCGTGGCACGATGGATCTGAATGACACGGTTTACGCATGGACGGACAGCCAGATCGTGTTGCTGGCTGCAGACTTCGGTCCATACGCTTGAGGTATTTGTGGCCAACCGAGTGTCACAGATAAATAACTCAGAGACTCCTCTGGTCTGGAGACATGTTCCAGGTGAAGTTAACCCGGCAGACTGCTCGAGTCGCGGCTGCCCGGCGCCTGCTCTGGTTGAGCATTCTCTCTGGTGGGGGCCTCAATGGCTGGAGCGGCCACATACGGAGTGGCCTTTCAATGACTGCGGACGCCAGCCACTACCCCCTGACCAGGGTCTGAGAGTCAATGTGACTACAGTGGAGTCTGTGGCAGTGGACCACACTCTTTTGGAACGGTATAGCTCACTAGGGAAGCTACTTCGAGTCACGGGATGGATAATGCGGTTTTTCCATAATTGTCGAAGCCCTGCTGCACAGCGCAACCTGTCACCTGTAATGGGACCTGAGGAGCAGCAAAGGGCTCTCTCACGTTGGGTGGAGGTCATTCAGGGGAATGAGTTCCAGGATGAACTTAGGATTTTGCGGACTGGCGTGGGCAGAATGAAGAAGAGCCTTGTCCGCCTCAACCCGTTTATTGATGAGCACGGAATGCTCCGGATGGGAGGCCGACTACGGAATGCCGAATTGCCCTATTCAGCGCGGCATCCTTTAATTCTTCCCAAGAAGGGAGCTCTGGTGGAGCTGTTGGTTTGGGACCGTCACATCAGGAATTCACATGCAGGCTGCAACACTCTGCTGGGCATTTTGCAGCGGGAGTTCTGGATTTTGTCGGCACGGAGAGTGATACGGAGCGTTGTGTTTCGTTGCTTGCCTTGTTACCGGCTCAAGGCAGCCACAATGCAGCCACAAATGGGAGATCTCCCGCCCGACCGAGCTACGGAAGCTCGGCCGTTTGCTGGTGTGGGGACAGACTTCGCGGGGCCTTTCATGGTCAAGACATCACGCCTTCGCAATGCGAAGTCGGTTAAGGCATATTTGTGCGTCTTCGTGTGTCTGGCGACCAAGGCCGTTCATTTGGAAATGGTAGCTGATCTCTCTACGGAGGCCTTCTTGGCAGCGCTGGACCGATTCGTTTCTCGACGGGGGATACCGGCCTTGATACGATCGGATTGTGGTACCAACTTCAAGGGCGCCGATCGTTGTCTAAAGGAAATTGTATTATTTTTAAGTCAAAATGAGCGAGAGATCGGCACGGCCATCGCCAGTCGGGGCATTTCGTGGTATTTCAGTCCACCTGGATGCCCCCACTGGGGTGGAATATTTGAGGCAGTGGTTAAGTCTGCCAAGACTCATTTGTATCGGGTCATCGGCTCAACGATCCTCTCTTTCGAGGAGTTGTCAACGGTGTTTTGCAAAATTGAGGCAGTTTTAAATTCGCGCCCCTTGTGTCCGTTGAGCGCTGACCCGAATGACCTGGAGGCCATTACCCCAGGTCATTTTTTGATTGGCCAACCACTCAACGCCTTGCCGGAGTATCCGTATACGGATGTTAAGTTGTATAGGTTGTCACGGTATCAGATGCTGCAGCAAATGACTCAAAATTTTTGGAAGCGATGGTCGCTTGAGTATTTGCACATTCTTCAGCAACGCGTTAAGTGGACGGACAGGACGACCCCACCGTGCGTTGGAGACCTCGTACTGGTTAAGGATGCTAACCTATCACCGTTGTGCTGGCGACGGGGGCGCATCGTTAACTTGATAGCGGGCAAGGATGGGTCTCCACGGATCGCAGATGTACAAGTGAGGGACTCGATCCTTAGACGGGCGGTTTCAACGTTATCCCGACTACCGGGAGTTTGAGCGGACCGACGACGGGTCGGTCCGGGGCGGGTGATTGTTGAGAACCGATAGTTTTTATCCACTGGCCACACAACCAGTTAGTTCACTTTTATTCCGTGGCGCTTCGAGCGCGCGCGCTGTCGCCGGCGGACGCTGCCGGCGCCATAACTATTAACGTAACGGGTCTTGAACATTATAACCTCCGTGGTTTCGGGCGATTTTTTGGAAGGTTTACGCTTTAACGGAAAGTGTTGAGATACGGTGCAATTCCTTGTACGGTGGGCTGCTTCGGGCGCCCCAAGGATTGTTATTTAGAGTGATATAAGGACTACTACAGTGTGAACTGTGTTTGGTGTTTTGCTGACGAGATCGGAGCGGCGGCGGCGCAGACCGGGACGTCGTTTATGGTTGCAAGTAAAACATACATACACGTTACACAAAGCAGAAACACATACTTGCGGCCGGGAAGAGATTCGGCTGACATCCAGGTTAGCAACATAGATCAAGTTAGGTTAAGTACATAGGGCGCGCATCGCGTCCCATTGTTTCGCGCTAGGCAAGATTGCTATGATAATTTTCCATCACATGGGCCCGTGGGAAATTCAATTTGTGTCTGGCGGAATCAACGGTTGACTTGATAGAAATTTCACACGCCCAACGATTTTATTTTTTGTCTGATCAATGCCCTAGATGGATGAGGAGAGTGGTGTGATGTGTGGTACCTAGGACCTGCCGAATTATTTATTACCTTTTAGTAAATTTTCAATAAAACCGTTTAACTTAAAAAAGTTTTTTACTCAATTTTTATTTTCAAGTTTATAGTTTTTATTTTGTTACGTAAAACGTTTGCAGATGATTTTCAGTTCTGCATTGCAGGGTGCGCTCACGTTGGTTATTTAACCGTACTTTGCGTTGCTCAGGTGTTTCGGACGCTACGAGCTCTTTTTAAAAGCTTTTAATTAGCTTGCATGGTATGTTTAAAGTATGTTTGTTCGGGTGAAATCTTGCAACTCAATTTTGAAGCAGATATCGTCAACCGATTGAGCTGAAATTTTGCATAATACTTACTTAATTTTGATGACAATACACTTATATGGTACCATGGGGCTGATCTGATGATGGAGCCGGAAGGTGGCCATAGGAACTCTATAATAGAAGAAGCAATCCTACCGAGCTTGGGCTCTTTAGAATCGTCTCAGTGAGCATTTGATGGATATCCAAAGAAAAGTACAGTCGGCTATAAAAGCTTGCCATTAAAATGTCATTTTTGACAGAAACTTATTCTCTCTCACGCTGCCCTGTTATCCTGGTCTCATATTGCTCTGGTGTTTCGGGCGCTACCAGATCACTTTGTCTCTCACGTTGGCCTAACAACCTGGCCTCATGTTACTCAGGTGTCTCTGACGCTAAGCGTTTACTCCCTTTTGTTTAGTCGACTGTGACTTTTATTTTACTCTCTTTTGCACGTTTTGCTCTATACTTTTCTTTCGCTTTTTTACCCGACTACGGCCAAGCCAAAGGGAAGGGTTATAAGTTTAGCAGTCTTTGTATGTATATGTATGTATATTTATTAAGCCTCTTTTTCGTTATGTTGCTGTTTCTGTTCTACTTTTGTTTGTTTTTGTTTTATTGTTATTAAAAATTTTGTTCCACGAGTAATGGACATTAAAACGGTCAACCCCCCAGAGGTCCAATAGAGGGGAAAGGCTGTTATACAACAAGATGTGCCCAAGTTTTGAGGAGAAAATGCTTGCGACATATATAATTTATATTCACTCAAATGCCACACAGTTCTTGGCACGTTTAACCTTAACTTGGGTGGAGTACCGCTAACGACGTTTCATTTTTAGCCCCTGTAACGCCACACAGTCCTCGACACGATACAACCAAGATCCATGCTTGAATTCCGATTCTAAGTTGACGAAGTTCTTTGTATTGGTGAGTTGCCTAAATTTCATCATTCATAATATTACTGTTAAGTATTGACTGCTCTAAACTCTACGAACCACTATGCAGCTTTCGACTTGCCCTTTCATTTGATATCCATCACTCATATTGAAACAATGATTAAATTTGGCATTTCCGGCGGCCATCTTAGATGTATATAGTAATATTATGATGATTTTTGTCAAAGCAGTACAGTAGGTAAGTTGCAGTATTCAATTACTCAAGCCCTTCCATTTGATACCCATATTGAAGGGGTAGTGAAAAAAAATCACCTGCCATCTTGTTGACGGCCATATTGGATTTTCATTTATTTTTCATAGTGTAATCTATTCTACTAGTCGAGACCTTTTATTTGATACCCATATTGAAATCTGGTATTTTCGGCGGCCGTCTTTGATTTTAAATTTGTCAAAGCATATCACAGTATTCCATTACTCAAGCCCCTCCATTTGATACCCATATTGAAGGAGTAATGAAAAAAAAAACACCCGCCATCTTGTTGGCGGCCATATTGAATTTTTAATTTTTTTTTATAGTGTACTCTATTCTACTAGTCAAGACCTTACCTAACCTACATTGAAGGGGTTATGTAAAAAAAAATTATGGCCATATTGGATTTTCATTTTATTTTCATAAAGAAGTTTATTCTACTTGAATCAAGTCCTTTTATTTGATATCCATATTGAAGAGGTTATGAAAAGAAAAATCAACCTGCCCTTTTATTGGCGGCCATATTGGATTTTCATTTTATTTTCATAAAGAACTCTATTCTACTAATCAAGCCCTTTCATTTGATACCCATATTGAGGAAGTAGTGGTAAAATATGTAATCCGCCATTTTGTAGCGGCGGCCATCTTGGATTTACAATGATACCGAATGTATTACAATATATTGTCACCAAAACTAAAGATGCGTACCAAATTTCAGATCAATACGTCAACAGAAAGGGGGTCAAATTTCAATTACTAGATTTGACCCAAATAAATAAACAAACAGGGCAAGCTAAATAAAACCGTTTAAAAATTGTTGTATGTGAGTACTCAAATCCCCTGGTACCTATCGACCTGTATCACAAAGCTATTTTGAGATACAACACTGAGACTGTCTCGGGCAAATCCAGCTTAGCCATTGTAAAAGTGCCACTTCAACTTGCTCTTGAGACGACACCCTCACGCGTTTAGGTTTTAAAACATTCGCATTGAACAAAGGTGTCGGCAAGGGGGGTGCGCGGGCGGAGATAGCTTCTTATCTACGATTTAATTTGTAAACACGTCAACGCTTGTCGTTGTAACCGGACAATTATGTGTGAAATTCCGTCGTTAAAAGCGATCGGTCGTTGTAAGCGGAGTCGTAATAAAAGAATGTCCTTTCATATAAGCTCATTCTAAAACCAAACATACGCCTATACTTACGTCGCTAAAAACGGTTGGTTGCTATATGCGAAGTCGTACAAAACGGACTCCACTGTATATGTATTTAACACTCAGTTATTGAATACAGGGGAATAGGAGTTTGCCAAGGGCGATTTTGTTGAATGCCTGGATTTCCTTACAAGACCTATGAAAGGTCGAGAAGTAAAATTATTACATGTTGAAGTCGCCCATGACAATATGGCGATCAGAACATAGCATAAGATTTTCAAGGAGTTTCTCTAAAGAGTTAAAGTAATTTATAATTAGCGAAATGTAATAAAAAAACACCGAGAAGAAGCTTACTATGGGGAGGAGCAATGACCAAAAACAAATAATTTGCAGTATCAGAAGAAGAAGACTGTGCTGACATGCCAACAAGATAGAAAAAGGTATAAAATACTGAGGATACATGGCAACTTCCTCGCCAATTCTTAAAGAGCGATCGTTCCGAATTAAATTAAGCCCGGGCAAAGAGTAAATGTTAGATGAAAAGCAGGGTAGCCAAGATTCAGAAACTAATATTGCATGCAATTTTTACAAGTCGACCATTAAGGTAATTTTAATGTGCAAGAATGCTTTGTGCGTTAATATAATTATGATCTACTTACAAAAATGTCTGTTGCCTAAAGCCCAAATGTGTTTTATGGATGACGGGTCCGACGGTGTAGCACTATTTGGTATTCTGATTAGTATACGTTTGTCTTATTAAGTAGTTTCAAGTTAATCACAGAATAAATAGTTAAAGGCAGAGAAGGTTCATAGTTCAGCTAAACGGTCCACATAGTTTTCGTGCATGTTTAATCGATCGTCATTTCAGTTGCGTGATATGGATGGTACTTATCCAAAATATATGGAACTACCGACTTTTTCTTTCCGATTTCGTAGTTGACCCCCTAGTAATAGTTGCTGAATATGACCCACATTTTTTTATTAAACAAATTAAATAAGTCACGTTAGCAAAGTTTTACAGCACGGAAGATGGTGGTTGTCAAATCCTTAAGTACTAATAATATAACAAAAAAACTGACCAAGTGAGAGTCTAAAACGTGCACCGCGGATTCCATACAAAAAATTATACCAACTTAATTATCCTCGGTGTTAAGTTGTGTGTTACTTCCTGGCACGAGCACGGCGACTTATTTTTTTCTATAACAGTACAAATTTGGTAGTCATTTCCTGACACGACCAGGCCAGATTTGAAGTCCAAAAACGTTAAAATAACAATAATAATGTTTACAAATAAAAAAAATAACGACTTTTTATAGTAGCACAAAAAAAACTATTAAAAGCGCCATTTTGTTGTGGTAAAGGGTACCTATTCCTTAAGTGCAGGGCCAAAGCTTAGCCCAGTCAATCGGTCGAATTGGGGTTCAAATTGCGGCCCTTAGGGGATAAATTTTGAAATATCCCTTTTTATTCCTTACCTGCATTGTAAATTTGATTTATTTTAGACATCTGAATTTCCTAAGTTCAGTAGTAGGTTCTACGTTGATGGGTGAGTTAGCCAGTCACTCAGGTCTTTCCGCTTATAACTATTAAGTAGGATATAGGATTATCTAGATTATCTTTCTAAATAAACAATAAAAAACTAAGGACAAAATGGTACGTCGCATCTATTTATACGTATTCTTTCTTAATGTATGCATGAGACTCCCATTACTTATAAATTATTTAATTATTCGTCTTTACGTCAATGTTGATGTGGCTATTATTTACTAGCTTTTGCCCGCGACTACGTACGCGTGGAACTTGATAAAAGGGATTATTAAAAGCGCCTAAGCAAATGTAAGAGCAATTGTGCTTTTGGTCTAATAATTACATTTCCTACAGGGTCACCGCACCCCAACAGAAATGTTCACTCACTTTTCAATCTTTTTAGGTATAATTTCCAGGATGAAAACTATCCTGTCCTTCCTCGTATCTTAAACTATCTCTATGCCAAATTTCATCAAAATCGATTCAGCGGTTTAAGCGTGAAGAGGTAACAGACAGACAGACACACTATCGCATTTATAATATTAGTATGAATTTATTATTTATTTATTTATTCAAATTAGTTACACAGCATTACAGTAATTAAACTAAGGCACACACTATATAAAATATATAAAGTGAAGATATATAGTCAAGGAAATTTAAACACTCATTTCGCTCTTCCTACAATGACAATTAGGGTTAAAAGGTACACATTTTAACTTTTAACTTTGTTTACCGTCTATCCTACATATGTCTTATAAACGTGAATGTAATGTTAGAAGCATAGCTTACAAAAAGTTAGAAATCAGTTTAAAAAATCGGCCAAGAGCATGTCGGGCCATGCGCAGTGTAGGGTTCCGTAGTTGCCCATCCTTCACGACAGACGGGCCTAAAACAGCGGTTTTAAGCCCGAGGTTTAAATTATGTGAAAGATTCTATCTCTATAAAAAGGTCGTAAACGCCAAAGTAACTGTACTCATTATCTTCTGGAAGTTATCGATAATACGCGCCAGATTAAGCGGAATATTTTAATGCAGTATGGCACTTAGCTAATATACAGGGTGACTAGAAATTCGACGTATTCCTTCAAACGGGTTATTCTATGGTTCATTTGCAATGATTTAAGTCCAGTCAACTAGGGGTCAAAACTCATTGGTGTTCAAGTTATTGGAGTTTTTAGATTTTTTTGGAAAATACCCGTCTATCGACAGTGGTATTTTTTAAAAAACTACTTCAATTTGGATTAAAAAAAAAATCATTTACTTTTAGCCAATGAGTTGTTAATTACGATAAATAACAAAAACAAAAAATGCAAAATTTTACAGAAAAAAAGGATTTGAAGTCACCAGTTCTTGATTTTATTTCCTAATTTTGTAACATTTTAATTTTAACACAGAACTTTAAAAAAAAAGTAGGACACTTGACGTACAAATTACAGAAATAAGTTTCTAAGTTCATAAGCTTTCTAAAAAGGTACAATGGTTGACATTTTTAGCTCAATTCTTAAAATTATTACTAATAATAGCAGAGCCGGTCTTGACTTAGCGTACTTGGCCCTTAATCGGTTCGGCGACACAAACAAACTAATTAAGGGTCATCAGGTTAATATGAAATTCGGGAATACGGGCACTTGGGACTAAGCTGGCTGTAGGAAAACACACGTAGTTACTTGTAGGCTGTTTAATCCAAGACTGAACACAAGTGACATATATGAATCTACCTACATACAGAAACATAAGTTGTATTATATGCATACCCACATACTCGTACATACATCACACCTTCCAACTTAATCATGAAACTACCTACTTGTAAGTCTAAAGACTTAGACTAATAACGTAAATGATATCGTACAATCTAAACAATAGAACCTATACGCTTTAGACATACTTATTATCTACTTAATCTATCTCTAGCTTACGGATTCTACTGGGTAAAGGCCTAAAATTTATAGGCGACCTACGCTCGGGCATCGGCGACAGACGCACGAGACGTGGACAAGATGTCTCAGCCTGCGTCGTGACGTCATATGTCTTGTCTCCCTCCTTTACACCGTCCCCTTTTGGTAATTCCTCACTCTCCCTGTCCACCTCCACCCTGTCCACCACCTGAGCTGAGCGTGGGTGGCTAATAGTTCGAGTGCCAAGTCCACAATGTGTGGAGGGGTAACGTCATCTCAATCGCATTGGTTCATCCAAAGTTCCTAAATAAAGAGCTTTTTTTGTGGAGGAAAATTGGGTGCTACCTATCCCATAAACGCGGGACACAAACGTAGTACACGCTGAGCCAGGTGCCGTGACTTTGAAATGAAAATAAATACTTGACATGTTCCAGCATAAGCCAAGGACTTTTTGGGATACCCCCCGATCCATTTCAATGTCTACGGAAGCCGGGTACAAAGCGGGTATCTCGTTCAGTACGGCATATGAGTTACGAATCCATTTCACAAGGTCAAATTGACCGCCTTTGAATAGACCGATCAGCTCCTTAGACGCGGCAATGGCAACGGCTTCATCTTGCTGCTGTGAGTCTTCTGACATTATGCTGAAGCAGACATCATCCATGTATGTGCACGTAGTTGCGATTGACGCTGCTGTCGGAAACTTATGTCCGTCGTCAGCAATCAGTTGACGGACGACGCAGAGGGCGTGGAATGGACTGGACTTAATTTGTATACAGCGATAGGATCTTGCGGTGCGAATCTGTATAAGATTTGCTGGTATTGGCGATCGGATTCACCAATACCGATCTGCAAAAACATTTGACGACAATCAGCCGTAAGCGCTATTTTGAATAGGCGAAAATTAAAGAGGATAAATCCCCCTGTAGATTAGGGCCCGAGTGTAAAACATCGTTTAAGGACAGGCCTGTACTTGTCTTGCTACTTGAGTCCAGAACCATGCGCACCTTCGTCGAGGTTTTGTCCTCGCGAACGACTGCATGGTGCGGGATTATGTAAGCGGCGGATAAAGCTTTCATAATCCCGCACCATGCAGTCGATCGATCTCGTTACCTCCGATATATAACCTATGTTGACGTATTCAAGAATGATATCATCATAGGCGGCACGTAAAACGCTCGGTGATTCAAGCTTCCTCTGAAGACATAAAAAACGTCTATGAGCAGCAGAGTGTGACTCTCCAAATTTAAACACATTGTCGCGAAAGGGCAATGGGACAGTATACCTGCCACTAGCATCCCGCGTAGTGGTGGCGCGGAAGTAATCCTCGCATTCAATTCATCTTGACTATGAGCGGGCGGAGCAGATATTTCCTCAAGTACCCAAAACTTTTTGAGCTGAGAAGCTTTATTTTTCGCGACGGCTAGTACTTGTGCCGCAATGGACGTGCTTCAAGACGGTTTGACATTTGATGGCGGTACCGTCGACTTAATATTGTAAGTCGAAGGAGGTAATATTGCGGATGTATTTGGCATACCAAACGTCACAGGTTTTTCGTTTTTTACAGTCAATTGGACGTTGGATGTCATTTGATTTTTATTGTTATCAAAATGGAACATTGTATGATTTTTTTGTTGATAATGTCGGCATTTCAACTCGGAATTACAATCGCGGGTTTTATGCTTAATGCTTAAGCAATTTCCGCATTCATTAAGTTCCTTTACGCATTTAAATCCCTCGGAAGGCGTCAAATTATTGAACGCGGGACAATTGAACAAATGTTCATGAACAATGCTATCGCAAATGCATTTGCGAGGATTCGCACTTGCTACGTAACTTTGTGGATTTGGTGCGAAGCTTCGAAGCGGCGTTTTTACAAATTTATCACGCAAAGTACTAACAAGTAGCAACGGCGGTACTAGTATGACTAGGCTGCGTATTTTGACAAATCCTATACTGACTCTTAACGAAATCGGCGAGGATATTAAACGAAGGAATTTTGACATTTCGATATTGCATTTTAAATGCTCGAATCGTTTCTTGATCTAACTTCTTTAGAGCTACATAAAGAAGCATGTAGTTGGACAAACTCACCGAGTTTCAATGATTTGAGCGCACTCGCGGCTGTGACACATTTGTCAATGAATGTTTGGAAGTTAGATGAAGAAGCGGGTCCGTTTATTTTTAAACTCAGCATTTGATCTATATATGTGGATGCGAGAGTGCGTTTGTCATGGAATCTGTCGACTAAGCTGCCAAAGACGAGCTCATATTTATCAGCACACTGCGTAATGCCCTGTGCTATAGGCGACAGCTTACCTATAAGATAGTACAGTCTCTCGTCATCTGTCAGTGATGGGTTGTCATGCACCCTTGATTTAAAGCTAGCGTAGAATAGCGGCCAATTACGGATGTCTCCATCGAAAGCCATCAATTCGATTGCTGACAAAGCGGGTATAGGCCTCTCCACCCTCGAAGGCGGCTAAGCAGTTGGCGCGGTGGCTGATACCAGTCGTTTAAGCACACGTCTAATACGGCAATACAGGTCTTCGAATGCTATTATTGGTTAGTAGTTGGGAGCGGCGCCTGTCTTGCCTTTCAACAGCGTGCAATTGTGTTCATTAACCACCTCCTTTCACTCAGTACGAATTTCCTCAATGGTGCCAACGGCATTGAGAAAATTCTCTTTGCTGTCCTCGTCAGAATCGACCAACAAAGATTTACTGTAAACGTTCTGCACGAGTTCAAACAGAGTGTTTCTCTTCGCCTCAAGCATCGACAACTCGTCTTCATAGAACTCACTGTCGACGCTCGGATTTTTTCATATTTAGTTTATCCATGTTGCGATGTTTCTATATAAAACATATATACATTTATCCCTACTAATAGGAATAAATACGCTTACATATAATTTATTAAACCTACTTAAATTGCGGGAGCGGTTATTTTATAGATTTTAAGCAGGTAATTCCTATGTAAGGGCGAGCGGGGAAGGAGACGAAGTGAAGAATTAATGAATGTGGTGCGGAAGAAGATGGTATCCGGCTCGTAAGAACACGAAATGATAGCGCGGACGAAGGACCACTCCTGACGGAGATATTATGTGGGAACAGCAGGGACGAAGGTCCCTACGTGTCCCGAGGTATGAAGGACGAAGCCGAAGATGGTCGGGTGCGGTGGCGCCGCCTGATGCACTGGTTCTCCTCCTTCACCTCTGTTATACACTTACTTTTACTTTGTTTTTTTTTATGATTTTATAGCGCGAGCGAATTATGTTAATTTTTTTCGCAGACGTCTTCCGAACATATTTTTCTTCTTCTTTTTTGGTTTGGCAGGCGTGCGGGTGACATGAATATGAGGTCGAGGTTTTAATGATGCGAGATGAATGAAGGTGAAATGTTATTAAAGAGAACTGATTTTAATATTGCTGTTATTTGGTTTTTGTATATTCTGGCTGACGGCGACATGAAAGACGCAATTTAATTTTGCAAATCTTGACAAACGATTTAAGCAGCGTCTGTATATGTGAGAGGAAACGCATCTCTTGATAAAAAAAATACTAAAAAACCTCACACAATCAATCTAGTCCCACAGTAAGCACTAGTAGGTTTGTGTTATGGTCTCTAGACGACAATGAACTTACTTATATTATATAAATAAACTAGCGGCCGCCCGCGACTTCGTCCGCGTAGATTTTTGATGATGACAAAGATATTAAAATAGGTAGGTAAGGAATTTTATTCTTAGTTAATTTACCCCCTTAGGGGCAGAATTTTTTAAAACGCTGAAATAACTTTTTTTGTATTTGATTAAGTAAGCTTTGTACAATGTTTCAAGTCTCTAGTTCAAAAAATAAAGTTTCTCCTATTTAACCCCTTAAGGGGTGGAATTTTCTAAAACGCTAAAAGTACTCTTTGTGTTTTTTAATAAGTAATCTTTCTACAAAGTTTCAAGTCTTTATATAGGTAAGTCTAAATTCAAGTCTTAATTTTAACCCCTTTTTTACCACCTTAGGGGGTGAATGTTCAATAACGCTGAAATTAGTTTTCTTCCATTTTATTTTAATACCTTTTGACAAAGTTTCAAGTTCCTAGCATGCAAAAAAACTTGTACCCCATACAAACTTTGCACCCCTATTTAACCCTCTTAGGGGAGGTATTTCCAAAAATCCCTTCTTATCCTTAGCCCACGTTATAAAAGTAACCTACTGTGCAAAAATCAACTCTCTAACATTAGTAGTTTCGGCTGTGCGTTGATGAGTCAGTCAGGACTCAGTAGGCAACTGATTTACCACTGCGCCAACCGCGTAGTCTCTTGGTTATGAGAACACATTCTGGAGCGACTTTGTGCCTCTTTGTACTGTCGTATTTAGCGGTCCTTCAAGATAGTGCGGGCACTAATAGCTACGCATGAATATGGTGGATTAATCAACAAGCATGTAACAGTTCATTCAGTGCATTCAGCAGTTCTGACTGCCTACCATGCGCATGTTACGTCCACCTTAAGATGCGGTATAATATTTTGGGGGAACGCTACAGACCGCGAATACGTGTTCAAAAGTCAAAAAAATGCTTAAGATCAGCATGTGGTATAAAACCTACTGATTCTTGCAAACCGCACTTCATAGATTTAAAAATACTGACATAACCTTGCCTCTATATATATGAGATATCGATTTACCTTAAATGTAACTTAAACCAATTTGCATCATTTAATAGTTTACGAGATCATTCAAAAATTAATTTTAGACCATCAGACTGTTTTTTTATCAAAAAGTATTATCGGAATGGCACCAAAAATATTTAATAAATTACCGACATCAATTTTAAAGCTGGAAAGCATTATTGAATTTAAAAACTCATTATTTAAGTTCCTAGCATCTAAGGCGTATTACTCGATTCAAGAATATTTAAATAATATTATTACTAATTATTACTAATTCATAAATAAATTATGCATGTGACACACATAACATATTGTAAAATTTGCATGTCTGTGACGAAACATGTATGTAGTTCTATAAGTAGATTTAAGACCAACTGTATGTACAGTCAGCAAAGAAAGTGGTCTACCACTTTTGGACTCTATTACATGCAAAATAGAGTCGAAAAGTGGTAGACCACATTTTTGGTTGACTGTACCATGTTTGAGCAAATAAATTACTGATTCTGATTCTGACTGATTCTAACATAATATGAAATTTGAACACAGGGTACCTAACCTTTATTCTTATAAGAAAATGTTTAAATGGAATAAAACTGATTTTGGAACCGCTATTTTCCTTAAATAATTTCAACTTACATGTAAATTTGCAAAATATGCGACGTCACACTAGGGAGGGGGAGTCTCATAAATGTGACCAGCTGTGACAAGGACGGGGGGAGGGGCAAAAATGAAATTCGTGTGACGTAATTTATGGATGACCCATAGGTACATACCGATTTATTTTTAATTTAAACACCTACGAACGAATCGTATGTATTAGAGTCAACGCGTCAACGCTTAGTATTCGTAGTTTAACCTTCGACTATATTATGGCATATATTATGAAAAAAAACTAGCCAAGTCCGAGTTGTTATGCTACTATGGTTCCGACCACTAAAAAAAAAACAGAAATTGCGTAGTATATATACGTACTATGTTTGCTCTAGAATACGGCCGCGCAACTAATGAGTCTTAACCCTTTCAATCACCACCCATCAATGAAAAAAAGACTGAGCTTCCTTTTTATCATACATCTTTGTGGGATTTGCTTGTGTGAACTGTATACAGTAAGTAAATACATTATTACATTACACTAGAACATAATATTTTTCTACGGCACCGTAGCCCGTAACTGGGATGTTCTGCCCGCTACGCCCGTTACCCTTGGGAAGACGTAAAAGTTTAGACAAACCACGGGCGGTTATTCGTAAAGCCCTAGAATGCATATTCCTTCGGTTGAGACAAGAAACACCTGCGATCTGGGTCATTCCCGTATTCACCTATTACATACCTAATACATACTATTACAATACAATTTAAATAACTTTTTTGTAGCGCGAAACTAACCTTTAAACCCTGGTTGATACTATTTCGGATCATATGGTTGACGTGCTGTACTTTGACTTTAAGAAAGCGTTTGATCGCGTTGATAACGATGTTCTCTTGAACAAGTTGTGCACTATTGGTCTCTCACCGAAACTGCTTGAATTCTTTACTTGTTATCTTCGCGATCGACAGTAGTACATGCAGCACGGATGCTTTTTTTCAGAGCCATATTATACTCGTTCTGGGGTCAGCCTGGGCTCCATATTGGGCCCATTGCTTTTTGGAGTTATGGTCAATGATCTGGCTCTAGTTCCCAAGTGCGCCAGAAACTTCCTCTATGCCGATGACCTGAAGCATGTTTATGGTGTACAGGGTTTATCAGATTACAAGATGACATTGATCGCATATGCCAGTGGAGTATTGAAAATGAAGTCCATTTTCAATAATCTTCTATAATAATGTTATAACCGCTTTTCTAAGCATTGAAAAATAAGTCTTTTTCAATGCTGAGAAATGTGCGGTTATAACATTCAGTAAGGCCCGAAATCCACTGACCGAATTTCATTTGTCCGATAACTATTCGAATTATTATCGTTTGTCCGATGACAAGTTTCGTTAATTTTCTTTTTACCATTTCACATTTAGTAGAAGTACTGTTTGTCCGAAAATCTATTGCCGTCACATTTACTTGCCCTATGAGTTGTTACGTATTTTGCTTCATAGCCCATTTTTCATCTACCCAATGATACGTCAGTGAGCACAGTGTGATTGGAAAAATCACGGCCCGCTCCACGGCAGTGGAAACCTGTGGACTTAACGCAATATGTTGACTAAATAAACCGGGAAAAACCGGACAAGTGTGAGTCGGAGTCGCACACAAAGGCGTAATATCGAAAATTATCTATGCGTACGGAGAAAGTATTTAATAAAAAAAAACATACGGATATTTCTCAAAGCGCCATTTTTGCGGCTCTTTTTCTTGTAGGCGCCCGGAGACTGTCTACTCACTTACGACTTAAAAAGACATCATTTATAAAAAAAATACTACAACAAACAAGTAATTCAAGTAATCATGAAAAAGTTTCACGGGCTGAGAATTCAACTGTATCTTTTTGGTACGCAATATTCTATGTCAAATTGTTTACACCCATGGCCTGGAAAGCCTAATCATTACGTAGACAACACAGAATTAGTGATATTAATAAAGAATCAACGCCACAACAATGTTAACAGAGGTTAAGCTAAGCGTCTTCAGTCTGATAACTGCTGATACCGCCTCTTGCTCAATGAACAGTTCGAGGGGTGGCAGTCCTAGCAGTATCTCCATTGCCGCTGTGGGTCTTGTTCTCATACAGCCGGTCGTTGCTACACAAGCAAGTCTTTGAAATGGGTGCGCCAAAGTTCACTTAACTTTTCAACTCTGATTATTGGAACTCCGAATATGTTTCTCATACAAATGTTCATCATAATAGTCACTATTTATACTTATAGTCACTATCACTACGGATCATAACTCCGAACCATTTAAAATCATAATGTCAATTATCATAAATATTTCTAATACTACTCTTTATCTTCATACATTAGACTATACATCTTTAGAGTCACGTAGAAACATGTACCTAATCAAATATTTTTTTCAATTAATCCGAGGACAGGCAACAAACCCGCCAATGCTCCAACAAATAAGTCTGCGGGTCCCCCGTCTTTCCGCGAAACAGCTGCGTCCCCGCAGCCGTGGTCTCTTTGCTGTCCCTCCAGGTCGGACACGCCTGCTTGCTACGTCCCCTCTTCAACAGGCGTTAACACTGCTTAACAACACCCTGGACAGCGACAGCCAACTAGACATTTTTTTTACTACTGAAACTGCATTCCTAGCTGCATCAAATCGTTACATTGAGTCCATCGTTACCACTAGCTCCATTACATAATACGTGCCCTAGTAATCAATGATTTGCCTTATTTATTTGACATTATTTATGTTCCACTGACCTAATTTTAATAATTCGTTATATTTTAATTTTAAATGAGTATTTCGACTTCATCTGAAATTGTACTGACATGACTAGCCATATATTGATATTCTTGACATTAAATTAATTTTACGATTCCTCGGTTTACTTACTTATTTTCCAATCTCTGTTATGTAATAGCTCCTAGTCCCAATGTAATGTCTTCTAATTTTCAAATGTACTTTAATAATTTTACTTTACCTGTCACATAATAATTTAATAATGCATGTTAGCTTTGAGCATGGTTGAACTGTCAGTGTTAATTGTATGCAATAAACAATAAACAATAAACATTTATTTATCAGAACTGTTTTTGATCCTATTTTTCACTGTCATACATTTTTAAGCAGACTGGTTTGTACTTATAAACTCCACAATCATATATTTTATAAGCAGAATTATATGTACCCATTACAAATTTATGAAGGAAAAATCTCTCTCTCTCTCTTGTCGCTCCCTCATGACTGAGGATCGTGGTCATCACTGGATGGCTTACACTTAGTGTGAATGATTTGTCTCCATCGAGTCCTGTCCATTGGTTCCCTTACAACCGAGCAAAACTTGTAGAAAGACGTGTCCTTTACTTGGTCGGTCCATCTGGTTGGGGATCGAACACGATTTACCCTCGTTTACCCTCTGTGTTCCCAACTACGATCAACTTCTCGAGACTGTCATCTCCTCTTCGCACTGTGTGGCCGAAATACGATAGAATTCGTTGGTGGCATATTGTAGACAGGCGGGTTTTAATGTTGAGCTAAAAGAGAATCGTTGGTGCGCTTGGCAGTCCGGGGTATCCTCATCATGCGCCTCCAGCACCACATCTCCAAACTATTGCTCCTCTGCCTCTCTCGAGCTCGTATCGTCCACGTTTCAACTCCATATATAAAAATGGGGAATATTAGAGCTCGTACCAATCAGATCTTGGTATTAATGGATATTCCCCTCTTCTTCCATATGTTGTTCAGGCGGGTCATAGCGTCCTTGGTCATACCAATGGGTCTCTTTATTTCGGGTACACAGCTTCCATCCCATCTCTATTCACTTGAGCGCCCAGACAAATATAATGCTTCACTGTGTCAAAATCGATTTATTGGTGCGCTTGGCAGTCCAGTATCTTCATTATGCGCCTCCAGCACCACATCTCCAAAGCATTGATCCTCTGCCTCTCTCGAGCTCGTATCGTCCACGTTTCAACTCCATATATAGAAAAATGGGGAATATTAGAGCTCGTACCAATCGGATCTTAGTATTAATGGATATTCCCCTCTTCTTCAGGCGGGTCATAGCGGCCTTGGTCATACCAATGCGTCTCTTTATTTCGGGTATTGCTTCCATCTCTGTTCACTTGAGCGCCTAGATAAATATAATGCTCCACTGTGTCAACACCTGGTATGATGTTTGTTGGGTTATTTAAGTGTCCAGCGCGATCAACCACCATAACCTTAGTCTTGCGCCTATTTACTGCGAGGCCCATTTCGTTACTTTCCGTCTCGAGCCTCCAAAACAATTCTCGCATGTCTTCCACAGAGGTAACGAGGAGCACAGTGTCATCGGCATATCTTAAATTCGAGATTCTTTTTCCACCGATCGGAAACCCTTTCTCCCAATCTTCAAGGGATAATGTGCTCTCCGTATATATTGAACAAAGCCGGGGACAGTATGCAACCCAGACGGAAAAATGTATGAAGTAAAAAATTCGGAAGAGTGATGATTCTGACTACAAATCGGTAGTAGAAAAATTCGGAGGATCACTTTAATGTGAGCCAATAATATGGACCCCTTTGAAATTGCTGCAGTTTATGTTTGGCTGTTGCCAGTTTGGTTCTGGGCCACCATCCAAGCGTCCTTGCATGACGTACTTGTGACGTCACATGGAGTCGTCGTGCGATGGCCTATTAGTTTAGCTTCGCACGGGATAATGTCATTATGTAAGTTGAACACCGGGAGATTTTTGTCGCATATAAAAATATCGAGTTTCAGTTGGATGCATTGCTTGAGATCTTCTTGCTTCAAAGAAATGTAGGTATTTTTGTGAAAATTTACCGCGATGTATGTTGAACTAGTTTGTACCGTAACCGTTCCCGATTTAGTTTTAACGGGCAACGGGATTGCACGATGTAGCGTAAAATCCTCGTCCGAAATCAGAGGTATATGTACCTCAAATAAGAAAAAACTGTCTGTGACCTGCGCTTTGACATAAAGCAGTTTGTAAAGATCCTTGACGTCTTCTCGCATGTTGTCGACTGGTAAAGATAAAGTTTTAGGTAGTTTTCCAGCGATAACGTTCATTTGCTCTATTAAGTTCACCGGAGATACGAGGTGTATATCAATACGGCCTTTATATACAGCAGTAAGAGTGTTAAAGAGCATTTATTGAACGTTCTTCAAATTGTTTATCAGTAAGTATGCTGATAAAGCTGCAGAATTGAAGTAACTGGTGGCCATCGCCGTTTCCAGCGCCGATTCAATCTTCGATTGTTAATGTTTGTTTGATTCATAAAGTTTTCTATGACGTCACATTGCCGCTTGATGTTTGCTTCATTTTTCTTCAAAATCTTGTTTTCTAGTTCTACAACGGATGTTTGATTTTTAATAAGCTCAAGTAAATAGTTCTCATTGTTCTGGATGGCCTTGATGTCGCTTTTGTATTTGTCTGCAAAGCGTTGATCCAAAATGCCGAATAGGCTGTTCGCTAGGTATCCCACTCCGTCTATTAGTGCTCGTTTTTTTTTGTTGGATAGATGATTGTGCGGGGCGAGTAAAATGGCGTTGTAGTACTGCAATAGTTCCATTTCGTGACGAAGTTGGTCCAGAGTAGGTTTACAGTACCTGGGGTCCGTTTTCTGACACCAGATGTTTACAACTTGAATATAATTGGTGATACGATTTGTTCCCTCCCAGTAGTCAGTTAAGTTATAATACATAAGCAATGTCCATTTGTCATGTATTACTTGTATCTTGTCCATTGTATCGTAGTAAATCGGAGGCTCGCCTTCCAAGCTTGTAATGAGAGCCGTAGGCGGCGCGGCGCCGGCGGCCTGCGACCCCGTCACCAATGCGCATATAACTATAAGCGTTGTTAATAATGTCAACAGACTATGTGACATATAACCTTTTTCTCGGGTGGCTCGTGCAGGTTTCTTCACGATTGTTTGTTGGTTTTTGAGTTCTGACGATTGTTTTTTTTCAGTTTCTTTATCTGTCGTTTCTAGTGGGAGCGGCGATAGTTTGATCACGGGACGTTTGAGAGTCCCAGTTTGAGTTTTGATCGTTGTTACACGGACATAACCGTCGGCTCCCGGGTGGACCTCCATTACACGGCCCAGGGCCCATTTTCCTGGCGGCAAGTTGTCTTCCTTAACTAGTACAATGTCGTCGATCTTTATGTTTTTTGTAGGTTTGTTCCACTTGCTTCGACGCTGCAGTTGAGATAAATAGTCACTAGACCAAGTTTTCCAGAATCGTTGCGTCATATGTTCTATAAGTTGCCATCGACGACGTATGTCAATGTTTTTGATATCACCATGATCCGCATGAGGCATAGACATCGTGGGTGATCCAGTCAAGAAGTGTCCCGGAGTAAGGCAGTTGTAGAATTCATCTGGATCTTCTGTCAAAGCGCACAGTGGCCTCGAGTTGAGACAGGCTTCGATTTTGGTCAATAGTGTTGTGAATTCTTCAAAGGTTAGTTTTTGTTCGCCAAGGACTCTTCGTAAGTGGTATTTCAAGGACTTGACCGCAGCCTCCCAGATGCCCCCTCCGGTGGGCCATGCGGGGGCGTTTAAGTGCCATTCCACCTCCTTTTTGCCAATTTCATCGAAAAAGGTTGAGTTGTTTAACATTTGCTTGAATTGTTCGTATTCTTCGCGCAGGACCTTTGATGAACGTATAAAGTTGGTGCCACCGCCAGGAATGTTTCGGCACTCATATCTGAGGTGAGTTCTATGTGTACAGCCTTCGTTACTAGGCACACGAATACAACTATGTAGCCTTTCGAAGTTTTGACACCCCTGCCTTTGTTTATCTTGATTTCTACGTTTCCAGTGAAGTCAACACCGGAATGCGTGAATGGCCTCGACGGAATTGTTCTTTGCGGTGGTAGGTCCGCCATCAGTTGATGATGGTCGCACGGCTTGAAGCGATGACAGCGAACGCACTGTTGAAGTTTACTTTTGACAGCCCTGTTACCTCCGATAATCCAGTAACGCTGCCTTATGTAGTTTAGGGCTTCACGGGCTCCACCGTGTAATGTTGACATGTGACCGTGGTGAATCACTAGGTCAGTCATTCGCCCTTTTCTGGGAAGTATTGTGGGATTCTTCCTGCTTGAAGTCAAATATGTTCTTCGTTGAGACTTGATCTTCAGTTAGGTTTTCTAGTAGTGCTTGATGACTTGCTGACCATTTTCTAAGAATAATGCCGCCACCACGAAGTAACTGAATTAGTGAGTTTTGGAGTTGTTTTGCTGCTTCAATGGAGTTGTGGCCGCTGATGAGGTCATCAACGTAGAATTCGGTTTTCAGTGTTTCAGCAGCTTCCGGATATTTGTGTCCGTCATCAATGGCTAGCTGTTTAAGGGTGCGCATAGCGAGCCATGGCGCGCACTTAAGACCATACGTTATGGTGCAAAGTTGATACTCCTGAAGTCTTTCAGAGGGCGAGTTTCGCCATATAATTTTCTGAAGGCGTTGTTGATCTTCTGAAATCCAGATGCATCGGTACATCTTCTCTACATCGGCTGTGAAGGCATATTTGTAAGTTCTCCACTTTAGGATTAAAGCCTGTATATCCTTTTGTAAATTAGGCCCTTTTTCTTGTAGACTGTTTAAACTACAGCCGCTGGTAGTTTTCTGAGATGCGTTGAAAACGACTCGTAGTCTTGTGCTGGTAGCGTTCTCCCTCAGGACCCCATGATGAGGCAGAAAACAGTCGGAAGTTGACGTTGAAGTTGCAAGTTTCATATGTTGGAGATCCGAATATTCTTTTATAAAATCTTTGTACATTTCTGCGAGCTTAGTTTGTCTCTCCAGCCTCTTTTCAAGTTGAATAAATTGTGAAATGGCGATCTGTTTAGAACTTATGTGTTATAAAGTATAATGATGTCAGTGAATTTAGTTATTGAACCACGCTCAAGTTATTTCCGCTAGTTCTAACACCGACTCACAACCATCTACTTCGCAAACTGCGGATGTACAAAATTTGGGAGTTAATAAATCAGGTAAAACCTAGAAAACTAAAAGAAGCCGCAATGACATTAAAAGAACGGGCAGCAAAGGACCTTATTGATACTTTGAGTATTTATTTAGACAAACACCCGGTAATTTTTACCGAGGACCATAAATGTAAAAAGCGCTGCCCTGAAATTTTATCAGTACATGATCAGCAAATTATTAATCAAGTGTTTTGGGACATGAACTGGCGCGAACAGAATTTTTTTATCGCTCAACGTACAACTTGGGACATAATCAATATTTTTTTTGGTATAATAAAGTAATTTGATTTTTATGAGCATGTTGATTAAATATTATAAAAAAGGGAGTAAATAAAAAAAAAATAATGACATGATTATAACTTGCATAATAATGTCTAAGAATTACTGATTTGTTTAATTAATAAAGTAATTTGATTATTAATTGTGTTTTTATGATACCCTATTTTAAAAGAAACCATAAATTATACTATATAAATAAAGCACAAGTACCCACTAATGCTTTTTCAGTTTCCTGGTTGATCCGGAAAAGCTAGCATATGTGTCCACTTGAGGTTTTTTTTGTTAGAAACCTAGATGGAAAACGTGCACAAAAAACACAAGAGCGCACTTGTGTTGTTTATTCTTAGTAACACAAGTTTTTCATTATTTATTTTACGAAGCAGAAACAGTTTTTTGAAAATATCTATTTTAAATAAATAGATACCTGAAAAAAATGCATTCGATAAAAATTCTATAATAGTTCTTTATTAAATTCCTAAAAAAGTGACTATGATTTATGTATTTAATAAAATTTAACACATGCGCAACGTTTTTTGGATTTATCTCGAAACTGTCTTCTTGTCACTTATGGTTTTTCTGATTGTGAGGGCAGTATAACACTAATGTAATGTAATTGTTCTAAGTATTATTTACGAAAAAATGACTTACTGTGGAGTTTCTTTCGGCTTTCTTCTCAACAGCGGTCTCCTATTGCGAAATGCCGGTAGATTCACAATTTGACTTGTAAAAATGCCCTTGTGGCCTACTTACTGAATAAATTATTTCATTTCATTTCATTTCATTTCATATAAAAGCTTGTCACAAAAATTAAATTTTTGACAGAAACTTATTAACCCTTTGGATACGGAATCCTAAAAACGACCTTGTTACGAACTTCAATCTTATATTTTTTTATTTCAGTAACTTATCATGTCCGGTTAAAGGTTACTATACATAATGTTGCCTGGGTTAGTTTTTAGTAACACTTATTTTTATGTACGATTAAGTGTATGATTTGAATATAAGATTTATGAGTGTAGCCGCAACTGAGGAATAGAAGCCTATATTCAGCACCGGATTGCGACCGCCTGGCAAAAATGGCGGGAAGCAACTGGAGTAAACTGTGACCCGAAAATGAAACGAAACTAAAGGCCTTGTCTATAAGACCATATCAGGTCGATACTGGTGTATGGCATTGAGACGCGGACGGCGACTTAGCGCCATGTGCGTAATGCGTATAATATTATTTGTTTGAGTTTCTATATGAGTACATACTGATATAGGACGTAATTTTTTTTTTATTTTAGGCTGGTATCACTAAATTATTCAGCTCCCTTTCATATATGTCGTCCTTCTCGGAACTCATTTGTTTCAGTTACTTTTAGCAAATCAGAGTAGGCTGGCGATTCTCAATAAATATCATATAATATCTAGCTCCCGTATTTGGGTAAGAATAATGTACTTAATAAAAATCGGCATTAAGATTTACAGTTAAAACCGTTTCATTCCTAAGTATCAATTTTTAACCACGCATTCGTCAACATTAACAATTCAACATCCATCCAAACCAATTTTGACCTGAAATGTTCTGGCTTATTAAAGTCTCGCTTGTGAAATTTTACGTGAGCAATTTTATCAGAACACGTGAGCAATTTTAACAGCTGATGATTGATGCTGGTAGAGTATAAGGAGCTGGCTGATAGACTATGAATGCTAGTTCGAATAGAATGAAATAAGGTATGTGTTAGATTAACGTATGACGGAGAGTGTCAGATGATAGAATGATTTATTGCTGAGGACGGATGTTTTGTATTAAAGATGTATATAATGTGAATAAAAGATGTTAAGAAGATCTAGTGTGTTTCCTTGCCCCGTACCCACAATTTTCGGGGCTCGTCCGAGATGATTTGGCTGAGGACGGATGTTTTGTATTAAAGATGTATATACTGTAAATAAATAAATGATGTAAAGAAGATCTAGTGCGTTTCCCTGCCCCGTCCTCACAATTTAGGGGGCTCATCCGGGATGGGGTTACGACACAATTCGCAATTAGTTAACACACGAGTAGTGCAAGTAAAATTTTTACGTGAGTTTATACCGTTTTTATAATTAGTAAAGATGTCTCACGATAGTTTTAATAACACTAGTGCAAGTAAAGTTAAAAAGTTAAAATGTAAGTATTCTATAGCCATGATTTCTTTTTGGCGCGAATGAACATGGCTCTTTATTGAAGTCCCACGTTTTTATATACTTTTTTTATGTTTACAGCACAATGACTCTGCAAGCCCAGTCAATCGAATGGGCCCCGAACGAATCTAAGGCATTATCCAAACCTGTCCCTCTATTAGCCACGAAACGTGAATATCAGATAGTCTGGCTTAATCTTATCACAATATTTCATGCGTTTATCGCGGGAATCTACGGCGGATATTTATTCTTTACCAAAGCAATGTGGACTACGGTTATTTTCAGTGAGTTTTTATGATTTACAAATGTATTTATAGACTAAATAAGTTAACTTATCATATTGAGATTTTTTCTCGTAAATATACCTACTGCATTTATTTAAGTATTGACAGTAAAATCTCGATAATCCGGCATTATGTTTCACTGACCACCCCCTTAATCAGATACTAAAGTAAAAACGCCATCTATGCATGCAGTCATATACGTTTTTACAAACCACGTCTCATATTCCACCAATCCGAGTTTTCCACTAATACGGCACCATTGTGTCCGCAGTACTGACGGATTATCGAGATCTAGACACGCGGCGCATGTCCAGCCAAGTTTACCCTAGGAACTGGCGAGCAGCAGCCGTGTGTTATATTACACGAACCGTTCGGAGCCGCTTTTGACCCCTCAATAACTCCAAATCTATTTAACATAAAAACATAAAAAAATGTTTATGTATTTAAATGCTTAAGACCAACTAGAACCCCAAATTTCTTAAATATAGGTGACATAGTTATTGAGATACGGCATTTTTACCACTGACTGACTGATAGGGTGTTGCTTATTTTCTAACCCCGTACTCTCACCCCCTCATTCTGTTCTAGGACCCGAAAAAACGTCACTGATTTTTTATTTATTTTTTTTATTCAGTTTTAGGGGTCGCTACCGGCAAGTAAAAAATCTGAAAAAGATATGAAAAGAAAAAGTTTTTTTCTTTGTATCATAATATTTACAGAACGTACATAATTGTATTAAAAAAAATATAAAAAAAAAATTATCTAGCACAATATGAACTACCAATTTTTTTTCTGATACACAGAATAATTCACTTGATATATGTATAACTAGATTGGTACATTAGGTTATTTTCAAACAATATCACTGCAAAAAAATTAAGAAGAAAACTATGTGAACCGAGTTTTATTAACATTTATCTAGCTAGCATTTTTTATGGGCGGTAGCGACCCCTAAAACTGAATCAAAAAAATAAATAAAAAATCAGTGATGTTTTTTCGGGTCCTAGAACAGAATGAGGGGGTGAGAGTACGGGGTTAGAAAATAAGCAACACCCTACTGACTGACTAGTAATCAAAAACCTAACCCACTTCCAGGTGACCTAGAAAGGTGAAATTTCGCATTCAGCTTGGTAATTGTGTAACATAAAAAAATCTAAAATAGTGACTTTTACATTTATAATAATTATTATTATTTATGCTTCTTGCCTCGAAACTCAGTCATTTGTTAACCGATTTGGAAAATTCTTTCTTTGTTTTAAAGATGTACCAGAATAGCATACACGCAAGTAATTAACAATTTATAATTGAATAATTTACACATCATAATAATTTCTGTACAAAAAGTAATGATATCCCATCAAAAACATAAATATTAAATGAGAGCCAAGTTTAATATCGTGAGCAACGTTGTTGACTTCGCCGACAAAAGAATTGAGATATAGATCTCAATTCTTATGTCGGCGAAGTGTATGCGATATTGAACTTGACTCTCATTTAACATGTATGTTTTTGATGGGATTTGTATTACATGTAGGTATGTGTCGTATATGTTTTATTTTTTCCTACGATAATTTCGTGCACGGCGTGAAGAACTTGATAAGTCCAAAATGGCAGATTTATCGCGAACTATCGCGAATGTACATGTAAATATTAGCGCTTCTCGCAGAGGTGGCGCTAGCATCTACGTAAGTGACCTTACCATGACAACGAAAAAATGGGGGCAGTTTTTGAGAGGGAACGAAGCAAGGTGGAAGGACGCTGCTAGTGATTAATTAGTTAGTTATAGTAGTACCAGCAATTATGTCACGAAGTTAAGCTAACAAATGACAAACCGGTTTTGATAATGCACGCCGTTGTATGGGAACCTTGCACTTTGTGACTATGCGCTGAAACTTGCACAGTTGATCCTTAGGTGGTCTTGAGTGAATTCAGACCGGTAGATATCGATAGCCACCGCGCGTTTAGTGGGGGGGGAGGGGGGGAAGTTCAACGCTGCCGCGCTTTAATTAATGCAACATTTCTCTAAAACTATACATAATATGGCATGTTATATATAGTTATCGGATAAACTAAGGATAAATCATTTATTTTTTGGACTAAAATAATGCACTTTCAAAAAAGAAATTAAAAAGTAGAAAAAACTGAAAAACGTAATTTGTGTTTTATTATACAATTGCCAATTATTTTTAAAACATAACAGTTATTTCAAAACAAAAAATACAGTCGTAAAGCTAGACTTATGTAGTTCCTAAAAGTATAATATAATATCAATAATATCAATCGTAAGTCAGGGCGATCTCAATGCATGATCGTCCGTGAAGTAGGGTTTAGGTACTGTGTTAAGCAACATTTCTCTAAAACTATACATAATAGGGCATGTGATTTATAATTCTCGGTTAAATGAAGGATGAGGAATCTATTTTTTTAACAAAAATAATGCACTTTTTCAACAAAAAAGATATTAAAAAGTTGGTACATTTGTGTTTTTTACATAATTTCCAATCATTTTAAAATTTTAACAGAAATCTCAAAACAAAAAATATAAAAATAAAGCTAAACTTATGTAGTTTCTAAAAATATATAGTTTATTATATATATTAGTATGTACTTATATACTGGTACCTAACATTTGTTGGTCGTATTTACTTGATGTTAACATGTGTTTTGAGTTCATTATTCGGTCAGTTCGGTCAGTTGGAAATGATTTTAGCGTTAAATACAATATTGTTTCGATAAGCTACCAATTAGCATATAAACAATCATAAACTTAATTATTTTATATAATTAAAAAGGACTACTGTGTTCTGATAAGATTTTGGTAAACAATACAATTAGTAATGTACCTACCTAATAAATTGGGTTGCTTAAGAATATAAATGAATATAAATATATATCTAAATTGTATGTCCTTAAACTTTAACTTACTTAACTGTAATTATACAATATAGGTAAACATCATATTTTGTTCTTTTTTTCAGTGTTAGCTTGTTTGGGTGATTAGGTATTTATATATTCATGACAATTGTGTTTTATCAAAATGTAAACAGAATTAGATCTAAATTATCAGATTTTTATTTGAGCATGTTGAGTTCGAATTATGATTTAATATGTTTAACGGAAACTAATTTAAATAACAGTGTGTATGACAGCGAGTTGTTTGATCACCGGTACAATGTTTTTAGGCGTGACCGTGATACATCACAGTCGAAGAAGACTGAGGGTGGCGGGGTACTGATTGCTATTAAAAAGAATTTTAACGTTGTTCGACAACAATCATGGGAAACTGCGATGGAGGATATTTGGCTAAAAATTTTACCTGACAATAATAATAGTAGTGTGTTTTATATTTGCGTCTGCTATCTGCCCCCTGACTTACCATTACCTAATTTGCAAACATTTTATGTCAACTGTCAAAAAATAATTCTCAATGCTGAGACCGATGATAATCTTTTATTGATTGGTGATTTTAACACGATTAATCTTGGATGGTCTGTATCGACTTTGGGAGTATTAAGTCCACTTAATCCGCAAGATCGTAAATCGCATATGCTCTTTGAGTTCATGTCATTGTGTGGTCTAATTCAATTGAATAGCATACCAAACGCAAATGGGCGTTTTCTCGACCTAGTATTATCAACCTCTAACTGCGTCAAGGTATATGGTGCCGAACCCATGACGAAGCAAGATGATCATCATCCTTCTATTGTTGTTGATATCCCTCAGTTGCAACCCGTATTTGCTGCGGCTGTCAACAACATTAAAAGGCTAAACTTTAATAAATGCGATTTAAGTAAGATTCGTAATGACTTGCTTTTGGTGGACTGGAAGTCTTTGCTTGTGGCATCAGATGTGAATGTCTGTATTCAAGTATTTTACGAAACGCTTCTTAATATAATCAAAAAACATACCCCTTTTTACAAAAACAAATCAGGCCATAACTATCCAGTATGGTACAGTAGAGCGTTAAAAAATTGCCTCGCCGAAAAACTTAAGTTTCATAAATTGTACAAGAAATACGGCAATCCACGCGATTATGACTCTTTCTCCATGCTTCGTAAAAGATGTAAGGCTATGACGGTTAGAAGCTATAGGGTTTTTTTATTGTCTGTAGAAGATGCCTTACAAGATGATGTCAAAGCGTTTTGGCGTTACGTAAAGAACAAGAGGGGCCTTTCGACAATGCCACAGACAATGACTTACGGAGAGTCTACAGCCTCAGGAAATCAAGCCATCTGCAACCTTTTCTCTTCCTATTTTGCATCTGTTTTTGATACTTCCACATACCTGTCATCCCATCCTCTTATATCTTCTTCTGATACGTCTACTGTTGGTAACGCATCTTTATGCTCGGTCTTGGTATCAGAAAATGATATCATTGCGAAAATTAAGATGCTTGACAGAAATAAGGGCGCTGGGCCAGATGGCATACCCCCCTCTTTTATTATATCCTGTGCTGAAGAACTTGGGCTTCCTTTAAGCTTAATATTCAATAAGTCATTGGCATCTGGAACATTTCCTACAATATGGAAAACTGCCCATATTGTTCCTATTCACAAGTCAGGTGATAAGTTGTGCTGTGAAAATTATAGGCCTATAAGTATCTTGTCCTGTATGGCCAAGCTTTTCGAATCTATTGTCTATGAACACCTATACAACCACTTTAGATCATTTTTATCAGAAAAACAGCATGGTTTTGTCAAGAATAGGTCTACTATTACTAACTTGTTAGAATATAAAGACTTTTTATGTACTAGTTTTGCAAGGAGAGGTCAGGTGGACTCCATATACACAGATTTCTCGAAAGCCTTCGACAAGGTTGACCACAGCATACTTTGCCACAAACTTGCTCTTCACGGCATAAACGGTAGTTTGTTCAGGTGGGTTTGTTCTTACTTGAATAACAGGAGCCAACTTGTAGCCATTAATGGTTTTCTATCGACCCCGGCGCCGATAACTTCTGGTGTGCCTCAAGGTTCGCATTTGGGACCTTTGTTGTTTATTGTTTTTATAAATGACTTGGCGGATAAGGTATCATGTCCTTTTTTGTTATATGCAGATGATTTAAAGTTGTTTATGAACATAGATCATGTGAGTGACTGCTTACAGCTACAGCATAATATAGCTTGTGTATCAGATTGGTGTCGTGATAATCGCATGTTACTGAATGTTGATAAATGCTTCGTTATATCTTTTTCAAATAAGAAACAAAAGATAATATACGACTACACGCTGGCTAACCAAAGTCTTGCACGCAAAGCTGTCGCTAAGGACCTTGGCATTTACTTTGACGAACAACTGAACTTTAAGTCACACTACGAGTACGTAATTAGGAAAAGCAACCAAATGCTAGGATTCATCCTGCGTGTTACCAAAGACTTCAAAAGGCCTAATAGCTTGTTGTGCCTATTCCAAAGTCTTGTACGTAGTGTACTCGAATATGGCTGCATTGTTTGGTCGCCATATTACTCAGTTCACTCAAATAATATCGAGCGTATTCAAAAGAGGTGTCTAAGAATCATGTCGTATAGATACAATCACGGCTTAATCCACCAAAATTACGACCAGCGTTTACGAACATTGGGCATTTGTTCCCTCCAGTCACGTCGTCTCTTGTATGACATGCTATTTTTACACAAGGTCCTTCATTCTAAAATTGACTCCCCCTATATTCTGTCACATATCACCTTTAACACACCACGATTTAGATCGCGCGCCCCTAAAGTGTTTGCTCTGCAGGTATACAGGAACAACACCTCGTATTACAATCCTATCGTAAGAATGTGCCGTCAGTACAACGACCTAGTGTCAAAAAATAATAACATCGACATTTTCAATCCACGATTTTTGGTATTCAGGAGGCAGATTGTAGAATTGCTCTCGCGTTAAACGCCATCTCTGTTTACACATTTTTGATTGTTTTGTTATTCTAATTCAAAATGCTCAATATGTATAAAATATTTAAATAGAATGTTAAATTAAACAGTTGAGCCATTATAATAATATTAGATTTATAATAATTTTTATTTTAGGATATTTTTTCAATGTACATATATTGTTATAATCATGATGTGCATGCTTATTTTGGATGACATTTATCTGCAATGCCTGCCTTTGTATCTTTATTTTTTGAAATGAATGTAATCTGTTTAGTGTGCCAATAAAGAAAAAAAAAAAAAAAAAGAAAAAGAAAAATATCTGTTGATACATGGGAGATAATAAATAATATTGAGTGTAGGTCAGGGTGATCTCAATGCATGATCGTCCGTGACGTAGGGTTTAGTTAATGTTTTAAACACACAAAAAGTGCATATATTTTATTGTTTATGTCTCTTAGTATTTTAAATGAAACAACGCAATGTAAATTAATTTATTGTATACTAGCATTAACCCGCGGCTTCGCTCGCGTGCCTATATAATATTCATCATCCTACGGGAACAATGCTCTTTTTTTTCAGGATTAAAAGTAGGCTATTTGTTAAGTTAGGGTATAATCTGCATTTCCCTCATGCATATCCGTCCAGCCGTTTTAGCGTGAAGAAGTAACAAAACATACACAGACTTTCGCTTTTCTAATATTACTGGGAAATACTTTTTATTTTATCATAACTCCACTTTATCAAATCAAACAGAAAACTCAACCACTCACCAATCAAGCGAATAAAGTTCACTTCAAAATTCATAACTCGAAGTGAAGCTAAGACACCGGGATATGTGTGCATTTTATTTGTATAAAGCTTTTATAATGTCCCGAGCCTCCGCTTATCGACTTGGGATGGGTCTCCTTCGCAATCCATAATATCGTATGTCCTAAAGTCAAATGCCATACCGCATTTACTCTAAACACTTTTGACATATCAATCATTTGTCATAATGATTATTTGCCATAATGATCTTACATCCTAATGATCATAAACCATAATATTACATTACCTAATGCTCTAAATACCTAATATGTTTTGTACTAATCCATTAACACATAAAACTTACGAGTCATAATATACAAAACCATAAATCACATGTCCTAAAGTCAAATGCCATGATGATTACTTGCCATAAAATGATCATAAGCTATAATAACATTACCTAATATCCTACTTTTAGGCAGGTCAGACTTGGGTTGGGTTAGGTACGACGACGAGCGAAGCGAGGAGGAGTGTTAGGTTGAACTATGACCCTAACGAGCGAGCGAAGCGAGCGAGCCGCGCAGGTCCGACTTGGCTTACGATTCCTTACATTACCTATTTCACCTTAAGGCAGGTCCGACTTGGACACATATCGAATTGGCTAAGCCCCGAAAACTGTAGGTTGGGTTATTGGCTGAACCCCGAAAACTGTAGGTTAGGTTAGGTTTGTATTGTGACCACGTATAGCGGAGCGAGCGAAGCGAGCGGAGCGTCAGACTTGCTGAACCCCGAAAACTATAGGTTAGGTTATTGGCTGAACCCCGAAAATTGTAGGTTAGGTTAGGTTTGTATTGTGACCACGTATAGCGGAGCGAGCGAAGCGAGCGGAACGTTAAAAAACTTGCTGAACCCCGAAAACTGAAGGTTGGATTATTGGCTGAACCCCGAAAACTGTAGGTTAGGTTAGGTTTGTATTGTGACCACGTACAGCGGAGCGTCAGACTTGCTGAACCCCGAAAACTATATAGGTAGGTTGGGTTATTGGCTGAACCCCGAAAACTGTAGGTTAGGTTAGGTTTGTATTGTGACCACGTATAGCGGAGCGAGCGAAGCGAGCGGAGCGTCAGACTTGCTGAACCCCGAAAACTATAGGTTAGGTTATAAAAATCGGAAAAATGAAAAATCGACATACTTATATTCGGAGTTTTAAAACATTCGGAATTATGATGAATGACACGTGATAATAATTAGGATAAGTAACTATTAAGACATATGATGATTATGGCAACAAGTATTAGGATATGTAACTGATAGGACACTAGATCATTAGTACTTAAGATAATAGTGCAAATAATCATTAGGATATTCAATATTAGGATGATCAATATTATGGCATTTACATTAGGATAAACGTTATTATGGCAAAAGATCATTATGACCACAGTTATTATGGAATTTACAAATAGGACAAAGGAAATTATGGATTCCAATATAGACCCACTTGGGATATTCGAGATTGGTTTAATGATTCTAAGCCATGTTCTAAGTTACGTCATGTTCTATTGTAAGATATTGAGGTTCTCTTCGTTGATGAATGAAAAATGTATTATTCTGAGCCAGATAAACGTAATTCAGAATTCTGAAATGACTTAACATAATTATTGAAAAGCTTGAATGTATTTATTACGGATGCAGGAAGTTTCCCGATCATTACTCCTCCCGTCCCAACGCGCCGCCCGCCTATAAGTACCGATTGACGACGATCGAGATGCCACCAAATACTATTTTTTTAATCTATTAGGATAACGCGGGTCTCTATCCATACCTCAAAAGCAAAAACAGAAACCCCTTATAGGATCACGTGTAGCTGTCTGTCAGCCCGTCTGTTACAACAGATTTGCTGCAAAACTACTGGACCGATTAAATTGCAATTTGACGCAAATGCTTTCAAGAATTTTCATGACCACAAATAAAATTTCAAATTCGGTGGCATATTCGTAATTAACGTTTCAACAAACCATAAAAATTACACCCATACTCATATTTAGTCATTTCAACCCCTTCGCACCCCAACAGGCGAGACGGAATTTCACGTCCACCACGTTTGTTTTTTTTAAATCGTTGTTGTTTTGGTAATCAGCGACCCGATAAACCATAGAAATGTAGCGACTTGAAAGTCGCACACTAATTGAGCGAACTTAAAGAATGCACCGGCCTCGAGCGAACGGCTTGCAACGCAATCTCCGTCGACATTCGGACAGGTTCGGCAGATGCGCACGAGCAGGGCGCTCGGGTATCTTCGCGTGCTCCGCCGCTTCCCATTGTCCCTTACGCTCTGACGCGAGACGGACGCTCGCCTTGCTAATAGAATACCGTTACTCGCTAGCTACGTGTTTACATTTTATGCTTTTCGTATCAAACGCTTGCGCTCGCTTATATTTCCTGCATATACTTCTTAGTGTAACTCGGACCATTGTGACTTACTGTGTCTTACGTGTTGTGACTATAATTGTGTAGTGTTTCTAGTAATTAAACTGTATTGTTTGGACTTGAGTGTTTCTTTGTTCTCCGAACTATAATCCGCTTTAGTAGTGAACTCAGAGTGCTACAGAAACATTACCCTTGTTGATTTTCAGACTTTGTCACCATATTCTCCTCCTTTAGGGGTTGAATTCTCAAAAAACATGAAACACGTGCTTACTCATTTATCGTTAGAAATACTGCTTGTAAGTTTTCAATAAAATAGTCTAACTAATATTTTTTCCCTATACAAACTTACGACCCCCATTTCACCCCTTCGGGGGGGGGGGGGGGGGGGTAAAAATAGTTGCGGTTTTCGTAATCAGCGACCCGATAAACCATAAAAGCATTACCAATGGATTTTCAGACTTTGTCACCACATTTCTCCCTTATAGGGGTTGAATTTTCAAAAAACCTGAAACACGTGTTTACTCATTTATCGTTAGGAATACTCCTGTGAAGTTTCGAATAAAATAGTCTAACTAATCTTGTTTCCCCATACAAACTTTGGAACCCCATTTCACCCCTTTAGGGGGTGATTTTTGAAAAATCCTTTCTTAACGGATGCCTACGTCATAACATCTACCTGCATGCCAAATTTCAGCCCGATCCGTCCAGTGGTTTGGGCTGTGCGTTGATAGATCACTATGTCAGTCAGTCAGTCACCTTTGAGTTTTATATATATAGATATTGCAGGATCCACTGCACTGACTGACTGAGATGACGCTTCCATTTGATTTCGTCGCCAAAAATTAAAAGGTCTGATAATTTAATATACGACCATACAAAATAAATATTTTCAACATGCATTATATTATAAACCTATACATATTATTATTTTATCGATATCGACTATTTTGATTTGATCACGCCCTTAACCTTTAGAATCAGTAGATGCATACCGCTGGCTGAGCTTACATGACATTTTCTGGGTCGTTAAAATTAAACCCCTGTTACAAGGATAAGGTTCAATATTAAATGTTTTAAAATTGTAACATAAAACCTTGTGATATTTTGCCAGCGTTAATATCAAAAGTGACACTACTGAATTGACGGAAGTAGAAATCAATTTCTTGTCAATTCGAGACTTTGTCGTACTGAATCATAAAGTTGCATTTGCCTTTTATTTTATTTCTATTTAAGTTATAATAAAAATAAATGCATTGTCTGATATGCATATAAGGGCTAAAATTCTCGATACTTTGATCGTAGTAGTGTATGACCACGAAAATCGCACACATTAGCTCAGCCAATGTCAACTCACTTTTGTTTGTTGTAAAACCTTATTTTTATACGAATATAATTGTGTGCGTGTAAAAGTCGGCTACAGCGGTGCTAGAACAAACTGCGCTGAATGCCATCTCCATATACTCCGTGTATTATCCTTATAAATACTGTCAGTGTCAACTGCCAAGTGTCAATTTAGTTTCTCAACTCGAGGCCGATGGCGCTGATTCCAATAGTATGTTGTCACTGTCAGTGTCATTTGTAAAGTATGGGTTCGTTCAAAAATAACTTCGAAGCAAGCATATTTTATCGCAATGATTAAATTAATTAATAACTTTCTAAGCAGCCTAGGGCAAATTATCACCCCTCTTTCCACCTTTCGCTCGGTTGCAGTCATCGGAGACATAAACATCAATATCTCCCCAAACTCTTCTGACTCCCGCATTGATGAATATCTTCTCTATACGGCTGCACTCGGACTCCTCCCAGCCCATGTTTTACCTACCAGAAATGAAAATTGCTTGGATCATGTCATGTTCAGAAGTAACCTGAAAGCTCTTGTACTGGTGTTAAACAGCTTTATTACTGATCACGCCCCAGTTCTCTTCTGTTGTAAATATAAACCTGAATCGTATCCCACTCAGACACCAGGGAGGGTCAATATAGCTAGTGTAATTGATGTCATTAACAACACAGATTTCTCTTCCGTCCTAACCTTACAGGACCCTAATCAAGCGGCTGAGAACCTAGTGAATATCTTGTCATCAACAATTCTGGACCACACAAGCCCGGTAAAAACTCCTAGAAGATCTCATATTCTGAAACCATGGATTACCCCTGGTCTTTTACGCTGCATTAGAAATCGAGATAGACTTCACACCAAATCTAATAAAGATACTAATAATTTAATCCTAAAAAAAACTTATCAACGCTATAGAAACTATTGCAATAACCTTTTAAAGAGAGTTAAATTGGCTTATGATAAACAACTAATTGAGAATGCTAAAGGTAAACCAAAGGACACCTGGAACGCCATTAAGAAAGTTGCTAATATTCAACATAATAAAAAATCTTCCCGTGAACTCCTGTCTCTCTGTGCAGATGCTCGGTCGTCGGTTAACCGCGTAAATGTTTTCTTTGCTGGTATTGGCAACTCGCTCGCTCAGAGTATAACCAGCGCTAGTAACTACGAGAATATGTCTAAAACCTATGTAAATTATGGTCTCGATAACGCGAGGGACTCTATGGTAATTCTTCCAGTTGATGACGCAGAAGTTGAGCGAATTATTCTTGACCTTAAAAATCATTGCTCGGTTGGCCACGATAGTATACCAACCTCTGTATTAAAGGCTTCTCGGAATAAAATTGTTCCTGTCCTGACATATATCTTTAATCTGTGCATTTCTACCGGTAGCTTCCCTACTGTGTTCAAAAAAGCTCTTGTTCACCCGATTTTCAAAAGTGGCAGTAAAAACAATGTTAGCAATTTCCGCCCAATTTCAGTCCTCACTAGCGTTTCTAAAATTTTTGAAAAACTTTTAAATAATCGCTTGATTAACTTCCTAAATAAAAATAACATCCTGGCCCCCAATCAATTTGGATTCAGAAGTGGTAAATCTACAGAGGACGCCGTAGTTACGCTGATAGACAATATTGTAAAAAACTTAGAAGACAAACAGAAAACTATTGGTGTCTTCTTAGACTTGTCTAAAGCGTTTGACACAGTATCTGTCCCTATCTTACTTTCGAAGATGTCTGCCATGGGTATCAGAGGTGTAGCCTTGGAAATTTTTAAAAGTTACTTGACAGGACGGACTCAATGTGTTGTTATTGATCAAATAATAAGCACTGAAACACAACTTGATTACGGGGTCCCCCAGGGTAGTGTCCTAGGACCTACCCTTTTCTTAATCTATATAAATGATCTGTGCACACTTCGGCTTGACCACTGTCAAATTATCACTTACGCTGATGATACAGCTCTTATAATTAAGGGTGAAAGTTGGGACGCTGCCCTCAAAGCAACTGAAAACGCGCTTCGTCATATAGCTAAATGGTTATCAGCTAATTTACTGACCTTAAACGTAAATAAATCAAATTTTCTTACCTTTTCTCCTACAACTGCACTTCAGCCTGACCTGGGGTCATTCAAAATATATGTTCATACTTGCCCATCTGCTCCTCAAGCCCAGCCTCGACCTAATCAGTATCCTAATTTAAACATAGACAACCCCTGCACATGTCCTGCTCTTTCCCACGTTCAAAATATCAAATATTTAGGAGTAACTCTCGATTGCAATTTGCGATGGCACCTACACATTGAAAACCTAATCCTAAAAATGAGGAAACTTATATATGTCTTTAAAAATCTGAGAGCAGTGTTAAACATGCATTCGCTAAAGACAGTGTATTTTGCACTTGCGCAGTCACTATTAACATACTGTATTAGTGCCTGGGGCGGGGCTTGCAAGACTTTGCTCCTAAGATTAGAAAGGGCACAACGAGCAGTCCTGAAGGTTATGACAAGTAAGCCCTTTTTATATCCCACCACAGACCTTTACCGTGACTGTAATGTTCTTACAGTCAGAGCTCTATTCATTAGACAGATTATTATAAGGAAACACAAAATGTTACCCTTCAATCAGGATCTAGTCAAAAACAAACGTCGTATTGACCTCATCTGTACAATTAACACTCACCGTATGGCTTTGTCTGGACGGCAATTCTTCTATCTGAGTCCGAAACTATATAACCGTATCAATAAAATAATTTTTATCTACAGTGCCTCATTAAAAGAATGCAAGTCAAAAATTACAAAATGGTTGGTCACATTAACATATAATGAGCTCGAGGATCTCCTCGAGTTTCGGTGACCCACTTTCCGCCACCCTCTCTCACACATACACACACACACACACACACACACACACACACACACACACACACACACACACACACACACACACACACACACACACACACACACACACACACGCGCGCGCGCGCGCGCGCATGCAAAAGCGAAACTGCGCGTGCCTTATTCATTGCTTTGTTCCAAATTTTTATTGTACGTTTTCTACTAAAGCTTTTTATAGTAGTTCATTTATCTACCTCATAAGTTTCCATAAGTGCAAAACGGGTATTTACTAGATTTAATAAATTGCGTCGCTTTCCAGGGTGAGGGCCTGGAGATCTGTATTACAGGTTTTTCAATACCTAGTTCAGACTCCAGTCCCTCACAAAGGATACTTTGTACCACTTTCATGTTTACCAACTAGTTGTCAAACTGTTTTTGTATGTCCTTTGTGAGGTGAAAATAAATGATATTTTTATTTTTTATTTTTTTTACTGACAGAGGTCTGAACATTTAAGCTGCCTTTTTTTGCAATTGCACCAGCCAATTTGCACCTAAAAATTTCCAGACATTACATGCTCCTGCAGCAACAGGCAAGTCTGTCCATGTAGGCTCCCAGTTGTTGTTGACCTTCGTCCAACCCCAAGTAGTTACCCCAAGCACAGATTATATACAAGTTACTACGTAACAGATACCCCACTTGTTTGGACGGCAGGCGTTGCCACCGCTATCGATGCCCCCTCCCGCGGGTGACGCAACGTCATTGGAATGTGCGCTAGGGTTGCCTCCGTTATGTAAAAGCTAGTTTTTTCTCGTGCCTTCGCTCGTTTGGTCAACCAGTCTAGTCAGCAGAGGCGTGGCGACCATACAACCCGATTCCCACTGGGTTGCCCACTTCAGGACGATTGAACACCATTCTCTACACGGTTTGAACAGGGTCTTTTTCTTTAAAAAGACCCTGTTCAAACCTTTGCATCCGACCGTTCCCTCTTTCCGCTTCTCTGCTTTCCGTTCTCCGCACGCCGCTCTCCGCACCCGGGTACCCGGGTTTTCGGGTACCCGGGTTGCATTCCCTAACTACGCTCTCCGCACGCCGCTCTCCGCACGCCGCTCTCCGCTCTTCCCTCTCCGCTCTTCCCTCTTGTTACAGTAATACAAGATGGTTTTTTATAGTGCGGTACTCTAAGATGTTCTAGGCAGGGACTTGGACTTACAAAAAGTCTTCTTATTTATCCTAATATTAATTTAAGAGAAAGTTAATCGAATTAATTAATCGCTTAAAAATTTAATCGCTAAAAATTAATCGACAGTTAACTTAATCTTTCGAGATTAAATCAATCGGAACTCGTACGATTAGATTAACTAATCGTCAATTTTAATCGTTAATTGAGATTAAAAAGTTAATCTTAATCGTTAATCGATTAACTTTTGCCCATCTCTGCTGGGAGCCGCGGAAATCATGTTTTTTCGGTTTAATTATTAAAATAATACAGATTTTGAAAATGTAAGACGTATACATTATAGTTAACATCTCGTTATGTTATTATTAAAAAAAACTCATAACTTTCCCTGCAGTATTCATGACATACTAAGGGTTGACGTTGCTTTTTTGAGGTAACTAAAAAAAACTATCGAGGAAACTACAAGAAATCGTGTTTCTAAAACATAACGAATAATAGAGTGAATCTTTAAATATTTTACTTATTGATTGTATAACTAAACATTCAGTAATAACAACACAGCATGGAATCAAACCAACACAATTAATTCGAAAAAAAGCTAGGCGCCCCCATAAAAATTTTTAGAGAAATACCCAGACTTTAATAGTTACGCGTCAATAGTGCCCCAGTAAACGTTAATTCTTAAACAAAATCTTTTATTCCGGAGAGTTTAATGTGTTCTGGAACAAATGAAATCATTTTCAATCGTCTTTGTTGCCACAAAAACAATATGCCCGACTTTTATTTTTCGACATCGTACAGCACAGGTTGCGCGGGAAACGTTAACTGTACGCCGTCCGCTCGCCGCGAGGCGTGGCAGCCCACTGGCATTTTGTAGCGCGGGGTTGGCACTTAGAGATCGGAATGTTTCGCGCGGCCGAAACGCGTGGGGATAGCCTGCCCCAAGTGCGTGATAACTGACCCCGACCGCTCACCTCTTGATAAATGCTGATACAAAGTGGCTTTGGTCAGTGGGAGGTGTTCTATCTGCTGGTCTATATTGGTAAAAAAAAATATATGGGGCTCATTCACTGAAGTACATGGAGCTGATCTGAAATAATAAAATATGATATACAATATGCTTTTTTAAGTTTTGAGATCCTATTATTCTATTATATCAGTTTCAAAAGCAGAAAAACTAACCTATCAAATGATGTTAAGACGTATTTTTCGATGGAAGCCATTACCTCCTCAATGCGTCGCTCGATCGCTAACTCGAAACCTACAGTAGGTCAGGAAAGGCTTCCATGCTTGAAAAGCACTTCTCTTTCCTTTACCATTGAACCAAGATACCGTATCACATCCTGTGACTGCGTGAAAGAGGGTCTCTTAATACTCTTGCTCTCTGTGGGCCTGTAAATAAACAAATGTGACTGTGTTTAGTAAAACGTCCCACTTTGTCGATTCTAGTTACGGAGTTACGGGCAGTAACAGGGAAATATGGCAAAACCTACCGAAAATCGGTTTTCAATAAAAACTGATGGAACATACTGTAATGAAGCTATGATTTTGATGTCGACGCATAAATGTCCAATTTGAGCACTTTTTTAGGGTCTCAAAATTTAGTGCCTAGCGTCCCACTTTGTCGAATATCTGAAAAAATTGTCGATGTTATATTTGTGATTGTTTTAGGGAAAACTTCCTATTTTGTTGATTTGGAGATATGAGTAGTTCCTTATACAACAGAACATAAGCTATCTTATGGTGAAATAATTCGCACCCTTGGTAAAACAAAGCCACATCTGCAAAATGTGTACTTTACAGGAGACCAGTTTAAAAATTCTGTAAGTGATTTTTGCTGATAACATTTTTGCGTTTCGTCGAATTGTCATGTACTTTTGCATATATGTTTATATTAATGTAATCAATTAAATGTGTTATGTCCCATTTAATTAAACGCATTATTTTTCAAAATAATGTAACGGATGTGCACATACGGCTATTTATTACCAAGCATCAGCCGACGTATCAGCAGATCCGTCATTATTTTACAAAAATCTACGTGACGCATGTGCACATACGTCTTTGTTTTATGAATAACCCTTGAAATTATGAGGTCGTATATGTGTAAAATATTATATTTCTATAGAATCTGAAAGATTTAGGTATCTGTAAATGAATATTATTTCAAGTGAACTTATTTTACCGAACTATTTACTTAAATAACTAGGCAGCAATGAGTAAAAATACTGTGGTTTGCTACTAGAACACATTAAGTGCAAGAAGATAAAACAATGTTATTAATTTTAATACATATTAACTTTTTATCGGCATGATAAGGTATCATCACTTACATAATATTTTCCATATAATATTGTACTCCAAAAAAAATAAGCGTTAAAAACTGAAACTAGTAAGTAACAACTCGTTCATACTAAACACTATATAAATTTTATTTATAAAATACCCGTACTTGTATTATAAAACTTAATAAACGAATAGATAAGAATATTAAACTTTTTGATAGTAATATATACAACTGTTACTTAATGATAAGCCTTTAAACATGAGCATTGACCTGAGCTTAGTTTTAGGAAACACACGAGTGTTTTAAGACCTAATAATTGTATAAGTCATAAACTGTTTTCATCACAGGCCTTAAAATTTGTATCAGATGATTATTTTACTATGCAGCGTTTTATGGCAGTGTTAAGATTGAGAATGACTATAAAGTCCGATGCGGGAGTGACAGTGATGAAGATTGACATTTCAATAAAGGGTCGTTAGATGATCGAGCTGGTGAAACAACCCTCCTCTCATTATGGCGTCTCCTCTCGCGTTTTGCGGCTAAAACCTGAAACAAGCTTTGATTTCTCAGTCTTACAGTCTTCGGCTAAAGACTTTCTCCACTTGCTATGCTCGTCGGCTAGAGTTTCCTAGTCTGCTGGGCTGATGCCAAATGCCGGCATTGCTCGCTTAGTGCAGTCCTTGAAACGCAACATGGGTCTCCCCACATTTCAGGTTACACAGTAAGCGAATGACATCCATACGGTGCACATGCTTCCCCAGCCACCACAATCTACGCTGTTTAAGCATTGCAGAAATCCTGGAAAACTGCGCGACTTACAACACTCATTCGTGACCCTGTGTCGCCAAGTGATGTTTAGACTGCTACGAAGGCACCGCAAGTGGAAAATATTCAGCCTTATTTCTTGCTTGGATTACGACGTACTGGCTTCAGTTCCACACAAAACTATACTCAGAACACAAGTTTGATACACAAACACTTCGTTCTTGATTGTCAGATAGTAGACTAGTCTAGACTACTGCACTGAGCTTCCCAAACATTGTAACCGCTTTACCAAGCCGGTTCCCGATATCCACATTCAGTGACAGATTGCTTGACAAGTGGGATTGCTAGATAAGGGAACTGATCAACAACATCAAGGGACACGACACTATCCAACAACATAGTTGGCTGGTGAAAACCTTGCGCCAGAACAACTGTCTTCTTAGCATTAATGGACATGGAAAAGAGAGAACAAGGGTGTGCGAACTTATCGAAAAGAATCTGTAACTCTTGGGAGATTTTTGGCAACGAATGCGGCATCATCGGAAAATAACAGTGAATCTATGTATACGTTTACGACGAAAAAATGAAAAAGTTTCCCTTCTGCTCTTGTGTGTAAAGTGTATCCCCTAAACTAAAGTTCCCAAATGCAACCTTCAGACGCAGGGAAAAAGATGTCGAAAAGTATCGGTGGCAATACTCGGCCGCAGTCCCTCCGCATGTCGAACAAAGCAGAAGTCCGGCTGTCATGAACAACAGCATCGTGCGTGGAAATATTTAACTAGGTTTAAAAGTTTTGGTGGACATCTGTCGAGAGCAGGGCATCCTTATTATCTTTTTTTGCTTTTAGTGTTACAAGCACATTATATGCTAGCATGATGAATGCAGTAGTAAGTAGTAACAGGTTATTTTTTCACTGATAGGGTCGGGTAGAGCAGATTCTTCCAAGTTCGCTTTGTCGAAGATTTCCTCGTGTCCCAACATTTCGAGATTCCTTTAGAAACTTCAAATAACGAAAAGAGTAATCACTTCTCTAAAAACGGCATCATAGAAATAAATACAATATGATAAATATGTTAAGATCTACAAATAAGTAGATTTTATTAGTAGGTAAAGTTCGTACAGTTCATATAGGTAATAAAAATAAAAATACGATAAATTTAATGGTTTAAAATGGTTGGAATTACAGGTAAGGCATTTAGTTATTACATATTAATCAAACGTTAGATTTTTTTTACAATAACATGCTTTTTTATACCTTCAAACTTTTTGATAACGACGCATCTTAAACTACGTCCTAAAATAACGCAACATGTTACGATGCGACTATGAATAGTTTGTACAACAACGACGCAAATGAATATACGACCATAATTTAAAAAAACAATTAAATTACCTTAAACTCTTCTTATAACATTATGGCAATATTGCCTAACATGTTTGTTAAAAAAAATATTAATTAGTTAAAAATCGATAAATAACGTCGAATGTGATCATGCGACTGGCTATTTAATCTCAAGAATTAGAACTCAAACAGTCGTATGTGCACATATGATTGTTTATTACAAGATCATTTTCTTGACCTGTAAAAAGTACTTATCATTACCGGTTTCGTTTTCCGCATCCATTCTCGCCGATTTAGATCCAAAACGCAACGCATGATCACAGTCCGGTAACACCGACGCATCTGACTTTACGACAACGCGCGCGCCGATATGCGCTCACAGGAACGACGTCAAAAAAGGACGCATACGCATTTGTAGCATTATTTTACGTCGCCTCTTCACTTGCGTCGTTTTCCGCTTAAAATATCTCAGAAACGACAAAAGTTAAAATTATAAAAAAAATCTACCGTGTAGAACGCATAATTCTAAGGATATTTTCGTAATAAAACCACTTTTGACGCAAAGTCACATGTTGCATTATTTTACCAAGGGTGCGAATTATGTCTCTAGGTACTATAGTTATTTTATAAAAAATCTTCAAAGTTGCAAAAGTGAAAAAGGGGACAACTGAGAAAAATTTGGTTAAAGTTTGGGACGGCAAAAAACACACTTGTAGTTTGGAGTTATGGAGTGGTTGGTATCAAATTAATTGTTATACTTTAAGAATTTCAAATTAGTCAAAATCATATATGTAACTTACGTAGTTTGAATGTTACGGAGGCTTGAACATAAAAACAGAACGATATATCTCAATTGAATATGGTTTTCATTTCTATATTTATAACACGCAGATTCATCATTCTCTTAGTAGTTTGAATATAAATATATTCTCAAGCTAAAACTGACAGAAATAGTTATATAGATCCCTTTATAGTTAGTTGAACATTATAGGTACATGTAGGTTTGTAGTAGGTATAAGCAGGGTTGGATAGCCATCGATAATAGACTTTGTTATCCATGATTCCGCTGAAAAAAATGAGTATTGTTTAAAAAAATATAATTTCAAAACGACTTAAGAATTATCAGACTTTAAAACTCTTTTAAATTAAAAATATATTATTATCACAAACATATCATTTCCTTTAGGAACTCGTGCTCCTACAATTAGTATTTTTATAACTTTTACGATCAAAATAATTATTATTTCATTTTGAAAAACAGCTATGTTTTAAAAGCTGATTTTATACTTGTAGTCAATTTTTAGCGTATGGACCACTAAACCGACAAAGTGGGACACTAAGTTTTAGCACGTTTGAGTCGGAAATAAATTCAGTTCAAATTCCGTAAAAAAAGATCAAACAAACGACATAAGTATCAATGACCATTAAGTATATTAACAATTATCTCATACATAAAATGGTATTTATATACGAAACACATACATTTCACTGAACAAGCACTAGAGTTTAGTAAATCGACAAAGTGGGGCGCTCCCTATAGAAAATCACTAAACTTTATTTATATACTTAATATTTGATATTTACGTACTTTTTATGCTTAATTAGTGTGTTTTTAAAGTAATCGTATGTTATATATTACAACACACATGTCATTTGTATTTTTGTTTATTCTAATATTTTTCAGTTCATTTTTAGGGTTCCGTACCCAAAGGGTAAAAACGGGACCCTATTACTGAGACTTCGCTGTCCGTCCGTCCGTCCGTCCATCCGTCCGTCCGTCCGTCCATCCGTCCGTCCGTCCGTCCGTCCGTCCGTCTGTCACCAGGCTGTATCTCAACAACGGTGATAGCTAGACAGTTGAAATTTTCACAGATGATGTATTTCTATTGGGTAAGTAATATAAGACATAAGAACTTATTCTATAATATTCATATTATATACGCTCATATTGTACAAGCTTGTTTTGTATACCGTTCAAGGTGTATAACGAACGTTAGATATAACATCAAAATATCTATTTTTGTTAAGTATAACGTCTTATAAGTATAATATCATTGTATATAACGATCATAACGTATAACGTTCATAATATCTCAGATTTATAATGTATATTACTCAATACATCTAACGCCAAAATGCATAATGCTCGTATAGAATAACCGCCTGAAATTTTGACGCTCCGCTCGCTTCGCTCGCTCCGCTATCCTTGGCCATAAAACAAACCTAACCTAACCTATAGTTTTCGGTTTTTGACCCATATTCCATTTTGTCGCAGTTCTTCCAAACGGTGTACTATTACTTGCCAGAATTTCATCTGCCATTATCAATTGTGCTCTTATATGTATGCAATAGTTCGCTGTTAAATTATAATATACCACCATTCCATGCAAGCAAGCATTTTGGCGCTCCGCTCGCTCCGCTATCCATGGTCATAAAACAAACCTAACCTAACCTACAGTTTTCGGTTTTTGACCCATGTTCCATTTTAGGGGCATAAGGGTAGCAGTTATAACCTAATTAGTATATCATACGCTATTATATTTACTGATCATTATACTAAAAGAAAATATACACCATGATCGATATACGTTATGTATGTTATATCAACTGAATTTAGAGTATTTGAGTGTTATATAAAAAATCATTCTACAACATGAGTATTATGCTAATTGACCGTTATTCCTAATAAAAATATTGATTTTGATGTTATAGCAAACGTTCATTATATCTTGTGAACGTTATTAATATGAAATTATATATTATGTAGTTATATCTCGTGGGACGCACCCATTTCTATTGCCGCTATAACAACAAATACTAAAAATTTAATTAAATAAATATTTAAGGGGGGCTCCCATACAACAAAATTGTTATAGATGAAATGAAATGAAATGAAATGAAATAATTTATTCAGTAAGTAGGCCACAAGGGCACTTTTACAAGTCAGATTGTGAGTCTACCGGCATTTCGCAAGAGGAGACCGCTGTTGAGAAGAAAGCCGAAAGAAACTCAACAGTAAGTCATTTTTTCGTGAATTATACTTAAAAACTAATACAATTATATTATAGCTAGGTAATTGATACATATATGTTAGAGGAGATGTACAAGTCTCCAAATCAATGTTTACACTAAAAATTATATAAAATAAAGTGATTTTTTCAGAGATGTAGAAGGCGTCACGACACGCAATATAGATCGGTATAATTAATTAATGAAATAATTCAATTCCGTTGAGATGTATAAGGTCTCAAGGAGTCAAAATCAATAACTAATGCAACAAAATAATTAAGTACTTAATTTAGATTTCTTAGAGATGTACATGGTCTCTAGGCGTCACAACATGCAAAACAAAATAAATTAATTTAAATCCTTAGAATTATATATATGTATAGGTACGGAACCCTTCATGCGCGAGTCGGGCTCGCACTTGCCCAATTTTTTATTAACTTTTTGATATAATTACTAACTAAAGGGATCCATAGAATTATTTCTATCTATTTTAGCATGAAAATACATTTATAAATACAACTTTAAACATAAATCTGCGTGTCGTGTTATCAATATAGAAAAAAAAACCATATTCACATTGAGATATTTTCGTTCTGTTTTTATATTCAAGCCTCTGTAACATTCAAACTATTAAGGTTACATATATGATTTTGACTAATTTGAAATTCTTATGGTATGAAAATTACCAACCACTCTATAACTTCAAAGTACAAGTGTGTTTTTTGCCGTCCCAAACTTTAACCAACGTTTTCTCAGTTGTCGCTTTTTCACGTTTGCAACTTTGAAGAATTTTTAAAAAATAACTATAGCACCTAGAGACATAATTCTTTCACCAAAAGATAAACTATGTTCTGTCATATTAGGAACTACTCATAACTCCATATTGACAAAGTGGGACCTTTTCCCTAAAACTGTCACAAATATGTATAAAACACCTGTATTTTCTTAATTTACTATGATTGAGGCTTCATGACCCATGATACTGTGGATACTGATGTGTTGGTACTGATAGTTACACATAATATCGATACCTTTGGGTTCAATTGGGGTAAAGGACAAAACGCTGGTTTTGAGGAGAAGCAAAAAACTGTTTTATTTTACAAAAAATGGCTATACTTTTTTTGTTTCTCGACCTATATTTTTGACATGTATATGAAATATATTTGAATTGTCCATATCTTTAACCTTTTATGACAGTTATTCCTGTAAACAATGAATTATGGAAGTTAGATGTCCTTTACAACTGGTAAAAATGCTATCAATGTCATTTACACCCGTGACTTTTTGGGGTATTTGGAAATGATGGGGTTGTAAATGACGGTCTCAGATGACTTTAGTCTAATTTCGGGGGAAGCAAAGCTTGTACTATGGGTACTAGACGACGATATACATAATATATAAATACACTAGCTGTGCCCCGCGGTGTTACCCGCTCCTCCCACGGGAACACTACATTTATTCGGGATGAAAAGTATCCTATGTCCTTCCCCGGGACTGAAACTATCTATATACCAAATTTCACTTAAATCGGTTCAGCGGTTTAAGCGTGAAGAGGTAACAGACAGACAGACACACTTTCGCATTTATAATATTAGTATGGATATACAGGGTGTTCGGCACATGGACCGACAAAATTTTTTGGGATATAGTTGGGGTTATTTGCTATCTTTTCACCCTTGGACCTTGGGTCCTAAGGGTCACGGTTTTGGAGATATGATTTTTTAAATGTTGTTTCTCAAATTTCCCGAAATTCTGCCTTTAAACGTTCGAAACTTTTTTGTTAATGTATGTACAATTGTTTTGTTTTGTATTTAATACTTGGCAACACACACTTGTTCAAATAATAACAGTTTTTATTCTAATTGATGGTCTCAGAGGGACGTACGAGGTATTTTATTCCACAAAAATACTGATTGTGTGAAAAAGATCCAACTTCGAAATTCAATTATGATAAAACTAAAGACAATAGAGGACTTAATTTTTTTTTTTAAAGTTCTCTAATTTATGACCTTTCTAACGATATGCTACACACTGATAACAAATAAATCTGTGTCAAATTACGGGGATATTCCGTCAATAGGGCGGAAATTATTATAAAATTTGCGAGTACAGCAATTTTATTTGTAACGCAACGGAACCTCATTGGAACACTGGCTGGCTGAATGACAGGCTGAAACCTTCTTACCATCGGCTGGTTTTTTTTTCTAATGGCGAATTACTTTTGTTACGGTGCAGTTGTGGCGGGATTCTACATTTGTGATTTATTGTAAAATTATTTTTGCTAAATACTATGGCTAACTACGTTAACGAAGAGTATGTGGATATGATAATGGCGTATGGTATAGCACGAGGTGTTGCTCGTGAAGCCCAAAGGATTTATCAAAAGATGCATCCAAATCGAAGATTATTACCCCACCGCGAAACATTTTCGACGACGTATCATATCCACATACTCTTCGTTAGCGTAGTTAGCCATAGTATTTAGCAAAAAATAATTACAATAAATCACAAATGTAGAATCCCGGCACAACTGCACCGTAACAAAAGTAATTCGACATTAGAAAAAAAAACCAGCCGATGGTAAGAAGGTTTCAGTCTGTCATTCAGCCAGCCAGTGTTCCAATGAGGTTCCGTTGCGTTACAAATATAACAAAAAAAAAGAACCGACTTCAGTAAAACTAAAAAACCAAAAATAACCCGTACAAGTACAGATTACATTTGACTCACCCTTCGAAGTCGATCCCAAACCACTCAGTTCTTATATTTATAGTTATATTATAGTTTACGTGAGGTTTGGCACCGACTTCGAAGGGTGAGTCAAATGTAATCTGTACTTGTACGGGTTATTTTTGGTTTTTTAGTTTTACTGAAGTCGGTTCTTTTTTTTTGTTAAAAATTTTTTTTTTTTTTTGCTTTTTAGTGATTCATATAAAAGTTTTAGTGGCCAAATCCTATTTACTGAATGTAAATTCTTGACTTTATCAATAAATTACCGAAAGCGCCGTACATGTCCCTATAACATTTGAAGAGTTCCCTCGATTTCTCCAAGATTCCATCATCAGATCCCGACTTAGTGCCAACGGGACCAACTAGGAGTTATACCCTTTCGATTAAAAAAAAAAATTGAAAATCGGTTCACGGTTCTCGGAGATATCGAGTAACATACACACAAAAAAAAAAAAAAAAAATTAGTTCGAATAGAGAACCTCCTCCTTTTTTTGAAGTCGGTTAAAAATTGCTGTACTCGCAAATTTTATAATAATTTCCGCCCTATTGACGGAATATCCCCGTAATTTGACACAGATTTATTTGTTATCAGTGTGTAGCATATCGTTAGAAAGGTCATAAATTAGAGAACTTTAAAAAAAAAAATTAAGTCCTCTATTGTCTTTAGTTTTATCATAATTGAATTTCGAAGTTGGATCTTTTTCACACAATCAGTATTTTTGTGGGATAAAATACCTCGTACGTCCCTCTGAGACCATCAATTAGAATAAAAACTGTTATTATTTGAACAAGTGTGTGTTGCCAAGTATGAAATAAAAAACAAAACAATTGTACATACATTAACAAAAAAGTTACGAGCGTTTAAAGGCGGAATTTCGGGAAATTTGAGAAACAACATTTAAAAAATCATATCTCCAAAACCGTGACCCTTAGGACCCAAAGTCCAAGGGTGAAAAGATAGCAAATAACCCCAACTATATCCCAAAAAATTTTGTCGGTCCATGTGCCGAACACCCTGTATAGATAACATCCATGACCCAAGAACAAATATTTTGCACAAATATTTGCCCCGGCCGGGATTCGAACCCGGGACCGCCGACTCAGTAGGCAGGTGTCTACCAACCGAGCCAAACGCGTCGTACTAATATAAAATTTGTAATTTGTTTGTTGTGAATTGTGCAATAAAAATAATCTTATCTATCTTATACATATAGTAGGAGAGCCAAAGAGGGGATCTCGGGAGTACCTAAAGCGCGGCAGATTAATATATAGGGGGATACCTTGTACCCAGTTAAGTACTTCCACCAAATATGAGTCTCATATGTATGGCCCCCCGGCAGGGATAAAAGATCAGATTAGTAAAAAAAATTGTTCATCTGAAATTCTCGAGCGCGTCAGATTAAGGTAGGGTGAGTTAGTTACATGCTAAAACGTGTATATTCCTCTAATCTGACAATTTAAAGGTGACGTAAAGAAGGCGGAGGGCTACAGTTGTAAAAAAAAAACTTCATCTCGACATTCTCGAGCGTGGCTATTTTTTTTTATTTAAAAGGGAATGAATCAATGATAACGGAAAATATATAATCTGACGATTTCCACTAGCCGAAGTAACAAAAATTCATCGATAAAGTTTAATGCGTGCAGTTACGTGATGCCTGTCTTCCACTCTGGTTTCTGTTGCAATGACGCCATGACAGCTGATCATGCTGTTTACAACACTAAAGTTATAAAATATTTATAGTTGCCGGCAACTTTTAGAACAAAAATGGCGGATTTGCGCATGTACATTTGTACGTAAATCGGCTACTGCGCAGTCAAGATTATGCTCTTAAACTTTGCCGGCAGCTGTACTATGAGTGATATTAATATAAAGTGTGTATTTTGTGGTAAAACTACTTTACAAAAAACAATTAAATTTACATTAGAAACATAACAAAAATTGTGTAGGTAAATATTTTAGAATATAGTCGGAGCAAACCGGTTCTCCGAAAATCCGGAACAACATACGATAATCTTGAATCTTGAAATAATCTTGTAACCCGATGCGCACAATTTCGCGGCTTAGCAACTCTACTAAATTGATTATATCGCGTGTATTCATTGTTTGAGCCTTCCGACGTTTCGGCAACTGTTTTTGAATGAGATAAACACAATTAATTGTCTCTATCAAAAACGTCAGGAAGGCACAAATAATGGATACATGTGATACAATCCGTTTAAATTGTTTTATTTAAATGTGTAACAGTCGCAACCGAAGAAAATAAAAACAAATATTTTAAAAATTATGAATAGTTAGTGAATCGTCATTAATTCAGTTATGCAAACGCACTTATTTTACAACAAAACTAGATTAATTTATTTTATTGTTACCTGGCAACTTCTTTGTTTCTTATGTGTTTTTCTGAATGCACCAACTCTGAGCAATCTTTTGAGTTTGCAAGATCCCTTGTTATTTTTTTTCTGATAGTCTTAACAATAAGACGCTACAAACTGCAGCTCTTTAATTTCTCCTCACACTGGGTTTTCCAAAATCAGTTTATATATCTTTTGACATGACAGATTACCATTTCTCTGCCTTCAAAATTCAATAAATAAAACTGGTTGACGGTTGAAAAGTGATAGTCACCAACCATTTTACTATTAATTAGGCATCTAAGGCAATTATCCCATCGGGAATAGAAATAGGAAGCGGTCAGTTGAAAAATAAAAAAATATTTTTTTTTTGCTACCACAGCGAATAAAAAATTAAAGAGCTGCAGCTTGTAAATATGTAGCAAGGGCGATTAAAAAACGATATGTTATACTTAAGTGAATAGTCTTCAAAAGACTTTACGTACTCTATGTAGATAAAAATGCTGGAAATACTCTCATAGTTGAGTAGCTGGATATAATGTTCAATTAACGTTATGGTTATTAATTGAAATTAATTGAATTAAATTAATTGAAATAAAAATTTGGATCTTTAGTAAAAACGTCTTAAGCACAATTTTTTGTCAACATAATGGTTTTGATAAATAATGACACAAAGGTAAATTAAGAAAGAAAAATTGAATGCGATCTACTACAATCTAAGCAGGATGCTGCGAACCATGAACCTGCGACCTCTACGTTTCCGGCGTATTTATCTCCCAACTGAGCTATTAGATCGCTACTTCAATCACACCAGATCTTTCATTCCATAATTCTTACGCTACTGGAGCGCCCTGTGCGTCATATGTGTTTGAAATGCTTATGCGCATTAGTCATACCCTAGGAACATAATTGTTCTCATTTTCCCATTACACACTTGGATAGGAAGCTGGCAATATTACCCCGTTAAACGGCAAGGCTGATTTTTTGTTCTAAAAATCGAAAGCCCGCTGTTCACCTGGTTCCCGGAGCTTCTTAGAAATATATAAAAATAAACCAGAACTGTGGCAGCATTAATTTCTAGAATCAACGTTTATGAAACTATACATTTTGTAGGTACGTACCGGTAATAAGTAAGCAACGTGGATAGTACAAACGAAGTCAGATTCAGATTCAGATTCAGATTCTTTATTGGTAAAAATAAACATTTTACAAGTCAATGTCAACAATAGTAGGTACATAGGATGTCATTATAATAATTTTATCTAAAGATTGTGTTATACAATATAATATATTTAGGTATTTGATTGTTCAAACATTTTTGTTAATGTTTTGTTTGGGTTAGTGATGAGATGATATTTTGTGGAAGAATTCATCAGTGCTATAAAAAGCATTGTCTAATAAATATTTGCACCGCGCAGGGTCGCGAGTGGCGCGCCTCGGCGGCCTCAGAGCCGGTATCAAGATGTCCCGATAGGAGGTGGTTAGCGTGATGCATGGGGGGCGGACCCGCGCCGAGGTGTGGAATAAATCTAAGAGATTGAAATCAAACCGCTGTTTTTGTTCAAATCGATTGATACTGATACACAATGAGGCGATTAGCTCGAAATTATACCGAAATAAACTGCAGCAGAAATGCCCGCAGCTCTAAAAATTAAGCGGACACTTAATCACGGGACCGCGGTGCTCCATGCGGGGTCACCTTGGAGCCTGTTGCAATAAGTGGGCGCACTTGCGCATTCACATCACTGATAATTGTAATGGTAAAGAACACTGATGGTATATGTATATGGTATGGTATGGTAATAGGTAATACATTATTGTCGCAATATCAAGTCTAATTTCCTGCGCATTTTTTTTTATGCCGGGTTTCAAACCCAAAAATAAAGTTTAACTAAGGAACTAGTAGGTTATTTGTTTACCTGTAAGTTAATTGTGTACTGTATCGCCGGATTTGAGGTAATCACAACAGTTGCGTATTGCAAGATTAATAATATCTATGTGAGACATGGTGTGAAAACGCACCCACCGCCCTTAATGGGATAATAATGGGATAGGTGCGAAGTCGAGGGTGGGTGGGTGTGCATGATGGGTCGGATTAGCCAAGCATGCCTAGATATTTGCAGGTAGTCGATGAAAGACAACGATAAAGCAACTAATTCTCACAAAGACTCCAGGTAACACACCTACTTATATGTGAATTATATTTGATCAGCTGATTCAGGATACTTGTTCCTTAATTCCATTTCATGACACGATAGGCAGTTTTACGAATGTGCTGAGTATCACTTTATTTTCCAGTGTACCTAAGTAACTGGCTACGAACCTAGGTAATGTGGGCACCTATTGAAGAAGCTTGGGAAACTTTGTGTAACAGTCGGAAAAGAAGCACTCGCGCAGTACACATGGCGGTCGTCGCCCGGGCGCGCTTATCGAGGGTTGGCCGTGTATCTTTACGAGTTACGAGGCAATAAAGAGCGCTCATAACTCCGACCGACGCGTCCACCGAAGCGCGCTAATTCTTGCCGTACCGGACAGAAGGCCTGCATCAGCATGGCTCATATATGAAATAAGCACAAGCAACATCAGGTCGAGTTGGATGTGTTTACACACGACCGCCAACTGATGCAGCAGAAACAGGAAGCTCACTGCCGCATAGGCTCTCAAATGCTAAGAATAAGATGTATAAGGTATAGGCTCATCAATGCTTAAGGAAGACTAAGCTTAAGAAATAAACACCGCGTTTTTGGCGCGTCTTAAACTTATGCGTGCGTGCATCATGGCCCTTTCTAAGCGGCCTAAGCGCCAACGCCTTGGGCCAACAACAGCAGATCATTCGATTCGTTAACGTTGTATAGAGCGGGCCTTCTGTGCGTGCTGCGGGTCACGTCCCGGGAGGGAGGGGTGGGGGTCGTTTTGAACCCAATTAGACCCCTCATGATATAATAATCACGCTGCTCGCGACGTGCCGCCGGACGCCTGCCGCCGGACACTTGCCGCTTACGTTTGCCGGATTACCGGTCATGTTTGGTGTCAATGATTTTCGGCACCGAAAATCAAACATATTTTTCTGCTGAAAGCAGGTTATATTGAGAAATTTGTCACAAAATCCAAGTGTCTTTGATTTAAAATGCAATTCTATTAACTGATAAATAAATAAATAAATATCGGACAACCTCACACAAATCGATCTAATCCCAAATTGAGCTCAAGAAGGCTTGTGTAATGGGTAACTAGACGACGATATACGTACTTATATAGATAAATATATGTATACTTAAATAAATAGACCAACCATGACCCAAGCACAAATATTCGAGTTCATCACACAAATATTTGCCCTGGCCGGGATTCGAACCCGCGGGACCGCCGGCTCAGTAAGCAGGTGTCTACAAACCGAGCCAAACGCGTCGTCAAAACAACTGATGCACAAATGAATTTCATCCCAACATAAGCAAGAATTACTTGTCTACGCCAGGAATCTATGGGTCTCAAACTCACACAAACGACAAACTTAATAATCGGTACTTAATACATTCACTTGGATTTATGAATCTATTGGGTTATTTTGTATCCGGTATATATTATACCCATCAAAAACATAAATGTTAAATTAGAGCCAAGTTCTCGCATGCAACGTTGTCGACTTCGCCGACAAAAGAATTGAGATCTATATGGGCGCCAAGTTCTTTGCCCTAAATTTTTTAAATACATGGACATGCGACATACTCAATGCATTTATTTTACTTGGGGTGTAATTCAATATCAAGACTGGACTTGGCTAGTTTTTACATATAAATTTATATTATATTTGTCTAATCATTAACCTATTTTCGTAAAGGTATGTACGCAAGTTAGTGTACGTCCCTGTTACTTATACTGTTAGCTTGATAATAATACTATGTTACTTTGATAAAATTAAGTCAGTTTGTGAAAACTAGCCAAGTCAAATCTTGATATTGAATTACACCCTAAGTAAAATAAATGCATTGAGTATGTCGCATGTCCATGTATTTAAAAAATTTAGGGCAAAGAACTTGGCGCCCATATAGATCTCAATTCTTTTGTCGGCGAAGTCGACAACGTTGCATGCGAGAACTTGGCTCTAATTTAACATTTATGTTTTTGATGGGTGCCAAGTTTTTGATGGGTGCCAAGTTCTTTGCTCTAAAATTTTTAGATACAAGGACATGCGACATACTCAATGCATTTATTTTACTTGGGGTGTAATTCAATATCAAGATTTGACTTGGCTAGTTTTCATAAACTAACTAAATTTTATAAAAGTAACATATTCATAGTCATAGTTCATAATCAAGCTAACAGTATAAGTAACAAGACGTACACTAACTTGCGTACTTACCTTTACGAAAATAGGTTAATGATTTGATTGATTTTGATTTATAATATAAATTTATATTTTAAAACTAGCCAAGTCACGTCTTGATATTGAATTACACCCCAAGTAAAATAAATGCATTGAGTATGTCGCATGTCCTTGTATCTAAAAATTTTAGAGCAAAGAACTTGGCACCCTTGCAGATCTCAATTCTTTTGTCGGCGAAGTGCACGCGATATTGAACTTGGCTCTCATTTTACATTTATGTTTTTGATGGGATATCATTACTTTTTGTACAGAATTTATTATGATGTGTAAATTACTTAATTATTATTTGTTAATTAGTTCTGTGTGCTATTCTAGTACATCTTTTGAAAGTTTTGAACAAACAAAGAATTTTCCAAAACGGTTAGTACGTATTGGATTTTTATGTGCATGTATGTGTAAGTGTGTGCGTGTGAGTGTAAGTATATGCTATTCTAGTATATCTTTCAAACAAAAAAAGAATTTTCGAAATCGGTTTATAAATGACAGAGTTCTGAGGCAACAACCATCAATAATAATAATAATAATAAAAAACATAAAAAAATCACTGTTTTAGATTTTTATATGTATACACACACAATTACTAAGCTGGATGCCAAATTTCACCTTTCTAGGTCACCTGGAAGTGGGTTAGGTTTTTGATTACTAGTCAGTCAGTCAGTCAGTCAGTCAGTCAGTCAGTCAGTGATAAAAATACCGTTTTTTGGACTTTAATATCTCAATAACTATTTAACCTATATTAATGAAATTTGGGGTTCTACTTGTTCTAAAGGATCTTAATACATAAGCCAAATTTCATTTTTTTATGTTAAATAGATCCCATCAAAAACATAAATGTTAAATTAGAGCCAAGTTCTCGCATGCAACGTTGTCGACTTCGCCGACAAAAGAATTGAGATCTATATGGGCGCCAAGTTCTTTGCCCTAAATTTTTTAGATACAAGGACATGCGACATACTCAATGCATTTATTTTACTTGGGGTGTAATTCAATATCAAGACTGGACTTGGCTAGTTTTTACATATAAATGTATATTACATTTGTCTAATCATTAACCTATTTTCGTAAAGGTATGTACGCAAGTTAGTGTACGTCCTGTTACTTATACTGTTAGCTTGATAATAATACTATGTTACTTTGATAAAATTAAGTCAGTTTGTGAAAACTAGCCAAGTCAAATCTTGATATTGAATTACACCCCAAGTAAAATAAATGCATTGAGTATGTCGCATGTCCTTGTATCTAAAAAATTTAGGGCAAAGAACTTGGCGCCCATATAGATCTCAATTCTTTTGTCGGCGAAGTCGACAACGTTGCATGCGAGAACTTGGCTCTAATTTAACATTTATGTTTTTGATGGGATATCATTACTTTTTGTACAGAAATTTGAATTGACGCCCCACCTGTCTTGACTAGAGTGACGCGGGGTAGAGGGAGGGGCCGGACCGCTCCTCGCCACGCCGCGCTCCCGCGCTTCGCTATCCGTCCCCGCGCCACGGCAATTTATTAACCTTCTCTGTCTGTGTTGTGTGTGTGTGTGTGTGTGTGTGTGTGTGTGTGTGTGTGTGGTGTGTGTGTGAGAGAGAGAGTGCCATCTTACAAACAAAGAAAGAATTTTCCAAATCGGTTAGTAAATGACGGAGTTCTGAGGCAACAAGCATAAATAATAATAATAATAAAACTAAAAAATATCACTGTTTTTGATTTTTATATGTGTACACACACAATTACCAAGCTGAATGCCAAATTTCATCTTTCTAGGTCACCTGGAAGTGGGTTAGGTTTTTGATTACTAGTGAGTCAGTCAGTCAGTGATAAAAATGCCGTTTTTTGGACGTCAATATCTCAATAACTATTTCATCTACATTTATGAAATTTGTGGTTCTAGTTGTTCTCAGGGACCTAAATACATAAGCCAAATTTCATTTTTTTCTGTTGAATAGATTTGGAGTTATTGAGGGGTCAAAAGTGGCTCCAAACGGTTCGTGTAATATAACACACGGCTGCTGCTCGCCAGTTCCTGCGGTGAACTTGGCTGGACACGCTGCCGCGTGTCTAGATTTGGAGTTATTGGGGGGTCAAAAGTGGCTCCAAACGGTTCGTGTAATATAACACACGGCTGCCGCTCGCCAGTTCCTGCGGTGAACTTGGCTGGACACGCTGCCGCGTGTCTAGATATCATCACTAACCCATACATTTTTAATATTGTTTTTTACAACGCATTTTCGAACAGGAAAATGTATGTTAAAATAATGTTTGATTACATTTAAAACTAACTCCATAACTGTGCGAGGGCAAGTACTTTTACATAACAGTGCATCCCAGTCATAGAAATCTAGGCTTAATATAAAATTTCTGATATTATTATTTGAAAATTGTCGCTTTTCAACGCAGTTGCTTACTAAAATATTTTTATCATTTTTAAAAGTTAAAATTAAGCATAAATGGTCTGATAGATGCATGTTAATATATGAAATATTATTTATTTGTGATTTTTGTAAATTTGAATACACATGATCAATACAAGTTTTACTTAAGTTAGTTATTCTTGTCGGTTTTTCATTAATTTGCTTGAACCCAGATTGTTTTAAAAGGTATGTCAAGTTCTTTGTATTGCTACATTTTATAAGAGAATCAATGTTTACGTCTCCAGTTATAACTACTTTAGATGTTTTACATACATTTATGCTAAGCAATTGTTTTAATTTAGACAAAAACAAGGGTACGTCACCGCTCGGAGGCCTGTAGATACACACCACTACCAGGTCCAGGTTGACACATTCAATAGCACACACTTCGAAATTCATTTCCACTGATAAGTTGTTTATCTCCTGACGCTCCATAGTGACAATGTTGGATTTAACGTAAATACAAGCACCCCCTCCTTTACGCGTAGGCCTGCAGTAATGGGCACGTAGGCTGTAGTCCAAGATGTTCACAGAAGATATTTGATCAGCCTGGAGCCAATGCTCAGTCAGGCATATTAATATGTCAGTTTTAGTTTCAGACAGTTGCAGCACTTGCAGCTCGCATTCAAGTTTATACGTTTTGTTCTCAAGGCGGTTGATGTTTAGGTGCATAATTGTTGTAGTGGTGTCATTGCTGAGTGGCGGCATCGTGGGTGCTGGGACTTTTGGGCGCCCCGCCGGCCCGGGGGCGGAGAAAAGGCTTCCATTCAGACACACTAATATTCACCGGCCAGGCAGTGTTTGTGAGGAACTCGTCGTATACTGCATTTGGTATACCAACTTTGAAGGAGTTATAGGTATTCCATTTGGACGGGATTTTTTCTACACTATATTCAAAACCACTGCGGACACTCTTCAGATGGTGTATTACATGGTCTGATGTGGTTTCCTTGTCGAAAAAGCATGCGTGTAAGTATCTGTGTACTTCAATACCTTTTATGTTCGTGTTTTCGGCTGTACCTTTGATTACGGTGGATTTGAACTGCCGCCGATGTTTTTGGACGGTTTTCCACTCATTTTCGATTGTTTTATCGGGCTCTTCATGTGTATTTGTTGATTCGTCATGTATTGCCGCTGTTTGGTTGTCCGATGACAATTTTAAGGCTGTTTTAGCAGGTGATTCTTGCTTCGTTAATTTGTCGGTTGTCGTTACTTTTGAAGTTGTTGCCACGGTTTGTATTCGTGACGGCTCGTCTTTGGTTGGCAAATTCGATTGCTTCGCTTTCAACGGTTGTTTTGACTGGGCGGCTAACTTCTCTTTCGCTCGCACTGCTGTGGTGCGCTGGGACTGTGACCGGCTTGGCGCCTGCGTTGAAGCGGGATGGCTAGTCGGCGTCGGTGCATTGCTAGACGGCGCGGGTCTTGAGGTACCCTCGCTGTCAACTTTATTCACTATTTTTTGTGAGGTGTTCACACAAATAACGGATTTAATTTCACGTATTTCACTAGTAATTTCGTTTAATCTTGATGATATTTCACTTAACTTTTGTTCAAAAGGTTTTATTACACTTACTAACAAGTTTTTAAGATAATCATTGTCAATTTGAGACATGTTTATCAATTTATTTTACGAGCTGTCATATGCACCGTGCCGCGTAATGATCTCGAGTATTCACTGCTAACTATACACCTATAGAACTTAACACGTTGTACCAAGGTTTATTTTAGTTCAAAACTGTTCAGTTATCAGTTTCTTCGTTTTAACGAGAGTATACACCTTTGCGGTGAGAATAACTTGACAAATCGAAATATACATTTAGAAAATATACATTTAGATAAATTGTGAATAATTAAATAAATATAGTTATTTACGCTATGCTCAGAAAAGCTATTCGCTGGCAATAACTCAACTTATTATTTGCTGTTTGCATCTGAAATGATAAATTGACACATGAATTTACGTAAGTTTTATCGTTAATGATAAATTTACATATGAATTCACGTACGTTTTATCGGTAGTTTGGTATAATAAGATAAATCGATATATTAATTTGTTAATGTTTAAATGTGCTTGTCGTCACTTGAATATCTTGTTTTGTCAAATTACGAATGTTTTTTTTTTGGTTTTTGAGTATACGTTGATAAAATGATAATACAATATTTTTTTGTGACTCATCGCGCTCATATCTCGTTTTGTTAAATAAAAGCCGCTAAATATCGAAATATTTATATCCTGTCTCAGGCCATATCTTCAAAAGTTAGGTACATAGATATCGTGTTGTCATTTTTTTTTTCCTACAAAACCGTGGCCGTAGAAAGCTATTACGCCAATAAAAAAATGTATAAGTCGAGTTATCAAGTTCTTCACGCCATACACGGAATTAGTCTTCTTTTTATAGGTATATAATTCTTTAATTCAGTAGGCGTTCTCAGTTTGGCCATTGGTGTGGTCAATACTTGAAAGCAATATGAACTATTTTCTAAGTTCAATAGAAAGTTAATTTTTACTCTAATTTCCGGCTTTGGTAGGTCTAAATTATTTTAAATATCCATCTCAAATAATGAATATGTACAATAAGCAACCGATTCACCTCAATGAAATAAAATGACACAGGCCTGATGTTACTATAGCCATTTGCTTTCAGCGGTCCTACTCTACGTAATAAATGGTGTGGGTGTGACGGCGGGGGCGCACAGGCTGTGGTCTCACAAGGCCTACAAAGCTCGTCTACCTTTGAAAGTACTACTGATTATATTCAATAGCACTTTATTCGAGGTAAGTAATCATATTTTGATGTAAATTATGTAAGCTTATATGTCGTTGCTTACGCCCTGCCAGGCTAACACCTTCAACAACTTCTTCGCGAGTATTGGTGAAAATGTACAAGCAACCGCCATGTCCGGGCGACCCGTGATGCAACCTACCGAATATACCATGTTCCTCGCCCCTGTAAATGAGTGTGAAATAAATACCATTATAAAAGGATTAAAAAACAAAAACAGTTACGGCGCAGACGAAATACCTCCCTCCTTACTCAGGCAATGCACAGATCAACTTACTCTACCTATGTGCACTTTAATAAATCAATCGTTTGACGAAGGAGTATTTCCAAACCTATTAAAATATCTGTGGTTAGACCAATCCATAAAAAAACGCTAAAACAGATCCTAACAATTATCGGCCGATTGTTCTACTACCAACAGCATCAAAAATATTTGAGAAAGCCATGTGCAATCGCATTTACAACTTTTGTGAAAAATATGGGATATTAGATGAATTTCAAAACGGCTTCCGCAAAAAACGATCAACCATACTGGTGGTATATAAAAATATTCAAGAAATTCTAAATATAATTAACGATAAGCAATACGCCATTGGAATATTGCTAGACCTGACAAAAGCGTACGATAAAGTCCAATATAATATACTTCTTAGCAAACTTCAAGGGATAGGGATACGTGGACTGGCCCATGAATGGCTTCACTTCGTATCTAAAAGATAGACAGCAATATGTAGAGCTAGAACATTTTAATTTCAAGACAGGTGAGATAAAACATGTCCAGTCAGACATAAAAACAATTAACGCTTCAATCCCACAAGGGAGTGTTATCGGATGCCTCCTGTTTCTTGTTTACATCAACGACCTGCCAAAAGTAATGAAAGAGCCATGTGTACTATTTGCTGTCGATATCTCAATACTTACATCGTGTCACAATAATATCGACTTAAACGGCAAAATAAATAACACACTAAATAATGTAAACGATTGGTTAAGTGACCACAACCTTGAGATAAATTTCGTAAAAACTAAAATTATGGCATTCCACCCATACCAAAAAGAACCCATTAATATCTCTTGTAGCTATAAAGATATTCAACTGGAAGTTGTTGACACATTTACACTCCTTGGTATCGTAATAGATAAACATATCTGTTGGAAACCACACATCTTACACATTAAAAGCAAAGTTTCTAAATTTGTATATGCAATCCGTGAAATAAAAAAAACCACAGACCTAAAAACGGCACTAACTACTTATTATGCCTCTGCCTTCAACTGGTTTAATTATGGAATAATTTTTTGGGGGAATAGCACAGATGCACCATTACCTTTTCACTCTGCAGAAAAAAATTATTCGAATAATTGTAAATATAAAACCAACCGACAGCTGTAAAAACTACTTCATAGAACATAAAATACTGACTATCCCATGTATATATATTTTAGAGACATGTAAGTTTGTCCGAAAATTTCCCGATTTCTACACCAAAAGAGGGGATATAATTATGTAAAACGTTACGCTTTAAAAATAGATGAGTGTTACCACCATCGCGACTCAAGCTCCACTCATGCGGACCTCTTGCAATGTCTGTTAAAATCTATAACAAACTAGCTAATAATATAAAAGATGAAACAAAAGATCCGATCTTTACAAACAAATTAAAACAATTGCTAACAAAAAAATCATATTACACATTACAGGAATACTTAAATGATCATTTGTGACGTTATAAAATTAAAACTAATATGTTACCTAATAAGAACTATCACAACATGCTCGTAACAATACAAAATAGACATGCACATATACACGAACATAAAATGAAATAATAATTACGCTCATAACGAATTAATACATTTTTTTATTTTATGAATATTTATGAATAAAATTTTACATGCAGAGTATCTACTCATTCAATTTATATTGTAAATTGTTTTATCTACGCACATATCATTAGTGCTCTAAAATGCGTTCAGAAATCGTAGGAAATTACCAGAATTATTACAACCAATTTTACTATGAGATTTTTTTTGTCTGTGGTAGTAGGTAAAATCTGTACTGTAATGTTATTACAGTACCGATTTTTGTAAGGTTACGAGTTTAAATTAGGAACAGCTGTCAAAACACAAGTTGGTCTCTATTCTAGTATCCATAGATATTAATATTGTTATCGATACGAAACGTCAATTCAGTATGTTTTTTTATAAAAAACGCACGACATTTGATCTCGAGTGACATGAGAATATGGATACATTCGTTTGTATATGATTTAGAAAAAAAAACATTCGTCTTGACGGAGGTTCGAATTGCCGCCATTATTGTTGTCATTTGTTTGTTGGTTCTTTGCTGTTACGAAAGTAGAATTGTGAAAAATTTATTGTTATTCACATTTTAGATGAAAATATTGTTTCAATGTAAATGTAAATTACAACTATTACAATAAATAATCTGTTTATGTATTTGTTCAGATTTATTTCTTACTGCATTAGTATATGTCGTTTTTAGATATTTTACAGGTCATTTCCTTATGGCTTCTGAACCCATCTTAGAGTACTTATGATATGTGTTTAGATAAAGTAGTGTACATAATTAGGCCTTAAAACACTCGTGTGATCCTATTATGAAACTCGCTGACGCTCGTTTCATAAAACCACACTCGTGTTTTAAGGCCTCTTATTATGTATCAGTTGCATAAACTACTATTAAAGTGTACGGAATCAATATAAATAAAATAATATTTATAATTCACCAATATGTCCCCACACGAAGTTGCAGACTCGTTCGCTAGGTTTTTTAAAAGCGTGTTCCTACAAAATTCACCCACACTCGACGTGACGGCGGCTTGTACCGCGGCCGCATCCGAATTGAATTTAACCGATCGATGCATCACCATCGATTACGTTAGTGATACAGAGGTTCGCACGGCTATCAAACGCCTGCGACCTAAGCATACCCAGGGACCTGATGGGGTACCGCAATATATAGTGAGAGACTGTTGCGAAGCATTCGTTGAACCATTGAAATATATATTTAATTTAGCATTAAAAAATAAAAAGTATCCATCAGTGTGGAAAACTACAAAAGTATTACCAATACATAAATCTGGATCAAAATCAGATGTCCATAATTATAGGCAAATTGCTGTACACTCCATATTTGGAAAAGTCTTTGAGTCAACTATATATTCACAAGTATATAAACAGCTGAATGGATGGTTCTGCGACGAACAGCACGGATTTCTCCCAAAACGGTCTACTACGTCCAATCTACTCAACATAGTCACCCTAATCGCTTATAATCTAGACCGGAAAAAGCAGGTAGATGTCGCTTATTTTGACTTTCAAAAAGCCTTCGACAGAGTCGACAGCGACATTCTACTTAAAAAGCTCCTTATGGCTGGTTTTTCTCCGGATTTACTCGAGTTTATGGCAAACTATCTCTCTGAAAGACACCAGTTTGTTCAATATGAAGGCTCCAGGTCCACCCCATTTCTGGTAACCTCTGGGATTGGGCAAGGAAGTAATCTTGGTCCACTGTTATTCCTCATTCTGATCAATGATCTACCGGCAGCACTAAATTACTCGACGTGCTTGTTATTTGCCGATGACCTGAAGTTAGCATTGCCGATTGATGGTCCCAATGATGCTTCCAAGCTGCAATCGGATATTGACGCTGTACATAATTGGGCTGAAAGCAATAGTCTGACCCTCAATGAGGAAAAATGCTTGTGTGTAATGAGGCCAGAAAGTCATTGGGGTTTGTTATCCGGCAGGCGAAAATATTCACCAACCATCACGCCATTAGCATCCTGTACAATGCCTATGTGCGCAGTAAATTGGAGACGAATGCCGTCGTATGGAATCCCCACGAACAACAATATACGCTTCTCTTGGAGAGAGTCCAAAAATCTTTTGTCCGATTCCTATATAAAACATTATACGGCAGCTACCCTCTGCTTTATCCTACTCTTTTCGTACTGGGCATGGAAAATTATACATCCCTAGAAACCAGGAGATATATCCATCTGATAAAATACTTTCACGCCTTAATACGAGGGCAGTCTACCAATCCCCAGCTACTGGCTCAAATACCCATACGGATCCCCAGTGTCTCCACTAAACTGTTTCGCCCTCGGCGTAGGGGGTTGTTTGCCATACCAGCGGCTAGGACGGGCGCGCTCACGTCTTCCCCTCTGCACCAAGCGCTTACCCTATTGAATAGTATTTTAGACAGCGATGGACATATTCTTTAGCTCAGAGTCAGCATTTTTGACAGCATCGATTCACTACCTGGAAACTATAGTAACGGCTAGTACTATTATTTAAACTTGCATTTGTGTGTTTAGTAGACTATTTTACTAATGAATTATATAATGAATAATGGATCTAATAATATAATATTTTACAATAATCATAATTAATGTAATATGTTTTGTATCGTATTATGATTAGCATGTAAGGTTTAACTGTTAGTGCTAATTATTGTAATAAATAAATAAAATAATAATAATAATGATAATTTAAAAAAAAAATTATGTACATACATTTCATATTGCATTTTCCTAGATTAAGTTTTTCATTATTATTTTAAATGTTAAATTGTATACCTCTAAATAAGTATCTCTCAAATTGCTGCGCCCTGCTTACAGGGTACATGATGTGATCTCAAATTTGCAACATTACCACCTGTAAAACCATTATGTGCAATAAAGTATTGAGTATTGAGTATAAGAAGGCCTATGATTCGGTGCCTCATTCATGGCTGGAGAGGATCTTAGAGCTGTATAAAATCGATACAGCTCTAAGATCCCTCTTAGGCGCGTGTATGAGGCAGTGGACCACAGTCCTTCGTCAACCAGGTGGCGGGGATGCCCCCCCTGGCGCGCAGGACTTGATAAGGATTGAAAGAAGTATTTTCCAGGGTGACCGTTTGAGTCCGCTGTGGTTCTGCCTAGCCCTGAATCCGCTCAGCACTGCTGAATGATTCAGGACTAGGTTGCCGGCTTCGAAGAGGAGGTGAGATAATTTTCTCATCTGCTGTACATGGATGATATGGCTGTATGCACCACAACGCCAGGATCTGGTGGAACTACTGGAAGTAACAGAAACCTTCAGTAGCGCTATGAATATGGAGTTTGGTGTAGACAAGTGTGCGGTCATACATAAGCAATAAGGCGCGCGCCTTCAACGCTTGGGTGATGCCTCTGCTCACTTACTCCTTTGGCATACTAAGGTGGACTCAGACTGAGCTTGACGCCCTGGATACGAGAGTCCGTCAGGTGCTCACTGCACACCGCATGAGGCACGCTCGTCAGTTATGAGACTGTACATTCCGCGTAAGTGTGGAGACCGAGGCTTTTTAAACGCCAAGGACCTGCATAACTTCCAATTTCCTAAACAACGAGTGTGGTATTCATCGCGATTCGCGATGTAGTAGCAGTTGACAAAGGCCTCACCTCTCTCTCCTTGGCAAACGAGAACTGGCGCAGACCAAAGGTGCTTAGCACCGATGACCGCAGGACTGTATGGAAGAGCAAGCAGCTACACGGGCGGTTCTGCAAGGCCCTTACAGGGCCCGATGTAGATCTGCTCGCGTTGGTGAACTGGCTACGCTTCGGGGATCTCTTCGGGGAAACCGAAGGTTTTTTTGTACAATTGCGGACGAAGTAATGATGACGAATAATTACCGGAGATATATCCTGAAGGACGGTACGGTTGACATTTGTCAGGCATGCCGCCGTCCCGGTGAGTCAATCAGGCATATAATCTCCGGTTGTTCTCATCTTGCTAACGGCGAGTACTTGCACAGACATAACCAAGTAGCCACGATAATTCACCAGCAACTTGCTGCTCTTCAATACGGTCTTGTGGGGTCTGAGGTGCCGTACTATAAGTACGCACCAATGCCAGTTCTTGAGAATGGTCTATTAGGATCGATTTATCATCACGGACAGGACTATTGTAGCCAATAAGCCTGATATCGTTTTGGCAGATCGATCCAAGCGCCAGGCCGTGCTCGTCGACGTCACCATCCCCCATGATGAGAACCTCGTGAAGGCTGAGAAGGACAAACTCAGCAAGTACCTTGACTTGGCTCACAAGGTGACCGCCATAGCGAAGAGTCTCGACAAATATCTTAAGGGACTCTCGCTAGATGGCTGGATCAAGGGTCAAATATACAGAAGGCGGTACATCTGGACACGGCGCACATCGCCAGGAGGTTCCTCTCTGCAGCCCTAACCACCGGTAGCCTGGGCCCTGCCCCGCTGCCGGCGGCATCCTTGGTTAGGTTATTTATAATGTTTATGTATTTTGTAATTTCTTTATTGTATTTTACTTTTTATATGCATATATTGTAAAAACCTAGCCTAAGAATAAAAAAACATAAAGAAAAAAAAATATTCTTTATTGTGCACCACATGAAAAAGATTAATAACAAAGAAATAAAGCAACGTTAAATAGGGTAACAACAGGGGTCTTATCGCTAAAGAGCAATCTCTAATAACCGTAGGAACTTAGGCGTAAATCCCATGTTTGCACACTTTCCAGTAAAATGACGTTATCTACATCTACAAGATCGAAAGATTTTCGCAAATCAAAATAGGCTGCGTCGACCTGTTTACGACCGTCCATAGTCGTCATTTTTTGTTTTGACGAAAACCATGTTGTGCTTGTGCGTCATTCAACGTGTTTGAAATTTGTTGAATAGTTGTATTATCTAAATATGCCAAGCAATAGGCCTATATCTGATCACATACGTGTGTTGGTTACCTTTGGGCACGAAAGTTACTGTCAAAGATTTCCAACAGACAAGAAGGAGAGGTGACTTAAGAACAGATACGATACAAAAACGCAGACTATACTACCCATAGAGTTCTTAATGTTGCCATCATGGCAACTCCCGTGCCTAAAGGTAAATACAATATTAACAAAAAGCGGCAGAGTTGTGTCACACACTCGTTTATACATGTCAAATGTTATTTATTTTAGTCTCTTAAATTATTAATATCGTTTCAGGGTCACGTGTACGGCTGGGCGCGCGATCACAGAATGCACCATAAATATTCGGACACTGATGCAGACCCACACAACGCGTCGAATGGTTTTTTCTTCGCGCAGATAGGCTGGCTACTCGTGCGAAAGCATCCAGATATCAAGGCGAAGGGACATACCATCCATATGAGCGATCTCGATGCCGATCAAGTGGTTCAATTCCAGAAGAAGTAAGTTTTTCTGTTACGTCAATGGCGGCTAGCAAAAATAGCCATATCATAAGTTTGGTTTTTTCATGGAAAAAATAATCTATGGATTCGGCACGCACGCTAAATATCGGCACGTACGAAAACCGCCGCCGTCAAACACACACGAACGACCCAAATATTTTTTTTTATATATATATATTTTATTTTGTTTATTCATTACTTTATTAAGCGAAAAGAAACTCTATCAGGCTGAATTTGCGATTTAAATTTCAATGTTAAATAAATTATAATACCTACATCTTTTTCTATGATCGAAAGCTAACACGAAGTTGCCATAATTCTGCTACTTGACATCAGATGGCAATGTAGTCAATTAAATGTTAAGTGATGGTACGATTAAGTTTGAGACATCGGTATATTTGTTGAGAATATGAAAGTTCATTTTTTTTCTTCATTTAAAGAGCTTTATCACTCAGGGGACGATGTCGCTCTGTAGGTGTTATACTTAAGTCTTAGAACGAAACTAATATTCTATTTATGCCGACTCTTGCTAGTTTATAGACTACTCCGCCATTTTCAACGTTTTTAATTTTCTTTCCCACAAAATTCTAATATTATAGACATACCTAAGTAAGTTTTCTGTTAATATGTCATTTATTAGTACAAAATAAAGTCTAAGGAATACAACTTAAAATACTTACAATAAAACTATACTAAAAATTAAACTAAACTCGAACATAATAAACTTAAACTAAATCTAAAAATAGCCCCTGCGGCATAGTGCCAAAGTGTGTGACACAACTCTGCCGCTTTTTGTTAATTGAATATTCTACACAAGTCGATCCGCAAGTATAAATAAACATAAACACACACCGAGTGTGTCGTTAAAAATTAAACTAGTTAGAACCGGCCAGAGCGGCGCGGGCGCGAGAGGCGGGGAAGCTTATCTTTCTATTCAACGTCTTTTTGCGATCAAAGGATCGTTTAGGGTCCGCGCGGAACTAAATTAAACGAAACGAAAGGTTCATTTATTCACTTCTTACTTTTAAATTACCCCTATTAATACTTATTTTAATATAAATGTAATAATTAAGATAACTACAAAGTCCTCATGGAACTTTTACGTTACAACACTAATGAGTCAATTATATTCATAATTTACCTACATTGTCATAAAAATAAGTGAGCGGTTGCGCTTAGCCACGATGTATTAATAAAACGGAGTTGCTAAACGAAACGCTACTCAATAAAACATTTGGTAAACAATAAACAACTAAGTGTATAATATTATGCCAACTAAAACATTCAGCTACATGAAAGGTGGCATTTTAAAAATTTACATTATAAAACAGACCAAATGTTAAGTTGGTAACTGTGAGGTTGGCAAATAAAACAAATACATTTGATAAGTTGGGAAATGAACGGTCGGCGAAATGAAATTCCGCGAAACGGGAGTTGGGGAGAGATAATCGGCCTAACAATTTTCTGCGAAAAATAAGAGAACCAAGGCTAGGTAGGTCTTTTACAATAAATTTATATGAAAATACTGTTACACCGGTAGGTTACTTCAAACCTTAAAACGTCAATTTAAATGATTTAAAAGCGTTTTCAGCAGGCTGGAAAGTTATTTCAGGCCGTTTCAGAATTTGCTCCATTTATTTATTTAATCTTTATTGCGCAAAAAATGAACTTATCGTACAAAAGGCGGACTTAATGCCATAGGGTATTCTCACCAGTCAACCATTGGGCTAAGCAAATAAATGGTGGGCGGTGCAACTAACTTAAGACAATTTCAAACTTCGTCCGCGTCACCTTATCTTGAAAATTTTACATCTTTATTATTTTCAGATCTAAGCAATGTTGAAGTTACTAAACGTGATTTTTTGCCATTTTTTACGTAATAATAGTAACGACCCCTTCGTACGCGAGTCCGACTCGCTCTTGGCCTTTTTTTAGTTTTGTTTCGGCTAAATTGCTCTATTTACGCGGTATCATTTTGAAATCAAGTACATCTACGAACGAATAGCTTTACTAAATTCGATGAGTTTAAGAATAATACGTTTATAAATTATTACGCGGTATCATTATGAAATCAGGTACATCTACGAACGAATTGTGTAGTACTTGTAGAATAGATTAGGAGAGGCATCATATCTGCTGATAAGCAGTCATCTTACCATTTGACAGATTGCTTGGAGTTAGGGTAGCAAAGTGGGTAACGCGCTGGACCGGTAATCCAGAGGTACCGGTCCAGCGCGTTTGATCTTTGTATCAATGGTTTAAATTAGTTTAAACTTAACACCAGACACTGTTTGAAATATTCTCGATTGTTGATTTCAAGGTCTCTCTTTCTTGTTATCGAGAAACAATATTGTTGTTTATTGTTGAAAGAATTGTGGTATAACTTTTACAGTGTACAAATTCAATACAGGAACAATAATTTTAATAACGGTAGACAACACGCGGTCTTATCGCTAAAGAGCGATGTCTTCCAGTGTAATTTTTGTAGATCGTAAATTAAATCATGATATTACTCAATAGTAAAATGTACTATGGTGAAGGGCACTATGTTTTCTGCCAAAAAACTGGTGTGCAGTTTGGCAGATATACTTAGAAACTTTATTGTACTATTGTGTTTCATTAAAAAACCGGCCAAGAGCATGTCGGGCCAAGCTCAGTGTAGGGTTCCGTAGTTGCCACCCTTTACAAAAGACAGACTTAAAACAGAGACTTAAATTACGAGAAAGATTTTAAAAGCTCTATAAAAAGGTCGAAATCGCCAAAGTAACTGTGATTACTTATTACCTTCTAGAAGTTATCGATTATACGCGCCAAATTGAGCGCAATGTTTTGATGCAGTATGGCACTTAACTAGTATAACGTTCGAAGTATAGTACACCGCGCAGCATCTTACGTCATTTTAAAGAAAAATATGAAATTTTGCGATAACTCAAAAACGGCTTGTTTAATATTGAAACTTCACCTTTGTTTCTTAAGGTTTATTATTCTTCAGACACTTTTTATTATTGGTTACATTTTATTATTTATACTGGTTTTCACTGGTTCTTTTGGAATGATTTAACAATATATTCGAGCGGACTTATGAAAACAGGAAAAATCTTGATAGCGTGATGCAGCGGATCCCTTGAGCGGATCAGTGACATCTGGTGTGATACTGATTAACAATACTTTGACACTAAAAATATCACACAAATGTGGTACTACTAATGCCCTCTAGTATAAAATACAACAATTAAAGATAGTTAGAAACTTATACCACCGGAGGCATCTATGGTAAAATAGCGTAATTATAAAATAATGAAAAACCCGTACCACCGGAGGCATCTGTGGTTAAGTAGCATAACTAAATATGTAAAGTTGGTTAAACATACCGCCCACCAAGGACGTCCTTACGTCCTTAAACACACCACCCACCCATATATATAAGTAATTTGAAACTATTTTTAATAAAAAATCCCAGTAAACATGGAGGTCAATAGACAGGTAGGTATAGCATTAACCGAGTACGTCAAAAAAATAAAATTAATCAGCTAAAAAACAAATAGCATAGTAAAAGTTACCGACAAAAAGACGAGGTGTAAATAAAATAAACGGTAAGTCCCAAAAGGTTAAAACCCATACGTAAATTCATAAAACTAAAGTCTATTGAATTAATTGTTAAATTTTGACAAGTCCATAATTCCGAAATTTTTGTAAGAGATTCCGATTTCCGAGATTTTTCATTTTGGGACTTAGGCGAAATTGGGCAAAGGTTTCCCGTAGGAAACTATTTTTCTTTGGAGAGTTCTTAGTTGTGGGTTCCTTTTCCTGTCGAGATATTCTCCCATGGCGCCGGTTGACAGCTCCTGGCTTCAGGGCGATTGCATGTGATCGTCCCTGATGGTTGATAGGCCCCCTTCCAGTGTCCTGGATGCAGTTCATGCAGGTTACTAAGCCTCCCTCCAGGGCCTCCACCGCTACGCCTAGCTGCAGGACGATAGAGTCCTGCCGCCTGCTTGTACCTCGATCAGCGGTCCACTTCCACTGGTTACATCCGGTTAACTCGAAGGACCATGTTTAGGTAATATTGAAACTTCACCTTTGTTTCTTAAGGTTTATTATTCTTCAGACACTTTTTATTATTGGTTACATTTTATTATTTATACTGGTTTTCACTGGTTCTTTTGGAATGATTTAACAATATATTCGAGCGGACTTATCGAAACAGGAAAATCTTGATAGCGTGATGCAGCGGATCCCTTGAGCGGATCAGTGACATCTGGTGTGATACTGATTAACAATACTTTGACACTAAAAATATCACACAAATGTGGTACTACTAATGCCCTCTAGTATAAAATACAACAATTAAAGATAGTTAGAAACTTATACCACCGGAGGCATCTATGGTAAAATAGCGTAATTATAAAATAATGAAAAACCCGTACCACCGGAGGCATCTGTGGTTAAGTAGCATAACTAAATATTTAAAGTTGGTTAAACACGGCTCGACCGATTTTATCAATATAATTGTCATTGAAAGTACTAATAAGGCCTCATTCTCATGAATTTTTCTATATTTTTTAACTTGTAATTGAAAAGTTAGAGGGGGGGGGCGCTATTTTTTGGATTTCTGGAGCAAATATTTGCAAAACTGCTGACGTCACGATTTCACGATGTTGTTTATCTACTCCGCTCGTGTATTTGCCTCTTAATGCCAATTCGTGCTTTTTGGAGTTAAAAACCGGTATCTTAAATTGGCCTGCGCAAACAAACTAATTTTTCAGAATTAGATATTTGTAAGCAATAAAGGGTGGGCTAATTGGCCTTTATAACCAATGAGGCCAAGCGATATGTCACTGGATAGCTTATTCTAAGTTGTAAAACTTTTACTTCGACACGTACTTAGTCCCAAATCATTGTATGAAAAAAGTTACCGCTACATAAAAGTAGTTTGAGTCGAAACGTTATGATATGGGTTTTTTTAATACCCTGATTGTACAAGTAAATTGCACATGCGTCATAATGTTCATTTGCACCATCAGCATTTAGTTTGTATAAAGTTTTGTAATTAGTCAATAAAATGCTTATTCATTCACGGTCATAATTCATGTTCGCTATTTTATAAGTGTGCACAGTTGCACACCTATCAATTTTTTTCTTTTTTTTTAATTTATCTCAAGAAATCGTCTTTCGTGTTCCAAACTATTATCAAGATATTTATCAAGTAAATGTCAGAGTAAGCAAGTACTCTTACATTATTGGTATAATGTAAGAGTACTTGCTTACTCTGACACTGATGTTCCTGTATCGCTTTTTATTGCCTTTTTTACGTAGCGATTACTCGTAGAGATTTTCCATCATACAAAAAGTTGTAGAATATGAAAAATCTTCCTAATTATATATGGCTTGTCGGTATTGGTCCCTTGGCCAGAGTACATACAAAACTGCCCATCTGCTTTTGATTTTATAACTGTGGCTGGCCAGTAGCCCATGGCCTGCCAGATAACTAACTACAGAGCATTAGTTGCTTCCTACACTCGTACTCGGTGATCTAGAGGGGGGCCGGCAGCCCAAATGGCCTGCTAATTAAAATTTGTTAATATTATTGTGGCCTGCCGTACTCGAAAACTTGTAGGCCGCTAGCGTACTACATGGCGCTGAGAGTTTTAAGAACATCTTTTATATAGTCTGTTGTTTTTGTTTTCAGATTTTACTGGATAATAATGCCTTTTTTCGCCTACATACTGCCCACGTACCTGCCTACGTTATGGGGAGAATCTTTGTGGACTGCCCACTTTGTATGCGCTCATTTTCGCCAAATGGCCATTGTAAGTGTTGTTGGACTAATCAACTCTGCGGCGCACATGTGGGGAAACCGTCCCTACGATAAACACCTTAAGACTGTTGAAATCAAAACTCTCTCATTTTTCGTGTTTGGAGAGGGCTTTCATAATTTCCACCACACCTTCCCATGGGACTACAAGGCCGGGGAACTAGGAGTCTACTCATTTAACGTTTCCAAGCTATTTATAGATTCTATGGCTAAAATTGGATGGGCTTACGATTTGAAATCGGTGTCCCCGGACATCGTGGAGAAGCGTGTGAAGAGAACAGGCGACGGGACTCACGACGTGTGGGGCGACGATGTCGCAGCTGCGTAGGACAAGGTGGCGGTTACCATTGCAAATGTAGATAATTAAACAATGAAATAATGAACTAATGAAATAATGAACTTTATTCTGCAAGTAGGCCACAAGGGCACTTTTACATGTCTGATTCTACCGGCATTTCACAAGAGGAGACCACTGTTGAGAAGAAACGCCGAAAGAAACTCAACAGTCAGTCATTTTTTCATAAAGGACTTAACTATTACTGTAATATGAACTTAACAATACGTAGTTCTCGAAGAAAACATATTAAAAGTGTATTCTAAGATATAAATGAGGACTAGTGTAAGAATAAAATATAGAAACTACAAGAAAGTATGACGGTTTAACACAATTTATGTACGTTTGATATGCTTTCTTATTAGAACTGTGTCCCTTAAACTAGTCAGGTACAATCTAAGGAGTCAGTTACTCGGTTTCTGGTTCAGGCCATGCATTTTTGTCTGTCAGATAGTCCTCTACAGTATAATATGCTTTTGACATTAGAGATTTTTTTAAATAATTTTTGAGAGATGGAAAGGCTAATTTTAAAATATGATCAGGTAACTTGTTATAAAAATGAATACATTGGCCTAAAAAAGATTTATATACTTTACGAACACGAAACTTCCTAATAGCAATTTTATTTTTATTTCTAGTGTTAAAATTGTGGACAACGGAATTTTTTGTAAATGAATCTATGTTCTTAATAACATACATAATACTCTCATAAATATATTGGGAAGCTACAGTTAAGATGTTTATATCTTTGAAAATGTCTCTTAAGGAGTCACGAGAATTCAGATTATATATAGAACGAATCGCTCTTTTTTGTAGCAAAAATATAGTCTGAATGTCAGCTGCTTTGCCCCAAACCAGAATACCATATGACATGACACTATGAAAATAACTATGATAAACTAAGCGAGCTGTATCAACATCACTCAATTGTCTAATTTTCCTAACAGCGTATGCCGCTGAACTTAATTTACCTGCAAGCACTGCTATATGTGGACTCCATTGCAAATTACTGTCCAACGTTATACCTAAGAATAATGCATTATTCGCCATTTCTAAACATTCACCATTTAGTAATATAGTAGAATCTACCGCCGTAACATTTGGTAAAGCAAATCTAACACATTTAGTTTTCTTGGCATTTAATAGAAGATTATTAGTAGTAAACCAGTTAAGTACTTTATCTAGTGTGCAATTATCTTTTATAGTATATATTTGGTATTATAAATGTGGGACTGCGGGTGTAGAAATAAAATAAATCGTCTTATGGAAACACTATTTTTATTTAATTAAAACTGCAGCACGAGAAGTACATCATCGGCCATATTCAAAATCTAACCTACTCATTTTATATATCCCTTTCGCCCACACTCAAACATGCTATCTCTTTCTTTCGTTCCGTTCTAAGCATCCATCGTTCATGCATCCTACACTCGGCCAGCCTGCTCTTGTCTGCCGCAGACATCATGTGAAGCCCCATCACCCATGCAATCACATCTGCTCAATAATATGATGCTCTGTTAAGCGGCAAGCGTGCCGAATGCTACAGCTAATACGCATCTAATACGTAATAATATATGGTTATAGCAACAATAACATGCTAGAAGAGTACATCCATCAAACAGCAAAACATGGGAAGAACATCATGTTATCAATATTAATACAAAAAAGAGTATAGTGAAATTATCTCTTAGCATAACATAACACTTTATAGGTAACTAGCTGTGTTGCCCGCGACTTCGTCCGCGTGAAATCTTATCTTGAACATTTTACATCTTTATAAATTGATGAAACATGTAATGTCTATTTTTTTTAATGTGGGTAGGTACACCACAATTTTTATTATTTAAGCCTTAAATACAAAGATCAAAGCTTAAAGAAAAATTGAAAAAGGAGCCACCTGGGGGAAGTGACCGGTAATCGAACCCGGTACCTCTGGATTGCCGGTCCAGCGCGTTAATCATTTCGCTACCCTAGCTACCCTTAGCCCTAGCCCTAGTTAAGGTTTAAATAATTTTACATCTTTATTAAGTACTAGCTTTTGCCCGCGACTACGTCCGCGTGGAACTTGGAAGTATGGAAGCAACCTCGTACAACACGATAGATATCCACCTAATCACCTTAATTAATAAAAGGGATTATTTAAAGCGCCTAAGCAAATGTAAGAGCAATTGCGCTTTTGGTCTGATCATTACATTTCCGACAGGGTCATCAATGTCGTCATGAATTACTTACTCACTTTTCAATCTTTTTAGGGATAATTTCCAGGATGAAAACTATCCTATGTCCTTCCTCGGATCTTAAACTATCTCCAATATCTCCATGCCAAATTTCATCAAAATCGATTCAGCGGCTTAAGCGTGAAGAGGTAACAGACAGACAGACAGACAGACAGACAGACACACTTTCGCATTTATAATATTAGTATGGATATGGATTTTCAGAACCAAGCAATGTTGAAATTACTTTTCTTTTTAACCGACTTAAAAAAAGGAGGAGGTTCTCGATTCGAACTAATTTTTTTTTTTTTTTTGTATGTTTGTTACTCGATATCTCCGAGAACCGTGAACCGATTTTCAATCTTTTTTTTTAATCGAAAGGGTATCGAGTTGGTCCCGTTGGCACTAAGTCGGGATCTGATGATGGAATCTTGGAGAAATCGAGGGAACTCTTCAAATGTAAGTAAGTAAGTAAGTAAGTAAACGCTTTATTGTACACAAAAACAGTTAAAAAATACATCTATTACAATTAACATATAGGTACAAAGGCGAACTTATCCCTATAAGGGATCTCTTCCAGTTAACCTTTGAGCAGTTGAGTGAGTACGAGAAGAAGAAATGTTATAGAGACATGTACGGCGCTTTCGGTAATTTATTGATAAAGTCAAGAATTTACATTCAGTAAATAGGATTCCGTGTAAGGAAACTGATGATTAAACACATACGAATCACTAAAAAGCAATAAAACAAAAATGTTTAACAAAAAAGAACCGACTTCAGTAAAACTAAAAAGCCAGCAATAACCCGTTCAAGTACAGATTACATTTGACTCACCCTTCGAAGTCGGTGCCAAACCTCGCGTAAACTATAATATATAAATATAAGAACTGAGTGGTGGTGGCAGCAGGAGGGCGTATACGCAGTGGCAGTAGGGAGGCGTATTCGTAGTGGCAGCAGGACAGCAAGGTTCCTTCTTGCAGCCGGCAGGGCCTCCAGTAGTAGTAGTAGACAAGGCCTTTTCAGCGTCCGAGCGAGTCAGTAGTCTTATACGGGACAGCCAAAGAGGGAAAGGGGTCTCTCTTGAGTGCAGTGCCAGGGTGCGTCCCACGAGACATAACTACATAATATACAACGTGGGCCCTGTAACATAAGCAAAAAATTAAAACATAGATTTTACTCGTTAAACTGAACAACATTTGTTCAGCAACTTTAAAAAAAAGTCAGTTTTCAAAATTTTATTATTTCAAACAAATTAAATAGTATTTTCAATGTATGTCGTCCAACGTTGACATTCCCTGAGCATTGACATAGCTGTCACTCTACTAATGTCGGACATTTCGCAATACATTGCTTCTTTGTCTAAACTTTATTTTACAAAATGTCATTTAATACACGTTATTTTCAGAAGTTGCTTAACAAATGTTGTTTAGTTTCAAGGGACGAATCTATGTTTTAATTTTTTGCTCCTATTACAGGGCCCACCCTTTATAATTTCATATTAATAACGTTCAGAAGATATAATGAACTTTTGCTATAACATCAAAATCAATATTTTTATTAGGAATAACGGTCAATTAGCATAATACTCATTTTGTAGAATGATTTTTTATATAACACTCAAATACTCTAAATTCAGTTGATATAACATACATAACGTATATCGATCATAGTATATACTTTCTTTTAGTATAATGATTAGAAAATATAATAGTGTATGATATACCTACTAAATAGGTTATAACAGCTACCCCCCTATGCCCCTAAAATGGAACATGGGTTAAAAACCGAAAACTGTAGGTTAGGTTAGGTTTGTTTTATGACCATGGATAGCGGAGCGAGCAAAGCGAGCGGAGCGTCAAAATGCTTGCTAGCATGGAGATATATTAAAATTTAACAGCGAACTATTGCATATATGCATAAGTATGTACACAATTGATGTGCAGGCGGTTATTCTATACGAGCATTATGCATTTTGGTGTTAGATGTATTGAGTAATATAGGTACGTTATGAATCTGAGATATTATGAACGTTATATGTTATGATCGTTATATACAATGATATTATACTTAAATATCGTTATACTTAACAAAAATAGATATTTTGATGTTATATCTAACGTTCGTTATACACCTTGAACGGTATACAAAACGAGCTTATACAATATGAGCGTATATAATATTGTGAATATTATAGTATAAGTTCTTATGTCTTATATTACTTACCCGCAGGGCCAAGCTTTGGCCCTGCACCGACCGATTTCGAGATCCTCTTTAGTTGAGTTGAGATGCACGAGAAGACTGATTTTTGAGTTGATGGCAGCGCTTTTATATCAAGCTCGATGATAAAAGGTTCCAGAATAGAGAAAAATATGAATTTTGAATTGTATGAAATACCAGGTGTTTAGCAAAACGTTAAAGTTAATACGGGTAAGTAATATAAGACATAAGAACTTATACTATAATATTCATATTATATACGCTCATATTGTATAAGCTCGTTTTGTATACCGTTCAAGGTGTATAACGAAAAATCTAATCTATCTATATCGTCTTCAATTGTTTGAGTAGGAATCAATAAATCATCCATGTATGCTAACACAGAATCAAATCGTCTAGATCCGAGAACTTTATTAACTATTTTCTGAAAAGTAGCCGGCGTAGTTGCAGGTCCAAACGGCATCCGGTTAAATTCATAATGACCGTATGGAGTCACGAAAGCTGTTAAGTGTTTACTTTTTTCTGACAGAGGAATTTTGTAATACCCTGATGCCATATCAAGGGTTGTGAAGTACCGGTTACCACTCAAATTTGATATTTGGTCATCAATCAACGGAAGGGGGTATCTGTCCTTTACTGTTTTAGTGTTTAACGCTCTGAAGTCGACGCAAAGTCTTTGCTCGCCTGTCTTCTTTTTTACCATCAATATAGGACTAGCGTAGTCTGAAGTAGACTCTCGTACTATACCGTTATCTAACAATTCCGTAACCATTTTGCCTACTTTTGCTCGTTCAGAGTGTGAAAACCGATATGGCCGATAGACTACGGGTTTGGTATCGGAAAGCTGTATATTCATTTCAAATTCCTGACTAACGCAACCAATTTCTTTCAGTGAAAGTGCAAAGCAATCCCTGTAGTTGTTTAGTAAGTTATATAATTTATCAAGCGTGGCTAAATCAACATTACTCCCCACTTTGGTCTGATGGTCAACCACGGGCTGCTCCTGGCGAAACTGTCGCGTTACGGTATTGAGGGCGAACTTCATAAAACAATAGCATCGTTTTTGAACAACCGGAAGCAATGTACCTATGTCCTAAAAGCAAAGTCTAATCTAGAAACCATGGCCGAATCTGCGGTTTCCCAGGGGTCTACGATGGGAAATTATCTATTTCTTTTGCTCGTTAATGACATCACGGCGGCCTGTGTCGGCCCAGAGTACGTAATGTTCGCTGACGACACATGCATCATAGTCAACGCAGATAATTTCCTTAACTTAAAATCGAAACTTAGTGAAGCTATGAATCAAATATCACACTGGTTCACCGTAAACGGTATGTGTCTGAATGTGGAAAAGACTAATATAATTCATTTTCAACTACGTAAAACTAATAGCAATAGTCTCAATGTAATGTCGAATAATGTACCCGTGCCACAAGTTAACACGATAAAATATTTAGGATTTGTTATTGATGCGGGATTAACATGGTCACAACATATTGATGACACTTGCGATAAGCTGTCCTCAGCATCCTATGCATTGTCTAGATTAGCTCCTAGTCTATCTATTGAGAACATGAAAAAAGCGTACTATTGATACTTTCACTCTATTCTGACTCACTGTGTAGATCTGTGGGCCACTGCGGCTGACCGTGATAAGATCTTTAAAATCCAGAAACGTGCCATCCGTGTTATCGCTAGAAAACCTTTTGATTAAACGGCTCAGGAACTATTTAAGGAGTACAGAACTTTAACGTTACATAGCATTTTCATCCTTGAGGCTTGCAAGTGCGTCAGACTCAATGTAACCTCGTACAAGACTCGCGCGCAGCAACTCGGCCGCGACGCGCGCCGCGGGCACCTGCTGCTCGCGCCGCGCGCGCACATCGAAGTATCGCAAATCAGTCGCCGTGTTAGGCATAAAAATTTATAACGCCCTTCCAACGGACTTCAAAAATTCACCGAGTGATGCAATCTTCCTTAATAAAGTGAGGAAATATTTATTAGACAATGCTTTTTATAGCACTGATGAATTCTTCCACAAAATATCATCTCATCACTAACCCAAACAAAACATTAACAAAAATGTTATGAACAATCAAATACCTAAATATATTATAATGTAACACAATGTTTAGATAAAATTATTAAAATGACATATCCTACTTATGTATATGTACCTACTTATTGTTGACATTGAATTGTAAAATGTTTATTTTTACCAATAAAGAATCTGAATCTGAATCTTTAATATCGTCTTTGTTCAGCGGAGTCATGTTTTCTGAAGCGACTTTGTCCATTTTCTTAACAGTGTACACGATTGTTTCGGTGAATGGTGCAGCTCGAGCTAAAGTCATATTTTGTTTCAGATTTATGGGTTTATTAGCATTATTTGATACTAGTATATGACCTTTACCGTTCGCAATATTGTAAACACCTTGGTGTACAGTAGGCATCAAAGAGACGTGACCCACCTCATAGCATTACAGAAACTGTGGAATAATTTCGTCATCATAGTCAATGTTACCGTAGCCTTATGGCTATATGTGCGGTCTATGCTATGGATCTTTTGCTCTAAGGTTCGAGATTACTGATCACGGGATCTTTTTGCTTTTTTTTGTTATTACATTATTACATTCACAGAAGGGAAATGGATGGAAATCAAATCAAAAATCAAAATCAAAATTATTTATTATTGCAACAAGAGTAAGTACAATTTTTACAAATGGCCGGCGTCTCCTTGTAAGTTATTGTAATAACTTGTGCCAGGAGTCCACCGCTCTTCCGTGTATACAAGTTGTCTAGTACTATACTAACAATTACAATTTCAATTTATTTATTTTTTTATACAGTTTATACAATTTTAAATCTAAAACTTAATCTATACAGTTTGTAAGTCTATTTAACTTATTAAATTTTATTTTTTGAATATGTGTATGAGTAGGTACGGGTGTGTGTGTGTGTGTGTGTGTGTGTGTGTGTGTGTGTGTGTGTGTGTGTGTGTGTGTGTGTGTGTGTGTGTGTGTGTGTGTGTGTGTGTGTGTGTGTGTGTGTGTGTGTGTGTGTGTGTGTGTGTGTGTGTGTGTGTGTGTGTGTGTGTGTGTGTGTGTGTGTGTGTGAGTGTGAGTGTGTGTGTATAATGTATATTTTTGACTAGCATATATATCCTAGCAATTCCTCTATCTGAACATAGTCTTTGTCTTCCAACCATGTGGTTATTTTGTTTTTTACCTCTTGTTGTAAGTGTGGATAAATGTCGAGTTCCTTATTAACAATGTTGTATAGATGTGAGGATCGTTTGTCATATTGCCTGCCAGCAAAAGTGGTGTTGGTTTTTGGTAGGTGAACAGCAATGTCTCTCCTCCGTTTTTCCATATGTCTAGGGTCAAAGGTTGTGGTTTTATGTTTTTTAAGGACAGTGGTTAAAATATAAAGTTTTCTCACTGAAAGCAGCTTGCAATTTTGATACAACTTATCTGTTGAAAACAAGGTGTTCTTAAAGTACATAATTTTAAGTAGGCTTCGCTGAGCTCTCTCTACGTCTATGAAACGAGTCTTGGCAGCACCTCCCCAGACCGGCAAACAGTAGTTTAAAATGGACTGCACCAATGATATATAAATCTCTTTCAACAGATCTCTACTGCGCCCTTGAGGACCTGGGACTACCCTTGGCACAACATGTCTCAAGTTTTTGAAGATCCATTTAAGTTTCCTTAACCTTAGTATAACATATTCAACATGCTGGTACCAAGAGAGTCCACGATCTATAAATACTCCCAGATATTTGGTGCTGTCAACTCTCAAAATACTGAGACAGGTCTGTCCAGAGCAGTTAAGTACGTTATTACGACAGTTATGTATTTTGATGTCAAAGTCATTACCAGGTTGATTATTAGTGTATATACTGTGACATATGTAGGTTGTTTTGGAAGCATTTAAGGTAAGAATGTTGTTCCTAAGCCATTCATTTATCTTTACCAGTCCAGCCTCCGTGAATTTCTGGACTTCTTCCCAGGAGTCACCAGTGAAGACGATGGCAGTGTCATCGGCATACGAAAATACTTCAGCATGAGGAATCTTTAAGTTGCAAAGGTCGTTAATGTATACCAAGAGAAGTGTTGGACCCAGGACAGAACCTTGGGGTACTCCGTACGTGACATCCATATCCTCACTGGTACATCCCTGGTCTCCCAGTTTCACCCTTTGTCTCCTATCAGATAAATAGTCCCGGAAGAGACGAAGTGGAGTATCTCTTATCCCCAATCTTTCCAGCTTGTGTAGCAGTATAGGGACAGAGACGGTGTCAAAAGCTTTTTTTATATCTAGAAACACTGAAATGCATTTAGACCTATTGTCAAGATGTTTAACTATCAGCGACGTTAGAGCAGATACAGCATCCTCGGTCGATATGCCATTTCTGAAGCCAAATTGAGATGGAGATAATAGATCGTATTTATTCAAGTAGTTTCGAAGCCTGATATTTAATACTTTTTCTAATATTTTTGAAATCGCAGGTAGTACAGATATAGGTCTGTAATTATTGACATCGTCTCTGTCCCCGCCTTTATAGACAGGTGTAATGATCGACTGTTTGAGTGGAGCCGGGAAAATTCCTGTGTCAAAACAAGCATTTACTAAGTGCGTAATTATAGGGATCACTACAGGTTTTACACATTTCAGGAAGCTGGTCGAGATCTGATCCCAGCCCGGTGCACTGTTACTCTTGAGATTCGATATTATGGTGTGTACTTCGTGATGGTCAGTATGGGATAGTATAAAGGAGTTTGACTGAGACCGAAGGTTATGTAGGTATATATATTGCTCGTTTGCGTCCGGTTTAATATTCATCGCTAGCTGCTTTCCAATATTGGAGAAGTAGTGATTAATATAGTTTGCAGAAGCAGAAGGGGATGATTTCATATACAGGAGTTCAGAATTCAAATTATTGAATTAGAATAAAAATCATGGCGCCACCGAGCCCATGTCAAGATCAGCTGTAGTGTTTACTTTTTTTTATATATATATAATCGTAATGAAGTATCTCTTAATTAGCTTAAATGGAAAGATAAGCTATCAAACTAATAGTGGAATTGGTCGTGACAAATGATTCTTAGAAAAAGTGATAGTAAAAGCAGTTTCAAAATTCAGACGAACAGTTACGCTTGTGATTCAAATACTTAGTGATACGGATTCAGTACGAAGAAACCATCTGGACTGCACCTTTCAAATTGGACATAAAGTGTAATGTTCACAACAAAAGTGGCACTAAGCTGAAATCTTATAAAAACTATAATAAATAATATAAAGTGATAATACAAATATCCTCCTGACAACGCCATCTAGTGACGTGAAGCAGTTACTTCCCGGGAGTGATAAAGTAAAATAGATTGCTGTTGACTCCCGCGCATGCATTTTAAGTGCAAGGTGCAAGTGAGACAGCTACTATTCTAACGAGAACGTAACAGGCTCCGCCCACCGGTGCATCATCGTTCCGACGGCAAATGAAGAACAATAGAAAATAGGCCTACGCTGATTATTACAATTTGCGCTAAACATTTTTCGCGTGATAAATATGTCTTTATATGAGAATGTTACGGTACGAACACGCAGAAACAGGTTCAATTTTTCAGATGACATGTTACTATGCTCTCTAAGTAAATTAAATTGCAGTCAAAATAGCCTGCCAAATGCATCATCGGGAGAAATATCTCTTTTAAAGGACCTCAAAAACCAAGTTGGCACCTTGCAGACTGAATTAAACTCTGCAAACGATGAAATTGCTAAACTTTCCTTGGAAATCATAGAACTAAGGCACTCAAATGATGATTACAGGAAAAAAATTGCCCTATTTAAGACTGTGACATCTACAGATATCATCAAACAGAATCAACATACTACGAAAGTGTTCTCAAGAATGTCATGCACTCCAACATACAGGAGAATCAACCAATTGTGTCATTTAAAAACTTCTAGTGCACAGCGTTCCAATGTTGTATGTCGGATATTGGAAAATACAAGAAGATCGAGTTTACCTAATGAAAATGCCGCCTTTTCGTTGCTGCAGAACAGTGATATCGACAACGACACAATTATACTTCTTCCAAAGATACCGACGAGTTCGTCTACTCCAAAAAAACTTGGAGATTTTAAGTCTGGAGCCAATGAGTCACTCAGGTCAAGTCCGCTATCAGAACAGCAAAAGAGAAGTAAATCTGAAATTCCGCGCAAATTATGTTTATTGAGCAACAACAACCATAATGCAGTGCTCAAAAAGGCTCAAAACATTTTTACATCATATCAGATTTGTCATCATCTGTATTCTCATGGAGGTATTCACCAGCTATTAGAAGGAATTGATCAAAAACTACAGGATTTTACCATGGATGATTTATGTATCATTCTGATTGGCCATAGCGACTTTCGCCAGACAAATGACTACAAAAAAACTGTCAATTTAATTAGGAACAAGCTTAGTATTATTACAAACACCAATATTATCATATGTACTCCAACCTTCAAATTGAATAGATATAGTCACTTATTTAACAAACGAATTGAAATATTCAATTCAATCTTGTATGAAGATATTTTGCAACATGAATATGCGTTTCTATTAGACTCGAATAAAAGCTTAGAATATTCCAATACGATGTTTTGGAGGCGGTCAGGCTTAGTTAATAACATTGGTCTAACTCAGATTCTCAATAACTTAAAAACATACCTGCCAGAAATTAATAGCAGAGTGTTCGCACCGACGGAATTACAGTTCTCTGAAAAAACTGGATCCAATGATGATTTTTTAGGCCTGATTCAAGGTTGAGTGCCATCCCTCTCTCCTCGAGGGAGGTGGGGAACTTAGCCTACCTCAACATCTTCCATCAAAATGTATGTGGCATATCGAATAAAAAAGATGAGTTACTGATATATTTAAGCAATGCTACTAAAGACCTCCATTATGTCTGCATTAGTGAACATTTCTTAAATAAGGTGACAGCACCTCTTTTCAGCATGACCTTATACACTATGGCTTCTTGTAACGTGCGAACTAGTAAAAAAAGAGGTGGCAGTCTTATATTAGTACGCTCAGATAGGAAAACAGAAGAAATTCCTCTTTGTAAAACTTTATACAATGCAGATTGTTTTGAAGTTTGTGGAGTCAAAGACTGTGAAACACATGCTTACATAATTTGCTGCTACCGTTGTCCCGCGGATAGTAATTTAAATGAATTTCTAGAAAGGTTAGAACTGTTACTAGAATATACATTCAATAAAAAGTGCATAATATGCGGTGACTTTAATATTAACTTATTAAATTGTGATAGGAAATCGAATGAATTTTTATCTCTGTTGCAATGTTTTAATTTCAAGCCACTTATAAACGTCTCAACTTTCAGACGAAATGAATCTGAGTCTTGCATTGACAATATTATTTGTAATCTATCTCAGGAGTGTATATTGGACACCTTAGTGGATCATAATGGTTTAGCGGATGGACATGCAGGGTTAGTCTGTGAAACGGTCTTAGAAAGGGTTGAAGTTAGAAATGATAAACCTGTGCTAGTCACGGAGCGTCGCGTGATGAGTCCCGCCAATAAATTAGCTTTTAGACAAGGTCTGCTTAAAGAAAATTTCAACAATATTGGCATTAACACCTTTCTAAGGAAAATAAGCGAGTTATTTAAGAACTGTTTTAAAAAAAAGAAACAGAAGGTGACTTTAAGCAATCCCAAGATTCATTGGATCACTAAAGGAATCAAAGTTGCTAGTAAAATGAATAGGTTTTTAAGTACTAGAGATAAAATAAATTGTGACAAATCAGTAGAAAAGTATAGTAAAGAGTATATATCAATTTACAAACGCGTTATAAGATATGCAAAAAGGTTTGCTGTACAATTAGAAATTAATAAGGCTTACAAATCCTCAAAGCAAATTTGGAAAGTAGTAAATACCCATAGAAATAAGTCACAGCCTAAAGTAGGGACCAGCTTGATCCTTAAAACTGACAAACTTGTACATGATCCACAAGAACAGGCGGATGTATTTTCCAGCGTTTTTGATATTGGTAGCGTAGCAATCTCGAGTGACACTTTAACGTCGACAGAGTTACTTAAAAACAACACTCAGAGGGTTGGTCGGTCTATGGTGTTTGAGTGTGTTACTGCACTTGAAATTTACAATCTTGTGAGAGCTATGGAACCGAAATCATCGGTAGGTTATGATGAGATACCTATAACCGTTATTAAGGATAATTTAGATCTGCTATCCGAACCACTGGCGAGTTTTTACAATAATTGCTTCGAATTAAATATGTTTCCAGAACAGTTAAAAGTTGCAAGAATATTGCCTGTGTTTAAGAAAGGCAAAGGAAGTGATCCTTTGAATTACAGACCTATATCCTTGCTACCAGTCCTATCTAAGGTATTCGAAAAATTAATAAAAGTACGACTACAGAGACATCTTGTTCGTAATAATGTCCTCAATAACCGCCAATTCGGGTATCAAAAAAGTATTGGTACAAGTGAAGCAATTAATACTCTGATTCATGATGTTGTTACTCAAATGAATGATAAGAAAAAAGTTGCTGGCGTGTTCTTAGATCTCAGTTCGGCTTTCGACACGGTTGATCATAATATTTTGTTGAGTAAACTAGAGCATTATGGAATTCATAACAAGGAACTAAAATTATTTAAGTCTTATCTCACAAACAGAAAACAGTACGTTGAACTGAAATCCGTGGTAGATGGTACTGAAAGAGTAGTCCAATCTAAAATGGTTACTATAAATCGAGGTGTCCCTCAGGGTTCGATTTTAGGCCCGTTATTTTTTATAGTATTTCTGAATGACCTCATACCCCACATCTCCAACTCAGTACCAAATACCAACTTAATTGTGTTTGCTGACGATACTAATGCTGTTATTTCAGCAGAAAATATGACAGAACTAAATGACAGAGTTAATACTGCTCTATTGCTATTTAACAGATGGTTTGCGGTTAATAATTTGAAACTGAACCCTAGTAAAACTAGTGTCATGTTGTTCAAGGCTACCACAAAAAATTCAGATTCTTTAGATATACAATTAAATGGGGTTAAAATTCTGCAAACTGAAGTAGTGAAATTCCTAGGGATCCATATTGATGCGCTTTTGAATTGGAAACATGAAATACAGGCTTTGACCAACTCAATAGGAGCTGCTTGCTATGCTCTTCGTAGCCTAAGAGATGTGATACAAATTCAGCAACTTAAAATGGTATATCATGCTCTAGTAGAATCCAAGCTGCGCTATAGTATCAAATTATGGGGAAATAGCTATAAATACAATGTGGACGCTATTTTTAAAATGCAAAAAAGGGCTATTCGCACTATTGTACGCATCCCTCAGAGCGAATCTTGCAGAGATCACTTTTTAAATCTTAAAATCTTACCTGTGCCATGCCTCTATATCCTCGTGCTACTCACAGATTTAATAAAGCACCTTAATAAATGGGAAAGCATAAAAGACAGAGAAAAAAGATGGGCTACAAGACGAAAGGATATAGCTTGCAATATTGTCCCGAAGCTTAACGTAGTCAGACACGCGGCGTATTTTCAATCGGTGCTTCTATATAATAAATTGCCGTCTGAGCTCAAAACGATAGCAAATAGTAAGATTTTCAATGCAAGGCTTAAGAAGTTTCTGTTAGAAAAATCGTACTACTCAGTTGAGGACTTTATCAATGATCAATTTTAACTTTAGCACATATACTTGTCATTGTATCCAATTTTAATTATCAATAATTATAATATAATGCATGTTTATATAAACTGCCCTGACATTTAATTTGGAAACTTAAACTAGGTAATATTATTTTTGACAATTACTTTTATCAACTATTATGTACTGTGTAATTTAATACTGTGTAATTTTTATAATGTGATTTTAAAATTCAAACACAATGTAAATTGTTCATGAATAAATGATATGATATGATGATATTATTTTTATTGGTGTATGAAATATTTTTAATATTTTTCCATAATTGTTTATTATTTTTAGAGGATTTACTTAAGAGCTCTTTTTCATAATTCCTTTTTAATTTTTTTATTAACTTGTTGCAATAATTTCTATATCTCTTGTAAGTTATAATTAGTGTTACATTAAGTGGATCCTTATTCAACTGCTTTTGCATATTATTACGATTTCGTATGCAGCGTAGGATTCCTGGTGTAATCCAGGGTTTAATATTTCTGTATCGTTTAGGTATTGTTTTAATAGTTGTGTGGTTGTTTAACGCTGTCGTTAACTCATATATTAGACTATCTAAAATTGTATTAGGGTTGGTACTAAACAAGAGATTATCCAGATTTTTATTTTTTAAGTCCTCTAGAGCTGCTTCTAAATTTATTTCAGTTCTTGTCTTAACAATTTTTACATTATTTTTCATTTTAGATATACATAGAATCACAGTAAGATGGTCGGTGATTGTAGTATGCAATACCCCGACTGAAGCTTGAAGTTTTGTTCTATTTATCTTTAACATTAAGTGGTCTAAGCAGTTCCCTTCCCTCGTGGGCAAGGTATGTGCAGCTAAGATTCCATATAGAGAGAGCATTTCAAGATATTTCAGTCTGTTATTACGCTCCTGTGGGCGTTCCTCAGACCTAAGTTTTATGTTTATATTAATATCCCCTGTAATTGTGATACTCTTACTAGTGGATTTAATAGTAGATAAGTGTTGAGAGAGTGAAGAGATGAAGGGTTCGGCATTGGTATTAGAAGGGGATCTATAAATACATAGCATAGAGTTGTCTAAAATCTCTACCTGCAAACAAGATGCGTGTACTATTTTTACCTCTCTTACTTTGTGCTTAAGAGAAGTCTTGACATATACAACAACTCCGTCATTCTGGTTAAGTTGATGTGTACTAGAGTACATGTTGTAGTTAGTCAACAGGGGTATAGGTTTGTTGGAGTCAAGTCTACACTCTGTTAGAACGATTACATCTGGGTTAAACTTCAGATGGGATAGTGTTAATGTGAAACTATTAAAGTTGCAATAGATGCTCCTTATGTTTTGGGTAATTAGCGTAGTCATTCCTTTTAACATTTATATGGTTACCTAAATCAATCGGGTCACATTCAAAAGATTGAGCAATCTCAAGTTTGTCAATTTCATTGATTGTTTGCAATATTGTATCAGCCATTATAAGGATTTGAGCTTTGGTTCAAGTAGTTTATTACTAAAACGGTGTTAAATAACTTGTACGGATGCTTTACATAATATAATCTTAGACAGAGTACTAGGAGCACATGTAACATAAGGTGCAGTTGAGTGTTGGGGGCAGAAGGCGACGATTGGCATGAGTGTTTCTTAAGTTTATTAACTATGCTGTATAACTATAAATAGACAAAGTTAACTCTTAGTCTTAGCTTAGGTTTTACTCTAGAGTAGATGTAAAAACAGATACTTATAAGCAGAGTGACGATGCTCTGGATCACAAGAGAGCGCCATTTCTTAATAAATGTGTGAGTTAAGATTTTTTTACATAGACATTTGTAGTCCTTTGTAGTAGGAGCATATTTAGGGCTTGTATAGAGTTCGATTACATGTAAGTAAGCAGATGATAGTCACTTGGTTTCCGGTTGCGCCAACTGGGATCCGCTGGGGACTGGGGGCTGGGAAGTCTCAACGTATTCAGTGCTACCGCGGGAGCCTTCATTCCAAAAGCGCTGAATCTGGGCTTCACTCGACACAAGTATGGCCGGAGAGTTGTCTGTTTTGCTGAGATACACTCTGCCGTAGCTCGTCCAGCACCTTTTAAAGAGCTTGGCTCTTTTAAGCTCGCGGGCCAGGAAAAAGAGCCTGGAAGCTTGAGGGGTTAGCTGCTCAGCTACGTAGATCGGGGTGTCGGGATTATCCCGCAAGCCGAGGTGTTTCGCACAAAGATTACCCGCATTCTTCATGTTGAAGTCCTTACATCCTTTCAGGATCTCATTTTTTACAAAAGTAGACGTGGTTTCTATTATAATGGTAGAGGTGGTAGAATTAATTTTATTGGTTTTTATTCGGTACACATCTTTAATTTCAGATTTGTTTATGGGGCGAGAAATTGTACTGCCAAGATTGGTGACTGTGTTAAGTAGGTGTTCTTTGTTTTCTTTTTTTTGTATTGGGACGTTTTTAATTTCGATATTTGCTTTACGCCCGTCCCTGAGCAGGTCCGAGATTCTTGATTCGAGGGTGGCAATATATCTTCTGTCCTCCACGGCGTCAGCTTCTAATTTTGCAATCTTTGCTCTTGACTCCTCGTACTGGGCTGACAGAAAGGACATGGCGTCTTCAATGCCCCGGTTTGTTTCCTTAATTTCGTTTAGCACTATCGTGTTTTTTTTTAATTTCCTTTAGTTGAGACGCCATCATATCCGACATCATTTTCATAATGTCGTCCTTGAACGTTTCAAACTCACTTTCACGCAACCGCTTTATATTTTTTTGGCGGTGCGTGATGAACTGGTTTTCCGGTGTACCTTGAGTGTCTGTGACAAACAGGTTGGAATCAGAGAGTGACTTCTCTAATGTGCTAGTATCCATGTTACTAGGAGTGTATGCGCTACTAGGAGTTCACTGTTCAATGCGCATACGCAGCTGCAGCGCGCCAATGCAGTATCGGGGGGCGTGGCTAGACGCAGTGGGTGGAGCCAGTTGTCCAATTAGCGTCGCGCACGCAGATAATAGATAAGGAGCGAACTCACTGTGTGCAGATACTAGGGTCACAGCGTCGTGTAGTAGATTCGTCAGTAATATCTCCTTAAGCTTGTACACTCCTAATTTATTCACTGATTTTATTGAAATAAAAATTTAATTTTAGATTTTAATTAGTACTATTATGGATTCGATGTCACGTCTACACCAAATTCGACTTGACAGGACTATTAGACGAAGATATCAGCGATGGCGTGATTTCTCTACTCAACAAACAAGAATGTAACTTCAAAGCTATTGACCGAGCTATGTCAAAAATTGATATAACGTCATGCAACGAAAAATGGGAACTGGAAGATAATTTGAGCATATTAAAGTCAAAGTGGTCCGACATAGACAAGCTGCACTGGGAAATTGATAGCCTCCTAAAAGGCTCTCAACAAACATATTATACCGGGTGTAACCGACGGTGTACCGAAAACTGAAACCATGGCTTCAGACCATTATTCTGGGCTGGAAAATCGTGGAAATTTCTTTGAGAAAATTCACAAATTTTCCTCGCGAGTTTTCATTTTTTCTTTATTTTTCCGTTAATCGAACTCTACCGGTAACAATTTTTCATGAAAAATCGCATGAAAATAGCATTTTCCGCAAAACACGCAATGTATCACAAACAGTATTATGTAAGCTTTACGGTACAACGCAGGCGCATGGAGTGGGAAAGATAACGGTACTGGCCGGTCATTGATCCGCCAGGCCAGTGCGCTCGCACTGTTTTAATTACCTACCCGCATTAATGTTTGAATGAATGAAAATAATCTTGTTAGACTGTTTTAATGTATCGGTCAGTTGTTATTGGTGTTAGGTAGTACACTAGTTGTGATCTAAGGTTGCGTTGTTTTTGTGGTTGCATTCATTCATGTCATTCGATGCGCATTGGCGTAACGGTATGTTTTTCGCTGACGCGTGAGTGGAATGGGGAGCACCTGAACCGGCCGATGCTCGCCGCGTGCTCCCCTCCACGCGCGTCTGCACCCGAGAGAATTGAACGCAATACATTGCGCGTCGAGTTTTATAATTCATTTTGGAAAATCTTATCCTTGAGTTTTCCGAGAAAATGAACACTCGTTTTCAGTTCGTGATTATGGTCTAAAACTACAGTTTTCGTTTTCGGTACGCTGTCGGTTACACCCTGTACAACTTTTATCAACATCGAATCGAAGTACGATTATCTGCGCAAGGAGCTTAGCAACAAGATTTGGTCGACGGTGCACTACCAACAATCAGCGCCGAGAATCCAAATCCCGGAATTTTCTGGAAGTTTTAATCAATGGATTTCTTTCAAAGATCTGTTTATTGAAACTATTCACAACAACCCAACAATCAACAACGCCCAGAAGATGCAGCATCTCAAAACTAAACTCCGAGGTGAAGCGGAAAGATTAGTCCAGCATTTAACCGTCAACGCCGATAACTATAAATCCTGCTGGGATATACTGACACAGCGGTACGACAATCGACGTATCCAATTCATCTCATTCATGAATACTATGATGCATCTTCCTCTTATTCAACAACCGGACGCCTACAACTTAAAGAAAATGCATGACGTCATAACCGAATGTTTAAGCAGTTTAACAAACATCGGTTTAGACACCTCAACTTGGGATCCGATGATTGTATACCTAATGACGCAAAAACTTGACACCGCCACGCATAGTGATTACGTGAAGGATCTTCAAGATCACAGAGAAATTCCGAACCTACATGACTTCCTATATTTTTTGGAAAGCAAATTTATGGTTTACGAGGCCATGAAACGCACCAAAAAGGACTCTGTCGTTCCACAGAAATCGACATACGTAAAGCCCTTTAACAAAGAATATTCAATCAAGAAACCCAACTTCAACTATAACTACAACAAAACGATCCCTAAAACATATCATACGGCATACGGGAAATGCCCGCTTTGCGACGGCTCACACGTGTTGATGCAATGTCAGAAATTCATTGACCTCGACGCATCGCAACGGAATAATACTGTTGCAAAACTACAAATATGCAAGAATTGCTTGTTTAGCCACGGCGACAAGGAATGCAAATCTAGCAAAACGTGCAAAGAGTGTAATTTAAAACATCATTCATTATTGCACAATAATATGAAGAAACAAATAACAACTTCAAGAAATAACTACGAGGCTCATCCTTCAACTTCAAATCAACATGCTTCTAACCATCATTTATCTACAAAGGACATGGAAGTCCTACTAACAACGGTTCAACTTAAAATCCAAGCTTATGACGGAAACTTTATTGTCCTACGCGCTTTACTCGACCAGGGGTCCCAAGTAAATATCTTGAGTGAAAACGCCGCACAACTGCTTAACCTACCAAGGGCGAGACTACATGCAACTGTATCGGGTATAGGAGAATTATCCGGTAACTGCAAAGGAAAAACGGAAATAACTTGCAAGTCCTTATACTCTGAATATACATTCAAAACGGAAGCATTAATCCTTAACAAAATAACGAACAATCTGCCCAACGCCACATTCAACAACATTAAATGGTCTTACTTGAAAAATTTGAACCTTGCCGACCCTGACTTTAACGTGTCTCGCCCCGTGGATCTCCTTCTCGGAGCGGACGTTTACGCCGATATCATCATGGACGGGGTCCTAAAAGGGGATAAACAGGCTCCTGTCGCTCAACAAACTCGCTTAGGATACATCCTTTGCGGGAAATTAAAAACTTTCAACTGCCACATAACTTTAATAGACATGAACGAACTTACCAAATTTTGGGAAAACGAGGACATCACCCAAAATAGCGAAGATATCTCCAAAAACGACGAATGTGAAGAATTCTACTGTAAAACTGTTCAACGAGCATCGGACGGAAAATACATCGTGAAAATGCCGATGTCTAACAACTTCGAAGATAACCTGGGAAGTTCTAAACAGATCGCCATTTCACAATTTATTCAACTTGAAAAGAGGCTGGAGAGACAAACTAAGCTCGCAGAAATGTACAAAGATTTTATAAAAGAATATTCGGATCTCCAACATATGAAACTTGCAACTTCAACGTCAACTTCCGACTGTTTTCTGCCTCATCATGGGGTCCTGAGGGAGAACGCTACCAGCACAAGACTACGAGTCGTTTTCAACGCATCTCAGAAAACTACCAGCGGCTGTAGTTTAAACAGTCTACAAGAAAAAGGGCCTAATTTACAAAAGGATATACAGGCTTTAATCCTAAAATGGAGAACTTACAAATATGCCTTCACAGCCGATGTAGAGAAGATGTACCGATGCATCTGGATTTCAGAAGATCAACAACGCCTTCAGAAGATTATATGGCGAAACTCGCCCTCTGAAAGACTTCAGGAGTATCAACTTTGCACCATAACGTATGGTCTTAAGTGCGCGCCATGGCTCGCTATGCGCACCCTTAAACAACTAGCCATTGATGACGGACACAAATATCCGGAAGCTGCTGAAACACTGAAAACCGAATTCTACGTTGATGACCTCATCAGCGGCCACGACTCCATTGAAGCAGCAAAACAACTCCAAAACGCACTAATTCAGTTACTTCGTGGTGGCGGCATGAATCTTAGAAAATGGTCAGCAAGTCATCAAGCACTACTAGAAAACCTAACTGAAGATCAAGTCTCAACGAAGAACATATTTGACTTCAAGCAGGAAGAATCCCAAAAAACTCTGGGGCTAGGCTGGAATTGTAATACTGACAACTTCGTATTTAACTGGAACGTGAACAATAAGAAAAACCCTCTGACAAAAAGAGGTTTGCTGTCAGAAATTTCACGCCTATATGACCCCTTAGGCTGGTTCAGCGCAATCACTGTGACAGCCAAACTAATATTTCAAAAGGTCTGGAGCAACAAACAACTCAACTGGGATGAAGAACTTCCAAACAACATCCAAGAAGAATGGCGGAAACTTAAAAGCGAGCTCCCGTTAATAAAAAACATCAAACTCCAACGATGGATTGGTGGAACAACGAAGAAAATTGAACTATTGGGCTACCCAGACGCAAGTGAAAAGGCATACGCTTGTGTCATCTACACTCGCATCAAGGATGACAAAGGAAAGCCGATAACAACATTGTTGACGGCAAAAACTAGGGTTGCCGCGTTATCTCAAAAAACAACTTTACCCAAACTAGAACTATGCGGCGCGCTACTACTATCACAGCTCATGCAGAAGGTTATGGATGTCTACAAAGATTATGAAATAAATATAGAAGCATACTGTGACTCTCAGGTTGTCTTAGCGTGGCTGCAAGGAGATGCATCTCGGTGGGAAAAATACGTGACCAACCGAGTAGAAAAAATCAAACAAATAATACCAGCTGAAAAATGGCGGTACATCAAATCGGAGCAGAATCCAGCTGACTGTGCTTCAAGAGGGATGCATCCTAGCAAACTGATTCATCACGACCTCTGGTGGCAAGGACCGTCATTATCATCACTTCCTGAACCTAACGAAAATGAAGAAATGTCGAGAAATTGTCATTTTACTACTAACATCGGAACCATAAAAAAGGAAGAGGCAACCCTAGCTGTAAAACAAAATAACAACTTCATTGACGAGTTGTTAGAAAAATACAGTACATTAACACGAGTAATCAGGGTCACAGCGTGGATATTACGAGCCACGGCAAAGTTGCGTCGCAAGCAGACACCTGACACTCACTACCTAACTGCACGCGAACTACAAGCGGCCAATGAACTCATAATTAAATGCACTCAGAAAACGGCATTTTCTAACGAGTATAACTTATTACTTAAGAACAAACTTGTAACTAAAAATAGCTGTATGTACAAGCTAATGCCCTTCCTGGATAAAAAGGGAATCATTCGTGTAGGTGGGCGACTAAACCACTCCAACTTACCTCCTGGCATGAAGAATCCCACAATACTTCCCAGAAAAGGGCGAATGACTGACCTAGTGATTCACCACGGTCACATGTCAACATTACACGGTGGAGCCCGCGAAGCCCTAAACTACATAAGGCAGCGTTACTGGATTATCGGAGGTAACAGGGCTGTCAAAAGTAAACTTCAACACTGCGTTCGCTGTCATCGCTTCAAGCCGTGCGACCATCATCAACTGATGGCGGACCTACCACCGCAAAGAACAATTCCGTCGAGGCCATTCACGCATTCCGGTGTTGACTTCACTGGAAACGTAGAAATCAAGATAAACAAAGGCAGGGGTGTCAAAACTTCGAAAGGCTACAATAATAATAATAATAATTCAATAGGCTATAATAGTTGTATTCGTGTGCCTAGTCACGAAGGCTGTACACATAGAACTCACCTCAGATATGAGTGCCGAAACATTCCTGGCGGCTTTCGAACGTTTCTGTGCGAGACGAGGCACACCTAGGCACATGTATTCTGACTGTGGCACCAACTTTATTCGTTCATCAAAGGTCCTGCGCGAAGAATACGAACAATTCAAGCAAATGTTAATCAACTCAACCTTTTTCGATGAAATTGGCAAAAAGGAGGTGGAATGGCACTTCAACGCCCCCGCATGGCCCACCGGAGGGGGCATCTGGGAGGCTGCGGTCAAGTCCTTGAAATACCACTTACGAAGAGTCCTTGGCGAACAAAAACTAACCTTTGAAGAATTCACAACACTATTGACCAAAATCGAAGCCTGCCTCAACTCGAGGCCACTGTGCGCTCTGACAGAAGATCCAGATGAATTCTACAACTGCCTTACTCCGGGACACTTCTTGACTGGATCACCCACGATGTCTATGCCTCATGCGGATCATGGTGATATCAAAAACATTGACATACGTCGTCGATGGCAACTTATAGAACATATGACGCAACGATTCTGGAAAACTTGGTCTAGTGACTATTTATCTCAACTGCAGCGTCGAAGCAAGTGGAACAAACCTACAAAAAACATAAAGATCGACGACATTGTACTAGTTAAGGAAGACAACTTGCCGCCAGGAAAATGGGCCCTGGGCCGTGTAATGGAGGTCCACCCGGGAGCCGACGGTTATGTCCGTGTAACAACGATCAAAACTCAAACTGGGACTCTCAAACGTCCCGTGATCAAACTATCACCGCTCCCACTAGAAACAACAGATAAAGAAACTGAAGAAAAACAATCGTCAGAACTCAAAAACCAACAAACAATCGTGAAGAAACCTGCACAAGCCACGCGAAAAAAAGGTTATATGTCACATAGTCTGTTGACATTATTAACAACTTTTATAACTATACAGGGTGGAACGAAACGACGTTATTTCCTTTAACTGTGGCATTATACAGGCTTAGAATATTATTTTCTCCAAATAAACTTTATTAATATCTCTCACCGTTTTCCAGTTATAGCATGTTAAACTTTCATACGAAAAAGTGTGTGTGTACAACCCTATTTTAGAGTGCAATGACCTCTTCATAACACAGTTAACTTTTGTAAACAAACTTTTTACAAATTGCCTAGCCATTTCTTATCGGTTTAAAAACCTTTGAAAATACCCTTAAGATTGTTTTTAGACTTTTTAGTTGACATGATTGATAGACGTTACATTGACTTTTTGTATCGTATGCTGTGTGCAAAAATGCCGGAATTAAACGCTAGAGGCTATTTGAATTTGCTTCTTTTGTACGCGGAGTGCGATTACAATACTGGAGAGACTTTGCTCCTCCTCACCCAACACACTCTAGTACGATATTACGCGCTCTTGACCGTGTTGGTAACAATCGTCCTATTGTGCCACGAACGGGTCAGGATGACCAGCGCGGAGGACGCGTTATTCAACATGATGTCAGATTGGAAGAGAGAGTGCTGCAGTACTTCGAAGATTATCCGAGGTCAAGTTCAAGACAAGCGGGCCGACATTTTCGTATGACTCATACGAAAATACTCAGAATACTAAAACGTGAGGGCCGTCACCCTTACAAAATACAAAGAGTCCAGGCATTACTACCAAGAGATTGCCCCGTTCGCGAAGCCTATTGCCGGTGGCTACTGCAAAAGGTGTTAGAAAACCGAGACTTCATCAAACACGTAATATGGAGTGATGAAAGCTTGTTCACACGGAACGGTATGTGGAACAGGCATAACGAACACGTGTATGCCGAAGAAAATCCGTTTGCCTACCGTTATACGGGACACCAGTATCGTTGGTCTGTTAATGTTTGGGCGGCAATACACGGGGATACAATAATAGGCCCTGTATTTCTGCCTCAGACTTTAAACAGACACGGATACATGGCTCTGTTGAGGATAGAGCTCGACGACTATCTGGATGAGTTGACGCTGGCAGAAAGAAGACGCACTTGGTTCCAACAAGATGGAGCACCAGCTCATTCAGTAGTCGAAGTACGTAAAACACTGAATAATGTGTTTGAGGATCGCTGGATCGGCCGATATGGGCCGCACCGTTGGCCTCCTAGGTCTCCAGATCTCACACCCTTGGATTTTTTTCTGTGGGGCACCGTAAAGGACATCGTTTACAAGACTGAGTGTGAGACGGCTGAAGAGATGAGGGAAAGGCTAAGGGTGGCCTTTGAAAGTCTTCGCAGAAGAAATAACCGACACAACATCTTGTCGAGGGTGCATCGGCGTGTATCGTACGCCACGGCGGTACTTTCGAACACCGGATGTAAATGTAGGTAATTGTAAATACTCCCAAACGTCAAATAATAGTTTAAAAAAACTAGGGTTGTACATACATTAAAAAATACAATTTTAATCGATTTTCGTTTTTTTATTATTAAAAGAATTTAACTATTGCAGGTCGATTCTACATGAAATACATAGCATTATAGTTTCAGGAATGAACATCGCTTCGTTCCACCCGGTATGCGCATTGGTGACGGGGTCGCAGGCCGCCGGCGCCGCGCCGGCTACGGCTCTCATTACAAGCTTGGAAGGCGAGCCTCCGATTTACTACGATACAATGGGCAAGATACAAGTAATACATGACAAATGGACATTGCTTATGTATTATAACTTAACTGACTACTGGGAGGGAACAAATCGTATCACCAATTATATTCAAGTTGTAAACATCTGGTGTCAGAAAACGGACCCCAGGTACTGTAAAACTACTCTGGACCAACTTCGTCACGAAATGGAACTATTGCAGTACTACAACGCCATTTTACTCGCCCCGCACAAACATCTATCCAACAAAAAAAAACGAGCACTAATAGACGGAGTGGGATACCTAGCGAACAGCCTATTCGGCATTTTGGATCAACGCTTTGCAGACAAATACAAAAGCGACATCAAGGCCATCCAGAACAATGAGAACTATTTACTTGAGCTTATTAAAAATCAAACATCCGTTGTAGAACTAGAAAACAAGATTTTGAAGAAAAATGAAGCAAACATCAAGCGGCAATGTGACGTCATAGAAAATTTTATGAATCAAACAAACATTAACAATGCGAAGATTGAATCGGCGCTGGAAACGGCGATGGCCACCAGTTACTTCAATTCTGCAGCGTTATCAGCATACTTATTGATCAACAATTTGAAGAACGTTCAAGAAATGCTCTTTAACACTCTTACTGATGTATATAAAGGCCGTATTGATATACACCTCGTATCTCCGGTGAACTTAATAGAGCAAATGAACGTTATCGCTGGAAAACTACCTAAAACTTTATCTTTACCAGTCGACAACATGCAAGAAGACGTCAAGGATCTTTACAAACTGCTTTATGTCAAAGCGCGGGTCACAGACAGTTTTTTCCTATTTGAGGTACATATACCTCTGATTTCAGACGAGGATTTTACGCTACATCGTGCAATCCCGTTGCCCGTTAAATATTAATCGGGAACAGTTACGGTACAAACTAGTTCAACATACATCGCGGTAAATTTTCACAAAAATACCTACATTTCTTTGAAGCAAGAAGATCTCAAGCAATGCATCCAACTGAAACTCGATATTTTTATATGCTACAAAAATCTCCCGGTGTTCAACTTACATAATGACAATATCCCGTGCGAAGCTAAACTAATAGGCCATCGCACGACGACTCCATGTGACGTCACAAGTACGTCATGCAAGGACGCTTGGATTGAGTTGCATTCGCCGAACGCTTGGCTAGCGGTTTGTTGTAATACATGCCCACTGCGAGTCATATGTGAAGATGATATTACGTCACACACTATGACGTCGTCTGGAATTATAACTTTACCCCAGGGATGCATGCTGCAATCCGAATACTTAACCATTCATTCGCTCAGCCAATACAACAGCAAGATGAAGATTGATTACAACGTCAACGCACCTACGTTAACATCGTCAATTAACCAAATCGCAAACATAACTTACCACAACATACCGCACCTTTACCTGCCCACGGAAGCAGATCAAGATATAGAAGAGGTCGATGAAAAAATAAATCGCCTGAAGAAGAGCGAACAACGATTGCCATCTGTCATAAGCAATCACGATATTCACCAATACGCCATCAGTTATTTCCTCCTAACTGCAGCAATCGTTGCTGTCATCCTGTGGGGAGTGGGAAGGCGATATCCTTCACTCTGCCCAAAATTGAAACGCAAAGAATGCTCCCTTCGATCAGTGAAGCCCCACTACGAGGACATCGAGCTTCAACCCATACCGAAAGAAAGTAATCTCTAGCAAGGAACGAGCAGGCCGACGAGCAGCCGAGAGCAGCGCCCGCGGCCACCCAGCGCGACCAACGACAACGTCGCGTTCAACTTCGATTAATATTTTATTATTTGTTTTTTGTAATAGCTTTTCCTTCTATTGAAAGTTACGTTCTCCCTTCTTTTGGGGGTGCCCAATATGTACAGTCTGACTGTACATGCAGGTTTAGCTTACGTTGCGATCCAATTGGGGTCACGTTGTTTACTTGTAAAATATCGAATTATATCTAGACGAGTGCATACTTAACACGCGTACGATAAACATCAACGGAAGGAACAGCTAATTAACCTAAACCTTGTACCTATCTTTATAATAACAAAAAATAAACCAGTTTAACCTTAACTTAACATCAGTGTTCTTTCTACGCACTCCATCATCAACAAGCAAGTGTATGAGCCAACTGACTCCTACAATAGTTAAATTTCATTCCTCAGAGATGTATAAGGTCTCTGAGAGTCATTGTACAGTACACTAAGTTTATTAGAGATGTATACAGTCTCTAAGTAAAAATAATAATAATAATAATTGGGATCGATATATCATCACGGACAGGACTATTGTAGCCAATAAGCCTGATATCGTGTTGGTAGATCGATCCAAGCGCCAGGCAGTGCTCGTCGACATTACCATCCCCCATTCGTTCTTTCTACGCACTCCATCATCAACAAGCAAGTGTATGAGCCAACTGACTCCTACATTACCAGAATTAAAACTTGATTTCACCAAAGACCGTCTTCTCGGAGAGGAGGAAACGAGACTGAGAGGCATAAAGCCGGAACACTACGGAAGTGCATTTCAATGTTTCACATGTGGAAAACCAGGACACAAGAAATATCAATGCCGGTCAAACAGAGGACGAGGATACACAGGATATGACAATCAAGGACATGGAAATAGAGGACATGGATTTACTGGACATGGATTTACAGGACGTGGATATACAGGACATGGATATACAGGACAAGGATATACAGGATTTCATCAACAAGGACGAGGTGGTTATGGATTTACAGGATTTGACCAACAAGGACGAGGCGGAAGGTATAATTGGACAGGACAATCTTCACGTGTCAGAGGCGGTGCTCGAGGAGGCCGCGGTCTGCGCAGCCCTCCACAAGGACGAGGTGGTGCCTTCGTGACAGCTGATGCGTCAAGTGAGTGTGATTATCAAAATAATGCCTTCATATGCGATAGTAATGAGAATGACTCTATAAATTCAACATGGTATATAGATTAGGGTGGATCGCGCTTGTATGAGAAAAAAAAAACTTTACATGTTTAACTTCTAATAGTTCTTAAAAGTTGTAACATAGTATAAAGATGCGAGACGATTTTTTTTCATATTTTTTAAATTACGTTTTTTGCCTCCGCATCGCTATAAATAATTAAAAAAATGTGGAAACAAGTCAAATTTTCAAAAAAACACTGGTGCAGAATTATTAGCCTTAACGATCACAAGATTAAAAAACATTATTAAGAGGGTATAAATTTATTAAATTAACAATAATAGTTATTCAGAAACCATTATTATAAAACCCATTCATATTACTATTTTGCCTTATTTTGGCATGATTCGTCTTGAGGTTAAATTTGAAAGAAACAGGCCTTACTTTAAATGAATAACTATGTATTTAATGAGAATAACTATAGTAAACATCATATATATCATTATAAATGCGGTTAGAGTTTTGAAAAATTTGGGTCTAGTATAGGTTTTTAGGAAACTTCAACGACCTTGCGGAGGCAAAAAACCTATTCCGATTGCTATCGTGTAGAACTAAATCTTAATCGTAATCAACTAGAGCAAGTTTTTATTCCTATTAGAATATTTAATTCCAAAAAAAAATATTTTGATCCACTCTAATATAGATTCAGGTTGTTCAGACCATTTAACAAATAATATAAATATGTTCCAAAACTACATAGAATTAAGAGAACCTAGATTGATATCTGCTGCAAAAAATGGTGTGACTTTAAAAGCAATAGGTATTGGTAATATAGAAGCAGTAACTTATGTAAATGATTGTATCAAACGTCACACAATTAAGAATGTGTTATATGTACCAGATTTGATAAAGAATTTGTTATCAGTATCCAAAATAGAAAACGCAGGTTATGATGTAATATTTTCTAATGGACATGTTGAAATATATTACCCAAGTAAAGATTTAATTATTGTCGGTTTTCCAGAAGGTTCATTGTACTCAGTAAAAATGGAAATTAATGGTTCACATTGCAATTATTCAAACAATAAAAACAATGAAATGGTTGATCTATGGCATAGGCGCTTAGGGCATTTGTCTATAAATAAATAAAAAAATAAAATAAATAAATAATTATTAAGGGACAATCTTACACAAATCGACCTAGTCCCAAACTAAGCAAAGCTTGTACTATGGGTACTAGACAACGATATACATAATATATAAATACATATATAGATAACATCCATGACCCAAGAACAAATATTTTGCACAAATATTTGCCCCGGCCGGGATTCGAACCCAGGACCGCCGACTCAGTAGGCAGGTGTCTACCAACCGAGCCAAACGCGTCGTCAACTATATGTATACGTGTATGGGTAACTTAAACTTGCTGATAAAAAATGACATGGTACTTGGACTGACAGACATTAAAAATATGAAAGTAGAGAACAGTTTATGTGAGAATTGTGTGTTAGGTAAGATAAATAGACTCCCTTTTAATAAGACTGGACAAAGAGCGACTCGACCCCTGGAAGTGGTACATAGTGATGTATGTGGTCCAATCTCTCCTGTGACATGGGACAATAAAAATTACTTTGTGACATTTATAGATGACTACACACATTTTGTTATGGTATACATGATTAAACATAAATCAGAAGTATTTGAAAATTTTCAGGAATATTACCATTATGCTACAAAACATTTTAATACCAATTTGCTGAAGCTCAAGTGTGACAATGGAGGAGAGTATATAGGTAGCGACATGAAAAAGTTTTGTATAGAGCATGGTATAAGGATACATTATACAGTTGCAATTATAATCCGGAAATGAACGGTGTAGCAGAGAGGATGAACAGAACTTTGACAGAAAAAGCAACAACTTTATTGATTGATTCTAAAATTGACAAAAGGCTGTGGGGTGAAGCAATTTTATTTTCAGCTTATGTAACAAATAGAAGTCCAACATTATTAAAAGACAGAACTCCTAGTGAACTGTGGGAAGGAAGAAAACCGAACTTGACAAATTTGAGAGTATTTGGCAGTATAGCATACAACCATATACCAAGAGAAAGAAGAAACAAGCTAGACCCAAAAGGTAAGAAGTTGATTATGGTAGGATATAGTTTGAGTGGTTATAAGTTATGGGATTAAGAGAATGGTCAGATTGTTATTGGAAGAAATGTGATATTTGATGAAAATGTGAACGGGAAAGGATATGTGAAAATACCTATAAATAATGAAGAATATGAGGAAGACGCTACAAGGGATATAATGGAAATTAATGAAGGACGAGAAAGGGATAGTATGGACATGACACCAAGAAAGGAGAGAGAAAGACAGAGTATTTTTAATAACGGGACAGATATTCGGAATAGACAGATGAAAGGTGATAATAAAGAGGAAGAGATATCGAATCAAGTGAATGATCAACATGAAGGTTTAAGAAGTAAAAGAGAAAGGAAAGTACCGGAGTGGCAAAAGGATTATATATTGGATTTTCAGGATTGTGAAGATGAAGCGTTATATGCTCTATTGACAGGAGATAGCGATGAGGTGCCTGTACACTATAATGAGTTAAAGTATAGAGAGGACAAAGAGTTATGGTTGAAAGCAATAAAGGAAGAAATACAAGTGTTAGAGGAAAGTGATACATGGGAAAAAGTAAGGAGGACAGAGGATTTGAAGTTGATAGATACGAGATGGATATTTGCTAAAAAGGAAGGAAAGAATAATGAAAATATATACAAGGCAAGATTAGTAGTACGAGGTTACCAACAGAAGGAGGAATTTGATAATGTTTACTCACCTGTATTGAAAATGCAAACTCTTCGGATATTATTATCAGTTGCAGCACAAAAGAAATATCATGTACATCAGATGGATGTCAAGGGTGCTATCTTGTATGGAAGAATAGATGAAGATGTGTATTTAAAACCACCCACCGGATATGACATGGATGAGAGGTATGTTCTAAAACTCAAGAAATCTCTATATGGACTCAAGAAATCACCTAAATACTGGTATGAGCGTTTTAATGAGGTAATGACTGAATATGGACTTGACAGATCTGAACATGACTATTGTTTATACACGGGGCATGACATATACATACTGTTATTTGTGGATGACTTGTTAATACTGGGAAATAACTTAACTAAAATTAATGATGTAAAACAATTTCTATCTGCGCACTTTAGAATGAAAGACTTAGGATCAGAAAATTTAACTTACCTACTTAGGAATCTCCATTAATAAGAAAGAAAACTGCATAACCATAGACCAATCAAAGTATTTGTTCAGAATATAAAAAAAATATAAAATGGAAAATTGTAAAGGCAATGACTCACCAATGGATGTTAACTTTAAATTTGAAGACGACTTTATCATTGACTATTCTTATGAAAAGCAATGTCGATCATTAATTGGCTCTCTAATGTATGCTACTGTTGGGACTAGGCCTGACTTGGCGTATAGTGTGTATTATTTAGGTAGATTTCAATCAAAACCTAGCGAAGAACTCTGGAAAGCTCTCAAAAGAATCTTAAGATATGTAAAACAAACTGTTAACTATTCATTAGTATATAAATGTGAAAATAATAATAATTTACCTGTAATTGGTTATTCAGATTCAGACTGGGCAAGAGATGTTGATAGAAAATCTACTAGTGGGTTTCTATTTAAAATGTTTGGAAATACTGTAATTTGGAAATCTAAAAAACAATCTGTAGTGGCTCTCAGTAGTACTGAAGCTGAATATGTATCTCTCTGTGAAGCGACAATGGAAGCCTGCTGGATTTTAAAACTTTGTAAACACATAATGTATTGATTAACAGTGTAACAATATTTGAAGATAACCAAAGCACAATTAAATCTGTAAAAACATTTGACCAGAAAAGGCTTAAACATATGGAAATTAAATATAATTTTATCAAGTAGAAAGTTAATGATGGTGTTGTGGATGTAAAATATATAAATATTAAAGAGCAATTGGCTGACATTTTAACTAAACCACTGAATGGCAAAGTATTTAAATATTTTACACACGGAATCGGTCTAATAAATACAACATATTGTTAAACTATTATTGTTTAATTTTTGTACTTGCTATGAGTATGTTGTAAGTAAATACCTGTTTTCAAAATGTTTGTTTAAAATTTCAAAGTTAGTTTGTTATACAGCGCCTTCTAGTGTTCAGTAGATGTACTAATTTAGTTTCACTTTTTGTCGTAAGATGTCATTAGTAATTCTGTTTAACTTTGATATGTTTATAATGTTTAGTGTGTGATGATGATGAGTATGTGATGATTGAGGGAGGGTGTTATGTTGGCAAAATGAGTTGTCATCCAATCATCTCATACTACTTAATCTATGTTTTGTATCTGTGGCTCTCTCTTGAAAAATATGGCGTCATGTAGAAAGCGTAAAAATAATGTATGTGATAATAACTAAAACTAGAAATAAAGAAAAGACAAGTAAGTGCTGTTTTAATCAAGTAAAAGGAACATCTAACCCTTCACCCCATAATAGTAAGTACCCAGGCCAATGAGCAACTGAGGAGGGCTTTGGAGGAGGCGATTAGGCGCTATCGATGCATAAGTGTAACTTAGCGTTAATGGGAGCCCTGGATGCTTTGCTAGACCCGGGCTAGCGAAGATTTAACTGATACCCACTCGATCATGTACTGTGGGGCCATCGCAGCGTGCCGCATTGTCTGCCGAACTATTAAAGTATGGAACTCCTTGCCGGCTCATGTGTTTCCTCCCTCTTATAACTTGGGACCCTTCAAACGAAGCGTGAAGAAGCATCTCTCGGGCCAGCATGGCAGTGTCAACTGACTTGGCACCGTTGGTTTCTCGTCAGTTGCCATTGCGACTTGGGCTCCCCTTTTGGCTTACCATCAGGCGAAGTGGAGCCACTATGTTGTGTCGTTATAAAAAAAAAAGTGTCAGATTCCCGGACACTGACCGAGCACCGCGGACCGCCGAGGGTGTTCCTGCCTGTCAAGTACGGATCGAGCGGCGTATCAGCTCGTTTAGGACTCTCATTGCCAAGCTAATCTGTTATGGGGGGGGGCAATAACCACCCCCGTGTGATGCGCTACGTGACACAAGCCTTCGCGGGGACTGGCACCAGGCCCTGCGATTACATGGCATGTGTCACGGAGCGCATCAACTACCTAAAGCAGAAAGTTTATGCATGGGCAAGCCGTATTCGTCGCTACAGAGAGCGTGTGGATCGATTCCAGCAGAATCGTCTCTTCCAAAGTGACCACAGGAAGGTATACCGAAAGTGGGAGGGAACCGACCAATGTGTGAGCGACGGGCAACTACCGGATCCTACTGCCATGATTAACTTCTGGCGTAGTATCTGGTCGGTGCCAATCGAGCACACCGAGGGCGAATGGATGAATGTTGTCAGACGTGAGTGTGAGCACCAGGATCTGGTGGAACTACTGGAAGTAACTGAAACCTTCAGTAGCGCCATCAGAATGGAATTTGGTGTAGACAAGTGTGCGGTCATGCATGTACAGCGGGGGAAAGTCGTAAATTCCGCGAACTTACAACTTTCTGAGACAATGTCCCTCAGGTCTATCTCCGAAGCTGAAACCTACAAGTACCTCGGTATGTCACAGTCATTGGGTATTGAAGACGGAGACATTAGGCAGGCGCTGAAGTGTGTGTGTGTGTGTGTGTGTGTGTGTGTGTGTGTTCGTGTGCGTGTGCGTGTGCGTGTGCGTGTGCGTGTGCGTGTGCTTGTGCGTGTGCGTGTGCTTGTGCGTGTGCGTGTGCGTGTGCGTGTGCGTGTGCGTGTGCGTGTGCGTGTGCGTGTGCGTGTGCGTGTGCGTGTGCGTGTGCGTGTGCGTGTGCGTGTGCGTGTGCGTGTGCGTGTGCGTGTGCGTGTGCGTGTGCGTGTGCGTGTGCGTGTGTGTGTGAGTGTGTGTGTTGTGATGTTATTGCGTGACTGAATCATGATATTACACATACCAAACTTTCAACTTCTTCATAGTTAAAATTGGCTAACCAGTTTTTAATTATTGTTTTGACTTCAAAATTACTTAATTTACTTATATCATCTATTTTAATCAATTTATTACATAAGTAGGAACCTAAGAATGTATAGTTCCTCTTGGCGAATGCACTATTACAGCGGGGAACTGGGTAGCGTGGCAATCGCCTATTTCTACTTGTTACATTTGGGACTGTGTGTCTGTGATATCTCCGAATAATTTGATATATAAATAGTTTACGGACACTCTGTACTCATGTTGTATTATAAAGTGACTCTGTAGTGTATCGGTATGGAAGAAAAAACATTACTTTAAGAACCGCCCTCTGTGCGCGTTCAAGTTCAATGAGTTGAGATTTTATCGCACCGCCCCAGGAAGAAATGCAGTAACATAGTCATCATCATCATCATCATCATTTCAGCCATAGGACGTCCACTGCTGGACACAGGCCTCCTCAATTGACTTCCACATGGGCCGGATAGAAGCGACCCGCATCCAGCGAGTCCCCGCAACCCTGACTAGGTCGTCCGACCACCTTGCGGGTGGCCGTCCTACGCTGCGCTTGCCGGTACGTGGTCTCCACTCGAGAACCTTTCTGCCCCAACGGCCATCGGTTCTTCGAGCTATGTGCCCTGCCCATTGCCACTTCAGTTTGCTAACCCTGTTTGCTATGTCGGTGACATTAGTTCGTCTACGAATCTCATCATTTCTGATTCGATCACGTAGAGAGATCCCGAGCATAGTAACATAGTACACACCGGCAAAGTGCGTCATATGTCTGTAATAGTAATTTGTGATCTGCTACTACACGCAGTAGACGTGTAGACGCAGGTTTTTGAAAACAAATATAGGTTTACGGATTCTTTTTGTAGTGGCAACAATGTGTGGGCCCCACTGTAGTTTATAATCAATGATGATGCCTAAATACCTGATAGAACTGACTCTTGAGAGCACATCACAATTGCAATAAATATCGGTACTGCTATAATTCTGTCTATTGCAAGGAAATGTGTGTATCCTCATAGTATCATAGGAGGGATCTGGACTAGTTGCAGAAGTTTTACTAAAGCACAGATATTTGGTTTTACTAATATTTATGTTGAGAAGACTATCCTCGAGCCAACTAGTAACTTTACTTAATCCCTTTTCTGTCACGGATTTAAGTTCCTCCCATGTCTGACCATGAAATAATAACACCGTGTCGTCAGCGAACATTAAAAGATTTGCACCTACGATCTCCATTTTGCAAAGATCATTTATGTAAGCTAGGAAGAGCGAGGGACCTAATGTGCTTCCTTGAGGCCCTTGAGGGACGCCATAATTGCAACCTACTTCATTGCTCATATGCTTGGACACACGAACTTTTTGGGTCCGATCACATAGGTAACTTTGAAACCATGCTAAAGGTGTTCCTCTGATCCCGATGTTTTGTAATCGAGCTAGCAAAATGGGAATTGACACTGTATCAAAGGCTCTTTGTAAGTCCAAAAATACACCTACGCACTTCTCACCACCATCTAAATATGAGGTCACATAGGAAGACAGTGATAAGACTGCATATTCGGTAGATCGGCTCGCTCTAAAGCCATACTGATTGATATGCAGTTTGTCATGAGATTCTAGATATTGTGTTAATCGTTTATTAACCAGTTTTTCTAAAAATTTTGAAAAGGTTGTTAACAACGAGATAGGTCTGTAATTGGTTGGTAGAGATTTATCGCCTGTTTTAAATATGGGAGATATTATTGAAGTTTTAAATATTGTAGGAAATATGCCAGACATCATATTTAGGTTACATAGACATCATACTTAGGTTATATATTGTAGGAAATATGCCAGACATCATACTTAGGTTAAATAGACATCATACAAATGTTGGAGAACTTGTAGTTCTTAGATCAGACAATATATCTCCTTTAAAATGGCCAATGGCCAGGATTGTACAAACATACCCAGGTAAAGACAATATGGTGAGGGCACTTGATGTAAAAACTGCATCTGGATATATTATGCGCACAAGTGTAATGAAAGTCTGTCCACTACCTATTAACGACTAAAACTATTTGTCTCTTTCTGGCGGGGACTGCGTTTGTCTTATAAACAAACACAATCTCCACACTAGTTAAGTTCAAAAATTTGCCTGTTAAAATATATGTAATGTATATTCAGTACCTAAGTTAAAAGATAAGCAACATCATTTTATTTTCAATAGCTGTGCGCTCATCCCACGGGAACACTACATTTATTCGGGATGAAAAGTATCCTATGTCCTTCCCCGGGACTGAAACTATCTATATACCAAATTTCATCTAAATCGGTTCAGCAGTTTAAGCGTGAAGAGGTAACAGACAGACAGACAGACAGACACACTTTCGCATTTATAATATTAGTATGGATTATAGTTGTTAGAAAAATTGAACTATGTGCCTATTAATTATTAGTGTTATGTAGTTCTTATTTCCTGTTTTTTTTCTTAAACAATATGTGGAACAATGTGGTATATGTAGTTATACTCAGAAGTTAATAAATTTAAGTTCACTACTTCTTTAATGTAAGAATAATGTTACTACTCTATCGGTGTCTGAGTGTACCTACATATAAAGGTGTTATTTAGTTAGTAAGGTATAACTTTGTTAAAGTTACTTTGGCCTGGCCGGCAGTTTATGTACAGTCAGCGTCAGAGAAAAGGAACCCCCTAATTTTAAAACAAACTTTTGCGTGGCGGACACTCACACGCTAAGAATCACATGCCAAATACAAATATTACAAAAGATCAATTTACCTAGAAGATTCCTAATTCCTAAACAATTTCTTGGATAAATGTTTTTACTTTACACGAATCTTTGAGCCGGGGATCGAACCCCGATTTAATATCTGGCTGTTCGTTACCTCAGCCGCTTCGTTAGCCGCTCGGCTATCGAGGCATTACGTCAACGGGCGAAACTAAGAATCTTTTAAAAAGTATGACGTATCTGTGTGGTAGACATTTACTTTATTCTTGCATCCCTGTCTAGCTAATGCGTATAGATAGGTAGTTTGTTTATTGCCGATTGTTGCACTATCGTAATTTAGCTACAAAGTATCGAGGGCTGCTGTATTGAACTGCAACTTAAGGTTGAATTTAGAATAATTTACTTGGATTCTTCGGCTCATTTACTAAACGGTGATTGAGGGTAATTTTATAATTACCTATATCGTTACGATTATTCGTGCCAGTCCGCTTGTGTGAATATCTCCACGTCGTAATATCCGCTTATTAAGTTTTTGAAAAGTTTTTATTATGGTTCGCTTAACAACTTTTTTGAAGGCTAAAATTGTTGTTCTCTGGGAACAGGAACAACCTATAAAGAAAATGATGATGACTATACATTAAAGTTATGATAAATATAGTTTGTTATTTAATATGTTTATAAAGATAAAACAAGAACAATACAATATAGTTGTTAATGTATAAAAAGTTTGAGTAAATTCATCATATTTATACATAACCATAGTACCAATATTTTTTACAAGAAAATCATCGTCCAATTATGCTACCAGCTAGAGAACACATCATTACCCTTATAATTAGGTACTATCATATCATGCTTCTACACACTGGTACATTGACTACACTATCCACAATGAGATTTAAGTATTGGCCTATTAACGGACGAAGTGAAGTAAGCAAGGTCATTCACCGATGCATCCGTTGCATTAGATTTAGGGCGCAAACCTCTGGTCAGCAAATGGCTGATCTGCCAGCCCCTAGGGTAAATTTAGAGCGACCATTCATACATACAGGGGTCGATTTCAGCGGTGCTATTTACTTACTTAGCTCGATGTCTCGCAACTGCAGGTATCAGAAGGGTTACATATGTCTGTTTGTGTGCCTATCTACAAAACTTTTGCATCTTGAACTTGTAAACGATTTAACGTCGCAAGCTTTCATTTGTGCACTTAAACGGCTTATTGCTAGAAGAGGAGGTTGCAAATACTTGTACTCAGATAATGCTTGTTCGTTTAAGGGTGCTAATAATGAACTAGCTGAGCTTCATCGCATGTTTAAGAATAATAGTTCGTATTCTGAGATTGTAAATTATTGCGCTATGAATAGCATTCAGTGGAAATTTACTATTCCTTTAGCAAGCCACATGGGTGGATTGTATGAAGCAGGTATAAAATCTGGTAAAACTTTGTTAAAACGTCAGCTATGCAATGCTAAACTAACATATGAGCTTATGTATACGCTACTTGTGCAGGTGGAAGGAATCCTTAACTCGAGGCCACTGTGTGCAATTTCAGATTCACCAAATGATTTGGAATGCCGCACACCTTCACATTTTGCGATTGGATCAGCAATCACAGATTTACCTGAACCAAATATGTTACACCTCAATGATAAAAGGTTAAATATGTACCAGAAGATAATGCAAATGAGACAAAGAATTTGGAAACAATTCTATCATAATTACTTATCAGAACTGTTACCTAGAAGTAAGTGGTTATAAACTAGATCTAACTTGAAAGTTGGTGATATGATAATTATTAAAGATGAGGCTACTCCGCCCTCGTGTTGGCCATTAGGAAAAGTAATTGCTGTAAATGTAAATTCTAAGGACGGCTTAGTAAGATCTGTCTTAATAAAGACTGCTAAGGGCGATTACACAAGGCCTATTCACAAACTTATTTTGTTGCCTAATATTCCATCAGTTTAGTTACTGATCGCAAGTGTTATTTTAAGTATGCTTTACTTAAGTGTCTTTTATATTGCATCTTAAATGCATTTATGTTACTTACCTTTAAACGCTTATTTCTCAGAATGCAAATAATAATAGGCATAATCTTGAAGTTGCGATTTTTACGTTCTGTTCATTTTAGTTTTTAAAACAATTAGCTGAATTGTTTAATATTTCGTTAATATTTGCACTAAGATATGACTTAGCGATACTTTTTAGATATAAAGGTATATCCATAAGTCTGTATAACTAATATTATTAAAATAAGCTTTCACTAATAAAGCCCAGGAAAATGTTCCGTACAGGACGGAAGACATCGTTCTTTCTCTCTCTCTCTCTCTCATGGCGTCCGAGCCGTCAACATCGCTCCTAGACGTTTATTTATTTTTAAAATGTTTAACGTGTGAAAACCAATAAATTCAGTGCGTTACTGTCGTGTGTGTGATTCCGAAGTAGCCCTGCATTAAATACACAACAACACCAATGCTGTGATATCGGAGGGTACCAACTCGGAACTAAATGCCACAGTATCGCTCCTGGAATTCTGCGATGCATCAGGAACAGAAACCAGATGCAGAAAAAACTTCGTTCTGACCCGCATAAAGAGATTCTTCGTATCACATACAAAAGGTACCGCAACTTCTGTAATAAATTAACTAAGAAACTAAAGCAAAAATATGATAGAGATCTACTCAGTAAATCTGCAAAGGACCCTAAGGCTCTTTGGACAGCTATAAGGAAAATAACTCATTACAAAGCCATAAAGACACAAAATACACAGTTGTTAAATTCAAAATCGTCTCCATCGGATTCTGTGAACCATGTAAATGAATTCTTTTCAGACATAGGTAAGAATCTTGCCGAAAACATACTCCTAAATTCTCCGCCGGAAACTCAAAAAACTAATTCAACACAAACGGCTCCTTCATCTTTTGTCCTTTTAGACACTGACCCCTTAGAGATCGATAATATTATCATGAGTCTAAAATCAAATAGTGCACCTGGATGGGATGGTATACCCACAACCTTTCTTAAGATGGCTAGACAGTTTGTAGTCCCTGTTATTAGCCACTTAGCACTTAGTTTAAAGGTGGCGAGAGAGACAGTGCAAATAACTATAGACCCATTTCCGTGTTGCCTGCTATTTCTAAAATCATGGAAAAATTACTTAATAACCGACTTAAATCGTACCTTAACAAATTTGAAATACTATCGGAATCACAATATGGTTTTAGGAATGGCAGATCGACAGAGGACGCTGTCTTGGCACTATCTTCATTGATAACCCGGCACACTGACAGTGGTGATAAGTGTATGGCGGTGTTCCTAGACTTAAAAAAAGCATTTGACACTGTCTCTCCTGCCATCTTAGTACAAAAACTTGAAGATATGGGAGTCCGGGGAATACCCTTAAAACTGTTCACAAGCTATCTTAGTGGTCGCACACAAAGGGTAAAAGTTGGTGATTATGTAAGTCAAGAAGAGGAAATTACATTTGGAGTCCCCCAGGGAAGTGTCCTAGGACCAACCCTCTTCTTGATTTATATTAACGATCTAACTAACCTCAACATCAGCAAAGGACAAGTATTTTCATATGCAGACGACACAGCTGTCGTTTTTAAAGCTAATTCATGGCAGAATCTTTATGACTGTGCTGGAAAGGGTCTACAGCAGATTTCATCCTGGCTCAAAACCAATCTCCTTACGCTAAACTTGGAGAAAACTAATTATATATGCTTCACGAAAAACATCAAAACCCAACCAGATCCAATACTAAAACTGAAATTACATAGTTGTGACCTTACTGACCCTATCTCCTGTAGCTGTACAGAACTTACAAAATTATCATCCACTAAGTACCTTGGAGTTATTATTGACCAACGGCTAAGCTGGCATCCTCACATTGAATTTATTAACAACCGCATTAGAAAACTTACCTGGATTTTTAAAATACTAAGAGATGTTTGCAATAAATCATTACTGGACCAGTTATATAAAACTCTTGCGCAATCTGTGATGTCTTACTGTATTGTAGTTTGGGGTGGTGCCACCAAAACGCAATTTCTGCTTGTAGAGAGAGGGCAAAGATGCCTTCTCAAAGTAATGTATAAACTATCTTTCAGACACCCAACATATGAACTATATACACATAATAATTTATTAACCATGAGAAAATTGTACATCTTACTAACAATCCTAAAAATACATAAAACTCTGAATTTCAATCCTTCCTTGCTAACCCGTAGGTTAAATCATATTGTAGCTCCGAGATGTTATACTAAGTCATTGTTTGCAAAAAGACAATTTTCTGCAATGTCATCGTCAATGTACAATAAAATAAACAAAGTGTTAAATATATATCCAATGAATACATTGAACTGTAACAAGAAAGTAACAGAATGGCTAATCACACTTACTTATGAAGAAACAGAACTGCTTCTTAATTGACAAACATTATTTGTAACCCTATCAAAACAAATGTTAAGGGATTAACACATACCGAAACGCACACAAACACAAACACACACACACACACACACACACACACACACACACACACACACACACACACACACACACACACACACACACACACACACACACACACACACACACACACACGCACGCACACACACTCACTTATTTCCTTGTCTAGATCTAGATATAAGCTACTTAATATGTAAATAAAACTAAAAGTTTTTAGTAACGGCCTTAGGAACAATTAATGTTCCTTTTATGTTATAGTTGCATACCTATTACTACCTACTCATTAACATTTTTCTTTTATACTTGTGGTTGTAACAACTCCGGGGAGGAGCGGAACCTCCTAACACAAGTATTGTCATACTTACCAGGAGGGACCGGTCACTATTATATGTACCAACTAAGTATAGTTTACCAAATAAACATTTTTGATTTTGATTTTTTTCATTTTGATTTTTGATTGACAGTAAATAACACTATACTAAAATTGTATAATATATTATAAATAATAATTTAGCATAGATCTAAAGTTGATAATTATTTTTTATTATTTTAAATTATTGTATTTCAACACGACTGTATGTTGTTATGAATAAATTACTTACTTACTTACTAACCATGTCACATACATTTGGTTGATATGGTCAAGAGAATTTATAATATTTACTGTATTTGATGACAGCTCAAGTCAGCTACTCTTTATGAAATGTCAAAAACGATCTGTTAGTATGAAGCTTCTATGATGATACAGGCATTTGACGTCATAAACAGCAGTAGTAAAAACACGTCTTCTTTTGAGTTATTGTACACTTAAAAATATTATAATGTCCAAAAGTTAGTAGTAGTTTATTCATTTTTATAACAAATTACCTGATCATGTTTTAAAATTAGCCTTTTCATCTCTCAAAAATTATTTAAAAAAATCTCTAATGTCAAAAGCATATTGTACAGTAGAGGACTATCTGATAGACAAAAATGCATGGCCTGAACCAGAAACCGCGTAGCTGACTCCTTCCTAGATTTGTACCTAACTAGTTTAAGGGACACAGTACTAATAAGAAAGCATATCAAACGTACATATATTGTGATAAACCGTCTGGATTTCTTGTAGTTTCTATTTTATTCTTACACTTTTCCTGATTTGTGTCTTAAAATACACTTTTAATATACGAGTACAGCCCGAACACAGACAGCCTCCGTTAGCCCGAAAAACTTTCATTCTAATTTCATTGGCCCTAATTTTGGTAACCCTAAAATCACTAACCCGAATTTTCATTCATCCTAATTCATGAATAGCCCTAATTTCAAGATTCCGATTTTTCATAATGCCTAATTACTTCATACCGAATTCTCACTAGCCCTAATTTGCACTTAGGCGATTTTCTTAGACTACTAATATTATAATACCTAATAATGCTAAAACCTAAATTTTATTAAACCTATTTATCCATAAACCTAAGGCGAGTGCTGCTCTCCCTCCGCGCCTGCGGTTTTAGAATAACACTCTAGGGGTAGGACAGACAAGACCACGTGGAGTCGGGGTTGTCATAGACTCTGGATATACATGGGATTTTTTTGACGCTCCGCTCGCTTCGCTCGCCCCGCTATACGTTGTTACAATACAAACCTAACCTAACCTACAGTTTTCGGTTTTCAGCCAATTCGATATTTGTCCAAATCCGTTTTTTTGTTTTAACGTAAAAATTAGGTTAAATAATCTTGCAAAAGCAGAGTGGCGCAGTGGAAGCGTGCTGGGCCCATAACCTAATGAAACTAAATGATTGGCTTTTATATAAGACTATTTAATTATAATATATTAAATTACAAGATAACATACCGAAAGTGGGAGGGAACCGACCAATGTGTGAGCGACGGGCAACTACCGGATCCTACTGCCATGATTAACTTCTGGCGTAGTATCTGGTCGGTGCCAATCGAGCACACCGAGGGCGAATGGATGAATGTTGTCAGACGTGAGTGTGAGCACCAGGATCTGGTGGAACTACTGGAAGTAACTGAAACCTTCAGTAGCGCCATCAGAATGGAATTTGGTGTAGACAAGTGTGCGGTCATGCATGTACAGCGGGGGAAAGTCGTAAATTCCGCGAACTTACAACTTTCTGAGACAATGTCGTGCGTGTGCGTGTGCGTGTGCGTGTGCGTGTGCGTGTGCGTGTGCGTGTGCGTGTGCGTGTGCGTGTGCGTGTGCGTGTGCGTGTGTGTGTGAGTGTGTGTGTTGTGATGTTATTGCGTGACTGAATCATGATATTACACATACCAAACTTTCAACTTCTTCATAGTTAAAATTGGCTAACCAGTTTTTAATTATTGTTTTGACTTCAAAATTACTTAATTTACTTATATCATCTATTTTAATCAATTTATTACATAAGTAGGAACCTAAGAATGTATAGTTCCTCTTGGCGAATGCACTATTACAGCGGGGAACTGGGTAGCGTGGCAATCGCCTATTTCTACTTGTTACATTTGGGACTGTGTGTCTGTGATATCTCCGAATAATTTGATATATAAATAGTTTACGGACACTCTGTACTCATGTTGTATTATAAAGTGACTCTGTAGTGTATCGGTATGGAAGAAAAAACATTACTTTAAGAACCGCCCTCTGTGCGCGTTCAAGTTCAATGAGTTGAGATTTTATCGCACCGCCCCAGGAAGAAATGCAGTAACATAGTCATCATCATCATCATCATCATTTCAGCCATAGGACGTCCACTGCTGGACACAGGCCTCCTCAATTGACTTCCACATGGGCCGGATAGAAGCGACCCGCATCCAGCGAGTCCCCGCAACCCTGACTAGGTCGTCCGACCACCTTGCGGGTGGCCGTCCTACGCTGCGCTTGCCGGTACGTGGTCTCCACTCGAGAACCTTTCTGCCCCAACGGCCATCGGTTCTTCGAGCTATGTGCCCTGCCCATTGCCACTTCAGTTTGCTAACCCTGTTTGCTATGTCGGTGACATTAGTTCGTCTACGAATCTCATCATTTCTGATTCGATCACGTAGAGAGATCCCGAGCATAGTAACATAGTACACACCGGCAAAGTGCGTCATATGTCTGTAATAGTAATTTGTGATCTGCTACTACACGCAGTAGACGTGTAGACGCAGGTTTTTGAAAACAAATATAGGTTTACGGATTCTTTTTGTAGTGGCAACAATGTGTGGGCCCCACTGTAGTTTATAATCAATGATGATGCCTAAATACCTGATAGAACTGACTCTTGAGAGCACATCACAATTGCAATAAATATCGGTACTGCTATAATTCTGTCTATTGCAAGGAAATGTGTGTATCCTCATAGTATCATAGGAGGGATCTGGACTAGTTGCAGAAGTTTTACTAAAGCACAGATATTTGGTTTTACTAATATTTATGTTGAGAAGACTATCCTCGAGCCAACTAGTAACTTTACTTAATCCCTTTTCTGTCACGGATTTAAGTTCCTCCCATGTCTGACCATGAAATAATAACACCGTGTCGTCAGCGAACATTAAAAGATTTGCACCTACGATCTCCATTTTGCAAAGATCATTTATGTAAGCTAGGAAGAGCGAGGGACCTAATGTGCTTCCTTGAGGCCCTTGAGGGACGCCATATAAGACTATTTAATTATAATATATTAAATTACAAGATAACAAAATTAGCAACGTCACAGTGTCAGTTTAACGGTAGAAGAGAATTGTCCTAGTGCATCATGCGAACATCGCACACGCGGGTGAAATGTAGCTATTACACTTCCTCCAGGCGCTCGTATGGTTTGTGTTTACTTCCAACAGTTCTTACTCTAGATATTTAGTGTCAGTAATGAATAGGTCTAAGAATCATTAGGTGTGGTAATTATTAGGTTATTTCATATTAGTATTGTTGACAATTAGTACAAATCATTATTAGAGTATTGGATTATTAGGTCTAACAACTAATTAGGGTAAACATTAGGGCTTATATGAAATGACATTAGGGCTACTGAAAATTAGAGCTTAGATCAAGTAGGGGAGTACCCAAAAAACTTGTATGACGAAAGCCATTGTGCAAAATGAGTAATGACAATGAATGTTATGACAAGAATTTTTATTCCAGTAGATGTTATCGCACTTTTTCTTTTTTTTATTCGGACCTGTGACCCAGGGGACAAAGAGTGATTAAAATTCTGAGAAAGTGTTGAATATTTATATTACTGGTAAAGTCTGCATAAAAAAGGACATAACTGTTAAAACTATAAAGCTTTTGGTAAATAAATCCGCTGAAAATCGTATTTTAAAGAATGTTCAAGAGGACACTACTATGTATGGCAACGAGCAATAAAAAAAAAGTTCATTGACCCATTTATGTATTTATCGACCAAAACCTACATGAATTCGAATTTTCGTTGTTACTGAGGAATGACGTGTTCATTTATTTTTGATTGAGGTCTGTTTTCTAACCTAACGACAAAGTCGTCTACGTCCTTAATCATAATGTCGAATGTGGTTCTAAACATCTCGGTCATCTTATCGGGATCGACGTTCGATGGCGGCAGTATAATGAAGCGACGCAACAAATTCGCAAGCACAGTCTTCGTCGTCATCATGACGTAATTGTTACCTGAAAATAAATTAATGAGTGTTAAATATTTATATTGGTTCCATATTAAATAAATAAATAAATAATAACAACAATAGCCATAATGTCGGTGCGCATAACCACTTTTGTCATAATAGTGGAATTTTTTATTTGACACGGGGCTGTTTTTTGAGTAAGGGGTGCATTCTTTTGCCTGTATCTTCATCAAAAACTATGAATATTGATTTCAGCGTTTTTTTAAAAGTTCAAACCCTGATGGGATAAAGTGGGAGGTGGAAGTTCGTATGGAGAACTTGGGATTATTTGAGTGGAAATGGTAATATTTCGTGTATAGGTTCTTCTATGCAAAGTAAGAAAACAAGTTTAAGCATTTTTGGAAATTCATCTCCGAACGGGCTTAAATGGAAAGTGGAAATTTCTATGAGAAACGGGGCTTTTCTTAAGCAAGGGGTATATTATTTTGCGTATAGGCTCTTCATAAAAAACTGAGAATATTTATTTCAGCGTTTTTTAATATTTTACCCCAAATGAGGTACGCGAAGAGGTAACTGTGTATAAAGAGCTTGGCATTTTTTGAGTAAGAGTGATAATATTTTGGGTATAAGTTAATTATTATAAATCACTTCAACACATTTTTCACCATACGATTAAATAAAATTACAAAGTAAGGAAAAGAAAACATTTTTTAATATTCATTCCCTAAGCAGCTTAAATTGAAGGTGACAATGTTGTCACTCTGTCTTCATGTTATGAATAACAGATACTAGGATTTTTTTTGTAGTATATTTATTTAAAACTGAGAAAGAAAACTTAAGCCTCTGGAAATTCATCTCCAAAATGGATCTAATGGGAGGCGAAATTTTGAAGAGAAAAGGTTACATTATGTTCGTAAGTCTGCTCATATTCCGTGTCACCAAAATACAAACTAAAATACTTACTAAATTAAGATTTTTTTTAAATGTATTATCTTAGTAAATGGGAAAAATTAAAGTTCATGAATAATTTCGTGAGTTTCGTGTATGTTTAAACATTCTTGGAAACTCTGCATTCATTTTTGTAAAGTAATCCCCTGAAGAGGTCAAATGCAAGGCTAATAGATGGTGAAACCTTAGAAAAACGTAGGATCCTCTGAGTAAGAGTTACAATATTTCGTTTAAACATTTTTCTTTTTAACTGCAAAAATTAGGATTCCGTCCGTCTATCGAATTAAATTGAAATTAAAACCTTATAAATACTCAGAATTTTAGTCTTTTTCAATTTCAAAATTAAAACGTAAAAATATCGGGCTGTTTATGCCGCAAAAAACGTATATTTAAATACTAGGTAGACTTAAAACGATGAATTTAGCAAGTAATACCGTGTCATACTACAAGTATTTATAGGGAACTAGCTTTTGCCCGCGACTACGTCCTCGTGGAAATTGGAAGTATGGAAGCAACCTTGTACAACACGATAGATATCCACCTAATCGTAATCACATTAATTAATAAAAGGGATTATTAACAGCGCCTTTAAGCAAATGAAAGAGCAATTGTGCTTTTGGTCTAATAATTACATTTCCTACAGGATCATCAATGTCATAATAAATTACTTAATCACTTTTCAATCTTTTTAAGGATAATTTCCAGGATGATGATTGTGTGTATATTCTAATGTGTAAGTGTTTTGGTTTTGCACTGTAAACTTGCACATTGTTTTGATTAAATAAATAAATAAATAAACCAACCGACCTGCTAAATTTTAATCAAATCGCAACTGCTTATAATTTTGTACAGTCTCATAACTGACGAGCGTGGGTGTCTCATGCGGTGTGTAGTGAGCAGCTGACAAACCCTCGTATCCAGGGCGTCCAGCTCAGTCTGAGTCCACCTTAGTATGCCAAAGGAGTAAGTGAGCAGAAGCACCACCCAAGCGTTGAAGGCGCGTGCCTTATTGCCACCCGACAAAAGACTGTTAAGTACTTTTGTCAAGCGACAAAAGAAACGCTTTTTCAACGCCTGCTTAATGTCTCCGTCCGCAATACCCAATGACTGTGACATACCAAGGTACTTGTAGGTTTCAGCTTCGGAGATAGACCTGAGGGATAGTGTCTCCGAAAGTTGTAAGTTCGCGGAATTTACGACTTTCTCCCACTGTACATGCATGACCGCACACTTGTCTACACCAAACTCCATTTTGATGGCGCTACTAAAAGTTTCAGTTACTTCCAGTAGTTCCACCAGATCCTGGCGTTTTGGTGCATACAGCTTAAGATCATCCATGTACAGAAGATGAGAAATAACCTCACCTCCTCTTCGAGGCCGGCAACCTAGTACTGAATCCTTCAGCAGAGTGCTGAGCGGATTCAGGGCTAGGCAGAACCACAGAGGACTCAAACTGTCACCCTGGAAAATACCTCTCTCAATCCTTATCAAGTCCTACGGGCCAAGGGGGCCATCTCCGCCACCTGGTCGACCAAGGACTGTCGAGCTGTATCGATTTTATACAGCTCTAAGACCCTCTCCAGCCATGAATGAGGCACCGAATCATAGGCCTTCTTATAGTCAATCCAGGCGGCCTAGAGAGACCCCTTGTTCCGCCGGACCTATTGGCAAATGGTCGTGTCTACGAGGAGGAGCTCCTTAGTACCACGGGACCCAACCCTACACCCATTCTGAGAAAAGGCCAAAACGTTGAACGTTGTTAGCAACAATGTGCGTGTTAATTTTTGTTCTCAGAATGGACGTAACGAGCTTGTATAAAGTGGCAGCACGTGATGGGTCTATAGTTTTTCGCTTTCGTGGTACTACCGGACTTATGGAGCAGGAAGGTAACACCAGTAGATGAAAGATGACAGGGAACCAAGCTCGAGGGCGTCTTGAAATTGTGTTGCCAGACGTTCGTGTGAGGATCGAAACCACTTGATCCAAAAGTTGTGCAACCCCTCCGGCCCAGGACTTTTCCAGTTCTGGGTCGTACGGGCCGCACAACTTACATCATCTGGGCTGATAGTCACAGCCCCCATGGCTTCGATCGGCTCACACTCACGTCTGACAACATTCATCCATTCGCCCTCGGTGTGCTCGACTGGCACCGAACAGATACTACGCCAGAAGTTAATCATGGCAGTAGGATCCGGTAGTTTCCCGTCGCTCACACATTGGTTGGTTCCCTCCCATTATCGGTATACCTTCCGTTGGTCACTTTGGAAGAGACAATTCTGCTGGAATCGATCCACACGCTCTCTGTAGCGACGAATACGGCTTGCCCATGCACAAACTTTCTGCTTTAGGTAGTCGATGCGCTCCATGACACATGCCATGTAATCGCAGGGCCTGGTACCAGTCCCCGCGAAGGCTTGTGTCACGTAGCGCATCACACGGGGGCGGTTGTTGCCCCCCTAAAACAGATTAGCTTGGCAATGAGAGTCCTAAACAAGCTGATACGCCGCTCGATTCGTACTTGCCAGGCAGGAACACCCCCGGCGGTCCGCGGTGCTCGGTCAGTGTCCGGGAATCTGACACGAGCAACGCGGCACGCCGCGATGGCCCCACATTACATGATCGAGTGGGTATCACCTAAATCCAAAATAAGTTCTGTAGATACCTATATATGAAAGAATATGGAGTGTATCCGGGGTATCCGCTGATGTATCCAACACTTTTTATTCTCGGAATGGTTGACTACAACAGGTTGGAAGTCAGGAGAAATTTAGCCCTAGCCACGTACATTTTTAAAGTACTGCGTGGAACAATACATAACCCTGATGTACTGGGTTTGCTGGGACTAGTGGTGCCTCGTAGTCGACTGAGGCGCGGACCGCGCGCGCGAGTACTCGCGGTGGCTCTCGCTCACACAAACCTTCTCGCTAATGCGCCTCTAGTCAGAGGCATGAAAATACTTAACCAGATATCCGAAGAAATTGATTTGTTCATTTGCAATCTGGCCGAGCTCACAAGGGTTCTCCTAGACCATTTATATTCGTGTTAGTTCCTATTTATTTATTTTTTACGCTGTGTTTATTAATATTGTACTTCTCGCTAATTTTATTTTTATTTTTCTTTGACACGTGGTTTGACTTAATAGTATATATCGCGCATTGGACTAGTCTGTAAGTGATATGTATCTTTTGTAATAAATTAAATAAATGAAATAAATGAAATCTTCGCTTGCCCGAAGGTACGGATCTAGCAAAGCGTCCAGGGCTCCCATTAACGCTAGTTTACGTTTGTGCATTGGCAAGCATGGTATTCGCACCTAGACTCAGGTGTGGATCGATATCGCCCAATCACCTCCTCCAAAGCCCTCCTCAGCTGCTCATTGGCCTGGGTACTTACGCCGCTCGCACAGTCTTCCTCATCGGCTTCGGGATCAGTCAGCGGCACCCCCGGCACCAGGCTGGGCGCTGGCGCCGGAACCGGTGACGTAGCAGACGGATCCCGAGCCGGCGCAGAAGCCTCGCGAGCGGCCAGTACTTCCAGGCGCAATAGATCAAGTGTCGCGTCGTCCAGCAGCTTGCGCCGCTGGATGAAGCGCACTTGATCGGATAGCCGCTGTGCAAATACGGCGATGGTCGAATCAAATGCCAGAAACAGAGGCAGCATCCTGTGCCGGTACGCGGACAGGTTGATTCCCCTCTCTGTAGCCCCGTAGTAGGTGCGCATGCAGTTCTCGTTCATTACTTGAGTCCATCGCATGCGACGCACTACACCACCGGTAGCGGGGGCCGTGGTCAGAGCAGGTTGCCCCGTAGGCCACAAGCGTGCCGGCAGCGGTGGCCGTCCACGTCGCGCAGGTGGTCGTGGCGGCGGGGGCGGTGGCCCACGCTCGTCGTCGCTCGACTCGCTGGTGTCGGGCGCTGTGGCGAACTCATCACCCGACGACGATGGCGAGGAGGACGACGAGACGGGCGGGGGTGTTGGACGTGCGTTCGAGGTGGGCGCGGCTGTGTTTTTTCTTGCCTTGCTCCTTGTGATCATTATTATTTTTGTCCGTTAGTCTTTTTTATTTCAGATGACACTTAGTTGTTATTATTATTATTCCCTTTATTCATTTTTGTACTTAGGCTAGGTTTTTTTTACAATAAATTTATATAAAAAGTAAAATATAAAAAATACATTACAAATATAAACTCATTCTAAAAAAAACCTAACCTAGGGTGCCGCCGGCAGCGGGGCAGGGCCCAGGCTACCGGTGGTTAGGGCTGCAGAGAGAGGAACCTCCTGACGATGCGCGCCGTGTCCAGGAGTACCGCCTTTTTATCTGGCCCTTGAACCAGCCATCTAGCGAGAGTCTCTTAAGATGTTTGTCGAGACTCTTCGCTATAAGACCGTTCGCCGAAACGACTATCGGGACAATGATCGTCGAGTCATCATCCCACATGGCGGTCACCTCGTGAGCCAAGTCAAGGTACTTGCTGAGTTTGTCCTTCTCGGCCTTCACGAGGTTCTCGTCATGGGGGATGGTGATGTCGACGAGCACTGCCTGGCGCTTGGATCGATCTACCAAAACGATGTCAGGCTTAATGGCTACAATAGTCCTGTCCGTGATGATAGATCGATCCCAATAGAGCGTGGCACGACCATTCTCAAGAACTGGCATCGGTGCGTACTTATAGTACGGCACCTCAGACCCCACAAGACCGTATTGAAGAGCAAGTTGCTGGTGAATGATTCCTGGCTACTTGTTATGTCTGTGCAAGTACTCGCCGTTAGCAAGATGAGAACAACCGGAGATTATATGCCTGAGTGACTCACCGGGACGGCGGCATGCCCGACAAATGTCGACCGTACCGTCCTTCAGGATATATCTCCGGTAATTGTTCGTCATCATTACTTCGTCCGCAATTGCACAGACAAAACCTTCAGTTTCCCCGAAGAGATCCCCGAAGCGTAGCCAGTTCACTATTATTATTATTATTATCAATAAATGTATTTGTATTTGTATTTGATGTATTTGTATAACCCACATTATACCTGCATGGTACTGATTTTATAGTCCACTAAGTTTTTATCAGAATTAAAATATATATATATACAGGGTGTAACCGACAGCGTACCGAAAACGAAAACTGTAGTTTTAGACCACAATCACGAACTGAACACGAGTGTTCATTTTCTCGGAAAACTCAAGGATAAGAATTTCCAAAATAAATTATAAAACTCGACGCGCAAGGTATTGCGTCCAACTCTCTCGGGTGCAGACGCGCGGGGAGGGGAGCACGCGGCAAGCATCGACCGGTCCACGCGCTCCCCACTCCACTAACGCGTCAGCGCAAAACATACCGTTACGCCAATGCGCATCGAATGACATGAATGAATGCAACCACAAAAACAACGCAACCACAGATCACAACTAGTGTACTACCTAACACTAATATCAACTGACCGATAAATTAAAACAGTAACAAGATTATTTTCATTCAAGCAAGTAAGGCAAATAAAATGTGCGGGTTGGTAAACATTAATGCGGGTAGGTAATTAAAACAGTGCGAGCGCACTGGCCTGGCGGATCAATGACCGGCCAGTCCCGTTATCTTTCCCACTCCACGCGCACTGCGTAGTACCGTAAAGCTTACATAATACGGTTTTTGATACATTGCGTGTTTTGCGGAAAATGCTATTTTCATGCGATTTTTCATGAAAAATTGTTACCGCTAGAGTTCGATTAACGGAAAAATAAAGAAAAATGAAAACTCGCGAGGAAAATTTGTGAATTTTCTCAAAGAAATTTCCACGATTTTCCAGCCCAGAATAATGGTCTGAAGCCATGGTTTCAGTTTTCGGTACACCATCGGTTACACCCTGTATATATATATATATATAATAACTTTAATTTTATAAAATGACTGATGTAATGAAAACTGGCTAAGTCAAATCTAACCTACTTTAATATCTCACATTTTTAAATAGCAGCAATTGTTATAGGTATTCAATAAAGCAAAGAAATAGAGTTTAATACTTGTTCATAATGTTATTTTGTTCCTATAAATACTTATTTGGATTTTGCATAGAACTTGGCACTCATTTAGATCTCCATTCTTCTTGCGGCGAAGCCCACAGTCAAGCATAATTTTTGTATTAAACTTGGCTCTCCTTTTTTACATTTATGTTTTTGGTGGTATTCATATGCATATATTTTTTGCTTTTATTGATGTCACTCGGAAAGTTGGACTAAGCTGCTTAAACTGATTAAACAACTTCGCTTTTGCCTTGTCCCATGTGTTAGGTATACCACGACGTGATTTAAAAATATATAAATCTTCTACCCCTAGAAATGTATGTATGCGCGCCGATTTTTAATAGTTGTTTATTTTTATTATTTTTATGAAACAATAAAACGAATAGAAAGTTACACAGATGACGTTTCCAGACCCTGTGCGAGCGAAGCCGCGGGCAACAGCTAGCACCCAATAAACAACATTTTTGGGATATGTTGTCACTAGCGGAATTACTACACATATAAAGTTTTAATTTTATAGCTCTTAATACTTTTAATTTTATTCATATCTAAAAAACCCTGATTTTGTCACTGACTCTCTGGTAATCATCAAAATTCTTAGAGTACTACTTTGAAAATAATGAAATCATGCCTGTACTTACACACCTAGGCAACCAGTGCATAAAACACAGTACATAACCTGATTAATTAAAATTAGATTAATTCGGCCAATATAGATTAAAGGAAATTACACTGACACAATGATTACAGACCTATTACTATTTTACCAGTTATTATCTAAAAATATAATGGGAATAAACTTAAATATCTTCTTGTCAAGCAATGGCATCATACGTGTAAACACGTTAAAGGTGTGGACTGTAACTGCTCTAAACTAAAAGGATCTACGGCAGTGAACGAATAAAACATAGGAGCCTAACTAGCATCGGTAAATGGCCCGCCCACTTTGTGTCACACGGCTATCTAGAATACACATGGTGACCAAGCCAGAGTCGCATTTCGTTAAATGTATCAAGTTGCAAAGTAACAAAATATGCGTTACGGTTCGGTGAAACGGTGCATTAATCACTCTAGAAAATACAAAAAACAAAATGGTATTAATTTTCATATGTAAGTAAAGCGTTTAACATATTTTTTTACGGAACAGATTTTTATTGGGATAGTGTTATGTCACATGACTAATTAACATAGGTACGATGTTCGAAAAATTTAATGCAATTTCACGGGGTTAACCAGTTTTAACACAGTTTTGGAATACGGTGTAACCTTCTTGCAACACTGTTCTTGCGTCTTATTGTACCTACATTAAATCAAATTTTAAGAAATGTTGCTAAACCTACATACTAAATAATTTTCTAAGATATAAAAAAAATTAAAAGTATCGCGCGGACAAAGTAATCCCATCACTAAAAAAGTTCTTGTAATTTGGCAGTGGCACTTTAAAGCTCGGCTCGGTGGGTTTACTCGTAAAATACGAACACGAGTAATCTGCTTAAATAACAAATCTGTGTAATAGATATTAAAGTTTCATATACATCAAATTTAAATACATACCTATGCATCTTCTGATCGAGTAACTGAATGGCACGAATTGGGCAGGATGTTTCAAAGGCTCTAGAAATCTTTCCGGACGGAACTCATCGGCGTCCTCGCCCCAATACTCAGGGTTGTGATGCGTCCCCCATATGTGCAACAGAAGCCCCATTCCTGGCAATAACTCCGTGCCGTCTGCTGCAAATGTACACGAACTGTGATAAGCATGCATCTACCAATAAACGAATAAAGCGCCTATTACTTTAATAGGAATATGTTTCAGTTTTGTTCTTTAATCACAACTGACACACATCATGGACCTCTGGCGTCCATCGAATAGATCTTTCGGTGTGTTTTATGGTGTATATAGTGGGATCGTCATCGATCTAGAAATCTGTTGAAATAGTCAAGATCTGCACAAAATTATTAAAATCACTTTGCCGCTAGGATATTACGCCCAAACAAAGCGAGGTAGAGTCCTACTGACAGCTGATTTTATTAACTCTTAAGACGTTCTTTGTACTACATAATAATATAACCCAATTCACGGATCTAGAAATAGGGCGGAAAAGTCTAATTTAATGCAAACAAAAAATTGGCCGCTTGGTCATTACGTTTAAGTGAGGTAGAGGTATATTAAAAGCTGATTCGAATAGCCTTTTCGACGTGTTAGGACATGCCGATAGTGATACCTAATTTATCGATCTAGAAAAACAGTTAAAATTTGAAATTCGGAATATTGGCCAACTTTTGGCTGCTAACTTCACACAGGTTAAATGAGTTGACCTCTCTGTCCTTTGTTAGAAATAATAACATAAATATCATAATACGATGCACATACGTAATGTCACAGGAGTAAGAACATCCCTCATAACCACCGCCACCGGAGGATACAAGCGTAAAACTTCTTTGATAACTATTTCCATGTATTTCAGCTTCTGCAGGTCTTCCCAAGTCACCGGCCGGTCGGAGCCACCGAAAACTTCTTGTATTCTTGGAAAAGATATTGAATTATTATTTTTTGATGCCAAACAATACATAAATTAATTTTTGAACCCCCTTTTCTGTGCAATAAAGTTTGAACAAATAATATGCCACGAAATAGAGTATTTTCAATAAGTACTTAGTTATAACAATTTATTCCACGCTGAGTTGGACAAAAGCCTTTAGGTCCAAACTGTCCACTGTATGTCCACGTTCACCGTATTATTACGTCCACCGTAACAGAACGTCCACTGTCAGAACCTCCACTGTTTCAAAACCTCCACTGTATCAGAAGGTCCACCCCATCAGAATGTCCACCGTATCAGAACGTCAACTCTACGAAAATGTATACCCGATCAAAAGTCCACTACATCAGTCCACTATTTCAAACTGTTCACTCTATCAAAATTTACACTTTATCAAAAAGCTCATTCTATAAAATTGTTTTTTTTTTTTCATTATTAGAAAGTGCCTTCGTCGGCCGAGCCGAGATGAATGTCGAGCTGTCCCTGTACCAAAATTGGTTAGCCGTTTCGGCGTGATGAGCGTGAAATAGTACATTACATAAGAGGCCGGGAAAATGAGGATTTCCGGCCGGTGATACGAGGCCGGGAATCCGTTTTCACGACGAGGCATGTATAGTGCTTTTCTCAAACATACAATGAAATAAAAATATACTTCAAAGAATAACACTTAATATTGTTTGTCTGATATTTTCCAAATTTGACCGAATTTTAAAAATCCGATTTCAGATTCTGACTCAAGTGCCCCAAAAACCCCCGGATACCGAATTTCAGCCTCCTAGGACCAATTTGAAATTTTCTCCATACTAATCGTTTTTTTTTCGATATTTTCCGAATTTGACCGAATTTTCGGACAAGATTTCAGATTCATATTTTTGAGCCCCGAGAGCCCCGCGATACCGAGTTTTAGCCGCCTAGCACCAATTTGAAATTTTGAAAAATAAAGTCGCCATCTTGATTTTTTTTTCCACAAGTGTCTAACAACCAACCTTTAAAAACAAAACCTGCTTTTTGACAAACCAGCCAGCTGTGTGAATGATCTTGTTGTTGAAACAAAAAAAAGTTACTTTGCAGGCCTAGGCCTGAAAAGCAGTATGAAATCCCTTTACAGTCCTCTCGAGTTGTTGCGCCCAAAAACCGATACTTCTATTATAAGGAACGCAAAGACAATATTTCATTGCATGTTTGAGAAAAGGAATTTTTACCAACAGATAGCACTGTATGGCTAGCGCAATGCTGCTGCATCGCGCTGTAAAGACTTTTTCTAAAATAATCAATGACCTCTCTCCATAGGATACTGATTTCTAATACATTTTTTTTATTTTTATAACATTATTTATTTTATTTCGTTTATTTTCTTAGTAGGATTATTACAATCACTTTATGATGTCAAACATAAGATGATAAATACAATTTACGATCACAACACAATACAACTAATGGTTAATAATAATTAATTATACAATATAGTTTATAAATTTTAGTTCCAACATCATTGATATAGTCACTTATAGTACCTATAGTATTTTTTTTGGCATAATTTATTTTATTTTTAATCGATAATTTAAATTTATGAACACGCAAAGTTTGCATATGCATTGGGACTTTATTATAATAAAGTGTACATGCCCAACGTACTTTACTTATTCTACGGAGTCTACTTCTAGCGGGTACTAGATTGTTTTTGGTTCTTATATTTATGTCGTGAATGTCGCATTTTTTCTTAAATAGATATTTGTTTTTATGTAAACACAATAAATTTTCATACATGTATTGAGAAGCAAACGTTAGAATACCGGATTTTGCAAATGATTATCTTAATGATGTTTTGGTATTTAGATTATAAATAGCTCTGACTGCTCGCCTTTGGAAGATAAATAATATATGCACTTAGTATCTGCAGCATGACCCCACAAGAGAATGCCGTATTATAGATATTAATAAACACTAACAGATAAACCTTACATGATATTTAATTGTTAGTTGATACACACGTTGATTCATACGAGCGCTTAAATGTGCATCGGCTAACATACTTGATAAAGTGGACATTTTTATAAAGTGGGTATTCTAATACTGTGGACGTTCTGAAACCGTTGACTTATTGTTGTTGACGTTCTGGTACAGTGGATGAGTGGACATTTTGATAAGTGGGTATTCTGACACATTAGGCGTTCTTATACAGTTGACGTTGGGGTACAGTGAACATTTTGATATAGTGGACATTCTGATACAGTGGACGTTCTAAATCATTTGAAATCATATAAAGTTCTGTAACATGGACATTTTTATATGGTGAAATTGGTGAATGTTTTAATACGGTGGGTATTTTGATACAGTGGACAGTTTGGACCTAAAATTACAAAAGTAATGGCAGTCTTAGGGTCTGACATTGTGATAAATGGTACGCTTTTTATGTATCGAATAGGTTCTCTCATAAATGATGTGTAGGTATGTCCCCTCTTATAATGTATTTATTTTAAATTAATCTATGTAAAAATGAGTTATATTCATACACATAATCACGTTTTGATTTACATTTACAATATACAAGATATTTACAAGAGACAATGCAGTATTATAAATACAATGCAGTTTGTTAAGAAGAAGGTTGAGAACGTGAGCATGGACTCATTGTCTATGCTGTTCTTCTTTTTATATTCATGTATTTGTTTCCTAGCAACTGTTGTTTATATAATTTATCTGTACAATTGAATATGTCATCGTGAACGGATCACACGTTTTCCTTCCTAATTTAAAGTGGTAGCAGAGACATAACGGATTTATGCGTGATAAATGCGTGCAAAGTTTAAATTGGGAACTTAGTCCACAAAAACCGGCCAAGTGCGAGTCGGACTCGCGCACCGAGGGTTCCGTACAAACACTTTCCATCCCTAAGTGGTTAAGTTAAGTTTGCACCTGGTATGTATAGCGCCCCATATAAATTAGGTGCAAAGTTAGGTATTAAAAAATTTTTTTATGGTTTTCGTAATTTTTCCTTTATTTATGCTATAAGACGTTGCTTCGTACCAAATTTCAAGATTCTGAGTTCACGGGAAGCACCCTGTAGGTTTTGATTCCCTTGCAAGTGTCGAAAATTTGCGGCATAAACGGCTGTATCTTTTGATTGCGTTGGCTTAGAAGTTTGATTTTTTCACAGCTTCAAGGGACAGTAGACCTGAGTAATTGATATAAATTTCAGCTTCATACCTCCACGCGTTCCTGAGAAAAAGGGTCTTGACAGACGGACGGACGGACGGACAGACGGACAACAAAGTGATCCTATAAGGGTTCCGTTTTTTCCTTTTGAGGTACGGAACCCTAAAAATGACAAAACATGGAGGTACAAAATTCAATTAGTACTCAAGGCAATGCCGGGCAGTTTGGATATCCTTGAGGGGAGGAAGACCAAACCAGCATTGGCACCAACTATAACTGCCGAAGATAAGGCTTAGTCAGAGAAGGATCTTCAAAGTTTTGAAACTATGAACAGCGCAATTTTAATTTTGTTCACGACAAACATGTCCGATGATATCTTGCAAAAAGTCGTTAGATTTGATTGTGCTAAAAACATATGAGACGAGCTAGAAAGCATCTATAGAGGCACGACATACGACTCGGCATACGACTATTGCCTGAAATTCTTTAGTAACAAAAAAGACAACGATCATGACATCATTACACATGTATCAATTTTAAAGAATATCTGGAGGGATTTGTGTACACAGTTCCAGAGTAAGGCGAAATTACCAGAATTTCTCCTCATGTGCAGAATCCTAGACACCCTGCCTTTAGAATATTTAGTGTTCAAGTCTAGTTGGCTGTTAATTTCGAAAAAGGAACGCTCAGTCGAAAATCTGTCAAGTTAGTTCAAGTAAGTCAGCACACGAAAGGGTTTTAGATCAGAATGACACTCAAGTCACAGAAGACGAGACCGCTGCAGAAACTTTGATTGCAAGAACGAGTAAGGGTAAGAAGAAAACATTTTCCAAGGAGCTTAGCAACTATTGCAAAAAAAAGGGCCACAGAGTAAGAAGTTGCAAGAAGTGCATCCATGACGGAAGACCGCCCAAGAAATTCAAAATTGTAAACATGAATCTGACAGGGATGACAGTACATTCGGAAAAAGTATTTGGAGAAACAAAAGATGGAGAAAATTGGTACGTGGACAATGGAGCAACCAGTCATGTCACCAATAGAGGAGATCTGTTTCAAAGCTTTACATACTTCTAAAGCCAGCACACAGTGACCGGCGCAAATGGCCAATGTATTGAAGCCGGAATCCTCCCGTTTTGCCAAAATTATTTTCATCAAATTTAATTACCCAAACAAATTTTAACAAGACAAGTGTTTTTATTGCCAATGCAATCTTTGGCATAATTTCAATTCGCACATTTTGATTATGTCAAATTTTTATTCAGCAATATAATTATAACTCCGAAAAATGTCATTTAGGCATTTGGTCTTTTGGCAAATGCTTTATTAAGGCAAAAAATATTAGACAATAAACATTTAGTCAAATTTTCATTCGGCAAAATATTACTATGAAATATTTCATTTTTATTTACAGAGCACCCTAGTGTTTTTAGAATGTTTGGCATACTGTTGAATGGCATACTACACGTTTATACTATTAATTTTGAGCATACTCATTTAAAGTCCTAAAGGATGTTTGCCCTAATATAGGAGATACGAAAAAGAATATCCACTTGCTAGCGCGGCTATAATACAGAGTTCATAAATGTAGACGATATTCAAACCGGACACAATACAATAGAGGGCGCTATGCAACTAAAACACGAGCTCATTTCACTTATGAAGCTTGCTAACTTTAAGCTTCATAAATGGATTTCCAATAGCTCGGATTTGCTAAGCGACGTACCAGAATCAAGCTTAGGTTTTAAGAAAATAGATCGAGACAAATCAGTGGTCAAGATATTGGGCCCATGTTACAATGGGTTTTGTTGGTCCGATTAAGATGAAGGCCAAATTATCTCTTACAGGGATTGTGGGAGAATAATCTAGACTAGGACACGCCGTTGCCCAATGAGTTAATAAAGGTTTGGTATTCTTTTATACAAACCTGGTATATTATATAAACAAGCCCATTATTTGTATTCCTAGGTACATAAATACACATTGCAGATGCGGACGAAGTTCAGCTCATAGCTAGTCCAATACGTCAGTCCGGGCTTATGGCTTATACCACTTACATTCACCTACTTTGTTCCAAGTCCAGACTAGCAGGGCTTAATGCAAAATTGACTTTATCAAAATAAAGTTCTGAATATAGTTATAATGTCATTTATAATGTCCGCGAAATAATAATAATAACAAAATATATATTTTGTTTATTATGAATGTATCGAAAGGATTTACGGCTCATAGATTTAGTTATAAATGTACATATTTCAAAGTAAGGCTTTTAGTTAACACGTTGGACGCCATGGGGGGCACCAGTTGAGTGAGATTCAAATAGCATCGAGGGCCTGTTAAAAAATCATAAAATTGACAAAAATTAGATTTTACTATTTATCGACAAATGGTTTCTAAAATGCATAAAAACTATGGTACGAGTACAAGTTGAGATAAATATTTATTGCTGTTTATTTAAGAAATATCCAAGCGTCGATCAACTGGTGTCCCCCACGGCCTCAGTGGAAGGAAAAGTGCTATTCCGTTGGCGGGGGCCGCGGAGGTCCCCCCGTCGCACACCGCGCCTGCTGGGCCCGCGTGAATAGGTTTTCGTTTTTCCTGTACTATACCGAATGTTAGGTTTAAAATAGTTATTTATGATACAAGTGTGGAAAGTAGGATTATTTCCTTGTCAAGAGGACTACATTTCAACACGTGTATAATACAACATTTTACAATGCATTATGCGAGGAAAGATTCAACAGAAAGAAGATTCAAAGGTTTGTGAGGGTAATTTAGTGGATAGAATTTTTTTAAAATGATCCTATCTCAAACGATCTGCACCGCGAAGGTTTCAAAACATAATTTAAAAAACTTGTAAAAGTATGCATGTAATTGTAAAATATTTATATACATTTTATATAACTTTGAACATTCTACCATCGATTGTGGAAAATCACTTATAATTTGCTAAGTCGTTATTGAATTCAAAAACCAGCTACTCTTGGATCATCTACAGGGCCACGGGGGTCACCTCAGGTACAATTAATCGAGATATAATTGAGCGACGGCCCAGCCAAGAAGTTTGAAATTAAGTCTGACTCGTGGTCATATGGTGCCCCCTACGGCGTGAATGGAAAGTGTATGGGTCGCTCAACACGTGGCCCCCATGGCCTGAATGAAAATGCATAGTATTTTCTATGGAATTTAACGTGTTAAGTACCAATTTATAATTATTTAATGAAGTAGATGAATATATGATCCCAGGAAATATCCCTATCTTTCCCCGGGGCAGTTATGTCGAAGACAAACCGACATATTGATACTTTTTGTATTACCTAGTATACTATTATGAATTATGACAACAAATTGTCTTCTTTTTAATACCTTTGCATAAACAACGTTGCGTTTATAAAATATTTTATAATTTAGATACATTAACAGTTTGTTTCCTTGACAGGCATCACCCAAGCGTTGAAGTCGCGGGCCTTATTACCGCCGAACAAAAGACTGTTAGGTACTTTTGTCAAGCGGTCAGTCTGTCGCAGCTAAGGCCTCATCAGTACGGGTTCCTGATAAGGAAAAGTCCTCCCGCACCAATGTGGATAAGGAGGAATTCACACTGGTGGAAAGGAAGAGCAAGGCGCGTAGGGTGGCCCGCAAGACTCTGAGTGGCACTGCCGAGCCGGTTCGTTCTGGTCTTCGGATTGCGACACCGAGTAAGGCCCTCTATGTGTCGCGCTTGCATCACTCCACCGTGGTTGACGATGTGGTGGAGTACGTTCGCCGGAAGACTTGCTTCTCGCTGAGGGTGCACCAGTTGCAGTCCCGGCACTACGTGCACTTCAGCTCGTTTGTGGTGCGCGTGCCGCAGCCACTGCAGGACACCATCGCAAGTGCAGACCAGAAGTCTCCGAAGGGTGTGATGTTTCGGCAGTTCCGGGGCAATCTGCTGTATTCTACACCAGATCGGACGACGCAACGGAGCCATGCCATTGTGTCCCCTAAATCTAACTACATAGTTTTAAGTCTTTGTTTATATGTATTTACAAGGCACTGTAGTTCACAGTGCCTTGGTTTTTACTGTAATGCTGTGAACCTTATTTGAATAATAAATAAATAAATAAATGTGCTCACTCGTTCCACTGTCAATAACCCATCTATCATCAAGTAATTGACCTCCTTCATTCCCGGACGTCATGACAGTCACAGTCGTTGCCATCAATGCGTTGTTAAGGGACGAATTATTTCGAACGTTGAACGAATTATTAAGTTTCGAACTTCAAATGATCTTTTTGATGAAATTTGTTTTGCAGTTTCGGACAGCCCAACTTCAAATAACCAATCTTGCATACGAAGCACTCCCGGTTCTCCGAACTGTTGCTCTTACAAGCTTGTGCAGTGACCGACCTTCCTGAACTTGAAACATTGTCTGAAACTGCCTGGCTTTATATTATTCCCCCGTTGATGCGCGTACGAAGCCACATTATCGTCTTCTTTATCATCTGGCCTTTTTTCTCTCTTTTATGACGAGTAACCGTGCCACTAAGTCCTCATAGCTTTGACGACTTGTTTCAATTGACTTCCACGCTGAAACAAACTGACTGTAGCTCTCTGGCAAGGACATTGGCACCTCAGTAATCAGAAATTTGTCTGACACCTCCTCTCCGGTATACCTTCACTTGCCCGAATTTCATATGCCCGAATTTCGTAACATTCAATTGTCTGAAACTTGTTTCTTATAATTATGTTTCCCATAATCATTGTTTTCCATATTCATCCTATGCCAAAATCTTTGGTTCCCATAATATTAATACCAATAATCACATTTTCCATAATGATTGTAATCCATAATTATCACATGCTTTAATGTCATATGCCATCCAAATTGAACATAGGTCGAAAACCGTAATCTGTAGGTTAGGTTAGGTTTGTTTTATGACCCCGTATAGCGGAGCGAGCGAAGCAAGTGGAGCGTCAAAATAGAAACATAATCTAACCTACCTACCTAACCTACCTAGTTTTTGATGAACTGCGACCAAATAGAACAAGGATCCAAAACCGAAAACTATGGGTTAGGTTAGGAAGGGGAAGGGGAAAGGGAAGAAGACGAAGGCAAAGACAGTTGCCATTGTTCCCTCGGCTACTCCTTCTGCGACGCCAACACCTCAGCAGGGACCTACGGATGAAGGCTGGATCGTAGTTGGCCGAAGGAAGAACAAAAAAGTGGAAAATCGCAAGTCGGCTTCCCAGCCTCTGCCTCAGAAGCAGAATCCCAAGCGACAGAAGCCGCGTAAACTACGCCCCCCTCGCTCGGCGGCAGTGGTACTGACATTACAGCCTGCCGCGGTAGAAAAAGGGGTGACGTACGCGCAAATGCTTTCAAAAGCAAAGGAAAGCGTTGACCTCAGTGGCCTTGGCATCAGTGCAATAAAATTCAAAAGAGCGGCTACCGGCGGCAGAGTGCTTGAAGTGCCATGTATCGATAGTGGGGAAAAGGCCGATCCTCTGGCCAGGCAGCTGGCTGAGAAACTTGGGCAGGATGTCCGGGTCGCCAGGCCGACAAAATGCGTAGAGCTGCGCATTTCGCAAATGGATGACTCAGTGTCGTCCTCTGAGGTTGTGGCTGCTATTGCAAAAGCTGGCGGTTGCGAGGAGGGGCAAATCAAGGCTGGGGAAATCCGGACGAATAACACCGGCCTTGGCACAATATGGGTCCGCTGCCCTGTCGCCGCAGCTAAGAAAGTAGTAGAGGCTGACCGCGGCCGGCTTCAGGTGGGCTGGGTTCGTGCCGCAGTCAAACTCCTGGACCCACGCCCCATGCGCTGTCACAAGTGCCTTGAAAAGGGGCACGTAGCGGCACAATGTGCGAGTGCCACCGATCGTAGCAATCTGTGCTACCGGTGCAGCAAGCCAGGCCATCTAGCGGCTGGTTGTGTTGAAGCACCACAGTGTGGGGTTTGTGATGCTACAGGGAAAAAGGCAGATCATAGGCTAGGGTCATGCTAAACCCCGGGCCCGAAGACGCTGAGGTTGAAGGATGGCACTGGCCCCCGGGCCCCATCCCAGACCACCCAGCCATCTGCATCACTATGCGTGGGTGCGGAAGAGGGGGATCATATGGCCGTCGAATAGAATATGGCACTACGCATTTTACAAGCGAACCTCAACCACTGTGCCAGGGCCCAGGACCTCTTGCTGCAATCTCTGGCACAGTGGACAATCGGTGTTGCGGTGGTCGCGGAACCCTATTCGATTCCTCCTCGGGATGACTGGATAGGAGATGTTGATGGTCTGGTGGCACTGGTCGTGCGCACGGTGACGGGCTGTCCTCAGTTGACTGGTGCTGTAAAAGGGAGTGGTTACGTGATGGCGCGATGTGGCGAGGTCTGGTTTATGGGAGTTTACTTTTCCCCGAACCGCCCTCTAGTGGCTTTTGAGCATTTCCTAAATGTTATTGGGGCTCGAGTCAGGCAGGTTCACCCGAGCCCCGTAATCGTTGCAGGTGACTTTAACGCCAAATCCACGCTTTGGGGCTCTCCGGCTTCGGATGCGAGGGGCCCAGCTCTTGCAGAGTGGGTGGCTGCGACAGGCCTCGTAGTTATTAACCAAGGCTCAGTAAACACGTGTGTGCGTCAACAGGGTGGCTCGATCGTGGACATCACTTGCGCGAGTTCCCCTCTGGCTCATGATGTCCACGGTTGGGAAGTCCTGGAGGGAATCGAAACTTTATCTAACCACCGATAAATTCGGTTCAAAATTTCCTCAGTGTCACTCTCCCGGAACAATCTTGACCGAGCTGCAAGTGGTCCAAGGTGGGCCCTCACTAAACTTGACCGGGACCTCTTAGAGGAGGCAGCAATCATAGAGGCCTGGCTGTCTACACAGGAAGGTGAATTGGTGGTCAACAGTGAAGCGTCCCAGCTCCGAGAGTCCATGACACGGATCTGTGACGCAGCGATGCCCCGGGCTAAGTGGCTGCCACCAAAACAAAGCGTGTACTGGTGGAACGTCGAAATTGCGCAGTTGCGTGACGGCTGCATAGCCGCACGGCGCCAGTACATGCGACAGAGAAGGCGAAGGAAAACTGACGAAGACGAGGAGCGCCGTCTTTACAGTGTTTACAAGGACTGGAAACTGAAGCTCTCTGTGGCGATCGGGGAAGCGATTGAGGCGAGTCGTGCCGAATTCCTGGAGACCCTCAATGCTGACCCATGGGGAAGGCCATACAAACTCGTCCGGATCAAATTACGGCCCTGGGCGCCTCCGTTGACCCAGACGCTCCAGCCTGAATTCGTGACCCGCGTGGTTGAGTCACTCTTTCCGGACAGAGTATCCCAGGATCCGCCAGTAATGGCACCACGAACGGCGATGGTAAGGGTGGAGGACAACGTTCCGCCGGTTACTGCTGGAGAGCTTGGTTGGGCAGTCTCACGGCTCCGTGCCAAAAACACCGCCCCAGGGCCTGATGGCATTCCGGGTCGTGCCTGGGTCTTGGCCATGGAATCTTTGGAGCCGAGGGTGCTGCGTCTCTTGACTGCGTGCCTGGAACAGGGATGCTTCCCGAAAGAGTGGAAGTCCGGGAAGCTGGTTCTACTGCGGAAGGAAGGTCGGCCAGCCGAGTCCCCGTCTGGCTATCGTCCTATAGTCCTGCTTGATGAAGCGGCTAAGCTCTTTGAGCGTATAATTGCAGCTCGCATCATCAAGCACCTGGAAGAAGAGGGGCCCAATTTAGCTGACTGTCAATTTGGCTTTCGTGGCGGCCGTTCAACAGTCGATGCTATCCAGCGGGTAAAGTCGATGGCACAGAAGGCTGTGTCCCGTGGCGAAACCGTCCTGGCGGTCTCACTTGATATTGCGAACGCCTTTAACACCCTGCCCTGGGATACCATAAAAGAGGCGCTTCGCTATCACCAGGTTCCTCTTCACCTGCTCCGCATCGTACAAGCCTACCTCAGTGAGAGGTTTGTCACTTGGCCTGGACAGCAGGAGTGGGGAAGAAAGGAGATGGCATGCGGAGTTCCACAGGGGTCGGTCCTAGGTCCACTCCTGTGGAATATTGGATACGATTGGGTGATCCGGGGAGCTCTTTTGCACGGTGTCAACATATACTGTTACGCTGATGACACGCCAGTGACGGCTCAGGGACCGAGCTACCGGGACGCAACGATCCTGGCAACGGCAGGCGTTGCACACTGCGTTAGCAGAATTCGGCGGCTGGGATTGGAAGTGGCTCTGACAAAGTCACAGGCAATTTGTTTTCACGGGGCGCGAAGAGCACCTCCGGCTGGTTCGGAGATTGTGGTGGGAGGAGTCCCGATTGCTGTCAAGCCCACTCTGCTTTACCTTGGCGTTGTGCTTGACAGCAAATGGAACTTTAAAGCGCACTTTGAACGTTTGGCGCCCGGACTACTCGGTAGCGCAGCTGCGTTTGGACGAATATTGCCATACTTGGGAGGGCCAAATGCGTCATGTCGTCGCCTATATACAGGGGTGGTGCGCTCCATAGCGCTTTATGGTGCCCCAGTATGGGCGGAAGCACTCAGCGGGGACAATATTGCTCAATTGCGTCGGCCACAGAGGGCAATGGCTCAGAGAGTGATACGAGGGTACCGAACAATAAGCACGGATGCTGCGTGTGTGCTGGCGGGATCGTTACCATGGGATCTGAATGCGAGGGTCCTTGCGTCACTATACTGGTGGCGCAAAGAGGCGCAAGAACACGGTAACTTTCCAGCACCTCGTGAAGTTAAGGAGCGCCAAAATGAGCTCATGCAGCAGGCGGTACAGATGTGGGGGCAACGGGTGGAACAGCCAAGAGCCGGCACCCGCACTATAGAGGCGGTCCGTCCAGTCCTCAAGGAATGGGTGGATAGACAGTCCGGGGTTTTAACATTCCGGCTGACGCAGGTACTGTCGGGGCACGGTTGCTTCGGCAGTTACCTGCACAAAATAGCGCGAAGAGAGCCAACCCCGGAGTGTCATGAATGCGGAGCCGGCACAGACACAGCCCAGCATACCTTTGCTGAGTGTCCGGCGTGGGGCGATGAGCGGCAAGAACTGTTCGGCCGATTAGGGCAAGATCTTACACTGGAGGCCGTGGTAGAAAAGATGGTCTCGAGTGAAACGGCCTGGCGGATGGTGCTCAAATACTGCGAGCATGTTTTATCCGAGAAGGAGAAGGCGGAGCGCAAAAGGGAGATCTGGGTCGATGCCGACCCGATGCGCGCCCGCCGTGTTGGTCGCAGGCGTGCTGCGCACGATCGCCGCCTGCCTCCATAATTTTGACCTCCGGGTGGCAGACACGGGGGCGCCTGCTACCCATAGGACAGAGGTCCCCGAGGCGGAGAGTGTGCCTTGTGTTCGGGCACACTCCCAATAAAGATGTTAAAGGGACTATAATCCCCAGAGATGGGCCCAAACGGGCAACTGTTGGCGGAGTCGCGAATGTGTGCAAGAGCGTTCCCGTGGCTCCACCCTGATGCAGAAGCGAAGAACAACCCAGGTTTTTAGTCAGTAGAAATCTGACATATCCACTGCGTCTCCCCCGAGGCGCAGTGTCGATTCTATGAAGATTTTCCTGAGTAAAAAAAAAAAAAAGGTTTGTTTTGTGACCCGTTTTGTAGAGCGAGCGAAGCGAGCGGAGCCTTAGAATGCTTGCTTCAAAATACAAATCCTATACTAATTTACAGTTTCAAAAGAACTGTTTTAAAGGTTATTATGACCATATAGTCATAGTACATTGTATCTATGTACATACGTGGTCACAATAATATATAGTCAAAATGATTGAAAATAAGAAGCAAATTCATAGCCAGGATGGATTCGCAAAGAAACAATATTTAGTATGGCGTTTAAAATATTCTATAAAACAATAATTTGACACTTAAGAGGCCTTATTCCTTTTTAAAAAAATTATTTCATATTATGACAAATATATTGATAATTTCAACCAACTTTTTGGTGTGAATAAGGCTTTGCCCCGAGTTCTAGGTAGTAACATAGCTATTTCATGCTTTCATTGTGTGCTGTCGAAAATAAGTGGACAAAACTAATTTTCCGCGTGAATTTTGTCAATTTCGAGTAGTTTTTGAAACAAAAATTATCAATGAAAAATTGAAATTGTAGATTTCAAATATTTACCAGTAAATCCCAATAGCCCTGTTCTAGGTAGTAACATAAATAATATGTTTAGAAACATGTTTGATCATATAGAAACATGTCTAAAACAATCAACATTTTAAAAGGAATAAGGCCTCTTAATACTATGGAAAACAATACATATGGCATTCGTATCATTATGGCATATAATATTCGGGAATACAAGAGTATGTCAAATGACTTTTCTAGCAAACGAAACATTTAGGCAAATGCAATTCGGGTAAGTGAAATTCGAGGAAATCAATATTATTGCATATAAATTTCGGCCAAACAATAGACAACCCTCCTCTCCACCTTGCTTCAACTGAAATTTCATCTCTTGTAGCTTAGAGAGAAATACCGATAAGTCACTACCTTCGTACTTACACTGGAGAAATCTTTGTTGAAGCATCAACGTGCTCGTTGCAAACTTAGGCTCATACACTGTTTTAACCTTTGTCTATATCTCCTTAGCAGTCTCACGTGTCAACACATGTACCATCACCGTCTCGGTCAGCCTTGACACAATAACAGATTGAGCTCTTGCGTCCTTTCTGGACCACTCTACCTGGTTGGCTTCTATCTTCTGTTCAGTGCCATCTTCCACTGCGAACAGCTTTGCCCCTTTAAGCGTAACTGATACCTGGAACTTCCATGTGCTCCAGTTTGTTTGCCCCGCCAGCCTTACTACTGAAGATATGGTGTGGGAAATTTTGACGATGCTCTCACACCGGAAATGACTGATGCCACTCCGCTATAGACCTTCGCCTCCTCGTCAACCCCGGATCCCGATCTCCGCCGCAATATTCACCTGAAAAGAATTACGAGCTCTGGGCCCATATCCTGATAGGATTTGATGAGAACAAACACTCTTGGAAGCGTAATTCCATTTATTGAAGATCACATTTGGTCCTATATGTGCCTGATATTAAGATGAACCTACTTTCTGTACCTAAAGTACCGCAAAAATGTTTCGAGATGACTATGTTTGACAAAACGATTAGTTATCTGATTCAAAAAGAAGATTTTTTTGTGCGGAATTGGACGGCGTGAGTGTAATTGTTATGTGCTTTAGTCTCGAAAACCAAAAGATATCCCTGCTGCTGTGTGTTACTCAGTGAGCGAGTGGCATGAACTATTGTGTCACCAGAATAAAGACATGGTGCGAGCTACACTAAAGAGAAACGAAATAGATTTTGCGGATGATGATGAGAAGTGTGAAGACTGTGTTCTGGCTAAAACGTGTCAGAAGAAATATTGAATCTGGTACATACTGAAGTTGCGGAACCTATGGTGGTAGAATCAATTGGCGGAGCCAAGTATTTTGTACTCCTTGAGGATGATGAACTATAGTGTATTTCCTAAAGAAAAAATCTGAAATTGCGGGAAAGTTAAAGCGCAATATTTTAACTTCTGAGAGATACACGTCAAAGTAGATAGAAATTCTGAAGACATATAACGGGAAGGAGTTTGTAAATAAAGAAGTGAAGAAGTAGTTGTGTGGTGAAGGAATTATTATCAAACCACCGGACCTACCTTACAGTCCTGAGCAAAATAGCAGAGCAGAACGTGAGATGCGCACCCTTGTGGAGGCTGCACGTTCAATGATACGTGGTCTTGACAAAACGCTTTGGTGGTAAGCAGTTAATATGGCCGTGTACGTGCTTAATCGAACTGGCAAAAGTCAATTTGAGGGAAAAACGCCATATGAAGTATGGGAAAGTAAAGAATTTGACAAAAGAAGCTTAAAGATGTCATTTGGAAGTGAGGTGGCTGTACAAGTGTACATATTCCAAAAGAAAAGCATTTGAAGTAGGATCCATAAAGTAAGATGGGTATATTTATCGGACACGAAAAATCAAAGGGTTTTAAGATTTTCTACCCAGACGAAAAGGTGGTTGACGTCAAGAGGGATATTGTTGTCTTAAAAGAAAAGCGGAATTTAAAACAGAATGCGGACCAGGCAGATATACAAACCAGTAATCAACACGTTGAAGAGGTTATATTACTCGGTAGTAATTTGCACGATATTGGAGATAATCTCGAAGTGAACAGAGAATTGTGAGGATGAGGTTGAACAGAATGATGTGCTGCAATCTGACGACTGTGACGGTTATCAATCCGCAAGTGAGCAGGTGATCCCAGTAAGGGCCCTTACAGACGAACGGCACTAGTACAACTGCAGCCGTTGCCACCTGTTGACGGCAGCCGTCGACAAGTGACGGCTGCCGTCAACAGGTGGCGCCGTTCGTCTGTAAGGGCCCTTAATGACGAGCAGAAAGCTGGAACACCATCTGACAGTGTGGTATTTTTTTTATTTATTTATTTATATATTTATTAATTTCACAACAAAGATTACATTATAATCTAAAGCCCTGCGAAACTGTTATGACAGTTTGTCTACAGGAAGACTTTTCAATGCCTAACTAAAAGTACAATTTATAAAAATCGGTATCAATTTTTTAAAGATTACGGCAGTGTATCTAGTAAATGCTTTTTCAATTTTCTTTTAAATATCCGTTTATTTTGTTCGAGACGGATGTCTTCGGGTAAGCTGTTAAAAATTTATGGCAGGCGTTTCTTTAGTGTCCTGTCTCCGTAATAGTTTTTAACTCTAGGCACATCAAACTTACCCGCGGACACCGACCTCATGTCATGTTCGTGGGTAGTTCTGTACAGGTTATGCTTACGACTGTCAAATTTGTTAATAGCCAGGAGGCATTTGTGCTTTAAGGTGAAGGGAAGTATTTTACAAATTTTGTACAATTTTCGGTTATCATTTTTACAGTTGTATTTAATCTTTTGTGGGACGAGAAATTTTAAAAATCGTATTGCAGGGATTCTAATTTATCTAAGTAAGTTTTAAATGTGAGACCATAACAGTCAAGAGCATACCCAGAACAGAATCTACCAACGTAAAGTATGAACATTTTAATGTGCCAATAGGAACTCTATAACTGAGATGGTAAAATTTACCTAACAACACTTAACTTATCACAGATGTAATCTATATGTTGAGACCAGGAAAAACTAGTATCTATTTTTACTCCTAAATATGTTACACAGTCTACTTTATCTATTGGATTACATTGGCAATTGACTAGGTTACTATGCAGGCAGTGATAACAATGGGCAACTAGGTGGAAAGTCAGATCTGTTATTTTCAGATATGGCGAGTGTATTACAAGTAGGTTGGTTTTCTCCGCGTTTAACATAATACCGTTGTCATGGGACCATTGCACAATCGCATCTATATCAAGTTGTATAGAGCGAGTCATTTCAACGAGGTTGGTCCCGGCACTCACAGTGCACAAGTCGTCAGCGAACATATAAGGTGTGCTGTGACGTATGACTCGACCTATACTGTAAACGTGCATCAGATAGCACACTGGACCACATCCCGACTCCTGCGGAACCCCACAATCGACTGCCGCCTCATCGCTGAGCACCTCGCCTACCTTTACACGATAAGTTCGAGACATCAGGTAGTCGCGGAACCAGCCGTTCAGAGGCTGCCTTATGCCACATTCGTCCATTCCATTTAAGAAAGTTTCTGTTTCAAGAGTGTCAAATGCTTTTTTATACCTAATCATAAAATATGACAATAACAATTTGTTTATTTTCTAAATGCGTATTTATTTCATCTGTAAATTTAGCTAATAGAGTATGTGTTCCTTTGCCTTTTTGAAATCCGTGTTGACACTTATTAAGTATAGAGTTGCTTTGAAGGTATTACCTATTTGATTTACAATGCATTTTTCCATTATTTTTTCTACACTTGACAAAATTGCTATAGGCCTATAGTTTGAAAACATTTTGCGATCACCCTTTTTATGGATTGGTCGAATTATAGCTTCTTTTAATTTATTTGGGAACTTATTATTTTTAACCGACAAATTAATTAAATTAGCAAGACTGGACTTACTTTATCAACCAGTAGTTTTAGATCAGACATGCGCACGAGATCGCTGCCGGGCGCTTTTTTTGCGTTCATGCTCATAATTACTTTTTTTACTAATTTGCTGTCTAGTGGCTGCCACCTCATGCTCATGTCCGACCCACTCACATAAGTGTCCCTATCTAACCACTCAACCGTACATACATGTTTAATCAGCTTAATGTCGTTTGTAAAAGTCTGTGCAAACGTATCACATATTTCTTTCGTACTGCCCTGATTGCTTATACTATTAAGTATGTTACTATCGATTGACTGATTATTTTTCCCTAATAAACTGTTTATTTTGTCCCAAATTCCTTTAATATTCTTATTACAGTCTAAAATGCATTGCCTGTCGTATTCATTATTACACTTTGTGATAGCCTTATTACATTTATTTCTGTATCTTGTGTATTCAAGCCTTTTCATCATATTTTTAGGATTATTACACCAAATCGTATACAGTCTATCCATAGTCAAATTGTTATTTATCCAGCTTTTGTTACTTCTAGTCTTGTTCCCGGAATTGCTTTTGTATGTATAGCATTCGTTATAAAGTTTCGTGAAAATATTACTAAAAGATGTGTATAGTTCAATAGGACATTGGATATTTAACAATTCATCAAAATTAGTCTCCAATAGTTTATCTCTGACTAAGCGATTATCCAGCACACGGCGAGTGGCGGGCGCCGAAGACCGCGGCGGCGGCGGCCGCGTGCCACCCAGCGGGGTGTCATTCCACTGTATCGACGCCGCAACATAGTAATGATCTGACACTTTATGTGTAATGATTGCTAAATCTATTAGGGCCGAAGGCGCTCGAACAAAAATATGATCTAAACATGACTCTACTATCTTTTCGATAACTACTTCTCTAACGCGTTATATCATATATGCATTTAGTAAAGCCAGATTCAGCAAATAAATGTTCATACTTAATTACATACTGGTCCTTATTATTCATTAAATTTGAATTGATGTCACCGCAATATAATACTTTAGAATTGACCGGGATGGATTGTAAGATATTGTGAAATTCTTCTAGAAAGTCTTTAATTCTATCTTCATTTTAAAATCTCGGCGGTCTGTACATAGCAATTATGAAGATTTGCTCTCTACTACGGTCTAGCTCAATGACAATACACTCCGCCGAGCGCATGGTGCTCGCGGCCGCGGCCACCGCGCTCGCCCGCGCCGACAGCTCCCTGCGCGAGTAGACGAGGACGCCCCCGCCACTGCGTCCCTTACGAGTTTGTATTATAACCATTAATATTATACAAGGTCAGAAGCGAACATGGAATATTCGGTTCATTTATAACTAATACATCTATTAAATTTAAGTGACTATTAAGAGATAAAAGAAGCTCACTAAAGTTTTTCTTCAGTGATCGTATGTTCACATGTAATACACACAAGTCTTTACTACATATATCAAGTCTGATCAATCCAGTCTTTCAAGCTTTCAGCACAGACATAATTAACGGATACATCGGAGATTGAATCTAGTTGACATATATCCGCGAATGTAAAAAAATAAATATATCTTACACTCATCTTATACTCAGGCTCATTACTGTATTCTCGAGCTTCTGTATTTTCTGTTTTGATTAGTTATGCTCTGCAATCAACGTGTCATATTTATCCGATAGTAAACTAAGGCTCTGGGTAATTGACTCGAGGTCCTTTTCGTATCGTATGTATTCATATTTCACAGAATAAAATTGCAAGCCGTATTCGTCGCTACAGAGAGCGTGTGGATCGATTCCAGCCGAATCGTGTCTTTGAAAGTCACCAAAGGAAGGCATACCGAAAGTGGGACGGAACCGACCAATGTATGACCGGTGGGCAACTACCATGATTTATTTATACCTCCCTTTGGTTACTTTCAAAGACACGATTCTGCTGGAATCGATCCACACGCTCTCTGTAGCGACGAATACGGCTTGCCCATGCATAAACTTTCTACTTTAGGAAGTCGATGCGCTCCGTGAGACATGCCATGTATTCGCAGGGCCTGATGCAAGTCCCCGCTTTGAAGGCTTGTGTCACGTAGCTCACCACTCGGGGCCAGTTGCCCCCCCTAAAGTAGATTATTTAAAGTAGAGAGTCTTAAACGAGCTGATAAGCCGCTCGATCCGTATTTGCCAGGCAGGAACACCGCCGGCGGTCCGCGGTGCTCGGTCAGTGTCCGGGAATCTGACACGAACAACGCGGCACGCCGCGATGGCCCCACAGTACATGATCGAGTGGGTATCAGTTAAGTTGTCGCTAGCCCGAAGGTACGGGTCTAGCGAAGCGTCCAGGGTTCCCATTAATGCTAAGTTACGTTTACGCATTGGTAAGCGTGGTCTTTGCGGCGTAGAGTCAGGTGCGCTACCGATACCGCCTAATCGCCTCCTCTTTATTATTATTATATTATTCCCTTTATTCGCTTTTATACTTAGGCTAGGTTTTTTTACAATAAATTTATATAAAAAGTAAAAATTAAAAGTACTACAAATATAAACACATTAAAAAAAAACAACCTAGGATGCCGCCGGCAGTAGGGCAGAGCCCAGGCTACCGATGGTTAGGGCTGCAGAGAGAGAGAAACCTCCTGACAATGCGCGCGTCGTGTCCAGGAGTACCACCTCCTGTAACTAATCCTTGATCCAGCCATCTAGCGAGTCTCTTAAGATGTTTGTCGGGAGTCTTCGCTATAAGACCGTTTGCCGAAACGACTATCGGAACAATGATCGTCAAGTCAACATCTTACATGGTGGTTACCTCGTGAGCCAAGTCAAGGTACTTGGAGTTTATTCTTCTCGGCCTTCACGAGGTTCTCGTCATGGGGGATGGTGATGTCGACGAGCACTGCCTGGCGCTTGGATCGATCTACCAACAGGATATCAGTCTTATTGGCTACAATAGTCCTGTCCGTGATGATAGATCGATCCCAATAGAACAGGGCACGACCGTTTTCGAGAACTGGCATGTCAGACCCCGCAAGATACACGGTGCGTACTTACTCGTAAAGTGAGGCACCTCAGACCCCACAAGACCGTATCGAAAAGCAAGTTGCTGGTGACTAATCCTGGCTACTTAGTGATCTCTGTGCAAGTACTCGCCGTTAGCAAGATGAGAATAACCGGAGATTATATGCCTGAGTGACTCACCGGGACGGCGGCATGCCCGACAAATATCGACCGTACCGTCCTTCAGGATATTATCTTCGGTAATTGTTCGTCATCATTACTTCGTCCGCAATTGCACAGACAAAACCTTCGGCTTCCCCGAAGAGATCACCGAAGCGTAGCCAGTTCACCGACGCGAGCAGATCTACATCGGGCCCTGTAAGGGCCTTGTAGAACCGCCCGTGTAGCTCCTTGCTCTTCCATACGGCCTTTTTATTATTATTATTAATTAATAAACATACCAAAAATGTTCCAAGAGTTATGAAGTCTTACTAACGAATAAATAAGAAATTACCATATATGTAGGGCCCGGCCCATGCGCATAAAAATGCTTCATGTTGAATACAAACATGAACTTTTAAGACCTCTGTGGTATAGATACATAACTTAGATTCCGGTTAATTCGTGGATTTAACTACAGATAAGTGTTTATATAACTTACTCTTGGTAGACTTTCTCCTGTACATCAGGATATCTGGAAAGCACAAGGATAGTGAACGACGTGCCCACGGCAGTGGTGTCGGTGCCAGCCATCACGATTGCCATCACCTCCTCACGAAGTTCTATATTTGTGTAGGCTGTTTCTCCCCCGGAGCCCTCGATTAACATCTCAAGGAAGGTTTTTTGAATAGTATCATCGTCAACTGCAATATACAATTATAAATATTATTCCTTAATTCACATAATTTATAATAATTAAAGCAAAGCTACTGCAATGCTGGAACACTCCTTGACCAATGTGTCCTCTCCGTTCTCACATATGGAATAACGACGTGAAACATGGACGCTCGCAAAAGCGAATAGCATAATACCCCTATTATGCGCACTTGATTCTAAATAACTAAATTAATAACCCACAATATTAAAAGACCTATCCAACGATATCCCACGCCTTCGGGTAGGTGCCAATTTTTTTTTATAAGATTTTATTTTACCACTTTGTCAGCGTGACTAATTATAATGTAATGTACATTATATCCGTGCCGAATAGCAGCTTTCTAGTTCGAACAGTCTCTGAGCTAAGCTGCAGACAGATAGACGGGCATGGCGAAACTATAAGGGTTCCTTGTTGACTATGCGATCCTAGAAATTGTTATTGCGAACATGAGACTAAAAACACCTTTGGTTAGCTAAATAAGTAAATATCCAAAATTGTATATTTATATATACGCCGCAACCAAACGGCAGAATAAATACTCCGTTGGTTAGTCATCGAATTATGTGTAGGCTTAGTCCGCTGACTAACAAGCGTCACTTAGAAATAATAACGCTTAGAAAACTTGCATTCGTCCCATCATGACTAATGGGTGTAGCTTTCGCTGAGGGTGCCTTAGTCTCGTTCCAAGGCCCTTCAGGTCGTTTAGAATAATTTCCTGCGCAAGATGACAGATACTCGTAGCATGTGACTTCACAAGACATCGGACTTCCCACCATGATTGTTTTTTTCTTCATAAAAGCGTCTAAGCGCTTCTTTGACATAGCTCCCAACAACCATGGGAACCCCCTTATAACGAAGGCGGCCGACTACCTTCTTCGAGCTTTGTAATCATCATCATCATCATCATCTCAGCCATAGGACGTCCACTGCTGCACATAGGCCTCCCCTTTGGACTTCCATATATACCGGTTGGAAGCGACCTGCATCCAGCGCCTTCCGGCGACCTTTATAAGGTCATCTGTCCATCTTGTATGTGGACGTCCTACGCTGCGCTTGCTGGTCCGAGGTCTCCACTCGAGCACTTTTCGGCCCCATCGGCCATCTGCTCTGCGTGCTATGTGGCCTGCCCATTGCCACTTCAACTTGCTAATCCGGTGAGCTATATCGGTCACTTTAGTTCGTCTACGGATTTCCTCATTTCTGATTCGATCACGTAGGTCCCCGAGCATAGCCCTCTCCATTGCTCGTTGAGCGACTTTGAGCTTTGAGATGAGGCCGATAGTGAAAGACCACGTTTCGGTGCCGTAAGTCATCACTGGTAACACTCATTGGTTGAAGACTTTCGTCTTGAGGCACTGAGGTATGTCGGACGAAAAGACATTGCGTAGTTTCCCGAACGCTGCCCAGCCGAGTTGGATTCGGCGGTTGACCTCTTTCTCGAAGTTGGACCTACCTAATTGGACCACTTGTCCTAGGTAGATGTATGAGTCAACAACTTCGAGTACCGAGTTTTCAACAGAGACTGGGATGGGCACAACCTTGGCATTTGACATGAGTTTCGTCTTGTCCATGTTTATTTTTTAAGGCCACCCGTTGAGAAACTCGATCGAGGTCATCGAGCATCATGCTGAGTTCCTCCATCGACTTTGCCATGACTACGATGTCGTCGGCAAACCGAAGGTGAGTGATGTATTCGCCATTGATGTTGATGCCAAGTCCTTGCCATTCCAGGAGCTTAAAGGCGCCTTCCATAACGGCCGTAAACAGTTTCGGGGATATAACGTCCCCCTGTCTTACGCCTCTTCTCAGTGGAATGGCCTTTGTGCTCTGCTCCTGAACTCGGACCGACATGGTCGCGTTACTATACAAACACTTCAACACTTCAATGTACCCATAGTCAATATGGCATTGCTGAAGTGACTCGAGCACCGCCCATGTTTCCACCGAATCGAAGGCTTTCTCATAGTCCACAAACGCTAAGCATAATGGCAAGTTATACTCTTCAGTCTTCTGTATAATTTGCCGCAGCGTATGTATGTGGTCTATGGTACTATAGCTTCTTCGGAAACTGGCTTGTTCGGGAGGCTGGAAGTCATCAAGTCTATGTTCGAGACGGTTCGTGATGACCCTTGAAAACAGCTTATAAACATGGCTTAGAAGCGTGATGGGCCTGTAGTTCTTCAATAGGCTGTTATCACCTTTCTTGAAGAACAGTACCACCTCGCCTCTATTCCATGCTTCAGGCGTTTTGCCCTCGGACAAGACGGAATTAAAGAGCTTCTGGAGGACCTTAAGTACCGGTGTTCCACCCGCTCTCAGAAGCTCTGAGGTGATTCCGTCTTCGCCCGGCGCCTTGTTGTTCTTAAGCTGCTTCAGGGCCATCCTAATCTCGTACAGACTGATGTCCGGGATGTCTTCGGTATAATGTCGGGACAGCTTGGCTCTTGGATCGCCTACCAAGCTGTCAACGGGCTTTGCGACTGAAGTGTATAACTGACCATAGAACCTCTCGATCTCGCCTAGAACCTCTGCTTTGGTCGACGCTATGCTGCCATCTTCCCGTTTCAGCTTGGTCAGCTGGCTTTGCCCAATAGACTTGTCCTTTGCGAACACTTTGGAGCCTTTGTTCTGCTCAATGGTCTCTTTAACACGGTTCGTATTAAAGAGCCGCAGATCATGTCGCAAGGACTTCGATATACGTCTATTAAGCTGCCTATATGACCTCGCGTCATCGGGAGACTGCAACTGTAGCGAGCGTCGTTTATGAGGTTTAAGGTTCGATCAGACAATTTCTGAGGTCTATCTTTACGGCGGGGTCTGAAAAACTTAGACCCTACCGTGTGGACAGTTTCCACTAGCCCGTCGTTGATCTCGAGCTGGAGCTTTGTAAAGGCATGCATTAATTGAACTATAACAAGGCTATAAAGCATCTACAAACTTCGCCTAAAAACTTATTCGTAGAAATATTACTGGCTAGGTTCTCACATAAAAAGAAGCATAAATTTAAATTCTTTCTTAGTAATAAATTTAGAAAGCTGACCGACGTTAGCTAACGCTAACGTCGGTCAGCTTTCTAAATTTATTTTATTAGTTAACACTAATAAAATTTTCAATTCCTTTGTCTAATATTGCATGGAGATATTCTAAGAGTCTATACTGAAGGATGAGCAACTACGAAACCCTACACTGAGCGTGGCCTGACATTCTGGTTTTAAATGAATTTTCTGAACACTACATATTTGAATGTTGCGGTATAGAAATACCGTCAATAAAATGCATTGTGATTTGTATACAGTATAGGATACCAATAGCTGACCAACATCTTTTCTAAGGAAATTAGAACAACTTGAAAGAAAACTAAATCACAAAGTGAAATATAAAGTAGTTCTAGCTGGGGACTTCAACATCGATTTACTTAACATCTCAAAAAGCTTATTAACAAAAAGAGAATTGCCTCTAATAATAATTTAAAACGACGCATACTCGGCCCCACACGTAAGGAATCATGTTTGGATCAGATATTATCAAATGTTTGTTATGCCAAAAGTGAGATTCTTCGCCTGGGCTTGTCTGACCATGAAACTGCGCAGAGTATAACTTTTGCTGTCAGCAATATTGAAAAGCCGCGGTTGCATTTGTTTCGCTTCAAGCGAGACTATAGTTCAGAGAACATTGCTAAATTCCAGGACTGTCTCAGAAGTTTATCGTGGTCTAACTTTTATGGTGAGAGTGATGCATCAGAGGCATTTAATGACTTCTATGACACCTACTTTCATACTTTTTTATAACCTCTGTTTCCCGGTGTATAGAATTAAAATCACAGTCAATCCTCATTCCTTTGCCTGGTTTACAAAAGGCATTAAAAAATCTATAGCAGCAAAACGACGTTTACGGTTTAGTTGTTACAAAAACCTAAATACCATTTAAGTCATTCAGAAAGCAAAACTAAGTATAATAACTACACTAGAGTTCTCAGACGATGTATAAACCATGCCCAGAAACTTGCAAACGGTAATTACGTAGCCCGCTCTAAAAATGTTTGTAAGGCGACATGGGACGTTATTAAAAATGCAACGAAAGAAAATAGTTCGGGTGCAAGCATCGATAAATTAGTTATTAAAGAAAACGAAATATTAAATCCTATACACATTGCAAATGCCTTCAACAATTATTATATTAATTTGACAAGTTTCAAAACACCTAATGCAGAGCAGCCCGATTATTCGAAAGTAAAGCTAATTTGTTCTTGCTCCCCACCGATGGTAGTCTCAGTGGCGTGCATTCCATATAGGCAAATAAACACTGCCTACCCTAGCAAAATAACACCTATGCATGTATGTTTCCACTCTATGACAATACTATACTGCTTACGTTACGTGGCGCACTGCGATTTAAATTTGCGCGCGAACTAGCAATGGTTAGCGTAAGATCGAAGCACGTCGACGCAAGCAAATCTAGCGGCTGCCTATGTTAGGGCACACACGCTCATAATCATAATGCGCTTATAAGCTATCGTTCGTGAACTATGTACGGTTTTGCTCAGCGTACACACTTATACGCATATCACCCGCACCAATGCCTCAAATCCTGCCGCAGGACCCGCGCGACGTGGCCGTCAAATTCTCATTCTAGATAGCAGCGTCCCTTTCGAACCTCAATTGTTTCATACGGAACAGGATTTCCTGGACCTTGACCCATCTACTTGGGGTCGACTTTCCCTGTCCTTTTCTTCCATTTATACGAATAAGATAGCACTATCTTTGGGTCTAAATTCAAAGACTTTAGTTCTCTTTGGACCGTTTGTCCACCAGGTGGTGGGGGGTCTTCCGCGTCTACGCGTCGTAGAGGGCTAATCCAGAGCTACTTTGACTACGTGGTCGTCTGGGCGTCGTTGAATAATATGTCCGAACCATCTCAAGCGTCGTTCCATCAGTTTGTCCGCAATGGGTGCTATTTGGTAACTGCCTATGATGTATTCATTTCGTATCCAACAGCGTTACATTAGCTGACCAGCGCAGCATGCGCATCTCCGTGGTATGGAGTTTATTGATGTGACTTTTGTTTGTGCCCCAACCCCAACATTCTGATCCATACAGTATAGCAATTATAGGTCTTATTGCTGTTTTGTATATTTTTCCCTTTAATTTGAGGGGCATATTTTCATCATACGGAAAATTGAAGAAGTCCCTTTTGCTGTAATTTTTTACACGTCATGTGGGGCGTTATAATTCGACAAGGTTTTATTTCTTTACATTTCTGTTTTGAATTTGCATGGTTGGCACCATATTGGATTTTTCCTTCGGAGCGGTTTTCTTACGTTTTCGATTTAAATTGGTGTGAAATTTGGTTTATTGTTATTGAATTAATCTCTATTTCGCTAATAACGCGTAAATATGTGTTTTGAAATGAAATGAAATGAAAACATTTATTTCAGGCAACTGTGGCCCATAGATACATACCTTAAAACTAACAAGCATATACATATCAAATACAAAATAATAAAAATATAAGTCGATAACTAAACTAGGTCACATTTTTTAACAGCGACGTGTTACGCGTGTTCGAAGTGTCAGGTAGCTGTCCACGGAAACGCCGGAACATGACACCTTTCGGCCAGTACTCTTCCTTGGTGAAGGTCGCTAGTTGATCCGTCGGAACTCTCAGCATGAAGGAATTAACTCACGTCGTGGCGAAACTCCAATTTTACGACCCTCAGGATGACACCGGACTTCATCCTTACATATTCTACGACATCTTCAGCCTTCGTAGTGTAATGTAGCCGGGACACATAGAGCAGCGTCGTTGGTAGAGCGGGACGCAGCAAATGTTTAGGTCCAGTCGGTGCGGTACCGCACTGATTTTGACAGGCTGGTTTCTTCTTCTTCTTTTCGACGTTCATGAAGCCATCCTTGTCGCATCGGGACTCTCTTGGAGCCGGCATTGGCAGGTCCTTTTTTACGGGTTCCTGCAACCCTTGAGGTGACGGCTGCCTGGATTTCGGAGCAGCTGGGCGCTTTACAATTTCGGGGTCGACGTACTCACACGTGACGTGCTCGACCTTTCCACTGGAGCAGGCTGGTTTTAGCTCTGATCGGTGTACTGACCAAGTGTGCGGAAGTTAAATTTCGAATTTGACAAATTAACATTCGATCTTCGCTCTTTTATAGTTGCGGGAGTTCTATATTGGACAGGTGAAGCGGGGAGTTCTATATTGGACAGTCGAGTTCATTTACATCTACACACTTACGAGAACAAAAAAATCTGAACACGACGCTATTGTCAGGAGCATAAAGTCGTGTTCGGATATTTTTGGTAAGTGTGTAGATGTAGGTAAATGAACTCGACGGGACAGGCGAAACGGACTACAATGAAAATAAAAGAGTCAAGGAGCGTATCGCAGCTGTTAAGAACCAACAGGTGAACGGACTCCACAACTCCAAGCGAAAAGGCGGCTGACCTCGAGGTAGACGATAGGGGATGATTCTTATTCTTTTTTAACGGACCAGCGTGATTTAGAGCTACCATACGCTCTCAATCAGGATACATGGAAAAATAGAGGGCCTTCGACCATACATAACGGGCTCATAAAAAATACTAATACTTTTAATGAAAAAAAAGCTACCTAAGAAATAATATGAATAAGTGTATAATTGTGCATATCTTACCATTATAGTTTTTGGCACGTTAACGTTGTGTTGTTGGAATATAATATAAACATAATAATGCATGTTCTCATTTGAATTAGTTAAATGTAAAACCACTTAAGTCACATTATTAACTTACTTTCGGTTTCATGCCGCTCACTCAGCTCTTTCCTTTTGTCACGTATTAACTGTAAAATAATAATGATTATTTTAACGTTTTCTGCTCAGTGGTTCAAATAGATCGTCCTTTCTTTACTACGATTAAATGATAGTACAGATTGCGCACAACTCAGTGGAGATGCGGGTAGGTCGGGACTTGAAGGAGCTCCCCACAGTCTCCACACATCGACGATAGACATCACATAGAGCATGCTCCCGGTTCTGATGTTGTGTGGCGAGAACCGGGCATTCCCGGTTCCAGTACTGGGTTTGAATAGAAAATGAGTACCGGGAGCACACCCTAATCACACTTATGCACGGTACTGGTCAATCTTGAGTTTCAGATACAGATTCAGATCTTTATTAATAAAATATACATTTAACAAGTCATGTCATCAAATTCCTACAATATACATTATATAAATTATTATTAAATGAAATTAACAAGTATACATTATGCAATATACGTTATATACATTATTATAAATTAACATTATACATAACTGATTATCATAAAAAAAACCGTGATTTTTAGTTTTGGGTCAGCGTTCTCCCGACTTTTCAATAAATTCATCTATGCTATAGTACGCGTGTTCAGTAAGTAAAACAGTTTAAGCTTGTTTTTGAAAATCTCGTCACTTGTCGAATCGATTATATCAGTCAGCACTGAGTTGTACAGAGTTATTCCCATGACGCTGAGTGACTTTCGGGACTTGGCGAGCCGGAGTCGCGGCGCGACCAGGACGGGCCGCCGGTGGGCCGGGCGCGCGCGGGCCGGCGCCGGCGCACTGCTCATGTACATATGGAGGTTTCTTCTGACATACATACATGCGTTTAAAATGTAAACACGCGGCATCATCAGAATTTTGTGTTTTTTAAAAAGAGATCGTGCGGGATGGTCAATGGGTTGTCCATCGATTATCCGCAGAGCGCGTTTCTGGGATTCTAAAAAGTGTATCACGATCGGCAGCTGTGCCCCACAGATCCACAACCTGAGTGATAATTGAATGGAAATATCCATAATAAGCAGTCTTTAGGTTCTTGGTGGATAGACTAGGCGCAATCCGGGACAACGCGTAACAAGCTGAAGACAACCTGTCACAGGTCGTCTGAATGTGCGGTGCCCACGTCAGGCCGGCGTCGATCTGAAAACCTAGGTACTTAACGGTTTCTACTTGATAGATTGCAGTATTGTTCAAAATAATGTTGAGTTTATCTTTGATTGATGATTTTAATTGAAAGTGAACTATATTTGTTTTTTCTAAATTTAAAGACATGCCATTAGCAGGGAACCATATTGTAAATTTCATTTATGACGTGACAGAGTATTGATCTTAAGTTCTTGAGTTTTGATCTTAGTATATCAAAATCATTAGCGTTGACAATAATACATGTGTCATCAGCAAACATAACGTATTCCTGGTCGGGGCATGCTATCGTGATGTCATTTACGAGTATCAGAAATAGGTTATTCCCAGCAACAGACCCTTGGGGCACCGCACTATCACCTATTGCCTCCAAACTTGACTTCGATTAACGGACGTAAAAAGCCTTTCGACGCATAAGATCACAAACGCGAAATACCAACTCTACGCAAAAAACCAACTACGCATAACGCCAACATGAATAAAATTTAAGCACAATACCAATCACGCTAAATACCATTTTATATAAAAATAATACTATTATAATAATAAGCCCGCAGGGCAGCTTGTGGCGAGCTGTTGGGGAATGTATGTATGTATGTAAACGCTTTATTGTACACAACAACTGGTTATAAATACATTGATAATAAATGAAATATGTACAAAGGCTAACTTATCCCTATTAGGGATCTCTTCCAGTTAACCTTTGAGCAATTGAAGGAATGGGTATTCGAAGAAAATAGGCAAACTACACTGCGTACAACCAAGATATCTATATTATACTGGTATTTAATTTAATATATTTAAAACAATGGAAAATAAATTAAAAATATACATACTAAAACTTAAAATTAAAAAGAATCCCCCAGTACTGAAGCCGTCTGAGGCATCGTCCCCAGCACGCTCGCCGCGTCTCCCCTTTGAATGGCGAGGCTCAGTCTTTGAGCGAAAAAGGAGCCCGGTCTGATATTACCAATATAATATTATACTTAATAAAACTATAATAAGTACATAAACTAGGTAAGTAATAATACACATATATTTATACTATTTATAAGATATATATTATATATCTATATATAATACATATAAATGCGTAAATAAATATAGTATTCACTGAATTCACACGTCATCGGACAGCCTTCTTCAAGTTAATCTTAAGTGATGCAACAGATGGAGACTTCCTAAGGGACAAAGGCAACTCATTCCACAACTTCACTGCGCTTACCGTGAAAGACTTGCTATAGGTACGCGTCTTATTAGACGGTACAGCCAGAGTGAGATTGGCGCTAGACCGCAAGCAGTGACCACTGCCATCAGCCATATACGAAAATCTTTCACTAAGGTAAGGAGGAGAAGTAGGATTAAACAGGACATTAAAGAGCAATGAAAGGACATGCACGTCTCTACGCCGACGAATCGGTAGCCAACCCAGCTGCGCTCGAAAGGAAGAGATCATATTTTCGCAATCCAAATATATACCTGATACACACATTTTGTAGGCGTTCAAGCTTGTCAAGTAGTTCCTCCTTAAGATCCAGTAGAGCAATATCACCATAGTCTAGTAGAGGGAGCAAGAGAGATCTGGCAAGAGTGATTTTGGTGGAAATTGGCAGAAAGTTCTGCAGGCGCCTTAAAGAGTGGAAAGATGCAAAGAGCTTCTGGCTAACTTGCGCTATGTGCGGTGCCCACGAAAGCGTCTGGTCCATGGTGATACCCAAATTTCTAACTGTAGAGAAAAGGGGGATAGGAATCCCACCAAAATTAATATCAGGTACCACCATTTCAGATACTTTATTTACAAAGTGAGGACTACCAATAACAATTGCTTGCGACTTTTTTGCGTTTATGTTTAACCCGAAGTTATTTGCCCAGCTGTAAATAGACTCCAAATCCGCATTGATCATATTAATAAGCGACGGCATATCCTCGATACTAGCCGCTGCATAGATCTGCAGGTCATCTGCATAAATCTTTATGACGAACGAGGATCTTAAACACTCGGTGATCACACCAATAAATATTGAGAAGAGAAGTGGAGAGAGGACGCCCCCCTGAGGGACACCAGCGGAAATTTCACGCCATTCCGACAGTTTGTCGTCGACCCTAACCCGCTGGCGTCGACCAAAGAGGTAGTCGTGAAACCAAGATAGGGATGAGTGAGACACATTAAGTGTACGAAGGATACCGAGGAGGATGTCAAAATCTACGGTATTGAAAGCACTACTAAAATCGAGAAGGACAAGTACGGTGAGTTTTCTGTGTTCTATATTAAGACGGGTGTCATCAGTGACCTTAACCAGAGCAGTAACTGAGCTATGCCCGGGGCGGAATCCGGATTGAAATGGGTTAAACAATGAATACCTATTAAGATGTGAAAGGAGTCGGCGATTTACAAAATGTTCAATAATTTTAGACAAAACTGGGAGCATGGAAATGGGGCGATATTGTGAAAAATCAGTAGGATTAGGTTTTTTGGGAAGGGGAATTACATGGGCAAGTTTCCAACATGAAGGAAATGTGCCCGAGGAAAATGAGAAATTTAATATACTAGAAAGGATCAATGGATTCCGCGACGAGCATAAGCATGTCTATACTAAGGCTATCTTCACCAATGGCCTTCGTCTTAATAGATTTCAGATAGGCAAGTGTCTCTTGCGGAGAAATGCTACCAAGCTCAAAGGGAGGTGAATCGGGGTGTAGCGTATGAGCAAGAAGAGATAATGTAGATTGTTTAATAGAAGGGTGGAGAGTAACCGGAGAAGTACTAAAGTGAATATTGATGGCGTCAAGATCAAGATCGCAAGAGGAACTTTGTTGAGCTTTGCCCACACCCAATGACCTGAGAAATTTCCACAGCTTAGTCGGGGGACAATCCTCGATGCAGTTGTGGATATGGCGGCGTCTGGCGGCGGCGGAGTGACGACCCCACGGACCCGAGATCTCCAGAGGTCAGGGTCCTCGTCTCCAGTGTGCCTTCATCGGCCGGAGTGGAAGCCCAAGAGGACCCGTAGGACTCTCAGCTCTGGCTTGCCTTCATTGGCTGCCCAGAGAGGACAGTTAGAGCTATATGCTCCAGGGGTGGAAGTGTTAAAGGGCATCACGCCGCGAGTAACTTCTGAGAAAACGCAGCACACCTCTCGACACCCCAGAGCCCTCACGCTCGTGTTGCTTCCGGCCGTCTTTACGACGGCATTACGGGGCCCACCTGTGGCTACATAAAACATTAAGACCACGTTTTTAGGGTTCCGTAGTCAAGTAGGAACCCTTATAGTTTCGCCATGTCTGTCTGTCCGTCTGTCTGTCCGTCCGCGGCTTAGCTCCGTGATCATTAGTACTAGAAAGCTGAAATTGGGTATGAGTGTAGTCTGGCTAATGAAATATTACTCAAAGTTTTGGCGGTAAATTTAAAAAATCTGCGACTGGTCTATAGTTGTAAACCAGCGGCTTGTAAGCCGGTAGTAACCGAAAGCAGCGGCTAGAAACGAATAACCAGCCGCTTGATACCGGGTAGATACCCGACTTGAGCATCAAATAAAGAAATGATTTTTATTACATATTTCTTTGTCAAAGTTTTATTTTTGTTATAAATAGCACTTTTTTTTTAAAAATAGACCCCGAAGACACCATTTGTACCTACTAATTTACTTAATTCAGATACGAAAAGTAAACTATGAAACAACGTTTGTGTTCAGGTGGCGGTGTATGAAAATTATAAGAATAAAGGTAGCTAAATCAGTTTATTTTGGATCTAATCATCATTGTAAACCAAACGCGGGAATCTCGCGCGGCAGGATAAATGCGTGTGGGGGGCTGAGGGGTGCGCGGGGCATGCGGGGATGCTTACTATTACTAGGTAACTGATAAATACCTATTTCCAATTCATCTCTCACAAATAAATTATTAAAATAGTCCTATTCCACTGCTCTTTCACATTTTGTAAGAGAATTTCGAGTTTTTAACACTTAATACACATGCAAATGTCATTGTTTATGTCTATTTATGTTAAATAGATCCTATAGTAAATAAATGAAAAGAAAAATATCAAAAACAAACATTGAATCATGTGAATATGTCAATGAAATGTAAGCAGCCGTTTCCAGCCGCTTGTTATCGCTAGAAATGATAATAAGCCAAATAAGCCGTTTCTAGCCGCTGGGCTAGAAATGTTAGCAACCAGCTTCGCATCTATAACTGGTCACACTTGGTGTAGTAGGAATTATAGTTTTGATACAAGAAAATATTTTTGGATTTCTATGCACACGTTAGGTACCTAAATAAGTTAACCCCTTGCCGCATATTTTTTTTTTTTCAATATTGAACTTTAACCTGAGTCAATTAGGTTGACATTAATAACTGTCATATTATATGGCTTCGTATGCGGTAAGTGATTAAATAATAAATGTTGACATGCACTCACAGTCACATAATTTCTATCACAATGTACAGCACAGTCAACGACAAACACACTGCCGTGCTACGGTAAAAGGCGACCTTTTGACATTTTGCCGAAATTGAGTTATTAATACCACCATAATGAGAAAAAAAAGCTGCGTCGACCTATTTTTTCCGTTTTTCGATAAGAGGCTTTGTTTTCAAGTTACTAGCAAAGTAAAAGAACGCATATGTCATTAACTTGACAATGTAACTAGCTTAAAAGGTGGTAATTTACCGATACTAGTCTAAAAAAACGAACAGTCACCTTTTTTAGACGATTTCTAAGATAAAAACACGTATAACACATTTTACTGCCTTTAAATTAAATATCTTCTTCGAAAAAGATACGGCTTATCAAAACCTATAAGACCGTATTCTTTGTTTTTAGCCTAAAATACCGAATATATACTTTTTACGTGCTTTTAGATTAAAAACTGAACAATTTTATTGTAATATATTATCAATCTAAAAAAGCGTGTTAAGGATATTCGTACTTTATATGTAGTATTTCAACCGTGGCTATAGAAAAATATTGCCGAAATAGCCGTAAGTACTGCGTGCTAGTGTAAAAACCCGTATATGCCCCAACATCCGACATACGGTACTTGGCTCGCAACTCGTAAACGAAGCCCACAGCGAGCGCGCCGGCGCGGGGACAAGTGTGCGCGGGAGGCATGGTTGTCGACGCCGGCAGCCAGCGCGCCAACATTCAAATTACAAGTTGAATAAGAAAAAAATAGTTGATTGTCAGTTTTCTTTGTTTTTTGCATGTATTCAATACAGTTATTAACTTAGAACGCATAAATTATCAGTTAGAGTAAAGCTAAGGCAGTAAAATTCCGCCACAAACAAGGTTGGACAAAAACAGATTCGGACTTTTAACTTAGTATTGGACAAGATTTTTTACCATACGTTTATAATTAACTATACCTTCTAACTCGAAGTAACTTCTGTTTTTGACGTCATTTAGACGGACAATAGTTAGTAAAGGTGGGGACTTTTAACTTAGTATTGGACAAGATTTTTTAACATACGTTTATAATTAACTATACCTTCTAACTTTAAATAACTTCCATTTTTGATGTAATTTATACGCACAATAGTTAGTAAAGAGGGCAATTTTATCGTTTCATTGTTTTTTTTATGGATAACAATACCTAATAAAAGATTTGCGAAGATAACGCACACTGTCCCAAAACAAACCGTAATTTCGGAATAGTGCAGTTCAATATGTCTTTATTAATTTAAATTCTGAATGGTTTTCTAATTAATTAAAAAGACTAAGCTAGGTTAGCTTAGTCTTGTGCTTCAGTTTTTTTCTTTCCCTACATCTGCCGGACTGACATTCAACAGTTTTTAATATAAATACCTTTATTTTATTCCTAGGTACAGCAATACAAAATATTTTATTACTCATGGCTTTTATAACTTACGACTTATGTTATTTTTCAATTTAAACAGAAATTCATTGGTACATAATAATTTGTATTATATTTATATTGTTCCGCTTAGTTTTAATTTGACGTAACATCATTTCTATCTTCTGTTATTAAAATTACCTACTTTTTTGCATCTTGGTCGCAAATGTTCCCATTAATGTAGTAAAAAGAGATGGCAAAATCCTTCGTTATAACATATTACAATTTATATCCGCGTCACGCCATAGCGTCCGGGAAGTAAAACTACATAAAACACGATTGAGTAAAAAATATACACAAATGAGGAGATGTCTTTTAAGTTACCCGGCTGTACGTTATTGTATGGGTTTTTACTATTTGTATTGGTGCACAATAAAGGATATTATTATTATTATTATTATTTATTTCATAAAAGAAATTCACTATACACACAGCCAATTGTCCATAGTCACGTTATCAAAAATTAAGATTAAAAATAAACACTTTTATTGTTCTCTGCGTCTAGTTCTTGCGAGGAAGTGAACGAGTATAATCAAATGTAAAAATATTATAATATTGTGTCCAAATCAAATTAAACCTATTTTTTACGTTACCATCTTCTCTGATAAATATTTTGTAACAGAGAAATGATTTCTACAAGTGTCGTACGTTTAAAAATTTCATATTTAACCAAAGTAAATGTTAAATAAATGATTGCCACATATTATTAAATTTGACCGAGTAATTGTAACTCTTTAAATAAAATTAAGGCTAGAAACGAAACTTGATGATATTCATTTTCATACATAAATTGAATATTACTTCGTCGCATATTTGGGGAAAAGCAGTAAGCACTATGCTTATACATACCTCATATTCATCCACGAAATTATTTTTCCAGCCTCTGCACTCTGCAGTAATATACTATAACTGAATACAAAGATGCGAGTATAACTACAGTGACAATTATTGAGACGCTAAGTACTTCGTTTTGTTACCTCTTCTCCCATAGGTACTAACTTATAATACCGTATACGGCATATTTTTGGTTACGATACGTCATTTTACTTTAGCACAAGAATCAGTTTTAATGACAAAATAAAAATCTGACTAATTTACCTAACTAAAAGACCGTATTAGCACGATTTGGTCTTATTACTTTGACTGTTGATACGTCATTACACCTTAACGCAAAGTTATAAGACCGTATACACCAAATTCGGCATTTAAGCTTAGTTTATAATATTTTTAACAGAAAATACTAAATTAAAGAACCGTATAGTGCCTTTATACCGCCTTTTAGCTAGTTTTATATTTTATTTTATATTTTTACTGCTAAACTAAAAATGTTTTTTGGGTCTGTAAAAAAAACTAATTCACTTAAAAAAGTGATAATACCATAAAAAATAAGTCCCAACACGCTGCTATGAAACACAGAAAAACATAGTCCAATATGTTGCACCAGTTTCTAGAAATTGAATATTGAATTTTATTTGACGTTTTTTGCGATTATCTCGAAAGTGACTTTTGTCAAAAGGTCGCCTTTTACCGTAGCACGGCAGCACATATGTTTACACTTTCTAACCATATACAAGGCGAAAAATTAAACGTGGTGTAAATAAGACCTAGCTCGATAATACCATAATATTAATCTATCACCAAAAAAATTACATAAGTACTATGTCAAATTTCAACTCAATCCGAATGTTAGAACATTTTTCGGGTACCTCTCGTACACCTAAAGCGGGGGTGTTTTTTTTTTCGATCCAACACTTGTGAGTGGGGTGTCGTTGAATAGGTATTTTAAAAACAATAGGGGTCTCAAAACATTCTTATTTGATAAGGTCAGCAGTTTTGAAAATATTCTCTCCGGAAATCCAAAAAATAGCGTTCTCCCGCCCTCTTACTTTCAACCACGGGTCAAAAAATATGGGAAAGTTCATGAAAATGGATGCTTATAAGTACTTTCTATGAAAACTATTTTGATTAAAATCGGTTGAGCCGTTAAAATTTCATAATTTTCTTTAAAATGACGTAAGTGCCGCGCGGCGTCCTTATACTTCGAACGTTACACATATTAGTTAAGTGCCATACTGCATTAAAACATTTCGCTCAATCTGGCGCGTATAATCGATAACTTCCACAAGGCTTTTTATAGAGCTTGAAATCTTTCTCGTAATTTAAAACTGCTGTTTATTCTGAAGGATGGGCAACTACGGAACTCTACACTGAGCGTGGCCCGATATGCTCTTGGCCGGTTTTTTTTATGTACTGGTGGGTACATAAAACATTAAGATCACATTTTTTCTAAATATTCTTACATATTATTCGATAGTATACGTATGTATTATAAACAAGAAAGTTTGTGAGAATAATGCACGTTACTCTTAAAAGCAAAAATGAATTAACAGATATCTGTAAAACTATTCAGTAATTACTAAGCTTCGGCATGAAAATAGGAGAATGAGCAGAAGTTGTAAGTGTGTATGGACATTTCATCCTTTTACCCGCCTAAAAAGTCCAATCCTACTTTTTCTGACTACCGTCCCATTTCTATTCTTCCTTTCTTATCCAAAGTCCTTGAGCGCTTGGTGTTTCAGCAGCTTTCACCCTTAATCGTAATGATCTCCTGAATCCTTACCAGTCTGGTTTCAGATCTGGTCATAGCACGACTACTGCTCTGATAAAAATTACGGATGATATTCGGTTAGGTATGAGTGAGCGGAAGTTTGCGGTGCTGACGTTGCTCGATTTTAGCAACGCGTTTAATACCGTAGATTTTGACATATTATTGGCGATATTACGTTCTCTTAACATATCTCCTGTGGTTATTGATTGGTTTCATAGCTATCTAACTGGTCGTCGGCAGCGTATAAAGGTGGATACTTACTTCCCGTTCTTCTTGGTGCATTACGTTGACCGGCATTCCGCAGGGCGGCGTGTTGTCTCCATTGTTGTTTTCCATTTTTATTAATTCCATTACTAGTAACTTATCTTCTTTTTATCACCTTTATGCCGATGATCTTCAAATATATTCGCAAGGCGTGCTCGGTGATCTACCATCGGTCATATCCTCCACAAATCGTGATCTGGAGCGTATTTCAGACTGGAGCAGTAGCTACGGTTTGAAAATCAACCCTGACAAGACTCAAGTTATAATCATTGGTAGCCCTAAAATGATCGCAAAAATAAATTTATTAACCTCCCGCCTATTTTGTTCAATGGCATTGTGATTCCTTTCTCTCATCAGGTTAAAAACCTGGGTGTTATTATGGATCGCACATTTTCTTGGGTGCCTCAGCTTGGTGAGGTTAGTAGGAAGGTGTTTGCCGCAGTAGGTTCTCTGAGGAGGCTTCGCAATTTCCTACCCATTGCTACTAAAATTACGCTTGCTCAGACTTTACAGATTACGCTGATATTTCCTATATTGACCTTTCCGAGGAGCAGCTTAACAAACTTGAGCGTATTCAAAACATCTGCATTAGGTTCATATTTGGGTTACGCAAGTATGACCATGTTTCCAGTTTCCGTTCACAACTCAAGTGGCTCCCTATCCGTCTTCGTCGTAACTTTCACACACTTTAACTTCTCTATAATCAATATAAACAATCTTTAAATAATAAGATTAGCTAAGTAAATATGTAATTAGTACTTATTTTTTTCCTGAAATAAACAGTTTAAATTTTTTTTTTTATTTTTTTTTTATAATATTCTTTTTAACCCTGCAACTCCCCGCTACCTTAAAGATCGTTTTAGTTACCTCAAATCTGCATGGTCCGCTCAAAATTGTATACTCACTGTTCCGGCATCGAAGTCAAAATTGTATTCTAATTATTTTACTGTGCAAGCTATTTTACTGTGGAACTCGCTTCCGCTGGATCTAAAGCAAGCTAAAACTTTGGTAATTTTTAAACATAAACTAAAAGATCACTATTTGTCTCTACCGTAGCCTAATCCTTTTATAATTCTATGCTGTCGTTTTTCATTATAAGTCTAATGTTAGCTGTGATATTCTTTTCATTCTTCCCTTTTGTATGTATGTACGTTTATGTATGTTTATATATATAGATACTTATATGTGTAAGTGTATGACCTATCTGTCTAATATTTTGTATCTATAATTTACTTGAAGTTCTTATCTCACCACCTACTATTTTCTGTTTAATTTTGTTTTCTCCGCTACCCAAAGGTTGTCTGGAAGAGATAGCTCTTTAGCGATAAGACCGCCTATTGTCTACCATTGTTTAATTTAAGATTTCTCATGTAATATTTTTCTTGTTGGTGTGCAATAAAGTGTTGTTGTATTGTATTGTATTGTATTGTACAGTACCCGATCGAAGCTGCATGACAAAGCTAATCACTACATAGTATAAAACAAAGTCGCTTTCTCTGTCCCTATATCCCTTTGTATGCTTAAATCTTTAAAACTACGCAACGGATTTTGATGCGGTTTTTCTTAATGGATAGAGTGATTCAAGAGGAAGGTTTATATGCATAATTTAGGGCTTGTGCACAAATCACGTGATGTTTTTTCGGCTACTTTTTGACCCCCCCCTGGTGATATTTGGTGAGGTTCTTTGCTAACCCCCACACCCATACTACCTCACGTGTATTTTTTTTCTGCCAGAATTTCGTAAAATAGACTCGGAATTTTGAAGTATTTAACAAGTGAAGATTTATTTTTATCGAAGCCGAGAAAAAATTTCGATTTTTCTTAGTCTTCGTTCATAGTAGAAAAATACACGTGAGGTCTCCTTATACCCCTCCCTCCCCCAAAGTGATCTATGGTGATTTTTTCGTGACCCCCCTCCCCCCCTATCGAACCTCACGTGATTTGTGCACAAGCCCTTATCAGCATTGCACCCGTGCGAAGCCGGGGCGGGTCGCTAGTTATTTATATAGTGTATAATATAAAATTGTTAATTGTTGTTGGAGGAAGATGGAAAAGATGAGTTGGATAAAAAAGAAAAGTAATGTGGAAAGTTTAAATACCAGGTGGGCCCTGTAACAGAAGCAATAAATTAAAACATAGATTCTACCCCTCAAACTGAACAACATTTATTAAACAACTTTTAAAAATAGCTCATTTTATAATGTAAACCTGTAAAATAAAGTTTATTCAAAGAAGCAATGTGTTGCGAAACATTTGATATTTAGTAAAGTGACAGCTATGTCAATGCTAAAGCGATGTCAATGTTGGACGGCGTACATTGTAAAACGAAATATTCGTGTACCATCGGTACGGTATGTACTTAATAATAATGTATGTAATGTACATACGTGAGCCACTCGAGTTAGTTAACTAGAAGCAGACGATGCGCCGTGGTAGTTCCAAATTCCACCGCTCATATAGGCTAGCGTGTTCGGTCATCCGTTCTTTTTGAGCTGCGACGTATGAAGAAGCGCACGCGCACATACCAGCCATTCCAACGGGAAGACCACAATCATGTATCCTAGTACTTGTCGCTTTTGGGAGTAAAGCCCTTTAAAAGGAAGATGTCTGCAGGCAGTTAAATGTGTTAAAACATCATCATCCCAGAAATTGTAAGTACATAGTGGTTTTCTTTGTCTTGTCTTCTCCGACACACACGTGCTTTACCTAACGGTACATGGTATTTCATAGTTTCCTTTGTTTTGTCTTAGGGGTCCTTAATTTTAGTCAAGCTGTAAGCTCAATATGGTCAAGGAGCCATAATTTAAAAACGAGAATTTAACACGAAGTGGAAGCCATGAAGTGGTAGACGGGAAGACTGCATTGGGTGGCACAGGAGACAAAGACGGATGTACACCTGAGCTCATCTGCTTCATCAGTGCAACCTTGGATTGAGTAACAGTGTAAATTTGTGTGCTTGAACCAATTCAGTCTCCTTTTTTAACATTCAGTGTGATTCTCGAACTCTTACTTCGGCGATAGTGACAAGGACCCTAATCCTGAGTGGTGTATTACATACTTTTTAATTTAAATAAACTATAATTGCCTATATACATAAAACTGCATTTTCATTTCTCTGACATCCAGTAGCAGGCGCCCTGGGATAATTATTTTTTAAAGAGTTTCATTTCTCTCCGTGGGTAAAGTCCAACATTAAATAATGTTATTACATTGAAAAGATATTTACTTTGTTTGAAATAATGAACATACGAAAACAGTATTTTTTTTAAGTTAGTGAACAGATATTGTTCAAAATATTTGTATAGAATCTTTTTATCGATTCTATATTTTTTATGTGGTAATACCACATTTTTATTTTTATAAATAATGACACAAAGGTAAATTAAGAAAGAAAAATTGAATGCGATCTACTACAATCCCCGCTTCGATTGTAGTAGATCGCATTCAATTTTTCTTTCTTAATTTACCTTTGTGTCATTATTTATAAAAATTATTTATAGATATTGTTCAGTTTGATGAGTAAAATCTATGTTTTAATTTTTTGTTCCTGTTACAGGACCCACATGGTATAGTTAACGAAAAAAGATCTTTATTGAAAATAATTGAGAACAGGAGAGGAAAAATGTTAGGTCATCTCTTGCGTCACGATAATAACATTAAGACTGAAAAAGAAGGAAAAATAGAAGAGAAAAGAAAAGACCAAGAAGGACATAAATGGAGCAAATAAAAGAAAAAATAAATGTTTCATTATATAAAGAAGTAAAAGAAAAAGCGGAATGTAGAATAAGCAGAAAATTATTACCGACAAGTCTAGCTCTTAAATGCATGATGATGATATGAAATATAATACCTCGTCACAAAAGCCACGAAGTACCCGTTTGTGCTTCTGTAGTTCATAGTAATGCGGCGTCAGTTTGAACACCCAATCATAGTACAACCACGGTGACAGAATTCGTTTTGTAACTATGTAAGTCATCCTTTGGAAAGACTCGAGGAACGGATGGTCGGGCTGCTCTTGAGAGTTTAATTTGATGCCTATAGCCGTCTCTGAAATTTTAAAAATAGTTTGATTTATTGACAACATTTAAAATTTTGAAATAGTGCTTTTTATTACCACGGAACAAAAAACCATTATTTGTTTATATTTTTTCTAATACCTATAAGTGTTGAAAATATTCTGAAAGGCGTCACCCAAAAATTCTTTACAAAGAGCTGATGACGTAACCATGTGGAAAATTGACAGTCACAATGCACAAAGCGAATAGTTGTAGAATTTCCATAGTAAATCCGCCCAGTAATACTCCTATTGTATGACTTTCTACACATCAATACCATAACACTTTTCCAACATTGTCACTTACGCTCTTTTATAATAAGGAACTTATATTTCAAATTCAAATATATTTATTTGCGAAAATACAGTCAGTATGGTGTTGGGTTACAATTTCGTTTCTATGTATTTTTACTTGCAAGCCAGCGTGCAAATGTTTGTCCGTGGAGCCAAAAACTAGATAATATATAATATTAAATAAATTAATAAAAGAATTAAATTATACAACAATAGCAAATTAAATAATATCAATAATAATCATAATCAATAAACACGATTACAAAATTTCATCAGTTATTCAGTCAAATTAAATTCTAAATATTCCTTAACGCTATAAAAACACTTGTCAAGAAGCCAGTTTGTTAGATTACGCTTAAACTTATTTCCCTGTAGCAGTTTTAGGCGTTCCGGCAAATCGTTATAGATTCTTATGGCCATTATGTATACATTTTTGCCGTCCATCACCTTGTTACAGAGAGGTTTACATATACGATTCATAGTATTTTGTCTAGTCTGTCTTTGAATGATTGTGATTCTCTGTGTGAAATAGTGCTGTTGGAATTTTACAAAAGTATAAATGTTTTTAATATATAGACATGACAATGGGAGTATGTGCAACTTTTGGAACACAAGTGTCATCATGTCTTGCATTGCTAATGATTCTTATACACTTCTTTTGAATCTTAAAAACTGTGTCTACGTTAACAGAATTTCCCCAGAGAATCAATCCGTACCTTAGCACCGAAGCCGTGGTAAGCTGATATTGCGGCCTCTGTCGAAACTGTCTCTCGAAGTCGTTTTAGAGCAAAGATAAACCTATTTAACTTTTCTCTGGTTTTCTCAATATGTTCTTTGCAGTTTAGGTGTTTATCTATAGTGATAACAAGGAATTTAACTGTATCGACTTCTTGAACATTATCATTATTTAATTGGACCTTTAGAGCTGAACCAGCAGAGTTATATGAAATGAACTGGATGTAATTCGTTTTATTAATAATAATACGCAAATCATTAAAATTCAACCAACTAGCTGTCTAGAATTGCCTTATTACAGTCTTCTTCGAAGGTAGCCCGGTTGTTACCTCTCACTCACTAAGAGTGTCGTATCATCTGCGAACAGTATGGTCGTTTGAGAAGTAGCTCTAGGTAAATCGTTAATATAAAGAAGGAAAAGCAACGGGCCCAGAATGCTACCCTGTGGAACAACAGTATTACTTACTTTAAGAACTGATCTATATGTTTCCTTTAAAATAACACTTTTTTTTAGTAGTATATTTGAACCCTTAACTACTATCTACCTACTTCTTTAGTCACACAAACACCCACCTCCCGTCCCCAGGACGGATACATAATTTCGGCCTTACATATTAAATTTTATAGATCGGATGGGATATTTAAAATAATAATGACAATATAGACAAATTAAAATATTTATTAAGCTTATAATTATTGTGGAATCATTAAGAAAACAAAGTTTTCCTGTAAACATGTGGCAACAGTCCTTATTTCTACTTTATATACTTATTTATCCTTTAGAAAAAATTTAGTTGTATATAAAGATCTAAGTAATTATTTCTTTTTATTCAATAACCAACAAAGCTAATTCAATAAGTTTCGTTCAAATAAAGGTAATATATATTTTTATAAACATCTTAACTGATGACTTTCTGACTTTTTCAAAGATACATCTTAACTGTAGCGTCCCAATATATTTATGAGAGTATTATGTATGTTATTAGAAACCTAGATTCATTTACAAAAATATCCGATGTCCACAGTTTTAAAACTAGAAAAAAAAAAATGCTATTAGAAAGTTTCGTGTTCGTAAAGTAAGTAAATCCTTTTTAGGCCAATGTATTCATTTTTATAACAAGTTACCTGATCATGTTTTAAAATTAGCCTTTCCATCTCTCAAAAATTATTAAAAATATTTATTTATTTATTTAATCTTTATTGCACAAAAGAAAACTTATCGTACAAAAGGCGGACTTAATGCCATGAGGCATTCTCTACCAGTCAACCTTCGGGCAAAGCAGATAAATTGTGGGCGGTGCAACTAACTTAAACAAGTTTTAATAAATAATATTTAGATAAATACATATATCATATAATATATACACATATAAATAAATACAGATGAAGATACTAATCAGATAACCTAAGAATTCACAACTCTGCTAGCTTAGAGGTCACGCAAACATTTTTTGAAAGCGCATTTGTTCGGAGCTTGTTTGATCTTGAGGGGAAGGCGGTTCCAGAGACGGGAAACTTGGACGGTGAACGATTTGGACATAAAACCAGTACGGTGACGAGGGATGGAGAGAGACAGATTGCCAGAAGAGCGAAATTGACGGTCACGGGTTACACCATAATAGTGAAAGAAGTTTTTGAGATATTCGGGAGATATTGGATTTTTGAGAACAGAAAACAGAGTGCACAGCATTCGAATTTCACGTCGTTCGCGGATAGGAAACCAGCCCAGCTGAGAGCGGTAAGAAGACACATGGTCATACTTAATAATATCTCTATTCTCTATTAATATTCTCTTAATTTATTAATAATTATAATATTAATATTATATTAATATTCTTATTTAATATTCTCTATTATAATATCTCTAATGTCAAAAGCATATTATACAGTAGAGGACTATCTGACAGACAAAAATGCATGGCCTGAACCAGAAACCGCGTTGCTGACTCCTTCTTAGATTGTACCTAACTAGTTTAAGGGACACAGTTTTAATAAGAAAGCATATCAAACGTACATAAATTGTGATAAACCGTCAGGCTTTCTTGTAGTTTCTATTTTATTCTTACACTTTTCCTCACTTATATCTTAAAATACACTTTTAATATGTTTTCTTGTAGAACTGCGTATAGTTAGGTTCATATCATTGTAATAGTTAAGTACTTATGCTTTCTGAAAAAATTACTTACTGTTGAGTTTCGGCGTTTCTTCTCAACAGTGGTCTCCTCTTGTGAAATGCCGGTAGATTCAGACATGTAAAAGTGCCCTTGTGGCCTACTTGCAGAATAAAGTTCATTTTTTCATTATAAAATTGCAGCCAACTAATTTATACCATTTGTTTGCGGCAGTGCATGCACAGTTTGTTTGCACATTCTAGGCAAATTGATTTTTGCATTCGAAACACTTGCCTCTGAAACTATTATTCTGTTCTATTATCACAAATAAAAATGCACTTTGGGTACTCTCAGTTTTGTAGGCAAGATCACTATCACTACCTACTGACTAAGCGGTCGGGTAAGTAAAGAAAAAAGTATCCATGATCACGTAACCACCTACCACCCGTCTCAAAGATGGTCAGAGATAGTAATATGCTCACCAAAATTAAATGCGTGCACCTTGTCGAGTGACGACGCGGCACTGAGGCAGAAGAGGAGAAGGTACAAGGACACTAACGTTTGTAGGATGCTCGCACATAGGTATGATAACAATTTTAAGTTTGAATAAGTCTGTGAGACGGGATGTAGGAGGTTAAGGGTTAATCAGAAATTGAGAATAATGAGACATTACATTTATCATAAATTTATAAAAAAATAGCGCCCTCTTTCACTTGCTCTAATAGAGGACGCTGAGTTATAAAACCTTTCAAATAAACAATGCATTAATCGACACAAAGCATAAGGAAAACATTCGAAAGTTTATCTGACGTTAGGGTAGCGGACAGGTTAACACGCTGGACCGGTAATCCAGAGGAACCGGGTTCGATTCCAGGTCTCTTCCGCCTGGTTACGCATTTCAATTTTCCTTTGTGCTTTTTAGGGTTCCGTACCCAAAGGGTAAAAACGGGACCCTATTACTGAGACTTCGCTGTCCGTCCGTCCGTCCGTCCGTCCGTCTGTCACCAGGCTGTATCTCAACAACGGTGATAGCTAGACAGTTGAAATTTTCACAGATGATGTATTTCTATTGCCGCTATAACAACAAATACTAAAAATAAAATAAAATAAATATTTAAGGGGGGCTCCCATACAACAAACTTGTTATAAATTAAGTATATATATGTATAGGTACGGAACCCTTCATGCGCGAGTCGGGCTCGCACTTGCCCAATTTTTTATTAATCTTTGTATCAATAGTTTATAAATATTTATGGTGTGTACTTGAGGATAAAAATTCAATACAACCACATAAATGTAAAGTATGGCGTTATTTTTTATCCTTTATCGGATTTTATCGGCAAAAAGCCTGGTTGAAAAAAGGAATGTTGTTATAGAACATTACATACCTTGGGCGGTGAATTCCTGAACGTCCCAGAACTGAACCAAAGGTGGGGGCTATAAATAAGCGATCTGGGGCTTTACTAGTTTCCGACCGTGGTTTGTCTAAAGTTTTACGTGTTGCCTTGGCCAGAAGTGAGATTTTCAGTCCGCTACGCGTAACATACACTGCACGCGCACGCACAAGCACCTGCGTTCTGGGACATTCACTAATTCACCACCCCAGGTATGTAATTTGGTTCACTAATGTTTGACCAAAAAACGTTTGACAAATGATCATTTGACTAAACAACGCTTCAACAAATATTCATTAGGCAAACGAGACATTTGACAAAAGTATCATATTACAAGAAGTCACTTAGCAAATGATTAAACACTACACTTGACAAATGTGTTAAATAACAAAATATCATTTAGCAAAATGTTATTTCATAAAAAGTACTTCTTTTTCAAACATTATGATTTAGTCTGTAATGTGTAGTTGGGTAATTTATTCCGCTACTATCTTAGAATCTATCCACTATGCTCTACAATCTGTATCTACTAATAGTTTCGCTACGAGTTTTACGGATAGAGCAAATTGAACTATTTTTTTTTGGTCCTGGCGCTTCGCCGACCGCTGCCGCGGTACGCTCGCTTCGCTCGCTCGGGTCTCGCGCTGTTGTGGTCGCAGTTCTAACATAACCTAACTTATTGATGAATCTATCCACTATGCTCTACGATCTTAAATAGTAAAAATAGTAGAGCAAATTGGAGAAAAAAAGTTAGATTTGCTCTAAAAAAATAAACGAAACACTTGTCAAATAATACATTGTACCAGACGTTTTTAGACCAAGAGTAGTTTTTTCTAATAACTCAGTTGCTAAATGATCATTTTGTCAAATGATTATTTGTAAAATGTAAATTTAATATCTGATCATTTGGTGCAGTGAGTCATTTGTAAAATGACTTGTTGTAAAATGATCAATTGGCGAAATGTTTTTTTGTAAAACGTTGTTTGTAGTGTAATTTTGTAAAATGACTTTTGGTCAAACGATAGGACACCATGTAATTTACTAAAAGCACTTAAACATATTAAAATATACTTTTTGAAGTAAAAACTTCTTTTTCTCAAACATGCAATGAAATATTGTCTTTACGTTCCTTATAATAGGCTCGGAAGTATTACTTTTTGGGCGCAACAACTCGAGAGGACTGTAAAAGGATTTCATACTGCTTTTCAGGCCTAGGCCTGCAAAGTAACTTTTTTTGGTTTCAACAACAAGGTCATTCACACAGCTGGCTGGTTTGACAAAAAGCAGGTTTTGTTTTTAAAGGTTGGTTGTTAGACTAAAATGTCCTATTTGTCAATTAATAAAATGTTGTTCTTTGAAGTATATTTGTGTCAGTGCATCTGGAAAGGTACCTTGTTTCAGGTATTGAGTTATGCATAGTTCCAAAACGTAGATTAAATTTGCTATCAATACAAAAAAGAATAATGACTGTAGGTGGAACCACTATTTTTATATAAATTTTAGAATTTTCGACTTCCGAATTGCACAAGTTGAGAAAATTGCATTTAAAGTTTATAGTGGCAAAAAACACACTTCTACTTCGAAGTTACATAGTGAAGGGTATAATCATTATCTTTGAATGTTAAAGAATTATAATAAAGGTGAATTGTCTAAAAATACATGTTAATTATTCTGATTTCTTAGGTTGAACATGCCAGGGTGGAAGAAACACGAAAGTGTTAATTATACCCAATTCATAAAATAACGAGATTCAAACTGTTAGTTTCTCATCATAGTTACATATTCTATGGCATTTTGGGACAATGGAATGAAAGAAAACTCCATAATCATAAAGAAATTTAATAATTACCGCATTTTTAACAGTTACAAAAAAGATCACTTATAATATTAAAAACCAACAAAATAATTTGTATATCCATGCTATATCACAAGATCAAATGGTATTTAGCGTGGTATACCACAATGGTATAATAGAAATGGTGTTAAAGCATTTTTTTTTTAACAATAAAGTTTAGTGACTCGGTCGAAACTTTTGTATAGAAACGTAACCCGGTACCTTGTCACGACATTTACTAAACTTTAGTAACTTAAACTCGAAGATGACTATTTTAGTACCTATAATGCAAGAAATATCTGTAACAAAATGTTATTTAGGATAATTATAGCGGAAATCAATGTATTCTTATTTATAAAAACTTCTGTTTTAGTCGTGTACGACATCAAGTTTAGCATTTTACTAAACTGGGTACCTTGTCACGCTAAGTCATTATCTTACATAAGTAAATGGAGTAACTAGAAAAAATAACTCAATTGCGTACATAACTGCACCTAATTTATGATTTATCAGTCTTTCAATCAATATTACTAATTATATACGTCAAACAACTAAAATCACAGCTCCATTTTTCATTGACTAAATTCGCGATCAACATTCGACGCCCCATCCCCCGGCCCCTCGGCACCTTCACCTTCAGCAACTTTCCAGCCTCTGATCTAAGTAATGGCAAACGTTTTAAATTAAAATAAATAGTTATTTCATACAAGAGTCATGCAAGTTGAATGTTTTCTTATAAAAAACATTAAGTATTTTTTTTGTTCAAAAAATTATTTTGCTATAGATCGATCCTATACCTTATCTTAGAAAGAGGTAGTTGACTACCCGCGATGGAAATATTGACAAAATTATTCAAAATTTACAGGCTTTTTAGACATGGCGTGACAAGGTACCCTGACTACTAAACTTTATAGTCGGAGAAATATACTAAAAAAAACATAATTTTACTGATATTCTTGTACACACGTGTACCTTAGCATGTAAATAACCCAATTATAACACAAACCCATTTTGGCACTTTTTCACCAGTAGCTCTACCATGAGTTTACAAATACCGTACTCGATTGCGACTACGTAACGGATTTGTATGGACGTTTTTTACAGCGCCTCTAGCGGATACGTATAGAACTACCAGAAGTGGTCGGCACCATAAGTTGTATTTGCACGCTAACGTTAACTCGATTCGAAAGTGCGTGTAGTAAAATACGTCACGCAAATACACCTAACTTCACATCAAATGAATCCGTCTCTTTCTAACTATATTGACATGGCTGAGTAAGCATAATATTAGCCCTTAGAGTAAAGAAATACCTATCAATAGTTCGTGTTACTAAGTAGAAACCTACGACCTTATTGCTATCTCTGTGTAGCACATCAAGTGCCCGCAAGATAAAACGAGACGACAGAATATTTGTCAACACGTCAAATTCAAGGACGTGTTCAGCACATGTGTCTTTTTTGTTGTTGTAAGCGACGCTCAAATAGATTTATCGATATCGAAAAAACTATCATTATGATTATAGTTGCTAAGATTTGACAACACTTCATATTTTTAAGACTACAATTTTATTACTTTTCTCTATTGCACTTACGAGGTTGAGCTTAACATTATTGACAGTTAATTTTTTTCACTATCCGTGTTGAAGACTAGCAGCTCTATGCATGCATAGTTGTCGTAGATTTCGGTTATTTTATGTATTTTCTTACATTTCTTCACATACTTACAGAAAAATAAATTCAAGTGTACACGATGCAGAGAGTATTGCATTTGTACACTTTAATTTATGTCTATATTAATTTTCACCTTTACGAATGAAATTTTAACAATTAATGTCAATAAATTGATTTATTCATAAAAATAACTTCTTATGCTTAACTTTAATCCTGTAATATAGAATATAATATTAAAATAAATACGCGGGTTTTGTATGTATTTTTATTGTTATCGCTTTGGTTCACTTGGATTTTATTACAATTTTCTTAGTGCAAAGATAAAAAACAGAGCATTATAAAAAATCTCCAAGATTAAGTTTTGCGATTCTCACCTTGAAAAGGATTCCAAGCTTATGGAATACTATCTTTGCGGAAGATTCAATAAAGATTTAAGTCAAAGTAAAGCGAGTTAATGCGAAAAAAATTGTAGATAATCGTCAGTGATGTCATTATCATCTGCTTACTCCCCTACTTTATATGGTAGCTTAAAAGTCTTGACAGACTGGCCTTTAGGACAGACAGAGGCCTTTGTGACGTTTAGGCTTGAACGGTGTGAGGTCTTCAACACCCTATCTTCCAAAATCTATGTAATAAACCTTCCTCTTGAGTCACTCTATCTATTAAAAAAAAACGCATCAAAATGCACTGCGTGGTTTTAAAGATGTAAGCATACATAGGGACAGACAGACAGACAGCTGGAAGCGACTTTGTTTTTTACTATGTAGTGATATAATATAATAGTAGTCTTATCGATGTCGTATCGATAAATCTATTTGGGCGTCACTAACAACCAAAACTTTGACTCATGGGTTTTTTCTTTGTAGTCGACGTGTTGACAAAAATCGTCGTCACAAAGTATCTGTCGTCTCGTTTTTTCTTGCGCAAAATTGACGTGCTTTGCAGAGACACAGATATAATCGTAGGTTTCTACTAAGTAACACGAGCTCTATGGAATTTTCCTTACTCTAAAACCCGATCCAGACCTTCCGATCCGGTCCGATTTATCGGAACAAATCGGATAATGTGTAGTGCAATTGTCCGATTTATCGGAAGAAATCGGATAATTTGTAGTGCAATTGTTAAACCCGCTCCAGACGTTCCGATCCGATCCAATTTATCGGAAGCAATCGGACAGTGTGTAGTACAATTGTCCAATTTATCGGAAGAAATCGGATAATGTGTAGTACAATTGTTAGGACATTTCTTCCGATAAATCGGATCGGATCGGAAGGTCTGGAGCGGGTTTCAGGACATTTCTTCCGATAAATTGGAACGGATTGGAAGGTCTGGAACGGGTTCCGATTTCTTCCGATAAATCGGACTATTAGGCTAGTTGCGTCGTGTCAAATTGTAATAAACTAACGTTTATTCCGTATAGTATTTAGCAAAGGAAACCTAAATATATATTTTTTAATTCATCAAAGTGAAAGATGGCTGAAAAAATTGAATTTGAAAATATGGTTTTTAACCTGTATTTTGAAATGCTTAAAACGCTGTCCGCCATGTTCGCTTATGATAGTGACGTCATCGGTCATGTAAACAAAAATGAAAGTCTACTTTGACGACTTCGAATAGTGCCGTCCCTCTCGGTCTCCTGTCAAAGTATATTGGAGTGAGCGGAATGGCACTATACGACGGTCTAATTTCCAATATTTACAGGTAATTGTACGTTACACCACAGATTAGCAAAAGGCAAAAATTGCGGACGGCGTTTTTGACTGCTTATGAAATTTCTAATTTTCAATTGATAAAATTTAGCTTTCTAGTTTTCACAAAAATACAAGGCTTTTTTTTAGAGCTAGTAAGATCATTATTAACCATTTCAAATACATTTCAAAACTGAGTCTACTAGCCTATTGCACTATGTATACATTATCCGATTGCTTCCGATAAATCGGATCGGGTCGGAAGGTCTGGAGCGGGTTTTAATCGGATCGGAAGCAATTGGATAATGTGTAGTGCAATTGTCCAATTTATCGGAAGAAATCGGATAATGTGTAGTGCAATTGTTAGGACTTTTCTTCCGATAAATCGGATAGGATCGGAAGGTCTCGAACGGGTTTAAACCCGCTCCAGACCTTCCGATTCGAGCCGATTTATCGGAAGAAATCGGATAATGTGTAGTGTTTTAGGTCCTAACTATTGCACTACACATTATCCGATTTCCTAACAATTACGCTACACATTATCCGATAAGTAGGATCGGAAGGTCTGGAACGGGTTTTAATGGCGCCGCGCGCCAGTCACTTTGACATTTCATTCTCAATCTTGACTTGACATGCGTGACGTCACATCCATAAAACGTAAATAGAAAAGTGAGATTCATCGACTTTATTAAAAAAATATGGATACAATGGTATAAAGGCAGTGTTTGTTTGGTGTGTAGTGCCACAATGTACAAATACATCTATAAATACTCCACAGAAACTGTTTGTTTCTTACCGGCGAAACGCAAAAGACGAAAAATGTGGCTACGGGGAGATCCGAATGCCATTCTATCACATTAATGTATTTATGTGTGAAGATCACACTCAATCACACGTAAGTAACAATTTTTTTTTTCCGTACGAGCTAGTGGATATAACTATCAGTATACTTAAAACAAAACAAAATAACATCTTTAATTCCTAACCTATTGGATGTGGCCTTAGATTTATTAAACCTATATTGTTTACAATTACAACACGTCACTCGGGAATTACAAACATTTTTATATTATGTTGTTTAGCTTATCTATGTTCTTTATAATTTTATGTGCTGTTTTGTTATAAATATAATATTAGAATATGGTATAAGATAGTTGGTATATCAGTTATGTTAAATTTCAGATGGAAAAAAACCCAAATAACTACATGAAGTACAAAAAGGGCTTTAGTCAGAAGATATTTCTTACAGATGAGGCTGTTCCAAGTTAATTTCACCGTCAAGATGATTGCAAGAGGTGGCTGCCTGATACTGGATCTCATCGAGAAATTGTCCTTGTCACAGAATGGTGCTATAAATAATTGAGCCTCCAGGTATGATATCTAATTTTACAAAAACTGGGCAAGTGCAATTCCGACTCGCGCATGAAGGGTTCTGTACCATAATCTATAAAAAGTTTGTTGTATGGGAGCCCCCCTTAAATATTTATTTTATTTTACTTTTAGTATTTGTTGTTATAGCGGCAATAGAAATACATCATCTGTGAAAATTTCAACTGTCTAGCTATCACCGTTCTTGAGATACAGCCTGGTGACAGACGGAGGGACAGCGAAGTCTCAGTAATAGGGTCCCGTTTTTACCCTTTGGGTACGGAACCCTAAAAATCTAATAATATAATTATAATTTTTATGTTTACACTTAAATTATGTTACTTATCTTGAATATTTATTTTTTCAGAATTGCCAAAAACTCAAGATGAATAGTAATTTATCAAAAATCCTCTAATACCTGCAGAAGACTGTTCGAGTAAGAACAAAAGAAAATGTGCATTATAGAAGCAAGGCCGTGCAGACAATATACCAAAATCTAAGTATTACCACAACGCTAATGAAAGCAACTACCACTTGTCGTTACACACATCACCTTTCAAGATTTTTCTATGCCGTCCTAAAAGATCTGAGTCAGGAGTTGTCAAAACGGCTAAGAGAAAAATTGTCCTTGATGATGAAAATTGAAAAATCACATAGTGATATGTCTTGTTTTGAAAGGGTCATTCGTCGCCTGCCTTCCTCATCATTAAGGGTTACTGTTACCAAAATACTGTGCATTTAATTGAAAAGAAACCTTTGTTGTTTAGTATAATTTTATAGTGACCTATATAAACCATTTAAGTATATGTTTGATTAAGTAATTGATTACTGAATGTAATGTATAATATCCTGTTGGTAGAAATTAAAAAAAGTATTTTAATCTTTTTGAGTTGTAAAGATAACAACGTTTATTAGAAGCGTTTCTATTAACATGTGCTTACATACTAAAGATGTTATCATGTTGCAAGAGAAATCAAAAAATTGAAAAACATGGAATTATATGAATAAAACAGTTTAAACGGATTATATTATGTATATTCTTTATTTGAGTCTTCCTGACGTGTTGGCTACCTATGGCAACTTTCCAGTACCGTACTGCTGTGGTTAGCTGAGAAAAAACAATTTTTCTCTGCCAAACTTACATTTGGGCAAACTAGGTACAGTCGCCATCAGTTATATCGCAGCATATAAGGCGTTCATAAATATGTGAACACGACCCTTATTGACTGGGCGTTACAGTACATGTTCACATATTTATGAACGCCTTGTATGCTGCGATATATCTGATGGCGACTGTACATACACATTTCATATATAGCCTGTGAAAGACGGCTGTAGCTGTCAATTACAAATCGTGCCACTGATGCCATGTCGGCCACAGTCGTCCAAATTTCAATCAAAAACTTTGTAATTAAAAAGGCTGCAACTACTTTTGGAGCACTTCTTTATGTTTTGTAGTGACTTCAGTGGCACGTTAAATAGTTTCACAGCTTGGCATTCAAAAGGTTCATTATAAAAAATTAAAAGACATGGACTTAATGAGTAATAGTTATTGACGTGCAAGCCTGAAAAGTTGTTATTAGTGTTGAAATTGAAAGCTGAGCGAGTGAAGGAATCTACTCACTACAGCAAGGTAAAAAAATTAAAATCAGATTTGATTTTGCCCTCTATTTAAGGCTTTTTCGCTATGATCAAACATGTTTCTTAATATATTGATGTTATTACTTATTTACAACTGTTATATTTGAAACCTACAGTTTGAATTTTTCATTAATAATTTTTTCCCAAAAAGTACTCAAGATTGACAAAATGCATATAGCAAAGTGGTGTTTTCAACTTATATTCGACTTTACACGATAAAAATGTGAAATAGCTTTGTTACTATCTAGAACTCAGGGAAAAGTATTATTGACATTAAGTAGTTGGTTGAAATTATCAATATATTTGTTATATGAAAAATTGTACATTTAATAATGTATAAGGCCTCTTAACATATAAAATTTAAGATAACAATCAATCAATAATTTATTTGCAATAAAACATACTTAAATGGGTGCAAATACAAGTATAAAATAGAAGTAAAAGTAAAAAAATACTCAATTAAAATAAATACAATTTCAAGTAAAATCAATTCATTATTGATAACAAAATAAATTTAATTATACACATGTCGTATTTGAATGAAAATTAAATAAAAATTAAAATAATGACATTGAATACTTATTTAAAATTAATCTAGCGCTCTTGCATAAAATTCCTTAATTGAATAGGGTCTACTTGTAAAATAATCTCTTAATTTTCGTTCAAATACTCTGTAGCTACTCGTACTATATTCCTTAATACTAATGTCCAATTTATTATAAGCTCTAATTGCAGTACTGCTTAGTTTTGTCAAAATATTTAAAATTACTCTTGGGTAAGTACTAAAAATTCATTTTTATTTCTTAGGAGTTTGTATGTGTTTTGTCTAGAGACTTTTAGTTGGTCTTTATTTTTAAATACATACAAGCAGACACAGTACAAATATAAGAAAACAACTGTCATAATTTTGTGTTCTACAAACATGGTTCTGTGAGTAACAGGTACATGTGGACACCCTGTAAGAAATCGGAGGGCTTTTTTTTTGTTTTAAGAGCACCGCACCAATGTTTGTGCAGTCACACTCAACACACTCAAATCCAAACCATATTAACAAGAGTAAAGTATACATATTAAAAATTTACATGCATCACAGAGAATCACAATCATTGTGTTCAAAATACAAATGACTTTTGCACACTCTAGCAGAAAGACTGAATAAACTTCTTTTAACACTACTTTGGCTTATTTTTGTTTATCAAAGATAAAGCAGTGCAATTAATATTGCATAATACCAGTATGTTTGTAATCATGTTGATTCAATTCGCAGTTGTCAATTGTCCTCATTTTTGCTTCTGAAATGAATTCATTAAGTATAATAATATATATAATGCAGTGGTCTGTACTGTAAGGGAAGTAAGTCCCTTCAATGTTTTTCTGAGTAATCCCTTTACTTTCACAGCTGTCACTGTAGAAAGAGTAAACTTTTTCCAGTAGCACTGTATAGAAGTGCATGAAGGCTCCTCGGACCGACGACGGACCCACATCCAAAAAGCAACTGTATGCTTGCATCCTCAAGCCGGAATTTCGCCTTCACTTTCGTTGACTCAGTCACATTGTATTCGGGTGTTCAGGGCACATTTTTCACTAAAACGTTCACTTTTCACATAGCGGATTACACTTTGTACCTACATAACTTGCAGCGTGGTTATTCTTCATATTATTATAGGCTTTGCTGACATATTTTACTCTAAAAATGTCTTGCAGACATTATTTGGATCACTAATAATTGAAAAACATTATAAAACAAAAAATCTAATATGATTTCACCCTTCGATTTGGCAGTGAGAGTTATAACTACAGTCGTGAGCGTAATTTTCGATAGTTTCGAGGTGAACCTGTCAAATTTGAATCTCATGGTGCCGACATTGTCACGTCACGTAAACGATACTCGCTACCGTAAATCCGCCATGTTTTATTTTGGCCGCTATGAATCTTCCTCATTCTCTTAAGTTTAGTTAGAAAGAGACAGATTGATTCCGTGTGAAGTTAGAACAAACGTTGGCGAGTGTCTCATACACTCACACTACCGCAATTTACGTGTGTAGGAGTAACTCTATTCGAATTGCGTTTCCTCGCAAGCGAGGATAGTCAGCGTGTCGACAGTTTTCGAAAGCAACTCATGGTAGAGGTACAGCTTCCACAAAAACTCATGTAACTCGGTAACTAGATCGTTATATTTTCGTTATAGAGTCGTGCGTGACTAGGTACCTTTCCAGATGCACTGACACATTTTTTTATTTCATTGTATGTTTGAGAAAAGCACTATACATGCCTCGTCGTGAAAACGGATTCCCGGCCTCGTATCACTATCCGGCCTCGCTTGCACGCTCGCTCGGCCGTATATACCTACTTGGCCGGAAATCCTCATTTTTACGGCCTCTGATACTCTGTACTATAGCGGATCTTGGCACTTTTTAGATGGGTAAAAAATGTTAATCTCGCGTCAGATCCTGATCGAAAAAGCGTAGGACGTTGTATAAACAATTGGTAACCTAGCAACCGTGTCTGTTTCAAAGAAAGGGGGCCTTCGAACAACAAAATGTTGTAAGTGACAGATGGTGAAGCGTAATCATAAACTTACATTAGTAAGAAATAGAGATTTAAACAGAAATCAAGTGTCACATATATAAATCAGACAGTTCGGACTTAACTTTAACAAATTCAGTGAGGAAAAAAACTTCTAATATTTTCAAAGTTTTATATTATGGACCAAAAGTGCTATAGGGAAGGGAGAAACTTATCATATGATTTATTTATTTATTTAATCTTCATTGCACAATTGAAAAAAAACGCACACTTAATGCCATTGGGCATCAATACCAGTCAACCTTTGAGCAAAGCAGATACGTTGTAGGCGGTGAAAAAACAGGTTTTAATTATGGCTTATTATTTTCGCGGCGACAGAAAAATTAAAGAGCAGCAAACTATTTGCAACTAAAATAATAACTTGTCAGCGATTAAATATTTTGGCAATCATTTATATTAAATGAGCTTTAAAGTAAGGATATTTTAAAATTGAAATAATGGCAGCTACTTTAAGGTAGCAGAAATAATAAACAAGATTACTGAAATCATAGGCGAGGTACTATAAATAATGACTTGGCGACTAATATTAGCAGAAGATCCGACTCGACTTTTTTATATCCCTAAAAAGCGCTCCTTTTATTTCTTTATGACCTTGATTTATTTTATATGCAATCTCCATTGAACAATTAGAGTAGGCCATTTTCAACTTTTTATCCGCTGTCATGTTTCCGCTTAATTAGTTAATTCAGTCGCCATAACTCGATGCTAGTTTATATTGAAACAAAGCCGAAAATTTATTACTTAGCTGCTACTTTTTACTTTATACTAGTCTCCGCAATTAGTCGCCAGCTTATATTATTTTTGCTACCCCTTTTAATTTTTTATAAATCCCTAAATCAGATTAATTTGTCGCCGCGTTAAATACATGCCTTTAATTATTATCTCACTAATATTATAAAGGCGAAAGTTTGTGAGTGTGTGTGGGTGTGTGTGAATGTATGTTTGTTACTTCTTCATGCTCAAACGGCTGCACCAATTTTCATGAAATTCGGTATGAAGGTAGCTGACACCCTGGATTAACACATAGGCTACTTTTTAACAGCGGGTAACACCGCGGGGCACAGCTAGTATTTGTAATATGTTGATACTTTATAGCGTTAACCTTTATATACCCGCGGCAATTTTAGGGACATATTTGAGGGAAATCGTTTCTTTTTTAATAATACATTAAAGCAATCCGCGCGTGACTCATTGTTTCTTGATATTATGAGTAAAAGGTTTAATGATTTGCCAATGATTTTGAGTGGAGATTTCAACATTAACTTTGCAGACGATAAAAATTAACCATTAATTAAATTTTTTAATAATGAATTTGGGTTAAAGATGTCAAATGATTGCAATCTTAGCACAACGAAATACAAAACTACTATTGATGAGGTCTTTATAAGACATTTAAATAGATTCGAATCAAAATTGTTCGTTTCTTACTTCAGCTACCATAAACCTATTATATCAGTTTTAGAGATTGGCGATGATGATGCTGGTAATAATGATGGTGAAAGATTCGTTGAAATTATGGATGAAAGTAGATTTTTCTGAGAAATAAACTTTTTGATGTAAAATAATTATAATAGTTCTGTAGTGTTACATTTTTTATGGTATATAAATTGTCATGTTTGTCTACGATAGCGCAATAAATGAATATTGTATTTTACCACATACATGATAGTACTTTTATAGGTACTGATACTGATAAATAAAACAATTTGAGCGAAATTATTCCCTAACCATTCCAAAATATTCAAAAATGCACAACGTTGATGTTTAAGTTTTCACTTCTGCTGGCACTCCCGGAGTGCAACCCGTCCCTTTTTTTTATTTAGTAACGAGAATGCAGTAGAGCTAATCTCATAGGCACACGATGCACATCATTGTCCCTAAGTTTGTTCAAATGTATGTTTCGCTTATCCGCTGTCGGTCATAAAATAGTAATAATAGATGTCTTCGCTTGGTAGACAGGTTTGCATAACCCTTTATACTTTTACTGACATTAAAGTCGTGCCTGCTGCCGTACCGGATTTAATTTTTGATCCATCTTTGTATCTTCATGATCCTTAAAAAATGATTAAGTCGCACTTACAAAAAAAAAACAAACAAACTTACCGCAAATAGAATCGAAGGTATTCGTGGTGACATATTTCCAGATGGAGAACTCGCCGCGGCCCGCCTGGGGTTGCAACAAGTTGGTCATACGAAGGCTTTGTTTGTCGAATATATTTACGAATCGTTTGATATTGATCATCTTGAAGGCAGGAACCATGATTTTACGACGAGTACGCCAAATATTAACTGTAAAAAAAGTTTCTACGTAGTTGATTGTACGATAAAAATATCATATTCGGGATTTAAACATGCATTTAAAAATAATTCGTTTATCAATAAACCATCCGCAGATTCTGAGTTTATATATCGAAAAATATGTATAATTTATTTATTATTTACTTAGAGGACGGTATTTACGACATAAAAGTGTAGGTAGTATACTTACAGCGTTTGATGATCGGAAGTTCTCTTTTGGCAAAATGAACTTTCAGAACCCTAAAAACATTTTAAGAAGGAGAGCTATCTTGACTTTTGCAGTACAGTTGAATTGAGTATGACGTCTTTTTTTTGTATGGGATTGTTACATTTTCTGTTCTGAATCCTGTCATGTAGGGCTTGTAATGAGAGGGCATCAAGATCATGAGCTGATTCTAAATATACAGGGTCTTTGGAATAACGACACGTAGGAACTTCAAGAGGTGATACAGGGGACTATCTGGAAGAGTTTGAACCCTATATGCCATAGTCCAATCTGTGATATATATATATTTTAATCGAGTTTTTTAGTAAGTACTAAAAATTTACATGAAAAGTTACATTTAAACTAAACTATGCATTAAATCAAATTTATTTTGTTCTAATTATCATCGCCAATAATTTATATGGGTCAATTAACTTTTTTCTGTTGCTTGTTGCCATGGTGAAATCCCTTGGGTTACTCTTTAAAAAAAAGATTTGATCCACCCATCAACCATGTTTTTAGGGTTTCGTAGTCAATTTTTAAAACCAAAAAAATATATGCAAAACAATTTCGGCCAAACAATTTTCGACATAAAAAACAATCGACCAAAGATTATTAGGCCAAAAAATATGTGCCGAAAAAAATATCGAGCAAAAATTTTTAGACCAACAGATATAGACCCATTGGTTAAGTGCCTTACTATATTAAAATATTTCGCTCAATCTGGCGCGTATAATCGATAACTTCCAGAAGGTAATAAGTAATTGCTGTTACTTTGGCGTTTACGACCTTTTTATAGAGCTTGAAATCTTTCTCGTAATTTAAATCTTTTTCGTAATTTTCGTCTATTGTAACTAAAACTACAATATTATTAACAAAAACACTCTTCTAATTAAAAACTTAGTCTGATCATATTAATGCTTATTACTGCATTATAAAATATATACATTTTTACCTAACCAAAACTCTGTGTTTGCACTGGCTGAATAGCTACGTGCTGGCGGAAAAATAACTCGTCTCGATGAGAAAAGATTTGGTGTGCGCTGGCATTGCGACATTATATCTAAAATGTTTAATATTATTAAGAAATGATATTGTAATCCATGAATACAAGATGTAGAGAAGTTGTAAATAAATTGCTACATTGTTGTAAATAATATTTATATGTACAGTTTTCGAACTATGTCTGTCCATTTGTAAATAGGTTGCTGTATTTTCCCCAATATGGGTGTGTTTCGAACATTAATTTTACATAGGTTAAGTCTCTTGATATCGGTTTAATTTTACATAGCTTTTCTGCCTTTTCGCCGAACAATTTTTCATCGAATGTTTAATTTCGCAGAAAGCATTTTTTACTGAAACTGTAAACTATTAAGGATTGTTACAAAACAAACCTAACCTAACCTAACCTGATCTATAGGATGATATTTACAACAATTATGAAAAATGTACGACTACAGAGGAATACAAATTCTACGAAGGGAAAATTCGGCGAAATGAAACATTTGACGAAAAATAGTTCGGCGAAAAGGCAGATTACCCTTTAAGTACCTTGCTATTTTAATATTGTGATATGAAATGGTTACAACTATTGTTACTATTTTATATTTCTAGTAATTTATATTCTCATTTCTTTATGCAATATATAATATCGTTGTTAATAGATTTTGGCCTACAAATTTACTACAGTAACGTATTTTTTTTCTTTGCTTAACTATAAAACTCCATTTTGCTTGTGACTGCCACATCATTGATTACTATTAAATGCTTAGGAGTTCACTTAACAAGCCTACGAAACTCACGTAGCAATCAAGATGTCGCAGTCACATACCTGAACTGCATCAAATGTTTACGGGATTTCCAGGGACCTATCCCGGGGCCTCCAATATCTATCTCAGGGCTACCGATACCTATCCCGGAGCCGCAATACCAATCCTATTTTTATTTTATTATTATTAAATGTACCATATATTTAGTGTGCATTTTAAGTAATTACTACCTACCTACCTACTTACTTATAACGCGCAGCTATATCAGTAACGACTGATACACTGATACAGGCTGTAAAAAAATACTCAGGATATTGACGTTCCAACTAATTTAAAAACATGCTTGACTTGTTTACTGAAAACACATAAATCATGGCATTATTGCTACAAATAATAAACATATCGTTTGTTTTTCAGCAATTATGCCGTAGTTTTTATGCGTATTTACAGTACACAAACTAAGCATATTTTTTATTAGTTGGAACGTGAATATCCTGGGTAGTAATATTTTTACACCCTGCTAAATTTTATTTTTTTGGCAGAAATCACTCATACTGAGCTTCAAAAATGCTGTAAAAAAATGTGTAGTATGTGGGAGGGTGTTTTTTTAATTGGTTAATAAATTAATAGTGATGTTTATTAGAGCAAAATAAATTTGATTTAATGCTAAACTATGCATTAAATCAAACTATTAGTTTAAATGTAACTTTTTATGTAAGTTTTTAGTACTAAAAAGCTAGATTAAAAAAAAATATGTCACAGATTGGACAATGGCATCAAACTCAGGGTTCAAACTCTTCCAAATAGTCCCCTGTATCAACTCTTAAAGTTCCTACATCGTTATTCCAAACATCACGGGATGTTCCGCATACTACATTTCTTAAATTACCTACAGCTAAACATACCAAGTGGGCTCTTCCAGATAGGAGACGGCTGAATTATAATTATATTATGAAACATACGCCTAAGAATATACTGTAATAGTCTCATTAGATATGAGAATAGTATATTTTTGGACGTCGTATACCATACCAATAAATAATTTTATAATATTAAGTTTATTATAGGAGGAAAAGAGGAAGACCAAGAAGAGCTTATATGGACCAAATAAAGGAAAAGGTGAACGTCGTGTCGTACCAGGCCGTCAAGGAGAGAGCTCAAGATAGAGAAAATTGGAAATTGCTCCACCGACAAGAGCCTAGCTCTTAAGTTTATGATGATGATGAAGTTTATTATAGTTTTTTTTTTGTTCGTCATATTCGCCGTATAGCAATTTTAACTAAAACTTTAAATTTTGTTTATATACTTTTCTAAATTGCTTCTTTGACCTTAAACATTAGAAGTTTGGCAAATCTTCCATCAAAATCAATTCGACCATTTTCTACCTCCAAGAGCTCAAGCTTGGTAGGTACCTACTTTTGTAAATGGCTTTCGGTTTTTTTTTCAAGCTAGCAGCTTTAAGGTAACAATAAGAGATATATAAATATACCATTGTCAGACTCAACTCATCATTCATTATATACTCTAAAAATAATTATAGGATTCAAATAAAACAAAAAACAATATCCCATACAAAAAGAAATATATGATGGCATAATTAATTTCCTTCAGCAATAAAAATGAAGAAGTTAAAGAAGAATTATCGATCATCAAATGCCGTAGATATACTGGTTAGTGACCACGGGCCACTATCACTACTGGAAAACTTAATGTTCTCCATTACGGATAAATGTCGGACAACCTCACACAAATCCACCTAGTCCCTATGTAAGCTCTAGTAGGATTGTGTCACGGGCACTAGACCACGATATACACACTTATATAGATAAAAATATACTTTGGTTTTAGTACATTTAGTACAACATTCGTCTATCACACAAATATTTGCCCGTGCTGGAATTCAAACCCAGGACCGCCGGCTGAGTAGCACTACCACTACACAGTGTGATCATGCTAGGCGTGGCACACGCACTTGACTTTCGCAACCCACGGTTTACTACATATTCCAAATGCTTAAATAATTTACCACTGAGTATTTTTCAGAAACCGTAAACTTTCCTCAGATATTTTACAAAGTACTAAAAGTAGGTACTAGATGAGGTATACCGGGTGATCAATCCAAATGGGTCAGTAGGGAGTAAACGAAAACTAGATAGGAAAATCTGTTCTTAGGAACCATGGCTTCGATTTTAGATTTATTAAAAACTGCATTCAATTTTTTTTCGTATATCTCATGCATAACCCGGAATCGAACCCGGTCGAAATTGAGTAGAGAAAAAAAAAATTAAGATGTCAATTAATCCTATTGTTTATTGAGAACAAATGTCTGTATACTTTTCGAGTGTTCTACGAATCAGAAATTGCTGTTAAAGAGTGACATTCCTTGAAGGTACGAACTTTTTACGTTTTTTTTTATCCAAAAGCAAATATGAAATTGTTTCCAATATCCTCATAATTCAACAAAACAATAATTGTATGGCAACTATGAACCTAAACGGAAATTATCATGGTCAAAATGGAAAAAGTTATTTTTCCATACACAGCACGCATATTTTGTATGGAGTGTTTTCAGCTTTAACAGCAATTTCTGACTCTTAGAGAACTCTAAATGTATGTACTCTTGTACACCCATTTGTTGCCAATAAAAAATAGAATCGATCGACATCTTCATATTTTTTTCTCCTCTCCCCAATTTTAACCGGGTTCGAATCCCGGTTATGCATGAGATATACGAAAAAAAATTAATGCAGTTTTTAATAAATCTAAAATCGAAGCCATGGTTCCTAAGAACAGATTTCCTTATCTCTTATAGTTTAGTTTTCTCCCTACTGACCCATTTGGATTGATCACCCTGTATAATAAGTAATTCAGGAAAGGTTGTCGGTTTCGGGAAAACTAAGTGAGCATAAAGAATTTCAGTGAGTCAAACTGAGTGGTTGGAACCTTCGAAGGAAATTTCTAACAAATTACTTATTTGTATTTTTAAGTGATTGGTTTGCTATTATTATTATTGTTATTATTTCTTTATTTCTCTTGTATCGTAGGCTAGGGTTTTTACAATAAATTTATATAAAAAGTAAAATACAATAAAGTAATTACAAAATATAAATACATTATAAAAAACCTAACCTAGGGTGCCGCCAGCAGCGGGGCAGGGCCCAGGCTACCGGTGGTTACGGCTACAGAGAGAGGAACCTCCTGATGATGCGCGCCGTGTCCAGGAGTACCGCCTTCTGAATCTGACCCTTGATCCAGCCATCTAGCGAGAGTCTCTTAAGATGTTTGTCGAGACTCTTCGCTATAAGATCGTTCGCTGAAACGACTATCTGGACAATGATCGTCGAATCAACATCCCACATGGCGGTTACCTCGTGGCCACGTCAAGGTACTTGCAGAGTTTGTCATTCTCGGCCTTCACAAGGTTCTCGTCATGGGGGATGGTGATATCGACGAGCACTGCCTGGCGCTTGGATCGATCTACCAACACGATATCAGGCTTATTGGCTACAATAGTCCTGTCCGTGATGATAGATCGATCCCAATAGAGCGTGGCACGACCATTCTCAAGAACTGGCAACGGTGCGTACTTATAGTACGGCACCTCAGACCCCACAAGACCGTATCGAAGAGCAAGTTGCTGGTGAATAATCCTGGCTACTTGGTTATGTCTGTGCAAGTACTCGCCGTTAGCAAGATGAGAACAACCGGAGATTATATGCCTGAGTGACTCACCGGGACGGCGGCATGCCCGACAAATGTCGACCGTACCGTCCTTCAGGATATATCTCCGGTAATTGTTCGTCATCATTACTTCGTCCGCAATTGCACAGACAAAACCTTCGGTTTCCCCGAAGAGATCCCCGAAGCGTAGCCAGTTCACTGACGCGAGCAGATCTACATCGGGCCCCGTAAGGGCCTTGTAGAACCGCCCGTGTAGCTCCTTGCTCTTCCATACAGCCCTGCGGTCATCGGTGCTAAGCACCTTTGGTCTGCGCCAGTTCTCGTTTGCTAAGGAGAGAGAGGTGAGGCCTTTGTCAACTGCTACTACATCGCGATGAATCCCACACTCGTTGTTTAGGAAATACTCCCTAAGACTGCACACCTCGCGGTTATGGAGGTCCTTGGCGTTTAAAAAGCCACGGCCCCCACACTTACGCGGGATGTACATTCTCATAACTGACGAGCGTGGGTGCCTCATGCGATGTGTAGTGAGCAGCTGACGGACCCTCGTATCCTGGGCGTCCAGCTCAGTCTGAGTCCACCTTAGTATGCCAAAGGAGTAAGTGAGCAGAGGCATCACCCAAGCGTTGAAGGCGCGCGCCTTATTACCGCCGGACAAAAGACTGTTAAGCACTTTTGTCAAGCGACAAAAGAAACGCTCCTTCAACGCCTGCTTAATGTCTCCGTCCGCAATACCCAATGACTGTGACATACCAAGGTACTTGTAGGTTTCAGCTTCGGAGATAGACCTGAGGGACATTGTCTCAGAAAGTTGTAAGTTCGCGGAATTTACGACTTTCCCCCGCTGTACATGCATGACCGCACATTTGTCTACACCAAACTCCATTTTGATGGCGCTACTGAAGGTTTCTGTTACTTCCAGTAGTTCCACCAGATCCTGGCGTTTTGGTGCATACAGCTTAAGATCATCCATGTACAGAAGATGAGAAATGACCTCACCTCCTCTTCGAAGCCGGCAACCTAGTCCTGAATCCTTCAGCAGAGTGCTGAGGGGATTCAGGGCTAGGCAGAACCACAGAGGACTCAAACTGTCACCCTGGAAAATACCTCTCTCAATCCTTATCAAGTCCTGCGGGCCAAGGGGGCCGCCTCCGCCACCTGGTTGACGAAGGACTGTGGTCCACTGCCTCATACACGCACCTAAGAGGGATCTTAGAGCCGTATCGATTTTATACAGCTCTAAGACCCTCTCCAGCCATGAATGAGGCACCGAATCATAGGCCTTCTTATAGTCAATCCAGGCGGCCGAGAGAGACCCCCTGTTCCGCCGGACTTGTTGGCATATGGTCGTGTCAATGAGGAGGAGCTCTTTAGTACCACGGGACCCAACCCTACATCCATTCTGAGAAAAGGCCAAAACGTTGTTCGCAACAATGTGCGTGTTAATTTTTGTTCTCAGAATGGACGTAAGGAACAAAATATAAAATGGAGAATGTAGTAAATTTAACTCTCTATAACATTGTCCAAGCTTTTTTTGAAGATATGAGCAAAAATATGAATAAAATGCCGGTTTTTTCAATATGGCGGTGGGCGCGGAGGGGGGGAATTGTGCATTTTGCATTTTAAACACTGACTAATCATCCTAGACAACATATCAAAAATTCAACATAAACTACCGGACCGTTTGTAAGGTCAAAATCCTTTATTCACTGTATTATATTTACCTGGAGCAAAAATGATGCCATTTCCCAGCACGTCCCGTATGTACTTCAGTACGTCATCTTTCTCTAGACAGCTCTTCGTCACAACCTCGATTATCTCAGGATTGACAATAACTGACAAAAAAAATAAAATAAATTATTTCACTACCGATTGACAAGAAGCGGTGCGTGAATGGCGTAACTCACAGTTGTTTGTAATATGCTCAGCCAAATATGTCAGAAAGGCACAAATAATGAAAAAATGTTTGAATTGTTTTATTTAAATGTGTGACGGTCACGAAACCCGAAGAGAATAAAAATAAAAGTTATAAACATATTGAATAATAGTAGTTAATGAATCGTCTTTAATTCAGTAATGCAAAAGTACTTATTCTACAGAAAAACTAGATGATTTTATTTTATTTTTACCTAGCAACATCTTTGTTTCATATGCGTTTTTCTGAACGCACCAACTCTGACCTGTCTTTTGAGTTTGCAAGATCGCTGTTGTTATTTTTTTCTGATAGTTTTTACTATAAGACGCTACAAACTGCAGCTCTTTAATTTCTCCTCACACTGAGTTGTCCAAAATCAGTTTTTAAATATTTTGACAAGACAGTTCACCATTTATCTGCCTTCAAAATTTAATTAATAAAACTCGTCGATGGTTGACAAGTGTCAGCCACTAACCAGTTTTTTTTTTTTTATTAGGTTTCTAAGGCAGAGATCCCATCGGGAAAGGAATGGGAAATGGGAAACGGTCAGTTGAAAAATTATAATTTTGGTAAAACCACAGCGAAGAAAAAATCAAAGAGCTTGCAGCTCGTAAATATGTAGCAAGGACGATTGAAAAATGATAGAAGTGAATAGTCTTCAAAAGACTTTACGTACTCTATGTGGATAAAAATGCTGGAAGTAGTTTCATTTTAAATTGTCGTTATTTTAATTGAAATACAAATTTGGATTTTTAGTGCAAGACGTTTTTAGTGCAGAGTAATTTTTTGTCAACATAAAAATTGTTCTTATTTTCCCATTACTCACGAATGTACCTATTTATTCCACCACCACTGTAACTTAAGTTACTAATTACTACAGGGTAACCCGGAGGTATTCAGATTCTAACAAACTAAAGTTAAATATCTAACTTATTTAAAAAAAAAAACAGATAACTAATCAGATGTCAAGAACTTCCCATATAATTATCCCTCCCATGTGGCAGGGTACTTGGATAGGAAGCTGGCAGTATTGCCCCGTTAAATAAATGGCAAGGCTGATTTTTTGTGCTAAAAATCGAAAGCCCGCTGGTCACCTGATGGTTCCCAGAGCCTCTAATAAATATTAGAAAAAAACGGAATTGTGGCAGCGTTAATTTCAAGAATCATCGTTTATGAGACAAAACACGTTGTCGGTACCGGTAATAAGCAATTTTGATGGTAGGTACATACGAAGACACTGTTAACTATACACCCATAGACCTTAAGATATTGTACTAAGGTTTATATTAGTTCACAAATGTACCGTTATCAGTGTCTTCGTTTGTAACAGAGGTGAGAATAATTTGACAAATCGAATTATACTTTTAGATAAATTGTGAATAATTAAATAAATATAGTTATACGCTATGCACAAAAGAGCTATCCGTTGGCAATAACTTAATATCTAATGATGTCAACTTATTATTTGCTGTGTCCATCAACCTGAAAATTATAAATTGACTTATGAATTTATGTAAGTTTTATCGGTACATGATAAATTGACATATGCATTTACGGTGGTTGGGCATAATACGATAAAACTATATATTCATATGTTAACGTTAAAGTGTGCTTGTCGTAACTTTAATATCTTCTTTTATCAAATTATGAACGCTTTTTAGGGTTCCGTAGTCAACTAGGAACCCTTATAGTTTCGCCATGTCCGTCTGTCCGTCCGTCCGTCCGTCCGTCCGTCCGCGGCTTAGCTCTGTGATCATTAGTACTAGAAAGCTGAAATTTGGTATGAGTATGTGTATGTATAACGCCGACAGAACGGTAAAATAAAATTAAAAAAAAAAATTTTTTTTCGGGTACCTCTCGAACACCTAAAGTGGGGGTGAATTTTTTTTTCATTTCAACACTGGTGTGTGTGATATCGTTGAATAGGTCTTGTAAAAATAATAGGGGTCTTCTAACATTATTTTTTGATAAAGTCAGCAGTTTTGTAAATATTCGCTCCAAAAACAAAAAAAATAGTGTCCCCCCCCTCTAACTTTTCAACCACGGGTCAAAAAAAATCGGAAAAAATCATGTTAATGAGGCCTTATAAGTACTTTCAATGAAAACTATATTGAACAAAATCGGTCGAGCCGTTTTTGAGTTATCGCCTAATTTCATATTTTTTCTTTAAAAGGTCGTAAGTTGACTTCCAGAAGGTAATAAGTGATTATTACAGTTTCTAGGGCGTTTACGACCTTTTTATAGAGCTTAAAATCTTTCTTCACGTAAACCTCGGGCTTAAAACAGCAGTTTATTGTGAAGGATGAGCAACTACGGAACCCTACACTGAGCGTGGCCCGACATGCTCTTAGCCGGTTTTTTAGTTTTTGAGTATACGTTGATAAAACGATATACAATATTTTTTGTGCCCAATCGCTCTGATATCTAGTGATGTTAAATAAAAGCCGCTAAATATCGAGATATTCATATCCTGTCACAGGCCATATCTTCAAAAGTATCATAGATATCGAGTTGTCATTTTTCCTACAAAACCGTGGCCGTAGAAAGCCATTACGCCAATAAAAAAACGTATAAGTCGAGTTATCAAGTTCTTCACGCCATGCACGGAATTTTGGTGCTTATTTACTATTTTTGATGAAGTGTTTTTTTTTTGCTGTTACATTTTACTATATCTGATGCTTCATTAAACATAAGCCTATTTTGTATGGGACCACATCTGAAGTATGATCAATTGATCAACCAAACAAAAATAACATCAATATCGATTCATAATTGGCGGAATTATCGCGTAATATACATACAAAAAAAAAATATTCGTACAGTCGAATCTCCTTTTTTGAAGTCAGCCATTTCGCTCATTGAAGTCGGAGTTTTTGTGTGAGCTCATTGAAGTGATTATTGCTATCGTTTTATCGTACCTCGCGACTGTAAAATGGTGGACGGCATTTTCGGTCACGTGACATAGAGATGATAAAAATCACAACGTGAACAACTAATAACTAATTATTATACGTTAAGGGAAATATACATAGCATAAGAATGTGTGGTTTAATACTCACCACCGTATAATTTAGGACCCATCCAACCTGTTACAAATCCCTTATTGCTCTTATATGTTTCACGGGCTATTTTCATTAAACCCTTCATTCGATCTGAAACAGTGGAAAATAAAACACTACAGTTTAAAATAGATACAATTATTTTAATACTTATTCCTTACTGTAGTTTATATTTAATTTCTCCTTATTTATGTTACGAAAAGTTGATATGAAACTGTCGAAAATATAAGTCATAAGGATAATTTCCGTTACACAAAGCAATCAATATAGGAACAAAATTAAGGTTAATTCCTGACATTTTGATAATAACCCATTTCTTTATATTTATAAGTGTATTTACTCTTTTCTCATATTTCCAAAGTAATAGCACATATAATAGCTACTATAAGGGATTAAATAATTACAAAATAAAATGAAAAATTAAACGTATTAAAAGATAAAAAAAAACATATAAAACTAAGAACTTCATATCCCACCAAAAACATTTTATGTAAAATTGACGGCCAAGACTCACATACTCATAACGATTTTGCTGTAAAAGCAAAAAAGCTGGCCGGGTGATTATCTCAGCGAAAAAAAATTGCGGCGGAATTGATAACTATAGTGTGAAACAATTGTTTTAAAAGTTTTAATTTTTTTCTGAAAAGAAGACTCAAATTATTATCTTAAGCCAAATCGCAAAGTATTGTAAAAGTCATTTATGTTTAATAATTAATAAAATTATCCATTTATTTATAATCTTTATTACTTTAAGTATCTTATAAGGATATATTAATAAAGATTAATACAGAAATAGATACTCAAAATTGAGCACTAAAAGTTGTCCGGGAGAAATTGACAATTTTGGTGGCAAATATTGAAAATGTGTTTATGGATGAACGAAACGCAACAAGACCAGCAAACGTGTGTTAACCTGTTCGTTTAGTTCCGCTCCGGCATGGAGCGATGACACACATGTCGTACCTTGCTGGATCTGTCCACTCAGCACGTAAGTATCTAATTTTGGTGGGGTACAAATACGTTTTGACATAATTTTTGTGGTATATGTTTCTAGTAGCTTAGCAATAATTGATTGTGTGTGAATTGTGTGTAAGACGTGTTAAGGGTTTCCTTTTTAAAATATAAAGTTAAATTGGAAGTAAATAATACGGATATAGTTTTAATATTTTTTTAATCACTTTTTCTAATTTTGGTGGATAAATTTTGGTGGTGTTGGTGGTAATTTCAAAGTCACCAAAATTGCTTGATGCCAATAGAATTGTTCATTCTGTAATCTGTATATAATCACACATTTGTAATCGCATTTCCAACACTTTTGACTCGGTGAATTTATTAGAAGTCAGTATAAACACAATACATCTAATATGACAAGCTGTCGGTGAGGGTAATCTTAGCTTAGATATGCTTATGCTGGTGGCGGATTCTATAGCTCCTATCCTTTCCTATATTACTATTTTTTTCCTCTGGCATGTTTCCTACAATTTGGAAATGCGCCCATGTGATCCCTCTCCCTAAAACCCCTAATCCGTCGTACTTTTCGCAGTATCGTCCTATGTCCATTCTTCCCGTCTTATCCAAAATCATTCAATCGTCTGTAAATCCACGTCCCTCATCACATCTATATAGACTTAACTTGTTCAATTCTTTAGCACAACCACAGCTTTGGTTAAGATCACTGACGACATTCGTCTTAACATAGAATATAGAAAAGTGATTATATTGGTGCTCCTAGATTTTAGTAGTGTTTTTAACACTGTTGATTTTGATATCAGTTTACTTAGTACTTTAAATATATCTCCAACTTCACTGTCCTGGTTTCGTGATGTTTCTCTTTGGGGGGCAACAGTGGGTTCGAGTTGATGACCGATTTTCTAGCTGGTGTGAACTGTCTGCTATGGTGTCCCTCAAGGGGGCATACTCTCTCCATTACTCTTTTCTGTCTTCATTAACGAAATCACCAACCACAGTCACTCTCCTCCTCGTTCCATGTCTATGCAGACGATCTGCAGCTTTATGCGGCGGCCAGCATTGATGATTTTGGCTCCTTTGTTTCGCAAATCAATTTAGACCTGGAATCAATCCGTGCTTGGGCTTGATTCTTTGGTTTGATGAAGAATGCCAAGAAGTTGCAAGCTATTGTCATTGGAAGCCCCTTATTTCCAAGCTTTCAGATCAAGTTGAGCCAGTTATTTTCTTTGATGGTACGCCTGTACTTTTCTCTTCTACTGTAAAAAATTTGGCATTACCATAAATAAATCCTTGTCATGGGCACCTCATATTTCTGAGATAAGTAGGAAACTTTTCGAGTCCCTTCGTTCATTGAGGTGTCTGCAGAATTTCCTTCCTCTTCATACGAAGATCATGCTTGTCCGGTCTCTTTTGCTTTGGTCTCCGCAAGTTTGATCACGTGTCTCAATACCGCGCTCAACATAAATGGCTTCCGATCCGTCAGCGCAGAGACTTACACGTTTTTTGTCTTTTGTATAATGTCCCTTTCATTCCTTCTTCAGGACCGTACCTTGCCTAGAGAAGTTCTTTTACATGGCGGATGGTAGTGGCCATCGCCTGCGGTCAAGTGCAAATCTGGCTCTATCTAACCCACTGGATAGATCTCATGTTTACGATGTATCTTTTGCTGTTCGCGCCGTGAAATTATGAAATAAATTGTCTCCCGCCCTAAGACAGACGTAGTCCGTAGCATCGTTCAAAGGGAAGTTCAAGAAATTGTGGCTGGTGAATGAATGATTATTTAATTAGGTTGCTGTTTTTGTTATAATTATGATTATATTTATGTTATATGTATTTATATAGATATTACGTAATATGTATTACATTGACTGTTTGGCTATCTCTCTCTCATTTGGTTTTTGTATTTTCATTTGTACTATTGTAAAGTTATCGTATTGTACGTGTTGCTTAGTTTGTCTGCCATTTACTTGTGTTTAACACTCATTTACTCGAAGGTTAATTGGAAGAAATCCCTTAAAGGGATAAGTTTGCTTTTGTACATGCTTATTTTTTTGAAATGTATGTAGCTTTTACGATGGCTAATCGCAAGAAAAATCAATCAAGAGAAGAAGTCCTCGAAAAGAAAAAATATACTGTTGTTACAAACGAGTTAGTGATTGTATTTTCATTGATATTTTGGTATAATTAAAATGATTAATTAAACAATTAAACATATACTTGCTTTTCATTTCCAGCAGGTAATTAAATTGACAAATAATAATTTTTAGCACAAGTCATTAATTTTGGTGTAGATGTACAATTTTGGTGGCAGGCAAATTACTAAAATCATAATATCTTTAAAACTATTATGTATAACAAAGGGTCATTACTACACAATATTGGTTATGACTATTCGTATTATTGATATATAACTTTGACTCTAACATCAAAAATAAAAAAGCCACCAAAATTAGGTCATTTTCGAGCTTGTTGAAATTCACCTGCCCTGAGGTTGTAACGTATAAATATCGTCAATATATTTAAACCATAGTACGTTAAATAAATAAACATTAATTAAAGAAACAATAAAATTCATTAATATCAAAACAAGTAATATTAGAGACTACTAACGCCATCTATAGGATTTTATCGTAATCACCAAGCTCACAATTAAACGTTTCCTTAAACAGTCATGTTAGTTCGCGATACTAGATAATTAGTTCCAAAAACAACGACATTATTAGGAAGCGGCGCGCGCGCAACGGCTCTTTCTTTTCGATCCAAACGCGAGACGTTCAGGACGCTGCCATTATAATTTTTTGAATACTTACTTAATATAAATGGCGAAACTCCGTCCCTGGATCATACTTTTTTAATAATGTAGCCAGGCGAGCTACCAAATAAAATCTAAATGTAGGAATAAGGAGAACCCAAAAATGTAAGTAAATTCTTTTGACGCGAATTCAAAATGTACCTACCATGACACGTGTTGGCTTGTGTGAAGTGCTTTGGTTAACCGGGTTCATTATTTCTAGGGGTTCTATTTCCAAGTTTTAAGCTGCATACACTTTTCTACGGGAATATTTGGGACCTGACAATGACTACGCCGTATAGATGGAGCTACATCTGATGTCGAACTGGACCCTGGGCTCTGCTTCCTGAAGGCTCCAGCGCGATCTTCTGATTATTGTGTAAGAGTGTAAGACTAAAAAGGTCAGTGTCATCTCCATTATTTAAATGTGATCAGTGCCATAGCGTGAAAAGTGTAAAACAACTTATATTTGTATTAAAGACTTTCCTCCCGTAAAGAACATCTATCATTTATCACCAACAGTAGTAAAAAGGCGCCCTGAGGTATTTTCAAAAAAGAGAGTTTCATGCCAACGGTGAGTAACCCGGTGGTAACGCGTAAAAAACGTTACAAGGTTACTAGCCCTACACCTTGGTTTCGGTCCGTTGGACTTATTTACGGTATTCTATGAAACTGCCAAGCACTACTTTTGAAACCAAGGTGTAGGGTTAGTAAACTCAGGCTTGGCTTTCCCTGGGATCTAAAAACTTTTTTACATCGAAAGCGTTGTGAGCATGTGAGTCTTGGCCGCCAATTTTACATGAAATATTTTTGGTTGGATCTCATTTGTTATTGTAAGGTGTTTCCTCTTACGCATTCATCTTACGCTTAAATCTGCTTAAGATGGATAGAAAAAATTTAAATATTAAATTCCGCGTGTTAATTGCGCTGCATTTATAATCACATTTTGGTAGGTATATAAAGAAATATTTAAAATACGAAGTTAAAGAGTAAATATGGAAGTAGTGATAACAACAACAACAACAACAATACTTTATTGCACACCAACAAGAAAAATATTACATGAGAAATCATAAATTAAATAATGGTAGACTAATAGGCGATCTTATCGCTAAAGAGCGATCTCTTCCAGATAACCTTTGGGTGGCGGAGAAAACAAAATTAAACAGAAAATAGTAAACTTTAAGTAATTTGAGACATAATAAATAAACGACAAACAAAATATTAAAGACAGAAAGGTCATACACATACACAAAGAATATCTATATAATATATATATACGTACGTAAACGTGATAAACTTCATCCTGTACTCGATTGAAGTTATTCTATGTTGATTTTTACTTTTATAACTCTTAGAGACTGTATACATCTCTAAAAACAGCTTAGTGTAGTATGACACTCAGACTTTATACATCTGAAGAAATTAAATAGTTTTAAAATATTTAATTGCATGTTATGACGCCTAGAGACCATATACATCTCTAAGAAATTTAGGTTTAATCATTATTTTCTATTGTAAATTATTCACGTTGACGCCTAGAGACCTTATACATCTCTGTGGAATTAAATTAATTAAGTAATTATATATGTTATTGCATGTTGGGACACCCAGAGACTTTATACATCTCTGGGTATATTTAATATTTTAAATTTATCGTTAAAATTTTATTTTAATGTTCCTACTTAACATTGATTTGGAGTATCTATACATCTCCTTTACGTGTACCAGTGTAATTAGTTATAACACAAATGTATCATGTAATTGTTTTAAGTATTATTTACGAAAAAATGACTTACTGTTGAGTTTCTTTCGGCTTTCTTCTCAACAGCAGTCTCCTCTTGCGAAACGCCGGTAGATTCACAATCTGACTTGTAAAAGTGCCCTTGTGGCCTACTTACTGAATAAATTATTTCATTTCATTTCATTTCATGATAAATATACATAAACGTAGGGGAACCTGAGGAGACTAGATCCCTTGGGAGACTTGTTAAAGTTAATTTAAAATTCAACCAAACGCGATACGTTTTCTTACGCTAGCAACACTCATTCATTTATGCCTAACTTCACGTTCTTTCGTGGCACGTTGTGACTCACGTCAGTATTTTGCACATGGTGGCCGTTGAAGTATTTGTGTCGCGTCGAACTTAATTTTCGGTAAGTTTTAACTTGATTTATTTAATAAAAAGTGAAATAAATGCTATTATTTTAGTGTGTTTGTTGTTTTAGTCGTTTATTCAAGTGTAGATTGTCATTGAATACGTTCAAATACGTGATGAATAGTTTTGAGTAGCGCATGTTTTATAACAACACTATCTATGGGGAGACTTGAGAACTTTTGATTTGGGGGTGACATGATGACGGAATCATGTATCGCCGTGAGGGATCAAGTTTTATCTATGCTAGGATTCATAGAGCTGTCGATGATAATATATTATATTATTTTTTGCCCGACTACGACAAAGTTAAAAAGTTAAAAAGGCTCCCAATTAGGGGTAAACAAATTTTATTTTATTTTTTTATTTATTTATTGGAGAAACAACAGAAGTAAATGTGTAACAAAAACAATCATGGTTTAAAGTATACATATAGGCATGCACTTACTTCCTAAAACGCTCTCACTGAGCACACACAACATGAACATTTTAATACTTACTACACTAGACTAAACTTCTGCATAGGATAAACAACAAAATCTTACAAGGAACAACAACCAAAAAGAGAAAACAAAAAAGAAGAAATAAAATTAACATGCAACAGTATTGGCGAACGCCATACATCATTTACGGTTAAAATATCCCATTTGGTAACACAATATGTACAATTAACAATTGTATACAGTACGCTTTTCTAAAAGAATTAATAACAACTATCATCTGTCATCTGGTGTTTCGTTAAAAATATCGAGAACATGTTTCTGAAAAAGTGACCGACTAGAGTTAAAGATGTCAGTGGAAGTGAGCGAGTTGTTATAAAGCTTGCACATTCGGCGTAGAGGGGCCCTTTTTCCGGCATTGGTCGAACTGGTGGGAACGGCGAATAAGGTGGTTGATCGCATAGAGGGACGTGAAGGCACCCTAAAGCGGATTTGTTCAAGTAGCTCCACGCTGTTGTAGTGAGCTGTACATATATTGTAAAGAATCATCACATCCGAGCACTTACGCCTGGTTTCTAAGGACGATAATTTATACTCACGTAAAAGGTCGGGGTACGGCATGTGCTTTCCAGTTGAGCGTCTATGCAGCGCACGTAGAAACTTTTTTTGAACTAATTCTATGGCTTTAGAATATTTCTTATACAATGGGTTCCATACTACCGATGCATATTCCAAGTGAGGCCTTACTAGAGATTTGTAGAGTAATAGATAAGTGGACGAACTTTTAAACACTTTGGCTGTCCGTAGCACAAAACCTAGCATTTGGTATGCTTTAGATATGATTCGTTCAACGTGGCAACTAAAATCTAACCTATCATCGAATAATACACCCAGATCGCGCGCTTTTGATACTTTTTCAATAGGTATGTTTCCAATCATATATGCGGAGTGTATTACATTTTTTTTGTTTTTAGTAAAGGACATGTGAAGGCATTTGTCGCCGGCTAATTGAAGTTTATTTATGTAACAGTATCCAAGGAAGCGGTTTAGATCTTCCTGGATCAATATAACATCGTTTGTTGATTTTACAGCCTTGAATATTTTTAAGTCATCTGCAAACATGAGGAATTTACAATTTTTGAAGCAGGTTTTTATGTCATTTATGAAAATTATGTACAACAAAGGGCCCAAGATTGAACCTTGAATTACGCCGGACGAGACATTAGTGTGGTCAGACATAAAACCATTCGCGACTACAAGTTGGGTTCTATTAGATAGGTATGACTCAAACCACCGTAGGAGGTTTCCACGAATCCCATTGAACGCCAGCTTTTTCAGAAGAAGCAAGTGGTCGACCTTGTCGAAGGCTTTCCTAAAATCGGTAAAGATTACATCTATCTGTTCACGTTTGTCCATAGATTCGAATAATGTGCTGGTATAAAGTGTAAGATTAGTAACGGTAGACTTGTTTCTTACAAAACCATGTTGTTCTGGTATAATATTATTTTGTAGTAGTGGGTATAATAGGTCATGTACTAGACTCTCAAAGAGTTTCGGAATGCAAGACTGTACCGATATTGGTCTATAATTAGTAATTTCAGAGCGCGAGCCAGATTTGTGGATTGGAGTAATGTAGGATATTTTCCACTGGTCGGGGAAAATTCCTGAACATAAACATTTATTAAATATTAAAAATAAGGGTTTCACAAGAGCACCTGCACATTCTTTAATAAATATGGGACTGATTTTATCAGGACCCGCTCCCTTGTTAACATCTATGTTTATGAGTTTCTTCAGTAGGTTACATTCCTCAATGTATATATTAGACAAGTTAGGTGCTTGATCCCATAGAGAAAGGTTTTCGAGATCATCATTAGTTATATCATGCTTCAGTTCAAATACTGATAGAAAAAACTGTGAAAACATTTCGACAATTTGTTCGGGTGTAGAACCAGGTTTGCTGTCGTAAAACATAGTGGCAGGATAACTAGACGAGTTTTTCTTAAGCGAAGACACATACGACCAAAATGCCTTGATGTTGTGCTTCACCGACTTCTCAGTGTTAGCAGTATAACTATTAAAGCATTCTAATATTAAAATCTTACAACGATTTCGAAGCAATGAAAATTCTCGGTAGTCAGCTAATGATGCATACGTTTTCCATTTACGCCATATTTTTGTTTTTCTATTGAGGGTGCTTATTAGTGCCGGGGAAAACCACTTTGGAAACCTTGGATTTTTTTGACGTTTAAGCGGAATCGTTCTGTCAATTATACTAAATAATAACCCATAAAATCGATCAACCGCCTGATTAGGGTGTACAATACCCAGTTCGAGCTCCCAATCAACTTCGTTCAATTTCTCTATTATGACCGTATAATCCGCCTTATAATAATCGTATTTTGGTATGTGATTACTCGGAACAGTTTGGGGTGATATGAGATCAAATGAGAATACCAAGGCCGGGTGATGCCTGTCAACGTTGGAGAGTTCAATTTCTGGTTCTGATACATTGCACTCTTGGCTGTGAAACAGTAAGTCCAGGATTCTATTGTTGATGTTTCGGAACTTGTTGTACTGTTTCAAACCTACCATGCCAGTAGATCCTAGAAGAAGCCTTCCAATCGGGCATAAAGCACTATCTAAAGGCACACGTTCACAGGAAGACGGGACTGTCCCCCAATCGATAGTAGGTATGTTGAAGTCTCCAACAAGGCAAACATCGAAGTCTTTATAATTATCTATTAATTTCGAAAGTTTCTCGCAGTATTCCTTATATGAAGAAATAGGAGATTTAGGGGGGATGTAGACGCCATTATTAATTATAAATTTATTTTTCCCAAAAGTAAGTGTTACAAAAACATCTTCAATATTTTTCGATTCCATAGTTGTGATACGCGAGGCCCTAAAATCAGTTTTGATTGCTATGAGCACGCCACCGCCGTCCTTCTTCGCCGTCCCAACCAAGTCCCTGTCACGTCGGAATATGTTGTATTTGTTGTTGCTAAATATTTCCGCATCGTGAATGTCGGGCCGTAGCCACGTTTCTGTCAGTATTATAACATCATAATCACATTGAAGAACATTTAAGCGTATATTTTGAATTTTTGATTTTAAACCACCACAGTTCTGGTAATATAATTTTAACTTATCTGTGCCCATCACTTTACAGGTAAACAAAAATGTATAAGTAATACATGATAGTAATATTTAATGGTATTTATATATATTATATTGCATATAAATATGTAAGTTTGTTGTTGATGGGAGACTTGGAGGTGATGTTGTTTAATTACCGTGGCGTTAATAAGCAAAATATTATGTACAAACGTCGACCTTAATAAAATATTTTGTTTATTAGTGTACGAATTATTAAGTCTTAATATTAATATGTATATGGGATGTTTTGATTTATTTAAATTCACAGAACAGAAAAAGTTATTCCTAATAATAACATCGAGGCAATATGAAGTTACATAACTCGAACTAATAACAATAAACATGTATATATATAGCATTAAACAGTTGTGATTACAGTCGATTGGTATTATTTTTTTAAGCAGCCCTGTAGAATGTGGACCCAACCGTCACAGCTTTTCCAAGTCTACATCGCTTCGAATGCGCCTCACCTTCGAATTGTCTGATTTTCTAACGAGGATAGCTGCATGCTTGACCCACACCCATTTGTATTGTTTACCTTTCGCTATCCTGCGAGTATTAGAGTACAATATTTTATTTTTCAAAGTAAGATGTTCGTTAATGAAAACGGACTGTGAAGCACTCTCATTGTCCGGCGTCCGGGAGGGCGACACGCCAACGTCGGTGGCGGCCGCCTCGGCGAATGTGGCAGCGCCCTCGCCTCTCGCGGCCACCAGGAGCTGGCCGGCCGTGACGCCGCGCCGGGCGCGGGCCGCAGCAATCACATCATCTCTAAGCCGACGGGAGCTTAACTCCAATATGATGTTTTTCGGTCTGTCCGTTTGCGCACGGTGAGGTACTCTGTGCACTGCTTTGATGCTATCGGTAGTGATTGGAATGCCGAGTACTTGGCCCAGAGTAAGTACTATGTGAACGAGATTTTCCGACGACTTTTCAGGTAAATTTTGTATTTCTATATTGCACTGAAGTGCTTTTTGCTCCTGTTCGTCGAGGTTCCTTTGAAGAAGATCCAGTTGGGTACGGAGAAGTGTATTTTCCTCCTTTACAGCAGCTACTTCAGCCTGCACGTTAGAAATGTTACTTTCCAATTCTTGAAATTTGTTGGACCATGTTTGAATTGTCGTGGCCAGCTCATCCAGTTTGGTGTTGAAGCTGTATCTTAGGTCAGCCATGTCTTGTGACAACTGTTGGAACTGCTCGTTCATAGTCCTCAGCAACGCCCCAGTATCTATACTGACTATTGATGGGTGGTTCTCGACGCCGGCTCCGGCTTCCTCGTTCAGAATAAGTGGAGGCTTGGGCGAGCTTGTTGACGGGGTCGGGGTTGGTGCTTTTTTTGACTGCCTGCAATTCGAACATTTCCATTTCTTCATATTCATGGGCAGGATTTTTTTGAAGTCCGCTTCTGAGATGTAATGTAATTTGTCTTGGCAAGCAACACATTTTATTGATACATCCTGCGCCACTTCCTGATTACATTTGTTACACTTCATAGTTGTATTTGTTATAGTTGTATCCGAAAAGAATAGTTACTAAAACGATTGACGAACGAATCAATAACACACAGGGCACGAATTCAAGTTAAAAACACAGCATTCACAATACGACCAGTAATGAGCGGCCGCTGATTAGAGTCTCGCGAGGAAGGGCCTAAGCGCCATGCAGATCGCGGCGCTTAAGACGTTGCAGAAAACGCGTTCCGTGACCGCTATCTTTACTTGAACGGGCGGTAGGGATAAAATGTAGATTTGTTGTTATATCAAACCACTGGTTAATTTAACACTTTTTGCACATATTGTTTACACTAGAGAATGCCCTGAACCGTACTTTACACTTGGCAATAGTCTTAACACTAGAATTCTTAGTTTTTGCTCCAGTATTGATTTATTTTATTAGCCGTAACTCGGCATAATGTTTAGTCAAGCGCAGCGCACGCGCAACTCCCTTACATGGGGGATACATGGTAAAAGTCTACAATATTGTATTTCATTTAATATTGAGTTAAATTGTAGCATAATCTTGTTTTCATTCAAACTATCAATGAATAAATAAATTTTGAATATTTTGGCTTGAAAAGATCTCCAATACTGTAAAAAAAAAAAATTGAGTCCAAAATCAAACTGGGGATCAACTCAAGTTTGACGACGCGTTTGGCTCGGTTGGTAGACCTACTGAGTCGGCGGTCCCGGGTTCGAATCCCGGCCGGGGCAAATATTTGTGCAAAATATTTGTTCTTGGGTCATGGATGTTATCTATATATGTATTTATATATTATATATTATGTATATCGTCGTCTAGTACCCATAGTACAAGCTTTGCTTAGTTTGGGACTAGGTCGATTTGTGTATGATTGTCCCTTAATATTTAATATTTATTTATTTAACTATCCCCAGGTTCCCCTACATACATACAAAAAGGAAGAATGAAAAGAACATCACAGCTAACATTAGACTTATAATGAAAAACGACAGCATAGAATTATTAAAGGATTAGGCTACGGTAGAGATAAATAGTGATCTTTAAGTTTATATTTAAAAAGTGCCAAAGTTTTAGCTTGTCTTAGATCCAGCGGAAGCAAGTTCTACAGTAAAATAGCTTGCACAGTAAAAGAAATAGAATAAAATTTTTACTTCGATGCCGGAACAGTGAGTATACAATTTTGAGCGGACCCTGCAGATGTGAGGTAACTAAAACATAATATTATTATTAAAAAATAATATTATAGAAAAGTGAAAGTGTGTGAAAGTTACAACGAAGACGAATAGGGAGCCACTTGAGTTGTGAACGGAAACTAGAAACATGGTCATACTTGCGTAACCCAAATATGAACCTAATGCAGATGTTTTGAATACGCTCAAGTTTGTTAAGCTGCTCCTCGGAAAGGTCAATATAGGAAATATCAGCGTCATCTAAAATAGAGAGGAGTAATGTCTGAGCAAGCGTAATTTTAGTAGCAATGGGTATGAAATAACGAAGCCTCCTCAGAGAACCTACGGCAAACACCTAAAAATACAAACTACTTGCTTAAAGTTATCACTCCCACCAAAATGTCACAAATATAGTCCATCAAAGGTTCGATGTCAGAACTGGCCGAGTTATTTCACTCCCGGATGTGAGATGGAGAGAAACTCGATAAAGCAAGCCCAAGTAATCCATCTGCTGCATCAGTGACAACAGAGTTCACCACCTTTAGAGTCTTCATTTTGAAGACTCTTGAGACTCCAAAAGCAGGTAGAGCTTATAGCCCGATAGATGGACCATGTCGAAATTCGTTCCCGCCCCAAGATGTTGCTGGTACATGATGTTGCATAATCCGAAGCAGAAAACACAGCAAATCTTGTGGTTGCTAAGCTGTTAGCTGCCCGAAGCAATTTCACTGCTGCTGACATAAGGCGCTGCCATCTTGTGGGAAAGAACACTAGGGATGCAGTGTTGTTCAATAAGGTTGCGTTGAAAGGCTATTGGCGAGTTCTTAACTAAACCACGGCACTGCGCATTTATGGAGGCTCGAGATCGTTTCGGTGTAAGACATTGTTAGTCCTGGAATGGGGAAGTGCACATCCTCGGCGGAAATGGTGTGCGCCACCGTTTAACCAGCGTCGCTGAAGTCAGAGCCCTCCCAGACCCGCCCGAAGCTCCCGTTGCGGCGTCTCGGTCTGCCGGCTAATCTACGCCCACGTCTGCTACATCTCAGCCCTCGGAACTGCCACCTCATATCCTCAAGATCAGGAAGATCCTCCGGTTAGAAGACCTAAGCGTGGGGCAGCGCCTAAATCACGATAGTGAAGTTTTTGTGTAACTGGCGTACTTCGATGAGAACCCTGCAGCTGCACTTCTTCCCGGCTGTGTTGCAATGTCACTATACTTCTAAGTTTATGTGAAGTTTTATTCTATTCATAAATAAACGTATAAACTTCTTATTAAATTAAAGCTCTACGTTAATATGCATCAATATTGATTGTTGTAGAGGCTGTAAAGTAAGCATTAGGTGAACGAGTAAATTTCGAAGGCTAACCCGCAGGGAAGGCCTTCGATAATACGAGTTCATCTATTGCACTTTCAGCCGACACTGAACAGTGCGTTTCACGACTACTGCGAGGAAATAAATTAAAATACGAGTATTTTATATTGGTCATTAAACTCTGCGCCTTGTTGCAGACTCATTGTTGTACAAATGAGGGATATTATATACATAAAGCTGATCGTGCCCCCAGATTCAAACGAAGTAACGGCTTTTCAGCCAAATTAAAAAATAGGTATTTTTATGATCTCAATATATTATATTATTATACAATATTATATATTATATCCATACTTCCATACTCTTCACGCTTAAACCGCTGAACCGAATTAGATGGAATTTGGTATATAGATAGTTTCAGTCCCGGGGAAGGACATAGAATACTTTTCATCCCGAATAAATATAGTGTTCCCGTGGGATAAGCGGGGTAACACCGCGGGGCACAGCTAGTCCATACTTAATATTATAAATGCGAAAGTGTGTCTGTCTGTCTGTCTGTCTGTCTGTCTGTTACCTCTTCACGCTTAAACCGCTGAATCGATTTTGATGAAATTTGGCATGGAGATAGTTTAAGATCCGAGGAAGGACATAGGATAGTTTTCCCGGAAATTATCCCTAAAAAGATTGAAAAGTGAGTAAGTAATTCATGATGACATTGATGACCCTGTAGGAAATGTAATGATTAGACCAAAAGCACAATTGCTCTTACATTTGCTTAGGCGCTTTTAATAATCCCTTTTATTAATTAAGGTGATTATGTGTATATCTATCGTGTTGTAGGAGTTTACTTCCATACTTCCTAGTTCCACGCGGACGTAGTCGCGGACAAAAGCTAGTATTTTATATTTGTTGAAAAATAAGTAATAGTTGAAATTAGGAAATATTTTTACGCCCCAAAACGCACTTTATTCTGATGAGTATGATTTTCAGGGTAAAAAAAAACTCGTTTGCCGGTATTTGTAAGTTTAAGAAAAAAATAAACCTCATAAATGACGCATTCTCATTAATCAATTTAATTTGACATGCAGCAGACGATTAAGCTTTGATTGGTTAAATTGTCGTTTAAGCCGGCCGAGCCATTCAAGCTTTTGTTGGACTACAACGCTTCCTAAAGGTTGTCTGGAAGCGATCGCTATTTAGCGATACGACCGCCTGTTGTTAACCTATCGCTGTCCCTGTGTATTTGAGTGGTGCAATAAAGTGGGTTTGTCTTGTATTGTATGGTATAGATAGAACACAGGCTCCAGATCGTTGCCGGTGCTGTTATATGGTACTGGGTTCGATTCCCGGTTCCTTCCGCCAGGTTACGCATTTTAATTTTTCTTAGTGCTTTGATCTTTACATCAATGGTTTAATATAAAATTGTGGTGTGTACACACATTAAACATTACATGTTTTATAAATTTATATTTACCTTCACTGTTTCCCATGAATAAATACGCATGTCCTACAAATGGGTATGGTTTTACATCCGAAGCCAATTTCTCATGAAGTTCGTGAAATTTTTTGTTTTTCCATCTGCTATATAAAGTTGCTATTACTACGGCCGCTAAAAACAGCTCCCACAACATGGTCGACGTGAGTTTCTTGGTCGAGTAATGTGGTCGTGGAGAACGTCGCCAAGCCGCGGCAGAAAGAGAAGAGGCCCGATAACCCCCTGAAAAAAAAACACATTTGGTATAAATACTTTAAGTTGAAAATGAATAAATTTGAGAATGAGAATAATTTACGTCACCCTGGAGTAGACCGTAAGCAGGATTTTCTTAAGCGGCCGTTAGTGGGACAAAATCTCGAATACATCACGGATTCACGACCACCACGACAGGTATTTAATGAGAATGAATGAGATTTTTTTTTGTCAAAAGTGGGTAAACAATACATAAATGGTCTTAGCTATGACTTGATTCTCCACTTTCTGTCTATAAGTAGACGTAAAAACGTTGATTCTGTAAGTAGGCCACAAGGGCACTTTCACATGTCTGAATCGGAATCTACCGGCATTTCACAAGAGGAGACCGTTGTTGCGAAGAAAGTCGAAAGAAACTCAACAGTTAGTCTTTTTCGTAAATCATACTTAAAATTATTGCAATTAAATTGTAACTAGGCAACTAGGTAATAGGGTAGTTGACTCATGTTAAATTGTATTAAGAGGCCTTAATCCTTTTAAAATGCTGATTGATTAGACATTTTTCTCTATGATCAAACATGGTTCTTAACATATTATTGATGTTACTACCTAGAACAGGCCTATTGGGATTTATTGGTATATATTTGAATCCTACAGTTTGAATTTTTCATTGATAATTTTTGTTACAAAAACTATTCGAAATTTGACAAAATTCACGCGGAAAATTAGTTTTTTCAACTTACGTATTTTCGACTGCACGCAATAAAAGCATGAAATAGCTATGTTACTACCTAGAACTCGTGTAAAAGTATTATTCATTTCAAAATTTTTGTGCTTCCGGAAGGCACGCGCACGCGCCACGCTCGCAACTCCCCTACACCTCGAGCACTCGGTTTGCTCAATATTCTTTTGAAAGAAGTCCAGGATGCCGATGTGCTCACTGACAAATGGTCCATATTAATAAAATATTTTGACATTTTTTTAAATAATTATGTGCTGTAATTTATGTGATGTACCTATACTTAGTTGACTTGTATCAATTTTTTATTAAGGATCGCAATCTTCGTAAATTTTAATTTTAATTCTAATTGTGTATGTATGCGTATTATTTTGCTGAATATATGTGACTTATTTGTGTAACTAACATTGTGGGTGCTTTGGGTATACTGTAAACCCACAATGTACTGTATTATAAATAAATAAACAAATAAACAAAAAATTGGTTAAAATTATCATATATTTGTCATAATATGAAAAAAATAATTTTTAAAAGAAATAAGGGTTCTTAAACTAATGTTTAATTCCGGCCTGAATCCCGACCAGGGCAAATATTTGTGTGATGAACTGGAATATTTGTGCTTGGGTCATGGTTGTTCTTTTGGTTGTTGTTATATTTTGGAGCGAAATTAAACTGTAAATTAATTAATTACTGTTTATTCGTTCTAAACCGACATGCTCCCGTACATGACATTCATGACAGTTTTGTTTTAGAGTGTTGCCACACGGGACATGGTGACAGGTTATCACACCCTCCACCCCCTTAACTTGAGCCACATTGGCTCTTATTGATCTTATTAACTAAGACCTTAGTTTTAATGTTTTACTAATTCTTCTTAGGACAAAAATAATTGTTTCCTAATGTTAATTTACATTAGTACCACTTAGTACCTCTACAACTAAATTACAATTTTTGCAATTGGTGGGCATGACGCTTCCATTTCAATCCCTCCACTTCGACTTGGAAGGTAGATCCAGGGATCAAAACTTTAAGTATGTGAACCATTGACCATTTCTTCCCCCTTCTAAAGTCTTTAACATTCACTAAGTCACCCTCATTTAACACTAAAACTCTGGCCCCTTGAGCATATTTTAACTGTTTTTCTTGAGACTCTACCAGATATTGATATATGGGTGCAGGTCTCAATAGTGAGAATCTATTCCGCAATTCTCTACCCATCATCAATCGGGCTGGAGTAACTCTGGCTGGAGTGACTGGTTTTGTGGGTGGTCGTGCGATAATCAAACAAAAATATACCTAAGGCATACCTAGTTATGAGATTGACCACTTTCCATTTTTATTTTCTTATGCGATTTAAAGGTTAACTGGAAGAGATCCCTAATAGGGATAAGTTCGCCTTTGTACATATTTCATTTATTATCAATGTATTTGTTGCAGACTCTTATTTTTGAACTTTATGGTGTGGTGTAATGTATAAAAAACATAATGTGACGGTGTCAAGTTTGACTTGTAAAATTTTAGTTTTGTGATTATATTGTACTCCGAGATAATTAACGTGTTTTCTTCATCTGGCGACCGTGAACATGGAAAGATTACGTAAAGAAAGGAGCGTGACTCGGAGTTTATTCACGAAAGCTAAAAATGACTTCGAAATTAATTTAGAGTCACACATCGACGAAGTGACAGCCGCCTTCGGGCGTCTGCAGCTCAGAGCTGAAGCACTGCTCAACGTCGACGAGCGTATAAAGGAGCAGTGGTTGAGCGCAGACGATATGAACGAAGAGGAGTTTCTCCAGGATTGCCTGACCAGCGATAAGTACCAATATGACTGGGAGCGAATGAAGGTCCAGTACGACAACGTTTCCCGGAAGTGTGGACGCATAAAACGGCCAAGCGAATCCGACGGCAGCGACGTGTCGAATAATACCATTAAACATGGTTGTAATAAGTCAACGTGCAGTTCGGCCTGTCAGTCGAGACGGTTCCGTTTACCCAAATTTGAATTACGGAAGTTCGACGGAAATGCCAAAAGCTGGATCGGTTTTTGGAGCCAATTTAAAAAGATTGACTGCGATGAGACTATGGACGACGATGATAAATTTCAATATTTATTTCAGTGCACTGTTCCAGAGTCTCCAGCCAGAGAGCTTGTTGACAGCTTTCCTCCATCGGGAGCTAACTACAAGAGTGCGATCGAACAACTGAAGTCCAGGTTTGCACGTGACGACCTACTCATCGAGATATATGTACGTGAGCTCCTCAACTTAGTATTAGCCCAAGCCAAAGGTAACACTTCCTATAATTTAGGCCACTTATACGACAAATTAAATACTCAACTGCAAGCTTTGCAGAGCTTAGGTGTCACGGTTGATAAATACGCCGCTTTACTTTTCCCCTTAGTTGAGTCCGCCTTACCCGAATCTGTATTACGAGCGTGGGAGAGGTCACAAATAAACACGGAAAAGAACGACGATCAACTGAACCGACTCATGCAGTTCCTGAAAAAAGAAGTGGAGTCTGAGGAACGAATCCAGCGCGCCCGCAGTGGAATTACATCGGGTGACAGTAATATGTTTAGCGTTGAACATTTTCGTGAAGAATAGAGTGAAATAAATAAGAGAATCCACTAGTGTGGAAGACTGACATCACTTGCCAGGTAAGAGTAATCCGGCCGACTTACCGTCCAGGGGTTGCAACGCCCGACATCTGCTGAAAAGTAAATGGTGGGAAGGACCCGCATGGCTGAAGGCAAAAGACACTGAATGGCCTACGTCTCAATTGGAAACTAACGAGCAGGAAGTCAATAAAGAGAGGAAAAAAGTGTTACTTGTGAACAACGCTACAGAAGCAGGTACGTTCTTATCGCAACTAAGCTACTTCTCCAAGTATACTATGATAGTGAGAATGGTTGGGTGGATAATGAGATTCTCGTACAACTGCAAGAATAAAAATACCAGAATAAAAGGTGAATTGAGTTGTGAAGAGTTCCAGAGCGCTGAAAGGAAGATCCTAAAATTGTTGCAGGATGAACTAATTACAGATGCTGACAGGAGGATAAAAGATCGGACTATATTTAAAGATGGGGAAGGCTTATTAAGAGTTCGCACTAAACTTACGTTAAGCGATGAATCCGCCGATTTCGTCTGTCCAATTTACTTACCTGGCAAGCACCCTATAATCATACGGTTAATAGCGACAAAACACCGTTTGCTGAATCACGCCGGTTCTGGTACTCTTATCACTGCACTCCGAGAGACATATTGGATTACTGGTGTCAGAAGACTCGTCAAATCAGCCATATCGAAATGTGTAGTCTGCAAACGTCAAACAGCAAAACATGCAGAAACACCAAAAGCACCATTGCCTCATGACAGGGTTAAAGCGGCTGCTGCCTTTGAAGTGACAGGAATCGATCTGGCAGGTCCTCTTTTTCTTCGGTCGGGAGGGAAGGTTTGGATAATCTTGTTTACGTGTGCTGTATACCGCGCTGTACATCTGGAATTGACGAAATCGCTGTCAACAGAGGCGTTTCTTATGGCATTACGAAGATTTATAGCAAGGCGTGGGAGAATCGATACGATTTACACGGATAATGGAACTAATTTTCACGGAGCCGATAACCTCCTAAAAACGCTGAACTGGGAAGAGATAGCGTCTTACTCCAGCGTCCGGAACATAAAGTGGAAGTTTAATCCACCGGCAGCACCTTGGTGGGGCGGATGGTGGGAGCGCTTGATCAGGTCTCTTAAAGAACTTCTTCGGCGAAACTTGGGACAAAGGACGGTCAGCTACGAAGAACTGCTAACTGTGCTCTGTGACTGTGAAGCCTTAATGAATGCACGGCCTCTAACTTACATCGCAGATGATACTGATAAGTTAAAACCGCTAACACCAGCACATTTCTTGCACGGGATTTCTTCCAGTGAGACCCCTGACTTAGATCAGCTCGATACTAACTCATTGAATAGACGTGTAAGGTATTTACATAAAGTAAGAGAAGATCTTCGAGAGCGTTTTAGAAACGAGTATTTAGGGATGCTCATTCAGAAGGGTAAGGAGAAGGACTCTTGTTTAAAGGTAGGCGATGTTGTATTGGTAGAGACAGATGCAAAGCGTATAAAGTGGCCTTTAGGAGTTATACTAGAAGTTTATACGGGCAGAGATGGCAATGCAAGAGTTGCAAGAATAAGAACTGCGGATGGCGAGTACACCCGAGCGTATCAGCGTTTGTATCCACTAGAAGTGCAACCTGGTGAAGTTCTGGAACAGTAGTAGTTTTGGGTCTACGCCCCAAAGGTGGGAGGATGTTGCAGACTCTTATTTTTGAACTTTATGGTGTGGTGTAATGTATAAAAAACATAATGTGACGGTGTCAAGTTTGACTTGTAAAATTTTAGTTTTGTGATTATATTGTACTCCGAGATAATTAACGTGTTTTCTTCAGTATTTATAACCAGTTGTTGTGTACAATAAAGCGTTTACATACATACATAAATGTCTACAAATCTTTCGGCTGCCCCATTTGTGGCAGGATAGTGAGGTGAAGTGAAGCTATGTTGAACGCTTGTAACTCTACAAAATTCTTGGAATTTGTGGCTAGTAAAAGGAGTGCCATTGTCCGTTACGAGATGTACCGGAAACCCGTAGCGTATACATATTGTTACGCCGGTAGGTTAGGTCAAAAACTTTGAACTTAATGTTTATTGCTTTAGAAGCGTTTTCAGCAGGCTGAAAAGTTATTTCAGGCCGTTTCAGAAGTTGCTCTATCACATATCTAAAGATCGAAATTTCACCCAAGTTGCCGTCGTTTTCAGGCGCCTGAAACATGTTTTCAGTCCGTTTCAGGGCACCCTCTATCAGATGACGCAATAACTTGAAAACCCGTTTTCAGGCGTTTTCAGGACCCCTTATGGGCCTCTGAAGCACAAATCATTATATAACGAAATTTCCAGTAGGAGTGACAGAGATAGCACTAGTAGAAAGAGATAGCTATGCTCAGAACATTCGAGAAGTGTGTGAAAGAGATAGCACTACTAGAGAGAGATAGCTATACTCGGAACATTCGAGAAGGGAGTGACAGAGAGTACACGATTAGAGAGAGACTTCTATAGCCGAGAACTTCCCGACGCTCGAGCCGGACCGGAATATTCGCGCTATGTGTGGACAATGCATCTAGAGTGTGCCCCGCGGGATATAAAAGGCGCAAGCAGCCGGGTGCAGCCGGCGTGAGTTAGTTACATTTTAACTGCGATACAATGCGTGTAAAAGAACAATCGGAGAGAAAGACTTGATTGAAGTGATTAGTGCGCTTTAAGTACAGTTCGTGTGAATAGTGAGTGCGTAATTTGTGTAATAGTGTGTTTGTGTTAATAAGTGGATTTTAAGTACAATTCGTGTGAATTGTAAGTGCGTAATTTTGGTAATAAAGTGAGTGTTTTATTTTGTGGACTAATTTGTGCTTTTCTATCAAATACGAACCCCACGCTCGTAACAATATATAATTCTTTAAATTTAGTTATTGTAAGGTTAGATCCTATGTTGGCCATTTGAAATGCTTCAGGCCATTTTGAGTAGGTAACTGTCGACAATAATAATCAAGTACATTTTCCCAAATAATGGTGTCAAAAAATCTGCATGGATCCTAAACCATTCTCTAGGTGGTATTGGTAAACATTTCGGAACTACTTTAGGTGGATTATGTCTATTTTCCAAACACAACTTACAAGATTTTGCAATATTTTCATTTAGTTTGGGCCACCAAAAGTAGGCTTTGGCTATTTCAATCATCTGAGTGGTTCCAAAATGTGTCAAATGAAGTTCATCTAAGACAGCCTGTCTTAAGTTTTCAGGTATCACTATTCGGTGACCCCACATTATACATTCTCTTTCTGTGCTAATTTCACGTCTCCTTAAATAATAAGGATCTTAATTTTTATCTGTTATCTTTTCTGGCCAGCCATCTTGACAGTACATGAATACTTTTAATAAGACCAGATCTTTTTTTGTATTGTTTTGGATTGATTTCCAGTTTAAAATTTTCAATTCAGACTCATTAATGTATTTTACATTTGCAATTTCAATGTTATTAATACATAATCTGTGATATTTTGTATCATCCGTCTCTTTTGGTAATCTGGACATATAATCTGCAGGATTTCTCTCTGTACTGATGTGTTTTATGGTTTAATTAAAAGCTGAAAGAAAAATTACATAATGCTGGAGACGTTTAGCTGCCATTCTGGGTATAGCTTTATGTGGTTCGAAGATCCGAGTAAGAGCCGCGTTATCGGTCTCCAATTCAAAGGATCTCCCATATGTGTAATTGTAAAATTTACTTACCCCAAAGATAATTGCAAACGCTTCTTTGTCTAAGGTAGTATATTTTTAATAATAATTAATAATTTTAATGTATTTTAGTTTTAATTAATTTTACATATTGTTTTACTTTCCATTGTACCAAATATAATGTTATTAACTTAATAAATGACATAAACTTAAATAATTGAAAAACATAAATATAATGCAGTTACTTTGTAGTTTTAATTTTATTATAATTGTCCTTTTATATTTTCTTTTACTAATAAATTGAATATGAATATTTAAAAATGACAGATGATATGTAAATGTCTGTAAAAAGGAATGAAACATGGACACTTAACTTTGATTTGAGTTGATATTAACTCGAACTTAAGCTATGTATAACTTAAAACCTTTACAAACTTTAACATAGTTTATTTGGAGAAAATAATGTTCTAAGGCTAGACAATGCCATGTTTGCGGGAAAGAGCTTCCTTTCGTTCCACTGCAATTCATAGCAAGGTGCGTGTCACCTGAGATTTCAAAGATGGATAACAGAATCGTGAGCTCAAAACAGCATACACTAAAACCTAATAAAACAATTGTTGTATTATATATGACTATTTGTGAAAACGTTTTATCTCAAGAGTAGTATAAAACGTAATATCAAAATTGCTCAATAATGATGTTTCATAATTCTCATAATAATTTTGTACTTACTGCAATTGTCACAATAAATGCTCCAATGATTTATACTACGCTGAAACAGTTTTGTCGATTTCCTGTTAACTAAAAGCGAAATCAAGAAGGAAGCTCGTAGATATACCAACGAATACCGTGACCTGTGAACTATTGCGTAGTGTACCTCAGAGAGCGTCATAGAATATGATCCACGAAGATACGACACGTGGTTTCTTACCAGTGATTTTGTATCCCGGTGAATTCATTCTGCATGATTTTCATCCAATTATTCATCATCATCCTCCTAGCCTTTGTCCCATTTTTTTTTGAGAATTCATTCTCAATCTGGGTCGGCTACCTAAATCCCAAGATGTGGCGTAGGCACTAGTTTTTACGTAAGCGACTGCCATCTGACCTTCCAACCCAGAGGGGAGACTAGGCCTTATTTGGACTTAGGTGGTTTCCTCACGATGTTTTCCTTCACCGAAAAGCGAGTGGTAAATATCGAATGACATTCCGTATATAAGTTCCGAAAAACTCATTGGTACGGGCCGGGTTCGAACCCGCGACCTCCGGATTGAAAGTCGCATGCCCTAACCACTAGGCTACCACCGCTCTTATTTCATCCAATTATTATTAATTTTAAAATGTGGATAGGTTATGAGGAACGGTCAAACGGAGTTGTAAATTATACTACCGGCCTATGTAAAATTGGATACTAAAATAGTCAGCTAGTTTTGATGTTGACTGTAAGAGAAATGCTAAACCACCATGTTTTTTTTCTTTACGTGTATGTTTTTGGTATTCCACGTTGAGCATTATTTAAAATTATCAATTTTCCCCCTTTTTCAGTTGAAGATTATTATTCTAGGTTAATATGTATGTTATTGATTTGTGACTCTCTATATATATTTTTTCACTTCTTGAATTATCCTGCACCAAATGCTGCCTCGCGCTGAGCCTAACGGCGTAGAGGGGCGTCTCCTGGCTGGCGGATTGGGGAACGGTCGGTTGTACAGCCTAGCTACGCTATCCGGCTAAGTCCGATGGACTCGCTGACCAAAGTAGTATGTGGCCCTACAGCATTTCAGGGGATATGCGAAGGGTTAACGGCCCGTCCACATAAAAAAGCCATTGTTACGAACACGATACAAAGAAATATACGATTCCCTTATACCGACGACCAAATTCGTGGCAAAATGAGATCCGATTAGCATCATGGAATTTTCGTAGTTTGTTTAGACCGGTAGCCCTTTACCAAGTGCAAAGAGAGCTGAAACGTTACAAAATGGACCTTGCTGCATTACAGGAAGTCCGTTGGCGTTGGATAAGGAGAGTGCCAGCTAGATGATGAAGCAATACTGTTTTATAGCGGTCGGATAATAGTCAGCACACTAATGGTACAGGGTTCATTGTGAGTAAAAATTTAGTTGGCAATGTTTTGCGCTTTGAAGCAATGTCTGACAGAATCTGCATTTTGCGCCTACGAGGCCGTTTCGAAAACATTACCATTGTGAACGTTTATGCACCGACGGAGACTAGTGACGATGATGCTAAAAAAGTTTTTCCAAAGACCTCGAGAATGTGTGTGATCAAATCCCAGGTTACGATAGTAAGATGGTATGAGGGGATTACAACGCAAGACTAGGCCGCGAGGAATTTTTTCTGCCGACCATTGAGAAGACATAGCAAGCACGTAGAAACAAACGATAATAGCCTCAGAGTGATAACTTTTGCTGCATCGAAGTCAATGGTGGTTGCAAGTACCATGTCTCTACATAAGGATATACATAAAGGGAAGTGGAAGTCGCCAGACGGGTGAACGGTAAACCAAATTTATCACGTTCTTGTCGACAACAGGCATAGAAGCACAATAACGGATGTCAGAACGTTTGGCGGAGCGGATTGTGACAGTGATCATTATAGTTTGGTGATCAGGGTCAAGTTCCGAATTAAAAGTGCCAAGGGAGCATTCAAGTATTACGTAACGCAATTTTTGAAGATTTTTGACCCTCCCTCCCCCCCTTGTAACGCGCCGTAACGTTTTTCTGTACCCCCCCTCCCGCTCTCTAAACGTTACGTAACACCAAAAGTGACACAAAAAGTTACCATTTTTACCCAAAAGTCACAAAAGATATGTTAAAATGATTAAAATGACGACCAGACCGTAAAATAAATGACAAGGGTTGCCAACTTGGGCGTTTAAAATCCCATTTTTTTTATAAAAAAGAGAAACAATGTTACGTAACGTGTTGTAAGAAAGACCCCCTCCCGCCCCTGTAACGCGTCGTAACGTTTTACGAGACCCCCCTCCCCCCTAAATTGCGTTACGTAATACTTGAACGCCCCCCAAGAGGACTAGGAGTACAACAGTTGAGCCTGAAATTTGTATAGTATCGCTAAAGGATAAAAACATGCAGCAGCAGTTCAGATTGGAGCTCATGAATAAATTCGAAGCGTTGGAGCCTGTGGATGATGTCAATGTTATGTGGGAAAAAAACCAGGGACATTGTAAAAGGGGTGGGTTTAAAAATATTGGGCAAGCAAAAGCGCCGGAAACGGCAAAAAATTGTGGACGGTTGAATGTGGCCTGGCCGTACACGAAAGGCAGAAATATAGGATCTTGGCGCAGTCTTGCTGCGGCGCGTGGAAGGAAAAGTACCAGGAGGCAAAGTATAAGTGTTGCTGTATGCTAAGACAGGCTAAACGGAAATATCTAGAGGACACTGTCAGGAGTATGGAGACTTTGATTGGATCTGGTGAAACCCGCAAACTTTACAAGGAAATGCAGGTGATTCGAAAGGGATATCAACCTAGTATACAATTACTTAAAGATGCCGATGGAAACATTACAAAAAAAAGGAATATGTGGCGAAGTTACTTTCAAGGTCTTTTGAATTATCCGGTTATTGAGAATCACGTACAGGAAGGTGAGGTACGTAGTGGTGGCGACGATGAACCCGGATTTGAGGAAGTCAGAAACGCCACTATGCGCCTGAAAAACAACCAAGCTCCTGGTATTGACGGCCCGGCAGGGGATCTGTGGAAGCATGGTGGAGGAGAAACACAGTCCTGTTTGCATGACCTAATGCTGTTGATATGGCGGCAAGAACGATAACCAGCTGAGTGGAACGTGGGAGTCATCTGTCCGGTACACAAGAAATAGTCCCTAAGCCCGCTTCAAGATTGCCTACTGTAGCATTACGCTACGGATTAAGTGTCTTTTTTTTTACTTATCCGTTGTTTATTTAAATTCATCGCAGCACAGCGCCATCTGTTACCGACGAGTTGTACTTTTTTTTAATGTCTTAGCTTGCATGAATTTTGGTTTCACTTGGTTGATTGCATGCTTTCGGAAATTGTTCGCTCCGTTTCCGTTAGGTGTCGCTATTCTCAATTGTATGAGTTTCGTTCGTTAGTTCGTAGCCTTATTTACCTATGGATTAGGTCTGGCAAACTGTCATTTTGGTATTTTTAAATTTATATTTGAATTTCAAAAATTAGATCTTGTTCGTTCTTTGAAAAAATGTTGAAGGATGGTCATTAAGATTTTGGGATCGTGACGAGAAGCAACGTGATAATTTTAATTGCTTAAGTTTTTATGATATTGACCTGAGAACTACAGTACGTGTCTCCGTCCAGTGATCCTATAAGGACAAGGAGCCTCCCTTATTTTCTTTGAGAGGGCCTGTCCGGTGCAGGCTTTGTAACGGCTGCAAGCGGTGCGCTGAGTGCCTGGTTGTCTTGCCGGCCGGCGTGTTCCTGAAAGTGCGTCTAGCACGACCCAGATTAAGCTGGATGCCACAGTGCGCGATCCAGTAACTGTCGGACCTATACGGGTTCGTTTTCAACTTGCCGTCTGACGACGTACGAGTCCTTCCTTTGAGGGTCTGCTGAAGGTTGAAGCTTCCTTTGAAGGTTGGTGACAACATCAAAGCGCGACTGGTACGCGTACTTCTTTATTGTGTTCGGTGTTTTTTTTTATAGTTTAATTCATTAATTTTAACATAACATTCGGCCAAAACTGATCCAAAATTATTTGACTTTTCATTTCTTTAGATTTAATTTACTGTATCGAGTTGAATAAGATTTTTAATGCGAACAAAGCTTTTTGTTCGATACCCTTTCCCCTAAATTCTGAAAGCCTCATTTGTCGGGCATTTATCTCTTTTCACTGCAGTTTCGACCGTAACCATTACACCCATCGCCCATTCCTCACGCCTCACCTGCCTTCAATAATTCACGCATCCGTTTAATCGCCAGCCTAGCCAGAATCCTTTCGCAAGAGAGGATTTTGACAGGTTTCGTCAAATTGCAGTTTAATTGTTTTGAATTTATCGCGAATAATTAAATCATTTCAACTCCCCTAAGCCCAACCCAACCCAACCCTATAAGGAGAACCCAACGTATAAATTTTATGTTATTTGTTAATTTTACCCGTCTTCAGCTAAATCATTTCTGGTGTAATTTATCGTTAAATTCCTTTTTTTGTACTAATATTCGACCTTTATAAATAATAAATTATACGTGTGTCAGTGAAAGTGTTGTTTTTCTCATTTACTTATTTTTTCTATCAACTAAATTCACTGCACTACGTAATATGACATCACGATAAAATGCATGGCACATGGTCGAAAAATTTGTGCTGAGCGAGAGTCGCGAGAGCGAGAATCAAAAGATTATCGCAAAGAAAATTGGCCGGAAGTTTGAGAAAATCCTTCACTTCCGGTCAAAATTTTAGGGGTGTACCTGTACTTACGTCATGTGACATGAGTACGTGACACGTGGCATCATTTAGCCCTTGAATTGTAGAGAGTGGAAACATAAGTCTGCCAGTTCTGAAATGGCCGGAAGTGCTTGGCAGACGGGGTCAAAGATAGCCACTGGCCAAAGATGGGAGATGTTATAAACGTTTTAAAATAATAGTCTTTAAGAATAAATAATTTTGCCTAAGTATATCTGGCCGGAAGTTCTTAAAAAGTATTTTTTTACTGCTAGGTAGAAGTGAATGAATCATGTTAAATGCGCATGATTTAACAAGTTACAGTAAACGGCGATAAAGTTTGCACATCGATGTTTGGAAAGAGGCAATCGGCTAATTTCGACTTCGTATAGCGATATCTGTGTCGCGCACACCATGCCGTTTGTTTTGTCAGTCGTGGTTCAAATGCGAGAGAGTGCAGTCGCATATCCAAGTCAATATATATATAGAGTTGCTAAAACCTACATAAAATTAAATTTGTACTATGGCATCTATAGGGAAAAAAGGTAGTCACGCGAATTATCTACAATGTTTATAAATATTTTGTAACTGAAGCCGACCAATTTAAAAAACATGAAAATGTTAATGTAAGTAATTACACTTTTTGTCGATCTTTAAACCCACATTTAAGTATCCTAGTAGTATAACATCAGTTGCTAATGCTCAGTCAACCCCTGTTAGGAATGTGGGCCTGAATATATATATGTATATTATTTTTCCCCAACAAGAACATTATAACGCAACGCGTAGTCATCAACGGAATGCAATCAACTGGATCAGCTGTTGCTATGGGTGTACCTCAGGGCTCAATTCTAGGCCCCTTTCTATTTCTAGTGTATATTAATGATCTACCAAACCTTGTCCAAGATAAACATGAGATTGTCTTATTTGCAGACGACACTTCTCTCCTTTTCAAAGTAAAAAGACAAGAAAATAACCTCGTTATTATTAACGACGCGCTGTCTACTATAGTGGATTGGTTTACTGCAAATAACCTACTTTTAAATGCCAAGAAAACCAAGGGCATTAAATTCACATTACCGAATGTGAAACAAGTAGATTGTGCCAAGGTGACATTGAAAGGTGATGTACTAGAATTTGAAGACAAAACAGTATTTCTGGGTGTTACTTTGGACTCAAAACTGCAATGGAATGCGCATATAGCCACTCTTGCAGGTAAGCTTAGCTCCGCAGCCTATGCAGTGAGGCGAATCAGACAGTTAACAAACGTCGAGACGGCAAGGCTTGTGTATTTCAGTTATTTTCATAGTGTAATGTCATATGGAATTCTGTTGTGGGGGAAAGCAGCGGACATTCAAACCATCTTCGTGCTACCAAAACGAGCCGTACGATCTATTTATGAACTAGGAGCCCGTGCATCGCTAAGAGAAAAATTCAAGGAAGCCAACATTCTCACCGTAGCGTCTCAATATATCCTTGAGAATATAATGTATGTCCGGAAAAATCTACATGCATTCAAGCTCAACAGTGACATTCACCAGTATAATACAAGAAGGAAGAATAAGCTTGTTATGCCTGCTCATCGTCTCCGTAAAGTTAGCTCTTCGTTCGTGGGGAACTGTGTACGTTTCTATAACACAATACCTACCGAGGTAGTGAGTTTACCTTCCAGCAAATTCAAGTCTCACATAAAACGTCACCTAATAAACAAGGCGTATTATACTGTAAATGACTTTTTAGATGATAGGGATGTCTTTAAGCCAGTGGTTTAGTCATGTGAATGTAAAGTAAGCATATTTTAATCGGTAATATTAGTTTATTTGTAATGTAACATGAGAGCACATTATGTTGTTTCTCACCGGGCATTTGCTTTAGTGATGAATGCCCGGCAGTGTGAGCATGTCATGCTCGCTTAAAGGTCTTTGCTTACGGTGGCGTCGTTGATCGGGTCGCAACCTTCCCTATAATATGGTTGAGGGAGGCGATGGCTGAGATATGCGTCATGCTCGTGAACGGGTGCCGTTTGTGGGGTCCGGTCTGTTCACACTAGCAAGGGCCAAATTAGTTGTGTAGTAACTGCTTACCAGCGTTTAGTGAATTGACGTGAGAGACTTCATCCTGTACTCGATTGAAGTTATTATTTTTTTATTTTTTTTTTTATTTAGAGACTGTATACATCTCTAATAAACTTAGTGTACTGAACTGAATAATGACGCTCAGAGACCTTATACATCTCTGAGGAATGAAATTTAACTATAAGCATATTATTATTATCATTATTTATTTTTTCTTTTTTGTATATTGTGACGCCTAGAGACCTTATACATCTCTAAGAAATTTAGGTTTAATAATTATTGTCTATTGTAAATTATTCACATTGACGCCGAGAGACCTTATACATCTCTGTGGAATTAAATTAATTAAGTAATTATATTTTATTGCATGTTGTGACACCTAGAGACTTTATACATCTCTGGGTATATTTAATATTTGAAATTGATCGTTAAAATTTTATTTGAATATTCCTACCTAACATTGATTTGGAGTATCTATATATCTCCTATACGTGTACGCATGTAATAATTAGTTATAGTTATAACACTAATGTAATGTAATTAATTGTTCTAAGTATTGTTTACGAAAAAATGACTTACTGTTGAGTTTCTTTCGGCTTTCTTCTCAACAGCGGTCTCCTCTTGCGAAATGCCGGTAGATTCACAATCTGACTTGTAAAAGTGCCCTTGTGGCCTACTTACTGAATAAATTATTTCATTTCATTTCATTTCATAGCAATAACTATATATTATTACATCGAGTTTTACAGCTCTATATATTCCACGTGAAATCAAAACAAAACAACAATAAAGTACTTAGTTCTAAATTCAAATTCTGATGAACGATTAATCTAATAATTGATGTACATGGAAATTAGCATTCGTTTGTATTCGGAAATGCGATGATTGCCGATGTGCATTCTTTATCGCCGTTTACTGTATGATCTTTTACCAAAGAGTAACGACTCATCAGTTGTGGTGGGAATGGAATATAATTATATAGTATAGAAGTATTTTTTTCTAATCTGTCAACTTGTTTGATCACCGGGCAACTGCCACAATTAATTTCCTGCCGTAAAACGGGGTTACTTTAGGAAAATTTGGGGCTACTTTGATAGATTTAAAATGGTTATAAAAACGCAAATATTCATAGTGTGATTGAGCCAATGAAGTAAAAGGTTAGGTCATTGTTGAAGGAAGGTATTGCATTGCCACAGGTAGTTAAAAAAAATAAGGATATGGCGTAAAAACACTTTTCCAAAGTAGCCCCTGCATTTAAAAGTAACTCCGTTCTACTGTACCTACTGCCATAATTAATTTCTGGCGTAGTATCTGGACGGTGCCAGTCGAGATGAATTTGGTCAAACGTAAGTGATGTGAGTCGATCGAAACCATGGGGGCTGTTACCATAGGCCCCGATGATATGTTGTGCTACCCGTACGACCGAGAAACCTCTGTCAACACAATTTCAAGAAGCCCTTGAGCTTGGTTCCCTACCATCTTTAATGACTACTGGGGTCACCCTACTGCTCCACAAGTTCAGCAGTACCGCAGAAACAAAAAACTACAGACCTTTCACTTGTATGGCTTGTAGTCCTGTGTAATTTCCAGAGACTGTACACCCTAATCAGTTGCTTTCCCGCTTTATACAAGCTCCGTACATTCTTTCTGAGAACAAAAATTTACAGGCACATTGTTGCGTATAACGTTTTGCCTTTTTCAGAATGGATGTAGGGTTTCTCATTGATGACCATTTGCCAACAAGCCCGGCGCAGTAGGGGGATCTTTTGGCCGCTTGGATTAACTATAAGAAGGCCTGTGATTCAGTGCCTCACTCATGGCTGGAAAGGATCTTGGAGTTGTATAAATCGATACAACTCTAAAATCCTTCTTAATAGCATACGTATATGAGGCAGTAGACCTTGGTCCTTCGTGAACCAGGTGGGCGCTCCGCAAGACTTGATAAGGATTGATAGTTATTTTCTGGGATGACAGCTTGAGTCATGTGTGGTTCTGCCAAGAAGGGGTTGAGTTTATTTCTCATATGTTGTACATTGACGATCTCAAACAGTATGCACCAAAACGCCAGGATCTGGTGGAACTACTGAAAGTCACAGAAACCTTTAGTAACGGCATCAAAATTGGGTTTGGTGTAGACAAGTGTGCAGTCATGCATGTACAGCAGGAGAAAGTTGTTGAAGGCTAAAAGTACCTTGGTATGTAATAAGGTCTTGTAGGGTCTGAGATGCTGAACTATAAATACGCACCGAAACCGATGTCAGTTTTTGAGAATGGTGTACTATTGGGGATCGGAATCGATCTATCATCACAGACAGGACTATTGGCTACAAGCTTATAACAAGGCTATAAGCCTGATATCAGGTTGGTAGATTCAAATGTCAGGCAGTCAAGTGTTTGTCGACACCATCATTCTGCATGATAAGAACCTCGTGAAGGCCAAGAAGGACAAACCCAGCAAACACCTTGACTTAGCTCACGAGGTGACCGCTCTTTGTCCAGACGACTCTACGATCGTTGCTCGACGATCATTGTCCAGATAGTCGTTTCTGTGATCGGTTTTATAGTTAAAAGTCTCAACAAACACCTTAAGAGACCCTCGAAGGGTCAGATTCAGAAAGCGGTACTCCTTGACACATCGGTAAAGTAGACACCGGCATCTTGGGCCTTGCTCCGCTGCCGGCGGCACCCTAGGTTAGGTTTGTTATTTACATGTATTTTATTAAATTTGTCCGTCGACTAGTACATTATTATCCACTTACCCTAGGTATAGTTTTCTATTCAATTCCCACCACGACTGTTGAGTACTCCTTTAATAATTAATTGTTATAAATATTTTTTTTAATCATGCGCAATTAATATTATTTATTCGTTCACTTCTACCTAGCAGTAAAAAAACACTTTTGAAGGACTTCCGGCCAGGTATGTATTTATTCTTATATACACTATTACTTTAAAACGTTTATAACAATTTTCTTCAAGAGATCACATAAACATAATGTGGGAAAACGTATCCGATGAACATCTTTGACCTCGTCTGCTGGTAGAAAACTAGCAAAGCTTACCTTATTAAAAAGGCATACTACTCATTTAATGACTTTGTGAGCGACGCAAATTAAATTTCTTATACGATGCCCAATCCTGTCAAAGCTAAGGGACGCGCGGGGTGAGCGAGGTCGCGGGGAGGTAATCCGAAAGTTACCGCCCGGCAGCGAATAAAAAGCAGTCGATGTAACGCAGATGCACTCGCCGCACGTTCCTATAGCTAGTATTTTTGTTCATGTACCAACCTTTTGAAAAATATAAGTTTGTCGCGAAATTTGGCTGGTTTACCTAGTGAAGTGAACCCCGATCCCCCATAGACTTTTTGACGGAAAAATTAGATTAATTAGAAATTATATACAGCCATCTTTTAACTTTCTTTGTCATTGTTGCTGAAACTTAATTATTGTAAAACTATTTTGAATTTGACTTTAATTTATTTATTTTAAAATATTGTTGGAATGTTGGACTTCATGCATGTTTATTTTAATCAGTAATAGTACATTACTGCAGACGCCGGGAAATAAGGGCTTGCCGGCTGAGTAGGTATAGACGGCCGACCGTAAGGGAGGCCGTCTAGTGATACGAAGCCGGCAAGCCCTTTTCACGGCTAAGGCATGTGTGGGGTATTTATCATCATACGAATGTTATTTTAAGTTTAAATTGTTTTAATATTGTAATGTTATATTTTAAATCATGATGTGCAATTATTTTATTATTTATTATCAATGAAATTAATTATTTATGTCAATTACAATTTATATCAGTTTTATTCTATATCAAAACATTTTACAACTTATACAATAATTTTAATGATTTTAATGAATTTATTTTTTACACCTAATTATGCCAATGAATTATTATGTAAAGTAATTTTTATTGTTAATTAGTGTCGCATGAATTTTATCTACATTTATTCTGTACAAATCAATGTAACTTATTAGATAGGATAATTTTTATGTATAAAATTGAAATCATATTTAGTTCAATATTTTGTATGTTGAAGCGGACAAAACGCATCCTATTTTATTAGTAGTGAATTGCATTCACGGGCGCGCGCAGCAACAACGTCTACGTCATCGCGCGTCACAGCGGAGCCGGTTCTTTGGGCGCTCGCAGCGCCCGCGCAGTCTGCATCGAGCACCGGCCATCAGTCGATTCACTGATCTGACGCAAAACGCATGTCGCTGCGCTCCGCCCGCTAATTTGTAAATATTGCTCGCGCTTGCATAGTTTTTAGTGCTTTGCCTTCCTATTTCACCTTCTGTACCATACGAACTATTTCTTCGCTTTTGCTTGTGATGTGTGTGGAAGAATAAACCTTAAGGAACAAAGGACTGTCCTGTTGTTTACATTCTGCACCCGAGGTGATTCCCTTCGCAAGTAAGTGCTCAACATTAGATGCGACCGTAACACACGCGCATCTATTACCACACATGTATAGTGCTTTTCTCAAAAATATGCAATGAAATAAAAAAATACACCACTCAAAAAAACATAATTCAGCTGTTCAGCCAGTTCATGAACACAGACGCCATGTTTAAAAAAAGTATTTTCAATTTTCCCTCCAATCTCTCTATATTTTTTTTCTTTAATAAGTCCACGTGTGTAGTGTGCGAATATTAGGGCCATTATACACAACCTGATAATAAGAATCTTAGTTTCTATAATAAGTAAAATAAAGGCAGAGGATTTTTAATATTGTCTATGGTCTCTGGTGACTTACGTATAGACGGTATTTTCAGTTCGTGTGTACTAGGCATTAACACGGATATTGTTGGTCCGATATGTCTGAATGGGTAGCTACTAGAAAAAAAAAAAATATCAGCTGTTCATACACACAGACGCCATGTTTACATTAAAATTAAAAACAAATTACTTCCCGGCTTAGACCTACAATTTTGTATGAAATTCCTTTACAGTTCTCTCGAATTGTTCCGCCCGAAACTTGACACTTCGAAGCCTGTTCTAACGCACGTTACGACGATATTTCATTGCATGTTTGAGAAAAATTAGTTATTTTGCATGTTAGCAAGCAAGCTTGCAAATTTGTATGCCTCAACTCAAGGCACCACATAGTGTTACAAACGAAAATGTAACATCGTGTAATTTACATACCTATGTTGGACAAATAAATATTTGAATTTGAATTAATTGTGGCAGTTGCCCGGCGATCAAAACAGTTGACAGATTAGAAAAAATACTTCTATACTATACTAGCACTAACCCGCAGCTTTGCTCTCATATAATATACATTATCCTACGGGAACAATGCTCTTTTTTTTTCAGGATTAAAAGTAGGCTATTTGTTAAGTTAGGGTATAATCTGCAATCTACATTTCCCTCATGCATATATCCGTCCAGCCGTTTTAGCGTGAAGAAGTAACAAACATACACAGACTTTCGCTTTTCTAATATTACTGGGAAATACTTTTTATGTTATCACAAATCCACTTTAACAAATCAAACCGAAAACTCAAGTATTCAAATCAAGCGATCTCAGCTTTTACTGTATCCAAATAAAGTGCACTTCAAAATTCATAACTCGAAGTGAAGCTAAGGCACCGGGATATGTGTGCATTTTATTTGTATAAAGCTTTTATAATGTCCCGAGCCTCCGCTTATCGACTTGGGATATTCGAGATTGGTTTAATGATTCTAAACCATGTTCTAAGTTACGTCATGTTCTATTGTAAGATATTGAGGTTCTCTTTGTTGATGAATGAAAAATGTATTATTCTGAGCCAGATAAACGTAATTCATAATTCTGAAATGACTTAACAATCATAATTATTGAAAAGCTTGAATAATTATTACAGATGCAGGAAGTTTCCCAGCAGTAGAAAAAAAGCCGATAAACCGTAGAAACATTACCAATGTTGATTTTCAGACATTGTCACCACATTTCTCCCTTTTAGGGGTTGAATTAAAAAACAACCTGAAACACGTGTTTTTTTGATTTATTGTTAGAAATACTCCTTTGAAGTTTCGAATAAAATAGTTTAACTAATCTTGTTTCCCCATACAAACTTTGGACCCGATTTTACCCCTTTGGGGGGTGACCCTTGAAAAATTATCTCTTAGTGCACCCCTACACCTTATAAGTAACCTAAGTGCCAAATTGGACTCTCTGGAACCAGCGGTTTAGTATTTAGACATTTCAACTCCATTTCCTCCAGTTTAACTAATCTTGTTTCCCCATACAAACTTTTGACCCCCATTTCACCCCTTTGGGGGATGACTTTTGGAAAATTCTCTCTTAGTGCAACTCTACACCTTAAAAGGGACTGGACTCTCTAGAACCAGCGGTTTAGCATTTAGCACGTTGGATTTTAAAATCGTTGCGGTTTTCGTAATCAGCGACCCGATAAACCATAATGATGTGGCATACTTCGACTTCCGGAAGGCATTCGACACGGTCGACAATGACGTCCTACTAAGTAAGTTGGCTAATGCAGGATTTAGTCCACATACTCTTATATTATTTGCTAACTATATGAGAAACAGGCGGCAGTATGTGGACTATGCTGGCCATCTATCACAGCCGTATTTTACGAGGTCAGGTGTAAGCCAGGGGAGTAACTTAGGACCGTTAGAATTTATTTTAATGGTTAATGACCTTCCCGAAGTCGTACGAGACTCTGTTTGTTTGCTCTTCGCTGATGATCTGAAGCTAGTTCGGAGAATAAACGACAACTCAGACTGTTTAAAACTACAGGAAGACATCGATCGAGTAGTAGGCTGGAGTCAAGCGTATAAATTACGGTTTAACGCATCAAAGTGTGCCGTAATTTCGTTTACCAGATCTCGAAATCCTCGGTGTTTCCAGTACATGCTGGAGGGCGTCCAGATGCAGCGGATTAATGAGGTAAAGGATTTAGGAGTGCTTCTTAAATCAGATCTTAGCTTTCGGGAACATATAACGCAAGTCTGTAAGAAAGCTTTCCGGAATCTGGGTATGGTTCGTTACTAATATTATTTTATATGTATATGCCTATGTTATGTATGTTTAAGTAGGTTTATTTGTGCATATATATTTATTTTTTTGGTATTTTATGTACGTTTATTTATGTATTATTTTAGTAGTTTTTTTCCACAGAATCCATGATTACTTTTGCATCGCCTACTCATTTCTGACGTTTTTATTTAATTTCGCTACCCAAAGGTTGTCTGGAAGAGATCGCTCTTTAGCGATAAGACCGCCTGTTGTTTACCTCTATTGAATGTTACTTGTTGTTGTTTGTATTTATTTCCTGTTGAGGTGTGCAATAAAGAATATTCTATTCTATTCTATTCTATTCTATTCTATTCATAATGAGACAATCGCGAGCATTTACAAACATTAACGCGATTCGTGCACTGTACGAGGCGATAGTTAGGAGCCATTTAGAATGCAACGCAGTCATCTGGAGCCCGCATGAGACTAAATATAGGCTCATGTTGGAGCGTATTCAAAATAAATTTATCAGGTTTTTATATCTGAAACTGTATGGAGTTTACCCCTATTATCCCCTGATGTATCCTACTTTGTTCGTGTTAGGAACGGTAGGATACAACCAGTTAGAAGTCCGAAGGGAGTTGGCGCTCGCTTCGTATATATTTAAGTTGTTACGGGGCAAGTTATTTAACCCTGGAGTACTGGGGGAGGTGCGTCTGAACGTACCGGACCGATACGTGTGGCGGCGCCGGCGGCCGAGCCTGCTGGCCGAGCCGCGCGCGCGCACGCAGCTGCTGCGCCAGGCCCCCGCCACCAGGGCAATACGCACGCTAAACCGAGTCGCAAATGTGATATACATTTTCTCTTGCTGTCTGAACGAATTCACAAGGGTAACGCTGTATGTTTTGTGTTATGCTGGGTTATAATATTTTATATTCAGTTGTTTTGTATACATTTTGGAATTATTTATATTACATGTAAGTCCCTAGTTGTAAGAATCCCGCACTGTCGCATTAGGTAAAACCTGTTATGATAGTTGTGTGATGTAATAAAAAAAAAAAAAAAAAAAAAAAAAAAAAAACAATACCCATGTTGGTTTTCAGATTTTTGTCACCACATTTCCCCCCTTTATATTGGAATTAAATTTTATTTAATGTCTGGCTGTATGGGATTTACCTGTGTCTCTGTTATTTTTTTTTATAAGCTATATAGTTGATAGGTGTCGCCACCGTCTTTGTCGTGTCTGTGGTATTGTATCGGAATGCTGTCGTGTGCCGAATAAAGTAAAGTAAAAGAAGAAATCTTGTTTAATTCTCGTGAAATCTAAGTGGTTATGGGCTCAGGACGTCGCCCTGGAGTGATCACACGATAATAAACAAAGAGCAGCGAAAATTTGAAGTAAAAGTGTGGAACTTGCTTTGTGTCACACACGACCAGGCCTAACCTAAAAATGGAGGTCGGCAAGCTTGATAAATTCGACGGCTCCAATTTCAAGCAGTGGAAATTCCAAATTAAATGCGCGTTACGTGCTAAAGGATTGGATATAACTAAACCGAAACCAGAAACAAACACCACACAATGGAATAAGGATGATGGATTAGCGATGTTTCTAATGACATCGGCAATGGACTTCAGTCAAATCGCGCTTATTGAAAATTGTGAGACAGCGCTCGAGGTAATGACTAGGCTCGAAACAATCTATGAACAAAAGTCGGAGCTCACAAAAATGATCATACATGAACGCTTTTATCAGTATAAGATGTCAACGGGAGATAACATTGCTCAGCATATTGCCAAAGTGGAAAGTTTGGCGAAACAGTTGAACGAATGTGGAGAGAAAATAAGCGATACAGCTATCATGACCAAAATACTAAGTACCCTGCCGCCTAAGTTTAGATCCCTTCGTCAGGCGTGGATGTCGCTTGCTCCAGAAAATCAAACTATAGTCAATTTAACAGCTCGCTTACTGGATGAAGAGGCTAGCTTAAATGAAGAGGATAGTGAAACAGCGTTGCTAGTGGCTAAATCAGGTGCAAAGAAGAAGTCATTTCCACCTTCTAAAACAGAGAAATATGCCAATGAGAAACAACAACATCGGTTCGCTTGTTATCAATGTGGGAAGCGAGGTCATTTTGCTAGAGATTGTCGAGCTCCTAAACAGAAGCAAAGGCAAGGTGACAAGAATATGTTAGCATTCAACATAACTAGCACCAACCATAATGATAGTGAGGAGAGTAATAAATGGATATTGGATAGTGGCGCTTCTGCCCATATGTCCTACAAGGAGGAGAACTTTATAGAATTATATAAATACACAGGATCACCTTTGAAATTGGGAAATCAAGAAATATTAGAAGTTGCTGGCTATGGCAATATTTTAATTAGCAAGTGTGTCAATGGGCAGTGGGAGAAAAGCATGCTGAAAAATGTACTTTTTGTTCCTAAATTGCGAAGAAATTTATTTTCTGAGGGAGTAGTGACCAGACAAGGCTATAAAATTATCAAGTCAGGTAGTGAGGCAATGATCTACAAGGACAATGAAGTAGTGATGTGTGCGTTTCTACAGAGTAATAATCTGTATGAACTGAAGGTGAGAACCAGTCAAAACCCAGTGTGCAACATTGTTCAAAAATTAGACCTTAAAACTTGGCATGAACGTTTGGGACACTTGAATGTGAGAGAAATAGAAAAAATGTGTAAAAATAATGTGATTACTGGTGTGGACTTATCAGACTGTGACAAATTTGTTTGTGAAGGTTGTGCTTATGGCAAGCATGCTCGTCAACCATTCAAGAAATCTGAAAGAGGATCTGTGAACCCAGGTGACATGGTTTACAGTGATGTATGTGGACCTTTCAGCGAACCATCAGTACAAGGTATGAGATACTTTGTTATTTTTAAAGACGCTGCTACAAGTTTTCGCTATGTGTACTTTATAAAGAACAAAAGTGATGTACTAGAGTGTTTTAAAAAATACAATGCTAAAGTGAAAAACATTTTTTCACATAGTGTACGCATTTTGCATACGGACAATGGAGGAGAGTACACTGGTAGGGACTTCAACGAATATCTTGACAGTGAGGGAATAACGCATGAGCTGACTGCCCCGTATACCCCACAGCAAAATGGTAGAGCGGAGAGAGAGATAAGGACCATTGTGGAAAGTGCCCGATCTATGCTCTACGCCCGGAATGTGCCACTCTGTTTATGGGCTGAGGCAGTAAATTGTGCTGTTTATTTGTTAAACCGCACATCATCTAGCCAAACACCAAACATTACACCATTGGAGTTATGGAGTGGTGTAAAGCCTGCCTTGGATCATGTCAGAGTATTTGGTTGTGTGGGGTATGTCCACGTGCCAGACCAGTTAAGAAAGAAGCTAGAGAGTAAGAGTCGTATGATGATGTTAGTAGGCTATGACCATACTAACTATAAAATGTATGATCCAGAAAAGAAAACCATAACAGTGTCCAGAGATGTGATTTTTAATGAAGATAAGAGCCCTGAATTAAAAAGGAATTATGCCAAAATTTTTATTGGTGATGAACACGAAGAAATTCCAGATAGAGAAGGAGAATTGATATTAGAGGTGACGCATGACACAGAACAAAGTGATGAAAGTTATAGAAGCGATGACAGCACACACACTGCTGTTGATGAAAATGATGAGACATATGAACCATCACAGGAAATAATTGAGCTGGATGACATAGCTCGGTCAAATGTCACGCTGAGACCTCGTAGAAATGATTCTTTAGAGGCGAATTTAGTAGAAGCAACTATTCCTCTGACTTATCAAGATGCAATAAATAGTGCGGAGTGCAAGCTGTGGCTGGAGGCCATACAAGAGGAACTTGAAGCTCACAAAAGAAATAACACCTGGACATTTGTTGAGAAAAACAATCAAAGAGCTATAACATCAAAATGGGTTTTTAATATAAAAACCAATCAAAATGGTCAGGTTGAGAGGTACAAGGCTCGGCTCTGTGCACGTGGATTTACACAAATAAAAGGCATCGACTACAGTGAAATCTTCTCACCCACAACGAGGTATGAATCCATACGCATACTGTTGTCTCTTGCTGCTGAGTATAATTGGAATATTAGACAATTAGATGTTAAAACTGCCTTCCTATATGGAAAGCTAGAAGAAGATATTTTCATGGAGGTTCCTGATGGAGTGGGAGCCCCTGCAAATACATTATGTAAATTGAACAAAGCCCTATATGGCTTAAAACAAGCGTCCCGTTGTTGGAACAGTATGTTTACAGATTTTTTATTAAAATTTGGTTTTGTTCAATCACAAGCAGACAACTGTGTATTTGTAGGTAAATTTAATGATGTTAAGGCATGGTTAATTTTGTATGTCGATGATGCCCTAATTATGTCCCAGTCGAATGTTGTATTAAAGGAGATAACAACTTACTTAAGACAACATTTTGAAATTAAAGAATTGGATTTGACTCGCTTTGTTGGTATAGAAATTTTCAAAACTAATTCTTGCATATGTATTAATCAGAAACAGTATATTGAGCAGTTAATCAATAGGTTTAATATGAGTACAGCACATCCTTGTAATACACCTATTGATTTGAATGTTCAAATAAGCAATTATGTCAATGATGATGATAATGAGCGGATTGTTTTCCCCTACAGGGAGGCTATAGGATCATTATTATTTTTATCTATGGCCACTAGGCCAGACATTTCATATGGTGTCAATTTGTTAAGTAGATACGTTAATAACCCAGGTCCATGTCATGTGGTTCAGCTTAAAAGAATAATTAGATATTATCTTATTGATACTAAAGATCTGTGTATAAAATATCAAGGTAAAGAAAGCTTAATTGGTTATTCAGACTCAGACTTTGGTGGGGATTTGGACACAAGAAAGTCAACCTCTGGATATATTTTTATGTTAAATAGTGGGCCTATATCATGGGCAAGTCAAAAACAATCTTGTGTTGCCTTATCAACAACAGAGGCTGAGTTTATGGCTGGTTGTGAAGCCGCAAAGAATCTTATATGGTTAAGATATTTTTTTAAAGAAATTGATGTTGGTCAAAATTGCACAATCCTATGTATAGATAACCAAAGTGCTATAAAACTCATAAATAACCCAGTGTATCATAAAAAAACAAAGCACATAGATATTAAATTTAACTTTATTAGAGAAAAGGTTAAACAAAAGTTAATTGAAATAAAGTATGTGAAGAGTTCTGATCAGCTGGCCGACATCTTTACCAAGGCTTTACCTGCACATAAATTTAAATGTATAAGGGATGAAATATTATCAGTAATGTCAGACTAATGGAAGAGCCCTAAATGGGAATGTTTGTTTTTTTTAACACAACATTTTGTTTGTTTACTATAATAAGTAAAAGAGAAGCTATGCTATTGTCAGCTAAGTGTATTAAATACATTTTTCCTACATGTGCTATATAATACATACATAGATGCTGATGTAATTAATAGGTACTTAGTTTCTCTTAAGTTTTTTTTGTATTTACAATTGTAACGCAGGTAAATCAATGTATACAGACAGGTTATGTAGTTTACTCTTATAAAATTTAGTGGGAGTATTGGAATTAAATTTTATTTAACACGTTGGACGCCACGCCACCCACCGGTGGGCCATCACGATGTATGCGTTGGGGCCATGGTAAAAACGGATAATATGCAATTTAAAAAAAAAAAAATTTGGTTATTTTGGATGTAAAACATTATATTTAGTACTATAGATCAAAAGATACTAGCTTAAACGTCAAAAATACTCGAATTTCCTTAAAAGGCTCACCGGTGAGCCGCGTGGCCTAATCGGAAGGAATTGCGAACTTTCTTCCGCGGGGGCCGCGGGGGTCATGCCGCGGCTCACCCGCCCGCGCTCCTCGCACTTGCCTACGCGTTCGCAAGTCTCACAACTGACTGACAGTGCCGCTAGTATCCAGCAACGCACTTCACTTACCATGCGTAATTATTTACGTACGATTTTACGTCTTTAATTTTGTAAGAAAGTGTATTATTACTTGTTTGTTTATTATGGATGACGATGGCTTTGAAGACTTTGTTCTAACTCAAGATGACTTAGCTGAAACTGAAAACGTAGAAATAAACTTTTTAAACAGCAGTTTTCAACTAAATTCAGAAGATGAGTTGCAGCCAGTATCGTCGCATCGGAAAAAACGACGTATTCTGCACTCCGACTCCGAAGAATAGTATTATTAGTTTTAATTGGTTAAATAAATAAGTAATACTTTAGTAACTTATTTACGTTCATTTTTTACCAAACTCCATGTTTAATTAAAGCTTTATTTGTCAGTTTTCAACTACATATTATTTATGATGTGTAAGGCAACCATAAAAAAGTATAAAAAATTGTGAAAAAATCATAAGTCCTTTACAGTACAAAAGAACCAAGGCAACTAGTATCTTCTCTAAAGCCACGCGGCTCACCCTTCAATACGTTTTTGGAAGGAATAAGTGATCGGTGGCCTGTAAAACAGGTTTGAAATGAAGGCTCACCGCGGCTCACCGGTGACCCCCGTGGCTCCAATGGTTCAACATGGTTTGGCTCACCGGTGACCCCCGGGGCTTCAATGGGAACACTACATTTTTGGCCTGGCGTTCAACGTGTTAATGTCTGGCTGTATGGGATTTACCTGTGTCTCTGTTATTTTTTTTTATAAGCTATATAGTTGATAGGTGTCGCCACCGTCTTTGTCGTGTCTGTGGTATTGTATCGGAATGCTGTCGTGTGCCGAATAAAGTAAAGTAAAAGAAGAAATCTTGTTTAATTCTCGTGAAATCTAAGTCTTTAGGGGTTAATTTTCAAAAAATATAAAACACGTTGTAACGTTGCACTTACATACTTGCTTTAATATAAGGGTAAATTAATAATTTTTACTAAAAATTAAATTAATAAAAAAAAAACGTCTAATGAAAATATAAAAAAATACTAACCTATTAATTCAAATAAACATCATTAAATTAAAACTAACTTATAAATAACTAACTAATATCAATGTCAAAAATAAATGGCAAATAAAATATTACATAGTTAACCCGTGTAGACTTTCTGCGCGCGATGTTACTCTGTGCTCCTAGTAGCTAGCGTCAGCAGTTTTGTCCCGGTTTGTTTCCACGGCGTTTGCGCAGCGCGCTTCACTCTGCATTCGGCTGTCTTTAGCGACGGATCTTTTGATAATTATTATAGCCGCGTTCACTAGCTTCCGCCAAGCCAAGTGTCGTCTCACGCGAGCTCAATAATTGAATATTATCATAATTTTATTGGCGTTCTTTTTAAATAAATACCGAGTATAAGGAGGTAAATAATGTGTCTGAGCTGTTAATCGTCGTTGTGACTTGCACCCCGAAAGGGTAAGTGTTTGAACGTTATTAATTTAAGCAGTGCTAGCTTATAGTGGTTATAAATGTAACATAACTTCTGGGCATGTTAAGCTATTTAACGTGCTATAATTAGGCTTTGTCTTGCAAGTGCCGCTCGTGGGTAATGTATGTGACCGCTACGCGTATGTGGAAGAGTACCGTTACAACATGGCGTCCCATACATTTCGTACGACGGTATTTTAAAAACTCATCTTCATCTTTCCAGCTTAACATGCTATTAAATGATTTATTTGGACAGTTTGCAAAAGTAATACAACTAAATTAGGGATATAATAGTTGCGGCTACTTGCGTATGCGCTTTTCCTCTTTATTTTGTAACTCCGTTCTGATTATTGAACACCCACCATCTACTTTCGGTCGCTCCCTTGTCTGCTAGCTGCGACGTACTACATGGGGTTCATAATCGGAGGCATAAAATTTATTACGTGGCCCTAAACGTGGACGACGTTATGTTCCAGGGTGCAATTTTACGGCTGCAGCCGGTTCCGGTCCAAGGAACTATTTACCGGCCGATGTCACCACCAACACCACCGTAGCTGCCTAAGGCGCTCCCTCGGGTCGCTCCCGACATCACCAGGACCTGCCGCATCACCCTCTGCTTCGGCCCGCATCATAGGGGAGTACCTAACTGCGCAGTGGGAACCAGGCGGCATTTATTTTTCTAAAAATTAACCGGACCCTTGACCACGCCCGTTTTTTTTAAATTATAATGATGATACTGAAGGTTGTTGTTTCTTTTTAAATAAATATAAGTAGTATCCCAACTTCAAGTGTCACAACGTGTTTACTCATTTATCGTAAAAAATACTCCTTTGAAGTTTCCAATAAAATGGTCTAACTAATCTTGTTTCCGCATACTAACTTTGGACCCTCATTTCACCCCTTTAGGGGTTGAATTTTAAAAATCCTTTCTTAGTGCACCCCTACACCTTTTAAGGAACCTACGTGCCAAATTTGAACTCTTTAGAACCAGCGGCTTAGCATTTAGATATTTCAACACCAACAGGGGAGATTTTAATTCACGTCTGCTATTATAGGATTTTATAATCGTTGCGGTTTTCGTAATCAGCGACCCGATAAACCATAAAAACAATACCCATGTTGGTTTTCAGATTTTTGTAACCACATTTCTCCCCTTTTTGGGGTTGCATTTTCAAAAAAACTAAAACACATGTTTAATCATTTATCGTAAGAAATACTCCTTTGGGTGAATATCACAAGTATCACAACAGCATTTTGTACGTGTCCAAGCTGAGAATCCCAGTGTAAAATGCATATTTCTTTCTAAAATTTTTATGGTTAATTATTGGAACAACTGAATAGTTGGCTACAAGTTTAGGTTGCAGTAAACATATATATTTATTAAAATAAAAAGTAAATTATTTAAGAACAGTCTGCTTCTCTTCGGGGGATTCGTCAAGCTGCGCTAACAATGTAACCGACGTCATTCGGCAGGGTATGGAGTATTTCATTCCATATTCAGACGTTTCGACTGGTTATGCAGCACGCCCATGGTATAATGCTGACTGTGATCGTGCGGAGGCACTTAAAGAGTCCGCTTACCGTGCATGGACTGATGCTCGAAGGCGTAAAGCTTCGAATACTTCCCAGCTGAAAAAAGCATTTAATAAAGCCGCCAAATCCTGCAAGAAACAGCTGCGCAAGGTACTGTGGCGACTGCCGGGGGATAACTTCAGATGGGGAATAAAAAGAGCAGAGGTACTTCGTTAAATTACTTTATTGCCCGAAGGCTAGATAAAGAATGATTCATATTTTTACAATTTCTACAATTATTGACGGACGTCATTCGTCCATTCTGAATTTCAAACAATCTTATTTCTTAAATCAGTGGCCAGGCACCGACAGTGAAGGTACGACCTTCACATTTCCCGCCGTCTCGGGGTAAACGAGGGACATTCGTCTTACTATATAAACACTAGACAAAACTACTCCTGCCTAACATATAAGAGGTCCCTACCTATGCAGGGACACCCATACATTCATACCCAGATGGTCTCTTGCTAAGAGATAACCAGGGTCAGGACATGAGCAGACACTAGCCTATGGCATGTTACGTAATCTGACATGTTGACTGACACTGGCTTCGCCTTGACAAAAACCTGCTAAAAAGGCAAGGCACCAACTTCACTAATCCCCAAAAGTCATCTGACTTAATATATTAAAGCATAGACCATTCGATACAAAATTTAAAATGACAGGCTTTAGTAATTCAATCGCCTGGTGTAACACCGGCTTAAACACAACACTCGACTTAATTATCACGAATGTTCTAACCTTAACTGCCTGGAGCATGACGCATGACACACGTCGCATGCCCCAAATAGTTGTACCACGGTATATCACTGCCCTTGTATTAGATGCTTGAAAACATTGTCTATGACACTCGCTTCAAACATCCATACAGGACTAACAAATAGTGATACCCGTCTACCACTAGCTTTATCTTAGAATCCTGGCGCATATATATTAAATATGCCCCAGAAATCTGTACCTTAAATTACTATACCTTTTATCCTAAATAGATACCTGGACTAAAGTATTATCTTTAGTCCAGCTATCCGTACCAATTCTAAATAAATAAATACCTTATAATTGATTTCACGACCATAGACGATAGCAGTACACGTCATAGTGACATGTCAAATGTTATGTCACTGTCGGAAAATCAATTAAAACACAAAACGAAAATTAATTTTATTAAAAATCCTACCTATCACCTAGCACAAAAATGAAATAAGTTTTATTTATTACATAAAATCATAGTTAAAAAAATGTTTTCTTCGCTTCGGCCTGGTGCAGTGAATTCCTTGGCTCGACGCCAAGGCTCCTGCCTCCGCTTGGTCGAGGGATGCAGGAAGCATCCCGGCAACCAGTTGCTGAAACCCCAGGGTTGCTGGAGCAGCCTCTGCCTCCGCGTGGTCGAGGGATGCGGATAGCATCCTGGCGACCAACTGCTGAAACCCCAGCCTGCTGGAGCAGCCTTGATCTCCGCGGCAGAATACATGAAAAAGAAAAATCATTATAATACTGATGCTGGATAATGCTGAAATCAAAATAAATAAAATAATAAATTATTGGAATTCAGTGAAAGTAATAAGTTAAAATTATTTTAAGTAAAGGTATTGAAAGTGCAATTATAAATTTATAGTGCAAGTAATTAAAAATTGAATTTCCTATAGCAATATCTTAGAAATGCAGCTAATATCTTGTGGAACGAAATTAAATTATATTTACAACAGTGACACTTGCACATGCAACAAACACAACTGCATCCTTGTACAGTCAGCCTGAATTAAAAATTGCTGAAAAATAATTGTGTTATTATTCACACCCTAGAAATATAGAACTGTTTTATATAAATTAGAATTAACGATTAAAGAATCTCTTTAATCTGTTAACATGAATTATTACATTCTTGGCACGACCATTAGGAGTGAGTTTTTGCACCACATAATTCAATGAAGACAATCGGTGAATAATCTTGTATGGTAATAATTTATGCACAACGATTATTTATTATTTGTAGGACCATACTAATATCTAGAACTATCATACACCTAGCATAATTATTATGGGACTATTATTTACATCCTAATAAACACATATTCTACAAATTATATATTATGGTTCATTATTGCCTGATAGAAGCGTTGCGTCTTGGACAGCGTTCACGGTGTCCATGGCGTTCGTCGGCGCTTGATCGGCCATCCTCGTACAGGCTTGCTGTTCCCGATGTTGCATCTTCTTGACGAGCACTCGATCCGGCACAGCACATATTGTGGAAATAAAATTTAACAAGCAACATATTATGGATCTAATGACATTGGTTGAAATTGATGTCTTCCACTCTTTAAGAACATTTGTTACATCATTTGACAACACTGAAACTGAATGTTTCTCACTGGTAAAATTCTATACTGTCACTGACAATTGCTTGTCCGATGTCAACAACGTGTGCTTCAAGCGTAAAGGAACAAATTATTGGGGATTCTTGCGATATTTGCTGACGATGATAAAATTCTTGTACATTATTTTTGGCTCGACGATAATTCTTCGTTTAGCTCTGATATAACATCCTCAAACGATGTCTGTAATTAATCTGTAATACGGTCCCCGAAAAATTATACCGTAATTGCCATTTGTGATTATTTTATTTCGTATTTTACACACGGGCCAATATTTAAACGTCGTAAAAGCCATTAATTGTGCTCGTCTCCATTTTTGTATGGAATCCAAACAAATCAAATGCACAAACAGATTAAAATCGCACGAAATGAAATATGATAATGGGTGATTCAATCTTGACAATGTCACCCGTTTGTCGAACTCGCTCCGTCACCGATGGCAATTCGCACTTGCCAAATGTGCACTTATTCTTCGGTGCGCTTCGCTCCTGGCCGGCTCCTATGCAAACCGTAAGCTTTCCGTACGTAATTGTAAGATGCCCGAGAATCTGTGGACAAAATTAATTGGGAGCGGGGGAACTTGTCAATACTCGCGTGACTCTAAATATAAACGTTCGCAGCCTCCACCAAGTGTGGCGACTGCCGGGGGATAACTTCAGATGGGGAATAAAAAGAGCAGAGGTACTTCGTTAAATTACTTTATTGCCTGAAGGCTAGATAAAGAATGATTCATATCTTTACAATTTCTACAATTATTGACGGACGTCATTCGTCCATTCTGAATTTCAAACAATCTTATTTCTTAAATCAGTGGCCAGGCACCGACAGTGAAGGTACGACCTTCACAGTACGCTTCGATCATATACGCCGCATTGGGACCAAACTTGCCTCATATCCACCTGGAAGTAAGGCATTCTGGTCCCTAGCTAAAGCGGTCGAAGCCAACTTCTGTCGATCTTCGTTGCCACCCCTGCTCAAGCCCGACAGATCTCTAGCACATACAGCCGAGGAGAAAGCAAATCTATTTGCTTCTCTATTTGCGGAAAATTCGCATCTGGACGCCGCGAGTTGCCCACCTATACTGCCGCATGTACGAGTAGGAACCACCATGGAGCCAATCCATATACGCCAGAAGGAGGTTCTTGCAGTCATGCGGAGTCTTGATGTGAATAAAGCTAGTGGTCCCGACGGAATTCCTGCTGTTGTTTTGCGGAACTGTGCGGCTGAGTTGTCCCCGGTCTTAACACGCCTGTACCGTCTCTCACTTGAGACTGGAGTTGTCCCGACGTCTTGGAAGCTTGCAAATGTGCAGCCTGTGCCCAAGAAGGGAAGCCGGGCTGACCCTGTCAATTACCGACCAATTTCCGTCACCTCCATACTCTGTAAGACTATGGAGCGTGTACTGAACAAACGCCTCCTTGCATACCTGGAAGTGAACGACTTGCTCAGTGATTGCCAGTTTGGATTCCGTCCGGGGCGATCAACTGGGGATCTTCTTGTGTATGTCACTCATCTATGGAGCGAGGCGATTGAGAGACACGGGGAGGCTCTCGCCGTGTCTCTCGATATTTCAAAAGCCTTTGACAGGGTCTGGCACGCAAGCCTGGTGGGAAAGCTTCCAGCGTATGGGGTCCCTGAAGGATTGCTGATTTCCTGAGTGAGCGTTCGATCTGAGTAGTCCTTGATGGCTACACTTCGGATCCCAGGGCTATTGACGCCGGTGTTCCTCAGGGGTCTGTTCTGTCTGCAACTCTTTTTCTGCTGCATATTAACGACATGCTTATGCCCGGTACCTTTGGGTATGCTGATGACAGCACAGTTGTTGACAGATACACATCCAGCGCAAATTCCAAGAGGGACGAAATCCAGTCTTGTCGAGAGGCGAAGGTGGATCGATTGAACCAAACTCTGGTGGCAGTGTCCGAGTGGGGAGATGCCAATTTAGTTGGATTCAATGCCACCAAGACTCAGGCGTGTCTGTTTTCCGCTAAACGGAGTCCCTTTGACCTGACTCCCACTTTCCAAGGTGTATCCGTTCCGATTTCAGACCACCTAGAGCTTCTTGGGATGACCTTATCATCCAACCTGAACTTCGGCCAATACATTGAATCCTTGGCTACAACTGCAGCAAAAAAACTTGGGATCCTATCTAAGGTGAGGCGGTACTTCACGCCGAGACAGCTGCTTCAATTATATCAGGCGCAAGTCCGATCATGCATGGAGTACTGCTGCCATCTTTGGGATGGGTCCGCCAAATACCAACTGGCCGCCTTGGATTCAATTGACAAACGTGCGAAGAAGCTCATTGGCGACCCTGCCTTAGTTCAGGAAAAGCTGCAAAACCTCGAACACCGCAGGAAAGTCGCCTGATTATCGGTTTCCTACCGGATACACTTTGGTGAGTGTGCACTAGGACTGCATGAATTAATTCCACCGTCTCCGTTCAGACAATACAGTACTCGGCGCGGACTTGGATTCCACCCTTATGTTGTCGATATACCACTGATTCGTACGAAACGCTTTGCGTCTACTTTCCTTATGAGGACAGCTAAGGAATGGAACTCTCTACCTGCGCACCTGTTTCCTGAAAAATATAACTTGGATCTCTTCAAGTCGAGAGTGAATAGGCATCTTCTAGCCAAGCATGCTCCATCTTAGGCCTTATTGTCACGTAACATCAGGTGCAATCTAGGTTAAATGCATGGCTATTTTGAATAAAAAAAAAAAAAAAGAACAAGGTGGCTTGTCCTCAACGTACTTCTTATGAAACAAGCGCTCAGCATGGCTATGTTTTAAGCTTGTATATAAATAAGGCATCAAATTAACAATTTATGAAGTCATAGCCTCTTACTTATTTTTTTTTTTTTTTTTTTTATAGCCTCTTAATGTTGGTATAATTTCATTATTTTACCTATTTAAATACACATGACTCTGGATCAAAGTTTGTCCACGCAAAATTGTAAGTTACGGTGGCGAAATTTCAAGATGTCGTAGCTGGTTATTAAATGGCGCAAGAGTTGTCACGTTGGTTTACCCCACTTAGGTCAGTCGTGCGCTAGCGCTTGCGCGGAGTGGAAGTGCGACTGAGACGGTGTGTTTCCCGCCATAACGTACGTAACCTCTTTGGTGGCATTTTGTTCAACGATTTGTTAGTTTTGGTGGCTCAAATTGTGCGCTTGTTCTTTGTTCTTCGTGTCGTAAGAATACAGTATTTTGGTATGTAGTTTAATTTATTCTATAATTACAATCTTAAAATAAATCATTAAATTGTAACAATTTTTTTTCGTAAATTTTCAGTTTAGGTGGCTATATATCATTTTTCATACAAATAGTAAGGAGTTTTCAGTTCTTGGTGGGCAAGATTAAGTTTTGGTGGCGTATATTTAAGATTAAGTGGGCAAATTTCAGTTTTGGTGGCAACCCAAAAATTTGGGTGCTCATATTTCATTAATTATTGTTAAAATTCTTGGAGAGATATGAAAATATGTAATATTGTGAATAGATATTTAGTACTACCGTTCCCCCGCCAAGACGAACAAAAAAGGAGGAGGCACTACCTACCTTTTCTCGAACCGTTTCGTCTCATATTCAAACCCTCATAGTTTCGTCCCAGTTAACACTAGAGCGCCTGAATTCTCAGGTTAAGATGCAGTTAGCAAACATATAAAATATACTAGATTTAATTGATCTAGCTTTTATACTTTAGGTTTTATAGGTACCTAAAATACGCCGATTTTGCCACTCACTCACTGACGTATCAAAACCTCTGGGGTACTTCCCGATGACCTAGAAAGCTGAAATTTGGTATGTAAGCTAGTATTAGTACACAAACAACAAAATAATTCTAAAACTTGGAACTTTTACCCCCCTTTCATAGAGTACCGTAAATAAGTCTAGCGGACTGTCCGGCCCATATGGTAAGGAATTAATCCATACTAATATTATAAATGCGAAAGTGTGTCTGTCTGTCTGTCTGTCTGTCTGTTACCTCTTGACGCTAAAACCGCTGAACCGATTTAGATGAAATTTAGTATATACATAGTTTCAGTCTCGGGGAAGGACATAGGATACTTTTCATCCCGAATAAATGTATTTTTCCCGTGGGATGAGCGGGTAAAACCGCGGGGCACAGCTAGTAAGTTTATAAGTATATATTATCAAAGACATAAACTTAATTTCTTGATACCATATGGGCCAGACGGTCCGTTGGACTTATTTACGGTACTCTATGAAACGGCCAAGCCATACTTTTGAAACCAAGGTGTAGGGTTAGTAAACTCCGGGTTTAGGGGCTTGAAGTCAGTTGATGCCATACTTTTTAAACCAAGGTGGTGTTATGAAGTCGGGGCTTAGGGGCTTGGCTTTTCCTGGGATCTGATAACTTTTTTACAGCGAAAGCGTTATGAGAATGTGAGTCTTGGCCGTCAATTTTACATGAAATGTTTTTGGTGGGATAACTTAATTTCTTCTTAAAAACTAAAAAAATATGTGCCGCCAAAACTGAAAAATATTTGCAATGTTGATAATCACCCCTTTGAAGTTTCGAATAAAATAGTCTAACTAATCTTGTTTCCCCATACAAACTTTGAAACTCCATTTCAGTCCTTAAGGGGGTGATTTTTAAAAAATCCTTTCTTAGTGCACCCCAACACTTTATAAGGAACCTACGTGCCAAATTTGAACTCTCTAGAACCAGCGGTTTAGTATTTAGACATTTAAACCCCATTTCACCCCAACAGGGGAGATGGTAACTCACGTCTGCCACGTTGGACTTTAAAATCGTTGCGGTGTTCGTAATCCGCGACCCGATAAACCATAAAAAGAAATACCCATGCTGATTTTCAGACTTTGTCACCACATTTCTCCCTTTTAAGGGTTGAATTTTCAAAAAACCTGAAACACGTGTTTACTCATTTATTGTTAGAAATACTCCAGTGAAGTTTCGAATAAAATAGTCTAACTAATCTTGTTTTTTTTTTTTTTTTTTTTTTATGTCATAGGGGGCAAACGAGCAAACGTATCGCCTGATGGAAAGCGATTACCGTCGCCCATAAACACCTGCAACACCAGAGGAGTCACAAGTGCTTGCCTACCCGGAGGACGAAGATAGAATGCCTCTATGCTAGTAATTTCACCGGCTATCTTACCCCCACACCGGAACACAACAATGCGAACATTGCTGTTTGGCGGTGGGTTAGCAGGCAAGACGGTAGTAACAATCCGGACGGACCCTGCACGAGGTCCTACTACTCCAAAAACTTAAACGTGTACAAACTTCGGAACCCCATTTCACCCCTTTGGGGGGTGAGTTTTGAAAAATCCTTTCTTACTGCACCTCTACACCTTACAAGGAACCTACGTGCCAAATTTGAACTCTCTAAAACCAGTGGTTTACTATTTAGACATTTCAACCCCATTTCACCCCAACAGGGGAGATGGTAACTCACGTCCGCCACGTTGGATTTTAAAATCGATAAACCATAAAAACAGCACTCAAGCTGATTTTCAGAATTTGTCACCACATTTCTCCCTTTTAGGGGTAGAATTTTCAAAAAACCTGAAACACGTGTTTACAAATTTATCGTTAGAAATACTCTTGTGAAGTTTCGAATAAAATAGTACAACTAATCTTGTTTCCCCATACAAACTTTGGAACCCCATTTCACCCCTTTGGAGGGTGAGTTTTGAAAAATCCTTTTTAGTGCACCTTATAAGTTGAACTCTCTAGAACCAGCGGTTTAGGCTGTGCGTTGATATGTCAGTCAGTCAGTCAGTGAGTCAGTTTCTTCTTTTATATATTTAGATAATAATATATTCCATTCCCACCACGACTGATGAGTCGTTACTCTTTGATAAAAGATCATAACTTGTTAAATCATGCGCATTTAACATGATTCATTCACTTTTACCTAGCAGTAAAAAATTACTTTTTAAGAACTTTCGGCCAGATACGCTTTGGCAAAATTATTTATTCTTAAAGACACTATTATTTTAAAACGTTTATACCATCCCCCATCTATGGCCAATGGCTATCTTTCGGTTTAAAGAATCTTTATTGTCGTCTAAAGAAATTACAATAATTTCACTTACTAGACAACTTAAAATTAAGTAGTATAATAATAACTTATAAGCAAGCATGCATTACATGTTACATGGTTTTTCTTACAGGAAAATTCATTACTTACATATAAAGCCCTATGAACACCTATTACCTACGCAGAAAAAACTAAACATGAAAACATCCATTTATTGAAATTTGTGGGTAGACTTGTTCGAGCGTCGATATGCATTCCAGCATTCATTTAATATTTATCTCGGTTAAGTTAAGTATGCACCTGATTTGCACGCAAACATATTGGTGCCAGGTGCTTACCAATCTCAACCGGCTAGTAGATAACGTTATGGGCTTGGTTTACCGCAACTTATAAATGTTAGTTAATTCTTGGTTACCATGTATAGTTAGTTTTCATAAAATTCGTTTATTTGTTTGTTAAGTTTGATGTTATTTCTTTTATATAATAGCTAGAAATATTTTATTATAGCATTTTAAATTCTAAAGTACCCAGTTTTAATAGATTTTTAATATAACTATTTATGAGAACTTTTTTTTTTAATTTTATTTTATTTATTCGATTTTGTCTATGATATATGATTTCAATTTGGTTTTAAATAGGGCAAATGTTTTGACATCTTTTATATATTTGGGTAAACTGTTATATAATTTCGCACCATCGTACATTAGGTTTTGGGATCCGTATCGGGTTCTCGGGAAACGCAGGGTTAGGCTTTCAGCATTTCTGAGTCTTATCTTTTGAAATTGATGTTTTTTATTGAAAGTTATTTCGGAGTGTATTTCACCTTTTAATATTTTACGTATTAAGATACAGGTTTTATACATGTATATTTGTTTTAGGTTCATAATTTTTGTTTCCTTGTATAAAATTTTAGTTGAGGTGTAGTAGTCAGTGAAATAAAACTTTAATTATTTTATTTTGTGCTGTTTGGACAATTTTAAGATTTGACATTTGCTGCGTTACCCCATATTTCGACTAAATATTCTAAGTGTGGTTTGACTAACGAGTTATAGATATTGGTACGGACTTGTTTTGGAAGACAGTTTGTTATACTCCGCATAGCTGCTGTTAATGATGTTATTTTAGATTTTATTTTAGCAATGTGTGCCTTCCATGTGAGTTGACTGTCAAGGATCAATCCAAGGTACTTTTCGTGGTCTTTTTTTTGTAATATTTGACCATTTATGGAGAGGTCTATAGTTTGTTCAATTTTTTTATTCTTTGCTGAGAATATAACATAGCAAGTTTTAGTAGCATTAATTGTTAACAAATTTTGTTGGAACCAGTTAAAAAGTAGATCGAGATCTTGTTGTGCCTTTTGCATGATGGTATGAAGCGAATTTCCGAAATAGAATAAGCATGTGTCGTCTGCATATAAGGTTAAGTGGCCTTGAAGCCCAGCCTCATGCAAATTGTTCACATAAATCAAGAAAAGCAGGGGGCCTAAGATTGATCCTTGTGGTACGCCACAATTTATAGGTAACGGAGAGCTTTTGTGTTCACCTAATTTAACTATTTGGAATCTGTTTTGTAGATATGACTCAAAAATACTGTGGGCTTTACCCTTAATCCCAATGGTTTTTAACTTATTCAAAAGTATAGGATGACTGACCGTATCGAAAGCTTTTTTTAGGTCGATAAATACTCCTAACCCGATATTTTTACAGTCTATGTTGTTCTTAATTTGAGTTACAAGGTCAACTGTTGCTGATGAAGTGTTGCTTTTTGGCCGAGAACCATATTGCCTCTTAAATAAAAACTGAATGGAATTTAAGTAAGTATAAAGTCTGTTATGCATTATTTTTTCTAGTACTTTTGAAATTGTAGGCAATACGGATATCGGTCGGTAGTTTCCAGGCTCTGCTTTTGAACCAGATTTATATACAGGCGATACTTTGGCAATCTTAAGAGAATCCGGAAACTTACCTTCTTTAAAGCAAGCATTGATACAAACTGTTAATTCCTCTACTATAGAATTTTTTATACATTTGAGACTCTTTGTGCTAATTCCATCGACACCAGAACCAACATTTGAGTCTAAACCGGAGATTATTTTGGATATTTCGTTTGTTGATGTTGGCTCTAATTGACACAGTTCATTCTCATTGTTATCTGGATTAGGAATTTGGTCATTTGTTTTTCCAAACTGAGTGGCAATATTTTTACATAAATCAGACCCTATGTTAGTAAAATAGATATTGAAACATTCACAAATTTGATCTGGTGCTGTTATTATTTTATCTTGATATTCGAGTTTAGGAGGAATGTAATTTGATTTTATTTTGTTTTTTGATAATGAATTTATAAGAGTCCACATTTTCTTTGGGTCATTTTTGCACTTTTTGAAAGCACTATAGTAGTATTGTTTCTTGGTCTTAGCGATGTTCACTGTCAATTTATTCCTTTCTTGTATGAAGTTCTTGCGTATTTCTTCGTTGTTGGGATCTTTCTTTAATTTTCGCCATAGCTTGTTTCGCAGACTTATTGCTGTGGTAATAGTTCCATTTATCCAGTCATCCTTAGGTAAATTTATTATTTTAGTTTTTGTTATTTTTGTTTTATTAATAGCTGATCTGACTTTTTCTTCTAAGTTCGAGTAGAGGTGGTCTTCGCTTATTATCACTTCTTCAGCTATAACAGTTTCTAGCTTTTTATAGTCTACAGCACTATATTTTATTTTTCCTTTGCTTTTTGGATGTCTTTTTAAGAGTTCTATGTATATTTGTTTGTGGTCAGACATTGCAGAGTCAATTAAGTGAAAATTAAACTGGTCTTCTATTAGGTTCGTGTATACGTGGTCCAGAATAGTCTTGCATGTTGACGTTTCTCGGGTGCAGTAAGTTTCTTCAATATTATTCAGTATGGTGTAGCCGGCTTCCTCGACCATAGAAACGTATTCCGACGTTGTATTGTCATTTGACAGCAGGTCAATATTGAAGTCTCCAAACACAATAGATCTCTTATGTCGCTCTAATTGTGGCTCGAATGTTGTTACGAATTCGTTAAGATTTGTTCTTCCCGGTTTGTATATAACACCTATAGTCAGGGACAGTTTTGTTAACGATATCCACAGAAAATTGTTGCCGGCTGTGTATACTTCAACTGTTAAAACGTGGTCAATATCATTATGGACATATATTGAGACGCCACCACCTATGGATTCAGTTCTTAGGTTGTAGTAATGGGAGTATCCCACTAGTTGTAGTAGATTCGCCTCTGTTTCTGTTTTGATCCATGTTTCTGTGAGAAGAATCAGATTTGTTGTGTTGGGTATGCTATTTAGTATGCATTTCAATTCGTCAAGTTTGCCTGGTGTTACTATGCTTCGTACGTTGGCGTAGAGGAAATTTAAGGAATGTGAGTTTTTAGTTATGTCCTGGTATTTGTCTAGTACATGGTAATTTACATAAGTTGATGTATTTGATGAGCTCTCGTTCATGGTGATCGGTATTGGCGTTCGAGGGATGATTAGTTTTTTGGTTGATTTTCGATTACAGTTATCACAGGAACACCTTTTCTATATTTGATAGATAAATTTTGTTCGCCGTTCTCTTGACGTGTTGATAATTCTTCTTTAAGGTGTTTCAAGTAATTTTGCTGGCTAGGGGTTTGGTCTGAGTAGATCTTTATACCTGATTTTATGTTATCTCTTTTACGCAAGATGTTTTTAGCGGTTTGTTCAGTGTCGAAGCATACCTTGATAGGCCGATTTGTCTCCGCCTTTTGTTTACCGATCCTAAAAATCTTCAAGGGTTTCGGGCAATTTTTGTCTATAGTTTGCATAACTTTCAAGACTTCTGTGGTATCGTGGTCAATTTTTTCAGTTTTGTTTTCCACATGTAGTTCTGAAATACCAACGATAACGATATTTTTCTGTCTTTGAGTACGTTCCTGTAGCTCGACGAGAACTTCTTCATAGGCGGGAGTAGCCATGTTTGATTGTGACGATGATGGTTGTGAGTTTTTTATAACGTCCATGTCATTGCGGAGACATTTTATGCTTTTTTCGTTCTGAGCGCAATCTTTGACTCCATCTATCAAGCACTTCCGGCCATTTCAGAACTGGCAGACTTATGTTTCCACTCTCTACGATTAAAATGATGCCACGTGTCACGTTTTGATGTCATATGACGTAAGTACAACCCTAAAATTTTGACCGGAAGTGAAGGATTTTCTCAAACTTTTGGCCAATTTTCTTTGCGATAATCTTTTCATTCTCGCTCATCACAACTTTTTCGACCATGTGCCATGCATTTTATCGTGATGTCATGTTACGTAGGTAATCTTGGAGCGGGCTTAGGGACTAAAAGGGTGTAAGAAGAAGTGCTCAAACTACAGGGGAATAGCACTCCTCTCGACAGCTTACAAATTTTTCTCATATATCCTACTGGGCCGGTTGGAGGAGCATGCCGAAGAGATTCTTGGGGATTACCAATGTGAATTTCGGCGTAACCGGAGCACAGTGGACCAGATCTTCCTCCTGAAACAGCTGATGGAGAAGAAATGGGAGTTTGCGCAAGGTATACATATAACCTTTTTGTTGACTTCGAAAAAGCTTACGACAGTATTGACAGACAGTCACTCTTCTCTATCTTAAGAAACTTCAAGATCCCTGATAAACTTGTACGGCTAATTGTGGTTGCCACGGGAGTAAATAAAATGCGGCCGAAGGTTGGAGGAGGGTTGACCGACGAATTTGACGTTATTATGCGCGGTCTCCTGTGCTGTTCAATTGAGCTCTAGAACACGTCATCAGGAAAGTGAAAATATTGGACGGTGGAGTGAGGTAGAACGGGCAGCATAAAATAATTGGATACGCAGACAACCTAGCCGTACTGGGAGAAAATAGCGTATCTCTCTGTGAGAAAACGAAGGTACTGGATGAATAAGGCTCAAGGGTTAGTCTCAGGAGCAGCAAAGAGAAGACCAATTCCTACATGAGCATTTCTCAAAAAGTTTGTACACAATTAAGACAGAAAATTAAAGTCAATATAATTTTCCTATTTTGTTACCAATTTTCTTTGTGATTTCCAATACATTGGTATCATATTATATATAATTAAAAAAATATAGGCATAACAGAATCTTAATTATCGAACATAGCCATAACACTGATATAAAATTACTAAATTAATTGGTAACAAAATAAGAAAATTAAATTGACTTTAATTTTCTGTCCTAATGGTGTACACTTTTTGAGAAATGCTCACACATGCGGAGATATAGAGACGTTTTGGAGCCGAGAGGAAATCTGGATGTAGAAGGAGTTACATACAAAGGTGTGGAGAAATTCAAATACCTAGGATGCCTGATAAATGATACTTAACAACAGTAGGGAACAGGAAATTGACTTTCACATTCAGAATGATCGACGGTGTGCGGCGGCTGCATAAGGTCTTGGTGTCCAAGCTGGTGAGTCCGAAGCCTGCTTTTTTTGTGGCTTTTACTTTTTGCTGATCTTAGCAAGTGGTATTTCGCCAATGACTCGTTTCCAATCGCACACGGCGACAAGATTGAGGATTGATACCACGTTGTACGGTGAGGTGAGAAAATGGTGCTTTTTGTAAAGTGCGGACTATCGGGCCTTGACCCAAGAGGGGTTATGTACGCTTCAAGTTGAATTCTTCATTAGCCATTCACTCATACGTTAGTTCACTGCACAATACGCAATACTACACATTTTACAACCGAAATGAATAAATAACGAACAACGAAACTTGTAGGCATGCGGCCATCTTGAGCCACGGACCGGAAGTCCCGTCTTTGTATCTATTTTTATATAAGTTTTTTAGACTTTTAAGTGTCAAAGTCCATGCGCGGCGCAAGAAAATCGGTAGTTGTCAAATCTGATATGGATAATGTAACTGAGAGGTAACCAGTTAAAAATATAATTCTACTTATATTAAAAATATTAAAAAATAAATAGTATCCTACCTATAAGTTTGCACTGGGACGGAAAATAGCATTTCAAACGCAGGCCATTTCCCGTATGTCCGAGCTGAAAGTCGGAAGCTCCAATCGTGGTAATTTATATATTTGACTCGCTTTAGTGTCCTTCTGATATTTTTGCAACAGATTATTAATGAGCGCTTTAGTCGCGTAGTATACGTTTTCAATACGCGAACTTTCCTCCTCGGATTTAGTGTCTTCTTTTTCGGTTTTCTGTTGCGCCTCGTCGAAATTCTCCATTTGTTTGGTTAATTCAATAGATATTTCGCAATTTTAGCTCCTCAAAATTAATAATGTTTCGATGCGATATATCCAAGTTGTTCACATATACTGTAAAGCTGTATATATTTTGTTTATAATAATAAAAATAAAATAAAATAAAAAAATATCTTAAAAACCGGCCAAGAGCATGTCGGGCCACGCTCAGTGTAGGGTTCCGTAGTTGCTCATCCTTCACAATAAACTGCTGTTTTATGCCTGAGGTTTAAGTTAAGAAAGATTTTAAGCTCTATAAAAAGGTCGTGAACGCCCTAGAAACTGTAATCACTTATTACCTTCTGGAAGTCAACTTACGTCCTTTTAAAGAAAAAATATGAAATTTGGCGATAACTCAAAAATGGCTCGACCGATTTTGTTCAATATAGTTTTCATTGAAAGTACTTATAAGGCTTCATTTACATGAATTTTTCCGAATTTTTTCGACCCGTGGTTGAAAAGTTAGAGGGGGGGAGACACTATTTTTTTTGTTTTTGGAGCGAATATTTACAAAACTGCTGACTTTATCAAAAAATAATGTTAAAAGACCCCCATTATTTTTACAAGACCTATTCAACGACACCCCACACACCAGTGTTTAAAAGAAAAAAAAATCACCCCCACTTTAAGTGTTGGAGACATACCCGAAAAACATAAAATTATTGAATTTTTATTTTACCGTTCTGTCGGCGTTATACATACACATACTTATACCAAATTTCAGCTTTCTAGTACTAATGATCACGGAGCTAAACTATAAGGGAGGACTTGTAAACCCTACCGGGCAGTTTGTTAAGTATAAAAATTGTATATTACGCATACGTCAGAAGCATTCTAGAATATGCTTCACCTATATGGTCAGTTTTTTATGCAATTCATAAGGATCGCATAGAAATAATTCAAAGAAAATTTGAATCTCACTTAAACTACAAATTCAGGAAATCTCCTGAATACAGCGATAACTGTCATGAGTACAATCTTCTTTCTCTTGAAGATAGAAGAAAATTGGCCGACATGAGCCTTCTTTATGACATAATTAGAGATCGTATAGACTGTCCTGAACTATTGTCCGGCCTGTCGTTCCGAGCCCCAAGGCGTCGCACTAGACACACCTCGTTGTTCCATGTTCCCTTTCACTCCACTAACTACGGTGCCAATGCCGTGCTATCGCGTCTCCCTCGTCTGTATAACACCGAATTTGCCAAAATAGACCCATTTGTAGGGTCTATAAAAGTAAATTTAAAAAATACATTTCTAAGGTTCTAGTAGAACATAAAAGTAATCTGTAAAAAAAAAAGTATCCCATCGTTATCTTTTGTTATTGCACGTGATGACCTTGTTTCGACTCATCTCGTATAAAATTTGTGAAGCAGCAAGATTGTTAATAGATTTTAAATAAATAAATAAATAATTAATATAAACATATAAATTAAAATTGGGATCTAGGTACTTGTTTATGGGTGGGCGACAGTGGCTTGGCGTCCATAGACGCTGATTCCCACCGGCTTGCCCTGTATGTAGAATCTACCCCAGCTTCGCCTGACTTTCTTTCTTTTTGCGACGCCACGCCACTGGTAGGGTATGGTACTAGGTATGAGAATTGGATGCGATCGAATTTGCGAGTACATTGTGAGAGTTTTGTTTTGTTGAGTACTCTTATTACAATTAATATGATGTTTAATGCTATACTCATACCGCTTCGTGATAAATTAGTAGGTACGCATGTTTTTTTTGTTTATAGTGTGTGCACGGATGCATGCATAATATGTGTAACTCGAGTTTTAGGAGTAGACAGTCTTTTTAGTGTCTGGCCCTGCAAAATATATGATGCAGCGGTCTGATGTTAATGTATTAATGTGTTCATGTATTAATATGAAAATACTTGTGACTGACTCCTGTTTCAAATGTATTACCAATGTTGAACATCTGTTTGGAACGGACATGTTGACTGTGTCTGATTCTACTTAGTTTTAAATCTTATTTTTTATGTAACCAATGGATAACTGTTATTGGCCCTCTGTTATGTAACTAACTTTATATCATATGTATATTTACGGCTGTTGTTATCCTGAATACCAATAAATAAAAAAATAAAAAATAAAATAAGGGTTCCTAGTTGACTACGGAACCCTAAAAACTAGTTTTTGCCCGCGACTACGTCCGCGTGGAACTTGGAAGCAAAGAATATAATACTCACAACTTGGAAGTATGGAAGCAACCTCGTACAACACGATAGATATCCACCTAATCACCTTAATTAATAAACCGGCCAAGTACGAGTCGGACTCACGCACCGAGGGTTCCGTACAAACACTTTCCATCCCTAAGTGGTTAAGTTAAGTTTGCACCTGGTATGTATAGCGCCCCATATAAATTAGGTGCAAAGTTAGGTATTAAAAAAAACTACTTACTAGATCTCGTTCAAAACAATTTTCGTTGGTAGTTATGTTTTTTTTTAGATTTTTCATTTTCTTATTTTAGAAGTTAGAGGGGGGGGGACCATTTTTTTCCACTTTGGAAGCGTCTGCCACGCAAACTATTCGGCTTAGAAAAAAAATATTTTAGAAACCTCGATATCATTTTTGAAGACCTATCCATAGATTCCCCCCAAGTATGTTTGATGAAAAAAAAAAATTGAGTTTCAGTTCTAAGTATGGGGAGCCCCCAAAATTTATTATTATTTTTTTATTTTTGCATCAAAATCTTAATGCGGTTTACAGAATACATCTACCTACCAAGTTTCAACAGTATAGCTTTTATAGTTTCGGAAAAAAATGGATGTGACATACGGACGGACAGACGGACAGACAGACGGACAGACGGACAGACAGACATGACGAATCTATAAGGGTTCCGTTTTTTTCCATTTGGCTACGGAACCCTAAAAGTATTTCAGTCACTGACTAACACATACTTGTGGGGTATCTATGGATAGGTCTTCAAAAATGATATCTTGACTCAAGTTGGATATGAAAATTTGATCGAGCAGAGTCATGTCAACGTTATCCCATCAAAAACATTACATGTAAAAAAATTGCAAGTCTCGCAACCTTCTACCGAAAAAAGTTGTGAGATACAATATAAAACCAAGTCGGTTAATTTATTCAGTACCTATCAAAGTGACCCTTCGCCTATATGACAACTTTGACATACATTATCACCGTATTACATAACTAAAAACATATTACCATGACCGTGTTAGTACCCGCATTAATATTAAACATATTTATCTTTATCATAAATGTAATGACTTGGCCATCGCACGACAACATAAGTATATAATAATACGAATAAATCTCATTTTATTAAAGTGATTATTATATTTTTTTCATCTCTCCTGTTCAGAAAGTGTCATTTTCATGAGTAGATAGCCGGGTGGAAAATAGCTTTTCCATCCCTAGGGTGGAAAGTAATTTTTTTTTAATAGCCACGGAGTCAAAGAAAAGTGCCATCTAGATGCATGTCGTGACCAACTCAATTAGGTACAATCTAGTCGGCCGTGGTAAGTGGCTATTGAAAAAATGTCACTAAAAGTTAGATATATGCAAGCTTAATTTATTTAAATCTAATTATTATATATAAATATGCATTATATTTGATTATATTCATAATACATACATATAATTCTGTCCCTGATTTATTGATAGAATCGTACATTTAGATAAAAAACAAAATAGAAACCATTGGATTTGTTTTTTTTTTTTAATGTTGACGGTACGTATATATTTCTTTCTATTAAAAATAATAATAATGAAAGTTTGCAATAGAAAAAGCGGGAACACGAGATTGAATATAAATACCGTGTCTTTTATTAATTACTGGTTAAAAATGACATGTTATTTTCCTCGCAGTCGAAATGAAAAGTAGAGTGTTTAACTCGGGTGAAATTACCCATTTCACCCTCGAACTATTGGCGCTCTCACTTCGTTCGAGCGCCAGAAATATCTCGGGTGCAATGGGTCACTTTCTACCCTTGGTTAACAATCTACTATTGCTTTATTTATCCATACCAATAGATCGGTATGGAGCGGTGCGTATCCAGTTCTTTTCAGCTGTTTTTACTATCTCGTCTGCCTATATTTTCTTCTGCCGTCCTCTTTTGCCGGTCGGGCCAGATCCATCTTTTATTTAAGGACGGCCAAGATGAAACGATGAGTAGGAATTTATGTTTGTATTGCGTGACATTCAAAGCGTTAATAAAATTTGGTAGATTTTATTATCATTATAATGTCTTTTAACGACTTGCAATACTTTGCGTGGCCACTCAGATTGCCCCGAACTGGTAGAACAGACTGTCAGACTTGTTGTTCCATTTGTTCCCAAAAATGCTCTCAGACCCCGAAACTGTAATCTCCTCGCTGTCCCGCTAACACGCACAGTAGCACACAGAAATTCCCCCATCGTTTTTGCTCTCAAACTTCTAAACGCGCTGCTGTCATCTGTACCAGAGATTGATTTGTTTGCGAGTCGATGGACGGATGTGTGTCGAATGCTCCTGAGGTATTGTGAGGCGATGGATGATTGTGGGATTTCCTAACTTTTAAGTTTTATTTATATTCTTTTGAATGTTTATAAATTGTACAGTGTATTGGTAATAACTGTAATGCTGTATAAATTTTGTTTGTAAATAAATAATAATAATAATAATAATAAATGTAGAAGGTATTATCGTGTGCGATGGCCAAGTCATTACATTTATGATTAAGATAAATATGTTTAATATTAATGCGGGTACTAACACGGTCATGGTAATATGTTTTTAGTTATGTAATACGGTGAAAATGTATGTCAAAGTTGTCATATAGGCGAAGGGTCACTTTGATAGGTACTGAATAAATTAACCGACTTGGTTTTATATTGTATCTCACAACTTTTTTCGGTAGAAGGTTGCGAGACTTGCAATTTTTTTACATGTAATGTTTTTGATGGGATCTCATTTCTTTTTGTAAGTGGTCCTCCTTATTTTTCTTTTAAGGACTACTAGCTGTGTATCCGCAACTGTCTTTCTTAAAGCCCACTCTCTGTCTCTGTGGGCTTTTCTCGAAAGTTTTTATGAAGCGATTTTTGACAAGCCAGTACGGTAATTACTTCTTAGTCTATTATACTCCGAAATTGCGGAGTTTTGCACTTTAACACTACCGAAGTTGACATTAACTAAATGTAAACCACACAGACTTGTCACTCCCTCTCATGATCCATAATGACCCCTCTCATTATAGATAATGATCCTTCTCATGATTCCTCTCATGATGATGGTGATGATGAGGGTGGTGATGATGGCGGCGATGATGGTGGTAGTGGTAATGGTAGTGGTTATTGTGTTGGGGATGTGGTTGTGGTAATGGTCGTGGTGGTAATGTGGTGAGGATGTTGATTTTATAACCATCGTCATCACCATCACCACAAGCATTACCATCACAATCGTCATCATCCATCACCACTATGACCATCACCATCTGAATCAACACCCCCATCATCATACCTAATCACCTTCATCGGCATCATCATCGTCATCATCATTATCATCATTAATTATCTACAACAAAACCATCATCATCATCACCAATCACTACCATCATCATCATCATCATCATTACCAACACCTCCCTCACCACCACCAGTCACCACCATCTTCATTACCATCAATACCCCCATCATCACCACCGGTCACCTCCACTCCACCATCATCATCATCACCAACAGTCACCACCATCGTCGTCATCATAATCATCATCATCACCAATACCACCTTCATCAGAATCAGTCACCACCACCACCATCATAATTATCATCACCAACACGCCCATCGCCACCACCAGTCACCATCATCGTCTGAACAATCCAACACCCTCATTACCAACACCAGTCCCCAGCTTCATCATCATCATCATCATCACCAGCACCCCCATCACCGCACCAGTTACCACCATCATCATCATCATCATCATCGCTACCATCACGATTCCAACTCACTGCCCCTGCGGGGTGAGGTAACTCAATTCGGTACGGCGATGAGCGTGTCCATTCTGTATGTATTAGGTAATAAGCTAATAAGTATTCTGTGCCTGAGGTATCTAAACCGAAGGTTATATGAACCGCAAAGTTAACTTTGTAATCGTGTATTTTTATAGGGTTCATAAGGAAATACAAATTTATCTATGCAGCTCGCATAACTGGAAAACTACACGGAAATTTTGTAATGTTTAGGTTTTTTAATGATTTGTACACCAAACCGTAATAGAGCATGAAATTTCAAGCTTGTGTGTCTTCTAGAAGTAACTTAGAATTCGTATGATCATGAGTGAGTCAGTGAATCAGTGAGTGAATCAGTGAGTGACAAAATTAAGGAAATTTGACTGGCAATAATTTCTAAACTACTGGTTCAAATTGAATAAAATTTGGAATATGCCTAGGTTATATTATGCTCTCCTGGTCATTAAAAATTCAGGCTTCTAGCTTTGTCCGTAATGAAATACTGGGCGTTTGAAAATGGTCTGAATGGCTTCGAGAAAAGGATGTTATGGCGTGCCGGGAAGCGCGTTTGCTCGACTTGGCGGGGGCACTGCCGTGCCCCCAGATTACGGCGTGCCGGGTAGCGCGTTTGCTCGACTTGGCGGGGGCACTGCCGTGCCCCCAGATAGAACACGTTGGTAAAACCAACTGGTACTTGTTCCTGCTACTGCTTGTTGTGGGTTTGGCGATTGTGATTCTTCTTATCAGATATAGTTCGTCCGGCGGGGTAAGAGCTAAAAGCCATAAAGATAAGCTAATTAGTCATCTATTGTAAAAAGAGCATAAGTGATTTCTTACATATACTGAAAGCTAACGTAAACGTTTGCATTAGGGTTCAATATCCAATGGCATGACTAAAATTGCAAATGCAATAACACACATCTGGAGGGTAGGGCTGCAACAAACGGGAAATTTCCATCTAGTATTCCATTGGAACTGATTCAGTGATAACGTGTATATGCTATGTAGTTGTTTCTGTAAAAACGTTTCGTCCGTGGGAAGATAAAAAGGAAACCAGCCGTACAAGTGCTTGAACTCATTTAAACAGTCAAAGTAAGCACATAGTTAAAAATGTGTACAATGGATTTTTTAGAGAAATTGGACCCGCAGCATTAAAAAAACTGCTGTACTTACTAAGGTGGCATATGCAACAGTGAATAAAATTAGAGAGCTCAGACAGTGAATAAGTACATCATTTTTATTAAAGTAATATATGATTAAATAATTTGTTTTATTATTTTTACTCCATGCCATTGTTCAATTTTTCACAACCCTATGCAGAAGTGAGGATGTCTTTTGTTAAATAAACATAAAGTGCATTATAAGCTTTTATAGAAGTGTTTTTGGGTCGAATCTCACTTCGTCGTATTACCACTTCACACCTTTTGAAATAAAAATGCCATTGTAACAAGTTTTATGGCTTTTAGCTCCTAAACTATCGGATAGACTATATATATACAGGGTGTAATAGACTGGTAGAAAAATCCAAATATCGGCTTCCTTTACCGTCCTAACGGCATTTTGTGAGCCATTTTGGCAACATGACTTTTCCGTTGTAAAAAATCCTGCTGAATTCGATTCTGGATGTTGCCAAGCCGAATTTTGCCCCCCTCCCCCCATTTCCCCCCTTTTTACCTCAAAATATGTCCCTAATCACGGTTTTTACGGTTTTATACAAAAGTCTTACAGTTAGAAAAAAAGTGTCAAAGACAAAAATGATCTCTATAAAATTTCCTATAACATGGTGTATAAACTTTTTTAGTAGGCCTTATGGTTTGTGAGCAATATCTTCCCGAACTTCATTATTTTTTTAAAAATTGATAAACTTGGTCGAGGCAGTGAAATACACTTATTTTGGGATAATTGGTATCGCACAGGATCCAGCCGCTCTGCAGCGCTTGACGCTGACATCCAGTTGACGTGCTGCTTATTATCTGTCAAGACTCACAAGGCTTTCAGTCATAAGCAGTTGTCAGATTTACACGCAGAACCGTACCCAATTCGGGCTAAAAGGGACGTAGAAAATAAAAATGCTTTGCTTCTGACCATGAAGTCCTTCGAAATACTCAGTTCTACGCCAGATTCTCCAGAAATGTGCCTTAGAAATGCAGTTACCCAGGATCTTGCAGCAGAAAAAAATAAAGTGTCAATTCTCACTGCCAAGCAGCTTGGCTCACTCCAAGTAACGAAGTTTGCTTCCGAAAGACTCACCATCAGCAGGTCAGCAACTGCGCTAAGGTCAAAATGAACAAAGGCCCGATCTTCAAATACCGACCTGCCTTGTACAGGTCTTGAAGGTCGGGCCTTTGTTCATTTTGAACTTTGCGTTGTATTGTAGACCTGCTGTTGGTGAACCTTTCGGAAACAAACTTCGTTACTTGGAGTGAGCCAAGCTGCTTGGCAGTGAGAAGTGACACTTTATTTTTTTTTTCTGCTGCAACATCCTTGGTAACTGCATTTCTAAGGCCCGTTTCTGGAGAATCTGGCGTAGAACTGAGTATTTCGAAGGACTTTATGGTCAGAAGCAAAGCATTTTTATTTTCTATGTCCCTTTTAGCCCGAATTGGGTACGGTTCTGCGTGTAAATCTGACGACTGCTTATGACTGAAAGCCTTGTGAGTCTTGACAGATAATAAGCAGCACGTCAACTGGATGTCAGCGTCAAGCGCTGCAGAGCGGCTGGATCCTGTGCGATACCAATTATCCCAAAATAAGTGTATTTCACTGCCTCGACCAAGTTTATCAATTTTTAAAAAAATAATGAAGTTCGGGAAGATATTGCTCACAAACCATAAGGCCGACTAAAAAAGTTTATACACCATGTTATAGGAAATTTTATAGAGATCATTTTTGTTTGTAACACTTTTTTTCTAGCTGTAATACATTTTGTATAAAACCGTAAAAATCGTGATTAGGGACATATTTTGAGGTCACAAAGGGGGGAAATGGGGGAGGGGGGCAAAATTCGGCTTGGCAACATTCAGAACCGAATTCAGCAGGCTTTTTTACATCGGAAAGTCATGTTGCCAAAATGGATCCCAAAATGCCGTTAGCACGGTGAAGGAAGCCGATATTTAGAATTTTCTACCAGTCTATGAAGTTCGGGAAGATATTGCTCACAAACCATAAGGCCTACTAAAAAAGTTTATACACTATGTTATAGGAAATTTTATAGAGATCATTCTTGTCTTTGACATTTTTTTTCTAACTATAAGACTTTTGGTATAAAACCGTAAAAACCGTGATTAAGGACATATTTTGAGGTAAAAAGGGGGGAAATGGGGGGAGGGGGGCAAAATTTGGCTTGGAAACATCCAGAATCGAATTCAGCAGGCTTTTTTACAACGGAAAAGTCATGTTGCCAAAATGGCTCACAAAATGCCGTTAGACTTGAAAATTTTGATTTGAACTACCAGTCTATAACCGACAGCGTACCGAAACCAAAAACTGTAGTTTTAGACCATAATCTCGAACTGAAAACGAGTGTTCATTTTCTCGGAAAACTCAAGGATAAGATTTTCCAAAATAAATTATAAAACTCGACGCGCAATGTATTGCGTCCAATTCTCTCGGGTGCAGACGCGCGGGGAGGGGAACACGCGGCAAGCATAGACCGGTCCAGGCGCTCCCACTCCACTCACGCGTCAGCGCAAAACATACCGTTACGCCAATGCGCTTCGAATGACATGAATGAATGCAATCACAAAAACAACGCAACCACAGATCACAACTAGTGTACTACCTAACACCAATAACAACTGACGGATAAATTAAAATAGCCTAATTTATTATAAGATTATTTTCATTCAAGCAAGTAAAGCAAATAAAATGTGCGTGTATGTAAACATTTATGCGGGTAGGTAATAAAACAGTGCGAGCGCACTGGCCTGGCGGATCAATGACCGGCCAGTACCGTTATCTTTCCCACTGTCTGTGTTGTACCGTAAAGCTTACATAATACTGATTGTGATACATTGCGTGTTTTACGGAAAATGCTATTTTCATGCGATATTTCATGAAAAATTGTTACCGGTAGAGTTCGATTAACGGAAAAATAAATAAAATATGAAAACTCGCGAGGAAAATTTGTGCATTTTCTCAAAGAAATTTCCACGATTTTCCAGCCCAGAATAATGGTCTGAAGCCATGGTTTCAGTTTTCGGTACACCGTCGGTTACACCCGGTATATGATTAAAAAAAGCACGCTAATGTTCACTGATTGGTTAAAATTACTTGTCAAGAAATTTAACCAATCACGAGGCACCCGCAATGACCATCGCGATCATGTTTTTTTAATAAGTCAGTTTTAGTTGAACGAAAAAAGTTACATCAAAAATAAAAATTCATAAGGGGGGGAGTGACGATTAAACGCGGTACTCGACTTTAAGAACCTTCATTGTGCAACGATTGCATAAAATACTGGTTTGCTCTTATATAATGCCAGCAAAACACGTATTTTCTTCAAGGTTTTTTATATTTCTAGGGCCGTTTCTTTACAAAAGATTAAATGAAAAATTGAACCTAAGTATATCTTATACTACATATTATACTTAGCTACGCTCAATGTAAGAAAACGCTTCGTGATTCACTACAAACTATGACGTACGAAGATACAAAGAATTTACTGGCTGTCGTTAAATAAATGTGTATTTAATTTAGTACTTTAATAAATTATTATATAGATGAATACTTAAATAAAATAATGTAAAGGCTTTCCTATTGCCTGAAACAGAAGGGGGAACCCTAGTTCAGGTTATAAAAATGGTGAATTGATTTGTTTATTTAGTATAGAATTTAACTGTACCTCTCTGTGCATTATGTTTTTTCAATAAATGTATGTGTATTTGTATTTTGTTGGGTGAAGGCCTATCTATCTTTTTTCCACTATATACATTCAGGTAGTCCCACCACCTCCATCGTGGTCTACCGGGACGCCGAACGCTGTTGGGTGAATGTAGTTTTCTTGATCTGCAGATCGGTTGACATCTACTACAGTTTAATAGTTGTCTAGGTACGTCAGCTATTTGGGTTTTGGCGTGTGAATACGTCAGAGCTAACATTCATAAATACCAAACTTACGGCCAACGGAACCCGAGAACGTCGCGCAGACCGCACCTTCTAGTACCTCCGCGACGGCGACTGGCAAAGGCAAGTGCGGAAATCAGTGTTGTCGGCCCTAACATTTATGATTGTTTTTTTTTTTGTTTTTTTTTTTTTTTTATTCACAGACTGACCGGCGATTGACCTCAGTATCACCTGATGGAAAGTGACTACGCTACGGGGTCGAGGATGTAGCTCGCCGGTTCAGTAATAGCCTATTCACTCTTGTCCCTAAAGATATTAAAAACGCAACCAGTAACGCTATATTCTCCAAGAAACTTAAAGAATTGCTTCTAGATCTCGCATGCTATAACATAAGCGAATTCCTACGGAGAGATCGTTGACCCAATCATTGTAGTATAAACGTAAAACGAATAGACAATTAACTATTCCCATATACCTTAACACGTTGCAATAGAGTTTATATTCGTTTACAAATGTACAATACAGATGTACCTATTAAAATATGACATTCTTAATTTATTGTATAGAATCTTTATACTTAATTTTATTATATTTTGACATGAAATTAATTTGTATAGTTACCAATAAATAAATCTGGATCTGAATCTGAATCTGGGCGTTCGCCGTTCCTTCCGCGATCGATTAATTTGATCCAAGATCGTTTCATTGCCCTCTGGCAAACTTATTTAGAAGGAAAACTTTTGAGCATTAGCAGAACTATTATATTAATCTGTGGCATTAGTCAAAAATTGGGCAAGTGCAAGTCCGACTCGCGCATGAAGGGTTCCGTACCATAATCTATAACAAGTTTGTTCTATGGGAGCCCCCCTGAAATTTATTTTATTTTATTTTTAGTATTTGTTGTTATAGCGGCAATATAAATACATCATCTATGAATTTTAACTGTCTAGCTATCACCGTGCTTGAGATACAGCCTGGTGACAGACGGACGGACGGACGGACGGACAGCGAAGTCTCAGTAATAGGGTCTCGTTTTTACCCTTGGGGTACGGAACCCTAAAAACCAAGTCTGGGCATTACGATGAGTCTTAATAAAGCAATATATTTTTTCATTAATTCAACTGTAATCCGTCATTAATAAGGCTACTAAACCATAATGTGATAAAAAAAGTTTTTTTATTTTATAAACGGTAAACAATTGGATCAGAACTTATGGCCAGACTAGGTATGTCTAGGCCCCGTGGATATGTCAATAATTAATAACACTCATTTAGACTTAATTATGAAGTGGGAAATTTATTGATGCAAATATGTATTCTGACTTTTACATAAATATGCGCTCAATGCCAAAATTGTCACTTGCCTTCTTGGACTAGAAAATTGTTGTATTTTTTGATAATGTATTTGTATATCATATGCCATGCTGTAATAACTTGTCATAACTTCGTACTAGTGACGCAGCGAATGTGAATACTTACAAAATATTCATATTCGTTAATTAGCGTTTTACCGAATATTACAGTGGTATTCATACGAACAATTGTTGAAAGAGTTGTGGTTTCAATTGAACGGCCTTGCCCTAAACAGGGAAAACACTATGTTTGTCTCCTTCCAGCTCAATGACTCACCATCACCAATCTGTGTAGTCACTGCTGACAAACAAACTGTTCTGCAGATGGTCCTTACAACGAAACTTCTGGGCTTTCATATCGATAGTGCGCTTACCTGGGACCACCAATGGACGAGCTCTGCTGCAAGCTGGGCCGCGCATGCTATGGACTCCGCCGCTTAGCCGCCACAGCGTCGCGCAGTGTGGTATTGTCTTGTTATTTCGCGACGGTCCACAGTCTCCTTACCTACGGTGTGGAGCTGTGGGCGCGAGCTGCGGACGCCGGGCGAGCCTTTAGAATGCAGATGCGGGCGATACGAGCCATTATAGGCGTAAATGATGATGTATCATGCAGAGACTTGTTTAAGGAGTTAAACATTATGCCCTTTCCCTGCGAGCTCATCTATCGGGTAGCTCTCTTTACACACAATAACTTGGCCGTTTTCCGTGAGCGTGGAGTTAATGCATCCCGCGAAATGCGCAGCGACAAGTTTGCCCACCTCCTGGTAACGCCCGCACACAGGCTGCGTAAGTCGGAGAAATCGGTATACGTCATGGGCCCGGCGGTTTATAATAGGCTGCCGGACACAATTAAAAGGGATGCAACTTCCACGGCGGTATTTAGAACGAGGGTATTTCTCTATGGTTATTCGTTTTCTTTGTATGAGTAGTGTCCACAGGTAAAACCGTCCACAGGTACAGCACTTGCCCCTAGAGTTCCATCTGATGATGGAGCTTATCATCAGACGTTACCAAAATATACCCAATTTCAGCTCGATCGGCGCTCAGAAACGTCGATATTAATCTAATTTTCCTTTTTACACTTTCACGATCAGACAACAAATTAAACACTTCCCAAAAAAACCTACACAGTCCGCCAATTGAGCAAAGCAATAATATAAAATACTTTTCATCCATTAAAAATATGGGTGAATGCCGAAGGAATTATTTGCATTGCATGAGAATGTCGTATCTGTTCGTAAGAACTATTTATTAAGTAATCTGTGCTTTGACTTGGTTTTCTTTTATTGAAACTTCAGCCAAAACAGCAGCCAAGAAGCTTGGAATCCTTTTCAAGGTGTAGCTCAATTTAATTACAAAACGTAATCTTGGAGAATTTTCATAATGCTTTGTTTTTTATCCTTGCACTAAGAAAACAATAATAGTATCCAAGTGAAACCAAAGCCACAGAAATAAAAATTCATACAAAAACCCGTGTCATTATTTTTTCATATTATATTCGATATAGAGGCTTAAAGTTAAGGCGTAATTTGTTTGGAACTTAGCATAAATCAATTCATGATATTTTTTTATCAACTATTGTATAATGTTAGTTTTATGGATATCGATACGATATCGATAAATCTATTCGGGTATCACTACCAACAAAATTTGATACATGGTCTTTGAAAACGACGTATTGACAAATATACTGTCATCTCGTTTTTTCTTGCGGAAACTTGACGTGCTTTATAGAGATAGCAATACAGTCATAGGTTTCTACGAAATAACGTGAGCTCTATTGACTTTTCCTTAAGCTCTCATCGTCATAGCGGCCGTCTCCATACTTTGTACTAGTACAATCCTAGGAAACCAGAGCTTTACTCTAAGATTATTTGAGCCTCCCTGACGTTTCGGCAACTTTCCAGTTACCGTTGTCAAAGGTAAAAATTGTTTATTCCTCCCTCCCGTAAAGGTAATCCCATCAAAAACATAAATGTAAAATGAGAGCCAAGTTCAATATCGCGTGCAGCCAAGTCAAGTCTTGATATTGAATTACACCCCAAGTAAAATAAATGCATTGAGTATGTCGCATGTCCTTGTATCTAAAAATTTTAGGGCAAAGAACTTGGCGCCCTTGCAGATCTCAATTCTTTTGTCGGCGAAGTGCACGCGATATTGAACTTGGCTCTCATTTCACATTTATGTTTTTGATGGGATATCATTACTTTTTGTACAGAAATTATTATGATGTGTAAATTACTTAATTATTATTTGTTAATTAGTTCTGTGTGCTATTCTAGTACATCCTTTGAAAGTATTGAACAAACAAAGAATTTTCCAAAACGGTTAGTACGTATTGGATTTTTGTGCATGTATGTGTAAGTGTGTGCGTGTGAGTGTATATGCTATTCTAGTATATCTTTCAAACAAAAAAAGAATTTTCCAAATCGGTTTATACATGACAGAGTTCTGAGGCAACAACCATCAATAATAATAATAATAAAAAAACCGGCCAAGTGCGAGTCGGACTCGCGCACCGAGGGTTCCGTACAAACCTGCAAGGTTTACAAAGTTCGTTCATTACGACAATCGAGTCATAACTATGGTATTTTTATTGCAAAATGAAATTCATAACATTACAATGGGGAAAGATGGAGGAGCATAAATTTAAGACAAAGATCTCTTTATCGTTTAAGTAATCCTTTATTTTATATTAACACATATCATTTATCTATAATATAACTGAAACACTTATACTAGCCTTGCAGCAGACTTGCGAAAGTTCTTTTATTAAAGTTATTTATTTACTAAGTTTTTTAGTCACTATTTAGAAATCTGGTTCAAAAATATTAATTAAGTATTAAATTTGAACCAGACCTGTAAATGGTGACTGAAAAAGTTATGAATAGTACCACATTGAACATTGAAGTTCGAAAAAACGTTATCAATAGTTGTACAACTTCGTGTAGTGCTACTGTTTATTAACGGAAACATGTTTATGGATGAAAAATATGTGGAAATTCCATTTTGGGGATTCATTCTAAAATCTATATTGAAGTCTCCCACAACAATCAGACGAGAAGATGAAGTGTACATATTGAGGTTGCTGCCGAATATTGTTGTATTTATACATTCTATTGCAACATTAATTTGACATTGTGGTGACCTATATACAGTTATCACTCTGATATTAAACATTTCAAAATGCAAGCATTCACAATGGCCGTTTGCAGCGCCTGGGTTATTTAAATAATATCTTTTACATGATCCATCTGTCACGGCATCCTTAAGATTGCGACGTACATACGCGATAGATCCCCAACCTGGATTTGCATTAGATACAGCTGGACCATCTACTCTGCACACCTCATAAAAACCATCAAGTTCAAAAGTGTCTCTACGACATCCCCAGGTTTCAACAAACAATGCTGCATGGGAGGAATGAATAATAGGATCTATGATGACGTCTGAAAAATGTTTGCGCAATGATTGCACGTTATGAAATACAATTTGAACTGCATTATCTTCAGGTGTTTGCAAAAATTTAAAATATGGTACCAATTGGTTTTGTTCTAGTCTTTTCATTTCTATACTTACAGCACTCGATTCTGATATTTCAGAGGGAGGTTTAAATGTACCTGAATTCACGACTAAAAACAGTCCAAACGATGACATTGCTCTAGAACAAGCTACATACAGCATCGATCTTTTTACATTTTTAGAAATATGGACCACAACTTTTTCTAAGGTGGCACCTTGCGACTTGTGAATTGTAATACCTTCTGCTGGTACTATTGGAAACTGAGTACGCTGCACTACAAGATTTGAAGATTTCCACCTTTTCACAGTATAAGTGACGGCATCTAATGGCGTCCAATTCGAATTGAGATATTGACGATGTTTTCGAGAATTTACTTGACATTTACTTCTTGTAGCTATTCCCGTACTTTTATCGAACAGAACCCAAATACGTAAAGGCCGCTTTTCACTTGTCTTCTTGTGTCGACCGTAATCTATAGCCTTCAATATTCCGGTAGTACCATTCACAAGGCCATCTGTAGTGTCAATATTCACAGTTACCATATAACGTGCACCTACTCGTAAAAACAAATTCTTAGGAAGACCGTAGGTCTGCATTGTAGGTAGAGTATTTACAGATTGCAAGGCTTTTCTAGCAGCTTGCGGATTTGGTGCTCCAGAAACCACATCAAGTGCTTTAACCGAGTACCCTTCAGTGTTCATTCGAGACAATACTTGATTATTGTATTTGTCGACTTCATTGTTGGTCGCAAATAAGTGTATCGCTCCATGTGCATCAATAGGTAAAGTATTAATACTGTAACATCTAGAATTAATTAACTCTATATCCATAGAAGTCATCCGACCGACAGCCATATTGTTTAAGGCTATTGCGAATGCTAGATCATCTCTTTGCCGCATTATTTCAGTCATCATAAAGAGACGGAATGGTTCCCACAACGGAGCACCAGCAAGGGGTGCCAATGGATTTCGACTACTGTTTGGCTGAAAAACCCAGTTGTCTCCTACCGGTGGTAACTGATTGAAGTCCCCGACGCTTATAATAGACATACCAGCAAATGGCGTATCTGTGTGAAATATTTGCTGCAATCTCCTCTAATTTGGTTCAGAGTTCTACTACCTAACATAGATATTTCATCCAAAATAATTAATCTTACTTTTGCAAGTTTGCATGCTAAGGTGTTCGCGATGCTTGCTGATAATTCGGGCATTGTTTGACCACATTGGGATACTGGAAGTCCAAACGTACTGTGAACAGTTTGACCACCGATTCCAAAAGCAGCTTTTCCCGTGTATGCACAAAGTAAAATTCTAGCATCATCAGGATTTATACCCGGAACTCTATTGAACATAAGCATTAAATATTGATACAAACCCTTAATTAACAAACTTTTTTAGAAGCTTAGAACATAAGCATTAAATATTGATACAAACCCTTAATTAACAAACGTTTAAAGGTGGTGGTGATTCTTGAGTGAAAATATGTCCTACATGTAAAACAAAATGTCTTTGATCACAATTAAATATTCTAACTAAACGCAATACATCATCTTCACACAAAACTGCTGGTTGGGCAATCGCTCCTCCTACTAAATCTGATTGATTTCCATGTAACTGTAGACAATGATCTGGATCACCTTCTTGTGTCTCTAATTCATAATCATCTAAAAGACGAGCTTTTTCTTTCACTGCACTATCCTCATCCTCTTCATCTTTATCTACATTACGAATTGCATCCAACAATGCCTCAAACTCATCTGGCCCCCCCAAGCGATTAAATTGAAGACTTTCTGAACGGATTTCATCACTAAGTTCAATAAATTTCTGTTCGAGGTTTATAACGTCATTGACTAATTCACTAATTTCATCCCTCCAGTTTGTGTATAACATTAGCTGCTCCCTGTAGAAATTGTCGGGATCTTGAGCTCTATTATATCTTCGGAAACGTATGACCCTGGGTTTCCTTCTTTTTCGCACGTATCCATCGTTATTTAACAACTCAATCCAATTTCCTATACACTCATGGTCAGTGTTTTCACCTTCATGTGTACGTGAGATTTTAGTTGAAAAAGTATAATACGCAGCAAAATAAGCTAAACTCATTGTATCAAACGTTTGATCACGTGGCCGATTTTTATAATGATCCAGTAATTTTTTTTTAAATATGTCTGTGGACGATGGATCCAAGGACTGCAAATCTATGAAAGATTTCAAAATACCCACTCGTTCATTGGGGTGTCCTGTATTTATGTAAACATCGCTCTCAGAGGCTTGTGACATCGGAAGTCCCGCCAGACAGTAAATTGCCTCTTGGGCTGAAATTTCCGAAGAATTTAAAAATACTTTTGATATTGCGCGTAGAGAGTCTCTTATGCTACTGTTGCCATTTTTGGCCTCTTCGACCGCCGCTCTTAGTAAATTTGACATGCCTCGATCAGCTTTGTTAATATAATCGACAATATAAACGGAACAGGCAAATGGATCTAGTATAAATTGGCAATCCATATTAGCTCGCTGTAATTCCAATACCTTTTTACAAAATGGATTAACCATGACGTCTTTTGGTCGTCTCTGTATATATATTTTGGGCCGTTTAAGTGTTGATCTAACTGCCCATATGTATTTTTCGATATTTAATTCTGTCGATGCTAAGTACTCATCAAATTATGTTAAATGTGGCGGAATATTCACCAAGTCGTCCTTTAACTTTTTAGATACTTCTTTCCATTCTTTTAGGCTTGGATTATCTTCTTCCAGAGGTGTCAGAAGACGTGTCTTATCCATTGGAAAAAAAGGTATTCCAAACCTACAAGGACGACTTGGCTTGGGATGACATGAATGTGTGTGTTTGTGAGTTTGTATCTTAACTAAGTCTTCATCTAAATCTTCACTATTGCAGGATATGATTTGGTCAACAAACATTATAACCTTTTCAGTTGATGATTGAACTCCAGGAATGAAGATAGGCGCATCTTCTATCCACAACATCATATGGGCATGAGGAGAATCTCTGTTTTGGAATTCTATTCGATGGTATTGATGGTTTATTTTAAGTTTACCAAAAGGCCCAACGGGAGACAGCCATGTTTTTTTAGTTCTTTATAACGTGTTTCAAAAAAAGTAGGGCATATAAATGGGTCGGACTGAATGAGTCGCACTTTTTCTGCGTATGGAATATTTTGTGATTCCTCAAGCGACACTTCCTCTTTGTCAACTGTGCTTTTAAGCTGTTTTATTAAATGAGGCCATTGCGTTTCAGCTGCTGATATCGTCATAAACAATGTTGGGACACCGAACTGCCGAATCATTGCTAACAATTTTTTCTTTTCTTCTTCCCAGTGTGCTGGGGAATTTCTTACACTACTAAGAATTCTATATCCATCGTCATGCTGAATGAGGTTCTGTAAGTAGTCGTCATTAAGAAGGTTGTTTACTAAAATAGGAGCGCCGTTGACGGTTTTCTTTCGAAGACAAGTAGCTATGTGTCCACCTATTTGGGTCATCTGTTGTTTCTTTAATAAAGTAAACAAATAATCTGGCCGCATAGCCCTTCTATCATGCCGAGTTATTTCGGATTTCATTATGTCAGAAGAACTTAGTTTTATTTTAAACTGCCTTTTAATTCCACCGTGAATCTTAATGAAAGCTAATTCTTCAAGAAAGTCGTCATACAGTAGTGATAGCGGGTACTTACCCTCACCGGGTGCCATTGTTATGACGACATCCTGCTCATTATCAAGTAAAGTTTCAGCATTACCGGGATTTACTGGTTCATCTATTAACTCACCAAGTTCACATGTGCATTCATTGTTATCTATACGATCATTATCACCATCAACTTCGTCGTCGTATGCCCAGTTATCATCATATGTAATATTTAATTCTTTAAATAATTCTGTTTGGACTAAATATTTTGCTGCTTCTCTCACTATTGCAGGACGAATACGCTCCTGACGACCGTGTTTGTAGCACATTTTTCGCTTCAAAACAAGTGTTATGATATGACTATCAGATGCATGCCGTGGTAACGCTGAGACCATAGTGTTAACATCGACTGGAACGTTGACTACATTCCCTACCAATCCATGTTGATAACCGAGACCTTGACCTCGCCTGACTATTTTAAGGAATATATGTCGTGGTGATACAATACGTTCCTCAAGTGGAGTAAGTTGTTGCAGAACATCTGGAATTACAGGATAAGTTAAACCATTGTACATGGCAAGCCTTGGTATTTTGCCTTCTTTTAGATATTTTTGACACGTGTAACAAAATGAACCACAGCCACCAGATGTATTGATTTGAAATAAATCATTTAGGTTTTGATTTGAAAATGTTTTAGGCAACTGATCTTTTCTCATGACTCTAAGCGAATTTTTGTGCCACAAACGACCGCAACAGGAACAGATATTCGTGTGACCATCTGCGATATTATCAAAAAAATTTTGACGTACGGCCATCCAATCACGTAGATAAGTATTTTTTCTAAAATTACGCGTCTCTTTCTCACGTTCAACATAATCTGAATCCTGCCTATTTAATTGATGTTCAATTGTGTTATGACTTTGCTCTTCATCTCTGTATACAGGATCCTCTCGTAACACACGATGAGCAGTCGTGTCACGAGCTTGTTCATTTTCTCTGTATACAGGGTCCTCTCGTAACACACGATGAGCAGTCGTGTTACGAGCTTGTTCATTTTGTCTGTATACAGGGTCCTCTCGTAACACACGATGAGCAGTCGTGTTACGAACTTGTTCATTTTCTTTGTATACAGGGTTCTCTCGTAACACACGATGAGCAGCCGTGTTACGAGCTTGTTCATTTTCTCTGTATACAGGGTCCTCGCGTAACACACCATGAGCTAGCATGTTACGAGCACGTACATTATCACGTTTCCGTGTAGATTCCTGTGACCTTTGTAATCTCTTTGACAGTCTGTTTCTTATTCTCTCCTTAATTTTAACGTCTTCTTTATTTCTCGATTCACGTTTTTTCTCTTTATTATATTTTTTAAGGTCTTCTGACGATTTTCGTTTCTGAGGAATAGATAGAATTTTTTGAGAAAGTGTATCACCAGACTTATCAGCTACTAAAGACGCAGAGTGTTTAGGAGTATACGTCATGGATATTGGCGTAGGTGACTTAGGTGTATAGGTCATGGAGTATACTGAGGTATCAGGGATTACGAGTTCGGTATTGACCTGAAGATGCTGACCTTGAGATTCCTCGAGGTCCGTCGCCGTACGATATGCCACAGCTGGCCTATTAATTTTAGGATGAGTTTGCTTGTATTTCTGTTTAGCTTCAAGTACTTGTTCTGAGCGGGTTTTTTTAGACTTTTTTGGACGACCACCTTTATTACGTCTTGGACGACCAACCTTTGAATCTTGCGTTTTATTTACCAAACTTTCCTGCGTATTATCGTATGTATTATTTAGTAATTCTTCGGACCCGATTGGCGAACAAAAATCATGATGACCCGATGATAAATTACCCGAAAAAAGTAAACGCTTTATTGCATATCCTTCTCTGCCAAACACCCCTCAGAATACCCGTATTACGTTCATACACTTCGAACCTCCCTGGATACAAAAATCCTGCTGCCTTCACCTCAGCAGTACCGCCATAACTGGAGGATTGGAGCATCGTAGCTTTGTACTCTTGTCGTGAAGAGAAAGGATGTCCCCGGGCATTGCTTGTATACAAATTAAACTCGTTCCAGTTGTCATAAATATAATTAACTATTGTAGTTCTTAGTAATTGTGTTTGATCAAAATTAGTGGAATTGTAAATAGAAAACGCTATTGCATGAAATAAACAACTTCCATCGGGAGGCATAGGTATTATACTATGTAAAATAGTATTTTCGTTGACGATTAATGCAACTGTAGCCATAATTATATCTTTACAAAGTTTTGCAATTGGAAAACAAAGCAGAAACAAACAAAATCGACGAGAAATTGTCGCAAATTTTACTTATTTCGGAACGCGTGCGAACAGCATGCGGGCGCTCGTGCGAATGGCGCACGGCTGCCGCTCGCTGTGTGACGATACCCCTTCTCTTGGCCAGTCGCCTGCCCCCGCGCCCGCGGGCCAGTGCGAGCGCGTTCATGCCCCGCCCCGCGCCCCGCGTGCCTCCCGTGCCACCAGCGTCCCATCAAACTTCGCCAGTAGAAACAATACAAGCAAGCTGTCTGATAATAACCAACAATAAGAAATATAATAATGTCATTGAATTTAATTATAAGTATAACACTTTAAGCAGTTAGGACGCATTTAGATTATACAGCTACATTCACCAAAACATCGGGATTGAATGACGATGAGTGAGGTCGTCTTTGCCGTTTGAAAAATGTTGCTCTCCCCATACATAGTATAATAACTCGCGGTCATTGCTGTAACTACAATTATGTTTACAATCACAATTTTTTTGGTGGTATAACTACTTAAAATTTTAAGCTTTTCGGAATTTTTCTGTTACCTGTGCTGTAAGCTATTGCTTCTTACCAAATTTCGAGATTCTATGTCAACGGGAAGTGGTCTTTAGGTTTTAATTCCCTTGCGTGTAGTTGCGAGTTTCAAAATATGCGGTATCAATGGTTGTACTTTTGCGTTTTGCGTTTTTGCGTTGACTTAGATTTTTTTTTTTTTTCACGGGTTAAAGGCAATTAGATCTAAGTATTTGATATGAATTCAACTTGATAGCTCTACGCGTTCATGAGGAAAAAAGTAATAAGTTTATATTTATTAAAAAATATATATTTTGTAATGTAACTAAAAATTTAAGGTTTTCGGAATTTTTCCTTTATGTGTGCTATAAAACGTTGCTTCATGCCAAATTTCAAGATTCTAGGTCGACTGGAAGTACCCTTTAGGTTTTGATTCCCTTGCGAGTACTTGCGAGTTTCAAAATATGCAGCTTAAAATGCTGTTTCTTTTGATTGCGTTGACATAGAAGTTTGATTTTGTTACAGCTTAAAGGTATTATAGACCTGAGTATTTGGTATGAATTTCAATTTAATACCTCTACGCGTTTATGAGGAAATGGGTAGTAAGTTTAAAATTATTAAAAAGAAATATATTATGTGATGTAACTAAAAATTTATGGTTTTCGTAATTTTTCCTTCATCTATGCTATAAGACGTTGCTTCGTACCAAATTTCAAGATTCTGAGTTCACGGGAAGCACCCTGTAGGTTTTGATTCCCTTGCAAGTGTCGAAAATTTGCGGCATAAACGGCTGTATCTTTTGATTGCGTTGGCTTAGAAGTTTGATTTTTTCACAGCTTCAAGGGACAGTAGACCTGAGTAATTGATATAAATTTCAGCTTCATACCTCCACGCGTTCCTGAGAAAAAGGGTCTTGACAGACGGACGGACGGACGGACAGACGGACAACAAAGTGATCCTATAAGGGTTTTGTTTTTTCCTTTTGAGGTACGGAACCCTAAAAACATAAAAAATCACTGTTTTCGATTTTTATATGTATACACACACAATTACTAAGCTGGATGCCAAATTTCACCTTTCTAGGTCACCTGGAAGTGGGTTAGGTTTTTGATTACTAGTCAGTCAGTCAGTCAGTCAGTGATAAAAATACCGTTTTTTGGACTTTAATATCTCAATAACTATTTAACCTATATTAATGAAATTTGGGGTTCTACTTGTTCTAAAGGATCTTAATACATAAGCCAAATTTCTTTTTTTATGTTAAATAAATTTGGAGTTATTGGGCGGATAACACACGGCTGCTGCTCGCCAGTTCCTGCGGTGAACTTGGCTGGACACGCTGCCGCGTGTCTAGATACTAGGTACAACACTCCGAAGTTGCATTTGTCCGAATGCACCACTGTTCCAAAGTGTTCATAATTCGAAAACCATGTTCAGATTAAGTAATCAGTTCTTTTTGTATAGCATTTAACTCTAACATGACCTTAATTAATTATATTGTGTAGCATAATACCATCCGCAGGAAAGATCATGGCTTAGCGTGATAGGTAGGACTTGCGGATAATGAAAATTCGGAATGATGATGAATTAATACTACGGAATTTTCGGATGATCCGAGCACGGAAACTTCGGTACGCAAGTCTGACTCGCACTTTGCCCTTTGTAATAGATTATTTATAACAATGTACTGACGTCAGTCGAGAAAATTACGTGTATCGGACAAACACGCAAATTGTTTAGACTAACCTTACTTTAGTTTAAGGTGAACCAGAGTTCAAATCGATGCTTAATTAAATTTAATTAAAGTAAATTAATTGTGTATATTGTGTAATTGTGTGTGCAATGAAGCGTAGTACCTTGGGCATAAAATTAGCAGATCGTATCAGAAATACCATCTTGCGCTCCAAAACCCGGTTGTACCTAGTTTTGCCTAACAACATTTTGCCTAATTTCGGTTTGCCTAATTTTAGTTAGACTAATATTATTTAGCATAATTACTCGTTTTGCCTAGTTATTATCTGAGAGCAAATCATTTCGTATAATACTTATTTCACATAATCTTATTTCATCTAATTTTATTAGACCTAATTTTTTATTCGTATAAACATATTTTGCCTAACATTTTGTATGCCTTATTTCGTTTTGCCTAATTTTTGTTTAGACTAATATTCGTTTCGTATAAAACTTTACATAGTCTTACTTCGTCTAATTTTATTATTACGTCATTGTGACGCTCCGATCACTAAACCTAACCTAACCTACAGTTATCGATCTTTAACCTTACCTATTATGTGCTAAATTTTAATATACTTCCATGCAAGCCAGAATTCTGACACTCCGCTCGCTTCGCTCGCTCCGCTATCCATGGTCATAAAACAAACCTAACCTAACCTACAGTTTTCGGTCTTTAACCTAACCTACTAACTGCTAAATTTTTATGTACTTCCATGCAATCAAGCATTCTGACGATCCGCTATCCTTGGTCATAAAACAAACCTAACCTAACCTACTGTTTTCGGTCTTACAATATAATATGAGCTATGTATTGATTAGATAAACTAAAAATCATCAAGGTAAATATTATGATAATTTAGATTTAGACAATGTTTTTGTAGTAAAAACGTTATTCGGCTATGTAATGATTAGTTAACATAAGAATCGACAAAGTGAGTTATAGATAAAATAATATTCGACAAAACAAGAGTTATGAAAATGATCATTTGGGCAAAACGAATTTCGACAAAATAATAATTATGAAAAACTTCGAGCGAGCGAAGCTAGCGTGCCGCGGCAGTAGCCGGAAAAGCGTCAAAGCCGACCTGGCTGGTTTAGGTTAGAACTGCGACCACAACAGTGCGCGAGCCGAGCGAACGAAGCTACAAAACACTAGAATATAGAACCAATAAACAACAGAATAGAAGAACTGAAAAAACTAAACTAGAATTTGGCTGGATGGTTGCTCTTCCCGCAGCGCCGGAGCTACGAAGGAGTCAGTTTTGCCCAAAAAAATGTTGCCCATACAAAACACGCTTATTTTAGCGTATTGTATACGATAACAACATAAAAAAAATGTGTCCAGAAAGTCTAACTCCAACTTTTACAAAAGTTTGACGATACAATTCATTTGCCAGTTGGCCATAACAAATTTTGCGTAAAAAATGTTACGCCAACTAAAACATTTGACTAAATGAAATTTGGTCAAAGTACCAGTTGGCAAACAAGTCATTGTCTAAACGTTGATGTGCCAAACATTAGGTTTGCGTAACAATTGTTTCCGAAAATTTAATTTGGCAAACGATTAAATGGCGAATGAAATTCTTCGAAAAAAAATTGGGAAGTGATAATTTGGCAAACATATTTTGGGTAAACATAGTTAACCCGTTCTAATTATATGCCTTTATACAGTTTTAATTCCCGAGCTCAACATAAGGTTTGATGTCCATACAAAATGTTAGCCCCTTTTTCACCACCTTCAGGGCTGAATTTTCAGAAAAACTGAAATTACTTGTATTCTAATTATAAAATGCATTTATACAGTTTCAAGTCCCGCGCTCAAAAAAATGATGGATCTCCATAAAAACATTCAACCCCTTTTTTGTACTTTCGGGGATGGAATTTTAAAAACGCTGAAATCACTTTTCTAGTATTCTAATATTATATGCATTAACACAAATATTCAAGTCCCGCGCTCAAAAAATATTTGATCTTCAGTGAGCGCGGGACTTGAAACTTTCAACCCCTTTTTTACCACCTTAGGGGATGAATTTTCAGAAACGCTGAATTTCGTTTTCTATTTTTTTATTTAATATCTTTTTAAGAAGTTTCAAGTGCAGAGGGCGGCAAGAAGAGCGATTAAAAGTGCAGTGGGTCGCGAGTCGCGTAGCAGCACGGATAGCTACCCCTGATGAAGAGCTCCAAATGAGTTCGAAACATGTCGGGCCATTCCTGACAATTTTTACGTCAGTTTATACCGTTTTTATAATTAGTTGCCCAGCTTAAAATTAAATTTGAACCCCAAGACAAAATTTCATCCCCCTTTCAACTCCCTTATGGGTTGAACTTTTAGTAACGTCAATTAATGTTATTTTCATATGTTATAAATGCCTTTATAACAAGTTTCAAAGAATTTGTAATGGATTCACTTTTAATGGAAATTTTAGAAAACGCTGAAATTACTTTTTTAATATTCTATTATGATGCCTTGACACAGATTCAAGTCCCGTGCCAAAAAAAAATGATCTCCATACAAATTTTCAACCCCCTTTTTACCACCTTCAGGGATGAATTTTTCAAAAACGCCGAAATCAGTTTTCTAGTTTTTTAATAAAATACCCTTTCACAGAGTTTCTAAATCCTAGCTTAAAAAATAACTTGTACCCCATACAACTTTACATCCCCTTTTTAACCCCTTTAGAATTTTTCAACCCACAATTTTTAATAACCTCGATAAGCAATGTTTAACTGGTAGAAAATGTCTTAATATGACATTAAGGCCGCCATTGGTACACTTTTTTGGTTCAATAATGTTTAATAAATAAATACGGAATACAAGATAAAGGATTCGTAATAAGTTAATTTGGCTTCAGCGACACTCAAGAATAAATTTGTTACCGATTACGGATGGCGAGTTTAAATTTAATTGCCGTATATTAGACCGACATTTGAAAAAAGCAGTGCCGCGATCAGCTACATATCACGTCATCAATAAAAAAAAACGCTCTTTTTGTAGTAATGAATTATAAAAGTGAAGATGATGTTAGTGTGGGCTGGTATACTACACAAGTAGGTGAGATTAATATGCTGAAAATTATATGAGGAGGTACTTTACGGGCTGATCTTTGTGTGAGATAAAAAAAACACTGAGCCGTCAGTGAGGTTTTGTCATACCTGTTATTTGATAACAGCTTTTATTTAATTGCACATGTCCCGGTTGCGTACAAAGGCTATACTGATAGGGTTCAGATGCGAACTGAACCAGATTAGCTTTTGTTTGGACAAAACTTAACAAAACCCTAATCTGGTATGGTATAGAAATTAACTGTAATCCTATACTTTATTAACTAAATTCATATGGATATTGCTGCTCCAAATACTAGTCTGTTGCGATCTAAAACTTGAATAATATTTCTTTTTACAGTCGCTCAAAAAGTGGTACTTTTCGTAGCTGCATATCGTGCGAAAAGTTGTATATTTCGCACTAGTGCTTTTGTAACACCTTTTAGGGTTCCGTAGTCAACCAGGAACCCTTATAGTTTCGCCATGTCCGTCTGTCCGTCTGTCCGTCCGCGGCTTAGCTCCGTGATCATTAGTACTAGAAAGCTGAAATTTGATATGAGTATGTGTATGTATCACGCCGACAAAACGGTAAAATAAAATCTAAAAAAAAATGATTTTTTCGGGCACCTCTCCAACACCTACAGTGGGGGTGAATTTTTTTTCCGTTCCATCACTATCGTGTGGGGTGTCGTTGAATAGGTCTTTTAAAAATTATAGGGGTCTCCAAACATTATTTTTTGATAAAATCAGCAGTTTTGTAAATATTCGCTCCGAAAATAAAAAAAATAGCGTCCCCCCCCCCTATAACTTTTCAACCACGGGTCAAAAAATTATGGAAAATTCATGAAAATGAGGCCTTATAAGTACTTTCAATGAAAACTATATTGAACAAAATCGGTAGAGCCGTTTTTGAGTTATCGCAATATTTCATAATTTTCTTTAAAAGGACGTAAGTTGACTTCCAGAAGGTAATAAGTAATTATAGTTACATTGGCGTTTACGACCTTTTTATAGAGCTTGAAATCTTAGTCGTAACTTAAACCTCGGGCTTAAAACCGCTTTTTTAAGCCCGTCTATTGTGAAGGATGAGCAACTACTGAACCCTACACTGAGCGTGGCCCGACATGCTCTTGGCCGGTTTTTTTTATAGTAACATTGATGGGATAGCTCTGTAGGAAATTTTGTACTGGCAACTCTGAGGAAGATTATTGTCTATTGACAGTCGTCTCTTTTCGTGGTTAGTGTGGAGTTTATAAATAATAATGGTTGAAATTCGATGAAAGGATATTTAATTAATAATAAGCATATTTTTCTTCAGTTAAAAATAACTTTGGCGTCTATTTTTATGAATACATTGTTCGGTGTCTCAAAAGTGCAGTCCGAGGCGGTGATTCAATCGAGTCCTCGTCGGTAGTTAAAAGGTTGCGAGCTGTCAAAAGTCACTTTGGAATTTACGGGGATTGAAGACAGTGGTCAGGTGGAGAAATCCGTTTAAATCCGAGAGAATATGGGAGATATCTTCAAGGAATAGTGGTTGAACCAATGCCGGGATGTCTGGAACTCCCCAGGAAACTAAAAGTCGGTGAATTTCGACAAAATTTGTCGACATGGAAAATCTTCGAACTCAGTAATCCTCCAAAGCCGTCAGTTGGACATTCCGACGTTAAAGAGTCCCCTGCTGGCCTATGCTTAGGCACGATGTACGTCTGCTTATCGCCGACGGTATAACCTTGTCCGATGTGCTGTCGCGTGTCGACGGTTCGAAAGGAAATACGTTTTTTTTGCCCCCTAGTGGGTGCTCGTATACTGCTAGTGTACGGTTAGTATACAGCCTGGATACCGCTAGAATATTCGAAGAAGCGTCATGTTGAGTGCCACCGTTTCCTGGTCACCCGCAGGGACAGAGATGTCTCCTGTAGGCGGGTGTGTCACCGTTATATAGGAGCAGCTGTGTCTTCGCGGCGTCGGCGGAGTTACGGTGACATTTAGCATGAATCTTAAGTAGTCGACCGCGTGAGTAATTGTCTTATATTTTATCAGTCTGTCTTGCACACACCCACACACACATGCCATCCTATATACTTCTTCCTATGGAGCTATTTTATTAATTGTCAATCAAGAGTAACTGTATTGAACCTTAGTATAGATTCGGATACTGCAGAGACGTCTGTAAAGTCCTTTAGGCTAAATTAGTATCTGTCTAGATTTACTTAGTTAGTAAGAGTGTATGAAGCATAACCTTTCACTCAATAAATTGGTGTGTGACTTTGAATGTGTCGTTTACTTCGTCTCCCACTACAAACCGCTAATGTTTGAGGTTGATTCGGCTTTCTTCATGGCGCCCGTTTAATATAAATGTATGTCCGGATCAACCCACAGGTCAAAGGACTTCTACGACCCTGAACTGAATAAAATAAAATAATCTCATGCCAAGCCGCTGTGATACAAGTGGCGTACCCAACGTGATACCTGAATTGGCGTTTTGTGGTTGGATATGGTGTGGTGTGTGCACAACTGATAATATTGTATTCTCACGTGACAGCGGGTATTGTGTACAATTGCTCAATTTATACAATTGACGCTCTAATTTTGTGTTGATATTTTTATCAAACTTCACTTATGGTTTGAAACCTACTTTGATACCCTGTTATTGTGTTCCCAAACTTGACAGATATTTTTGAACATTTCTTTTCTTAGGTAAAGAATATAAATAATAAGTCACTGCATTATACTGTGTCATCGAGCACACCTTGTTTCAATATAGACATAAGCCTTGCTGTCGCTCCAAGTTTTTTTTATTTTTGTTTAGCTTGGAACTTGGGACGTACATAGTGTGTTTGACACTTTTGTTTGTGATAAGGTTAGGAGTTAAAGTAGGAGATAGGAAAAGCAAATAGAATTAAACTACAGTGAGTAAAATAAATTGAGATATTGTTTTATAGAAATAATTAGGTACATAACTTATAAAGATTTTTGCAATTGGTTAGTTAGTTCTGCGTAGGTGTTCATATTAATACTGTTCTGTGTTTAACAAATAATATTGTGTGAAATACAATTAGATAAAACAATAATATTACTTAGATAATTAAAGGGTGTCTGTGTAATTTAGAATTTTTAAACGTAACTTACATAATTTTTTTTTTTTTTCTTGAGTTATAAATTTTTTTTTTTTGCTTTGCTCCTGATCTTAACTCATCGGGAATACTCGTGAAGTGCAAAACGAGTTGAAGGGTGAAATAATTTTGAATCTGCTAAGGCAGCCTTTTAACAGTAGGGCTTCTGTTTATATTTTTGTATACTTCCATTGACGGAGTATCACTGTTGTACAATATGGACTCCTCTACGAGTATAAAGATTGATCATCTTATACACGAACTTGACACTTTACACATACCGCACACCGCACAAGACTCATGTGAGGTGCTGCGGAAGCTTTTGCGCCAGACTAGGTCCCTCGTCCGTCGGGGTAGCATTAAGCCTTCACCTCAAGTATTCGAGGGTGACATACAGCAGGAGTTGACAACATGTAAGCGGAGGATCGAGGAGTTGAGAGGAGCGTGTGCGAGCGGTACAAGTCTGACCGAAGCACAGCGGGACAGGTTGGTGGCTCGTGCTAATTATTATTTAGGTCGTATAGCTCGCATTGCTGAAGAAACTGCTGCGGTCAATGAACTCCAAGGAATTAAATTAACTATATGTTCGGAAATACTTGATCTTGTTAAATGGGGGGAAAGAGATCAATTGCAAATAAATAATTATAACGAAATATGTAACAATAAACTTAAAATGATAGACTTTCCCCAAGAACTAAATAAGTGTTGTAATAGTATGTGTAATAATGCAGACCACACAATAGTAATAAATAAACTATATCTAAATATTGTTAATTCACTTCGAGAAGCAGCTATTTCTAGTAACAATATGCGCAAACGTCGTAAAGGTACTTACATCACTGGGTGGAATAAGCACGTAAGTGCCGCTCACAGGGAGGCTCGAGCTAGTTTCCAAAATTGGATTTTAGTTGGAAAACCTAGGTATGGAGATTCATACATTAGTATGTGTAAAACCAGACAAACCTTTAAAGCCAAACTGAAGTGGTGTCAAAACAATCAACAGCAAATAAAAATTGATATTTTGGCACAGCTTCATTCGTCTAAAAGGTTTGGTAAATTTTGGAAAGAAACTAATAAATTAAATCCAAGGCCGAGCGCCCCGGTGAGCGTCGACGGGTTGACCGAGCCCGGGGCAATAGCCAACCAATTTGTAAATAGTTTTAAAGTCTCCTCTCCTTTAGGTCCCTCTTCACATAACAATGCTGAGGAGGGTGGGGGGCATCAGGTCTCAAATGTTCCCATCCTAGTCACTGCTAAGGAAATAGATAGCATAATTAGGCACATGGCTAAGGGCAAGTCCCCTGGACACGATAGCCTTAGTATCGAACACCTTAAGTACGCGGGTGTACATTTACCGCGACTGCTAGCTATATTGTTTACCTTATGTATCGGACATTCCTATTTGCCACAGGATCTAATGAAAACTATAGTCGTTCCAATAGTCAAAAATAGGACTGGGAATGTCTCGGACAGTGGTAACTACAGGCCAATCTCACTAGCTACAATAATAGCTAAAGTATTGGACAGTGTGCTTAACAAACATCTGGAGCGACACACCGAGTTACACGACGGTCAATTTGGTTTCAGGCCGGGATTGTCAACAGAGTCGGCTGTACTATGCCTGAAGCATACTGTCCAGTACTATGCTCAAGCGGATACACCCGTGTACGCTTGCTTTCTGGACCTTTCGAAGGCGTTTGATCTGGTGTCGTATGATGTACTGTGGGATAAGATTAGGCATGAGACAACCCTACCTCCACACCTCGTATCTATTTTTGAGTACTGGTACGGCAACCAGACAAATTTTGTGAGATGGTCAGGTCAACTATCGGACATGTACAGGCTGGAGTGCGGGGTGAGGCAGGGGGGGTTGTCCTCCCCTTTGCTATTCAACCTGTACATGAACGGATTGATCGGTGAGCTCAGCAGTGCCGGAGTAGGGTGTTCGATTGGCGGTAAGTTTGTCAACAACATAAGTTACGCCGACGATATGGTGCTGCTGTGCCCATCAGTCAATGCCCTACAGAAGCTGATAAACATTTGTGAGAGATATGCCGTGTCACATGGACTCAGGTATAATCAAGCAAAAAGTGAGCTCTTGGTGTTTAAGGCTGGGAATAAAATTTACCCTAGAGTTCCACAAGTCACACTCAATGGCAAGCCGCTTTTAAGAGTTAAAAAGTTTAAATACCTGGGTCACTGGGTCACGGACGATCTCACAGATGATTTGGATATGGAGAGGGAGCGGAGAACCCTGGCTGTGCGCTGCAATATGCTGGCACGCAGGTTAGCAAGGTGTACTACGGCCGTAAAAATTACATTGTTTAAGTCTTACTGTCAGTCGTTGTACACTTGCGCCTTGTGGACCAGATATAAGCAGAAGTCATACCGGGCTCTCAGAGTCCAATATAACAATGCCTTCAGGGTGCTGATGGGGTTGAGGAAACATTGCAGTGCGTCAGGGATGTTTGCGGAGGCTCGGACGGATTGTTTTTATACCATAATTCGTAAACGAGTCGCTTCCCTGATGCACAGAGTGTGGAACAGCGCCAACGGCCTCCTGGAGGCCATTGCCGAGAGATGGGACAACCCTATCCTGAATTTCTGGGTGAAAACACATACTTGTTACTCTAGTGGTTTCACCCGGAAAATATTACTATAGGTTGGCTTTGTAGTTTATACTTCTGGATAAAATTGTTTACTAACCAATGTAACCTGTGCACCTACTAACAAAAATATGGATTGAATTTTTTAATCTGAAATAAATATTATTCATTCATTCATTCATTCATTCATTCAAGGATGTTTAGTCAGCTGTTTGTCCAAACTTAACCCCGATGATGAGTCATCGGCATCTGAGGATGAAGAATATAGGTCCCCGGAGAGACAGGAGACTAGGCCGGTTTGTCGTGCGGAGCCTCGATTTAACCTTAGCAGTCTGAATTTGCGTTATAAGGGCGATACGTGTGTCCGTGCCTTTATAACTCGCCTCAATGAGCTTAGACTAGCCCGTGTTGAGCCCGTGAGATACCCGACCGGGTAATATTTAACGGTTTTCCAGATATCCTTGACGGGCCAGCTTTATTTTGGTACCGGGCCAATAAGGAATCCTTTACTAGTTGCGATGCACTTTTAGCCGCGTTGAAGGCTGACTTTGATGTACCTGATTTTGACTTTAAATTATTAAATGAAATAAGGGCACGTACACAGGCTCGTCATGAAACGATTGTGGTTTTTCTTGCTATCATGGATGGTTTATTTTCTCGTTTGACTAAACTGTTGTCTGAGGAGGAGCGTCTAGATATTCTAATGCGTAATATCCGTCCCGATTATAGTCGTACAATACAATACAAGTACTCTTTATTGCACACCTCATAAAATATACAGGAGAAATACAATGCAAGACATTACAATTAGAGGTAAACAACAGGCGGTCTTATCGCTAAAGAGCGATCTCTTCCAGACAACCTTTGGGTAGTGGAGAACTTGAAAAATAAGATTTTGTTATTAGGCGGTGCAAAAATTGGACAATAATAATAATATATACATAAAAAACAAATAAATACATAAATATAATAAAAAATAAATACATAAATACATACATACAATCAGCCAACAGATAATAGGACCGTTTGAATAAAATACGAATTATGAAAGGGATAGATAGTGTTCTTTCAGTTGAGCTTTGAAAGAAACAAGAGATTTAGCGCGCCTTAAGCTAACAGGCAAGGAGTTCCATAAACAGACAGCTTTAAAAGTAAACGAATTATTATAAAATTTTGAGACGGAAGAAGGTACGGCAAGGAGCAAATTTTGGGCAGATCGAGCAGAAGTGATATAAGTGAAACGCTCTTTGAGATAGCGGGGAGTTGCAGGATGAAAAAGTATACTATAAAGAAGAGCAAGAATATGAGAGTTACGACGAAAACGGATTGGGAGCCACTTGAGCTGAGAACGGAAACTAGATACATGGTCATATTTGCGTAACCCAAATATGAACCGAATGCAAACATTTTGAATGCGCTCAAGCTTATTAAGTTGCTCCTCTGTAAGATCGAGATAGGAGATGTCAGCGTAGTCCAGAATAGGGAGAAGTAACGTTTGAGCCAACGCAATTTTAAGTCATAAGTTGGCTTTAGTTGATATAAAATCGGTAGTGGAACTTAAGGCGGTGTGTATACGGATGGAATTAGCACATGCGTGTTCTTCTAATTTTTCCGAACCGTCTACCTCACACTACTCTGTTGTTCCGGATCTGCAGTTCAAACTGCACTCTAATTCCCGGAGATAAAATATATATTCTGTAGAAGCGCTGATGTCTTTTATCGAATTCCGATAACTTCGTATAGACTGTTATAAATTAATTTTTAACTTAGTAATAACATGGTGTCTTTTATTTCGTTTCTAGCAGAATCCGTCTCCTCGTAGCTAGCAAACAGTAATCGCCCCTAATTCCGTTAGGATAAATGTTATGTATAAGTGAGTAGGTTAATGACCGTGATTATGGTGTCTCTTATTTGTTTCTAGTACAAATCGCCTTGCCGTCGCTAGTAAACAGTATGTGCACTTAGGCTCGTTAGGATAAGTATGTGTTAGTAAATAGGTTTACGACAGTTATCAGTTTCTAGCATGAACGATATCTCGCCGCTAATGAAACTGTAATCGTCCTTAAGTATAGTAGCATAAGGTCTGTGTTTAGGATAGTTTTATATGGCCATACAATAGGTTAAGTGGTTTGCTCGTGCAATAGTTATAAATTAGGTAGGACTATTTCGCGCTATGATATAAGTTTAAGTAGATAGGCTGTCGTTAGGTTAGTCCGTTCGCCCGGGCTTGCAGAGTTTCAAGTGGTTTGTAGAACATTTGTCCTGGCTGTTGGCATTAACTTTTTCAACATAACATAAGTTATGCTGTGTTGGAAAAGTTAAGGAGGTGGTTTCGCTTGATAAGAAGGGTTTGGTTAGGTAGACGGGTACATTTATTTGTATCCAGGTCTCCATTTCGATGTGGGCAGAGACGTAGGAGATAGGCCTGCACATTTTTTTTGGTAAGATGTCTTGGCTGGTCACAGTCAGGACGGGGAGATTTGTCTCCGTTATTCCATTCCTTTTATTGGCTTACTAATATGCTTAGATCCAGCGGGATGTGGCTCTTGGCCTCAATCTCCTGTGTGTCTCTTTTTGGATGCTGCGTTGGAGTGCGATGGATGCGCGACCCGCATATTACGCGTCTATGTGTCGTCGCGCCGCCATTGTTCGTTTGGTTAGTTGTTTGTCAGATTGAAGGTCTGAGTAGTGAGATATTCAGAACTTTGGGTAGTTCGATGTAAATATTCGTTAAGTCTAGATAAGCGGTTATATTAAGTTTGTTCATAAGAATGTTGTGATGTCATTTCTTGATTTAGGCATGATAGGTAAGAATAGGCTAGGTCATGTTCGGTCACTTACACTGTTGGTGTAACTGATCAGAGATGTAAACAAATTTGCGTTTTTATCTGTGATGTCAGGTAGTAACTGTTATAGACGGGTCATTCACCCTTGTAGAATGAACTTTGTTTCTGTAGTAAGTTTATACCGCGATTTTTAGCGATGGTCGAGGGTCTCGCCTCGCAATGTTTCTCTCTTGTAAGTCGCACTTAGCTTTGCGCAATCTTATACTAATAGGTATTGGTTGTGTGTCACACATACCTCTAAGCCAATGGCTTACATTTGGCTGCTTCGAATTCCTAGTCGCGCCTAGCGAACTAGCTGGATAAGTTTCTCTTTCATATTTGTATAGATGCGTTGTCTAAACGGTTTATGTTCGGTTCTTGGAACGTTTAAAAATAGTTCGGGATACCCCTCGTGGTTTGTTTATTTGGTGGATGGTGGTTGTGTTTAGATTGTTGTGTTGGTACCTGAGCGGTATCAAATAATTTTATTTCAAAATTCTATATAGAAAATTTTGAAATAAAATTATTTCGCCAACTGAAACGGTACTGTAACACCTTTTTTTTATAGTAACATTGATGGGATAGCTCTGTAGGAAATTTTGTACTGGCAACTCTGAGGAAGATTATTGTCCATTGACAGTCGTCTCTTTTCGTGGTTAGTATGGAGTTTATAAATAATAATGGTTGAAATTCGATGAAAGGATATTTAATTAATAATAAGCATATTTTTCTTCAGTTAAAAATAACTTTGGCGTCTATTTTTATGAATACATTGTTCGGTGTCTCAAAAGTGCAGTCCGAGGCGGTGATTCAATCGAGTCCTCGTCGGTAGTTAAAAGGTTGCGAGCTGTCAAAAGTCACTTTGGAATTTACGGGGATTGAAGACAGTGGTCAGGTGGAGAAATCCGTTTAAATCCGAGAGAATATGGGAGATATCTTCAAGGAATAGTGGTTGAACCAATGCCGGGATGTCTGGAACTCCCCAGGAAACTAAAAGTCGGTGAATTTCGACAAAATTTGTCGACATGGAAAATCTTCGAACTCAGTAATCCTCCAAAGCCGTCAGTTGGACATTCCGACGTTAAAGAGTCCCCTGCTGGCCTATGTACGTCTGCTTATCGCCGACGGTATAACCTTGTCCGATGTGCTGTCGCGTGTCGACGGTTCGAAAGGAAATACGTTTTTTTTGCCCCCTAGTGGGTGCTCGTATACTGCTAGTGTACGGTTAGTATACAGCCTGGATACCGCTAGAATATTCGAAGAAGCGTCATGTTGAGTGCCACCGTTTCCTGGTCACCCGCAGGGACAGAGATGTCTCCTGTAGGCGGGTGTGTCACCGTTATATAGGAGCAGCTGTGTCTTCGCGGCGTCGGCGGAGTTACGGTGACATTTAGCATGAATCTTAAGTAGTCGACCGCGTGAGTAATTGTCTTATATTTTATCAGTCTGTCTTGCACACACCCACACACACATGCCATCCTATATACTTCTTCCTATGGAGCTATTTTATTAATTGTCAATCGAGAGTAACTGTATTGAACCTTAGTATAGATTCGGATACTGCAGAGACGTCTGTAAAGTCCTTTAGGCTAAATTAGTATCTGTCTAGATTGACTTAGTTAGTAAGAGTGTATGAAGCATAACCTTTCAGTCAATAAATTGGTGTGTGAATTTAAATGTGTCGTTTACTTCGTCTCCCACTACAAACCGCTAATGTTTGAGGTTGATTCGGCTTTCTTCATGGCGCCCGTTTAATATAAATGTATGTCCGGATCAACCCACAGGTCAAAGGAGTTTCGTTCATTCTACAAGGTCCGTCCGCCTAAAGCGGAACCTGTCTATATAGAATCTCGTAGTTTTGCGAGACTTGACTTCGAATCGTTAAACCGGGACGCTCAAAGCACAGACTGGACACCCGTATTAACTGCAGCTACCGTTGATGAGGCGGTGGTTGCACTTAATGCGACAGTGTTGCAACTTTACGACAAGCACGCGCCCGTTCGAAACGTCAGATTGAAACGACCGCCCGCCCCGTGGATCACCCGCGCGGTCCGTATTGCAATGACCAGGCGAAATCGGGCGTTTAATAAATTTAAACGCGATCGTTGTCAGGAAAACTGGTGTGCGTTCAAAATCGTAAGAAATCGTTGTAATTCCATGGTTAGATCGGCAAAACGCAAATATATTCATGACAACATCCTTTCATCTTCAGCGGCTGACACATGGAAGTTTCTGAAGTCTATTGGCGTGGGTAACCCTCAATGTAAGTGTAATAGTTTGTCAACTTTTCCTCTAAACGATTTAAACGTTCACTTCTCAAAATCTTCAACCTTAGACCCCGCCACTATATCTCACAGTATTTCGCTGATAAACGCACTTCCAAACCTTTCAAACAGTATGTTTAATTTCACTTCTGTCACTGAGGACGAGATACGAAAGGTGATTATATCCGTGAAGTCGAACGCGACTGGCCATGATGATGTAAGCAGAGTAATGATAGTGAGCATCCTGGGAAGTATTGTGCCAATTATTACTTATATTGTCAATTTTTCTATGTGTTCAGGTGATTTTCCCTCCTTATGGCGTAGTGCTTATGTTATTCCTCTTCCAAAAGTCCCCAACCCTACTTTGCTTAAAGAATTCCGCCCCATTTCAATTCTTCCGTTTTTGTCGAAAATCCTAGAAGCCGTTGTGCATAGGCAAGTGTCTGCCTACATCTACTCCAACCAGCTTCTCTCACCACTCCAGTCGGGCTTCCGTCCTGGTCACAGTACATCCACCGCTCTGCTAAAGGTTATTGAAGATGTTAGGCACGGTATTGAATCTTCCCAGCTCACTATTATGGTCCTCATTGACTTCTCTAACGCCTTCAACGCCGTTAATCACGAGCTTCTCCTTGCTGCGCTTCATCGCCTAAATATCTCGTCGTCGGTGGCTCGGTGGCTTGCTTCCTATCTGCGTGATCGTCGCCAGGCTGTACGTGCCAATCGGTCTTACTCTGATTGGTGCGATTTGAGTTCTGGGGTTCCGCAGGGTGGAATTTTGTCACCTTTACTTTTCTCCATATTTATAAATCTCATCACCCCCAACATCAATTGCTCATATCATCTCTATGCTGATGACCTCCAACTATACACCCATGTGAGGCCTGATGATTTGAACAGTGCTGTATCTCGTTTAAATATGGATCTCGACCACATTTCATCTTGGTCTAGACTCTTTGGCATTGCTGTCAATCCTTCTAAGTGTCAAGCACTAGTTCTTGGAAGTCCCCGCACACTGGTCACTAGGGATCTGACGCAATTGTCACCAGTCTGTTTCGAGAACATAGTGATCCCTTTTGACGCGCAGGTGAAAGACCTGGGCTTAATAATTGATGGTGGCCTTAGTTGGGAGCCGCAAGTGTCTGAGGTCCGTCGTAGAGTTACATGTACGTTACGATCTCTTTACAGATTTAAACATTTCCTCCCGGTAAGTACAAAGAGACTCCTTATACAGACTTTGGTGCTGCCAGTGATAGATTATGGGGATGTGTGCTACACTAATGTAACCCAAGGACTTTTGGACAGACTAGACCGGCTCCTGAACAACTGTATCCGTTTTATTTTTGGGCTACGCAAATATGATCATGTCTCCGCGTATCGTCGACAGCTGCAGTGGCTTCCGATTCGCGAGCGTAGGTCGCTAAGGATTTTGTGTACTCTCTTCTCTATTCTTTATGACCCTGTGGCACCAGATTACCTCAGATCAAAGTTTCAGTTCGTAAGTGCCCGGCCAGGCGGCGAGCTCCGTACCTCCCGTAAACTACTACTCTCTGTTCCTCCCCATCGCTCTGGCGCCATGGGCAATTCGTTCACAGTGCAGGCAATTCATCTCTGGAATGCCCTTCCCCTCTGTATACGTCAAGCTGAGAACAAGCTCTCTTTCAAGCGCTTGGTGCGCAAGCACCTTTTGGAAAATCTTCAACATTAGGTAAATCTCGTCGTAGTCATTTAACAGCAGGTACCCTATATATATAATCCATATTCATATATATTCATACTCATATATATATAGTATAAATAAATATTATATATATATATATATATATATATATATTCCCATAATTATGTATTTATCAACGTAACTAGTGTTTTTTTTTTTTTGTTTCGATATTTGCATCGTGTGTATACACGTATTGTTGTACACCCTTCCCGCACGTATAATGTCTCTGTTTGACCTTGTGGTTGACTGGTAGAGAATGCCTCATGGCATTAAGTCCGCCATTTGTACTTTTACTTATGTATTTTGTGCAATAAAGTTTAAATAAATAAATAAATAAATAAAGGACTTCTAAAAAGAAATGGATTCCTGGCCAGATCAGAGAGTCACTGACACCAGGGGTAACTTATTTGGTTGATGTGGAAGGCAAAACCGTTAAGCGCCACATTAACCAAATATTATCTGTAGATTAAGTAGTAAGTATCAACTTAAGTTTCATTAAATAGTTACTATGTAAACTTCTATGAGCCGGGGGAGAGTGTGGTAACTAAACGCAGGGCGTTGACAGCGGTCATTCTCTCTCTCGCTGGGTGACGGTATTGTTGGGCATGACTATGTACCTACTAAATAAATAATTATAAAGTGAGGCCTCGTTGTATTAATTAATTACAACCGCGGAGCCCTCACCAGCAGTTACTACACTGGGAAATAGTACTATTTCACAACCAGGAAGATTAAATAGGAAAGTGTTAAACATTGTTAATATAAAATTTATATAATAAATAATTGACTTTTATCGTAAAATTGTAAACCGTGCGAGAAAACAGTGCTTAAATTGCGTTTTCGCAACATCAATAAACAGTGTTTGTGCGGGTCAGCTGACCGGCTGTCAACGAATCTGCGTGGGCGTAGGTGCATCCGAGTTGGTAGCGGCCGCCTGAATATAGACGCTATTACAATAGTAAATAGACTGATTTTAAAATGTCGACTTGTACTGGTTATCTTAACAAGATCGCCGATAGCAGATTTTTGAACTGCTGCAACTGTCGGAACACTTATGATCTCATCTGTGCAAACGTTTCTGAGGAGCTGTTCCAAAGCAAAAGCATGCAGGGGGATTGGAAGTGTGTGCTGTGCAAAAGTGGCGAGCCCAGGACGGATAACACGGAAACGCCGGTAAGATTTGGCCACGCCAACGCCAACATAAACATGCACCGAGGATCCAAGCGGCCTCTAGGTGGAATATATGAGCCCTGAAGAAGCCTCCGAGGACAGTTCCGTCATGGAAGTGTCGTACACGGATGATACCCTTCGATCTCAAACACACTCAATTGACACGACCACACTCGATACGACACGCGTCTCTGACTAACATCTACTTGTCAACGAACTCCGGCTTTTCCGCGAGGACATGCGGTTGATGAGCCACGAAATACATGCCCTCCGCACGGCCATGGTAGGCTTGGCGTCGCGGATCGATGGCTGCGATGGGCGCATCGACACCCTCTGTGCTCGCGTTGAGGCATTGGAGGCCAGGCCACACACAAACATGACCACCGTAGATGGTGGCGTCTAAGCTGCGCTTATGGAGACAGTGTCGCAACTTAGGCTGGAGCTCAATGACCGCAATCAAAAGTTGCTGCTAAAGGATTTAGAAATTTCATGCATCGTCGAAAGCAACGGCGAAAACACAAGGCACTTAGCTTTAACCTTGGGCCAGAAGCTAGGAGTCCCGCTAACAGAGCACGACATTGTGGATGCTACGCGCGTCGGTCGCGCGCCGCAGCTGGACGACGGCGTCCAGGGTCCAGCACCGCGGCCGCGGCTGCTCGTGGTGCGCCTGGTGCGTCGCGCCGTGCGAGACCAGCTGCTTCAGGCGGCTCGGGTGCGCCGCGGCGCGACCACAGAAGGCGCCGGCATACGTGGCCTAAATTGTCGCTTTTACATCAACTAACCGCTGACTTCATACAATCGGCGTCTCTTCCAGAAGGCCCGAGAACTGAAGCAGCAATTTCGCTGGCACTACGTGTGGATCAGGGATGGTAAGGTCTACGTGCGACAGCGAGCGAACACGGACGCACCTCGTCACCGCGTTCGAACAGAACATGATCTCAAACGGGTTTTTGGTCCACAAAATGTTTGAGTGTCCTGTTCAAATCTGTTTTTATTGTTCTGTTTTATTTGTTTCCTTGTAGTCGAAATACGCAATCTAGTCAAAGTTTCCGTTTTGTTGAATTCATTACACTTTTATCACGTATACTTCTTAACATCACTCTCGTCACTCGTTATATATAAACTACCACACAAAAACACACATTATCACAACTTAAACGCAATTATTCGCATCACTTTCCACACCATGCTACGCTCATACATAAATAACCTACACGCTGTTGCACGCTTAGTTATTTTGTTTATCACAAACGCACTCCTCTCCTCTGGTGTTGCAGGTGTCTATGGGCGAAGGTAATCGCTTTCCATCAGGCGATTCGTTTGCTCGTTTGCCCCCTATGACATAAAAAAAATAAAAAACGCAGAACCGGTTTGCTGCGCTATGCGTTCATGCAAGTATAATGGCATGTAAACAGTTTAGGGTAGGTTTGTATAATGCAGGTTCACTTGGCACGAACCATGACAATTTCAATGTTGCTTGCATACGTCAAAATATGGATGTTTTGGCAATAAACGAAACCCGGTTGAGAGAAGGGGAAGAAGGGCGGGCGCCTGTCCTACCTGGGTTCAAGCGCCGACACAGTTCCCGACCACCAAGCACACGCTTGTGTGGAGGAGGCGTCGGGTTTTATATTAAGCGACAATTAAATGCTCACACTTGGCCACACCCCGTAGATCCTCAGCATAAGTCGGTGGAACAAACAGATGTGGATCAATATAACCCTTAATGGAAAAAAAAACTAGTGATAGGAGTAGCGTACAGGCCGCCTTGGATGGATATTGATCTAATTTTTGACGCTATTTCTGGCTTGATTAGTTCGATACCAATATACGATCACCTGATTTTGCTGGGTGACCTTAATATTGACATGTTACAAGCAAGCACAAAAGTAGCAAAATTTAACCAGTTTTTGTTTACTTTCAAGTTAACACAATTGGTATCAGAGCCCACACATTTCACAAACAACAGTAAAACATTGCTTGACGTAGTTGGCTGTGACATGCAAGCTAAAAATACACTTATTGCACAGGTGGGCACTCTTTATGGTCATTGTCTAGTTGTATGTGAGTACAATATAAGAAGGGATAAACCAATGCAATGGTAGTTGAGTATAATTAGATAAAACGATGTATTCATTTGGTTTAACAAAGTGTTCTTGTCGTCACTTTAATATCTTGTTTTGTCAATTTACGAACGCTGTTTCGATTTTTGAGTAAAAGTTGATAAAATGATATTATAGCAAACCTTTTTTACACCAAACCTGATGCCAGCGCCGTTGAATTTTTCAACCAGTTGCTTCTACATGCCTAAGGGTGGCACGCTACGATGCCACCTGAAAATTTAAATTGTTTGCAGTGGATGACGTGAACGGCTGGCTTCTGATGGACACGCCGTGGGCGGTGCTGGTGATATGGGCGGCGTACATGGGTTTCGTGCTGTGGTGGGGCCCCAACTACATGGCCAAACGACAGGCCTTCAAGCTCAAGACGGTTTTGTTCTTTTACAATGTGTTACAAGTTGCTCTGTCGTTATATATTTTCCAATTAGTAAGTATCAATATTAAGCATTGCGTCCCTTAAAAGTTTATGTTCCAAATTGAGTCCATAAAATGAGATGTACATAGGCAGATTAAAGTACAATAAAACTAAACCTAAAAATTTAACTAAACAAGAACACACTAAAATTAAACTAAATCTAAAAATGGCCCCTGCGGCATAGTGCCGAAGATGCTGGCGGCATTTCCTAGCTGAATCGCCAAACTGATTATTTGAGTGAGGAAACCGCCAGCTCTTCGGTCACCAGTAACATCAATAACTCTTCGAGATATCTTTGAAGAGGCTTAATGCGCTGGGGCCCCACGGACCCAGGGTCTCGACGCCAAAAGGTATGAAATTGTACTCAGCGCCAAAACCACTATACTTATTTCGTTTTATACCTTCGGCCACTTCTGCCGCTGCTCCGGCCCTAATTGAGGATCGGTGGAAATGTGACGGGGCCAGTGTGTCTACACAGGTTGCATCCCACACTAGCACCCGTCCCTTACTCCACGGAATCAAAGACATTCCGTCCGGTCTCTTGCCATCGTCTCTTGAGATGCCGGTCGGCTCTAAAAGGGCCGGCACATTGATTGACGCAAGAGACCGGCGGATGATGTCGTTCAGAGCAGCATGTCTTGAGTAGCGGCCCGCTGCTCTGGCAGGAGAGTCCGTGGTGACCCAGCTTGTCAACGTCTGCATTATATAATAATAGCATTTTACTTGTTATTGTGTTTTATTTAGTTAATGAAGTCTTCCCTCCTCATTTATTCTCTTGCATTCATCCATCACCTTTTGTACGGGCGTGGTGAACACATCGCATTGTGGCGCCAGCCGGAGCACGGAGGTAATGATGTGAACTGCGCGCGGCAGCGGCGAGTGGCGGCGGTGGGCGGTGCGCGCGGCCTGCTCGGCCAGCAAGCGCGGCTGACGGATTCTAGCCCGAGCGTCAGGCACGGACAATCGCATAACCACACTTACCAATTGCGTACTGTCTACTTTATTTCGAATTATGTTCAATACGAACTTCACTAAAGCGACTGCTCGTCTTGTCTCCAGTGAATCGTACCCCAATAGTCCTTGTAGAAACAAAGTTGGGTACAAGTAAGGATAGTACACGAACTGCTTTTTATAAATATTTCGTAGGAACCTCTTCTGAATTTTTTCTAACATGAGAACATATTTTTGCTCATGTGGACTCCAAACGACCGCATTCGATTCTAGCACGCTTCTTACCAAGGCGGCATACAGAGTATGGAGAGCCCCAGTGGTCAGCAATTGTGAGTTACGTAACACGAAACCTAACTTTTGGGAAGCCATCTTCGCAACCCGAATGACCTGATCTCTAAAAGTTAACTGACTGTCGAACAGTACACCCAAGTCGCGGACGAGCTTCGCTCGTGAGATAGATTTTCCCAGGAGAGTGTACTGGCAGTCAGTTAAGGCTCTTGAACGTGTGAAGCTCATCATGTCACATTTATCTGGATTGAAGTACAGTCTGTTCGCCATGCTCCATTCCATTACCGCGTCAATGTCATCTTGCAATGACCTACCATCCTCCTCGCCTGTAATAACCCTAACCAACTTTACATCATCGGCGAATAATAAAATTGATAAGTGTTGCACCACCGCGGGTAAATCATTAATCATGATGTTAAATAATAAAGGCCCCAAGTTAGATCCTTGACTTATTCCAGATCTTGTGAAATAGGGCTGAGATTCGTAGAGCCCATATTTTACAAACTGTTTCCTGTCTGAGAGATAGCTCGAGAAGACCCTTAGTAATACGCGGCGTAAATCCCATGAGAGCCAGCTTATCTAGTAGCACATCGTTGTCCACCCTGTCAAAGGCCTTTTGGAAATCCAAGTAGATTACATCCACCTGATTCTTTTTATCAATTTCATATCTGACCCGGCAGGCCCCACCTCCATATTGCCTCATTCTTTTCAGAGAAAAAGCAAAACTTTTTAAATATAGGGGAGTACACTAGGGTGGGAGGGTTATTATATCTTCGAATGTAACGACTCATATAATAATGATCGAACTTCGCTTGAGAAGTTCGTTTGATCATCTATTATATTTCGTCGTTTCATTCTTCAGATATAATAAGGTAGATGTTCAGAGTTCTATTTTTATTTTATATTTTGCTTTTTGTAGATTAAAACATGGTAAGAGAATATAGTTATATTATTTCTCTGACACAGAATAATTAAAGTAACATGACATGTTTATTTTATTTTAGAATTATTATAAATATAAACATTCGACGATTATTCGTCATCCGAAATTGGTCTATCACAAAAGCGAGCGAACCTCTGAGACGTAGCGGTATAGCCCACTGCGCGCCAGATGGTGATAGCGCTGACTTCAGCGCGGTTCACGACAGATGTTCGTATCTGCGCGCACTAAATGTTACCGGGGTGCGTGTACCAATTTCCTACAGAACCTCTTTAATCCATCTATTGATGGTTTGTGAGGTAACAGCTTTAGTCAAAAATTATAACCTTTGAGAGTCGTAGCTCTACAAATAGCACCGTACTTGTTCCGGCGCATCACTAGCGCCTGAGGAAGGGACGCGCGGGACGGGGTGGACCTACCCCGCCACTTACCATCAGAACCGCCATCGAGAGCGCGCGCGTTCATTTTGACATCAAAATTTCTATATATACTTGGCCGCGGTCAAATTTTGTAGAAACGTTATTATAGTTTTAATTTGGAGTCAGATCTTTCAATCATCAACCATCCATCCCACCAAGGAACATTGGTGACCCCGACGTGATACTACAATAACGAGAATACAGTGGAAGGAAGAACAATAGGAAGAACATTCCAGAGCGTCGACCATTGGACCTTACTTACTGCAACTGCATCGTTGGAATTATTTCGCATTGTGGTCGATCGCCATTTCGGATGCCCTATTACGTCGCAGGACATTGGAATATAATAACGCAGTGAATATTTAAAATAAACAGCCATTTATCCAGCTTAAAGCCAGCCGGTCAGTCGACATACGCGCCGCAGCTACAGCTTAGCCAGGAAAGTGCCCAGTCATTCACCTAATTATTATATCCTTTTTAAAATTATCCTACAGTGTTCTTTTCTCGTCTTATTTGCCTGAATAGCGTTGCCACTTCTTCTTTCTGTTTATTGCAACTATTCAAGCTTAGCCGCGCAGCCTATTTCTATGCTATACGCTATATACGGTAATTACTGATACCAATAAACGGTTATTACTATACTTAACAAAAGTAATTAAGTGTTTCAAACGTAAAACTATTATTTACCGCTTAGCTTTCTATGCAAGTGGCAGTAATTTAAAACTATTCTTCTATTGAAATATAAATAATAAAGCATCAGTACACATTTCACCGTTTTGTTTTGCATACAAACAACAGCCCAATCGTTTAATAAGTTATAATCGTAAAGTGCATTTGTTATATTAAATATTAATGTGCATTCCAGTTTGCTAAGTCGCGCGGCCTCAGCTGATGCGCTTTGTTCTCGAGCCGTTCTTATATATCTACGCCGGCGGTGGCCGAGCGAGTACCTACTTGTGTTGGGACGCAAACAGGCTTAAAGTTACGTATCATTCTTATTGTTTTGTAATTATTTCGTTTTGTTTTGTGGTTCAGTGATTGTGTTGTGGAATACTCGTAATCAATATGTCTAAAAGTGGTGAACAAGCCCCCAAATCTCCCTTAGAAGGTTTGTTAAAGTTAAATATTCCAAAAACAAATGTTAAATACGATTTAAAGGATTTGAATGCCAAACGAAGCTCTGTCAAGGGTCGCATTACGAAGTATAGGAACTTTTTAAATACATTCGTTGAGTCTGAATCTATTGTATATACGAAGCGATTACTATATGATTAGTCAAAGATTAGAGCGATTTCGTGAAATGCTTGCGCAATTTGATGAATTGCAGTCTGAGATAGAATCGTTAAACCAAGATTATTTGGAAGACGAACTAGACATAAGAGAAGAAATTGAGCACGACTTTTCATTACTTATTGCAAAAACACAATGTTTTCTCGAGGAAAATGAAAATAAATTTAAATCAAATAAATCTGAAAACGGCGATTCTAATTCAAACTGTAGTAATTCATGCAATCAAAATAATAATTCTATGGGGTTTAAATTGCCAACTATTAAAATTGCGAACTTTGACGGAACTTATTACAAATGGCTCGAATTTCGGGATACTTTCTCTTCGCTTATCCACAAAAATGACAGAATTGAACCAATTCATAAATTCTATTATAAACTTATCTTGAGGGAGAAGCGTCTCGTGTCATCAGTAATTTGGAGGTTAGTTCGGCTAATTATAAGGAAGCTTGGGGTCTCCTCTGTGACAGATATAATAATGAGAAGCAACTGATAAGCAACCATTTGTATTCTTTGTTTAATATTCAGCCAGTACATCGCGATTCCGCTAAAGGTTTACGATTCATCATTGATCACGTTTCGAAAAACTTACGCGCATTAAATACGCTTGGTGAAAAACAGAATCATGGGATTCGTTGGTTATTTATTTGGTTGCGGCAAAGCTAGACAATCTCACTAGTGTTAAATGGGAGGAACATAAAAATAAGTTCAGTAAAAGTCCGTCTTTAAATGATTTCTTCCAATTCTTGAAAGGTCGTTCGGATGTTCTAGAATCCATACATATAAATAAGCCCGAACGCCACAGCAATTATAAGAACGAAGTACACTCATCGTCATCTTTTCATAAATCTGAAAAGTCACACATAAAATCATTCGCAGTTTCAGCCTCGACTGCATCCACTTCTGTGTCGTGTGTCCTGTGCAACGGCAGCCATCGCCTGTACGACTGCGCTTCTTTCCTGGGCATGCCCGTTGACGAGCGGATCGCCGAAGAACGCGCCCTGCGTTGTGTGATAGTTCGCAAAATATACTGGAGTGACTCATCTATTGCGTTAGCTTGGCTCGGTACGAGGTACGATAAATTGAAAACCTTTGTAGCTAACAGGGTTGCAATGATTTTAGAGCTAACAAAGGATTCACAATGGCGTCATGTTCCTACTCACCTTAACCCATCTGACCTTGCTTCTAGGGGTGTAGATGTAATTAAAAATAACAATTTAGATATGTGGTGGAATGGTCCCAATTTTTTAATTCAACATGAGTCTCTGTGGCCGTCATTTGATTCAAATAAAATTAATAATTTTCCTGAACTGCCTGAAGTTAAAATCCATATTAACACTATACATGAAACTGAAATGAGTAAACAATCATTACTCGATTTCAATCGATATTCGAAATTAAAATTTATTCAGCGTGTATTCAGTTATTTGCTTCGATTTATTTACAATTGCAGAAATGTTAACGATAAAAAGGTGGGTGCTCTACAGCCTGATGAACTGTCTCTTTCATTGCGGAAACTTGTATATTTGTCTCAAGCTGATAGTTTTGAAAAAGATATCAAAGTTCTTCGTTCTAAAGGAGTTCTGAACTCCAAAATTCATTTGATTTCATTGAATCCATTTTTAGATGATGAAAACATATTAAGAGTCGGCGGACGTTTGACATTATCCTGCTATCCCTTTGACACACGCCACCAAATGTTGCTTCATGCCAAACATCGGCTCACTAAATTTTTATTTCAACAAGAACATCTGCGTCTTCTCCATGCTGGCCCACAGCTATTGCTTTATACCATTAGAGAGTCCGTTTGGCCTATTGCTGGCAGAGACTTGGCTCGTACCACAGCGAGGCAGTGCGTTAGATGTAGAAGGGTTAGCGGTAAGACACCAAGCCCTCTTATGGGTTCGTTACCTGAACAACGTGTAAATCCCGGTTATCCCTTTATAAGTGCAGCTGTCGATTTTGCCGGACCATTTTTAATAACCGACCATAAGGGAAGGGGATGTAAAATAACGAAATGTTATCTTTGTATATTCGTGTGCCTTAAGTACAAGTGTGTGCATCTTGAGGCTGTCAGTGAGCTCTCAAAAGAAGCCTTCATCTTAGCTTTGCGTCGTTTTATCTCTCGCAGAGGAAAACCTGTAGAATTCTTCTGTGATAATGGACGTAATTTTGTTGCAAGCGCGAAGGAAATTGGAGACTTCTTAATCTCTAATGCTGATGACGTGAGGGAGTTTTCTTCTGAGAAAGGCATTAAGTTTAACTTCCAACCAGCGTATTCCCCACACTTTGGAGGTCTAGTTGAGGCCTGCGTACGGTCAGCAAAGCATCACTTAAGACGCATTTTAGGACAAACGCATCTAACGTTTGAAGAGTTGGCAACTCTATTCAGTCAAATCGAGGCCATCCTTAATAGCCGTCCTATTTGTCCCTTATCGTCTAGTCCTGATGACCTACATCCTTTAACTCCTGGGCACTTTCTAATAGGAAGACCATTAACATCATTACCTTCACAAGATTTGGAGCAGACCGGCTTTAATAAAACAGACAGATTTCGGCGGTTGGAGTCATTCCGTCAGCATTTTTGGAAACGTTGGCAGCTGGAGTATGTGACTGATTTACAGCAGAGACACAAATGGCGTGTACCCAGCCTTCCTATACAGCCCGGAGATCTGGTCCTGTTAAAAGAAGAAAATGCTCCACCTATGCAATGAAAGTTGGGGCGAATAGTTTGTCTCTTCCCAGGCAAGGATGGAGTAGCACGCGTGGCAGAGGTGAAAACTACGACTGGCACGTATCGACGAGGGATTAAGTACCTGTGCCCATTGCTGGAGCCAGCAGCAGTTCCCACTTTGGAAGCAGCATCTTCCAAGGCCCCGGAGGATGTTCCGGCGCATCACTAGCGCCTGAGGAAGGGACGCGCGGGACGGGGTGGACCTACCCCGCCACTTACCATCAGAACCGCCATCGAGAGCGCGCGCGTTCATTTTGACATCAAAATTTCTATATATACTCGGCCGCGGTCAAATTTTGTAGAAACGTTATTATAGTTTTAATTTGGAGTCAGATCTTTCAATCATCAACCATCCATCCCACCAAGGAACAGTACTCTATAAAAGAAGAGCAGGAAGAGGGCCGAATGTTCTCGACATGCACCTAATGTTTTAATAACATCTGTTATCATCGCCATTTTTGAAGAAACAACAACTTCAAATGCGATGAGCTAAAAAGTTTATATCGTGTGTGCTTACAAATATGTTTATACCTTAGTCCGCTGTTTTCTAACATAATTGTGCGCATCGGGTTACAAGCATGAAATTTCTACCACAGGTAGACTGTTCCACGGTGATTATTTTCAGATGTGGAGGGAAGTCAGATTCGTCCCCTGTCAGGCGGGAGAATGGAGTGAATAGGGCCAAGTATCCCTCTTTTCTTTCTTTATTGCTGGTTAGTTAAGTCTAACAGGACGTGTTTGGTCTCGTTTCCGTGTAAAAAAAATATCAGAAATTATTTTTTTATGTTATTTTTGTATAGTTCTATATAAAAATATGGGTGTATGGCCGAAAAGGTAAAAATCACAACAAGTTTTTTTTTCAGTGAAGTAAATTAGTTAAATTTCGTGAACATTTTCAAATTATTATTATTATTTGTAAAAGCTCATTTAATCTAGTTTCTAAAAATATATGCATGTTGGGCACTTCTCATACAAAGAGTAGCTTAAAATATATCTTTACGTCGGCGTAACCAACGTAAATCTCCGAACGCATCCTATTTCGCTTCATTAAATACATTAAATAATGATTATTAACATGCTTTTACATATAATATTTACTATATACGTCCTAGAAAAACAAATTAATGTAATTAAAACAAAATATTTTTTTGCTAAGTATCACGAGCACACGGGCTAATCTCAACATCAACAATTTATTTAAGTTACTGTTTGTATTAAGAGTGCCCAATATGTATATAATTATTTTTAGAAACTAGATTAAATTTGCTATTTTGTTATATTTTTGTTAGTTGTAAATATTCAGGAAATATAACTAATTTATCTCCCTGAATAAAAAAAACTTGTTGTGATTTTTACAATTTCGGAAATACAACCATATTTTTATATGGTACTATGAATAAATAACATGAAAAATGAATTGCTGATATCTGTTTTACACGAAAACGACACCACGCAAGTCCTAGTAACGTTATCTGATCAGTAATATAAAAAGAAAAAGAGGACTCCTTTGTCCTATTCACCCCGCTTTTCCGCCGCACAGGGGACGAATCTGACTTCCCTCCACATCTGAAAATAATCACCGCAGAATACTCTATCTGTGTTAGAAATTTCGTGGTTGTATCCCGATGTACACAATTTCGCGACTTAGAAAAAACCGGCCAAGTGCGAGTCGGACTCGCGCACCGAGGGTTCCGTACAAACACTTTCCATCCCTAAGTGGTTAAGTTAAGTTTGCACCTGGTATGTATAGCGCCCCATATAAATTAGGTGCAAAGTTTGGTATTAAAATATTAAAAAAAAACTACGTAGTAGATCTCGTTCAAAACAATTTTCGTTGGTAGTTTTTAGTAATGTACATCATATGTTTTTTTTTGATTTTTCATTTTCTTATTTTAGAAGTTAGAGGGGGGGGGGGGCAACTTTTTTCCACTTTGGAAGCGTCTGTCACGCAAACTATTCGGTTTAGAAAAAAAATATTTTAAAAACCTCGATATCATTTTTGAAGACCTATCCATAGATACCCCACACGTATGTGTTTGATGAAAAAAAATTTTTTGAGTTTCAGTTCTAAGTATGGGGAGCCCCCAATATTTATTATTATTTTTTTATTTTTGCATCAAAATCTTAATGCGGTTTACAGAATACATCTACTTACCAAGTTTCAACAGTATAGCTCTTATAGTTTCGGAAAAAAATGGCTGTGACATACGGACGGACAGACAGACGGACAGACAGACATGACGAATCTATAAGGGTTCCGTTTTTTGCCATTTGGCTACGGAACCCTAAAAATACACTAAGATCTGGGGGCACGGTAGTGCCCCCGCCAAGACGAACAAAAAAGAGGCGGGGCACTACCTACCTTTTCTCGAACCGTTTCGTCTCATTTTCAAACCCCCATAGTTTCGTCCCAGTTAACACCAGAGCGCCCAAATTCACAGGTTAAGATGCAGTTAGGGAATATATGAAATGTACTAAATTTCACTGATCTAGGTTTTATACTTTAGGTTTTATTGGTACCTAAAATACGCCGATTTTGCCACTCACTTATACACTGACGTATCAAAACCTCTGGGGTACTTCCCGATGACCTAGAAAGCTGAAATTTGGTATGTAAGCTAGTATTAGTACACAAACAACAAAATAATTCTTAAACTTGGAACTTTGCCCCTCAACCCCTTAACCTAGGGGATGGAAGTTTGTATGAGACTTCTGCAAATTTTGATACTAGAGGTCTGAAAATTGATATAGGGACTCCTTGTTATAAATAAAACACATAATATTCTAAGATTTTTAGAAAATCACCCTCCCACCCTTTAAATAAGGGGATGGAAGTTTGTATGGGGATGGGGTTCCCATAATAGGGGATAAAAGTGTATATTATATATGGGGCTAAACGTAAGTATTTCTTAAATACACAATTATTACTACTTCTGTATCTACACTTTGACTTCGCATTTTAAATCTGGAGCACGGTAGTGCCCGCGCCAAGACGAACAAAAAAGAGGCGGGGCTCTACCTACCTTTTCTAGAACCGTTTCGTCTCATTTTCAAACCCACCTAAAGCCCAAAAAAAAAAACTAGGGCACCTTACAAAAAGAAATGAGATCCCACCAAAACATTTCATGTAAAATTGGCGGCCAAGACTCACATGCTCATAACGCTTTCGCTGTAAAAAGTTATCAGATCCCAGAAAAAGCCAAGCCCCTAAGGCCTGACTTTACTAACCCTACACCTTGGTTTCAAAAGTATGGCTTGGCCGTTTCATAGTACCGTAAATAAGTCCAACGGACCGTCTGTCGCATTACGGTTTATATTTACGGTAACCTATGAAACAGCCATGCCATACTTTTGAAACCAAGGTGTAGGGTTAGTAAAGTCAGGCCTTAGGGGCTTGGCTTTTTCTGGGATCTGATAACTTTTTACAGCGAAAGCGTTATGAGCATGTGAGTCTTGGCCGCCAATTTTACATGAAATGTTTTGGTGGGATTTTTTTTTGCTTTCAGAGAAAATCGTGAGTTGGGAGTTGGGAAATTAAAAAGTTTGCCAAATGAATACTTTGCGAAAAAAAATTAGGCGAAAAGGCAGGATACCCGCATTATTAATAGTCAAGTAAAACTATGTTTTGTCATATACCTACTGTAAAACTATGTTTTTCTATTCCTACTGTAACACAAGTTTCAAAACCTTCCAGTAGATACTTTAAACGTCAAAGATTTAAGACACATAGTGTTAATATAGAGACAGACATGTAAAAATTCTTTTAAGTCAGCAATCATAACATTTCATAATTATATAAAGAGAGTTACCGCATCGACTTCTTTGATCAATTGGTGGACTACGGCCTCTTCATACAATACAAATATGTATGTTGAAACATATCAATTAATAAATAAGATCCTAGCAATTAGCCGTGGTATAACACCTAAACTATACGCTCGAATGAGAAGACAGTTTTACATTATGTCGGATGGGAAATAGATAAGATACCTAGAGACTGTACCGAGACATACGTGTAGGCACTAAAGAAGGTCATCACCTCCACCATCAAACTTTCCCACGTTCATAGACATCACTATGAAGAGGTTAGAAAGTTTATCGTCATATCTAGGACGAGGAAAGTTGAAAAGGAAAAACCATATGGTTTGGTTATGGTTTTGGATACTACATCGGTGGTTAGTGTGGACGAGACCTTAGCAAATGACGTAGTGAGTGTTGTGTGCAACCCGACAATTGGCATTGTGCGTGATGATGAGAGTAGTTTTGCGCCTCCGCCGGTGACACCCGCGTCGAGCAGCCGCGCGGACAGGGCGCGTGCCCGCAGTGTTCGGTTGGCCGCCGTCGCGACTGATCGTCTCTCCTGATGATGAATCGCGTACCGATTCAAAACATGTCGAGCGTTATTCGACTTCTGCGACGTGAGTAAACCCGTTTAAGTATTTTAACAATACAAATATGTTAAAACATATCTTTTTGGATAAGCTTTGAATGAGAAGATAGTTTTACATCATGTCGGATGGGAAATAAATAAGATACCTAAAGACTGCATCGAGACATACGTGCAGGCACTAAAGAAGGTGATGACCTCCACCATCAAACTGACGGTCTGCATATGTCCCACGTTCAGAGACACCACTATAAAGCATCGTCTTATCAAATCTTGTGAGCAGATTCTATACACGCTTTCTATGATATTCTAGCAATCCGCATACCCCTAAAAAATGATTATGATGATGATGATATATTTATACTGATTTAAAAAAGGTGAGGATATTTAACACACTATGTAGAAACCTCTCCAATAGTTAGCAGCTTAGTTTTAGAATTAGGATCTCATTACTATTCACGTTTAAATCAAATTATATACAGGATATATATATGAGGTATATCACCTTTTTTTAGGGTTCCGTACCCAAAGGGTAAAAACGGGACCCTATTACTGAGACTTCGCTATCCGTCCGTCCGTCCGTCCGTCCGTCCGTCTGTCACCAGGCTGTATCTCAAGAACGGTGATAGCTAGACAGTTGAAATTTTCACAGATGATGTATTTCTATTGCCGCTATAACAAGAATTACTAAAAATAAAATGAAATAAATATTTAAGGGGGCTCCCATACAACAAACTTACAGATAATGGTACGGAACCCTTCGTGCGTGAGTCCCACTCGCACTTGGCCGGTATTTTTCTTCTTCTTTAATATATTAGCATTAGCAGCAGCTGAGTTCTCACACCACCATATGATCTTATCCGTGTTCATATAGCATTGTAAATGAAAAGAAAATTATAGTTATAGTTAGCAGTTTTAACAATGAAAATAATATCATTAATGTTAAATATTCACAGCGTATTAGGTTAATCTGGGGAAAACAACAATTAGCATCACAAAAAAAAATACTCACTGGTAGGAAGATGCAAGCGTGAAAGCATCAGACCCTAAGCGCCCATCGAATCTGTTCAGTCTCAGAGATTATGTATAAATATTGGGAATCTCTATTAGCGCTTTGTTAGTGACCAAACGGAATCTCATGTGACTAACTAGAAAATGTAAGGAATAGTGTACACAGATTGAATATATTAAAAGAAAATCACAAAAATAATTTATTATGAAACGTATTAATTGCGATAGAATCAAAATGGTATAACGTATATTATGACTAGTTTATATATGTACAGTTGAGTTCATTTACATCTACACACTTACGAGAACATAATTATCTGAACACGACCCTATTGTCAGGAGCATAAAGTCGTGTTCAGATATTTTTGTTCTCGTAAGTGTGTAGATGTAAATGAACTCGACTGTATTATTGTTTAGGTATAATGTTATATTATAATACCATACCATAAGTACCATAACCGTTTTGTACAGAAATAATAAAAAAATAAAAAATAAACCGCCTCATGTACAGATTTCATCTGAATGTTCAGCTTATTATTGAAGGCGGTCCTTTTTTGTAAAATTTTAATTATTATTTAGCTTTTTAGTGATTTAAATATATAATTTTTGTTTACCAAAATCTTTTCAGAATGTAACAAATACTTTTCTGAAAACCGCATTAAAATCGGTTCTGCCAAATGCAAGATAATCGTGGAGAAACATCCATGTATATTACAAACATATGATTAAGCTAGGAAACCCCTTTTTTTAGAAGTCGGTTTTAACATCGATCATACTTCGATTGAATACGAAGCTTTATGGCTCCAATTGGTTACCTATCTGAAACACTAAAAACGCTAATCCGAATTTCGTTTCGACAAAAACTATTCGACAAATATCATTTTAACTTTTTTTCATTTGCCCAAAAATTCAATTCGATATTATACGATTGGGCATTAATTGTTTAGATTTTTTATTCACTCGACTACACGTTTCCCTAAATCTCATTTGTCCGTAATATCAGTTTTCCGATATAACGTTGCGGTTTATTAATTATTCGACTTTTTTTTGTATGACTTTGTTTTCATTCGTCCGATGTAACGATTCGATTTGTTAACTACTCGACTGTTCTCAAGTGGACTTTTTAATTTTAGTCATAGTATTGTGGTCGCAGTTCTAACCTAACCTAACCCAGCCTGGTCGGTTTTGGCAGTTTGTCGGCTGCTGCCGCAGCACGGTAGTTTCGCTCGCTCAACTCGCACGCTGTTGTGGTGGCAGTCTAACCTAACCTAACCCAGCCTGGTCGGTTTTGGCGGTTTGTCGGCTGTTGCCGCAGCACGGTAGTTTCGCTCGCTCGGCTCGCGCGCTGTTGTGGTCGCAGTTCTAACCTAACCTAACCCAGCCAGGCCGGTTTTGGCGTTTTGCCGGCTGCTGCCGTGACACGCTAGGTTCACTCGCTCGTCTCGAGCGCTGTTGTAGTCGCAGTTCTTATGTAATGGCAAAAATATCATTGGGTAAATGAAAAAAAAGGGTATTAAACAAAAGACGTCTCAATTCAGAGGGCAAGTGAATTGGGCGGGAAAAGTTAAAAGGTAAACTAAAAATTTGTTTAAATGTATGCAGTGCCAAAAGTATCATTGGGTAAATGAAAAATGGGCTACGAAACAAAATACGTAACAACTCATAGGGCAAATGAATATGAAAAAAAAAATGAAAATGAAAAAAAATTATTATGACGGTAAAAGTTTTTCGGACAAACGATAATTCTACTAAATGTGAAATGGTAAAAAGAAAATTGTACGAATCCTGTCATCGGACAAACGATAATAATTCGAATAGTTTTCGGACAAATGAAATTCGGTCAATGGTTTTTAGTGTTTGAGATAGGTTACCGGTCCAATTAGTCACGAAATCGTTCCGGTAGTACATAACGTTACTAATCGGACGTGACGTATTCTACCTCAACAATTTAAAATCAAGATATGAATTAGTCTGAACCAATTTAATGTGTTTTTGTAAACTTTCGTATAATATGATAGTTTGTTAAATGTCTAATTGTACGAGAATCTTCGATAACTTGGAGCGAGGAAAAAACGAAGCAGCTTTACACATAAATATATTGACAACACTACAACAATATAATTAAAAAAATAGACAAAGGTAAAACATAGACAATATAAAACTAATATAAAACCTCAACACTAGTTGTGTTTAATTTTTTATTATAATCTACTTTCCGAAAAAACTGTGACTATCTCGGAATCCTCTTTATTGCGCACTCCGCCACACCGCCCACCTTTCGTCACCGTTTACATGGAACTAGCGTTCTAATGTTGCCAGAATTCAAAAATTGGGCAAGTGCGAGCCCGACTCGCGCATGAAGGGTTCCGTACCTATACATATATATAATCTATAAGTAACAAGTTTGTTGTATGGGAGCCCCCTTAAATATTTATTTTATTTTATTTTTAGTATTTGTTGTTATAGCGGCAATAGAAATACATCATCTTTGAAAATTTCAACTGTCTAGCTATCACCATTGTTGAGATACAGCCTGGTGACAGACGGACGGACGGACGGACAGCGAAGTCTCAGTAATAGGGTCCCGTTTTTACCATTTGGGTACGGAACCCTAAAAATTAACGCCTTTAGTGGAATATTGATTACGCAAGTCTATTAAAATCGCTTGTGACTATTTCCGGAAGTCCCCGGTTGGTCAATTTCTTTGGACAGTGGAAAAAGTAGTTTTTCGGCATTATAGACCGTATTGTTTTATAAATAAAGGGCATGACCAAAATCAAGACTCATTTCTTTACCTGTGTAACCACATTTAATATTCATACAAATTTATTTCCAGTTTCTGCAAGCCTCTGGACATCACTGACTCGACGTGGGACATACATATTTTTGCACGTTTCGTATCTTTAATTTGTAATAAATCTAGTAATTAATATAATATAATCATTTTATAAATATAATATGAGTGTCGAACATCTATAGAATCAAACGATAGCACTCATATACTCAAATACCGAAGGTAAAGTGGGAAAAGATCACGTCGAACGTGTGGGACATTAAAATTTTGCCATAAATTGCTCATTTTTGGAGATTCACCCCAGAAAGGGATTCAACGGAAAGAGAAACTTGTATGTTAAACGTGGTTTTTTATAAGAAACGGTTGCATTATCTCGCGTGTACAACAAATGAGAGCATTGATTTCGTTTTTGAAAATGCTACCCCTCTAATGCGTAAATGCGAGGTGAAAGTTTGTATGAATAGCTTGGGATAATATTTCGTGGATAGGTTCATCATTACAATACAATACAATACAATAAAAAATGCTTTATTGCACACCAAAAAAGTTCACAAATTCAAAACAGAACAATAATTTTAATAACGGTAGACAACAGGCGGTCTTATCGCTAAAGAGCGATCTCTTCCAAATTACAAAGTACAGTGAAACTTGGATAAGTGGGACCTGGATAAGTGAGAAACCTCCATAGCTGGAACTCGTACTGCTGTCCCGACACTACCACTGAATTACCTCTGTTAGTGGGACAAAACAGACCTCTATAACTGGGATTAGTTTTTTCGATTTTGTCTTCATAATTACCTCCATAACTGAGACAGCGAGTAAATTTTATATGCATAAACCTCTGTAACTGAGATAACATTGTTTGTTTACTCATTCTTATTCTACCCACAAATTCCACACGTAATTCCAAGTAAGTAAGTAATTTTGAGCTTCAGTTACCTTCAGTTTTAGTTTCGCTTTACTATCATACAGATGTTTATTTGAAAAATGCCAAAACGAAAGCTACAATCGTTATCGTTTGTGCCGAATTTAATGTGCCAAAATCTACTCTTTGTAGAATAATTCAGAGTAAACATAAAATTGAATCACAATGTTCTGAAGGACAAGGAAAACTAAAACGTGTACGTTTATCAGAATATCCTGAACTTGAACAGTGTTTGCTAACATGGCTCAAAGCAACTTCGTAACAAAAACGTTCCGGTAAGTGGACCGATGATTAAAGAAAAGGCACAAGATTTCGCGCGAAGGCTCGATATTCATAATTTTTGTAGTAGCAATGGTTGGATGGAAGGGTTTAAGAAAAGAAACGGTATAGTTTTCAAAGCAATTTGTGGAGAAAGTAACGCTGTTGATGTTAACAAATGTAGCCAATGGATTGAAGACCTACCAGTTCTATTACGCAATTATTCTGCTGATGATATTTTTAACGCAGACGAAGCGGGTTTATTTTATAAGTGTCTACCCGATAAAACTTTTACCTTAAAAGGTGAGTCTTGTCATGGCGGGAAAATTAGTAAAGAGCGCATTACAATACTTCTAGGTGCTAACATGTCAGGAACTGAAAAGTTGCCTATCCTATTAATCGGAAAATCTAAGTCTCCACGATGTTTCAAAGGTGTTAAAACTTTGCCTGTGAATTACCAAAATAATAAAAAGGCATGGATGACATCCACTATTTTTTCTGATTGGTTGAAGAATTTAAACCAAGAAATGAAAGCCCAGAAGCGAAAAATTTTAATGTTTGTGGACAATTGTACTGCTCACAATAATATGCCCGAGCTAAGCCACATTAAACTCGTGTATCTGCCTGCGAATACGACAAGTAAATTGCAGCCAATGGATCAAGGCATCATCAACAATTTCAAAATTTATTACAGAAAAGAAGTTGTTCGACATGTTATTAAATCTATAGAAGACAATCAGTGCCCACAAATCGATGTTCTTCAGGCGATGAGGTTTGCTAGGAAAGCTTGGTTTTCTGTGACCAAAACTACTATAGCAAACTGCTTTAAAAAATCTGGATTTAAATCTGAAGTAACTGTAGCTGAAAGCTTACAAGAGGAGGACGAAAATTTAGAAACTGATCCTGAAGATTGGAACTTAGCCATCAGCAACGACAATAATCAACAGCCAACATTCCAAGATTTTATAAACGTCGATGACGGTTTAATAGTTTCAGGAGAACTTAATGAAAGCGACATTGTTCATGCCTTCTCGTCTTCTTCATTGGAAAATGAAGAAGAAGACGATGAAATGAGCGCGGAAGTAAACTTAGTAAAAATTTCTAAACGCGAAGCAGTAAAAGCACTAGAAACTTTGCACAGTTATTTTGAAATGTCATCAATTGGTGACCAAAGCATATTTGATAAAATTTATAACATCGAAAAACATCTGATGGCTGATACTTCCAAACGACAAACTAAAATGACAGATTTTTATAATTGATACATTCTGTTTCCATATTCGTACATATTACGTGTAAAAACGTGCTTGAATATTTTTGTTGATTACATTTGTATGATCACCTTTAAGTATGTACTAATTTTTTTTTTATTTAAACACATTTACATACATAACACGTTATTACATACAAAAACGTGCTTGAATATTTTTGTTGATTACATTTGTATGATTACCTTTACGTATGTACTATTATTTTTTTTTAAACACATTTACATACATAACACGTTATTTTATTTAATGATCGCACCTCTATAACTGAAATAACCTGTATTCTCACCTCTATTAATGGAACCCTCTGTAAATGAGACAGATATTTATTTATACCTGTATTTCTGAGACACTGGGTAAGTGGAATACCTCTATAAGTGAAACGACATTACAGGTCCCTTGATGTCTCACTTAACCAGGTTCCACTGTACAACATGTTTTAATATTCATCCTCTAAGCAACTTAAGTTGAAGGAATTTGCATGTTATTAATTTGTGTATAAGAGGTATACAAGAAGTATACAAGAAATAAGAGGTTTAATGGGAGGCGAAAGTTTGCATGAGAAAAGTGGGATTATTTGCGTAAGACTGCTCATATTCTGTGTATAGCCACTAAAATACTGCTTTCAGCATTTTTGTCTAAGAGGGCAAGATTAGCGTATATGTGAGGAATATTTTCGTGTATAAACTGCATTAATTTTTGGAAATGATAAATATAATAGTTTCTGTCAAAAAAATCATTTTAGTGACAAGCTTTTATCGCCGACTGTACTTTTCTTTGGATATCCATCAAATGCTCACTGAGACGATTCTAACGAGCCCTCACTCGGTAGGATTGCTTTTTCTATTATAGAGTTCCTATGGCCACCTTCCGGTTCCATCATCAGATCAGCCCCATGGTACCATATCAAACTTAAGTAAGTATGCAAAATTTCAGCTCAATCGGTTGACGATATCTGCTTCAAAATTGAGTTGCAAGATTCCACCCGAACAAACATACTTACATAATACATACATACATACATTGCAAGTTAAATAAAAGCTTGTAAAAATGGAAATTTGTCCCCTAAAGAGCTTAAATGCAAGGTGAATAGATGGTGAAACTTTGTATGAAGATCGAGTGATCCTTTGAGTAAGAGTGACTGAATTTTGCGTATTAGGCCTGCATTAAAACTGAGAATACTGATTTAAACGTTATCGGAAATTCCTATCCTTAAGGCGATTAAATGAAAAGTCAAGGTTTGTTTGAGACTCGAGTAATGGTGCAAATCTCAATGTTTTCAAAAATAAGAAAATACATGTAATACATTTTTAGTCTCCATTAGGTACGACAACGAACTAAGAGAATAGGATTGTTAGGTACCTTGCGATCACATTGCAATAGTATAGTTCCGAAAAATTCGAGTCCCCGTTATGTTCTACACGACTGTCAATAAAATAAAACGATTCATATAAGTTTTCTTTAGGGTCGACGAAGATAAAAAAAAATAGGAACATAGGATGTTACTGTTTTCATTTGGGAACAATTTAAACGCTCACCAAAATGGCTTTTATACCCCAAAACTAAATTCCAAATAAAATGAATTGCCTCCATATAAATTAAACCCACTCTATACAGTGCTCCCCAAATTAAATAATTTTGTATTCCAAAATCGATATACATTACACCAGAATAATGTTATGTTGAGTCAGTATATCTTTCTGCTTCCCAAAATGGATTTTTTGCTCACCAAATATTGTTTTCATAAAACATCAAAATTATTACCAAAAATTGGAGTCTATTTTGCTTTAGTGTAATCAAATTATCTAACCTCTCTCTCTCTCTCTCCTTGGCAATTATTATTCCCATCTGATAGTGGGGTCTGCCTTCTTCGTTTTCTCTTTCCACTTCGCTCTATTTGACGTGTCTGACTCAGTAACTCCGCAGGAACTAAGGTCTTTTCGGACCACATCTAACCACCTGGTCTTCGGTCTTCCCCTCCTTCGGACCCCCTGCATGTTTAGATTGGCCACTGTGTTTCCGATGTACTCTGGAGGTCTTCTCTTCACGTGTCCAAACCATCGCAGCCTACTCTCTTGCAGCTTGTCGGCGATGTCGCGTACTCCGAGACTACCGCGAACGTACTCGTTGCGTATCTTGCCGAGTCTCGTCACTCCGCACATCCACCGAAGCATCTTCATTTCAGCAACTTGGACGGTATTAACTTGGCGCTGGGTAACTGCCCATGTTTCACTGCCATACGTTAGAACAGGTCTGATCATGCTCTTATATACGAGGCCTTTCAATTTAACAGGCATTCTACGGTCGCAGGTTACGCCAGTCAGCTCCCGCCACTTCAGCCAGGCGGCCGCAATACGATGCTGAATGTTTGCTTCCAAATCTCCTGTGGTGTGCAACATGGTACCTAGGTATTTATACTCATCGCATCTCATGACTTGTTGTCCGTCGATTACGAGAGGGTCTTCCAAAGGGCCTGGTTGACCTATAGTCAAAATATATTACTGTCTATCTAAAATTACAATTGCTTCCCTTTATTTCTTAACCCCGCAATCCGCCCCCCGCCCCACGTTTCATTTTTTGCAAAAAAATTAGTGTTTCAGCTAGGTAACCATCTAATCCTGATCACCTTTCAGAGCAGATCCGACTCGGCCGGGATAGGTTAGGTTAGTTTTTATTTTTATATATCTAAAAAACGCTCCATAATGTGCGGTAGTCATTATTAGCTATGCTATACACCGTGAAATTTTAGTGGTTGTTTTCCCGCGGCAGGGCGATTTGGTATCGGTAGTACTTTCGAATTATAATAGACAAACCCAAAAAATAAAAACTTGTCTTTAAAAAAAATACAAAAATAATACCCTGAACTCGAACTTGCGAAAAACAATAGTAACGCACTAAAACTGCAAGTAAATGACAGTTCCCGATATTGTAGGTAAACAGATAAACGAATAAACAAGTAAACACGATTAGGCACAAATAAGTCGTAGCATGTCAGTAATAAGGCGCTCCCGCAGCGAGCAACGCGGATACTCCCCTCTCACTCTCTCAGGGATTCCCAGTAGTAGATTAAGGCGCCGACGCGGCGGGTAGCCGGCTACCCTTCTTTTCAGTTGACCCGTGACAGGCGCAAGCGTATCCACCCTCGTTTTGCGCATGCGGAGTTCACAAATCACCGTAAAATGGATCGACATTACGAATATTCAAATTTAGAGTACGTCGCGATGGTGCAGCTGTACGCTGTACGCCAGGGCTAATTACGACAGACCCGGACCTAACTCCGTTGGACTTTTATTTGTGGTCTGAGCTAAAGCGCCTAGTGTACCAGCGGGAATACGAAACTCGTGATGCGTTAATAGCGGGAATAACGGACGCTTTCGATGTTGTTAGACGTGATAGTTACATTAATATCATTGAAAAACAATCAAAGTAAACGTGCCCGATTGTGCATTGAACGTGGCGGATTGCAGTACGAACAATTGCGTTATCGGGAAGTTTTAAGTGTGAATACGGGACGATTAAAAATTAGGTAAGGCAATTTAATAATCATTGTAAATAAGTTGATTCCATTTTTTAAATACGCCTTAAATACGTGTTGATCATTTCAAGCTTGATCTAAACTTGTAATTTTTACTTTTGAAGATCCGTAAACTGCCCGTAAGCCCGTAAAAGTATGAAGGAAAAATGGCACTACTTTTTAGGTTATTTTGTTTTATTCACTTGAAAGAAGTACGTACTACTGCAGTGCTACTACTGGTGTTAGGTCATTTTCGAGTTTCGTTCGACGCTTTTGCAAATCTGACATTTCTTAACATTAATGAAAAAAGAGATTACACACGGATTGTACGTCCATGGCAAAATCATTTCGTTGCGGGAAAACAACCACTAAAATTTCACGGTGTATACTATACTTAAATATGCTTTACTTTTAAATAAATAGATGCACGCCACAAATATAAATTGTAGTATATTTAGTAACATTTTGAGTGCAATATTTGCTGTGCAATCAGGAATTTTGATATAAATTTTGATTATTTTTGCATAGAAAAAGGTTTTTTTGATGTGCCTTTAAATACTACCCGTAATTGAAACCTCAATATTTATTTATTAATTTTAGGGTATAAAAGCCATTTTGGTGAGCATTTAGTTTTTTGCCTCAGCAAAAATGACTAAAATAGAAGTAATAATATAAAATATTGGTGACATCCATTTAACAATAATATAGATTATTTGGTCTGAAATTAACTTTAACGGTGTTCATTTATTTTTATAGCATGTAAGAAAAAAAAATATTAGCTTTATTTATAGAATAGTTTGGGATACACTATTTGGTGAGCATTCATCCGTTTTGGCAAGCATTAACAATTTATTGGAAGTAATTTATCAACATATTTGGTAGGCGTTTAATCATATTTGGTAGGCGTTTAAACACAAGCCTTTTCATTTTATCGTGTTCTTTACAACAACAGTATCAAGACCCAAATTGAGCCATATTCTGAACAATAACATCACTTTTGTGATTTTGTTCAGTTCACCGGGAAGTAAATTGTCCCATATGTCATGCCACGGCGTGATCTAAATAGAAATACATAAACCTACCATAATTATTAGTTGTATTCTTTTCAGAAACCATAAAACTATAGAAAGTTACACAGACACGTTTTCAGAGCTGTGCGAGCGACGCCGCGGGCAAAAGCTAGTATAATATAAATGAAAACTTTTTTTTAATTCCTATTTTAAGAAATTATTATTATGTAAGTCAACATCTCTTAAATTATTCACGTATCACACTTAGTATCCTCCATCCACCAACCTCTAGCTCTCTGGACGGCGGTTCAAACTGTTTTGACAACTAAAAGTTTTGTGGGACCTAAAAACGAACTTAATAGATTACTGAAACTATATTTTTGATTACCTTGGTACACTATAGTGTAATTCTGACGATTGAACTGGGTCGTAATGTAGACAAGATGTCTGTTGCGCGTATTTTATGTCATCCGAAAGCGGGGAGTTCACTACAGTCAGTTGTGTTGACATATTTCTATCCATATTTCGATTTTCGGGCGATGTGGCTGACGAATAGTTTTGGGGAATAGCGTCTTGCATATCGTTTTGAAATCGAGTGTGCACTGAGTTCTGCGGATTCTGGATTCTTCTTGATGAAGTTGTTGAAACATACTGTGAATTCTTCTGGAAAACATTACAAGACTCCTCTGAAAGTGGTGATATGCCTGAATAATAAACTGCTGGATAAGACGATGAATAAGAAATGTAGCCAGTTATGGCTGTTTTTGCTTTATGGTGAGTATCTTCAGTTGCTTTGAAAGATGAAGTATCGGGACAACTTCTTTCTAACTCGGTATTAATAAACTTGGCTTTATTTAAGGTGTTTAGTATTTCGACTTTAGCAAAATGTCTTTGATCGTCATTTAATTTCTTGATCATGGGAATTAACATTTCACAAAAACTAACATCTTCGTCATATGATCGGTTTTCTACAACATCTTTATCTTGGTGATTTTTTTTCTTACGTGAATAATTTCGGTTTTTTTGCAGTGTTTCTGGCTTACAGCCGTTGTAGTCTTCTGAGTTTTCACCGCAAATGTTAATTGTTTTTTGTCTCTTGGATGTTTGGGACGCTAAAAACAAAAGTGAGTCGAAATGAATATACTTTCTTTTTCTTTTTAAACCCTGTCCTTGTACCATCTTTGCTTGAACAGTTAGCTCTTTTAGAAAAGCATCCTTTAAATTTCGCCACTTTTTTTGTACTTCTATACCTGCAATAAAATAATATTGATTATACATATATGCTTAAAAAATAATATTAATTACTAAAATAAACAAAATAAAATAACATATATGAATATTAATTAATATACATCACAAAAATGCTTAAATACGCTAAAATAAGCGTGTTTTGTATGGGTAACTTATTTCTACACTTAATAATTACCAATATAAATGGCGGATTATAATTGGAAAGTCTGATTCTAGGGCTCTCGCTGGTTAGAACGCGTGCCGACACAGAGCACCCTAGAGTGTTTTGTAAGCCAGGGGCGTGGAAGGAGAGCAACACTCGCCCGCCGTGACAAAGCTCAAGAGCCGTGCGGAGTGGAACGGCTAAAGGCCTCCGCTAGCTGGCGCAGCTAGCAGGTGCACGGAGCGGGTGAGTGGATTAACGAAAAATAGTATGAGCAACGCTAACTGACGTGGACGCGTGCAGCGGATTATACCTATAAAAGGAACAAGCGCGCGTGCGCCAGCTAGCGGAGGCCCTAAGTCAGATCGAAAGGCGACCAACAAGCCGAAGTTGTGGAGCGGAGTACGGACGACTGTGCTTTATCACGCAAGGGCGGAGGAGTTTGCTCTCCTCGCAGCGCCGGAACTAAGGCCAAGTCAGTTTTGGTCGACTTAGGAGCCATTTTCTCGTTAATTATGTATAATGTAATTTTAAATATTCTATTAAATATTATCTGTAGAAACTACCTGTAACAGGTATATGTTTGTAACACTGGCTTGCGCACCGAACGGACATACAGCAATGTCACACGTCCACTCTCGCCCTCGGCTCGCGAGTAACTAAACCATCTAAACGCTGCATCGTATGTGACGTGCGCCCGAGACAGTATTTAATATATTTATTTAAACTATGTTGAACAAAACAAAGGTCAGTAAAAATGGCGGACTTAATGCCAAATGGCATTCTCTACGAGTCAACCACAGGGCCAAACGGAGATACTAGAAGTTGGTGCAAATCGGAAATCTATATTTTTGTATAGATACTACCTCAAACACTACATCCCTTCCACGTTAAAAAGCTATTAATTATTTGAACTCAGATTCACTTTATGCCTAACCTGCTTCAATAACATGTTTGGATTATACAGAATCTAAACAATCCTAGTTATGTATGTGTGAGTATCGCTGTAAATATTTATATGTGTTGCAACTATTGCAGAGTCTGTGCGTAGGATTTCGGTTCACTAATATGTTGCATGAAATTGATGCTGCAGCGCAGCTGCTCATAAATTCATTTTGTATAATAACCTTCGACAGAAACATCATTTCTCCGAATTTTATTTTGCATTTTTTTTTTCTCATATTGTGATTTCACATATTTTTTTATATCACAACATTCATATGGCAGAATATGAATAAACATAATATTTACATGTCCGAATAGTTATTTCGAAGAAATTTCTCTCTCATAATATTTATAGTTCGATTCTGTTATGGTCGCAGTTCTAACCTAACCTAACCCATTAAGTTCGGTTCTAACCTAACCAACTTTACTGGCAGCAGTTCGGTTCTGTTGTGGTCGCAGTTCTGACCTAACCTAACCCATTAAGTTCAGTTCTAACCTAACCTACTTTACTGGTAGCAGTTCGGTTCTGTTGTGTTCGCAGTTCTAACCTTACCTAACCCATTTTGCTGGTATCAATCAGCTAAGTTAATAATCACCTAATCTAACCTAAAACCTAGTTTCCTAGCACCCGTCTGTTCCGTAAACTATGTCTTTATACCATTATAAATTCGGCGATATTAATGTTCTGCCATATAAAATTATGTAAATTAAAAGTCAATGATACTAGTGTTCTGCAATTTAAAATTATGCTAAATTAATAGTATGCTAACTGACAATTATGATACATATATGATTATGCTAAATAATAATAATAATAAATCATTTATTTCAGACTAAAGAATCATTCGGCTAAAAATGTTTCGGTGATAGCTGCTATGCGAAATGTATTTCGAAGAATCGATATTATGCAAGATAAAGGGAACCCGAAATAAAAAGCAATGAATTGATGATTATGTGATTAGAAAAAAAGAGCGATGAAATTCGTGGAATAGTGGTGATACTTAAAAGAGTATAAGCCAAGTACCCCACCCCAAGTCTAGCTTTGTATCTTTCTATCTCACCATCCTTATTTCTTTTTATCGTAAATACCCACTTAGAATTGATAGTTCTCTGTCCTTCTCTATCTACATAGCGCCAAGTGCCATTATTCTGATAAGCTATTAATTCCTCATCAATTGCTTTATGCCATTTATCACTTTCAGGACAGTTTACAGCCTCATCATAAGTCTTAGGGACACCAAATTCTACAATGTTGGCCTCAGACACTATATTACCTCTGGGACGAAGGGTTACGTTCAGTGGACATCATGTTAAGTCATTTGAAGGCATGTATGTTACGTCTTCTTCATGTTCCACAGTTCTCATACTTGCTTCACTATCATTCGAATCATCAGCGTCACCATCATCACCTTCATTACTTTGTTGTTCATTATTACCATCCTCTTCTATTAATTCAAACGGCCGCTGATCATCCTTCTCTTCTTTGTAATATACCGGGTGTAACCGACGGTGTACCGAAAACTGAAACCATGGCTTCAGACCATTATTCTGGGCTGGAAAATCGTGGAAATTTCTTTGAGAAAATTCACAAATTTTCCTCGCGAGTTTTCATTTTTTCTTTATTTTTCCGTTAATCGAACTCTACCGGTAACAATTTTTCATGAAAATACGCATGAAAATAGCATTTTCCGCAAAACACGCAACGTATCACAAACAGTATTATGTAAGCGTGTGGAGTGGGTCAGATAACGGTACTGGCCGGTCATTGATCCGCCAGTGCGCGCCCGTTGGCCGTTACGGTCGGACGCATGTTTAATGTTTACCTACCCGCACATTTTATTTGCTTTACCTGCTTGAATGAAAATAATCTTGTTAGACTGTTTTAATTTATCGGTCAGTTGTTATTGGTGTTAACTAGTATGTAGTACTACTAGTTGTGATCTGTGGTTGCGTTGTTTTTGTGGTTGCATTCATTCATGTCATTCGATGCGCATTGGCGTAACGGTATGTTTTGCGCCGACGAGTGAGTGGAGTGGGGAGTGCCTTGAACGGTCGATGCTTGCCGCGTGCCCCCTCCCCGCGCGTCTGCACCCGAGAGAATTGGACGCAATACATTGCGCGTCGAGTTTTATAATTTATTTTAGAAAATCTTATCCTTGAGTTTTCCGAGAAAATGAACACTCGTTTTCAGTTCGTGATTATGGTCTAAAACTACAGTTTTCGTTTTCGGTACGCTGTCGGTTACACCCTGTAGTACTATTTGCTGATGATACATCATTAATTTCAAGGTTAACCGGAAATCAAGCGACTATGCAAAAATTAATGGCACACTAGATAAAGTACTAAACTGGTTTACAACTAATAATCTTCTAATAAATGCCAAGAAAACTAAATGTGTTACATTTGCTTTACCGAATGTTACGGTAGTAGATTTTACTATATTACTAAATGGTGAATGTTTAGAAATAGTGAATTATAATAATAATAATAAGGGGAGGGATGTGACGACCCCGTCGCCCGCTTGTTTTACCAGAGCAGTCAGTCACCGCAGGGCAGCTTATGGCGAGCTGTTGGGGGGTAGCAACCCCACGTACCTGAGTGCTCCTGGGGGATCCTGACGGGGGGTGTTGGGTCGGGGCATCCGCCTCTGTCTTGCCTTAGCCGGCCGGCCAGATTGGAGTCGCGAGAGTTGCGGCTCGGGGGCGGATGTGGAAACGTAAGGGGTTAGTTGGCTTCGGTTTAAAGCCCAGTATTACACCTCTCCGCTCTTAGCCTTCCGCACTGGTGTTGCCCTTAGGCTACTCTATGTGTCGCTTTTTATGGGGGCCCATCTAGCGGGAGGCAAATCATCGTCTACCAGTGCCATTTTTGCTATGAGGCACTTTTCCTGGTAGATGTCCGGCTGTCTCAAACAATAGCCCAGTAATTAGTCCATCGCATTTAATGTAATAGCCTAGTACCATTTTTAGACTCCATACAACCACAGTAGTTCTTACATCTAGCGGGTGCTGTCTCTGTGTGCGTCCTATGACACAGGCAGGGGGAGCATCCGCATGGTGTACCCCTAACATTTCATTAAATTGTCGAAAGGGCCTCTGCTCGTTGGCTTCGGCTTCGTGCACGCCTCCCAAAGACCCGAGACACCCTTGTCCCGTGAAAGGGTGCGACATACAGAATAATAATAATATTTTTTTTTTTTTAAGAAAACACAATTTACAGAAGTATCCTTAGAAAACTAGAACGCTACTCCCCGAATAGGTAGAACCTGAGCTTCAGGATAAGCAGCGCACTTTATGTAGATGTTCGAAATGTAATGTGTTAACATTTTACACTTAATCTAACTAATTACAATTACTTATACTAGGTATACGGTGTGTGTGTGTGTGTGTGTGTGTGTGTGTGTTTTTTTTTTTTTTCTTAGAGGTGCAAAAAAATACATTTACGTATCATAGGATGTGATTACGAGATCGTGATCCCGTATGTCGGACTCGGTCAGGTGTAATTTTGGTGTCATAAACCAATACCGACTAAAAACACCACCTCTTTTCTCTAACCACCATCCCCGTGGGACCACCGTTAGGTATTGCTTCTCGGAGAGGGGTATCTAGTCAGACCTATTTCGCCTTGTTATTCTTTAAATTTCTTTCACGCTCTTCTCTGCGCTCTTCTCTTCTCTCACTCTCTCTCTCTCAGCTCAATGAGAATCTCTGTTGCATAGGAGCTTGTTGCATTCCAGTTCGACTCTGAAGATAGCATGCATGCTACTATATTTTCTGCGCAGGGTTTCATTCCTATTATACTTTCCCACTTATTTCGAGCAGTTTCAAAACGCGGGCATGTAAAAAGAACATGTTCGGCATATTTAACAAGTCCCTGGCAATTAAGGCATTCCGGGGAATCTTCGTACTTAAACCGGTGTAAGTATTCTCGGAAGCATCCATGTCCCGATAGCATCTGAGTGAGATAATAATTAATATATCCATGACTACGATTAATCCATACGTCTATCTGGGGTATCAGCCGATAAGTCCATCTTCCTTTAGCGGAATCATTCCATTTGTTCTGCCATCTATCGACGCTGTTATGCCTTTCTTCCTTTTTTAGCTCCGCTGGGGTTAGGTGTTCTAATTTTTTCCGCTGGTATAATCCTTTTCGTTCCTCAACTAACACTTCTATAGGCAACATTCCAGCAATAACGCATACAGCATCATCCGACACTGTTCGGAATGCGCTTGCGACTCGTAATGCGCTCCTACGGTAAGTTGGTGCAATTTGTCTCCATGCTTCCTGAGTCTTTAGCACTTTAGCCCAAATAGGGACGCCATAGGTAAGAACTGACGTGACCACGGAAGAAAGCAATAGCCTTCGTTTTTGTTTCGGGCCTCCAACGTTAGGCATTAGTTGAGACAGTGTCGATCCAATTCTTGCTGCCTTTTGTCCGACATATTCAGCGTGTGCTTTAAAATTAAGCCTTGCATCGATAATTAATCCCAGGTAGCGAATATATGGCTGTGATGTGACTTCAAAATCTCCGGCTTTTAGGGTTACAGTCTCTGCTATCTTCCTACTAGTAATCAGAACTGCCTCCGTTTTATGGTTAGCCAGCTCCAATCCAAATGCCACTAATTTCGTCTCGGTTGGCAGGTTCAGTTCCAACAGTGCGTTGTACATAACATTCCATAGGAGTGGCCCTAGGACAGAGCCCTGGGGTACTCCTCCTGTGACCAAGTATTCCTCAGGTCCATCTTTCGTGTATTGTGTGTGTGTGTGTGTGTGTGTGTGTGTGTGTGTGTGTGTGTGTGTGTGTGTGTGTGTGTGTGTGTGTGTGTGTGTGTGTGTGTGTGTGTGTGTGTGTGTGTGTGTGTGTGTGTGTGTGTGTGTGTGTGTGTGTGTGTGTGTGTGTGTGTGTGTGTGTGTGTGTGTGTGTGTGTGTGTGTGTGTGTGTGTGTGTGTGTGTGTGTGTGTGTGTGTGTGTGTGCGCGCGTGACAGAAAAAATGATTTATCATATCGAAATTAAAATATGTATGTACCTCATTTAAATAAAACAAGTTAATTTGATATCACAAATATAAGTAAATAATTGTCAGGTGGGAGTTCTTACGTTAATGGATCTAATTCAACTATAAGCCATGTAATACATCATATTAGATATTCGGTTTACATAAGAAAACGTTTATTAGTACTTTTAGGTTAAGTATTATATGGTATTTAAGGGAGAAAAGTAATAGATAGGTACGCTGTAAATAAAAAGAAGTTTAAGATTCATAATACAATAGTTTATTCATAGAAATGCCATTAGAGAATATACCACGTTAAAGCATTATTATTTACATAAATTGTTATGTATAATATAAAATAATTACTAGCAAAGCTATTCAATTAATTATCGATTAATTAACCAATAGCATAATCACAAATTGTCTAAATACAATTAAACAGAGTAACTGGTACTTAACTTGCTGCTTCCTTGGCGCTATCGGCACAGAATGATAGCCAGTTTGTCAAGTGGGGTCGTTTTATACCCAGATCGATCTGATCGCACCACTTTTCCCCACTAGTAAAGCCACCTGGATAGCAGTTAGTCAGTACAGTACTTGTTTCAATATAGAAGTAAATAATAATAAAAATCAATGTATATTAAAATCACCTTTCATTAATAAATAATATCTAAAATAATATTATAATTCTACTAAGCCCATTTTAATTAACAACATTTATTAATAGTTGGTAAATGTCTATTAGATGCTTTAACTTCCTACCGCCTTCTAGTCATAACAGTTGTGTGAACCTAAACAGACGATACGCTGTCGGGTAGTATTGTTAAATCAAGTGAAAGTGATTGTGTTAAAGCATTTAATAGTTTAGAAACCATACATCCACAGAAATCAGGTTGGTACTAACTTTGCATAAATTATTATTGTGAAAATATTATAACACGCGCGTGTGTGTGTGCGCTACGATTGAAAGAAAATTGACCAGGTGAAACTGTGTGTGTGTGTGTGTGTGTGTGTGTGTGTGTGTGTGTGTGTGTGTGTGTGTGTGTGTGTGTGTGTGTGTGTGTGTGTGTGTGTGTGTGTGTCTGTGTGTGTGTGTGTGTGTGTGTGTGTGTGTGTGTGTGTGTGTGTGTGTGTGTGTGTATGTGTGTGTGTGCGCGTGTGTGTGTGTGTGTGCGCGTGTGTGTGTGTATTAGTGTGTATGTGTGGGTACGTGTTTGTGTGAAATTAATTCTGCGTGCACTTACTAAGATTTCATATTGTTAGTTATATTGTCAGGCAAGAATAGTTCAAATCTCTTCTGCCTCCTCGTAGCTTTTGTTTTATAGCCAGCTTGTGACGTTTGGTCATACAATAAGGCATTATTCTTAGGTATAACATTAGACAGTAATTTGCAATGGAGTCCACATAAATATAGCAGTGCTTGCAGGTAAATTAAGTTCAGCGGCGTACGTTGTTAGGAAAATTACACAATTGAGTAATGTTGATACAGCTCGCTTAGTTTATCATAGTTATTTTTATAGTGTCATGTCATATGGCATTCTAGTTTGGGGCAAAGCAGCTGACATTCAGACTATATTTGTGCTACAAAAAAGATCCATTCGTCGTATATTTGTTGTATCTATATATGTATTTCTATATTATGTATATCGTCGTCTAGTACCCATAGTACAAGCTTTGCTTAGTTTGGGACTAGGTCTATTTGTGTAATGATTGTCCCTTAATATTTATTTATTTATTTATATATAACCTGAAATGGAGCTGGTAAAGCCTGTAACCACGCTCCCGATTCGACTTTCGACACCGACTTTAGCCTGGCCAAATCAACCCCAGTGGCTACCTACCTCCATAAGCCGTGAAAGTGCGTCCTTGGCCCCCACGTCGTCCCAAACTCGTTGTATCTCCGGGGCCCCGGGCAGCGATGCACCTGGGTAAAGAGCTGTCCACATCGCGAGTGCATCATTCACAAACAGAATGGTAACCACGTCTCCATGAGAATTTAACATTTTAGAGACAAGGCCACCAACTACCTGCCACCAGGTACCTGGTACCAGGTAACCAACTCCGTGTGCCGATGCAAGGAAGGCCGGCAAGCCCACATCCCCCGCACGCCGCAAACCGAGGACCGTGACGTATAGGTAAGGAAGCTTGGACCCATTGCTCATCCAAAAGAGACCCGTTCAATGAAACTTCCGCGGTTTCTCTCAATGTGGCGTCAAAAGCAGAAATGCCACCCGGACACAACCATTTTGGGGTGGTTCTCAACAAATAAGTAATTTTGGGAACCGCAAAATACATTCGTAATAGGTCAGGGCAAGATGGGCGTTAATACCCTTTAGACGCTCCTGAACAAGCAAAAGCAGACGTTTCCTGGTCTCTATTGCACTTGAAATGGCCTCTTGAAAATAGGAGAACCCAGGAGGGTAAATGTCTCGTGCGAAAGCTCTTTGAGACCAGGTAGCAAATGCCTCAAAGAAATTAAAGAAGAAGAAGAAGCAGGTCCGCGGCAGTTAATCTCACACTTGCCCGCATTCACCTCCAGCCTCATACCCTTCAAACGGGGAATAAGGATTGCCAAGTCCTGCTTTACGACCTCAGGCTCCCCCCCTAAGGTGCCTTCATCTAAATACCAAAAATTCAGAGGGGATTTCAAAGACGACACCGCTTCATGAATAGCAAGACTGAAGATAAGCGGCCCGAGCAGATCCCCCTGCTGCTGCGCACCTGCCTGAGAAAGAATTAGGGAATCACCATAGACGAGGTTAGAAGGAGAATGACCTGATGTAAAAAAGGGTACAGGGTAGGAATATGTTTTTCCACTTCGCCCAACAGAACATCCCTCTCCACAGTATTGAACGTGTTCTTGAGATCCAATTTCAAGACAACGAAATCGGAATTTGAGGGATCCGTGACAAAAGTGCGCGTGGCGTGGATCGCAGCCTCACACCCCCTTCGCGTCCCAAACCCCAGTTGATGTGGCTGAAGATACCCCGCCATCTGCTCCTTAACCACATGACACCCCAACTTGGCTACTAGCCGACGAAAAGTGCTACCCACCGCAATTGGCCCTATGCCTCCCTCTTTTTTGCTAAAGCGCACAGAGACGCTCCGTATAAATATGGACAAATCTCGCGGCTTAATTAAAATATATCCTTGATATCAAGTCTTGAAAATATTCCTTTTTAAAAGAAATATGCGCAGAAGCACCGCTGTCGAGGATCCTTAACAGACGCATGGAATGCCAACATATTCTTCTCTCCATAGTCCTTTTTTGGTGCACGACATTCTTTAAAAAAATCCGCGCTTTCCGCAATTGTAGCATGGGAAGCAGTGCTTGGGATTTCCTCTGTCATTTGAATATGTTTCTCTTGACGTCCCTGGTTTCTGTTTAGAAACGAACAAAGCCATATCACTTTCTTCTTCACTTAAGCTCGCATTTTTCGTCTATTAGACGATTTGTTTCGCAGGATCTAGGGACATCCAAGCCTGCCTGAGGGATCGGTATTTGGCGGGCAGTGAACTGAGGATCTTTGTTATTATGGCAGTATCATTAATATTCTCCCCGTTTTCCTTTAACTGCTTGGCTAAGCTTTCAACTTTCGATATGTGTCGAGCGATGTTACCAGTAGCTGTTATTTTGTACTGATAGAATCGCTCATGTATCAACATTTTGTTTAGCTCCGACTTGTGTTTGTAAATATACTCCAGTTTAGTCATTAATTCCAATGCGCTATCACAATTCTCGACCAGTGCGATTTGTTTCAAGTTCATGACCGACGTTAATAATTATAAACATGGCCATACCGTCGTCTTTTAACCATTGTGCCACCTCATGTCATTATATTAATACCTTTAGCCCTTAAGGCACAGCTGATCTGGAACTTTCATTGTTTAAAATTCGAGCCATCGAACTTGTCAATATTCATTTTTCCACTAAAATCCATCTTACTTAACTTTTTTTTGTTAGAAAAGGTCAACCAGTATATTTTTTGCTCTTTGTTTATTTTCTCCACGTGCCTGAGCCGATAACATATTAAATAAGCAAGATTTCTAGTCAAATTAATCAATAATATATTTCCTGGAAAGACACAAGTTACAATGACAGCATTAAAGAAAAAAATATAGAGATCAACAAAAATTATTAAGCCAACCTGGCACTCTTCGATGAAATGATAGACAACCTTGAAAACTGCAGTGCTTCTTTTATATCTAAAAAATCTCGGTCTCACTTATAGAATCACTAGCTTTTGCCCGCGACTACATCCGCGTGGAACTTGGAAGTATGGAAGCAACCTCGTACAACACGATAGATATCCACCTAATCACCTTAATTAATAAAAGGGATTATTAATAGCGCCTAAGCAAATGTAAGAGCAATTGTGCTTTTGGTCTAATCATTACATTTCCTACAGGGTCATCAATGTCATCATAAATTACTTACTCACTTTTCAATCTTTTTAGGGATAATTTCCAGGATGTAAACTATCCTATGTCCTTCCTCGGATCTTAAACTATCTCCACGCCTCATCAAAATCGATTCAGCGGTTTAAGCGTGAAGAGGTAACAGACAGACACACTTTCGCATTTATAATATTATAGTATGGATAATATTAGTATGGATTACGTATTCTATCTTCAGGCTTCGGTCAGACTTAGGTTAGGTTAGGTACGACGACAATCAAAGCGAGGAGGAGTCTTAGGTTGAATTGCGGCCTTAACGAGTGAGCGAAATGCCAGAACCGAGTTTGTCATCCCCCTCGCTTTAGCACATTAAATACTAGGAACATCACAATTATGCATATTAGTTATCATTCGACAGTTGAATCTTAGGCACAACAAATGATAGGACAAATAATATTTAGGACTAACGGTAATAGGATCAACAATTTCGGCAAATAAAAAATATGCGGAACAAAGTTTATGCCATACGTTATTCGGAAAAAAGACGCTAAGCGACACAACACACATTTTTTTCTCAACGCATTTTATTATTTTTATATTTAAAAACTGACATTACGTTGTCAAGTAGTACAACAATTCTATCTTATCTTTTCATTATAAGAAGTCCTCCATAATATTAGTATTCCTGGTTCAATTGATGCCTGATTAGATTAATTTTCGTTTCGTTTTCTGACCAGTTATAATACGGGATTTATTTTCCCGTTTCGAAGCTGGTTCGTAACCGCGGTTATGAATCGGTAATGGAAAAGTCTCGTTTTTTAACTTTTAGTTACCAAACGGCACCAAAGGAATTATTTTTTCTTATTACGATACGATATTAAGCGAGTGTGTATTTGCAATGTTCTTTATTGCTGCCCCACGTTGGGCGCCAAATGTGACGTAGTGCTTAAACCCGCCAGGTACGCTATGACGTAACGGGCTTAGGCACTAGTCCATATCCCTCGATCCAGACGGGATCTTGAGGGTTTCCGTAACTAGCTCAAATCGGGAGGCAAGGGACTGGGTTAAATGAAACCTGGGATTTTATATATACTAAATAACAGAGGCTTTATGCCTGTTTATTTAACTAAACTCTTAAATCTAGATCCTACGTTCCCTACGTTAATGCCTACGGTATCCCTACGTTATCCTAGGGGACCCGGTGTCCCAATTATGCGGCAGGGTCGGGTTAGTAAACGACAGAATGTTAATACGCGGGTAAGGGAGATTTTGGCCGGTATCCGTCTGGCAAGAACCACCACCCTAGGCAGCAGATGTGTGGCACACACACCGCGCTTAGGAGTGACCCCCCCCTGGGTTAGCTGTTCGAACCAAATGCGTGGCACACACACTGCGCCCAGCAACCCGTCCAGAGCACAGCCTTATGTCCCTGCACTAGCGAGCCAAGAAGCGTGGTACACACTCCGCGCTAAGGTGACACAAGACTTAGCCCAGACTTCGGGATAGAGACCAAACACCACTTACAAATTTACGGGAGGACCTACGGTATCTCAAGAAGCGTGGTACACACTCCGAGCTACGAGCGAACGCTATCTTACAATCCTCACAGTGAATGCCGTCTGAACGACCTGACTGCCACGAGAGATTGCAAGACACCGTCCCCGATACTGGGCGCGCGTCGGCTTATATTGGCGGCCGGCTAACGGTAAACGACGCGTCGCTCTGCTCCGCCCGTCCCCGCTGCGGTGACGCGCGCTGTGACGTCAGGCCCTCGTCCGTGTGGTGTGGTCCTGGTCTGGCTGCTCGTTATAGCTGTTTTAAATTATATAAGATAATAGTACATTACTGCAGACGCCAGGAAATAAGGGCTTGCCGGCTGAGTAGGTGTAGACGGCCGACCGTAAGGGAGGCCGTCTAGTGATACGAAGCCGGCAAGCCCTTTTTACGGCTAAGGCATGAATAGTGCTTTTCTCAAACATGCAATGAAATAAAAAATACACCCCTCAAAAATACATAATTCAGCTGTTCTGCCTGTTCATGAACACAGACGCCATGTTTAAAAAAAGTATTTTTAATTTTCCCTCCAATCCCTCTATATATATTTTTTATAAGTACGTGTGTAGTGTTTGAATATTAGGGCCATTATACACAACTTGAGAATAAGAATCTCAATTTCTATAATAAATAAAATAAAGGCAGAGGATTTTTAATATTGTCTATGGTCTCTGTTGACTTACGTATAGACAGTATTTTAAATTTATTTATCAACACATTGAATCATACAGATTTGTATTCTTAATATCAGTTCGTGTGTACTAGGTATTAACGCGGATATTGTTGGTCCGATGGCTGAATGGGTAGGCACTAGAAAAAAAATATACAGGGTGGAACGAAACGACGTTATTTCCTTTAACTGTGGCATTATACAGGCTTAGAATATTATTTTCTCCAAATAAACTTTATTAATATCTCTCACCGTTTTCCAGTTATAGCATGTTAAACTTTCATACGAAAAAGTGTGTGTGTACAACCCTATTTTAGAGTGCAATGACCTCTTCATAACACAATTAACTTTTGTAAACAAACTTTTTACAAATTGCCTAGCCATTTCTTATCGGTTTAAAAACCTTTGAAAATACCCTTAAGATTGTTTTTAGACTTTTTAGTTGACATGATTGATAGACGTTACATTGACTTTTTGTATCGTATGCTGTGTGCAAAAATGCCGGAATTAAACGCTAGAGGCTATTTGAATTTGCTTCTTTTGTACGCGGAGTGCGATTACAATACTGGAGAGACTTTGCGCCAATACCGGAACAGGTATCCTCCTCCTCACCCAACACACTCTAGTACGATATTACGCGCTCTTGACCGTGTTGGTAACAATCGTCCTATTGTGCCACGAACGGGTCAGGATGACCAGCGCGGAGGACGCGTTATTGAACATGATGTCAGATTGGAAGAGAGAGTGCTGCAGTACTTCGAAGATTATCCGAGGTCAAGTTCAAGACAAGCGGGCCGACATTTTCGTATGACTCATACGAAAATACTCAGAATACTAAAACGTGAGGGCCGTCACCCTTACAAAATACAAAGAGTCCAGGCATTACTACCAAGAGATTGCCCCGTTCGCGAAGCCTATTGCCGGTGGCTACTGCAAAAGGTGTTAGAAGACCGAGACTTCATCAAACACGTAATATGGAGTGATGAAAGCTTGTTCACACGGAACGGTATGTGGAACAGGCATAACGAACACGTGTATGCCGAAGAAAATCCGTTTGCCTACCGTTATACGGGACACCAGTATCGTTGGTCTGTTAATGTTTGGGCGGCGATACACGGGGATACAATAATAGGCCCTGTATTTCTGCCTCAGACTTTAAACAGACACGGATACATGGCTCTGTTGAGGATAGAGCTCGACGACTATCTGGATGAGTTGACGCTGGCAGAAAGAAGACGCACTTGGTTCCAACAAGATGGAGCACCAGCTCATTCAGTAGTCGAAGTACGTGAAACACTGAATAATGTGTTTGAGGATCGCTGGATCGGCCGATATGGGCCGCACCGTTGGCCTCCTAGGTCTCCAGATCTCACACCCTTGGATTTTTTTCTGTGGGGCACCGTAAAGGACATCGTTTACAAGACTGAGTGTGAGACGGCTGAAGAGATGAGGGAAAGGCTAAGGGTGGCCTTTGAAAGTCTTCGCAGAAGAAATAACCGACACAACATCTTGTCGAGGGTGCATCGCCACACGCGGGCACGAGCAGCGGCGTGTATCGTACGCCACGGCGGTACTTTCGAACACCGGATGTAAATGTAGGTAATTGTAAATACTCCCAAACGTCAAATAATAGTTTAAAAAAACTAGGGTTGTACATACATTAAAAAATACAATTTTAATCGATTTTCGTTTTTTTATTATTAAAAGAATTTAACTATTGCAGGTCGATTCTACATGAAATACATAGCATTATAGTTTCAGGAATGAACATCGCTTCGTTCCACCCGGTATATCAGCTGTTCATAAACACAGACGCCATGTTTACATTAAAATTAAAAACAAATTACTTCCCGGCCTAGGCCTGCAATTTTGTATGAAATTCCTTTACAGTTCTCTCGAATTGTTCCGCCCGAAACTTGACACTTCGAAGCCTGTTTTAACGCACTTTACGACGATATTTCATTACATGTTTGAGAAAAGAATATTTGGAACGAAAATGTAAGTTGATCATCACTACTACATAGTATAAAACAAAGTCGCTTCCTACTGCCTATCACTATGTATGCCGTATCTTTAAAACAACGCAACGGATTTTGATGCAGTTTTTTTGATCGATAGAGTAATTCAAGAGGAAGGTTTATATGTATAATACATGCATATTAATTTATCAGCATTGCACCTGTGCGAAGCCAGGGCGGGTCGCTAGTGTTTTTATAAATCGTTGATTCAATAAGGCTATGTCATAGAATTATCTAGCGTCTATTTTGTTTGCAGGTGCCTTTTGATACAATTTTAAAAGAAAATATACCGGTCTTTGATCCTGTTTAACTTCCTTCTCCTCCAACTCTTCCGGTGGTTTCCCCCACGACAAGCTTACTGTGAGACTAGTTCAAATTGTGTGAGGTTGCCCGGTATTTATTAAAATGTGCCCCCTATCCATAGCTCCCCCAATGGGGTACGACCCCAAATTTTTGTTAGGACTCGGCATATCCTCATTTCTAGTGCCAAGATAAAGTTATGCCTCCAAAATAAATATGCTATCATTCCAATATATCAAATGTTGTCGTTATGAAACGGTAACACTGGCTAACGTCACATCCGAACTGGTGACTGCAGCGAAGGCATGGAGGGAGGAACGCGACCGGCTATCATCACTTTTGTACTGGACTTCGAGTGAAAATGTAGTTGTTATCAATTTATAAATTTATGAACTACTTCTACAATATAATACCTTGAGTTGATTATACTGTTGTTTATCCATATTGACCTTTCATTTACTTATACAAAGGACAAAATTAAATAAAATTGTAACGAACATTGAACCGTAACACAAACGGGATTTTAGATTTTTTTAAAGATTGTTTGACCCAGCGGCGCACTGTCTATATTCTTCAAAAACTTTGGAACCATACAAGATAATGATATGCAGACTTTTTCTTAAACGTAGAATTGGTTGAGTACATTAATATAAATAAATAAAAATGTAATATTTTCTTCGGTTTCCACGACTGTCACACATTTAAATAAAACAATTTAAACGGATTATATCGCTTAAATTAATTATTTGAGGCTCTCTGACGTTTCGGTACCTTTACAGATACCGTTGTCAAAGTTTGACTGAGAAAAACACAATTTTTCTCTGTCAAAGTTACATTTGTGCAAACTACCCATTTTATAAATATTAATTTAAAATAAAGGTACATGCCAGATAGGCCTGATGTGTAAAGACAGTTACATATGTGCCAGAAGGTCATTTATTATTTTATTTAAAATATCTACTATTAATTGAATGGTTTGGTTTGTCCATGACATGCTCGCAGACTGCAGACCTGTTGCAACGACGGTGTTTGACATCAGCTACATGCTCCTTAGCCCGTGCAGCTATACTACGTTTTGTTTGGCCAATGTATGACAGACCGCCCTCGCAGTCCAGCTTGTAAACACGAGCACTCTGCAAAGGATGCTGCTCTTCACGGGCCTCAGGTATTGAGACATCTTCTTCATCGGCTTGAAATATGTTTTAATGGAAGCTCGTTTCAATATGTTTCCAATCCTATCCGTGACCCTTTTCACATATGGCAGGACCGCAGGTTTAGGCTCGACTGTAGGAGTCTTCACACGGGGGTTCTGGTTCAGGCGTGGTATCTAGAGCCCATAGGCCCAAAGCGCACGCTTGGCATGCTGTAGTTCATCAGTCAAATTTTGGTCGTCACAGATTCCCTTGGCTCTCTGAAACAAAGATTTTACCCACTGTAGCAAGTTGACTAGGATAGTGATGTTATTTGCCATTTAAATACAGTGAGAGTAGGCTTCCTATATACAGTATAACCTATTATATTATCAGACCTTCTCAACACATTGACATCTAAGAAGGCTAGTAAATTGTCATTTTCTAACTCCATTCGCATTCGGTCGCTTTACCGGTTCAAGCACTCTCTCCCCATCAGTACTAAGACTCTCCTTATACAAGCCCTCTTCTTACCTATAGTCAACTATGCTGATGTGTGTACCAGTAATCTTCCTCAGGCTTCATTGACCAGACTGGATCGTCTTCTTAACAACTGCATCAGATTTATTTTCGGACTTCGTAAATATGACCATATATCAGCTTTTCGCTGTCAACTCAACTGGCTTCCAATTCGTGAGCGTAGGTCATTAGGTACGAGTTTTGTCCACACTTTATTCCATCTTATTCGATCCAGCTGCGCCCGACTACCTCAGATCCAAATTTCCTTTTGTAATTGCCCGGCCAGGCGGTAATCTTCGCACCTCACGGAATCTCAAACTCACTTCCCCCTTCACCTCACTAGTTTCATGACGCACTCTTTCACAGCTGAAGCAGTTCGGCTTTGGAATGATCTACCGCTTCCCATCAGGCAAGCGCAAAACAAGTTAACCTACAAGCACATGTTGCGCAAGCATTTCTCCGATAAGCTCTGTGATAAACTGTCAGCATAATTCTAAACTCATTTTTGACAGGCATATAGACAGTATCGTCGGCGGTGCTTTTAAGGCGCTAGGCTTCATAATGCGTAACTCGACTCACTTTACTCAAGCGAAAACGTTAAAAGTTCTCTACTGCTCCTATGTGAGAAGTAAACTGGAATACGCTTCGCAAGTATGGAATCCTTGTTATAGCAAATACATCGACAGAATAGAGCGTGTCCAGCAAAAATTTCTAAAGTACTTGTGTTTTAAACTTAAATCTAATTATAGTACATTTAGCTACACTGATATATGTAAGAAACATCACCTAATTCCTCTACAAAAACGACGTGAGATAGCTGATATAACCTTTATTCTTAACATTACCAGCGGCGTCACTGATTGCCCTGAGTTGCTTGAGAACCTCTCATTTAATACTCCCCTTCTTTCTAAACGGCATTTTCCTCCCAGATCTCTTAAATCTGCATCATCCAATTACAGACAAAATAGTTTTCTGACGCGTGCAAGTCGTATCGTGAAAAATTTAACGAAGGAACTGGATATCGACATATTTAACTGTAAAATTCCTTCTGTGAGACAAAGTTTGGTGACAAGGTGCTTTAACTAGACGTGTTACATACTCGTTCACCCGCCTGGGTTTAAAATAATATATACGTTGCCATTTTTAGAGCTCGTGTAGTGTAGTGTATTGTTTACCATTTTCTTCTTTTTTTATATACTTTTTCTATACAAGGTGAGATGATGTGAAGTGATGAGTGTCGCACTTTAATTTAAGATTTGTTAAATTGTTTCTATCCGTGAGATCCTGTAATTGGCTTCCCTGCTTTCTATTATATTTAAGTTTACTCAAAATTGTTAAAGCTATTGGTTCTCCTAAATAAATAAATAAATAAATAAAATAAATAAATAAATAAAATAATGATTCACACAAGGTACATTTATTCTATAAGTAAGTATATTGTATGTCATATTTAAAGAAAGGAAAGGAAGAAATATTTATTTGCATACACACGAACACAGTAGTAGTATTAACCAAAACAAAAACATTCAGAGATTTGAGCCGTGTGCAAGCAAAAAGGGCCAGGCTCAGCATGTGCTACAGCCCGCAGGCCGCAACGCTGATTTCCAGCCAGTACCTTGTTGGTGACAAAACGACCACACAAAGAGAACATTGGGCTAATACAGTTTAAATACTACTAAAACATACAATTCATCTTACCTAGTAATGTATACATATGTAATATTATGAGTACAAATTATAGTAATTAAATATGAGGCACACGTACAAAAAATAAATACAATTTTTCTCTTTGATTGCTAAGATAACAGTAAACAGTAGACACGCCGCTCAGGTGCACTGAGATTTCTGTAAAGATATCAACAGATATAGAGTTTCTGATAGGCGGAGGCAAATTGTGTATGTTTGTGTTTATGTTATATATATTGTATTTGTGTACGTTTATAGCTTGGCCATTTCAATCATTTCATACAGTACCATAAATAAGTCCGACGGACCGTGTGGCCCATATGATATCAAGAAATTAAGTTAATATCCATATAAATGTTTCTGTTTAGTCCTATGGTTGACTGGTAGATAATGCCTTATGGCATTAAGTCCGCCATTTGTACTTTTACTTGTGTATTTTGTGCAATGAAGTTTAAATAAATAAATAAATAGCGGAGCATAATGACCCAGCTATGGGGGAATCAGTACCTGATAAATTTTATATTTATCTATAATCATATATATCATAAAATCATCACTGCTCATGGGGTTATGTATCTTAATTTGATGCTGTATGTGTTTGATATTGTCCACTGCAGCAGTGGACAAAAGGATGCTTCCGCCGAGTGGGCTATTATGCGTCTTTGTACTTAATCGACAAATATCTAAAAATATTAAAAGTGGTGCGGCACACACAAAAACGTGTGAGCCATGAATACTTAAATAATAAATAAATAGCAGACAACCTCAACCTAGTTCCAAATTAAGTTCAAAATCATCCTTGGTTCAAAAGAAGGTTTGTGTTATGGGTACTAGGCGACAACATACATACTTATATATAGATAAATAAATACTTAAATGCAAAGAACATCCATGACCCAGGCACAAATATTCGTGTTCATCACACAAATATTTGCCCTTGCCGGGATTCGAACCCGGGATCGTCGGCTCAGTAGGCAGTTGCTTAACCACTGCGCCAACCGCGTCGTAGAGCGTCGGTAACATTTCGAAACCCGTAGAACCGGTACATTATCAAACGGGTCTTAACTTCTCTCGTCAAATTCGGGGAGACGAATGACTGCTACACTACAACTCTATCTTGGAAGTTTCCGGACAATTATAATATTTGCATTAAACATTTTTTTCTTGGGTCAATATTTTTTTTTGCTTGAAACCTATACTAGTACCTAGACTTAATTGTATTCGTTTAACACTTAGGGCCCTTGCAAACCGCTTATTTGAAACGCGTCGACGACGCGCGTTTTACATTCCACGGAGCAGTTTGATTGCGGTTGTCACAAACGCCACAAACAAACTGCTCCATGGAATGTAAAACGCGCGTCGTCGTCGCGTTTGAACTACGCCGTGTGCAACGGCTCTTACGTAAAGGGGGCAGGAATATTACAAGTCTACACTAGGTTTAAGTTGCATGATAAGGTATTATGAAGAACAATTACAATTAGAGACAATAGGCGATTTTACGGTACCTACCAGGAGGGCGAAAAACCTATTGTGAATCAAATTTAAAAATTGTATTGATACGGATTTTAAGTCATAACTTTTAATAAAGATCTTTGTGCCCTTTCTAATTTAATCATGTGTGTTTTACTTGCCCTACCCCATACCACGACGTTACAGTAACCAAGAAGAGACTGTGCCAGCGAACAATAAACCGATCGCAATAGTTTCCAATCAGCCACGTGACGAAGTTTTTTAAAAACCCAAATTAGTTTTCTAATACGTGTCGCAGTTAAGTCTAAGTGTGACTGCCAGCTCATCCTATCGTCCAGAATAACTCCTAGGTACTTAATATTGTACATGAACATCCAGTTCTTGCCTGTATATCACAAGAATGAACTTCGAGTTCTAACCTAGGAATTTGAGAAACGTTACTTAAAGAAAACTGTAAATAAGCGGTCTTTGAGAGATTCAGAGTAAGGAGATTGTCGTTTAATCAATCATTAATCTTTTGAAGTTATTTACTTTACAAGAAAATGATACCACACACGCCCTAGTAGCCTTAACTGATAAGTAAATAAATAAAATAAAAGAGGTTTACTTGGTCCTATTCACTTCACTCTCCCCACGCACAGGGGACAAATCTGACATGAAAATTATCATCATGGATACTCTATCTATGGTACAAATTTTATCTTTGTAACCGATGCGCACAATCATGTTAGAAAACTACACAAGAACGATCGTTTCGAACAAGCATTTTCAGTAAGAACCATATCGCGATAAAAAGTAGGTTTGTATAATAACTATACATATGTATGGATTGGAACATTTACTTTTAAAGTCGTAAGATTACTAGGTAATGAAATGAAGAAAACTCGTGGAATACTTACGAGTGTTATGTCTCACTAATACTCTGTAACATATTTTAGGTCATCCTAGGCCGTAAGTGGGATTTTTTGCCCGTTACGCCGGGAAAAACTCACTTTCTGGGCAAGGCAAGACATAAAACTTTCGACCAACCACGGGCGGTAATTTGTAAAGCCATCTGGGCCGTATTACAATCACCTGTGTGATCTGGGACGTTCACGAATTCCCTAAGTATGTAATGTATGTATGTACTGTACTATACCCACTAAAATAATTATAATTCTTGACTAAATGTTTTACAAATAATTTAAAACAAAAACTCGGAGTCTTTATATTTAAATTGTTTGTGGCAATTTGTTTGGACTAAAACGTCTACCTACGGTAAAATTTTGTAATGTTTTATTCCAAATTTTTACAGTCAACTCTAGTAACAATTGTATATGTAATTTTCAAACTTACCCCTTAGTTTTCTCTGTGCTTTAGTTAATTCACTATAATTTTCGATAACATTGTAATAAATTTCCTCCCACAATCGTGTTTTCGTTTTTCTGTCCGCATACTCCCTACAACTTCTGTCCCAAACTGCCGACCTGTTATGGACTTCAGAAATTAATTTCTCAATGTTTATATTAGCGGCTGACGCCCTCCGCGCCCTCGCCGGAGACACGTCGGGCGACGACGACATAACCGCGCGGTAGCGATGTGTAACTTCGAGTGGGACTCGGTCAACCGCTAAATTTACGAATCATTTGACCTAGACGAGTCAAGGCTGTTCCCGTTTCCAGTTAAAGACAAATAGTTATAACAATTTATATATTATAGGTAACTAGTTACTTATCTTTTGAAGTAAGTACTCTAAATTATTTTATTTTTGGTAAAGATGTGTTATATTAATGGGGGCACTACAACGGTCATAATAATATGTTTTTAGTTAGGTAATTTGGTGAAAATTTATGTCAAAGTTGTCAGATTGGAACTTCAATATGCTGAGTAATTATTTTTATTACAGCCTGCTATAATTTATTCTTTCGGCAGTAATCACTGCAGCAACAAAATTTGCTTTATTTAAGTACAAAAATGTTGTAAAAAAAATGTGTTGGATGTGGGTTTATTATTATTATTATTTCGTATATTCATTTTATTTCTTAGGTTAAGTTTTTTTACAATAAATTTATATAAAAAGTAAAATACAACAACGTAATTACAAAATATAGATACATTATAAAAAAAACCTAACCTAGGGTGCCGCCGGCAGCGGGGCGGGGCCCAGGCTACCGGTGGTTAGGGCTGCAGAGAGAGGAACCTCCTGAGGATGCGCGCCGTGTCCAGGAGTACCGCCTTCTGTATCTGACCCTTGATCCAGCCATCTAGCGAGAGTCTACATCCCACATTGCGGTCACCTCGTGAGCCAAGTCAAGGTACTTGCTGAGTTTGTCCTTCTCGGCTTTCACGAGGTTCTCGTCATGGGGGATGGTGATGTCGACGAGCACTGCCTGGCGCTTGGATCGATCTACCAACACGATATCAGGCTTATTGGCTACAATAGTCCTGTCCATGATGATAGATCGATCCCAATAGAGCGTGGCACGGCCATTTTCGAGAACTGGCATCGGTGCGTACTTATAGTACGGCACCTCAGACCCCACAAGACCGTATCGAAGAGCAAGTTGCTGTTGAATGATCCTGGCTACTTGGTTATGTCTGTGCAAGTACTCGCCGTTAGCAAGATGAGAACAACCGGAGATTATATGCCTGAGTGACTCACCGGGACGGCGGCATGCCCGACAAATGTCGACCGTACCGTCCTTCAGGATATATCTCCGGTAATTGTTCGTCATCATTACTTCGTCCGCAATTGCACAGACAAAGCCTTCGGTTTCCCCGAAGAGATCCCCGAAGCGTAGCCAGTTCACCGACGCGAGCAGATCTACATCGGGCCCCGTAAGGGCCTTGTAGAACCGCCCGTGTAGCTCCTTGCTCTTCCATACAGCCCTGCGGTCATCGGTGCTAAGCACCTTTGGTCTGCGCCAGTTCTCGTTTGCTAAGGAGAGAGAGGTGAGGCCTTTGTCAACTGCTACTACATCGCGATGAATCCCACACTCGTTGTTTAGGAAATACTCCCTAAGACTGCACACCTCGCGGTTATGGAGGTCCTTGGCGTTTAAAAAGCCACGGCCTCCACACTTACGCGAGATGTACAGTCTCATAACTGACGAGCGTGGGTGTCTCATGCGGTGTGTAGTGAGCAGCTGACGGACCCTCGTATCCAGGGCGTCCAGCTCAGTCCACTTTAGTATGCCAAAGGAGTAAGTGAGCAGAGGCATCACCCAAGCGTTGAAGGCGCGCGCCTTATTGCCACCGGACAAAAGACTGTTAAGTACTTTTGTCAAACGACAAAAGAAACGCTCCTTCAACGCCTGTCTAATGTCTCCGTCTGCAATACCCAATGACTGTGACATACCAAGGTACTTGTAGGTTTCAACTTCGGAGATAGACCTGAGGGACATTGTCTCAGAAAGCTGTAAGTTCGTGGAATTTACAACTTTCCCCCGCTGTACATGCATGACCGCACACTTGTCTACACCAAACTCCATTTTGATGGCGCTACTGAAGGTTTCAGTTACTCCCAGTAGTTCCGCCAGATCCTGGCGTTTTGGTGCATACAGCTTAAGATCATCCATGTACAGAATATGAGAAATGACCTCACCTCCTCTTCGAAGCCGGTAACCTAGTCGTGAATCGTTCAGCAGAGTGCTGAGCGGATTCAGGGCTAGGCAGAACCACAGAGGACTCAAACTGTCACCCTGGAAAATACCTCTCTCAATCCTTATCAAGTCCTGCGAGCCAGGGGGACCATCCCCGCCACCAGGTTGACGAAGGACTGTGGTCCACTGCCTCATACACGCGCTTAAGAGGAATCCTAGAGTTGTATCGATTTTATACAGCTCTAAGATCCTCTCCAGCCATGAATGAGGCACCGAATCATAGGCCTTCTTATAGTCAACCCAAGCAGCCGAGAGAGACCCCCTGTTCCGCCGGACTTGTTGGCAAATGGTCGTGTCAATGAGGAGGAGCTCCTTAGTACCACGGGACCCAACCCTACATCCATTCTGAGAAAAGGCCAAAACGTTATTCGCAACAATGTGCGTGTTAATTTGGGACGCACACAGAGACAAGTGTAAGAACTAATTGTGGTTGTATGGAGTCTAAACATGGTACTAGGCTATTACATGAAATGCGATGGACTAACTACTGGGCTATTGTTTGAGACAAGCGGACGTCTACCAGGAAAAGTGTCTCATAGTAAAAATGGCACTGATAGACGATGACTCGCCTTCCGCTAGATGGGCCCCCATAAAAAGCGACATATAGAGTGGCCTAAGGGCAACACCAGTGCGGAAGGCTAAGGGCGGAGAGGTGTAATACTGGGCTTTAAACCGCAGCCAACTAACCCCTTACGTTTCCACATCCACCCCGAGCCGCAACTCTCGCGACTCCACTCTGGCCGGCCGGTTAAGGCAAGACAGAGGCGGAAGCCCCGACCCATCACCCCCCGTCAGGTTTCCCCCAGGAGTACTCAGGTACGTGGGGTCTCTTCCCCCCAACAGCTCGCCATAAGCTGCCCTGCGGTGACTGACTGCGCTAGTAAAACCAGCGGGCGATGGGGTCGTCACATCCCTACGCCAATTTAAATTATTATTATTATTATATTAAAAAACATAATTGTTAAAATTTAACTTTTCATGTAAGTACGAATTGTAAAATTTGGAAAAACTCGATTTAAAAAAATAACTATTACAGATTGAACTAAGGCGTATAGGGTTCAAAAAATTTCAAATAGTCCCCTGTGTCACCTCCAAAAGTTCCTACATCGTTATTCCAAACACCCTGTATATATACCATGTGGGTCCTGTAACAGGAGCAAAAAAATGGTTGCCTGTAAAGTCGGTTTTACGGGCGAAGGAAGATTTTACGTGACAACGTCTTTTTCTCGGTAGAATATTTATTTGTATCATATCCATTCACAATTTCCCTAACAACATTTTAAGTGTTACTTTCTGAACGCACCCATCACATGTGTCATTAATGTCATTATAGTGTCATTATTTTACATGTTTTAAATCTAAATATGCGATAATCAGACTATTATGCATGTATGTTGTCGATTCCAAACCCTTATTTAGTCTAGATCTACATGTAATTATTCTAAAAATACCGAACCGACGGAACAAACATCATATGTTTGACAGGTAAGTACGAACAGTTTGTATTTGTATGGGAATATAAAATTATCGTTTTTATTATTTTCCACTCATTTATTCAATATTTTCTCACCGTTTAAACCTTCCCTTGACTTCCACGAATATTTCAATACTAAAATTAGCCAAATCGGTTCAGCCGTTCTCGAGTTTTAGCAGGACAACCGGCCCTAGTAACGTGAGCGGGTGTTACACTTTTTCATGAGTGACTCCGAGCCGCAACCTAATTTAAGACGTTGTCACGTCAATTATATCCCTAAAAAACGCTCCATAATGTGTAGTCATTATTAGCTTTGCATTACTTAAATATGCTTTACTTTTAAATAAATAGATGCACGCCACAGATATAAATTGTAGTATATTTAGTAACATTTTGCGTGCAATATTTGCTGTGCAATCAGTAAATTTCGATATAAATTTTGATTATTTTTGCATAGAAAAAGGTTTTTTTTTATGTGCGTTTAAATACTACCCGTCAAAAAATATGTTAAGGTCTGTATATTTCGCTAGCTTGATATTTTCTCAATTATACAATCGATTTGTAGCGCTGTGGATCGCAATACATTTCGTCGAATTGCGAAATTATTTTGTACATCGAGTCTAAGTCACTGATATATTCTAGCTGCTGATTTGTAATCGCGCTGTAGATACGGCCGTGTACAATCGTGCCGATTCACAAGGGGGGTCCTACAAACGTGCCGAGTAACTATCGACGCATTTTTCTGCTTGGAGCTTACTCCAAATTACCAGAGTGAATAGTCAGCAAGCGGCTTGTCCATTTCCTTGAGAGTAATCGACTTCTGGAAGAACGACAATTTGGCTTTCGCCAGGGCAAGTCCACAGAAGAAGCGGCAAAACTTCCGACAGATACGATCGTATCTCATCTAGAATTCTAGATGAAGGTAGATCTGGTAGATGTTGTATTGGTGTCTTCTTGGATCTGGCGAAGGCCTTTGACACGGTTTCGATTCCCATACTGTTAAGGAAAATGGAAGCGCTGGGCATACGTGGAACTGCACTAGATTGGTTCTCTAGTGACTTGACAGGTAGAAATCAACGGGTCAAAATTGGTAACATGATTAGCGATTCGGAACCTGTGGCGTACCACAAGGAAGCATTTTAGGTCCTACGCTATTCGCGTATAATATATGAATGACATTATATCCCTTGAACTTCTAAATTGCGACGTATTGTGTTACGCTGATGATACAGCCTTAGTATTTCACGGCGACTCATGGCAGTATGCAAGGGATATGGCTGTTTTAGGGCTACACCGCATATCCATAGCCAACGATGAGATATCAAAATTATCCTTGGAAATTATGGATCTAAAGAGGAACAATGATGATTTAAAAAAAAAGATTAATTTATTTAAAACTGTAACATCATCCCATATTTTAAAGGACAAAGCGAATTCGTCGACAAGATCATTGCCCTACTTCTCAAGTACTCCAACATATAGAAAAGTACAGCAACTGTGCCATACAAAAACGACAAGTACTCAACGATCTCACAGTATATGCAAACTACAGGAGCATTTCCCCACTCCGATTAAATCAAAATATGATAAGGCAGATTCTCTACAATCACTTTCACCAGTAATGGATCTCGCAAATGATACAGTAATTTTCGAGTCAGACAAACCAAAACGGATAGAAACACCATCACCACACAAGAGTTCTTCGCCGGAAACGACTAACAATCGGAGGCCCAATGAACTCTCAAACGGACAAGAAGGCTGCTCGCATGGTAACTGTCGGAAAAGAAACATTTTCATCATTGGAGACCAACAAGCAAGAGGACTAAGAAGAGAACTAGTGTCTACGACAACATCAAGGGCGGCCGCGGGGGCTGCGCGGGCGCAGGCGGCGGGGCAGCGCCAGCTCCCTTCCATAGTCACTTGCTCTGGCGGCGGCGACCAAAACGCTCGCGTCTTTATATTCACGTACCTAGGTACAGAGTCCGGTATGTATAGAGACGGCATACTTAGCATTAATGCAGGTGCGTCCAAAAGTGCATAGTTTGCGTCTGGCGTAGATAAGCTTTAGAACCTAAGAACATTTTAATTAAATAAAGACAGTCTAATATCGACCACCGTACGAATAACTTGTATTTTAATTATAAGTTTAGTTTTTAAAAAGTAGTTTTCCCTCCGGCGCGATTTGACTGGCGCTGCGGACAGGATACCGGTACGAAATCCTGCGCCTGTGAGGATCACGAATTGATCCGAGTGCATGACTTTCGTTAACGTATTTACGTGATAACTGGTATCTTCGAACCAAATAAATTTGTCTCAGTGCCTGGAGGACAACACGAAAACGCCTGCGGCTATAATTGGAGGAAATGGGGAAAAGCGCACTGTGAGTAGACCTCTTCACTGTCCCGTCTATCCCTGTTCTTATTCCATTGGCTGTGTAATTTAGTGTAGACTTTATAATAAGCTCTCTATACAAACTCTATAGTTGTGAATTATATCGTCCTAATATTAAGCTAGTTAAGTGTGTTTAAAAACGATTATTAAAATACTAAATGGAAGAAATAGGAGTAGTTCCCAGAGATAATAATAATATTGAAGAAAATATAGTAAATCAAAGAGAAAACATGGATCAAATTAAAGTAATTCCTAGAGAAATGATGGATTTAATTCCAAAATTTGATGGTGATGAAAAATTGTTAAATTTATTTTTAAGTAAAAGCGAGTATGTTATTCAAGCTTTTAGAAACCCGGAAAATCTTGCTCAAGATTTGTATATATTTCATGCAATTACTGGCCGGCTAACTGGCAAAGCCGCCCACTTGATTAGCGAACGCCAAGATATAGATACTTGGATGCAATTAAAAAAGCTGTTAACTCAACATTTCGGCGACCCGAGGTCAGAGGAGTGTATTGCGATAGAGTTAGATAATTTAAAGATTAGGCACAGTGAATCATACGCTAGCTTCTGTAATCGTATCCAAAATGTCAGAAGTACATTATTTGCCAAAATAAATTTAATTGAAGATCCTCGTGAAAAAGAAACGAAAAAGACAATTTATAATCACTTGTCTCTAAACGTCTTTCTTTATAATTTGCCGGAAGATATGTTACGCGTAGTAAGACTCAATAGCCCCAAGCAGCTGGAAGACGCTTTAACAATAGTGATGGAAGAAGTCAATTTCTTAAACCAGTATAACGCAAAAAATAGAAACAATAGTAAGCCTTCACAGCAAAGGCCCATTTTCCCACAAAATAATAATTTTGGACAGAATATGAGATTTTCTCAACCACAAAATGCAGGATACAATTTTAATACCGCACAAAATAAATTCCCACCAACTCAAGGTTTTAGATTTGGCATTCCCAACCAGTCAGCTCCACAAGGTTTTAGATTTGGAAACCCTCAAAATCAGGGATACAAATCTTTGATGCCCAATCAACACACACCGAACTTTAAATTTGGGATTCCCCAACAAGCAGGTTATAGACCATTTGTTTCTAATAACAATCAATTTAGATCTAATAATTTCCAGCCAGCACACCAACCGCAATTTAAATTCGGTATTCGACCTCCATATCAACAACCACAAGGTCAAGGCCAATCTTCGCACCAATATAATAACGATGTCTCTATGCGAACAGCACCCCAACCAAAACCAAACTACATACCCCCGCGAACAACTAACAATTTGTTTTACGCAAATGAACTTCAAGAAATCGAACCTGCCCCTGAAAATTTCAATGAACCGAACGCCCTTGACTCAAACTACCAACAGTATTACACTCAAACTGAAAACGAAGAATACTTCTTAGACGATCAATATGAGACTGAAATGTTACAAGACTTGCCTGAAAATGAAAATTTTCCCATAAAAGCCTCTACGACAGATCCCCAGAAATAGTACATCTTAACCATCATAATGCCTTAAAACTGCCACACATTGAAATTCCCGAAATAAACTCCAAATTCATGATAGACACTGGAAGCACACGATCATTCGTAAGCCCTGATATTGCAAACAAATACTTTTCCGAATTCAAATATAATGAACCATTTGAAGTAGTAAGTACCCATGCTCGAAGCTCTCACGCTGAAGTAATCGAAATCCCATTGCTGAAAACTTTTAAGAGTTGTGACACTCATAAATTTTATGTATACGAAGTCGATAATAGTTACGGAGGACTAATTGGCTCAGATTTACTGAAACAACTTGACGCGAACATTGATATGAAAAACCAAGTACTGATAACACGAGATACACAAATACCTATAATTTACCGTCCACCTTACACAATTCGCATTGAACCCCGATCTGAAACACGCACGAAAATTCCCGTAAATCTTTATAGTGGAAATGCAATTATAAACCATATAGATTTCGGCGAAGGTGTACGAACACCAACAGCACTTGTAGAATGTACAGAAGGCTTTGCAACCACAGTTATCCAAAATACATCCGAAAACCACTTTGATATAAAATTCAGTAAACCTCTCAACGTCACACCTTATGAACCAAAAGAAATTGAAATTAATGGTTTACATTCAGTAGATAGCTGTGAAAAAGATGAAATTTTAATACAAAATTTAAGTAAATTACGATTAGATCACATGAACTCGGAAGAACGAAATCAAATCTACAATTTGTGTTTAGAATACAAAGATATTTTTTACACTGAACATTTACCATTAACTTTCACAAATCAGGTAAAACACAAAATCCGAACCACTAACGAAGACCCTATCTATATAAAACCATACCGTCAGGCCCCAGTAGAAGCAGCTGAAATAAAAAAGCAAGTACAAACATTATTAAAGGATAATGTCATTCAAGAATCTCACTCACCTTGGAGTGCCCCGGTACATTTAGTCCCAAAAAAAATGGATGCTAGTGGAGAAAGAAAATTTCGCATGGTTATTGATTATAGACGGCTTAACGACATTACCATTGACGACAAATATCCACTCCCGAATATTACAGACCTTTTTGACAAGCTAGGTAAAAGTAGTTATTTCTCGGTACTCGATTTAGCGAGCGGGTATCATCAGATTGAAATCGAAAAAGAAGATCAGCCAAAAACAGCGTTTTCTACACAATACGGCCACTACGAATTCCTGCGCATGCCCTTTGGGCTCAAGACGGCTCCAGCAACGTTTCAAAGAGCAGTAGACAACGTTTTAAGAGGACTGCAAGGTATTCACTGCCTAATTTACCTCGATGACATTATAATTTTCTCATCTAGCCTGGAAGAACATATGACAAAACTTAAAGCAGTTTTCGAACGACTCCGACAAACGAATCTAAAAGTACAACTCGATAAAACTGAATTTCTATGTAAAGAAGCTAATTACTTAGGACATACCATTACACCCGACGGACTAAAACCTAACACAGACAAAATAGATGCTATACTAAAATATCCATTACCAAAAACAGTTACCGAAATAAATAGCTTCCTTGGACTCATTGGATACTACCGAAAATTTATTAAAGACTTTTCTAAAATTACTCGCCCGATGACGTCTTGTTTGAAAAAGAATAGTAAAATTACTATTGACGAAAATTACCTAAAAGCTTTCGAAAAATGTAAAGAACTGTTAGTAAGTGCACCTCTATTACAATATCCCGATTTAACGAAGCCATTCATATTGACAACAGATGCATCTGACTTCGCCCTGGGCGCAGTACTTTCTCAAGGTATCATAGGTAGCGACAAACCCATCGCTTATGCCAGTAGAACCCTAAATGATTCTGAAAAACGATACAGCACTATCGAGAAAGAGCTATTAGCCATCGTATGGGCTGTAAAACACTTTCGTCCCTACTTATACGGCAATAAATTTACCATTTTCACTGATCACAGACCCCTGGCTTGGTTAGACTCGCTAAAAGAGCCCAATAGCAAGTTAACTCGTTACAAACTCAGATTAAGCGAATATACATTTAAAGTCATACATAAAAATGGAAAACAGAACACAAATGCCGACGCTCTCTCACGCATACGATTAAACGCATTAGGAAATGACGGCGATAACGACCAATTATCAACAGCAGTTAACGTAGGAGATACTGACCAACTAGATGACTACATACAACGACTAACTGATGACATAGTTAGGTTAGGGCAACAAACACATGACCCTCAGAACCCTACTAATAACGAAAACCAGCCCGATATTAATTCTAACGCCTCTGAAAGAACTTTAAGTGCAAACGAAAGTACCTTATCAGCACCGACTGACACACAAACAAATTCTAGTACAGATACTGTCCATTCCGCTGTAGATATGGATACAAATGGCATACCCATTCTGCATGAAGCTATTGACACCAAACCGAACCAAATTCTAGTAAACGCCTGGCTTAAAAATGAACTTTTAGTTAAAATAGAATCACATCCAAAACAGAAAATCTTAAAGGTTTTCCTACCCTTAGACAACACTGAATTAATAAAGAAATTCCTCAAAGATTATATTAGACCCAAAATTAAATATTTTATACACTTTAACAATACCGAACACAGACGCCAATTTTCAGATATAGTCATTGCATTATTCCGAAAGGATACCATACAACTTTACGAATGTACTGAAAGAGTAGTAAACGTAACTGACGAAAAAGAACAGGAAGAAATTGTACTTCGATACCATGAAGGCAAAACATGTCACCGTGGAATCAAAGAAACAATTTCCCATTTAAAACGGACTTATTTTTGGAATAACATGGAACAATCAGTTACTAGTATAATTAACGCATGCGAAACCTGTAAAAGGATGAAATATGACCGACGTCCTTTCAAACCACAAATACAGCTTACACAGACCCAGACTAAACCGTTTCAAGAATTATTTATAGACCTATATACAATAGAAGGCAAATACTATTTAACTATCATAGATGCTTTTAGCAAATTAGCGCAAGCATTTGAAATTCCCGATAGGTCTACCCCCGAAGTTGTTCGTGCCCTAATAAAGTATTTCTCATTTTATGGTATTCCCACTAAAATCAGTTCAGACCCTGGCTCCGAATTCAATAACAGACTTATGAGTGAAATGCTTTCATTTTATAAAATAAACATTCACATTGGAACCCCTAATAACCCGAACTCTATGGGAATGATAGAACGCTTCCATTCCACAATCGCAGAAATATATAGACTTGCAAAGTATGAAAGGAAACATACAGATGCCGCTTCCGTAATGACGTATTCAATATTGGCCTATAATCAAACTATTCATTCAGTAACAGGACTCACGCCGTTCGAAGTTGTCTTTGGACATACCGAAAGTAAAAACCAGTTTAACGCAGATTTTGATAAAGAATATACCCAGCAGTTAGTTAAAGACCATTGTAAAAGAACAAAATACCTATATAAATATTTGACAGATAAAATGTTAGCTAGAAAAGAAAGGGTTCAACAAGATAGGCAAGGAGAAACCAATTTCGACTTAGATGACAATGACGATATTTTCATTAGAGGCGTAAATAGACGACGTGCTAAGGACAAACCTAGGTTTCAAAAGGCCAAGGCTAAGGGCAAGGTCCACAGAAATATAATTCCAGTTGAAACAAACGCGAGGGAAACCAGAGTCCCAATTAAAGATGTGCGACGTCCTCCACAGGTTCGTCCTGCTGCTGACCCAGGCAGTACTGACCCGGGCCCTTCAACTTCATAAAATCGAGAAGAACCCCGGCGTTTTTCCAATAAGAGAGGGTACCGCTCTTGTTAGTTACAATAAGTGGCTAGTTATTAAGATATTAGATATTAAACTTATTAAGCAAGACCTAGATTTAAATATACATAGATATAAGGAACTGGATAGGTTGGTTGGTTCATTTTGTAATATTAATGCCTCATATTTAATATACTGGGATGACGTAAAGCGACAAGTAAATCACATGTTAGATATCACTGTGGAAAAATACACTCAATTAGTTCCCAATAGCAGGCAAAAGAGAGGACTCATCAATCCTCTAGGATCTTTAATTAAACTTATCACTGGAAATTTGGATCACGACGATGCTATTAAATATAATAATCTGATAAATGAAGTCAAAACCCGACAGCATTCTGTAGAAAAGAAAACAACACTCATATCCGAAATGGTGAGACTTTTTACAAATACTACTGTAAATATAACTGACAATCTCATACAATTGAATACAGCCATAAATAAAGTTAATAATGACATAACCGAAATTTCAATAATATCTCATGTCAATCAGATAATACAGGCTTATAACTTGTTCTTTCATAATTTTCAACTGATATATTCTAAATTGAATGAGATTGAAACTGTACTCGCATTTAGTAAAATAGGTATATTGCATCAATCTATTGTTAACACTAATGAACTTGTAAAAACATTTAAGCTCATAGAAAGAACAGATAAACTTATTTTTCCATCAAATCCTGAAAACATTGTAAAAATTGAACAGTCAATTACATTGAAATCATACTTTAAGAATTCTGAAATAATGTTCATTATGGAAATACCATTAGTTAAGAGAGAAACTTACTTTTACTATAAAATTGTTCCCTTACCTATTACCGAACCTGAAACAAACCTCACCCTAATTATTTTACCTAAATATCCTTACCTTATTGTGAAGGGGTTGAATGCTAGCTCGCTCTCCACCCCATGCAAGCTCATCGAAGACGAAACATTCCTGTGTGATGAAATGCAATTAACAGTACCCATCAAAGACACCTGCATTCTCGAACTCATGCGATACTCAAGTAATGCTCCGTGTATGCAAATCCCGATAGAAGTGGAAAATGTGAAGATAGAGTTTTTACAGAAAAACAGATGGATTCTATATACCAAGGCAACTACGGATCTTGAGAGAACGTGTGCTAACGAAATCCTTCATTACACACTTTTGGGCACATACCTGCTTACAATTGACGATAATTGCGAATATAAAATTGGACAACATTATCTGAGAGAACAAACCATAAATGGAGAGAAAATCATATACCAAAAACTACCTTTGGTAAAGTTTCCTGAAAATCTGAAAACCGACATAAGACGGAGCGCTGATCCAGTACAACTGAAAGGAGTTGAGCTGACCGACCTGAAAGTGTTATCGTACGCACTGAAAAATAGTGAAGTGGAAAGTGGAAGTGTAGTGAATACGGAAAGCGTTAGCATAGGAACCATTGTTTTATATGTAATCTTAATTATAGGTTTTCTTTCATTCTTTTCGTATAAATATACACTTTTGGTATGCAAGTCTTGCAAAAATCAAAATAATCCTCCGAATAACGGTTCTTCGGATAATTTCGAACTAAAGGAGGGAGGAGTTACAGAGTCCGGTATGTATAGAGACGGCATACTTAGCATTAATGCAGGTGCGTCCAAAAGTGCATAGTTTGCGTCTGGCGTAGATAAGCTTTAGAACCTAAGAACATTTTAATTAAATAAAGACAGTCTAATATCGACCACCGTACGAATAACTTGTATTTTAATTATAAGTTTAGTTTTTAAAAAGTAGTTTTCCCTCCGGCGCGATTTGACTACCTATCCTGTTGTAAGCCTTTTTATTTGCACGCAGTACTTAAAAATACATAGTTTTCTTCTTGTACTTAATCGCATACAAGAAAGTGGCGATCGTGACAGGACGGTATTGCATATCGGCGGCAATAATAACTTCGAGCGGAGCGCAAAACTAGTTATCGCTTCGCGCAGCAGATCGGACATTCCAGAGGCGAAGACAAAGAAATAGAACTGAAATCGGCGCGCGACCTTGGATGACGGCGTGGCTTCGCAGCGATCTTCAACAAGGGGAGTGCCCATTTTTACCTATTCCTTTACCTTCCTAATGTTTTGATTTTTTGTGTAAGTTTACTTTGCTCTGAATACGCAATTACTGTCCTACAGAACCTTCTTAAAATTATAACGGCATGGTGATCGAGTCGAGAATAGAATTGTTCTCGCCTTAAGTATTGTTGTCGTGCTATTAGCATTCTACCTAAATTATTAAGTCTTAATATACTTAATTTGCATTGCATAACTATTAAACTGCTTAAAAATTAATGCATTTTTTTGCGTCATTGCCAGAGCAAGTCACCACAAGCTAGCGCTTAAAACTGCACCCCGTTTAATAAATATAAACCTGCATCCAAAGCAATCTTTATACCTATCGATAATTAACTTTTTTTTTCTTTCTTTGTCTTATTATTTCGAACACGCCTTTGTTCACGCTTTCTTAATATAAAGCGCACTTTGTAAAATCATAAATAAAGTACTTGCATTGTGGTCAAGCTATTTTTCTTTAACTTAAAGTAATTAAAGAAAATAACTTCCTTTTTTTTGCAACTTTTATGCTTTGAAGCCCCGTAACAAGCATTATTATTATCATTAGACTCATTTCGCTTCGGGCCGAACGTTTCCAGGGTCTAGAACCATCGGCGGCGCGCGACGGCGCTGCGCCTAGCAACGCGCCCGCTACCTACCTACGCGTCGTCAGCTGGTCGTGCGATATCTACCTTCGCGCGGCAACTCCGCGCACCTGGAACTCCTGCCCGGTTCGTGCACTATTTATTGAACTTAATATTTTATTGGTTGTTTTCACAAGATTTGAGTACCTATTTTAATTAGGATCAAGAACTTAAGTTTTAATCATGGCACATCCTCTTCAAAATAATCAATCAGTAGATATTACTGAGCTGGAGACGGAACTTACATTTAAAGATTTAATAAAGCAACGTGGCTCAATTAGAGGTAGATTAACATCGTTTGAGAAGTTCATAGTAGACTTTAAAAATTTAAACATTAAGGAAATAACTGAAGCACAGTATAGCGAACTTAATCTGCGAATTTTGAAAATGGAAGCCTTGTTTTCTGAATTTGAAAGGTGCCAAAATCAAATCGAATTGTCTTGTTCAGTTCTTGATGAGCAAATTAGGGAAAGGGAGACAACTGAAGCAAAATTCTATACTAGTATATCTAGTGCTCAAGCTTTATTGAAATCAAAACCGGGAAATAACGAAGATAAACAAAGTTCTTATGGTAGTTGTTCTCATCAGAATAATTTGAACGTTAAATTACCGGTAATTAAGTTACCGGTATTCGATGGCAACTATTTCTTTTGGTTAGAATTTCGTGATACGTTCTTGTCATTAATACATAATAATGAAGGTATCCCTGACATTAACAAGTTTCATTACCTGCGAGCCTCGTTAGAAGGGAGCGCAGCTTTAGTAATAAAATCTATTGAATTTTCGTCGAAAAACTACACAGTTGCATGGGACTTGTTGTGTCAAAGGTACGATAACAAAAAAATCCTAATTAATAACCACTTAAAGGCGTTATTTAAAATAGAAATGATTTCGAGGGAATCCCATAAATCGTTGCGGTATTTAATTGATATTGTGACAAAAAACCTAAGAGCCTTAACTACGCTCGGTCAACCCGTCGATCAATGGGATACTCTCATCATATTTATGATATCAAGCAAATTGGATTCAATCACAAGTGGTAAATGGGAAGAGTATAGAAACAACTTGTCCGATTTACCACTCTTAAGTGAATTTATTGAATTTCTTCGTAACAGAGCCGATATTTTGGAAACTACTCTTGCTAATCGGAATGAAAAAAATATTCCGCATACACATAATAATAATAATAACCAAAACAAACATGATCATAAAGGAACTTTATCTTATAATAAGCATGCTAAGAGTTTCGTTACTTCCAGTTCGACTAAGCCGTTTGGATCTTTTTCATGTCCAATGTGTGACCAAGGTCACAGAATACTTGATTGTGAATCATTCAAAACCTTATCGCTTGAGAACAAGTGGAGCGAAGTCATGAAGTTAAAGCTTTGCACCAATTGTTTACGACGAGGTCATGACGCAAATAATTGCAAGTTAGGTCCTTGCAGATTATGCAATAAAAAACATAATACGATGTTACATAAAGACAATATCATAGCCTCAAACTTACCTGTGACGTCTCCTGCAGCTGGGTCTTCATGTATCCCTGATGTAGTTGATCCTCCGCGAAGGATACTGTCAGTACAGTCCTCCGGGCAAGTTCTTCTAGGTACCGCTTTAGTCAAGGTCACCAATCCTGAAACACGTGATACTCACACTGCGCGCATTCTCTTAGATGGCGGCAGCCAGTCCTGTTTCATAACGGACAACCTGAAAAAGAAGCTTGGATTAGTTAATCGTGATCCCGATTCTTTAAAAATATCGGGCATTAACAATATTCAACTTACCATTTCCGATAGATGCGACGTAAACATTAGCTCTCTCTCGAACTCATTCAATAGAAATCTTAAATGTCTAGTGATTCCTCAAATCACGGGTCAGTTACCCAATATGGCTGTAAACATTAATCAGCTAAACTTACCTCATGATATTAAGATGGCGGATCCTCACTTCTGTCATCCTTCTGATGTTGATATGTTGTTAGGCGCGGAAATATTTTATGATATTTTGTGTCCTGAAAAAATATGGTTAGGTCCTAATATGCCTATACTGCAATCCACTCAATTCGGTTGGGTAATAGCGGGTCCTTTAAGCATAAATTCGCATGAACCCCCTCAGACACTTCACTGTAATTTCACGAAAGAAATCAGCGAAAAATTGACCCAGTTTTGGAATCTTGAAGAACTTCCATCTAATAAAATACCTGTGTCTGTTGATGACGAGTTTTGCGAGGAACATTTTAAAAAACATACTAGCCGTTTACCTAACGGCAGATTTTCGGTCTTGATGCCCCTGAAAGAGCCACCTGAAGCATCCCTTGGTGACTCATACAAAATGGCGGCAAAACGTTTTTACACATTAGAAAAAAAGTTAAGTAAGAACCCTGAACTCAAAAAACAATACTCTGATTTCATTCATGAATATGAAGCTTTAGGACACCTAACGAAAATAGATAAACCTAAGTTTGGTTGTTATATACCTCATCATTGCGTCATACGTGAAGGTAGTGAAAGCACGAAATTACGTGTCGTTTTTGACGCGTCCGCAAAAACAGCGTCACTCAAGTCATTAAACGATATACAGTACGTAGGGCCTGTAGTCCAAGATGATCTATTCAACATATTAATCAGATTTCGTCAACATAAGTATGTCTTTACTGGGGACATAGAAAAATGCTATCGACAAATTGAAATTCAGGAATCTCAGAGAAATTTGCAGCTGATATTATGGCGGGACGATCCGTCCAAGCCCCTGGAAGTGCTACAGCTAAAAACCGTTTCATACGGAACGGCCAGTGCACCGTATCTTAGCACGCGTTGTCTTTTAGAATTAGCATTACAATGTCCAGATCCATTAATTTCAGAAGTAATAAAAAAGGATTGTTACATGGATGATCTGTTGACAGGTGCCGAGAGTCCAGAAACTTTAGCTTACATTCTCAACGGTGTAACTGGTGTACTTAACTCGGCATGTTTTCCGTTACATAAATTTCGAAGTAATTGCCCTGAAATATTTCAAAATTCAACCTCATCTGAGACACTGAATATAAGTAAACAGTCTAGTGTGCTCGGTGTACAGTGGACACCAGACACAGACAAGCTCACTTATTCTATAAATGTCGATACAAAAGAAGATATAGTTACAAAAAGAATCATCTTATCTAACACATGTAAAATATTTGACCCGCTTGGGCTCATAAGCGCTTCCACAGTTACGCTTAAAATCTTATTGCAACGCTTATGGGTACTTAAATTAACCTGGGACCAACCAGTACCTGAAAACATAAAAAAACATGGCTTAATTTAAATAAAAACTTACATACATTACTGTCAGTGTCTATACCTAGACATGTGCTATGCACAGCTCCTACCACCTGTGAGCTCCACTGCTTCGTGGACTCTTCACAGGATGCCTATGCTGCGTGCGTCTATGTACGTACTACTGATCAATCAAATTGCGTAACAGTCAGACTTCTTTGCGCTAAGACAAAGGTTGCACCTCTTAAAGTACAAACCATACCTAAACTTGAGCTATCAGCAGCATTATTAGGCGCAAGGCTTGTTAGTAAGGTTAGTGAAGCTCTTCGTTGTCCCATTCATAAAAAGATTTTTTGGTCAGATTCCACCATTACACTAGGTTGGATAAAAACAAGTCCCAAGATTCTTAAAACCTTCGTCTGCAATAGAGTAAATGAAATACACGAGCTCACCTCTAGGAATTCGTGGAGACATATACCAACTGACAAAAATCCAGCTGACATGGCCTCGAGGGGCGTGGATCCTGGTCATCTTCTTGATTCTGCTTTGTGGTGGGAGGGTCCAGCGTTTCTCAAAAACGCTGAATCGCAGTGGCCGCGGACCCCCAACACGGAGATACCTTTACCTGAAATAAAAGTCTTACAAACCAATTTAAACAAAAACAATAAACCTAATGAGATAATTAAAATAGAAAACTTTTCAAGTTCATCAAAATTAAAAAGAATAATCGCATATGTGATTAGATTCATAAATAATTTTCAAATTAAAGAAAAAGAAAACAGGTCTCATGGACCCTTAACAGAATGTGAACTAAGTAAATCGTTAACTTGCCTAATTAAGTTGGTACAGTCAGAATCATTTAATACAGAAATTAACCTAATAAAGAATAAAAAGAAACTTACCTCATCACATTTGTTACAGCTGTCTCCGTTTCTTGACGACGGCGGCGTGCTCAGGCTGGGTGGTCGGCTCAACAACACAGAATTCAGCTTTGATAAAAAGCATCCTGTGCTACTAAATGGCAAACATCATTTTACGAAATTGTTGATGAGGGCCGAGCATCTACGCCTGCTGCATGCTGGACCTCAGCTGCTCCTGGCAAGCTTTAGAGATCAGTTTTGGCCTCTACGGGGGAGAACATTGGCACGTAATATAGTTCGCCACTGCATAATTTGTACTCGTTTTAGAGCCAAAACCATGGAGCCGCTGATGGGCCAGCTGCTATCTAGTCGAGTTACTCCTAATTACCCGTTTTTGATAACCGGCTGTGATTTTTGTGGTCCCTGTCAAATTTCAAGTAAAATAGGCCGTGGAAACCGCATTTCTAAATGCTATATTTGCATATTTGTCTGTTTATGTACTAAGGCAGTGCACTTAGAAACCGTAAGTGACCTTAGTGCCAAGGCATTCATTTCCAGTCTTCGAAGGTTCATTTCGCGTAGAGGTAAACCTAAACAAATCTACTGCGATAATGGTACCAATTTTGTGGGAGCAAGCAATGAATTGGGTCGTGCATTACAGTCGGGCATGAGTTCTATATATAAATATACAGCTGACGACCAAATTCAATTTAAATTCAATCCCCCTTACTCTCCCACTTTCGGCGGATTGTGGGAAGCTAACGTAAAATGACTTAAGCATCATTTAAAACGAACTGTAGGAAATGCTAGCTTAACGTACGAGGAGTTGAGTACTCTTTGCGCCGAAATCGAAGCAGTCCTCAACTCCCGACCCCTTACCCCCCTTACAAGTAATCCCGCCGACCTTTCTCCTTTAACTCCAGGGCACTTCCTCGTCGGGCGGCCGCTGACATCCGTGGCGACTCCTCCTGCTGCACCAGAAAAGGCGATAAGAACGCGATATGAGCTCATAGAAAGGTTACGAGACGGCTTCTGGAAGAGGTGGAATGACGAGTACCTCTCAGAGTTGCAGAGAAAGACGAAGTGGAGACACCCCTACAAGGACCTTAAGGAAGGCGCAATGGTGGTTTTTAAAGAAGACAATCAACCTCCCATGCGATGGAAACTCGCACGAGTCCATCGCCTATACCCCGGCAAGGACGGAGTCAGCCGGGTAGCAGACTTCATAACTATTCGAGGCGTGGAACGGCGCGCACTCAACAAGGTGTGCCCCCTACCCGACGAAGAACTATTGGACGGAGCGTCTACGTGATCATCAGCTTCATCCAACGGGCCCCCCCCCCCCCAATATGTCTACGACAACATCAAGGGCGGCCGCGGGGGCTGCGCGGGCGCAGGCGGCGGGGCAGCGCCAGCTCCCTTCCATAGTCACTTGCTCTGGCGGCGGCGACCAAAACGCTCGCGTCTTTATATTCACGTACCTATCCTGTTGTAAACCTTTTTATTTGCATAAACGCAGTACTTAAAGATACATAGTTTTCTTCTTGTCCTTAATCGCATACAACTAGAAAAAGCAAGAAATAAGTCTAAATTAGGTACTGTGAAGGTTCTCCTTCACTGTTGGTGCTATATGGCCACCGACATAAAAGTAAACTTGTATATTGTATGTTTATATTTAGAATAAGACGCGTGACATCCGTCAGTAAAATAAAATGTAGTAGTGAGTCTTAGACTAGCCTTCGGGCAATAAACATCTTTACGAAGTACCTCTGCTCTATTTATTCACCATCTGAAGCTAACCCCCCGTCTGTCGCCACACTTGGTGGAGGCAGCAAACCCTATATTTAGAGTCACGCGAGTATTGAAAGTTTCCCCGCTCCCAACTAATTTTGTCCACAGATTCTCGGACCGCTGTGACAATTACGTACTGAAAGCTTACGGTTGGCATAGGAGCCAGACAGGAGTGAAGCGCACCGTCTATATGCGCACGAAGCAAAACGAAGAATAAGTGCACATTTGTGGTATTGTATGTAACTATTGACTGCACCGCCGTGAAGGAGCGAATTCGACAGACGGGTGAAGTTGACGAATCATTGAATCACCCATTATCATTTTTCATCCCAAGTGATTATAATTTGTTTGTGCATTGTTTCGGACTCCACATAAAAATGGAGACGAGTACTTTTAATGGCTTTTCCGACGTTGGAGATTTTTAATTAATGGCCCAAGTGAGAAAATACGAATAAAATAATCACAAATGGCGGTTGCGGTTTAATTGTTCGGGACCCGCATTACAGAATAGTATTAGACATCGTTTTAGGATGTTATTTTAAAGTTAAACAACGAATTCCCGTCGAGCCAAGAAATCATGTACAAGGATGTTATCATCGACGGCAAAAGTCGCAAGAATCATCATTAATTCGTTTCTTTACGCTTGAAGCACACGTTGTTGACATCAGACAAGCGATTGTCAGTGAAAATATGGAATTTTACCAGTGAGAAACATTCAGTTTCAGTGTTGTCAAATGATGTAACAAATGTTCTTAAAGAGTGGAAGCCTTCAAGTTCAGCCATTATCACTAATTATACAATATGTTGCTAGTAAAATTTTATTTGATTAATATGTGCTGTGCCGGACCGAGTGCTTATCAAGAAAGTGCAACATCAGGAACAGCGTGCCTGAGCGAGGAGGGCCGCTCAAGAACTGAAGAGCGACGCTGGACACCGTGGACGCCGATCGGAACGCTGCGCTTCTAACAGGCAATAATGATCCATAATATATAATTTGTAGTATATATGTTTATTAGGATGTAAATAATTGTCCCATAATAATTATGCTAGGTGTATGATAGTTCTAGATGTTACTAAGGTCCTACAAATAATCATTTTTCTGCTTGAATTATGACCATATAAGATAATACACCGATTGTCTCCATTGAATTATGTGGTGCAAAAACTCACTCCCAGTGGTCGTGCCAAGAATATAATAATTCATATTAACAGATTAAAGAAATTCTTTAATCGTTAATCCCAATTAATATAAACAGTTCTATAGATTTCTAGGGTGTAAATAATAAAACTATTATTTTTCAGAAATTTTTAATTCAGGCTGACTGTACAAGGATGCAATTGTATTTGTTGCTTTTACAAGTGTCACTGTTGTAAATATAATTTAATTTATTTCCACAAGATATTAGCTGCATTTCTAAGTTATTACTATAGGAAGTTTAATTTATAATTTCCTGCACTATAAATTACTGCACTTTGAATTTATTGCATTTTCAGTACCTTTTACTTGAAATAATTTTAACTTATTGTTTCCTCAGACCTCCAATATTTATTTATAATACTTTATTTCCAGCATTTTAATTTGTGTATGCTAATACATTTTTTTCTTTTCCATGTAATTCGACACTGCAAGGGCCGTTGCTGTCCCAGTTCCTTGGGATTTCAGCTGCTGGTGTGATTGAATGCCTTGCGCATTCGTCATCCAGGGGCGGCAGAGGTTCTGGCACGGGGTGCCAAGAACTTCATGCGGCCTGCATCGGGCCGATGCAGTCTGAAGATTTTGTATTGTTGTTTCTTTTGCCCTTATAATAAATAAATAATTTATTTAATTTTAACTAGGAGATAGGTAGGAATCTAAATAAAGGAATTTTTCGTATTTTTCGTTGATAACTAATTTTACGAATTGACGTTGACATTGCATTTGACATGTCAATATGACGTGTCATGACATCGTCTATGGTCGTGAAATTAGTTATGAGGTAATTTTTTTATCGGTAAAGGTTTGTACGGTACGGAATCTTGAAGCATAATTCATATGCTTCAGGATTCTAATATGAAAATAATTAAGGTACAGATTTCTGGGGCATATTTAATATATATGCGCCAGGATTCTAATATAAAGCTAGTGGTAGACGGGTATCACTATTTGTTAGTCCTGTATGGATGTTTGAAGCAAGTGTCATAGACAATGTTTTCAAGCATCTAATACAAGGGCAGTGATATACCGTGGTACAACTGTTTGGGGCATGCGACGTGTGTCATATGTCATACTCCAGGCAGTTAAGGTTAGAACATTCGTGATAATTAAGTCGAGTGTTGTGCCGGTGTTACACCAGGCGATTGAATTACTAAAGCCTGTCATTTTAAATTTTGTATCGAATGGTCTATGCTTTAATATATTAAGTCAGATGACTTTTGGGGATTAGTGAAGTTGGTGCCTTGCCTTTTTAGCAGGTTTTTGTCAGGGCGAAGCCAGTGTCAGTCAACATGTCAGATTACGTAACATGCCATAGGCTAGTGTCTGCTCATGTTCTGACCCTGGTTATCTCTTAGCAAGAGACCATCTGGGTATGAATGTATGGGTATCCCTGCATAGGTAGGGACCTCTTATATGTTAGGCAGGAGTAGTTTTGTTTAGTGTCTGTATAGTAAAACGAATGTCCCTCGTTTACCCCGAGACGGCGGGAAATGTGAAGGTTCTCCTTCACTGTTGGTGCTATATGGCCACCGACATAAAAGTAAACTTGTATATTGTATGTTTATATTTAGAATAAGACGCGTGACATCCGTCAGTAAAATAAAATGTAGTAGTGAGTCTTAGACTAGCCTTCGGGCAATAAACATCTTTACGAAGTACCTCTGCTCTATTTATTCACCATCTGAAGCTAACCCCCCGGCTGTCGCCACAGTACATCGAAAATCTATTCCTTTATTAAACCGAATGCACAATGTTCTAATGTACTCCACGATATTTCATATGTAAAAACGAATATCCGTGAAAATGACATTGTTATTTTGGCCACTGGCTCCAATGACAAAAATCCATATAAATTAATGACATCCTTGTGTAAAGGTTTACATGATCTAGGTAATATACATACTCGTACATATGTCTTGTCCGTAAAACATAACCCATTTTTAAATGAGAAAATGCTTAATTCTCATCTATCCCTAATCATTAAACAGTTCGATAATGCTGAATTCATTGATGCTAATAAATACCAAATTAGGAACTTATCGGAACTTCGTAAATACTTCGCTTACAAAATAAATATTGAGATTGAGTGTCTAGATTACAAGCTTGACTATATTAAAAAATCAAGTCAGAATTTAAAAAACGAAAAACTTGGTACTGGTATTCTAGAAGTAGATCGTTTTGATTCTCTCAGCGTGTCTTTGAATAAAGGTGTCTTGGACATAAAGGAACAATCCAATAAGCAAGATACAAAATATAATCAAGACAAGGAACCTATTAAAAAACAACCATCAACACTAGGTATATCCGGGGAAAAGTTTTTTCGTCCCCACACAGAATAATCAATTTACCATCTTGCATCAAAATATTGCAGGAGCTCTAAGTTGGGTTTGTGGGATCTTCGCTTGATTCAAAACAGTTTTAGCACTCAAAAACTTTATTGAAACTATGCATGTACAGTTTAGACAAGAATCACAAGTTCAATGACCATAGACCGTGTAGATACACAGTGCTGCCATCTACAAAGGAAGTTAAATTTTTCTTATACTCTAACACTCCCACTAAAATTTAACCAACTTTCATGACAAAACATAATAAATGTATTTATTAACAAAATTAAATACTTAATATCTGACTTCTCAGATAGACAAATGTTTGAGTGGGTAAGGCTTTTGTCAATATGTCAGCTAATTGACATTTACTTGGAACATAATTAACTTTAATTAATCCCAGCCCAATCTTTTCCCTTATAAAATTATATTTAACATCAACATGCTTCGTTCTCTTATGATAAACAGGGTTGCTAATTAATTTAATTGCACTCTGATTATCAACATTTAATGTGACACAATCATGACTTTCACCCAAATCTGACATTAGCTGCTGTAACCATAATATCTCTTTAGCAGATTCACAAGCAGCTACAAATTCTGCCTCTGTTGTGGAGAGAGCAATGGTCTTCTGTTTCTGACTGGACCAGGTGATTGGTCCTCCATTCATTAGAAAAATATATCCAGTAGTAGATTTGCGTGTATCTATATCACTTGCATAATCTGAGTCGGAGTAACCAACAATACCACTGCTTTCTCCATATTTTATAACTAGACTTTTAGTATTTATTAGGTATCTAATTATACGTTTAACAGCATTAACATGTTGTTGACTATAATTGTTTACATATCTGCTCAACACATTAACAGCGAAAGAAATGTCCGGTCTCGAAACTGAACTTAAAAATAGTAAGCTTCCTATAGCTTCTCTATAAGGAAAGTTAACAACTTTATCATCTAAATTCTTTGTGAGAATAACATTGACATCTGCTGGAGTGTTGGCAGGATTTGCATCACCCATACCAAATTGCTCAATTATTTGGTTTACATAGTTTTCTTGATGAATATAGATACAATTATTTTTCTTTTCTATTTGCATGCCCACAAAATATTTCAAACTTAATTCTTTAATTTTAAACGCTTGTTTTAAATATTCAATGATTTCCTTAATAAGTTCTTTATCAGAAGATATTACTAGGGCATCATCTACATATATTATCAAAAACACTCTAGTGTGCTTAAAAGTTCCTATATAGATACAATTATCAGCCTGAGACTGTACAAATCCATACTTCAGTAGAAAATCAGTGAACCTTTTGTTCCAGCATCGAGATGCTTGTTTTAAGCCATACAATGACTTATTTAATTTTAATACAAAATTATCATTCATTGACAAACCTTCAGGTATATCTATAAAAATATCTTCTTCAAGATACCCATTTAAAAATGCAGTTTTTACATCGAACTGTTGAATTTCTAAATTATACTTTGCAGCAATACAAAGAATAATTCTTATAGAATCATAACGTGTCGTTGGGGAAAATATTTCTTGATAATCAATGTCCTTGATCTGATTAAAACCTCGCGCACATAAACGAGCCGTGTAGCGTATAACTTGATTATTCTCATCCTTTTTTACTGTAAAAACCCACTTTGTTGTCAGGGTTCGCTGACCTGACCTCTTGACAGCAGTCCAAGTATTGTTTTCTTTATGTGCAGACAATTCTTCTTTAATTGCTTCGGACCACTCAGCCTTTTTTGAACTATTCAGTGCCTCAGCATAAGTCTGCGGCAATGACAACTCTACAAGATTTGCCTCCAAATTTCTGTTAACTCGTGGTCTCAAATTTATTGTCCGTCCTGTTGGTTCAGTTAATTCTTGAGATGGATCATAGGCTGGATCATCACTATTACAACTCAACATGCTGTCTTCATTTTCTGTTGAAGGATCTTCGGCTTCTTCAATTAAAGTCTCATCCAAATTAATCACTTCAGCTTCGCCCTGATTTGTTACTGTATCTTCTTCAATATCAATAATAATTATTTTTGCAATATTCTTTCTTGTGCTTGGAACTTCATGTTCATCAAAAATTACATTTCTGGATATCTTTATTTTCTTTGTATATATATCGTACATTCTATAGTTGGTGTTGTCATAGCCAACTAGTATCATTTTTGTACTTTTCTTATCCAGTTTTTTTCTTAATTCCTTGGGCGTATGAACATAACCAATACTCCCAAACACCTTTATGTGACCTAACTGGGGTTTAACGTTGTTCCACAGTTCAAAAGGTGTTGTGTTAGGGGTCTGTGTAGAAGATGTTCTATTTAATATATATACTGCACAGTTCACCGCTTCTCCCCATAGCTCCAATGGTATATCTCGCGCATACAGCATTGAAAGTGCACTTTCCATTATAGTTCTATTCTCTCTTTCTGCACGACCATTTTGCTCTGGTGTAAATGGCGCAGTACGCTCATGAACTATCCCCTCTGTGTCTAAATACTCTTTAAAAGCTTTATTTACATACTCTGTCCCATTGTCAGTATGTAAAATTCTGATACTATGCATGAATTTATTTTTAATCATTGCATTGTATTTCTTGAAGGCTTCCATGACATCACTTTTATTTTTAATAAAATATACATGCCTGTAACTTGTGGCTGCATCCTTAAACAGTAAGTAGTACCTTATGCCTTGAATTGATGAGACACTCATAGGACCACAGACGTCGCTATACACAAGGTCACCTGGCTGTAGTTCTCCTCGCTTAGATTTGTGGAATTGGAACTTGCACTGCTTCCCATATGCACAAGCTTCACACACAAAATTGCTTTCACCATTGTCAGTCACTTTCAGGCCCTCAACTACACTATTGTCACTCATGTTTTTAATTTGCTTTAGGTTAATATGTCCTAATCTTTCATGCCACATTTTCATATCATTTTTATTATTTTGAACCAAATTACAACTTTCAGGAACCACTGTTTTTATGTTCAACTCATACAAATTGTTTTCTGTAATATTTGCACTCATCACCACTTTATTGTCTTTATAAATTAAAGCACTTTTGTCTTTCTTGATGATAGAATATGATTTTCGTATTATCACACCTTCTGAGAATAGATTTCTTCTTAAATTAGGAACATACAATACTCCTTGCAGTTCACTATTCTCCCACTGACCATTGACATATCTTTTTATCAGTACTTTGCCTATGCCAGACACTTCCACAGACTGTTTGTTTCCTAACGTCAATGACTTCTGGTTGCATTCAACGAGGTCCAAAAAGAAATCCTTTCTGAATGTCATATGGGCTGAAGCCCCGCTATCCAGAATCCAAGTATTTTCTTCAGAATGACTTGCATTATTTTCTACATAAAAAGCCAGCATGTCTGCTTCTCCTTGATGAAGTTTTTTGTAAGTAGGTTTCCTTGGTGCACGACATTCTCTAGAAAAATGGCCTCGCTTGCCACAATTATAACACTCAAACCTGTGTTTGTTCATTTGGTTTTGATTTGTACCGCTTCCACTTGCCAATTGTTCACCCCTTTTTTGCTTTGTCTTCCATTGTTTATTTGCAACAAGAAGAGCTGTTTCTTGCTCTTCTTCTCCTGCGAAGGTCACTTCCTCATCCAAAAGACGTGCAGTTAAATTAACAATAGTCTGTTGCTTCGGATCTAATGACATCCAAGCTTGCCGCAATGCCCTATACTTGGGTGGCAATGTTCCCAATATTTTTGTTATTATAGCCATGTCACTAACAGGCTCACCACTTTCTTTTAGCTGCCTTGCCAGAGTTTCCACTTTAGAGATGTGTTGAGCTACACTGACACTCGGCGACATTTTATATTGATAAAATTTCTCATGGATGAACATTTTACATAGTTCACTTTTCTGTTCATACACTGATTCTAACTTCGTCATAATTTCCATGGCGGTTTCGCAATTCTCAACCAATGTAATTTGTTTCAAGTCCATCGATGAGGTTATAATAAACATCGCCATTCCATCCTGCTTCATCCATTCACTATTGTTTTGTTCTGGTTTTGGTGTCGTTATATCGATTCCCTTGGCCTTTAAAGCGCATTTTATTTGAAACTTCCATTGACGAAAGTTATTGCCATCAAATTTCTCCATACTCATTGACCGCGTTGTTGGATCCATTTTGAGGTTATCTTGTCAAAGGTATTTTTCACGATTGTAACTTTTCTTTGCCTATTTCTTCTGTATTTCTATTTCCAGAGTATCCTGGGCCCATAACCACTTGGGTTTGTGGGATCTTCGCTTGATTCAAAACAGTTTTAGCACTCAAAAACTTTATTGAAACTATGCATGTACAGTTTAGACAAGAATCACAAGTTCAATGACCATAGACCGTGTAGATACACAGTGCTGCCATCTACAAAGGAAGTTAAATTTTTCTTATACTCTAACAGTAAAAGAGACTTACTTGTTATAACTATGCACGAATTGCAAGAACTTAAAACTGTTGAAGTAGACGCTGTGTGTCTTAGTGAAACATTCCTCATGTCAGGGACGGAACATTATTTTCATTTACCAAACTACACATTAGCACAGTATTATTCAAGAACTAATATAAAAAGAGGGGGTACGTGTATACTTCTAAGAGATGGCATCCAATATAGTGTTTTATCCTTCGACAGCGAGTTGTATCAACAAAAGGATTTTGAGCTCTGTGCTATTGAGGTCACTAACCATAATATTATGATTCTATGTGTTTATAGAACTCCCAATTCAGATATTAACATCTTCTTTGACCATCTGAATAGAGTTCTCTTTGACTTATCAAAAAAAAAAGAATAAGAAGATCATTATATGCGGTGATTGGAACATAGATACCATGAAATTGAATAAATGTACTGGAGAACTTATAAATAATTATTCTGTACTCTCAGAGCAATAATGTTTGAACCATTAGTGGAAACTGTTTTGGCTTCTGTGTTATCTATTTTTGTTAACTCTAAGTGTGATTGTATGCTGTTTGTTTCCCATTACAATAAATAAATAAATAAATATACTGCATAACTACGGTTTAAAATGTCACATTACTACTCCAACTAGACAGAACTCGTGTATTGATCATATAGCAAGTAACGTTAAGCAAGCAAAATCAGAGGTCCACGAGCTAGGGCTTTCTGATCACAACACTGGACAAATGCTAAGAATACCTGTTAAAACAAAAAGGTCTATAAAATACTGGTTTGAGCAGAAACGTGACATGTGCAAGGAGAACAAACAAAAATTTTATGACTGTATTTCGGCTCTTTCATTCACAAAAGTATATATGCAAAGCGATACTGACATGGCATTTAACAGCTTTCATGATTTAATTGTACTATTTTTTAAGTTATGTTTTCCTGTTATCACAGTCAAAATAACCAACAAACCAATAAAAAACAGGTGGTTAACCAAAGGTTTGAAAACTAGTTGTTCTAAGAAAAGGGACATGTACATAAAATATATAACAAAATCAGCGCACAAAAAATCTTACATGGCAAAATACAAAACCTACACTGCAATTTTAAAAAAGTGTATACATATGGCACAAAGAAATAACAATAATAAATACATTTATGAGTCCAAAAATAAATGCAGAGCAACATGGAACGTTATAAATAACACTCTAAAATCAAAAGATTCATTTAATCAGATAGATAAAATAATTAAAGATGATATCACATATACTAACTCTACAGACATTTGCAACAAATTTAATGACTTTTTTATTGATATGACAAATATACGAACAAATAAAACTGATGTCAACCAATCACCTCACACAAGAGCTAATAACTGCTCAAATACAAAGAAGAGCTATCCTAATTTTTATTTATTTTATTTTATTTTATTTATTTAAGGATTACCAACAGATAACACATCAGACTATAACATAGTAAAAGTACACAAATGACAAACAGGATGCTTATCCAATTATAGGTAACCACGGCTAACATTTGGGTTCTTTAAAGAATAAAATTGCTACTAAGCAGTGACTGCCATTACAGTCAATCTATGTTGAGCGTAATAGCAGGCAGTGCGGGTACATAAAAAAGAAGAAAAAGACTTACAAAAAAGAAAAAGACTTACATCTAAAAACAAATAAAAAACAATCATACAAATAACACGGATAAAAGACATAGTACAAATCCGAATTCAGAGGTTCATCACGCTCCGGAATCCAGGGAGACCAGATATGCAATGATACTTTTTCTGAAGTTTGAGTACTTGTCATGGAATATATCAATCTCCCTAGAGACCGGAACGTGATTATAAAACTTCGTCATCCTGGATAGTGGCGAGTTCCCACCCAGCTTTGTCCTTCTGAAACGTTCCTTGAACAGTTTATATGTGCCCCTGCGAGGTAGCCGTCTTGGCAAGGTAATATTAATGCTCCTTAGCAAGTCCGGGCATGATATTCCCTTACTGTTGACCACTTTATACAGGAATATCAGGTCAAGAGCCTTTCTCCTGTGATTGAGTGACAGTTGATTAAAGAATTTTAGGCGCTCTTGGTATGACCTTAAGGACCGAGATTTTTGGCAGCCATAGAAACTCAAGATTGCCAGGAATCGTCTCTGTACTCGCTCAATGCGGTTTTTGTGGACATCGTAAAAGGGAGACCAAGCTTGCGAGCAGTATTCAAGTGTGCTTCGAACAAGAGTATTAAAAAGCAATATTCTGGTGCGCGTTTGTTTGAAAAACGTGGTGTTCCTTGCCACAAAGCCTACCATTGCCGATGATTTTTTGATAATATAATCAAGATGTGTATTAAAATTAAGTTCGCTATCAATCATTACGCCTAGATCTTTCACAACTGGTACTTTTTGTAATATTTTGCCATTTATACTATATTCAGTAATCACGATGTTTTTTTGCATCGTGATAGCATGTATTTAGCCCCAATGTCAGAGGACTCTATAAAAAAAATTATACTTAGGCTGAGTAAAACTAAATCAGCAGGATTTGACGAAATAAATTCTGAAATTCTAAAAATGATAGTTAATTTCATTACACCGCCACTGACATATATAGTTAATTTATCATTGGAAAACGGTATTTTCCCACAGAGGTTGAAAAAGTCAATAGTTAAACCGCTCTTTAAGAAAGGCGATAAGACTTGCATGGACAATTACAGACCAGTCACATTAATCCCAGTATTATCAAAAGTGTTTGAAAGAGTTATGCATGATAAGATAACGGATTTCTTTAATAGGCGCGATGTCTTAAGTAATAGTCAATACGGCTTTCGAAAAAACAGTTCGACTTCATTTGCGTGTTTTAGTCTTATTAAACTGGTCATGGAGAACTTAAACAATAAAAGACCTATTGCAGTAGTCTTCCTAGATATGAGCAAAGCTTTTGACTTCGTTTGCCATAAGACTCTACTAAGGAAGCTGGAAAACTACGGGGTCAGAGGAATTTCTGGTAAATGGGTTGAAAGTTATCTCAAGAATCGGCAGCAATGCACTGAACTAACATCCATTGAGGAACATAAAAAGACGTCTATTCGGTCTAATTATAAGGCAAATAATTTCGGCGTACCACAAGGCAGTATATTGGGTCCACTGTTATTTCTAGCCTATATTAACGACCTTCCCGATTGCATAGCTCATCCATGCATACTATTTGCGGATGACACAACTATAGCGGTTGAATGTGATGACAATGTGCTGTTTGAAACCAAAATTAATAACGCAATAGAAGATGTTATACGCTGGCTAGGAATAAATAATCTAAAAATAAATGTAAACAAAACGAACTTAATCCAATTTCAGACCTGCAGAGCTAACTTTAAAAAACTAGATAACGTAACTTACAAAGGACAGTCGATTGAACAGGTAGATTCTACAAAGTTTTTGGGCCTTACACTAGATAAATATTGTAATTGGAAAGAACATGTGGAAAATGTATGCACGAAAATAAACAAATGTATATATGCCCTCAGAAGAACAAAACAAGTAGCATCCGACCAAGCCGCATTAGTACATACCACGCCTACGTATCCTCAGTTCTGCGCTATGGTCTTCTGCTCTGGGGGAATTCTATAGACGTCGATCGAGCTTTCAAGACTCAAAAAAAATGCATACGAACCCTATGTAGTGTCGGTTATAGGGAATCATGCAAGCCACTATTTAAAAAACTGCGTATTTTACCTCTTCCTTGCCTATATATATTGGACGTTTGTATTTTTGTTAAACAACACCCAGATATTTTTAAAACAAAATTTGAAATATGATTACTAATAACTACAAAACAAGGAGATTTGTCTCTAAATCTATTTAATTTTGTAGTTATTAGTAACAATACGTACACTAAACACAACTAAATAGGAGCTGAATATTTAGTTTAGCTACGATATTTGGCCTTTCACATCCAAACCCTACGTACCTATTTCAGCAGTGGCTGGTAACTATGGGTTGCGCTCTAATCTCGCTGAATTATGAAGCGGCGGTTCAACATCCGCCGCGCGACAGCCGAGTAATGAATTAGCGCCATCTCGTTATGATTAACGCAGTACTGCCACTGTCACTCTTTCAAGGGTAAACTCGACGTTTATAAAGACTTCTGACCGAAATATCACCACTGGATGTTCAATTGATCGATTGGCTTATTTACGATTAAATAAGAACTTAATAAAGTCGTTCAAATAGCCTCAGACCTTAGGTTGACTAACACGTTTGTCTCCTTGCGTCGGTTGCCTCATGGCTGAAGGTCTTGGTCATTCTCTTGGAACAGTCTCTCTCGTATGATGCGGCGCCGTCTGTTCCTATCAGCAACCTGACTGTAGTGTCAAGGGTTGTGCAAATCTGGTATATCCAGTGCGCCGGACTCCTGCCTCTTGGTCGCTTGACTTCAACTTTTCCCGTAACCATCAGTTTATCTAAGTAATCACTGTCCGTGTCCCTTTTTGGAAATGTGGTCAAAGTACTCAAGAACTCAGTGAAGACCGGTTATGGATAGTTCAGATCTTGACACTTTTGAGTGACTGTTTAAATGGTAGCTTCACATTATTTAATAATGAATAATGATAATGTCCAATTTAACGCTATTTCATTGCGTGCAAAATCAGCCCTAACGGAGCTAAGGCAGAGTCTGACACAATATCCAAAAAAATATTGTCGGTTTTAGGAGTCCATATCTCGGTAATTATTAAGTTTAGAAAAAACTTGTCCATACAAAACACGTTTATTTTAACGTATTCTATACGATAGAATCATAAAAAATAGGTGTCAATATGACATCACACCTGACGAAAAATTTACCAAAATCAGAGCCACTAAATAAAACTATAGACCAAAATTATTATTTATACATGCAATTTTCAACTTTGATTAAAGCTCTTAAATTGTCGCACAAAGTATATTTTTTATGACCTTGATTTATTTTATATGTAATCTCCATTGAACAATTAGAGTAGGCCATTTTCAACTTTTTATCCGCTGTCATGTTTCCGCTTAATTAGTTAATTCAGTCGCCAAAACAATAACTCGATGCTAGTTTATATTGAAACAAAGCCGAAAATTGATTACTTAGCTGCTACTTTTTACTTTAATAGTCTCCGCAATTAGTCGCCAACTTATTATTTTTGCTATCCCCTTTAATTTCTTATAAATCCCTAAATCTGATTAATTTGTCGCCGCGTTAAATACATGCCTTTAATATATTACTATCATACGCATTAAAATAAATAAAACATGTCCTATCTAAAACTAAGGTAATCTGAAATTATCATGTTAATTTAAATGCTACATACAATAATAAATAATTAGTCAGTATTACAATTAATCATTACATGTCAAATAAATTATATGCCTATCATGTCCTATTACAATTTAAGCGACGGCAAATATTACATAAGTAAGTCAAAATAAAAACTACAATAACAATAATAACACACTGTCTTGCTTACTTATCTGACGTAAGATACTCGTTCACAGAATAAAAACATCTGTCCAATAAATAATTATTAAGTTGTGTCTTAAAACTAAAAAAATTACAAAATCTAATATAGTCGGGTAGCTTATTATAAATTATAATCGCTGAATAATACGCATTCTTTTTAAATGTCGATAAGGACGCCTTTGGAACATGCAGATTATGTGCGCCTCTCGTACGTGCATTAAACAAATAAAAACTCGTGTGTTCTGTGTCGGAGCACGCGCCGGCACGTCGGCACTCACCGGCTTACATGCTTCCGTCATTCCGTGGCGGCTCGACGCCATCTTGGTATTAGCGCAGTTTACGATGAGCTGGGTCAGGGACGTCTGGGTCACTTATACCCATGCAGGGTTTACCCAACTTAGACAAAGAAGATAGGGTTATAGTTGTAGCAATTGAGATGTAGCAGTTGAGATGGAAATATAAAAATCGGTCAAGTGCGAGTCTGACTCGCGTACCGAGGGTTCCATACAAATACTTATCCCATCTTTCGGCTGGGTTATGTTGTTTGCACCGTATGTATGGCGCCGATCGCGAGACGTGTTGCTTGTGAGCTTGACGTTGTGACAGATGCATACGGACGAAACTGAGCCTGTGACTGGCCGTGGCTCACTAAAACTGGCTTTATTTTCAACACTGGAGCCCAAATAAATGGTCGAGAACTGTGCGGTTCCAGAGGAATATCCCACGGCTATGCTTCGCATGTGGAATGAGCTCCTGCCGTGGTACCCGGCAGTGCTCCCCATGTGTACCGTGGGAACCGAGAAAGATACCTACACATCGCGCATCGCGGTCGACGCGCTCAGCCAGTCGGTTGCCACACGCGCTCACGGCCGGACGCCGCCGGTCGCGCTATAAAATCACCAAAAAAATGGCTTCGTCGCGAATGAGACCAACGCGCTGCAGTGTTGCGGGGTGTAAAAACATAAAAGCAACAGACATTTATCCTTTTTTTCTTTGCCGACAGACGATGAAATGTTACTAAAAATTCTTAGAACTTAATAAGCACCTATACCTAAACGCATTGCATACACTGTTATAATAGATACATGTAATGTTGAATAAATAAACCTACCTACTTAATATACTTAAATTCATAGAAAAAATCCACTACCTATATCAACAAGTGACAATAATTTACTCACTAAGATTTACCATTTGTTATAATTTGTTTCAATATTTTTATTAATTCGTATACTTCTTTAATATTAAACAACGGTAGCAAGTTGACTAAGCCCCGCTTCTATTACCGCTCTGAACGACGCAAGGTACCTAACCTGGCAAACAAATGGCGATTGGAAAGGTTTATAGCATCTAACTCATTATATCATATGAAAATTATCTTAAACGAAATTATATCATTCGTTACATTATACAAAGCAATGGTATATCAACCTAAAATAGATAAAGTGAAATTATTCAAACCGGCGTGCACCCATTTCAGGTACATGTACCAATTATCGTCGGTACATCACTCGCCATATCACGACAATATCCAAGTTAGCGGCTTCCCTGAATTCAGCCTTTATTGCCACTATAAAGTGTCGGTGAAAACACATTACTCATTTAGGACATTACGCTGTCCGGCAAATATCCATAATTCATACTGGGCTCAGCGTTTACGAAAATAAAACTTGTTAGGACACGCTTGTCGAGTTAATTCATTATTGTCGAGTATTTTTACAAGGGATCGTTATTAAATGTCACTAGACGACATTTAATACCAGCGGTTAAAAAATAAATCATATTTAAAGACTGTGCCTAAATAAAAATAGGCTTTATCGTCGACTATCGTACGCCTACATACATTTCAGAGAATAGATATTATTATAACGTTCTTTTTTCGTCGGGGCTTAAAATAATTTATAAGAATACAATAAAAACAAAGTATATTATAGTTTCTCTAAAAAGAAAAGGGATGTTTCATGAAATAAAAATATGTACTAATTTAGTTACTATTTATTTTAAAATTAGCAGTATCAAATATAAACTTTCTATAATATTATGTTGTATAAAATGAAGCAATTCAATTTGATCGAACGAAACGTCACATATTTTTTTAATCCTCCTCCGGCTTTTTATATACACTCTAGGGGTAGGGCAGACAAGACCACGTGGAATCGGGGTTGACAGCTTCGGTTCTGAGGCAAGTCTTATGATAATGCAATGCTTATTTTAGCGTAGCGTGTTTTAGCTAGATTCGGACTAAAATAAGCGTGTTTTGTATGGGCAAAACATTTTTACCTAAAAAACGCTTATCGCCGTTTTCATTAAATTATGGTTTCGAAAACTAAAAAAATAACTCCCCATTACTTTTATATAGTACCCATTTTAATATTTAAGCTGCCAGCAAATCAAAGCCCAAAATGCTTTTTTAGATGGAGACCTGTAGTTGCCACTAATATAAAGTGTGTTATCCTTCTGCTAATATTAGTCGCCAAGTCATTATTTATAGTACCTCACCTATGATTTCAGTCATCTTGTTTATTATTTCTGCTACCTTAAATGAATTTTAAAATATCCTTAGTTTAAAGCTCATTTAATATAAATGATTGCCAAAATATTTAATCGCTGACAAGTTATTATTTTAGTTGCAAATAGTTTGCTGCTCTTTAATTTTTCTGTCGCCGCGAAAATAATAAGCCTATATTAAATAGTATTGACTCCTGTGCATATTTACACGTCGCGCCAGCGGCATAATATGTGAAACTTTTTATGTAACACCTGTTGTACCATATTTTATGTAAATAAATATATCATTCATTCATTCATTCCGTATGGCTCAATCACAACCTATTGACTCTCAATGCAGACAAAACCAAATTTCTTTGTTTTTATAAGACAGCTGCATCCGGGCTGCTGCACAACTCAAAGTCCATAAATAAACATGTTAGACCTCGGGAAGCTCACAACTTTCAGACTGCACCAATTACGAAGGCTACGGCCGGAGGAGTTAAAAAAAACCGAAATTATTTTAAACTAATTTAATTTAAATCAAAAATTACAATATAATTTTATAACTAAATGGAAGTGTCAATCGGTCGATGTAAGAACCAAGAGTGCCGGTTTCACACGGTGATGCGATGCATTCCAAGCGCGTCACGTTGCAGCTGCGCGATTCCCGTTCTGCTGCGTCGGCGCCTTGCGAAATCCATGTCTTCACGTGTGGCCCGGTTCGAGTGCTTGCTACGGGCTTTACATGGAAACGACGTATGTAACACCTCCCCTCTGAGATCGGCAACTATTTGATAAGGGTTCTCGCAAATGTTGCCGGAATGTTGGCAGGGTCAATCTTTACATCTCGTTTCGATAGTGTTACGGGCTCTATTATCGCATGGCTTTCTTCTAGGGTTCCCACTTCCAACTTCGGAGACTGGATATGACGAGAGCGTAATCGGCGGTGGATAGCTGCAGGTTATTGCCGCTATACTCAGTATTATAATTATGTAGATAGGTATTGTAGTATGATATATAGATTAGTTAGGTATTGAGTTTAGGTTTTCAGGATTCTGCATCGAGATTTTCATGTTAACTGCATGTAGACTTTTCAAGTCAGTGGTGTGAAGAACTAGCTGGGGTATAGATTTGTCCTGCAACGTGCTGTCCTCGACTGGTAGGTTAGTAATTTTCAGGACGTGGCCCTTGATGCAATCGTTCATATTAGCGATGGTGAAGTCTGGAGTCTTAATCTTACAGTTCAGTGGTAAGGCCGTAAGATAACTTCCTTGCAGGGTTTCGTACTTTTCCTCTCCGCAGCTTATCTGTACTTTTGTTGGTTCAGGAAAGTTCAGGGTGTAGTGGCGATCATCTAGTTGCTCGAGGGCTGGCTTCGATAGGATGATGGTGGTTGGTTGGCAGGATGGCAGGAGCTTCTGTTCCAAGATAAGGTGCTGGATGCAGTCCGGTTGGTGGCTTATATAGTGTTGAGAAGTTTTCTCGCAGACGTACCAAGATTTGGTCTTCGGGCATTCTGCCTCCATGTACATAGATACTGATCCCTGAAGTGCTAGGAAAAGTAGTGTAGGTATTAGGATCTTATGGTTTTTATTGGGTATAACGGAAAGTCGGTAGAGGGTAGTGTCTTCCGGCATAAAGATAGGAATCTTTATAACTATAACTACTAGCTTATCTTTATAATACGAGCCTAACTTAATTATGTCGAAATAATCGCGAGAGTCCATATCTAAAACTTCATCTTTAGGATAAAGGCTTCGTAACCTACTTAACATATTTCCTAGGGAACTTATACTAAACGTAGAATGAAACGGGCTTTTAGCATGGATAAAGGCTAAAAGCTTTTCTAGTGCATTTAATTCATCGAATAAACTCTCTATATTATCTCCTAATATTAAGAGGTATTGTGCAAAATGTGCGTACTTATTTAATTCCTCATCTCGGGATGCTTCATTAGAGAGAATTAAATTAAGAACTTTAGACATATTATTCTGGTTTTCAACAATGTTGTCAAGGATCTTTGAGTGCTGAGACATCCATTCTTTGGATAGGCTGATATGGTTATTAATTTCTGACTGTAACTTGTTTTCATTATCTTGCATGATTTTTACGGCGTTATCGTATTTCAAGGCGTCAGTGTAATCCAGATTACCAGATATTGCTTTGATGATAGACCCTTGTCCATCAATCAAGCCTCTTTTAACGCGTCCTGGCTCGAATGACTGTAATAAAGCGGTATTTCTACTTAATTTTTGCAGCAAGAATCTAAGGTGAGGTTCGTATAGGGAACGGGTATGATTATTAAGTTTAGTCCTTATTTCATGTAACTGTGAAGAAACAAGATTAAGTTTTGAGTGAATGTCATCGAGGTCTGTAAATTGTAAGAAGGAGTGGTAATGGGAGACAATCTTCGTAGGTCCCAATTTAAAAGGAAGAATCCCGGGTCCATTATCCAGGGAGTCAAGTGTTGGTACTTGCGCCGTCACAAGATGAAGGATCAGTGGTATTCTGTAACAAGTTGGAAGAATTAGGGGAGCGTTTCAGACGGGATTTTGCTACAGGGCCTCTCTTCTTTTTCGTGTATATGTGGACAGGGAGATCGGCTAACACTGTGTCCTGAGTAAAACGGGGTGCCAATTTTTGTCGACAGGCTAAAGGATTCCTAATAAATACTTGCTGATCAGGAACGTACTCCTTTTCTGGTTCCCTATCTTTATTCCTATTTTCGGTAAGTTCTGTTCTATGATGTAAAGCGGACTCGTTTATCATTTCGAACACTAAGGACATTTTTCCTTTGTGATCCTGTAGATATTGTTGAAGTAGATGTTCTGATATGTTGATATCGAGAGGGTCGCGAGGATCAAAGTGGCCTGTAATTAATTCTATAGGGCGACATTTGGTAAAGCTATGTATAGAACTGTTGTATCCTAAAATTGCATACGGCATTAGGTTAATTGCGGGTTCGTTTTTTCTTTCCAATTTCAAAATTCTTAAATGCTCTAATATGGTAGAGTGGAACCGTTCTACGACGCCGTTGTCGTTTGGGGAATGCGCAAGAACTTTATGGTGATCTATTCGGTGGAATTTGGTAAATTCTGAAAAGATTTGATTTGTAAATTCGGGACCCTGGTCTGTCACAAGTCGCAGTGGGACTCCGTGGTGTGTAAAATATATCATGAGGGCTTGGACTACGCTTGTAGCCGTGGCGTCCCTCAGAAGGTATGCTTGGCCGTATTTCGAGAAGGCATCTACTACTGTTAGGTATTTTTCGGCCTGTACGGTAAAGAGGTCAGCGTGGACAACTTCTAAGGGTTTTGAAGGAGGTGGCACGATATGAAACTTTTGTTTTATCGGGTTGCGATCGTATTTAGCTTGTCCGCATATGTTACAGTCATTTATAAATTTACTAATGTGCTCCTTCATTTTTGGCCAATAGAATTTACGAGACAAAGCTAAATAACATTCGGTTATACCGCGATGGTTGGTTTTTCCATCGTGATATTTCTGAAGTATTTCTTGTTGACGTAGATAGTTTTAAACATTTTCAACTTCTGTTCTGGTGAGGGAGAGATTCATAGCTGAATTTTTGAATTTACTTTGAATAATGGGGATTATTTGGTACATGGCCAGAGGCGGGAAAATCATAATTCCGGTTCTAACTTTGGGGTTGACGTATTCCTTCAATGCATTTACTAGGTCTTCTTCTAGGTTAGCTTCAGAGAGTTGTATGGAAGTTCGAGTGTGGGTTTCAAAAGGTTTGGACACGACTGGGCGGCGTTTGATGTCGCCTACGATGTTGAATACTATCTGACGGCTAAATTTATTAAGGGGTTCATCAGTTATTGGAACTTCGAGGATGGGGTTCTCGTCACTTGTATGCACAGTTATCGTGGTCGAACCTGAGCAGGATGGGGCTTTTTCCGACACGTTGGCAATCATAGAGCTTACCTCTTCGTTATGAATCTCTACACGGGACAACGCGTCTGCGTTAAGATTCCTCTTTCCCTGCTTGTATGTTACATCAAAATTATATTCACTTAGTTTTAATTTCCAGCGTGTTACACGAGAGTTGGGCTCTTTCAGATTCATTACCCATTGCAAGGGTTTATGGTCGGTAATTATTTTGAATTTTCGTCCGAAAAGGTACGGACGAAAGTATTTGGTTGCCCATACAATGGCAAGAAGCTCTTTTTCGATTGTACTATAGTTAATTTCGCTAGAGTTTAGGGTCCTGGAAGCGAATGCGATCGGCTTATCTGAGCCGATAGGTCCCTGGGACAATACTGCCCCTAGGGCAAGGTTAGAAGCATCAGTGGTGAGAACAAATTCTTTAGAAAAATCAGGGTATTGAAGCAAGGGATCGTTTGTAAGAAGAGTCTTACATTTTTCAAAGCATCTTACATATTCAGGGTCATTTACGTTGATTTTGGAACCTTTTTTAAGGCAATGGGTCATTGGTTTGGTGATTCGGGCGAAATCGGGGATGAACTTCCGATAGTAGCCTAGAAGACCAAGAAACCGTTTTATCTCCGTTGGGGTTTTGGGAATAGGAAATTTCTGAATAGCGGTAATTTTGTCGGGGTTAGGTTTTATTCCATCTTTTGAGATTATATGCCCTAAATAAGCAGTTTCGAGCTTTAGGAATTCTGATTTGTCCATCTGGAATTTGAAATTGGAATCGCGAAGCCTCTGGAAGACTTGTCTTAGGTTGTCCATATGCTCCTGAAGGGAGGTACTAAAAACAATTATGTCGTCCAGGTAAACGAGGCATATTTTATTTTGCCGGTCTCTCAGCAGGTTGTCCATGACTCTTTGGAATGTAGATGGACTGTTTTTCAATCCCATCGGCATTCGCAAAAACTCGTAGTGACCATGCTCTACGTTAAACCCTGTCTTCGGTATGTCGGCTGGATCCATCTCGACTTGATAGAATCCGCTGGCAAGGTCTAAGGTCGTAAAGTAATGACAATTACCTAATTTATCAAGGACGTCACTGATATTTGGTATAGGATACTTGTCGTCAATCGTTTTTTCGTTAAGCTTCCTAAAGTCAACGACAAGCCGCCATTTGGTTTTTCCCGATGCGTCCGCTTTCTTAGTGACTACCCAAATGGGGGAACTCCAGGCCGATTCCGAAGGCCGAATTATATTTTGCTTTAACATCTTAGATTTTTGATCGCGTACTTCCTCTCTATGAATATAGGGGGTATCTGTAGCTTTTTGTAAAAACGGGCATCTCATCGGTAGTGTTAATTTTATGTTTAATTCTATTGGTGAATGAAAGGGGTTCGCCTTCTATGTAGAATACGTCGGCGTATTCAGAACAAAGATTTTCTAAATTAGTGCGTTCCTCAATATTCAGGTGATCTGTCCGCAACTTGGACAGAACCGCGTGAGCTCGGGATAAGGGAACTGATGTTTCAGTGGGGCTGAATTCGATATTAAATACTTCAGTGGTTACCGGTCGGTCCATAGAGAACACGATGTCGTTTTTGTAGGGTTGAATACCTCTAAAATACCTCGATTATGATGGACATGTGTAATACATTCTCCAATTAAGCAATTCGATATAAACTGTTCTGGGATGAAGGCGTCACCAGATTGGGAATTTACAGGAATACGGAGTAGTTTAGATGAATTTGCGGGAATAATAGTTTCATAGAAGTTACAGTTACGGGAATCATGCATTCCAATAGGGTTGCTGGCATTTTTAGTGTTTAAAGTTTTGTTTTTTAAATCTATATTTGCTTCCCATTTATCTAATAAATCTAGGCCGATTAACCCATCGAAAAAATCATGAAATTTATAAATGAATAAGGTGACATCGTTTTGATCCCTAAATTCTTTGAAACAAGGTAAAGTGATAGAATAATCATTACGGGTTGTTGCGTGGACATTGGTAATTTCAAAAGGCTCGTAATTCCAGGGCAAGTTAGGGTAATATTGTTTTACCGTTTCGGGGCTAATGAAAGACTGGTTTGCACCGGTGTCAATAAGTAACTTTAAAGGGGGATCGGCAATTTGTATGTAGGGTAGATGACGTTGCGTTTGCAGATTTATTTCTATTTTAGTTTGTCTGAGGACTCTACCTTCTGAAAATTTTCGCGGTCATCAGGGGATTCGCCTGACTCTGAGTTAGCATAATCCACGTATTCCGTTTCCGGAAGCTGCATCTGCGGCTCACTATAATAAGGTGTCTCGGCGAATTGCGGGTAATTATCATGACTGTAAGGATAGTTTTCGTAGTAATACTGCTCCTCGTAAGAAGCGTTAGGGTAGCTATCGCAGTGATAGTAGTCCTGGCACTGATTGAAATTCATTTCGCGTGGTTTGAAATAATTTGTGGAGGACGGATTTCCTTGAAATACAGGTCGCTGTTTAGTTACAAAGTGGCTCACACCACTCATGGGCTGTGGGCCCTGATTTCTATTGGGTAGTTTAAACACATTAGATTGGGGGTTATAATTTGTAGGTCGAGCGGCAAACATTTGCTGGGTGCGAGACGGGCCTTGGAATGGCCTCTGAGGCTGATTAAAACTTGATTTCCAGGGCACTGGGGCCGGCTGAGGTTTTTGCAGGAATTGTTGCTGGAAAGGTTGTGGCCGGGATGGTCCTGGCATATTGAATGGTTTAGCTGATGGTGTCATAAAGGGTTGGAAAGTTGGTACGTGAACAAATTTAGGTGGCTGGTTTTGCTGAAGGACGTTTTTCTTTTCTGGGAAGTTTGTTGTAGGTACAGTGTGTTCATTTCCTCATGAACAAATTCTAAGGCTTTTTCTATTGTTGCGGGCCTCATGCACCTAATCCGGGAGCCTAATGGGTCCTTTAGACCACGTATGAACGCCTGAAGCGTTAACTTTTGGTACAACTCGCGTTTTGAGTCTTTGGTAGTCTCCACCGCCTCATGCAAGCTAATGTATGTAATTATAGTACTAAATAAATTCTGACACTTTTCATAAAATTCTTGCGGGGTTGAAGACCCCTGAGTTAGCAGCGCTAGATCGTTATAAAGGGAGATCTCATCTCTCTGATCCGCGAAGTTATTAATTAAAGCATTCCGAATACCTGCCCAGGTTTCCGGAATTCCGTTGGAGTTTATCAAACGGGCGGCTGGCCCTGAGATTTTATTGAGGATCCCGTTTATGAGGATTAGATTATTGAATTCGTGTTCTGGTCCGGGTTATATTCGTCTACCAGGTGATCACATAACTTTACGAAACGTGTCAGCACGTTCGGGTTCCCATCAAATTCGGGAAGCATCCACAGAGCTTTACTCACATCATCTAGGTTTTGCAAGTATTAGCAGTCTCGTCAATATCTAAATCGTTTTCTAATTGCAAGTTATTTTCTAATTCTAAACTATTTTCTAAATCGTCAGGCGACTCACTAAGCTCTCTATTCGCGTCTTGTGCGTTATGCCTAGAATTATCCTCTAACCTAGGGGGTGACAAGAATTCTCGTGGATGAAAAATCTTGGAAGTTATAGGAAACACTTAAGGGAAAAGGAAAGCAACTTCAGAACAGTTCTAAAGTACTCACATAAAATACATGGTCCTTTCTGCGTATCGATGGCTGGATACTCTCGTCCCGGCAGCAGCTCTTCAGGTTCAGGATACTCAGCAACGGTGCCGAAAAGTCACCCGGGCGACTCGCGAGCGCGATCTTCGATATCCGGAAGTTACGATGCCCACGAACGTCCGTGAGTATCCTACCGACTGCGCCAATTACGAAGGCTACGGCCGGAGGAGTTAAAAAAAACCGAAATTATTTTAAACTAATTTAATTTAAATAAAAAATTACAATATAATTTTATAACTAAATGGAAGTGTCAATCGGTCGATGTAAGAACCAAGAGTGCCGGTTTCACACGGTGATGCGATGCATTCCAAGCGCGTCACGTTGCAGCTGCGCGATTCCCGTTCTGCTGCGTCGGCGCCTTGCGAAATCCATGTCTTCACGTGTGGCCCGGTTCGAGTGCTTGCTATGGGCTTTACATGGAAACGACGTATGTAACACACCTGCAGCTATATAACCAATGCGAGCTCACGTAGATATTTAGGTGTCATAATAGACGAGAATCTATACTTTAAAAGTCACATTTGTTTGACAGCTGCGGTAGGGTTCGTAAACTTATGTACACCATGAAGCTACTAAGGGAAGCCGCCGATGCTCAACTACTTGAAATAGTGTACCTGGCACTGTGTCAATCTATATTAAGCTATTGTATACTTGCTTGGGGTGCTAACTTAATACTGCTGGAAAGAGCACAAAGAGCTGTTTTGAAAGTGCCCTTGCGACGGTCACGGCGGTACCCTACTTCTACTCTATTTAAGGAAGCTTGAGTCTTGAGCGTTCGAAGACCTTTCTTAATGCGTGCTGCCATATGACATATGTCCACATTAAGAGTTTGAGATCGCTAGAGCATTCTGACATGGTACGTAAGAGAATTTATAAAATCCCTAAACCTTGTGTCAACACGGCCTTTGCAAAATGGTTTTCAAAGTTCCTTCTCCCGCACATATACAATAGATTGGTAAGATACTGTGACATAAGGCACAGCTCTGTTCATGAGGCCAAAACTCAAATACATAAGCTTTTGTTATCCTGGGATTATGACATGTCGGAAGAAATACTTCATTTATAGGCAAATGTTGTGGATAGTAATTTTGCTGCCGTCCGACCCCAAGAGACTAAACCACTCGTAGGGCTACTATATGCCTCTCACTATCCTGCTCGTGCATACTTGCTTACACAAACACTCACTCACACACGCACATACATACACAAATCTCTATGTTGTTGAAAGTAGTTGTAGTGTAGTTAATTTTATTTTTATTTGTTGTGTACCTACATGCCTATTATCTTCATAGGCCGCACTATTTTTGGTAATATTTTGTGTTAATGAATCCCACGACACAGGCATAGCCTAGTGTGGGAATCACTGTTCCTACTGTTTATCAATTATTTATTTCTGGTTAATAAACTATTTTTTTATGTAATATAGTTTGTCACATGAATATCCATCTCATTCCATGCTGCTGCATGCTCCATCCTCAGTCTCCAATTTTAATCGTACAGCAATATCCTTACATTTTTTAATTGAAGAAATTTCATTAAACGAATTTTCCAATTCGAATAATCCGTCCCGTCAAAAATTGGAATTACGATATTATTCATTTTTAGGGTTCCGTAGTCGTCCGTTTTTTCGGGTACCTCTCGAACACCTAAAGCGGGGGTGTTTTTTTTTTTTTTCGTTTCAACACTTGTGTGGGGTGTCGTTGAATAGGTCTTTTAAAAATAATAGGGGTCTTCAAACATATTTTTTTGATAAAGTCAGTAGTTTTGTAAATATTCGCTCCGAAAATAAAAAAAATAGCGTCCCCCCCTCTAACTTTTTTCATGAAAATGAGGCCTTATAAGTACTTTCCATGAAAACTATATTGAACAAAATCGGTCGAGCCGTTTTTGAGTTATCGCAAAATTTCATAATTTTCTTAAAAGGACGTAAGTTGACTTCCACAAGGTAATAAGTAACTACAGTTACTTTGGCGTTTACAACCTTTTTATAGAGCTTGAAATCTTTCTCTAAACTTAAGTCTATTGTGAAGGATGGGCAACTACGGAACCCTACACTGAGCGTGGCCCGACATGCTCTTGGCCGGTTTTTTTATAATTATATTTACTTACTTGGTTTTCCACACGTTTTCCACACCTAGGTGTCGATCTGCTACCATGATATATTATAGACGAATGACTTTGTTTTGAATGCTCATTTATTAACATATTTTATTGATAGAACATAGGAACTTGACAAGACGACGGATTAATAATTTGTTCTACATTGACATATCTGAGTTATGAAACTAAAAAGTCTAAGCGGCTAATAGAAATCTTCATCGATAGACGAACTCAAGAAGTCTCAAGTTAACCGTTACAATGTGAAGCACCTTTTTTTTTTTATATACTACGATTGTGGCAAACAAGCATGCGGCCCGCCTGATGTTAAGCAGTTACCGCCGCCTATGAACGCTTGCAACGCCAGGAGCATCACGCGCGCGTTGCCGACCCTTTAAGAACCTATTTACTCCCCTCTTGAAGAACCGCATACTGTAGCCCCCGGGGAAAACCTCGGGAGGGAGCTACTAGCACCTACAGTTGAGCAGAATCGGGAGCAATAAATACGAAATGGATACAATAAAACAACATAGATTATGCAACATTTATAATTTAACGATGATTTTTTGTATTAATTGCACTAAGTAATCCATCACCAGCACATTTACATATTTGTAGATTTGTGTTTGCCTGCCGTGAGACAGACATGAATTGTAACTGTGTGATTTGCGTCTTGATACACAGTTATTTATTGTTCGATATCTCTACATTCTCGTCACATCCTTTTTCGTTCGTCCCCATAGATCGGTTCCGTCGCCAGTTCGTTTAGCTCTCTTCTCAATCATATCACTAGACGCATGTTTCAAATCATACGCCCACCCGCACCACGCGCAAAAGTCGATGAATTTCGTTGAGAAATTTATATAATTATTCCCTAATTCTGCGACTCTATAGTCAAAAGGAAAAACGTGGTGATAGTTGTGGTAACCCTCTCCAAACGCTACCAAAGACAAACCAACACTCTGTGTCGGCGAGATGCTTTTGTCGTAAGGTTTGTTGCCAAACAAATGCGCTACGCTGTTGATAGCAAATGTTATGTGGGACCCTAATATAAGACGGAGGAGGGAGACGTGATGTGAGTTGCTTAATGTCTCGCCCCAGCAGAGAACAGGGATCAGTGCCGGCAGTATAAACACGAGTAAACTGGCAAGGAGTCCGTAGTATCTGAAACAAAACAATATTTACTCTAAAATAAATAAGTAGTAATTTTGTGTTTTTAGCACGTTTCTGATTTTGGGTCGATTGCAAAAAAAATGTACATAGTTAAAAGCTTAGTTATCAAAAAATCACGGTCGCTTCCTTTGTGTGACGAAAACTAGTCATACAAAATGTATGGGTACAAAGGAATCACCCCGCTTCGATTGTAGTAGATCGCATTCAATTTTTCTTTCTTAATTTACCTTTGTGTCATTATTTATAAAAACAAAGGAATCAATTAAGTTTTGTTTTAATTAAAGCCCTTAACTATGTACATTTTTTTTGCAATCGACCCTTGTAGAAATCTTTATATTTTTTGGCATGTTGCGTAATTTTTTTTTACAAAACCATAGAAAATGGTCCATTGTACCTCGAAAATTTTATTTTTGGGTCGATCGCAAAATTGTACATACTCGTAGTTAAGGGCTTTAATTCAAAAAAACTTAATTGATTCCTTTGTGTAACGAAAGTTACCCATACATTTTGTATGACTAACTTTCTTCACACAAAGGAAGCGATCGTGATTTTTTTTAACTAAGTTTTAAACTATGTAAAAAAAAATTGCAATCGACCCTTTTATCAAAACATTACGTGTTAATAATGTCAAGTCTCATAACCTCTTCCATCAGTCTCATGTATCCACAAAAAAGGTAAAAGTCAGTCGGGACAAGTGCTAAAGCGGGACAAGCGCACCTACCATATCGAAATCAATCGTCAAGTACAGATGTTACATTAGTACTTATCAAAATAATCATAATAACGATGGTTCGAAGGCTAGGTATTTTGTTCAACTTATACAGTGAGTGGTCTAGAACCGAGGATAATACTAAAAACGGAGGCTCTATAGGACACTAGTAATTGAATCATTGTGGTCCCAACTAATTAAAATCAAAACTTTACGTTTTAATTTTTTCTAACAAACATAATCGTAAACTCGATAAAATGCAAATTAAGATCATTCTGCATCGTACTAATTCGGAGCTACTCGGAACGTCTCTTTGACAATTTATGGGTTGTTTGACACAACTTGCGTCGGCTGATAGAAAAATAATAGTATCGCACGTGATGATTGTTTAATTTCAAATTCAAAATATTTATTTCAGACAATGTCCATAGAGTGTTAGTTACAAAGGTCTTACAAACTATGTTAGTATGCAAATAAATAACAACATATAAAGAATTAAAAATAAATTAACTTAAATAATATCATAAACGATGCCTCGAGAGCCCATGTGTAAGGAGTTCCAGTGCCTCCACAGTGAGCTAATAGGATTCTCCCAAACAAGCCTTACGAGGGTGTTGGAGCTGTCACGCACGCGACGCATGAGGGACGCCGTTCGTTTGCGAATTATTGCCACGAAACCGTCGACGCTCGCCTCCGCGAACATCGCAGACGCGCTACAAAAGCGTCAAATAGTGCCCTGAAACCGTTATTGTATTGGACGCGCAGAGCATTAAGCGTCTTTTTAGTGTAGTTCGTCCACAGACTGCACGTGTAAAAGGATTGGCAAAAAGCTTAAAAAAAAGTCCTCTTGACATCCCCGTCACAACGCAACACTGTTAAGAGGAACCCCGCACAGCTGCACGGCAGGAACTGATGTAAGGGCTTTATTGTTCCCTGCTTTAAATATTAACAGTTCACGTTAGCAGACGTTACTGCTTTAATAAAAAAATAAGTAATTGGGGTGTAGCACATCGTTACTATCGATTCTCAACAAATTTGAGACGATGGTGCCGACGATAAAGTCTAAATCTTTACGGTAGATGTCGCTACGATGCCACCCTAAGGCATGTCGAAGCAACTGGTTGAAAAATTCAATGACTCTGACATCTGATTCGGTGGTCCAATTGGGAGGACGCCAGTGTTGGCCCGGAAAGCCGTTGGAAACGCAGGTTCGAATCCTGTCCGAATCATTAAATTTTTCAATTTTCGCTTCATTTGTAAACATTTATTAACAGTTCACTCTTTTTCGTATTATATCTCAGGCCATGTGTCACCGCATACTCCTCACAGATTCTCAGCAATTTTATAAGGGCGCTGATCGCCGGGCACAGCAGCACCATATCGTCAGCATAACTGATATTATTTAAATAAATATTATTATTATTATTTTTTTTCCCTTTATTCATTTTAATACTTAGGCTAGGTTTTTTTTACAATAAATTTATATAAAAAGTAAAATATAAAAAACACATTACAAATATAAACACATTCTAAAAAAAACCTAACCTAGGGTGCCGCCGGCAGCGGGGCAGGGCCCAGGCTACCGGTGGTTAGGGCTGCAGAGAGAGGAACCTTATTATTATTATGTCCTTTATTTATTTTAATTCTTAGGCTAGGTTTTTACAATATCTGTATATAAAAAGTAAAATACAATAAAGAAATTACAAAATATATAAACATATTATAAAAAAACCTAACCTAGGGTACCGCCGGCAGCGGGGCAGGGCCCAGGCTACCGGTGGTTAGGGCTGCAGAGAGAGGAACCTCCTGACGATGCGCGCCGTGTCCAGGAGTACCGCATTTTGTATCTGGCCCTTGATCCAGCCATCTAGCGAGAGTCTCTTAAGATGTTTGTCGAGACTCTTCGCTATAAGACCGTTCGCCGAAACGACTATCGGGACAATGATCGTCGAGTCAACATCCCACATGGCGGTCACCTCGTGAGCCAAGTCAAGGTACTTGCTGAGTTTGTCCTTCTCGGCCTTCACGAGGTTCTCGTCATGGGGGATGGTGATGTCGACGAGCACTGCCTGGCGCTTTGATCGATCCACCAAAACGATGTCAGGCTTATTGGCTACAATAGTCCTGTCCGTGATGATAGATCGATCCCAATAGAGCGTGGCACGACCATTCTCAAGAACTGGCATCGGTGCGTACTTATAGTACGGCACCTCAGACCCCACAAGACCGTATTGAAGAGCAAGTTGCTGGTGAATGATCCTGGCTACTTGGTTATGTCTGTGCAAGTACTCGCCGTTAGCAAGATGAGAACAACCGGAGATGATATGCCTGAGTGACTCACCGGGACGGCGGCATGCCCGACAAATGTCGACCGTACCGTCCTTCAGGATATATCTCCGGTAATTGTTCGTCATCATTACTTCGTCCGCAATTGCACAGACAAAACCTTCGGTTTCCCCGAAGAGATCCCCGAAGCGTAGCCAGTTCACCGACGCGAGCAGATCTACATCGGGCCCCGTAAGGGCCTTGTAGAACCGCCCGTGTAGCTCCTTGCTCTCCCATACAGCCCTGCGGTCATCGATGCTAAGCACCTTTGGCCTGCGCCAGTTCTCGTTTGCTAAGGAGAGAGAGGTGAGGCCTTTGTCAACTGCTACTACATCGCGATGAATCCCACACTCGTTGTTTAGGAAATACTCCCTAAGACTGCACACCTCGCGGTTATGGAGGTCCTTGGCGTTTAAAAAGCCACGGCCCCCACACTTACGCGGGATGTACATTCTCATAACTGACGAGCGTGGGTGCCTCATGCGATGTGTAGTGAGCAGCTGACGGACCCTCGTATCCAGGGCGTCCAGCTCAGTCTGAGTCCACCTTAGTATGCCAAAGGAGTAAGTGAGCAGAGGCATCACCCAAGCGTTGAAGGCGCGCGCCTTATTGCCACCGGACAAAAGACTGTTAAGTACTTTTGTCAAACGACAAAAGAAACGCTCCTTCACCGCCCGTCTAATGTCTCCGTCCGAAATACCCAATGACTGTGACATACCAAGGTACTTGTAGGTTTCAACTTCGGAGATAGACCTGAGGGTCATTGTCTCAGAAAGCTGTAAGTTCGCGGAATTTACGACTTTCCCCCGCTGTACATGCATGACTGCACACTTGTCTACACCAAACTCCATTTTGATGGCGCTACTGAAGGTTTCAGTTACTTCCAGTAGTTCCACCAAATCCTGGCGTTTTGGTGCATGCAGCTTAAGATCATCCATGTACAGCAGATGAGAAATTACCTCACCTCCTCTTCGAAGCCGGCAACCTAGTCCTGAATCCTTCAGCAGAGTGCTGAGCGGATTCAGGGCTAGGCAGAACCACAGAGGACTCAAACTGTCACCCTGGAAAATACCTCTCTCAATCCTTATCAAGTCCCGCGGGCCAGGGTGGCCATCCCCGCCTCCTGGTTGACGAAGGACTGTGGTCCACTGCCTCATACACGCGCCTAAGAGGGATCTTAGAGCTGTATCGATTTTATACAGTTCTAAGATCCTCTCCAGCCATGAATGAGGCACCGAATCATAGGCCTTCTTATAGTCAATCCAAGCGGTTGAGAGGGACCCCTTGTTCCGCCGGACTTGTTGGCAAATGGTCGTGTCAATGAGGAGGAGCTCTTTAGTACCACGGGACCCAACCCTACACCCATTCTGAGAAAAGTCCAAAACGTTGTTCGCAACAATGTGCGTGTTAATTTTTGTTCTCAGAATGGACGTAAGGAGCTTGTATAAAGTGGGCAAGCACGTGATGGGTCTATTGTTTTTCGCTTCCGTGGTACTACCGGACTTATGGAGCAGGAAGGTAACACCAGTAGTCATGAAAGATGGCAGGGAACCAAGCTCGAGGGCGTCTTGAAATTGTGTTGCCAGACGTTCGTGTGAGGATCGAAACCACTTGATCCAGAAGTTGTGCAACCCGTCCGGCCCAGGACTTTTCCAGTTCTGGGTCGTACGGGCCGCACACCTTACATCATCGGGGCTGATAGTCACAGCCCCCATGTCTTCGATCGGCTCACACTCACGTCTGACAACATTCATCCATTCGCCCTCTGTGTGCTCGACTGGCACCGACCAGATACTACGCCAGAAGTTAATCATGGCAGTAGGATCCGGCAGTTGCCCGTCGCTCACACATTGGTCGGTTCCCTCCCACCTTCGGTATACCTTCCTTTGATCACTTTGAAAGAGACGATTCTGCTGGAATCGATCCACACGCTCTCTGTAGCGACGAATACGGCTTGCCCATGCACAAACTTTCTGCTTTAGGTAGTCGATGCGCTCCGTGACACATGCCATGTAATCGCAGGGCCTGGTGCCAGTCCCCACGAAGGCTTGTGTCACGTATCGCATCACACGGGGGCGGTTGTTGCCCCCCCCTAAAACAGATTAGCTTGGCAATGAAAGTCCTAAACGAGCTGATACGCCGCTCGATCCGTACTTGCCAGGCAGGAACACCCCCGGCGGTCCGCGGTGCTCGGTCAGTGTCCGGGAATCTGACACGAGGGGTCTATATTGGAATCCATAATTTACTTTGTCCTATTTGTAAATTCCATAATAACTGTGGTCATAATGATCTTTTGCCATAATAACGTTTATCCTAATGCAAATGCCATAATATTGATCATCCTAATATTGAATATCCTAATGATTATATACCCTATTATCTTAAGTACTAATGATCAAGTGTCCTATCAGTTACATATCCTAATACTAGTTGCCATAATCATCATATGTCCTAATAGTTACTTATCCTAATTATTATCACATGTCCTAATAGGTACATAGCCTAAAACATGATATCCAGCCTACACAATTTTAATGCTGTATAGTTTTGTACGCACAGCTTTGCTATTTCATTATAACAGGCGCTACTAATTTATTTATATTGGAATCCATAACCATAAACTGTGTAGGTAGAAGGATAAAAAAAACACAAATGTGAAATATCTCAATCGGTTAGCCGTGTTTTATGTCTCAGGCAAGTTGAAAAGCCGAAAATATGTCTGAGCCGTCCGAGGAATATTGTGAAGTGTTTAAAAGCACTAAAGGTGGTATCAAATTAAACATCGATGGATTTACTTACGAAAAGAACCGTGTAGTGGATGATAAGTACTATTGGGTTTGTGAGTTAAGCAAAAAACAACAATTATAAGTGCAGTGTACGTGCAGTTACCAAGTTGGATGCAAAAAATGGTAAACACTTATATGTTTCTCGAAAAATATCGCAACATAACCATGAACCAAATGCAATTAGGGTGAAAGTTGCCAACGCACTCAATGAGATAAAGTCGGACGCGGAAAATAATACAGATAAAAAACCGACACGTATAATACATGATATTGTAGCATGTACATCATCATCAACTTTGGCTCAGCTTCCAGTACAACATAATTTGAGACAAATGATTTACCGCCAAAAAAAGAAGTCAAGTGTGAAGATTATTGAACCGAATTCGTTTGATTTTGAATTGAATGAAGATTTTTTTTTACAAAAAGATGATGACATTATTATACGCGACAAAATTTTCAATGGTAAACGTGTATTCATGTACACGACCAAAAAACACCTTTGTTATTTGAGCAAATCCAAATTTTGGCTCATGGACGGAACATTTGATATAGTGCCCAGTATATTTCTGCAATTATATACCATTCACAGCAATGTTATGGAAAATAGAACATTTCCATTAGTGTTATTTTTATCAACAAATAAAGATAAAAGCAGTTACGACAGAATGTTCGATCTGTTACTGGAAAGTTGTCAAGAGTATAATTTAACTTTGGCACCACGGTACATAATAACAGACTTTGAAAAAGCACCAAAAGTAAGCGCAAAAAGTACTTTGATAATACAACTTTTAAAGGCTGTTACTTTCATCTCGGCCAAATTATTTATCGGAACGTGCAATCAAAGGGTTACCAAAAATTATACGGGAATAATCCCGATTTCGCAACGGAAATAAAATGTTTATTGGCGCTGTCATACCTCACACCAACTGAAATACCTATTTACTTTGATGAGTGGTACAACAGTAATATTTCGAGTGAAGCAAAAGTTGTAGGTAACTGGTTTGCTACTAATTATGTGTGGGGAAATGTCAACTCCCCGGCTACATATGATCCCGATTTTTGGAGTACAAATGCCCAAAATGAAGATAATATTCCGAGGACACAAAATAGTGCCGAGTCATGGCACAACCGAATCCAAATCATAGTAAATAAGCATCATGAAGGATTTTACAAGTTATCAAACGCTTTGATAACTGAGATTAAATATACTACAGCTGAAATTGAAAAAATGATAACTGGCGGCACTTCACCGCCATCAAAAAAAAGAAAATTGTTGGACCAAAATAAACGCGTGATGAAAGTGTTGAGAAATAAATCGACGTTTATTTCTAAATCCGAGTTTTTGACAGCAATTGCAGTAAATTTAAAACTAGTGTAACAGCTGAACACTATAAGTATTGGATTGTTGATTAGTATCAAATAGTTACAGATTATATAATATTTACAATAACTGTGTAAAAACATATATGTTTTTTTTTGTTTACAAAGTAAAAATTAAGTCAATTATAGTTGTGGCCTTTCACTTTTACCCCTCCATCTTAATAAACTCAATATAGGCCTCCCCGCCGCACTCGCTTCGCTCGCTCGTTAGGGTCGCAATTCAACCTAACACTCCTCCTCGGGTACACTACATAAATACGAAAAACTAAATTCCGATAACCTAACCTATAGTTTTCGGGGTTCAGCAAGTCTGACGCTCCGCTCGCTTCGCTCGCTCCGCTATACGTGGTCACAATACAAACCTTTTTTTTTTTTTTTTTACATGGAGAAATCCTCATCGGATCCCCGCTCTACGGGGAAGAGCGTGGGTATGTCGGACTCTACTGAGAAGCAGTAGCCTACCGACTAAAACTCCATGGTATGCCCACTCGCGGCGTAGTGGGGGTGACACGGGATCGCGAACATGTCACCGCGAAATCACAATACAAACCTAACCTAACCTACAGTTTTCGGGGTTCAGCCAATAACCTAACCTATAGTTTTCGGGGTTCAGCAAGTCTGACGCTCCGCTCGCTTCGCTCGCTCCGCTATACGTGGTCACAATACAAACCTAACCTAACCTACAGTTTTCGGGGTTCAGCCAATAACCTAACCTATAGTTTTCGGGGTTCAGCAAGTCTGACGCTCCGCTCGCTTCGCTCGCTCCGCTATACGTGGTCACAATACAAACCTAACCTAACCTACAGTTTTCGGGGTTCAGCCAATAACCTAACCTATAGTTTTCGGGGTTCAGCAAGTCTGACGCTCCGCTCGCTTCGCTCGCTCCGCTATACGTGGTCACAATTCAAACCTAACCTAACCTACAGTTTTCGGGGTTCAGCCAATAACCTAACCTATAGTTTTCGGGGTTCAGCAAGTCTGACGCTCCGCTCGCTTCGCTCGCTCCGCTATACGTGGTCACAATCCAAACCTAACCTAACCTACAGTTTTCGGGGTTCAGCCAATAACCCAACCTACAGTTTTCGGTCAACTTACAGTTAACCCAAGTCTGACCTGCCTTAAAGTAGGATATTAGGTAATGTTATTATAGCTTATGATGTTATGGCAAGTAATCATTATGGCATTTGACTTTAAGACATGTGATTTATGGTTTTGTATATTATGACTCGTAAGTTTTATGTGTTAATAGATTAGTACAAAACATATTAGGTATTTAGAGCATTAGGTAAGGGGCCATCCATAAATTACGTCACACGTTAAGGGGGAGGGAGGGGGTCGACGAAGTGTGACATTCTGTGACAAGGGGGTGGGAGGGGTCCTAAATTTCGTGACGTCACATTTCAAAATCTATTATAAGTGTTAAAACACGAACTTTAAACTATTACTTTACGAAAACCTCAAAAACATATACAACTATATCTGTGTAAATATAAGATACCAATTGTTTTGTCGACCACTCGCTCTACTATCATCGTTTTATTTGTTGGTAATTGTTTGATTTGATGTGAATTTTATAAAAAAAAATATTTAAATGGAAATAAAACCGATTTAGTAACCGCTGTTTTTTTTTAATAATTTCTAAATGTAAATTTGCAAAATATGTGACGTCACACTAGGGAGGGGGGGAGTCTCCCAAATGTGACCAACTGTGACAAGGACGGGGGGAGGGGCAAAAAATCATGAAATTCGTGTGACGTAATTTATGGATGACCCCTAATGTAATATTATGGTTTATGATCATTAGGATGTAAGATCATTATGGCAAATAATCATTATGACAAATGATTGATATGTCAAAAGTGTTTAGAGTAAATGTGGTATGGCATTTGACTTTAGGACATACGATATTATGGATTGCGAAGGAGACCCGACACGAGCAACTTGGCACGCCGCGATGGCCCCACAGTACATGATCGAGTGGGTATCAGCTAAATCTTCGCTAGCCCGAAGGTACGGGTCTAGCAAAGCGTCCAGGGCTCCCATCAGCGCTAGGTTACGTTTGTGCATTGGCAAGCGTGGTAATCGCGGCCTAGACTCAGGTGTCGATCGATATCGCTCAATCGCCTCCTCCAAAGCCCTCCTCAGCTGCTCATTGGCCTGGGTACTTACGCCGCTCGCACCGTCTTCCCCACCGGCTTCGGGATCCATCAGCGGCACCACCGGCACCAGGTTGGGCGCTGGCGCCGGAACCGGTGACGTAGCAGAAGCCACGCGAGCGGCCAGTACTTCCATGCGCAATCGATCAAGTGTCGCGTCGTCCAGCAGCTTGCGCCGCTGGATAAAACGCACTTGATCGGATAGCCGCTGCGCAGATACGGCGATGGTCGGATCAAATGCAAGAAACAGAGGCAGCATCCTGTCCCGGTACGCGGACAGGTTGATTCCCCCCTCTGTAGCCCCGTAGTAGGCGCGCATGCAGTTTTCGTTCATTACTTGCGCCCATCGCATGCGACGCACTACACCACCGGTAGCGGGAGCCGTGGTCGGAGCAGATTGCCCCGTAGGCCCCAAGCATGCCGGCAGCGGTGGCCGTCCACGTCGCGCAGATGGTCGTGGCGGCGGGGGCGGCGGCCCGCGCTCGTCGTCGCTCGACTCGCTGGTGTCGGGCGCTGTGGCGAACTCATCACCCAACGACGATGGCGAGGAGGACGACGAGACGGGCGGGGGTGTTGGACGTGCGTTCTGGGTGTGCGCGGCTGTGTTTCTTCTTGCCTGGCTCCTTGTGATCATCAGTATTTTTTCTTGGTAGTCTTGTTTATTTTGCGTGACACATAGTTGTCAAATTGTCAACTTGTATCGCGGACGATTTCTATTGAAAACTACACATTTTTCACTTCCCTTATGGTTTTCCATGGTGTTTAATAGGTTTTTATTGTAAACAACTCAAAATCCGTAATAAACAATTCCAAAAATGTAAAAAATACTTATTTTTTATTAAAGCAGTAACGTCTGCTAACGTAAACTAAATGTTTACAAATGTAGTAAGTATTTTGGGTGTAGCACATCGTTACTATCGATTCTCAACAAATTTGAGACGATGGTGCCGACGATAAAGTCTAAATCTTTACGGTAGATGGCGCTACGATGCCACCCTAAGGCATGTCGAAGCAACTGGTTGAAAAATTCAATGACTCTGACATCTGATTCGGTGGTCCAATTGGGAGGACGCCAGTGTTGGCCCGGAAAGCCGTTGGAAACGCAGGTTCGAATCCTGTCCGAATCATTAAATTTTTCAATTTTCGCTTCATTTGTAAACATTTAATGTAAAAAATATTAAAAATTCACGAGAGCCTACATTTGTGACATCATGTGTCAGCCGTCACGTTATTATTATTATTATTATTATTTACAGTGGTACCCCCTATCGAGCAACCGATACCCGTACTACTGAGCCTAGCGATCAACTCATCCATGTACAGGATAAACAACCTAGGTGAACTTAAACCACCTTGCCTAACGCCACACTTCAATCTGTACACGTCTGAGTACGCGCCTGTCCATCTAACTTGATTGGTTTGGTTACCGTACCAGAACTGAAAAAGTTGGATTATTGGCTGTGTATGTACCTACATATTTTCGTTGATTATAATAATTTGTCCATTAAAGTTTTCTTAACTAAAGATTTGTATTAATCCTCTTAACACTTCAATCGCTTCAGGGTCAATTGCATTATCACCGTTATCTTCATTATCTTCGTCATTGTCGGTGACAATGGTTTCGTCATTTGGATAATGATACGGAATATAATATTGCACTCCTAGGTGTTTTTCTAAATTGTGAAGGGTGACACTCGCTAGAAATATATTGCATGCTATCAAAGGTTGCACATGGAGATGATTAAGACAAGGGAATTTTTCTTTTAGTATTCCTAGAGCGTTTTCAACAAATCTTCTCGTACTTTTAAAAGCTCGCAGAAATCGCATAACTGCTTCTGTCATTGGTATTTCAACAGGGATGTTTGAAGTAATGAGCCATTTTTTCATAGCATATGCACAGTCTTCTAACAAAATTGCATTTGGGAACGGCCTCCAACCATTCGCCCACTGCTGAGCCAAAGTTGAATTACGTAGCACTCTTGCATCATGAACGGAGCCCGGCCATCTAGCACTAGCGTAAAAAAACTCTAAGTTTGGCCCACAAACAACCATTGTATTAATCGAATGCTGACCTTTGCGGTCAACATACATGTACTCATGCTGCTGAGGCGAATCAATGGGTATTAAAGACCCATCACTGGTTCCGCCAATTCTTGGAATATTTGCAATTTCCCTAAAAAAATCCGGGATAGTATTTGAATCCGGCCATCGCACTTCGGTCCCAAACATTTCGTTGACAATTTCAGTCGTAACTCGTTTGATACACCGGTGGATGGTAGCCTTTGAAACTCCGTGATTATCTCCGCTAACGTGATATTGAGGCCCCCGATCCCATCCAATGCAGTGTACAAAGAATTTGTTGTTAGGCGTCAAAGCTTTGTTTTTTGTGGTTGGATGTTCAATACGTGCACCGATTCTATTTATTCTACACTGATTTTACTAAGACGAAATTTTTCTTTCAATGAAAAATCCGTGATTTCAAAGGAAAAATTAATTCTTTCTTTATATCTTCTTCTATATGCAAAATCACCAGTATCACTATTACTGTCACTAGCGTCACTACTACTCGCATAGAGAGCCATTTTGAACTACGTTACGCGCGCCTATGCCAATCACGAAATCCTACAATTGTAACGCAATTCGACACAGCTTCATCCTCATGTCAAGATTCACCGACATTTCTTCAAATATGTCGACTGAAAAAAATAATTCTTGTTTCACAACATAATTGTAATACATACAATTTTAGCAAAATGCCTGTCATGTTTGTATGAATTTCTATAGATTTATTTTTATAAAATTGTAATATGTCACCTGTCGCTTGACAATTGTCGCTCGACATATGTCACTGACAATTGTAGCCGTGGTGAAATAGGGGCTGTCTCGAGCTAAAAAAATTGGGATCTCATTCGCATGAACTCGCCTTAGCAGGTTAATCATGTCCTGTAAATTTTTACTCACCTTTTCCTTTCTTCGCACAATATTCCGATCAGCTGTTTTTACTGAGTCGAATAATAGATTCTTGGCTCCAAACACATCCTCTTCGGAAAACGCCGTTGCACACAAATTGATTATACTCTCATCCTTTATTATTTCCACTTTATTTTGCATAAATGCCAACACCTCATTTATAACAACATTGCAGTTACTGCACAGTGCACTTCACTACCTCGGAGGTCATTGTCCTCGCTTATCGCAAACGTCACTAACGCGCGTGCACACTCGATGACTCGCGTCAGCTGACTGAATTTGCATCCAAAAATTAAATAAACCACTTTCTAGTTAATAGTAAATTGTTTAATGTACAAATAATAAATACAGACCCAAAGCGTTCTCAATATGTCTGCCCCTCTGCTGTACGCAAGTAGTGTACTGTCTGATATGTTATTGTGAACGGTTCCTAAATCCACGTTGAGTTGCATCATGTGAAAAGCCTCGGTTATTCTGTTTTTGAGGATGTCTACTGTACTATTGTCTACTGCGTAAACAAAATTGAGTGCGAACAGGTAAATCTCTTGGTAAAAGACCGTGGCTTTCAAAAACTTAAAAGGATGTTGCTTCCTTCTTCTCATTACTTATGTACTGGAAGCGGGATGCTGTCTAAAATATCGAATAATTCTTCTTTCTAATTGCCGGCTGACATTTAGAGGTCTGTTCCCTCGTATGTCCGGGGACAAGAGGATGGTTGTCACGTAAGCGTTGTACTGCATTTGTAATCGCTCGAGCATTCACGCTTGCCGTGCCGGCACGCCGTAACATCCTTTTCTCGAAGGCATTCAGACCATTTTCAATCCCCTGTATTTCGTTGTGGACAAAGCTAGAGGGCTGAATTTTTAGTGACCAGGAGGGCATAATATAACCTATGCATATTTATCATCTATGATAATATGCAAAGAAGTCGTACAATTTTCAAATCACGTTTAAAATGGTGCCAGAACCACAGTGAACAGATCGACACCTCCTACGTATACTGATACAAGTGCAAAATCACGATTTTACAGGAGGGCTGTTCAAAGGTATAAAGTGCCATAACTAATTCATACGTTAAAATAATGTAATGAAATTTTCAAATCATTTTAATGAATATATTTTCCTTAAATCTACATATTTACTATTTCAAAATTAATTGTACTTTTAGTAAAAAAGGTAGTTATACCAGTATACGTGAAATTTACGAGTTCTAGTTTACGGGTATACTGAGACAACTACCACTTGATCCAGTATACGTCGTAAACTATGATTAGATGAATATGGATAATAATATTATTATTATGCATATTATGCGACATGTACTATTTATTAGATATATAAACAAACTCAAAGCTCGTGTTTGGATGGATCTGATCGGTTAGTTTCATCTGATTTGTCACTTGTAACAGTATACGCCTGAATGAATCCGTTATGTACCAGTATACTGTTACGGTTATTTTGTATGTTATGTCCAATATAGTAAGTTCTGAAGTTGGTATTTAGGATATTTAAGCAAATTACTTTTGAAAGACAATAAATAAAGCGAATGTACACTAAAATTACGTTTATTTAAAAGGTCATTAAAATCACAGCCCGCATTTAGGGAATGGTGTTATTTGTCTTTGTTACAGCGGTATTATCAACATTATTACTGTTTTAACATTTATATATAGTACATTCCAGTTCCTTTTATGTCCATCACAATTGTCAGACCAAAACCTGAATTCATCTACATCATCTTGAAGTATTAATTTAATTAAGTCAAATAATTTGTCATTTAGTCACGTCAACAGTACCTAACAAGTAGCATTCCCAAACCAAATTTATGCTGTGAAATTATACAGATTAAGTTTTTATTGTAATAAGACATGCTTATATTACCGTGAGGAGATGACAAGGTTTTTGAAGGTCGAATACAGCAGTCGCATTTTTTAATTAAGTTTGAGTTTTTTTTTTCCTATTTATTTCAAGTCTCTTTCCTCCATGTGCCAATGTGTTTGATTGTTTGTTTTTCAGTAGGTGTTTTCAAATTCTCGTAAATGTGACAAGCGTCAACTTAATATTTTGACTGAAAATATCACGGTATTGTCGAACAGACTAAGCTTGCGCTTCGTATTTGGTAGAATTAAACCAATCCTTGTACAAATTATATATTTCAATGAAATTCAAACTTCCGCCAGCGAAAATGTGTGTTACGAACTTGAATATTTATTCCTGGTCATGGATGTTATCTCTACATGTACTTTATAAATTATGTATATATCGTCGCCTAGTACCCATAGTACAAGCTTTACTTTGCTTGGGACACTGGGTCGATTTGTGTAAGATGGACCCTTAATATTTATTTAGGTATTATTTAAAAAAAATCCGTTCACACTAAAATTTAACGTAATTTTTGTCTTACATGTTTATTATTTGTTTTCTTGGCTTGTTTTTCCCGTATTTTTATTTTATTTAAACTCATGATTAGATCTTTACTTTCTTTGTTCGTTGATCCACATATTATTTAAATTCCACATAAGTTACCGACATCTTTTTTGCTATTTTATTTTACGATTGCCTGTCGTGCCAACTAAGCAGCTGCCATCTCTAAATTCGCCAAACATGAAAAGACTTAAAAACCCGGACATTTGGCGTAACTCGCATTTTCCCCGAATATAAAAAAAATTAAAAAAAAATGCTTTATTTTCCCCCGGACGGCCTCAAACTAGGACAAATCCGGGGTAACCCAGACGGATGTCAGCGCTAGTTTAAAAACAATGCATTTTATTAGTTTTAGATATCATATTTCTTAGTAACATTTACTATTTAAGAGCTACATAACCGATATTCAAAGGAAAATAACGAAATTTAATTTTTCAAAAAGTCCAGGTTCGATTCCTGGGCCGAGTACACGTATTTTTGTAAGTATATGAATGCAGTTTTTCTTTTTACTAAAATCAACGTCATGGTTCCTAAGCCAAGATTTCGCTATCTGTTATGGTTTCCAAAACCGCCATACTGACCCATTTGGATTGCTCACCCGGTATATAGTCCTCCTCGCCGTGTCCGGCGACAGCGACTCCGTCAATTATTCGTGTCCGGGTTATGAAAGGCTCTGATGTGACTCGCAAAACCAAACTTCGTCTTGAAGATGCGATTACAAGGTATGCAATGAAGTTGTCCAGCAAGGTCGTAAGTGTAAGTGTAGGAGGGCTTCGGTTGAGTCTTGCGGATCTGTCTCTTGGCATCCTGGTCTTCCAGCCGTTGGCGTTCAAATTGCTCCACTTTTTTGGAGACAGTAGAGCGCCATTCCGATCTTTGCAGCGCGATTCCCTCCCAACAATCAGCCGGTATACCACAAGCGGTGAGGTGGCGCTTGAGGACGTCTTTATGCCGCAGATACTGACCTCCCTGCTTCCGTTTTCCACGAGAGAGTTCAGTATAAAATACTGTTTTAGGCAGCCTCTTCTCGTCCATGCGTACGATGTGGCCACACCACCTCAGTTGGTGTTTCATAATAAGCGCCTCGATACCAGGTATCTTGGCGCGACGTAAGACTTCCGTGTTTGGTACTCTGTCTTGCCATTTTATGTGCAGAATTGAGCGTAGACAACGTAGGTGGAAGGTGTCTAGTTTTTTGATGTCGGTTTTGTAGCAGCACCAAGTTTCTGCGGCATAGAGAAGAGTTGGTATGACAATGGCTTTGTAGACCATAATCTTGGTTGTTAGATTCAGATCATGCGACCTCCAAACACGGTTGTTGAGCTTGCCAAAGGCCGTAGCTGCATTGGCTATTCGGGATGGTATTTCAGATGCCAAACTATTGTCATTTCGGAGCTGACTTCCCAGGTACCTGAAGCATGGCACTTCTTCCAGAGCTTTGTTATCCAGTTTGATACTGGAGTACTCCATGTGACAACCTCTAGGCGGCTGTACAAGGATTTGTGTTTTTGCCACACTTATCACCAAGCCAAACCTACGGCATGACGCATCGAGGGAACTCACATATGACTGAAGAGATTCCGCAGAGTCAGCCATAAGGCAAACGTCATCAGCGTAAAGTATGTCCATTACATAGTGCTTGGTAACTTGACGTTTAGCCCTAAAGCGTGACAAATCGAAGACGGTTTTATCTGATCTTGAATTAATTTCTATAAATCCGCTGCAGTTTTGTGTCGCATCTCTCAATACAGCAGCAAAGTATAACGCGAACAGAGATGGCGCCAAAACACATCCTTGCTTGACACCACACGTCACTGGAAATGGGTCTGAGAAATTCTCTTCATGTCTAACTTTTGCCATCATGCTCTCATGAAATTGGCGTATCAAGTTTACGAACCTCTCAGGACAGCCAGTTTTCTTTAACACAACCCAAAGGGCCTCCCGTGGTACTCTATCAAAGGCTTTTTCTAGGTCTACAAAGCACATAAACAGAGGGCGATGCTGCTCTAGACTTTTTTCTTGTAATTGTTTTACAACAAAGATGGCGTCAACTGTACCTCTATTTGGACGAAAGCCACATTGGGTTTCTGGGAGCAATGTTTCGGCAAGGAGGGTTAGACGTTTGTTTATAATATGAGCTAGAATTTTTCCCGCAGTGGAAAGGAGAGAAATACCCCGGTAGGAGCTACAGTCAGAAATATCACCTTTACCTTTGTATAACTTGCAAATGGAGGCATCTTTCCAATCCTGCGGGACAACTCCACGCTCCCATATCCTCTTGACAAGATCGAATAGTCTAGTTTTAATGTTTTGTCCGCCGTATTTATACAATTCTGACGGTAAGCTGTCTAACCCTGGTGTCTTGGAGTTCTTTAGTCTATTTATTGCTGCTACGAATTCATCAAACGATGGGGGGTCAGCAAGGTCTTCCATGACGGGCAAATCTTCCAGAGTTTCTATGTATTCTAGGTCAGTGGTTTGGGTTTGGGGATTAAGAACATCTCGGAAATGTTCTGCCCAGCGAGCAAGAGTACTGCACTGTTCTGATAACCGAGAGCTCTTATCTTTGTTGTAGATCGGCGCAATCTTCTGAGATTTTGGGCCAAAGATAGTTTGAAGGCACTCAAAGAATCTGCCCGTCTGATTGGTGTCTGCATATGCTTGCATTTCAGCTGCTTTTTGTGACCACCATTCGTCTTTCAATGCGCGTATCTTCTGCTTAAGATTTCGATGAGCCTCATTTCGTTCAGTGGTATTAGACGTACGGAGAGAGCGTCTAAAAAGCTCAACAAGTTTCCGGATCTCCACATCGGAATCGTCGAACCAATCTTGGTTTTTTCTTTGTGGCTTGCCCATAACTTGTGACGCACAGCTATGTAAGCTGCTGGCATATGCGCGCCAATGCTCGTCAATAGACGCTAACTCTGGTACCACCGGTGTAACGGTACTAAAGACATCATCTAGTTCCTGCCTGAGATCCGTATCGTGAATTAACTTTGCACATGATAACTTCGCTGGTATTCGATGTGGGGCTTGACGTGGAATTCTAAGTTTAATCCGCAGTTTGGACCTAACGAGTCGGTGGTCCGTCCATCCCTGAGCACCTCTCATGACACGAGTTATGAGTACCTCAGCTAAATCTCTCTGGCGTACTATCACGTAGTCTAGGAGGTGCCAGTGCTTGGATCTTGGGTGCATCCACGTGGTTTTAAATTTCTCCGGCATCCGAAAGCATGTGTTCGTAAGGCAAAGACCAAATTCAGCACAAAGAGTGAGAAGATCTCATCCCTTGGGATTACACTTCCCCACTCCATGACGCCCAAGGACTCCGTTCCACGAATTATGTTCGGCACCAACGCGAGCATTGAAATCTCCCAACAGAATGATTTTATCGGCAGGTGGTATCTTTCCAAGGATATTTCGAAGTTCCTGATAAAACTTGATCTTCTCCTCATCTGGGGACGGCAGTGTGGGTGCGTAAACACTGACCAGATGAATGTACTTCTTAGATGGCAGGTGAAGTCGCAGTGTCATAACTCTGTCACTGATGCCTTTTGGGAGTTCTGACTGACAGAGAGCTTGCCAGCTGATTACGTATGGCGAACCCAACACCACTTGATGCCCTTTCTCCATGTGGTTTCCCGCTCCAGTAATAGGTGAATCCACCAAGCTGCTCACGTAGCTCCCCTGAATCACTGAGATGCGTCTCACTGATGGCGGCAATGTCGATGTTTTACTTAGCCAGCTCCCTTGCAATAAGCCCAGTCTTCCTCTCTGGGCATAAATTACGGTCGTCATCTAAAAGTGTTCGGACGTTCCAGGTGCCTATAACAAGATGTTTGTTGGAATTTTTATATATATTCTTTCCACCGCATTGATTGGTGAACAAGTGACCGCGGTTTGCCACCTGCGCAGAAATTGAGACGAACTATTTTTAGGCCACCTTTTCCAGGCCCCTCCCCGGATTGGGGAAAGCAGAGCGATCCTAAACAGGGCTGCTTTGTCGCCGGATGAGCTGCCGAACCAGTTCTCTCGTCTCTGTCGAGTCCCGGAGCGACCATCACCACCCAGCCGCCTAAAGTGCAGAGCACCAACTAAGGCTCGGGCACACCAGGCCCTTACCCCACCATCAGCACCCCATCGCCGCAGGTCTTTTTTCAACTCATAATCCTTGAATATTGCCGGAGTCATCTGCGCGTGAATATATTTTAGTGGAAGAGCAGTTGCGCAGGTGCAGATCCACTCTCTCGCCTTTGACCCCCTGTTGTCAGTGGATCGGGTGACCAATACGACTGACTGGAGGTGTAAGGTGCAGTGATTGGCCGCATGCCACTAAAAGTATCCTGACATACGCCCTCTAAAGGCACATCACAAGCACCTTGCCTCACCGCTGAAGTTGCCGGTTGCGTTTGCCTATCGACGTTGCCCGCCTCCTGCACCGACGAGGTCTTCATGTGCTCATGCGGGGGATCACCCGACTTAAGATTATGTCCGCCAGAGGCGTTCATAACACCCTCCACTAGGTTTAGCCCACGGGTCGACGTGGTTTGCCGGGGTGTGGCCGCTGCACACACAACAGCTACTTGGAGCCACTAGTGGAGATATTATGGAGTGCTGCAGACCAGGCAGCAACTGTCACCTGCAAGCAGGCCGACCGACAGCCCTGTAAAGGTACTACTGCTAAACACACCAATACACCCCATCAGTATAGTATCAGTATACGTAGGAGGTATCGAGATTAAAATGGAAATCTTGGCGTCTCATCATAGAAATCATGACTTTCGGAGTTTTTGGAAAGGGACAAAAAAGCTAAATGGCAAACAAAACCTTCCAGCAAGTATCGATGGCATTAGCGATCATCAATGTATAGCCAGTACTTTAAAAAAACAGTTTACTGTAGAGTCACCTCTGGGGCCAGCACGCTTGATACCGGGTGATGAGCCGGGTGGGCAGATTACTGCCAGATTCACTGCCAAAGATGTTGATAAAGTTATTAAATCTATGTCAAGGGGCAAATCTCCTGGTCACGACGGCCTAAGCATAGAACATCTAAAATACGCAGGCCCACATCTCCCTCGAGTACTTGCTTTGTTATTCAATTTATGTATAAGTCACTCATATTTGCCGGATGCTTTAATGAAAACTGTTGTAGTACCCATAGTTAATAACAAAAGTGGCGATATGAGTGATTAAAGTAACTATAGGCCAATCTCGTTGGCGACTGTGGGGGCCAAGGTACTTGACAGTCTGATTAGTTCGCAACTTGACAAGCACTTGAACATCCATCAGAAGCAGTTCGGTTTCAGGCCGGGCCTGTCCACAGAAACAGTCATTTTGTGCCTTAAGCAGACTGTCAAGTACTACACCGACCGTCGAACTGCCGTCTATGCGTGCTTTTTTGACCTCTCTAAAGCGTTTGACCTGGTGAACTACGATGTTCTGTGGGAAAAGCTAAAAGCCACCAATATGCCCACGGAGCTTTACAAAATATTTAATTTTTGGTATAGTAACCAGGTGAACGTGGTAAGATGGGCAAACGCACACTCCGAGCCGTACAGGTTGCAGTGTGGGGTGAGGCAAGGGGGAATAACCTCGCCTAAGCTCTTCAATTTGTAGTACAAATTGAAGAGCTTAGGCGAGGTTATACGTACAAATTTTGTACGTCAATGCGTTGATAGATGGGTAGCTCAGCAATACCCATGTCGGCTGCCACATTGATGATGTATGTCTTAATAATATTAACTATGCAGATGACATGGTGCTGTTGAGTGCCTCACCCTGTGGCCTAACGAAGCTGCTGGCAGTATGTGAGAGGTTTGCATTGAGTCATGGCTTGCAATGCAATATAATGTTAAGAAGAGTGAATGCATGGTCTTTCGAGTCAAAGGAAAAGATCTGTCGCCTGTACCTCCCATTCGTTTGTACGGCACGCCTCTAAAGAAGGTGGATTTTTTTAAATATTTAGGGCACATGTGGTAACCTGTGATTTGAAGGACGATGCAGACATTGAGGGAAAGAAAAGAGCATTGTCTGTCAGAGCGAACATGGTGGCCCGCCGATTTGCTCGTTGTACAACTGAGGTTAAAATAACGCTATTCAGAGCCTTCTGTACATCCCTTTACACGAGCAGTCTGTGGGTCTCTTACACGCAAAAACAATACAATACTCTACGCGTGCAGTACAACAATGCTTTCAGGGTGCTGATGGGGCTACCTCGTTTCTGTAGTGCGTCTGGGATGTTCGCAGAAGCAAGGGTTGATTGCTTTTATGCAACCATGAGAAAGCGGTGCACATCCCTGGCGCGCAGGGTGCGGGCTAGTGTCAGTATTTGAACCACTGCCATATGGTTCATGTACTGACAATCAAGCCTTTCAAGCCCTTGTAAGTACTGAGCGAATTTATTAAATTCAAACTATATAATACACCTAATAATAATGTTCACTAACCGTAGGATAAGAATTTCAGTCTGTTACTAACATACTTTGTAAGCACTATGATCCCAGTTGGTCGAAATATGTTTTTTTTTTATATCATTATAAAGATAAAGATTTTTCAATTAATGCGGGCACTACAACGGTCATGGTAATATGTTTTTAGTTATGTAATCCGCTGAAAATGTATGTCAAAGTTGTCATATAGGCGGGGGGTCACTTTGATAGGTACTGAATAAATTAACCAACTTGGTTTTATATTGTATCTTACAACTTTTTGCGGTAGAAGGTTGCGAGACTTGCAATTTTTTACATGGTATGTTTTTGATGGGTATCCTTTTCAATTAAGGCAGTCTGATCTAAATTATGCGATCTAATTATAATTAATTCTCAAAATTGTTATTTTTTTAAGAACAACTTGCTACGTTAACATTGTTGTGGAGGGGAGTGGAATTACTAAGTATTTGTTACTGCTTAAATCTGGACTTAATATTTTTTCCCTATAGATATAAGATTGTCACTGTACTTACCTTATTACTAAAGAATGAATACGTTCAGGTAAATTTAAAATGTGAATACTTACTTCTTCTGAAACTTTAACACTGGATTACTTAATAAATCCGACATGTCCAACTCCTGACCTCTTTTAATGACTTCAGGGTGTTTTTTTAGCATCAACCAACCAATGTGAGAGAAAAAGAACCCTCTCGTGGCATTGTGTGGATCGGCATCGGTGTCAGTGTATTTATGGTGTAATCTGTAATAACATAATCAATCAGAACTATTGAAATAATCGGTTATTGCCTATGTCTTCATGTAAAGGTAATTGAAAGTTTTTTGAAGACACATCAATTATATTTTTTTTCTATAATCCTTTCTATAGATTAACAATCTGCAGCTCTTTATTTTTTCTTATTCTGATTGTTCCAAAATATGTTGAGAAAATTTGCCAAGACTCACATGCTCATAATGCTCTCTTTGAAAAATGTTATCAGATCCCAGGAAAAGCCAAGCTCCTAAGCCCTCACTCAATAGTACCTAAATGAGGGATTGGTAAAATCGGCGTATTTTAGGTACCAACAAATATAATAAAATGAAATTTATAATATAAATAAATTTATAATATTTATATTATGAAATGCACTAGATTGAATTGATTTAGCTTTTATACTTCCCGCCAAGACAAACAAAAAGAAGTGGGACACTAATTACCCCCGCCAAAACAAACAAGAAGATGCGGGGCACTAACTACCTTTTCTCGAACCGTTTCGTCTCATTTTAAAACCCTCATAGCTTCGTCCCAGTTAACACCAGAGCGAGCGCCCAAATTCACAGGTTAAGATGCAGTTGCACATATATGAAGAAAGGTAGTAAAGGTAGTTAGTGCCCCGCTTATATTTATGTTTGTGTTGGCGGGGGCACTACTGTGCCCTATGAAAACAGACAGTACACGTACAAAGGCGAATCCCTACTAGGTAAATACATGACAGTGGGAGACAAATTTATGTTTTTACCTGTGATCCCTGACCCAGTTGAGTACGGTTTTCTGGCATGACATGGTTTGACATATCATTAGAAAAGCCTGAAGCGGGAAATTCGCCTTGTAGGCGCGATGTGCCCAGAGCCGATGTGTGCCAGCCGTTATGCCCCAACCGCCCACCACGTACATGAACAAATCTGACGACATCATAATATCACGGTTTACCATCATTTGCTAAACAACATCTCTTAAATAATTACTTAACAAACAACGATTCACAAACTATTCATTTCTTGAACCTGTCATTCCCTAAACTGCTCATTTTATAAATAAATACTCGACAAATATACATTTAGTAACTTTGACGCTTTATAAACATCATGGAAGAAAGAAACTAATGGAAGTGGCAAGTAGGCGTTTCCGTGTTTCCAAAGATAGGTGCCCTGGCACCTATCCGTCGTCAGTCGCTTCGCTAGTCAATCGGAGACTACGTTTGACGTGGCAATTTAAAAATAATTATTTTAAACTGATCACGCCGTATTGTCCAGTAACAAGCTGCCGAAATTTAACAAAGACAAAAACTGTGTAAGGAGGCATTTTGTATGATCGCTAAGTATTATTCAAATAATAATTCAATTAAGTATTCTCTGTTTTCAATTTGGTTGCTCGTTATTTGTGTTATCGCGGTAGTGGAATACAACTTTATTCGTTAACAAATACAGTTAATTATCGCTTGTTATCCACATTAAACAGTAATCTAGAAAAATCGCTATTAAAGATGTCAAAGTGAACGCTACTCAAGTAGAGATGCGGATTGTCGATACCAATATTATAATTTGGTAACAGAAATTAAATAATGGAAGATTTATTAAGGGGTCTGCTATTCCCATGCAAAAAATAATATTACCTTAAGTTTGCTGCCTTAAGGAGTTTAACGTTTAAAAATACCAGCTTTGTCTCCGTATAAAAAAGTTGTTAATATGTATGTTGTATAATATGTTTAATAAACGTTTTGTTATGAAATGTGGTTTTATTGGGCGGGTGAATATATCCCAACAGCATTTTTTACGCGTCCAGGTTGAGATTTTTATCGTTTATTATTTGAATAACAAAAAAGTTGGCTACAAGTTTAGATTTGAATAAACATAACTATTTATTGAAAAATAAATAAAAAAGTTAATTATTTAAGAACAAGGTGGCTTGTCGTCAACTTACTTCTTATGAAACAAGTGCTCGGCATGGCTATGTTTTAAGCATGTATAAAGCAACAAATTAACAATTTATGCAGTCATAGCCTCTTAATGTTGGCATAATTTCATCATTTTTACCTATTTAATTACACAGCACACTTTTTAAACCTTCATATGTGACGCCCTCGCGCAAACTACAGGTAAATTACCACTGCCTACTCTGATCACCGCCTATTAGCATGAACAGTAACCGATCCTGTGTTTGCACGGATTACAGGTCAGTTACGATAGACATACACTGCCGGAAATTTAAGATTTACCACTTAACTAGAAGCAGCTAGTTTGGCAAGACTGTTTTTAAAAAGCTTATTATGAATGTTATTTTTTCGTTCCCAAAGAATATGTAACATTATGACGGAAAATATATCACAGCGCTACTGTGGAGTTATAGATGTGTTGGAATGTAGCCACAATTATTTGTTACATATTGAATTTTATATTGTTTTGTTGAGAACTAAACTATCGACAATTCATACTTAATTTTAGGTACCTTCACCAATTTTACTTAAAATGTTATTGACCACAGTGTCATCTGTTGTCGAGTACCATAATTATGGCGACTTCATGTTAGCTTTTGGTGACTTCCGAGCATTTTAAAAATAAACGTACGTTATAATTTTCGAACATTGTAATTAACACCGCAAATGAATCCAGATGAAGTTGCCTTTAGTCTAGAACTGACGTAACTCAGACGAACGGCTCTAAATTTTTACCAATGAAAAAAGATTTGTAATAGTGTGACGTATAACGATTTGGCTTTGTTTGTACGAGTTTAGTGACAGTGGTTTTCGTACTATTTAACCTACATGCCAATTTCATAGGTTCTTTGTTCGATGGTAAACGAAAAATACAAATTTAAAATCTTACAAGAAAATTGTGATAGTTCTGACAGATAAATTGTGGAATTAATTGACTTTAATATATTTATTCGTGAAATAACTTGGTAAGGCGCACATTTTTTACGTATACTATTATTAATTGATTTAAAATAATATGCATCCCACCAAAAACATTTCATGTAAATTGGCGGCCAAGACTCACATGCTCATAACGCTTTCGCTGTAAAAAAAGTTGTCAGATCCCTCGAAAAGCCAAGCCCCTAAGCCCTGAGTTTACTAATCCTACACCTTGGCTTCAAAAGTATCGCTTGGCCGTTTCATAGAGTAACGTAAATAAGTCCAACGAACCGTCTGGCCCATACGGTATCAAGAAATTAAGTTTATGTCTTCATGATAAAATATATAAACTTAATTCCTTACCATATAGGCCGGACAGTCCGTTAAACTTATTTACGGTACTATATGAAACGGCCAAGCCATACTTTTGAAGCCAAGGTGTAGGATTAGTAAACTCAGGGCTTAGGGGCTTGGCTTTTCGAGGGATCTGACAACTTTTTTTACAGCGAAAGCGTTATGAGCATGTGAGTCTTGGCCGCCAATTTTACATGAAATGTTTTTGGTGGGATCTCCTTTCTTTTGGTAAGGTAATTTTTAATTTATAGGTTTTTTTTTGTGCTGAAGTGTTTCTAAGTAAGTAGTAATAATAATTGTGTATTTAAGAAATACTTACGTTTAGCCCCATATATATATATATACACTTTTATCCCCCATTATGGAAAGCCCATACAAACTTTCATCCCCTTATTTTAAGGGTGGGGGGTGATTTTCTAGAAATCCTAGAATGTGTATTTTATTTATAACAATGAGCCCAATAGGTATAAATTTTCAGACCTCTAGTATCAAAATTTGCGAAAGTCTCATACAAACTTTCATCCCCTAGTTTAAGGGGTTGGGGGTAAAAGTTCCAAGTTTCAGAATTATTCTATTGTTTGTGTACTAATACTAGCTTACATACTAAATTTCAGCTTTCTAGGTCATCGGGAAGTACCCGAGAGGTTTTGATACGTCAGTGTATATATATATTATATATATATATATACATGAGTGGCAAAATCGGCGTATTTTAGGTACCAATAAAACCTAAAGTATAAAAGCTAGATCAATGAAATTAAGTACATTTTATATGTTCCCTAACAGCATCTTAACCTGTGGATTTGGGCGCACTGGTGTTAACTGGGCCAAAGCTATGAGAGTTTGAAAATTAGGCGAAACGGTTCGAGAAAAGGTAGGTAGTGCCCCACTTCTTTTTTGCTCGTCTTGGCGGGGGCACTACCGTGCCCCCAGATATTTTTATACAATTTATTATTGAATTATTTATATTGTATTATTTAAGTTATTAATTATAGGTTTGATAACCCTGTGCAGGTGTGAAGATATCTATTGTTTGAGAAACGTAAAACGATTTTAAGTTTCATTGAACTGTGTTAAGGTAAAATTCAGTTCTTCATATTACGACTTATCACCTTTTCAAATTAAAAACAAGTTTTGTTGCTATTCACTCTTACGCTGCCGGACAGACTATCGGCAAAAAAGGAAACCTTAGTAGGACCACACTACGTTATTCGTCTGTCAAGTCATGACAATGCCGAAGCTTCGTTTTCGGCTGAAAATACATTTTCGGTCGCAAACTAAAATTTTGTGTACACGGCGTATGTTTTGGCCAAAATTCTGCCGCAAACGGACGCCTAAGTACATAAATTCTATAATCATTTGCGCAAAAATCTAAACAGTCCGACACAAAACATTTCCTTCCCGACCAGTTCCAAAATAACGTAAAGATTAGTACAATTCTGGAGGAGGAAACAGTCGAGAACGATACCTCACCTTGTATTAAAATGAGCAGTGGTATTTCCCTTAATATTGCCAATTGCCTCGCGCAATCCATACCAATATTATAAATGCGAAAGTTTGTCTGTCTGTCTGTTACTTCGTCACGCTTAAACCGCTGAATCGATTTTGATGAAATTTGGCATAGAGAGAGTTTAAGATACGAGGCAGGACAAAAGATAGTTTTCATCCTGGAAATTATACCTTAAAAGATTGAAAAGTGAGTGAACATTTCTGTTGGGGTGCGGTGACCCTGTAGGAAATGTAATTATTAGACCAAAAGCACAATTGCTCTTACATTTGCTTAGGCGCTTTTAATAATCCCTTTTATCAAGTTCCACGCGTACGTAGTCGCGGTCAAAAGCTAGTATTCTATTAAAATATATTTTCCTTTGACGTAAATTCAAAAGCTCGTTTATCAAGAAATGCTCACAGAACACATACCAGATACATACATACCAGATCACCGTATCCCAAAGTACAACGTAAAAGAACCTCATGTGAAGGTATCATCGTTCAAAATTATTATTTTAATAAATGATAGTGAAACTTAGAGAATACATACTGAGTCCAATTGTAGCCCATTTGACGGAAGTGAAGCACAAATATAGTCCGTACAGCCCTCCGATGTGCCAGTAGGTAAACATAAGTATCGACGAATACACTAACTCGTAGTCCCGCTTTTTGGGTTTCATCACTGCTGACTCCATGAACTGGTCGGAATTTTCCAATGACATGGTCTCCTTGATATTCGGCGCCATTTCTGTTAATAAAAGAGATATAGGTCTAGTCATGAGAGTTTTTTTAAATAAATAAATAAATATCGGACAACCTCACACAAATCAATCTAGTCCCAAATTAAGCTCAAGAAGGCTTGTGTCATGGGTACTAGACGACGATATACGTACTTATAGATAAATATATACTTAAATACATAGAACAACCATGACCCAAGCACAAATATTCGAGTTCATCACACAAATATTTGCCCCGGCCGGGATTCGAACCCGGGACCGCCGGCTCAGTAGGCAGTTGCTTAACCACTGCGCCAACCGTGTCGCCGAGAGTTAAAGCGACGCACACAACAACATGATAATGACAGCGAGATTTTGAAATTACTGTTCTGTTCTCGTACCGATAGCAAGCTCAGCAGCAAACTTCAAGATGGACAAACAGTTTGCTCAAGGTATACCGTTCACAATTATTTTTTGGTAAAATACACCTGATGTAAGTAAGGAAAATAGATCATAATTTTATATGTGCGATGAAATTTTTGTTTTTTTTTTCCACTAACACAACCATGTAATAAATCTTAATGAACCAGATGACAGCAAAAACATGACAAACCGAGTGACTTAATTTATTTTAGTGTATTATTACTTTTCTACTGTTTTACCTATGCTATGTTTTAATTTAACGAAAATAAATTATGCTTTTGATTACATTAAAATTCAATCATCCATCCCATTCATGCACTTTTTTTGTAAGTAATCAGTACTTTATGTAGACGTGAGTGTAATCCATTCATTTCAACTCTCGTGACAATACTAGGGAATGCAACGGTTAACCGTATTTGTATGAAAATAACCGGGTCTCGTTTAATAACCGGTTTTTTCCATACTAAAAATAACCTATTGCCTTCCCTAGACAATACCTATATTAAATCATAATTAATATAGGTAGGTACATTGTCACGTACAATATTTTGTACACAATGTAAATTATGAAAGAAAATAAATTATCAGCTAATGTAAGCAGGACTCCAACTTCTGACCCTACGTTTTTAAATCATTGACGTTCGTACTGGTTAAAAGGTGTTACTCTTAATACCATAGACTTCTAAACTTCTTATATGTTTTCCTGTAATCTATAGGTATAGAACTATTTTCTGTATTTTTTTTAAGTTTTAGGCTCAGTATTTTAGGAGGTAAGGGGTGTGCGCCGTACGGGGAGATCGTAAATATTATTCTCTCCTAGGCCGTTTTCGGCCACGGCGACTGCTTCAACTCCGTTGTTGGCGGCGCTCGTGTGCTCTTGTGTGACTGACATACCCAATCTTGTTAATAAAGGTCCGCGCACACAATGAACACGTGAGCATACCATCAATATAATTATAACTGATTGCCACAGGTGGTCGGGCCTTCAGCTCATCCCGTCTGAGATCTAGTTCGATGCACCGACGGGATTCGAAATTGGAGGTCTCTTTTTTCACAAAGGATCTCCACTTTGTGCGGTTGGCTGCCTGCTTTTCCCACTGTATCGGGTCCATATTGCAGTTTTTCATGTGGCGCTTAAGCACATCCTTGTACCTGAGGAGTTGTCCGCCATGCTTTCGCTTGCCCTCCTCAAGTTCCGAATAAAAGATGTGCTTAGCGACACGACCCTCTGCCATCCTCGATACGTGTCCGCCCCAACGAAGTTGGCGTCGCATGAGGTAGACCTCGATTCCACTTACTTTGGCCCTCCGCAAAACTTCGGTGTTCCGTACGCGATCGGACCAGCTGATCTTTAAGATTTTACGGAGGCATTTCAAGTGAAACCGATCTAGAGTGCGAATATGGTGACGATAAACGATCCACGTCTCAGAAGAGAACACGTCTCACATTGGGAAGCACGACAGCCATATAAATCGCTATCTTTGTGGCCAGCTTCAAATCATGGGAGCGAAAAACCTTGGTATCCAGCCTACCGAAAGCCGCAGCTGCGGCTCCAATCCTACTGTTAATCTCAGCATCAAGGTCGCACATGGATGTTACCGTGCTCCCCAGGTAACGAAACCTGTCGACCTGTTTCAATACATCCTCACCGAGCTTGACAGTTAGTGTCTCACGACCACGAATGTCTAAGGACATGACTTCCGTCTTCTTGACACTAATTTTCAGGCCAAACTTACAGCAAGACTCGTGAAAGCTGGACACAAGCTGTTGCAGGTCACCTGGGGTCTCCGCAAAAAAACATAAGTCGTCCGCGTACATGATCTCAGTGATCAGTTCGTGTGACACTTTGGTTTTCGCTTTGAATCTGGCCAAATTGAAGAGACCGCCATCGGTGCGAAAGCGGATGCGAATGCCTTTCGGAGAGTTCTGCAAGACTTCACGAACAGTGACTGCGAAGTACAAGGCGAAGAGGTTAGGCGCCAAGACACACCCTTGCTTTACCCCACATGTAACGGGGAAGAAGCTTGACTCGTCACCATCAATAGCCACGCAGCACTCCATGTCATCGTGCAGAAGTCTTAAAAGACGCACAAATTTCTCCGTGCAACCTAACTTATTCAACACCATCCACAGGGCTTTCCGAGGTACACGATCAAACGCCTTCTCAAGATCAACGAAGCAGAGATATAGCCTCTGACTTTGTTCTCTACTTTTTTCCTGGAGTTGACGCAATGAGAAGATTGCCTCTCAGGTACCCCGGTCAGGTCGAAAGCCAAACTGTGTTTCAGGCAAAATCTCTTCAGAGACCTTCATAAGGCGGTTCAAAAGTATTCTGGCAATTACTTTTCCGGGCACTGTTAGAAGCGAAATGACACGGTAGGAGTTGCAGTCTGCACGGTCACCCTTGTTTTTGTAAAGGGCCCTAATGCGAGACAGTTTAAAACTAGCCGGTACACGCTCTTCCTCCCACATGCGAACAGAGAGATCGTGTAAATATATGCCAATTTTCATAAATAACTTTAAAACTATAAATAATGACACAAAGGTAAATTAAGAAAGAGAAATTGAATGCGATCTACTACAATCTAAGCAGGATCCTGCATAGATTGCTTTTTAGATTTATTAATAAAAATAAAAATGTGGTATTTCCACATAAAAATATGTGTTATGTTCCCCGCCCAGGTCTACGGGCAATCAGGGGCCCATAGCTATTTACCTAGCAAAACGTAATTCCTGGCGGGAACAAAGGCGGGGCGCGGTACGCGCCTCTGAACTTAAATCTAGATTATACTTGAAGCACTAACCTTCGCATTGAGCCGATGCCGCCCAATTTCCAGCAAATTTGAGTTAGTGTATTGTGTAAAATGTGTGTATTATGTGATTTGCTGCGCGCCGAAAGTCCTGTCGGCGACCGTAACGCCAGCTCCGTCCAAAACCACAATTTTCACAGTAATTAAGAACCAAAATATAACCAAATATTAACGAGGTGCCTTACGCAAACAAACTACTCGTTTGCAACAAAATATGTGCAAAAAGGCGGACACAGAAACACGTGTGTCTCAAAGCGCCATTGTCAAACATATATACGTATTCTATTAAGAGAATGACCTTTAAAATCATAGTGTCAGAATGACAGCTCGAGTGCGTTCAGTTTTATGCAAAGTAATGTCGGTCGGGACAGAACAATATGAATCGACAAAAAGATTCTATAAAAATATTTTTAAACTTTAAAACTGTTTAATTTCAAATTATGAAATATATATATATTTGAGATGTTCATAATGTTCCCTTTCATTTGATATGTATTTCACACGATATAGTTTGCATTTCTTTTTTTTAACCGACTTCAAAAAAGGAGGAGGTTCTCAATTCGAACTAATTTTTTTTTTTTTTTTTTTTTTTTTTTTTTCTATGTATGTTACTCGATATCTCCGAGAATCGTGAACCGATTTTCAATATATTTTTTTTAATCGAAAGGGTATAACTCCGAGTTGGTCCCGTTGGCACTAAGTCGGGATCTGATGATGGAATCTTGGAGAAATCGAGGGAACTCTTCAAATGTTATAGGGACATGTACGGCGCTTTCGGTAATTTATTGATAAAGTCAAGAATTTACATTCAGTAAATAGGATTTGGCCACTAGAACTTTTATATGAATCACTAAAAAGCAAAAAAAAAAAAAAATTTTTAACAAAAAAAAAGAACCGACTTCAGTAAAACTAAAAAACCAAAAATAACCCGTTCAAGTACAGATTACATTTGACTCACCCTTCGAAGTCGGTGCCAAACCTCGCATAAACTATAATATAAATATAAGAACTGAGTGGTTTGGGATCGACTTCGAAGGGTGAGTCAAATGTAATCTGTACTTGAACGGGTTATTTTTGGTTTTTTAGTTTTACTGAAGTCGGTTCTTTTTTTTTGTTAAAAATTTTTTCTAATATACGTCCCAAAACAGGCTGTTTAAAATTAATTTATTTACATCACGTTACGTTACACGTTCATGTTTGGGTCACCAATTTACATATGTGTACCAAATTTCAACTCAATTGGTCCAGTAGTTTCGGAGCAAATTGGTTATGACAGACGGACGGACAGACACAGACACACAAGTGGCCCTACTGTAATGGTTCCGTGTTTGCTTTTAAGGTACGGAACCTTAAAAAAGGTCTAAAAATATACTTAGTTCCGTTTCTGGGTAAATTTTTAGATCTTTTTTAAGGTACATGGCCATTAATACCAAAAAAGTAAGGCACCATTTTGCTTCAACGTACTTTTTGCGGTATTCCCTTGATTTGTCTAATTTTTTTTTGTGTAATTTCAGTTTGTCTAACAACTTTTACCATAATGAACATTTTATCTAAAGTCAATATGTATAATATCACTAGCTTTTGCCCGCGACTACGTCCGCGTAGAACTTGGAAGTATGGAAGCAACCTCGTACAACACGATAGATATCCACCTAATCACCTTAATTAATAAAAGGGATTATTAAAAGCGCCTAAGCAAATGTAAGAGGAATTGTGCTTTTGGTCTAATAATTACATTTCCTACAGGGTCATCAATGTCATCATGAATTACTTACTCACTTTTCAATCTTTTTAGGGATAATTTCCAGGATGAAAACTATTCTATGTCCTTCCTCGGATCTTAAACTATCTCCATGCCAAATTTCATCAAAATCGATTCAGCGGTTTAAGCGTGAAGAGGTAACAGACAGACAGACAGACACACTTTCGCATTTATAATATTAAGTATGGATTTTTCATAATTATTATTTTGTCGAAATTCATTTTGCCTAAATGATCATTTTCATAACTCTTGTTTTGTCGAATATTATTTTATCTAAAATTCACTTTGTCGATTCTTATTTTGAAAATTGTAGGTTAGGTTAAAGACTGAATACTGTAGGTTATGTTAGGTTTGTTTTATGACCATGGATAGCGGAGCGAGCGAAGCGAGCGAAGTGAGCTGAGCGTCAGAATGCTTGCTAAATAAATAAATAAGGGGGAAAAATGGTTTGCCAAATATAAGGGTGTTGCTTATTTTCTAACCTCGTACTCTCACCCCCTCATTCTGTTCTAGGACCCGAAAAAACGTCACTGATTTTTTTTTATTCAGTTTTAGGGGTCGCTGCCTGCAAGTAAAAAAATCTGAAAAAGATATGAAAAAAAAAGTTTTTGTCTTTGTATCATAATACGAGTACTTACAGAACGTACATAATTGAATTACAAAATATATAGAAAAAAAATATCTAGCTCAATATGAACTATTACCAATTTTTTTTTTCTGATACTAAGAATAATTCACTTAATGTTTACAAATGAAGCGAAAATTGAAAAATTTAATGATTCGGACAGGATTCGAACCTGCGTTTCCAACGGCTTTCCGGGCCAACACTGGCGTCCTCCCAATTGGACCACCGAATCAGATGTCAGAGTCATTGAATTTTTCAACCAGTTGCTTCGACATGCCTTAGGGTGGCATCGTAGCGACATCTACCGTAAAGATTTAGACTTTATCGTCGGCACCATCGTCTCAAATTTGTTGAGAATCGATAGTAACGATGTGCTACACCCAAATTACTTATTTTTTATTAAAGCAGTAACGTCTGCTAACGTAAACTAAATGTTTACAAATGAAGCGAAAATTGAAAAATTTAATGATTCGGACAGGATTCGAACCTGCGTTTCCAACGGCTTTCCGGGCCAACACTGGCGTCCTCCCAATTGGACCACCGAATCAGATGTCAGAGTCATTGAATTTTTCAACCAGTTGCTTCGACATGCCTTAGGGTGGCATCGTTGCGACATCTACCGTAAAGATTTAGACTTTATCGTCGGCACCATCGTCTCAAATTTGTTGAGAATCGATAGTAACGATGTGCTACACCCAAATTACTTATTCGAATCATTAAATTTTTCAATTTTCGCTTCATTTGTAAACATTTAGTTTACGTCAGCAGACGTTACTGCTTTAATAAAAAATAAATAATTCACTTGATATTTAACTAGATTGATACATTAGGTTATTCAAACAATATCACTGCAAAAAAATTAAAAAGAAAACTATGTGAACCGAGTTTTATTAACATTTATCTAGGATTTTTAATGGGCGGTAGCGACCCCTAAAACTGAATGAAAAAATAAATAAAAAATCAGTGATGTTTTTTCGGGTCCTAGAACAGAATGAGGGAGTGAGAGTTCGGGGTTAGAAAATAAGCAACACCCTACAAAATATGTTTAAACTAATTAAAAATTAGGTCAAATAAAATTAGACGAAATAAGATTATGTGAAATAAGTATTATACCTACCAAACGATTTTCACTCAAATAATAATTAGGCAAAACGAGTAATTATGCTAAATAATATTAGTCTAACTGAAATTAGGCGAACCGAAATTAGGCAAAAAGTTGTTAGGCAAAACAAGGTACAACCGCTTTTTGCACGAGTTACTTCCGTAGGGTTCTACTCATTTTGAAACACCCCCACTGTTGATTGTTGTTTGGTTTCGGGATTCATCACCTGCGTAGATATATATTATGAACAGCTTTTGAGTCACCACGGTCATATGTTTTCAGCATTTTCATGCACCATTCGAGGCGACCCTCTTTTTGATCCTTAGTTAAGGTGTGCGGTATCAAATGCGAACAATTTTTTTTACAGCTAAATGTTCATGTAATATTTTATTAATACTCGTCATACAAATACCCAGAGTCGGCTCTATCTCGCAATACGTAACATGTCGATTGTGCACTATAATTTTCGCACAGCTTCAATATTTTGTGGAACAACGACCGATTTTGGGCGACCTTCCTTAACCTCGTCCGTGAGCATACTACGCTCAAGTAACACAGGAAGCATTTAAACAAACGAATAGTAAACTTATGTAGAACTTAAGGTGCGTATAAATTCATATATAAGTTCACCGAGCATCTTGTATATAGGCATTTCAAAATAATTATGCTTTAAGCGGTATAGCGGTTAGATAATGGCATATCAAAACGATTTTGTAAAGCCTTTAGTTTTAGTGCAGCAAACCACGACGCAGCTGTACAGTTTCAGCTGTTTTTAGTGCATTTGGATCTACAATAGCATTTTAAATAGTAAATAAATGCCTAATGCTGTTTAATAGTATAAACATGAACCATTATAATGCCACGTTAATCCGATATAAAGCTTTCAGCAGTTTTAAGTGCCTTAGGGTATATAAGAGCATTTTTAGGTAGGTAGTAAGATATTGCTTAATACCATAAACTTGAACCATTATAATGCACCGTAAATCCGTTATACAGCTTTGAGCTGTTTTTAATGCCCTTTGTTGTTTAATAGCACTTTAAAGTGAAAACTAAAAGCCTAGTACTGCTGAACAGCATAAACGTGAGTCAATGTAATGCTTGCATATGACAGATCAATTGAGTGCTGTTGTGCAGCTAACAGCTCCTTAATCAAATACACGTGAGCTATTGTATGTATGTATGTATGTAAACACTTTATTGTACACAAAAACAGAAATACATTAAAACAAAAGAAATACATGTACAAAGGCGAACTTATCTCTTTAAGGGATCTCTTCCAGTTAACCTTTGAGTAAATGAGTGCTAAAGACAAATGTAAACGGTAGACAACCAAAGCAACATGTACAATACGAAGGAGGATAATTGAACAATAATACTTACACATGAAAATGCAAAAAAAAAAAACAAAATAGAGAGAGATAGGCAAACAGTCAATATAATACATAATACGTAATAAATATATATATATAATTTCAACAGAAATAGTCATAATTACAACAAAAACAGCAACCTATTATTCGTTTGACAGCCACAATCCCTTTAACTTCCCCTTGAGCGATGCAACGGACTGCGTGTGCCATAGGGCGGGAGACAACTTGTTCCATAATTTCACGGCGCGCAAAGCAAAAGACATATCGTAGACATGCGATCTATGCGGTGGGATCGATAGAGCTAGATTCGCACTAGAGCGCAGGCGATGGCCACTACCATCCGCCATGTAAGAGAACTTCTCTGCAAGGTAAGGAGGAGAAGAAGGAATAAAAAGGGCATTATACAGAAGACAAAGAACATGTAAGTCTCTGCGCTGACGGATCGGAAGCCATTTAAGTTGGGCGCGGTATTGAGACACATGATCAAACTTGCGGAGACCAAATATGTACCTGATACAGACATTTGTAGGCGCTCCAGCTTGTCAAGCAGCTCCCCCCGGAGATCCAGGAAAGCAACGTCACCGTAGTCGAGTAGTGGGAGCAAAGGAGAGCGGGCAAGCATGATCTTCGTATGAAGAGGAAGGAAATTCTGCAGACGCCTCAATGAATGAAGGGACGCAAAGAGTTTCTTGCTGATCTCAGAAATATGAGGTGCCCATGACAAAGTTTGATCCATGGTAATGCCTAAATTTTTAACAGTAGAAGAGAAAGATATAGGAGTACCATCAAAGAAAATAACTGGCTTAGTTTGATCTCAGAGCTTGGAAATAAATATTGTAATGCGTAAAGCTGTATATATATTCATTTTACTGCATTATTATAGACAATGGCACTATTGTTCATCAAAAGTCTTATCTCCGGCCTCTGGCTTAATATTTATACTGTTGGTGGCATTAATTAGCCTTTTTAAGGGCTCCCCGGGCTTCTGTAGACCGACACCATTTTGTAAATATTTTATAACCGAAAAATATTATCATTCGGACCTAATTATAAAATAAATAGACCCATATAATAACTATATAATTTAATTTAATACTGCCCAACCCCTACTATTAATTGTTAATTATGCAAAATTCGTTCTCTACTAGGAATACACAATTGTTTTGGTTATTTCACACATATCTTTATAAAACATGTTATATCAAAACTACAAAATATCGAAGGCGCGTAAAAATTCTTAATGAAACTTGTACAGACATTTACAGTAAACTACATTGCGCAGTAATAATTGAAGGCATGAAATAACAAAAGAGTCAAAAACTTACCCAGTATTATAAAATTTTCTTTGACACAACAAATATTACCTTAGTCACTCACTCAGTTTTGAACGTCTATATAATTTAGTGTCAATTTATATAGCGAGACAACGTAGTTTATAATTAACAACTGCATGTGAACACTTAAATAGCTCCAATCATTCTTTTACCACATCCAAATGCTAATCTAATGCTTGTGTAATGTAATTAACATCTTAATTATCAATAATATTGCTAGTATAATGCTTCAGTAATGCACTTGGCAACTTCATTGACCGTAATAATGTTTCTTTAATGCGATTGGAAACTTCATTGACCCTAATAATGCTTCTTTAATGCGATTTACACTTTCTTTGACCACAATAATGCTAATATAATGCAATTAAACAACTGTTGTAAACCTATTTAGAATCTATCGTATAATTTGTTTATTTGCCCAAATAAGCATTACAGTAGCCGTATAAACGTTTGTAATGCTACTATATAACTAACTCAAAATGCGAAAACGATACAAAAATGCTGTAAGTCGGCCGTTATACTCCTTTTATGTGTTACTTGGGCGTCCACGATTGAACACACTAAACCAGATACACTGTGGTTTTTGACGGAGCTTCATCACTTAAAGTCGAAGGTAATTAATCTATGCACTGTTGTTGCGTTAAATCACACCGAAAATCTTAATAAATCATAGCACGAATATTTTCACGTGTGAGTTCCATTCTTGCAGCGAGACGACATTTTAAATCCGCAAAAAAACAAAACAGGAGAAATAAAAAACATATACTTATAATTAAACAAAACTTCAAATACCGAGGAAGTTAGATGTAGCGTCGAGAAATGTTGAAATCCCGGGTTCGGACTTAGGTAGCAATCCTCGTATGTGTCATTTGGAACATTAAGGTATGATTTTTGACTAAACCGTTGCAAAAATATTATGTAGAACACCACATGAAAATTATTATGATGCTAATGATACTCACTTAGAGTTTGCTTTATAGAAAATGTAACACTTTCCTCCTTCCTTCTTTACAACATAAAAACTAAAATAAATGAAGATGTTTATTATATACAATATATTCAGCCAATGTCGTCACTCGAAGCGCATGCGTATGATGATCAACGCTAAGAATATCAAATTCATTCAGACCGGACACGGATTTTTGCCACTTTTATTACAGTCGTGTAATACTTAACTAATAAAAGTGTAATAGTATTTTTGTGTTATCATATAAAATCAACTGTTTTTACACAAAACATCCGTTTCTTAAGTTATTAATTACGCCTCGTGCCTGTGAAGGCTACTTTTGGATTTTCTGTGTCTAATTGGATATTTTGTTTGCATTCTCTAGCGTTTATTTGAATTAAAAGGCAGTTTGTTGCCCGAAAAGAAAAAATGGTAATTTTAGTTTAAGAAAAGGTATTTAATAATTTCTTCTTTTTCCGCGACTGTTACACTTTCAAATAAAACTAATAGGAGTGATTTGGAGAGGGTCACGCGGGCGCACTGGACGCATGGACTGCGTCGTGAACAAACTGAACCGAGTCAGTATAACTAGGGGCGGAATGAGAGGTGATAAAAGAGTCGGACTGTGACAGAGAGATAAACTCGAGCGGTAGTACCCCACCGGCGGGAACTACGCTGAGACGCCGTTCGAGGAGTTCGCGGCGGCCATCGCTTGGATGATTTCCGTGTGATCTTATCGTCCGAGTCAGATAGTACATGCCTCGGATGTCGAGTTAACTCATCTCTCTTCCATAGTAGGGACCTATGTCGCAGAAGCGCCGAGATACTTTTTTTTAAACAAACTTGGTTGGAAGTTACTTGTCTTGGTGAAGGCTCAGGTTGGTCACATATCACGGGGCGGAAAAACTTATTTTCAACGACCTGAAGGGGTTTGTGATGAGATAAGCAAGTGAGCGAAAACTACACTAGCGTAAGTCGTGATGGGACGAATGCAAGTTTTGTAAAGCGTCAACTTACATATTTACTCTCATCGGACTACTCATAATGGGAATAGCGTGGCCGCGAACGTGAAACTTAGTAAGCGAGAAATCTTTGCATTTTCGTTTTTAACTTATTTGTAACAACCTCGTAAATCCCCACCAGGTTACTGATAAATATTTTGATATTGTGTCAATCGTCAATTATTGGCCACCGTTCAATAACTGGCCACCTCATACTAAAAATTAAGTGCGTTCAACTACAAACTGAATTCATTTTAGTTAAACGTGGCCAGTTATTGAAGGATGGCCAGTAATTGACATCTTATACGGAAATGAATTCAATTTTTAGGAGAACAGAGTTCGTTTTTGATATGAGGCGGCCAGTTATTGAAGGGTGGCCAGTAATTGGCGATTGGGTAAATTGCCAATTAATGGCGATTGGGTTTTTGAGGGGGCGTGTTGAATTTGATCATCTTAAATATACAAAAATTCATCTGCATTCACTATTTATATTTTAAACACTGGTAATTATCTCGCTACCCACTCTTGTAGTCATAGTCATAGTCATAGTTATTTATTGTTCGTGAGAATAGGACAAATAGAATAGTCAAATGGACGTATTGCTACCTTGTGATATTAAAACGATTAAATGAAATCAGTTTATTATAAATATTCAACACATTCGTTTATTTTTATTATCCTCAACCTCCTGACCAAGAAGACCAAGCAAGTTTTTCCCCGAAGTCCAGCTAGTATTTGTTCCATTTATCTCTCAAAATGTTGCTGGTGCACACACAATCCAAATGGTAAAACATCGCACTGCTAATAGCCACTATTTAGATCCAACGTTGAAAACCATTTCATTCCATTCAATGTGTCTAAAGTGTCGTCGATTCGTGAAAGTGGATTCATGGAAGCTGTCCTTCTTGGTTACACCGTTTAGTCAACGGTAGTTGATACAAAATCTCATGGCCCGTGCCTCTTCTTTACCAAAACTACGTGAGAACACCACGGGCTTGTCGAAGGTTCAATAACACCGCTCCTTCGCATTTCCTCGATCATGCCCTCCACTTTCTTCTCCCGAGCTACTGGAACTCTCTAAGGGCCCGGTCAGATGGGTATGATTTCCCCAGTGTCAATCTCATGCTGAACCACTCAAGATCTTCCAATATCAAATTTTCGTGCGCAGAGAAGATGTTGCGATATCGTATCAGTAAGCTCTGCTACGTGCCTTAAGGAATTTCTCCTTGGTAAGGTCGTTCCCGGAGTCTTTCAGTAACATTTCAATATCCATTGAAGGTGTTACACGTCTAGGTTTCAAGCTGCCCTCAGAATGATTTTAGGGCAAATGTTGATAGGAATTTTGAGAGAGACCCCTTAAGAGATTTTCATTGTTACCCCTTTTGTAGGTTAATTGTAAATGCATAACTAGTACCTTTTAGATATCGAAGCACCCTCTTTAAACATTTCCAAAATCCATGGATATTGAAGTTTGTATTACGACTTATTTAAAACTAGCTGTGCCCCGCGGTGTTACCCGCTCATCCCACGGGAACACTACATTTAATCGGGATGAAAAGTATCATATGTCCTTTCCCGGGTCTCAAACTATCTCCATACCAAATTTCATCTAAGTCGGTTCAGCGGTTTAAGCGTGAAGAGGTAACAGACAGACAGACAGACACACTTTCGCATTTATAATATTAAAGTATGGATAGTATATAGTATATATAGTATATATGTGATGCGCAGTAGACTGTATCTTGATTTTAATTGAATTTAACTTTAAATTGGGAAAAAGGAGCGGGCAAGTGAGGCCCATGACTCCAACCCTGAAGAACACTCGGAAGTAGGCAACATGTTCGAGGATCGGTCGGTCTGCTCTGTAGGAGGGGGCGCACAGGGGACTGGGCTCATAAACGAGCTTCCCCAGAGGGCCAACATAGTCTTCCAGACCGCGAAAGAGGCTCTGGAATCGTGCAACAATATAAAGAAAACGATTAGGGACGAGGTGGTTGAGTCCATGCACCTCCTATATGAGATGGTCCTGAGGCTTGCGGACTCCAGGACGCGCCACATAACCGCACTTCAACGGGAAACGTTGGCTCACGAGAGGCGACTACTATCATCAGAGAAAGCTTACGCCAGAGCTCTCCAAGAGGCTATGGACGCGGCGACGGCAGCCAACGCGGTAAGCGCCACTACCCTCAAAGCCATAGTCGGTGAACTGGCAGCCCAGAGGACAATCCTGATCTCGGACATAGGCGACCCGCTGGAACGTCTCGAATCTAGGATGGCTGACAGAATACCACAACAAGCGGTTCCTGGGGACAAGCGGGATTCTGGACCAACAAGGAGGGACATGCAGGGCGTCAACCAGAAACTGGAGGACCTTAAGTCCCTGCTAGTCAGAACCCCGGGAGAGGCGGGAGCCGTGGCTGGAGAGGAGGTACTGGTGGAAATTACAAACTGGGTTTTGAGGAAGGTTCGTTGGTGTGGCTACATAACCCTATGCAACGAGTACGGAAGTCCCCAAAACTGTCTCCAAATTGGGAGGTACCTTGTCACCTTTAAATATCCTACCTATTCTCTGGGTATATTAAAAGGACATAAAATAAAATTAATTAAAAATCTTACAAAATATTTATTGAATAGAACCGGCAGATTAAGTTTTTAATAATAATTAAATTTAAAGCTTTTTTCCAGATGATTCTACAAGTTAAGATAATGTTGTTCAGTTCTAATATGTAAAGTTTTAAAATAATTCTGGATTTTAAAATAATTCTTATGTTTAAATTTCGACAACTCTATTATTTAAAATTAAGTTAAATTTTAAGGCGGTCCCGGGTTCGAATCCCGGCCGGGGCAAATATTTGTGCAAATATTTGTGCTTGGGTCATGGATGTTATCTATATATGTATTTATATATTATGTATATCGTCGTCTAGTACCCATAGTACAAGCTTTGCTTAGTTTGGGACTAGGTCGATTTGTGTATGATTGTCCCTTAATATTTATTTATTTATTTAAGTTAATTATTTAAGAAATTAGGTAAAAACAAGTAAGGGTCCGATGCCTAGATTTGGGTCTTCCTACTAGAGCGGTGGTCGTCCGTCTGATACCCAACGTCCCTCGGCAGTGCGCAGCGTGGCCGCGGCGGTAGGTATATGGCCAGTAGTGCGGGTGTCCTCCAATGTCCAAGGGCAGGGTTCTCAGCGCGCGACCGCGCGATGCGTTCTTCTGTCGGTTCACAGGAGCTCGAGGCTGAGCCTGCGCCAGAGATGAATAAACGTTTTGATTTTGATTTTTTTTTTAGAAAATTAACGATAGTTAAAGATAGCTAATTTTAAGAAATGACTATAATTATGTGATTTATGGTTGACTGGTAGAGAATGCCTTATGGCATTAAGTCCTTTTAGTATTTTTCTTTTTCTGGCAACACTTGGGGAGCGCTTATCTTAGGCTGTGATCTGTAATGATCCTTGTGAGTTTCTGCCTATCAGGTGGTCGTATTGGTGTTATGGCGATCTGTTATTATATTATTATCATGTATTTCTTATTTATGGGTTTTTCAATATATAAAGGGAAAAGTGGTAATCTTACCGTTGAATAACTTGTGAAATAGTTAGCAGTTCTGCAGTGATAGGTGTTATGATTTATGAATCTCTAACGCACTGAAAAGTATATCCCACGTAGTGCCAACGGTATCACCTCAATCTTCTAATGCACAGAGTATATGTATTTTATACGAATTAACTTTCGATAGGGCCGTTTCTTTTGACTTGTAAAATATAGGGTTGCCAGTCTTCTTTGGTAATACTAAGAACAAGACTTTAGTTCACGATGACGGCTATTTGTGGGAGTGGAAAAACTATCTTACAGTAATTTTAACCATTAGTTACGACAGAGAGCGAATACTCGCAACGTAATATTAAGACCACTCAATTGCTTTGATTTTTGAGTTGGACTCTATTTGTATACTAAAATAAGAGCGATGACAGGTAGCCGTAGTTACCAAAAGCAATTGAGTGGTTAGCAGGCTGAAAACTGTATTTACTTTTTTCATCCTTCTGTACGACCAGAGCGGCTGTGAAAAGCTATTAATTTGTATGTAGATCTTATTTGAAAATTTTGACAATAAGTGCTACACATGTGGATCCACTGCTACACGTGGCTACATGCTTAAAAAATGTATTAAGTACTCTTTTAACTGATTCATTTATAACTTATTTTATCTGGTTTTTATCAGGTCTATTTTTATATACTATCTATGTTCACAAAATACGTTTTGTTTTTGAATACTTCCGTTCGGCACATGACGCGAGTAATTAAAATGTATGAAACAGATCTAACAACAAATTCTCTAATTAATGCGACGACCGAAGATCAAATATACTGCACGGGTCAAATCGGCTACATTTTAGAATATTCAATGTATTCGTTAAATAAAAGTGTGGTTTTATCATATAACTTTATATTAATACTAGCGGACCCGACAGACATTGTTCTGTCCTTGGAGTTAATAGCAAAAATACCTATAGGTTAAATATACGAAATAAAGCTATGCTACTAGTTTCTGCCCACGACTTCCACTGCGTTTGTTAATTGCCATAAATGATTAATAAAATCTCTTAAATAGTTTTAGTAGCAAACATTCCAATACACATTATGATACTTATCTTTATCTATCACACCAGAAGGCAAAGTTAAATTTCATTAACCCAATTGCGACCAAAGAGAATATAATCACTACGTTTTAAGAGACGGAACTCTCATACTAGCGAATAGAATCAGTCAAGAATCTGTTTGCATGGCAAACCGATACCATATATTTATTTATTTATTTATTTAATCTTTATTGCACAAAAGAAAACTTATCGTACAAAAGGCGGACTTAATGCCATGAGGCATTCTCTACCAGTCAACCTTCGGGCAAAGTAGATAAATTGTGGGCGATATATACCATAATGTACGTCAAAGAACCAACAAACAGCAGTAGTACCAACCTAACAGACTAAAATAGTGTAGCGGCCTATACGCTCAGTTTTTTATCGAAATCGATGAAATGAACAGGGTTGAAATAAAGGCTAATACGTAAACTATTTTTTTTTCTCGAAATTAGATTAGTTTTGACTCCACATTTAAGTCGTATGTTGTACAGTGGATAATAATAATGATATATATTACTTCTAATACAATATTCGACTTAAATGTAGGGGTAAGTAATATAAGATATAAGAACTTATACTATAATATTCATATTATATACGCTCATATTGTATAAGCTTGTTTTGTATACCGTTCAACGTGTATAACGAACGTTAGATATAACATCAAAATATCTATTTTTGTTAAGTATAACGTTATTTAAGTATAATATCATTGTATATAACGATCATAACGTATAACGTTCATAATATCTCAGATTTATAATGTATATTACTCAATACATCTAACACCAAAATGCATAATGCTCGTAAAGAATAACCGTCTGCACATCAATTGTGTAGGTACATACTTACCTATGCAATAGTTCGCTGTAAAATTTTAATCGCCGACAAAAGAATTGAGATCTGCAAGGGCGCCAAGTTCTTTGCCCTAAAATTTTAAGATACAAGGACATGCGACATACTCGATGCATTTATTTTACTTGGGGTGTAATTCAATATCAAGATTGGACTTGGCTAGTTTTCACAAACTAACTAAATTTTATAAAAGAAACATAGTCATAGTTCATTATCAAGCTAACAGTAGGTATAAGTAACAAGACGTACACTAACTTGCGTACTTACCTTTACGAAAATAGGTTAATGATTTGATTGATTTTGATTTATAATATAAATTTATATTTTAAAACTAGCCAAGTCAAGTCTTGATATTGAATTACACCCCAAGTAAAATAAATGCATCGAGTATGTCGCATGTCCTTGTATCTTAAAATTTTAGGGCAAAGAACTTGGCGCCCTTGCAGATCTCAATTCTTTTGTCGGCGAAGTGCACGCGATATTGAACTTGGCTCTCATTTTACATTTATGTTTTTGATGGGATATCATTACTTTTTGTACAGAAATTATTATGATGTGTAAATTACTTAATTATTATTTGTTAATTAGTTCTGTGTGCTATCCTAGTACATCTTTTGAAAGTTTTGAATAAACAAAGAATTTTCCAAAACGGTTAGTACGTATTGGATTTTTATGTGCATGTATGTGTGTGTGCGTGTGAGTGTATAGGTATGCTATTCTAGTATATCTTTCAAACAAAAAAAGAATTTTCCAAATCGGTTTATAAATGACAGAGTTCTGAGGCAACAACCATCAATAATAATAATAATAAAAAAAATTAAAAAATCACTGTTTTCGATTTTTATATGTATACACACACAATTACTAAGCTGGATGCCAAATTTCACCTTTCTAGGTCACCTGGAAGTGGGTTAGGTTTTTGATTACTAGTGAGTCAGTCAGTCAGTGATAAAAATACCGTTTTTTGGACTTTAATATCTCAATAACTATTTAATCTATATTAATGAAATTTGGGGTTCTACTTGTTCTAAAGGATCTTAATACATAAGCCAAATTTCATTTTTTTATGTTAAATAGATTTGGAGTTATGGGGGGGTCAAAAGTGGCTCCAAACGGTTCGTGTAATATAACACACGGCTGCTGCTCGCCAGTTCCTGCGGTGAACTTGGCTGGACACGCTGCCGCGTGTCTAGATATATGTATGTAGCTCTATGCAAGCAAGCATTTTGACGCTCCGCTATCCATGGTCATAAAACAAACCTAACCTAACCTACAGTTTTCGGTTTTTGACCCATATTCCATTTTGTCGCAGTTCTACCAAACGGTATCCTCGTATTTTCCAGAATTTCATCTGCCATTATCAATTGTGTACATACTTATGCAATAGTTCGCTGTTAAATTTTGATATGCCTCCATGCAAGCAAGCATTTTGACGCTCCGCTCGCTTTGCTCGCTCCGCTATCCATGGTCATAAAACAAACCTAACCTAACCTACAGTTTTCGGTTTTTGACCCATATTTCATTTTATCGCAGTTCTTCCAAACGGTATACTCTTACTTGCCAGAACTTCATCTGCCATTATCAAATTGTAAACATACGTATTGTAACGTTGCACGTACATGTATTATTATTATTATTATATAACAAGATACTTATTCCCTAAAACCTACATAAATTACATCATTTAAAATAAAAAGTAAACTAAAAACATAAATAAAAAAATAACTAAATCTATTAAACACTAACTATTAACTAAACATGAATAAAACAGCTATAAGTAACAAATAATTATAAATAACAACTATAAAAAAACATCGGACGGAAAACAAGCAGAAATATACTAAACGTTCAACACTTGTGCGCGCGACGATAAACTACTTTGAGTCGAGATAAGAGAATAGCGCACGGATTGGCTGTCGCCTATTTGACGAGTTCTGCATCTGAATGTTCGGGACGCTTTGCTAACGGCCATTGCGAATTATTTCTTTCCGTGGTACACCTGTGCCGGAGCGTTCACTAGTTTTATATAAGTGTCGTCTTACGAGCCGGTACACATTAAAAAGTACCTATTTAATTTCGCCGTCCTTCCTCCAACGTATTTGGACAATAATTTTAATTATAAATAAATTCAGTGTTTGTGTCCGCACCCCGATAGGGTAAGTTGAACAAGTATTATTTTTAAGTAGTGTTTAGCTTTAAGTTAGGGTTTGTGTCAAAACCTAGTGCTTACTACGTCCTAATCCTTTCCTATGAGATGAATAACCAGTAACTACACTTTTTGTAGCATCGCACTGTGCACTTTGCACGAAACGACCTAACCGCCTTACGTTTCATACGAACTTACGACCTTTTGTTTCGATATGGTGAACTTTCTAAATTACATTTTTATATTTGCAATTATCGCAATAGTATGCTTCATCTAGTCAACATTATCAGTATTAACGTAACTTTAAAACTCTCTTTGAGACAAAATTTTGACCGTTAAATTATTTATCGGAATACCCTTTTTTAAAAATTGTTAACAGTTAACTTTTCCTTTGTTCTTAATAATATTTTTGTAACTCCGTTCTGATAGTGAACACTCACACCAACTGCTTTCGGCTTCTCTTCTTAGGCAAAGAAAGGTTTTCACTATCAGCGGAGGAAATCGAGCAAATTATAACCGGAACGTTGTAACATTCCAGGGTGCGTAATTACGGCTTAGGAAATCCGACCTTACGGCCTTAGGGATAAGGTTCAGGGATTCCGGCAGCGCCTTATCGCCGCCTTACCACCTCGCAGCCGTGAAGTACATGACACCAGCTACCCGGTGCGCCCCGGTCTACCACCAGCTCCGCGACTGGTCAACTCCTCGCAGCCGCCTTCGCCGACTACGTTCGCCTTCCAGGAGAGTACCGAACTACGCGAGTCAAACCAGACGGGCTTCACCCCCACGACCAATATTTTTAAATAAATTGTTATTTTGTTGTTGACTTCAGTTGTTTCCTTTAGCATCACATCCTGGGGAACTGAACGACACACTGGCGCCCTCTAACGTGGTCTAAAGGTCTGGTTTTACTCCGTAGAGTAGTTGTGTGTTTTGTGTTTTTTTTATTTTTGTGAACGTTTTCTATTTATTTTTGGTTGCCCGTAACTAAAGTGTACGACTCTGCTCATTTATAATCTTGTTGTTTTTTTTTTCTTCTAGAAAGTTTCAAAATTTATATATATATATATTATCAATTGTTGTCACGTATTCCAAATTAAATCTCTTTGTACGCATATATTGCATCTCTAATAATTTATTTCGCACTCTTTATTGTGTTCATGTAGTACTGCCAAACACAAAAGTGTTAACATTATTAATTATTTTGCAAGGTTGTACACATTAGTTGCAATTTATTACTGCTTATTTTTTTCTTTTGTTTTGTGAATGTGATTTTATTTTCATGCCTTATTTTTTTTTGGTTTTTTGCCATTTTTACAACCATAACGTCTGTAGTCTGTTTTGTAACAGAACGGAGTCGTTTTTAATACTTGTTCAACACCTTCCTTATTGCGGTGCATTTTAAGTTATTTTCTGTTCTTATTAATTTACATTTGGGTATAATCAATGGATTTCCCTGTAAAATTTTTGTCGCTCCAAAAGGCTGAACTGGAGTATGAGGTGCAGATTAGGGGCACTACTCCGGCAGCTACTGTTCAGGATTTGCGAAAGCAAATTGCCAAATTAGGGCCGTTATTTCCTTCTGAGGATATTTTAGAAAGTCCATTTCAAATAGATGATGACTTGAAAGGAGCCAACGAAGTCCTCCTGAAGATCAAGTCTCTCCTTGATTCTTCGTTGGATAGGAATGCCGTGCTGCGAGTGCAAAACTATTTGCACCACCTGTATCACCGACTTAAGCGGATGGGGGTGGAAGAAGCCTCGCTACAGGCACATGAAGCCTGTATAGACGAATTTCAGGTTTTATTTCAGCGGTTCAATTCCGTTAAGGACGAGGTTGAAGTGGATAGGTTGGTGGCACCTATTGTACACAGCAATCCTGAACAGCAGCCAGCTATGCCTCCTTTTAATATAAATGTGTCATGCGATCGTGGTGTTACTAGTGAACTGCCTAAGATTAAGTTTGACGGAAAAACGTGCGTCCGGGCATTTATACAACGCATTACGGAATTTAGCAAAGCTAGGAACGTCTCTACTTCCAAACTTCTTTCTTTCGCCACGGAAATTTTTACTGGTGACGCATTACACTGGTTCCGCGGTGTCCAGGGCCAGGTATCTGATTGGGATGATTTAGTCGAACGACTTAAACAAGATTTTGATCAAGCAGATTTTGATTACCGGTTACTCTCAGAAATTCGTGCAAGGACTCAGGGGGAGACCGAAAATATTACTATATATTTGGCTATAATGTCCGGGTTGTTCGCGCGCCTATCCAAATCATTGTCAGAAGAGGACAAGCTGGAGATTCTTCTTCACAACATCAGGCCTTGCTACGCGAGCACATTGGCCTCAGCCACCAACATTGCTGATATTGACAGTCTTAAATCTTTATGTCGTAATTATGAGAACATACAAGCGCGTCTAACTGGTTTTCGTGAACCTCCCAAACAGACATCTGACACTATGGCACCCGAATTTGCATATTGTGGTCATTCATCACATAAAAACAATATCAGTAACACAAATCAAAATTATAATCAAAATTCGAATTATAACTACAATAAAAACAAAACTTATCCTAATTATAAACCTAATAATAATAATAATAAATATGTACATGCAATGCATACTTCAAATTCTAAATCATTCTTTTGTCCCAGGTGTCGTGTGAACACGCATAACTTGCGTCAGTGTCAAGCAGATAAGAACAGAATTGTTTGTTTTGTCTGTGGACGTGAGGGTGTAAAAACTCCTGATTGTCCAAACTGTAATAAACACAAGCCAGGTTCGTCAAAAAACTAGGGGACCTGCAGACTTGTGACAATTCTGTACAAAATAGTAAGTTTGATAACGAAGATTGGGTTAAATGGTTACAAACAGTAAATTTCTATTTTAATTCGTACAAAATCGACACAATTCTGCAGAACCAACCGGTTAAAGACCCTCGGCCTTATGCTTCAGTACGGATTTATAACTTGACTTTGTTAGGTCTATTAGACTCCGGCTCAGCTGTCACCATAGTTGGTAATAATATTCATCATAGTTTGGAGCAGCACGGAATTCAACTTCAACAGGGTCCTAATATAACCGTCACTGCTGCTGGAGGTCAATCCATGAAAAGTATAGGTTTCATGAACTTGCCAATTAATTTTGAGGACACTTTTCATGTTGTCAAGGCTTTTGTTGTGCCAGACATTAACATAGACCTCGTTTTAGGTATAGACTTTTGGCACAAATTTCAGATTTTTCCAAAACACTTAACTAGCATTACCTTTTCTAGTGACTTTGTTTCCAATGCTAGTCTCGATGTAAATCGACCCTCCTTTTTGCAGGACTACGATCATTTATCTGATACTGAAAGGCCGCTAGCCGACAATATAATTGCACAATTTAACGATATCTCTTCCGAATCCAAGGGGTTGGGTGAGACTGGGTTGATAACTCACCGAATAGATACGGGAGATGCGCAGCCTATTCGACAGCGTTATTACAGGATGTCCCCAGAAAAACAGCGTATCTTAATCGAACAGGTGGACGAAATGTTAGCACTCGACGTTATCGAGAGCTGTGAAAGTGCTTGGTCTTCGCCGGTTCTAGTTGTGACCAAAAAGAATGGCCAGCCCCGTTTCTGTCTTGATAGCCGGAAATTGAACTCTGTCACGAAACGCGACGCGTACAATTTGCCGTACGTGTCTGAAATCTTGGACAATCTCCGTGACGCTCGCTATCTTACCAGCATAGATTTGTCCAAGGCGTTTTGGCAGATTCCAATTGCACCGGAGGACAGGGACAAGACGGCGTTCTACATTCCGGGCCGTGGTACCCTAAGATTTAAGCGTACAGCATTTGGCTTGACCAACGCACCGGCGACCCAGCAACGTTTGGTTGACATGCTTTTTAGGGAATTTGAGCTCAAGGTGTTCGCGTACCTCGATGACATCATCATCGTCTCGAGTGATTTTAATTCTCATGTCTCCCTTTTGCTTCGCGTGCTAGATAAATTAAAGCAGGCCAATCTGACGGTGAACCTCGAAAAGTGCCAGTTCTTTCGAAGTCAACTTAGGTACTTGGGCTATGTTGTTGACAGTGGTGGGCTACGTACTGATCCTGAGAAAGTGCAGGCCATCCTTAATTACCCGACACCTACTTGTCGGAAGGACATTAAGCGTTTCCTCGGGACCGCTACATGGTACCGTCGTTTTGTCCCTAGCTTCAGCACCATAGCCGGCCCTCTCAATAGGTTGACATCAAGCAAGAAGGGTGGCCCACCGTTCGTCTGGACTCCCGAAGCTGATGCTGCTTTCCAAAAACTTAAGGAGTGTCTCGTTTCCGCTCCAGTCCTTTCCTGCCCTGACTACGACAAGCCATTTGAAGTGCATACTGACGCTAGCAACTACGGCGTGGGAGCTATGCTAACACAGATCGTAGATGGTAAGGAGCACCCTATCGCTTATATGAGCAAGTCGTTGTCAGCGGCAGAAAAGAACTACAGTATTACGGAGCGTGAGACGCTGGCTGTAGTTGTAGCCTTAGAGCATTGGAGGTGTTATTTAGAGAACGGAAAGCCTTTCACCGTTTATACTGATCATAGTGCTTTAAAATGGTTCCTTTCTCTAAATAACCCTACCGGTAGGTTGGCTCGTTGGGGTGTTAGGTTGTCCGCTTTTCATTTCGAGCTGAAACATCGTCGCGGCGTTGACAACGTCATTCCGGATGCGCTTTCAAGGGCATTCCCAGTTAATGCAATAAGTACTTCAGGCTCGTTTTTGACGACAACCGACCCGTGGTACAAAAACATTTACAACTCGTGCTTAACAAAACCGCAGAATTTTTCTAATTTCCTCATAAAGAATAATTCTTTATTCAGACTTTCGAAAAATAAGCACGACCTGACTGATTTAACCTCTGAATTTTCTTGGAAGGAGGTTGTTCCGCGTGAGATTCGTGACCAGGTCATCCATGAAAATCACGCAGAACCTACTGCCGGACATCTTGGCATTTTTAAAACGTACCGTCGTCTTGCGTTGCGTTATTTCTGGCCAGGCATGCACCAAGACGTCGTGAAATTTGTTGGTTCCTGTCCAAAGTGTCTCGCTTATAAGGCCCAGAACCATCCTACCTTGGGTGAAATGGGACGTCCTAAAAAATGTAGCCGTCCGTTTCAGGTTATTTCTATAGATCTTATGGGTCCCTTGCCCGTCACCCGTAAGCAGAACAGCTACATATTAGTTGTCACTTGTTGTTTTACTAAGTTTTGCCTCGTAACTTCTTTGCGAGCAGCCACTGCTGTTGCGGTCTGTAAATTTCTGGAAGACTGCGTTTTTCTCATACATGGAGTTCCGCAGACTATTTATTTGGACAATGGGAGTCAATTCATAAGCAAGGTCACGGAATCGCTTTTCAAACAGTACAAGGTGCCTAACGTAAACTTCACGCCAAAATATACTCCGCAAGTCAATCTTGTCGAACGACACAATCGTACGATCATCACGTGCCTGTCGACATTTGTGGAGGACGATCATCGTTCGTGGGATACTTTCATTCCGAAAGTGCAGTTCGCCATAAACAATTCAGTGAATGAGGCAACTGGGTTTACTCCTTCATTCTTGGTATACGGTAGAGAGATCGTTACTTGCGGCTCACATTATGTAAATGATGAACAAGCTGATGATGAGCTTGTATTCCTTCCACGTGATGTATATGCCGAAAATGTGGGTGGCCTTTCGGAAATATTTAATAAGGTCCAAAGCAAACTCTGGCAAGCTCATGTTAAAAACACGTGTCATTACAATCTGCGTCGTAAACCCATGGAGTTTCAAGTTGGCGACGTCGTAATGAAGCGTGCGTATGTTCTCAGCGACAAAGATAAGTTTTTTTGCAAGAAACTGGCACCAAAATTCTTAAAATGCCGCATTATAGAGAAAAAATCCCCATTAGTTTATGTACTTGAAGACATGGCAGGAAAGAATATTGGCACTTGGCATATAAAAGATTTAAAAATGATTGGTTTAATTAAATAATTAAATATAATGTATGACGTGTAATGAAGGATGATAAAATAATTATTGTGCATTACTTACCTTTGCTCACTTTATACTATCTAGACTACTCATAACTCTCGTATGGGTCACTATTATCCAAAATAAAATGGTAACCTCAATTAATGAAAAAGTCGCATTAGTAACCTTTGATATGGTAACTATAGCTCGTTCGCAAGCGTGATGTATGGAAGTTTGAATTATGTATGGCTAAATACGTTAGTTTGACTTAGGAGTACGGATTTTATTTTTATATAACAAAATCCTTCCGTGACGCGGCGGGTAATGTAACGTTGCACGTACATGTATTATTATTATTATTATATAACAAGATACTTATTCCCTAAAACCTACATAAATTACATCATTTAAAATAAAAAGTAAACTAAAAACATAAATAAAAAAATAACTAAATCTATTAAACACTAACTATTAACTAAACATGAATAAAACAGCTATAAGTAACAAATAATTATAAATAACAACTATAAAAAAACATCGGACGGAAAACAAGCAGAAATATACTAAACGTTCAACACTTGTGCGCGCGACGATAAACTACTTTGAGTCGAGATAAGAGAATAGCGCACGGATTGGCTGTCGCCTATTTGACGAGTTCTGCATCTGAATGTTCGGGACGCTTTGCTAACGGCCATTGCGAATTATTTCTTTCCGTGGTACACCTGTGCCGGAGCGTTCACTAGTTTTATCTAAGTGTCGTCTTACGAGCCGGTACACATTAAAAAGTACCTATTTAATTTCGCCGTCCTTCCTCCAACGTATTTGGACAATAATTTTAATTATAAATAAATTCAGTGTTTGTGTCCGCACCCCGATAGGGTAAGTTGAACAAGTATTATTTTTAAGTAGTGTTTAGCTTTAAGTTAGTGTTTGTGTCAAAACCTAGTGCTTACTACGTCCTAATCCTTTCCTATGAGATGAATAACCAGTTACTACACTTTTTGTAGCATCGCACTGTGCACTTTGCACGAAACGACCTAACCGCCTTACGTTTCATACGAACTTACGACCTTTTGTTTCGATATGGTGAACTTTCTAAATTACATTTTTATATTTGCAATTATCGCAATAGTATGCTTCATCTAGTCAACATTATCAGTATTAACGTAACTTTAAAACTCTCTTTGAGACAAAATTTTGACCGTTAAATTATTTATCGGAATACCCTTTTTTAAAAATTGTTAACAGTTAACTTTTCCTTTGTTCTTAATAATATTTTTGTAACTCCGTTCTGATAGTGAACACTCACACCAACTGCTTTCGGCTTCTCTTCTTAGGCAAAGAAAGGTTTTCACTATCAGCGGAGGAAATCGAGCAAATTATAACCGGAACGTTGTAACATTCCAGGGTGCGTAATTACGGCTTAGGAAATCCGACCTTACGGCCTTAGGGATAAGGTTCAGGGATTCCGGCAGCGCCTTATCGCCGCCTTACCACCTCGCAGCCGTGAAGTACATGACACCAGCTACCCGGTGCGCCCCGGTCTACCACCAGCTCCGCGACCGGTCAACTCCTCGCAGCCGCCTTCGCCGACTACGTTCGCCTTCCAGGAGAGTACCGAACTACGCGAGTCAAACCAGACGGGCTTCACCCCCACGACCAATATTTTTAAATAAATTGTTATTTTGTTGTTGACTTCAGTTGTTTCCTTTAGCATCACATCCTGGGGAACTGAACGTCACAGTATGCAATAGTTCGCTTTTAAATTTTATTTTCATATACCTCCATGCAAGCAAGCATTTTGACGCTCCGCTCGCTTTGCTCGCTCCGCTATACTCGACGCCACGTAGCTTGGCAATAGCGACCAATGACTCCTCCTACCACGAAACTCCATTTCTGCCTTAAAAAACTACAACTACTTTTAGCGGAAAATATTAGAGGTGTATGAAATTGTTTTCTTTATCGTTTCTTTTCCATCATAGGTTTCAGTCTTCTACTGGTCCACAATACGATAGAGGCACTGGTTGGTCTCGATAGCTGAAATTCGACGTTGGTATTCAACGTTTCCATATAAATTATTCTTAGTTTTGCCCGACTATGGTACTCGTAAAGTCAAAGGGAAAAGTATTAAGTTATGTATTTATGTATGTTCCACGATAGCGCTGAAACTACTCGACAGATTTTGGTGGAGGGTCCGCTCCCTCCACGCCGAGACACCCTCTACCACGGTGTAGCAATAAAAGTAATAAAAATAAAATTAAAAATTTAAAAAACCCCCGACATGACAACCAATAAAAAGAAAGAAATAAAATCTACGAAATGTGCCTATACAATGAACAGTAGAAAAAGAATCCGAGCTTCGTTGCGTTCGGGGGACCGCAAAGTACCTAAATGAAATGAAACATATTTTTTAACGCAGAATTGCATGCATGCATTTGGGCTTCCCACTTTACGATTTTCAGTACATTGCATTTCATTTACTTAGTGGTCTAGGTTTTGTAAGTTATTGTTACTAACAAATAATATGGATTTTTAATCTGAAATAAAGATATTGAATTGAATTGAATTGAATTGAATAGGCACATTTTATAGATTTTATTTCTTTCTTTTTATTGGTTGTCATGTCGGGGGTTTTTTAAATTTTTAATTTTATTTTTATTTCATATTTTTTAAACCAACAGAGTTCAAAAGTGCTGCAACTACAGGGGTATTGCACTGCTTCCGACGGCGTACAAAGTGCTCTAATATATTCTGTTGGGGCGACTGCAGCCGTATGCCTAGGACATTATAGGCGATTACCAGTGTGGTTTCCAGTGTCCGGCCGAATCGCAGAACGGTAGATCAAATATTCCTTTTGAAACAGCTGATGGATAAGAGGTGGGAATACTCACACTCCATCCACATTCTCTTCGTCGATTTCGCCAAAGCGTATGACAGTGTTGACAGGGAGACACTATATAAAATAATGAAGTTCTTTTGGCATACCGAACAAATTAGTGACTTTAGTTGCTGTTGCCACTAAAGTGAGTAGGATGAGAGTTAGGACAGGTGGAGGTCTGTCAGACGAGTTCGAGGTTGTTACTGGCCTAAAACAGGGAGACTCACTTTCGCCAATGCTGTTCAACTTGGCACTCGAATACGTCATACGAAAGGTGTTACAATATGATGGGGGTGTTGAGCTGAATGGCAAGCACAAAATCATTGGCTATGCCGATGACCTAGGGCTATTGGCGCAAAACAAATGGGACCTGAAGGCCATGGCACAGTTGGTGGAACAAGAGGGAGAGAAAATTGGTCTCAGAATCAATCACCAGAAAGCAGAATATCTCCTCATGAAAAGGTACAAAGACGTCAGAGCAAAAAGAGTGGATTTAGCAGTAGGAACAACCATCTACAAAGGCGTAGATAGATTTAAGTACCTTGGTTGCATAGTTACCGACACCAACCACAGGGCGGAGGAGATTGATGTTCGAATCCAGAACGCCCTAAGATGATCTGCAGCACTCCATAGAGTTTTAGCGTCCAAGTTGATCAGTAGATCAACCAAGATTCGCGTCTACAAAACAGTAATAAGACCAATCCTGATGTATGGGTGTGAAGCTTGGACACTGACTCAAAAGGAAGAAAATAAGCTCTTAGTGGCGGAAAGGAAAATCTGGCGAAAGATTCTGCGACCAATAAGAAATGAGGATGGCAGCTGGAGAAGGAGAAAGAATAAGGAGTTGGAAGAGCTGGTGGCTACACCCAACATAGTTGGCGAAATCAATGCCATACGACTCCGCTGGCTGGGTCACCTGGAGAGGATGGGAGACGATCGGGCCGTGAAGAGAGCGTTTCAGGGGCAACCGAGCGGAAAACGTCCGGTCGGCCGCCCGAGATACCGCTGGAAAGATGAAGTGTAGAAGGATCTGTACGCCCTTAGTATCCCTAGCTGGCGGGAAAAGGAGCAAACCAGAGAAGAGTGGCGTTCTCTTGTGTCAGAGGCCAAGATCCTCTTTGGGTCACTGAGCCAGAGTAGTAAGTAAGTAAACCAACAGAAGTTTCGTCCCGGAATTTACTTCTTTTGACACTATTTTTTTTTACACCGTTTAAGGTCCAGGGTTTCCAATCTTTCGTCGAGCATGATCCTTGATTATATGTAGGTACAACAGGATCCCAAGCCAGTGGTAATGGATGCCGTCTTCTCTAAGATTGAAGTTAGGATATATTTTGATTTCAATAGCCTTAAGCAACATTCTGGGAAAAAATCGTTAAAGTCAGACTAGTTAATGCTTATAATAATAAAATGGCGAAGTTATGAGCCAAGACAATCAACATACATATATACTTTAAATGCACTGCATGAGTCGCAAGAACCTGCTACTTATGGCCTAAAACAGAACCAGGTTTCTATTCTACAGGATCCAGTACGGGTGGCTTACTTAGCTCCATAAAAATTGCAGTTGATGCTAGGTAACTTGACTTAGTTTTGAGAGACCTAATCATCGATACCCCACACCATGGGATAAACATCCCCACTTTTGTTACATGTAGGGAAGGTACACAAAAAATTGTTTTTAAAAATTTATTCAACCACTATGTCTCTGAGCTAAGCTGTGGACAGACTGACACAAACTACAAAATCCTAAAAAGCTGTTATTCACTTAGGCAAGGGTACTTTTGCTAAAGCTTACGTGCCATTTAGTCGCGTTAAAATCTTGAAGGGTCTTGCTATTTGTGACCTCAATCAAAGGCAACTGTTCAATAGTCCTAATAACAATTCAGCTTTAGCAAAATTCCGAAATTTAAAAATAGTGACCCAGTACTGTGACGGAAATTATAATGAGTTTTTTGAGACTCGGTTTTATTATTGACTGTACTTTCTTACACAAATGTTAATTGCTCATCAAGAACAATCAGACGAGCCCAAACACCACGGGTTTATCTTGTGCTGTGTAGGAGTTCGTACGGCCATCTTCAGCTCCAAGGTACCAAATTATTGTACTGTCAAAAATTTATTAATCTGTTGATTACGCTAATAAAACTTAACATTTAACCAACATTAGAAATTCTTGGCTTAGATCCTTTCACAACTAGCTGGTCGTCATGAGACCTTCATTTATTGAGTGATATAGAAAATGCTAATGACACTTAACATTTAACCAAAACTTTGGAATCCTTGGCTTCAATATTGGCTGAAATCCATTAACAACTAGCTGGTCATCATGAGAACTTCATTTATTGAGTGATTTAGAAAATGCTAATAATACTTAACATTTAACCAAAATTTGGAATCCTTACTTTCAATATGGGTTCCAGCACTGTATTGATCTCAACTTCTCATCAATCTCTTGCATAAAGGCTGCTCTCGTTAAGGAAATGTAGGCAAAATACATTAGATTGTCTATACAATTTTAATTTAAGTGTATTTTATAATATAAGTTTAGTAAAAGTTACAATAAAGAGCAAGTAACAATTTAACGTAATTATAAGTTAGTTATAATTATTACTGCTAATTAGTGCATGCGGTGTCCTTCTGTAAGTAATAAGATACTTAGTTTTAAATCTGTAATTGTATAAAAAAGTGTAAAAGTGTACTTATTGTTGAAGGTCCAATAAATAAAAATAAAACTATAATAAAATGGGCTGAGATCCATCAACAACTACCTGGTCATCATGAGACCTTCATTTAGTAAGTCATATAGAAAATGCTAATAAACCTTATCATTTATACAAAATTTGGAATTCTTGGCTTCAATATTGGCTGAGATCCATTAACAACTAGCTGGTCATCAAGAGACCTTCATTTATTGAGTCATATAGAAAATGCTAAAACAACTTAACATTTAACCAAAATTTGGAATCCTTATCTTCAATATTGGCTGAGATCCATTAACAACTACCTGGTCATCATGAGACCCTCCTTTAGTGAGGCATAGAGAAAATGCTAATAAAACTTAACATTTAGCCAATATTTCCAATTATTGACTTCATTATTGGCTGAGATCTCGTCACTTTTTCCAATTAAAGCTGTATATCTTGGAAACTACTGGTCCTATTTCCACCAAACATAGCTAAGAACCATCTCGACGGAAAAGTCTTTCGATTAAAAAAACCGCACTTAAATTGGTCCATCCGCTTGGGCCCTACGATGCCACAGACAGACACACAGATACACAGATACACATGTTAAACTTATAACACCCCAAAACATACAGCGTTACCCTTGTGAATTCGTTCAGACAGCAAGAGAAAATGTCTATCACATTTGCGACTCGGTTTAGCGTGCGTATTGCCCTGGTGGCGGGGGCCTGGCGCAGCAGCTGCGTGCGCGCGCGTGGCTCGGCCAGCAGGCTCGGCCGCCGGCGCCGCCACACGTATTGGTCCGGCACGTTCAGACGCACCTCCCCCAGTACTCCAGGGTTAAATAACTTGCCCCGTAACAACTTAAATATATACGAAGCGAGCGCCAACTCCCTTCGGACTTCTAACTGGTTGTATCCTACCGTTCCTAACACGAACAAAGTAGGATACATCAGGGGATAATAGGGGTAAACTACATACAGTTTCAGATATAAAAACCTGATAAATTTATTTTGAATACGCTCCAACATGAGCCTATATTTAGTCTCATGCGGGCTCCAGATGACTGCATTGCATTCTAAATGGCTCCTAACTATCGCTTCGTACAGTGCACGAATCGCGTTAATGTTTGTAAATGCTCGCGATTGTCTCATTACGAAACCCAGATTCCGGAAAGCTTTCTTACAGACTTGCGTTATATGTTCCCGAAAGCTAAGATCTGATTTAAGAAGCACTCCTAAATCCTTTACCTCATTAATCCGCTGCATCTGGACGCCCTCCAGTATGTACTGGAAACACCGAGGATTTCGAGATCTGGTAAACGAAATTACGGCACACTTTGATGCGTTAAACCGTAATTTATACGCTTGACTCCAGCCTACTACTCGATCGATGTCTTCCTGTAGTTTTAAACAGTCTGAGTTGTCGTTTATTCTCCGAACTAGCTTCAGATCATCAGCGAAGAGCAAACAAACAGAATCTCGTACGACTTCGGGAAGGTCATTGACCATTAAAATAAATTCTAACGGTCCTAAGTTACTCCCCTGGCTTACACCTGACCTCGTAAAATACGGCTGTGATAGATGGCCAGCATAGTCCACATACTGCCGCCTGTTTCTCATATAGTTAGCAAAGAATATAAGAGTATGTGGACTAAATCCTGCATTAGCCAACTTACTTAGTAGGACGTCATTGTCGACCGTGTCGAATGCCTTCCGGAAGTCGAAGTATGCCACATCAACCTGATCTCCTGCATCAACAGCTGGAACTATGTGAAACATAAGATGCAGTAAGTTGCCGGTAGTACTACGCGCACTCCGGAAGCCATATTGGGCATCCGACAACTGGCAGCTGACTTGCGCCTCCACCGACTTGTAGATCGCCGATTCAAATACCTTAGCCGGCGTGCACAGTACTGCGACCGGTCGATAATCGGCAGCACTAGGTCCACCCTTTCCCTTAGGCACCGGAACCACTCTCGTCAGCTTCCACATATCAGGAAAGACGGCAAACTTAAGGCAAGTATTAAAAACATGACACAACGGCTCAGCTAATACATTATGGCAGTCCTTAAAAATATAAGGGGGTATCCCGTCCGGCCCCGCAGAGCGCTTCGGCTGGAGCGCCCGCAGCGCCTGCCGCACCTCCGCCGGCTCCAGCCGGGCCACGTGCACGCGCGCGCCGCTCGCCGCCGAGCCCGCGTCCGCCGCCGCCACGTCCAACAGAGCTGGGCTAGGATTGTATACCGAGTGGAAAAAACTGGCAAATTCATCGGCACATTCTTGTTCAGAAAGTACACGTCCGTTAATCGCTAACTTTGGCTTACATACGGTACCTCTCTTGGTTCTTATGAAGTCCCAAAAACTTTTAGGTTCTTTAGCTAAGTGGTTCTGAACACGGTCCATGTACGAGTCGTGTGCCGCTTTGATTGCCCGCTTAACGTCCGCTCTGCACCCTGCGTCCGTGCTGCTCTGTTGTTTTGTTTGTTTGTTAATTTGTGTAAATATATATCGTTTGATTTACTTTGCGTTTTTCGTACTCGTCCGTTTAGTTTTCCCTATCTCATCACAGTCCGTTCGCTCCTTACTCATCCCTGAGTTTCGGAGTATCCATGTAGACGATAGCCGACGGACGCGGTTGTCCTCTACAACATACATAACGTATATCGATCATAGTATATACTTTCTTTTAATATAATGATTAGAAAATATAATAGCGTTTGATATACCAAATAGGTTATAACTGCTACCCCTATGTCCCAAAAATGGAACATCGGTCAAAAACCGAAAACTGTAGGTTAGGTTAGGTTTGTTTTATGACCATGGCTATACTCGACGCCACGTAGCTTGGCAATAGCGACCAATGACTCTTCCTATCATGAAACTCAATTTCTAATAACGACACTTTTTTTTGTTCCCCGTAACGACCATTTTTAACCCCCGACGAAAAAAGAGGGGTGTTATAAGTTTAACATGTGTATCTGTGTATCTGTGTGTCTGTCTGTGGCATCGTAGGGCCCAAGCGGATGGACCAATTTAAGTGCGGTTTTTTTAATCGAAAGACTTTTCCGTCGAGATGGTTCTTAGCTATGTTTGGTGGAAATAGGACCAGTAGTTTCCAAGATATTCAGCTTTAATTGGAAAAAGTGACGAGATCTCAGCCAATAATGAAGTCAATAATTGGAAATATTGGCTAAATGTTAAGTTTTATTAGCATTTTCTCTATGCCTCACTAAAGGAGGGTCTCATGATGACCAGGTAGTTGTTAATGGATCTCAGCCAATATTGAAGATAAGGATTCCAAATTTTGGTTAAATGTTAAGTTGTTTTAGCATTTTCTATATGACTCAATAAATGAAGGTCTCTTGATGACCAGCTAGTTGTTAATGGATCTCAGCCAATATTGAAGCCAAGAATTCCAAATTTTGTATAAATGATAAGGTTTATTAGCATTTTCTATATGACTTACTAAATGAAGGTCTCATGATGACCAGGTAGTTGTTGATGGATCTCAGCCCATTTTATTATAGTTTTATTTTTATTTATTGGACCTTCAACAATAAGTACACTTTTACACTTTTTTATACAATTACAGATTTAAAACTAAGTATCTTATTACTTACAGAAGGACACCGCATGCACTAATTAGCAGTAATAATTATAACTAACTTATAATTACGTTAAATTGTTACTTGCTCTTTATTGTAACTTTTACTAAACTTATATTATAAAATACACTTAAATTAAAATTGTATAGACAATCTAATGTATTTTGCCTACATTTCCTTAACGAGAGCAGCCTTTATGCAAGAGATTGATGAGAAGTTGAGATCAATACAGTGCTGGAACCCATATTGAAAGTAAGGATTCCAAATTTTGGTTAAATGTTAAGTATTATTAGCATTTTCTAAATCACTCAATAAATGAAGTTCTCATGATGACCAGCTAGTTGTTAATGGATTTCAGCCAATATTGAAGCCAAGGATTCCAAAGTTTTGGTTAAATGTTAAGTGTCATTAGCATTTTCTATATCACTCAATAAATGAAGGTCTCATGACGACCAGCTAGTTGTGAAAGGATCTAAGCCAAGAATTTCTAATGTTGGTTAAATGTTAAGTTTTATTAGCGTAATCAACAGATTAATAAATTTTTGACAGTACAATAATTTGGTACCTTGGAGCTGAAGATGGCCGTACGAACTCCTACACAGCACAAGATAAACCCGTGGTGTTTGGGCTCGTCTGATTGTTCTTGATGAGCAATTAACATTTGTGTAAGAAAGTACAGTCAATAATAAAACCGAGTCTCAAAAAAACTTTTTTAACGAAAAAAACTCATTATAATTTCCGTCACAGTACTGGGTCACTATTTTTAAATTTCGGAATTTTGCTAAAGCTGAATTGTTATTAGGACTATTGAACAGTTGCCTTTGATTGAGGTCACAAATAGCAAGACCCTTCAAGATTTTTTTTTACGTGCCATTTTTTTTTTTTTTTTTTTTTTATAAGAGGACCATTCTTTTTCCCCCTGATATTGATTCAGAGCTTGATTCTTTTCTTATTTTAACTTTATCTTTTGACTCTGCTTTTATCTTATCTTTAGAGCTTGATCTTTTGCTCGTATAAACTTTTTATCTTTTAACTTTTTAATACTAAGGGTGCGTGTCTGGAAAAATCCTCATGGACGCCTGGGAAGGGAGGACCCAGGCAGTGCCGGACTCTTACCGACTAAAAAACCAGACACGCACCCTTTACACTTTTACTTAATCTTAACATCATGCAAACTCCCGCATGCTAAGGGAGTTTCTTATGGCTAATTTTAACCTATTTGAATAAACTAGTTCCCTGCATACACACACCTCTAAAGATAGAGGTTGGCGAGGTGAATCAACTTCAATATTTGTAATTAGCCACAGTTTCCCCTTGAAACTTGTAATCTTTAAAAGTGGTATAAATAGGTTAGGTTAGGTTAGGTTAGGTTAGGTTAGGTTAGGTTAGGTTAGGTTAGGTTAGATCCCCTTCGACGTGCTGTCACCTTGCCGTGGTGAAGGGGCTTGCGTGCCCCAATGACCCTCAGGGCTATGCCGGACAGGGCCTCCCAAACCGGACAGGCCTGAGGAGAGGGGCCAGACAAAGAACAGCACCCCGACGTGTGGCTCCGCGTGTCCCTCTGAAACCAGCAGAGGGCACAGTGTGAGACGCCAGGTCCCTCGGGACGGAGCTGGAGCTCGGCCTCACGGGCGATAGTGGCTTCGGCCACCGGCGCGACGTTGTGGCTACGGCCACCGGCGGGCAACCCGTAACCTGCACTGAGCAGACCGGGGACCTTCCTCACTGAGAGGCGGGTCACGTGGAGTAAACCACTATAAAAAATCCCCAATCCTAAGGTGTGACTGGCGTGCCGATGGGATGCATGGCTGGGGGGAGCCCAGTCCCCAACGTCAGAGAGGGGGGGCATACCTCCTTTAAACAATAGCAAATATGAGTGGCCTAAAACGTAAGAAACTACCCCAGGAGGTTCCAATCCTCCGTGTCACCACAGAACGGGCAAGTGCCCGCGCTGTGGAGACACGCCGCCCTTCGTATTCTGGGGGGGCACACCACTCTGGACCGGAAAGCAAAGACAACTATGGCAAACGTTTAATGGACACCGATGCGCATGGATTGGCTCTAAGGCTACGCGGAGGAGGGGACAGGGAGGACGAGAAGGCAGCTGCTGCGCCACCCTCTCCAACCTTCCCAACGGTGGAGAATGAGGAGGAAATTTTCCGCCCTCACATGTCCCTCGCGAGGTCACCGCTGCGAGGGGTCGGCCAGGATAGTCCATGCATAGACCTGGACTCCGCCGCGATCCAGATCCCGGCGAGGAAGGAGGGCGGCGGACAAGCGCGCGGCCGCCATGGCCGTTTCGTGCGGCGCAGCAAGACGACAGAGGAGCCTATGAAGGTCGCGAAGGTCCTTCTCACACGGCTGGATGAGGGGATCCTGGCGCGTGGGGATTCCGCACAGGATACTGACGACAGTATGCACACGGTGCGGTCCTCCTTCTCGTCGCCGGCGACCTCCCCAAGTCGCCAGAAGAAGGACCTGCCGACGCAGAGGGCTGGCCCGGGGGGGAAGGGAAAGGCGCGCTCACGGACGCAGACTCCCTTCAAGCCTGGAGATGTAGCGGGGGGACGCAAATCACCGAGCTCCCCGACGCAACATAGCGACAAGGAGGAGGCACTGGGGCATAGGGACGAAGGCGCAGAGGCGTACACGACCAACACCGAAAAGGAGCTAGTTCCTTCCGGCACGGCTAGCCCTGCAAAAAGCGGTCGCATGTGGCGGAACCCCCGTAAGAGGCCACGGTTCCACACCAGTCCCCAGTCGGGATCCAGCGGGGATGATGGAGACGAGTCCTGTCCGTCCGCCACAAGCGAAGGCTCGTCACAGACATCAAAAGGACGAGGACGAGGTCGGCCCCCTTCTACCGGGAAGTATGTTGGCCTGGCCAAAGCGAAAGAGGCCTACAAACGGGCCATGCATGAAGAGATTTGCCTCGAGGCGGAGAGAGACGTGCAGGAGATGCAAATCAGAACCCGGCAAGGGTACTCGAAGTGCACTCCTTCGCCGCCTGCGCTGAATCCCGAGGAGGCCGCTGCCAACACAGAACTTGGGCAGCAGGTAGCAGACAGTGTGGCTGTCATCCAAAAAGTAGCGGCCACCTCTAAAAACTTGAAGGGCGGGTACATCCGGTGCCTAAAAGATGCCGCGTCCGCTATATCGGATGCGTTTGCCGTACTCAGCAAACGCACCGTTTCCGAGGAAACGGCGCGGCTTCAAGCTGACAACAGCCGGCTAAGATCCGAAATGGCCGGCTTACGAGAGGAGATGGTCGAGATCAAGGCCCAACTGGAGGGGCTGCGGAAGCAGGGGAATCCTGAGCCCCCCCCAACCCGACGTAACGAGGAGGAGCGGCCCCCTGCGCTGCCCTCTCCCAGCGAACGGATAGGCGGTTGCCCGAATGCCACCCCTTCTATCCCTTTAACAGAGGAGATCTGTCGAGTGGTCATGGCCCAGGTCGGGACGTATCTGGACGCCCGCATGGCCGCAATCAGCGACAGACTCCTCCCGGAGAAGAGGGCGCGGCCTCCGCTGGCAAACCGAGACAAAACTGGGGGAGCAGAGCCGGAGTCTGGCGTGGCCCCCGCTTCCGCTTCCGCTTCCGTAGGTGGAGCGTCCTACGCGGGCGCTGTGAAGCGGTCAAAAAGACGAAAAGGCAAGGGAGTTTCTTCCGGGAGGGTCCCAGCCCCGGGAGAGTCGGGTCGGGAAGCAACAGCGCCTGCGCCTGCGCCTGCAGCGTTGGAAGAGCCCTGGACGACGGTAAAGGGCAAAAAAACAACAAGGAAGAAGCAGAGGGACGGCCCTACAAGCCAGGCAGCCCCAAAAAAGAAGGCCCGGAGGCTGCGCCTCCCCCGGTCAACGGCGGTAGTGTTTACGCTAGTGGAGCCCAAGGCGGACACTAGCGAAAGAGATAGCTACGCGTCCATCATCGGGGAGGCCAAAAAGCGGGTAGACCTCGATGCGCTGGGGATCTCGGGTGTTCGGGTCCGACGTACCGCGACGAATGCCCGTATATTCGAGATTCCCGGCGGCGAGAGTGGCGAAAAGGCCGACGCCCTTGCCCAAAAACTCAGGGAGGTGATGGATCCCGCCGTGGTCCGGATCTCCAGGCCCACTAGATGTGCGGAGATGCGCATCTCGGGCCTGGATGACTCGGTGACATCTCCGGAGGTGGTCGCGGCGGTTGCACGAGAGGGCGGTTGCGCGGCGGAAGACGTCAAGGCTGGCGAAGTGACGCTCGGCTCCTCGGGACTGGGCACTGTGTGGCTGCGATGCCCTATTGCGGCTGCAAAAAAGGTGGCTCAGGCCGGACGTCTCCGCGTGGGGTGGGTGTCGGCGCAGGTGACGTTGCTCGACGCCCGGCCCATACGATGCTTCCGATGCATGGAAGTGGGGCACGTGCGCGCCGCGTGCAAGTCTGAGGTAGACCGCAGCCTCCTTTGCTATCGGTGCAGCGGGTCGGGCCATATCGCCCGCGATTGCAGCGCTGCCGCACACTGCGCGCTGTGCGCGGAGGCGGGCGCCCCCGCGGGCCACAGGGTGGGAAGCGTTTCATGCAACCCACCCAAAAGAAAGAGGACTGCTGCCGACAGGTCCGAAGCCACATCGCAGCCTAGTCACCCACCTGAACCCAGGGTCGAGGAGGATCGGATGGCCACTGACTAGTAATGGCCACCCAATACCTACAGGCGAACATAAACCACTCCGCCAGAGCTCAGGACCTTCTGCTCCAGAGCATGGCGGAGTGGTTGATACAAATCGCAGTCGTGGCCGAGCCGTACTTGGTCCCCTCCAGGGAAAACTGGGTGGGGGATAGAGACGGACTGGTGGCAGTGGTCACGCAGCCGCAAGCAGGATCCGCGCCCCACCGAGACGTCACCAAGGGGCGTGGTTTTGTGTCGACACACCTGGGGGACACAATGGTCGTTGGGACCTATTTTTCGCCAAACAGGAGCCTCACCGAGTTCGAGTCCTTTCTTGACGAGGTGGGTTCCCTGTTTGGCGAAAATCGCCCTGTGCAGCTGCTGGTCGCTGGAGACTTCAACGCTAAGTCCACGGCGTGGGGATCTCCAGCGACTGACGCGCGAGGGCAGGCGCTGGAGGAATGGGCGGTCGAAGTGGGGCTGCTGATCCTCAACAGGGGGTCAACGAACACGTGCGTGCGACAGCGGGGAGGCTCAATTGTGGACTTAACATTGGCCAGCCCCGCCCTCGCACGACGTGTTTCAGGCTGGAAAGTGAGGACGGACGTGGAGACGCTCTCGGACCATCGCTACATCCGTTTCGAGGTCTCCACGTTCCCCCTCACCCCAAGGAGCGTGAACCGACCCCCTGCAGGGGAAGGGCCGCGGTGGCGGCTGGGGCAACTGGACAGGGAGATGGCCCAAGAGGCAGTCCTAGTGGAGTCGTGGCAGGTCGGAGCTGGGCCCATAGGCGACATTGATGTCGAGACGGAGCAGCAGGTTGCCGCCACGCACCGGATTTGCGATGCCGCTATGCCCCGCGCGAGGCCAACTCCGCCTCGTCGTCGCGTGTACTGGTGGCGCGAGGAGATCCGCATCTCACGGAGCGAGTGCACGGCGGCGCGCCGCCAGTACACCAGGAGCAGGCGGAGAAGGGTGCGCGACCCAGCCAGGGAGGAGGCGCTATACGCTGCCTACCGGGAAAAATGCCACCAGCTCCAGGCGGACATCGCACGGGCGAAGGAGGCCGCGTGGAAGGAGTGGCTGGAGACGCTGGACTTGCACCCATGGGGGCGCCCTTACAAAACTGTAAGGGCAAAACTCCGGCCATGGGCCCCCCCGCTGACCAGTAGTCTCGAGCCTCTCCTCCTAGAGCGGGTCCTCTCCGGCCTGTTCCCCGAAAGAGAGGCATGGCGTCCACCGGCGATGGGTGGAAACCCGGCGAGAGGCGAGGACGTAGTGCCTCCTGTGACAGAGGCAGAGCTTGGGGCCGCAATAGCCAGGCTCAAACTAAAAAACGGCGCCCCCGGACCCGATGGCGTGCCTGGGCGCATCGTGGTGCTCGCGCTTGCGGCAGAAGAGCTGGAGGAGAGGGTGAGGACCCTCTTTAGCGCATGCCTCGACCGAGGTCAGTTCCCGCGAAGCTGGAAGACGGGTAAGCTCGTCCTCCTCCAGAAGGACGGGCGCCCAGCAGAGTCGCCGTCGGCCTACCGCCCCATCGTCCTGCTTGACGAGATGGGCAAGCTTTTCGAACGGGTTATCGCTGCCCGTCTCGTCAAGCACCTCGAGGAGGTAGGACCCGACCTACACGACTGCCAGTACGGCTTCCGGCGGGAAAGGTCGACGATAGACGCGATTGCGCAACTGAGGGTCCTCGCCGAGGAGGCTGTCTCGCAGGGCGGAGTGATGTTGGCCGTGTCGCTTGACATAGCGAATGCCTTCAACACCCTGCCCTTTGAGACAGTCAAGGCAGCGCTGCAGTACCACGGAGTGCCCCAGTACCTGCAGAATATAGTAGGGGATTACTTCCGGGACCGGGCCATTACTTATCCGACCCAAAACGGATGGGGAAATCGGAGGGTCACATGCGGTGTTCCACAGGGGTCGGTCCTCGGACCACTCCTGTGGAACATCGGATACGACTGGGTGCTCCGCGGTACCAACCTGCGGGGCGTCGGCGTACTCTGCTACGCCGACGACACTCTCGTCACCGCAACCGGGAGCACCCATAGACAAGCCGTGCTCCTTGGCACAGCGGGGGTTGCCCACGTGGTGAGCCGTATTAGGGCCTTGGGGCTCGAGGTGGCCTTAAACAAGTCGGAGGCCCTCTTCTTCCATGGGCCTCGAAACGCACCGCCTCCCGGCCTGGCGATCGTCATAGGGGGCACCTCCATCGCCATCGAGTCGACGCTGCGATACCTAGGTATTGTCCTCGATGGGCGATGGAGCTTCACAGAGCACTTCTCCCGCAAGGCGCCAAAGCTGGTGGCTGCAGCCGGAGCACTCGGGGGGCTGCTCCCGAATATCGGAGGGCCGGGCAGCACATGCCGCCGCCTGTACCAGGGGGTTGTACGCTCTATGGCGATGTACGGGGCTCCCATATGGGCGGAGGCCCTGAACGCTCGGAACGTGGCCCAGTTGCGCAGACCCCAACGGGTGATAGCGACCAGGGCCATCCGAGCGTACAGGACGGTCTCGTTTGAAGCGGCAACCCTGCTGGCAGGTAGCCCGCCGTGGGACCTCGAAGCCGAGGTCCTTGCGGCGGTATACTGGCAAGTAGCAGCAGTGCGAGCGGAGGGCAATCGTCCACTTCCGGAGGAGATCAAGCTCTGGAGGGACGAGGCCAGGGGTGATCTCCTCAGGAAGTGGGACGAAAGGCTGCAGGCCCCAAGCGCAAGCCGGGAGGTGGTGGGCGCCATACGTCCGGTCCTCAGGGACTGGCTGGGCCGCGATTTCGGCGAGACGACTTTCCACCTGACACAGATACTCACCGGGCACGGATGCTTCGGCAAATACCTGTGTCAGGTGGCCCGCCGCGAGGACACCACAGTGTGCAAACACTGCACGGGTGGAGAGGAGGACACGGCGCAGCACACCCGCGCCGTGTGCCCCGCATGGCAAGTACCGCGATCACAACTGATCGCGGCCATCGGGGCGGACCTCTCACTGCCAGTCATGGTTGGGGTCATGACACGCAGCAGGGACGCGTGGGAAGCGGTGGTTGCATTCTGCAACGCCGTCATGTCCCAAAAGGAGGCGGCGGAGAGGGAGCGAGAGGATGACCCCCTCGCACCACCCACTCGCCGAAGGAGAGTAGGGCGAAGGCGGGCCGCTTATGACCGCCAAATACCGCCCTAACCGGGACCTCGGGCAACTGATCGGGAGATTGGTTGCCCGACGAGAATGCGTCCCGAGGTGGAAAGGTGGCCTTGGGTGAGGTCCCCTGTAGGCGAGAGGGAGTGGGCTCAGAAGCCCGCAGAGCCGGGCCCAAAAAGGGCAAGACGCCGCAAATGGGTGCCGCGGTAAGCGCCAAGCGTCCCCGTAGCCCCACACCAGGCGGAGAGAGGTCAGACCGAGGGGTTTTAGTGGGTAGACTGGAGACCAGGAGTCCCACATACCCGTCCTTTATTACAACACCTCAAGGACGGGATGCGTAACGCATTTCCCCTCGTAAAAAAAAAAAAAAAAAAAAAAAAAAAAAAAAAAAAAAAAAAAAAAAAAAAAAAAAAAAAAAAAAAAAAGGTTAGGTTAGATGACGCCTGTGATTCCCGGGGCTATGCCGTATAGGGCCTCCCAAAACGATCAGGCCCGGGGAGAAGGGCCAGACTATCGTGGCACACGGCGGGCGGCTCCGCGTGTCCCTCTGAGTAGCAGAGGGCACAGTGTGAGCCGCAATGTCCCCGCTGGGATGGTGATGGAGCCCATTTGGGTTGGCCTGTGAAGGAGGGTGTGGCTCCGGCCACGAGGCGCGGCGGGTCCGTCTCGCGGTCTGCAGACGGACGTTGGTTTCGGCCACCGTCGGGCAACCCGCAACCCACACTGAGTGGGCCGGGGGTTTCCCTCACTGAGAGGGAAATCACGTGGAAGAAAACCACTATAAAAATCACCCCAATCCCAAGGCGTGTCTGGCGTGCTGAGGGGATGCGTGGCTGGAGGGAGTCCAGTCCCTAATGTCAGGGAGGGGCAAACCTCCTTAAACATAGCAAACATGAGTGGAAACGAAATTGTGAAACTACCCCAGGAGGTTTCAATCCTCCATGTCACCACAGGACGGGTAAGTGCCCGTGCTGTGGAGACATGCCGCCTTCCGTATTCTGGGGGGGCAAACCACTCGCGATCCGAAATCGACGACTTTGGCGAATGCATAATGGACACCGATGTACACAATGACTTGGTTCTGAGGTTGAACGGAGGAGGCAACGAGGAGGATGGCTGTCCGGCAGGGGCAGATGCGCCTACTACGCCCCCGGATAATGGGTTCCGGCCCCTACGTGATGCCCAGGGGCGCTTTGTGCGCCACGTTGGAGACGTGCCTACTGGAACGGCCTCGGACTCGGCGCACTCCCCACTCGACACAACGAAGGTGCTAAGTGAGAGGCGTAAAGCCGTCGTGCTACTGGAGAGGTTGGCAGAAAGGGTCCCTTCTCTCGGCAGGGAGGAGTTCTTCTCCCCCAGGAGAATAGACGTGGGTGACCTGCCTGGAGGCGGGGAATTTTTCTCTCCGGAGCCAACCGACGCGGAAACCGCCGAATCCGACGTTTCCATGCCTGCTCAGGCCACTCAAACGGCTGATAGGCGGAAAAGGCAGCGTAGCGGGGGGAGTGAGACGGAAGCACCAGGGAGCGACGAGACTTCCGATGCCACGGACCGAGGGAAATCTACCTCGGCACCTTCCAAGCGAGGAAGAGGCCGCCCTCTATCCAAGGCACACCACGTAGGGCTCTCCAAGGCCAAAGCCGAGCTACAGGAGCTGAAGCAGCAGGAGCTCGAGCTTCAGGCCGAAGAAGAGCTTAGGATGACGTCGCACAGACTGGCAAAGAGGCGCCTTGCCCTAAGGCCGGAACTGCTCAGAACGTCATGTGGATCAGACGATGAGGGCACCCGCACAGCCCTGGCCCTAAAGGAACAGGTGCGCGATAGTCTGGGGCTCATCACGGACGTGGCTACGAAGTCGCGAAACTTGAAGGGCACATTCCAACGTGCCCTGAAGGAGGCTGTGGCCGCGATCCGGGATGTGGTCTCCGAGCTGGGGGACCGTACTGTCTCTGATGAGACGAGGAGGTTAGCTGCCGAGAACGCACGCCTAAAGGCCGAAATGGCCGATCTCCGTAAGGAGATGGGCGAGCTGCGTGCCAGTCTCGGGCGGCGCCCCGAAGATGCACCTGAAGAGGCAAGGACGATGGAGCGCAGTATCGTGGACCAGGTAAGTGCCATGATGGAAGCAAGGATGAGCGCCTGGGAGGAAAGACTGCTCCCACAGCAGACGACCCAGGCACCTGCGCCGGCAAAGGAAGGGAGGACCGTCCAGTCAAGACCCTCGGTCACTGGAAGCTCCCCCCCTGGTCGCACCACGGCTACTACCATCTCACCGAGTGCGAAACGAAAAAAGGGGCAAAAGAAAAAGGAGTCCAAGAAGCCTCCTAAGACTCGCCCTGGCCCCGCTTCCCAATCCCAGCAGCCCCAGCCCCCAGGGCCTGCGACTGGGAATGATTGGTCGACTGTGGTCAAGTGGGGCAAGAAGAAGAAGATCCTGGTTCCGTCCACCGGCACAGAGGCGACTGGCAAGCCCCCACAGCCAGCGATACCGCAGGGAGCAAAAGGGGGGAAGGGCCAGAAGAAAATGGCAGCGCTGCGCGCCCCACGGTCAGCAGCCGTCGTCCTGACCCTCCAGGAGGGAGCGGAGGAGAGAGGCATCACCTACGGAACGGTGATTACCGAGGCCAAAGCCAAAATCTCCCTGGACGTACTCGGTATCACCGGTCTAAGGTTCCGCAGAGCGGTGACAGGGGCAGCGATCCTGGAAATCCCGGGCCCGGGCACCTCTAGCGGCGAGAAAGCGGACTCCCTTGCTGCTAAGCTGAAGGAGACGCTAAAGGAGGCCGATGTCCGTATCTCCAGGCCGGTAAAGTGCGCGGAGATGCGTATTTCTGGCCTGGATGACTCGGTCACAGAAGGCGAACTCGCCGCTGCTGTGGCGCAATGTGGAGGCTGTGCCCTAGAGGCGGTGAAAGTTGGCCGGATCTCCCGCACGCCAACAGGCCTGGGTACGGCGTGGGTTCGCTGCCCCGTAGCAGCCGCCAAGAAAGTGGCTGAGGGGCGGCTACTGGTTGGCTGGGCTTCGGCGCAGGTAAAACTGTTGGAGGCCCGCCCTCTGAGGTGCTACCGATGCCTGATGCCTGGCCATGTCAGGAAGGGGTGCACGTCGGAAATCGACCGCAGTGACCAATGCTACCGCTGCGGTCAAACCGGCCACAAGGCCAGAGACTGCATAGCCACGCCTCACTGCTCTCTGTGCGCAGCAGCGGGCAAACCTGCCGACCATAGCGCCGGCAGCGGCAACTGCACGACGGGGGCCAAAGCCCTGAAACGTGTGCCTCGGAAGATGTCCGGCAGACCAGACACCCCTAGAGCGTCATCGCCTCCGGCTACACAAGAGGGCCCGACTGACACTGCGCCAAGATGACGCCTGTTAGTCGGGTCCTCCAGGCGAACATTAACCACTGCGCCGGGGCTCAAGATCTCCTCCTGCAGTCCATGGCGCAGTGGTCGATAGATGCTGCCGTGGTCGCCGAGCCATACTATGTCCCTCCTAGGGATAACTGGGCTGCGGATCTGGACGGCTTGGTGGCCATCATTTTAAAAGTAGGGGCAGAAGGCACATTGCCCCCCTCCATCGTGTCGAGGGGTCAAGGCTACGTGGCGGTCCTCTGGGGAGAAATAACCTTGATCGGGGTATATTTCTCCCCCAACAGAAGTGTCCCCGAGTTTGAAGCCTTCCTTGGCCAGCTAGGGGCCCTCATTGGGCAGACCCTACCGCGCCCGGTGGTTGTCGCGGGCGACCTAAATGCCAAATCCATGGCTTGGGGTTGTCCCGCGACCGACACTCGTGGAGACCTTCTCGAGGAGTGGGCGACGATGACCGGCCTGTCGGTATTGAACCGAGGGTCGGCCAGCACCTGCGTGCGCTGGCAGGGGGAGTCCATCGTGGACGTAACGTTCGCGACCTCTGCCCTTGCGCCGCGTGTCCAAGACTGGAGAGTCCTGGAGAAGGTGGAGACATTATCAGACCATATGTATATCCGGTTTGATGTCTCCACCTCCTCCGAAGTCACATTGGACACGGATCGTCGTCCGAATGGCCGTGCTGCGACCCCGTCCCCCAGATGGGCCTTAAGCAGCCTGGATCGAGAAGCAGTGGAGATAGCGTCCCTCGTCCAGGCCTGGACAACATCTTCCGGGCCTGTGGAGGTCGAGGAAGAGGCAGTCAGGTTCCGGGACGCCATGTCACAAGTTTGTGACGCAGGCATGTCCCGAGCCAAGCCTCGGCCTCCGAAGCGACAAGTGTACTGGTGGTCTCGTGATATCGAAGAACTTCGATCCCGCTGCGGCAGGGCGAGACGCCAGTACACACGGTCGCGCCGACGCAGGCAGACCCGAGACATTGACGAGGAGACGCAGCTGTACAGCGCCTATAGAGAGGCGGTCAAGGCGCTGCAGCTCTCCATCTGCGAGGCGAAGGCGAGCGCCAGAGCGGAGCTTCTCGAGACTCTAAACCGAGATCCATGGGGGAGGCCGTACAAGGCGGTCAGGGGTAAGCTACGCCCCTGGGCGCCCCCCTTGACGGAGAGTCTCGAGCCTCGACTGCTGGGGGCCGTTGTCTCCAATCTGTTCCCGAACAGACCGGAACACCGGCCTCCGGAAATGGCACCACCCCGTCAGCACGTCGGGTATGAGGGCGCGGAAGTCGAGGTGCCTCCGGTAACGGAGGCAGAGCTAGACGCGGCCGTGCTGAGGCTTAAAGCCAAAAACACGGCACCGGGGCCAGATGGGATCCCGGGACGCGTCCTGGCTCTGGCGCTGCAGGCCCTGGGGGAGAGATTTCGCGGGCTACTGGACGCCTGTCTTCAGTCCGGCCGATTTCCGACCATATGGAAAACCGGCCGGCTCGTCTTACTTAAAAAAGACGGGCGTCCCGCGGAATCTCCATCAGCCTACCGTCCAATCGTGTTGCTCGATGAGGCGGACAAGCTGTTCGAGCGTATCATCTGTTGTCGCCTCGTCGAGCACCTCCGGGAGGTGGGTCCCGACTTATCCGAACATCAGTTTGGATTCCGAGAGGGCAGGTCGACCGTGGATGCGGTCGCGCGCATTAAAGCCCTCTCGGATGAGGCGGTCGACCACGGTGGGGTGCTCCTGGCGGTATCGCTAGATATCGCCAACGCATTCAACACTCTGCCGTGGTCATGCGTTAGGGAGGCGCTGAAACACCACAAGGTGCCTCCCTACCTATGCCAGATAGTCGGGGCCTACCTCTCGGAACGGTGTGTGGAGTACCCGGTCCAGGGCGGTGGGCTGACAAGGTGGGAGATGTCGTGCGGTGTTCCACAGGGCTCGGTCTTAGGGCCGCTCCTGTGGAACATCGGGTACGACTGGGTGCTGCGGGGGGAGCTTCTCTCGGGATCGAGCGTGACCTGCTACGCAGACGACACGCTAGTCACGTCTCGGGGAACCTCGTACCGGGAGGCAGCACGCCTCGCTACCGTGACAGTAGCACTGGTGGTAAGGCGCATAACGATGCTGGGGCTGGAGGTGGCGCTACACAAGTCCGAAGCGATTTGCTTCCACGCCGCCCGGAAGGCGCCACCTGCAGGATCCAGCATCGTCGTCGGTGGCACTCGAATCGAGGTCAAGTCCGACATGAAGTATCTTGGACTTGTCCTCGATTCCCGCTGGAGCTTCCGCCAACACTTCACCCGCCTGACCCCCCGATTGATGGCAGCATCGGCCGCATTGAAGCGGCTGATGCCCAACGTCGGGGGGCCAGAGAGTGCGAGCCGCCGCCTGTATATGGGGGTGGTGCGATCGATGGCCCTGTACGGGGCCCCGATCTGGGCGGTAAACCTGGCGGCCCGCAATGTCGCCCTGCTGAGGAAGGCTCAGAGGGCGATGGCCGTCAGCGTTGTACGCGGGTACCGCACCACCTCATACGATGCGGCGTGCTTACTGGCGGGAACGCCTCCCTGGGACCTGGAGGCGGAGGCCCAAGCGTCTCTGTACCAGTGGCGAAGGGACCTCCGGCTCCAGGAGTACCATCCTGCGCCCGGGGAGGTAGAAGAGCAGAAGCTCCTCCTCCGACAGTCCATTGTCCTTCAATGGGAGGAGCGACTAGCTAGAGTCGAGGGGGGACATAGGACTGTCGAGGCGGTTCGGCCGGTCCTACGAGACTGGCTGGAGAGAGAGCGGGGTTCGCTGACCTTCCGGTTGGTGCAGGTGCTCACGGGGCATGGCTGCTTTGGGAGCTACCTGCACCGGTTCGCCAGACGGGAGGTGACGGCCGGGTGCCACCAGTGCAGCAGCGACGAGGACACGGCGCAGCATACCCTGGAGGAATGCCCAGCTTGGGCGGGGCAGCGCCGCGACCTCGTGGCAGTGGTGGGGGACGACCTCTCCTTGCCGGCCGTAGTCAAGGCTATGGTCGCCGACGAGAGGTCGTGGAAAGCGGTCCTCTCCTTCTGCGAGGATGTGATGTCGCAGAAGGAGAAGGCGGAGAGGGAGCGGGAGGCTGACCCAGCGTCGCACCCGATCCGCCGCAAGCGCGCTGGGGCCCGGAGAAGGGCGTACGCCCACCTCATCCCCCCCACCTAGCGAGGCCTGGGCAGTGGCGCGGGGGCGCCGCTGCCCGTAACATAGGCCTCGCCGAGAAGGAGCGCGTGGTGTGTCCACGCGCCTTCTGAGGAGGCAGGGGTAGAAGTTCCTCTCTACCCCTCCCAGAGACGGGCCCGCTGCGTGTGCTAGCGGCGGGCGGCGCCGGCGTGGTCGCGGTTGCGTACTTAGGGGATCCCGTGGCCACGCCCCACTGGTGGCGCGCAGGCACACCGTTGGTTTTTTAGTGGGTAGCGGCGGCTTTTTTGCCGAGTCCCACATAACCCGCATCTCCTCCCCCGAGGGTGCGGGTATGCATAAAGCATTTTTCCAACGAAAAAAAAAAAAAAAAAAAAAAAAAAAAAAAAAAAAAAAAAAAAAAAAAAAAAGGTTAGATGACGCCTGTTAGTCGGGTCCTCCAGGCGAACATTAACCACTGCGCCGGGGCTCAAGATCTCCTCCTGCAGTCCATGGCGCAGTGGTCGATAGATGCTGCCGTGGTCGCCGAGCCATACTATGTCCCTCCTAGGGATAACTGGGCTGCGGATCTGGACGGCTTGGTGGCCATCATTTTAAAAGTAGGGGCAGAAGGCACATTGCCCCCCTCCATCGTGTCGAGGGGTCAAGGCTACGTGGCGGTCCTCTGGGGAGAAATAACCTTGATCGGGGTATATTTCTCCCCCAACAGAAGTGTCCCCGAGTTTGAAGCCTTCCTTGGCCAGCTAGGGGCCCTCATTGGGCAGACCCTACCGCGCCCGGTGGTTGTCGCGGGCGACCTAAATGCCAAATCCATGGCTTGGGGTTGTCCCGCGACCGACACTCGTGGAGACCTTCTCGAGGAGTGGGCGACGATGACCGGCCTGTCGGTATTGAACCGAGGGTCGGCCAGCACCTGCGTGCGCTGGCAGGGGGAGTCCATCGTGGACGTAACGTTCGCGACCTCTGCCCTTGCGCCGCGTGTCCAAGACTGGAGAGTCCTGGAGAAGGTGGAGACATTATCAGACCATATGTATATCCGGTTTGATGTCTCCACCTCCTCCGAAGTCACATTGGACACGGATCGTCGTCCGAATGGCCGTGCTGCGACCCCGTCCCCCAGATGGGCCTTAAGCAGCCTGGATCGAGAAGCAGTGGAGATAGCGTCCCTCGTCCAGGCCTGGACAACATCTTCCGGGCCTGTGGAGGTCGAGGAAGAGGCAGTCAGGTTCCGGGACGCCATGTCACAAGTTTGTGACGCAGGCATGTCCCGAGCCAAGCCTCGGCCTCCGAAGCGACAAGTGTACTGGTGGTCTCGTGATATCGAAGAACTTCGATCCCGCTGCGGCAGGGCGAGACGCCAGTACACACGGTCGCGCCGACGCAGGCAGACCCGAGACATTGACGAGGAGACGCAGCTGTACAGCGCCTATAGAGAGGCGGTCAAGGCGCTGCAGCTCTCCATCTGCGAGGCGAAGGCGAGCGCCAGAGCGGAGCTTCTCGAGACTCTAAACCGAGATCCATGGGGGAGGCCGTACAAGGCGGTCAGGGGTAAGCTACGCCCCTGGGCCCCCCCCTTGACGGAGAGTCTCGAGCCTCGACTGCTGGGGGCCGTTGTCTCCAATCTGTTCCCGAACAGACCGGAACACCGGCCTCCGGAAATGGCACCACCCCGTCAGCACGTCGGGTATGAGGGCGCGGAAGTCGAGGTGCCTCCGGTAACGGAGGCAGAGCTAGACGCGGCCGTGCTGAGGCTTAAAGCCAAAAACACGGCACCGGGGCCAGATGGGATCCCGGGACGCGTCCTGGCTCTGGCGCTGCAGGCCCTGGGGGAGAGATTTCGCGGGCTACTGGACGCCTGTCTTCAGTCCGGCCGATTTCCGACCATATGGAAAACCGGCCGGCTCGTCTTACTTAAAAAAGACGGGCGTCCCGCGGAAGCTCCATCAGCCTACCGTCCAATCGTGTTGCTCGATGAGGCGGACAAGCTGTTCGAGCGTATCATCTGTTGTCGCCTCGTCGAGCACCTCCGGGAGGTGGGTCCCGACTTATCCGAACATCAGTTTGGATTCCGAGAGGGCAGGTCGACCGTGGATGCGGTCGCGCGCATTAAAGCCCTCTCGGATGAGGCGGTCGACCACGGTGGGGTGCTCCTGGCGGTATCGCTAGATATCGCCAACGCATTCAACACTCTGCCGTGGTCATGCGTTAGGGAGGCGCTGAAACACCACAAGGTGCCTCCCTACCTATGCCAGATAGTCGGGGCCTACCTCTCGGAACGGTGTGTGGAGTACCCGGTCCAGGGCGGTGGGCTGACAAGGTGGGAGATGTCGTGCGGTGTTCCACAGGGCTCGGTCTTAGGGCCGCTCCTGTGGAACATCGGGTACGACTGGGTGCTGCGGGGGGAGCTTCTCTCGGGATCGAGCGTGACCTGCTACGCAGACGACACGCTAGTCACGTCTCGGGGAACCTCGTACCGGGAGGCAGCACGCCTCGCTACCGTGACAGTAGCACTGGTGGTAAGGCGCATAACGATGCTGGGGCTGGAGGTGGCGCTACACAAGTCCGAAGCGATTTGCTTCCACGCCGCCCGGAAGGCGCCACCTGCAGGATCCAACATCGTCGTCGGTGGCACTCGAATCGAGGTCAAGTCCGACATGAAGTATCTTGGACTTGTCCTCGATTCCCGCTGGAGCTTCCGCCAACACTTCACCCGCCTGACCCCCCGATTGATGGCAGCATCGGCCGCATTGAAGCGGCTGATGCCCAACGTCGGGGGGCCAGAGAGTGCGAGCCGCCGCCTGTATATGGGGGTGGTGCGATCGATGGCCCTGTACGGGGCCCCGATCTGGGCGGTAAACCTGGCGGCCCGCAATGTCGCCCTGCTGAGGAAGGCTCAGAGGGCGATGGCCGTCAGCGTTGTACGCGGGTACCGCACCACCTCATACGATGCGGCGTGCTTACTGGCGGGAACGCCTCCCTGGGACCTGGAGGCGGAGGCCCAAGCGTCTCTGTACCAGTGGCGAAGGGACCTCCGGCTTCAGGAGTACCATCCTGCGCCCGGGGAGGTAGAAGAGCAGAAGCTCCTCCTCCGACAGTCCATTGTCCTTCAATGGGAGGAGCGACTAGCTAGAGTCGAGGGGGGACATAGGACTGTCGAGGCGGTTCGGCCGGTCCTACGAGACTGGCTGGAGAGAGAGCGGGGTTCGCTGACCTTCCGGTTGGTGCAGGTGCTCACGGGGCATGGCTGCTTTGGGAGCTACCTGCACCGGTTCGCCAGACGGGAGGTGACGGCCGGGTGCCACCAGTGCAGCAGCGACGAGGACACGGCGCAGCATACCCTGGAGGAATGCCCAGCTTGGGCGGGGCAGCGCCGCGACCTCGTGGCAGTGGTGGGGGACGACCTCTCCTTGCCGGCCGTAGTCAAGGCTATGGTCGCCGACGAGAGGTCGTGGAAAGCGGTCCTCGCCTTCTGCGAGGATGTGATGTCGCAGAAGGAGAATGCGGAGAGGGAGCGGGAGGCTGACCCAGCATCGCACCCGATCCGCCGCAAGCGCGCGGGGGCCCGGAGAAGGGCGTACGCCCACCTCATCCCCCCCACCTAGCGAGGCCTGGGCAGTGGCGCGGGGGCGTCGCTGCCCGTAACATAAGCCTCACCGAGAAGGCGCGCGTGGTGTGTCCACGCGCCTTCTGAGGAGGCAGGGGTAGAAGTTCCTCTCTACCCCTCCCAGAGAAGGGCCCGCTGCGTGTGCTAGCGGCGGGCGGCGCCGGCGTGGTCGCGGTTGCGTACTTAGGAGATCCCGTGGCCACGCCCCACTGGTGGCGCGCAGACACAACGTTGGTTTTTTAGTGGGTAGCGGCGGCTTTTTTGCCGAGTCCCACATAACCCGCATCTCCTCCCCCGAGGGTGCGGGTATGCATAAAGCATTTTTCCAACGAAAAAAAAAAAAAAAAAAAAAAAAAAAAAAAAAAAAAAAAAAAGGTTAGGTTAGGTTAGGTTAGGTTAGGTTCCACGGGCGTTCCTCGAGGAAGTGGTGACGGCACTGTTTCCTGCCAGAGGCAACGTTAGTCCTCCCGAAATGGCGCCGCGGAATATTGAAGCGACCGAAGAGGTGCCGCCGGTTTCTGCGGGAGAACTGGGGGCAGCAGTTCTTCGCATGCGGGCCAAAAACACGGCCCCGGGCCCAGACGGTCTACCTGGCCGCGTATGGGCTCTCGTAATGGCAGAGCTGGAGCCGCGTCTTACTCGCCTCTTCTCGGCGTGCCTGGAGCAGGGGTGTTTTCCTGTGGGGTGGAAAACAGGAAAACTCGTCCTGCTGAAGAAGGAGGGTCGCCCGGCAGAGTCGCCATCGACCTATCGGCCAATAGTTTTGCTTGACGAGGTCGGGAAGCTATTCGAGCGCATTATAGCTTCCCGCCTCATCAACCATATGCGGACAGTGGGGCCGGACCTGGCCGAAAACCAATTTGGGTTCAGGAGCGGCCATTCCACGGTGGACGCCATCCTGTGCGTCAAATCCCTGGCGCAAGAATCTGTTTCCCAAGGTGAGGTTGTATTGGCAGTGTCGCTAGACATTCGCAACGCTTTTAACACCATGCCTTGGGAAACAATTAACGAGGCTATGCGCTTCCATGGCGTACCTTCCCATTTAGCCCGTATCATCCGGGCCTATCTGAGCGACCGGTTTGTGGAGTGGCCTGGGCAGCGCACGTGGGGCCGGAAACGGATGGAGTGCGGCGTTCCTCAGGGGTCGGTTCTAGGGCCACTTCTCTGGAATGTCGGATATGACTGGGTCTTGCGGGGGGAAAACCCTCGTGGAGTTGACGTATTTTGCTACGCTGACGACACGTTGGTGATGGCCAAGGGACCCAGCTATCGCGACGCGGCCATTCTGGCCACGGCAGGTGTTGCCCAGGTCGTAGGCCGCATCAGACGGTTAGGGTTGGAGGTGGCTCTCCAAAAATCAGAAGCCATCTGTTTTTACGGGCATCGGAAAGCACCTCCAACGGGTGCCCAAATAACGGTCGGTGGGGTCCCAATTGCTGTCAAGCCTACTCTGCAATATCTTGGAATTGTGCTTGACAGCAAGTGGAATTTCCAAGCTCATTTTGAGCGTCTGGCCCCAAAATTGTTGAGCGTTGCGGCGGCCCTCGGCCGTCTACTTAAAAATCTGGGAGGGCCCAATGCCCCGTGCCGCCGCTTATACACGGGAGTAGTGCGCTCTATAGCCCTCTATGGGGCACCCGTCTGGGCTGGTGCCATCGGCAGAAAGTGTGCAGCCCACCTACGAAGGTCACAAAGAGCGATGGCGCTGAGAATGGTGCGTGGATACCGCACTGTATCCACCGACGCTGCGTGCGTCATGGCCGGATCCCTACCCTGGGACTTGGAGGCTGAAGTTCTGGCGGAACTCTTCTTCTGGCGAGCAGCGGCATGGGAGCGGGATCACTGGCCGGCTCCTTCCGAGATTGAGGCTCGACGCACTGACCTCACCAATACCGCGATGGGAGTCTGGGCGCTCCGTCTAGAACGGCCAACAGCTGGCTCCCGCACCATTGAAGCCATCCGCCCGGTCCTCAAAGAGTGGGTGGAAAGGCGTCACGGGGTCCTGACCTTTCGTTTGACCCAGATACTGTCAGGGCACGGCTGCTTCGGCCAGTATCTGTGGAAGATCGCGGGTCGGGAACCAACCCCTGAATGCCACGAATGTGGAGCAGACCGGGACACGGCTCAGCACACTTTGGAAGTGTGTCCGGCATGGAGCGCGCAGCGGACAGCGCTCGTGTCTGCGATAGGGGCGGATCTGTCCTTGCCGGCAGTGGTTGCTGCCATGGTGAGGCAAGACACAGCGTGGCAGGCGATGCTCTCTTTCTGCGAGGAAGTGATGACGCAGAAAGAGAGCAACGAGCGCGAAAGGGAGATTGCGGCGGAAGTGCACTCCATTCGCCGGCGAAGAGTGGGGAGAAGGCGCGCCGCGCATGAGCGTAACCTTCCACCCTAAATAGGGTAGCGGGCGGCAGAGATGGAGGGTTTCTGTCGCACCTAGCTTAGTCCCTCGAGCGGGAAGCGCGTGGAAGCCTAGCGAAACGCGTTTCAGCGAAGTTAGCCGGGGGAGAAGTGTGATCTCTCCCCCGTCGTTATTATTCTAGTCAATAAAGCTGCTGGTGGGTTCGCGGAGAATACGCAAGTGGTCCCGTGTTCCCACCTAAAGTCAGCGAAGCGGCCAACGTCAGTTTTTAGCAGGTATTACGGGCACTATACACCCGCCGAGTCCTGCATAACCCGGTCTCCCTCTACAAGACCGGGTATGCGTAAAAGCATTTTCTGACGGAAAAAAAAAAAAAAAAAAAAGGTTAGGTTCCACGGACCTGCTCGGTTGTCCGAGTGGGCGGGGAGGTGAACCCCGACGTGGCGCGTCCCCAGGTGGTGGATAGGGGAACGCCCCGGCTGCTGACGTCGAGCCGGGGTAGGACGTAGTCCCGCGAACCAAACACTGGGGGGGAAACGGGGGGGCTTCGGCCCAGGGGGGGGGTAGGGGGGCTTCGGCCCGGGAGGGACTCTCCGCGCGTCCCTCTGAGTAGCAGAGGGCGCAGTGGACGAGCTGTGAGGAGGAGTGGTGGGACGGTTGTCCCCGGGAGGGTTCTCCGCGCGTCCCTCTGAGTAGCAGAGGGCGCAGTGGAGGAACCAAGGGAGGGCGGGCCCGGCGAGCACTAACCATGCCGTCGGGCAGGCGCCGGGGGGCTTATCCTGCCCGCGCCACCGCCGGACCCGTAACCCCGTTTCGAGTGTCGTGGTCACGTCTCGCGGCTTGGAACGGGAACGGAGGTCTTGCCTTCATTGGCCGGACCGCGAGGAGACAACCTCTATAAAAAATCCCCAATTCCCGACGCTGCGGTACATGGCGTCGGGAAACTCGACGGAGGGGGTCAACAGGACCGGGCTTTTGCGCGCGTAGCCTGGGCAGGGTTCGTCCACCCTGACACTTAGAGTCTGCCCGAGTGGCCCCTCGTGTGCTGCGGATGTGAGCAGCCTCTGGACCGGCGAACCTTCCACCCGCCAGGCACTGCTCTTTGAACTGGGGTAGATTGCGTCCTCCCATTTCATGAGCAAATGGAGGGCGCGTATAATCTCCCTAGTTCGGGATCAGTGTCGGGGGAGTGGGGGAATCGTTGTCCTGGAGGTTGCACAGATCCTGGGCACAGCGAGGGTTCCACTTGGGTGGGCTTGTGTTTGGGCGGGGGGTCTTGCCTGGTCTGGGTGTGCCAGGGCCCGTGCCTGTTGTCACCCTCTGAGAGTGGCTGGAGGGTAATCCAGCCGCTAGTGGCCAACCATGGGAGACTGCCCGACCTCCCAGTGGTATTAGGGTTACCCAGGTACAGGGGGCACTGCCTGGGTGGACTGCTCTTCCCCCACACTCGTGGGATCAAAATTAGAAAGTTTAAAAAGGATAACGGACAAGGACCTGATAATGCTCAAAGATTGGATTTAGTTGATACAGCGGTGGAAGCGGGCGCCCTGATGGCGCGCGCCGAAGCCTACAACCCTGGCGCGGACAGAAGGCTGGACGCAAGGGACGAGGAGGAGATTTTCCGCCCTCAGAGGTCCCTAGCACGGTCACCGAGGAGAGGGGAGGGAATCGATCCCACTCAAAAACATCCCGCTGTCTTGCTAGAGCGTGGATGTGTCGAGAGATATCTCGAGGAGCGGAAGAAGGTGGCGTCGGAGTCGGACGCCAGTATAGAGACGGTGAGGAACAGCAGATCAAGATCGCCACCAGAATCGGGCGGTCGGCTCGGGGCCGGGGGGGCAGTCTGCCCTGATCCGGATTCACGAGAGAAAGCTGGAAACGGAAACGAGGGGACGTCGGGCGGCAAAAGGCCGCGCTACGTCTTAAGCTCTGACGGCGACGACGAGGAGTCAGCCCCGAGTAAAGGGGCCAAAATAAGCTCTTCCCGCAGAGGTCGCCCACTCATAACAAGGGGTGGCGCTAGAAAGGGGCACCAAACCGGTATAGCCGCGGCAAAAGCTCAGCTTAAAGCCCTAGAAGTGGAAGAAGCGGCGGCAGAAGATACCTCCCGCCGCGGTGCGGCCGCCGAGACACACAAAAAGAAGAAGAAGAGGTCTCACCTCGGATCAGGAGAAAGTAGTCCAAGGTCCGTGACAGGATACGTGGACTACTTTGAGGTGGTCCGGAAGGCAGCCACAACGGTGCTGGACGAGGCAAAAAAGTCCGGTCACCTCAGCGGAAAAGTGTGGGGCCGCATGAATCAGGCGTGTCGTGACATTATAGTCGCGGCGGACATCCTGGAGGACAGACCTGAGGAGGACGAAGTGCGCGCCCTAAAGGCCGATAACAAGCGCATGAGGGAACAACTGGAACAGCTCCGAAAGGAAACCAAGGCGCTTAGGACGGCCTTCTCTGAGAGAAACGCGCACCCAGCACTGGACACTCCAGCAGACCTGGCCCCATCGCTAGCTGACCTAAAAGAAGACCTGAAGCGGGATCTCACCCTATCCTTGGGTGAGATGATAAACGTCCGGGTTGGGGAGGTGAGGAAGCTGCTTCCGCAGGAGCCGACCCTCCGCCCACCGTTAGCGGCAGACAGTCGTCTTTCGGCCAGTCAATTAGTGCCAGCTACGAAGCAAGGCTCAACCAGAGCGCCGGCTGTCAAGGATCCCAGGCCCACTCCCGCTCCCAGGGCGCGGAATCTGGCTCCTGCGCCGAAGACACGCACAGCTGTGGCCAGGCAAGTCCCTTCTTCTTCTGCGGGTTCGACGCGTCGAACCGGGAAGAGGTCGACCACACAAGTCGCAGAACAGGTGGCTCCTGCACAAAAGCCACAGATCACGGGGGAGCCGGCCAGCGCACAGCCGGATGGAAACCAGCCTGCGTCCCCTGCTCCGAACACCTGGAGTCAGGTGGTTAAAAAGAGCAAAAAGAAGGCTACCCCACTTCCTGCGCCGCTCCCAAAGGCGAAGCGACTTACCGCCCCAAAATCAACAGCGATTGTGATTACGCTCAAACCAGGGGCAGAGACTGACTACAAGTCGGTCATGGGGGCGGTCACAACCATCAAGTTGGCGGAACTGGGCCTGGGGCCCGTTAAAGTGAGGAGCACAGCTGCTGGAGCCCGCTTGATTGAGGTCCCTGGGGCAGACAGCGGCCCTATGGCGGATACCCTAGCCGACAAGATGCGGAGCCTTGTCGGTGAAGTGGCCAACATTCACCGACCGTTTAAAACTGCCGATATCCGAATCTCCGGATTTGATGAGACAGTAACACCGGAAGCCGTCCAGGCGGCTATAGCAGAAAAAGGATGCTGCCCACCGGAACAGGTCCGCATGGGAAGGATCCGCATGGCGCCGACGAACTACACTGGGTCCGTTATCGCGGTCTGCCCAGTAACAGCAGCCAATACCGTCATCGCTGCTGGACGGTTATTGCTAGGGTGGACCTCCGCTAGAGTGGAGGCCCTCGACCCACGGCCCATGAGGTGCTACAGGTGCATGGGTACGGGGCATACCAGAGCGCTTTGCCCCTCACCTGTAGACAGGAGTGGTCTCTGTTACCGGTGCGGTAAACCTGGCCACACAAGCAGGGAGTGCGAGGCAGACAAGCCGTGGTGCGCGGTATGCCACCACGCCAAACGCTCAGCCGGACATGTAATGGGGGGACCGTCTTGCACCCCACCACACACAAAGGGAAGGCCTGCTCCCTCAGGAGCACCGACAACTGCCAGGCCCGAAGAAGCCTCGAAGGAAAAAGAGAGGTCCACAGCTACCCCTAGTTTATCGAGGCAACCAAATGAGACGGACGGACAAGCAATGGGAACCGATGCCAGCACAGCCATCACGGTATAATGAGGTATTGCAGTGCAATGTTAACCACTGCGCCCGTGCACAAGACCTAGCAATGCAGCACACGGTGGAATGGGGCGTCGGTGCCACGGTCGTGTCGGAGCCCTATTTCGTCCCTCCTCTACCAAACTGGGTAGGGGACACAAATGGGCTGGCTGCCATAATGGTACCATCAATGGGGGACCACCCTCCACTCTCTAAGATCGAGAGCGGCCCGGGCTTCGCAGCGGCCAAATGGGGAGATGTCGTATTAATTGCGGCCTACTTCTCCCCGAATAGGCCGCTGTTCGCCTTCGAGCAATTCCTGGAGAGGCTTGGGAGGGTGGTGCGGAGGGCCGATCCGGCCCCGGTTATGGTGCTGGGGGACCTCAACGCCAAATGTTTGCAGTGGGGGTCCCCGACCACGGACCCGAGAGGAGAAGCCCTCTGGGACTGGTCCGTGCAGCTGGGGCTTGAGGTCCTAAACCGGGGCAACGCCAATACCTGTGTGCGCCGGCAGGGTGGATCCATAGTGGACGTGTCATTCGCGACCCCTGCCGTAGCGAATCGCATCTCTGGTTGGCGGGTCCTGGGGGATGTGGAGACCCTCTCCGACCATTTGTATATTAGGATGAGGGTCTCCAAACAACTGCCGGCCCAACTGGCTGCGCGTGGATGCCGAGGAGGACGCTTTCCCCGATGGTGCCTTGGCAGCTTCGACAAAGACCGAGCGGAGGAGGCGGCAATGGTGGAGGTTTGGCGCGCCCCCCCACCGGACCGATCCGAATGTGTGGAGGAGAGGGCTACCCGGCTCCGCAAGTCGCTCACTACGGTGTGCGACGCCGCAATGCAGCGAGCGGGACGGCAGCCTACTCGAAAACGGGTACACTGGTGGACGGAGGAGATTGCGGCCCTCCGTCTCACCAGTAACAGAGCCCGCCGAGACTACACCCGTTGTAGGCGGCGCCGCCACACACCGGAGGAGGAGGAGCTCCTACACAGGACCCTCAAGGCAGCCAAGGAGGCCCTGTCCTTGGCCATCGCCAAGGCGAAGGATGCTGCCCACGAGGTGTTCCTGTCCACACTCGACAGGGACCCATGGGGGCGGCCGTACAAGCAAGTACGAAATAAGATGCGCCACGCCCCTGCAATGGACACCCTGGAGCCAGAGCTCCTCCAACGAGTGGTGGAGGGGCTTTTTCCGCCTGCGCTGGACTTTGTTCCTCCACGGATGAGGGGCCCGGAGGAGGAACCTGCGGAACCAGACCCAGCGCCCCCAGTAACGGACGGTGAAATATTGAAGGCGGTCCACCGGCTGAAGGAGTGCAAGAAGGCCCCGGGCCCGGACGGAGTCCACGGGCGGGCTATACCTGTGGCGATGAAGCACCTTGGGAATCGTCTGAGGGACCTTTTTGACGACTGCTTGGAGACCGGGCGATTCCCTAGGTGCTGGAAGGAGGGGAGGCTCTGCCTCCTCCGGAAGGAGACTCGACCGGCGGACTCCCCTTCCGGATGGAGGCCAATTGTCCTGCTGGATGAGACCGGGAAGATGCTAGAGCGGATCATCGCTTCCCGGATCATCCGGCACCTTGAGGACACAGGCCCGAACATCTCGGACCACCAATTCGGGTTCAGGGCCGGGCGGTCCACACTGGACGCGTTAGGGGACCTGCGAGCCTTCACCGAGGACGCGGCGGGACGTGGCGAGGGAACTGTGGCGGTGTCCTTGGACATCGCCAATGCGTTTGGCACCCTCCCGTACTCGGTGATAGGGGAGGCACTCAAATACCATAAAGTGCCCCCCTACCTCAGGAAGATCGTGGAGCACTACCTGTCTGACCGACTAGTGCTCTATACAGAGCGAGGAGGGCAGATGAGAGAGAGACAGATGGCCTGCGGTGTTCCCCAAGGTTCCGTGCTTGGACCCTTGCTGTGGAACATCGGGTTCGGCTGGGCCATCCGAGGCGCATTGCTCCCCCGGATGACAGTCATCTGCTACGCAGATGACACGTTGGTGGTCGTCCGGGGCACCGAACTGAGGGAGGTGCTGCGGAGGGCGGCGGTTGCGGCGGACCTAATGGTCACCCGCATTCAACTGCTGGGCCTAAAAGTGTCTCTCCCGAAGACCGAGGCCATCATTTTCGGGGGGAGAGGCTGGAGGCCACCACCCGGCGCTACCATCCCGGTGAGCGGCGAAGCGATCCAGGTGAGGCCGCACATAAAATACCTGGGCCTCGTCCTGGACCGACGATGGAACTTCGGGGAGCACTTCAAGCAGCTGGCTCCCCGAATAGTGGCTGCAGCATCTGCCCTGGGTCGACTGCTGCCCAATGTTGGAGGACCGTCCGACGCGTGCCGCCGCCTGTATGCGGGCGTAGCCCGCAGTATGGCTCTTTACGGGGCCCCAATATGGGCGGACCGACTGGGGGCGACAAACAAGGCCCTACTACGAAGGCCACAAAGAATTGTGGCCATACGAATTGTTAGGGCCTACGTGACGGTGGCGTGGGCAGCAGCGTGTGCCTTAGCTGGTACCCCGCCATGGGAGATAGACGCCCAAAGACTGGCCGAGGCACATAGGGAGCGGGTGAGGAATAGATCCCTCAATGAGTTCCCCGCCCCCGAGGAGGCGACGGCAGCCCGCCGCATGGCGGAAAGGCGGATGAGGGACCGCTGGAGAAGTGACCTGGAGGGCTCCCCCTATGGAGTCCGCACCATAGGGGCACTCCTCCCGTCCTTCTCCAGCTGGCTCGAGAGGAGGCACGGCCGGGTGGGATATAGGCTGGCGCAGGTAATGACCGGGCATGGCTGCTTTGGTCATTACCTGCACAAAATAGGGAGGGAGCCCAGCCCGGCCTGCCACGAGTGTGGCGAGCCCGACGACACGGCCGAACACACCTTCGCGGTGTGCTGTCGATGGGCTGAGGAGCGCAGGGCCATGATGGCCGTCATAGGAGTGGTGGACCTCTCGCTGCATGGCGTCGTGGCAGCCATGCTTGACAGCGAAGGAAAATGGGAGGCTGTGGCCTCTTTCTGCGAAGTAATTATGTCGCAGAAAGAGGCCTCGGAACGGGAGCGTGAGGAGAGAGTAGATGCGCACCCGCTCCGGCGCAGACGGTTGGGGAGAAGGCGCAGACAGTACGCCGCTCGCCTCCTCCCCCAGTAGGATCATTGCGGTGGAAGTGCACTCCATTCGCCGGCGAAGAGTGGGAAGAAGGCGCGCCGCGCATGAGCGCGACCTTCCACCCTAAATAGGGTAGCGGGCGGCAGAGATGGAGGGTTTCTGTCGCACCTAGCTTGGTCCCTCGAGTGGGAAGCGCGTGGAAGCCAAGCAAAGCGCGTTTCAGCGAAGTTAGCCGGGGGAGAAGTGTGATCTCTCCCCCGTTTCTAGTCAATAAAGCTGCTGGTGGGTTCGCGGAGAATACGCAAGTGGTCCCGTGTTCCCACCTAAAGTCAGCGAGGCGGCCAACGTCAGTTTTTAGCAGGTATTACGGGCAATATACACCCGCTGAGTCCTGCATAACCCGGTCTCCCTCTACAAGACCGGGTATGCGTAAAAGCATTTTCTGACGATAAAAAAAAAAAAAAAAAAAAAAAAAAAAAAAAAAAAAAAAAAAGGTTCCCCCCCGACGTGCTGCCACCTTGCCGTGGTGGGGGGGCTTGCGTGCTCCTATGATCCCCGAGGCTATACCGGACAGGGCTACCCATACCGGAAAGGCGAGGGGGGAGGAGCCAGACAAAGAGCGGCACAGGAGAAGTGCGCCCTGTTGCGCAATGGGCGAGGAGCTCTCTTCACGTCCTTCTGATTAGCAGAAGGCGTAGGAGATGAGCCGTGAGGAAGAAAACCTCCTTAAAAAATTACCCGTGGTGGAGGAGAGGGCGGCGGCTGGCTCAGGTCAGTTGCCGGCCAACTCGTAACCCGGCCCGTGGGGTCGGCGCGAGGGTTGCCGTCTTTGGACGGGGACTACGAGGACGAAAACCTCTTTAAAAAACCATTTAGGCCGACGGGCGCTGCTGGCCTCGGTGTCGGAGCTAGTGGTGCAGATTGCAGAGTGCAATTGCCGTCGGCCGAGCCGGAAACCGCAATGTTGTCCCAACGATCCCCAGCCATGGGGTACGGGTGTCATTGCGGACTGGTGGCCTTGCCTTCACTGGCCGGGTCCGCGGGGAGACAACCCCTATAAAAATCCACAACTCCTGGCGTGAGGGTTCTCCGCGTCAGGATGCTCTTCGGAGCGGCTGGAGTGCTTACCAGTCATTAGAGACCAAACCTGCGACACCACCCGCCCTCGCAGTGTATATAGGGCCACTTGGGTATTGGGGATCTCTGCCCAAGTGGAGCTTTAGTTCTCCCCTACTCGTGGGATTCATATGGCTTCTTCTAACCCCCCAAAAGGCCCTTTTCAGGGCCAAAACGCAAACGGCTCTTCTCAGAGCCAAAACGATAACCCAGGCGATGGCATCATGGACACCGATTTACACAACGGACAGGTGGTTGAGGTAGGCTCTCCAGCGGAGTGCACCGAGACCTCGGAGAAGGGAGGGAGACGGACCGGACTGAGGAGTCAAGGACCGCTCCCGGACATGCGGGTGATTCTCACCCGATGCGACGAGGCGCAAAAATCCCGAGCGCCAACACCGACGAGCAGCGCGATGTCGGAAGACAACGTCAGTCTACTGACTGTGCGGTCGCGCTCGTCATCACCGCTGGGGCGCCTGTGGCAGTCCGACAGTAAGCGGAGGAAGCTTTCGGCATCGCGATCCGGAAGCGATGACGAAGAACCGGATAGGGTAAGACCAGTGTCTTCCGGACGAGGTGAAAAGCCGCGAAACAAGGCGGAATTTATAAGTCGAGCGGCCGCACAAGCCCAGTATAATGCGGAGCTGCGTGAGACGCTAAAGCTGAGGGCGGAGGAAGAGGTAAACAACGCGAGGATACGAACCCGTCACTCCGTGTCCGACGGTGTAACCTCTCGCCGGTCAGATACGTCGGAAGATGAAGTACCAGCAGCCGTACTCCGAAAACAGGCGATGGACAGCGTGGCCGTCATTAAGATGGTCCAGAAAACATCCGGGAACCTCAAAGGCGGTCACCAGAGGAAGCTAAAGGATGCCTGTAAGGCCATCAAGGATGCCTTTAGCGTCCTGGAGAAGCGAACGTCCTCCGAAGAGGTCAAACAGCTGGAAGCGTGCAACGCACGGCTACAGGCGGAGCTCGCTGACATCAGAGAGAAGCTGGCCTGCCTCGAGGCGGAAGTAAGAGCCGCGCCGAGGGTGCTCGCCCAGCCGCAGCAGACTTCGCTCCCTCCACCTGCGCCTGCACCTGCGGATCCGCCTTCGGACCGGGCAACACTCGTTGCCATGATGAATGCTCGGTTCGAGGCACTGGAGGTGGAAGGGCGGCTACTGCCCGCCAAGAACTTGCGGCCTCAACTAGCGGCTGACAAGAAGCGACGACCAACCGGGAAGCAACCCGCACCGTTGCCCTCAAAACCACCGGTAGCAGCACCGTCTGCCAAACAGGCGCCTCCCGCGACCACCGTCACCCAGACAGGAGGCAAGGGAAGCGGCGGCAGAAAGAAGAAGGGAAATGGGAAGAGCGCGAGCTCCCAGTCTGCTGCCAATACCGCAGCCCCGGTAACAAGGGAGTCCCGACCACTGCCGCCGGCGCCTCCAAGCATGAGTCGGCAATGGACTAAAGTTGTTGGCTCAAGGGCGAAGGGCAGGGCTGCTGCACAGCCTGTTACACAGCCGCAACCTAAGGCGCGCCCTAAACCGAGCAGCAGTAAGCTCCGTCCTCCACGGTCAGCCGCAGTGGTGCTGACATTGCAACCGGAGGCGGAAGCCGGAGGGGCAACCTACGCCAAAGTGCTCGCTGAGGCCAAGGAGAAGGTAAACCTTGCTGACCTCGGTATCACGAACCTGCGTTTCCGGCGTGCAGTCACTGGTGCGCGGGTCCTGGAGCTGCCGGGAGCCACCAGTGGCGAAAAAGCTGATAAGCTGGCCAAGGAGCTGGCCGAGAAATTAGGGGAAGGAGTTCGGGTCTCCAGGCCGACAACATGCGCGGAACTGCGTTTGTCCAACCTGGATGACTCTGTAACCCCCGCGGAGGTGGTTGCTGCTGTGGTTCGCGCTGGCTGCTGCACCGAGGACCAGGTCAAAACCGGCGATATCCGTCTGGATCGTACCGGCCTCGGCACAATATGGGTGCGTTGCCCAGTTACGGCAGCGAAGAAGGTGGCCGACGGCGGCCGTTTCTTGGTAGGGTGGTCCTCGGCTCAGGTGAAACTTCTTGAGCCTAGGAAAATGCGGTGTTTCCGGTGCCTGGAGACCGGCCACGTCATGGCACAATGCCAGTCGCAGACGGACCGCGGTGACCTTTGCTACCGTTGCGGCCAGCCCGGGCACAGGTCAGCCCAGTGCACGGCTGCACCCCATTGCGTGCTGTGCCAAACTGCCGGCAAATCGGCAGATCACGTGCTGGGCTCAAAAAAGTGCTCCGCACCACGCCCGAGAAGAACCAGGAATGCTGGCGATGGCCCCCGGGCCTCCTCGCAGCGTTCGCAACCCGCCTCAACAGTACCTGAGGCTCACAGCGAGGTGGTGGAGGAGATGGTCGAAGGATAATGGCCACTCGCTTTCTCCAGGCGAATGTCAACCACTGCGCCGCAGCTCAAGACCTGCTTACTCAAAGCCTGGCGGAGTGGTTGATTGGAGTGGCCATTGTCGCCGAGCCCTATTCCGTCCCTCCCAGGGACAATTGGGTCGGAGACCTGGATGGCTTAGCAGCCGTTGTCACCAGCACCTCGACTGGAATGCCTCTTCCGCAAATTGTACAAAGAGGCCGCGGATATGTCGCTGCATGGGTTGGTGAGATTATGGTGGTCGGTACGTATTTCTCGCCGAATCGCTCCCTTGCCGAATTTGAGCAGTTTCTGGCGGAGATCGCCACCATGATCGGCAGGAATCGTCCAGGCATGGTGCTCGTGGCCGGGGATCTCAACGCCAAAAGCACTGCGTGGGGATGCCCGGCTACGGACGCCTGTGGGGCAGAGCTGGAGGAGTGGGCGGTCGCTACCGGTCTGGTTGTCCTCAACCAAGGGTCGACCAACACATGCGTGCGGCAACAGGGTGGCTCCATTGTGGACGTCACGTTCGCCAACGCCGCCCTGGCGCGCTGTGTTCGAGGCTGGGAGGTGCTGGATAGAGTGGAAACATTATCGGACCACCGATATATTCGGTTCGAAACCTCCACTCTTCCAGCCGACCCGAGTGGCCTAAATCGGCCCTTGCGAGGAGATGGCCCTCGATGGGCAGTGAAACGTTTAGATCGGGACCTGTTGGTGGAGGCAGCCTTGGTGCAGGCCTGGCTGCCAGAGTCCAACGGCCCGATCGACGTAAACGTAGAGACGGAGAGGATAGGGAGTGCCATGGCGGAGGTGTGCGACGCTGCCATGCCGCGTGTCAGCTCGGTCCCCCCTAGGCGCAGAGTGTACTGGTGGTCTGAGGAACTCGCGGAGCTGCGTGAGTCCTGCGTTGCTGCGAGGCGTGAGTACACTCGCAGCCGGAGGCGGCGAGTGCGAGACGTGCCAGCAGAGGAGCGCCTATATGCCGCATACTCGGAGGCGCGTCGGATGCTGCGGGGGGCAATCGGCAGAGCGAAGGACCTAGCGCACCAGGAGATGCTGGAGACCCTCAACCGCGACCCGTGGGGGAGGCCGTACAGGATGGTGAGGCGCAAGCTTCGCCCCTGGGCACCCCCGCTCACGCAAAGTCTCCAGCCACAGCTCCTTGAACAGGTGGTCGATGGCCTGTTCCCGGCGAGAGGGGAGCACGTACCTCCACGCATGGAACCCCCTAGAGGGAGAGAGATCGATGTAAGCGATGCACCGGAGGTAACGGAGGGTGAACTGGGTGCGGCGGTGCTACGGCTTCGAGCCAAGAATACTGCCCCCGGTCCCGACGGAGTTCCCGGACGGGCTTGGGTTCTTGCCCTCGGCCCGCTGATGCCGCGCTTGTGCTCGCTGTTCAGCGCGTGCCTGGCGCAGGGACAGTTCCCACACCTGTGGAAATCAGGAAAACTCGTCCTTTTGCGCAAGGACGGGCGACCAGCAGACTCGCCTTCGGCCTACAGGCCGATAGTTCTGCTGGACGAGGCTAGCAAATTGTTCGAGCGAGTGGTAGCTGCCCGGCTAAATCGACATCTGGAGGGGGAGGGTCCGGACCTCAGTGACCATCAGTTTGGATTCCGCCGGGGCAGGTCCACGATCGACGCTATTGCGCGCGTGAGGGCCCTGGCGGATGGAGCTGTGGCCCAGGGAGAGGTGGTTCTGGCGGTGTCTCTTGACATCGCCAACGCGTTCAACTCCCTGCCCTGGGCTTGCATCACGGCGGCACTGAGGCGCCACGCTGTGCCTGAGTACTTGCGGAAGACGGTTGAGGATTACCTCACCGATAGAGCCGTCAGGTACCCCACGGCTCACGGGTGGCAGGAGAAGGGGTTGTCGTGCGGTGTTCCACAGGGGTCAGTTCTCGGGCCGCTTCTGTGGAACATCGGGTACGACTGGGTGCTTAGGGGGCGCAATGTGCCGGGGGTCAAGGTGACGTGCTACGCCGACGACACCCTGGTTACAGCCCGAGGAGGCACGTATCGGGAGGCAGCAATTCGGGCCACGGCAGGTGTGGCGACGGTGGTTGCCCGAATCAGAAGGTTGGGGCTGGAGGTAGCCTTGAATAAATCCGAAGCCTTGTGTTTTCACGGGCCTCGGAAGGCACCTCCGGCGGGTTCCAACCTGGTGGTGGGAGGAACGCCCATCGGTGTCAAGTCGACAATGCGGTACCTTGGCATAGTCCTTGACAGCCGTTGGACATTCCGGGAGCACTTTAGGCGCCTTGCTCCCAAACTGATCGGGGCGGCGTTAGCGCTCAGTCGGCTTTTACCGAATATGGGCGGGCCAGACGCGACCTGCCGAAGACTGTACGCTGGCGTGGTGCGGTCAATGGCACTGTACGGGGCGCCCATTTGGGCCGGATCCCTGACCGCCCAAAATCAAGCCCAATTGCGAGCCCCGCAGCGGGTTATGGCGGTCAGAATGGCGAGGGCATACCGCTCCGTTTCGCACGAGGCGGCCTGCGTGTTGGCGGGGACCCCACCCTGGGACCTCGACGCTTCAGCTCTGGCTGATATATATTGGCGTGTCGCTGAAGCGCGAGAAGAGGGGGTCGAATCACTCCTGGAGGGCGTCAGGCAGTGGAGGCTAGACTCCCGCCGTGACGTAATCCAGAAGTGGAAGGACAGACTCGAGGTACCAAGTGCCGGCCACTGGACCATCGGAGCGATCCGGCCCGTCTTGGAGAGATGGGTCGGAAGAAAGGAGGGGTTTCTCTCCTTCCACCTTGTACAGGTCCTCTCGGGGCATGGCTGCTTCGGCAAATACCTGTGCAGGGTGGCAGGACGGGAACCGACAGCGGTATGCCACGAGTGCGGCGCCGCTGAAGACACGGCGCAGCACACGCTGGAGGTGTGCCCAAGTTGGGCGGAGCAGCGGGCCGCACTCGTGGCCGTAGTGGGGAACGACCTCTCCCTGCCTGCCGTGGTAGAGGCCATGGTAGGCAGCGACAGGTCGTGGGAGGCGATGTCCTCCTTCTGCGAGGACGTGATGGCGCAGAAGGAGACAGCGGAGCGTGGCAGGGAGGACGATCCGGCCTCTCAGCCAATGCGCCGCAAACGCGTGGGGCGACGGCGGCTGGCCTACGACCGCCGATTACCCCCATAAGGGTGCCTGTGGGCGGCAGACACGGGGACGTCTGTCGCCTACATGAAGGTCCCCGAGCGGTAGGCGGCCGTATACCGGTACGCCTCGAACGAGGGCAGGGTTGAGCAGTGCTCCCCGGAGACGGGTCCGATGCTCGGACGGCCGCTAGCAAGGTCGCGGTAGTATGCGAAGAGCGTTTCCCGCGACCTTGCCTATAGCACAGAGGCGGCAAATGGAAGGGGGGGGTTTTTAGTGGGTACACCATAGGCCTCATTAGCCGACATGGGAGTCCCACATAACCACGGGGGTCCGTCCCCGCACCCTGGTGGTATGCGTAATGCATTTTCCCCTCCGACAAAAAAAAAAAAAAAAAAAAAAAAAAAAAAAAAAAAAAAAAAAAAAAAGGTTAGGTTAGGTTAGGTTAGGTTAGGTTAGGTTAGGTTAGGTTAGGTTAGGTTAGGTTCCACGGACCTGCTCGGTTGTCCGAGTGGGCGGGGAGGTGAACCCCGACGTGGCGCGTCCCCAGGTGGTGGATAGGGGAACGCCCCGGCTGCTGACGTCGAGCCGGGGTAGGACGTAGTCCCGCGAACCAAACACTGGGGGGGAAACGGGGCGGCCTCGGCCCAGGGGGGGAAAGGGGGGCTTCGGCCCGTGAGGGACTCTCCGCGCGTCCCTCTGAGTAGCAGAGGGCGCAGTGGATGAGTCGAGAGGAGGAGCCGTGTTAAGCCTCGTTCCGTCGAGGTGTTATGTGGTGTCAATCGGGTCACTGCGTTGGTCCGCGCGCAACGCAGTTCCTTGATTGACACCCTGAGGAGTGGCCGGGTAGTTAGTGGCCCTTGTGATTCCCGGGGCTATGCCGTATAGGGCCTCCCAAAACGATCAGGCCCGGGGAGAAGGGCCAGACTATCGTGGCACACGGCGGGCGGCTCCGCGTGTCCCTCTGAGTAGCAGAGGGCACAGTGTGAGCCGCAATGTCCCCGCTGGGATGGTGATGGAGCCCATTTGGGTTGGCCTGTGAAGGAGGGTGTGGCTCCGGCCACGAGGCGCGGCGGGTCCGTCTCGCGACTGCAGACGGACGTTGGTTTCGGCCACCGTCGGGCAACCCGTAACCCACACTGAGTGGGCCGGGGGTTTCCCTCACTGAGAGGGAAATCACGTGGAAGAAAACCACTATAAAAATCACCCCAATTCCAAGGCGTGTCTGGCGTGCTGAGGGGATGCGTGGCTGGAGGGAGTCCAGTCCCTAATGTCAGGGAGGGGCAAACCTCCTTAAACATAGCAAACATGAGTGGAAACGAAATTGTGAAACTACCCCAGGAGGTTTCAATCCTCCATGTCACCACAGGGCGGGTAAGTGCCCGTGCTGTGGAGACATGCCGCCTTCCGTATTCTGGGGGGGCAAACCACTCGCGATCCGAAATCGACGACTTTGGCGAATGCATAATGGACACCGATGTACACAATGACTTGGTTCTGAGGTTGAACGGAGGAGGCAACGAGGAGGATGGCTGTCCGGCAGGGGCAGATGCGTCTACTACGCCCCCAAATAATGGGTTCCGGCCCCTACGTGATGCCCAGGGGCGCTTTGTGCGCCACGTTGGAGACGTGCCTACTGGAACGGCCTCGGACTCGGCGCACTCCCCACTCGACACAACGAAGGTGCTAAGTGAGAGGCGTAAAGCCGTCGTGCTACTGGAGAGGTTGGCAGAAAGGGTCCCTTCTCTCGGCAGGGAGGAGTTCTTCTCCCCCAGGAGAATAGACGTGGGTGACCTGCCTGGAGGCGGGGAATTTTTCTCTCCGGAGCCAACCGACGCGGAAACCGCCGAATCCGACGTTTCCATGCCTGCTCAGGCCACTCAAACGGCTGATAGGCGGAAAAGGCAGCGTAGCGGGGGGAGTGAGACGGAAGCACCAGGGAGCGACGAGACTTCCGATGCCACGGAGCGAGGGAAATCTACCTCGGCACCTTCCAAGCGAGGAAGAGGCCGCCCTCTATCCAAGGCACACCACGTAGGGCTCTCCAAGGCCAAAGCCGAGCTACAGGAGCTGAAGCAGCAGGAGCTCGAGCTTCAGGCCGAAGAAGAGCTGAGGATGACGTCGCACAGACTGGCAAAGAGGCGCCTTGCCCTTAGGCCGGAACTCCTGAGAACGCCATGTGGATCTGACGATGAGGGCACCCGCACAGCCCTGGCCCTAAAGGAACAGGTGCGCGATAGTCTGGGGCTCATCACGGACGTGGCTACGAAGTCGCGAAACTTGAAGGGCACATTCCAACGTGCCCTGAAGGAGGCTGTGGCCGCGATCCGGGATGTGGTCTCCGAGCTGGGGGACCGTACTGTCTCTGATGAGACGAGGAGGTTAGCTGCCGAGAACGCACGCCTAAAGGCCGAAATGGCCGATCTCCGTAAGGAGATGGGCGAGCTGCGTGCCAGTCTCGGGCGGCACCCCGAAGATGCACCTGAAGAGGCAAGGACGATGGAGCGCAGTATCGTGGACCAGGTAAGTGCCATGATGGAAGCAAGGATGAGCGCCTGGGAGGAAAGACTGCTCCCACAGCAGACGACCCAGGCACCTGCGCCGGCAAAGGAAGGGAGGACCGTCCAGTCAAGACCCTCGGTCACTGGAAGCTCCCCCCCTGGTCGCACCCCGACTACTACCATCGCGAAAGATGCGAAACGGAAAAAGGGGCAAAAGAAAAAGGAGTCCAAGAAGCCTACTAAGACTCGCCCTGGCCCCGCTTCCCAATCCCAGCAGTCTCAGCTCCCAGGGCCTGCGACTGGGAATGATTGGTCGACTGTGGTCAAGTGGGGCAAGAAGAAGAAGATCCTGGTTCCGTCTACCGGCACAGAGGCGACTGGCAAGCCCCCACAGCCAGCGATACCGCAGGGAGCAAAAGGGGGGAAGGGCCAAAAGAAAAAGGCAGTGCTGCGCGCCCCGCGGTCAGCCGCCGTCGTCCTGACCCTCCAGGAGGGAGCGGAGGAGAGAGGCACCACCTACGGAACGGTGATTACCGAGGCCAAATCCAAAATTTCCCTGAACGAACTCGGTATCACCGGTCTGAGGTTCCGCAGAGCGGTGACAGGGGCAGCGATCCTGGAAATCCCGGGCCCGGGCACCTCTAGCAGTGAGAAAGCGGACTCCCTTGCTGCTAAGCTGAAGGAGACGCTAAAGGAGGCCGATGTCCGTATTTCCAGGCCGGTAAAGTGCGCGGAGATGCGTATTTCTGGCCTGGATGACTCGGTCGCAGAAGGCGAACTCGCCACTGCTGTGGCTCAGTGTGGAGGCTGTGCCCTAGAGGCGGTGAAAGTTGGCCGGATCTCCCGCACGCCAACAGGCCTGGGTACGGCGTGGGTTCGCTGCCCCGTAGCAGCCGCCAAGAAAGTGGCTGAGGGGCGGCTACTGGTTGGCTGGTCTTCGGCGCAAGTAAAACTGTTGGAGGCCCGCCCTCTGAGGTGCTACCGATGCCTGATGCCTGGCCATGTCAGGAAGGGGTGCACGTCGGAAATCGACCGCAGTGACCAATGCTACCGCTGCGGTCAAACCGGCCACAAGGCCAGAGACTGCATAGCCACGCCTCACTGCTCTCTGTGCGCAGCAGCGGGCAAACCTGCCGACCATAGCGCCGGCAGCGGCAACTGCACGACGGGGGCCAAAGCCCCGAAACGTGTGCCTCGGAAGATGTCCGGCAGACCAGACACCCCTAGAGCGTCATCGCCTCCGGGTGCACAAGAGGGCCCGACTGACACTGCTCCAACATGACGCCTGTTAGTCGGGTCCTCCAGGCGAACATTAACCACTGCGCTGGGGCTCAAGATCTCCTCCTGCAGTCCATGGCGCAGTGGTCGATAGATGCCGCCGTGGTCGCCGAGCCATACTATGTCCCTCCTAGGGATAACTGGGCTGCGGATCTGGACGGCTTGGTGGCCATCATTTTAAAAGTAGGGGCAGAAGGCACATTGCCCCCCTCCATCGTGTCGAGGGGTCAAGGCTACGTGGCGGTCCTCTGGGGAGAAATAACCTTGATCGGGGTATATTTCTCCCCCAACAGAAGTGTCCCCGAGTTTGAAGCCTTCCTTGGCCAGCTAGGGGCCCTCATTGGGCAGACCCTACCGCGCCCGGTGGTTGTCGCGGGCGACCTAAATGCCAAATCCATGGCTTGGGGTTGTCCCGCGACCGACACTCGTGGAGACCTTCTCGAGGAGTGGGCGACGATGACCGGCCTGTCGGTATTGAACCGAGGGTCGGCCAGCACCTGCGTGCGCTGGCAGGGGGAGTCCATCGTGGACGTAACGTTCGCGACCTCTGCCCTTGCGCCGCGTGTCCAAGACTGGAGAGTCCTGGAGAAGGTGGAGACATTATCAGACCATATGTATATCCGGTTTGATGTCTCCACCTCCTCCGAAGTCACATTGGACACGGATCGTCGTCCGAATGGCCGTGCTGCGACCCCGTCCCCCAGATGGGCCTTAAGCAGCCTGGATCGAGAAGCAGTGGAGATAGCGTCCCTCGTCCAGGCCTGGACAACATCTTCCGGGCCTGTGGAGGTCGAGGAAGAGGCAGTCAGGTTCCGGGACGCCATGTCACAAGTTTGTGACGCAGGCATGTCCCGAGCCAAGCCTCGGCCTCCGAAGCGACAAGTGTACTGGTGGTCTCGTGATATCGAAGAACTTCGATCCCGCTGCGGCAGGGCGAGACGCCAGTACACACGGTCGCGCCGACGCAGGCAGACCCGAGACATTGACGAGGAGACGCAGCTGTACAGCGCCTATAGAGAGGCGGTCAAGGCGCTGCAGCTCTCCATCTGCGAGGCGAAGGCGAGCGCCAGAGCGGAGCTTCTCGAGACTCTAAACCGAGATCCATGGGGGAGGCCGTACAAGGCGGTCAGGGGTAAGCTACGCCCCTGGGCCCCCCCCTTGACGGAGAGTCTCGAGCCTCGACTGCTGGGGGCCGTTGTCTCCAATCTGTTCCCGAACAGACCGGAACACCGGCCTCCGGAAATGGCACCACCCCGTCAGCACGTCGGGTATGAGGGCGCGGAAGTCGAGGTGCCTCCGGTAACGGAGGCAGAGCTAGACGCGGCCGTGCTGAGGCTTAAAGCCAAAAACACGGCACCGGGGCCAGATGGGATCCCGGGACGCGTCCTGGCTCTGGCGCTGCAGGCCCTGGGGGAGAGATTCCGCGGGCTACTGGACGCCTGTCTTCAGTCCGGCCGATTTCCGACCATATGGAAAACCGGCCGGCTCGTCTTACTTAAAAAAGACGGGCGTCCCGCGGAATCTCCATCAGCCTACCGTCCAATCGTGTTGCTCGATGAGGCGGACAAGCTGTTCGAGCGTATCATCTGTTGGCGCCTCGTCGAGCACCTCCGGGAGGTGGGTCCCGACTTATCCGAACATCAGTTTGGATTCCGAGAGGGCAGGTCGACCGTGGATGCGGTCGCGCGCATTAAAGCCCTCTCGGATGAGGCGGTCGACCACGGTGGGGTGCTCCTGGCGGTATCGCTAGATATCGCCAACGCATTCAACACTCTGCCGTGGTCATGCGTTAGGGAGGCGCTGAAACACCACAAGGTGCCTCCCTACCTATGCCAGATAGTCGGGGCCTACCTCTCGGAACGGTGTGTGGAGTACCCGGTCCAGGGCGGTGGGCTGACAAGGTGGGAGATGTCGTGCGGTGTCCCACAGGGCTCGGTCTTAGGGCCGCTCCTGTGGAACATCGGGTACGACTGGGTGCTGCGGGGGGAGCTTCTCTCGGGATCGAGCGTGACCTGCTACGCAGACGACACGCTAGTCACGTCTCGGGGAACCTCGTACCGGGAGGCAGCACGCCTCGCTACCGTGACAGTAGCACTGGTGGTAAGGCGCATAACGATGCTGGGGCTGGAGGTGGCGCTACACAAGTCCGAAGCGATTTGCTTCCACGCCGCCCGGAAGGCGCCACCTGCAGGATCCAGCATCGTCGTCGGTGGCACTCGAATCGAGGTCAAGTCCGACATGAAGTATCTTGGACTTGTCCTCGATTCCCGCTGGAGCTTCCGCCAACACTTCACCCGCCTGACCCCCCGATTGATGGCAGCATCGGCCGCATTGAAGCGGCTGATGCCCAACGTCGGGGGGCCAGAGAGTGCGAGCCGCCGCCTGTATATGGGGGTGGTGCGATCGATGGCCCTGTACGGGGCCCCGATCTGGGCGGTAAACCTGGCGGCCCGCAATGTCGCCCTGCTGAGGAAGGCTCAGAGGGCGATGGCCGTCAGCGTTGTACGCGGGTACCGCACCACCTCATACGATGCGGCGTGCTTACTGGCGGGAACGCCTCCCTGGGACCTGGAGGCGGAGGCCCAAGCGTCTCTGTACCAGTGGCGAAGGGACCTCCGGCTTCAGGAGTACCATCCTGCGCCCGGGGAGGTAGAAGAGCAGAAGCTCCTCCTCCGACAGTCCATTGTCCTTCAATGGGAGGAGCGACTAGCTAGAGTCGAGGGGGGACATAGGACTGTCGAGGCGGTTCGGCCGGTCCTACGAGACTGGCTGGAGAGAGAGCGGGGTTCGCTGACCTTCCGGTTGGTGCAGGTGCTCACGGGGCATGGCTGCTTTGGGAGCTACCTGCACCGGTTCGCCAGACGGGAGGTGACGGCCGGGTGCCACCAGTGCAGCAGCGACGAGGACACGGCGCAGCACACCTTGGAGGAATGCCCAGCTTGGGCGGGGCAGCGCCGCGACCTCGTGGCAGTGGTGGGGGACGACCTCTCCTTGCCGGCCGTAGTCAAGGCTATGGTCGCCGACGAGAGGTCGTGGAAAGCGGTCCTCTCCTTCTGCGAGGATGTGATGTCGCAGAAGGAGAATGCGGAGAGGGAGCGGGAGGCTGACCCAGCATCGCACCCGATCCGCCGCAAGCGCGCGGGGGCCCGGAGAAGGGCGTACGCCCACCTCATCCCCCCCACCTAGCGAGGCCTGGGCAGTGGCGCGGGGGCGTCGCTGCCCGTAACATAAGCCTCGCCGAGAAGGCGCGCGTGGTGTGTCCACGCGCCTTCTGAGGAGGCAGGGGTAGAAGTTCCTCTCTACCCCTCCCAGAGAAGGGCCCGCTGCGTGTGCTAGCGCCGGGCGGCGCCGGCGTGGTCGCGGTTGCGTACTTAGGAGATCCCGTGGCCACGCCCCACTGGTGGCGCGCAGACACAACGTTGGTTTTTTAGTGGGTAGCGGCGGCTTTTTTGCCGAGTCCCACATAACCCGCATCTCCTCCCCCGAGGGTGCGGGTATGCATAAAGCATTTTTCCAACGAAAAAAAAAAAAAAAAAAAAAAAAAGGTTAGGTTAGGTTAGGTTCCCCCCCCACGGACCTGCTCGGTTGTCCGAGTGGGCGGGGAGGTGAACCCCGACGTGGCGCGTCCCCAGGTGGTGGATAGGGGAACGCCCCGGCTGCTGACGTCGAGCCGGGGTAGGACATAGTCCCGCGAACCAAACACCGGGGGGGAAACGGGGGGGCTACGGCCCGGGAGGGACTCTCCGCGCGTCCCTCTGAATAGCAGAGGGCGCAGTGGATGAGTCGAGAGGAGGAGCCGTGCTAAGCCTCGTTCTGTCGAGGTCTTAGGTGGTGTCAATCGGGTCACTGCATTGGTCCGCGCGCAACGCAGTTCCTTGATTGACACCCTGAGGAGTGGCCGAGTAGTTAGTGGCCCTTGTGATTCCCGGGGCTATGCCGTATAGGGCCTCCCATAACGATCAGGCCCGGGGAGAAGGGCCAGACTATCGTGGCACACGGCGGGCGGCTCCGCGTGTCCCTCTGAGTAGCAGAGGGCACAGTGTGAGCCGCAATGTCCCTGCTGGGATGGTGGTTGAGCCCATTTGGGTTGGACTGTGAAGGAGGGTGTGGCTCCGGCCACGAGGCGCGGCGGGTTCGTCTCGCGGTCTGCAGACGGACGTTGGTTTCGGCCACCGCCGGGCAACCCGTAACCCACACTGAGTGGGCCGGGGGTTTCCCTCACTGAGAGGGAAATCACGTGGAAGAAAACCACTATAAAAATCACCCCAATCCCAAGGCGTGTCTGGCGTGCTGAGGGGATGCGTGGCTGGAGGGAGTCCAGTCCCTAATGTCAGGGAGGGGCAAACCTCCTTAAACATAGCAAACATGAGTGGAAACGAAATTGTGAAACTACCCCAGGAGGTTTCAATCCTCCATGTCACCACAGGACGGGTAAGTGCCCGTGCTGTGGAGACATGCCGCCTTCCGTATTCTGGGGGGGCAAACCACTCGCGATCCGAAATCGACGACTTTGGCGAATGCATAATGGACACCGATGTACACAATGACTTGGTTTTGAGGTTGAACGGAGGGGGCAACGAGGAGGATGGCTGTCCGGCAGGGGCAGATGCGTCTACTACGCCCCCAAATAATGGGTTCCGGCCCCTACGTGATGCCCAGGGGCGCTTTGTGCGCCACGTTGGAGACGTGCCCACTGGAACGGCCTCGGACTCGTCGCACTCCCCACTCGACACAACGAAGGTGCTTAGTGAGAGGCGTAAAGCCGTCGTGGTATTGGAGAGGTTGACAGAAAGGGTCCCTTCTCTCGGCAGGGAGGAGTTCTTCTCCCCCAGGAGAATAGACGCGGGTGACCTGCCTGGAGGCGGGGAATTTTTCTCTCCGGAGCCAACCGACGCGGAAACTGCCGAATCCGACGTTTCCATGCCTGCTCAGGCCACTCAAACGGCTGATAGGCGGAAAAGGCAGCGTAGCGGGGGGAGTGAGACGGAAGCACCAGGGAGCGACGAGACTTCCGATGCCACGGAGCGAGGGAAATCTACCTCGGCACCTTCCAAGCGAGGAAGAGGCCGCCCTCTATCCAAGGCACACCACGTAGGGCTCTCCAAGGCCAAAGCCGAGCTACAGGAGCTGAAGCAGCAGGAGCTCGAGCTTCAGGCCGAAGAAGAGCTGAGGATGACGTCGCACAGACTGGCAAAGAGGCGCCTGGCCCTTAGGCCGGAACTCCTGAGAACGCCATGTGGATCTGACGATGAGGGCACCCGCACAGCCCTGGCCCTAAAGGAACAGGTGCGCGATAGTCTGGGGCTCATCACGGACGTGGCTACGAAGTCGCGAAACTTGAAGGGCACATTCCAACGTGCCCTGAAGGAGGCTGTGGCCGCGATCCGGGATGTTGTCTCCGAGCTGGGGGACCGTACTGTCTCTGATGAGACGAGGAGGTTAGCTGCCGAGAACGCACGCCTAAAGGCCGAAATGGCCGATCTCCGTAAGGAGATGGGCGAGCTGCGTGCCAGTCTCGGGCGGCGCCCCGAAGATGCACCTGAAGAGGCAAGGACGATGGAGCGCAGTATCGTGGACCAGGTAAGTGCCATGATGGAAGCAAGGATGAGCGCCTGGGAGGAAAGACTGCTCCCACAGCAGACGACCCAGGCACCTGCGCCGGCAAAGGAAGGGAGGACCGTCCAGTCAAGACCCTCGGTCACTGGAAGCTCCCCCCCTGGTCGCACCACGGCTACTACCATCTCACCGAGTGCGAAACGAAAAAAGGGGCAAAAGAAAAAGGAGTCCAAGAAGCCTCCTAAGACTCGCCCTGGCCCCGCTTCCCAATCCCAGCAGCCTCAGCCCCCAGGGCCTGCGACTGGGAATGATTGGTCGACTGTGGTCAAGTGGGGCAAGAAGAAGAAGATCCTGGTTCCGTCCACCGGCACAGAGGCGACTGGCAAGCCCCCACAGCCAGCGATACCGCAGGGAGCAAAAGGGGGGAAGAGCCAAAAGAAAAAGGCAGTGCTGCGCGCCCCGCGGTCAGCAGCCGTCGTCCTGACCCTCCAGGAGGGAGCGGAGGAGAGAGGCATCACCTACGGAACGGTGATTACCGAGGCCAAATCCAAAATTTCCCTGGACGTACTCGGTATCACCGGTCTGAGGTTCCGCAGGGCGGTGACAGGGGCAGCGATCCTGGAAATCCCGGGCCCGGGCACCTCTAGCAACGAGAAAGCGGACTCCCTTGCTGCTAAGCTGAAGGAGACGCTAAAGGAGGCCGATGTACGTATTTCCAGGCCGGTAAAGTGCGCGGAGATGCGTATTTCTGGCCTGGATGACTCGGTCGCAGAAGGCGAACTCGCCACTGCTGTGGCTCAGTGTGGAAGCTGTGCCCTAGAGGCGGTGAAAGTTGGCCGGATCTCCCGCACGCCAACAGGCCTGGGTACGGCGTGGGTTCGCTGCCCCGTAGCAGCCGCCAAGAAAGTGGCTGAGGGGCGGCTACTGGTTGGCTGGGCTTCGGCGCAGGTAAAACTGTTGGAGGCCCGCCCTTTGAGGTGCTACCGATGCCTGATGCCTGGCCATGTCAGGAAGGGGTGCACGTCGGAAATCGACCGCAGTGACCAATGCTACCGCTGCGGTCAAACCGGCCACAAGGCCAGAGACTGCATAGCCACGCCTCACTGCTCTCTGTGCGCAGCAGCGGGCAAACCTGCCGACCATAGCGCCGGCAGCGGCAACTGCACGACGGGGGCCAAAGCCCTGAAACGTGTGCCTCGGAAGATGTCCGGCAGACCAGACACCCCTAGAGCGTCATCGCCTCCGGCTACACAAGAGGGCCCGACTGACACTGCGCCAAGATGACGCCTGTTAGTCGGGTCCTCCAGGCGAACATTAACCACTGCGCCGGGGCTCAAGATCTCCTCCTGCAGTCCATGGCGCAGTGGTCGATAGATGCTGCCGTGGTCGCCGAGCCATACCATGTCCCTCCTAGGGATAACTGGGCTGCGGATCTGGACGGCTTGGTGGCCATCATTTTAAAAGTAGGGGCAGAAGGCACATTGCCCCCCTCCATCGTGTCGAGGGGTCAAGGCTACGTGGCGGTCCTCTGGGGAGAAATAACCTTGATCGGGGTATATTTCTCCCCCAACAGAAGTGTCCCCGAGTTTGAAGCCTTCCTTGGCCAGCTAGGGGCCCTCATTGGGCAGACCCTACCGCGCCCGGTGGTTGTCGCGGGCGACCTAAATGCCAAATCCATGGCTTGGGGTTGTCCCGCGACCGACACTCGTGGAGACCTTCTCGAGGAGTGGGCGACGATGACCGGCCTGTCGGTATTGAACCGAGGGTCGGCCAGTACCTGCGTGCGCTGGCAGGGGGAGTCCATCGTGGACGTAACGTTCGCGACCTCTGCCCTTGCGCCGCGTGTCCAAGACTGGAGAGTCCTGGAGAAGGTGGAGACATTATCAGACCATATGTATATCCGGTTTGATGTCTCCACCTCCTCCGAAGTCACATTGGACACGGATCGTCGTCCGAATGGCCGTGCTGCGACCCCGTCCCCCAGATGGGCCTTAAGCAGCCTGGATCGAGAAGCAGTGGAGATAGCGTCCCTCGTCCAGGCCTGGACAACATCTTCCGGGCCTGTGGAGGTCGAGGAAGAGGCAGTCAGGTTCCGGGACGCCATGTCACAAGTTTGTGACGCAGGCATGTCCCGAGCCAAGCCTCGGCCTCCGAAGCGACAAGTGTACTGGTGGTCTCGTGATATCGAAGAACTTCGATCCCGCTGCGGCAGGGCGAGACGCCAGTACACACGGTCGCGCCGACGCAGGCAGACCCGAGACATTGACGAGGAGACGCAGCTGTACAGCGCCTATAGAGAGGCGGTCAAGGCGCTGCAGCTCTCCATCTGCGAGGCGAAGGCGAGCGCCAGAGCGGAGCTTCTCGAGACTCTAAACCGAGATCCATGGGGGAGGCCGTACAAGGCGGTCAGGGGTAAGCTACGCCCCTGGGCCCCCCCCTTGACGGAGAGTCTCGAGCCTCGACTGCTGGGGGCCGTTGTCTCCAATCTGTTCCCGAACAGACCGGAACACCGGCCTCCGGAAATGGCACCACCCCGTCAGCACGTCGGGTATGAGGGCGCGGAAGTCGAGGTGCCTCCGGTAACGGAGGCAGAGCTAGACGCGGCCGTGCTGAGGCTTAAAGCCAAAAACACGGCACCGGGGCCAGATGGGATCCCGGGACGCGTCCTGGCTCTGGCGCTGCAGGCCCTGGGGGAGAGATTCCGCGGGCTACTGGACGCCTGTCTTCAGTCCGGCCGATTTCCGACCATATGGAAAACCGGCCGGCTCGTCCTACTTAAAAAAGACGGGCGTCCCGCGGAATCTCCATCAGCCTACCGTCCAATCGTGCTGCTCGATGAGGCGGACAAGCTGTTCGAGCGTATCATCTGTTGTCGCCTCGTCGAGCACCTCCGGGAGGTGGGTCCCGACTTATCCGAACATCAGTTTGGATTCCGAGAGGGCAGGTCGACCGTGGATGCGGTCGCGCGCATTAAAGCCCTCTCGGATGAGGCGGTCGACCGCGGTGGGGTGCTCCTGGCGGTATCGCTAGATATCGCCAACGCATTCAACACTCTGCCGTGGTCATGCGTTAGGGAGGCGCTGAAACACCACAAGGTGCCTCCCTACCTATGCCAAATAGTCGGGGCCTACCTCTCGGAACGGTGTGTGGAGTACCCGGTCCAGGACGGTGGGCTGACAAGGTGGGAGATGTCGTGCGGTGTTCCACAGGGCTCGGTCTTAGGGCCGCTCCTGTGGAACATCGGGTACGACTGGGTGCTGCGGGGGGAGCTTCTCTCGGGATCGAGCGTGACCTGCTACGCAGACGACACGCTAGTCACGTCCCGGGGGACCTCGTACCGGGAGGCAGCACGCCTCGCTACAGTGACAGTAGCACTGGTGGTAAGGCGCATAACGATGCTGGGGCTGGAGGTGGCGCTACACAAGTCCGAAGCGATTTGCTTCCACGCCGCCCGGAAGGCGCCACCTGCAGGATCCAGCATCGTCGTCGGCGGCACTCGAATCGAGGTCAAGTCCGACATGAAGTATCTTGGACTTGTCCTCGATTCCCGCTGGAGCTTCCGCCAACACTTCACCCGCCTGACCCCCCGATTGATGGCAGCATCGGGCGCATTGAAGCGGCTGATGCCCAACGTCGGGGGGCCAGAGAGTGCGAGCCGCCGCCTGTATATGGGGGTGGTGCGATCGATGGCCCTGTACGGGGCCCCGATCTGGGCGGTAAACCTGGCGGCCCGCAATGTCGCCCTACTGAGGAAGGCTCAGAGGGCGATGGCCGTCAGCGTTGTACGCGGGTACCGCACCACCTCATACGATGCGGCGTGCTTACTGGCGGGAACGCCTCCCTGGGACCTGGAGGCGGAGGCCCAAGCGTCTCTGTACCAGTGGCGAAGGGACCTCCGGCTTCAGGAGTACCATCCTGCGCCCGGGGAGGTAGAAGAGCAGAAGCTCCTCCTCCGACAGTCCATTGTCCTTCAATGGGAGGAGCGACTAGCTAGAGTCGAGGGGGGACATAGGACTGTCGAGGCGGTTCGGCCGGTCCTACGAGACTGGCTGGAGAGAGAGCGGGGTTCGCTGACCTTCCGGTTGGTGCAGGTGCTCACGGGGCATGGCTGCTTTGGGAGCTACCTGCACCGGTTCGCCAGACGGGAGGTGACGGCCGGGTGCCACCAGTGCAGCAGCGACGAGGACACGGCGCAGCACACCTTGGAGGAATGCCCAGCTTGGGCGGGGCAGCGCCGCGACCTCGTGGCAGTGGTGGGGGACGACCTCTCCTTGCCGGCCGTAGTCAAGGCTATGGTCGCCGACGAGAGGTCGTGGAAAGCGGTCCTCTCCTTCTGCGAGGATGTGATGTCGCAGAAGGAGAATGCGGAGAGGGAGCGGGAGGCTGACCCAGCATCGCACCCGATCCGCCGCAAGCGCGCGGGGGCCCGGAGAAGGGCGTACGCCCACCTCATCCCCCCCACCTAGCGAGGCCTGGGCAGTGGCGCGGGGGCGTCGCTGCCCGTAACATAAGCCTCGCCGAGAAGGCGCGCGTGGTGTGTCCACGCGCCTTCTGAGGAGGCAGGGGTAGAAGTTCCTCTCTACCCCTCCCAGAGAAGGGCCCGCTGCGTGTGCTAGCGGCGGGCGGCGCCGGCGTGGTCGCGGTTGCGTACTTAGGAGATCCCGTGGCCACGCCCCACTGGTGGCGCGCAGACACAACGTTGGTTTTTTAGTGGGTAGCGGCGGCTTTTTTGCCGAGTCCCACATAACCCGCATCTCCTCCCCCGAGGGTGCGGGTATGCATAAAGCATTTTTCCAACGGAAAAAAAGAAAAAAAAAAAAAAAAAAAAAAAAAAAAGGTTAGGTTCCCCCCTCTCGTGTCGAGAGTGGGCGCAGGCTCTCCTGCCTTCGAAGGCGTGCTGAAGGGGCAAGGTTTCGTGGCGGCGAGATGTGGGAGTGTCACATTCGTCGGCATATACTTCTCCCCGAACCGAGGTCTTGCGGACTTCGAGCGCTACCTAACAGAGGTGGGTGCTCGTGTCGCAATACTTCCTGGCCCGCTTATTGTCGCAGGTGACTTCAACGCAAAATCCACTGCGTGGGGTTCACCTGTGACAGATGCACGTGGCGAGGTGCTGGAAGAGTGGGCGGTGGCGACAGTGCTCATCCTAGCCAACGTGGGAGCAGTCCAAACGTGCGTGCGGCAACAAGGCGGCTCCATTGTGGACCTGACCTTTACAAATGCCTCCCTGGCGGGCTGCCTAAATGGGTGGAAAGTAATGGTGGACGTGGAGACGTTGTCGGATCATCGTTACATCCGGTATGACGTCTCCACGGTGCCACCAGGCTCCGGCCCAAGTAGTGGCCCTCCTGCCGGCAGTGGTGGCGGCCCAAAATGGGCTCTGAGCAAGCTTGACCGCGACCGGCTTTCAGAAGCGGCAATGGTTCAGGCATGGCTGCCCGTGCCGGAAGGTGAGGTTGTGGTGGAGGCGGAAGCATCCTGGTTCCGGGAAGCTATGACGCAGATATGTGACGCAGCGATGCCCCGGGCCAAGCCTCCATCACGAAAGACTCAAGTGTACTGGTGGACAGCTGAGCTGGCACTCTTGCGCAAAGGCTGCTCAGATGCGCGGCGCCACTACCAAAGACAGAGGAGACGTCGGCGGCCAGATGAGGAGGCGGAGAGGACCCTGTATGCCCTGTACAAGGCAGCCAAGGAGTCATTTAAGACTGCCATGGGCCGGGCCATGGATGCTGCGAGAGAGGAATTCCTCGAAACCCTGAATGCAGATCCGTGGGGCAGGCCCTATAAGCTCGTGAGAGGCAAGCTGCGCTCATGGGCCCCTCCCCTCACGCAGACTCTAGAACCGGAGTTCCTCGAAGAAGTGGTGACGGCACTGTTTCCGGCTAGGGGCACTTTCAGCCCTCCTGAAATGGCGCCGAGGAATGTTGACGAGACCGAAGATGTGCCGCCAGTTTCTGCGGGAGAACTGGGGGCTGCAGTTCTTCGCATGCGGACCAAAAATACGGCTCCGGGGCCAGACGGACTACCTGGCCGTGTATGGGCCCTCGCAATGGCGGAGCTGGAGCCGCGTCTTACTCGCCTCTTCTCAGCGTGCCTGGAGCAGGGGTGCTTTCCTCAGGCATGGAAAATAGGAAAACTTGTCCTGCTGAAGAAGGAGGGTCGCCCGGCAGAGTCGCCATCGACTTATCGCCCAATTGTTTTGCTTGATGAGGTCGGGAAGCTATTTGAGCGCATTATAGCTTCCCGCCTCATCAATCACATGCGGACAGTGGGGCCAGACTTGGCTGAAAACCAATTCGGGTTCAGGACCGGCCATTCCACGGTGGACGCCATCTTGTGCGTCCAAGCCCTGGCCCAAGAATCTGTTTCCCAAGGTGAGGTCGTTTTGGCAGTGTCATTAGACATTCGCAACGCCTTTAACACCATGCCTTGGGAAACAATAAACGAGGCTATGCGCTACCATGGCGTACCTCCTCATTTAGCCCGTATCATCCGGGCCTATCTGAGCAACCGGTTCGTGGAGTGGCCTGGGCAGCACACGTGGGGCCGGAAACGAATGGAGTGCGGCGTTCCTCAGGGGTCGGTTTTAGGGCCACTTCTCTGGAATGTCGGATATGACTGGGTCTTGAGGGGGGAAAACCCTCGTGGAGTTGACGTATTTTGCTACGCTGACGACACGTTGGTGATGGCCAAGGGACCCAGTTATCGTGATGCGGCCATTCTGGCTACGGCGGGTGTTGCCCAAGTTGTAAGCCGCATAAGACGGCTGGGGCTGGAGGTTGCTCTCCAAAAATCAGAAGCCATCTGCTTCTACGGGCGTCGGAAAGCACCTCCAACGGGTGCCCAAATTACTGTCAGCGGGGTCCCAATTGCTGTTAAGCCTACTCTACAATATCTTGGAGTTGTGCTTGACAGCAAATGGAATTTCAAAGCCCATTTCGAGCGTCTGGCCCCAAAATTACTGAGCGCTGCTGGGGCCCTCGGCCGCTTACTTAAAAATTTGGGAGGGCCCAATGCCCCATGCCGCCGCTTATACACGGGAGTAGTGCGCTCCATAGCCCTTTACGGTGCACCCGTCTGGGCTGGTGCCATCGCCAGACAGTGTACAGCCCACTTACGAAGGTCACAGAGGGCGATGGCACTGAGAATGGTGCGTGGATACCGCACTGTATCCACCGACGCTGCGTGCGTCATGGCCGGATCCCTACCCTGGGACCTGGAGGCTAAAGTCCTGGCGGAACTCTTCTTCTGGCGAGCAGCGGCATGGGAGCGGGATCACTGGCCGGCTCCTTCCGAGATTGAGGCTCGACGCACTGACCTCACCAATGACGCGATGGGAGTCTGGGCGCTCCGTCTAGAACGGCCAACAGCTGGCTCCCGCACCATTGAAGCCATCCGCCCGGTCCTCAAAGAGTGGGAGGGAAGGCGACACGGGGTCCTGACCTTCCGTTTGACACAGATCCTGTCGGGACACGGTTGTTTCGGCCAGTATCTGTGGAAGATCGTGGGTCGGGAACCAACCCCTGAATGCCACGAATGCGGCGGCGACCGAGATACGGCTCAGCACACCTTAGAAGTGTGTCCGGCATGGAGCGCGCAGCGGACAGCGCTCGTGTCTGTGATAGGGGCGGATCTGTCCTTGCCGGCAGTGGTTGCTGCCATGGTGAGGCAAGACACAGCGTGGCAGGCGATGCTCTCTTTCTGCGAGGAAGTGATGACGCAGAAAGAGAGCAACGAGCGCGAAAGGGAGATTGCGGCGGAAGAGCACTCCATTCGCCGGCGAAGAGTGGGGAGAAGGCGCGCCGCGCATGAGCGTAACCTTCCACCCTAAATAGGGTAGCGGGCGGCAGAGATGGAGGGTTTCTGTCGCACCTAGCTTAGTCCCTCGAGCGGGAAGCGCGTGGAAGCATAGCGAAACGCGTTTCAGCGAAGTTAGCCGGGGGAGAAGTGTGATCTCTCCCCCGTTTATTCTAGTCATTCCAGCTGCTGGTGGGTCCGCGGAGAATACGCAAGTGGTCCCGTGTTCCCGCCTAAAGCCAGCGAGGCGGCCAACGTCAGTTTTTAGCAGGTATTACGGGCAATATACACCCGCCGAGTCCTGCATAACCCGGTCTCCCTCTACAAGACCGGGTATGCGTAAAAGCATTTTCTGACGATAAAAAAAAAAAAAAAAAAAAAAAAAAAAAAAGGTTAGGTTCCCCCCCGACGGTGTCCACCTTGTCGTGGTGGGGGGGCTCAGTAACTGCGGTTGGGCGCCGCAGCGAAGCCAAGAGACACCTGGGGAGGGGCCTTCGGGCCAAGACGGGAGAGGAGGAGACCGAGGAGGAGACCGGCGGAGCATGACTCGGGTGGGCGCCTCGGCGTTTGTGCTCACCACAATCAATGAGGGATTGTGGTGTAGAATACACCTCCGTCGGTGGAGGAGACCGAGAGGGAGGGCTGGCGGGACATTACTCGGGTGGGCACCTCGGTGCTTGTGCAACTGCACTCCCGTCGGCGTTTGGTGAGGGAACCCACGGGGTAGGGGCTTTTGTCCTCCCGTGGATCGGCGTGGGTGTCACGGGGTAGGGGCGTTTGTCCTCCCGTGGCAGGTAGAGGGGGGTAGGGGCATTTGTCCTCCCGTAGCGGGTGGAGGGGGTAGGGGCTTTTGTCCTCCCCTCGTATGGAGAGGGTGCCATGGGGTAGGGGCGTTTGTCCTCCCGTGGCATAGTGAGGGGGTAGGGGCGTTTGTCCTCCCTTAGCGGGTGGAGGGGGTAGGGGCTTTTGTCCTCCCCTCGTATGGAGAGGGTGCCATGGGGTAGGGGCGTTTGTCCTCCCGTGGCATAGTGAGGGGGTAGGGGCGTTTGTCCTCCCTTAGCGGGTGGAGGGGGTAGGGGCTTTTGTCCTCCCCTCGTATGGAGAGGGTGCCATGGGGTAGGGGCGTTTGTCCTCCCGTGGCATGGTGAGGGGGTAGGGGCGTTTGTCCTCCCTTAGCGGGTGGAGGGGGTAGGGGCTTTTGTCCTCCCCTCGTACGGAGAGGGTGCCATGGGGTAGGGGCTTTTGTCCTCCCGTGGCCAGGAGGCTGGGACCGAAGCACCGTGTGTCGGTGGCGGTCCCGGCTTCCAGAGGGCCCCTCAGCGTGTGGCTCTGCAGCAGCAGAGTCCACGTCTGAATGTGGGGCGGGTGTAGTGGTGGCGTAGCTGGAGGGGACGTTTTCCCTGAAGGCATCCCCACTACACGCAGGACCTGAGAGGGCGATCACGGGGTCGTTCGCCGCTCTCCCGGCGTGGAGGTCCTCGGTGAGGGTACGTCGGATGCGTGAGGTGTCGCCCCGCATGCGTCTGACGCGGTGGGGCTTTTTGGCCTTCCACCAGGGAGGGGACGGCTTCGGCTGTCAGCGGCAGGGGGTGTTCGCGGTGACATGTTCGCGATCCCGTGTCACCCCTACCATTGCCGCGAGTGGGCATACCATGGAGTTTTAGTCGGTAGGCTACTGCTTCTCAGTAGAGTCCGACATACCCACGCTCTTCCCCGTAGAGCGGGGATCCAATGAGGATTTCTCCATGTAAAAAAAAAAAAAAAAAAAAAAAAAAAAAAAAAAAAAAAAAAAAAAATGTTAGGTTAGGTTAGGTTAGGTTAGGTTAGGTTAGGTTAGGTTAGGTTAGGTTAGGTTAGGTTAGGTTAGGTTAGGTTAGGTTAGGTTAGGTTAGGTTAGGTTAGGTTAGGTTAGGTTAGGTTAGGTTAGGTTAGGTTAGGTTAGGTTAGGTTAGGTTAGGTTAGGTTAGGTTAGGTTAGGTTAGGTTAGGTTAGGTTAGGTTAGGTTAGGTTAGGTTAGGTTAGGTTAGGTTAGGTTAGGTTAGGTTAGGTTAGGTTAGGTTAGGTTAGGTTAGGTTAGGTTAGGTTAGGTTAGGTTAGGTTAGGTTAGGTTAGGTTAGGTTAGGTTAGGTTAGGTTAGGTTAGGTTAGGTTAGGTTAGGTTAGGTTAGGTTAGGTTAGGTTAGGTTAGGTTAGGTTAGGTTAGGTTAGGTTAGGTTAGGTTAGGTTAGGTTAGGTTAGGTTAGGTTAGGTTAGGTTAGGTTAGGTTAGGTTAGGTTAGGTTAGGTTAGGTTAGGTTAGGTTAGGTTAGGTTAGGTTAGGTTAGGTTAGGTTAGGTTAGGTTAGGTTAGGTTAGGTTAGGTTAGGTTAGGTTAGGTTAGGTTAGGTTAGGTTAGGTTAGGTTAGGTTAGGTTAGGTTAGGTTAGGTTAGGTTAGGTTAGGTTAGGTTAGGTTAGGTTAGGTTAGGTTAGGTTAGGTTAGGTTAGGTTAGGTTAGGTTAGGTTAGGTTAGGTTAGGTTAGGTTAGGTTAGGTTAGGTTAGGTTAGGTTAGGTTAGGTTAGGTTAGGTTAGGTTAGGTTAGGTTAGGTTAGGTTAGGTTAGGTTAGGTTAGGTTAGGTTAGGTTAGGTTAGGTTAGGTTAGGTTAGGTTAGGTTAGGTTAGGTTAGGTTAGGTTAGGTTAGGTTAGGTTAGGTTAGGTTAGGTTAGGTTAGGTTAGGTTAGGTTAGGTTAGGTTAGGTTAGGTTAGGTTAGGTTAGGTTAGGTTAGGTTAGGTTAGGTTAGGTTAGGTTAGGTTAGGTTAGGTTAGGTTAGGTTAGGTTAGGTTAGGTTAGGTTAGGTTAGGTTAGGTTAGGTTAGGTTAGGTTAGGTTAGGTTAGGTTAGGTTAGGTTAGGTTAGGTTAGGTTAGGTTAGGTTAGGTTAGGTTAGGTTAGGTTAGGTTAGGTTAGGTTAGGTTAGGTTAGGTTAGGTTAGGTTAGGTTAGGTTAGGTTAGGTTAGGTTAGGTTAGGTTAGGTTAGGTTAGGTTAGGTTAGGTTAGGTTAGGTTAGGTTAGGTTAGGTTAGGTTAGGTTAGGTTAGGTTAGGTTAGGTTAGGTTAGGTTAGGTTAGGTTAGGTTAGGTTAGGTTAGGTTAGGTTAGGTTAGGTTAGGTTAGGTTAGGTTAGGTTAGGTTAGGTTAGGTTAGGTTAGGTTAGGTTAGGTTAGGTTAGGTTAGGTTAGGTTAGGTTAGGTTAGGTTAGGTTAGGTTAGGTTAGGTTAGGTTAGGTTAGGTTAGGTTAGGTTAGGTTAGGTTAGGTTAGGTTAGGTTAGGTTAGGTTAGGTTAGGTTAGGTTAGGTTAGGTTAGGTTAGGTTAGGTTAGGTTAGGTTAGGTTAGGTTAGGTTAGGTTAGGTTAGGTTAGGTTAGGTTAGGTTAGGTTAGGTTAGGTTAGGTTAGGTTAGTTAGGTTAGGTTAGGTTAGGTTAGGTTAGGTTAGGTTAGGTTAGGTTAGGTTAGGTTAGGTTAGGTTAGGTTAGGTTAGGTTAGGTTAGGTTAGGTTAGGTTAGGTTAGGTTAGGTTAGGTTAGGTTAGGTTAGGTTAGGTTAGGTTAGGTTAGGTTAGGTTAGGTTAGGTTAGGTTAGGTTAGGTTAGGTTAGGTTAGGTTAGGTTAGGTTAGGTTAGGTTAGGTTAGGTTAGGTTAGGTTAGGTTAGGTTAGGTTAGGTTAGGTTAGGTTAGGTTAGGTTAGGTTAGGTTAGGTTAGGTTAGGTTAGGTTAGGTTAGGTTAGGTTAGGTTAGGTTAGGTTAGGTTAGGTTAGGTTAGGTTAGGTTAGGTTAGGTTAGGTTAGGTTAGGTTAGGTTAGGTTAGGTTAGGTTAGGTTAGGTTAGGTTAGGTTAGGTTAGGTTAGGTTAGGTTAGGTTAGGTTAGGTTAGGTTAGGTTAGGTTAGGTTAGGTTAGGTTAGGTTAGGTTAGGTTAGGTTAGGTTAGGTTAGGTTAGGTTAGGTTAGGTTAGGTTAGGTTAGGTTAGGTTAGGTTAGGTTAGGTTAGGTTAGGTTAGGTTAGGTTAGGTTAGGTTAGGTTAGGTTAGGTTAGGTTAGGTTAGGTTAGGTTAGGTTAGGTTAGGTTAGGTTAGGTTAGGTTAGGTTAGGTTAGGTTAGGTTAGGTTAGGTTAGGTTAGGTTAGGTTAGGTTAGGTTAGGTTAGGTTAGGTTAGGTTAGGTTAGGTTAGGTTAGGTTAGGTTAGGTTAGGTTAGGTTAGGTTAGGTTAGGTTAGGTTAGGTTAGGTTAGGTTAGGTTAGGTTAGGTTAGGTTAGGTTAGGTTAGGTTAGGTTAGGTTAGGTTAGGTTAGGTTAGGTTAGGTTAGGTTAGGTTAGGTTAGGTTAGGTTAGGTTAGGTTAGGTTAGGTTAGGTTAGGTTAGGTTAGGTTAGGTTAGGTTAGGTTAGGTTAGGTTAGGTTAGGTTAGGTTAGGTTAGGTTAGGTTAGGTTAGGTTAGGTTAGGTTAGGTTAGGTTAGGTTAGGTTAGGTTAGGTTAGGTTAGGTTAGGTTAGGTTAGGTTAGGTTAGGTTAGGTTAGGTTAGGTTAGGTTAGGTTAGGTTAGGTTAGGTTAGGTTAGGTTAGGTTAGGTTAGGTTAGGTTAGGTTAGGTTAGGTTAGGTTAGGTTAGGTTAGGTTAGGTTAGGTTAGGTTAGGTTAGGTTAGGTTAGGTTAGGTTAGGTTAGGTTAGGTTAGGTTAGGTTAGGTTAGGTTAGGTTAGGTTAGGTTAGGTTAGGTTAGGTTAGGTTAGGTTAGGTTAGGTTAGGTTAGGTTAGGTTAGGTTAGGTTAG